>CM060915.1:466941003-469545169 GCA_030737875.1 Allium sativum | reverse complement strand
AAAACAACAATATGACATGGTAAAATGGATCAAACATGCCCAAAACCCCATGTTTTCCCTTAAGCATATGTGAGCATAACTAATGGTACGATTAGCAAAACTTAACCAAATTAACCCAAACTTATATCAGAGGTCTAAAACATTATTTATGAATTTATAAACATTTTTCCAGAATTTATTTTCGTTTAAAAACGCTAATTAGCACTAATCACCCCGAATAACCATAATTAGTGCAAAAAGCAAGCTAATCACTCACCTTAGCCACAAATAAAACAAGATCCGAAATAAATCTCTGACTTGGTGAAGATAACAAGGTGTTGTAGCAGCTCTAATCCCGATTTGGTGTTGATTTGCCTTGATTTGTCGTTGCTAATCTCTTTTCTTCAAGTTTGGAGTGGTTTGGAGTGATTTAGAGGTTGGAGGCCATTAATAGGGTTCTATGAAATGAAGTGGTGGCTGGAAAAATGATTAAAAGGATGTTTTCTAACCCTAATCAGCCCTTATACAGTCCCAATCCCGAAATCCCCTTATGAGCCCAATTGCTAACTACCCGGTTTAGCCCAATTATGCAGTTTTTTTCACCCTCCAAACCTTGTTTCAGCCATATCTCCCAAACGGTAAGTCCGTTTGGCTATTATGACCACTCTACGGAAAGAGAAACCATCAAACGAATCTAATGGAAGTGGTTTCAGGTCAAAATTCCTTCCTTATCAAAAGTTATGGCCAAAACAGTATTGACTAGGGGCAAAATGGTCATTTAAAAATCGACAAAAATCATGAACAGGGGAAATGACTCAAATAAATGTTTCCCAAAGTTATATGACCATACGACTTCACACGGGAAAGAAATAAATATTCTACAATCCTATGATGTGTAGAATACGGGTCGTTACAAATTTCATCAAATTAATGTTTGACTTATTCTTATTTTTCCTTTTTATTTATACCAGTTGGTTAATGGATCATAGTACCAGACTGTGCATACAAGATCAGGCATGATATTCATGTCAGAAGTGAGGACAAATATTTGATACGTGTATTTCTGCGTTTTTCTTTCTCTTCCAAAGCCTCTCTTTCTTCATTACTTCTTCCTCTAAAATTTTCGGTGTCTGCTCACCTGCATTTCAATAGGCTTTCAAGTATCTTCTTCTCCATACCCACATCAGTTTCACGCAAAGACCGGGCCTGAGTAACGTAGATAAAGAGAAAGAAGGTGTTTGTATCGGATTAAAAGGACCGGATTGAAAGTCGTCTCATTCCATTAGGTTAGTTTTAATAACAGTTAATATATACTTGAATTTTATGTAAAAAAAACTTCTAATTAAATTTAAACGGTGAGGAACGTAAACTAACCACATCCAGGATCACGCCCGCATAATCTGGGCACTTTTTCTTTTGTCCTTATAAACTCTATTTCTTCTCCACTCACGAAAACAATTCAACTACCCTGATCCGTGGACGGAGCCAGGATTTGGCATCATCCCGGGCTATGGTAACATAAATACTTTGACAAAAAGGAAAAAATAATATAAAATAATTGCTGAACTGGGACATACTGATTTTCATAACATCCAAAGGTGAGTCAAAGATCCAAAATTTAAAGAACAAAACACGAAAATAATAAAACTGATTACGACAGCCGAATTTAAATTTCACAAGGCAAAAAAATAGACAAACGAGGATGAAAACATGATTAAATAATGTGCTACAATTCATCCATTTGCTCAGTTTTGTCCATTTCTATTAAACTATAATCATATAAATACTGCGTGTTAGAATTGATGACCCGGGCTGTAACCTAGGTATCATAGGCATAGATATGTCCCTGCCCTTATCTTCTTTTCTAAGAGAAAATGCACAAAAGTATTTTTAAAAAACTACTCTCCAGATTTCAAGAACTCCTTGATTCTTCTAGCTATTTTCTAAAACTGAAAAAAATAAACTCTCTCCTCGTCAAATTTTCTATTCTCTGGATCTCCCGTCTTCACTATCAAATTTTGTTTCCATGAGGCTTTGCGTTTAGTTGAAAGTATACTCGTCTAGGTCTGATGATATACCGCATCAGCCTACTCGTGCCTAATAACGATGCTTGTAGCGATGGAATTTTCGTCGATCTACAAATCAGTGACAAAGGAACTTTGGTTTCAAATTTCACCTCGGTGCCATCAAGTTTTGTTGCAGTCGAGAGTAGAGGTGTATATAGAAGAAGACGTTCACGAAGATGTGGCGCCTGGTAAATGTGGGCGAATTTGATTGAGGCTGTTTTTGTTCTTTTGATACAGTCAGTGATGAGTTGGTTTATTTTGGCTTGACGTAGTTGCTATGAAAAAAAAGTCTGATGTTGATGAGTTTTTATGAATTGGCATTACTAAAGCTTGGATGCAGTCACCTTTCTATAGAAATACTGAAACTGGGTTGTTTACGTCCAGATTTTCATTTGTCAATGTAATGGGTTATGTATTTAAATATGTAAAAGGGTGGTGTATTCCCATATTCAATGGGTGTTGCGTCTACTAAATTATGTACAGCACCCATAGAACAGAGTTTGTGTCATGTACTTTTTTATCATTTATAATGGGTGTTTCATTCAAAGTTAAATGTTAAAAACTACACATGATTTAAATGTAAAAACAAAGTTAAATATTTAAGGAAATTAGTTTATTTCGAATGGTTAAATATTTGCACTTTAAAAATAAATGTCTTTATCACATGCGGAGTGTGTGTCATACGTTTGTCCCTGTAATTTCTTTAGTATGTAGGAGCCAACAAGAAAGATGAATGATTTATTGGTTAAGGGCCGATATTAATGGACACGAAAGACAGGTAAACTGAAGATATGCTAGCTGAGTTGAAAATGAAATTTATATCTCACGAAATATTGAATAATCGATATAAATAAAATTTAGGGGAAATATAATAGTTCGAAGATGATCGAAGATATTGGCAACAAATTATTTGCAGTGCTGTAGTCGTCCAAAGTTCTGGAACACATCACAGAACCTAAATCAGATCGCCAAATAATCCAAACTGGGAGCGTCTTTTGTCCATATGTATATCAAGATGAAAGCAAAAGAAGAAAAGTAACTCCTGTAACAAATTTACAGGTTCACATGTAATTGGTTTAAACTGAAATAAGGAGTATTGTGCTCTCGCTGCTTTTTCATATTTAATTGCCTTTGAATTATTGTTACGATTTGCTTGATTGTATCTTCCCTTGTCATTTTATAATAAGAACATACGTGTAAAGCAAAATAACTGATTCTATAATAAGATTAGAATTAGAAAAACATATTAAGGAAACACAAAAGCTGGTTAATTTGTGTTTTGGTTTGAACTTTAGTTGGAAAAATCAATGCCAACCGAAGTCAAAATATGCCAATTAGATTGATTCATGTGGCGGCAAAGCAAGACTATACCTCGCTATTGATAAGGTTGGGAAGTATAAAGCGGAGAAGAAATAAAATACCACTGACACAACATGCGTCTTGGACTGAGGATAAATGCCAAAAATAATCAAGTCTTGAAGTTTGACAGGATTTAAGAGTTTATAGCTTTTCTGAGGTAGATAACATTGTTTGAAAGCTAGATTAATGTGAAACACTAAATATTTGTTTTTCTTGTGTAGTGTGTCTCTGGCATTTGCTCATGGATCGTAGTTGGATGTACAATGTGAAACGTAGCGATGCTGAATTCTTAACTAAGATTAACGAGTTCATATACTGTTCGTTGAACAATCAATCAAGAAGAAGGGAAGAAACTATTTTATGTCCTTGTAGACTTTGCAAAAATACAAAGAGGTTTCGTAACGTAGATCAGATTAAGGATCACATAATTCGTAATGGATTTAAGCAAAATTATACACGATGGATATGGCATGGTGAAAGCATACTCAACAGAACTAGTTCTAGTAATCATGAGAACAACAATAATGACATGGGAGATAATGTGAATAATGAGGTGAATGATGAGGATATTGAGAATGATCATCTTCATGAGATGTTTCGTGATGTTGAAGAACAATTGATGGAAGAGCCAAAGTTGTATGAACAAATATTAATTGATGATGAGAAGCCTTTGTTTCCCGGTTGTGATAAGTATACAGTGTTGTCTGCTGTGCTCAAGCTTTTTAATCTAAAGGCAAAATATGGGTGGAGTGATAAAAGTTTTACATCAATGTTGGAACTTTTGAAAGACATGCTTCCAGAAGGTAACGAGCTTCCTATTTCTAATTATGAGGCTAAGAAGATTATGTGTCCAATTGGCATAGGATACAAAAAGATACATGCATGCCCAAATGATTGTATATTATATCGAAATGAATATGAAAACTTGCATGAGTGTCCAAAATGTGGATTATCCCGTTACAAGGCACGAGGAAATGTTCGTAATGACTCAGGTAAGAAAGGACCTCCAACAAAGGTGTTATGGTATTTGCCCATTATACCAAGGTTTAAACGCTTATTTGCAAATAAGGATAACGCAAAAAATTTGAGATGGCATGCAGAAGTGAGGAAGGATGATGGGTTTCTAAGGCATCCAGCCGATTCTCCACAGTGGAGAAACATTGATACAATGTATCCTAGTTTTGGCAAAGAAATTAGAAATCTCAGACTTGGTCTTTGCACGGATGGCATAAACCCATTTGGTAACCTTAGTAGTCAACATAGTACTTGGCCTGTTCTTTTGGTGATTTACAATCTTCCACCTTATTTGAGTATGAAGCGCAAATACATAATGTTGTCTCTTCTTATCTCGGGACCACGACAGCCAGGGAACGACATTGATGTTTATTTAGCTCCTCTAATTGATGATCTAAAACATTTATGGGAAGAAGGTGTGCAAAATGTTTGATGCATACAGCAAAAGTTATTTCACATTGCGCGCCATGGTTTTTTGCACCATAAATGATTTTCCTGCATATGGCAACTTATCTGGCTATAGTACAAAAGGTGCTAAAGCATGTCCAATTTGTCAAGACGATATGGTTGTCGAACGTTTGCATTTTTGCAAGAAAAACGTGTATATGCATCATCGTAGATTTCTGCCTATCAATCACCATTATCGTAAAAAAAAGAAACCTTTCAATGGAGAGGTAGAAAATAGAGTTGCTCCTTTGCCGTTAACAGGAAATGATGTTTATGAACGGGTCAAGAATATTGAAAACGTATTTGGAAAAGCCTTTCCGCTTGTAGAAGGCTCATGGAAGAAAAAATCTATATTTTGGGAACTTCCGTATTGGAGACACTTACAAGTTAGACATTGTCTAGATGTAATGCATATTGAAAAAAATATTTGTGACAGTATCATTGGGACGTTGCTGAATATACCTGGTAAGACAAAGGATGGTGAGAAATCTAGACGAGATATGTTGAAAATGGGTATTCGAAAGGAGTTAGCACCAGTAGAAAATGGTAAACGTGTTTATTTGCCTCCTGCTTGTCACACATTGTCCAAAAAAGAGAAAATTAGTTTTTGTGAGTGTCTTCGTGGTGTTAAGGTTCCAACAGGTTATTCTTCGAACATTAGCAGTCGTGTATCGATGAAGGATTTAAAATTGACGGGCATGAAGTCTCACGACTGCCACGTGTTGATGCAACATTTGTTACCTGTTGCAATTAGAGGTATATTGCCCAAACATGTTAGACATGTTATTACTAAACTTTGTTTCTTTTTTAATACAATTTGTAGCAAGGTGGTTGATCCTCATACGTTGGATGAGCAACAAGATGACGTTATTATTACTTTATGCCGATTTGAGATGTATTTTCCTCCTTCATTTTTTGATGTTATGGTGCATTTGGTGGTTCATCTAGTCAGAGAAATCAAGATTTGTGGTCCTGTGTTTATGAGATATATGTATCCGTTCGAAATGCACATGGGAACGTTAAAAAGGAAAACAAAGAATAGATATAGACCCGAAGCCAGTATCGTAGAAGGTACTGTAGCTGAAGAGGTTATTGAGTTTGTCACTCAATACTTAGCTGGTGTTGAACCCGTTGGACTTCAAAAGTCTAGGCATGATGGACGACTTGATGGTCAGGGCACAATTGGGTTAAAATTGATTAACATTGGTGATGAAATGATGCAAAAAGCCCACTTACTTGTTTTACAACACCTCAGTGAGGTTCATCCTTACTTGGAGGAACACATGACAACTCTAAGATCTGAGAATCCTTCAAAGACCGAAAGGTGGTTAATAAATGAACACAACCAATCCTTCATTGACTGGTTTAGTGAAAGGGTAATGACTCAAATAAATAAAGAAAATCATGGTATTTCTGATTCAATAAGATGGTTGGCATATGGGCCTCGGCGTTTAGTCAGGTCTTATGAAGGGTATGATATTAATGGGTATGTCTTTTATACGAAGCGTCAGGATGAAAAGAGCAAAATGCAAAATAGTGGAGTTAGTGTTGTGGCATCTTCAAGAGAATTTGCTAGTGCTAAAGATAGCAGACCAATAAATGTGACAATGTCATATTACGGGATAATTGAAAATATTTGGGAGCTTAAATACAAAGACTTCACGATTCCTCTATTTCAATGTAAATGGGCTGATAACCATCGTGCTGTGCGAGAGGATGAGCATGGGTTCACACTTGTTGACTTTGATCGAGTGATTCGTGATAATGATCCACTCATCTTGGCATCTCAAGCAAAACAAGTTTTTTACGTAACCGACCCCGCTGATCATAAGTGGTCCGTTGTACTTCCTGGTAAAAGGCGCATTGTTGGAATTGGTGATGTGATAGATGAAGAAGAGTATAATCAATTTGATGAGAATCCACCTTTCTCCGTCGGCGTAAGTTCACACGAAGAAGAAGGTGATTTAAATGCAAACTATGCACGTTCTGATCATAATGAAGGAGTTTGGATAGCGGGTTACAATCATGTTGAAGAGTAGTTGTTGTTTTTCAATTGAAAAGGAATTTTCACTTATGTTACGAGCTCATGAAATCAAAGTCCAAACTTATTCAGTTTAGTTACATGTTTGTAAGTTTCATTTTAATAATTTGTTAGATGAGAATGTTGTGATTTTTGGGTCATTGCTTGCTTTGGTCGAAGTTACATTATCAAACATGTTCAGCTAAATCATGCTTTTAAACTAGTACTTGAAGAATAGTGTGGATTCGTATTTTTCTTAGAAGTTCGCTAATTAAACTCCTTGGCATGCTTTTAAACTAGTATGAAGACTGAGCTAATGTTAGGGGCCAAAATATATTAAGTTCAGGATTATTAGCCAATGTTTGACTTTTGACAAACGTATTCACAGCACAGTCCTTTACTGCTAATATTGTTTCTGTTTTTAGTTTCATATAGTGTCTCTTTGGTACTGATATAACTTGATGAAGCTTCGTCGTTCCTCTACGATGGTAACATAGCAAAGAATGAGGAAAATCTTGAAGAAGGTGAATAAAAGGGAAGAATCCCGGTTCATCCAGTAGCAAATGGTAAGAAATAGAAATAAATAAATAAATAAGTTAAATGGTATTTAGAAAACATTTAGGGGGTTTTTTTAAAGGAAAAAATGGTTTTTAGAAATCGTTTAAACCCTAAATAATTATCCGAATACCATTTACCGTACAGGACATTTTTTTTTAAATCTGTGAACGGACTTTAAATAAAAAAAAACATTTTTCGACTACGCAATTTTTTGAAAACCGTTTACATATCCATGCCCAAAAAATATATATTAGGAAATATCGTCATTTCTATTTGTTCCTCACGCTTAGATTCATTCTGCTGTAGATGGATAACCAAATAAAACTTATATTCTTCCCATTTTGTGCTCCCTCCACTTTATTGGAGATGCTCTAAGGCTGAATAAGTTAATGAACTCTAAAATCTATAAATGCTTGGTTTATATTGTATTTTGCATTTTGAGATTTCGAAGTTAACTACAAAAAATAAAAAGAGTTGGAGATGGTGGAGACCGACGATGGAGGAATAAGTTATCTCTACGTTCTTTTGTTACTTTTCAAAATAAAGAAATATAAATAAATATTATTTTATGTTTTGTGTGTTAAATTTGTTTTTTTAACGATTGTTTTTTTGTTTTATACATGTTTCATTTGAATTTATATATAGACGAAAACCCCAAGAAGAAAACGTTAAATCCAACGTCATCTTAGATACATGATATGTTCTACTCTTCTCCATTAACCTGACTGTTCTACTTTCTACGTTGGCCTCTTCCTTGATTGTTGGAAATCAATCCCCCTCTTGGTAGCCCTCTCACTTCCTCAAACACATCTTTAAAATACATATCTAATATTGATATTTTTTAATACAATTGTCTTGTTTGCCAAAATGGATCAGTGTGAATATCAGATTTTTACTAGTCAGTTATGTTCTTATTATTGTTAGGGAAAAAATCTGTGACGCGAATATGCAATGCACTGCATAGTCGCTTGTAAATCGTTGCTGATAATACTTCAATAATAGATACCACTTCTGCTTTATCCAGACTACGTCGTTATAGAATAATATTTTAACTCTTCACAGAATGTCCTTTTTTTCTATTGCTTATCTGCTTTGTTATGCGTAAACTCATTTATAAATGTAAGCTTTTAAGCTCTGTTGTATTAACTATTATTATCCTGAAATATCAGTATTGCATGCTATAGTAAATTACATAGGCATCAAGTTATATCAGTATACCTATTCAAAATTGTTCACACCTTGATTCCAACACTCTGTTTTAACAAGTTAGACAAGAGAATATAATCCTGAACTTAATAAAATATATCAAGTTATTTCTTTTTTTAGTTTCATATAGTGTCTCTTTGGTACAGGAACATGGAAGTAGAACCACATACAAACAATGAAGAACCTAATTCTTCTGCTTCACAAATGTCTACAAAGAAGAAAAGAGGACCGACAACTGGAAAGAAATACAGAACACAAGAGCCAAAATATATTGAATGGAGCGGCAATGGAAAACCCATTGGAAAATGGGCGAATTCTTATAAGGCGTTTGTGGGCGAAATATGTAGATCCAGAATTGATATCAACATTAAGAATTGGGATGGCGTTATTCCAGGGCTTAAGGACACTATTTGGGAAGACATTAAGGTATTCATATTTAGCTTGCCAACTAGTTGTATACTTATCGCCATTTAATAAGAATTATAAATACTTGTGAACTTTCATAATATACAATAGCATGTTGAAAACAACTTCAGGTTTGGCTTTAAAAGAGTTTTCGTCTCATGTTTTCCAAAACTTGCACAAGAGTTTTTTAACATTCAAGAGCCTTTAATCTGACATATTTCCATATATACGAATTGCCTTAATATCAGAAGATTTCTAAACACGTTTAATTTCAAAAGATTTAAAGTCTTGCCTGTTCTTTATCATTTTCAAAAAGTTATAAAGTCAGTGTTTTTATTTAGTTTATTATTTCAATACCGCAGTACAACAACATATTTAAAAATAAACCCTTAAGTGCACTGCTTTTAGATGGAAATTATAAGCAGTAGTCTTATTTTTCACTTCTCATGTACACAATCTTATATACGTTAAAATAGGTTTTACGTTAAAATAGGGAACTCGATAGGTTTCGAATATACACGCATAAATGATGACAATTTCAATATTTTAGACAATTTTTTTTTTTGAGCATAGATGAGTATCTGTGCAGTTTCACAACTAGTTTTTGCATATCACACATATATAAATTGGTTTCAGAAAATAGAGTTCTAATGTTATTTAAAATTAACAACTGAAGATTCATTTTCCCCCCTTCTTTTTCTCGTGGTATACACCGTACACTGAAATTCCTGAAATGTTTGTCATGCTTAGAAAAAAACCAAGGTTAGATGTAAAAAGATAACTGCATGTATTTTGTGCTGTATGATCGGTTTTTGGAATCTGCACGGTTAGTTCCAAAATAAATTCAAGTGTGAGAGAACTGAAGCATGAACTGTAGAAAATATTAACATACATTTAGATAATTAGATATTCCAAAGCATTAATGGTTATATTTTATTTTATTTTATTTTTTCCTTTGGGCTAGTTCAGGCTTGTACAGAGAGGAACAGTTGACCTGCTATATAGCCTGCCAACATTTATGAACACGATATGCACTGCCAGTTTTTTAAATACTCTCATGCGCTGAAAGTTGGGTGCATTATACGTCGAACATTTAGTTGGTCCAATTGACATGGAATTCTTCAATACTGCATTTACAAACTTATCTTCAACCAATTTATATATATGTGAAAGTGAAAGCTCACAGCAATTTATGTATGTGTGATAACAGTTCTAATGTTATTTAATTCAATTATACTTTTAAAGAGAAAATAGATTCACGTTGCAGGTACTTTTAAATATGTTGCAGAAAAACAAACATCTTAAATAAACTGAATTATACTTTTAAAGTTTTTTTTTGTTTTAATGTGTAAATAATAACATATATAAGTTTTAAAGTCTAATGTGCAAGTAAATTGTTGCTTGTTCTTTGATTGTCTCAGACGGAGTACCACATAGATGACAACATGAAAGACATCGTTTTAAGAAATGTTAACGAGCGATGGAAGGATTTCAAATCAAGATTGGTTACCGGGTGGATTACAAAGACAAGAAAGCTTACAGAGGACCATAAAGAGCCATATGAATTTTATGATGGTATTACACAAGCGCAGTGGGAAATATTTAAGGAGAATTGTGAAACTGAAGAATTTAAGGTATATTTGTATCTTTAAAACTTCACCGTCAAGTTGTCATTAAGTAGTAAACGTGTTTGCCCATCTTTAATTTGTAGCTTTATATTCAAATCATTTTTGTGGTCATATATCTCTTCTTAACTAATCCGTCAAAAAACATGTGTAGATTTTGGAGATAAATCATAACCTTGTATTTGTTAATGTCATAAAACAGGAAAAAAGTGAGAAGGCTAGAAAGAGTCGAGCATGTAATGAACATCCTCATTATTTGGGACAAGCCGGATATGCCGGGAAGAGGGCAAAATGGATAGCCGAAGGCCATGATTCCACAATCACACTTCCAAGTGGGTCTGCTTTAGATCGAAGCGTTGATTGGGTTATGGCAAGATCAAAGAAAGGAGCTGATGGAAATTATACAATCCCCAATGAAAAAACTAGGATAATTGCTGATAAAATAGTATGATTTTTTAGCGTTAATTTAATACTTTCATATCATTTTTTGTACAATGTTACAATTGATTATTTTGCAAAATATAGCAACAAATTATTGAGAAATCTTTATTTTGACAGAATGATTTTAGAGAAAAGGCCACCGAAGGGACATGGGTTCCATATAGACATGATGATGTCTTGACTCGTGCTCTTGACACAAAAGAGCATCCCGGTCGGGTTAGAGGAATTGGTGGGATGGCCGGTATCAAAGATATATTTGGAAGGGGAAGGAGAAATGAAGGTCCAAGTGGTGTAATATCGGCAGATCAACTACATCTTATCGCCGAAAGATTCGAGGCTATAGTGGATGCAAGAGTAGAACAAAAAGTTGCTGATATTCTGAGCAGAATGGGTATGCACATGCCCAACGTTGCGATAGTTGACGACAACATACCATCAACTGGTCGTCGTAGCAGTTGTCAATCAGTTCAGTTGGGTAAATTACAATCCACAAGCAAAACGCAAGAGACGGATCCGTTTGCAGACTTGCAGGTATATATGTCCTTTTGTTTCATTAATTTTTAAAAATTCTGAATCAAACTATAAACAAAATTTAGAAGTATGCAACAATTATACATTAAAAACTTTATGAATCCTTGTGACCTTATTCTACTTTTTGGTGCCATTTCAGAAACCTACGAAATGCCGGTTAGCCATGAATTTCAACTCCAAAATTGTCATAGTGGCTCATGGCAGGGTACATCCTGCTTCAAGGTCCGGTGATCAGTGCCACAACCAACAAATGTTGCTTGATCATGTAAAGGTTGGGATTGACGCAGCGGAGCCTCTTCATGTAGGGACCTCACTTCCCGTTCCAACTAAGCATCACATTATGATAGGAGAAGCAGTTGGTAGTTTTGTTCAATGGCCTAAAAATCTTGTGCTTTTAGGAGATAATGATATGGTAAATAAAACACTTCTGTTATTTTGTTTGTTGAGCTTTGACATTTCAAGTTTGTTTTGTATAATAATTGTCATAATATCCTGCATTGTGTGCAGGCTCCACCTTCCGCGACCAAAAACAAAGCGACAGAGCGTGTCGCTGAGACTAATGATATGGTAAATAAAACACTTCTGTTATTTTGTTTGTTGGGCTTTGACATTTCAAGTTTGTTTTGTATAATAATTGTCATAATGTCATGCATTGTGTGCAGGCTCCACCTTCCGCGAGCAAAAACAAAGCGAAAGAGATCGCTGGGACTAATGATATGGTAAATAAAACACTTCTGTTATTTTGTTTGTTGAGCTTTGACATTTCAAGTTTGTTTTGTATAATAATTGTCATAATATCTTGCATTATGTGCAGGCTCCACCTTCCGCGAGCAAAAACAAAGCGAAAGAGTGTGTCGCTAAGACTAATGAAAATGTCATGAATACGATGACAAATGAATCTCCAAAGCGCAAAACAATCGTGGGCGAAGAGATCTTAAAAAATTTAACGGACAAGTGTAGATATTTTCATGACCTGGTAGTTCAGGCGCCATCCGATGATGATGCCATCAATGGAATTCAAGTAAATAAGGATTTATTTAAATATGATGGGGACGTTGAAATCCGTATCACGATAGATGACATTATCCAATTTCTTAGTATGGCATGGTTGAATGAATCATGGTTGCAGATTTACATCATGTAAATATTTTTTTCACAAATATATATATATATGTGTGTGTGTGTGTGTGTGTGTTTAAATAATGTATAAATAATGTTGATTATATGTTTAAATAATGTGTAGGTGGTTAAACCATATGTGTAATGATCTCGAAGTGGAGACCATTGGGTTTATGTGTCCTCGGAAGCTTTCCCAAGTGCACAAACATCCAGACGCAACAATTACATATATCATAAAAACATGGAATACATCCCAATCTAAGAGATTAATTTTAGCCCCGTACTTTGAAGGGTATGAAAATTAAACTTTTAGTAATTAACTAGTTTACATATTTATTGATGATTTTAACTTTTTTATAATGCAGGAAAAATTGTGTACTGCTTGTTTTTCAGATGGAGAAGAATGAAGTTTATGCTTTGGATCCGCAGTCCGAACGCAAACGTAGATTGGAAATTAAGCCGCAAGTGAACATGTATGTTGTATTACTAATTTTTAAAAATATAATTTTACTTCTTTCATATTTTTGAGACCTTTGTTTTTCACAGTTTTATTTATTATGGAGAGTAAAAAATTCATCGTTTTGCATTTTCACACAAATGTTTTACATGGCGGTATTCAGTGATCATCAAACTTGGTATATCAACTTTAAAGCTTTCTCAGCAAAGAAAATATTTGATGCATATGTGTAGGGCCTTTAAAGCTTACAAGTACGGTAGTAGACTTCGAGGAATCTTCTTGAAATGGATTAATGTTCAGGTGATTCTTTTTCATCTAACAAAAAAAAATGTATATTGTTTGGTATAAAACTTCAACTTAAACTGATTACTGAATCATTTTGTGACATTGTTGTAGTGTCCTCAACGGTCTGCATCAATAGATGGTGTATATTTAGTGATGAAGTATATGCATGAAATAGTACAAAACCACTGTCAAAACAATGATCTAAATGAGGTAACATTTTAATTTTTCCTTCATATTTTATGTTAAACAATTATATGTTTAATGTTTCGAAATAATCTCTTAATTGCAGTACTTTAAACAAGTTGATTCTTATAGCCAAACGGAGTTGGACGAGGTTCGAGATAATTTAGCTGATTATATCATCCATAAGTGGATGTAGTTTTCTTATACAAGGGAGCATTTTTGGTGAGCATTTCCTATCCAATAATTTTTTTAGCCTGCATTATCTATAGTGGGTCCGAATTCTTTGAGCAACGTTGTGAATTCCTAATCGCATGCATTGAGGTTATTTATTAATTCAAATAATTCAGTGAGGTTTGATTGATTGGAGAGCTTGGACCCTTCTGTAATCAAATAAGAGAGCCCACAGAAATGATCTAACCTCTAATTCTATTTGATGAGCGTTTCATCCATTCAAACGATAAAACAAGCACCATATCGCAGCAATTTAATTAACATAACATCTAATTTCTGTCCAGATACTCATAAGGGCAATCAAGGCATGAAACCACATGTTTAAATCACTTTAAAATATAATCGTTACTAAATGAAGTAGGTGGTGGACAGTCCACCTTAAAATCCGTATGTAAGTGATTGTCAACTAACAATCACCCGTATTATACTGTATTTTTTTATTAGTTATAATAAAATGTGTTTGCGATCATCTTAAAAACCGGTCGGTTTTGCCAAAAAAATTTTCTCAAACTCAAATTCAGCTTCTGTGAGAAACTATAGGCATTAAACATTTTTGCGCCGAAAACGTCCATTATTATTTCTAAGGGTCAAAACACAACCAAAGTTTTAGTTCAATCACAATGTGGGTCACTGATGGAAGAATCTTGCATTCCATGCTTCTGACCTTTGGGAAAGCTTTGTGCACTTTAAAAGGTGCACAAACTCCCTGGTAGGATCAATGCACTCTTGCAGAGACCCTGTTGAGGACCTCAAACGTTCAATCATGGGTATGCAAAAACAATAAACGAGACTTGAGCATTTTATGAATGAAGGAAAGTAACACACAATTGTATACAATACATCATAATACAGTAGATTGAATTCCTGGTCATATAACATAAAAGATCGTATCTGTCTAAAATATAGCTCGAAGAAACAATGAAAACTGACTCAAAACTGAAGACCGTTCTCTCTAGCATCGGCAGCGAGTGCTGCAATGCGTCCATGATACGGATAACCACCACGGTCAAAAGCTACTTTTGTTATTCCCTTTTCCGCACCGATTTTTTTTGCAACCTCCTGTAACTAATTCATATAGAATATTCAAGCTTGTATTTTTCAGAGAACTTCCATATGTTAAAATACAAAATATGAAACTGGCTGAAGTAGAGTCAATTAATTACATGTAGATTGTTGTTGCACCGGCTCCTTTTAATGACACACAAATACATTTTATATACATTATACACACACACACATACATACATATACTGATATGTACATGTGTGTGAGTGTGTGTGCGCGTGCTCGCATAACGTTAAATGGACTTGAAGAGCTTACATGTCTAATACCCAAAAAAAAAAAATCAAGTTCAAGCTTACTCATTATAATAAACTTGAAAAGGTAACCCGGAAAGGTAATGGAATGCAAATGAAGTAATATGATATAGTAGAGAGAAATGGATGAAGATCATTTTTTCTTACAATTGTTGGCCCGGCGGAAAAATCAAAACTCTCTGAAATAGGTTTCTGCATAGTAGAAGCTGAGGCCAATGTATGCATCTTTGTATCATCAATTACTTGCACATACAAATGCTTGTTCGACCTATAAACAGATCATCTTGGTCTTTGTGGTGTACCTTCAACCTATAAACATTACTGATAACATTACTGATATCAGTAAATGTGTTGTAACATTACTGATAAATATTTCGATAGCCTAACTTTTAGTTAACGACTAACTAGTGCATTGTGCGCTTATATCGTCTGAGGAAGGCACAATAACTATTTCGATCAATATCATTACTGATACAGTAAATGTGTTGTAAATTCTATTTCGACTGATACAGTAAATGTGTTGTACTTAGTGCATATGGTTTAAATTATAAACTAGTCGAATTAGGATGAAAGAGGTTTATTAGGATGTTTATTAGGAAGGAATAACATTACTGATTCAGCATGTTGAGTTGATACAGTTTCGGAAGGGGATGTTGCATTGGGCGTAGGTTATGATTCGGTATGGGGTATGATACAGTTTTTGGAAGGGGACGTGGTTAATGCTAAAAAATAAAGTTAGCATAGTTCCAAAAGTTACATTCAAAAAGTGACAATTGACAGGTCGTTTACTTCTCAAAGAAACTTTAGGGGTACGTTCATAGTATTATTCTTTAAAATAGGTAAAAAATAATTGAAGAAGAACGAGAAGAGCGACTTGATAAGTTTACTGCTTATCATGTGTCTGTGTTAAATAAATAAACTTGGTTAGTCCTCGGCTATGTAAGTGTGATTTTCTAGTTAACGACTAACTAGGCAACAACTGTTTACTTTGAATAACAGTGCTATTGTAAAATTCTGTTTGTTTTGAAGTGGCTTAGTTCATTTCAATTTATTTTAATGGGATTCTCATTGCTCAATCTCCATTTTCAGTTTAAGTCAGGTTATAATACATTGGTAGCAACTCAAATTATAAGGTGTCAACAAAGTTTTCACAAAACCTGACATGCAGCACATACACAATGTTTAATGCCTTTATAAGTCTATGCAGTTCATAACTTGCTTCAGGATACTTCTTGGATCTTAATCATCATATCCTAGTTTAATTGAATTTTCAAATATGTTAAATCTATCTGATTAGTATGACTATTACCTAATTTATACTTTCTGGATAGTTGTTAACTTAACATATTTTTATATAGTAGTCAACTTAAAAGTTAGCAAACACAAGACATTTGTGCTATATGCAGAGAAGTTTACAATCTTATACATGCCCTAAGGCCTCTTACTACTGTGTGCCTACTGCTAGTTCTGGGATAGTCATACAGATTTATTTTATGCCTTTCAAAGTTTCACTTGTATGATTTGTCTTGTATCAAAATTTACCTACCTACCTAACATAAGCATTTTAGTAGTTATTTATTTTATCCACTGCATCCAGTTGACGTACCTATAACCCGGAATTTGGTAGTTTATATAGCACTCAATTGTATACTATAATGTGCGAAGTGCGTGTCTGTTTGCATAAATTTTTCCTTGATTGCGTCTGCTTTTGTAATGGTAGAATGAAGAATAAGTCAATAAATAAGCCTCTAGTTTTTTTTATGATGTCAATATAATTTTACTCCCTTTTTTACAATTAAATAAATTTAGAATGAGAAAAGGAGTAATTTCAAAAGAACAAAAACAATTGCTATCGGAGTGAAGGGGGACTAGAGCAACGCAAAAAACAAGGTCAGCTAGGATAGGACCACATACAAATGGCTCTACTAAGAAGGCCAGAATAAAAGGAAGGCGCTGCAACTGTCTCTTATTAATAGAATAACAGGTCCCTTCCAACCCGTATCCAGTTCAGTGCTAATATCAAACTAACTACTTAATGGCGTATGTTTTAAAATTGTGACACCTACACGAAACACAATGTAAGAGTACCTATCTGTCTGTGGCTTTGGTAGTTTACCAATTAACAGTGCCAACAACTGTTTACTTTGATTAATAGTGCCAACCAATTAACATCCCTAAATTGACATACAAAAGTTTCAACCTGGACACTTCATATTTGCATCCTTGTCAGTTAATTTGATCTGGATCTAGAAATTGGGCAGTATGATGCTTGAGTTATTAGTATTAATTAGAAGTTACTTTTATATTATATCATATGGTGCATACATTATAATTAGTTTGATACAGTGAGAGTTATAAAATTGAAATATGTCTTTTTCCCTGCAGTTTTATGATGATGAAGTAGCGTGCAACAACTATGATCTCTTGGAAGCATTTTTGGGTTTGGATATAACATCTAATATTTTGGATTTGGATATGACAGCTAAGGAGATTATTATGAATTTGTGGACTTGTCTTGTACAAGTTAGATGGTAATCTCAGTATTTTGAAGTTAATGATAAATTATATAACATGTGAATTTGTGTTAATTATGGTAAATGAGACCATTGATATTATTTTGATTTATGTTGAATGTTGGAAGTATGCTTGATGTTCATTCATTTATAGTTTCTACTGAAATGTGTGGGAAAATAAATCTATATGGGTGTAAATCTGATGATATTACCAATTTTTGGTATATGCAGTAGCAAAATTTGCGACGGATTTTCATAAATCCGTAGCATGATCGAACAAAACGTATATCTTTTGCGACGGTTTTTAATACAAACAGTAGCATAACATGACATTTTTGCGGCGAATTTTAATAAAAAACTGTCGCATAACCTGCACTTTTTGCGACGGATGTTACAAAACCGTAGCATGTTGGAGAAAGTCGAAACTAAATTAATGTTCATTTGCGACGGTTTTTCATTAACATCAGTCGCAAAACAGTAAGTTTTTGCGATGGTTTTTAAAAATCCGTAGCATATCAGTCAAATTCAGAACTAAAATCTTTTTCAACTGCGACGATTTTAAATAAAACCAGTCGCAGAAAATAAACTATTTGCGACAGTTTTAAACTAAAATCCGCCGCACAAAAGGTCATTCTGCGACGGATTTTTAGCCGTCGCAGCAGTTTTTTGCTATTTGCGACGTCTGCATTTGCGACGGTTGTAAAACCGTCGCAAACCTTACTAAACAACCGTCGCAAATGGACTGTTTTGTACTAGTGATGGTTATGGAAATCTAGAGGTAATACTAAAATTTATAATAAAAACTCAAATTTATTTGAACTACTATTATGAAATACTGAAAATCTGAAATTATATACAGATTACAGCATCTCAGTAGATGTATCAGAAGGCTCAGGAAAAGGAAGAAATCGCACAGTTGAAAGCACAGATTGCAGAGCTTCATGAACGTGATCGTCGCCGTGAAGAGCAGATGGAGTTGCTTAACCAGCGATTGGCGAAGTACATTGCCCAGCACGGTACGACACCTTCATCTTCATGGGGAGAGAGTTGACCAGGTTAGCTTGTTTTGATGTGTTTCGAGAGTTGGTGAGGCTTGCTACATGCATGGTAGTTGTATATATTTTGTTATGATGGTTTGGACATGATGTTATGATGGTTTCGTGATGGTACGGTTTGGACATGGTGTTGGTTATGTTGTTTGGAGACGGTTATGTTATTTTGTACATGGTGATGGTTTGGTGTTGTTTAGGCGAAATTTGGTGGTAATGTTATGTAAATATTGGTTAATTTATGTGTTTTGTGTTTGTTTTTATTTCGTATTGTGTTTGGGTGTATATATGGTTGAGATTGTGAGTTATATGCTTGAAATGGAGCAGTTCAGAATGTTTTATATTTGTTGTGTGGCTTGTAGTGGTAAATCTAAAATCTGTAAAAAAAAACACCCAGATTTCCAACGGCGACCAACAGCCTGCGACGGCTTACAGGTCATTCCATACAAACGGCTTCCAATGGCCTATTTGCTTAAAACATCATACACGTGTCCTTATTTATCAGTTGGAAGCCGTTGTAAATTAAGCGTCGTTTGTGTTGGAAGTCACTGGAAGTCGTTGATCCGTATACCAACGGATTGACCAACGGCTTCCAACGGATTTTCCAACGGCCGCCAACGGCCCCTGGCCGTTTGAAACCCCTGTTCCTCTTGTAGTGACGCAGTTTAATTTTCCTCAAAACACTACTTTAATTTCATTAAAACATTCATTTGAATACAACACAAAATACATATTTTTTTGATGTTAACTTATTAATTTGAATTACATATCCACTATTTCAAATTTAATATTCCATGTCAAATTAATCTCAATCAAATTTAACATTTGAAACTATCATACATTCCATTTTCATTTTTCTGTGATCATAACAATCCAAAATATAATTTAAGTCGATAAAATTTAAATTTCTAGTAATGGTATTCAAAATTTTAAATTTAATTAATTTATTTTTAAATGGTCAAAACTACATATTATCGCAATAAATATATTATTTTTCGTAAAATTTTGCAATTTATTCCGTGTTATTCGCAATAATTGAATGTATATTATACAACCAAAAAATAATAATTAATTAACTATAAAAAAATTAATTTAAAATCACAAGCTGAATACCTCACTCAGTGGTTCAAACGCATGCCTCATTCATCATAGTCTGGGGTTCACAAAGGAAGGGACTACCAATGTGGAGGTTGGAATTCCCAGTTATAGCGACAAGAACGTACAGGCTGACTTATATATCTCGTAGATCAACCATGCAAGTGTGAGCATTTGCAATTGCAAGAGCTAAGCTATGGGGATAGTCCAGCAAGGTACATGCATGATGCATGTGATCATGTAACGAAGATTTCTCGAGCTGAATTGGAAAATTTTGCTATTTTCATTCACCCTCATATTCTGTTCGGCTACGTGCGCTGAAGATCACTTTGAATAGAATTATCCCATCTCATTCCTATTAAGTTTGCTTGTTCATTTTGGGTAGGAAATTTTACTACTTTAGGAATATATTTTTTAGAAGTACAACAAAAATATGTTAGTCTTGAAAATATTTACACATGCACGTCTGTTTTAGGCTTTTAGCTCCATATGCAGCTGATGAAAATCTAAGTCGCCAACCAGCAATGTTTTAAAAATCGGAAGAAAAAAAAAGAGTTTTATTAAAAGTAATCAACTAGTTTAAACTTTTTCTTCAAAAATCACTAGTTGTCGACTTTTCGAAATTCACCAATATCAAATTCTCGTTCAGTGCACACATGATCCATATTGATTTAATTGAGAAAAAAATCACTAGTTGTCGACTTGTTAGGAATTTCTGTATACTTATGATTAGGGCTGTTATGGTTGAACCGTTCAACCGCCAAACTGTACTAACCGTTTACTACGGTAACTGTAACGGTAACGGTTGTGAATTTTGATAACCGCGATAAAACATACCAACCGTACATGATTTTTTTTTGTAGTATTTCATTAAAAAACTATGTTTTTTAATAACTTATTCTACAAAAATAACATATGTATACTTTTATTTATTTATTTATAGACAACATGCACGTTGGCGGTTTGTTTCATAGATAAACATACTAATTCATAAAGTTAGAACTTGAATTATTTATGGATAACAATGTAAATTTACGATAACGTTTGCCGTAACGGTTAGATGGTTACGGTAACGATTCAATATTTATTTAATTGAGAAAAATTCAGAGAAAGTAAATGAATTTGCAGAAGTCGTACCTAAATTCATAGATATTTAGAAAGAGAAGATTAACCTGGTTAAGATATGGATTTAATCTTCAAAATTGATATAAGCTTTAAATCTGAATCAATGATTGTTGCTTTTATGAGATGATAAAGAGAAAAGATATATCTAAAAGATAAGAATTGGATATGATCTTCTAAACTGACATAAACCTAGATTTGAATTATTTCCTATGGAAGATAATAAGAGAATAACTAGAGCTTATGAGATTTGGAATCATAACCAAATATGTATAATAGTGTGATATTTTCAGTTTGACCCTTCAACAAATTGAAAATAACTTCAATCCGTACGCATTCTTTTCATAACATTTATGTCTTTAAGCCTTATTTATTTTATTATTTGATCACCTTAATTAGACATAACACTGAAATAACACAACACATTTTATCCTACATACGTGGTCCACATGTTGAAATTTTCCAACAGACTTCACCAAAGGGTGAGTTTCTTGTTGCCTAATACTGAATGAAGTTCAATAACGAGATTTTCCACTTCTTGTGAAAATGTACCTCTTTTATGATTATGCTTCAAGTAATTTATCAATCTCAATCTATAGCTTTATCCACACCTTTGCAAAACTGAGATCTAAAAATATTAGGAAAGTAAACCTGAAAAGTTCACGGTTTTTTTGTCACTGTTTTCCTTATGTGTGTGCGTGTTTATATATATATATATATATATATATTCAAATCAGGCACCTATATTGGAAAGGCTATTTAGACACGAAATTAGACACAAATTAATGGATACACAATCTTAAACATTATATCATTTTGTCTTTATATGGAGGAGTGAAATTCGTGGGTGATACAATGGAGTAAATCTATTGTGTAACCAATTATGTCTAAATCTTGCATTCAAATAGAAATTCCTTATATATATACGTATATATGGGCAATATTCTGCTGCAACTCTTATATTACACGTGAAATTCCCCTTGAGTTCCAATCACACATTGAGATTTTAATATTCATTATTTCTCTCTCTTTCCACTGCACATATTAAAATCGGAATGTGTGACTGGAGTTCAGGGGAAATTTGATGTGCAATATAAGAGATTTAGCGGAACATTTCAATTTTTTTTGAAAATTGGTTTACTTTATTACGAAGAATCAATCATATACTGTTTATATGCCTCATCAAAACTTTGAACCCACCAACCTAAACATTTCCACACACACACACACATTGAAATGTGAGCTTCATCGGATAGTTCAACGTCTACCTTAATTTCCACAAGGATTCTAGCGAAACTTAGCCTTGTTTCGTTAGCAGTGTGCACGTCATATTTTAATGGCATGCCTGCTATGTTGGCAATGACACTAAAGTCTCCTTATCCCTAACCTAAAGCTAAGTTCCGGTAGGCGAATCCAAATGGAAATATAACTTAATACATCACAATCATGAATACTATTTTTGGACCATTTTCTCAAAATTATTAATCTACCATTGATGAAATAAGGAACACCCTGTTTTTTATAATCTATTTAATTCAAAAAACTTACTATGAAGAATCCATTGTTGCACGTTAAAATTTTGAATTTCCCAGTAGGATTCCATGTACGAGTAATGTAATCCCAGAAATGATGATAGGGTGACCAGTTGCACTATACTTAAGCCAAAATTGAGCAATTCCATTTGGATTTTGTTCTTTTACCGATTTCTTCCTTCATACCTATCACTTTGCTGTTGTCGATTGAGATTGGCGCCACGAAACTAGGTCAAAATCATAATTCATACACCCTTTTTTTAATCATATCGGCCCAAGTGCTAGAAGATTTAATGTTCGCTATCATTGTTGCAATGCTTTTATTCCGTTTTTTATCATTAGAATTGGTTCTTCATTCGTAAAAACTGGTCTTTACAACTCTTCGACATGGCAGATTCTCAGTAGAAGATGGGTTCTTGTTTGTTGGCTCCGAGACCCGATTATGTTCTTCCTTCTGTTGACCTTTTGGAACTCGTCCTTATCAAAAAGTAATGAACTAGAGGATTGTGAAGGTGAATTATGAGTTAGTAAAGGAGGAAAGAAAGATGTAGAGGATGTAAAAGAGCCCTCATATTGACAAAGGTTGGAAACAAAGACGGGTTGTTGGAGATTTTCATGGCAGTCATGACTGCAAGGGAGAGAAGCTTTTTTTCTTCAGAATTCTTAGGGACGCGAAAAATACTATTGTAAACCTATCACATTTTATACTGATAAATACATCACATTTGCTTCAGTTTGTAATTGAATAAGATCTGTATCAAATAAAAACATAATAAAATCATCTCTATTTCTGGAATAATCATTTTCCTGTTGTAATATATATGAGTGAATATGCTTTTGTCATATTCTATTTAGTCCCATATTGTGGGATAAATTTTACTCCAAGCTTACAAGCCTTTATATTAGGACCTCATGTATTGTAAATAGTGTACTAATTGATGAATGAATAAATAATATCCCCTTTCTCCTCTTCTAATAGTTTTTTTATTGTATATTATTTATAACACGTTATCAGCACGAAGCTCTATTAGAGCTATTGTTTGAAATATTCTAGATCTGTATCTATGGATCTATCATGTAAGTAATTTTTATTTGAAGATATCAATTCTTGAATTTATATATATTTTTATACAGTTATTATCTTTTTGAGAATATTAGATCGATGGATCTATTAATTTGTCATATGTTCAGTTCTATTAGATCCGACTTGAACTTCTAGATCTCTTTTCCTATATTTTTTTGTAGATCTAGATTTATTCTAATGGATCTAACTGTTTAGATCTAAATTTTTTTGTTGATCCAAAATATGTGTAGATGTATTCCTTCATTTCTTTGCGGATCTAATTTTGAATTTTCCAAATCCAATTTGATGGAGATTCGACTGTATATGTATTACTTACGTTATTGATGATGTAGAGGTAGATCTAGTTTTATCCTTTCTGATCTACTATTACTTTTCGTATGTGATTCTTTTGGATAGACTGAAGATAAAATATGTATGATTTTTTTTATGTACACCCAACAGAATTATGGGTATAAAATATGATATGATGATGTAGCATTTAAACTCAATAGCAATATTGATTTATCACTAGAAGTGAAATTGAAAACTCATGATGTAAACAAAATATGCAAATAAAGAACCTGAAGTTCATATGCAAATAAGGAACCTAGAGTTCATATGCAAATGAGGAACCTGAAGTTCATATGCAAATGAAGAACGTGAAGTTTATATGCAAACGAAGAACCTGAGTTCATAAGCAAATGAGAAAGATGAAACAAAAGCCCGAAGCTTTCTTAAAAGTTGTGACATAAAAATATTGTGTACTTCCAGAAGAAGTTAAAAGAGACACACACATTATAATATGTAACAAAAACATTGGATTCAATAGAAAATCTCTAAACATGTTTCATCTAATTGACATCTTTCATGTACAGTTTATATTAACTGAATATCATGAAGATATAGTATGCATATTAATCTCTTGAAGAGATGTTTTAGAGATTTGATTTTATGTAGCAAGTCCAACATGCTAGAAGAGATGTTAGAGATTTTTTTGGTGCATTGCAATTACATAAATAAAAGATATGTTCCCTGAAGGAATATCATACACTCCAGAAGTAGTGATTTTCTCTCTCTCTTGAATCTTATTTTTTTAATTTAATACACCTAATTTTGTTAATGCATTTACGGTTTGAATGTATTTTTGTATATTGATATGACATATCAATAGCTTGTATATATTTATCTCTGGAGGAGATAAGTTCATCCCAGAAGTGGTGATAGCAAAATATCTTTAGAGGATATTTGTATAGTTGAAAATGGTAAAATATGTCCAGAAGAGATTTCTGCAATTAAAGATGATAAAATATTTATAGAAAAGTTCATAAATTTTTCCTTAAAAAAAAAGAAGAGGAAAATATGTATTAAAACTCCATAAATGTTGTTTATGGTATATCCCTGAATCGATATTATATTCTGATATGTCTAAAAAAAATTCGTTGAAATGTTTTCAAATGTCAAAGATGATGATACAAATTTAATAACTAAAGATAATATGCATCTCAAAAATCATATTAAGTTAAGATCTAAATATTGATCTTAATTTTGCACACCAGAAGTGAATGCAAAAGTAATTTTTTGTTATAAAAATGGAAAACTTAGAATCTGCAGTTTCTATGATGGTAAGAAGTAATTTTTATATAAAAAGAAAGATCTATATATGTATAGTATAATTTGAAACATGTAATTTTTACATTATGAATTTTATATATAGATCTGCACATTTTTCAAACCATTCATGTTGAAGAATGTAAAATCTCGATCCTATAATTATGCATTTCTACTCAATTATTGATTAGATATTATGCATATATACAATATTTTAGAAAATTTGATTATTGAGAAATGCAGTACAACTATAAGTTTTTATTTCAGTTTTGTCGTTGACCAATTCTGTAGCTAGATCAAAATTTTATTCAGTTGATTTAAGTAAAATTTATTTATTTGATTCATATATTTAGACCGTATAATGGTTATTTCCGCTTTTTATAATAAATGCATTATATGCATCGTTATGGTAATATATATTGTATTACCATATTATTATAAATGTATTAAAAGCATTGGCTATTGTAAGTTAAATGATGTATGTTTGTGTTTGGAATAAGAATAGACATATAGATTATTAGTCAATGTATTTGGCAACTAATATCTAATGTAATGGAAAAAGTTGTATAACTCAGATCCGAGACCTAAAATCTTGGATTATGAAAAAAAAGAATTTCTTGATGAAATTTACAGTCTGAAATCTTGAAAATTAGCAAGAATGTAAAAGCCTCTAAATTAAAAGTATGTTAAAAGATTGAGAACCAGAAGTTCATCATAAATTTATAAAATTGATATACATGTGTATGGCGTAGGAACTCGAAGTTCCTCAATCAACGAATTTGAAACACTTCATAATTTAAAAGCCTGAAGCTTTATTCAAACCGTATGAAATATTAACATTACACTTCTTAAAGAAGTTAAATCATATGGACAATAATAATGCATCCAAAGAATGCACAATTTTCAAAATGAGTTGTATCTTGCTTATATATTTATATTTACATATTGTATTGAAGAATAAATTTTAACAACTCGAGGTGTTATATATTTTATGTGAACCAGAAGTTCAACACAGTGGAACCAGAAGTTCAATACAGTGGAACTAGAAGTTCAGTACAATTGAACCAGAAGTTCAATACAGTTTAACAAACTTGAAATTGTTTATATATTATTTGAACCAGAAGTTCAATATAGATTAACAACTTGAAGTAGTTCATATATTTCATTTGAACCAGAAGTTCAATACAGTTCCAAATCAGATATTTTGGATATTATTATGCGATCTTTAAGATTCGCATTGACATTGCTTGATAAGCAAAAATTAATTATTGGAACCTTATGAGCAATTTGTTCTAAAATAGGTAACTCGAATAAGAAAGAATATGCAAATCAATTACATATGGAATACGTGGATGCACGTATATACACATATATGTGAATATTTAATTAACAACCTGAAGTTGTCATGAGCTCATATTATAAATTATGCATGTACTATTTAATATTTCAGAAAGTCGATTGACATCAGTATTGATTGACCTGAAGTCATATGCATATACGAATGATAGAAAATTCCTCCAAGTCATCAGATCAATGAAAGGGAATAAGCAATTCAATATGAATGCATCTTATCAAATAATAAGAGCATTATCCTCCTACAACTGAAATACATCTAATGTATTTACTAGCTATGATGCTATCATGGATCAAAATTGAATCCAAAGTAGGTTTATTATTTAAAGTGACAATGTTTGTCAACATTGAGGGGGAGGATAGAGGAATCATCAATGTTAAATATTTGCTAACATATAGAATTATGCAAAGTATTAAGTAATTTACATAAATTATCAATTATGTCCCTTATAGACTTTCTCCAATATACATTTGAATCCCCAAAGGATCAAAAGGTGTAAATCACAGCTGAAAATGTGGTATAAAATTCAGTTCAAAATATCTCTGGAGTAAGTCATAAAGATGCAAAATAAAGGAGGTGAGTGTTCGTGAAGAAACACAAAAGGTGCTTTGAAAGAAACCTATGATATGATTGTCAAAATAACCCCAAAAGTAGTTTAGGTACCTAAAGCATGATAAGTTTTGAGATCTCAATAAATTATGTATATAACTGACAAGAAATAATTATCGATGAAAAATTAATAAATAATAAAGCGCTTATATTTATAAATGGATTAAAAATCCCATATTAGAGAGAAACATGATTAGCCATCATGAAATTCTCCTAAATAAGATATATGGACCTATAGTCCATAAGATATGAACCTGTAGTTCATAAGATAAAATAGAAATATATATATAATGACAAAAACACACGGAAGTTACTGAAGCACCATAGAGTGTCAACAACATGGTAAGTGCCATGAGCATTGTATTTTAAGAGAAAATTGAATTGATTAAAGTGGTGAAAGTGTTTAAAACACTTACAATACCCTGAAGGTATAAATGATAAAAGTATATAAATTCTAGAAGAATTTAAATAACTTTGGTAGTGATAAAGAGCAAGAAATGTAGATTACAACATTCTTTTAAGTATTGTTGTGATGAAAATCTTGAAATAATTCATGATGAGTACATCACTTCCTTCTTTCAAAAATTATTGTAATAAAACTCTTAATATTCATTGAAGTGGTAGTTGCGATATGCAAAACTTATTATAATATATAAGTTCCTGACGAACATAAGTAACATTTGTTATTATAAATAATACCAAGAACATGGATGATAGATTGCAACATTTTCTAAGTATTGTTGTAATGAAAATCTTGATATACTTCAAGATGAGTAGATTACTTCCTGCTTAGTGTTGTTGTAATGAAAATCTTGATATACTTCATTCTTTTAAGTATTGTTGTAATGAAAATCTTGATATACTTCAAGATGAGTAGATTACTTCCTGCTTAGTAATGAAAGTTGTCTTATTCATCAAATATGTATTGCAACATGCAAGTTTGATTGAAAAATAAAATTATAAGCACCTGAAGTGTATTTATAAATGAATATTAGTATCATACAAATCACAAAAAGGGAGGCATTTTAAATAAGAAAGCATGCCTGAAGCATGGAAATACACATGAAGTTTTAAAAGAAAAACTTCATTAAGAAGTATTTGTAAGTAATTTGAGTTATTGAAAGAAGAATACGAATTCATAGGAAATTATTAAATCAGGGGGAGCATCCATAAGTATGATATAATGCGCTCTTTTTCCTTAACTAATTTTTTCCCCACTGGGTCTTCTTAGTCAAGTTTTAATGAGGCATGTGTCATGACCCAGAAGTATCAACCCAAAAGTAACATACAAAAATAAGTTATAATGTACTCTTTTTCCTTATTTAAGATTTTTTTCCATCGGGTTTTTCTTAATAAGGTTTTAACGAGGCAACATTTTGATCTAGAAGTATCAAACATCTTTTGATGCAGTAAACTATTACTTATAAAGACAAGGCAATTTGAATGGCTCAAATTCAAGTGAATTATATCAAGGCTGATAGGATGTAGCGAATTTCTTCTAAATTTCTCTTTATATGCAAATGAAAGGATAACAAGAATGAGGAGAAACAAATTCAGTTCTAGAAAAGTGGGTAGATCTGTTCTCAAAGGCGATTTCAAAATCAACATTCCAGAAGATGATGTGCAAAATTGGCATGCGTCGACTACATCAATAGACTAATTGAATAATGAGTTATAAATAAGGGGGAGCATATAAAATTATGCTACAATGTACTCTTTTCCTTCACTAACATTTTTCCCACTGGGTTTTTGTTAGTAAGTTTTTTAATGAGGCATTATCTTGATCCTGAAGTACCACCCTTACGGTAACATTGTAAAACATGTTACCTAAAAAGGAAATAAATTTGCACCCTTTTCCTTGTTTATGATTTTTCCCACAGGGTTTTTAATAAGAAGGTTTTTAATGAGGCATTGTTTCGATTCTGAAGAATCAAACTCTTTTAAGGAATATCATTTTAATACGATATTCATAATGTCAGATGCTGTACTCTTTTCCTCGTTCAAGGTTTTTCCCATTGGGTTTTCCTGATAGAGTTTTGAATGCAACAGACAATAGTTGTATCAAATGAACGGATAATTATAAGGGGGAGCAATCATCATATATGTTTTAAAATGGACAACTTCAAGTTAGCAGAGCATTCAATATTTTGAAGACGCATATTTAAGGGGGAGTGTTGTAATATATATGAGTGAATATGCTTTACAACGATCATACATACAACATAGATTGTGATAAAAGTGGGAAACTCATCACATGAGTTTTATCTCATCAGAAATTTGCATCTCGTCATCTGAGATTAGAATTCAGAATACTAATTATGTGCCTCACCAGAACCTAATATTCGGTTGCAACAATTCTGATATCCTGAACTCAATCTCAAAATAGCTAAAAAACCAAATTTCAAAATCAGGAAGAATCAATTCAAAAACCTAAGAAAGTGCCGTACATGCATACTCATTAGTGTATGCATCATTTGAGTAAGTGTTTGATCATATGTGGGTCAATAAATTGATTCTACCTGTTCTATAACTTGTGCTTCAGCATCTTCAACTGTTCTGAAACCTTCTTTTTTTACCGATCATCTCGGTCCTATTTAAAAACCAAGATTCACATCTCACAAATTGTTTTAATGGCTCATGAAATTAGTTCATCAACTTCTGTATTGTCTGCCCCTCAAAAATTTGATGGCGTTGAACATCTAGTCAACACAGTAATAAACCTGCAAAGCCAACATATTACGGTAAAGCTAGAGGAAGACGACCGTCTACTCTATAAGTTGCAGATAGAGACTGCAACTCAAGGATATAGCCTGGAAGGCTTCATATATGGCATACTGGCCATTCTACCCAAATTTATCACTGATGCAACAAACAATTTAGTTAGCAATGAAGAAAACATTAAGTATCATAGACAAGGTAGATTAATCAGCTCATGGTTGCTTTCATCCATCAACTCAAAACTGTTATCATAAGTAACAAGGTGTAAGAACTTGAATGATATTTGGATTACAGTTGAAAGAAATTTTAATTCTCAATCAATTTCTAAATTCATGTACTATAGAAGACAACTACAGAACACAAGAAAGGAAAATTTTGTCTATAAGGGATTAACTTGCTAAAGTCAGAGCAATGTGTGTCACACTGAAGGCTGCAGGGCAGAAGATGGGGGATATAAACAAGTTCTTACTATTTTAAATGGCCTCAATGATGATTGTGAGGCAATCGTAGCAATGATATCATCAAAAAGGGTTATGTGTTCTTTACATGAGGCGAGAATTGAAAGCAAGATAGTTTAAGAACCGGACTTATCAATCAATTCTGTAGCAAGGAGAAAAGGCAGAGGACAATATAACAAAGGAGAACACTCAAATCAGAGAGGAAATTACTCTAACAAGTCTAGATGTAGAGGAAGATACAACAGTAATGCTAGGCCAAAGTGTTAGATCTGTGAAAGTGTTGGACATACAGTAGGTGAAGGGCTATTTTAGATTTAATCAGAATTACTCAAGTCAGAATACAAATAATCAGAGAAACTCTAATGCTAATGTGGCACAGCTAAACAGTGATCAAAATACTCAAAGCGACATCAGTTGCAACAATAACTCCCAGTAAAAATTAAACAGCAAATCAAGACACTATTCAAGATGAAAGCTACTATCTAGACTCAGATGCAACCAACCACTTGACAAATAGTGATAAGAGACAAAAAAATTCAAGGATTGTACAAGTTCAATCATGACACCAACCACAATAGTGATAAGAGACAAAAGAGCTGCAGTTTTGTTGAATGTAAAACTATTGAAAGCAATGATATCATTAGTATATGGCATAATAAGCTTGGATACCCAAGTATCAAAATTGCACAGCATGTTATCAATAGAAATAATATATCACATAATGATGTGCCAATGTCTTTTAGTTGTACTTGTTGTCATATGGGAAAAAGTCATAAGCTACCATTTCCTAATTCCATCACATAATTTAGTAAACCTTTGGAAATGATAACCACTGACTTAGAGCATCTCCAGTGGTTGAATGATTCATGGTCTTAATCCTGAATCATGGCCAAAATGCTCCTCAACAAGTATTACGGAGCTGAAGATTACGGCAAATGTTCAGGGGCCAATTCAGAATCATGAATCGGTCCGGCGAGCCGATTTTATCGGTGCGCGCCGATAAAATCGGCCCTCCACATGGCGACAGATAAAATCGGCTCGTCAATCCCCCAACCCAACTGCTCTTTCCCAACGTCTATTTCCTCTTTTTATTTTGCTTCCCAACGGCCATAAAACGGTTAAAACTTTTCTAATGGCTATATTTCCAGTTATAAAATGGTTCCATTTCACCTTTGCACATCACAACATATTCACAATTCCTTTCTACATCTCTTTATTCTAAACAAACTCTTGCTATATAATGTCTTCACCATTCAGAGAATTTTCACATCCGACGATAGATGGAAGCCAGTTTTCCCTAGGCAACACGAGCAATATATTTGAAACTCCATTAAGCAAGCAAGGAACCAGTCCACGGACAGACCAGGAGGACATCGATCTATGCAACATCTGTTGTCATTTTTCGCAAGCACGTTCTGGAAAAAAGTTAAGGACGCCTTCATTCAGAAGCATCCAGAATGCCAAAGGACGTTATCGGCGATTCAAGGCCGTTTTGGGAAAATAAGCTATCAAACCCAATATTATGAGTCACAAGTGTATAAATTAAAGATAGCGAATCCAAGCGGCATAGGGGGAAGATAATCTGATATATTTTTATTTGTACTTACGCTAGTGGTTGTTAGCATGTTTTTTGATACAATTTTTTGTGGTAATTAGAAACGACTGGCAAACGAGGAGTTCAAGAAGCTTTTTCTTAGAGAAAATGGAACGAAAAGGCCACACTATTACCAGTTTATGCATTGTTATGATCTACTTACTAGTCAACCGAAGTGGAACTGCGGACTTGCTAAGAGCCTCCGCGATGTTCAAAGTGCTAGCAAGAGCAAGAAAAAGTTCAAAATCTGGGTATTCTTCTAGTCCAAGCGGGTCAATCGCTAATATTTCTCAATGTGCAGCGGAAAGCCAACTTGATGAGTTCAATGCCACGATTAACGAAGATTTTAGACCTGAAGGAGCCAAAGCGGCGAAAAGAAGGGGTAAAGCACCGGTTGAGCTTGAAGCAAAAGTGAACGCACGCCACGAAGAACATAGTCGTAGAGCAGAAAAAAGACTTGTAGAAGCTAAGGAAAGAACAGAAGTTTTGAAAAGGATTGCTGACCTGGAAGAGAAGAAGCTACAAATTCTTTCGGATGACTTAGCGCACAAGAAAGAGCAAGATGCGTATAAGAAAGAACAAAAATAAAATGCTATCATGGACAAAGATGTGACTGGAATGTCTGAGTTGGAAATGGAATTTTGGATGGGGATGAAACGTCGTATTGTAAAGTCAAGGTTTCCGCAGTTATAAATAGATCACTGACCACTATATGTATTAGTAGTTGCTCGTATTATGTTGATGTAGTAACGTTTTATTTCCTATTGTAGCAAACGATTTCTTATTAATGAAATGTCTGCTTTATTTATTTTATTGTTGGTATCTTAGTCTGATCGTTTTATACCGTCAAAAAATTCGAAGAACTTCATACTTTTTTTCAAAGGATCATCAAATAAACGAAAGATACAACAACAAGTAAATAATGGATCATCGGGTTAGCCAGTTACAACGTAGTTTGTACGCCTCATAGCCAACAAAATCAATGTCGTACTCTACATGGTAACGAGAATCAAAAGTTGCCCTATTCGTTTTAAATATGTTTTCGTCTTCAACTGTCTGTATAATCTTCTGGTATCGTTCACAAGCTTCAACGAACCGCCGATGAGCCATATGAAGTTCACCAAACGTTCGTGTAGTAGTGCATGTACGATGGTTGTTATGTAATCTTGTTATCATGGACAAAAATTCTTCATGCGTAAGTCCTCCTCCATTTTGCATTAGTAGCAGGTCTCTTTTATCAACTTCGATATAGGATTTCACAAGTATAAGTAAGTCCTTATGAGAGAATTCGGCTGTAGTAGCATTGGAGCTAGCATTACTTCGATTGTGACGATTATGGTTAACCCTTTTTCTAGCTGTGTTTTTTCGTGGACGTGTTTCGTGTTTATTAACTTCAACTACTTGTGTATCTGGAATGAATCCACCAACTTTCTCCTCATCCTTGTTCCGTTCATACTCAGCAAACATTTTATTCATAAGTTCATCACTGATTTCCCCATCGTCCATTTAAGCTACATGGAAACAAAAAAAACGTGTTGTCTAATACAAAGAAGTACTTGAACACGTAGAAACAAAAAGATTAATGGATTCACACCTTAATGTCTTGGTTGATGTAGAAAGCACAAATAATGGTCATGGCTGGGAGACGAAGTATGAACTATTTAAACAAGTGGAGGTGATTGTTGATAAAGCTATGTCATCATTACTCGAGCTATAGCACTGAGACATATGACATGACTACATGTTGTCAACAGTTGAGTTGCTCTGCCTCTGCCATAAAATAGTTGATGTTACTACACGTTGTAAACTTTACAAACCTGACATGTGAACTTCTTTAATAAAGCAAAACACAAAATCCGAGGACTTTTCAACCCTTACGACCACTTAGCCCTCTTCCTTTAAATCCAGCACTCTCGAAGACTAAGGCTGTCAAATTATTAATTTTATCTCCCTACCAATTTTCTAGTAGTTTGACATGTCTGCTTGGGAATACGATGATGAAAGACTACAAGAAAACCTATTTATCTTAGCTGTACAATACAACGTTTTTAACCTAGGCGCAACTGAGTTTATGTGGGAAAAGCAAAAAATCGTAAGTGCCAAAATTATTAGGTGGCTTTCGTTTTTTTTAAATCGTCAAATTAATGAAACTATGCTGTATTTCTTGCTCAGACTTCGTTCTTTTCCTCTTTTTTCCCCTTTATGGAAAAACCCTAAAATTCAAATGATGTGAAAATATTGAAATCAAAACCGACTTCATAAGATTCAACTAAGCAATTGAAAATCAACGACAAAATCATAGAATACACATCACCCAAATGGGATATGATCTCCTCATCATTGCATTTTCTCCAATTAGCATGTCTTCTAGATCAAGTACCCTGCCAAAGTCATTAATAGTATCAGGTATTTCTTAATTGTTGATCTTCCATTTACTTGCTAAATTTCTTATGTTAATACCTCTGTAAGGTATCTGGATTGTCAAGGCATCGAACAAAAATGGGATAGTCCTAAAAAGTTCATTGATTTATTGGTGTAGATGTCTTCGTAGAATTAAAAGGCTCTATTTTCTATTTATTTATTTCGCTTATGTTGTTCTAGTAGGGTCATGCATGAGTATTTTGCTAATTCTAGTTATGTTATTATGAAATATCATAAATTGTTAATTAGACTAAGCTTCAAACAGTTATCATTTCTATTTAGACTAATTTTATAGCTTCATTATTGTAAATTTACATATAGTTTGTTGTATCTATATTCCAGTATCATGATAATGCAAGTTTCCCTATTGATTTATAAATATGTTAACGAAAATGGAATCATTCTTATTAGCCTTTCTATATTATATCCGAGCCTTGCGATGTTCGACTTCACTATAATAGAAGAATTGAAGATATGAAAAAATTCCTTGATAATCAGAAATTCCAAACTCTTAGTTTTATGTCTTTTCTTAACTTGTACACTTATTAGCTTGCAGTTCAGTACTCCACAAGTTTGCATCTAGCTTTAATACAATTCCTGTAATCTATCTTATCTTTTCGGTTTTTAACGTATACCTGTTTGTGTTATTATAGGAATCCAAAGGGAAAATTTATCCGGTTTCTTGGTGACTGGTCTTGTAAAATCTGAGAACATGGTGAATGTTTGTAAACAAAGAAAGTGGGCAAGTTTTATTATTTAATTAGTAAAAGGCATTAGGTAAACATGATTTAGTCCTACTATCTCTGGTGTTTGGACAAACAATCTAAAGATATATCATTATCTCATTTTGGACAACCTTATCTATCTATTACTCAAATTGTAAACCAGGAAAATGGCCCAGCTGACATAGTCTACGTATACCATCCGCATTTCGGAATACTGATTTCTGCGTGCGTTCTTATCTGTTTTCACACTTTTCCCGCTGACAAATTCGCGCGATCGCGATAATGGGGAAAGAAAGAATAATTAACAAGAGAAAATACACCAGGTCCCTTCTTCCCCAATTGGTCACTCAAGACCAAATAGAATGGCGAATCAAAGAACTACTTCTTTCCCAGGCAGGCCGAAGACTACTTCCACCGAAACCACGACGATCTCCGTCTGCACACATTTCCTACACACAATATTTTTGTCGAAATCCACTACAGCGTCGCTGCTGATCTAATTGTCACTGACATCGAACTCTTCATCAACACGGTAAACTCAAACTTTCGTCGCTAAATGCGATTCAAGTAACCACATATTAATTTTTCCCATTTTCCAATATGATTTTGGCCCTCTGATCTGTGTTGTAAGGTCATTTGCATTCTCTCATCCTACCTTCTTAACTACCAACCATGTTATTTTTCACTGAAAATTCCCTATAGATAATTTGAAACCTTGAGTATATACTGTGAATGCGGTGGGAGAAATGTAGAAAAATATATTTTTCCATTAATATTTTTCCTAAAAGTTCCTACAACCTTTTCACCAGACCTCGAAATATTATATAACAGTGAAGGTTGCATAGTAGATAATTTGCATACAAGTGTAAAAACAGTTACACTATTAAAGCAAATGAAGGCAGTTTACAGTTGCACACTCTTTTGTATGCATTGCAGCCTTGCAAAAACATATTCCATTTTTGGTATGCTATGACTGAAATATGGTACCATGCATAAGCAGTAATAACAAGTAAATAGTTTGCAAATCTACTCATAAATTGGAGTTTGCATAAACAGGATCCTTGGCTGCTCGACGCTTTCTTCTACCCTCGGTTACATTACCCATGCAGAGTTATCTGCTTGGTTATATGCCTAAGTGACACGATGATCACATCCTTTATGTTAAAGGTCATACAAAACAGTTATGTTTCCTGTTTCTTCGCTATAATATTTTTATTTTATACTTTATGGGATCTGTTTTTTCTCTTTTGAATTCCAATCATCTTGACTTGTGTTGCGCACTGATGTCCAAAATAATCTGAACTAGACATTTAAACAAGGTGCATAGGTCTAACATTGAAGACAGATATAGGGCTTAGGCTATAGATATGACGTATGGTCATTGAGCATGAAAATGTGAATTACAAAATTAATTTTCACCACGTGCGTTAATAAACTTTTCATTTTTCTGATATGAAATATTCATATATAATGCAAGATTGGTTTGAATAGTTGTTGCATACAATAACATTGGTTCCACGGCGCATTTAGGAAAACTCTTGAGTCTTTACGATGAAAAAAGTGGATGTTGGAATGTCTCAACAACTTTTATATAAACAAATTTACTCATTTTACAAATAACTTATTTTACAAATAACTTATAACAAGTTACTACATTTACTTATTTTACAAATAATTGCTCAGAAAGCACGACCCTATGCAAACCGCTTATTGCGATTCTTTATCCTCCGCATAAAATTATCCCCTTTTTCGCATCTTTCGCATCTATCTTCACTAGATCGTCTTCTTGCTCCGCTGCTGTCATCCCTCGACTATTCATTCCAAGCTTCTGAAATCCAACAGTCCAATAACAATTTGGAACCAGATTAACAACCCAAGGGGCGTCATCTGTGTTGCGTTACTTTTGGTGAATACTAATGCATTCCAATATGCCCCTGTCCATATATTAGATATTGTCCATAAAGTTCATGTAAAGTACTGAGCATTTGACACCAAAAAGAAGCATTTCTCAATTTCTATGCATTAGTCGACTACGCAAACAACTGTAATACATGCCCATAACTAAGTTGATGTACAGAATAACTTAGTGCACAAAGCAGGGTGTACAATAATTTTAGTGGATACTAAATATGAAAGGTTACCTTAATTTCAGAGTTCCTATTTCTGACTTCATGCAAACTGAAAAAACCGGCAAAAAACTATGCATGGTAAGATGCTAAATACAAGCACATATTACATTGTTTTCCTTAGACAATCAAAATTTTCACGTAACCTCTATTTTATCATATAATAGTGCAATATCGATTCTATTTTACTACTAAAAATGTTAATACTTCTGTACAAAGTTAGTCCACTTATCTGAAATAGTAATTTTTTATATTTGATAATAAACATCAACCAATGGGATTATACCGGAGACATGATGACATATAAAACCATACATAAAAAATTTATCCTTTTGGATGTCTACCTTTAAATACATACTAATTTTACATGATTATATAAAATGAAGTTTTCAGACATGGATTTCAAACATTCTCTATATTTAAAAAACGAATAACTGTTGAAACAACAGTAATACATATTTATATTTCTTATACCATTCACTTATACCTTCATCCTTCCATTTAATATCATTCTCACTCCACTGCCTCCAGGCCGTTAATCTGTTATGAGAACCTCCGTCAGACTGAACTACTAATCATATTCTTTGTTCTATAGCTAATAAGATGTATTCATTTTCTATCTTTCCTTTCACATGGCCTTAATTTTCCCATACCAACTTCTTTACCTTGGAATTTCACCAATTGATTCGCATGTTTACATTTCTGATTCAAACTGGAGAAATTTTGGAAGGTAAGGTACTCCTCTTACTCTTGGCATGATTTTATTTATACAAATTAATGGTTAGGTCTTCAAAGTTGAATATATTTATTGACCATTTGTGCTTGCTCAATTTGTAGATCATGCGTTTCTATCCTTTTCTGTTCTCATGGGTTTCATAGATCAGTATATTCCCATTTAATTGCATGACTTAAATTTAAGTCATTTCGGCTAAGTTGCTAATTTATGCTTTCGTACCAATCCTGTGCTATTGGGTTCATGCCAATTCTAAATGCTTTCCTTTTAACATATCAATCATTGCATAGGATTTTTTACAATTCTTACATATTTGGTAATAAATTAACCATCTGCAAATGATAATTTCGGTTTTTATACTGATTGTGTGCACGTAATATGATTTAAACTACGTATAAATTTAACAACTAACCAACAGAATGTTTAAAATGCGTTAACACAAAAAATTAAGATCATCCACTGAAATTTAAACTACGTGGAATTAAATTAATTTGTTACACTTTCTAATTTACAGGTTATTATTACAATTATGCCTTACGCAACTCAATTATCATAAGAGAATGCAAATTTTGTACCGATGGTCTGTTTCTATTGCAAAATTACCTCCATTTGCTTCCGCGCCATGACTTCAGATTGTAAACCACTGCTATTTAAAAACCTGAAAAATCATGTATTCATATCATTTTTTAAAAATTATTTCGATTAACATGCACATTATTCCCTATATTATCTTAGTGTAACAATTATTATTTTTTAATTTGCTTTGTGTGATTTCCATTTTTGCTTGCACACTTAATGGATTCTATGTCAATAGAATTTATGTGTTTTGTTATTTCTTCAGTTTGATTTAAAATATAGACAGTATTATATGACATAAACAATTACGGAAATATAAAGTTTATGCAAATAAATTATTTAGTTGTGTTTTCTACAGATTTGCTTCTAATATACGACTAACATTTATTTTACATGCCAGTTGAATTTTATTTTTATCAAGCTACTAGGTCTTTTATTGTTTTATTAATCTTAATTATTTGTTACTCGATTTGTTAATCATCATCTACGAGACTATGCTGTTTATCTGCCTGTGATATCACTGGTTACTCAGTTCACTTATGTTTGATTCAAAAAATATATTCTTTTGGTTTACTTACGTAATTACTTCTTACCTACTTCGTAAATTTGTATACTATTTTTGCATCAATGATGTGTTTTCATTGCATTGTTATAATTTACTGCCTTAATTAATTTCATTTAATAAACAATTTGTGCTGTGAAACTTGGTAAATCATGTATTCATTACATTTTTAATGACTGATTTAATTCCGTTGCATAATACCTTCCTTTTCATAACAGAAATAAATATTTGCTATATTTTAGTCTGATATATGTATTAATCTTTAATGCTTACTAATTTTTTTGTCTAATATATGTATATTTTAGTCCGATGTATTTTAATTATCCATTTAATTTTTTTGTATTTGCATATTTCTCAATTTTCTATAGGTTTATGATATCATATCCTATCTCGTGGCATGCAGTTGTTCGCTTATTTTGTAAACAGGCGGGAAAGGCAATTCACAGAGGACACTTACATGAAATATAAAGGTATATGCTTATTTGATAAGTGTCTTTTATATATCTTATGCAGTCATGACTCAGTGTCTATGATCTCTAGTTTTGATATTCTCTTTTTGAATTTATGATTGGTATAAGAGCTGGTAAAATTATGTCCTTCGACTATTTTTTTGATGATATTATTATATTGACAGTGGGTTTAACCAACTCATGATTGATGAAGCTGAAGGCAGTCCTCATGATCCACTGTGTGTTGTCAAGTGCCTGGTGATATCTTATCATAGGTGGAGGCACTCCTGAAACAGAGAGTCAAGGCAACTTAGAGCAAGGGCAGAAAAGCTCTTCAGGATGGAAGGCTATCATATTTAACAGCCTGTAGGGGGCTTGAGGTTATTCCATACACATTTGCTGCCTGGCCTAGATAACTATATCCATTAGCCATTGTAAATGAACCAAGAAACTATTCATGCAGAGGGGGAGACCAATGCAAGGAAGGGACCGATAACGGGTATACTAGAAGATAATATGCTGCAGCCAATTTTGCCAGGACAAGCGCCATTACACTTGCTGGTGAGTGTATTTGGATGATTCTCATGATGAATTATACCATCAATGTCGGGTAAGCTTAATATGGTGTTGATGCAATGCATAATGAACAATTGTTTCTTTAAACTAATTGAAATTGTCTACCCATTTTGATAGTTATATTATCCTGAAGACCTTGGGATGTGGGAATATTGATCTAGCAAACAAAAATAAAAAACTAGAAGTTTATGTTTGAATTGGTATTAGGAAGATTGCTTGAAACTCCCCACCTCCGTTAAGGTCGCTCACAAAGGGAATGCCTTAACTTCGGTGGAGCATTATAGGTAAAAGATGCAGATAAATTACAAGACAGACAAATAAAGCAGCGGAAAATAAAGTCATTTTATAAACAACTTAATTTAGTCAAGCTTTTACAACAATTGTCTCAATCATACTCAAAAATAATACATAGAAATTCTGTCTTGATTCAAAAACATCCAAGTATAAAATAAGCATAAAAATAACAATGATATTCCCCAATGAATCATGAACCAGCCATAGCAGTGGAAGAGAGAGCCCAAAGCAATACATCGACTATCTTCGAGCTAGGAAGGAAAACTGAGCTAAGTGGCAACATTTCCTCCCTGTGAACCTATGGGTGGGTGGGGAAGGGGGGAACAGAAGAAAAGAGGCGAAACAAAACTAGGTCAGACTTAGTCTGGTAAGTCCTGTGAATTTCGGCATATAAACAGGCAAAAACATCATGACATGAATAAACTGAATATAAGACAATACTGTGAGAACAAGGATAACATGATAACATAAGATAAGCATAAGGTATGATAAGCCAAGATAAAATGAATGCGCTTCAACTCTTTCTCTGTTTCGCTACTACTTTATTATTTTGATTTTTATATCTATCTGTGCACCACCTAACTAGTGTCCCAACTAGTAATCTGTATAAAATGGTAATATGATCCCAATCCCCGCAATCGTGAGTATTCCACCTCAATCTGCCTAATTGCCATGAACATGTTAGATGTACTCATACTACCCTATCGACCGGCTCCCTACTTGTATTAATGTTCCATGTGTCTGTGTCAATCGGCCCTCTCTTGCGTGTAGATACCCTGTGCTGGTCCCACCATAAGGTGTATCAATCCTTATGATAGCGACTCGACACGATTCAAGATGCATAGTGTATAACTACCGGTACTTAGTGCCTACTTTTTCCCACTCCGGAGTACATGCACGCCCGTAAACCGTTGCAACCTACACTGATATACCCTCTACCGCTGCTTTGACCGCTTATAATCAGCCCACTAATCGTGCCCCACCCTGCCTAGTTTCATGGTACCATGATACATCTATGTGGGTTACTGGTGAAATGGGTCCCCGTTACTAGGGTTTCCTGTTGGTTAAGTTTGTGGGCTTATATATACAAATATTACCCAACTACACGAGATATACTTAACCCTCCCATCGATTCTAGCATGTTTTCTTAACGGTTAAGTTTGTGGGCCTATATGTACTAATATTACCCACCTACACGAGATGTACTTAACCCTCCCATCGATTCAAGAATGTTTATTTAACGGTTAAGTTTGTGGGCCTATATTTACTAATATTACCCACCAACCCGATATGTACTTAACCCTCCCGCACATTATGTCATATTGGTTAAGTGTTGTCTATTCATGTTAACTTAACCCACCCATTCATCGTGTCATGTTAGTTAATTGTTTCTTATTAACTTAACCCCGTTCGTCCATCAAGTTATATTGGTTAAGTGTTTCCTTGTTAACTTAACCCCACGTGTTCATCATGTTGTATTGGTTAAGTGTCATCAGTAAATTCAAGTTAACTTAACCCACCTACTTGTCATGTTACTTTGGTTAAATGTTTCCTTCTTTTGTCAACTTAACCCTACCACAAATCAAGTTATACTGGTTAAGTGTTGCCCTCTTGTTTTAACTTAACCTTACCACAAATCAAGTTATATTGGTTAAGTGTTTCTTATTACTTAACCCTACCATTCATCATGCTATACTAGTTAAGTGTTTCCTATGAACTTAACCTTAGTCATTCATGTTATATTGGTTAAGTGTTCCTATAAACTTAACCCTAGTCATACATCTTGTTCATTAGCACTAATTGATTTATTAATGTACCAAACTCTCACATTAGATTTGTATTGTTGCAGTTACTAGATGTGCCGGACGATTCCAGGCAGTTTTACGCCACAACTCAATCTAACCTCAGGTTTTTCTTAGGCATGATGAACTAACCTCTCACATTAGATAGGTGTTGTTGTGGTTACTGGATGTGCCGGGCGGTTCTGGGCAGTTTTACACCACAACTCAATCTAACCTCGGGTTAGGCATATTCATCTTTTCGCTAATTTACATATTTACAGATTATATGTAAATTATTCACAATTGTTGTTAATTTCAGATTATGCCACATTTTCCATAAATGTCCAAGTCTAGATTTATATGCTAATTATCCCAACCAGTCATATTCCTATTCTCAAGTTATGCCCAACAAAGCTAATTGCAAGTTATGGCCCCCAAATTCAATTTCGAGTTATTACTCAAATTAGGCTACATCTAATCTTCCCAAGTTTGTATTAATAGTCATGCCCCAATACCCCAAGTTCGCAACAAAGACAAATTATGCCCCAAATCATAAGTTACAAAATTATGTTCCACCATTATCAAATAGACTATTCCCCATTACCCCCGCATTCCAATCGCACGTATAATAAGTTTCAGTCTAGATTTGAGGTTAATCTAGATTCATAAAATAAAGGGGCCGAAAGAGGAACATAAACGAGAGTAGGCATAAAACAGGCATTAAAATGGTAAATCTGTCAAATATTTTGGACCTAAGAGGATTACAGATTTGTTAGAGTTGGGATATAATAAAGATAGATCTGAAACAAACTGATAGAAATAACCTCATAGACATATAGATTTGATATAAATAACACCATGAACCTAAAAGGATTATATATTAGATGTCCAACAAAGACAAGCATGATTGAATAATAACTTCCTAGGCATGTAAATCATTGATTCAATAGAAAGATAGGAATTAATCTAAAAGATTTGTCTTATCATCAAGCATGGACTTAGATCCATTTCATTATATGCCAAAATCACTATTAGGTGTTTAAATCTAAAAAATAACTTGAACTTACATGTTTATAGTTCAATTTACGCCCCAAATCCCAAGTTATATGTCCAATATACTTTTTGCCTCAAATATCAAGTCATATGTCCAATATTTTATGCCTCAAATCTCAAGTCATTTGTCCAATACTTTATGCCTCAAATCTCAAGTCATATGTTCGGTACATTTTATGTTTTGAATACAACATGTGTTATGTCCTCAAATCAGTTACAACTCAATTATGTCCAATACACAATTTAATACTTTTCCCAAATTTTAGCGTTGGTCATGTCTAAATCATATTTTATGCCCAAATTTATTTCCAACGTACGTTCATCTCTTATGAGATTTGGCTTAGGCTCGCAGTAGCCTGGCTATATAAAACAAAAAGGGAAGAAGGAAAAAGGAGACAAAGAATGGACATAATATTATCAACGAGATAGATCCAATGAATATAGAAAGACAGATAGAAATAGCATAATCTCAGATCCAGATTTATTACAATGTTATGATCACAATTAACTTTTATTTCTGAAAGTAACGTGAACTTACAAATTACAGAACGGTCTTGAATTCTGGGATCTGTATTCTGAAACTGAATAGCTCTCCCTTGAAGTAGACTATTTGTTCTTCTAATTTAGATTTTATTTGATTCTTCGGAAATAGTTGTTGAAGTCGTTGAATTAGCCTTTGAATCTCTATTTGAATTCTAAACTTGATTTCTACGAAGGACATGAGCAGCATAACCCCGTCTTAGATCTATTTTGATATGAATTAGGGTAGAGTATAGGCAAAATGAAGTTGTGTAGAGAAAACTGTAGCCTTAGGGGTGTGTATATAGCATAGGGATCAACGAATCTGGTCAGAACAGGCGTCCAAATGCAGAAAAATGAATTTGTCCTAGTATCTGGAAATAGGGGGAGGTCGGTCCCCTGGTCGACCTGTGTGACCCAGGTCGACCCCCTGGTCGACCTGGGTCCTGGGCGGGAAATTTCCTGCCCAGCCTAGGTGTGTGATTTGAATTTCGATTTTCAAACCTGAGCTGTTTTATTTAAATCTCTGAAACTTCTGAAGGTCATAACTTCTTCATGCGGAGTCCGATTTACACAAACTCGGACTCTATTCCATGCAGAATTTCGAGAAAAATGCAATGGCATAACCTTTTTCCTTAATTCTTCTTTTAAAAATTAAGTATACTTTAATTTTTTACTTTGACGTTCACAGAAAATATGGGGTGTTACATTCTCCCCTCCTTAAAGGATTTCGTCCTCGGAATCTTCAAGTTAGGAAGAATGTATATCCTAACATTCAATATCCATCTACTCAACCATTCAATCACACGCATCCATTTTCCTTAAAAGGTTTCTACTGCCGTATGAACATATGCAGAGTGTGTGTACATGTCTCTTATCTAATGCAAAATCAGGCGGTCTACTGATCCAGTTGACCTCCTTAATGCGAATCATGGGAGTGTCATGCGTCCAATATGTATGAAAGTATCCCTAATCATTTAAATACTATATGTGTGCATATTCACTAATCTATATGCAACATCCATATGATAACACATCAAGTTTCTATCCATATACAAATACATTCATATGCATATGCAATACGAAAGTAACTGAGCTGATCTAGTGCCTAATGTGTGTATATGCATCCACGAGCAACCACTAGCAAACACTTGCAACCACTTGCATCCACCAAACATAACATGTCTCAAACACATGTTTACATCCATTGGCTTCTATGTAAGGACCGAGAATAGGACCGAGAGGATATACTTAAAAGATAAAGACCAGCATGCAAATAAACTTTACAGAAAAAGTGGAATCAAGGATATACCCTCAAAAAGGGTATGATGCGTGTATCTAGTCTTCAGCCTTCTAAGTCGCATCTTCTTGAGCTTCACTCCACTATACCTTAACTAATTTAACTTTACGATTGCGAAGCTTCTTGACCTCTATTTCCAAAACCCACTAGAAAAGATAGGACCTCGATCACTTACTATGCTAGAGGGTATCCAATGTAGTCGAATTATCTTTCCAAGATAAACAGATGTTATCCATGATACCAAGTATATACTAAGATGATTAGAGGTCTATCCTCTACTTAGCTTATACATCGTGTTACAAACCTGAGGGTCTAAAGCTAAAGGTTGCTATGTACTTTTTACCTCTCTTAAGGTCAGTCTTACTTAAGGCGCCTGCCACAACCATTCATTTCTCACGCAAACCATCATAGTCGAACTCGAAACTCCTCAAGTAAAAGCCCCAAAGTCCTAAACCAATATTAGACAACAACCCAAGGAATACCTCCTCCGAATTTAGATGATTTATATGAGATGATACTAGCAAAACAACCAAACAATTGAGCACTTAACCGACTCTAGCTATCCTCGCCAATCTTGCTCCAAAACTATCGTTGATCGCATAACTGGCTTTGCATTGTAAACTAGATATATGTGGAAGTCTAACTCACGTTTTAGGGGACAAACCCCTAACCTTAATAAAAAACATATGCGTACTCATGGACAACTCCAACGGATCGAAAATCGTTGATAAATACATAAAGTGATTCTAGGTAGCTAAGACAAACTGATCCCTTAGGATCGCACGAAATTTCGAGGGTATTCCCGAGGCAAGTCGAAAGTCTAACTACCATCCTTTCACAATTACTAGCTAACCAATCTATGCCTAGAATCAACCCATGGCCCATGAAACAAAAAAACATAAGTATCTCAAATCCTTACAAACCAAAGATAAATGAGCCGAACCACAAATTGGATTTAAGACAATAATAGGATCTTCTACTATACAAGTACTAAGGTGCAGAGACTCAACTATGGAAGAAGATATAAATGAATGTGAAGTGCTAAAATAAAAAAGAGTACTAACAGGATGATCAAAAAGATAAACTAAGCTCTTCCTCTCTCTTAGGTATGCTGGCGGTGAGAGCATGCACTTGCCCTCCTGAAAGTTCTGTTCTTTTATTCTTGCCCTTATCCTTAATTATACGACCCGTTATACCATAATAAAGATACTTCCTCTTGTTTTAGGTTTTACTATTCTTTCCTTTTTACCTCCTTTGTGAACCAAGTCTATATCCATGAGTTCCTCATCCTTGGGTTGTGCTCCTTAGGAAAACTCCATCAGTCTCATCTTTGCCATCCTTGTGTAACTTGTTGACGGGTCTCTTGAAAGCTTCCTCCATCGCACGGAAAATCCTACAAAGCTCGAAAGAAAATTAGCCGCAAGTAAAACTATAGCGGCTATATATGGAAGTCGGGCACTTCTTCGCCCTTTGACAGGTGTCGTAGTCTCATCGAGCCTACAGAACCATGCCGCGATGAGGTTACCTCCCAGAAAGCCAGGAGGCCCGGAGACTCAGGAAAGAAGGAAACAAGGATTCAAACAGAGGATCAAAAAGATAGTGCATATGGCTTTGGGGAATGTGCGTTTAAAATAAAACCTTTCTTTTGAAAATGTTTCTTTTAAAATCGTTTTGAAAATAATTTTTCAAATCTTTTATCTGATCTGGTAACCTTCAGCTCTGATAACAAGTGAAACACCCCACCTCCGTTAAGGTCACTCACAAAGGGAATGCCTTAACTTCGGTAGAGCATTATAGGTAAAAGAAGTAGATAAATTACAAGACAAACAAATAAAGCAGCGGAAAATAAAGTCATTTTATAAACAACTTAATTCAATCAAGCTTTTGCAACAATTGTCTCAATCATACTTAAAATTAATACATAGAAATTCTGTCTTGATTCAAAAACTTCCAAGTATAAAAGAAGCATAAAAATAACAATGATATTCCCCAATAAAGCATGTATCAACCATAACAGTGGAAGAGAGAGTCCAAAGCAATACATCAACTATCTTTCGAGCTTGGAAGGAAAGCTGAGCTAAGTGGTAACATTTCCTCCCTATGAACCTGAGGGGGGAGGGACGGAAGAAAAGAGGCAAAACAAAACTAGATCAGACATAAGTCTGGAAAGTCCAATGACTTTCAGCATATAAACAGGCAAAAGCATCATGGCATGAATAAACTGAGTATAAGACAATACCGTGAGAACAAGGATAACATGATAACATAGGATAAACATAAGGTATGATAAGGCAAGATAAACTGAATGTGCTTCTACTCTTTCTCTGTTTCGCTACTACTTTGTTATTCTGATTTCTATATCTATCTTTGCACCACCTAACTAGTGTCCCAACTAGTAATCTATATAAAATGGTAATATGATAACGTGATCCCAATCCCCGCAATTGAGGTAGCCTTCAGATGTACATCTATCGTGAGGATTCCACCTCAATCTGCCCAATTGCCATGAATATGTTAGATGAACCCTTACTGCCCTATCAATCGGCTCCCTACTTGTATTAATGTTCCATGTGTCTGTGTCAATCGGCCCTCTCTTTCGTGTAGATACCCTGTGCTGGTCCTACCATAAGTTGTATCAATCCTTACGATAGCGACCCGACACGATTCAAAATGCACAGTGTATAACTACTGGTACTCAGTGCCTACTTTTTCCCACTTCGGAGTACGTGCACGTCCGTAAACCGTCGGAACCTACACTGACGTACCTCCTGCCGCTGTTTTAACCGCTTATAATCAGCCCAGTAATCATGCCCCACCCTGCCTAGTTTCAGGGTACCATGATACATCTATGTGGGTTACTACTGAAATGGGTCCCCGTTACTAGGGTTTCCTATTGGTTAAGTTTGTGGGCCTATATATATACAAATATTACCCACCTACACAAGATGTACTTATTCCTCCCACCGATTCTAGCATGTTTTCTTAACAGTTAAGTTTGTGGGCCTATATGTACTAATATTACCCACCTACACGAGATGTACTTAACCCTCCCATCGATTCAAGCATGTTTATTTAACGGTTAAGTTTGTGGGCCTATATTTACAAATATTACCCACCAACCCGATATGTACTTAACCCTCCCGCACATTATGTCATATTGGTTAAATGTTGTCTATTCATGTTAACTTAACCCATCATTCATCATGTCATGTTGGCTAAGTGTTTCTTACTAACTTAATCCCGTTCGTTCATCAAGTTATATTGGTTAAGTGTTTCCTTGTTAACTTAACCGCACATGTTTATCATGTTGAATTGGTTAAGTGTCATCAATCAATTCAAGTTAACTTAACCCACCTACTTGTCATGTTACTTTGGTTGAGTATTGCCTTCTTGTGTCAACTTAACCCTACCACAAATCAAGTTATACTGGTTAAGTGTTGCCCTCTTGTTTTAACTTAACCTTACCACAAATCAAGTTATATTGGTTAAGTGTTTCTTATTACTTAATCCTACCATTCATCATGCTATACTGGTTAAGTGTTTCCTATGAACTTAACCTTAGTCATTCATGTTATATTGGTTAAGTGTTCCTATGAATTTAACCCTAGTCATACATCTTGTTCATTAGCATTAATTGATTTATTAATGCACCAACCTCTCACATTAGATATGTGTTGTTGCGGTTACTGGATGTGCTGGGCGGTTTCGGGCAGTTTTACACCACAACTCAATCTAACCTCGGGTTTTTCTTGGGAATGATGCACTAACCTCTCACATTAGATAGGCGTTGTTGTGGTTACTGGATGTGCCGGGCGGTTCCGGGCAGTTTTACACTACAACTCAATCTAACCTCGGGTTAGGCATATTCATCTTTTCGCTAATTTACATATTTACAGATTATATGTAAATTATTCACAATTGTTGTTAATTTCAGATTATGCCACATTTTCCACAAATGTCCAAGTCTAGATTTATATGCTAATTATCCCAACCAGTCATATTCCAATTCTCAAGTTATGCCCAACAAAGCTAATTGCAAGTTATGGCCCCCAAATTAAATTTCGAGTTATTACTCAAATTAGGCTACATCTAATCTTCCCAAGTTTGTACTAATAGTAATGCCCCAATACCCCAAGTTCGCAACAAAGACAAATTATACCCCAAATCATAAGTTACAAAATTATGTTCCACCATTATCAAATAGACTATTCCCCATTACCCCCACATTCCAATCGCATGTATAATAAGTTTCAGTCTAGATTCGAGGTTAATCTAGATTCATAAAATAAAGGGGACGAAAGAGGAACATAAACGAGAGTAGGCATAAAACAGGCATTAAAATGGTAGATCTATCAAATATTTTGGAGCTAAGAGGATTACAGATTGTTAGAGTTGGGGTATAACAAAGATAGATCTGAAACAAACTGACCGAAATAACCTCATAGACATATAGATCTGATATAAATAATACCATGAACCTAAAAGGATTATATATCAGATGTCCAACAAAGACATGCATGATTGAATAATAACTTCCTAGGCATGTAAATCATTGATTCAATAGAAAGATAGGAATTAATTTAAAAGATTTGTCTTATCATCAAGCATGGACTTAGATCCATTTCATTATATGCCAAAATCACTATTAGGTGTTTAAATCTGAAAATAACTTGAACTTACATGTTTACAGTTCAATTTACGCCCCAAATCCCAAGTTATATGTCCAATATACTTTATGCCTCAAATCTCAAGTCATATGTCCAATATTTTATGCCTCAAATCTCAAGTCATATGTCCAATACTTTATGCCTCAAATCTCAAGTCATATGTTCGATACACTTTAGGTTTTTAATACAACATGTGTTATGTCATCAAATTAGTTACAACTCAATTATGCCGAATTATACACAATTTAATACTTTTCCCAAATTTTAGCGCTGGTCATGTCCAAATCATATTTTATGCCCAATTTCATTTCCAACGTACGTTCATCTCTTATGAGATTTGGCACAGGCTTGCAGTAGTCTGGCTATATAAAACAATAAGGGAAGAAGGAAAGAGAAGACAAAGAATGGACATAATATTATCAACGAGATAGATCTAATGGATATAGAAAGACAAATAGAAATAGGCATAACCCCGTCTTAGATTTATTTTGATATGAATTAGGGTAGAGTATAGGAAAAATGAAGTTGTGTAGAGAAAACTGTAGCCTTAGCGGTGTTTATATAGCACAGGGATCAACGAATCTGGTCAGAACGGGCGTCCAAATGCAGAAAAATGAATCTGTCCTCGGATCTGGAAATAGGGGGGAGGTCGACCCCCTGGTCGACCTGGGTCCTGTGCGGGAAATTTCCCGCCCATCCCGGCTGTGTGATTTGAATTTCGAATTTCAAACCTGAGCCGTTTTATTTAAATCTCTGAAACTTCTGAAGGTCGTAACTTCTTCATACGGAGTCCGATTTACACAAACTCGGACTCTATTCCAAACAGAATTTGGAGACGAGTGCAATGGCATAACCCGTTTCCCTTAATTCTTCTTTTAAAAATTAAGTATACTTTAATTTGTTACTTTGACGTTCACAGAAAATATGGGGTACTACATTGCTTGCTAAATTTTGTCCATGAAAGGTATGTTTCTATGCTTTTAAATTTTTATGCTAGGTGATGCATGCATTATATTGTAATATATGTATTTTCTTTTCGGAAAGATGTATGTACTTACACACACACACACATACATACATATACACACACGCACACACACATACACATATAAATACATATACATATGCATGCATGTGTGTGTGTATATATATATATATATCAGTTATTTAAGCATAAAATAGAAACCAATTTATGAAACAAGATCGCGCACATACATAATGTGCGCACATATATACATATCTGCATATGTTGAACCGAGGGATGCAGGAAAGCACCAACCAAGTTTTATAAAATTTTAATCAAATCGGCTAATTTTTGTAATACTTAACTGAATTTTATAAACAATAATAAATTTGCAAATTTCTATAAAAATTAAGCATGTTTATAAAATTGATTAAGTTTTGTAATAATTAATTTTTATAAATAATAACAAATTTACGAAGTTTTGTAAAAATTCAGCAAGTTTATAAAATTTGTTTAAGTTTTGGAAAATAATAATTAAATTTATGAAAATAATTAAGTTTATGGAACTTAGCTGGGTTCTATAAAAATTAAATAAGCTGTATAAACATTTAACCAACTTTCCTAAGTTAAATCTAGCTAAGTTTTTTATAAATATCTTACTTAACAAAGTTTATATAAGTTTTACAAGAGGTAAATATGTTTATGGAACTAATAGTTATTAGTAATAAATAATAATACTGTTAGTATTATAACTAATACATGAAAGAAATTGGGTTGTGGGTCAGTTTCTACAAGATAATTACAATTAGTTATATTTATCTACTGATATATGTGTCCTCATTACAAATAGTCAAACGATGAGTCCGATCAGCTTTATTGTCACATGGGAAAAAACAAAAGATATAACACGTGAATGAACTAGTATTTATCCGCTGATGTACGCCATTAAGCAATTGTTTCCATCATAGAAGAATCCTTCATTAACGGTAGTCCACTTATAATATATAAGAATACCTTACACTTGAATAATTCTGGAATAAAAAATTGTGGAACATCTGAGTTCATCCAAACATTGACTTTTCAAAGTACAAATAAAATATAATTTTCATCCAGATTAGTGTTCTACTCTATTGATATAATAAAAAAAATTAAGAAATACAAAGTGTTTATGTCATAAAAAATTAACACTAGAATGTATTTTTTAGATAAATTTATTTGTCTCTTGATGTATATTTCCAATTCTCTCTAGTTCAGAATGAAATGGCCTGAAATCAACTAATTCATGATATTATTACATGATGCTAAGGAAGCCTTTAGTTTATAGATGGTTTGGGAAGGAAAAAAAACTAGTTCTGTGACATTCCAGTTAAAAGGACTATACCAAACAATGAGATATAACCATTCATCTGTTCGGAAACGCAAATGCAAATCTATCTAGAATGCATAAAATGATGGTCCAGCTGCTGCACTAATATTCATTTCAACTCCATCTTTCCGATTGTCCCACCATTAAATGTCTAAGTTAATTCTTCATACATATTCATTTATCTTTTTATACGTTCGACTCATATAAAATGAATTATTAAACTATTAAACAACCCCATATTCTATGTTATCTTCGATGAATTTAATTGTTAGAAACATTAATGGTCAAGGTTCTCGCCTTTCAAATTTGTATTTATTGTATTTATGATTTATTTCGCTATTTTTGTACTTATACTTACAGGCAGACAAATATATTTGATGAAGAAAGTAGCAACATGTCGCAAGTCATTGATCTGGAGTATATTTTGATGCTAGAACTACATTTCGGTCTAAATGTTTGTGTGTATTTGTCACTAGCTACCATTATTCTGCATTACTTATGAAATATTATTGAAGTATTATATAGAATTTGATGTAAGAATATCATGCTGATTAAGTAATGTTATGTGATAAGTTTGATTACGAAATATTGGAATTATATAATATGTTGACTTCAATTGTCATCTATTATTGATATGAATACAAATAGAATGCATGGGTAGTGAAATGCAGATATTATGGATGACTTTCTTTTGAAATGCTATGTTAACCTTCAACAGCGTTTTTTGAGTGCTGTAACAAAAATTCTTAATATTGAGAAAACGCTATGAACTGCACTAATAGCAAAGCTGTTAAAAAGTTAGCACATCAGTTTTGAAAATCTATGAGCGTTTTTATTATGCTATAGAAAACATATAACATCGTTTCTTAAACGCTACTAGACATTCCTTTTACAGCGTTTCATCTGATGTCATGGTAAATCTCTGACTTTTAACTGCATGTTGATATACAACGTCATGAAAAACGCCGTTATATCATTTTATAGCGTTTTTTAAATGCTATTAAAAGTCCTAAATGTTGTAGTGAAACCATGGTCCAAATGTACGAGCAATACGGAAGAAATAAGAAACCAGTCGAGTTTGTGCCCGAAACGCAATTGGATGATCAAGTGCAAGCTGGAGAGGTGGAGCCTGAGCTCTTCAGTGCCACGCAACCAAACATTGTCGTCCAACGTATTGGACCTCTTCAAAAAACCCACAATGTTCGGTTAAAGGAAGTAATTTCTCGGGAGAACCTAGATAGGTCAAGCTCCAGCAGGACGGGTCGTTCAGTACTTTACTACTGCGGAGTAGAATGTAATGTGGTTGTTTCTAAAAGCCATAACAACGCAGGCCGACGCTTTTATGGTTGCAAAGCGTACATTACTGCACTTAATCGACAAGGGGTGGAACATTTTAATTTTTTTCTCATGGATCGATCCATCACTGACGGAGAGGGGTGTCACGTACGCTCTAGAGATGCAAGCAGAGGTAGGTCGCCTTGAAAGGGTAATTGTTGCAACAAAGGCTGAAATGTTGTATGGGTTCCCCCGTGCGTATGGAAACTAGGGTCTAGCTATATCGTACTATGTCTTATTTCCCTGTATTGTGTTTAACGTTATGTGGCACTATATCGTAGTTTTATGTTGTGTCGGATATCCACTACATGCATATATCTTTGTATTTTTCTATATTGAATGTAATTTGTATGCAAGTTAAAAGGTATTATATATATTTATGACTGCAAACTAGTTAAAAACTCGGGACGTCCCCGTTTAAATAAAACATTTCCCTACAAAATGGAGTTAAAGATTTGTGTCGTTCTCATCCACTATTATGGACCTCTTCAAAACGTATTTCTGTCAACTGACTCACAATTTATCTCCCTCAAACAACTCGGGTCGTCCCCGTTTAAATCAAACATTTCAACACACAAAGGAGTTAAAAAATAGGGTCATTCTCTTTCACTTGAGCTTCCTATTGCTTTGGAAACCCCGTCATGTAAAGCAAAGTAGAACCGTTGTCCGTTCACATCATGACAGTTAGAAAAGCAAATTCCCTACAGTATTAAGTCAGGAGAAACAATGACCGGTAACATCATTATTTATTTTATTGATTTGTACTCCCCGCGGCTATATCTGTTACTCAATTTACGCACATAATATCTCACTCAAACAACTTCGTTCTCATTCTAGTAATTCCTCCTTTTATCACTCGCTCAAAATGCCTTCTTAGCCATCAGATAATGACTCTGATGAACAGGCGTGGGAACAGATGAGACTTCAGCAGCTCGAAGACGAATTCGATTTTCTAATCCAAATTAGGCCCGAAGAAGTTCAAGTACCACATGTTCAACCATCGCATGAATAGGGGCACGTACATCTGCCACAAGAAGTTCAAGTACCATATGTTCAACTATCGAATGAACAGGCTCTCGCTCAACCACAAAAAGAAGTAGAGTTCTATCGAGTACCACCGCATGAACATGAAGGTGAATCTTATCCTGTACTTTGCTGCTGCAGTCATGCTGTCGAAGTTGTGGTTTGATCAGAAGGCGACAATAATGGTCGGCGCATGTAGAAATGTCCATTCTATCCAAATGGATGCAGTTACACGGAATAGATTGACGAACCGTTGTGCCCAAGGGGAATAGTATATGCAAACGAACTCGAACGAGAGATTAGGCGTCTTGAAAATAATGTTGAAGAGTTGCGAATGAACGCAATGAGACTCCCTTGAAAATGATCGTGTAACATGTACTTTGTTTTGATGTTTTAGTTGGCATGTACTATTATTCGTTGTTGTATCTGTAACGGCTGGTTGTATCTGTATGCTTATTGTTATGCGAAAAACTAGTTGAATCATTTTGATCATAACCACATGTTAAACTGGTATATATAAAAATTTCAACTTTCATGTATATAAAAATTTCAACTTTTCTATTTTCGAAATATAATCTTTCCTATACACAAAAATATAATCTTTCTAGTAATAAAAATCATAATTTTATATAAATAAAAAATCAAAACTTTATACAAATAAAAATCAAACCACCCCCACCTCCCGCGCCATATATAGGCGTGGGAGCCGCGCGAGCCGATTTTATCGGCTCGTGAGCTTGCGAGCTAATAAAATCGGCTCGCGTCTGTTGGAAGATATCAAAGATATCTCCCAACATGTTATGGGCCATAATGTTACGACCCGTAACCTTGTTGGAGATGCTCTTACAAGGATCATCTACAATATTTTCAGACTATGGTTACAAGTACTATATATCATTTATTGATGCTTATCCTGTGTACAGATGAATATACTTTCTAAAATCAAAAATGGAACATGTAAAACTATCATCAGATTTATAACTTTTTTGAAAAACAAATTGGTGCTCAAATTGAAATTATATAATCTTATGGTGGAACCGAGTAAAAGTCTCTTGGACACTACTTCCACAAAAAGGAATAAATCATAAAGTTATATGTACCTGCACATCAAAACAAAATGGTCTAGCTAAAAGAAAGCATAAACATATAGTTGAGTCAGGATTAACACTGTTAGCTAAGGCATCTATGCCATGGAAATTTTGGCTTGAATCCTTTAACACTCTGATTTTCCAATAAACAGATTGCTAGCTAAAGTGTTAAAGGGGTTGAGCCCATATGAAAAGTTGTATGGTTTTAAACCTAACTACAACTTCTTAAAAACTTTTGGATGTTTATGCTTTCTATACTTAAGACCCTACAGAAACATAAATTTGAGTACAGATCTAGGACATGCGCCTTTATTGGATATGCCTCTCAACAAAAGGATATAAATGTTTAGATGAAAATGGGAGAATCTTTATAAGTAGGCATGCTATGTTTAATGAGAGAGTATTCCGTACAACGATAATACTATCAAAAACCATTGCTAACGTACATAATATAAAAGAATACACTCTACAAGTACCTCCTTGTTCAGATGTAACAAGTGCATGTGTGATTGAAAGAAGAGCTGACAAGTCAAGTTCGGGTCATGTAAGTGACACAAGGCTTAAACCAACTAACTCATAAAGAAATGTGAATCAATAACCTATATAATAATCAAATGAAGGACAACAAGTTAGTAATGATTAGCAAGAAGAACAAATAATTATGATGCACAAGAAAGCACTGAAGAACAACCTGACACTACACCAGTGGGCACATAAACACATCCAATGATAACCAAGTCTAAAAATGGAATATTCAAACCAAAGCTGTACTCAAATGCATCAATGGATAGTGAGAGAAGCACATACAATTAAGCCATTAATAACAATTAATGCGTGCCATCCATGGATGAAGAGTATCAAGCCCTTATAAAAAATAAAATTTGGAAATTAGTGTCAATACCAAAAGATAAAAACATCAGTGGGTGAGTGAACATATAGAATCAAGCGAAATTCTAGTGGTACTGTAAACATATATAAAGCAAGACTTGTTGCTAAGGGTTACACCCAACAAAAAGGCTTTGATTTCAATGAATTCTCCTCAGTTATAAAGCCTACCACAATTAGAGTTATAGTACTTATTGCTCTACACAAGGGATGGAAGTTAAGACAGATAGATGTAAGCAATGCCTTTCCAAATGGAAATTTACAAGAAGATGTCTATATGGAGCAACCAAAGGGCTATATCCGAAACTCAAAACTTGATAAAGGAATCTATGAGCTAAAACAATCCCTTACAGTGTGGAATGACAAACTGAAAACAATGCTATTATAGGGTTTTGGTCCGCTAAGTCAGATAATTCATTATTTATCAAGGTTACAAACACAGTAACTATATACACACTAATTTTTGTTAACGTTGACATCAAAAGTTGGTCACTAGTGACAGTCAACCCCCAATCGTGTGATGAACACATGAATAATGATTATAAAATACAGAAAAAGGTAAAAAAGAACGGGGAGCACACACAGAATTTTTATAGTGGTTCGACAAAGACTGTGCCTACGTCCACTTTATATATTATTTCTCTTTTTTGTATTACAAATACAATGCTTTTTCTATTTGAAGAAGAGAAAGAAGGAAGCTAGATCCTCTTCCTTTTGGGGAGAGACTAAGAGAGGTGAACACCAGAAATGAAGTGTAAAGGAGTCGGAAGAAGGTCCAGCTCTCGGTCCCTTCCCTCTTTAAGCTTAGAGGTATTTATAGGTGGAGACAATAGCGTGGGCTGTTGTGATGTGGTCCGGCCATTCCGGGAAATCCCGGACATGTGGAGTCCATTTCTTGGTTAGAATAGCGGCTGGAAGACTGATTCCACTATTCATACATAGTATGCTCGGAAGTTGCGACTGACGTGGCATCCACTTTGAGGTATATCAAAAGTAGAGCTTTATCCGGATATGGTTGACCACTTTTACTGCCTTGAAAGTTGGGATATACGGTGGAATAGCACTACTGAAGATTTCCACGATGGCCCGAGATATTTGATCGATGCACTTTATATGGAAGCATAATACTCGGTCGAGCGATTCTTCTGGAGTGAGCTGTCGAGGGATGAGGCTGGACTTGGGCCAATATGTTACTGTTTCGGACCGTACATCTGATAGGCTTCGTAAAGCGCGGCATAATTCTAGTCGTACGTTTTGGCTTCAATCTGGCTCGTTGAAGCTTTTTCCAAAAAGAGGGTTAACACTTTGCCCCTCAGAATGCATCTTCGTCGATAGAGGGACGTGTGTTCTGAAATTTGAACCAAAGCACAAAATCTCGAGCAACTATGGTCACGCTGGACCATATTAAGGCCAGAAAACCAAAGGTCTCGATGTTATATTAAGGCCAGAAAACCGACGACCATACTAGGTCGTATTAAGGTCAGAAAACGACAACTATCGGGAACCGCATTAAGGCCGAGATGATGATCGCTACCTTTTTGAGAGTTGGTTCCAGCAAATACAAAATAAACCATTCTCATTTTTGGAGCATGTTGATGGGTCGAGCATTTTATTACACTTGGCTTTGGAGGGTGGCGAGCATTAACCATACTCGGCTTAGTGGCAAACATTAACCATGTTCCGCTTAGTGGTGAACATTAACCATGTTCGGCTTGGTGGCGAGCATTAACCATACTCGGCTTAGTGGCGAACATTAACCATGTTTGGCTTAGAGAGATGGCGAGTATCAACCATACTCGGCTTAGAGAAAATGTTTTTTATGCTCGACTCATGCTAAGTTAGTTTCTCCAGCGAGCTATAAATGCTCGTGGTGTAAAAAGAAAAGAGAGAGTATAATCCATACTCATTTTTAGAAAACATGACCCCACTCGGCTAAAGGAGTAGGTGTCTAAAAATGGTGGTGGGCTTTCAGCTGACCACATAAAATAGGGGGGCGAGCATTACCAATGCTCGGCTTAGAGATTTTCAAACATTATCCATTTTAGCAAAAGAAAATTCATGACTGATAAATAATTACCACAAAGAAAAGAAATTCTAAGGGGACAACAGTCAATTCCAGAGCATGCCATGGAGCTAAATCCTAACTCCATACATGTGTACATCAAGGTGTCCTTATTATTGAAAGAAATACATCAAAAAGAAAGATAAAAATCTAATTAATGATAATGCCGCGAGTGCTAGTCTCAGGGTCCTTTCTGTTTCCAGGAGCTCGAGGACCAACCTGAGGAGCTTGTGCAGAAGGTCGCGGCGGCATGGCTGGGGCGCGACTTTTGACATATTCGGGAAGATCTCCTTTTCTGACTGTCCCTTCAATGAGATCGCGCAAACGTCGGCATTCATTTGTGTTATGTCCAGCTACGTTGTGGAATATACAATGCTTGCCGGAATCGAGTTCCATCTGGGCTGGTTCTCCTCGAGGTGGTCTTGGAGTGGGCAAGGACCCTCATATGTCGAGATAGATATCGAGCAAAGAGGAATTGAGCTCGGTGTACTAGTCGTACTTATTTTCACTTCGAGGTCGCATATTGCGCTCGCTCTTCTCCGGGGTCTTTCCTCTTCCTTTATTCTGGCTGTTGCCATTGAATGAATCTTGTTGTTTGGCTACTAAAACCTCGAGGCTCTCCATTTCAAGGCTGGCATCTTCTTGTCAGAGGAATCGTTTGGCCTCGGAGTAAAAGTCCTCTATATCCTTGGTAGGATCTCTGGTTAAAGAGATTGAAAATTCTGATCGATTTTAAACTCCTGCGATGGCGGCCATGAGCACCATTGATGGCTCAGGCTGATCGATAGATGCTGCAGCCGCGTTGAATCTTCCAAGGAAGGATCTGAGCATCTCTCCGGATCGCTGCTTGATCGCATATAGGAACATAATACTTTTCGGTCGAGAGATATGTACTTGGAACTGCTCGATGAAGCGGGTGACCAGAGTGTTCCAGCTGCCAATCAACTCCGTCGTCAGCTGTCGAAACCACATGCCAGCTGTATCCATGAGAAAGAGGGGGAAACACTTAGCCATGACTTTAGTCGATGCGCCAAGTACTTCCATATGTCGCATGTATCACATGAGGTGGATGGTCGGGTCAGTGCGACCGTTGTATGGCTCGATAGCTGGGAACTTGAAGTCTGGAGGATTTCGGGAGTTTCTGATTTCCCTGGTGAAGGGGCTGCGATTGACATTATCTATGTATTGATGCGAGTAAGTGCCCCGAGTAAAGCGTCGGATGATGCTTGCAAGCTGGCTCCCATCTCCGAGGAGTCGTTATCATGAATTTAGCTCTGCATTCGGAAGAGCTTCTGTGCGGGGATCTGGCAAAAGCATCTCGGAAGGGCGGCCGTTGACTGGTCTCGACCTCCGAGAGTTAAGTGAAAGTGTGAGGGAAGGACGGATCTGGTATGTGGTTCTGGGTAGAACGATCCCTCTCGAACCTGATGAATAGTGGGTCGAGCCGTACCTGTAGCAGAGGGATTAGGCTGATCCAGCATAGCATGTGATGTTCGGGGCTCGGGGTTGCCCCCGTTTGGAGCGAGGTTAGGAGGGTCTGCGGTAGCGTTCTCTTCTGCAGTTGTGAGGACCGGAACAGTGAGGTGGCTTCCCTGGTTCGAAGGGAAGGCCACACCAGTTCTTCTTTGAAGATGAAGAGTGGTTAGACTGGTCTGTGGTAAGATTCCGAGTTGTAATGGGAATGACATTGATTATGAGGGACCCAGTGGTTGCTCGACTAGTTCGATAGGTCGGTCTGCTCCCAAGAGTGGGGGCAAAGTATTCGACTGACCTAGATCTTGATCGCGAACCTCCTGAGGTTCTGCTGCTCTAACTGCGCTGGTTGCTGGAAGTGATACTCATGGTTGGGGTCGATCGGTTGGTGGGACCAAACCAGGATGAAAGAAAGGTGTAGCCTGATCAGTGGCCTGATTCTGTGCAGACCAAAGAACAGTTGTTGCTCCAGTCTCGGCCGGTGGAAGAATTAATATTAAAGTGTTCAATCCCATCTCCAGTCGACCGAGAAGGTGATCCATCAACTGCTGTTGTCGTTCGAGGAGTTTTCCCTGAGATGCCATTTGTTCTCTGAACTCGACCATGATTTTATCCATGTCATCTCGGGTAACATGTTGAGATACATCTTCGTGAGAAAAGGCTTCAAGACTTACTTCTGTGGCGTTGTTATCGCCAGCATCAGCAGTAGTAGGGCGAGAGGATGTTGCATCTTTCTTTCGCTTGTTCGCCATAATCAGAAGTCAGCTGAGGCTCTAACAGACTATCGGTGTGCTTCCCCTACCTGGCGCGCCAAAGTGTTGACGTCAAAAGTTGGTCACTAGTGACAGTCAACCCCCAATCATGTGATGAACACACGAACAATGATTATAAAATGCAGAAAAAGGTAAAAAGAATGGGGAGCACACACAGAATTTTTATACTGGTTTGGCAAAGACTGTGCCTACGTCCACTTTTTATATTATTTCTCTTTTTTGGATTACAAATACAATGTTTTTTCTATTTGAAGAAGAGAAAGAAGGCAGCTAGCTCCTCTTCCTTTTGGGGAGAGATTGAGAGAGGTGAACTCCAGAAATAAAGTGTAAAGGAGTCGGAAGAAGGTCCAGCTCTCGGTCCCTTTCCTCTTTAAGCTTAGAGGTATTTATAGGTGGAGATAGCAGCTTGGGCTATTGCGATGTGGTCCGGCCATTCCGAGAAAGCCCGGACAGGTGGAGTCCATTTCCTGGTTAGAATAGCAGCTGGAAGACTGATTCCACTATTCATAAATAGTATCCTCGGAAGTTGCGGCTGACGTGGCATCCACTGTGACGTATATCAAAAGTAGAGCTTTATCCGGACATGGTTGACCACTTTTATTGCCTTTAAAGTCGGGGTGTACAGTGGAATAGCTCTATTGAAGATTTCCACGCTGGCCGGAGATACTTGGTCGATACGCTTTATATGGAAGCATGAAACTCGGTCGAGCGATTCTTCCGGAGTGAGCTGTCGACGGATGAGGCTGAACTTGGGCCGATATGTTACTGTTTCGGACTGTACATCTGCTGGGCTTCCTGAAGCGCGACATAATTCCAATCGTGTGTTTGGGCTTCGATCAGGCTCGTTGAAGCTTTTGCCAAAAAGAGGGTTAACAGTTAATAACCTCATAATTACAGGTGACGGTGATATAGAGATAAACCAACTCATTCAACACCTAGACAAGCAGTTATCAATTAAGGATCTTGGAGAGCTAAATTATTTTCCAGGTATTGAAATAAGAAGGTCAAAGTTAGAAATCATGCTGTCACAGAAAAAGTATATTAATGAGTTCCTTATCAAAACTAAAATGGATCTGGCAAAACTACATTCCACTCCAATGATCAACAATCAACATTTTTTTTCAAATACAAGGGAGAACCAATATCAAATATTAGACAATATAAAAGTATAGTTGGTGTTTTACAGTGCTCAACTATAACTAGACCTGTTATTGCTTACAGTGTTGGCAAAGTGTGTCAATTTATGCAAGCACCACTAGACAATCACATGAAGGTAGTCAAAAGAATTCTAAGGTACTTGAAGGAAACTATGAATCATGGTTTATCATTCAAGACTGGAAAAAGACTCAACATCACTGGATATGCTGATGTCGACTGGGCATTAGACATAGATCAGAAAATCAACAACTAGGTACTGCATATATTTAGGTGATAATTTAATATTTTTGTGCTCTAAGAAACAAGCTACTATATCTAAATTTTGCACCGAAGAAGAATATCGAAGCAGAACAAATGACCAGAGATAACGTGGGTGCAATCTCTTTTAAAATAATTACAAGTCACTACATAATGAAGAGCTACTCTATGGCATGATAATCAGAGTGTCGTGTACATGACAACAAATCCAATACAACATGCTAGAACAAGATACATAGAAATTGATGTTCACTTCGTAAGAGAGCAAGTAGATAAAGGGTGTATAGAGATATATCATATACCAACATATCATCAACGTGAAAACACCCTAAATAAATCACTTTCAGCATGAGACATCGAAATGAATTAGAGATCCGAATTTTACCTCATGCTTTAGATGGATCTACCCAACTAGAACAAAATCGAACCTGAAAAAAGCCTCTCAAAGCAAAGATCTATGAAAAACCAGAAGCTACTCAAGCAAATCTGAACCTCGCAAGTAAAGAAATTAAGCCATAAGAGGCAACGTTGCAAGAAGAAGAGAAGAAGATTAAGAGAATTTGTTCAGAATCAGAGAAATTTTTTGTGGTCATGAGAATTCGCTCGAAACCCTAGCCTTATCACTGGTTTGATGGGAGCATTGTTATTGACACTTCAAATATTGTTAAGTGAGAGCTAATATTTTTTTTCTTCAAAAATTGTTAAGGGGAATACCAATGAGGAAAGTAGTCACTTAACAAATAAAGCTAATTTTACCTTATTACCCATTTAGCCCCTTAACAAAGAAAGAGCTTAAGTATTTTTTTTTTTTTCGATTCGCATATATCTTTTTTTTAAAACCCAAAAGGATGAGCGTTTTCAGAGGAATATGATTGAATTTTTTATTTTTTTGTTAACATAAATATATCGAATTTTATAATTATTAGTGGCAATGCACCGAAATGATTATTGATTTTCATCATATCAGTGTCGAATACATATATAATTGATTATGTGCTGCATTCAGTAAAATGGTGACGAACTGCTTATTTCAATTTGGTTTTCCTTGTCGAATAAGTTTTTTAATATAATTTGAAGGGGTAATTCAGAAATATTGAGTAGTGTGAAATAATATATTTGTGTAGCGTTTAACAATTTTTCAAAAAGTGAAGTGTTTTTAAAAATGGTCTCCCCTTAACAATAGTTGGAGTGTCAATAACAATATCTTTTCATGGGGCTGTTAGCATTACGAGAATACTGGATACAAGGCAACATCTTTAGTGGTCCAGCTTATAACTTTATTTGTATCAGGGCCAAGCCCATTGAATCTGTGTTTTAATTTCTTCTGATCTGTGTATTGTAAATACTAAATACACACAATTCTCAGTTGTAACATTTCTGAAAAACTTATCAAAAACAAAGATAGTCAGCTTCTCTTCCAATCTCGTGAAACTTTTACTGTATGTATTCTTTACATATTCAATAATGGAGCATATAATACCGCTTTGTCTCCTATGGTCGGAGATATTTCCAGCTAATAAATTAAGACCGTTCTCTAAATAATAGAATATAATATGGATTCAAGTTGCAATTATAAAAACATTTCAAGATACAGAGAATGACTTATTGCCCTAATATGCACCTTCCTTGTTTAGAATATTATGTGGATAATGGATTCAAGTTGCATTCACAAAACATTTCAAGATATATAAAATGACTCTTAGCCTGATACGCACATGCCTAGTTCTTCAACAGCTGACGTGAAATGTCTGACCTCATCAACTCTTAATCCTTTTCCTTGCTATAAATTAGTAGCTGGTGAACCAAGTTAACTTCATCAGTTATACAAGTGCTGCTTTGTCCAATGGCTTCTTTATTCACCCTGCTTTTCTTCTGCATCTTTCTTTTCTTATCTTCCTTCTCAATGGCCAAACCATACGGTTTAGTCTTACCTATCAAAAAGGACAAAAGCACCCTTCAGTATGTAACCCGCATCCAAACCCGCACTCCTCTCATACCCGTAAACCTAGTCATTGACTTAGGGGGTCAATACATCTGGATCGACTGTGGATCCAAATATTTATCGTCTTCGTATAAACCAGTGCATTGCAACACACCTCAATGCAGCCTGGTTCCTGCTTTTTTTGGTTGTGGCGAATGCTCTCAACCTCCACGGCCCGGATGCAGTAACAGTTCTTGTGGCACACTGCCCGAGAACCCAACCCTGCCGCAGCATTGGAGATCTTGGACAGGACGTCTTCACCTTTCCATCAACGGTCGGTTCGAGTCTGGGCCCATCGGTCAGTGCTCCTGACTACATCTTTTCATGTGCGCCAAGTCTCCTTCTAAAAGGCTTGGCCAAAGGGGTCCAAGGCATGGCGGGCTTGGGCCGCAACCGAGTTGCAATGCCCATCCAGCTGGCTGTGGAATTCCGGCTGCGCCCCAAGTTTGCAATCTGCCTCCCTTCTTCTGCCTCATCCTCCTATGGTGTCTTGTTTTTTGGAGGCGGGAAACCGTACAAATCATTGCCCAGTGTGGGCGGACCCATGAATCTGGCATACACCCCATTGTTTATTAACAATGTCAGCACTGCTGGATCGTTCACCGCAGGAGAGAGGTCAGTGGAGCACTTCATAGGAGTGAGCTCGATTAAAGTTAGCGACAAAAGCGTGCCTGATATTGACGTGAAATTGCTGTCGATTGGTAAGAATGGAGTTGGTGGGACGAAGGTGAGTACTGTAGCTCCATACACTGTGATGGAGACATCCATATACAAGGCAGTGACCAAAGCTTTTAGTTTATCGATGGGGAAGATTAAAGCTGTCGCGCCTGTTAGTCCTTTCAAATTATGCTATAACAAGGGAGATATGGCAAGCACACGGGCTGGTCCTAGTGTTCCTGCTATCGATCTTGTGTTGCAGAATGAGACTGTTTACTGGAGAATATACGGGGCTAATTTGATGGTGGAAGCCAAGGCTGGGGTTCTGTGCCTTGGTTTTGTGGACGGAGGTGCTAATCCAAGAACTTCCATTGTTATCGGAGGACATCAACTGGAGGATAATCTACTGGAGTTTGATTTGAAGAAGAAGATGCTAGGTTTCAGCTCTTCCTTGTTGTACGGATCCAGGAAGACCAGCTGTGCTAACTTCAATACCTTCATACATAAAACAACAGCCGGAGGGCATGGATTTTAGCAAAAGATAATCATTTGCTTCTTTATGCATTGGATAGTATCGTTAACAAGTTCAAAGCTTGTTTTTGTTGTTTATTTACTTATGTTTTGAATAATTCGAAGGTTGAACTGAACATCTAGTGCAATACTGAATTTTCTGTTCTACTTGCGGTTTTATTTCTGTCATATTTTTCGAGTTTATGGTAAATTCAGATCTGACATTAAAACTCAAGATATTTGACAGGTACTTCACCTTAATTCCCTACAACCATGCACGAAAGTATAATAACTTTGCCTCCTTTCATATTACTAACCTAGCCTCCTTTCATATTACTTTTATTACACCAAATATAATTCAAAAAAGAATAAATGGTTTAAATAAACTTTTGTGATTGTATCAAAAGTTTGAGATTGTAAACTAAATGATGTTTATGAATTGGATGAATTGATTATCTTTATACTGTAAATTAGATAGGACTAAAATTAAGCATAAAAATATTATTCCTGGCTTTTAATTGAATTAAATTTGATAGAAAATATAATAAGTAATTCCATCAACATCTAACTTAATAAAAGTACACTGACTCATACACTTGATATAAAGACAAGCTATCACTTAGGGCATCTCCAGTGGTTGGAAATTCAACCTTAATCTTCAAGGAAAGCTCTCCAGTGGTTATATTACCCCTTAATATTAAGGCTATCATTACGTTTTCAATTCAGGATCATGAATTGGAAACGTAATATTAAAGGGAATCCTGACACCTAATTATTAGACGTCCAATCCTGAAGCCTATTTATTAGGCTCCAGGATGACCAAAACTCATTCTCCATCCAGTCATTTTAATCTCCGTCCCCACTTTTTTTTTTATATTATTACCCGATTTGTAAGTCAGACGTCTATTTATTTGGCACCTGACGTCAGGTGCCTGATCATTGGAGATTTTTGCCCAATTCAACCCGTAATATTCGGCACCCTGAATATTACGGGTTGAATCCACTGGAGATGCCCTCAGTAGCAGGGCAAGAACTAACAATATTATATTGATTTACGTAATAGGTTCTCAAATTATATGAAAGGGGAAACTGAGACAAAAAATAGAGCACAGAATCCGACAAAATATGTTTTGACAGTTGGATCACGGTGTTTACGTAGGAGGTTTAAAAGTATTTACATAGAAGGGCTTTTAAAAAAAAAAAAGATGAAGATAATTGATGAGCTTTATTATGTCATATCGTCATTAATCTGTGTTCTAAGTTCTAACGGACTTTTTGGTATAGAACTATGGACAATACAAACACTAAAATTTCATACAACTCAATTCCTTAATCATAAAAATATGTAACGAACTTAACTTTCAAAGTAAAAGATCAAAAAGATGCAAATCAAGACCAAGTGATAACTCAAAAAGGGTAACTGAAAAAGGATTGCATCATAATAAATCAAGTTTGCCAATTCTAAAACAAAGAGTGGATGTTTAAGTTTTGAAATTTAAAAAAATATAAGATTGAATCTCCTATTAATATTGACCATATAATGATCAGTCAATTGATTTGCCGGTCAATTTTGAATTTCTATGTTTAATCTGAATCAATTCGGATCTAAATTGAACCCGCTTTAATACATTTTTTTTTCAACTGGAGTGATTCAATATACTGGAAAATTAATCCATGTACACCTCTATTTGGCCGTTTTCAAAATCATCAAAAATTCAACTTTTTATCAGACCTAAAAAGACTACAACACTAAAAATTAGAAAAAGTTTCCCTTTGCTTGTGTAAAAAAAAGGAAAAGATTTAAAACATTGAATATTTTCAAATAATCCAAGCGTATTTGGTCCCTTCTCAGTAAAGATGTCTTAGCATCAATTGAGACAAATAATTGTTTTGCCTTTAAATAAATAATAAAAGTGGCATGCCTTTTAATATCTTTTTAGTTTAGGGTCTCTAATTAAACCAACTTAGCGGTGAATATCCATGGTCATGTCTATATACCTCTTAATCTGATATAAAAAATGGTAGTATTGAACTAGGTTACCATAATGTGAGTCAAATCATAAGCTGTAACGTTAATAGATTTAAACGATCCATATTTTTAAGGTTCGTATGCACTTTGAAATTGATTTTGATGTTTGGACTTCAACATCTGAACCTAAAACTCAAAATTTTCTTTAGTTCATTTTTGTTCTGATTGGAGAAACTTAGAATTGAAGTTGTAGCTAGACTCAAATAATATATTGAACATATTAGTTTGTACTGTGTATTAAATGAATTTTCTATGTTACCGTATTAACTATTGTGAATCAGAATGAAAATCGAATTATAGACAAAGAGATTCGATCTGAAACCAAATTTAAATCATATGATTTTAAGATTTTTGACAACAATATGATGGCAAAATGACCAAAATTTTGTTTGCCCTAGCGCATCAATTAGTGAATGATCGAAAAAGACTGTTTATAAAATTTCTATGTATCGTTTTATATTAATAAGAACCAAATAAAAAAATTAGTACATTTCAAAGTATACAAAAATGGTCAAACAGGTTTAGAATGACAATGGTAGCATCGGTTTAGCAAATTATAACTGGGAAAACACATCAACAATAGACAATGTTCTAATTATTATTGTTATATATAACACGGTAATGTTAGAATTTCCGCAAGATCACTACACAATTAGATTTTGAAAGAGAAAAGAAGATAACAATAACAAGCAAATCCCTCCAAACAAACCTATATTAATCCACCAAATTATTACAATGAAAACCTAAAAAGATAACCGAGAATTTATCTCAATCCCAAAAAACAAGTTTTTTCTTTTCCTTCAAGTACAAGTAAATCTCTCCCTTATGAGCTGCTTATATACTCAAATAGAAAGACTAGATTTAAAACCTAATTGGACGCTAAAATATCTTAGAAATAAATCATTCTTAAAACTTGCTCAAAATAAAGCTTTCATAAAATATCTCAACATATCCATAAATTCCACAGTAGATCCTTAAATTTCGCATCAGACATCCTCTTCACATATGATTGAATATAAAAAATCATAACACTCCACTTGATATGAAATCACTCCAACAATCAACAATCTCAAAACAAATCCATAAACCAAAAAACCACCTACGAATGATGCATCTTCCACATGAAATGCACCTCTCAACAATAATCTCAAAATTGCTTGTAATACCACAATGGTCTCCATGTAGGCTTTGTGGCTTTACGTTGCTGGCTCCACCTTGATTCAGATGAACTTGCCTTTCCTATTCCAATTCTCCACCGTTTTTCTAAGCAATTTATATATGTTATTATTTCTCCGTTTTGCGCGCAGAAACTCCTTGTTACCCCTCCAAACCCTTGTGACTCCACCTCTAGTCAAGAAATTACAGCTTTTTTGTTTCAACTGTCCAATTGAAACAAGATTCTTCTTAATTTCTGGGAAGTACCTAACTCCTGTTAGCTTCACAACCTTTCCATCATTCATCTTTAATCGGACCGAACCTATGCCTTTAACATGCAAATTTCGACCGTCGGCATATTCTACTTTAGCTATTTGTTCATCATAATCAATAAATGCTTCCTTTTGCTGGCATATGCGGAAACAAGCTCCCGAATCAAGTGTCCAATCTTTTCTTTTGCCTTCATTAACACATAAAACATTGCCTTCAATTCCACACCAAGATTCACCTCATTATCATTGTCCTTTTGTTAATCCGACTTTTCTTCCAATGCCTTCATTTTCTCTTTATCCCTCTTAAGCTTATGACAAAATCTCAGTTGATGACCGAGTTGTCACAGTGAAAACAAATGTATTCTTTTCTTATGTCTGGTCTATTCGATTGCCTTTCCATATTTCATTGATTAACCCTCCTTGCCGTAAAAGCTTTTTCAATTGGAGTTTCAATTTATGTTGCCTTCTTATCTTTTGCTTCCATAAGGCTCATCCTTCACATCTCCTTATTAAGTAAGCTAATAACCACTGACCCTATTGAAACAACGACATCCGACTTTGAGTTATTCAGCGCAACCACAAGTGTTTTCCAACTCTCTGGCTAAGAACTCATCATCATTAAGGCTTGTGTTTCATAATCCACCTTGAAATTGACAGCAGCCAGTTGATTCACAATTTCCTGAAAATTATTAAGATGCTTTCCAGTTGATCCACCTTCTTTAAGCTTCAGATTCACCAACATTCTCATAAGAAGAGCCTTATTTGTTGCAGAGTTCTTCTCATAAACCGCTTCCAATTTCTTCCATATGGTATATGCAGTTGTTTCATTAGCAACAATATGAAACACTGTATTGTCCAAAAATCATCGAAAAGACGCAGCAGCCTTCTTATCCAAAGTCTCCCATTTTGCTTCGGATACATTGCTAGATTTCTCTCCATTATTCTCTAATGGTTGATGAAGATCATTAAGATAAAGGAAATCTTCCATCTTCTCCTTCCATAATCCCTAATTTCTTGCATTAAGCTTTTCAATAGCTATTTTATCCATATTCAACTCCTTTTCAAAAAAATTGTGTAGAAGGCTCTGATTGTAACAAGCTGAAAATTTACCGCTTGAATTTACGGGTAAATTTTAAATATCGAAGTGATGAGTTGCAGCTAAATAAATCTCTCTAGAAAAATAAAGAGTGACAGTAATTTTTTAAACTAGTATACAAAATATTTAACTCGATGTGGAATTTATAATGTGACCGGAAGTTGTTTATCAAATTCTCGACCTTTCATCAACTAAAACTTATCAAAAAGGTCATGATGCTCTCATGCATACTAACACACATTATGTTAAGTTAACATGGTTGTTAAGCATGAATATATGTATTATTAATAAATAAAATTTAAAATAAGAAGCTTATCACGTAAGCTAAAAGATATAAATTTAAAATAAGAAGCTTATCATGTAAGCTAAAAGAAAAAGAAAAAAATACGGACACATAACCCTCTTAGGTGTCCATGTGTAGAAACATCTTAGATTACCTAAGTTGACATTTGTCATCATCTTATGGTTTGCATGAATGATGAAGGACTAGTGTACAAAATTAAATTACCAAACTAGCCTTGAAAATTTCTATATAAAGGGTGGAAGGGTTCATTTCATTTGATGGATTCACAAATGAAAAATAAAAGGAAGATAAAGAGAAGAAGCTTGGGAGAAGCCTAGATGATAAATACAAGATCAAGGTACAAGTATAAGGTGAGAAAAATTATTTAAGTTCATGTATTCGTTTCATATTTTGAACCAAAGTAGTTAAAGTTACAAAGAAACGATAGAACCCGAATCACTGAAAATGACGTTCGGTATTTTGGGCATAACTTTTGCAATTCCTTATGAAATTTCGATTAATTTATCGATCTGGAAAGCTAATTCAAAAGGATACAACTTTGTTCGTATCACCTTTTCTAATTCGGTCGTTTGAGTACATGAAAATTGGATGCAACATTAGGTAAAAATCAGCCCGAAATGGATATGTTAGAAATGCCTCATGATATTTGATTTTATATATTAAATTGATAAATGATTTGAGATTCTCTATTTTATGATAATAAAGTAGGCTAAAAGATCTCCTTACTGTAGAGAAATTGGAGTCAAAATCTATTTTTATCATAAAAAAACAAAGTCAAACATTTTGCCCAAAAACAGGCTAAAAATTTAAGTTTCGGAACTTTTTATAGCATTCTGAAACGCAATCTTTTTTCTGAACTAATTATAAGTCACGGAACCAAGCCAGAACCTTTTTATAGCATCACACAAATGCTATAGTAAGCTTTTTTAGTCTAAATTCATTATAAACCATGCAGAACTTGTCATAGCATTTCTGGAAATGCTATTTTTTCTGAATTAATAATGAACTACTTTAAAATGAGCAGAACTTTTCATAGCGTGAAGAAATGCTGCAATAGCTGTTTGAGTCCAAAAACTATTCCAAACTACCCAGAACTTTTCATAGCGTAACAGAAGCACTGTTATAGATGTTTTAACTATGAAACCATGGTAAACTACTCCAAATCCTCTCAAAATTGGATTTAACATTTGATATAATAGGTCACAATAATAAAGGTTTGATTTGACATTTGGTTTGACATGTCATAATAATAAAGATTTGATTTGACATATCATAATAATAAAAGTTTGATTTGACATTTGATGTGACATTTGATTTGAAATGTCATAATAATAAAAGAAAAATTACTAAACTAGCCGAAAGAAATATTATAAACAAGATGGAAAACTTCGTTTATTTTCCATACTCGAAAACCAAAAGAAAATGGAAGATAATTAAGTGAAGTTTAGTGGAAGTCAAGAAGATAAAATAGAAGGCAAAGAAGCAACTTAAAATGAGTCAAAATGTGTCAAACCCGAGAGCAATTTGTAAGTTGATGTGAGCTTTGCGATGATTCGAGGAAGACATTTGCATGCTTTGAGGGGGTGGTAAGAACTATATTTTTTTATACGAGGCATTTACACGAAGTTAGTAAGGAGTGTTGTGCGTATACTCATTATCTAAATGATTACTAATTTCATATACTTGCATTTTGATTTAATGAAGCACATGACTTCGTCATTCTATATTGATTGCGATCTTTGTTTTGGCAAGCAAGCAACATAAGCGACTAATGATTGAGGACATTTATGATTTATTATGACTTTATTTAAGTGATATAAAGATGGTTTAAATTTGTTTATGAAGAAGTTTTGCATAAAGAAGATGATTAGTATTTAAAATAAAATATGCTTATCTTTTGAAAAGAAATTCTACAAAAGATATATTGATGTCTTTCCAAATAAGTATTTACAAAAAGTAATTACCCTTACTTGATATAAAGAGTATTTTGGAAGTAAATGTTGATTTTAAATGTTTTATAAAGAAGAACTACGTTGGCTTGATCCTGTATATAATTGCTTACCTAATTAGATATAGGTACATAGGCAGTCACAAGGAGTAGTGATGCAGCTGCTTTATTAATAAAAATATTTTTTGTTGTTATTACATTTTGTGTTGGTGCATCTTTCATGTTTATCATTTAATCTATACTGACGTTTTATCAAGTGTGCAGGATTGAATATCAATGTCCATCTCATCAGAGTTGCACAATGATAGATGAATGGTGATTGTGTTCGAAATTGTATTTAAGAAAAACAGTTAATCAAATAAGTGGTATTTTTTAAAATTTTATCCAGAGCGTTTAGTGATGTTGTATATAATTATAAAATATGATGGTGGTTGTCATCGTTTATTTTGAATGGAAGGATTTTCGCCAATTTTGACTGGTCTGAAATCCTGGGGCGTTACAAGTTGGTATCAGAGCTTAGGTTTGCCAAAATAAAATTTTGCCTAAGATTAGTAAATAATTTTAGAAATTTCGAAATGAAGCTACCTTAATTTGATAAATAAAACTGGATAGGGTAAGGCACCATACCTCTGACCGGGGTTACGAGTAGTATTAATTTTTTGTATCTAACTTTTGTTTAGTGTTTATACATATATGATTCTTTATCATATACCATATAGAGAGGTTTAACAAAATCGTAAGTGCATATGATTATCTATACTATATTATAAAAGATGAGTATGGAATGCTGCTCTCTCATCCATCCTCCTTATTTGAAGCCAAAGCGTCACGTAAGCAAATGACGCAAAAGAAAACATTAATATTTCACTCTCCTTAGTCACCCGTTCTCCACCAAATAGGCCTATTTTAATTATGGTTTAATCTGCAAACAAACCTTGAATATCTCCGAATGAGCAATCAATGGTAGCTTGGTTGTCCACAGTAGGCGATTACGACCGTCGTCAATCCATGTCTTCCCCGTTCTCTCCGAATGAGTAACGTCTATCTCTAATGACGCTTACTCGCTCTAGCCTTCTTTTCTCTTGCTAACCGCGATTTTACATGCCATTTTGCGGACGCGGGGACTCGATTCATCAGAGGGTTTAACGCTGCCTCTTCTTTCGATGTTAGCGCCTATTGCTACTTATTTTTTTGCGCTAGGTTCAGGTTAGCTAGGTTCCTCTTTATCTCCATATTTCCTCCGATTTGGTTTGTCAATTTTCCCCAAAAACATTCATTTTTTTTTTTGCTCTGTTAGATTTGTCGATTTAGGTTAAAAACAATATATTATGCAACAATTAAATTCTGGAATTGTGTATGACATGGAAATTGAGTAATAATGCATTATGTACTTCTTAGTCTAGATGAGAAGTGTGGATAGCCTGTAATAGTTTGGTTAGCCATATAAAAATTCATTTAATTTACTATTCTCTATTTGGGAATAGGAGTTTGTGATCAGATAATTTACAAATTATCCCATCAGGTCATCGTAAACATTTGTTTTTTCTTAGCATGTGATGGAAGTGAAATGAGGAAAAAATTGTGTATATTTTTAGATTTTTAAATAGGTTTGTTCTACTAAATTTTACTGTTGTTTTAGCTTTAGTTTTTGGGTTTTCCCCTTGCATATCCATGGTTGTTAGACATTAATTTAATTTTTCCTTTTCCCTATAACTACTATATTTTGATGGAAATCTACAATACCAAAAGCCTCCCTTTTTATGTTACGCTTAGCAGATTTTGTGTGGACTTGCTGACTCTATTTGATTTTGATTCTTCATGTAGGTATTTTGCTCCATTTAGTAGGACAACAAGACAATGAGAATTACCTCTTTCTTCTGAGTATAGGTGAGATGATTATATGTTTTTTTTTTTTAAAAATCATATTTAACATGTTTTTTTTTTTGTATTGTACAAAGTCATGTCATTTTCTCATATTTGTCCCCTATGTTACATATGTTAGCTGTCTTTATATCTTTAATAGTATATCTAATTTTATTGTTTTTGCCCACACTTAGATACCTTTAGCAAAGCCTTGGTATCATGGTATTAAACAGGAATGAGTGCGGTAATTGGCAACTTCTTATACAGCTAGATTTTCTCTGTGTATAGCGATTTAATATTGAGATTCATAATTGTAAATAGTTCAAGTTTTAATATAAAAAATCCTAAATATAAGAGCTATTATCGGTATACTTATAGAATACTAGAAAATACTTCCAAATTTTTCATCACTTGCAATATATTCAAATAAAAAAGCTGCAATTATTATGTTGTCCATAACTATTCAACCCGAATTCATTGGTTCCTAACATGTAAAATAACATGTATCTTATGATAGCTAGCCTTTTCTTACAATAGAGACATTGAAATGGATGTTTATGTGTACAAGCTCTTCTTTTTAACCTTTTTGGTTCTTTGGGTTTTAAGACCTAAAAACGTATAATGCAATCTTATTCTCTCTTTCCTTTTTACTCTAATCGAAGATCACTTAAATTTGAATTTACTATTCAATCCTCAAGTTTGTTTTTTAAACATAATTTTTATTATAAAAAGGTAGTTGTATAACATGATAGTGATCATACACTAGCTGCATACTTATCCTCATATCTAATTAGGTACACATAATATTTTATTATTCTTTCTCTACTAATTTTTCATAATAATATTAATTTAAAAGGAAGTATGGCTGCCATTGAATCATATTTGAATTATTTTGCAATAAGAGTCCGCCTTTAAATGGTGGATATAAAAAGGAAGTCTTAAGAGAAGATATATATATATATATATACTTATATTTATATATGTATGTATATGTATATGTATGTATAATGGCAGCTTTTCTTCAAGATATTATTAAAGTTTTTAACTTCTAAAGTAACAAAAATGATAGCCATAATCCTTTTGCAAAAATTAACATTTACATACTTTCTTTTTTGTTCTATGTCATACAAAATTATATTTGACATGTAAAAAATATGTAGCATTTATAAAGGTTCAAGAATCATTTAAAAGAGTTAAGATAAAAGTTTTGCTACTAGGAGTATCCTAACTTTCAAGACACGTGGTTTGAGTGGATATAAGTTTGTCACTATTGGCATGCAACTAAAATGTGTTGTGCGGACTTTTCGTATGACAACCAAAGAAATCATAGGTAATTCAATTTTTTTTAATTAATTATCTTAGAGAGAGACAGCTTTTTGCATTATCATGCCACCATGTTAGACATTTAATACAAAATGTATTAGTCAATTAGGCTGAGGCTAAAAGTGTAATCATTTAATCTTGCAAACAACATTTTAGAAGATAGAAGTTGAAATTTTACCAATCAATTATTAAATATTTTTGATTATATGTTACGGCAAAACGGCGGATTGATCATTGGTGTGTAGTTCAGATAAAAGTTTATATTAGGACATATATGTTTGTTAATAAATCAAAGTTAGCAATTTGCTAAATTTTCCTAATTAAAGTCATTTCAAAATAGAAAGTTTTCATTTCCAATTATGTAAATATTTACTGTCGAAGATATTTTTTTGTGTTAGATTGGTTAATATGTTGTTGTTCTTTATATGAATGTTTAGAGAGCATAGAGTGCATATTTACTTCTTTGCTGCTGCTAAACCAGAAGTTTACTATAAGTTTGGTAAGTCTACTGAATTGGAACTACTGATAAAAGCGGGTTGTTGTTAAATGGTTTTGAGATAGTTTTCAAAGGACAAATATATCTATTTAGGGTATTACAAACAAACTGAAGCTAGATAAATGAAAATAAAATATACGAACGTTCAAAACGTACACATGAACGTGTAATATATAAATAAGAGCTTAAAGTTTTTCAGTTGCTTTGTAGAAAGAACTAGGAACCATGATAGATTATTCATAGATGTCGATATAAAAATTCAGGGTTAACACTATCGGTTGGTAAGGACTGAAGATCGATTATCATGGTTACTAACAATATTTTATACAGTGATTCATGTAAATACACTCTTGAATTTTTTTTTTCATCTGTAAATGTGAAGAATCTGTTATTACAACTCATGTTTACATCATTTCCACAATTCAATGTAACCCGTGTTTTAGGAAATCAAAGCCACATGACAACTCTATCATATTTAACTTGATTGATTTTCAATGTGATATTGAATTCTCAAAGTGCACTGTGTAGATAAAACGCATTGTACATTTGTTTTAGAACCGAGGATACTTTTTTTTCTTAGTGTTGTTTATGTTTTGTATCTGTGTTCTAAACCAATATCTTCGTCTTCAAGGCATTGAAGGTAAATTCCACTTCTTTTTGTATTTTCACTGTTTTAAAATTTTAATCATTGGAATATGCAATATAAATTTATTTGAAAATAATTTTTAATCAGAAAAATAACCAACTGAACATGTTTTCCTGTTGTTGGGAACAGTAACAAAAAATTGGTCTACATTCGTGATATCTATAGATGTAGACGAAAACTGATACACAAAAGTCTTTTGAATAATGACCATTTACCTTTAATTTGATTGTATGTTTTACTTTTATTTTCAGTAATTAAATTTTTATTTTTTGTAAATAAACATGTCAATTGCTTAAGCATGCTTTATCTTTGGACAGAACTGGATAATGTACAATGGAGTTGACTTACAATATCCTTGGACTTAAAGTACTGGAGAATGGGATCTGCAGTTTGTAACTTTTCAATAACTTAGTATTATTGAGTTAATTTATTCATCATAATCGTATGTTACACTTATAGTGTTATTGTATTAGGACTTTCTGCTTGCATTTATATGGACAATTCTGTTTTAACTTTAAAAATCCTTGATGCATGTATTGCTCCTGCGACAGCTTCAGCCGACCACAAATTTGCACTCATTCTACTCTGTCAAGTTATTTTATATACATATAAAAAAGGTTGTCATGTTGAAAACAAATACCATGTTCACTTATATAAGGAGTTAGCTAAATTATTTTGTAAGGGAAATAATTTTTTCCACCAGCCCAGATAGTCAATTCATTATGTGCTAACCTACATGCCATAATAAAACTAAGCAGTTAGACGCTATTTTAGAACTACTCCTATCTTCAGCATGTTAACATCTGCGGCTTTTTTTCCCTAAAATTTCTATTTAACCCTAACATAAGAAACTAACTGAATATAATATTGCTTGTGCACAAAACTAAAATGATCATTATAAACCATATAATTCCACTTCTACAAGTTAGGTATTGACAGAATATCAAACGAGTGTTATGATGATTTTTAGAGCAGTTATATTATCAGATCACAACGTTTATTAATAGATATTTAAAATTTTGGGTTTAACTGATTGTGAACGTTAATTTTGACCAGAGTTCAATGCGGACTTAATCGGGGAAAAGAACGCGTATTCAACACATTCTCATCTGACACTAAGCCATTTACTTTGTTGTATGTCTACATGATAAATCGCTGCTATAAGCATTGTCTCCGGCACTGCGATGTTAACATTAGTATGAAACTACTAGAAGCATTGCACGATCACACCAATAACCCAATGCTTGCAACTTCAAGGTCATAATATTTGTTTCTATTAGACTATTCCTGCATGTAAATAATGTTGCAGTCAGACTCTTGTGCTTTTGAACCTCACACAAATGTATATAGGTACATGTATCATAGTGAAATAACCCTGGAGTTTTATGTAATCATGTAGGAGTAAACAAACTTGACTTTGTGCAAATTATCACGTAGCCAATGCAGTAAAGAAATACAAGGTACATTAAAAAAGAGAAGTTCAGTTAAAAAAATTCATTCTGGCAACTCCAAGTTTGGTAAGTTTTTAAACATTTGTTTCACAACTTTCTCAACTGTACTTGACTGTAGTAACAATTAAATATATATGTGGACACCTATTGCATACAAACCGTATGCGAAGCACGGATTCACACTTGATTATCTTTATCCAAATAGAAATATGAAATCGTTAATACTGAATTTTTGCAGTGGATGTTTCAATCAGGATAAATGGTGTCGTCATTATTCACTTGATGCAAATATTTGTATAGAAGGTATGCTATTTGTTCCCCTAGCTTGCTTACTTTTCACGCATCAGAGAAAAGTAGAAGTATTTATCGTAAGACCAAAGAAAAAAGAATCAATATTAGATTTTGGATTTGGTTATGTCTTGAATTCAATAATTATCAATGAGAAACGCTAAAGAGATAAGGATAGGGAAACAAATATGCGGCAGCAAAAGAATGGAAAAATATATGCAGCAGATAAAGATTTTTTTTCCCTACTGCATCCATTAACTACCAATTGTGTTTGCCTTTTCATCCATCCAGTTAGCTTAGGGAGGAATAAAATGGGAAAGAGACATTTAAATATACCCCATTCTTTGACATAGGTTACTCACCAAATATGTGCTTTCATTTAACTACCTGTAGCACCTGAATTTATCAAGCTACCACAATTATAATTTTGGCATTCAAATAAGGTCTGGTATTTCATCTTATATACTTATCAAAATGGATACACTTAATTTTTGGAATCAATTTATCTAAAAAATGATGCTGCAGTTGTATGATTTTTTTTCCCATCTAAGATTTTCTAATGTGTAAGATATCCTCTTTCATTTAAGTATTATGAAAGTTTTGTGATATACGTTAATTTATCCTTTTTCTTTCCAAAATAAAGATAAAAAACATCGATTATGCTTTTATGTTGTTTATAGTGGAAAACTTTGATTTGGTTTAGTTAATTTATCCTATGGCTGCAAATGTTTCGTTTGTTTTGTATATTCTGGATACGAGACTAGCCAATAATTATATCACCTATCATGATTTTTAAATCTAAGTGTGATATCCCTTGCTTTTTTATAACCAATATAAATTGTTGACAGATTGGGGTTTATTATAATATATAGTATACAAAATTATTGTTATATTATTTATTTATTTGAAAGGCAAGTGGAACTTTTATTTCTTTACACGAAAGAATTACATTGCGCTAGTTTGCATGAATACAAAGAAAACAAACAAAACTTTACATCTTAAGTTTCTTAAGCATACTACTGTGAATAATTGTGTATAATTGGTCTGCAGTATTACTACAAATGCCAAAAACCCTGTTGTTCCTTTCTCTCCATAAACCAGCAGTGAATTTCTTTAAGAGCTGCAGCATGACCATTGTCCTGTTGTTTTTCCAACGTGTCGCTTTAAAAATGTTGAACCATTCCATTTGACTACTAGTGGATGGCTGATGAAAACCACCATTTGCCAGTAAGCGTCTCCAAATACAATGAACATAAGAGCATTCAAAAAACAGGTGGGTATTAGTTTCAGCTTCATTGTGACACAAAACACAAACTTCATCTTGTACAATTCCACGCAAGTACAGCTTACTCTTAGTATTGATGGCGTTGGCCATAATCTTCCAAAGAAGAAGATTATCCTTTGCAGAGCTACCGCAATTCCAGATCCTTGAATACCAAGGAAAGACATCTCTGTTTGGACATAACAAATTGTAGACTGCATTAATTGAGTGTGGTTTACCATTCCAAAGCATTGCATTTTCACTGGAAATGTAAAATTGGCGATCAATTTCATTCCAGAACTGTCTCAATCTAGCTGAACTACTGTGAGGCAAAACTAAAGCACCATCATGAATGTATTCACTGACCAAAGCAGACTGAGGGATGCCAGAATTGCGCATGGCATTTTGGTCAACAACATCGCTAAGAATCAAACCAGATCTCGCCCAAGGACTATGCCAGAAGAGTAGATTTGAATTATGAAGATAGTTACATTGGACATACGGCTTAAAAGTTCCACGTAAATTCAAAATTGATCTCCAGCTCCAACTGCATGCCTTCGGAGTGTTCATCGTCCAAAAATTCTTTGTACCAATTAAATTGGCATGAACCCATCATGCCCATAAACCTTTATTGGCAGCAAAAAGTTTTTCAAAATATACAGATATGGCAGCAATATTCACTGATAAAGATTTGTAAGACCTAAACTACCATATTTTTTACTGACGCAAATTCTATGAAATGCAAAGGGTATCATTTTCTTAAAAAACGGATCACCATGCCAGAGGTACTTGTTCATAGCACTTGATATCATGTCAATCAGTTTTGTTGGAAGGATATAATGCCTCATCCAATAGGTGGTCATAGCAGCAATGACTGATTGAATAATAGTTAATCTACCGGCCTGGGAAAGCTTGGTATTTGTCCACTGCCTGAGTTTATGAATTATCTTTTCGAATAGAGGAAGGCATTGGGCTTTGGTTATCCTTGAAAATATCAATGGCAAACCCAGATAATTTGCATTCATAGACATTTCAGCAAGACCAGAACAATTGATAATATCCACTTTCCTATTCAATGAAAGTCCAGCCACAAGGATATGTGATTTGCTGACATTAATTCTCAGACCAGTGATGTTAAAAAAGAAATCCAGGGTGTCAAAAATACATTGGATGTTTTGCACAGTTGGCTTAGTGAAAATGATTAAATCGTCAGCAAAAAGAAGATGGGTTATAAGCGGATTCTTGCATCTGGGATGAAGATCTAGAAGGCCTTGCTGCACCTTTTCCAAGTGAAGAGAGTTCAACAGTTCCATAGTAATAATGAAAAGATAAGCAGATATGGGGTCTCCTTGCCTGACACCATTCGTACCCCCAAAAAAACCATGCAAATGCCCATTGCGAGATATAGAATAATGAGGAGAAGAAATGCATGTGTGAATCCACGCAATGAAAGGCAGAGGAAAATTCATACGAGATAGAATGGCCAAAATAGCATACCACGTGACAGAGTCATATGCCTTCCTATTGTCAAGCTTAAGCATACATCGAGGAGAAATATTTTTCCTGTTGTAACCATAGAGTAGTTCTTGAGTGATTAATATGTTGTCACTTATACTTCTACCTTTGATGTAGGCCGACTGATTCTCAGAAATTATAGATGGTAGAACCTCTTGCATTCTGATAGCCAAAATCTTGGAAATAATTTTGTAGAAAACAGTGCAGCAAGATATAGGACGATAATCAGACATAGAAATTGGATTATCAGACTTAGGAATCAAGGCAATTGATGTTGAAGAAAAACTGGTAGGAAGCTGATTGTGCATAAAAAAGAATTTAATAGCACATGAGACATCATCTCCTAAAGTGGACCAACACTGTTGAAAGAAGTGCGCATTGAAACCATCTGGCCCGCCATAGCTGTTAGGATCTAGACTAAACACTGCATGCTTGATCTCATCATTGGTGACGGCTCTAATGATGCTGGACGATTGGTCAATGGATAGAAAAGGAAGTCAAATATGGAAGAGAGGCCACACATTAACACTTGACGATGCTGGATTTGCTAAAATTGACTTAAAATAATCCACAAACGCTTTGTTTATGCAATCATCAGAGTCTTGAAGTACACCATGCATATCCTTAACCATATGAATAGAATTGATGGCTTTTTTTATTTTGATGGCATTGTGAAAATATTTTGTATTTCTATCCGCTTCCTTCTCACTTTTTAAATACGATTTTTGCTTTGATGCATGCAGTTCATCATTCAAGGCATTCCGCAACTGAAGTTGAAGGTAACTCTCCTCTTGAAGCAAGGCACTGTTGTTGGGTTGATATTGCATTTGTTCTTGAATGTTAGCTAAGTCTTGTCTAATTAAAAAAGATTTTTTGGACCAATTTCCAAAATTTGCAACAGACCAAGCTTTTAAAGTAAATTTTAGAGAACGTAACTTCCTTAGAAATCTTTGCATGGGATTGCCATGAACCTGTTGCGACCAAGCCTGCATAAATATAGATTGAAACTCAACATTTTTAGTCCAAAAATTAAAAAATTTAAACGAAGAAAAACCCTTGTCAATAGAATTATCCTTATCCCAATCTAAAATCAAAGGACAATGGTCAGAGAGTGAAGAGTGAACGGCCTGATAAAAACAATTTGGCCAATGGTGAAAGAAATGAATATTGGCAAAGATGTGGTCGAGTTTACATTGAGTTGGAGTGCCAGTTTTACTTTTATTGGACCAAGTGAACTCAAAGCCAAAGCATGGAATAGGAGTGAGGGATGAGAGAATCAAGGCTTGACTGAGTGGCGCAATGTCTTTGGCAGAGAGTAAGCAACCACCAAATTTTTGGAGAGATGAATACATACAATTAAAATCGCCTCTAAGAATCCAAGGGTCAGATGAGTGATGCAACAGAGGAATGAAGTCCAAAAAAATCTGACGGTGAGCAGCTAAGTTACGGGCATAAACTGAAGTGAGGTAAAATAAAGAGTTTGAGGGCAGGTGATAACATTTGTAATGAATGAATTGGTCCGAGGAATTCAACTTGATGAAGTGAAAAAATCTTGGGTTCCAAATGGTTAATAAGCGTCCATAGTTTGCATCTGAGAGATTATGATCGAGGATCCAACCTGGACAAACGAATGAGGCAGCTTCCATAGTTAGGCGTAAGTCAAGTTTTGTTTCAGAAATGCAAATGGCATGGATATTGTTATTTTTGATAAAATCCTTAACAACACATTGCTTTGAGGTTTCATGCAAACCTCGCACATTCCAGAAAGCTATTTTGTGCACCATTAGGAAACAAAATCAATAGGAAGGGTGTTTTCTTGTGTGCCTCTTTTTTGGTTGTTTCAATGCAGATAGAGGCGTTGTTTCATCGGGAGGGAATTCTTTTCCATCATTTAAATCACGTTGATGGGAAGCTATTGATGATTGAACCTTTTTCTTCCTACCCCTTTTGCCTTTTTTGCTTCCAATTGAGTCGGGGTGGTTTTCAGTTGCATGCATGGAATCGTTTTTGTCAGCAGTCATTGGAGTTGGAAGAATGACATGGGGAGGCAATGAAAGATGGGAGTATGGAGAATTGAGTTTATAGCTAAATTTTGAGTTTGGATGAACATCAAACTTGAACTGATTATCAGAAGGCTCGGAATGTGACTTGGGACGTGACTTAGATGAAGATTCAAAATTCACAATTGGTGTTGAAATTGATTTCTCATTCAGTTGATCCATGGAAGTTAAGTTTTCCAGAATAGCGAAATTGTTACTGGTTTGAAGTTCCACTGGTTCACCTTGCTCGTCCATAACAACTTGTGTACTGGTTCTGCTAGTTGACTTGCTAGGAGATTTGGTTTTGCCAGATTGCTCAATATCATTTAGGTCCTCATGATGGATGTGAATCAATCCATTACTATCAATAATTAGCGGTTTAACCAAATTATCCTCGTGCACTTTACTTTTTACATTCTCACCCGGTGAAATATTGTCATCTAGAGTGTTTGCGTTGGGGTTATGCTCAGATGCCTTTTGTTTTTCCTCAGTATTAGTTTTCCTGACCCACTTCTGTTTCCTTTTATTGTTTACTTCATGCCAATCGTTCTGTTTCTTGGTCAAAGTGTCATTCCTCCAAACTCTCTTAGCTTTATGAACACCACGTTCCTGCACTTCTTCCTCATAATCAAAATACTGAGTGTCCACTTCTTCCGGATTGTTTTTGTTGTGTTCACATTCCAATGTAGTGTGGCCAAACATTTTGCATATGGTACATATTGACGGTCTCCGGTCATATGAGATTTGCACAGACGGACAATTCACTCCAAGTTCATCCATTGGAATACTATCAGGCAGCTCATAGTCTGGGTTTATTTCAGCCAAGTCTTTTGCATACTTAAAACGTTGCATCTTTTCAGTGCTTTCATCAAAACAAATGAGTCTCCCGACGTGACACACAAGCCAGTTTATACCATACAAAGTCCATACCAAGATCGGTATTCGATGAAGCCAAACCGGAACTTTCCTTATTTGCAATTGCGAGCTGCCAATGGTTGGGTCCCATTTCGTAATAATAAACATTCTTCCTCTAATAAAGATTGGGTCTGCATGTAAGATCTTTTCCTTGTCTGTTTCATTAGCAAACTTGAAAAAGAAGTTGAAACCATCAGACTTAATGTCAACGTCTCCATTCAATTTCCAGTATTTCCTTAAGAAATTAACAACAGTAATGTAAGATAGTGTGCCGTCAAGGAAGAACCCCACTAAATAATCATTCCAGAATTTAATGCCCTCTTGTTTGACAAACTCTGGAATTTTCTTGCTATTTGAATCGCGAGGAATGTCAAAGTGAATAGGTTTGAATTTGCCTGCATTACGAGGCAGAGACTTAAATAGAGATGCAAAATCACGTTTAACTGGAGATTGATTACAATTAGAGGCAGAAGGATTAGGCGCATTGGAGGTTTTTACTGAAAAGCCAACGAAGGAATTATGAATACGAGGGGAATTACTAGGATCTGAGGGATGGACAACAGAATCGGATGCGGCAGTAACATCCGGATTTGATTCAGCTGCAACCGAAGGAATGACATGGTTAAGATTTGAAGAGGAGATAGGATTAGAAGATGTCGGATCCGATAAGGCATCTGAACGGGTGGAAGGATTGACAGAGTTCAGATTGACAGGAGGAGGAGGAGGTTCAGGGGGTTTGGAAGGAAGAGGAGGAAAGGCCGAATCAAAGGCGAAAGAGGAAGAAGATGGATCAGAAGGGGATAAGGATGTAGCCATTGCCAAGGGTTTTGTTTTTGAACTATATTATTTAAGTTATTAATCTGAATGCAAAGAATTTGTTCGTCTACCTATAAACAAATGAAGATAACTTGGATACCTCAATAGTCTAGAAAACAAAAACAAAAAAATATGTTAATGATGTTATTATGGTTCGGAAAGTAAAAATAATATGAAGTAGTCCTTCAATATGCAAAATTAAGGAAAGAATAAAATTGATTTAAGGAAAAAATGAATAAATTGAATGGAGTGGTCCTTTTTAGACCATTCATAAAAATAGACCAATTTGTCAAATGGAAAGCTTAACCAATACACACATACACACACATTCTTAGAAAAATTAATTTGGACAAAAATTTGAAAATATTTTCGAAAAAAAAACTAACATATAACCCATATAGTGGTATATTTGAATGTGAAATTTCAGTTCAATAAGTCATTAATAAAAAAATCGTTGTCCAGAGATAGAGTTATTTTTCCAGTTGGCTACTCCAGTTTCTTCCCCGCCGGCTTATTCATAAAGTAAAATCACACTATCATTATTGTTACTTTAGCTTGGGTAATTTGTATTAATTTTTTTCTAGTTCAGTCCTTATCTAAATTTGTTATACTCTGAGGATGAAGAATTTGATATAACAGAAGGTCTTACTTCATAGTTGTTCAAAATAATTGATAAAAGTTTTTAAAAAGATTTGCACATTCTTTGACTGTAGGAATCCAATGCAGATGAAAGAAGAAGGCCGATGATTCAGAACTCGGTCAGCTAACACACAGATAGTAAAGAAATAATATAGGTATGTCGTAAATTATATTATGGACAAAAGAGACGTTGTCAATATTGAAAGTAGCAAGCTCTCTTTATAAATCCATGTAATGTCATCTTGCACAAAGTTCTAGTTTTTTATATAAACTAATATTACAAAAGCAACATGTAAAAATTAAAATTTCCAAACTACAAAATTTTAGATTTGATATGGAAGGACATTTAACTCACATGGTTAGAGGTAAGGTGTTCATGACAAAGGGTCTCAAGAATAAGGATTCGAGCCTCTGAGACGTCAAAATAAGTGCTCTGCTCAAATTAATATTCTATTATAAAAAAAAAACTAATGGCGTATCCTATTTCATGAAAAACATAGGGAAATTTAGTGGAAACACCCATCTTAATATTCAAAATACATCGTCGTTCCTCCAAAAAATAAACATGTTATAAAAAGTTGTTATCCATCAATGATTATACTAAATTTGGTTTCACAAGTTTATCACAATGATGTCCGTGAATTACAACAAAAAGGCCACCAATTCTAACTGATACAATAATTTATTTGTAGGTTTTTTTCTTCTAAAGTAAATATATTAGATATTTCTAGACCATTATAACGCAATGGTATGGCCAGAAAAATCAACCAAATAGACATTTAATTTTGGTCATAAAGTAAGAGCATAAATTGAAATTAATTCTTGCTGCGAACTTTAATTGTAAGGGTTTAAAAAGTTAAGTACATAACTTTAGATAATTTTATTATCATATTGAGTTAGTGAGTCCAACGAGATTAATTATCGCTAAGGTATTTTACGATACGCTGATGAATACCAATGGACTAAAAAAAATTTGAACTTTAGATGTTAATTACTGTGCACATAATCAAATTTAAAACTTTTTGCTGCATTTATTAACATTTGCATCTCACTCTATTTTTTACTGAATTAAGAATATTGACCCTCCTTTGATATACGTACTAAATTAATTGTACAAATTAATATATTTAAATGTTGTATATAAGGTAGACTTGAATGGAAAAATGAGCGCATAAAGCATATTAGAAGGACGAAATATTTTTTATACATGGTAATTAATATAGGGTGATAACAGTTGAATTAGATTTTACTTCAGTGTCACACCTACTCACTTCATCTTTATACCTCTTCTAAGCTAAATATGTATTTCATCTATTAACTTAATATAAGTTTATTAAAATATTACTACGAAACAATTATTGCAGAGTAATTTCCAAGTGGTAAAGTAATCACAGTTATATAAGTGGTAACATCATCACCATGTCATGACTTTAAGTATGCATGTTACTTAAATATATTTTGTGCAAAAGGCATTTTAAATATTAAAAAATGAATCAATATGCATGTTACTTATTGCAGTGTCTCTCAAACGGGCACTTTCTTACTTGAGTTTAAAAAAAAAAAGATTACAATTCCATAAATATGCCATTATTCAATTTTATTCCCTTTTATAAGCCTTCCATCCATGGGTTGTCTTGCATCGTCATTCACTTTTATATAGATATGGAAATGAATCCTCACATAAACTCATTTGAATGGTTGTTCTCCAAGTAGTTGTTTAATGCGATTTTTATTCAATATGTTCGTGTCTTCAAGACTACTTCTGCTAGAGTTAGTTTGGTTTCAGTTGTATTCAATTTCGTATGGACACTAATAGTGTATGACAGGACATCACACACAGGTATTAAAAACAACTCCCTATAACTTCATTGTTGGTTGATAAAGTTTTATGTTGTCCTCAGTGTCTGCGTTTGTAGACGCACGCACACACGCGCACGCGCGCGCGCACACACACACACACACACACACACACACACACACACACATATATATATATATGTATAGTTTATCATCTTTATTAAATGTGAGTTTGAATCTGACATATGAAGACTGGAAGGAGTTTATCTTTGTTCGCATCGACCAACACTTTCTGTTATTTTTTTTCTAAATGCATGAAAATGTGATTGATGGCAGTATTTTATGTATGCATTTTTTTCACATATGGACATTTCATTGTATGCTTATCACATGTCCATTGCATCAATAGTTTTTGCGACCATTCATGTTTTTCAATCCGAATTTTTTTTTTCAATTGAAAGTTACGACAAGGGCTGAAATGATTTGAATGAAAATTTCATAAATAATACTAAACAACATCTGAAACACGATATAATATTTATATGATGCATAATGGTAAACCATAAACCCCATGAAGAATTAATTATATATTACAACATCAATGGAGCACAGAACAGCCTTTACAGTCAAAAAACCAGTCGAATATTTACTCTAGGAGTTGCAGCTATGTGACATATACTCAGATTTTTCTTTTTTTGTAGACTATGCCATTGTTTTTATTATCAAGTATTTTCCTGCTATGCTATGCTTTGCTCATCCTATCAAATTTAACTGTTTACTCACTAAGCTTACAGTAAATATTCTGATGTGTTGCATATTTTTATTGAATAGGAATGACAAGAAGTTAAAATGATCTTCTATTCTGAAAACTCTCCCTTCTTGGTTGATTTAAGCTGCTAAACTCAAGTTAAGGAAGTTATACACTTATACTGCTTGGACTGTCTTGCGCTTTGATGGAAACCAAATGCAGTTTTTCTTCGCTTTTCATGATGTTATTTAAGTAAACCTGTTATATATGTTGTTTTATAACAACATGCATGCATTTAATTACATTTATGCATTGCTGCTACTGTGGTTCTGATGTCTGAACGTGTACTATGGTTGGTTCAATTGAAGTTTTATTATTATCATGCATCTTCAGTTCTTAATCAGTTTACAAACGGTAAAGGGATATTTTCAGCAGTTGGAAACAAGATGCATTTAGTTTGAGGTCGTTTTAACACATAAACTGCCCATCGTATGTACTATTGATGCTTCATTTAATTACTAAAACAATTAGGTTATTACAGTCTAATGTTGACTTTCCTACGTTTGACTGAATTATATTATATTACTAATTCATCTTATGTTAATGTTTTAAATGCGAATTCTATCCCCATGTTGTGTTTGGGCTTTAGTATAAAATTATGAATCCTGCTTTATTCCTCACATTGTAAATATGACCACGATTGCCAATTCGTCTGGCTTAAATTTAAGAACATAATGACTTGATTTTGGTTTTCCGTATGCATAACTCTGTTGTCCACACATGATTAATGATTAAGAATAAGAGAGTAATACGAATGCGAATAATAACATGTCTTTTTTTGCAAGTTTCATTTGATAAATACATGCAGTTCTATTCATCAAGGTTCCAGGTTGCTTTCTGCTAAATGTTTAATGAATGAGAGTAATTTTCAGTTGTCAACTTCCAAACTTTATACAAATACTTGCACCGATCCGTGTGCGAAGCACGGGTTCGCACTTGTGTTATAAAGTAACGGAGGAAGGAATGCAGTAAGGAAGGAATGTTGCAGCTTGAAATGGATGCAGCGGAGTGGCTTCGAAGGAATATCGAATAACAACTTGTCGAGGAAGGAATTAAATTGGCTTAGGAAAATAAAATTGAGAAAGAACAAGAGGAGTAAATTGAACACTGCATTCATGCAAAATCATAGTGAGAAAATCTATTTAAATAATTATGTCATTATGTAATATGAAATTAGAATTGTTTAGCATTGATGATGTTAGCTTAAAGCTGCTAAAACATCTCTCAACAATTAAGTCATAACTTTTGATTACTTGATTGGGTTTGGTCGAAGTAAATCTTCTTGGAAAGCTAGATTAATTATCTAAATTGCGTACATCGTACACATTTTAAAATTTTGAAAGTTTGTTGTCTCAAAACATTATTGCAAACTGACCATGTGTTTGACAAAAATAAAATAAAATTGACATCATTCAGTGCCAATGTCTTAACTAGTGTCCCATATAAGACTTTGAGATACATCGAGTAATATGAAAAGATTGATGTAGGGGTTATACTTAAGATGATTTTCAAAGTTGGGAGAGTGGATTTTCCAAAATAAAATGGTTATCCATGTGGGAGTAATGATTACAAAGTATAAAAGTACTTTGAGAGCATACTTTTTTTAAACTTATAAAATATTATTTTGGATTATTTCATCACTGATGGATACTTTCGGATAATGTTGACGATGTGCATTATAAGACAATAGATCTGGGGTAGTGCACTATTACTCTATGTTGGTATCGAGCCGTGTAGAGTACATCCTATTGATGACGGGACGTCGGCATAAGACAATAGGTCTTGGATAGTGCAACTATTACTCTATGTTGGTATCGAGCCGAGTAGAGTACGTCCTACTTGATGATGGGATGCCGGCTGCAATAGGATAAAATATCCTAAATTGAGTGTGTAGATTGGATCCACTTTGATGAATATGATTCTAGTTTTGACTAAAGAATTTTTTATAAAACTTATTTGACTTAAAATAAAAATTATTGATTAGAGTCTATTTTGAAAATATTACTCTCTGGTATATTTTGACGGTTACCGCAATATGCAGAATACATCCTTACTTGATGACGATGAGTCGAATGAGCCGAAGTACGATGAGTCTTGGTACGTTTCGATGGGCACTACACAAGAAGAGTATGTGTTTACTGGATGATTTGGCATTGGCTGTAATTATGTAGAAAAAGAGAAAGCTCTAAAATCTATTCCAAATTTAGTGTATGTTCACGGGAAAGAGACTTGGTATCGATGTAGATTGCAAAGAATATGATCCTAAGTTTGGGCATAAAAAGAAGCTATGGCGTGCCTGATCCGGCAATAGCTTGTAGGATTGATAGAATGCTGATCACAAATTAAAAAGTCCGAATCATATAGTATGCAGGTATATCTTAAAATTTCGTTTTATGATAAATGCCTTGGATACTGAGAGTTTTATGTGTAGAATATTTGTTATTTTTTTGAATAAGTACTACGTAGAATTTTGGGGACGAAATTCCTTTTAAGGGGAAAGAATGTAACAACCCGAAAATTACTGCTTGAATTTACGGATAAATTTTAAATATTGAAGTGATGAGTTGCAGCTAAAATAAATCTCTTTGAAAAAAAAAAAATGTGATAGTAATTTTTAAACTAGTATACAAAAATATTTAATTCAATGTGGAATTGAAAATATGACCGGAAGTCGTTTATCAAATTCTCGACCTTTCATCAACTAAAACTTATCAGAAAGGTCATGATGCTCTCGTGAAAGCTAACATACATTATGTAAAGTTAACATGGTTGTTAAGCATGAATATATGTATTCATAAAATAAATTTAAATTAAGAATCTTATCATGTAAGCCAAAAGATATAAATTTAAAATAAAAAGCTTATCATGCAAGCTAAAAGATATAAATTTAAAATAAGAAGCTTATCATGTAAGCTAAAAGAAAAAGAAAAGATAATGACACATAACCCTCTTAGGTGTCCATAGAAACATCTTAGGACACCTAAGTTGGCGTTTGTCATCATCTTATAGTTTGCATGAATGATGAAGGACAAGTGTCCAAAACTAAATTATGAAACTAGCCTTGAAAATTCTATATAAACAGTGGAAGGGTTCATTTCAATTCATGGATTCACAAATGAAAAAAAAAGGAAGATAAAGAGCAGAAGTTTGGGAGAAACCTAGACGATAAATACAAGATCAAGATACAAGATCAAGATACAAGTATAAGGTGAGAAAAATTGTTTAAGTTCATGTGTTTATTTCATATTTTGAAGAAAAGTTTTGAAACTTACAAAGAAACGATAGAACCTGAATCACTGAAAATGACGTTCGGTATTTTGGGCATAACTTCTGCAATTCCTTATGAAATTTCGATTAATTTATCGATCTAGAAAACTAATTCAAAAGGATACAACTTTCGTTCGTATCACTTTTTCTGATTCGATCATCTGAGTACATGAAAAATGGACGTAACATCAGGTAAAAATCAGCCTGAAATGGACATGTTAGAAATGCCTCATGATGTTTGATTTTATATATTAAATTGATAAATAATTTGAGGTTTTCTTTTTATGATAATTAAGTAGACTAAAATAGATCCTTACTGTAGAAAATTTGGAGCCAAAACCTATTTTTATCATAAAGAAACAGTGTCAAACATTTTGCCCAAAAACAGGCTGAAAATCTGAGTTCTGGAACTTTTTATAGCATTCAGAAACGCTATCTTTTTCCGAACTAATTATGAGGCATGAAACCAAGCCAAAACCTTTTTATAGCGTTGCATAAAAGCAAAAGTAAGCCGTTTTTAGTCTAAAATCATTATAAGAGACATAGAACTTGTCGTAGCAATTTCTGGAAACGCTGTCTTTTTTTGAATTGATTATGAACTACTTTAAATTGGGAAGAATTTTTCATAGCGTGACAGAAAAGATGTAATAGCTGTTTGAGTCTAAAAACTATTCCAAACTACCCAGAACTTTTCTAACGTAACCGAAACGCTATTATAGATGTTTTAAGTATAAAACCATAGTAAACTACTCCAAGTTCTCTCAAATTTGGATTTGACATTTGATATGATAAGTCATAATAATAAAGGTTTGATTTGACATTTGATGTGACATTTGATTTAACATGTCATAATAATATAGGTTTGATTTAACATATCATAATAATAAAGGTTTGATTTGACATTTGACGTGACATTTGATTTGAAATGTCATAATAATATAGGAGAAATTACTAAACTAGCCTTAAAAATACTATAAATAAGATGGAAAACTTCAGTTATTTTCCATACTCAAAAACCAAAAGAAAATGGAAGATAATTAAGTGAAGTTTAGCGGAAGTTAAGAAGATAAAATACAACGCGAAGAAGCAACTTAAAATGAGTCAAAATGTGTCAAACCCGAGAGCAATTTGTAAGTTTATGTGAGCTTTGCGATGATTCAAGGAAGATATTTGCATGCTTAGAAGGGGTGGTAAGAACTATATTTTGTTATACGAGGCATTTACACGAAGTTAGTAAGGAGTATAGTGAGTATACTCATTATCTAAACGATTACTAATTTCGTATACTTTCGTTTTGATTAATGAAGCACATGACTTCATCATTCTATATTGGTTGCGATCTTTGATTTGGCAAGCAAGCAACATAAGCGACTAATGATTGAGGACATTTATGATTTAGTATGACTTTATTTAAGTGATATAAAAATGGCTTAAAATTGTTTATGAAGAAGTTTTGCATAAAGAAGACGATTAGTATTTAAATAAAATATGTTTATCTTTTCAAAAGAAATTCTACAAAAGGTATATTGATGTCTTTCCAAATAAGTATTTACAAAAAGTAATTACCCTTACTTGATATAAAGAGTATTTTGGAAGTAAATATTGATTTTAAATGTTTTAAAAAGAAGAACTTCATTGGCTTGATCCTGTATCTAATTGCTTACCTAATAGATATTGGTACGTAGGCACAAGGTGTAGTGATCAACACAAAGCACTTAAACTTGACTTTCCTTGTTATAACGGTCTATACTAGCATATCTGTCGAAGTTCTTGCTCAAGCTTCAATTTCTCTCTGAACCTTTTCTAGGGTTCGTTTTTGAGGGATTTCTTGACATAGCAGTTTCTGTTGGTACTTTCGAGGTTCACAGTTCCTGTACCTGTTTGTGCCCTCTGATCGAAGCTATTTGTGTTAAGATTAGGGAAGTTGTTGCTGAACCATTTTCTGTAGCTTTATCAGGATCAACGACGTTCATTGTTAAGCTTAGATCCCTGGCTTCCTTCGTTATCTCGTGCGTTTCAGATATATACTTGCTGAAGGAAATTTCTTGGAATTGGTTCCTTTCTACACTAGCAATCTAGCTTCATCTTTAGCCCCTTCTGGGTCTTTGAGATCTCAGATCTCTAAGGTGGCTATGGGGGTTAGGCATGAATTTGAAATCAAACGGGTAGAGGAGGATTTCACCACCTCCTTTGTCCCTACTTTGAGGTTCAGGGGTTCTAATGACTTCTGTTACCGTGCTGTGTCCAGGTTCACGGTTCTATTGCTTGTGGTGGCTTATTCAATCAAGATGGTTGTATGCTTCTATCTTCAAAGCTTGCTAGTACTGGGGATATGATCACCCCAATCGGCAATGGCGATGGGAGAACAGTTTTTCCATTCGTTGTTGTTGTTCTTGTCGAATCTTTAGGGGCGATGGGGTTGCGTGTAGTCCAGCCAGAAACAGTGTAATTTCGCTGATGTGGTTAGTGGCTTTGACAGTGGCTCTCGCGTTGTTTCAGACTCGGAGTTGGATGTTTCTGGTACTTCAGAAGTTGGGGGTGCATCGAAGTCTTGGCTTAGGGGAGCTAGTTATCATCAGTGGCACAAGTGTGACCTTGATGCACATCGTGTGCAGCCAGGACCGTCGGTCTTAGGCGAGGCACCGATGTACAGCAAAGCTCATGCTCGTCCGCCTATGACAAGCACGATGGCATGTCGTTCAGTTTATGGTGGTTGTTTGGTGCAAGCAGTGAGCTCATGTTTGTCTTCTGACTTTGCTGCAGTTGCTCCTTATTCCTCAGGTGTTGTGGCTGTTATTGGCATGAGAAGCATCAACCCCAATGCTTCTATTGCCGCCGAGATATGGTCTTTTCATTATTGTCCTTTAGGGTTGTTGATTTGGCTGTAGCGCTTCCTTTTGCTCCCTTGCCGAGCACATTGCCTACTATTGATGCTTTTACGACTTTGTCAAAATCCACTATGCCAAAGCGATCCTCTTTTGTGCACTGCGGTTTGTGGTTGTGAGATCTTATCGGTTCAGGCTTATATGCGGGTTTTTCTTTTTTACTTTTGGGATACTGTGTTGCTTGCTTGTTTGAGCTATTACACACGTTCATGTGTGCTCCCCTTGGCTACATTTTCCTTTATGGAAATTTGTAGCAAGGGTCATGTGTGTGTTTGTTTGTGGCTTGGCTTGCATGTCCAGTTTTGCAGTTCTGAGCCTCTACTCGTTCGACACATTGTTGTGCTATCAGATGATGGATCTTGCGTTTTTTGCTTCTCCTGTTCATTGCAGATGGTTGCCTCACTTTGCTACCTCTTTCAGGTTTTTGGTAGGCTTATTTCAGTTTACTCCTTCCCTCATTCGTTCCATGCGGGATGCTTTTGCGCGTTTTGGATTTTAGTCGTGCTGGGATGGCTAATTGCCAGTTGTCGTCAGCCGGTGGTGTTTCCGTTGGTTAGGGAGGGTTGGAACAGAGCAGACTTAACAGTAGTTTGTTTGTGTTTGATTCTTCAGGTGCTTTCGCTTGTTTATCAACTGTTGGGTCCCCTTTTATCCGTCAGTGATACTTTAGGTTTGGCATGCGTAGTTACCATCTACCGAGCACTTCAGCGTCTCGCTACATGGAAACTACATGTACCCATACTGGATCGCTTCCGATTTCTATATGTCCCTTCCTCGGACTCTTCAGGTTGGCTTGCCTTTTTGGTCCGGTTTGGTTTGTTGGTTTTAGAACTCTACCTTTTTGTCCGGACAGTCCTACTCATGATAGTTCGGCATAGATACATTTCTTACAGCGACCGGTGTTGTCTCTATTGAGAAACTCCACATCTCCCTCTCCTTCTGGTCTATTCTCAGGTCCATTGATGTGCCATCTCGTCAGTCTCCTTAACAATTTCCTATCCCATTATTAGTAAGCCTGAAATAGAAATCATTAACGATCGACTATCTCATCTTACAAAGAATTCTTATCCTCCTAGACCTAGCTTGTCCTCGCCTGTTGGTGTCTCCCGCGCGTCCGGCGTTTCATCGCCTAGACCGACCTTTCGTTCCTCTAGGCGTTGTAGGCACCTCGTCCCTCGCACCCCTCGCACCATTCACACACGCTCTATAGCATCGTCCAAGCAGATTGTTAGATATACTCGGCACATTCTTTATCTTAGTTGAGGCAGGAGGTGGGTGTAGTCTCCCTCCCTTTTGTTGGATCTTCTTGTTCGGTGGGGTTTTAATGGCGAACTTTCTATTCTGGAATGTTCGGGGTATTGGCAATGATGAATTTCTGGCGAGACTCAAGTGCATTGTCAAGAAGCATTATGTTTGTTTGGTAGCACTTCTAGAACCTATGATGGGTCCGGACGCGTTGACCAAGTCTATGTTGTCCCTTGGCTTTGGCGGTGCCAAAGACAATGTGTCTGACAAGATTTGGATCTTATGGTCCAAAGACCTTGTTGATCAGCCTCTGTTCGACTCGGATCAGCCTCTTTCAGTTGCTTGTTCGGTTTCCCCTTCTCCTCTTCGTTTGTGTTCTCCGCGGTTTATGCTAAGTGTGACAGGATCGAGAGACAAGCCCTATGGGCCGACTATCTCTCTGTATCCGACTTAGGGTTCTTTGTGTCGGTACTGGGCGGCAACTTCAACGTATTTGCTAGCCAAGCAGAGAAACGTGGAGGCAATGCTGTCAACGACCTTGCGATAGCGGATTTCAACACTTTCGTTATTAGATCGGGTCTACCTGAAGTGTCTTTACCGGTTCGGCTTTCACTTGGTGTAACAACCAAGAAGGTCCTAACCGGATCCTCTCAAGGCTTGATAGGGTTTTCGCTTCAGAAGGTTGGTTCAGTCTTCCTTTCTCGTTCTCCGTCTCTCACCTTCATCAAACCTTCTCCGACCATGCCCCTATGCTACTTTCATGTTCCTCCCATTCTCTGCCCGGCCCGTCCTCCTTTAGGTTCCAGAGTATGTGGAGATATCATTACACCTTCCACAGTATTATTGAAGAATATTGGATCTCCCGGTTGAGCGGTTCCTCCTGTGTTGTATTTTCTCGCAAGCTGAAGCATAATAAGACTTGTCTTAAGATGTGGAATCAAATTTTTTCAAGAATATTTTTGATTACGTCAGAGCTGCTAAATAAACCCTTGTTCTTGCAAAAGCAACTTTTGATGATTCTCCCTCTTCTGCCAATAAGGAGGCGTGAGCGGTAGCCCAACTAGCCTACTCGTCAGAGTTGTGCATTGAGCAAGACCATTTACGTCAAAAAGGCAGGATCAAATGGATTGTTGAAGGTGATTAGAACTCTAGGTTTTTCCACTCCTTTATTCATAAGAAGAATAGGCATCTTACCATTTCTCAGATTCTCCGCCTAGATTTGTCTTTGACGTCTTCTCCCGCAGAGGTCAAAGACACTATCCTATCCCATTTCTAGTCTTTCCTTAGCACCTCGTCGGTTTTTGTGTCATATCTGCCCCTTCTTGCCTTTATTCCTCGCCTGATCTTCCCGTCTGATAGCGCTGAGATGGCCGCCCCTCTTTCCTTAGAAGAGATACGTGCTTGCGTATTTGCTCTAGCAAGGGCAGTTCGTCCAGGCCTGGTGGTTACGACAGGATTTTCTATAGAACAGTTTAGCATATCATCCGGTAAGACTTCTGTCTTTCCATTCAGTCCTTCTTTTCCGGTAAAGAGCTCCCTACGGGGTGGACTTCAACCAACCTGATCCTTATCCCTAAATGTGACCACCCTACTCCTTGTGCTGATTTTCGGCCTATCAATTTATGTAATTTCTTTAAAAAAGTCATTTCGAAGGTTCTAACCTCGAGGCTAGCTCCGTTTCTTGAGCGTCTTATCTTTTCATCTCAGGCTGAGTTTGTAAAAGGATGTTTAATCACCGATAACGTCCTTTTAACGCAGGAGCTGATTTTGCAGATCGATAGGAAGGTCCACGGGTCTAATGTGGTAGTCAAGCTTGATATGGCTAAGGCTTATGATCGCATGTCGTGGTTCTTCATCATCAAGATTCTTCGGGCTTTTGGTTTTTGGAACCCCTAATTGATGTTGTTTGGAGGCTTATATCCAACTGCGGGTTCTTCGTTCTCATCAACGTATCAGACACCGGTTTTTTAGATCCGGGGGAGGACTTCATCAGGGTACCCCCTCTTCCCTACTATGTTCGTCCTTGCCGCTGAGGTTATTATTCATAGCTTGCACTCCCTTACGATTTCTAGGCAAATTCACATATTCGACATCCCTAGGGGATTCCCTCTTATCTCTTCCTTATCCTTTGCTGATGACATCATCAATTTTACAAATGGAAGTCGTCAGTCGTTCCAATGATTCTTGGGTCTTATTCGGCAATATGAGAGGTGCTTAGGGAAACTCGTTAACTCTTCCAAAAGCTGCTACATTCCCACAAAATATCTTTTGGCTTTTAGATCTGCTTGGACAGAATCTTATTCTGGCTTCAAGGCATCCTCGCTTCCGCTTCCTTACCTGGGTGTTGTGTTATATCGAGGAAGAAATTTCAATGCCATTTTCGATCCTATAACCGACAAAGTTAGGGGAAAGATCCTTAGATGGAATACTACCCTACTTTCTCAAGGTGGTAGGCTTGTTCTCATTAAGGTTGTCCTTGATTCCATGGGATCGCATATCTTTGTTATTATGATTCCCACGGCTTCCTTTTTCCGTTCGTACCATTCCGTAGCATCGTCATTCTTCTAGGGATTCAAAGAGAATGATTCTCGACACCACTGGATCTCCTGGAGCATTATCTGTCGTACCAAAGGTGAGGGAGGCCTAGGCCTCCGTAACTGTGACGGCCCGCCCCGCACCAACCAACATTTACTCCAAAGGTGCGCTGTACACATGTCCAGTTAGCACGGAACGGGTCGTCAGAAGGAAAGGGAAGAAGGAATTGAACTAACAAAGAACTTGTAGAATGTCTCACAGCGCATAGAATAAAATATAATAATAACATACTTGACATAAAACAGGTGAGACAGTGCATAAGCTGAAGCAACTAACATAGCAGCGGAAAATGTAAGTACAGCTTATGATCCAAAGTTAAACATTATTACCACTTTTCAAACTGTCTCAAAAGAAAAAGCAAGATAAAGGAGGTACGCTACTAATGCCCAAGTAGCGAACACCAACGACACAGGGAGAATATCTATATATCATACGTGGAAGCCTCCTGCCCGCCTCCAAATCAGCTACTCGCGCATCACCAGCTAACCTGTCTCTAGTCTGCTCGTGTGAGCACCCAGAGTAATAAGAGGAGACATAAAACTCTGGGTCAGACATAAAGCCTGGTATGAGCGATAAGCATCTAAACAGAACAATAACAGGTAGTCTAAAACATACCAGAACCTGGACCTGCAGCCAAAGAGTTAGCACTACATACTGTACAACACTCTAAGGTGCCATATCAAACGGTGTAAAGATACGGAGGTGGGGGTGTGCATGTCATAGTGATGGCAAACAATCAAACATAGCAACCATCCTTACATCTCTCACTCAGTGCGTAAAGCATACGATATTCACCACTTCGATCACCCAACGTACCTTGCTACGATCACTTTGCCCCATGAAGTCATAAATGGCTTCACTGCACTGATAATGTAGCCACAAATCCTTCGCTATGTCCACTTTGCCCCATGGAGTCACAAGGACCCCACTGCACTGGCTCATAGCCTTACTAATCCTTACTATGTCCACTCTGCCCTATAGAGTCACAATGACCCCACTGCACTGGCTCATATTCTTACTACGCATCACCTTGCCCCTCGAGTCATAATGACTCTACTGCACTGATAGCGTAGTCTTGCTACCATCACTTTGCCCCTCGAGTCATAGTGACTCTACTGCACTGATAAGTAGCCCATCATCCATTTTCAGTGGTGAATCGAAGTTATGAACGTCGACAACTCCTTAGCACACGTCCCTCAGCAAATTCCAACTCATGAAGTCAACTCGTTGGTCCCCATCTGGATCCTGAGTCATAACTTCCAACTTGGACTACCTTTGCATCTCGGGTTATTGGTCTTCTCTCCTGTTCGGGTCGGTCGGTCAAGCACCTTTCATCCTGGTCGGTTTTCATCATCCCTGGTCGGTTTTCATCATCCCTGGTCAGTTTTCATCGTCCCTGGTCGGTCGGTATTGCCCCCCTGGTCGGTCGAACACTTTACCAATCCTGGTCGGTCGTTGCCAGGGTCGGTCGGTCCTCCTCCACCATTCCTAGTCGGTATTTCGATGTCAGGGTCGGTCGGTCCTCCTTCACTATTTCTGGTCGGTCGTTCGATGTCAGGGTCGGTCGGTCCTCCTTCACCATTTCTGGTCGGTCCAGGAACTCGGGTCGGTCAACCCCCCCCCCTCTGGTCGGTTATCTCGACCCCAAACCTGCACCATTTCAGCAAGCTATTTTCGCCTCTCGACGGCGTTTTCGACCAATCTAACACTTCTAATCAGTCACAAAGCATACCATACAGTCATAGAAACATAGAGAATCAACCACAACATCAAAACATCAATATGATAGGTTAATATGGATCAAACATACCCAAAACCCTATATTTTCCCTTAAGCATGTTTAGGTGAAACTAATGATGTGATTAGCAAAACTTAACCAAATTAACCCAAATTCATATCAGAGGTCTAAAACATCATTTCGGATTTGATAAATATTTTTCCGGAGTTTTATCATGTTTAAATTCGCTAATTAACACTAATTACCCTTAATTAGTCATAATTAGTGAGGAACTATGCAAATCACTCACCTTAGCCACAAATAAACTAAGATCTGAAATAAATCTCTGATTTGATGTAAATCCCAATGCTAAACAGCAGCTCCAATGTTGATTTAGTGTAGATCTCCCTTGATTTGATGTTGCTAAGCTTAATCCTTGATTAAAAGATGATTTGGGGATGATTTAGAGGTTGGAGGCCATTTTTAGGGTTTCTTGGAGATAAGTGGAGGCTAGAAAACTGAAATGGAATGATTCTCTAACTCATTTCAGCCTCCCCATAACCCTAATCCCGAAATGGGTTATGGGCCTATTCACTAATCACCCTATTTGGCCCGGTTAAGCAGTTTTTCACCTTCCAAACCTTATTTCAGCCATATCTCCCAAACGGTAAGTCTGTTTGGCTATTATGACCACTCTACGGAAAGGTAAACCATCAAACAAGTCTAATGGAAGTGGTTTCAGATCAAAATTCCTTTCCAATCAAAAGTTATGGCCAAAACAAAATCAGCTTGGGGCAAAACGGTCATTTAAAAATCGACAAAAATCATGAACATGGGAAATGAGTCTAATGGTTGTTTCCCAAAGTTACATGACCATACAACTTCATATAGGAAAGAAATAAATATTCTACGATCCTCCGATGCGTAGAATGCGGGTTATTACATTCTCCCCCCTTTAAGAAATTTCGCCCCCGAAATTCCCTGACCAAAACATACAAAGGGTCCCGCATGCTTATCAACCATAAAACAACAATCAACATGCAAAACAGGCAAAACAAGTCTATCCTAGCATGCGGAATAACTAAATTACAAAGTAAATCTTACCAGGCAAAGAGTTCTGGATACGTCTTCCTAATGCTCTCCTCTGTCTCCCAAGTGCAGTCATTCTCGTCCTCGCCCCACTGAACCTTGACTAGCCTCACCGCCTTCCTTCGAAGTTGTTTCGTATCGTGCTCAACAATACGGATTGGCTTGCGGTTCCCAACCGCCTCAGGTTCTACTTCGAAGTCCTCTAACTGATCAGGTGAAATAGTCATATCTGGGTCGTGAACGAATTTCCTTAGGAAACACGAAATACGTTGTGAACTCCCGCCATCTTCTCTGGTAAGTCAACTCTATATGCCAAATTCCCGACTAGTTCAAGAACAGGGAATGGGCCAACAAATCTTGGTGCCAATTTGCCTCTCCTGCCAAATCGTATCACGCTCTTCAACGGAGAACTCTTGACAAACACCAAGTCACCGACGGAGAATTTTAAGTCTCTTCTCCTCTTATCAGCATAACTTTTCTGCCTATCTTGGGCAGCCTTCATTCGTTGTTGAATGATCTTAATCTTATCTGAAGTTTCCCTCACAACATCTGGTCCAAGCATAAACTTCTCGCCGGTCTCTATCCAACATGATGGTGAGTTGCACGATCTTCCTTACAAAGCTTCATATGGAGCCATACCGATACTAGATTGGTAGCTATTATTATATGCAAACTCTACGAGATGCAAATGGTCATCCCATGATCCACCAAAATCCAATATACAAGCTCTCAAGAGATCTTCCAATATACGATTCACCCTCTCCGTCTGACCGTCGGTCTGAGGATGATATGCGGTACTGAGATGTAATTCTGACCCTAGAGCCTCCTGTAAGCTCTTCCAAAACCCACTAGTGAACAACGGGTCTCGGTCACTCACAATGCTTTTAGGTACTCCATGAAATCTCACTACCCACTTCATATACAATTCTGCTAACTTAGCTGCCGTTCTGGTCGATTTGACTGGTATAAATCTTGCACTCTTAGTCAATCGATCCACAATTACCCAAATGCTATCATGTCCCGATCTAGTCCTTGGTAAACCATCGATGAAATCCATCGAGACATGCTCCCATTTCCATTCGGGAATTTATAATGGTTGCAACAACCCACTAGGCTTCTTTTGCTCGGCTTTAACTAGATGGAAATTTATGCATTTGGATATAAACTTCCCAACGTCTCTTTTCATCCCTTCCCAGTAGTAAGTCTGCTCCATGTCTCGATACATCTTGTTACCACCGGGATGTATAGTTAGTTTTGAGTGATGACATTCTCTAAGTACTTCATCTCTCAACCCATTCACGTTGGGTACAACTAGTCTTCCATTCTTTCTAAGCCATCCTTCTCGATCAAGCCCATACAAGTTCATCTCCTCACCATCGATGTCCATCTCTATCTTGGAGATGATTTCTAATAGATTAGGATCGTCCCTCTGGCTGGAACCAATCCGCTCTATCAAAGTGAGTCTGATCGCCAAACTAGCTAGCATTTCTGGATCCAATTCGCACTTTGGTCTGAAATCAAACCCCGCGATATACTCCAGTTGCTTCCATTCAAGAAACATTGCCCCTAAACTGGCATGTCTCCTACTCAAGGCATCGACTACCGCATTACCTTTCCCAGGTGTGTATGCGATATCAAAATCATACGAGGCCAAGAACTCTAACCATCTCTGCTGACGGAGATTCAGATCTTTCTGAGAGAAGAGATACTTTAACGATTTATGATCGGTAAACAACTCAAATCTTTCTCCCAAGAGATAATGTCTCCACATCTTCAGCGCAAACACGGTCGCTGCTAATTCCAAATCATGGGTAGGATACTTCTTCTCATGCGGCTTCTGCTGCCGACTAGCATAAGCTACAACCCTACCTCCTTGCATCAATACCGCACCCAGTCCGGTACCACAAGCATCAGTGTATACCGTCATTTCTTCATTCCCTTTAGGAATGACTAGCACTGGCGCACGCGTCAACTTTTCCTTTAGACTCTTGAATGCATTCTCACACACTCCGTCGCAGACGAAGGACTGATTCTTCTTAGTCAACTGAGTCAACGGTGCTGCTATCTTGGAGAAGTCCTGGATAAACTTACGATAATATCCAACTAACCCCAAGAAACTTCTTACATCTGTTGCATTCTTGGGCGTAGGCCAATCCTGTACCATAGCCACCTTCGCAGGGTCCACGGCAATACCACTCTCTGAAACAACATGACCCAAGAATCTCACTTCCCTTCTCCAAAAGTGACACTTAGAGAATTTCGCTTTCAATTGGTGTTTCCTCAACACCTCCATCACTATCCTCAAGTGTCCCTTGTGTTACTCCTCTGTCCGTGAGTAAACAAGGATATCATCTACGAACACAAGAACAAACTTATTCAACTGATCTCTGAATACTCGATTCATAAGATCCACAAAGTAGGCTGGTGCATTGGTCAAGCCAAATGGCATGACCAACCACTCATAAAATCCAGACGGCGTCCTAAATGCCATTTTCGGAACACTCTCATCCGCTACTCGGAGCTGATGAAATCCTGTCGCGAGGTCCAACTGGGAGAACACTCTTGCTCCTTCCAGTTGATCAAACAAATCATCTATCCGCGGTAGAGGATACTTATTCTTCCTCGTTACCTTATTCAACTCGCGATAGTCCACACACAAACGAAGGGAACCATCTGCCTTAGTGGCAAACACAACTGGTGCTCCCCACTCGGAGACACTTCTTCTAATAAATCCCTTCTTCAAAAGATTGCTAACTTGCACCCCGAGCTCTCGCTGCTCCCTTGGTGCCATACGACGAAGTAGCATCACTATAGGTCTGGCATCTTTCACTAAATCAATACGGAACTCAATCTCTCGGTGTGGTGGAAGCCCGGTCACCTCCTCGAAGACGTCCGGATACTGGCCAACCACGGGCACATCTGACAGCTCATCCTGCGGGATGTCGAGGGAATTTATAAAACTAGCCATTACCCCATCACTAGGTAGACTACCAAACACTACCCTCCGCCCATCATCCGCCCTAACTGTCACCAAAAAGCCCTCACAGTCTACCACCACCCCGTATCTTTGGAGCCAATCGACTCCCAATATAATGCCATACCCGGTAAAGCCCAAAACAAAGCAATCACAAACAAATATACATCCATGACTCGATAAGACCAAGTTTCTGCAAATCATACTAAGGCTAGTCGAACCACCAATCGGGTTCGTCACAACCAATGGTCTATCGACTATCTCAGGTTCCAGTCCCAACCTATCTACCAGGTCACTAGATATGAAGGAACGGGAAGCCCCAGTATCAAACAAAACTCGAACTGGTACATCATAAATAGAAAGCATACCTTGAATAACAACATTCTTTCCTTTCTCCGTCGCAGTTGGGGCATTCGACGAAGAAGGAACAACATCAATAGCATATGCTTTCACAATCTGCTTCTCCTTAAGAGGTTGCGGACACTTATCCTTATGATGTCCCACTTGACCACAGTTGTAGCACTTCCTTTTCGCTGGCTTGGCCCGACATTCTTTAGCATAATGGCCCTTCTTACCACAGCTGAAGCACTCAACATCCTTCTTGTTCTTTTTCTGGCCACCCTTAGATTTGTCTTGCTTCCTCTTATTCTGAGAGTTATTCTTGCCTCCACCGTCCGCTTGTGGCTTTGGCCCTTCTGCAGATGCAGCCTCAGTCTTTGACTTAGGGTAAAGACTCTCTGATCTCAAAGCTTTCCCCACAATCGATTCAAAAGTCTCATCGATGTGGTTGATAAGCCTTTCCCCCAAGTATCCATCCATACCAGTAATGAACTTCTCATTCTTCTTCTCAGGAGTATCGATAAGAGATAGTACATACTTTGACAAGGTGTCGAACTCAGCAATATAGTCAGAGACTGCCCTACCACTCTGCTTGAGTTCCAAGAATCTCTTAAACAACACTGACTTCTAGGCAGCTGGAATAAACTTCTCGCTAAAGCGAGCCTTGAACTGATCCCAAGTAACCTAATCTTCTGGAGTAGCTGTTCTAATGGCATTCCACCAATTCATCGCTCGCACTTGCAGCTGACGAGACGCTAGCCTTCTCTTCATCGCGTCCTCAAGACCCAAGTCATCGAAGATACGATCACAGCTATCCATCCAGTCCTGAACATCTGTGGCCGACTCCGTCCCGTGGAACGGCTTCCCACCAAGGTTAGTGTAATCCTTGCACAACTTGGCGAAATCGACCCTAGGCGCCTGCACTACTGGGCCAACACCAACTACGGGATTGGGAACTGCCCCTTGCACTTCCCTAAGCATGTCTCTCACGAGGTCAGTAAACATCGCCCTCATGTCAGCAGCATTCCCATTATTGGCTCCCCTACCAGCACCTCTAGCATATCGGCTCATCGTCAATCTGAAAAAGAGAAATGATTAACGACCCCATAGTGGTGCTAGTGCAGTACGACTTCATTCTTATACCACTAATAGTATATACATACAGCTTTTGAAAACCAAAGTAATCACAAATACACGCTCTTATATACGTACTATCTCTCCCTAGTGTCTTTTCCTAGGTTAACTAAGCAACCTAGAGCTCTGATACCAAGTGTGACGGCCCGCCCCGCACCAACCGACATTTACTCCAAAGGTGCGCTGTACACATGTCCAGTTAGCACGGAACGGGTCGTCAGAAGGAAAGGGAAGAAGGAAATCAACTAAAAAAGAACCTGTAGAATGCCTCACAGCGCATAGAATAAAATATAATAATAACATACTTGACATAAAACAGGTGAGACAGTGCATAAGCTGAAGCAACTAACATAGCAGCAGAAAATGTAAGTACAGCTTATGATCCAAAGTTAAACATTATTACAACTTTTCAAACTGTCGCAAAAGCAAAAGCAAGATAAAGGAGGTACACTACTAATGCCCAAGTAACGACCACCAACGACACAGGGAGAATATCTATATATCATACGTGGAAGCCTCATGCCCGCCTCCAAATCAGCTACTCGCTCATCACCAGCTAACCTGTCTCTAGTCTGCTCGTGTGAGCACCCAGAGTAATAAGAGGAGACATAAAACTCTGGGTCAGACATAAAGCCTGGTATGAGCGATAAGCATCTAAACAGAACAATAACAAGTAGACTAAAACATACCTGAACCTGGACGTGCAGCCAAAGAGTTAGCACTACATACTGTACAACACTCTAAGGTGCCATATCAAACGGTGTAAAGATACGGAGGTGGGGGTGTGCATGTCATAGTGATGGAAAACAATCAAACATAGCAACCATCCTTATATCTCTCACTCAATGCGTAAAGCTTACGATATTCACCACTTCGATCACCCAACGTACCTTGCTACAATCACTTTGCCCCATGAAGTCATAAATGGCTTCACTGCACTGATAATGTAGCCACAAATCCTTCGCTATGTCCACTTTGCCCATGGAGTCACAAGGACCCCACTGCACTGGCTCATACCTTACTAATCCTTACTATGTCCACTCTTCCCTATGGAGTCACAATGACCCCACTGCACTGGCTCATAGTCTTACTACGCATCACCTTGCCCCTCGAGTCATAATGACTCTACTGCACTGATAATGTAGTCTTGCTACCATCACTTTGCCCCTCGAGTCATAGTGACTCTACTGCACTGATAAGTAGCCCATCATCCATTTTCAGTGGTGAATCGAAGTTATGAACGTCGACAACTCCTTAGCACATGTCCCGCAGCAAAGTCCAACTCATGAAGTCAACTCGTTGGTCCCCATCTGGATCCTGAGTCATAACTTCCAACTTGGACTACCTTTGCATCTCGGGTTATTGGTCTTCTCTCCTGTTCGGGTCGGTCGGTCAAGCAACTTTCATCCTGGTCGGTTTTCATCATCCCTGGTCGGTTTTCATCATCCCTGGTCGGTCGGTATTGCCCCCCCTGGTCGGTCGAACACTTTACCAATCCTGGTCGGTCGTTACCAGGGTCGGTCGGTCCTCCTCCACCATTCCTAATCGGTCGTTTGATGTCAGGGTCGGTCGGTCCTCCTTCACTATTTCTGGTCGGTCGTTCGATCTCAGGGTCGGTCGGTCCTCCTTCACCATTTCTGGTCAGTCCAGGAACTCGGGTCGGTCAAAAACCCCCCCTGGTCGGTTATCTCGACCCCAAACCTGCACCATTTCAGCAAGCTATTTTCGCCTCTCGACGGCGTTTTCGACCAATCTAACACTTCTAATCAGTCACAAAGCATACCATACAGTCATAGAAACATAGAGAATCAACCACTACATCAAAACATCAATATGATAGGTTAATATGGATCAAACATACCCAAAACCCTATATTTCCCCTTAAGCATGTTTAGGTGAAACTAATGATGTGATTAGCAAAACTTAACCAAATTAACCCAAATTCATATCAGAGGTCTAAAACATCATTTCGGATTTTATAAATATTTTTCCGGAATTTTATCATGTTTAAATTCGCTAATTAACACTAATTACCCTTAATTAGCCATAATTAGTGAGGAACTATGCAAATCACTCACCTTAGCCACAAATAAACTAAGATCTGAAATAAATCTCTGATTTGATGCGAATCCCAATGCTAAACAGCAGCTTCAATGTTGATTTAGTGTAGATCTCCCTTGATTTGATGTTGCTAAGCTTAATCCTTGATTAAAAGATGATTTGGGGGTGATTTAGAGGTTAGAGGCCATTTTTAGGGTTTCTTGGAGATAAGTGGAGGCTAGAAAACTGAAATGGAATGATTCTCTAACTCATTTCAGCCTCCCCATAACTCTAATCCCGAAATGGGTTATGGGCCTATTCACTAATCACTCTATTTGGCCCGGTTAAGCAGTTTTTCACCTTCCAAACCTTATTTCAGCCATATCTCCCAAACGGTAAGTCCCTTTGGCTATTATGACCACTCTACGGAAAGGTAAACCATCGAACGAGTCTAATGGAAGTGGTTTCAGATCAAAATTCCTTTCCAATCAAAAGTTATGGCCAAAACAAGATCAGCTAGGGGCAAAACGGTCATTTAAAAATCGACAAAAATCATGAACATGGGAAATGAGTCTAATGGTTGTTTCCCAAAGTTACATGACCATACAACTTCATATGGGAAATAAATAAATAATCTACGATCCTCCGATGCGTAGAATGCGGGTTGTTACAGTAACCCTTAAGACATCTATGTGGCCTTTGCTTGCAAGCTTTGGGTAAGGTTTGGAGCGAACAACTCCCTTTGGGCTATGTTCCTCCATGCCAAGTACCGAAGGCTGGCAAGTACGCATTCCACCGGTATTCCGTCCTACGCTAGTGAGACATGGAAATGGATGAAATCAGTGAAGGTCTTATCAGAAGCTCAAGGATTTGGTACCTCTTAGGACAACAATCCCTTCTCGCTTTCAGCTGCATGGAATTCTGTATGGAATCCTATGCCTGAGCTTCCTCTGTTCTCTTTCATTTGGAATGTCTATATTGCCTCGAAGGTGTCTCTATTCATGTGGAAAACCATGCATAATGGTTTACCAATAGATGAGAACCTTCAGAGAATCGGTATCCCGCTCGTTCCCAGGTGCAGGTGCTACAGTGCTGGCAGCATCGAATCATCTTTTCATTGGTTGATCTTTGGGGATTTAACATTTGTGACGACCCCAAACCCCATACGACAGTGGCAAGGGTAATCTTTAGAATATAACACATAAACAGATAACAACAGAACATAAATAATTAAATACAGCAGATAATGTACAATAGAATACACTGGATAAACATAATCATCAGAGTTACACAGTATATAGGATCATACTTAGTACAAATAGTACAAATACAGTTCAGCTATACATAAATGTCTACAGTGGACAACAAAACATAATACGTACAATAGGAGTTGAACAACATAAAAAGAGATAAATGATAGAATCCATCTTCAGCTCCAGCTATCCAGAAAGAGCCTGCTAAAACCTGAATACAAGGCTGCCCATGTAGAAAAAGGGGCACCCAAGTTTGCAAGTGAAACAAAACTATGAGTCAGTCATGGGACTTGTATGAGAAATCTAGTTTAACATATTCTACAATATGGCTAATCACATGACCACGCCACTATCCCGGAACGGGTTTACTCCATTGGGTTGCCAGTGCTTTAAAACAAGGAAATCTTTTAAACATCGCAATGCTTTTTATAAAATTGAAGCCATATAAGACTCAGTTCCCATCACACATTGCAACACAAACCGGAGGATAGAGTTTTACCTTATAATGGCCAAAATATGCTTGATACGAATAAAACAAAAGCATTTGATATTATTACTAGTGTTTATATGTTTCAAAAACAATTTCAAATCATAAGTATCAATCATAGACGGCATTAATGCCCTATACCACTATGTCGCCATATACAGGTATACAATCAAAACTGCACGGTGACGTATTTGGAAATTGGATTTCCGTCATGAACCAAGGCAAAAGATAGTCCTTACTGAATTCGAGACAATCTAGCCCATGTCTCAGGATCATAATGCATCGATCCTTTGGAGCCGCAGGGTCGGTTCACCGATGTGGATTAAAATGCCTGAATACTGTGTTTCCCCGCCCTTTTGGGCGTAAATGAGTCCTATGACTCCATCGGCTCCACATAGTCACCGATATATCTGAGGCGCCTCGCAACAGCAATAACCACACAGGTGAAAATAATATAAATGTCAGGGCTGGTAGGTCACTGACACAACCCTAGCTAGAAGGAAACGCATGTCCTCCCTGGATCCTTCTCCGGTTTCTGGTCCATACCGGGGTGTGAGGCTCGCGAATCAACGTTATAGACAAAGCTATGCCACACAGGCCGCGTTTTGATCATCAACCACAAGACTTTGCTTTTCAACAAAAGCCTTGATCATCTGCCACTTAGGCATGCCACACAGGCAATTCACTCCATGCGACTGATTTCTATCGATATATAACCTCTGAGCTCATACGTCTCAGAGAAGGGCGTTAAGCAAGAGAATAAATTCTCCGCCGCCAAGCAGATATATATTTAATAGAGATCAATCAGCATAGAACAAAATCCAATGTCAGACACACAGTCCATTTACAAGTTCGTTCTGGGTCTGAACGAAACCGGAGGCACTCAGTACCTCGCATATCCGTACAATCAACAAGTACGTCCGGATGGCCACTACTTCAGCCCCTTCAAGGTAGCTACTCCTATCATGAGCATCAGTAGCACCCCTCCATTCGACGTGATGATCATCGGTCTTGCACCATCTTCATATCTTCGACTTTCAATCGTCGATCAATTATTTGAAATGAGAATCAACTCGGCCTATTCAAATAATTCACGTATATTTAGAATTTAAAATCAATTCATTTCAATGGTTAAATTATTCGATATCACTAATTATGTTCTTTAATGTAATTTTCATGCCAAACACATTCAACCATCAAATATCACATAAACCGAGCAAATTCAGTTTATTTCCATTCCATATCGTTTATAATACTTTATCACGATTTATCTCTATTTTTATTTATTTAAAAATAGCCAATTCATTCAAACGACGCTTCATGCCATAACATGGTCGTGGCGCTGTTTTTCTTCAGATCTGATTTACACATGTCTGAAAATCTAACTGTTGGATTTCACAAATTTTATATCATTAGAAAGATCTTTTCAAAACGAATCCAATGGTTTCAGTTTTGGGAAAATCTGACGGTCGGATCTCCCGGTACAATCGTTTGAAGTTATGTTTTCAAAATACGAACTGCAGCGTCGTTATTCGATTTAATTTAATTATACATATATAATTGATTCTGGCGCTGTTTTTCTTCAAATTTGAATTAAACATTCCAGACAATCCAACCGCTGGATCTTCACAAAGTGGGTGTCATTGGAAAGATATTTCCAAAGCGAACCCAACGGTTTCGGTTTCGGGGAAATCCGATGGTCGGATCTCCCGCACTAATTGTTTGAAATCACGGCTTCAAAACACGAACTGCAGCTTCGTTATTCAATTTATTTTAATTATATTTATATAATTATATATAAATATAATTCTTTCTTCGATTTCAAAACTACATTCATTTCATATATTTGATAAAATTGATATTTTTATCATCAAAAATATTTATTCAACACACGAATATTTTTTATCACTTCATATTCACAATAAAAATGTAGATTTTATTGTTCAATCTATATATTCAACACATGAATGTTTTTTACTTCACACATACGATAAAAATATGATTTTTATCGTTCTAGTCCTTTATTCAACACATGAATATTTTCTATAGTTGATATATATAATAAAAATGTTATTTTTATCTTTCAAAGAATTCATTCAACACATGTGCTTCATTCAACACATGAACATTCTATTCAACACATGAATATTTTCTATAGTTTATATATATAATAAAAATGTGATTTTTATCTTTCAAAGAATTCATTCAACATATGAGCTTAATTCAACACATGAATATTCTATTCAACACATGAATTTCTATTCAACACATGAATATTTTCTATAGTTTATATATATAATAAAAATGTGATTTTTATTGTAAAACAATTTATTTTAAAACACGATTATTTTATATAGTTCATATATAAGGTAAAAATATTATTTTTATATTTCAAAGAATTTATTCAACACATGAATTTCATTCAACACATGAATGTCTACTCAACACATGAATTTCTATTCAACACATGAATATAATTTCAACACATGAAAATAATTCTAACACATGAACATTATTGAAAATTTCGGTAGCAAAATGGTAGGGTAGTTAAAACCGGGATTGTCCCTAGTATGGCTCCTCGCTCTACCTTAAAACCTCGCGGTTTTTGACAATGGGGATTTCATGCATCTAATTTGTACGTAGACGAGCATGTTTATTTTTCTTTTCCACAAACTAATCCTATGTGGTTTCATCCAAAATAATTCTCAACCACAAACAGGTATTTTTCAACCACAATTAATCATTCATGATTTTCACCAAATTTCATATCAACCAATAATCCAAACAATATCACAACCGATAAATATCGTCCATGGTCTGTGGACGAGGGGAGTATGTATATATATATATATATATATATATATATATTCGTATATAAATATATTTCAATTTCGTTTCACTTCCTTTCAATCATTTCAACGCATATATAATTTATACATCGAACATACAACTTATACAACGCTTATACATTTGGTGTACAGTGCTTATATAACTCATACATTGACTATATAATTTATACATCGTTGTTTTCCATATCGTTTATATATTAGAAATCTCACATTGGGTTCCACTCCACCAAAAATAGCAGAAGGCTCAGAAAAATCCCCAGACACTTCTAGAATGTAGAGAGCGTCCTTGCAGTCTCGATGTCTCATGTTTCATCGAATTTCGTTAACACACGATAAAGATACGATTTTTCAAAGTTTGCAACACTTAAAAGTGTTATTTTCAATTCAGAAAAACAAAGTCGTTACCTACCTTGTTTCTTCGAAACTAGGTTTCGATTTTTAGGCAAATCCATGTAGTATTGCGTCGATCGGCTGGTGCGACGTTGAAGGGGGCGGAGAGGCGCGCTGAACGAGGTAGGGGTAGTCAGATCCGATCACCTCTGGCGATCATGGCGGCGCGGCGAAGTCGTGAACTTCGTGGGTGCGAATCTCGAGACTAGGGCGATGAGGGGTGATGTAGTTGGTGTTGATTTGAAGAGGAGGAGGAGGGCTACAAAAAGCTGAACTGGAGTGGAGGTCAAAGATGAACGGAGTGGCGTGAAAGTGGCTGGGAACAATCGTGTTCCCTCCGTCGTCGAGAGCAGGTAGGGGGTCGGTTTTTTTTTTAATTTATGATGGAAATTTCTGATTGGCTGATGCTTTATTTGATTTTTAAAATAGTGTTTCTCCAAACGAACACCAATTCAAACCCAACGACTGTCGCCCTTAGCTAAATACCCCCATCCCAAACACAATGGGATATGTTTCGTAGGCCAATTCGACTGTTACAGACAGTTATTCATCAAATCAAAATGTAAAACATTCAATACTCGATTTGAACGTACATTTCAATTTGCCAGGGCCCACAAACTGATTCGAAAAATTGCAAAAAAATAAATTTAGCTATGTTTTGACGATCCGGTCCCAACAAAACTAGTTTCGTCGAATTCTAAGACCGTTTGAAAAATGGCCATTTTCTGGTCGATCCAATTTAACCAAAATCAACCAAACAAGTTTTCCTTCGCCACGCTCACATATTAACTTCAAAAATTATGGAATTTGAAACCTAGCAATAATTTCACATCCCGGATCCAACAAAAGTGGTTTTGTCGAATTCTGAGGTCATTTGCAAAATATCTATTTTCAAGGGCTATATATTCTCTATAGCGACCTTTCTGAAAATTCATTTGGCCATAACTTTTGATTCCCGCTATGAAACTTCGATTTTTCAGATTTGTTAGAAAGATATTCACTAACAGATTTAAATATTTTTGGTCTCACTAAAACCCGTTTTATTTTGCACCTGGTACAATCAGTCAAAGTTTGAATTCAAATTTTGAAACTGCCGCGCCATTTCAGGCCTTGTTTATAATTAAAAATAATTATATTTATTTTCAAACATCGATTCAAACATACTTTTCGTCGTTATTATTTAAAATATTTTATTTTAAATATTTAAAATCCACTATTTTAGGCAATTTAAAATTTTTGAACTGGCTCAGATTTTCCGGGTTGTTACAATTGTGTTAGGTCTGTTTGGAATTACTTCAGGAACTGTTAGGTTGTCGATTTAATGTAAACTCGTTTGAAGACTTCCTGAGATTCTGGTGGACTAGCATCTCAGGTAAAAGTCTTCGCGCGAGCCTTTTTCATCTGATTCCTTGTTTGATCTGTTAGCACATCTTATGTGCGCGGAACAAGGCAATCTTTGACGAAGTGGCTATGGACCCTCCGACCGTTATCTGGAAAATTAGGAATGATGTATTCCTAGCTTTTCGAGGTAGACCATTCAGGGGTGATCGGTTCCCGGTCGAGGAGGTTGGATGTTGCCGTTGATGTATCAATGGTAACAGCCACTCCCAAACAAGGTATTGGTTGATTCCAGGTATGTGTGGTCCGTATGCTTTTGTGTCTTTGTGGTTTATCTAACCTTCTCTCATCCCCCCTCCGCTACTGACATTGTTTCCTAGTTGTTCAGGCCATGGAGTACAGGTTGCTGGATTTGATTTGTCTGGTGCAAGGTGCTGCTTGTTGTTCTCCTCCATGGTAGAACCTTTGGAACAACCGGGGATTTAGTGGCTATTCGAGATCCTGGATATGTTTTGAACTTCTATGACTGCTCTTTCCACCACGGTTCTCAAGATCCTTTTCTACGTCATCTTCTAAGTTCATGGAGGAGCCATCCTAGATGGTCCTTCCTAACGTCGCAGTGATGTCCATCTTCTTAGATTTCATGGGCATTTTGGTGTTTTTTTTTTTTTTTGTATCTTGTTTCTTTTGTTCATGTGTGTTCACGGTTTCAGCTGTCAGCGGAAACCATTTTTGTGAACTGTTGGAGAATGGTTGGATTGTCCCTTTTGTTATATTATACACTTCTTTTTGAAAAAAGAGAGGTAGTGATGCAGCTGCTTTATTAATATTTTTTTATTGTTATTACATTTTGTGTTGGTGCATCTTTCATGTTTATCATTTATGCTATACTGATGTTCTATCAAGTGTGCAGGATTGAATATCGATGTTTATCTCATCAGAGTTGAACAATGATAGATGTATGGTAATTGTGTTTGGATTTGTATTTAAGCAAAACAGTTTATCAAATAAGTGGTATTTATTAAAAATTTATCCAGAGCGTTTAGTGATGTTGTATATAATTATAAAATATGATGGTAGATATCATCGTTTGTTTTGAATGGAAGGATTTTCGACAATTTTGACTAGTCTGAAATTCCGAGGAGTCTCACTGATACCAATTGTTAGGGTTTCCGCGAGATCACTACACAATTAGAATTTGAAAGACAGAAGAAGAGAAAAATAACAAGCAAATTCATCCAAACAAACCTTTATTAATCCACCAAATTATTACAATAAAATCCTAAAAAGATAATCCAGAATTTACCTCAATCCCAAAAAACAAGTTTTTTCCTTTCCTTCAAGTACAAGTAAATCTCTCCTTAATGAGATACTTATATATACAAATAGAAAGACTAGGTTTAAAACCTAATTAGGCCCTAAAATATCTTTGAAATAAATCCTCCTTAATACTTGCTCAAAATAAAGTTTTCCTAAAATATCTCAACAGATCCATAAATTTCGCAACAGATCCTTAAATTTCACATCAGACGTTTTCTTCACATAGGGATTATTGACACAGGGGAAATTTCTCGAAAAGGAAAATCCTAGTGATAAGATATTTGGTAAAAGCTTTTACAAGCAAGAAAAAGATAAATTTAGTATTTTCTGCTAGTTGAATGGAAAAAAGAACTAAAAATATATGTTTCTGAATATCAAGCCTTTCTGATATTGTATGGAAATAACACTCTCTACCTATATTTTCAATATCAAGCCTCTTTGGTTTGTGACATAACCAATTTTGTGTAGTTTTTGACAAAATTAAGACCATGTTTATTGAAGGAAATCTATTTAATTTGCCAGCACAGATAAAAATTGTTTTATGGGATTTAATGTGAAGTATTTATTATATGGACACTTTGAAGATTGGTATTTGATTGCACAATGATATGCAAAGGAGGGGAGTATATTTACTTGTCAGATGCAATAAACATTGCAAAAGATGATTAGTGATGATGCTGAGATTTGAAAATAATCATTAATTGTTCCATTACAACGTAGAGGTTGGTTTAAATTTCAATTTTATTGGTTTGCTAGTGAAAAAGTTGAGTACTTACTAATTTTATCTATGCCGATGGCATAGCAGTGATAATGCATTGTTTCTATGCAAATACCAATATGTGCATTTTCATTGCTTGCATCTTTGTACAACGTTAAACGAAAGGTTCAAGAGCCCAAACCTTCTTACATAGAGGCTTCTGAAAATGCTCTAGACATCCACAAGTCAAACCTTTGAAAGCATAAATAACAAAGCATCCACAACTTCTTAAAAACTTATGCTTTAGGTAATCATCATGTCTAGGAACACTGCATTAATGTTGAGTCAAAGATTTAGTAGCGCTCATCTTAAAGGGGAGATTGTTTGTAGTTAAGCTACTGGGGAATCATCACAAGAATTCTTATAAATTTGGCGTCTTCTTATTTAATGAGAGCAAAGGTCGTAGAAGGTAAAGAATATGTTAAACTTTAACCAAGGTCTATCGAGTTTTCCTGCTATACTCATGTTCAAACCATGGAAGATATCACATATTATGCATTATATGCTGATTATGATGAATATATTTTGAGGGAAAGTTAACAAACTTTGTTTCACATTTTAATCTTCACTAAATAATAAAATAAATTAAATGCTAAAATTATGAGTTAGCGGTACAGTCAAGTAAGGTAAAAGATAAAACATGTATGGTAAAGAGCAACCCCAACAAAAGGGTAGGTTTACAAATTTTGTAAATCTACACCCAAAAACCATACCAACAGAGTGTGGGAACAACCGGTTGTTTGGATTTCAGAGGGAAAAGTTTCAAGATATGCAAATTATCCAGGTGCTTCTTGAACAAACGCCTCACATAAGGCGTTTGTTCAACAAACACCTAAGATAAAGCGTTTGTTGAACAAGCGCTTGATTCTATGTGTTTATTCAACAAACGCCTAGATTCCGACGACTTTATTATACCAGGCATCTCCTGAACAAACGGCTGGAAACAACTTGAATTATTTCCAACGACTATTTTTCCTTTCCTCTTATAAATATACCACTCCTCTTCTATCTTCAAAAACAAATCATTTTCCACAAATCTAAACTTTTAAACAAAAATGAGTACTGATTTTGATGTTGATGTAGCAAAAAATAACTTCGAAGATTTTGATTTACAAGATGGTACATATCCGATTAGTGGAATGGTTACTACCGCAAGTTGGAGTGTTGCAGAAGACTATGATTTTTGCTACATCTACTGCTCACTTTCCCTCGATCCTGTTCGTGGTGCTGATCGGAGTGATGAAACTTTCTAGTGCAGAATCGCTAATGCGTACAACAGGAAGAACATGGATCAAACTATTAAGTTAGCTTCGATCAAAGACCATTATTGTAAAATAAATCGTCAAACCCAATGTTATGGTTCTCAAATGTTCAAGCTGAAGCAGAATAACTCATATCGTAAGATTTAATTAATTTTGATTGTTATATTGTTTATCATAGAGCTATACTTAAAGTATCATATTATTTTTGCAGAAACTTGCCGCAAACACGTTATTCAAACAAATATCTAACCAGAAAGTAAACAACGACCTCATTTCTATCAGTTCATGCATGCGTATGACCTCCTGGTTAATCATGTGAAATGGAAATCATCACTTCAGAAAACTGTTCAAGACGTCCAAACTAGTAGTAGTCGTGGGAAAGCTATTAGAGTGTGAGAACACTACAACTAATTGACCATATTACAATAGTGGAAAACAGTTGTAAATTACTTTTTATAACGGTAGCACAACCGTCGTCTATTTAGAAGTTGTAATAAAGTTAAATCTTTTACAGCAGTTTTGCATCGTTGTGACACCATTGTGATATGTATATTTTACAACTGTTTTTCACCATTGTAATAAACTTTTTTACAATTGTTATGCACTGTTGTTGTTTTAATTTTTACAACTTTTTGTAACCATTATGATATTTTTTTATTACAATTGTAATATACCCACAAATTATATACATATTACTAATAAACGAATTTGTTGCAGAACATATTATATATAAAACTGAAGATATCAAATAAACTTAAAACATGAACCAAAACAATATATTAATTTTTTCAAACTCTCAACATTTTTTTTTACATAATACGCTGACAAAACACAGCACATACATACCCAACAAAACAATCTAAAGTAGTCATTCACATCACCAACTAAACCTTACTCAAAACTTGTAGCTACGTACTAATCAGCTCCACGTCTCTCAGGTCAAGTAACTTCAACAGATCCCAGACATACAAACCTAGTTAAATTTTTTATACAAAATGAGAATTTAAATGCTTATAAATTGTAGATGAAGCATAACATTTTACATTTTATGTCGTGTCTATGTACATGAAGCATATGCTGGCAAATTAAAGGTTATGTCAGATAATCCACCAAACACCTTGAATGCATGAATGAAATATATAGTTTGTACCTCAAATAAGTGGCTAAACCATATATCAAGTCCAGTCTCTAACTAATGACGTTTAACAAAGACTACAATATCTTTTCTGCATAGCAAAAATTCCATTTTCACAGTATTCTTCTACAAGTTGAACTGTGACATGTAATAACACAGGAAAAATATTTTTTTATTAATATAGGAAACCTATCACCAATTCCTACTTTTGTAGGTACAGGGTTTTGAGCTTTACAACATCTTTAATGCGACCTCAATTAAGATAGGAAACCTTGAACAAAGTAGAATAAACCTTTAAGAAACCCATATGTCATGTTCCAGTGTGAACTGCAACTATAATAAAAAAATCTCTACCGTAATTTTTTCATAGATGCAGTTATATATAAAAAGCATATAACTGCCAAACAAACTCACGGTGGCCATTAATTTTGCATCTTGACCCAAAATCACAAATCATACAACCTTCATAGGTTAGAACATTATTTACAGAGACCACAAGACAAAAGTAACTCCACTAGTTTTGGAAAGTGTTAAACAACCAAACATATTTATAGCCAAAACTTACAAGGGCAGTTCCAAGTTTATCTCGGTCTCCATACTCATACTGATAAACCTGCTAATGGCATTGTTTGTAAACTAATGGCATTGGGAGTGTATTGAAAATGGTTGTTTTACAACTAAAAATGAATTTTTAACCACCATTGATTACAAAAGAAAAACTGTTTGATGTAATAAATTATTTTCATCACAAGCATCCAACATAAATAACACTTCATACAAAAACACTTACAGACAATGATGACCAAGAACATTATTAGCCTCTATGAGTTCCAAATACGCATATTACGGCGTATATCAAAATTTTGTGGCATATTATTGTTGAGCTATGCTAGACAATTCATGCAAAACCATGATATTGGAATTTCATTAGTAACTGTTCATTTTAGACCAAGCAGATAGCCATTTCAATTTCACAAAGTACACCTAATTAATAGAGATTTTAGGCTATAAAAATTGAACAACAGGCTACAAGCTGATCCAGAAAACAAAGCAGAATTTATGTAAATTCTTATGCAAACAATAATTAAAGAAATAAGAAGTTCTGGAATAAGAAGTTCTTACACAACAGAGTGTTCCACACTTGACCAATTCAATCGGGAAATAAGAAATTTTGGAGTTACTATCTTGATGCCAACTTCCTCTCCACTCTCAATATTAATTCCTACACAGACAACAATTAAAGAAGTCGTATCAAATCCCAAAACATAAATTAAAACATTCAAGAAGGTAACCAACCACTATAGATCTCGACAAATGATCCGCTGCCAATCTTTTTGCTAAGCTTGAATTTTCCACCAATCACATGATCAATTCTTAACTTAATAAATCTTAGTCCAACCAAAATATAGAGTTCTCAGATTCAAGTTTCGCTACAAGATCACAAAAAATCCCAAGTATAATATATATTACGTCAGTCAGACTGAAAATGAATCTCGCTCACACAGATTCCAGTGAGATACTCAAATTTGATTCAAGAATACCTACTATATACAGAATATACTAATAATCAGACGTAAGAAATTGACCAAAAGAACAATAAAAAAATTCGGTTGCTTACAGTAATTATTAATTTAACGAGGAAAACGCCCAAATCTACTTTCACTTTCCAGATCTACAGGCGGCACCGTAGGCGGCCGAGACAAATCCAGATCTAAACGCAATTCAGGCGATAACTCAAGACCAAACATAACGGCTCCAGCAGCGCAATTTTTGACAACAGAAGTTTTATTTTTGAGAACTGCTAACTCAGACGATTGATTTTTTGTTTTGATTGGAAATAGAATAGGCGACAGTATGTTTTTGTTTGGATCTGAATTTCGTAAGAAAAGAGAAAAGGGGAAGACGATAATAATGTTTTGTTTTTAATAAAGTATCCGGGGAAGTGGAACAAGCAGACACAATTTTTTCGGTTTGGAGTGAAGATTTGGACTCACGGATGCAGCAATTTTTTCGGATTGGAAAGAAATTTTGGAATGGAGCGAATAGAGGAAATAGTTTCAATTTAAAAAAAAATTGTTGGATTAGAGCCAAAATTCCAACAATTTCAAACAAAAGAATACTTGCATATATATATTGGCAAAAAATATATTATTTATATACATTAAAGAAAGTATTTGCAAATGCAACCATCCAGACGTGTTTAAAATAGTATTTGCTACATAAAATTTGTCAGGATAGGGTCATTTCTATTAAAAAAATCGGATACGACCTAAATTTGAAGAAAAATGTCTTAAAAAAATTTGGATAGAAGTGTCGGAACCCGTGCCGCAGCGCAGTGGCCAATAATGGTAATCAAGTTTCGACGGTTAGTCCGAGAACACCAATAGTAAATAGCGACAGTTGAGATTGTTTCCAGAGGCATGACCTATTCATATACATTATTCGATGCATGGATTCCTCAAGCAGATTCAATATGTTGATAATAACAACGATGCCGAACTTATATTGATAGCAATTATTAGGTAGTACTTATTTCTTCTTAGTTATAATTGAATATTATTATCAAAAGTCAATTGCTATGTATATGTAACTAGTTATTAACTATTTATTAGTTATTTTATATTTAAATTTATTAACGCTATTTATTTGTTATTATTATCATATCGATTATTATCTATTTAATGTTAATTATCAATATTAGTTATTTCATATTTGAATTTTTTTTTATTTTTTTTTTGATAATGATTATAATTTAATATTAATCTTTTATTATTAATTATTATTATTTAAAATGAAAGGTTGTAATAAACATCTATTACAACTAACAAAAAAGAAAGGTTGTAATACGCATCTATTACAAGTGGAAAAATAAAAAATTTGTTAAAATATGTTTATTACAACTTTCAGAAAATGACAGTTGTAAAAAACCTTTATTATAACTGTGATTTTGTGACAGTTGTAAAATTGCAGTTGTAGTATGGTATTTTTACTACGGTGGAAAGTTCAAGTCTTAGAGAATCGCAAGAAAATTTTGGTTTAGGATCAGAAAAAAAACTTAACCCTTAATGATGATTGATATGTTAGGCCAAAAGGAGCCAAGGCAGCAAAAAAAAAAAAAAAAAAAAAAAAAAAAAAAAAAATCAAGCTGATATTAGAAAACTTCTAGAGGAGTTCGATGAAAGGTATGATCGTGCAATGGAGAGCAGAGCCAATCAGCACCAAGAAAGAATTTCTAGACTTGGTCAACTTCTGAATGTAAAGTGATGAAAAGAGGAAGATGCACTAATGTTAATGGATACTTCTCATATGGATGAATTACAACACAAATATACGAAGTCGAGGAGAAGAGAAATAATGAGACGAAGAAGAGGAGAAGGTCTTTAGTTTTAGTTGACTATGTAGCTTTTGTATGGTTAAAATTATATTATGTGTCTTTTATTACTAATGTAAGCAGTTTGTTTAGTAGCTACAGTATCTTTCAAAAATCAGTTGTTGTACGTTACTACGATATTATAACTAAAATTTCATCAACTTTATATATTAGGTCATTAAGGTTCAAAAATGATCCTACAACAACTTTATGAAAATTTAATTTTGACACAACTCAAAATCTATAATTTGAAATCTCAGTTTTTCTCATTCATTTATAAACTATAATCTAATAGATCCGAAATATTCTTGTTTCAAAGAATTCCGACTTAAATTATATCATGTACACTCGGTCGAAGTTCAAATCGTAAAGCGACGAACTATCGCGACGTTACGAGATCATTTTTAATTCATTTATATAAATACGAATAAACTTCGATTAATTAATATATTCCTTTAATAATGATTTAATAAATCTGATCGCCCTTTAATAATAAATTAATAAATTACTAATGTAAGCGGTTTGTTTAGTGGTTATATTATCTTTCAAAAATCAGTTGTTGTACGTTACTACGATTTTATAATTAAAATTCCGTTAAGTTTATATATTAGGTCATTAAGGTTTAAAAACAATTCTACAACGACTTTCTGAAAATTTAATTTTTACGTAACTCGAAATCCACGATTTAAAATCTCGGTTTTTCTCTTTCATTAGAGAACTATAATCTAATAAATTTGAAATATTCTTATTTTAATGAATTCTGACTTAAATTGTATCATGTACACTCAATCGAAATTTAAATCGTAAAATGACGAATTAGCACGACGTTACGAGCTCGTTTTTAATTCATTTGTATTAATATGAACGAACTTCGATTAATTAATATATTCCTTTAATAATGAGTTAATAAATCGGGTTGTTATGGTCTAAAATTCTGTTAAGTTTATATATTGGATCATTACGGTTTAAAATTCCATCAATTCAAATTTCACTCGTTATGGTTTATAAATTAAGTTAGGGGTTAAATAATCGGGTCATCCTATTGTACCCTAAAATGTAGTACCTATTTCCTATGTATGCCTTAAGATAACGTAACTCGACAATAACAAGCATCGACATTTAAAGTTTAGTTCGACGACGTACAAGACCAAGAACAGGAAATAAATGTAACTCAAAGTGATATATAGAACAATACATAACATAAACAATATTGACATATAGAACAACTCGGAAACAATACTAATATCACTACAAGTACCATAATATGCAATATACAACATGCCAAACATAACTTTGATATACACAACATGATGCAGCATATACAAAAGGATGTATAACATAAACATCAGTCAATATGCATAGAATCGCTACAAAACACTGCGGAACTATCATCATCGACGTCATCAAAATCATCGGGTGAAGGTGAATCGGGACCATGACCCTGCAGCTGGATCTGGGCCTGTAACGCAGCTATTAGGGCCTCGTAATGAGCCTGTTGCTCGGCCAAAGCTATGTGACAACTCTGGTACATCACATGCGTGTCAAACGCAGCCAGCAGTCGTCTATTGTGGTCCATGTATAGCGAGTAATGATATTATGACAACAAGTATTATACCAATGCAAATAATAGAAGAACGACTTATATAAATGAATTTTAGAAAGTTTACATACCTGATGTGAATGGTACATACTGGCTGATGGTACATCGGGAGGGCCAACTTATGGACATTGCAATGTCAACTCTACTATCTGACCCTGTACATCATATGCCCTAAAAGTGTGAGGCGGAGGGTCCAACTCACCAATTTGCGTGTACCGTGACGATATAGGCTCAAATGTGGCAGGTTGCACTAGAAATCTCCCGGAAAATGTAGACGGGCCAATATGTTTGGAGTTCAAATCCTGAATATAATCTGGTAAAGCATATGCCCATGGGGCAACTCGAACCCAATTGGAATAAAAGTCTCCAGCAACTATAAAGGAGTCACCGTCACCCATCTCGTGGCCCTCATACTCTCAATATATGCCGGTCCTACCCGTATATCACCAAACATCTCGTCCTATATGAGGGGATCAGAAAGAATACACATTATACCGTATAGTTGTAACCCACAGCGCTCCCTAAATATCATGTGAATGGGAACGTAGGTACCTGAAAGCAAACCCTACGCCTCGAAATACTAAACTGAAAGGTGAGAGGATAGTCCTGATGAGATGTTAAAAACCCTTTGTACTGCTCCCATGGACGTGCAATAATGCTACTCCGCCGCTTCGAATCCATCTGCTAACGCGCTTCCATAAACTCGTTGTAACACCCTGTAATTTTAAAGAACACTATAATGATAAACGAAGGAGTACATAATTAAATATTGGGAATTAAGTAAAAGGACTACATCATTGCGTTCGTCTCAGAATTCTACTTAAGATAGACCCCGAGTTCACGTAAAACGGACATCGTATGAAGAAGTTATTAAGCCTAAAAGTATGTATACGCATAAGAGAATTATATATACACAAACCAATCGAACATTTCAAAATAATTCAAAAACAAACAATGAGGCGGGGAAGTGGGAAATCGGCTCGTTAGGGATCGACCCCATTCCCCATGGGTGTCGACCCATAGGTCGACCCCTCAATGGGGTTGTCGACCCCTATGGCGACCCCGGGGTCGACACAACCGAGATCAGGGTAGATTCCTACCTGGAACCAGGACGCATTTATGAGCATGATTCATTGACCTTGGGATATACATAGGACCTCATTCTCATTGTTTTTATTTACAAAAAACAATGGAGACAAAGAGGTGCTGCCTCAACTCAGTTTGCATTAGCCTATTCTTCTTCAGTAACAAGTTATACATATTCAAGGATCTGTGCTACAACATCAACAATCAATCCTCTGTTATTTAGATCCAGTCACATTGAGTTTATGTTGCTTTTAGATATAAACACCTAAAAAGTAAACTTGACATGCTGATAAGTTTGGATCTGATCCTATGCCTATTAGTAACCTGAATTATAACAGATCTGCCATTACTTGTATACCTAATTTACTGCTTAGTTCTCATATGCATGTTCATGACATCCCTATTCTGTTAGTTTTCCCAATCATGTCATTTTATGCCTATTTTGTTAGTTTTCTTAATAATGTCACCGTATGCCTATTCTGTTAGTTTGCCTAATCATGTCACTGTATGCCTATTCTGTTAGTATGACCAATTCTATCATCATATGTCATTTTTATTTACTATGCCTATTCTTGTTCTCTTCTATCCCTCTTTCCCTTTTTGTTTTTATAGTCAGGCTACCTTCGAACCTAGGCATATCGCTGAAATACGCAAGCGCATGAAATTGGGAATGGTTGGAAAAGATAAATTGGGGCATAACTTATGTTGTAAATCATGATTGGGATTTGGGGGCAAAATTTATAACTTGATCTAAAGTTTAATCTGGGGCATAATTGTATCCTAAATCAGACGGGGATTTACGGCATAATAATCACGAAAATTAGTTAGTAATGAACATGCCTACATTTATAGTAACTAGAAACTGCAACCGCACGTAGACACGAGGTTAGACTACACTTGTGGTAGAAGCCTGCCCAGAACCTCTCGGCAAATCCAGCACCCACAAGTGGTTAATCTAATGTGAGGGGTCGAGTGCATAAATGTACACTTAACGGTGCTAAGACATGAGGTTAAGTCTGACTTGTGGTAGAAGCCTGTCTGGACCCAACCGGCATATCCAGCATCCATAAGAGGTAGACTTAATGTGAGATGTCTAGCGCATTAATAACCATAAATGAATGAATGGTAATAAACTTGTAATACTTAACCTGTTTTAATCTGTGAGGGTTACATGAACCTGTCAACTTAAGTAGGGGTTAAGTAAACTTGCTTGAATCAGTGGGAGGGTTAAGTTAATCTTTTAAATATGTGGGGACAGGTTATACATATAAACTTGACAAACTTAACCTGTTGGGGTTATGCAATCTTGTTAAAATGGTAGGCATAACCTGTTGAAATCCTAGTAGTGGGGATGCAAGCCTAGTGGGAAGCCTGTATCATCCGATGTGTGGGACCCGTATCAGTCAGTAATCTATCTTGGTATCAAACGGAGAACCCCGAACTAGGTCGGGGTCAGGGCACACTTACTGAGTTGGTTGTAAGAGGTCCATCTAAGAGACAGTGTGGGTGGCGCATTCCGACGGGGTCATGTGCGTGCATGGGTCCGGATTCTAGGGAGGATGATAAGACGTCGTGAGACCTGTAGATATGGTTATGCATCTTGTAAATAACGGATTTGCCACATTAGGAAGTGATACATCCTACGGTGGGGCCAACACAGGGTATCTACGAGTTAGGGAGCTGATCGAATGGGGGTAGTAATTAGGGTACATCTAGTCTTGCTTGTTTAGGAGCCCGTTATTATCGTTTGGGGTAACATCCGTCAGTTCTATCGGGCTACCTGTTATTGTATGGGGTAAAACCACTCACTAGAAATACACCTACCATCTTGTACTTGTTGGGATTATCTTGTTCTGTTATACTAGTATTGGTGCAGAGAAAAGTATTAGAGAAGCACAATATATTATATTATGTTTATCCTTTTTACCTTGTTATACCTGCCTTATGACATTGTTATCTCCCTCTCCAGTTTATATGCCAGTCATGATGCTTTTACTTATTCATATGCTAAAAGTAACTGGACTCGCAAGACTTTATGTCTGACCCATTTTGTTTCCTCTTCTCTCTCTTCGGTTCCCCCCTCCCCCAGGTTTTCAGAGTGGGAATAATCAAGCTTGATCAAGATTCTTCTTTCGTTCTGCTTGGAGCTGCTTAGATGTATTGCTTGATTTTGTATCTTCTCTACTATGGCTATATTTTGGGGATTATGCTCTTTTTATGTATTATTGTACTCTAATGATGATTTTGGTACAAGACCGAATTTTTATGTTGATGTAATGAGTTTTCAATATTTCAGACTTATTATGTAATTGGGTTTGGACCACAAAGCTTGTCTATTTAATAAAGTTTTATTTCCGCTGTTATTTCATATCTGTCTTGTGATGTTTCTGTTTCTGTTTACCTATAACGCTTCACGAAACTTAATGCATTCTGATAAAGAGGGACATTAACAGACATGGGGTGTCACATTTGGTATCAGAGCTGAAGGTTACCGGATCGATAAAAGATTTTGAAAATTATTTTCAAAAAGGTTTTAAAAGAAAGCATTTTCAAAAGAAAACTCTGTTTTGAAAAACATATTCCTCAAAGCCATATGAAATATCTTTCGATTCTCTGTTCGAATCCCTTTTTTCTTTTCTTTTCAGCATGTCTGGGGAACCTAATATTCCCGAGGGAGTTCAGATACCAGCTTGGTTTCGTAGGTATCTAGAGGCTACGGCACCTGTCGAAGGCCAAGCAGACTCCCCTCCCCCAGCTGCAGTCGCTGTTCCTCCTCCTCCTCCTCCGCGTGCTGATAATTTCTCTAAGATATGCAAGGATTTCTGTGCTATAGGCAGAAAGCCATTCCAAGGAACTGAAACTTTTATTGAAGCAAGGAATTGGCTTAAAGATACAGTGGATTTGTTTGGAATTTTCGAAGTTGATGATTGTAGGAAGATTCAGTTAGCCGTTTGGCAGCTGAAGGATGAGGCCTCGTTTTGGTGGTAAGTGATACATGCGGGACGTCCAGTCGAGACTTGGGATGATTTCCGATAGAGATTCGAAATGAAGTTTCTTTGTCAAGCCGAGCAAAGTATGCAAATGGAAAGGTTTTTGGCACTTAAGCAAGGGGTCATGTTTGTCAAAGAGTATGTTAGTAAGTTTAATCAATTGGCGAGGTTCGGAGCTAGTAAATTCCCCACACAAGAAAGCTTTGAGGTTTTCTAGAGGATTGAAAGAACCCCTCCATGGGTTGGCTATGTCTCATATTTTAATGGGAGCAACTTTTGAGAAACTCGATATAGCATTGATGCATGAAGAAGATGAAGGTGAAATGAAAGAGGCTAAGGTTGAGGAAACACAAAACAAGAAAGTGTGGCCCAAGAAAGAACAACAACAACAATAGAAGGGCGGAAAGAACAGCAAAGCTCGAGATAAGAGGAAATGTCATAATTGCGGATGTGAGGGTCATTTGATCAAGGATTGCAAGAAAAGGAAGAACACTTGTTTCCATTGTGGAGAGGTTGGACATCTTATTAAGGATTGCTCGACGAAGCAAGGACAGAGCCAAATGGCAGGATCTTCTGGAGGGCAGGTGCATGCTCTCGTAGCCAGTGCACCAAATAGAGTATAAAAGTTTCCATTGAAAGTTTGATTTCTCTTTCCAATCATCCTATTAGAACTTTTTTGATTCAGTGCTTCGCATTCTTCTATATCTGATTCTGTAGTTTTGGATCCCGTTGTTGTCTCAAACCCCATTGGTGGTACGGCTCATTTATCTATGATTTGTCGGGGTTTGTGAATATTTGTGTTCGGCGTCGAGTTTGAATGTGACACATATGTGCTTGGTTTCATGGGCTATGGTTTGATTCTAGGGATGGATTGGCTAGCCATGTATAGTGTCATTCTAGATTGTGAGAGGAGGGTCGTTAGACTTTTGACTTGCTATGGGAGGATCCTTGAGATTTCTTGTGACCCTAAAGGGTCTTTCATGCTTAGTTTCATAGAGTCGGTTGATGCATCTATCGATGATCTACAATTTATGCCTGTAATATTTGAGTATCCTAATGTTTTTGAGGAGGTTCAGATCTTATCTCTGAGGCGCGAGATTGATTTCCATATATACTTGGTGGACAATGCAAAGCCAGTTGCATTGCCTGTGCGCCATATGGCTCCAAGAGAAAGAAGGGAGCCCAGCAAGCAAGTAGGGGAGCTACTTGAGAAAGAGTTTATTAGGCGAAGCATATCTGAATGGGGTGCTCCAGTAGTATTCGCCACTAAGGCGGATGGTTCGCTTCGCTTATATGTGGATTATAGAGAGTTATATAAACTCACTAAGAAGAATAGGCATCCACTTACGAGGATAGATGATCCATTTGACCAACTTGTTGGTGCATCTGTTCTCTCTCAGTTATACTTGGCCACGGGGTTTCATCAGTTGAGGGTGGCTGAGGACAGTATAGACAAGACTGCTTTTAGAACTCCAGATGGTTTCTTCGAGTGGCAGATTCCAAAGAATGCAACGGAGCTGAGGAGTTTTCTTGGTTTAGCGGGCTATTATAGGAAGTTCATTAAGGACTTCGCAAACATATCATCCCCACTCACCAGACTGACGAAGAAGAATCTGACATTTTCTTAGGGTATAGTCTGTGAGGACGCTTTCTAGCGATTGAAGAGGGCTCTGACAACAGCCCCAATCTTGACTTTGCCTGATGGGAACAAGGTGTTCACAGTATACACGGATGCATGTGGTACAGGGCTTGGTGCGGTTCTGATGCAAAAGGGAAGGGTAGTATGTTATGGAGGTAGACAGTTAAGAGTTCACGAGAAGACCTACCCTACCCATGACTTAGAGTTAGCATCCATAGTATTCGCGCTTAAGACTTGGCGCCATTATCTACTAGGAGAGAAGTTCGAGTTGTACACTGATCATAAATCCCTCAAGTACTTGTTATCGTAGAAGGATCTTAATTTGAGGCAACAAAGATGGATGAAATTCCTAACATCCTATGACTTTGAGATTGCTTATAACCCTGGCAAGGGTAATGTTGTAGCAGACGCATTGAGTAGGTAGAGGACGACCTTAAGTCCTCTGTTTGTGGAGAGGAAGAGCTTGGAGTTTATATTGACTTTTGATTTTAAACCCTACACCGAGTTTACACCTGGTTTATTAGCATCATTAGAGGTGCGATCTACTCTGTTAGACCAGATAGGAACTTCTCAGCGAGAAGACCCACGGATAACAGATATCTTGGATAGGCTCACTAGAGGGGAAACTTCTAGTCACCTCAGTAGATATTCCATGGATAATAGAGGGTGGTTACGATGAGATGGAAGGCTTTATGTTCTCTGAATTGGGAGTTTGTTGAAGACAGTCCTTGAAGAAGCCCATCATTCTAGGATTACTATTCATCCCAGTGGTGATAAGATGTATAAGGATATGAAGAGGATTTTCTTTTGGGCTGGGATGAAGAAATACATAGCAAAATTTGTTTCTCAATGTTTGATTTGCCAGCAAGTCAAAGCTGAGCAAAGGAAGCCTAGTGGTTTACTTCATCCTTTGGAAGTCCCACAATGGAAGTGGGAGAGCGTCTCTATGGATTTCATTGATGGTTTGCCTAGATCGTGGAAAGGCAACACCAGTATTTGGGTTGTAGTTGACAGGCTTACTAAGAGCGCTCATTTCATTCCTGTTAAGAGTAAGAGGACAACAACATGGCTGGCAGCAGTTTATCTTCATGAGATAGTCCCTCAACATGGAGTATCTTCTAGTATTTTGAGTGATCGTGACCCCATATTCACCAATGAGTTTTGGAGGAGCTTGCAAGAGGCATTAGGAACACAGTTGTGTTTGAGCACCGCTTATCACCCGCAGACCGATGGACAGACGAAAAGGGTGAATAGAGTTCTTGAGGATCTTAAAAGACTATGTATCCTAGATTTCGGAGGAATTTGGGAAGAGCATCTTCCTTTGGTAGAGTTCGCCTACAACAACAGTTATCAGGTTAGTATTGGCATGGCACCTTTCGAAGCATTGTACGGACGACCCTGTAGATCACCGACTTGTTGGTGGGAATCTACAGAAAGGCTTCTACATGGAACTGAGATGATTAGGGAAACTTCAAAGAAGATTGATCTTATTCGCATGCGCATGAAGACAGCTCAGGACAGGCAGAAGTCCTACGTATATAGGAGAAGGACTAACATTGAGTTTGAGGTGGGTGACAAGATTTTTATCAAGTTATCACCTTTGACGAATGTGGTTCACTTTGGATCTGTAGGGAAATTGGCACCAAAATTTGTAGGGCCATTTCCCATAATAGAAAGGATTGACCAAATGGCCTACAGAGTAAAGCTACCAGAGAGACTGTCCGGCGTTCACAATGTTTTCCACGTTTCTCATTTACTGAAGTGCTTGCTTGATACCGTAGAAGTAGTCGAGCCAAGTATGCTTGAGGAAGTAGAGGTGGAACGGGAGGCGACAGTAAGCCGAGTTCCTACCCGTATTCTTGGATCAGAGGTTAAGATGCTACACAACCGAGAGGTCAAGTTCATGAAAGTTCAATGGAGAGAAGACCACGAGAATGCAACTTGGGAGACTGAAGACAAGATTCGCGCTTAGTACCTTTTCTTTTCAAGGGTATGTTTTTAACTTCTTTTCCAAAGCTTATATTCATGCTTGTTTCTATCATTTATGCATATCATATCGATCGAATCTTCGACCTTTAGGTAGTCAATGCATGGATGTAAACACGTGTTTGAAGAATGTTATGTTTAATGGACGCAAGTGGATGTAAGTGTTTGCTAAGGGTTGCTTGTGGATGCATATACACACACATTAGGCATTGGATCAGCTCAATCACTCTCATACTGCATATGGATGTGTGTGCATTTTTCTTTCTTTTATGGATGAAAATGGATGTATCGTCATGTGGATGTTGCATTTGGATGAATGATTGTGCACACATATAGAACTTACAGGTTATAGTAGGATTATTTGCATACATGATGGATTCATGGCAATAACATACATTGCATTAAGGAGGCCGACTGAATCAGTAGACCGCCCGATCTTTCGCATTTGTACCGGGACATATACACACACCTTTGCATATGTTCATATAAACATTAGAAATCTTTTAAGGACAATGGATTCCTGTAATTGGTGGATGAGCATATGGATGTTAGGATATATATTCTTCTTAACTTAAAGATTTTGGAGATGAAATCCTTTAAGCAGGGGAGAATGTAACACGCCATAATTTTAAAGAACACTATAACGATAAACTAAGGAATACTCAATTAAATAATGGAAATTAAGTAAAACAAACTATGCCATTGTGTTCGTCTCGGAATTCTGCATAAGATAGACCCTGAGTTTGCGTAAAACGAACATCGTAAGAAGAAGTTACTAAGCCTAGAAGTTTGTATACGCATAATAGAATTCTATATATACAAATCAATCAAACATTTCAAATAATTCAAAAACAAACAGTGAGGCAGGGAAGTGGGAACTCGGCTCGTTAGGAGTCGATCCCGTTCCCTATGGGTGTCGACCCATGGGTCGACCCCTTAATGATGATGTCAACCCCTATGTCGACCCCGGGGCCGACCCCACCAAGATCTGGGCAGATTCCTGCCTGAAACCTGGACTCATTTCTGAGAATGATTCGTTGACCTTAGGCTATATATAGGACCTTATTCTCATTGTTTTTATTCACTAAAAACAATGGAGACAACGAGATGCTTCCCCAACTCAGTTTGAACTAGCTTATTCTTCTTCAATAACAAGTTATACGTATTCAAGGATCTGTGCTATAACATCTACAATCAATCCTCTGTTCTTTTGATCCAGTCACATTGAGCTTATGTTGCTTCTAGATATAAACAACTAAAAAGTAATCTAGACGTGTTCATAAGTTTGGATCTAAGCCTATGTCTGTTAGTAACCTAAATCATAACTGATCTGCCATTACTTGTATACCTAATTTACTGCTTAGTTCTTATATGCATGATCAAGATATCCCTATTCTGTTAGTTTGCCTAATCATGTCACCGTATGCCTATTCTGTTAGTTTATCTAATAATGTCACCGTATGCCTATTCTGTTAGGTTGCCTAATCATGTCACTATATGCCTATTCTATTAGTATGACCAATTCTATCATCATATGCCAGTTTTATTTACTATGCCTATTCTTGTTCACTTCTCTCCATCTTTCCCTTTTTTTTATAGCCAGGCTACCTTCGAGCCTAGGCCTGTCACTAAAATACGCAAGCGCACGAAATTGGGAATTGTTGGAAAAGACAAATTGGGGCATAATTTATGTTGTAAATCATGATTGGGATTTAGCGGCATAATATATACCTTGATCTAAACTTTAATCTGGGGAATAACTTATATCGTGAATCAGACGAGGATTTTGGGCATAATAGACATGGAAATTGGTTAGTAATGAACATGCCTAGATTTACAGTAACTAGAAACTACAACCACACGTAGACACGAGGCTAGATTACACTTGTGGTAGAAGCCTGCCCAGAACCTCCCGGCAAATCCAACATCCACAAGTGGTTAATATAATGTGAAAGGTCGAGTGCATAAATATACACATAACGGTGCTAAGACACGAGGTTAAGTCCGACTTGTGGTAGAAGTCTGTCCGGACCCAATCGGCATATACAACATCCACAAGTGGTAGACTTAATGTGAGAGGTCTAGCGCATTAATAACCATAAATGAATGAATGGTAATAAACTTGTAATACTTAACCGGTTTGAATCTGTGAGGGTTACATGAACCTGTCAACTTAAGTAGGGGTTAAGTAAATATGCTTGAATCAGTGGGAGGGTTAAGTTAATCTTGTTAAATATGTGGGGACGAGTTATACATATAAACCCGACAAACTTAACTTGTTGGGGTTATGCAATCTTATTAAAACGGTAGGCATAACCTGTTGAAATCCTATTAGTGGGGATGCAAGCCTAGTGGGAAGCTTGTAGCATCTGGTGTGTGGGACCCGTATCAATCAGTAATCTATCTTGGTATCAAACGGAGAACCCCGAACTAGGTCGGGGTCAGGGCACGCTTACTGAGTTGGTTGTAAGAGGTCCATCTAAGAGATGGTGTAGGTGGCGTAATCCGATGGGGTCATGTGCGTGCATGGGTTCAGATTCCAGGGAGGATCATAAGACGCCGTGACACCTGTAGATATGGTTGTGCATCTTGTAAACAATGGGGTTGCCACTTAGGAAGTGATACATCTTACTGTGGGGACAACACAGGGTATCTACGAGTTACAGAGCCGATCGATTAGGGGTAGTAATTAGGGCACATCTAGTCTTACTTGTTTAGGAGCCCATTATTATCGTTGGGGTAACACCTGTTAGTTCTGTTAGGCTACCTATTATTGTATGGGGTAAAACCACTCACTAGAAGTACACTTAAGTCCACCATCTTGTACTTGTTGGGATCATCTTATTCTGTTATACTAGTATTGGTGCAAAGAAAAGTATTAGAGAAGCGCAATATATTCTATTATGTTTATCCTGTCTACCTTGTTATACCTGCCTTATGACACTATTATCTCCCTCTCCAGTTTATATGCCTGTCATGGTGCTTTTACTTATTCATATGCTAAAAGTAACTAGACTCGCCAGACTTTATGTCTGAACCATTTTGTTTCCTCTTCTCTCTCTTCTGTTCCCCTCAAGTTCTCAGGGTGGGAATATTCAAGCTTGATCAAGATTCTTCTTTCATTCTGCTTGGAGCTTCTTAGATGTACCACTTGATTTCGTATCTTCTCTACTATGGCTACATTTTGGGGATTATGCTCTTTTTATGTATTATTGTACTATGATGATGATTTTGGTACAAGACAGATGTTTCATGTTGATGTAATGAGTTTTCAGTATTTCAGACTTATTATGTAATTGGATTTGGACCACGAAGCTTTCCTATTTAATAAAGTTTTAATTCCGTTGTTATTTTATATCTGTCTTGTGTTGCTTCTATTTTTGTTTACCTATAACGCTTCACGAAACTTAATGCATTCTAATAAACAGTGACATTAACGGACTTGGGGTGTCACACTCGTTATGCACTCCCTGTGTAGTACAAGTGACAAGCATAGCCACACCCCAATGACGAAGTCTATGAATGTATATATAAGGTGTATTGATCGCCTCAGGGATAAGTCTAGGTGCATATTAGCCGTGTACTCATAATACCAGAAGGGAGGAATGTAGAAGAAACCGTATAACTTTTTGAAGCACTGAACAATGTACGTATCGAATACCACATACAAATAACCCAAAATAGCTGTACCCTAATCATATATATGCAACTGGTCAACGTCTACCAGGCCAGCCAGAAAATCAAGTCTAATAGTCCCTTTATTGTTGATAAAAAATGTGGAACTAAGACGATATTATAAAAAGGCCCTGATCACCAGGGTATGTATATCCTGAGTAGCCTGATGATCAACCAAATACTGCTGTAGGGTAGGGAGTGTAACAATACCTCCTGTAACTAAATCCGGTTCTAAACCTGGTAAATGATATGAAAAACTCCCAACCTCCTCAAATGATGCATCAAAGGGAACAGGAAAACAGTTGGGACGACCAACCTCTATGCTGGCGAGCATGTAAAAATCTAACGGAGTCAACACTAACTCAAAATCTGGAAAATGAAAGGTGTGTGTACTAGGCCACCATTTCTCAGTAAGAACCTCTACGATGCATCGGTCTACATGCACAAACCTAGGTAAATCTAAGAAGTCTCTGAATGGTGTCGCATGAAGCCTAAACAATATCAGCAATGGTGAATGATCATAATACTGTTTCATACAACGTAACCAACTACCTCACATGACAACACGTCGAACCTAAACATATGATTATTTATTGTAAACATAAACCAATAATTAACATTTATGTATAGTAAAACTTTTTCTTATCTACGTAATAATAAATAAAAACGTATACATAAGGCGTCACAATAACAACAATTAATCGATGCGTAATAGTCTGAGGCAAGTCATGCAATACCCGAAGACTGACTGCAGCAACGTGGGATCAGGGGCGATATAAGCTGGTCTGATATTGACGTATGTCGAATATCGGACGATGCGTCTTCTTGTCTTTACTGGACACGACAACATATCAATTTAAGTAAATAAAAAAAATAAAAAAATAAAAATTTTCACCATTTGAAAATGAATTCAACGGCCGAAAGCGCCTCATATACGCGTAAAGCCCAGGCATTTGTTCAACAAACGCCTAGGCTTCGGGCGTTTGTTGAAAAAGCGCACGCTCTTTTATAGAAGCGGACGTTTTGTCAACAAACGACCATTGTATTTAAATAATCTGGGTCTTTTCTCAATAAACGCCTAATTTTCAAGTGTTTGTTGAACAAACGCATGTTCCCAAAACAGTTGGGAATTATCTGATTCCAACAATTCAGGGTTTGACAAATTAAAAATACGCATCCTGAACTGTTGGAGATGCTGTAGTTAACAACTAGTCATTAGATTGTCCTGATCCAAGGATGTAATAATGAAACATGACTTAAGAAAGAAATTGAGCCACAGCTTCTAATCAATGTACAATTGAAGTTATTGTTTGTGTTATCCTAAGGATTTTGCATAATTAGATTTGAAATGAGATAAGTGTGTAAGTAAAGAAGCACATAAATAATTTTCTACAAACCAAAGTTATATTACATCTTTAAAACCAAATACAAAACTCTAATTTAAGTATCAAATTCAAAACCCAAAAAACTGACACAATAATTCCCTTACTCACTAAGGAAAATGATGCCTGTGTTTGTAACAACAATTTTGTTGGTGGTCAAGTCACCATGTATATGGCAATATATAAATTGTTGGATCCCACTGGAAAAGAAACATATTCTTTTTGCTCCGCATGCACATGCAATATAAATTTTGCACATGTCAAATATATGGTTTCCTAGTTCATGTTTATTCCCTTGAAATGTGATTTTCTATCATAAACTATAACAGTTACTACTTAAACTATACTGATTATTGCACGGTTGCATACTGTTTTGATGTAGCATTCAATCAAAATGGATCATAGTTCAGTGTTCAACCATCAAAATTTGGAATCCAAATCAATTCAAACCATACTGATATAAGTAGTATCTTTTCAAACCTAGGGTTTCACATTCGCCAGCCAATGCATTTGGTTTTGATCAGTAATATTGAGAACGGTGAAGAGAGGCACTACCGTTGATTAGCCATGGTGCTAAAGCATACAAGCATGAAATTTTTTCTTGAGAGGAAGTCAATGAGAGAAAAATCATACTCAATTTTGTTTTAGTGAGAAATAGCTAATCAGGATAGTAAATAGTGGAGAATCTTCCAAGTCGGCTTTGATTTCATAGAGTGGAGCGGAAAGAGGAGGCAATGAGAGAAAGAGATAATGACTAATAATCTAGCAGCTTTCGATGAACACAGATGAATATGGAGTCCTCTTTATTTTATTTTATTCTTCTTTCTTCTTTTAAGTATGTTTTTTTTTCTTTGTACTAAGTGGTATTTCTGCTCATACGTCCCATGTTTCGCAGCTAGAGCAGTGCCTTATTTTTATAACATTGTTATTGTAATAATAAAGTATCGATTTTATCAACAAAAAGGCATGCATTTCACCTAGGTAGGCATTGTATGATTAGGTCAAATAAACCAATCACTTCAGTTCATTTTAGTTGGTTTGATTCGGTTTTGAAATCATAATTGATGTATTTTAACAAGAGAAAGACAATGGATTATTGCTTAAAATTGCATACATTCAGTACAAAAGAGAGTCATATATATAAAGGCTTACAACATGATAGTCAAACTTAGAAATTAATGGAATACATCCTTTTAGTTTATTGAAGTTTTAATGTGATGTTCCATTTTGTATATTCTCAAAAACTTTGAAGTCAACACAACCCTTCTTAAAAGATGCTTCATTCCCTAGATGAATAATTCCCAACTGCTACATGGCAAAGTTTTGATCAAATTCAACACCTCCCCTTGATCCAAGCTTGCACATGCCAATTTCCTTCATGAAGTATTCGTGCTTGACTTGATTCAGAGCCTTAGTGAATAAATCTGCATTTTGACAATTTGTTCCACAGAAATGCAGGACAACCTTCTTTTCAGCTACCAAATTCCTGATGAAGTGGTATTGCACATCAATGTGCTTAGTCCTTTCATGAAATGCTGGATTCTTGGTTATATTTGCTTTAAACTTTCTTAGCAATTTTTGAGAAGAGCTGAAATCTTTGCACAGATGATTTCAGTCTCAATTTTCATCACTATCAGGTTGAACATGCTCAACTGTTGTATGTTGATCAGTGCAACACTTGCAAACTATCAACAGACTCTTATGGTTCCACTCCTTAGAATTTCAACTTCATACTAAGGATCCATCTGACCTCTACACATAAGGTCCTTTCACGATACTGCTGTATCCGTCATCTTCCAAACAAGCTAGAGTTGCGGCTCTTCCTCATTTGCTTGTCGGATAATTCGAAACCACACCTGCTTCACTCACACGTTTCACCTACTGCATTTGTAGGCCTCAACTTCAAACAGTTCTCTTGAGCATTCCACAAGTATCCAACCCACTAAACGACTACAAACTTCGTCGTCATCATCTTCATTGCAGTTACATCAGCAACTAACATTCTGCTGAACGTCTTCTTCATGCTAAGATCAATAGCATCACTGCGACAAACATTGCCACAACACACAACTGCAATATCCTCATAAGAGTTGCACTTGATGCCATTAACTTCACCACATACTTGCCATTGATTCCAGCAAATATCACTTCAAAAAAAAAAAAACTCCATAAATCATCACCAAGAACAGCCACAACATTCATTAATAGCTAAATGGAAGTAAGGTGAAACAATCTCCAAAGCACCACTTCAACAGTTAGATCATCATTCACTTTTCCATGTCGCAGACTTCCTTTTTTTCTGCTTCATTTCCTTGCTTTCAGGTTGCATCCTTCTCGATCATGCCACCACTCCAGTTATTATTGACAACACTAGCCCGACACTAACCCGACTCTAACATGGCGCTAACCCAGTGCTGACACGGTGGACGATAACATCAAACTTTATTCATTGTCTCGCCTTACTTCTTAACAAACCAGCAAGGTTCGTCCAACCTGTACCTAAAAAATTAATGTCGCTTCTTATCACAATCATACAATCTTTCAATTGCATCGAACAGAGGATCCGGCGCTAATCCAGAGATGACCCGCCGGACGATAGCCATAAACAGTGGCTACCGCCGCCGGAGTGGGACACTCATAATCGAAAAACCCTTAGCTCTGATACCAAATTTGTTGGATCTAAAGAGGAGGAGGATACTTAAAATTTTAATGGAAGAAAAAATCTTTTATAATCTCCTTACTTTCTTTCTTACCTTACTTACAACTAAATTGACCACCTATATATAGTGGACTAAACACCCTTACAATACTAATAGACACCATTTCACAAATGGACACATTACGTAATTAATGGTCATGACTCTTAAACTTAAAAGACACAACAATACCAATGACATTATTATTCTACCAAAGCACATGTCATTTGACTTTCCACATGCCAATGACAATTAATGCTTGGTTTATTTTCACATTGCCTCCCTTAAACCAAGCTGAGAACTTCAAACAACAAAGCTTTTGAGAACATCAGGGCTTGGATTTCCCTATTATATCTCACAGGTTTTGGTAAATATATAGAAATCATCCAAGTTTTCTTTCTTCTTTTCCATCCCAAAAATCTTTGATGCAGTTTCTTGAATCCTTGCTGCTATCCATTCATATCGTCCTCCTTCATTGTCATAAAATTCTCCAAAAATTATGCTCATCAGCTTCCATCTTGATCTAGTGTCATAAATCTAGAATGAATCATATATAACATCTTTCCATTCAAACTTTTTGTGTGTTTCCAGAATTTGATTTCCATAAGCATCATCTAATACGATCATTGGAGATTTTCCATTAAGTTCCAATGTAACAGTCTTGAGGTTGCTTTTTGCAGCCATTTCGGGTACCACTTTACCGGTTTCAGTCGATTCATCAAAAGCAAGCTTGTCGACATCCATGTGACTAGCAAGAGCTGCACCAGCTGCGAAACCAAAACCAGAGATCACAATAAGAACACCATCTGGGCCTCCTTTATACTCATTTGCCTTCTCCGCATTTTCGCAAGCATCCTATTTTATTGAAGCATCATCGACCTCAGCATTGCCAGGGTCACACATCTCGACATCCTCATTTTTATTATCGCTTTTGTTTTCAGTTTCTGCAACCTTTTTTATTTCACTGCAGCCTTCTCTTTCTTTTCCCTTTTTTGTATCACCACTATTGTCCTCTTTTATTTCAAGACAGCTTTCTTCAACATCCTCCATCTTCATGTCATCCATTACTTCACCTTCTGCTCCCAATATTTTAGCTTCAGCATCACTCTCCTCCTCACTATTTTTCTCGTTCTCATCCTCAGGCTCGTTGTCCTCTAGCTCTAACTTTTCCTCTGGTTCTTCCTCTTTAGCAGCTTTCTCTCCCATCAGCTCCTCTTCTTTTCTCGCCTTCTCCTCTTCTTCATCTTCTTATACTACTTTTCGTTATCCTTTGCATACACCTCTTTCAATAATTTCCACGAATCTTTTACAAATTTTCCTCCAAGAATATGGTCTATAGCTTCTTGATCGACGTTCTCACACATCACAACACGAGCTTGAAAATCTTTCCATCTCAAGCTTTTAAATTCCATACTCTCTTTTTCTGTAATATTTTTAACGTCTTTTGGCCATTCGTAGCCATACTCAACAATCTCTTAAAGCCCTTTGGAGACCAATTCTTCTTTCTTTTTGTTACTCCACTTTTCATAGTTTTCTTTTGTGAGAACGAATGATGAGAAGAATAGAAAAGCCATACTTTCAACTTGGCGCTCTGATACCAAATGATGTATTTTAACAAGAGAAAGACAACGGATTATTGCTTAAAATTGCATACATTCAGTACAAAAGAGAGCCATATATATAAAGGCTTACAACATGACAGTCAAACTTAGAAATTAATGCAATACATCCTTTTAGTTTATTAAAGTTTTAATATGATGTTCCATTTTGTATATTCCCAAAAACTTTGAAGTCAATGCAACCTTTCTTAAAAGATGCTTCATTCCCTAGATGAATAATTCCCAACAGCAACATGGCAATGCTTTGATCAACTTCAACAATAATAGCCTCTTATTATCCCATAATTTTTTTTTGGCATAGCCAACTAGTTTTTATAGTGTTCCGCAACACTCTTTTATTATGAATAACAAAAAAATTACAATATAGTACAGGTGACTATAGTTAGCAGTCAGTTAATTTGGTTTTTAAGGTGGACGGTCCACGTATACGGAGTTCTACGTGTTCCGTCCATGCTACCTAAACTGGCTTACAAAACTGGAGCTAGCTTATATACTAGATTACAAATTTTCCTACCTCTTAACATTGGGAGAGAATGTGTATATAACACATCTCATATAGGATATTACATTTTGAATACAAAATATAAATAGTACTAGACTCTATCAAATAAACATAGGTACTCAAACATCTTTCGTGACAAGACAACTGTAGATGTCCCAATGATGTGCAACTGAAGCTACAGAACATCCTTGCAACAACCTATTGAAATTTCAAGCTCCACACCGCAGTATGCAGCAACTTTCATGCACAATTTGACATTTATTTATTTTAGTTATTGATGTAATAAATTAATTAAACTTTTATTATATTTTAAAATTTATCGATGTTAGAATCGATTTTTTAGATTAATTTAATATTCCAAATAAATTTTATTTATCTTATATACATGAAAGTTAATTTAGAAAGCGTGAAAATTGTAAATAAGAATACTTTAATTATATATTTATGTTATATTTTAAATTATAGTAAATACTCTAAATATAAAATGTAAAAACATTTTTAGTTCTGTTAAACCTGAAGACCAATCACACTTAATTTGATTTGAAAAAAATTCAACATCAGATAACCTAAATTGGCTAAACGCTCGCCTCTACCACTTAGCCTGGCTTAACATTAAAAAAATATTGAATAAGCTGACCAAAGTTATAGTGGTGCGTATTTCAGATATAGATGTCGTGCACCTGTAAATATTGTTTCAGATTTTAGTTCATAATTTTCTAACAATCAACAGATATTGTTCAATTAATTACATAGGATCTATAAACTTACCAATTTATCTGCAAGGTAGTGATAAATTGGTGAACTAATTGGGTGTAACCGAGTTGATGGATAAGTAAGAACCCGACTCTATCTAAAAACCCTAGCACAACAGGATTATTTCAAGTCACCACCTTCAAAGACAGCAAGTGATCTTGTAGTAACTGAAGCTTTGCTCTGCACGAAATTTGCACTAAGTATAACAAACATCAATGAGTATTTGTATCAAATGGGAAAGTGTATTATCACCATCAAACTCATGTTTCCCGATTGATAACGTTCTTGCAAATATAAAATACTGCAGTCAATTGGTCCAGATGATATCTTAGAATGATTGACATACATTCAACGACAATAATTTCAACATGATAAAATTTCCAAACTTATTTGTTAATGAACAAAAACCAACTATAAAGCTACTAACGTTAACCGTTTGTTTGTTCAATAACGCAACATTAACCAGTTTGCAAAATACCAACTACAATAATTGTTTTTAAATCTCCAAAATTACCAAAAACCAAATTTATCAATAAAATGAATATAATTTGTAAAATTGATGCATGTAGAAGCTTCAGGTTCGTAGGAACCAGCCATGCTTCAATTTGTAAGTGAAAATTATAAAGTTATCAAGTGATTTGCATTTTGGGAGTCTTGAGAATTTGGGTTTATTTTTTGAGATAAGGAGGAAGTGAGAAGAAGAACTGGGGCATGGATAATAGGAATGCACTTGGGCGCAATCTGAAGTTGCATCCCACTGGCACAATCTAAGATTGCGTCGTTGTGATTCTTAATTTTTTTAATAAAAAACTTGTAACACTCCGCATTTTTCTATCTTTTAAATTATTGAATTTAATATGATATTTGAATATTTTATGGTTATAATTAAAATTTAACGACTCAATTGTAAAAATTTATGGCGTGAACTTTAAATAGTGGTTTAATTAATGAAATTCAACTTATTTTGACAATGGTAACTTATATTGATTTCAAACAAAATTGTGAATTAGTTTATATTGATAAATATTGAAAGTTGAAACCTAATATTGAAATATTTAAATAAAATGGATTTGATTAATTTATAATTTAAATCCAAACTGAATTTGCTTAATCATCGAAAATTGGAATTCGAATATAAATAAATTTTGATTTATAAAGTGAATTTGAATTCTATATTGATTTGAAACAAAGTTAATAAACTATTGAATATAATTTAAAGCAAATAAACGAAAACCGAATACTTTAATATATTAATAAATCTATTAAAATAGTCATATTGCAAAAGGTCTCAGAATTCGGTGAAATTAGTTTCATTGGTTCCAAAATTGTAAATTATTGTGACATTCCAAGTTTTGTGTCAATCATAGTAGTTGTGTGATCATGCCCGATATAAACGGGTATTGATTAACAATTTGAGATTTAAAGTAGTCATTTTTCAAGCGATCTCAGACTTTGATGAAACCAGTTTCATCCATTATGGAATATTGAATTATTGTCAGATTCCAAATTTTATAACCATCGGACTTGTCGTTTGATGGTGCGAATTTAAAACGTGTAGGAAATTTTGTGTGCAATTCAATTAAAATTATCAAATTTTAAGTGCAACTACTGCAAATGATGGAATCGAGTTTTGACACTAGTTCCAATGTATTTAGAAGGCCTTTAAACCTATAAGTAGGCTGTTAGCTGGTCTTATTTGGACTACGACTCGTTTCTGACTTTAAAATACGCTAAACGATAATTTTTTTTTTTTTTTTCATTCTCTAAAACCATGACGGCCCTAAAGAATTGGATGGCCACGTGAATTCAAATCTTCTTCCTTTAATATATCTCAATCTGTCTAAAGAAATAGAAAAATTCCAACTAAAGAATTTGTTGAGCTCGAGAATATCTTTTAGTATGTAACAATCTGCCCGAAGTGGGCCTAAATTTTGACCCATAAAAGTCCCATCGAAACATGAACCACTCTAAACGGGTCGTTGGTTTCTATAAGGAATTACATTTGCACAGAATAATGGAGCAATATAACGAGACAGAATCTCACACAACGAAAGGGATAAAACATAATAATGAGAAAATAAATGTACCCTTTAAATTAAAAACCAATGATGTAGCTTACAACCATTATTCAGACACTTACATCAGGCACATCAATTAATATCCCAAATAGATAACAACAATAATACTGCCAACGAGAAATAAAACATAAATAGATAAGTTCCTCCATCGTCAGGCTCCCACTACTTCATCTCTCAGCATGAAGTCCAATCTATTATCCTGTAAGTATGCTAACGGGAGGGAGGTCAGAACATAAAGTCCTGGTAAATGAAAACCACATATGTTTGAAGGGTAACTATTCTTATATTTGGTAGGATAGATTTTTCACGATATGTCTACGTGAATAAGCATACACATACAAGGCAATAAATCTAGTTAATGAGGTGGACATTCATACAGTCACTTAAGACTTCATTAACGCTTTAGGGTGGATCCTCAATCACTTAATACCCAATGGGGTGTACATTCTTGGTCACTTAAGGCCATACTACTATTAAATTTAGGGTGGATTCCTACAATCACTTAAGACCCTATGGCAGACCATATCCACTTAAGACCCCATCCTATCACGTCAACGCTATATATATATATATACTCTCATTTGTAATATGAGAAGTAGTATCTTGCGACTTAATACTAGTTTAGGGCGGACATTCGTGCTGCCACTCAAGACCCCTCCGACGGACTCCTATGTTGTTACTTTACTGATATTATGGATGAACTCCTATGCCACTTAATACTTCTCGTAAAAAGGTGGTTATAGTTGCATGCAGCGTAGAGTACCTATCCTGTCCTTAGGTTAACCCTCGTATAGCACCTAGAGGAAGAAGACAACTTTCGGAGAACTACCCACTTAACGTTACCGTTACGTATAGTACATTTTAGAGAAGAAGGATCCAAAGACCACCTAGAAACTAATAAGGGAGGGTCCTATGACTTTGGTCCAAGCTAAGGAATGAATTAGTCCTACCCACTTAAGATCCAAATTAGGTAGGTCAGCCACTTAAGACCTTCTTAAGGCAAGTATGCCTACTCATACACACAAGAGAGTGTGTGTGTGTGTGTATAGAGAGAGACACACATACACCAGGCCCCTCAATTAAACTGCCTACTTGTAAATGCTCGATTCGTCGGGCGGTTCCGGGCAGGCTTCTACTACAAATGGGTCTTAGTGTAATAATTATAATGGTCCATGACTCCTAGACCTCTTACATTAACGAGGATTACTTATAGATGCTGGATATGCCGGTCGGTTCCAAGCAGACTCCTAGTACAAGTAAAGGTTAACTTCGTGTCTTTGTGTCATTAATTTACTATTTATAAAGCCATTAAAACACACACATACAAACACATAGAAAAAAAATCCTAAGGGGACATTTGAAATTCAAATTACTACTTTCCTAAATTAATGGTACTTACTGCAACATTTATTATAAGTTGATTAAGATATATATGATATAATTCGATAATCACTATTAACGCTGATTGTCGTTCGAATTTAATGTTTCTAAATCGTTGAAATGTAAATCTCTAACTAAAGAAAGACATACAAGTTAATTTCTCACATTTCACCAATCAAGTATAGACACATATGTAAACATATATCTGAATGGGAAACAAACAGTAATAACATATAAAACTTGTATCCTAGGCTTGACTGATTGCTACAACAACAAAAGATAACAATTGTGAAATGCATATATATACATATATATGTATGTATATTATTATTATTTTATGGTTTAAATCCAGTTTTGAATGTGCTTATATGAAAACATTAATACTTGAACATTGTACAAATAAATATGTTCAAATAATCTTTTTATAAAAATAGATATTAAGACCTATTTTGATTCATACAAAATTCCAAACCTCTGATGTTTGACAATAAACAATACATGAGGCTACAACGTGGATTTGACCAAAAATAACGATTATACAACACAACTCTGTCATCTTCTTCATTGCTTTAACAACTACAAATTTACATAGATTGTACATTTCCACCAATAAACATAAAAGAGAGGAATTTGGGTGGTTTTGCTATTTATAATGTTTTTGTAGAAATCCAGAATCCTATTAGGCATACAGGTCCAAATCAATACTACAAAATAAAAGAATAACGAACATTGGTAATTTCCACTCACAGTGATAACTGTATGGAATTGATACAAATCTGATGATGTTTTCCTTTTTAGATCAAAAACCTCGCACGAACATGAACTTCAATTCTGTACTAATCTATATATAAGAATTAAATAATTAGAATTCTTATAAATAAATCTAGAACTCTAGATTCAAATCTACACTAAATCCTACAAGAAAAGAGGTTAGAAAATAATATATATTGGAAGGTTTGTAGAAGAAAACCTAATATAATTTCTCTGGAATTCAATGGAAAAATGGCGGCTATGGGATGGAGAAGATTAGGTGTAGGGGAGGTGGAATGGAGTGCTATTCTTAGGTGTGTGTGCAAATAATAGTCATAGGAATAATTAGATTTGATCTCGACTTTTATTTATATAATAAACACCCTAAAACCTAGCCCAAACCCTTCAAAATTCCATAAGGGCGGTCGACTACTCCAAGGGAAGAGGTCAACCCCTAAAGGTCTGAAACAAACAGTAAATTTGTTTAATTAATGAAAAGATTTATTTTATTAAATTATATATATATATATTTATTGCATTGATTTCTTTGATTGATTTCTTCCTTTATTTTAAATCCTTGTCACCTCTTGCATAAGATTATATATATTTACAAATTCAAACTTCATGAAATATTTTTTCTAATTAATGTATTCATATTTCATATATATTTTTTATTTGAATTTCAATCTTTGTGTGCAAACTATTTGCGTATAACTTAATTATCATTTCTTTCTTTATTTATTTCCCAATTAATTCTTTGTCCCCCACTACTTATCCATACGTTTGAATTTCATATTCTCCAGAGGAGTATTCTTTTATTCTAATTCACTCGTTATTGTCTCTTAGATATTTATTTATTTTATTTATTCAAAATTTTGTATGTACATATTTATAGTACAATCTAATTTAATTGTAATTTCTTCATACAGACATCATTTTCAACATATTATATATGAAACGTATCAGAATTTCGTCATGAACAAAAATATAATATTTTCATGGCCAAATTATTAATTGTCCAAAATCCCATTTTTAACTGTTTTGCATTTATTATTTATTTAACTATTATTACTTAATTATCTAGCCTAGTTAATATATATTTTTACGGGGTGTTACACAATCCATACGGTTGATCGATGCGATTTGAGCATCGTGTGGCTTTTATGCGATTGGTGGAGGGGGGCCACCGAGTTTGTCGGGGTTATGGGCGTGGGTGAAGCTAGGAGAAGCGCAGCTAGTGGTAGCTTATGATCATACTTCGATGATCCCAACGTGATCAATGAGTATTAGTATGCGTTGGGTTTCTTTTGCGGGATCTACCTATGCGAACATAGAAGAAAGGATAGAGAGGAAATGCTGACGTGGCACACAAGGATTGGTAAGAAGTTTAGTTTTATTTTATAGTTTGAAATTCAAACTGTCAAACTTGTATAACTTCCTCATACGAACTCGGATTGACTCGCGGTTAGTTTCATATTGAAATTTGGGACGATATGGCACTGGTTTGGATAGATTATGAGACAATCAAATTTTGGGGCTTATTTTGGATATCAAACTCATTCGAAATCAAAGGTGAGTAATTAAACTCACAAAGATGAGTGATTAAACTCACTCACACTTAACTAAAATATTCTATTATTAGTAAAATTAAAATCATGTTAGAATATGATTGTATTGATTGCTGTTTGGTAGTTAAAATTGCATATTTACATTGTTTGACATCGATTGTTTAATTTATTATGACTGTTAGTTTAAATTTACAGTTAAGTTAACGGGTCGGTTTGTCTCAGGTCCCTAATAGGTTTCGAAATTCTCGTCACATCCCTCCCTTAAATTTTTATAAATTAGGTTCCTATTCTTCGAAAAATTAAAAAAAAACCACATAAAAAAACCGCATAAATTCATAATTAAATACATCACCGAATCAACATCAAATTCAGCATTAAAACCACCCAAAAACACATTAAAAAAAACCAGCGAACCTCCAGTATATTGCGTTGAACGATGCGATTATTTACAATTATTGCATACATTTCAGCTACAATTGAAGTTATGCATCAGACTGTAGTATTACTGCTGAAATGTATGCAGTAATACTGTAATAATTGCATCGTTTGATGAAATAAATCATTCCCCTCCTGTTTTTTTAATCGTACACCATTTATAAGCATTGTTGCTTACATTTCAGTATTTATAAGCAATAACTGCATACATGTCAACACATATTGATTTTCCTTCATCCATTTTAACATTTTTGCATATACTTCAGTGGTATACGTAATAATTGCATACATTTCAGCAGAAAAACAGCCCGCCTTGCAAGTTATTCAACTTTAATTACATACATATTAGCTAGAATATTCAATAATTGGATACATGTATGCAATATTAATTCATCCAGATTTTCAATATAAACTGAAGATGAATTGTTGCATATATATATGCAATTATTGATTATAATTGCTTACTTTGCCATAATTTTTTATGTTTTTTCCAGCGTGCTTCTGTGAATATTTACAATTGTTTGATTATTATTTTTACATAGCAGCGCATTTTTTTTTTGAAAAACATGAAAGTTCCTAAAATAGGGACTCGCTTTGAATGGAAAGTTAGGGAAGGATGTCGTTTACATTACCAAACGTTTTATGGACGTGTGGCTTATTTTCACTAAGTTAAATTTGACCTTTAATTACTAGTTTAAAACCGACACCTGATTGCTAGCAAATTGATGTGATATTGAACCGTTTGCATGGATTGATGTTGATGGATGCCTTAGGTTGATATGTTTGGTATATTAATGTTTAATTGTGTGAATTTACGCATTATTTACATCTATTATATATGACTGTTTGCTTGTGTTGGTTAATCCCAATCATTCACCTTAGATGTTACAAGCATCAAATAAACCCGGGATTAACCATTAAAATGAATTAAGAATGTTGGTTGAAATGATAAATACCTATGACCCTGATTTAGATTGAAATGATATATATATATCCTTTCCAAAAGTACTAATTTTTATTTTTTAAGTATCACTTGGTCATAGGGTAGAAAATTATATAAGAGCACCGGTAGGTTAAATAAAATTTATTTATCTTGGAATCTTGAAATATTATTTTAAAACAATATAAATGATGTTTTATAAATCGATTTCCTTTAAAACTGAACTTGGATTTTGAAATATAAAAGCTACAGGAAATTATCTAATGTTGTAAGCTGCAGTTGAAATGAAATTGAATATGAACTGAATCTATTGAAATTGAATTGTTTATCCATCTTTGAATTTTTCTTTAAATTAACTTGATTTAAAGTGGTCTTTGAATTTTGAACTTGAGATTATTATAAATCGAAATGATTCTAAGTGGGAATTCTATTTGAAAAAAAACTTGAAATATTTGAATCGAATTCCTAGAGTTGAATAGAATTTAAATTGGAAGTTGAATTGAATTAAATACCAAAGTTGAATTGATTTGATTTGAAATGGGAATATAACTTCAAGTTTAATTGAAATTTGGAATAAATAATTCTAATTCCAAATATAGTGTTTTAAACCAATATATTAACTATTTTTGTAAATACCTATTTTACTTATAAACCATTCTATTTTAACTTATATATATGACAAAATTTTGAAGTGAGCCTCTCAAAACAACTTATTCTAGAGATAAGCCTATTTCATAACTTATTATGAAACTAGGAATGTTTCTATCTAGGTAAGCTATGCATGCATGTTCTGAAAACACGTATGAAAATGTTCATTCATGCACGTTTTTAGAATGCGCACTTTTTTTTTAAAATGTTTTTTGTTCTTGTGCGTTCAAAAAATGTGCATGAACAAAAATATTCATGCACTTTTTCAGAACGCGCATGAACAAAAATGTTCATGTGCATTTTCATAACGCGCATGATGAACTTTGGGATAAAATTGAATAACCCCTTCCTTTCCTCATTCATCTCCATTTCTAAATACTCTCAAAGTACCCAAGTTCAAAACCTATTTTCAAACATAAATCAACTTCCAAACATCAAATTTTCTTCCTTTCATCTTCAAAATCATACAAAATGGAAGAAGCTTCATCATCTTCTCAAAGAAGAGGCAAAAATCATAGATATGAACTAGGTTTTGTAATCAATAGCTTTATCGGGTTTATGAGTTTGATGGGTTTATCATATCCATTTATTTTATATTTATTTCACTTGTAGATGGTATAAGTCTGATTAAAATTTTGGATTTAGTTACGTAAAATTATTAGATAGATGGTCCAAGCTTAAAATGGGCCCTCGACAAGTGACATAAATCAAATTATGGTAAAAACTAGGCACTGGACAAGTGTTTTGTAAACAGTAGAAGCAATGGGGAAGAATCAAACACTGTACTTCCAATTTACCAACTGAAGTGCTTACCAACACCCGACCTCAATCTTCCAACAATAGAAGTATTTTTACATTATAGATTTTGAAAACATCAAACTGAGTTGGGCCCTTCCCGTTTGCTGGGCCCTGGGCAGTCGCCCAGACAGCCCAGGCCCAGGGCCGGCCGTGGTTTGAACCGCTACTGCTGTAGAACGAGGAAAGGAATTGAAGCGGCAATTTCCTCCGTTTTCGGATGTACCAGCGCTGCTGAAGATTCTCTTAGCCCTCTTTTTTTAATCTTATTTCACTGAATTTCAACAAAGAACATACAACAATGTCCATAAACCATGGTGTACTGCTAATTTCCTGTTAGATAACATAGTTTAGAAACAACAGACCAGATTTCTTGAAAATCAACATGTCCCTCAAAAAGTACAAAGTTGTACCTTACAAAATTTTGTACACACGCGATAATTAAATTAGCCTTTTTTTTATCAAAGGCATCAGTTATCAACCAAAACCACTGAATATGCACATCAAGAGTACAAGAAAAATACCAAGAAGTCGTGCCTCTTCAAAATTTTAATCCCGCTTCTGTATTCCATGCTCCTTCTCTACTTCAAACTCCTCCATTTTGAGCACCTTCTAGTTTTCATGCCTCTGAATCTGATGCAAAATTTTGGATGGATCTTTCTTGCTTCATTCAAACTTATTCTTGCTTTGGATTTTAAGGAACTCTATTTGGATTTCAGTTGAGTCCGCCTCCAATTGGTTCAAGCTACCAACTCTTGGATGACCCATTGCTCATTTTGTTCTTCGAAGAAAAAATGGATTTTATATAACTCATCATTGGTTAGCCTTACAGCTTGGCATGTGCACATTGTGCAGGAGATTGCTTCTATCGTTCACTGAGATCACTTCTTCACTGGTTGTAGTTTGGCATGTTCTCACCACAACTACAATCTTTTTTGTGTGTGGAAGAACCCGGCTTTCTCAAAAAGTTTGGTTCTCTTAAATTTGTGTCAACATTTTGCGTGTAAATAGACTTTCGCTGTGTATATACACACACAGAGGGTTGCACAGTGGATAATTTCCTAAGAATTCATGTAATAGTCGATCTGATCCAACTTATAGTTGGGTATTAAAAATTTAGTCCGCATACAATCCATCTGACCTCCAAATCTTACCAAATCGAAGAACTTTTTGGATTGGGTTAGATCATATATTGGTTATTGAGTATGGTAAAGCTTGTCTAATTGATATAGTTATGGGTTATTTATTAACTATATGTTAAGTCTTGTTTTATTTGATACACTATTTAATGTATATTTTTAAAATGTTGTTTTCACTAGATAATCTGTCGTGTTTAATTTTGATTCACCATTCAAATTTCAGTGTAGACTTATAAATTGTTATACACAGGGCCGCTTCAGACCATTGGGTTGCCCTAGGGAAAAAACAATTTTGTGGCCATATACGAAAAAAAAGCTATATAACTAACAAACTGCCCAAATATATGATGTATTCAACCAAAAATGTAAATATGACACATATCTACGAAAGCAACTTCTTCACGAGTTTTAGAAGAAAATCCTCATTAAGTGATTTTCTAGTTCCTCTTTTTTCTGTTAACTCTTCTATTATAAGCTCCAAAATTTTGCTTTCGAAATCTTATTCGATTTTTATCATCTTCGTTCTTTATTGTTTTTTCTATACTATGCATTCCCAAGTTAATATGACATAGAAATTCAAAATCAATAGAAGCTACAAGGATTTTCCCTATTAATTCATTACTTGATTTCATGCTAAATCATATTAAAAAAAACTGCCCATTCATATTAGAATAAAAACCTGCCCATAAGTAAGTTAAATCATTATGTTTTGACCTATACATTTTTAACCCTTCCACATACATTATGGCTCTACCTTTAAGTTAGAAGGGTATAAAATCATTGTGCGCAAGCTTCATGACATAATCAAGTGCATAAATAAATTGTCTGATTAAAAATAAGTTAATTATCTGAACTAGCAATAATCATGTGCATAATTAGGTTAGAATAGCTGTGATTACAAACAATATAAATAAGCATGCAAGTAAAGTATAAATAGAAATAGTAGGTTAATGAAAAAATTGAAATAGCAGATTAAATGTAAATAGTAAAAGGGGGGATTATCTTATCTACTGTGTTGTACTTTTGCACAGATAATGATGAAATAGAAAATCAAAGGAGGCAGCAAATTTCTGTAAATAATTGCAGGAAATAAAGACGGATATTCTAATTGCAAAATCAAATAATTACAAAAAATAACATGTTATAGGGGGCTATCTTAACGTAGAGAGGAGAGAGTCATTCATAATTAAAAAAATAATTAATACATACCTAATTCTGCTTGTAGGCTTTTTGGGACTCAAGAACACAAGTTCGATGTTTATGCCCGACCCATGAGCAAGGTCTATGAGGCCGAGGAATTGAGCAACCCACCTTGTTAGGGGCAAAGGGAGGGAGAAGTATTTTTTCAAACATTAAATAAAACATTACTAGAGAAAATTTTCAAAATATTAAATTGGGTTAGTGCAAAGAACCATTATAAGGGGCAAAATGTTGCTGGTTCGATCCCTGCTATAGCCAAAATAGGGTAGGCACTTTTTTCTCTTTTCATGACGTTCCTTTTTCGTCAGCTGCCCTTACTGCAATTTTTTCTCTGCCCTTCTACCTGGCCTTGGGTAACCCAGTCCAATGGGCCAGCCCTGTCGGGGTAGCCCAAACCTAATCGTAATTTGTAGTAATTCTTCTTCTTCGTATTTTTTTCCTTTTGGCGTGCTTCTTCTTTTCGTGCTCTATTAGGTCGCGAATTTTGAAATCAGTTTTTTTTTTCATTTTAATTTCGCAAAGGTTGCCCAAGACCAGCGCCTGATGGACCTGGCCCAAGAGCCGATCGATTATACGTAATTAATTACATCAAAATCATTAATGCTTGTATAAACCTAGGCTCCATCTATTCTCACCCCGCAAATTGCTCTTCCCACCTAGGTAATTTTAAAGAATAACCTTTACGCTACTTTTTTCTTTTTCCCATCCCATTTATTCCTTAACTACCCTTATTTTTTCATTATCTATGTTTATTTTCTTTCTTTTTACTTTCTTTTACAGTTTTTCGTTTCTCCATCTAAACCCTAGCAACTTTACAATCTACTACCTGCAATGAAAAAGATGCAAACAACAAGGAAATATGTGAAAAGAAGATCAAAACAACGGCATTATAATAGTTTTTGAAAATTAAACAATGACTTTGCTGAGTTGCATTTGAGGATAGGGATGATTAAATCGGCTTGCCCTTAAAATGTTGGTTGATTTCGATCAGTGTCACGACGAATAGTAACTATAGTTATTAATTACATTTTAACAAATGCATAATTAATTATTTAAGGGTAAAATTGGAATTATTAATTTAATAATTTGAATGGGATGTGAAATGTAATTAGTGGGTGCTAATAGACACAACCATAAATCTAATACAATAGATTGGCAAAATGATGATTTAAATTGGAAGGAAGAATTGTAAAATGAAGTTGTAGTATTGAATTGCAGAGTGAAAAGATACAGACTCGGATAATGTATATAAAATACTAGATTGTGGGCTGAATCGACTCAGGCCTATTAACACATAGGCCACAAATACAAAAGCAAACATATGAAATACACAGTCACTCTAATATCCCCCCACCCTCAATTCAATATGAGAACTATGGTTTTTATCTCTTTCAGGTCTATGGTGTTTTGATGAAAAATTTCAGATTTGCGACAACTCTCCACTTTGAGATGAAGAAGTGAGAAGTTGGACCTGAGATTATAATGTTGCTTCGACTGATTAGGGCTCTGGCAATGAAGTAGCAAGTTGATATTTTCAGCAGAGCAAGTCAGATCAAGGCAACCTAAAGGTTTGGACTTCTTATGATCTTCGTCTCTAATCTGGATTTCAGCAATTCTTAGGTCAGATCTGACTCTTTCATAATATTTACTAGATAACACCTTTATAAGTATATCTGCATTTTGATAATTAGCTAGAACATGACAACTTGTAGCATTCCTTTGATGACTTGTTGTCGAACAAAGTATAAGTCTACTTCTATATGCTTTGTTCGAGAATGAATAGCTAGATTGATATATATATATATAGAGCTTTGATTGTCACACTAATTGCTTTGCTTTCATTTTTTATCATTAGTTTCATTTGAAGTGACTGTAGCCACATAATTTTGACAGTTTCACTTGCAACAATTTTATAATATGCTTTATTGGTTGACTTGGATATAGTTGGTTGTTTCTTTTGCCTCTAAGATATATACAATAGCCAGAAACAGACTTTCTATCATCTTGATCACCTGCCCAATATATATCACTAGATTGAGATTTTTGGCTTTTTTGTTATGTAGTCCAAAATTTGAGGTGTCCTTAAGATATCTGAGAACCCTTTTTATTGCTTTCTAGTGATTGTCCAGAGAATTCTGCATAAATTGAGACAACTTGTTAATATTGAATGCCATGTCTAGTCTAGTTATTGTAACATATTGTAAAGCACTAATGATGCTTCTACAATATTTAGCATTAAGTATATAGGTTCCCCTATGTTTTTTATACTGGCTTTTTTTTGCTAATCACGGGTGTTGGTTGAGGTTTGTCATTGATCATTTCTGCTTTGGTTAAGAGCTCAATGACATACTTCTTTTGACTGAGCACCATTTCTGCAATTGATAGCTTTATGACTTCTACCCCCAAGAAGTAATTTTAATTACTAAGATCTTTTATTGAAAACTGATGATGGAGGTATCTAGTTGCTTCATTGATCTGATACACATCATCATATGTAATAATTAAGTTATCCATATATATTTTAGTATGTAAATAGATGAAATATTGGTGATTTTGGTAAACAAAGAGTTATAAGATTTGGTAAATGGGAAACTCTAGCCAATAAGTGTAGCTTTCAGTTATTCAAACCATACTCTAGGAGCTTGTTTGAGCGTATAAATTGCCTTTTTGAGTTAGGCTACACCAGAAATGCTATTTCGCAACGGCTTCGAGCCGCGTTGCAAAATGATTTTGCAACGGATATGAGCTGTTGCAAAATGTGGAGTGGCAAAAAATTAGCAACGGCTTTGAGCTGTTGCGAAATTAAATTTTGTAGCGGCTCAAAGCCGGTGTAAAGTGTTATTTTACAACGGCTCAAAACTGTTGCAATTTTTGATTTAGCAACGGTTTATGGCCGTTGCGAATTCACGAATCATTTTAAAAAAATATATCATTTTTTGGGCTCTCCTATAATACCAAGTTCATTTAATTTTCATACTCAATACAAACATTTGCAAATTTAACATAATATCACAAAAGAATGATCATTAAACCAAATATTTTCATAGATTCAACACAAATACCAAATTTTACAAGTTTTGAAATTACAACGGTATATTACACTTCGAAGTTCAACAACAATAGCAAAAATAATATATTACAATATACAGTACGTAGTTCAACAAGCATACTAAATATATACTATGCAGAGATCAATCCTTAGTCGCTACATAGTTCATTCTCTCGAAACCTTCCTCCATATTGACTCTTGCTTCCATCCTTTCTTTTGCACCAGTTGCTAAGAATACGATGAAATGCACACAATATCAGGAGTGCTATGGTAGAAACACCCTTTCCGTATTTGGAGGAAACTGAGAAAATGGGATAAAATGCATACACATTTGGGGTTTGCTTTTGTTCGTCGTCCCTTACTCCATCTCCTACTAACCATATCTGCAAACAAGAAATTTGTTACATAATTGTTGTGCTTTGGCAACCAATTCTCAAGTCAAGCCCTACTACATACCTGGCTATTATAATTATCAGAAAACTCTATATGTTCTGCCAACTCCTTTGACAAGTTTAGCTTTAAAAATTCATTCATATGCTTCTCTTTGTACTACATTAACCTGTTACATTTGCAAGCTTCAATGCAGTTTACATTCATTTATGACAACACAGAGTTTGTTTTGATACGTACCTTTATTCTAAAGGTCGGAGCTTAGTAAAGAATGATTGGGAGGAAATTAACCTGATTTATCAGTAATATATGAGAATCACTTAAAGAATATACAGCCACAAGTTGTGTACTGTTAGCCTACTTTGTGAACTAGGCAACACAAAGTCGAGGTGTCAAGCGTTGAAGAACATTCCTTCTTAGAAAATATCGGGTCGGATCGGAGGGATACTACCAGTCGGATCGGAGGGCTACTACCAGTTCGGGACGGAACAGAGCAAAATGGACAAGGACTCAGTTTCAGCTCAGGTCGGGTCGGATCGGATGCCCCGATCTGAACCCCTTCTGCTCGCTCCTTCGAACCGAACCCAACATACCATATCCCTTCACCCCACGATCTCCTGAATGTTCGGAGCGGTTATGACCATTTCCTACCCATGATGACCACTACTCTGATGCGCTGTCAACACTGGAATCCATCTGAGCCCGAGAACGATGGGATGAAAGACACATAGCTCCGACCCGAACCGAATTCTGAGTGAATTTCCACCTATAAATACCCCGTCAAGAGACATTTAAAAGGATCTTTTTTGGGCACTTTGAGAGTTGAAACACTTTCAAGAACCGAATTCCAGCATTCCCAGATAATCCAAATCGTCATTCAACATATATTTTGAGATAATTGAATGTATGTATGTGAAGAGTGAGTGAAATTGAGTGAATATCTCATTGTATTTACATCTATATCATCGAAGAAAGTGATTATAAAGTGGACGTAGGCTTTTCGATGCCGAACCACTATAAATTCTGTGTCTCCATTTTACTTTTGATCTTATTTTATTTCGATTTTAGTCAATTCGGGTGTTAGAACCACTTTTTGGTCTAACATTTTGGTGCTTTCACTGAGAACCATTTGAATTCTCTGTTTTTCCGGATTATCGTTCTACTTTTTGGACCGTTGAGTTCAAAGAAGTTAATCCTCAAGTTTCGACGCTTTTGAATATTTGTTGGTTGATTGTTGAAGAACTATGGCCAAAGGAAAAGGCAAGGAAGTTCAAACCAGTCGAGGGAACGAAGTTGGTGAAGATCAGCAAAACGCGGTTGTGACAAGGTCTCGTGGGCAGAGCTCGGGAGTGGATCGGACAGATACAGGAAATCCGAACCGAACTCAAGGAGAGAGCTCCGATCCGATCCGAGTAGGAGAATCTGAAGCAGTGCACTCCCCTAACCCGAACTGATCCGAACAAGTTGCTCTGCTCCGATCCGAACAAGTTTCCCAGCTCCGACCCGAGCAGATTGCTCAGCTCCGATCCGATCCGTCGCTAGGTGATGCTGGAACTTCTACTCGAGCTCCTCCAAATGCTCCGACTCCAGCCACCAGGACCAATGATCAGATCAATCCATCTGCGCCTATTACCCAAGGAGATTTTTCGCGCCTTCTTGACATGCTTGAGAGCACTAGGGAGGCTATGAAAATCCACGAGCGCACCAATCTCATGATGCAAGAGAACATGAGAATCATGAGCAGGGAAATTAGCGAACTCCGCAGACAGAGAACCCCATCCCCGGTTCATCACACATCGATGGATCAGTCTTCTTCTTCTGAGGAAGAACGGCCCTGTGAAAGAAGGCCGCTCGAACGACATCAGAATTTGGAGCAGCTGACGTTCGGATCTTTGGGGTCCCGCGAGGATGCTGCACGGGTGCTAGGACCCAATGATCCGAGCTTGAGAGAGCCTATGTTGTTACCAATGCGGGGATCCCATGTATTACCTAGAGACCCTAACCTTAGCAATCCCACTCAGGGACAAATGCTCCAGCCCCTTCCGCCCGAGATCGATCGGGAACGTATGGAACAAAGCAGAGCAGAAGCGGCTCGAAGAAGGAGGGCGTCCCCTGATCAGGAGCCCAGAGGAAACCCGAACATCAGAAGGAGGGCGTCCCCTGATCAAGAGCCCAGAGGAAACCCGAACATCAGGGCCAAGGAGCCTGAACGGCCCTTGACCAATGCTGACGTATGGACTATGGTACACCAGATCATGTCTGAAAGTCGGAACTACACCAATGAAGATTATGGCATTGAGCGAAGCCATACTCCCTTTACTGACGACATCCTCAACTTTCAGTTTCCCCGACGTTTTAACCTGCCGCAGATGGACAGGTACAACGGGAGAACCGACCCGGGACAACATTTAATGCGATACGCATGGCTCATGAATGCTGCTGTGCCCCTGACGCGGTGAAGTGTAAAGCCTTCCCGATCTATTTAGAAGACGTGGCGCTGCTATGGTTTACCCGACTTCCCCCTCGGTCGATATCGAATTTTAGGGAATTAAGCGAACGTTTTATGAATCAGTTCCGACTCCATGCCCGAAAGTCTAAGAATGTTATTGAATTATCAAGAATTAAGCAAGCGCCAGGTGAGTCTTTGAAGTCATATCTCGACCGTTTCAACTTAGCTGTGACAGAAGTTAGTGACCCGCACGAGCCCACCATCTTGATGGCTTTGATGGAAGGAGTCGATCCTGACTCCGAGTTTGGAGATTATCTTTCTGGGAAGCCACCTCCCACGTGAGAGTTATTTTATGAAAAGGCCGATATTCACTTAAGACGAGAGGAGGCAAGGGCAAACAGAAAGAGAAAGTCCGGAGCGGGTTCAAAAGAAATTGTTCAGAGTAATGTCGCAGTGAAGCAGTCTGGAGAAAGTTCCGGAAAAGTTGAGGTGAATGTGGGAAACAAGAGTGGAAGTGATAATAACGGAAACAGGGGAGACAACAACTGTAACGCGAATGGTAACAGGAGAAATAGGAACCGAGGAAGTAATTCTAACAAAAGACCCCGGTTCCAGACCTATGAGAATTATTCACCGCTGAACGACACTCTGGAGAACATTTACTTGGATACATACAATGTTTTGCAATACAAAAGACCGCCGCCTCGAGACTCAACGGAGAAAGAAATCGCAACTGGAAAATTTTGTTTATTTCATGGAACTCATGGGCATTCAAAGAATGAATGTCGACATTTGAGAGATTTGATTGAGAAGCTGCTGTGCGAAGGAAAATTGGATGAATATAAGGCTGCGCCAAGAGACAGGGGGCAAGGAGAACAGGCTCCAAACCAGAACCAATCTGCTCCCAAGCCTACAGCGCAGCAGAAAGGCAAGGGAATTGTTATTAACACCATAGTAGGTGGACCCCACCCAGATATCCACAGTTTTAGAGCAATGGACCAATACGTTAATGCAGCTAAGCACGTAGATGTGGATGAATGTGATGATTTGGAAGATATCGCCCCTGTGAAACAGCAGAGGACAATGTTTGATGACGTGGTGTTCCATAGCAGAGACAATACCGAAATCCAGTCACCCACCGAAGATCCGTTGGTCATTACCACTACCATTGGACCGGCATTGGTTCATAAGGTGCTAGTAGACAATGGAAGCTCTGTTAATATTTTGTTTAAAAAGTCATTCGATCAGATGAAACTTGAGTCTGAAGATTTGAAGCATGCGAAGGTTGGATCCGAGGCTTCAACGGAGCGTCGACAACTCCAATGGGGTATATAGAATTGCCCGTAACATTGGGGCAAGGGGAACGTCGAAGAGTGCGAATGCTTCAGTTTGTAGTGTTGGACGTGGATTCGCCCTACAACGCATTTTTGGGAAGGCCTGCCCTTGCAGAGTTCAGGGCTTGCATCGCCCCTTGGTGTTTATTGCTTAAGTTCCCTACTGAAGCTAGAACGGGAGTAATGAGAGGAGATCAAGTCTCCGGACGAGCTTGCTATGTTGCCGAATTAAAGATGTTGATGAAGGGACTCAACATCGAGAGTAAAGGTGCCTCGCCTCCTCCAAAGGAGGGTTCGACGTAGCAATTAGAGGGATCAGCCCCGAAGGAGTTGCCCAAAGGAACACCTGAAGACTTGGATCCCAGAAAAAATGAGGAACCAGAGGCTAGAAATGTAACTCCTAACGAAGCGACAGTGAACATACCCATTGACATAGCTGATCCAACAAGAGTCTTGAAGATTGGATCCCAGTTGGATCCACATCGAGCCAAAGAACTAACTGACTTCCTGAAGGCAAACCTGGACGTGTTTGCCTGGACCCACGCCGACATGTGTGGGATATCGCCATCCATCATGAGTCATTCACTAAATATAAACCCAAAACACCCGCCTGTAAAGCAAAAGAGACGTGTGCTGGGCCTAGAGAGGTCGGCAGCTCTGAAAGAAAAAGTGGAGAAGCTGAAAGAGAACGGATTTATTAGAGATTCGACATATCCCGACTGGATATCGAATCTTGTTTTAGTAAAAAAGCCAAACGGAAAGTGGCGGACATGCATTGATTTTTCAGACTTGAACAAAGCTTGCCCGAAAGATAGTTTCTCACTCCCCAGAATTGACCAGCTCGTAGATTCGACAGCGGGACACGAACTTCTTTCTTTCATGGACGCATATTCCGGGTACAACCAGATTCCTATGCACGTGCCAGATCAAGAACACACGAGCTTCATTACAAATTTGGGGTTGTATTGCTATGTGGTCATGCCGTTCGGATTGAAAAACGCTGGAGCCACCTATCAATGCTTGGTGAACAGGATGTTTTATAACCAAATAGAGAAGACTATGGAAGTTTATGTGGATGATATGCTTGTCAAATCGAAACAGTCCTCCAGCCATACACCAGACTTGGCAGAGATGTTTGGTATCCTGCGAAAATACCGGATGAAGTTAAATCCTTTGAAATGCTCATTTGGAGTGGCATCGGGAAAGTTTCTAGGTTTCACTGTGAGCTCTCGAGGGATTGAAATTAATCCCAGCCAAATAGCAGCGATAAGAAACATTAAAGAACCGAGGAGAATCAAAGATGTCCAAAGTCTTGCAGGGAAAGTAGCCGCGTTGAGTAGATTTATCTCCAAAGCAACGGACAAATGCGTCCCATTTTTTGACTTGATTAAAAGGGGAAAGAAGAACTTCGAATGGACTCCGGACTGTGTTGAGGCCTTTCGAAATTTATTGGAATTACTAGAGAAACCGCCGATTTTGTCAAAGCCAGTGGATCATGAAGAGTTATTTGTTTACCTAGCGGTTTCGGCTCACGCTGTAAGCACAGCCTTGATCCGAGAAGAAGACAAAGTGCAAAGGCCGGTATATTATGTAAGCAAGAAATTGGCAACTGCAGAACGCAACTACCCAAGGATTGAGAGGCTTGCTTACAGCCTCCTGATCGCCTCCCGAAAACTTCGTCACTATTTCCAAGCTCACCCAATAACCATATACACTGACCAGCCTCTGAGGCAGGTGTTGCAGAGACCCGAAGCATCGGGGCGTTTGATCAAATGGAATATTGAATTAAGTCAGTTTGATTTAAATTTTCAGCCGCGGAGGTCGATCAGGGGACAAGCTCTGGCTGACTTTATAGCTGAGTTCACAATCCCAGAGGAGGAAATGATCGATGACAAAGTGGTTAAGTCAGAGGACGAGTTAAAATTAGATCCATGGAAGCTGTACACAGACAGAGCCAAGAACGACCGAAGGTCCGGAGCTGGAGTCGTCTTAATTACTCCTGAGGGACGATCGTTATATTACACTCTACAATTAGAATTTTCAGCGACTAATAACGACTCCGAATATGAAGCCCTGATTGCCGGGCTGAAACTTGCTAAAGAACTCGGAATAAAGACATTGGATATATTCTGCGACTCCAAAATAGTTGTTTGCCAAGTGCGAAAGGAGTTTGTGGCTCGGGGACCTCGACTTATCGCCTATCTTGGGAAAGTGGAAGAGTTGTTGAGTAACTTGGAACGGTATAACATAACGCATATCCCCAGAGCCGAAAACCAGAAGGCAGACAGGCTAGCAAAGCTAGCTAGTTCCGACAACCCGGAAGAAACCGAAATAATTCCGATTGAAACGTTGGGATCGCCAAGCTTTGAGTCGATGGAAATTGAATTTGCTTTCGAAGCAGAACCGGAAAAGGAGTCGTGGATGACCCCAATTAAGAATTTCCTTAAGAATGGGATACTCCCGTCAAAGAAGAGTAAGAGACGGGCTATAGTTCGCAAGGCCACCAGATACATCCTTCAAGATGATATTCTTTATAGACAAGGATTTTCTATGCCCCTGTTACGATGTATAGCACACAACGACATCAAACGTGTACTAAGAGAAGTATACGAAGGTGAGTGTGGAGATCATACAGGAGGTCAGACCTTAGCAAAGAAGGTATCGCGGTATGGATACTTCTGGCCCACAATTAATAAAGATGCAGCTGATTATTCACGACGCTGCGACAAGTGCCAGAGATTCGCCAGAATCCCCAGAGCACCACGGACCCAACTCAGATCGATGGTGAGTCCTTGGCCATTTGCCATGTGGGGAATTGACATCATCGGAGTTCTACCAATTGCTAAAGGAGGAGCGAAATATGCAATAGTCGCCGTGGACTATTTTACGAAGTGGGTGGAAGCCGAGCCCCTAACTAAAATCACGGCGAGAAAGGTGATAAGTTTCGTGGTTAGAAATATTATATGCCGATTTGGGATCCCAAGGACCATTATAACTGATAACGGAACCCAGTTCGATGGTGCCGAATTCAGAAATTTCTGCCATAAATATAAGATCGACAAACGGTACACTGCGGTCGCTCATCCACAGTCAAACGGGCAAGTAGAAGCAATAAACAAAGTCATAAAATCCATCCTCAAGAAACGATTAGAACGCGCAAAGGCAAAATGGGTGGATGAATTTCCCTTAGCTTTGTGGGCATATCGGACAACGTTTAAGACAGCTACCGGTCATACCCCTTTCTCTCTCTCATTTGGTTCAGAAGCAGTAATTCCAGTAGAGCTTGAAGTTCCCTCTCACAGGGTAACATATTATGACCCGATGATGAATCAGGCACTCTTACTCGAATCTCTTGATGAAATCGAAGAAAAAAGGGATGAGGCCGACTTGTGTGCGTCAAGACATCGATATCAAATGGCACGCTATTATGACAAAAAAGTTCGTTTTAGGACTTTTGAACCGGGACATTTGGTGCTGAAGCGAGTCTTTCCATCCCTTTCTCACCTCGGTCCAAAGTGGGAAGGACCCTTTGTCATCCAACGGAGACTTGAAACAGGAACCTTCAAGTTAACGACCGTAGGGGGCAAAGAGGTACCTAGGGCTTGGAATGCCCAACACTTGATGCGATATTTGAATTAGGAATGTTGTACTCTTTGCTGTTTTCCTTATGAACTTTGTAAAAAGGCACGACTTGCCTTTGAAAAGTCTGTTGATATGAACAAAGAACTATAAAGTGGATGTAGGCTACGACTTAGCCGAACCACTATAAAAATATTGTGTGTCATTTACTTTCCTGCATTATTTATACCTTCAACTACTATTCCGTTACGATTATGGAATATAAGATGATTTAAAACCTGAAAGGTTGAAAACAACCTATATGCAGGGACAAGCACAACGACTGCTTGTGTGATAAGACATGAAAGAATGGGAAGACGACATTCTTAATTCTAACTCTCAAGAATTGAGAGAGAGTATAAAGGACGGGAAGACGACGTCCTCTGAGGCGTGAAGGTGCACCCAGACAAGAGACCGCCTCAGTAAGAACTCTAACCTGAGTATAAGACAGGAGAGTATAAAAAATGCCAGAAAAAACGACAGGCATCAACGACACAAAGAATGTGACCCCGTCGGAGAATCGGGGACATTCAGACTATTTGACTAAATCTTGAATAGTTTTTCAAGATTGACTGGGGGCATATATGTACACACATATTTTCCGCCACCATGACTTCATTACACAACTATAGTAGGACATGCATTTTTACACAAGTACAGAACTGATAACTAACAAACATTGCAGGCAACGAATTATTTTTATTTACAAATGAACGAACTTGTATGGGAAAACAGGCAAAAAGAAGGTGCGAGGGCCACACTTGCATCAACAATTATGGGCCAATCAAATGCTAAAATAAAGCAAGACACTCCATCATTTGGGCTTCGAAGCGGGCTTGGACTTCTTAGTAGCCCTCTCCGCATCCCTCGCCTATTTTTCGGCCTCCGTCAAGATGCGCTTTGACTTTTTCTTCCCTGAAGCTGAAGCGCTGGAATCAGTTGGCTTTTTTCCGGAAGGCGGAGCATTGGAATCAAAAGAAGACTTTTTAGCAAGTTCTTCTGTAATAGATCTAGTCGAGAGCTTAACCACTAACCTTGATCCAGCATCCACTACTGCGAAGGGCTTAAGGCTTTCGAGGTCTAAGTCTTCAACTTTAAGCTGCATGCGTTTATCTTGTTCGGCCTTCAGTGCAGCTAAAGTAACATCATCGGCACTTTTCGACTCCCCAACTATAGCTACCTCAGGGTCTTCCTCGTGTTCCCCGTTGCCGCCATCATCCTTTAAGGCATCTATTATTTCGTCATCATGAGGAATATCAGCCTTAGACGGCTCAGTTCCTTCTCCCGAATCTATGGGGGCAGCCTTGTCTTTTCCCCCTTTAGCCTTCTCCGTAGGCTCTGCTCCAGAGGCGGTTCCCTGGGACACATCTGTCTTTTCGGATGGTTCAATACCTACAGAGTGAGAAGCAACAGTTATCAACTCAGGAGAAAATAACGGGTTCTTCATCGATTGCTCAATTACGTGATGAAAGGTAGAGATAGCTTTGACGAATTGAGGTGAAAATGTAGAGATACCTTCCGACGACTTCTCGGCTGGAGTGACCGCTGTCTCCGATGCCGTTTCGGGTATGGGAGATAAAAGAGATGTCTGAGGGATCCCCGGGTTTTCAGGATCATATCCCTCTACTTCAGAAGTTTCAGAGGCAGTAGAGGAAGAACTAGCCTCAGGAATGTTCTTTTGCTTAGCCTTCCACCTCTCTTCGTCCATAACAGCAGCAATGAGACGGCGTCCTTCGGCTAGGCGTTCTGGTTCATCATCTCGTAGATATTTCTCCATCAGCTTGTCCTCGTCAATGGAATCAACCTTGAGCTCCTCTTTCTCCCATTCAACGATTTGAATCCATACTTGGACTAGGGTGGATGGATAATCTTCAATCCAAGAAATGTTCTGGCGGCGAATGATATGCGCAAAGAATTCAATCATTAATTCGCCGAAACCATGCACCTCTCCCTCAGCCTCCGACAGTTGTTTGCGGGCCTCTTTAGCGGACTTGATAGCACATTCGACGTTACCCTCCGCTAAGGCAACCCTGTTCTCCGCCTCCGCTAGCTTAGAAGCCAAGTCAGCGTTTCTCTTTTCCAATTCAGCATTCTTCCTCGCTAACTCGGCCTTCTCCCGCTCAAGGTCAGCGTAAGCAAGTCGCGTTTTGGCAGCATCTGACTTGGCATCCTCGACTTGTTTTTTCAATTCCGAACGCTCTTGGGTATGGGACTCAAGCAAATCATGGTAGCGTTTTTGCAGATCTTCAAATTGTTGCTTAAAGCTAGTAGCATCCCGTTGAGCGACAGCAAGTTGAGCCTGTGTATCCTCCAAGTCTTTTCCTAAATTTTTTAAGGCCCTTGCATCGTCTTCTGCGGTTTTTTGCATCGAGTCAGCATTCGTGATTAAAGTGCGGATGATTCTGGAAAGGCTGCGCGAATACTTGAACATCTCTGAATACTGTTTCTCGACCGCATCTATTTTTGCTTTGGCCTCATCTTCCCATCTCGAAGAAATAGGCTCGAGAGCAGGTAAAAAAGTCAAGTTTTCGAAGTAATGTTCAGGAAATTGCTCCTCCAGATACGCCCGCTTAACTGCAGTTTCAGCATCTAACGGTAGAGGTGCAGGGAATGTCAGCTCGGTATCCCTGTGCGTGGAGGGCTCAATCGCCTCTTCATCCTTTCTAGACCGTATAGCGGGAACCTTATGCTTGCTTCGTGATTCAACATCTCTTAGCGGGCTCCTCTCCCTACTGCGCTTTTCTTGAGAAGAGATTGAGCCTTTTGATTGCGGCCTGTCCTCTTCCCGACGACCTTGGTAACCTTTATACCGCTCTGGGTCTGTTCGGACAGGAGAGCGAGAGCATGAAGACCGCGAACGATAAGGATCATAGGGCCTTCTATCCTCTCTACTGCGATCTTCGCGACGATCACACTCAGTATCATGGGGCGGATAAGACATGCTGCGGCGAAGTTTCTTGATATCATAATAGGATCGGGACATCGTACCTGCACAACAAGACGAATGAAATTCAGGATCGATATTTTCACAAAAAGAAAGATGCTGTGAGTTGTGGTGCTATTGTGTTAAGTGCGTCCTAAGTGGTGTTTTCCCCCCGACAAACCCGAGTCCGAAGCCAGACTAGTACGAGCGGTCTCTTTGGCCTTAGCAGGAGTGGTCTCTTCGGAAGAAGTGAAAACTAAAGGATTCTTCCCAAAATGCTCTGAAGTGTAAATAGTTTCAGGTAAGGGGAGATCCCCCAAACCCTGAAATAGTGGGTCATCGGTACTAGGGACATCTCCCTCAGAAGCATCAATCGGCAGATCTTTGGAAGACGTTGACCTTTCCGGAGAAATGGCATCCTCGGGAACAATATACCCCTCGCGATGCTTTTCGGCCATGTTAGCCTATTCATCATCTTGAGTAGAAGATGGAGAGGGTGAAGTCCGAAGAGGCACTGTAGGAGCTCTCGAACCTTCGCCCGTTTCTGGGACTACATCCATTGGGGGAATATATGCATATGGACCCGTCCCATGACCAATGCTACGGGTAATGGACAGCAACCCATGAAGATGAAGATACTCGTCCTTAAGGACTTCATCAATAGTTAAAAACTTCTGATCGCCATTAAGGAGTCGGTGGATCCGATCAAAGAACACTTGATCCGATATTTGTTTTGGATTATCAACTGCGAACAAAAAGAAAAGCGGATTAATGCGGTGGTCTGGATGTATAGAGTTAAAATTTAGAAAACCAGTGCTTTACTTGATTTCGTCCATCTCCTAGCACACCCTGGTTGTTGTTTTACGTAAAACCATTCCAGCTTGGAGTCACCCGCTTTACTACTAAATGGTGCTGGAATTATTTTCCTCTTAGGGACAGACTTGAAGTAACAGAAAGAAGGAGTTTCTCGAGTCTGGTGCTTGAAGTTATAGAAGAAGTGAACGTCATCAAAAGTGAGCTCTATGCCTAAGATCTCACGGTATGCTACATATAGGGTGTACAAGTAAGCATAGGAATTGGGATGCAGCTGCATGGGGGTAATCCACATTTGTCTTAGAAAATCGACGACGAAAGGAGAAAATGGAGGGATAGCCCCGACCATGCACATCAACCGAGTGATTGCCATATACCCCTCCGGAGGGTTGTGGGGACGATCAGATTTTGATTGCAACAAGGTATCCCCTTTGGGTGTCCCGTACTTTAGCCGTATTCGGATAAGTCTGTCATTGTCGATCGTCGATTCAACGGAATCTTGAGGTGATTCCAGTATGATGGCAGACTCAAATTCATCAGGAGCTCTATCATCTCCAATCCCTCCTTCCTCTTCACAACCCAGGGAAACTCCACCCTCAGAAGACACATAATCGCTTTCGTGAGTTTCAATCTCGTAGTCTGAGCCCTCATCATCCCATTCTAGATCCGAGGAAGAAGATATGCCTTCAAGAGTAATTTTGTTGGATGTCTCTGGGACCTCCGTCTTTTCTGCTAATCTAGAGGAGCGTCTGGATGTCATGGTCACGAAACTATTGAAGAAGCAATAGCACAAGTTAGAGTAAATTAGCCCGTATCCCCCCGTGTATGTGTATAAACTAAAGTGTGAACAGTGTATGCAGAAAATGTAAACTTAACGTTCGAAAGTGCGACACAAAATCTTGGCAAAGTAATAATGTTCAAGGCAGTTCTTGATGTCCATTTATGTTCGCAGGGCACTATCCTAACTGTTCATGAAGTTGGAAGTCATGTCAAGTATTAATTTGGCCAATCAGGCAGACTCTTGTGTATTAAGCTGGGGCTGCTTCGGATCGGTTCGGGTATAAACGATGGGATCGGATTGGAGGCAAGGCTTTGTTTTGGTCAGAAGTGGGTATCTAATCGGACCGGTTCGGGATTGTGTGTTCGGAGCGGATCGGATGGACTTGAGTCCCAACGCCCCTACTTTCTTGATCCACATTCCGACCCGATCCGGCTAGGTAGACTTCGCCTTCCCTCTTTCAAATTTAACCCCGACCTGATCCGATGCCGAAGACCTCGTATCCTTTTCTTCTCCTACATCCACCATACTTCTTCACCCGAACCGATCCTCCACGTTCTGTATCTTCTTCTTCATCCTCAACCACAGTTGGACCCAATTCGATGTCCAAAACTCCATATGGGGATGAGCATGTATCCTTTCCAACCTCCCAGCGCCTCGAGGTGATGGCAGAGCCACCAGCAACGACTGCGATGAAAGAAGTAACCATGGCGTCGAAGCCATGCCATGGACATTCCCAATTTGTTCAAATTAACCGCAAAATCTTAATTAAAGGAAGTTACAACGATAAGATTCAGGGTTTCGAGACTACCTATTTGTTTATTTTAAGAATCGAAGCAAGAATTTTGAGATTTTTTGGAGGATTAGAGTTTCGGTATGAGAATTAGAAAACGTGAATTGTAGAAAAGGAAGAAGAAAGCAGACGAGTGACGGGTTTATGTATATAATAGCACTGACCCCTCGTGTTCCTGCCCTATCTTCCCGCTCGGACCGGATCAAGAGCCCAGCAGCACAGTTTGGCCTGCTAGCCCAATACGAAACAGAAAAAGAAAAGGAGCCATTCGGGCCGGAGCCCGAACCGAACATAATTTCATATGTCAACTTGGCATTTAAATTAAATTAAAATTCGAAGAGGAAGATGAAAGCACAAGGAAAATCAAAAGGAAAATTACCTGGAAGGAATCGAATGTTAACAAGAGTTCTCCCAGCTATTTGAAAATGAAGAAAGGGATCTACATACTATGCGAAGTACACATAAATAAACATCAAAAGATGCAACTCCCTGAAGCAGCGTGTCTCTATATGTCAATGGGTACAACTTTTCAACGATTCAACTTCAGGAAGGCACTGTGCAATGACAATCAAAGCATGCTCCATATCCAACAGAAGCATCCTTTGAGGGGGCAAAATGTTATCCTACATTGTGAACTAGGCAACACAAAGTCGAGGTGTCAAGCGTTGAAAAACATTCCTTCTTAGAAAATATCGGGTCGGATCGGAGGGCTACTACCAGTTCGGGACAGAACAGAGCAAAATGGACAAGGACTCAGTTTCAGCTCAGGTCGGGTCGGATCGGATGCCCCGATCCGAACCCCTTCTGCTCGCTCCTTCGAACCGAACCCAACACATCATATCCCTTCACCCCACGATCTCCTGAATGTTCGGAGCGGTTATGACCATTTCCTACCCATGATGACCACTACTCTGATGCGCTGTCAACACTGGAATCCATCCGAGCCCGAGAACGATGGGATGAAAGACACGTAGCTCCGACCCGAACCGAATTCTGAGTGAATTTCCACCTATAAATACCCCGTCAAGAGACATTTAAAAGGATCTTTTTTGGGCACTTTGAGAGTTGAAACACTTTCAAGAACCGAATTCCAGCATTCCCAGATAATCCAAATCGTCATTCAACATATATTTTGAGATAATTGAATGTATGTACGTGAAGAGTGAGTGAAATTGAGTGAATATCTCATTGTATTTACATCTATATCATAGAAGAAAGTGATTATAAAGTGGACGTAGGCTTTTCGACGCCGAACCACTATAAATTCTGTGTCTCCATTTTACTTTTGATCTTATTTTATTTCGATTTTAGTCAATTCGGGTGTTAGAACCACTTTTTGGTCTAACATGTACTAACAGGGGATGTTGGGAAACAATGGCTGAGTCGCGGACCAGGTCGCTCTCTTGAAGACGATTCGGCGATCTGGTCGGTGGTGCAAAACCAGTTCGTACTCTCGTCGCCGCCTCTAGGATAAAACAGCCTCGTAGAACAGTAACTGATTTGCTTGCACAACAAATCAGTGCAGATTTGCACTTTCGAAATAAGTAACTGCTCGAAAATTTCTGTAAGAATATTTTAATGGCGGAGGAGAACAAAAAATATATTTTTTTCTGTACAAATCTCGTCTACAACTGAAGATAATATAAAGACGGGGATTAGGGTTAATCGAAAATACTGGACAGTAGGAGAAAATAGGATCTGCTGAAATACCGGGTCAAAAGTTTACCGCTTCATGATAAAGTCGGCTCAGAAATATTTTTCATAAAAACGGTTGAAAAAGTCAAGGTTTTCTGGTCCAAAAATATAAGTGTCTACACCACATAGCCAAGGCCCAAGTCCAAGCCCGAACCGAACCGAACCGAACCAAGCCGGGCCGGGCCGGGTCGGGTCGGGTCGAGTCGGTCGGTCGGTCGCGCGCGCGTGTGTGGTGTTCATGATGCATGGTCTCCCTCCTCACAACAAAGAATGCATTGGGAGCCCAAGGCCCCAACATGACTTCTTAGAAACAAGTATAAATACTTGCATCTTTCTTATAATCCCATGAAGTGGGACTATTCACATATAGGAGCCATCATACACTTATTTCTATATTTTAAATAATTCACATAAATTTCCAACAATCCCCCACTTGAATTTTTTTAAATATTATCGAGTAGTTTCTAAAAACATAAGACTGTGCAAAAACAAAGGTGTCATCCGACTTGAACCTTTGCATAGTGAGTAAGATTCAGTTTTTACTAGAGTGACACGTAGTCTTGAACTCTATTCCTGACATCAAACCACACACAACCTTTTCTATAGTGCAATCAAATAAGCCCGTGCATTTATGGCCATGCACGTCTATCCCAGTTTAGTGAACGCTCTAGAAGTTCTGCCCAAAACTCCATAGGAAACGGCCACATTTCCACATTCACACAGGTGAGTCTATCAAGAGTACTCCTGAAGGTAGGTACTCCACTCCAAATAGAGTATAGATCTCATTAAGAGTTTCTATTAACTCATCCTCTAATCACTTCAAGAATACATGCTTCTTAGTTTATTAAATAGCATGTTCTACTTCTATCACTACACAACTTGTTTTTACCCGTTGAACCTATTTCTTGGGATCTCCAGTCATTTAGGTCGGGTTACCATTGTGTGTGATTCCACAATCTCAGGGCAATAGTCCCATTCTTTTAGAATTATTAAGGACTTTCTTTCTGGTCAGTCCTTTCGTCAAAGGATCTGCCGAATTATCATCACTTCATATGTGATGTCCTCTAACAATACTGTGCATACGACTGCCATTTCTTACCGTTGTATTATCGGTTCTGTTTTCTTTCAATAGTCGTCAAATCTTTCATCACTATATATGTGATGTTCTTTTACAGTATTGTGCTTACGACGTCGTTTTCTACCGTTGTTATAACGGTTCTATTCGTTTTGTAATAGCCACGGAACTATCACAATCGATTACACCACTGGTGTCTATCTTTCCCGTATAGGGATCTCAACTAGCAGATTTCTTTAGTTCTCTGCTTCTTCACTAGTTGTGGCTAGTGCTCTTATCTCAGTCACTATAGTATACTGAGTCAAGATATTCTGCTTCTTAGATTTCTAAGAAACAGTTTTCCAGCAATGCTAAATATATAGCCACTAGTCGCAATAGAATCATCAGATAAAATATTCCAGTCAGCATCGGAATATCCTTCAAGTATAGCTTGAAATTTTTCATAATGTAATCCAAGGTTCATGGTTCGTTTAAGGTATCTCATGACCCTTTCAATAACATGTCAGTGCTCTATACTGGGTTTGCTGGTAAATCTGCATAATAATCCCACGACATAGTCAATGTCGGGTCTAGTACATTCAGTGGCATACCGAAGGCTGCCAATGATGCTCGCAAAATCAGACTGTCTTACACCTTCATCAGTGTTCTTAAATAACTGTACACTGAGACCATATGGTGTATATGCAGGTTTACAGTCAAAATAATTGTACTTCTTTAGAGTATTCTCATTTTAATGAGATTGATCCAAATAAAATCCCCTTTTTACCCAGTAATCTTAATATCAAGGATTACACTCACCGCACCTAGATCTTTCATATCAAAAATTGGCATTTAATAAGGATTTGACTGAGTTTATGGCATGAATGTTTGACCCAAAGATGAGTAGGTCATCTACATAAAGACATATAATAGTGCAAATGTCATTCTCAGATTTGTAATAAATGCATTTGTCACTTTCATTAACTTTAAAACCATGTGAAATGATTAAAGTTATCAAATTTTTTTTATGTCATTGTTATGTGCTTGTTTTAAACCATATAATGGTTTATCTAATTTGCATACTTTATGTTCTTGACTATGTACTACGAATCCTTCAGGCTGGTCCATATGAATTTCTTCTTCTAATTCACCGTTAAAAAATGCGGTTTTAACATCCATTTGGTGTATTAATAAATTATGAATGGAAGTAAGTGAGATTAATACTACTCGGATGGATGTTATTCTAGTTACAGGTGAAAAAGTGTCGAAGAAATCTATATTTTCTTTTTCTCTAAAACCTTTAGCTACTAGTCGTGCTTTGTATTTATCAATAGTACCATCAGGTTTTAGCTTTCTTTTTAAGTACTCATTTACAGCCTATAGATTTACAACCAGAGGGTAAATATGTCAAATGCCAAGTATTATTGGATTTCAAAGAATCCATCTCATTATTTATAGCCTCTCACCAAAATTCGGCATCTAAAGAAGATAAGGGCTCTTGGAGGTTTAAGGGATCCTCCTCTATAGTAAAAAATTTGAACCAAATTCGTTTACGGTTCTTGCTCTTTTACTTCTTCTAGGTTCAACTTCAGAACTTTTATTAAGTTCTGTTCTAATAGGCGTACTTGATGTGCCCCCACTATTCCTTAATTTAAAAAGAAATTTCGTTTCATAAAAATTGGCATCATTTGATTCAAATTATATTATGTGTATTTAGGTCATAAATTCTGTATGCTTTGCTATTAACAGTATAGCTTATAAATACACATTCGTATGATTTACTTGCCAATTTTATTTTCTTAGGGCCTGGATTGCGAACATATGCTAAGCAACCCCAAGTTCTAAAGTATGACATATTGGATTTATATTTCTCTAAAATTTCATAAGGCGAAATTTTATACTTAGATTTGGGGATTCTATTCAGAACATAACATACAGTCTATAAAATATCCCCCCACTAATGTTTTGCTACACCAAAATTTAATAAAATGATAATTACTAATTCGGTAAATGTCCTATTTTTTTTAGCTTTACCTTCCATTTCAGGTGAAAATGGTGCAATTCTCTTATGTACAATATATCACATAAAAAATCCAGAATAGAATTTGATTCATATTCTGTTCCTCTATCACTATGTAGTCTCTTAATTTTCCTATTTGCTTGATTTCAATTTTGAATGTTTCAAACATATCAAATGCATCACATCTTTAAGAATCAATGTCTTTCCAATCATATGTCTTATTTTCATATTACCAGTCTCTACAGCTTAAGTGGTGCGAGAATCTCACTACACACTATCTGATCGTCAGCAACCGTGTATATTGTGAATATACCACGCTCATAGCAAACATGGCGAGAAACACCAATGTCTACCCACCAACCTCTGATTCACCAATAAGGTGGATCTCAGTAATCATAGCCGTAAGAGCCTCCTCAGTCAGGTTAGCCTGCAGTGCAGGGCCTGGCCTGTTCCAATACATTCGTGTCATATGATCTGGTTTTCTACAGTTGTATTATAGAATAACTTTCCAGAATCATTCATTTGGGTTGATTGCTGCTGTCATTTATGGTTTCCTTGCGGATTCCATTCTGTTATTTACTGGTCGGTTGTTGATGCTTACTATTTTTTAGAGATGTTCATATGTTTGAGAATTTATATTTTCTCATAGGAAAATATTCATAAACTCAGAGACTAACATAAATTATCCACATGTATGTAACAAAGGAGTTCCATATTCTATCTTTTCACTTGTATGCATATAAACTATGTCAATTTATTTGATGCAAAAAACATATTCATCCAATTAATGTCAATTCTTAAGGACATTATCAAATAACATACGCATTCTATTAATGTCAAATTTTTAGTGACATTTCCCAATATTATATGTGTTCTATTAATGTCAATTTTAATGACATATCCCTATAATCATATGCATTTCAAATGTATTGACCAATTATTTATTTTGGCCACTTCTTATCTTTCCTAAAAATATATATAAATAAATCGAGAGATTTATGCATCATAATACAGTCTGAACATCGAAATTCATGCATTTCTACTTGCTCAACCTCGTGGTCATCAGTTGAGTGTGTAATTACATTTATCCATGTATATGTGCTTCGGCATTCACAATCAATTTAATCAGCATTGACAAAGCACATTACTGTATAAGTTATCATACTTCAAACGTCACATGGAGCAAAAGAAACGATAAAAAATTAAAACCATACCAGGCATTAAGTTGCAAGTAGGAAACAAGTTCTGAAGCTTTACTTCTCTTTATGACCGCGCATCAGCTCTCTCAACTCAACTATCTCATCTTCAACGTACATGTATTTCTTCAGATCCAGGGTATACCCGAAAGGTCAATCAGGCCAAATTATTAGATCTGGGATCTTTAGTGAATATCGAGAGTGGTAGCTGCGGTCTGGTGTGTACAGATAAACATAGAAATGAATACAGCAAACCCTAGACGGGTATCAGAAATGAGCGAGGTTGAAGATGTTTGATCGCCGAATGTAAATGGGGCAGTCGAAGCTATTGTTTCACGGATTGTCTTCAAATTGTTGGGAAACAATGGCTGAGTCGCGGACCAGGTCGCTCTCTTGAAGACGATTCGGCGATCTGGTCGGTGGTGCAAAACCAGTTCGTACTCCCGCCGCCGCCTCTAGGATAAAACAGCCTCGTAGAATAGTAACTGATTTGCTTGCACAACAAATCAGTGCAGATTTGCACTTTCGAAATAAGTAACTGCCCAAAAATTTCTGTAAGAATAAGTCAAGGTTTTCTGGTCCAAAAATATAAGTGTCTACACCATATAGCCAAGGCCCAAGTCCAAGTCCAGAACCGAACCGAACCGGGCCGGTTTGAGACGGTCGCGCGCGCGTGTGTGTTGTTCATGATGCATGGTCTCCCTCCTCACAACAAAGCATGCATTGGGAGCCCAAGGCCCCAACATGACTTCTTAGAAACAAGTATAAATACTTGCTTCTTTCTTATAATCTCATGATGTGGGACTATTCACATATAGGAGCCATCATACACTTATTTCTATATTTTAAATAATTCACATAATTTCCAACAGGGGATATAATCATTAAGGCCACTAATAGAATGAGGGATTCATCGGCTATATACGAGGAAATTAACCTGATTTCTTATAAAAATAAACAAGTCACTCTACAACTCACTTTGTTTGGTTTTCTTCCTCATATAGGCTAAAATTGAGGAATTGACGGTATGAGCGTGTGCATAAAGTTGAAGAGATCACATATTGCAAATTGATTAGTGATATGTACATGTAAAATAAACAGCGTAGATGCAGATAACGAGTATTGCAGAATGAAATTACATAAAACAATGCACCCATACACCAAATTTCCAAGAAAACAGGAAAGAAATAATATTAATAATTTACATGTGGCAAGAACACAAATCCAAACATAAAAGAACACTTTATAAGGCATCCCCAAATTAGTCTCTTTCTTTTGATCAAGCTTGCAACCTGGGAAATCTTCAAAGTATACTCTTTTTCATAAAAATGGCTCCTTTACTTCCTTCATAAATGAAAATGACGGCTCCATCTGTAAACAGTTTTTTTTAAATATTTTTGTTTAGTGTTTGGGCCGTGTTATAAGGCCAAGCCCATTATTTATTTTGTTAGCCTATATAATACAAGGCTATGTACAAACGTTAATGAATAATACAAACTTTGCTTCCGCATCAATTAACAAAAACATTTTTCTCATTCATATTTCAGAATTTCAACTTGGTATCAGAGCCAAGTCTGATTCTGGTGAAAGATCATCAGTAGTGTTGATCTTTCAGGCGATCCATCAGATAAAGTTCATCATTTTGATCTCCCTTCATCAAAGTTACAACTTATCCCTTGAAGGTTGTGGCTTTATTCAAGAATCAAGTGCCTCGCCAATATAATCTGAGCTGCATCTTGATTCAAGCATAAAGCTTGTGACAGTCCAGAATTGTGATCAAGAAGCTGATTAGGAAGCACCAAGAAATCATCCTGTTTGAATCAGTGCCATCACAGATTGCTTATCAGTTCTTTCTTACCTGTTCTTATTAGATTTAATATGTTTCTTTGCCATCATTTAAGCAATCTGAGTTGCATCTTGTTTCAACAAAGAGATCCCTTGAAATACTTTACAATTCAAAGCTTCTGACAGCAATTCCTTTCTATCCATTTTAGCATCAGTGTTTATCATCCTGTCATCATGGTAGAAACTGATCCTTCAAATGTGAATCCAACAAGCCCACAAGTTTCCAGTGCTCAAGTTTCCAGCAATAGAGGTCACCAAACTCAGTGTGATCGAATCCAAGATTTGATGAAAACTATCATCAAACCGCAAAGCCAACTGATCTCAACCCATCTTGATGAAACAAATTACCTGTTATGGAAATTGCAGGTTGAAACAGCAGTTAGAGCATATGGCTTAGAAGATTACAATCTTGGAACAAAAATTGTTCCACCCAAGTTTATTAGAGACAGTGAAGAAAGGTTGGTGAGTAATCCTGAATATGTTATGCATCAGAGGCAAGATGGTTTGGTGTGTGCATGGTTAATGTCATCTATTGGCCCAACAATATTACCACAACTTATTGGAGTTAAAACAGCTCAAGAAGTCTTGGAAACTGTACAAAGAAATTTTTCAAATCAATCTTCAGCAAGGGTTATGCACTATAGAAGGTAGTTGCACAGTATAAGGAAAGGTGAATCATCAATGAATGAGTATTTACTCAAAGTAAAAAACATTTGTGATCATTTAAACTCAGCAAGTCAAAGAATACCAGAATCTGAACAAGTTATTGCAATTGTGAGTGGTTTAGAAGATGAATTTGAAGCAGTCATAGCAATCATACTGTCAATGGATCCAACACCCTCACTACAGTATGTTCACTCTACTCTATTATCTCATGAAGGAAGAATTGAGCACAAGAAAAATATTAGTTCAGATTTATCTGTTAACTACACAACATATGGTAGAGGCAAGATGTAACAACTCGAATTTTAATAACGTGTTAAGACAAGAATCGAGGCAGAATTAAATTTTAAAATAAGAATCAAGCGAAACAGGTTGCGCCATTGCGTTCGTCTCGGAATTCTGGTTGGAAACGAGTCCGAAATTTCGTAAATCGGAGTCCGTATGACCGAGATATGGACTCTAGAAGTTTCACGAAAAATTCAAAAACGAAAACAGTTCAAATTCGAATTTCGAATTTAGCCCCAAACAGACTGGGCGGGAAAATTTCCCGCCCAGGACCCAGGTCGACTGGGGAGTCGACTGGGTAGTCGACCTCCCCAGGACCAGGTCGACTGGGCAGTCGACCTGGGTGTCGACCTCCCTAGTCGGGCCAGGTTGGCCTGGTGCACCTGCTTGCTTGTGTGGTCTGGTTGGTTGTCCTGTGACGATTTTCAGTGGTCCAGATCTAAACTAGGGTTAATCTAAGGGCCTAAAGTAGTCCTAACTTCTATAAAAACACCCTAAGACCTAGCCTAATTCACTACAATTCATTCTAACAACGAAGTGCTGCCAAAATCTCTCTTGATCATGGCCTCCATCTCCAACTTCAAAGGCTTGAGCATTCAAACTAGATCCATGACAAAGGAGCAAGCTTTCTACATCAAATCAAGAGAGTAGATCAACGTCGGTACAACGATTCTATGACGATTCTTGCTCCTAATTCACTAGCCACGATTTGTAAGTTCTAGATGCTTTTAGATTGAAACGATAACTTGAATATGACATGTGATAAAGTTGAAATTGAATCTATGCATGATAATCGATCCATGCTCATTCTTGTTCATTTTGGATCTTGACCTTTGGGGATGTTGCTATGACATTAATTTGGACATATGCATGTTGCAAATCACTCTTTCATATCCTTTTCATGCATGAAATGATGTTTTTCTCTCGGATCTTGTTTTATGCAAAGCTTCTACCTTCCCCTATTTATTTTCTTTTGATGAACCTTGGTCGATTTCGGACCTAGGCCTAAACTACGATTTACATGCGGTTTGTATACGGGGGAATGTTGGGATTTCACCTATTTGGACATGGGTGTGTGGTAGAATTGATTTCATAACATGAACAAGGGGAATTTGGGGTATTGCCAATGTAATTTGCAAGTTTGGGCATACATGAAATGGCATATGAGTTAAATCACGAGTTTTTGGGGACTATGTAAGTTAAATCAAGGGATTGGGCTTATGTAAAATAGGCATAAGTGGAATTGGGAACATGAACCATGATGTGGGTTTATTTGGGCATGAACGTGACAACATGTAACTTTGGCTAGAACATGATTTAGGGTAAATTGGCATAAACTTGACATACATGCAAATAGGCGAGAGTTGGACATATGTGAAGTGGCTAGAATTGGGTACTCATTTTGATGGACATGTAAATGGGGAACTTGGGAATATGCTTAGTAATATGTAAAGTGGGGATCTTGACTTAGATGACACATGTGTAATTAACAATCTAACGGATGCCTTCGACACGAGGTTAGACTTGAGTTGTGGTGTAATTCTGCCTGAACCGCCCGGCATATCCAGTGACCACAACAATAATAGTCTAATGTGAGAGGTCGTAGGCAAAGATTAGATTGTGGTAATGCATTGAACCCGAGGTTGGAATGGGTTTGCGGTGTAATTCTGCCCGGAACCGCCCGGCATATCCAGTGACCGCAAATAAGTCCAATGTGAGAGGTTGATGCATTAGTAAATAATAAATAAATATGACATGGACGGGTGGGTTAAGTAACTTGATTAGACTAATGACACTTAACCAATATGACATGGACGGGTGGGTTAAGTAACTTGATTAGACTAATGACACTTAACCAATATGACATGGACGGGTGGGTTAAGTAACTTGATTTGACTAATGACACTTAACCAATATAACGTGGATGGGTGGGTTAAGTAAAACCGGACTTGATTTCTTGATGACATTTAACCATATAACACGATTAGAGGATGGGTTAGTTTAACCTGAATGGGTCGATAACACCCGACTAGTATAACGCGATACATGGTAAGGTTAAGTAAACTCACGAGGGTAACACTTAACCATTATAATTTGACTAGTGGATGGGGTTAGGTTAACATATACTTAATCAATCTAACATGATAACTTGATGGGGTTAAGTCATGAATCGCTTGAATAAACTTAACCAATAAAACAAGATAACTTGATGGGGTTAAGTCATGAATCGCTTGAATATACTTAACCAATCTAACATGATAATTTGATGGGGTTAAGCTTGAATATACTTAACCAATCTAACACGGTAATTTGATGGGGTTAAGCTTAAATATACTTAACCAATTTGACACGATGATTTGGATAGGGTTAAGTCATGAACCGCTGGAATACGCTTAACCAACTTGACACGTGATTCGTAGGGCTAAGTCATGAACTTGAATGACAACACTTAGCCAACTTGACATGACATGTAGACGGGTTAAGTCACGAACTTGAATGACCACACTTAACCAACTTGACATGCTAGACTGATAGGGGTTAAGTCTTGAATTTAGATGACAACACTTAACCTGCTGGACGGAAACCCTAGTTACGCGGTCCTTTTCAGCAGTAACCCTCTTGGATATATCATGATACCCTAGGGACTAGGCTAGGGTGGGGCACGATTACTGAGCTGATTGTAAGCGACCAAAACGACGGCTGAGTTTGGTGCGCCATTGTAGGTTCAGGCGGACTATGGTCGTGCACGTAGTCCGGAGTTGAAAAATCAGGCGTGGGCACCAGTAGTTGTACAATGTGCGTGCTTGGAATGGTGTCTGTGGTTGACACCCTAGAGCTTGATACACCCTAGGGTGGACCTGGCACAGAGTAGCTACATTCGTGATTGGGCCGTATGACACCGACACACGACGAATTAGGACTTGTAGGGAGCCGATCGATTAGATCGTTACGTGGAAAAAGGGCGTTGTTCGATAGGTAGCATAATCCCTAGTGGTTCTAGGTGGCATAAACCCTGATCGAATCTAGAAAACGTCCAATAGGTAGCATAATCCCTAGTGGTCCTAGGTGGCGTAAATCCTAGATGAACACGCGATAATTCAAGATAAGAGAATCTGGCCAGAACAAGGAAGGCAGTCCAAGCAATTTCAAGAATGGTGACACTACGTTGTAGTGGTACAGAATAACGTGATGGAACCCGTACGATATACGGCAAGGGACTATACATATACATGGAAGGGATGATACGAGTTAGGATGCTAGTACGGTTGGTGCAGAGGACGTTAGACATGCGATGCTATTCCGAGTTTATCTTGTTATCTTGTTTCCTTGGTTATCCTGTTACCTTGGTTATCTTGTTACTTGAGTTTATCTTGTTATCTTAGTTTGATCTGTTTATCTTGTCATCATGTTTATGTTTACTTTCAGTTTATACATGTCATGTTACCTTACCTGTTTTTAGGCTGAAAGTAGCTAGGACTTACCAGTCTTTATGACTGACCCCGTTTTGTTTCGCCTCTTTTTCTTCCGTTTCCCCTTCCCCCCCAGGTTTACAGGGAGGAAATGTTGCTACTTAGTGCGGAATTTCTGCTTCAAGATCATCATCTATGGCTAGGACTTTTTCGTGGCTATGGCTATTTTACTGTTTTACTTGGGGAATAATTTATGACTATGGTTTTATGCTTCTTTACTATTGCAAGACAGGTTTCGATGTAAGTAATTTAATGGCACTTTTATGTAAAAGGTTTTAGACCTTACTACTTTTATAAAGTAATAAAATCATGTTTTCTTCCGCTGTTTTATACGTTCTGTCTTGTAATGTTTCTGTGCATGTTTACCTAGATAATACTCCACCAATGCTAGTGCATTCCCTTTGTGAGTGACCCTAGCGAAGGTGGGGTGTTACATTTGGTATCAGAGCAGAAGGTTACCAGACTGGGCAAAAGTTTTCAAAACCCTCTGAAACTATTTTCAAAGCCATTTTACAAAGAAGCATTTTTCAGGAAAAGTTTTAAAGAAAAAAAAGAAAGCTATTCCCCAAAAAGCCATTAGCACTATCCTGTGTTCCCATGATCGAATCTCTTTTCCTTTCTTTCCTCCGCCTGTAGTCACAGTAGTTTTAACTGTGACTAATCCTTTTCTAGCTACGTAAATGTTTTCCGTGCGATGGAGGAAGTTCTCAAGAGACCTGTTACCGCGTTATACAAGAAAGGATAGGGGTGGTTAAGGCGAATGAGGCTCAGAACAAGAAGGTAGTTAAGTACTATAGGACAAGGACATGGGCAAAGAACAAGATCGTCGAGAGGGCAATTATATGCTCTCACTACTAGCGTGCCTAAGAGGGGTGGTAACGTTTCTGGTAAAAGTTTATCTTTTCCTTTCTATCATCCCGTTAGGACTTTGTTTTGTACATCGCATCCTTTTTAAATCCTGCTTCGATAGTTGGGTCCCTGCACCTTAGTACTAGCACAATAGAGGGTCCCGTTTTTGTCTCAAATCCTGTTGGGGGATCGTCCCATTTATTCATGACTTGTTTGGATTTGAGGACATCTATGACTTTTGGGAATAATGCTTATGTTTTTGAGCCATGGGTTGATTCTAGGAATGGAGTGGTTATCCAGTAAGGGTGCTATTCTCGGTTCTGAAAGGAGGGTAGTTAGACTCTTGATTTGCCTCGGTAATACCCTCGAAGTCTCGTGTAACCTTTAGGGTTCTGTCATGATTGGTTACCTAGAATCTGTTGATGCATTTGTTGGTAATCCGTTCTAGTAGTGTTCGCCACTAAGGAGGACGATTCATTTCGCTTGTGCATGCGTTATGGAAATCACTCTAGTAAGTACACTTGGTAACATGGTTGGCATCTGTTTGTTTTCAAGAGATCGTTCTTCTGCGTGGGATGCCGTATAGTGAGTAAACGCAATCCAGAGTTCACTAGTGAATTTTGGAGAGCTTGCATGAAAACCAAGAGTACACAGATATGGTTGAGCCAAATATACTAGAGGGAGAATAAGTAAAAGTGGAACGAGAGGCGACAATGAAATGAGTCCCAGCCCATATTTGGGAATAGGAGTTAAGAGGCCACGAAATCATGAAGTTAAAGATGGTCAAAGCACAATGGAATTAAGCTCAAGGAAATGCGACTTAGAAGACTGAAGACTAGATACGCGCAACATATCTCTTTTTAAGAGTATATCCTTGATCCCTGTTTTTCTGTAGAGCTTACTTGCATGCTATCTTTTATGCATATCCTCTCGGTCCTATTTTCGATCTTATTTTTGTTGCAAACTCCATAGGGGGTATGACTCATCAGTTAGTAATACATGTCAGGGTTTGAAGGTGTCTGTTAGGTTGACTAAACCTTTTGGGCTTTATAGGATATGGGTTGGCCTCTGAAAGGGATTTCTTGTAATCCAAAAAGGAGTTTATCTTGCTTATCTTCTCGATCCTTTCTTGAGGACCTTAGGTAGAACCCTATGGATGCAAACATGTATTTGAAACATGTTATGATTGATGATTACGAAATGGTTGCAAGTGGTCGCAAGTGGTTGCTCGTGGATGCATGAATACACATTAGGCACTAGATCGGCTCAGACACATTTTCATGTTGCATATGCATGAGTGTTTATACTTGTTTATGGATGAAATTGAATGTGTTATCATGTGAATATTGCATATGGATGAATGTTTGTGCACACATATAGTGTTTATGTGACTAGGACTATTTGCATACATGTGGATTCATGGCACTAAACATATTTTGCATTTAGAAGATCAATCAGGCCTGATCATTTGCATTAGATAAGGAACATATACACACACTTTCTGCATATGTTCATACAACATTAGAAATCTTTTAAGGACAATGGTTGCCTGTGGATGATGCTTTGAGTAGATGGATGATTGGATGGTAGGACACATCCTCCCTAACTTAGAGATTTCGGGGACGAAATCCTTAAAGGAGGGGAGAATGTAACAAACCAAATTTTAATAACGTGTTAAGACAAGAATCGAGACAGAATTAAATTTTAAAATAAGAATAAAGCGAAACAGGTTGCGCCGTTGCGTTCGTCTCGGAATTCTGGTTGGAAACGAGTCCGAAATTTCGTAAATCGGAGTCCGTATGACCGAGATATGGCCTCTAGAAGTTTCATGAAAAATTCAAAAACGAAAACAGTTCAAATTCGAATTCGAATTTCGAATTTAGCCCCAAACAGACTGGGCGGGAAAATTTCCCGCCCAGGACCCAGGTCGACTGGGGAGTCGACTGGGTAGTTGACCTCCCCAAGACCAGATCGACTGGGCAGTCGACCTGGGTGTCGACCTGGGTGTCGACCTGGGGGTCGACCTCCCTGGTCGGGCCAGGTTGGCCTGGTGCACCTGCTTGCTTGTGTGGTCTGGTTAGTTGGCCTGTGACGATTTTCAGTAGTCCAGATCTAAACTAGGGTTAATCTAAGGGCCTAAACTAGTCCTAACTTCTATAAAAACACCATAAGACCTAGCCTAATTCACTACAATTCATTCTAACAACGATGTGCTGCCAAAATCTCTCTTGATCATGGCCTCCATCTCCAACTTCAAAGGCTTGAGCATTCAAACTAGATCCATGACAAAGGAGCAAGCTTTCTACATCAAATCAAGAGAGTAGATCAACGTCGCTACAACGATTCTATGACGATTCTTGCTCCGAATTCACTAGCCACGATTTGTAAGTTCTAGATGCTTTTAGATTGAAATGATGACTTGAATATGACATGTGATAAAGTTGAAATTGAATCTATGCATGATAATCGATCCATGCTCATTCTTGTTCATTTTGGATCTTGACCTTTGGGGATGTTGCTATGACATTAATTTGGACCTATGCATGTTGCAAATCACTCTTTCATATCCTTGTCATGCATGAAATGATGTTTTTCTCTCGGATCTTGTTTTATGCAAAGCTTCTACCTTCCCCTATTTATTTTCTTTTGATGAACCTTGGTCGATTTCGGACCTAGGCCTAAACTACGATTTACATGTGGTTTGTATACGGGGGAATGTTGGGATTTCACCTATTTGGACATGGGTGTGTGGTAGAATTGATTTCATAACATGAACAAGGGGAATTTGGGGTATTGCCAATGTAATTTGCAAGTTTGGGCATACATGAAATGGCATATGAGTTAAATCACGAGTTTTTGGGGACTATGTAAGTTAAATCAAGGGATTGGGCTTATGTAAAATAGGCATAAGTGGATTTGGGAACATGGACCATGATGTGGGTTTATTTGGGCATGAACGTGACAACATGTAACTTTGGCTAGAACATGATTTAGGGTAAATTGGCATAAACTTGACATACATGCAAATAGGCGAGAGTTGGACATATGTGAAGTGGCTAGAATTGGGTACACATTTTGATGGACATGTAAATGGGGAACTTGGGAATATGCTTAGTAATATGTAAAGTGGGGATCTTGACTTAGATGACACATGTGTAATTAACAATCTAACGGATGCCTTCGACACGAGGTTAGACTTGAGTTGTGGTGTAATTCTGCCTGAACCGCCTGGCATATCCAGTGACCACAACAATAATAGTCTAATGTGAGAGGTCGTAGGCAAAGATTAGATTGTGGTAATGCATTGAACCCGAGGTTGGAATGGGTTTGCGGTATAATTCTGCCCGGAACCGCCCGGCAAATCCAGTGACCGCAAATAAGTCCAATGTGAGAGGTTGATGCATTAGTAAATAATAAATAAATATGACATGGACGGGTGGGTTAAGTAACTTGATTAGACTAATGACACTTAACCAATATGACATGGACGGGTGGGTTAAGTAACTTGATTAGACTAATGACACTTAACCAATATGACATGGACGGGTGGGTTAAGTAACTTGATTTGACTAATGACACTTAACCAATATAACGTGGATGGGTGGGTTAAGTAAAACCGGACTTGATTTCTTGATGACACTTAACCATATAACACGATTAGAGGATGGGTTAGTTTAACCTGAATGGGTCGATAACACCCGACTAGTATAACGCGATGCATGGTAAGGTTAAGTAAACTCACGAGGGTAACACTTAACCATTATAATTTGACTAGTGGATGGGGTTAGGTTAACATATACTTAATCAATCTAACATGATAACTTGATGGGGTTAAGTCATGAATCGCTTGAATAAACTTAACCAATCTAACAAGATAACTTGATGGGGTTAAGTCATGAATCGCTTGAATATACTTAACCAATCTAACATGATAATTTGATGGGGTTAAGCTTGAATATACTTAACCAATCTAACACGGTAATTTGATGGGGTTAAGCTTAAATATACTTAACCAATTTGACACGATGATTTGGATAGGGTTAAGTCATGAACCGCTGGAATACGCTTAACCAACTTGACACGTGATTCGTAGGGCTAAGTCATGAACTTGAATGACAACACTTAGCCAACTTGACATGATATGTAGATGGGTTAAGTCACGAACTTGAATGACCACACTTAACCAACTTGACATGCTAGACTGATAGGGGTTAAGTCTTGAATTTAGATGACAACACTTAACCTGCTGGACGGAAACCCTAGTTACGCGGTCCTTTTCAGCAGTAACCCTCTTGGATGTATCACGATACCCTAGGGACTAGGCTAGGGTGGGGCACGATTACTGGGCTGATTGTAAGCGACCAAAACGACGGCTGAGTTTGGTGCGCCATTGTAGGTTCAGGCGGACTATGGTCGTGCATGTAGTCCGGAGTTGAAAAAGCAGGCGTGGGCACCAGTAGTTGTACACTGTGCGTGCTTGGAATGGTGTCTGTGGTTGACACCCTAGGGCTTGATACACCCTAGGATGGACCTGGCACAGAGTAGCTACATTCGTGATTGGGCCGTATGACACCGACACAGACGAGTTAGGACTTGTAGGGAGCCGATCGATTAGATCGTTACGTGGAAAAAGGGCGTTGTTCGATCGGTAGCATAATCCCTAGTGGTCCTAGGTGGCATAAACCCTGATCGAATCTAGAAAACGTCCAATAGGTAGCATAATCCCTAGTGGTCCTAGGTGGCGTAAATCCTAGATGAACACGCGATAATTCATGATAAGAGAATCTGGCCAGAACAAGGATGGCAGTCCGAGCAATTTCAAGAATGGTGACACTACATTGTAGTGGTACAGAATAACGTGATGGAACCCGTACGATATAAGGCAAGGAACTATACATATACATGGAAGGGATGATACGAGTTAGGATGCTAGTACGGTTGGTGCAGAGGACGTTAGACATGCGACGCTATTCCAAGTTTATCTTGTTACCTTGGTTATCCTGTTACCTTGGTTATCTTGTTACTTGAGTTTACCTTGTTATCTTAGTTTGATCTGTTTATCTTGTCATCATGTTTATGTTTACTTTCAGTTTATACATGTCTTGTTACCTTTACCTGTTTTTAGGCTGAAAGTAGCTAGGACTTACCAGTCTTTATGACTGACCCCGTTTTGTTTCGCCTCTTTTTCTTCCGTTTCCCCTTCCCCCCCAGGTTTATAGGGAGGAAATGTTGCTACTTAGTGCGGAATTTCTGCTTCAAGATCATCATCTATGGTTTGGACTTTTTCGTGGCTATGGCTATTTTACTGTTTTACTTGGGGAATAATTTATGACTATGGTTTAATGCTTCTTTACTATTGCAAGACAGGTTTCGATGTAAGTAATTAATGGCACTTTGATGTAAAAGGTTTTAGACCTTACTACTTTTATAAAGTAATAAAATCATGTTTTCTTCCGCTGTTTTATATGTTCTGTCTTGTAATGTTTCTATGCATGTTTACCTAGATAATACTCCACCAAAGCTAGTGCATTCCCTTTGTGAGTGACCCTAGCGGAGGTGGGGTGTTACACAAGAATCCAGAAAAGGCAAATAATTCAAGAAATCAAGCCAATAATCAAAGAGGAGGTTGGTCAGGCAGAGATAGAAGAGGTGGCAGAAGCAATAATAATAATAAAACCGGATGCCAAATATGTGAAAAAGTGGGACACAGTGCAAACAAATGTTATTTCAGGTACAATTCTAGTTACACACCCTCACAACAAGGCAATTCTAGTGCAAATCTGGTCAATACTACAAAAGATGGTAGTAAAACTCAAGCAGAAATTCAAAATACTGAAGCTACCACAAGTGATGTTGTGTCAGACGATTGCTGGTACCCAGATTCAGGTGCAACCAACCATGTAACCAACAGCTTAAGCAATTTAAACTTGGGAAACAAAGAGTACAAAGGTATGCAAAATCTTACTGTTGGTAATGGTAAACTTGCACTTATAACACACACTGGAAATGCAAGTTTAGATGGAACCAGGAAATTATTTTTAAAAAATTTGTTGAGAGTTCCTTCTATAAAGAAAAATTTAATGAGTGTTTCCCAATTTGCTAAAGACAACAATGTCTTTTTTGAATTTTACCCAAATGCATGTATTGTCAAGGACATACTGACACATAAAATTCTTTTGCAGGGTAAAGAAAGTGGGGGATTATACATGTTTGACAGTAGTTCTATTGATTCTAATCATGAATATAATAAATGTATAATGTCTGTCACTAATGACTCTAATAGATTCAAGGAATTTGATATGTGGCATTGTAAGCTTGGACATCCTAGTATTAAAATTACTAGACATGTCATGTTGAATAATAATATTTCTGTTAATCAAATACCAGAATCTTATATTTGCAATGCTTGCCAATTGGGAAAGAGTCATAAACTTGCATTTCCAGACTCACAAACCACATACACTAGACCACTTGAGTTAATTGCCACAGATTTATGGGGTCCAGCACATATTAGTTCTAATTATGGGCACAAGTATTATATTTCATTTATTGATGCTTACTCAAGATTTGTCTGGATTTATATGTTAAAATCCAAATCAGAAACCAGTAGTGTTGTTATTCAATTTATTAATAAAGTTGAAAACAGTACTGGAAATAGGGTAAACATTTTTCAGACAGATGGTGGTAGAGAGTTTTTACCACTAAAATCTTTTTTTGAAAGAAAAGGTATCAGTCATAGAACTACTTGTCCCTATACTTCTGAACAAAATGGCCTAATAGAAAGGAAACATAGGCATATAGTTGAAACAGGATTAACATTACTTGCTCAAGCATCAATGCCATTTAAATATTGGGTAGATGCTTTTTATACTGCAGTTCATTTGATTAACTTAATGCCTACTAAGGTGTTAAAGTTCAAGTGTCCTCAAGAAATGTTAACTAAAATTACACCTGATTATAAACATTTGAAGGTGTTTGGATGTGAATGTTTTCCTTGCTTAAGGCCATATAATAATCATAAACTAGATTACAGGTCCACTGCCTGTACATTCTTGGGTTATTGCTCTAAACAAAAAGGATATAAATGTCTAGATAAAAAAGGGAGAATTTATATTTCTAGACATGTAAGATTTAATGAACATGTATATCCTTTTGGCAAATCAAATGAGAGTACTTCAAATAAAACTGTAAGTGCTAGACAAGTTAGATTTGACATACCAGATGAAATTGAAGTATTGGTGCCTGCTCATCATGAACAACATAACACCAATACTAGCTCTCAACATACCATGCCCTCAAGTAGGCCAGGTCAAGAGCAATCTACTTTCAGTAGTGATCATACTAGCTCTCAACACACCATGCCTTCAAGTAGGCCAGGTCAAGAGCAATCTACTTTCAGCCGTGATCATAGTGCAGAACAACAAAGACAATGTGTTAGTGGAACTCATATTGATCAAGCTGAAGACAATAGTATCACAAATGAAAGTCAAAGTACAACAGTAAGAGATGCAGGCAATCAAGTCACTATAGTCAGAGAAACTGCAAATCAGCATCCTATGATTACTAGAGCAAAAAGTGGTATTTTCAAACCAAAAATTTATAATACTGCTGCTGATATAGAAGAACCATCATCATATTATGAAGCAGTTCAAAATGATAACTGGAATTCAGCCATGCAGGATGAGTACAATGCCTTAATTAACAAAGGAACTTGGTTGAAAAACCAGATCATAAAAATATTATTGGCTGTATACGGGTTTTTAAGTTAAAAAAGAATGCTGATGGTTCAATTTCCAAATACAAAGCAAGATTAGTTGCAAAAGGGTATTCACAACAGTATGGATTTGATTTTTCAGAAACATTCTCACCTGTTGTGAAACCAGTTTCAATAAGAATCATATTAACTATTGCTTTGTATAGAAATTGGAGCATCAAGCAACTGGATGTTAATAATGCCTTTCTTAATGGTGAATTGCAGGATGAAGTATACATGGAGCAACCTCAAGGATTTATTCAGCATGAAAACAAGAATTTAGTGTGCAAGCTGAATAAAGCCATCTATGGTTTAATGCAAGCACCAAGAGTTTGGTTTGACAAGCTCAAGGCTACTCTAGTCAACTATGGCTACATATCATCTAAATCAGACAATTCAATATTTATTAAAATTACTGATACTACTGTAACATATATACTTATTTATGTTGATGATTTTATTGTTACAGGAAGCAGTGTTGATGAAATCAAGAACATCACAAACATGTTGAATTCAGAATTCTCAATTAAAGATCTGGGTGACTTAAACTATTTTCTGGGAATAGAGGTTAAAAGAACATCTGATTCAGAAATTCATCTTAATCAGAAGAAATATATATCAGAAATTCTTCACAGAGCTCAGATGAAACAGGCCAATTCATTACCTACTCCAATGGTTATTAGCACACAATTATCTAAACACAAAGGAGAAACATTTCAAGATGGAAAATTTTATAGAAGCATTGTTGGGGCTCTCCAATATGCCACAATAACTAGACCTGACATAGCCTATAGTGTTAATAAAGTGAGCATTAATGCATATGCATTGTTGGACAATCACTGGAAAGCAGTCAAAAGAATTCTCAGATATCTCAAAGGAACCATAGATCATGGTCTAATCCTAAAGACAAGTAATTCATTAAACATTAATGCATATGCAGATGCAGATTGGGGAACAGACTGTGATGACAGAAAATCGACATCAGGTTTCTGTATATATTTTTAGGTCAAAATCCAGTGTCTTGGTGTGCTAAAAAACAAAATACTGTTTCCAGATCAAGCACTGAAGCTGAATTTCGAAGTATAGCAAGTTGTACGGCAGAAGTCATGTGGATACAATCTTTGTTAAGTGAACTAAAGATTACTTCATCTAAGCATCCAACAGTATGGTGTGATAATGTTAGTGCTATCTCATTATCTTCTAATCCAGTATTACATTCCAAAACAAAGCATATTGAGTTAGATCTCTACTTTATCAGAGAACAAGTTATCAAAGGAAAGATAAAAATTGGATATATACCTTCTGCGGATCAAAAAGCAGATATACTTACAAAGCCCTTGTCAAAACCTAGCTTCGTCAAGCTCAAAGAAGAACTGAACGTAGATGTGGCCAATAAAGCTCAAAGATCCAACAGATTAATTTATGTTCCAGATGTCTAACGAAGCGTAAACTTCTCTTGTTGATAGGGCCTCCGATTGTTGTCAGATCAACTCCCTCAGTCAGGTTTTCTTCAGAATCGACCTAGGTCAACTCTGATTCATCAATTCAAACCTCTCTCAACAAATCCAGAGGTCTTGAGCGTTTTAAACTCAAGCTTAGCTGGATTCATCTGTCGTGGAGGTCTGCCTGAAGGAAGATCGTCCATCAATTGGAGGCGTCGATGATAAAGGAGTCGCCATTTTTCTGTCGAGAGCAAACCCTAAGTAGGGTTTGAAGGGGGCAAATGAAAATGACGGCTCCATCTATAAACAGTTTTTTTTTTTATATTTTTGTTTAGTGTTTGGGCCGTGTTATAAGGCCAAGCCCATTATTTCTTTTGTTAGCCTATATAATACAAGGCTATGTACAAACGTTAATGAATAATACAAACTTTGCTTCCGCATCAATTAACAAAAACATTTTTCTCATTCATATTTCAGAATTTCAACTTTCATGGCTTCGATCTTAAGCCAAAGGTGTTTACGATTCTATGGTTTTCTTTGATCTTCTCCGATAAATTTAAAAATTGCAGTAAGAATTGTGGAAACTTTAATTGGCTAAATAAGTTCATGGCAAGGAAATCATACACGTATTTAAAACATGCCAAAGAACAGATATGTCGCAATAAAGTGAAATTACAGAGTATTAATAAAGATGGACACGGTAAGGCTAAAAGTTTGGTCTCTGAAAGCAGACTTTGCAAAACATCAAACTAATTGTTATCTGAGGGCGTACAAATTTGAATATGATTATTATTCTCCGTATGTTTATAAAAATAAACAAGAAAACGGCCTTAAAGTTTGATATATAGCTGATAAATTGGTTGTTTCCTAGCTGAATTCTCATATATATCAGAAGCAACTTGTGGCTTTATTTTTTTTTTGCTACGTAGTTGACCTGCATGTCCAGATCATAGCTGCATCCCATTTCTCCGCACATAAGCTTTTATAAACACAAGACAATGAAAAGCCCAATCGTAATGCATTTTTCAATGCAAATCAAGATAAGGAAGATTCATCTTTCTTTGTCAATATTGAGATACAATTCAATGTATATGGAGCATTCTTAGTAGTAACGTTGGGTGAATTAAGCTAGCTGGATGTATATTATGCATCGGTAATACTGAAAAAAATTGTTAATTACCTCAGGAAGAATTTATTGGAAATTCTGGCACGCGATGCATGGTGGCTGGTATATGCATATGGTATATCTTGGGTGTGTAAACATAATGCCAGATTTTTTTTTTACCACTACATTATATATACTATACAGTATTACACATAGTCGCAACTCTTAGATGTAAAGAACAATTAACGGATATAATTTGTGCTATACTTGTACTCATGTTTGACGTACCCAAGTAACCTTTCTATTTGACTAAATTATACAATATCGTGTTACTTCAACTGTGTCCCTTATCTAAAAAAAAAAAAAAAAAAAAAAAAAAAAAAAACCTGTACAAGTAGACTTCCATGACAGTTATTGCAGTTGCACGCACATGGCATGGCTTTCAACTTGGTTGTATATACAAATCCCACTTTTGTATGTTATACATGAAAATGTCAGATATGCGACTGTCAGCAGTCTAAGAGTATCTTCTGTGTTCAAGATCCATGCACAGATATTGATCGCAATTCACAAAGTATGGAAGTTGATTTTAACTCTTCAATGAACTTAATATTTGTCTTGGAAATTGAAGTAAGAGGATATCTATTTCTTATTCTGTCATTTGTGCAGAAAAATGAAGTCACACCAACATATTATTATTATAACTTGTGAGGAAGTCAGGTTAATTTCCTCTTATATAGTTTATGAAATTCTCTTTGAGAATGTTGTTGAAAGCACACTAGAAACATGCTCAACCTCCAGCCAATCACTTTGGAGGGAGATAATTTGGCATGTTATTAATATATATAAATCAGAGTGAGGGTGCTAAGGGTTGGAGTTAACGACCGACTCCGAGATGATTTTTATGTGAATAAAAGAGTTTAAAAGAGTGCAAGTTTAGATGAAGAGTCTTTCAGAGGTGCTAACTTACTTCATTCTAAGCAATAAGTTGGACGTTTCTATAAAGTATACAAATGAAAGATAGGCTTCAGGAGCATTTTATTTCATCCGCGTATATCATGTTTCATGGGCCTGGGCTAAAGCCCAAATATTGTGTTATGTTGAGAACCACTGTATCGTGTGTATAAATACACGATATTACCCACTTATTGTTATCAGGGCCGGTCCTAGGTCATTTTGGACCATGGACAAAACTCAAGTTTGTGCCCTTTCTTATAAATACAAATAACACTTCAAAACAATAACAAACACATAAATTAAACATAACAACGATTTTCTTAAAAGCTAATTAATTTGTTTATTACATCTCCAAAAATAAGCTTACAACTTTTTGATCATTAGAAGACAAACAATTAAATCCAACAACATCATTTAAAAATTGCTCTTAATGCATTTTTTAAAGCATAATCATTGATTATATCATCTTGTTCGATATTTTCCAAAATGTCTTTTCCAATGCATAGAAGCGCCAACCCATTCAGCCTATCTTGAGACATAGAAGTTCGCAGATATGATTTTAGCAATTTCAGTTTAGAAAAGCTTCGTTCTGCAGATGCGACAGTCACAGGGATTGTTAGTAATACTCTGTATGCGATCATCACGTTTGGAAACATGTCTATTTCTCTCACAAACTCGATCATTCTTGTTGCAGTCCATGGCTTTTCTGTTTCATATGATTCCTTTGGCAACATTTCTTGCAATACCTGTAGTTCAGAACATAAATGCTTTCCAATCACATCAGAAATTTCATCCTTTTTTAAAGCATTTTCAAGATTTACACAAGCAACTAGTAATTCTTGATCATCTAAATTCATTAATTTTTTAGCATCAAATAAGAAACCAAATATAGACTCGAAAAGTTTCATTTGTTCAAATCTGGTCCTTAACTGGGAGAGAGCGATATCAACTATATGAATAAAATAGTCAATTCTAAATGATTCTTGTGCAGACAATTGTTCTCTATCATTATCAACAATTTCATCAAAATGTTTTTTTCTTTGAATTCGTCGTTTTGTAGGAAAAGTTGGCTCAACATCCATATCTATGGCTATTTGTTTCGCCTCTTCAATCGCTAAATTAAATCCATTTTCTCTGTATTTCTCAAAAAAAGAAATAAGACCATCCAATTGTTTAACAGCAATATCAAGGCGCATATCATCTGATTGCAACTTTTTACTTACCACATTTATCTTATTTAAAACATCATGCCAAATTACCAAAGATAATATAAATTCAAAACTTGAAAGCTCACATGTAGCTAAAGTTTGAGCATCTCTACTTAGTTTCGCGTCATCTGTAATTTCTGCTAATTTGAATAAAGCTTCTCTAATTTCAAAAAGTTGTGATTTTATTGCCTTGATACTTTCAATATGACTCTCCCATCGTGTGTTAGATAATGGTTTTAAAGTTAAACCTTTTATATGATCAATTAAAACATGCCATCGCTTTGTCGAGTTAGAAAACGCTAGATATATGCATTGACATGCTCCAAAAAATGATTTTTCTTTATGAGAACAATTTGTTATGTTACATAACACTAAATTAAGACAATGAGAACCACATGGCATGTAAAATGCTCTTGGATTTATTTCAAGCAATCTTGTTTGTACACCTTGATGTCGCCCTCTCATATTAGATCCATTATCGTACCCTTGCCCTCTCACATCATCGATATTAAGTCCAAGGTTTTTTAATGCAGTTTGTAATTCATTAAAAAGAGCTAGTCCAGTAGTGTCAACAACATTGATAAACTCTAAAAAAAAATCTTCTATTTTTATCGGAGAACACGACACATCAACACATCTTATTATCAAAGTCATTTGTTCTTTATGACTTGAGTCGGGTGTACAATCAAGAATGACAGAAAAATATTTTGCCTCCTTAATTTTGTTAATTATAACATTTCTAACTTTGGACGCTAGAATGGCTATCAGTTCGTTTTGAATTTTATGACTAAGATAATGATGATGAATTTCTTTATTTCTAATGAGCTGAAAATGATGTTGCATTACTGGATCAAATTCTGAAATCATTTCAATAAGACCTAAAAAATTTCCTTTAGCATCATCATCAATTGTTTCGTTTGTTCCACGAAAAGCCAAATTATTTATCGCAAGGCATTTTACAACAGCAACAATTCGAACCATTACATTTTTCCAATGTAGTGTGTTACTTCTAATTTGCATTTGCAATTCTTTATCTATAGTTTGATTTTTTTTTCAATCCAAGTCTTAGCACTTTCAATGATTTCACGTTTTGAAGGTGCTCGATGCTATTTTCATGTTGTTCAAGTGTTTTACCAAGATGTTTCCAATCCCTAATTCCTTCACTTGCTAATTGACTTTTTGACGGTTTTGTTTTGAATAGCTTACAACAGAAACATAAAACTCTATCTAAATCTTTTGAATACACTAACCATTCTCTATCACGAGTTTCTCCATTCGGTAAATTTTGAATATAATAGTTTGAAGAAAATCTTCTTGAGTATTCATCTTTTGGAAAATTAATATTAGTTTCCCGTTTAGGTCCATTTTCAATAAGCAAGTTTCTAAGTTCTCCTTGAAGATTATCCCAAATTCTAGGATCATAAATGTTTAAACTCAAATCATTTTCCAAACGCTTATAATTATTGACAATACGGTTGTTTTCATGATGATTGTCAATATCACTATTATCGATTACTCTAACCGTATCTTCACCTTTTTCATATATTTCTTCATATTCGTCACTATCTTCCTCTTTTGAATTTTCAGTATCATTTTTTACCTCAAGTGGATTTACCAATTCATCGCCATTTTCATTTTCTATGATACTAATTAGTTGTTCAGATTCAACTAATGAACTTGATTGTTTGTTGAAATATTTATTTAGAGAACCTTGTAAACTCTGAGTTATGAGTTCTTGTCTTTGTCGTTTTTTTCTTTTTTGAGATCCAGATAATTGTTTCATGATGATATTAACTACTAAATAAGACTTCAAAAACAGTAAAAATTAATAATCAGAAATTCAGAGCAACACAACCTGATTCATGAGATGAGTTCTTGTCCATTCTTCAAATAATCACACCCATCATGACATCATTCTTCTATCCAACAAAAGGACATTAATCTCAGAAAACTGCAATTAATAAACAAGATCAAAATGTTATTCCTTCAATTTTTTTTTAATCAGGTAGAAACAGTCAACATTAAGTTCAATTAAAAGGCTGTAGATTAAAAAAAAACTGAAATTAAAACTTAAAAGTTGAAACAAACCTGAAAACAAAGGGACAACAAATAATATTCAAGCCGCAATAGGACCTTTGGTTGTCGCAGGATTGCCGCAGGTCTTGCTGGAAACAAATATCATTTTTTTCAGACGTTTTAGGCTTTTTCATTCGGTCAGTATAAAAAAAACACAGTAAACACAGTAAATTCAAAAGCATACCTTGTGACTGAAGTCTGAAATCCAAAGGAATCCGAACTTGATTTGAATCTAGTGATGCTGATAAGCTTTGAAATCTTAATATCAGGGCTTTATAGATGGTCAGATCGATGAAATTAGAAGAGGGAAAGAAGCCTGAATTAAAAGGAGATATTATGAAGAAGAACGTTATCTCCATTAATCGAGCAGCTGCTTTGGAAGTTGAAAATTGAAAATTGAAATTTGCGTTGATCGCTTTGGCTTCTCTGCTAAAATTTCATTACCGATGCGTGAGATGGAAAATTGCGGCTAAGGTTATTTTTTACTCACGGAATGAAAAGGCAAATACAGATAATATGTTAAAAAATATGTGCGGCTAGCTGCCCCCCTGGGAGTTTGGGCCCTGGGCTTGTGCCCATGTTGCCCAGCCAAAGGGTCGGGTCTGATTGTTATTAAGACATTACAACAACAGTAATAAAATTCTGTTCTTCATTTTTACATCATTTCTGCTTCAAATCTTTCATGGTATCAGAGCTACAAGAGCTTAACAGCAATCAAGAAATAAAAAGCAAAACAAAACAAATCAGAGTAGCTGCAATTCTGTTTTAAAAACAGAGATCCATCAGATTTGATATCATCATCCGAATCCCTCCTATCAAAAACAGAATTTCTGTTTCATCATTTAGGAGTTGCTACTCAATAACAATAGTATGTGCCACGCCTATCATTTCAAGCTGCATCAAACTATCATATTAAGTTTGGTAAAAGAAAAATTCTGAAGTCTTGAAATCGATCAAGAAATTCAAGAAAAGAGAAATTGTTGTAAAGAAGTGCCATACCAGAGTGCTTCATCAGAAAGAATCAACCCAAAGGTTTAACAATCATCACCTGAAGCTCTTCAGGTTGCAACATCTACAGCTAAATAATCTTTTCAAGAATTGCTCAATTCAAAGCTTCAAGATACAGTGTTGTTTTTTTGTCATCATGGTGGATGATCACAACTCCTCAACGATTCCTCCTGGAAATCAACCACCACCAATTACTCCTGGAAATTCATCTGCAAATCAAAGCCAGTCAACATCAGTGGATCAAAACATGTTCAGTGCAGAATCTCTTGTTAAAACAGGTATAAATCCACAAACCCAACTAATTACCATTCACCTTGAAGAAAACAACTACTTGCTATGGAAATTGCAAGTAGAGACAGCCATTCAAGACTATGGTCTTGAAGGATACATTCTTGGTACTATTGCTATTCCACCTAAGTTCATAACTGATGCTGATAATATGGTAGTTAGCAATGATGACTATGTCAAATATCATAGACAGGATAGACTAATCTGTGCATGGTTATTATCATCTATAAGTGAAAAGATTTTATCTCAAGTAATTGGGTGTAAAACAGCCTATGATATTTGGACAACTATAGAAAAGTCCTTTAATACTCAATCATCAGCAAAGACAATGTTCTATAGAAATCAGTTACAGACTGCCAGGAAAGATAACTTGTCCATGAGAGAATACTTAACAAAAGTTAAAGGAATATGCGATCATCTTGAGGCAGCAGATCAAAGAATCAGTGATTCTGAGCATATTTTATCAATTCTAAATGGACTGGGTGAGGAGTATGAAGCTGTTGTAGCAGTTATCACATCTCAAAAGGTGACTAGTTCTATGGAAGATGTACACTCTATTCTTCTTGCTCATGAGGCAAGAATTGAAACAAAAAGGTCACAATTAAATGAATTATCTGCTAATGTTGCTGAAACCAAAAACAAGAATCAAAACAGAGGGGATTCTTTTAATCAAAGAGGAGGCTCTTCTAGTAGAGGCAGAGGAAGAGGAAGGTGGAGCAATAGTAATAACAGACCTAAGTGTCAAATTTGTGGAAAAATAGGGCATACAGCTGTGAAGTGCTATTTCAGGTTTAATAACAATTATGTTGGTGGTGAAACACAAAGTAGTCAAAGAAAAACAAATCCTACAGCAAATCTGGCAAATGTTGAAACTGACAGTCAAAGCAACATGTCAAGAAACAGCCAAACAGATGACATTGGAGATGATAATTGGTATCCAGACTCAGGTGCTACTAATCATATCACAAATAATCTCAATAATCTCAATCTAGGCCAAAGGGAGTACAAAGGTATGAATTCTTTACGTATGGGTAATGGTAGCAGTGTAAACATTACACATATTGGCTTTGGCAGCATAAAAGGTAAAAAGCAACTATACCTCAATAATCTACTTATGGTTCCTCATATAAAAAAGAATTTACTCAGTGTATCACAGTTTGCTAAAGACAATAATGTGTACTTTGAATTTCATCCACATCATTGTTTAGTTAAAGATTTATTGACTAATGAAATTATTTTGCAGGGTAAAGCATGCAATGGACTTACAAATTCAATGATGTGAATTCTGCAAGTAATGGTCAAGAGGAAAATAGTTGCTACCTATCAGAAATTAATGATAAAATCAGTGTATTTGATCTATGGTATATAAAGCTTGGTCATGCTAATGTAAATGTTGTCAAGAAAGTTTTAGACACAAACAAAATTTCATATAATAATGTCCCTATGCTATATGTTTGTACTTTTTGTCAAATGGGCAAAAGTCACAAGTTGCCATTCACAGATTCTTTAACTAATTACACTAAACCACTTGAACTTGTTGCAGCAGATCTATGGGGTCCTGCTTCAACAAATTCAGATTATGGCTTTAACTATTATATCTCCTTTGTTGACTCCTATTCTAGATATACTTGGATATATTTTTTAAAATCCAAGTCTGAAACCAGTAAAGTTGTTATTCATTTTATTAATCAAGCTGAAAAACAAACAGGTGAAAGTTTAAAACCACTACAAACTGATGGAGGCATGGAATTTAAACCTTTAGGTGAATACTTTCAAAAGAAAGGTATAATTCACAGATTAAGTTGTCCATACAACTCTGAGCAGAATGGTTTAGTTGAGAGAAAGCATAGGCATATTGTGGATTGTGGTCTTACTTTATTAGCACAGAGTAACTTAACTATGAAATTTTGGCATGATGCTTTTAACACTTCTGTATATCTAATAAACAGGCTGCCAACCAAAACTCTGAACAACAAAAGTCCTCTAGAATCTTTATATAATGTTAAACCTGATTATGATAGGCTCAAAGTTTTTGGCTGTCTATGTTATCCATACTTAAGGCCATACAATACTCATAAACTAAATTTTAGATCCTCAGCATGCACTTTTATAGGATATGCAAGTGATCAGAAGGGTTACAAATGTCTTGATGAAAAAGGCAAAGTCTACATTAGTAGACATGTTGTATTTAATGAAAAGGTATTTCCTTTCAAAGATAAAGACATAGCTACTACACAAAAAATATACAATCCAAAGAAGTCAATACCAGGAATACCTCTGTACTTTGACAACAGTACTGAAGACACTGGTGATGGTAGCTCAAACTCTTCTCAACAGCATGCATCATCATCAAGCAGTGAGACATCTGAGCCTTCCAATCAACCCAGCAACAATCAGCAACAACATAAACATCTGCAGCATGAATCAAGTTCAGAAGTTAGAAATGATCAATCAGATACTAGGAATGATAATAATGAAACTCATGAACAGATTGAACAAATTCAGACAGGCCATCCAATGATCACTAGGTCAAAAAGGGGTATTTTCAAGCCCAAAGTTTATAATGTTATCAGTAATTCAGATGAACCAGCAAATTACAATCAAGCCATTAGCAATCAGAACTGGAAACAAGCTATGGATGATGAATATCAAGCCTTGATAAAGAACAAGACCTGGACACTTGTTAAAGCTCCAACAGATAAGAATATAATAGATAGCAAGTGGACATACAGACTAAAAAGAAATGCTGATGGATCAATACATAAATACAAGGCAAGACTTGTCGCTAGAGGCTTCACACAACAATATGGTTTTGACTTTGAAGAGACATTTTCTCCAGTTGTTAAACCAAGAACCATAAGAATAGTTCTTACCATAGCTCTACATAACAACTGGAGGATACAACAACTGGATGTAAACAATGCATTTCTGAACAGTGACTTAAAGGAGGAAGTATATATGAGTCAACCTCAAGGATATCAGAAGAATGGAGAGCTTGTTTGCAAACTAAACAAAGCAATTTATGGGCTTAAACAAGCTCCCAGAGTCTGGTTTGATAAATTGAAACTTGCTTTAACAAAACTAAAGTTTCAATCTACTAAATCAGATCACTCTCTGTTTGTCAAAATTACTGATAATATAACTATTTTTGTTTTAATATATGTGGATGATTTAATCATTACAGAAAATAGTGAAACTGAAATCAGAAAGCTCATTCAGATTCTGGACAAACAGTTTTCAATCAAAGACTTGGGGGAGCTCAATTATTTTTTAGGCATTGAAGTTATTAAAACATCAAAATCAGAATTATTTTTGAGTCAAAGGAAATATATCAATGAAATTCTTGTTAGAGCAAAGATGGAGGCTGCAAATGCCCTGCCTACACCAATGATAACAAATCATCAACTATCTAAATACAGGGGAGAAAACATTGTCAATATCAGACAATATAGAAGTCTAGTTGGAGCATTACAATATGCTACCATTACTAGACCTGAAATAACATACTGTGTTAACAAACTTTCACAATTTATGCAGGAGCCAAAAGAAGATCATTGGAAGGCAATGAAAAGAGTGCTCAGATATCTAAAGGGAACTATGGACTATGGTTTACACTTCACACAAGGCAATCAACTAAATATTACTGGATATAGTGATGCAGACTGGGCAACTGACCCTGATGACAGAAGATCAACTTCAGGCTACTGCATTTATTTAGGAAATAATCCTATATCATGGTGTGCTAAGAAACAATCTACAGTCTCAAGGTCCAGTACTGAATCTGAATTCAGGAGTATTGCTAATGCAACTGCTGAAATTATGTGGGTACAGTCACTCCTAAGTGAGCTTAAAGTTACAGTTTCGAAGCAGCCAGTACTATGGTGTGACAATCTAAGTGTAGTGTCGTTATCATCTAATCCTATATTGCATTCAAGAACCAAGCACATGGAAATTGATCTATATTTTGTTCGAGAACAAGTAATCAAGGGAAAACTTCAAATAAATCATGTTCCAGCAAATTATCAGATAGCAGATATTCTTACAAAGTCATTATCAAGTAAAAACTTTACCAGATTGAGATCTGAACTTAAAGTAATTGAAAGATCAAACCTTGGGGAGAAAGCAAAGTTCACAAACTCAGATCCGAAACCTGTAATGTATGACAAATCTAGATGGAGGCCAACGCATGCTGGCAGTTCAAGTATTGAAGACACAAAGCCTGCAAAGCAAATTAGCATCTCACATCCAGAAATCAAGAGCATTCAAGGCAGAAACCACTTAACCAAAGCAAGCATAAGCTCTCATAGGCTGAATCCTCGCCATCGCCTGCAAATACTTTGAGATCGAGGCTGATTCAGACTGCGAATTCTCGCCATCGTCTGCAAATCCTCGCCATCGCCTGCAAATACTTTGAGATCGAGGCTGATTCAGACTCATTTTTTCGAGGAAATTTATCAGATTTCATCTCCTTAAGATATGGCGGCGGACATTAGAAACCCTAGCTTTCATTTGCGGGGAGATATAAAGTATACAAATGAAAGATAGGCTTCAGGAGCATTTTATTTCATCCATGTATATCATGTTTCATGGGCCTGGGCTAAAGCCCAAATATTGTGTTATGTTGAGAACCACTGTATCGTGTGTATAAATACACGATATTACCCACTTATTGTTATTAAGACATTACAACAACAGTAATAAAATTCTGTTCTTCATTTTTACATCATTTCTGCTTCAAATCTTTTATCAAAGGGAAATTCTTAGAGGTACGGTAGAAGGTAGTATGTCAGAATATGGACACAACCTGATCGTATGACCAAAAAAGTGCAAAAGCCGCAAATAGTCATCTTCACCTTATATGCAACATTAACAAAGGAACTTTTGTCATTGGAAAGGTAAGCATGTTGTTTAGGAGGAAGATGTCTAGAGGGAATTATATCTCTAAGGGGTTTCCAATTTATCAGCTAGGAAATCCCTTAAAGAATATACAACCACAAGTTGCTTCTGATCCATCCCATAGCTCTCTGGTTGAAAAAGAATCAATTCTATAATAACAACTAAGCTCCGCTCTCAATGATGAAGCATCTATGGCGCACCAAAAGGCGATGGACTTACATGAACTCTAAGGTGATCGGAACTTTGCGTCTTCCTATGCCAAATTCAGGGTTAAGATTCTATTTAGGCTATCTTTTCCATAACTGATCAAATGTTACGTAATGGACTGATGAACAGAGTAATGATACAACATTGATTTACTATTTCAAATCTGTTCTCGCCACTGATAGGCCATATCGACCAAATCTTCCCAGTTCCCTCACTATGAATCTTAACTTTATCCCCAACTCACTCTTCCAGTATTATATCCCCTGTAAAATCTGCTGAGATTAAGGAGAGACTATTCTTCCCTAACTCTAGCAGTATTAGTGGCCATAATGGTTATAATGCCTATTTTGTAAGAAGGCTTGGGATATAACTATTAAGTTGGTAAATTAACTTGATAAATTGTTTATTTCCTATCACTAGTATTACCGTACAACGGTGGGAAAACCGACCGCTAAGGTATATAATATGAAAGAAAAAAATATGTTAGTTACTACTTTATACAAATGCAATACCTATTGATAATCAATTGATGCAGAAAGAACATAAGTTGTGAAAAATATAACTTTGCTCATTGTGAAATAATCTCTCTGTGCCTTCTTTCTCACTGTAATTGATAAATAAATTAAAAGTTCAGTGTCTCTTTGCTAGTCTCCTAAAGATAAAAAGTGAATGAGACTGAAAAGTAAAGGTTATCAAGACATACTTGTTTTCTCATGTTTACTAAGAACGGATTATCAGTGGCGTGCTAAATTAGAAAGCAGAAGCAAGAAGTGATTGCAATACACAACAGTTTTACATTAAGTTTAGAACGAATTTTTTTTTACATAATACACGTAGTGGAAATACACCTATAAAGTGTACAGGTGACTATAATGCAAGCAAAGGCGGATGGGTACCTATAAAGTGTACAGGTGACTATAATGGCGGCATCAGCAGAGGCAACAAGAACTTTATCATCGAGGCATGGAAGAGATTATGGTATCCTGTTTACAAAGAAAATAATAATCTTGATTAAAATGATGAGAAAGCTTGGATCTGAAGTTTGAACTAGTAAATAAATTCAGAAAGAAAAGCAAGGTACCCAAAAACATTTTAACACTCCAATAGTGATAGAACTGCAAGCTCACTTTCATTAACCAGGATTTTTTTTAGATAGTGTGCATGATTATCTTATCATAGCAGTTAATCCATATCACCTCATAGTTTTCAAAGTTAAGCAAGACACATACATATTATTCTAAACAATAAGCAATTTTCAGACAAATCAGTTTAAATTCCAGCATAATCTACTGAATATACAATGCTTTGTTTTGAATTCACCCAACATAGAGACACAGACATGCTACGTACATAGACTGAAATTACTGTGCAAAATAAACTCAAATTTGGGTGCTAACTTGTTTGTGTTGCTTTAGTTGATCAAATATATAAGAGTGTGAAAACACAATCTTATCATCCACTTATTCTTCTCTGCTTCATCTCTTCTCCCGGACACTTTGTACCAACTCATTCATTCACATAATAATAACGATAGTAATTGTATCAGCTTATTTGCCAGACCTTTTCTTTACAAATTTTGAAAGTGCACAAAGTAAAGATATTTAGTTATAATAACTTGTCAGTCTTGATACAATTTCCAAACCCTTCTACCTTAAACTTCAAGTCTTAATCTCAAAAGAGTTTAAACTGTTCATACTGCTGCTAGAAAGACAAGGTATTTCAAACAATTACACGACAAGGAGGCAATCCTTTTTTACTTTAAGTGTTGTACATACTAAAAGCAGTCCATTAACCTACACATTATCATATGACTGAGAATACAAACATTATGCACCTACATGGTATAGTTATGTATTCTCACTAATACATTAATCATGTATGCGATTACAATATATTCTCAAACACAAGGAAAACACAGCTGCCAGTTGCCAAACGCCAATGCAGTCTTCTTCCTCTTGTCAAAAACGCATCTTGTTCACTATCAGTGAATCATTCCTCTCTCTGCCAAATATATCAGAGGGTTAAGAAATGAAAAAAAAACAGTTGTATAGTCATATTTACAAAAGGGAAATGCTAGAACGACCGCAAAATTTGTGGTGAAAATCACCGAATTTGAATCATGTGGTAGAGAAGCAGCGCAATTCACCGAGGGAAACTGATCCAACGTTTCCTGTAAGTGCCGCATTTTCGGACCTCTCAATTCCCGATTGTTCTAGCATTTTGGTTTACAAAATATATTTGCAGGAAAAGTGTAACACCCCACCTCCGCTAGGGTCACTCACAAAGGGAATGCACTAGGTTTGGTGAAGCATTATCGAGGTAAACATGCACAGAAATATTACAAGATAGAACATATATAAAACAGCGGAAGTAAAACAAATTTCATTACCTTATAAAATAAGGTCTAAAGCCTTTTACATCAGAATACATCAAAACCTGTCTTGCAATGGTAAAGAAGCATAAAACCTTTTTCATAAATTTTTCCCCAAATAAAACAGTAAGGTAGCCATAGCCAAGAGAAGTCCAAGCCATGCATGATGACCTTCAAGCAGAAGAAGTCCGAACTAAATAACAGTGTTTCCTCCCTGAAAACCTGGGGGTGGGGAACGGAAGACAAAGAGGCGAAAGAAAACGGGGTCAGTCATAAAGACTGGTAAGTCCTATCTACTTCCAGTATAAAAACAGGTAAAGGTAACATGACATGCATAAACTGAAAGTAAACATAAGGATGCCGACAAGATAGATAAGCTAAACCAAGATAACTGGATGAACTACTATAGCAAGATAAACTAAGGTATCATGATAAACTACGGTGTCAAGATAAATCAAGGTATCACGGCGTCAGGTTTCTATCAAGTATACTATCCCAAGGTATCTATCATGTATAACATCCCCCGGTATTTATCATGTATAACATCCCAAGGTATTTATCATGTATATTTGCTCTGCACCTCTCGTACTAGTATCCCAACCCGCGTCATGTGTTAACTATGAATGTCCCTTGCCCAATGTCATGTAATGGTCCATGTCAACCTAATATATAACATATGTAGGTTTTCCCAACTTGTGTGTTTCTTTCCATGTATAAGTTCAGTCCTTTGCCGTAGGCCGTACGGGTTTTCCCATGTAAATCTATACCACCTCAACGTAGTACCATTTTATCCTTGAAGTTGTTTTGGACTGCTACCCTTGATCTGGTTATGTTTTCTTACCATGAACTATCGCGTGTTCACTTAGGATTTACGCCACCTAGGACCACTAGGGATTATGCTACCTAATGAACGTTTCCGTGTCTCGGTTTGGGTTCAAGCCACCTAGGACCGCTAGGGATTATGCCACCCGTCAACCGCGCCCTTTATCCCGCGTATGTATCGTGAATCGTTTTCCATGTCTAGACGCACATGTTCCTCAATGTGCCATATGAGTTCCGTGCCAGGGCAAATCAAGAAATACGGACCTCGGTCGGGAACTTTAAGTCGTCTGCTGATGCAGATATTAAGGTCTGTTTTTGTACCCATGGCTATGGTCCCACGTGACCCCTCCCTCAACTACTGAAAGGCAATCCAAGAAAAATCATGTATGAGAACCACATCCCGGCCCCACTATAGCCCCACTTTCCTATGGGCCAACCTCACCCATGACTCGATAGCAAGAACATGGTCTGTTGGGGGTTCCCTGCCTTTCCGTTCGTACACGATTGACTAAAGATGGTAGGTAGTCGACGACGTGCTATCCAGGGCAAAAATCAAGTATCGTCGACTCCACGCTAATCCATCCCCGTCTTTAGGTCGCTCGCATAGCAACCAAGGCATACTCTTGGCTCTTCTACCGCAGACCTTAACCTCTGTGAGGCCGGGTTTCATGGACCATCTGCCACCTCACAGAGGGATACCAAGAGTACCCTCACGTCCCCCGAAGCTACCGCTTCGTCACCCAGTTCGTTGGAGCTTTTTATCCAAGTCAGATAAGTTGCTCCTCCTCGTATACTAAGCAATGACCTACCGTATCGGGTTACTCATCTAATTATGAACTAGTCCCATGTCCTTGGCTAAGTATTATTACTTAGTTATCCTTAACTAAGGTTTACCACTTAGCTTCTTTTCCCGTTATCCTTGTTAATCCCGGCTTTCCACCTAGTCCCCTGAACTAGGGTTTTGTCTAATGGGTTAAGTATTGCCATTTACGTTCATGACTTAACCTGCCTACGAATCATGTCAAGATTTGGCTAAGTATTCAAGTCCAAGACCTAGCCCTACGAGTTGGTTAAGTATACCAAGAAGCTCATGACTTAACCCTATTTAATTATCAAGTCAAATTGGTTAAGTATTTGTTTGTCTTAACCCTATCAGATTATCGTGTCAGATTGGTTAAGCATAGATTATCTTAACCTCATCGGATTATCGAGTCGGATTGGTTAAGTATAGGTTAACTTAACCCCATCCACTAATCGTATTATAATGGTTAAGTATATTTAAACGGTCTCGTGACTTAACCCTATCAAGTTCTCATATTAGATTGGTTAAGTATGGTTGCTTAACCTCATCCAATCATCATGTATAATTGATTAAGTATAAGTTACTTAACCCCATTAAATTATCATGTTAAGTTGGTTAAGTATTGGTTACTTAACCACATTGAATTACCAAGTTTAGATTGGTTAAGTGTTTAACTTAACCCCATCGAATTACCGTGTTTTGATTAGTTAAGTGTAGGTTACTTAACCCCATCTAATTACCATGTTTAGATTAGTTAAGTGTAGGTTACTTAACCCCATCTAATTACCGTGTTTAGATTAGTTAAGTGTAGGTTACTTAACCCCATCTAATTACCAAGTCGGATTAGTTAAGTGTAAATTACTTAACCCCATCCCTTAATCGTCTTATATGGTTAAGTGTCATTAAGAAATCAAGTCTGGTTCCACTTAACCTACCCATTCGTGTCATATCGGTTAAGTGTCATTAGTCAAAATTACTTAACCTTTTCATGTGGCATTAATTAGATTAATGCACCCCAACCTCTCACATTAGACTTTGTTGTGGTTACTAGTTAAGCCGGGCGGGTCCGGGTAGATTTACACCACAACCTAGTCTAACCTCGGGTCTTAAGTGCTATATGACCAACTACCCACATTGGGTCCTATTGTTTGTAGCCACTAGTTAAGCCGGGCGGGTCCGGGTAGATTTATGCTACAAACTCAACCCAACCTCGAGTTGGCCACTTTCATGTTTGGTCTAGTGCCATATTACACTTACAACCCATACGTGTCTAGTTTCAAGTCCCATGTTTACCCCACATGTCATGTCCCCATTTAGGTGTATCATGAGTGTCATATTTTCATGAAATCCCATGTCAAATTATCATGTCATAATCACGCTCGTCTAACCTACCCCAAATCGTGTTTCCAACCCAAGTAAAAGCGACTCAACATAGTAAGGATACTATGCTACATATTGGCCTCAAAACATGCACGATGTCAAAAAGGGATTGACCACCAACATGCATGGTATCATAAGGGGTTTGGCCTCAAAATATGCATAGCATCATAAGGGAATTTGGCCACAAACATGCATATTATCATAAGGGAATTTGGCCACAAACGTGCATAGTATCATAAAGGAATTTGGCCACAAACATGCATAGTATCACAAGGGAATTTGGCCACAAACATGCATGATAACATAAGGGGTTTGGGTTCATTTACATGCATAAGCCCCAAAGTCAAGTCTTTGCTAATGTTTCACAAGTCAAATGGTTCCCAAAGGTTCATGCTAACATTCCATAGATAAAGATTCAAACTTGCAAGATAAACTAGGTTAATCATAGCATGAATAGCATGATTTAGTCACTAAGCATAGCCAAAAGTCGTAGGTTCAAGCAAAAGAGGCATGACAAGGTTCATATAGGCTAGCATACTTAGTTTAATCTCATTTTATTCCATGCCATCATTAAAACTACCGTTTAGATCTAGAAGTAGCTAGAACTTACATAGTGAGGCTTAAGGAAAGATCATGAATCGTCTTGACCAAGAAAGGTGGCTCCTTTGTTGAAGAATCATCATGAAACTTGCATAGCAACGTTGATTCACTCCCTTGATTTGATGTAGCAAGCTAGCACATTTGATTCGGATCCGATTTGAATGCATGAGCTCTTGGAGTTGGAGATGGAGGCCATGATCAAGATAGATATTGGCGGCACTTCGTGGCATGAGTGATTTGTGAGGGTTTAGGCTAGGTCTAGGGGTCTTTTTATAGAGATTAGGAGTAGTTTAGGCCGTAGGATAAACCCTAGGATAGATCTGAACCCTCAAAATCCGTCACAGTCCATCAGAACATAGCACAAGGCCAAGCAGGTGCACCCAGGCCAAAGTGGTCGGACCACCCAGGTCGACACCCGTGTCGACTCGGCAGTCGACCTGCCCCCTGGGCGTGTCGACTCCCCAGTCGACCTGGGGCTTGGGCGGGAATTTTTCCCGCCCAATCTGTTTGGCTCCAGATTTGAATTTCGAACTGTTTTTGAACTTGAATTTTTCTGAAAACTTTGACGGGCCATAACTGGGTCATACGGACTTCGATTCTCGAAAACTCGGACTCTATTTCGCGTATTTTTCTGAGACGAACGCAATGGCACAACCCGTTTCCCCTGATTCAGATTATATAATTAAATTCCGCCTTGATTCTTGTCTTAGCACGTTGTAAAAAATCCGGGTTGTTACATTCTCCCCAACTTAAAGGATTCCATCCCCGAAATCTCCAAGTTAGGAAGAACGTATCCTACCATCCATCATCCATCTACTCAAAACATCATCCACATGCAACCATGGTCCTTAAAAGACTCCTAATGCTTTATGAACACATGCAGAAAGTGTGTGTATATGTTCCTTAGCTAATGCTAATGATCAGGCCTGAATGATCTTTCTAATGCAAAATATGTTTAGTGCCATGAGTCCAACATGTATGCAAATAGTCCTAGTCATCTAAACACTATATGTGTGCACAACCATTCATCCACATGCAACATCCACATGGTAACATATTCAATTTCAACCATAAACAAGTACAAATACTCGTGCATATGCAACATGAAACGTGACCGCGTCAACCTAGTATCTAATGTGTATTCGCGCATCCACGAGCAACCACTTGCAACCATATCAATCATAACATGTTTCAAATACATGTTTACATCCATAGAGTTCTATCTAAGGTTCCCAAGATAAGATCGAGGAGATAAACAAGACAAACTCCTTACGGGGTTTGTAACAGAAACAAGACCGAGAGGATATCCACCAAGCGATAGCATGCAAGCAAGCTCTACAGGAGAACCAGGGGTAAACGATATACTCTTAAAAAGAGGCATGATGCGCGCGTCTAAGCCGCATTTCCATGAGCTTAATTCCATTGTGCCTTGACCGCCTCTGACTTCATGATTTCGTAGCTCCTTGATTCCTATTTCCAAGGTATGAGTTGGAACTCATTTCACTGTCGCCTCTCGTTCCCTTTTCACTTATTCTTTTCTAGAATCCTTGGCTCGACCATAACTGCGTACTCATGGTTTCATGCAAGATTTCCAACAATTCACTAGTGAATTCTGGATCTCGTTTACCGATGCCAATCCATGTTACCACGTGCACTTACTAGGGTGATTCCTATAACCCATGCTTAAGCGGATGAACCATCCGCCTTATTGGCGAACGTTACTCGATCGGATCAGAGATTTCCGATAAATGCATCAAGAGATTCTAGGTAACTAACCATGACATAACTCATAAGGTTACACGAGACTTCGAGGGTATTACCAAGGCAAGTTAAGAGTTTAACTACCCTCCTTTCAAGACCGAGAATGGCATCCCTTACTGGATAACCACTTCATCCCTAGAATCCATCCATAGCTCAACAATAGAAGCATTGCTTCTAACCTCAACACTTGGCATAAACGTTCTCAATTCCAAACAAGTCATGAATAAATGGACCGATCCTCCAACCAGATTTTGGGACAAAAGTGGGATCTTCTACCATGCTAGTACTAAGGTGCAGAGACTTAACTATCGAAGCAGACTTAAATGATGCGATGATCAAAACAAAGTCTGGACGGGATGATAGAAAAGAAAGGCTAAGCCTTTAACAGAAACGGTACCATTCCTCTTAGGTACACTAGAAATGAGAGCATACAATTGCCCTCTCGCTGATCTTGTCCTTATCTTCCTTTGTGGATCAAGCCATACCAACAAGTTGCTTATTCTTAAGCTCGTGTCCTTTATCCTTGCTCTTATTATCCCTTCTTATAACTTCGGTAACAGGTCTCTCGAGAACTTCCTCCATCGCACGGGAAAACACTTCGTAGCTAGACAAGGATTAGTCGCAGTTAAAACTACTGTGACTACAGATGGAGGAAAAGAAAGGAAAAGAGATTCAATCAAGGAAACAAAGGATAGTGCTAATGGCTTTTGGGGAATATCCTTTAAAAACAAAATTTTCTTGAAAAATGCTTCTTTGTAAACGGTTTTTCAAATAGTTTTCAGAAGGTTTTAAAAACTTTTGCCCAGTCTGGTAACCTTCTGCTCTGATACCAAATGTAACACCCCACCTCCGCTAGGGTCACTCACAAAGGGAATGCACTAGGTTTGGTGAAGCATTATCGAGGTAAACATGCACAGAAATATTACAAGACAGAACATATATAAAACAGCGGAAGTAAAACAAATTTCATTACCTTATAAAATAAGGTCTAAAGCCTTTTACATCAGAATACATCAAAACCTGTCTTGCAATGGTAAAGAAGCATAAAACCTTTTTCATAAATTATTCCCCAAATAAAACAGTAAGGTAGTCATAGCCAAGAGAAGTCCAAGCCATGCATGATGACCTTCAAGCAGAAGAAGTCCGAACTAAATAACAGTGTTTCCTCCCTGAAAACCTGGGGGGGGAACGGAAGACAAAGAGGCGAAAGAAAACGGGGTCAGTCATAAAGACTGGTAAGTCCTATCTACTTCCAGTATAAAAACAGGTAAATGTAACATGACATGCATAAACTGAAAGTAAACATAAGGATGCCGACAAGATATATAAGCTAAACCAAGATAACTGGATGAACTACTATAGCAAGATAAACTAAGGTATCATGATAAACTACGGTGTCAAGATAAATCAAGGTATCACGGCGTCAGGTTTCTATCAAGTATACTATCCCAAGGTATCTATCATGTATAACATCCCCTGGTATTTATCATGTATAACATCCCAAGGTATTTATCACGAATATTTGCTCTGCACCTCTCGTACTAGTATCCCAACCCGCGTCATGTGTTAACTATGAATGTCCCTTGCCCAATGTCATGTAATGGTCCATGTCAACCTAATATATAACATATGTAGGTTTTCCCAACTTGTGTGTTTCTTTCCATGTATAAGTTCAGTCCTTTGCCGTAGGCCGTACGGGCTTTCCCATGTAAATCTATACCACCTCAACGTAGTACCATTTTATCCTTGAAGTTGTTTTGGACTGCTACCCTTGATCTGGTTATGTTTTCTTACCATGAACTATCGCGTGTTCACTTAGGATTTACGTCACCTAGGACCACTAGGGATTATGCTACCTAATGAACGTTTCCGTGTCTCGGTTTGGGTTCAAGCCACCTAGGACCGCTAGGGATTATGCCACCCGTCAACCGCGCCCTTTATCCCGCGTATGTATCGTGAATCGTTTTCCATGTCTAGACGCACATGTTCCTCAATGTGCCATCCGAGTTCCGTGCCAGGGCAAATCAAGAAATACGGACCTCGGTCGGGAGCTTTAAGTCGTCTACTGATGCAGATATTAAGGTCTGTTTTTGTACCCGTGGCTATGGTCCCACGTGACCCCTCCCTCAACTACTGAAAGGCAATCCAAGAAAAATCATGTATGAGAACCACATCCCGGCCCCACTGTAGCCCCACTTTCCTATGGGCCAACCTCACCCATGACTCGATAGCAAGAACATGGTCTGTTGGGGGTTCCCTGCCTTTCCGTTCGTACACGATTGACTAAAGATGGTAGGTAGTCGACGACGTGCTATCCAGGGCAAAAATCAAGTATCGTCGACTCCACGCTAATCCATCCCCGTCTTTAGGTCGCTCGCATAGCAACCAAGGCATACTCTTGGCTCTTCTACCGCAGACCTTAACCTCTGTGAGGCCGGGTTTCATGGACTATCTGCCACCTCACAGAGGGATACCAAGAGTACCCTCACGTCCCCCGAAGCTACCGCTTCGTCACCCAGTTCGTTGGAGCTTTTTATCCAAGTCAGATAAGTTGCTCCTCCTCGTATACTAAGCAATGACCTACCGTATCGGGTTACTCATCTAATTATGAACTAGTCCCATGTCCTTGGCTAAGTATTATTACTTAGTTATCCTTAACTAAGGTTTACCACTTAGCTTCTTTTCCCGTTATCCTTGTTAATCCCGGCTTTCCACCTAGTCCCCTGAACTAGGGTTTTGTCTAATGGGTTAAGTATTGCCATTTACGTTCATGACTTAACCTGCCTACGAATCATGTCAAGATTTGGCTAAGTATTCAAGTCCAAGACCTAGCCCTACGAGTTGGTTAAGTATACCAAGAAGCTCATGACTTAACCCTATTTAATTATCAAGTCAAATTGGTTAAGTATTTGTTTGTCTTAACCCTATCAGATTATCGTGTTAGATTGGTTAAGCATAGATTATCTTAACCTCATCGGATTATCGAGTCGGATTGGTTAAGTATAGGTTAACTTAACCCCATCCACTAATCGTATTATAATGGTTAAGTATATTTAAACGGTCTCGTGACTTAACACTATCAAGTTCTCATATTAGATTGGTTAAGTATGGTTGCTTAACCTCATCCAATCATCATGTATAATTGATTAAGTATAAGTTACTTAACCCCATTAAATTATCATGTTAAGTTGGTTAAGTATTGGTTACTTAACCACATTGAATTACCAAGTTTAGATTGGTTAAGTGTTTAACTTAACCCCGTCGAATTACCGTGTTTAGATTAGTTAAGTGTAGGTTACTTAACCCCATCTAATTACCGTGTTTAGATTAGTTAAGTGTAGGTTACTGAACCCCATCTAATTATCATGTTTAGATTAGTTAAGTGTAGGTTACTTAACCCCATCTAATTACCAAGTCGGATTAGTTAAGTGTAAATTACTTAACCCCATCCCTTAATCGTCTTATATGGTTAAGTGTCATTAAGAAATCAAGTCTGGTTCCACTTAACCTACCCATTCGTGTCATATCGGTTAAGTGTCATTAGTCAAAATTACTTAACCTTTTCATGTGGCATTAATTAGATTAATGCACCCCAACCTCTCACATTAGACTTTGTTGTGGTTACTATTTAAGCCGGGCGGGTCCGGGTAGATTTACACCACAACCTAGTCTAACCTCGGGTCTTAAGTGCTATATGACCAACTACCCACATTGGGTCCTATTGTTTGTAGCCACTAGTTAAGCCGGGCGGGTCCGGGTAGATTTATGCTACAAACTCAACCCAACCTCGAGTTGGCCACTTTCATGTTTGGTCTAGTGCCATATTACACTTACAACCCATACGTGTCTAGTTTCAAGTCCCATGTTTACCCCACATGTCATGTCCCCATTTAGGTGTATCATGAGTGTCATATTTTCATGAAATCCCATGTCAAATTATCATGTCATAATCACGCTCGTCTAACCTACCCCAAATCGTGTTTCCAACCCAAGTAAAAGCGAGTCAACATAAAAAGGATACTATGCTACATATTGGCCTCAAAACATGCACGATGTCAAAAAGGGATTGACCACCAACATGCATGGTATCATAAGGGGTTCGGCCTCAAAATATGCATAGCATCATAAGGGAATTTGGCCATAAACATGCATATTATCATAAGGGAATTTGGCCACAAACATGCATAGTATCATAAAGGAATTTGGCCACAAACATGCATAGTATCATAAAGGAATTTGGCCACAAACATGCATAGTATCACAAGGGAATTTGGCCACAAACATGCATGATAACATAAGGGGTTTGGGTTCATTTACATGCATAAGCCCCAAAGTCAAGTCTTTGCCAATGTTTCACAAGTCAAATGGTTCCCAAAGGTTCATGCTAACATTCCATAGATAAAGATTCAAACTTGCAAGATAAACTAGGTTAATCATAGCATGAATAGCATGATTTAGTCACTAAGCATAGCCAAAAGTCATAGGTTCAAGCAAAAGAGGCATGACAAGGTTCATATAGGCTAGCATACTTAGTTTAATCTCGTTTTATTCCATGCCATCATTAAAACTACCGTTTAGATCTAGAAGTAGCTAGAACTTACATAGCGAGGCTTAGGGAAAGTTCATGAATCGTCTTGACCAAGAAAGGTGGCTCCTTTGTTGAAGAATCGTCATGAAACTTGCATAGCAACGTTGATTCACTCCCTTGATTTGATGTAGCAAGCTAGCACCTTTGATTCGGATCCGATTTGAATGCATGAGCTCTTGGAGTTGGAGATGGAGGCCATGATCAAGATAGATTTTGGCGGCACTTCGTGGCATGAGTGATTTGTGAGGGTTTAGGCTAGGTCTAGGGGTCTTTTTATAGAGATTAGGAGTAGTTTAGGCCGTAGGATAAACCCTAGGATAGATCTGAACCCTCAAAATCCGTCACAGGCCATCAGAACATAGCACAAGGCCAAGCAGGTGCACCCAGGCCAAAGTGGTCGGACCACCCAGGTCGACACCCGTGTCGACTGGGCAGTCGACCTGCCCCCTGGGCGTGTCGACTCCCCAGTCGACACCCCAGTCGACCTGGGGCTTGGGCGGGAATTTTTCCCGCCCAATCTGTTTGGCTCCAGATTTGAATTTCGAACTGTTTTTGAACTTGAATTTTTCTGAAAACTTTGACGGGCCATAACTGGGTCATACGGACTCCGATTCTCGAAAACTCGGACTCTATTTCGCGTATTTTTCTGAGACGAACGCAATGGCACCGCCCATTTCCCCTGATTCAGATTTTATAATTAAATTCTGCCTTGATTCTTGTCTTAGCACGTTGTAAAAAATCCGGGTTGTTACAAAAAGACACACACAACCATGTCCATTTATTTTTGCAGGGAGTCGCACACTTGTAAGAAGGTGAGAATAGAAATAGCAATACTAACTAAAATTTCCATTTATATAATATTTAATAAGAAACATGTGAATTCATAGATTTCATTGACGAGCAAAGTCATAATGTTATAAATACTACACATGCATATAGACATTTTCCCGCACAGTTCAAAAAAGAAAAAGAAGAACAATTCATACATATAACTTATGATTATCCTCGAAAAAGCATCTCAAATGAAATGTTGCTATATACTTTGACCAATTTTGAACTCATCTCAGCTTATAAATGCAAAAGACAAAAGCCAAAGGTGATCATGCATTTCATCCAGTTTAAGATTTTTTCTGAAATGCATAACAAAAACCAAATTAGTTTATTAAAATTTAAAAAAGGGGATTAATTAAGAAGAGTATGATTTGCCAAAAATTACTTTATCATTTTTTTGTATATATTGTACAAGCTTTTGTGCCTCCCAGTTGCATTTACATGTTGCATGTTCAAACTGCATGGCTTGTACTATGCAAAAAATTAGAGGACATAAAAGTACCATACTTGAAGAGTTGTACAGTCAAAATAGAATTGTTGCAAGGGAACCACTTTAAAAGGTTTACCCTACATGCATCATTAACAATATTACAATCACAGTTACAGTAGGAATCATCACTTTTAACTTGATAATAATACAAAATTGATATTGGTTTACTGGCCAATAGAAATGTCATAGTTGAGGTTTAGAGAAAAATACAATGGATAACGTATTTTGTGATTTCATGATATTTATATTTAAATATTCATATTACATACATGAACAATAATGTTCATAATCATCAATTAAGTATATCTCAAAGTCGGCATACAGTAAATATAACAAGCAACTAAAATATAAAGGTTCACATGGTTACTATTACTCTACACTATCATTCATGAAACAACTCAGAAAAAGATGATTTAATATTAATTGTACAACTATCAGATCATGTTCATTGAATAACATTATCAAATTAATTTAATTGCTCAATTGTCAGTTTAAACCAAGGTTTAACTTTGAAAGTTGACTCCAATCCTAAATTCTAAGACAAAATTGAAAGGAAAACAAACACTAACCCATTGTGCATGTAATCTACCAATGATGTTGGACTGTTAGCATTATTTTCACCTTTTTGCTGGCTACAAATCCAAACTCTTCATTCAGCTCTGCCTTGTCTTGCTCCTATAAGGGATAGTTGGAAATTTTGTTTAAAATGGCACCATGAAATTGGTAAGTTGTAGCTCACTGATAGGACCTGGGCCGTTAAAGGACCATACACATTTTAGAATTCAGTATATACATAATCGAAAGTGGGACAACTATATAACCTCTGATCCCATGCCACAGAGTACTGATTTTAGACTTGGAAAACTGCTAAATATCCACAAGCAGATCAGCTGCCTTCCCCAAATCACTCTTCATCACTTTCGCGCAACACGTAGGGTAATGTAAGTGTTTAATGTCCACCCATACTCTCCACCCCACTCCAACTTTCTATCATATCTCCTCTTAGTCCCTTTAAATATCATACGTGCTAAAAAATGAGCTCCCCCAATTGTTTCTTCTATCTCATATCTTTGAACATGGATTGAACTTACCTGTGTTTCAAATATCGGTATTTCACAAATTGCAAAAAAAAAAAAAAAAAAAAAAAAAAAACTGCCAAAAGAGCATCAGAAGATAGGACGGCGATGTTTATTCTGTAGATGACGAGTTTTAGCTTTTTGATACATAGGAACTTGTTATATAAATATTTTTTAATGCAAGCTAAAGAGAAACGGATAAACCTGCATGAGTTTTAGCTTTTGTATAACTAATCGTATCATAAGACGATCCCCTTTCTCAAATACGTATAAATCGTTTTAAAAACTATAATAATTGGAATATGTAAATCGTTTTATTGCTATTTCAATTTTCTCACATACGTATTTGCTTATCGGATTTCCAGTAAAATTCTACCTACTTCAGTTCCTATGGTGTAGCATATATATATATGGCAACAAACTGAAATGCATAATGCAGAGTAGAGCTGATAATTTTCTAAATTCTTATAACTCCACATGCAGGAAAAGCTTAGAAAGAATGAAGCCTTTGCTATTTCCATATGTTATTGGTTTATTACTGAAACCGTTTCGATTTTCATATGCTTGATAATCAGTTATTTGCTTACAGGTTCCTTGATACATATATGGTGTATAATGGAAGAAAAGGTAGCTTCTTCAGTAAAACAGAGAAGGAAACCAATATGCAACTCACTGCATCTGGCATGTCTGATTTATTAATCTATTTAATAATAATAATAATAATTTTTAATGTGGATCTAAAAAACATATTGCAAGTTTAAGCCTCGTAGAACAACATGAGAACTTTTTAAAAACTTCCTGAGAAACAATAAAAGCCTGAATTCAATGACACGCCCGAACAATCAAGAAACTTTTTAGCAGCTTCCTGAGACTGATAAAAAAACTGAACTGAAGTGGAAACTAAAACTCAGGAAAGATGGTTTCTATTTCAATTTTCAAACATTGTAATGGTATGAAGATAAGCTAATTAAACTTTATTTTAAACCAATAACTAACATGTAAAGTTTTATATAAGGAAAAATAAAATGAAAAACATATTATTCCTCAATTCTAAGCACTTTAGTTTTAGGTTTCAGCTAAACTTCAGACAATACCAACTAAACTACAGAAAACTGTGTGACAGAGCCTAATGAAACGTATTATTTATAAATTCTAAATATTTAATTTTTGTTTTTTTATCCGATAGTCTTAGATATGTTGCTTTAAAAATTAATTAAATACAATGTTTTTTATCCGATAGTCTTAGATATATTTTTTATCCCCTCTTTGTGTATTTTGCACAAGATTATGCCCTTTAGATAACACGTCTGACTCATCGCTCACTATAGACAAATCACTATGTGTCATATTTGAATAATCTTCTATACTTCTATAATTCAAGGCGCAAAACCGCATCAGCTACCATCGGATTCAGATCCATGATTACGCCTGAAATTTAATTGTTTACCGGTTCATTTCTCAAGTCAATAAGGTAGTTATTCGTTTAGAAAATGATGAGTAAGAAAGAAAAAAAAGAGTTAGCAAAGAGGAAGAAGAAAGATGGCATTTTTAGCATTGATTTCAATGTTTTACCAAAATATATTACATGCCAAGCAATAGTCTCAAGTGTCATATGCAAACTCCAGAGAGGAAAGGGACTGACACATAACAACTCTATAATATCTCTCAACCTTGTAAGCATTGAAATGTAATAAAAAGTATCCATGAAAAAAATTATACAGAAAACTAACCTGTACTTTTATCAAGTGAACGCTTAATATAATCCTTATGCTTAAACCAGTTCGGTCAAAAAAAAGGAGCACGGTACATATACTTTTAAACTTTCTTACTTCTGTATAGTAAAGAAAATTATCATGTATCATATGAAAGGACTTTCGCAGTCCCAAAGCCATCATTAAGCATGAATGAAAATACAGACCTGGAAGCATCAAGACGTTTTTTTCCCTTTCAGGTTACCTAATCGTCTCAGATTGTATCTCATCTTCATCTCCTTCTCATCTCTATGCACATCCAATGCACCTGCTAGTTGGAAAAAACATGTTTTCCCAATTTGAGTAACACAAGCAATTTAGGGGATTTCACACCAAAATTAGGCGCATACTCAACATATTTAACCCCAAATCTGATGTTGAGGAGGTAGGGTTCTAGAGGTAAACGGACTGGGTCTTTCTGAAAACAAACGAAGATTAAAAGAGGAAGACGAACGATATTTCCGCGATTAATAAGGGTAGGGTTTTTACTGAAGGTAAATGGATTAGGTTTATAGAGAAAATCACGCATTGATTTGAGTAAAGAAGAAAGAATCGGCATTGATTTGAGAGGAGATCAAATTTCTCTCTATAAAATCGTGATTTGAGAGGAGAAAAAATCGCATGAAAAAATTGTGAGAGATGCGAGAAAAATCAGAAAGAAACAAAAGGAGCGCAAAATAGAAAGAACACAAAGCGGGAAGAACGCTTGAAGAGATTTTTGGGGCGATACTCATTGGCATGGACAAATTGATTTAGACTCTTACAGTAGAGAAACCTCGCTAACGGTCGGTTTGATAAACAACCAATATATGAGAACTATGTAGCAGTCAGATATATAGGAGAATTCAGCGAATGATAAATAAAAGGAAAAAAATAAAATATAAAGAATGATTGGAAGGAAATTAACCTGATTTGTCAACTCTTCACTTTCAGCTTCAGCCTCATCATTGTCTAGAGCGTCATCTATAAATTCCGACATCATCTCAGTCTGTGTACATTAGAAATAACAGTTTTATTTTAAAAGGTAACCTTACAAGGGAGTATACATGAGAAACTTTAATGGAGGGAATACATCAAAGAGCCATTTAAGGACAAGTTCGAAATTGCAGTGACCCAAATAGTTCATGAAATCGATACATACCAAATAACCAACCACCGAAAAGACTGAAGCATTTCCAGCTATTGTAATTTGATTGTTCGACTATAAACCTAGGACGTAGCTGTCAAAATGATTTATGTTGCATTAAACTATTTTAGAAGAAATGTCATAGATCAAACTTGGCAAATCAATTAGCATTATGCGGGTGCATATTTTATAAGATCCACACGAGAGGCGAACACAAATTACATTAAACGTACAAAGACTTGTTGAAAAGAAATTTTATACCATGTATACATTTGTAATATTGGGTTGACCACTACAATTATGGCATTAAAATTTTATGGAATCATTTTATGTTCAGCTTGTTATAGAAGGGTTGGCTGTTAGAGTATAACTACAACACCTTTTTCGAAAGGTGATAACATTATTATACATTTATACTGTCTAAAGTAGGAGTGTGACAACAGCTATGAGATCATTTTTCAGAAGTTGACATAAGAAATAATAAAACACTATATAATATAGATAATAATATATTTCATTCATATAAATGATTAAATAAAATAATAAAATTGACCTGTAGAACTCTAAAAATGATTAATAATTTACTCTTTTATGTGTAACATTACTAATACCATGGTTATAGTTGTAGTATACATAGAACAATATAGTACACATTTTTTATGCTTCAGTTGTGCTTTTCAAGGTAGGTTCATCCAAAGCATCGAATGTACAAAACAATGATGTTTATTGACAGTAACGTAACCAGGAGTTTAACTTGGGATAGGCAGTTTATAGGAGTGATCAAACAAAAAGAAAAAAAATAACACATAAATTTATCACATCAGTGCATATGAAAATAACCAAAATTAACTAAGTGTTTGTACAAACAAAAGTATTACAAACATTCGCACTCAAAATAACATATACTACTAATCATTTTACTTAGAGAACAACCCTGACATGCTAACCACAAGATAGCTTTCACCGAAGTAATGATTCACAGTCGATTTTTTTTTTTAGTTTCAACTTCGGATTGTAAAATCAATCGCTTCTCAATATTTTGTGAAGGATTACTCAAATCATCCAATAAAATTACATTATTCGAATGTAGTGAATTTGGAAGTCCTTCATGTGTTTTGAAACAACCATGCATAGTTACATCCCTGTCGTGAACACTTCCATGTCGTTGGATATACATTGAATGTCATAAAGCGCTATAATATTAGGATGGCTAATTTTCTTCAATATCACAATTTCATACATGATGGGGTATGAGTTGAATTGTGGTTTGGTTGAATGAAACAGTTGAAATGTGGAGTCTGGTCTCAAGTTTACTATGAAGCTGGTATATGAGATTTTACTGTGCAAGTAGGTCTCATGTTTACTATGAAGGTGGTATAAAAGATTTTACTGTGAAAGTAGGTGATGGCAAAGATAATTTCTGGTGTATGTAGTGGTTTGCAGTAGGTGGGTTGTGGATGGCTGTTTTGTGATTGGATTTGCTGTAGGTGATTGGAAGTGATAGGTCATGGTGATTGGGTGGTCATTTGGATTGTTGATGAAGTGGAGATTGTTTGTCTTCGAAATGCGTTTGGTGGTTTCCATAGATGGTATGGGGACACTGAGGTTGTTGTCAATATGTGCAATGGTTTTGGATTATGGTGTTGAAGTTTGAGTGCTGTTGTCGCTGATCGTCGAAGAGTGGTGATGAAGGCTGTGCTTCGAGGAGGAGCGGTGATGCTCTAGAATATTTGTGCTAAAGTGGTGGTTCGCTTTATAGGAATGGATATTTTGCGGTTCTGGTTTGAGTATTGTTTGAAATAGATGGTTTTGTGCATGTTGAAGTTTCTTGGTTAAAGATAAGGACCCTGTTAGTAATTTTGTTTGTTTTTGACACGGGCAGCTGCCCACCCCAACTCATGCATAGTTATGTTCCTGTTTATTGATACTAATACATATGTTTCTTTATCTAATATTTTGATATATATCTTATTGGAAGTCAATAATATCTTCATATGTAACCTCAAAAATTCTATAAAGATACAAGAAAGATGTAAAGGCTATATTGGAAGTTCAAAAAGAACCATGGCATGTAGTGCAAATAGTTAATATAAAATATAATATATATGTACACATGCAGACACACACATATTACTTTATAATATTGAAGGCAAATAATGCAACAAAGAAATGTATAAAAATAAGGAACTAGGTAATAAATACTAACATAATAATGAAAGCAGTAATGAAGCCAGCTTTTTGTATAAAGAATTTTATAAACTAAGTAAAAATAATATGTTACAACAAAATTTCTGTCACATTCAAATTACAAAAAAGAGCTTTTGATTTGAATATCTGAAACCCATTTAGTAGTTTGTCATGGTAATTTAAGATCCTAGTTCAATATTGGCAACCTTGGAGTTCAGAAACATATAGACTGAATAAAGAATCGATCAAAGTCAAAGTAATAGTTCCGCCAAGAGCAAAAGCGACCAAAACTAAGAGTGTATTTACGGTTAAGGAAATCCCATACAAGGTCAAAGGTCAGAGAAATCATGAAAAATAAAATCTAATCAGAAGTTAAAAACGAAAACAAACTAGTAATCATTTGCAATTAGGCATTATGATTTCAATGTTTTTTACAAATGCAGATATAAATTCAAGTAAGATGTATGAACTGGAAATTCAAACCCAATAAATAAACAAAAAAACAAACAAACCTTAACCAGGAAGCTTTTGATTATCAAATTAACTTAAGCAACTAAACTAGTACAAAAAAATAACAGCATGAACTGAGGATTTAGAAACAAATAAATGCACATCAAATGTGACATAAATGTAGAATCACCAAAATCTGGTCAGCCAACAACCAATCCCATTGTTATCAGCAGTTATGTACAGGCTTCAACTCAAGGATTTTTGCCGTTATCAACATTTTAGGTTGAATACTACAGTAGACCAAGTATCGCAAAATCAAAAAGAAAAAAGAGAAAGAAAGAAAAGAAAAGAAAAACATATCATAATGCTCATAGATGCCTAGCAAAAATTACCATTATTAGGAAATCATCCCTATAAGCACGGTTGCAAATGTTAGGATTACAAGGAATCCATTAAGGAGCCCGTACATATCTGATTTGGCTAGTTTACATCATTCCAGATTGAAAGATGCAGCGACATGAGAAAAACTGAATTTTAATTTACATAAAAAGTCAATTGTTTTTTTAAGTAAGTTTACACACACACACACACACGGCCTCAGGGAAGCTTAACCAGGAAGCTTTTGATTATCAAACTAACTTAAGCAACTAAACTAGTACAAAAAAAAAAAAAATAACACAAGGAGCTGAGGATTTAGAAACATATAAATACACATCAAATGTGATATAAATACACAATTGCCGAAATCTGTCAGCCAATAACCAATGCCGTTGTTATCAGCAGTTGTGTACAGGCTTCAACTCAAGGATTCTTGCCATTATCATCATTTTAGTATGATTAATACGATAAGCCAAGTATTGCAAAACCAAAAAGAAAAAGGGAAAGAAAGAGAAGAAAAGAAAAACATATCATAATGTTCATAGGTGCTTAGCAAAAATTACCATTATCAGGAAATCATCCCTGTAAGCACAAGTGCAAATGTTGGATTACAAGGAATCCATTAAGGAGGCCATACATATCTGATTTGGCTAGTTTACATCATTCTAGATTGAAAGATGCAGCGAAATGAGAAGAACTAAATTTTAATTTACATAAAAAAACTTAATTGTTTTTTAAGTAGGTTTATACGCACACACACATACATACAAACATACATATATACACATACCCCCCCACGGGGCCGAAAATGCAATGAAATTAAAGAACTCACAAGCATCTTTTAGGAAGTCTTACTCAAATAGATTACTTCATTTGCTACTGGAATAAAGCTTATATAAGTAGCATTCCTTCACATAAGAATACCTGTTATCTAAATTGTTTTGCAAAGCCATCTAAATTGTTTGGCAAAGTATATCATCAAATAGAGAAATATGATGATATAAGCATAGAATTTCTTTAGTGATATAATAGTATTTTTTTTATAGTACAATGTCATTCAAATAGAAAAGATTATACTCATTACACAAAATAAACAAATTCAAACTTGCAAATAACTAGTGGATGTTTTTTTCTCATAACGTGTGACCATTTAAGGTCAGTTTCATCGTTTAACTATGAAATAAATGATGTTTTAAATTGGTAATAGACATGCAATGAAGTATGCACCATCCATCGATAGTAAAAATAATCAAGATGCAACAACCAAAAAAATAATTAAATCAGAGCATGGTCAAATAGATATCGCCTATTCAACACATAACTCATCATCGAAATATATATAAAATAAACCATAGAAAATAGAAAAATAATACCTTCGTATTAAAAATTATATTTTTCTTTAACCTACTGCTAAAGTCTCATATTGAAAATTCTTTGGTTGTAAAAACTTACATACAAAGTGCATCACATAAAAATTATATACAATTTGAACATTATAGGTATGGGCTAAAGCTTGAGTGGGCTTGCTGCAAAAGAGTTACCATAAATGAAAAACTCCTACCTAAGTATATAATTATGAGCAACCTATATTTACCCAACTATTGTAAATAGCTCCATATTTGAAGTGTGAAAAACTGCATTGAACAATTGTGATAGTTCATATGGTGAAAATAATCTTCTTAAATGTGATCGTTTAAAAAGTTCAATTATTTGAAGTCCTTACAGTGAAAAACAAAGGATGCTTAGTAGTAAATAGTCGTCCTTATTGATCGTCTGGTTAAATCAGTAAGTTGAAAACAACAGTTTGCGTTTAGAAACCACATTCACAATTCATGATCTTACAGTCAAACCATACTTCGTGGTAAACCAACAAAAATAATCAGTGAACAAGGTTACCTGTAACAAAATATCTATATGGATTTAGATCAACATTTTAAAAAAAATTCTATTGGTTTCCGGATCTGCCTAAGAATCTAATTCTTCCAATTTGGGGATTTGATTCCAGCCCTAATGCCAGCAATTCTGAGATCTGATTTCGATTCATTTTATCGTATGGACTTCCGGATAATAAACCGATTAATTAAATCCTATAGTGGGTAGGTTTAGAACGAAACAGTTACTTCGATTGACTTCATTTCCGTGACACTAAATCAATAAGAAAAAAACCAAAATAATTTTTTTCATACCTACAGTGGATGGCCTTCAATTTCGAAGTCTTGGAAGTTTTCAATCTAAAAAGATGGATCTTGGGAAGTTTTCGACGGAGATAAATAGGGCAGGCTGCTTCATCGTTTTGTTCTTTCTACGTGAATTTGGGAAAGGTGGAAATATGAAAGCGTACACTACGTTGGGAACGAGGTTTGTTTGGAAGGGAGTACTTAATCTTAGAACGGTCGCGAGCCGTTGCGCAAGGTAGAACGGACCACGACCGTGGTAAAAGCTTTTGCCACGTACTATAGCCATTGTTATTTCGCAACGGTTCTAAGCCGTTGCAAATCTCTGCACTAGGGTGTTGCAAAACTACTTGTACGGTGTAGTGAGGATACAAGATTTGCATCCTGTACATAGCCTTGTGGTTGACGCATGTAAATTTCCTCCTGCAAAACACCATTTAAAAAGACATTGTTGACATTTAATTGTCTTATTTACCCGTTTTTGTATATTGCAATAGTGAGAACAACTCCTATAGAAGTTGGTTTAACTACACGAGAGAAGATTTCAAAAAAGTCAAACCTATATTCTTGTATATGCCCCTTGGCCACAAGCCTTGCCTTGTATTTATTAACAGACCCATTTGGGTTCTTCTTTAATCTATAAGTCCACTTGTAGTTGACTGTGTTTTTGTTGTTTGGAGGTAACACTAACTCCCAGTTTTTTTTCACAAGAGCATTAAAATCTTCATCCATGGTTGTCTTCCAATTTGTATTGTTTACAACTTGAGTGAAGTTTTCAAGTTCATCATGTTAGAATTTGTTCCCTAGTGGCAATCTGTTAGATGTGAATAATAATAACAATGTTGATGATATATTTTATTTGAAATAAAATATTCTGTTATTTTATATTTACTGTGTAATATAAATATTAACATAATAGAAGTCCTTAGAATAATAATACGGATTTATATAGTTTCAAGTAAGTGACTTGAACATGAGATTATATAAAATATTAAGTATTATAATTCTTGAATGTTCCTTATTAAGTTTTATTGTTTATGTATGACAACAATAGAGCAATGAGACTAGTATGTTGATTGACTGATGATCACATCTCACTGATCGTTAATATACGTGATACTAATGTCAAAACATAAATACGTATTTGAGAATAGCGTATTGAGCTGACCCAACATGAGAATAACTACGTGGAATATAATTGATAGTATCATAAGTTATGCTTATAGTGTCAGTCATGTAATGGTCCTCAGACCTGAAATCATTATAATTTTATCCAAAGATATTTGTGTTTTGATGTCATCAAAAGCCACTCGTAACTGAGTTGACGATAAAGGTGATTATTGGAAATCTCGTATAGAATGAAAATTACGAAAGATCTAGATGGGATTTGACCCTATACTATATATATATATTTATATATATATATAGAGAGAGAGAATTATCCATGGGCCTCTTGATTGAGTGAGACTATGAAATGCATGGTCGTGCTCAAATATTGATTTGTTTTATATAGCCTACTCATCGATTAATATAAACGGATTAAATTATAAAGAGGATGATACATTCCATGCCTCCAGTTTAATCTTGGATATATTGGTTAAAAGAATTAAATTACATTGAGACACTAATCACAGAAAGGTTGTATCGAATCATTAATATTATTATAACTTGGTTAACAGCGATGTATTACTAGATACCACTTACTTTTTACCGTTTAAATATTGTTTAAATTGTTGCCAACGTTACGATAACGTGTAGGATAACACATAAGAAGGTTGTATGGGGTGAGATCGCATAGTCATACTATAAAACAAGGCCGATGCCTCATTTTATTTTATCGCTACAATGATATTCAGAAAACCCTAGATCCCAAAATTGGCTAGTACCAACTCACCTTCCCTCGATTCGATTTTGAGAACGACGTTCGCGGATTCAAATAGAGACGCTTATTCTCAAGTGTCTGATTCGATTCAATCAAAACCGTCTTTGTTGATTTAGCAATTCGAAGAACAAGTTTCGTTTGGTTCTGCGATTGAAGAAAGGTACATGTTTAAATTCAATTTGGATTTGAATTTTAAACTAGGATTGATTAAAAAATTATTGTTATCTGCTGCATCAAGATCCAAAGACTTCCTTCAACGGTATCAAAGCCAGGTTGCTTTCGAATTCAATTTTGGATTTAAAGCATGTAATCGAACTTTGTATACATATGAAAATTTGTCGTGTTATGAACGCAAATGTATAATTTGTAAGTTTATATCGAATCAATAGTTGATTATGTATAAATATATATTCTGCATTTGTTACAGATATGATAATTTATATATATACAGATTAATTTCGAATTGTCTCTGTTATATATATTCATAGTGCTCTATCGGATCCAATGAATTTGGTTAAGTTAATTCACAGTATTCATGCCAGTATGTGTTTATATGGTTGACCCTAAAATTTTGTTAGTTATCACTCTGTTACTGTTAGACCGAAATTTGGGCCTAACACCCAAATTCTATGTGAAATCCTCACAATCACAGATCACAGATAAAAAGCAGTAAAATAAGAGGAGACACACGGGATTTTTATAGTGGTTCGGCTCAATCCAAGCCTACGTCCACTTTATAGTTTCTTAAATCCTAAGAAGCTATTACAATGTTGTTTGTTTGCAGTTTATACACGAAATCCTCGTGTTTACAATGAAGAAGAGGAGATTATACACGAAATCCTCGTGTTGTAATGTGGAATTCAACTTTTAGGTTATGCAATAGCCTTGCGAAGAACCATAGTTGAAGCCATGGAGAGTTAGAGTTCCAATAGTCCCTTGAAATAGCCATGTTGTGGTGTATTTACAGGCGTAGAGGAGCCTCTGGGAGTCCTGAATCGGATCGGATCGTAGGGGCACGTGGCAGGCCATGAGGTGATCTCGGAAGCAGTGGAGAAATGGTCTTCAGATCGTGCTAGGACAGGTGGAGCTCGATCCAGATCAATAGGAAGTAGTTACTCCTTGAGAACAGGTCAAAGTTGAGGTGTAGCAGCAGGTCGAAGCGGTTCGGTTCGGGTCCTCTTCCTTCCGAACCGATCCGGAGCATTCCAACCGAAGGCGAGACGTGTTGCTATACATCTGGTGCAAGGCGGGTCGGTTCGGACTTCCGATCCGAACCGAGTTGGTGTCTTCGATCCGAAGAGTGGAAGCACTTCAGTGCAGTGTGTAAGGCGGGTCGGGTTCGGATGATCCGATCCGAGGTGAGCTGGAATCCAAGTCTGAGCATCTTCGAAGTGTGGAGTCGGAGCGGGTCCGATCCGATCCGGGGGGTCAAGCCAATTTCCAAATTCCAAGTTTCCGGTTCTGCATGCGTTCACGGAAACGGGCATAACTTTCAAACCGTAAGTCCGATTGAGCTGAACCAAAGCTCAAACTGAAGCTGATTCAGAGAGCTACAAGAGTTACCGAGCTTAGCTCCGTAATCGCTGTTTTCGGGCCCAAAAAAGATCATCTGATAGGAGTTCCGGGCCATTCTTTGTTTGTGATGCGACTTCAACCAAATCGCTTGCTGTCTTCTGACGGTATTCCCAATACTCTAGTGTGTGGTTTATCAGAGATTCCATATATGACTGCTTTGACTAAAATGCGTCTCAACAGTTACAATCATTATATTTTGAACATTTTTTTCTTCAATTGAATGATTCTAGTTGTTAAACTATAGATCTGAGATAATGAATAATCTTATTTCATTATATTTTGTGATAGAGTAATTCAATCCTACAAACATAAATTGATTTGTTATAATATGAACTGTGCATGACACTCACCCAGTTATCGAATTCTACTAATTTGAGATTCAGTTGTAGATGCTTAATCTTAAGTTTATATGAGTGAAAGAAAGTGCTTCTATAACTTATATATTCCTATGATTATTATATGATCAATCTCTAGTACCAGGAAACACTATTTAAAAGTTAAACTTTCATCTGGTAGTTCTGTAATATACACCGATATAAGATTCTCGTATGAAATACTGATAGCAGTTTTGATAATATTAAATGTGTATATAGGTAATTACGATAGTTTATTGACCTCTGATATTGGTCAGGGTGTTTATATAATTTTAAAACATCTCTTTACACCTAGTATGAAAGATATGAATCAATATTTAATATTGTGCCTGTATATATGTATGTAACGGCTTTGATTTCTAGACATAAGTTAAGCTGCTATTAGATTTAAACTGTTTTCATACATGTTGCAAACATGATAATATATTATGCGCATGTAATACTTAGTTTGCAAATTGTCAATATTCCTAAATATTGTGTTCTGATAGCATACATTGATGCACAATCTGTTATGATGATGATTGATATAGTTAAGATACAAGCAGTTTGTTTTCTCCTGCAAATATGTATATAAACGTTTATAATCTATTATGCCTTCTACCTGTTTGATATTATGTCTCTGTTAACTTTGACGTGAAATCATCTCAGTTATATTCATGTATAATTTGATCAGTTTTGTTTAGCTGTTTTGATACCGCCAAGAACATTAATATTATGATGTTATCTCATTTTATACACTTACATGAATAACTTATTTATGCATGTGTATGTTGACATGAATTCATTCCAAGTGATTCATATATGATTGGATAATATCGTGTAACTATTTTTGCATTCATATGATCTTATAAGTTGCAGTTCTGTAAAACTCTGGAAGTACTTTAGATCTGTAATGGCAAGTTTTAATTCTGATGAGTTGAAAGTCAGTTGTACATAGATGATGTATGAGATGTTATGGTGACGGAAACGGGGTATTTGAGCGTGACATTTGAGCGGGGAATGTGAGCGTGGTACTGTAGCGAACGGGGAATGTGTTTTTAGCTGCGAACGGGGTATTTGAGCGTGGTATCTGAGCGGAGTATTTAATTGTTAAATTAATGATTTTGATTTAATTTATGTACTGATTTTTAATTGGACCGTTAAATCTACTTAGCGAATGTATTTTTACCATGTTAAAAAAAATGAAAAATTACATTAAGCATTAACAAATAGTCTACATTAGGCATTAAGCATTAATAATGCAGTGTACAACAAAACACTAAAAATTTGGTTGAAGGTGGAACTTAATCTCTGGTTTCTCTCCAACAAGCCATGTGCACTTACCAACTAAGCTATGTTTACTTTTAATTCCCAATGAGAACAGACAGTTTAATTACCTTGCGTCGGACGCGTCCGACGCCATAGGTATAATTTTCAGCGTTCGGAAATCGTGGCATTTGAACGGAGTAAAACTCGTTGGCGTCCGACGCGTCCGACGCCACTGAAAACCTCAGCGTGGCATTTTTGGCTACGAACGCACCCTTATTCTATAGTAACAACTGAACTAGAATGTATTTAATTGTACTGCATTTTGTTTTATCTGTTAAATGGAAACTATACACTGCGGCATATACCCTGTTGTGTCAATAGTATTGATTCCTATTATAAATTAGGCTTTAATAGGCCCGCTTTCAATTTACGATAAAAGGTTGGGCTGCGCCCCTTCCTTTTAAAAAGTTTTAAAATTCTTTTATGTCCAGTTAACATATTAAAGTTTTCAAAAACTGTTTTGATTATAACTTATCCCAATTTAATTAAAGTCTGAAACATTCAGCATCATATATATTGTTTTTAATTATATAATGTGATAATAAACACTTGTTAATTTTGCATTAATTTTACCAATATAAAATTCGCATATTTTATAAATAACATTGTTTGTAAATTTGAATTAAAATCCCTTTTAAACTATTGTTTATATTAAGTCATGGTGACGTCTTCCAATAATACATCCATCAATGTCCAAAATCACTGGATATAGGTAATGCCAAAGCATTGTGCATCCTTTTATTTTGGTTATATGCGACGGGGTAAAAGTGATACAAATTGTATTATTTGGTATGACTTAATTAAGCTGCATAATAAGATTATGGCTTACAGACAAATAGCATGAATTGTTCTATAGTTTGAGTAAGTGAATAATACTAACCAATATGTTCATCATGCGATCCAAGGGTTATATATGCGATATAATTGACATAGGATGTCTACCTAAAAGACTCTGTTTTGGGATTAGCTAAAACTAAGTCAAGGCATGATTAGATATGGAACTTGGAACACACATACACACACACACACACACACATATATATATATATTAAAATATAGGGATGTTGATTTCAGTGGGAGCATATTTATTTTATTTATATATTTATAATGCAATGATTGGTATTATTTTGATTGTCAAAATTTATGATATAAAATTATTTATCATTATTATTTATTATCTCTTGTAGATACTAAATGACAAGCAACACCAATAATTTATCACTATGGTCTGTTCTTAAAAAAGAAAAACTGAATGGAATTAATTTCCTTGATTGGCACCGAAACTTGAGGATTATCCTCAAGCAAGAAAGAAAGTTATATGTACTTGATGGGCCTATTCCAAGGCTCAACCAAGAACTGCATCCCGTGCAGAGATAAATGCCCATAAGAAGCACCAAGATGATGCTCTTGATGTCAGCTGTCTCATGCTAGCAACCATGACTGGGGGCTTCAGAAACAACACAAGTTCATGGATGCTTATGAGATGATCAGGCACCTTAAGAAATTGTTCGAAGGGCATGCTCGACAAGAAAGATCTGACACAAGCAAGGCTCTATATCACTGCAAAATGAGAGAAAAGGAACCCGTTGGTCCACACGTACTGAAGATGATTGGATATAGTGAGTATCTCGAAGGTTAGGGTTTCCGTTAACAGTGGAAGCTCAAACTGATCTTGTACTACAATAATTAAACAGGAAGTATTCTCAATTCATCATGAACTATCTCATGAATGAAATTGTGAAGCCCTTAACTCAGTTATTAAGCATGTTAAGAACTGCTGAGAATAACATGAAGAAAGTAGAACTAGCTGCTATAATGATGGTACAAAAGGAGAATGCTAAACCCAAGGGCAAGGGCAAGAAAAAGCAGCTTAAGAAGACTGCTAATAAGACCAATTTCAAAAGGCATCAAAGCCTAAAGGAGCGGTTCCCAAAGAGGGTGATTGTCACTACTGCGGAAAATTGGCTCACAGGAAACACAACTATTCTGCTTATTTAGAAGATCTAAAGAAGAAGAAGGGAAGTTGGACTTCACCCAATTCAAGTATAAATGTTATATATGTCAATTTATCTACTTCTACATCTTGGGTATTGGATACTGGATATGGATAACTTATTTGTGTCAATTTACAGGAAACGCAAAGGAGTAGAAACTTGGTAGGAGGAGAAGTGGACTTGCGAGTGAGAAATGGAGCAAATGTTGCTGCATTAGCCATAGGAAGTTGCCACTTGTCCTTACCAACTGGGTTAGTTATAAAATTAGAAGATTGTTATTTTGTGCCTTCTATTAAAACAAATATTATTTCTGTATATTGTTTTGACAAGCTAGGATTTTCATTTATAATAAAAGACAGATGCTGTTATTTAAATGAGATATTTTATGGAAGTGCACAATTAGTTAATGGTCTCTATGTTTTAACTTTGATGTGCCAGTTTACAACATTAATACCAAAAGGATTAAATCTAATGATTTAAACCCAATATACCCTTGGCATTGTCGTCTAGGCCATATAAACGAGAAACATATATCAAAACTTTATAAAAATGGAAATTTGGATTCATTTGATTTTGAATCATATGAAGAATGCGAATCTTGTTTATTAGGCAAGATGACCAAAGCTCTTTTCACTAGACACGGTGAATGGGCTAATGATGTATTGGTTCTTGTACACAGTGATGTATGTAGACCAATGAGTACATCATCTAGAGGTGGTTTTTTTTACTTCATTACATTTACTGATGATTTCAACAAATATGGATATGTGTATCTTATGAAACACAAATCAGAATCCTTTGAAAAGTTCAAAGAATCGAAGAACGAAGTTCAAAACCAACTTGGTAAGAATATAAAAACTCTTCAAACAAATCTAGGAGGAGAATATTTTAGCCAAGAGTTTAATGACTATCTGAAAGAGTGTGGAATTGTACCACAGCTCACTCCATCGGGAACACCACAATGGAATGATGTATCCGAAAGGAGAAATCGCACCTTATTAGATATGGTACGATCAATAACGAGTCAAACAGATCTTCCAATAAGTTTTTGGGGTCATACCCTTGAAACAACTGCATTCATACTTAATCGAGTTCCCACTAAAACGGTTCTGAAGACACCATATCAAATATGGACTGGGAAATGTCCCGATGTCTCTTATAAAGATTTGGGGATGTGAGGCTTATGTTAAGTGTCTTATCACTGACAATCTCAGACTCAAATCAGATAAGTGTTATTTTGTGGGATATCCAAAGGAAACAAAAGGATATTATTTCTACGAACCTTCAAAGAATAAAGTGTTTATTGCTCGATTTGGTGTTTTCATGGAAAGAGATCTAGTCTCTAAAAGTACCAATGGGAATAAAGTAGAACTCGAAGAAATTCGGAAACCACAAGATACTATTGAACCTGAACTTGAAATTGAGCAAGAACCACAAGCTGTTGTGGAAACCGAAGATGCTCAAATTACATAAAACATTCGTAGATCTGGTAGAACACGTCATGAGCCCGATAAATATTTTGGATATCTAATAACTCAAACATGAGACGTAATGCTCATAGATCAAGATGAGCCGACTTCTTACCAAAAGGCTATGAATGGACCAGAATCTGAGTAATGGCTTAAAGCCATGAAATCTGAAATGGATTCCATGTACACCAACCAAATGTGGACTTTGGTTGATCCACCTGACAAGGTAAAACCAATTAGGTGCAAGTGGGTTTTCAAGAAGAAAACTGACATGGATGGTAAAGTACAAACCTATAAAGACCGGTTGGTGGCGAAAGCTTTCAAACAAGTTCAAGGAGTTGATTATGATGAAACTTTCTCCCTAGTGGCTATGGTTAAATCCATTAGGATTATGCTTGCATTTGCAGCCTTTTACGATTACGAGATCTGGAGACCTGGCAGATGGATGTCAAAATCACATTCCTTAATGGGAATCTTATCAAGGATTTGTACATGACACAACCTGGGGGTTTTGTCAATCCAAAGGATGCTAGAAAAATATGTAAGCTGCAATGATCCATATATGGATTGAAACAAGCATCTCAGAGTTGTAATCTTCATTTTGATGAAACAGTCAAAGAGTTTGGCTTCATTAAAAATGAGGATGAACCCTGGGTATATAAGAAAATCAGTGGAAGTAACATTATATCCCTACTATTATATGTGGATGACATATTACTTATTGGGAATGATGTTAATTGATTACAAGCGGTGAAGACATGGTTGGGAAATTTTTTATCAATGAAAGACTTAGGCGAGACAACCTATATTTTAGGTATTAATATCTATAGAGATAGATTAAGAAAGTTATTAGGCCTAAGTCAGAGTACATGCATTGATAAAGTGCTGAAAAGATTTGGCATGCACGAGGCAAAGAAAGGATACGTACCCATGTCACATGGTATATCACTTTCTAAGTCCCAATGTCCTAAGTCATCAGATGATAAGGAACACATGAAGATGATCCCTTACACTTCGGCAATTGAATCAATCATGTATGCAATGTTGTGTACTCGTCCAGATGTCTCCTACGCTGTAAGTATGACAAGTAGATTCCAATCAGATCCAATTGAAAGTCACTAGACATCAGTCAAGAACAATCTTAAGTACCTGAAAAGGACTAAAGACTCAATCTTGATATATGGTGGTGAAGAGGAATTAATGGTAAAAGTTTACACAGATGCTAGTTTCCAGACTGATAAAGATGACTACAAGCCACAGTCTGGTTATGTGTTTTTCTTGAATGGTGTTGCTGTTAGCTGGAAAAGTTCAAAACAAGAAACAGTCGCTGATTCGACTATGGAGGCTGAGTACATTGTTGCTTCAGAAGTTGCTAAGTTGGTTGTTTGGATTAAGAAATTCATCACTGAGCTTTCTGTTGTTCCATCCATTGTTGATCCAATAGATCTTTATTGTGACAACAATGGGGCCATTGCTCAGGCTAAGGAACCTATATCACATCAACGATCCAAACACATACTTCGACGATACCGTCTCATCCGTGAAATTATTGGAAGAGGATATATACATATCTGTAGAGTCCCAATGGATAATAATGTTGTAGACCCACTGACTAAAGCTTTGTCACAGCAGAAGAATGATAGTCACACTAGTTTCATGAGTATTCGTAAAAACGAGTGATTGGCTCTAGTGTAAGTGGGAGATTGTTAAAGTTTGTGCCCTAGAGGCAACTGTTAGATGTGAATAATAATAACATTATTGATGTTATATTTTATTTGGAATAAAATATTCTGTTATTTTATATTTACTGCGTAATATAAATATTAACATAATAAAAGTCCTTAGAATAATAATACAGATTTATATAGTTTCAAGTAAGTGACTTGAACATGATATTACATAAAATATTAAGTATTATAATTCTTGAATGTCCCTAATCAAGTTTTATTGTTTATATAGGACAACAATAGAGCAATGAGACTAGTGTGTTGATTGACTGATGATCACATCTCATTGATCATTAATATACGTGATATTAATGTCAAAACATAAGTATTAGAGAATAACGTATTAGGCTGACCCAACATGAGAATAACTACGTGGAATGTAATTAATAGTATCATAAGTTATGCTTATAGTGACAGTCATTTAATGGTCCTCAGACCTGAAATCATTATAATTTTATTCGAAGATATTTGTGTTTTGATGTCATCAAAAGTCGCTCGTAACTAAGTTGACGATAAAGGTGATTATTGGATACATCTCAAATCGAATGAAAATTATGAATGATCGAGATGGAATTTAACCCTATAATATACATACATACATGCATACATATATATATATATATATATATAATTAGCCATGGGCCTATTCATTGAGTGAGAACATGAAATGCATGGCCGTGCTCAAATATTGATTTGTTTTATATAGTCTATTGATCGATCAAGTTAAACGGATTAAATTATAAAGAGGATGATACATTCCATGCCTCCATTTTAATCTTGGATATATTGGTTAAAAGGGTTAAATTACGTTGAGACACTAATCACTTTGAATCATTAATATTATTATAACTTGGGTAATAGTGATTATTACTAGATTCCGCTCACTGTTTACTGTTTAAATATTGTCTAAATTGTTGTCAACGTTATGATAACCTGTAGGGTCACACATAAGAGCGTTGTATAGGGTAAGAGCTATTCTTAATAAAGGAAAGTAAAAGGTTGAATTTTTCTTTTATTTTGAAGGGTTGAACGGGTGAAAAAGATTATCTAATATCTCGTATAGTCATATTATAAAACAAGGTTGATGCCTCATTTTATTTTATCACAACAATGATATTCAGAAAAACCTAGATCCCAAAATCGGCTAGTACCAACTCACCTTCCCTCAGTCTGATTTCGACAACGACGTTCGTGGATTCCAATAGAGACGCTTATTCTCGAGTGTCCGATTCGATTCAATCAAAACCGTCTTTGTTGATTTAGCCATTCGAAGAACAAGTTTCATTTGATTCTGCGATTGAAGAAAGGTAAATGTTTAAATTCAATTTGGATTCGAATTTCAAACTAAGATTGATTAAAAAATTATTGTTATCCACTGCGTCAAGATCCAAAGATTTCCTTCATATTAAATGCTGATGTAGCTGTAAATATTTTTGGCTTAAATATTCCGCCTTTAGCCCTTGTGATCATTCGGTGCTCAGTTCTGGCTTGACCTCTAATAGGTGGTAAGTTTCTTCCATTGTCTTGATTAGTAACGCTCTCTGTTCTACTCATCTCTATATTTGTATTATTTTCATCAGTTTCATATACTTCCTTTGCTGAGCGGTTTGAGCTTGATGAGTATGACTAGTTTGATGATTAGTTCTATGACCCGACCCAAATGGTAAATTGAGTTGTGACTTTGATGGATCACTGGTCCCTTCATCCTCCACATTTATGTTGATATCAGAATATAGAGGTAAGTCAGGAATATACCTTTTTGGATTGTAATTTTTTCTTGTGGTTGTTATGTTCGATCTATTAAATGGGAACATGCTCATTGAAAACATGTCTACTTATGATAACTTCCCATTTTCATCCAGACACTCATAACCCTTTTGATTAGTTCAATACCCAATAAAAGTAAAGGGTTTGGATCTAAAATCTTGGTTATTCTTATTATAGGGTCTAAGATAGGGAAAACACAGACAACCAAAATTCTTTAGCATCTTATAATCTGGTTTTATCTCGACTAACTTTTCTGTAGGGCATAAACCACTTAACACTAACCTATTAACTTGATAAACGACAATGTTAAAAGCATCTGGTCAAAATTTTAGTGGAACTGATGCATGAGCTAATAAGGATAAACCAGTTTCAACTATATGTCTGTGTTTTTTTTTCTACTAGCTCATGTTTCTCAGATGTATAGAGGTAGGTAGTTCTACATAATGCTTTTTTGATGAAAGTAATCACTAAGAGACTTGTACTCACTATCACTAGCTGTTTGAAAAAAAAACCGACTATTGGTTTATTTCATAATCATGGTTATGAAATGCACGAAAAACGTTATAGACTTTGGACTTCATTTTTAAATAATAAATCCAAGTGCGTCTAGAGAAAGGGTCGACAAAATAGATGTGGTATTTATAACCATGATAAGAACTGATGGGTGCAGGACCCCACATATATGAAGCAACCATTGCAAGTGGTTGTTTATATTCAGAGTCAGTGAATGATAATTTGTGACTCTTTCCTAGTTTGCAATAGATACACATATATGGTGATGCACAATTATCAAAGGGAATATTGCTTTCAAGCAACATCTTTCTAACAATTTATCATTAGGTTGACCCAGCTTATTATGCCAAAAATCAAATATATTTTCACTTCTACTATTAATTGCCATTTCAGAAACATTACAATTACTATCATTACTAACAAACTTTTTGCAAATAACCGAGTTAAACTTATAAAGGATATTGTCAGCTCCACCCAGCAAAAGAATTTCTCCAGTTAATACGTCTCTTACTAAACTGTAGCTAGGATAGAATTCAAAAAATACATTATTATCGTTAGCAAATTGGGGCACACTAATGAGATTTTTCTTCTTCTTATTTTTGCACTCTTAGAATATTATACAAATATATTTGCCTTTTCCCTTTGACATGTGCATTTCCAGTGTGTGTTATATTTACATAATCACCATTACCTAAGCAAAGTAGCTGCATACCATTGTACTCCATGTCACCAGTAATTTAAATTCTCCCAATTGCTAGTAATATGATTTGTGGCACTTGTATTGGACATCGTAATTTCTCAAGAATGAGCGCTGCTTTAGTAGCTTCACTTAGTTGACAACTTTAATATTGTTTTGATGGTTTGCATCACTTTTTGTTTGAGTTAGGTTCGCATTGCCATTGCTATTTCTTTGATTTCTTGAGTTTTGACCTGGCAAAAGATTGGAACTGATAGATGATAGTAACCGAGGACTTATCAATCTATCTTGCTAGAAGTATCTTGTATATTCATTGTTGCTAACAATCTTATTTTCATTATCAGTAATTAACTTTTGTGGGACATGCAATGGGCCAAAAATGAAGCCTTTAAGTCCATGCCCTTGAATGAAAGTTTCCACTTGCAATTTCCAAATGTGATAATTATCCTCCTTTACATGTACAATAATTAGTTGACTTTGTAGACTGATTACTATTTTGATCATTGTGTTGGCTTTAGTAGTGAGATTAGGCTACGTTGATGCAACATTGCCAGGTTCGGATTGATTATCTTGGGCTATAATGACAAAATAGTTTTAGATGTAGAAACAAAATACAGAAGATCGACTGATCCTATAGGTATTGACTTTTATTTCATGAAATATGATGAAGAAGGTTGTCAGCAGCAACATTTTGATTTTAAAAAAAAATGCTTTTTGAAATAATTTGGATGGCTCATACTGAATTCTCGTTTCTTAAAAGAAAATTTTGATTAATGTACTGGATTCCTTGATTTCCGTAGATAGTTTTCTTCAAGAAATAATGTTGCAGCTAAGAACTTGCAAAAGTTCTTTAGCATGACACTTGATTTCAGATGAAAAAGCTATCTTTAACTCCCAAATAAGTATAATCTGATGGAACAATAATATTTGACCAACAAAATTGATTTGAGACTGTTTTTATTTTCTGAAAGCGTCTTTAATAAACACCTATCTGAGGCATTCAACTTCGACAAATTCTTGAGAAAGAAAGAGGATCTTGATTGTTGTGAAGCATCCTCTTTGATACCATATTACTGTTAGTATGAATCTGATGCAATAGGTTGGTAAATTGATGATTTGAATTATAAGGAAGAATCGTAAAATTAAGTTGTAGTATTGAACTGCAAAGTGAAAAGATATGTACTCAATAATATAGCAAGTATATATAATACATCATTGTGGGCTGAAATGACTCAGGCCCATTAACACATAAGCCACAAATACAAAAGCAAACATACGAAATACACAGTCATTCTAATAAAATTTTGAGATTATACACTAAATAATGTTTATGAATTGAATGAATAAATTATCTTTATACCATAAATTACATGGAGCAAAAAATTAAGCATATAAATATTATTTCTAGCTTTTAATTGAATTAAATTAGATAGAAAATATAGCAACTTGTACTTCATCAACATCTAAACTAAATAAAAGTATATTGACTTATACACTTGATAGAAGAGCAAGAACTAGGAAAACATTATATTGATTTACATAACAGGTTATGAAATTGTATGAAAGGGGGCAACTGAAGCATAAAATAAGGCATATATATTTTAACAATTTGGATCATGGTGTGTGCATATAAGGTTTGAAAAGAAAAAAAAGGAAGACAATTAATGAGTTCTATTATGTCATGTTGTCATCAATCTGTGTTCTAACAAACTTTCTAGTATAGAAACTATGTACAATATAAACATTAGAATTTCATACATGTTAACTCGTTAATCTTAAAAATATGTAATGAGCTTAAAGGTTAAAATCAAAGATAAAAAAGGTACATCTTGAGACCGAGTGATACAAAAACCTTAACTGCAATAAATCAAGTTTGCTAATTTTAAATCCAAAGATGGTTGTTTAATTTTTAAATTTTAAAAATATTAGATTGAATCTCCTATTACTTTCGACTATATAATGATCCATCAATTGATTTGTCGGTCATTTTTGAATTTTTACATTGAATTTGATTCAATTCGAATTTAGATTGAACTGGCTTCAATCAACTTATTTAAATTGGACTGATCCAATATATTAGAAAATTAATCCATGTATACCTCTATTCAACCTTTCCTAAAATCATCAAAACCTCAACTTCTTATCAGATTTTAAAAGACTACAACACCAAAAATTAGTAAAGCTTTCCTATTTGTTTGTGTAAAAAATGAAAAGATTAGAAAAATTGAAATAAACTAGTCCAAATTTATTTGATCCCTACTCGGTAAAGATTTCTTAGTATCAATAGGGATAAATAATTGATTTACCTTTAAATAAATAGTAAATGAGGCATATCTTTTAATACCTTTTTAGTTTAGGGCCTCAGATCGATATTCCTCTTAATGTGATATAAATAATTGTAGTATTGAACAAGGTTATCATAAAGTGAATAGTAAACTGTAACCTTTAACTTCTAGATCCAAGCAGATTTAAGTCATAAATAATGGATTTAAAAATCCCTATTGTTAAGCTTAATATGCACTTGGAAATTAATTTTGATCTTTGGACTTCTACATCTAAACCTAAAACTCAAAACTCTTGTTCACTTTTTATTTGATTCGAAAAATTAGAATTGAAGTTGTAGTTAGACTCAAATAAATTTACTGTACATATCATCAGTATGTATTAAATGAATTTTCTTCATTGTAGTTTTAACTAGTGTGAATCAGAATGAAAATGAAAATCGAATTGGAGAGAGAGAGAGATATTCCACCAAAAAAAGATTTAAATCATAGAATTTTAAGATTTTTGAAAATAATATGAAGGCGAACTGACCAAAATTTTGTTTACCGTAGCGAATCGATCAGTGAATGATCGAAAAAAACTGTCTATAGCATCTTTATGTACCATTCTATATTAGTAAGAATAAAATATAGAATTAAAACTTTTCAGATAGTATAAAACGGTCAAATAGATTTAAAATGGCTATGGTAGCATCAGTTTAAGCATGTTATGACTGAGAAAAAACATCAAAAATAGACAAGATATCCTATATTTACTACTACACAGGTTTATACTAACGCATACATGTTGACTTTCAACCACGCGCTGTAACATTCAAGTTAACACATATCAATGTGGACTCTTCTCTTGGATATAACAAAAGTAATTAACATTAATGCTTTCTATATTTTAATGTGTATCACCCAACACTTATCTGAAGAATTGATTTCTTTTTGAATAGCTTCTTCAGAAAATATCATGACATGTATGCAGAGTTTGATGCAGACGCTGATTTGCCCGAATAAAATTTTGTTCACACTTTTTTTTAAGTGTGAACAAAACACTTTCCTCCTATTGGAGGAATCAGGTGGGTCACACATGGACCCCCCTGAATTCCTCCAATAGGAGCTGAGTGTTTTGTTCACACTTGCTAAAAAGTGTGAACAAAATCGGACTCGATTTGCCCGATGAAGCTCACATTTCAATGCATGATGGTGAGAAATGGTCAGAGAAATGAATACTAGTGGAACCCACTTTACTATCAAGAAAGTATATATATAAAAGAGCAAACTACATATTCCATGCACGAGCAATGCAGGTAATTTCAGTAATGCTATTGAAGCAACTACATTGTGAGTTTGTTGACACCCTAAAGTAGGATGTCATGGTGACACAATGTTGTGATTGATGGAAATAAGGGTGGACCCGTATGGACCCCCCTGATTTTCATCAATCACACGCCGAGGTCACCGTGACACCCTGCTTTTGGGTGTCAACAAACTCAAGCTCAGCAACCTAAGCCATATAACAGTCAAATCCCCCGTTTCAGAGCAATGGTTTGTTGGTTCAACAGAGAATTTCTCTGAAAAAGTTCCAGAAACATTTCACGAAAACATTAAACCAAATCAAGACAACATTGATCAAGAAATTGCAGATACTGCTAGGGATATGCAGTTTACTTCCAACCTTAAAATTAATAATGGGAATGGCACACAAAGAAATCCTATTATTAAATCAGGAACTGCAAAATTTTTTGAAATAAATCACAACACAGAGGCAACTTCAAAACAGGTCATTGAGCCTTTCATCCTCGAGGAAAGCTCAAGAATAATTATAAGCATTGATGATATGAATACAGATAAAATAACTGCTAATGATGTATGCATGCTTGACCTTGCTTCCAGTCCGGTGGATCCAAGTCCATCCTTATTGCCTAAAAGTTTAGCTCCACTGTCTCATTAAATATTTTCTGAAGAAGCTATTCAAAATGTAGTCAATTTGATTTCTTCTGCAGCAAACTCTGCAAACAAAAAGAAAAAGAAAAAAAAGCAAGATAACAAAGCTCAATGACTCGATTCCTCAGAAGTACTCAAAGATGAAGAGGGTTCTGAATTCAGAAACAATTACATTACCAAAAATGATAAATGGATTGACCAGCTAAGTATCAGAGACAACAAGCAATATAAGAAAAAAGCAACAAAATGGGAGTTAGAGAGGATGCAAGTACTTATAGTGTAACTGCAGCACTCAGCATCCTTTTTTATATCCTTAATACTTTTTAATATAATGACGATTATCACTTGGAATGTTAGGGGTCTCAACTCACCTGAAAGGAAGTTGGATCTATTTACATTATTCAACTCAAACAAACCTGAAATTTTGGGCTAGTTAGAGCATAAATTGGATGACTCTAGAATTAAAGATTACTAACTGAAAAAACTTTATGATTGGAAGTATAAACAAAATAGCAATTAAGGTGGTAATGGTGGAATCTGGACTATGTAAGACCCAGACATTTGAGATTTAACCTCTTATCAACTTGATTTTCAATATATTCACTATTCCTTTAAAAATAAGGAGGTTTAATTATCCTTATTACATTTATTTCTGCTTCAAGTAGTGAACAAGTTTGACTATCCCTTTAAAATAACCTCACTTCCTTCAGTAAAAATATTTCTGCTCCTTGGGTGATTATGGGTGACTTCAACACCACACTTCACTCTTTTGAAAAAAAAGAGGGAGTTCCCTTACCTTTTAGCAAAATGGAAATGCTAAATAATTTAATGATTAAAAGTGGTTTATTTCATCCAATTTATATGGTAATAAATACACTTGGAAATCAGGTGAATTTAGGAATATTCATTGCAAACTTGATTGAGTGTTATTCAATAAAGCTTTTATTGACACTTTCTCTGACTATAATTGTAACACTCTTCCTCAAGTCACAAGTGATCACACCCTATTAAGGGTCGTTTTATTTTCTGACTACTAGTCCAAGTTTAACTATACATTCAGATATATGAATGGCTGGTCTTATGATTGCATTTATAAGGATGTTGTTAACAATAGTCTCATTAATAATTTTTTTGGCACTACTCTATTCAGATTTAGTAAAACTCTCAAAGATATTAAAAGCAATCTCAAGCATTGTAATAATAATAGGAAAAATAATAACATTCGATTGTTAAGGGATAGTCGTGAAAAGTTGCAGAATACTATAGATGATGACAATTCAGACTAACATTGTTATGGATTTTTATAATGCTCAGGTTGAGTTTGCCAACTCTCTTCATTTCCATTCCATTAATTTGAGGGAAAATGCCAGAGTTGATTGGACATCCTGTGCTGATGAGGCCTCTAGGTTTTTTTATGCTAAAATGAATATAAGAAAGCACTGTAATGATATTGGTAATGTTATTCACACTAGTGGTAGTATTATAAACAAGGCTTCTTTCAAAGAGATTGAATCTTTAGTTTATTTCAAAACTCCATATAACTCTAATGATTACAGGGAAAATTTCCCTGTGTTTATTTTAAATTTCTTGTTAATGAAAATAACCAGGAAATTCTTTTGGTTCCTTTTAAAATAATGGAAATAAAAAAATATTATTTTTAGAGCCAATAATGATAAAAGTCCTACTCCTAATGAATTTAGGGACAAATTTTACAAACTTCATTGGATTTTTTTTGCAAAATCAAGTTGTGAATGTGGGTTTTGAAAATTTTAATTCTGGCAAGCTTCTTAAAAAATTTAACCACACTTTTTAAACCTTATTCCCTAAGCTTAAAATTCCAAGTGGCTTAGAAGACTATAGATCATTGCTTATTGTAGTTCCATTAATAAAGTTATTTCTAACATCCTTTACAATAGAATTTTAAAAAAAATTGAAAATTTTAATTTTTGAAAACCAAAATGCTTTCATCCTTTACATGCTTATATCTGAAATTTCTCTCCTTGCTCATGAGATGATAAGAAACTTTAATATTAATAATAAAAATCATATGTGCATTAAAGTGGATTTGCATAAAGTTTTGATAAAATTAATAGAAAATTCATATTACATATTATGAAACAATTTTGGCTTTAGTAAAAAAAAAAAATCTGTGACCTGGTTGGTGAAATGCATAGAAAATGTCACAATCTCTATATTAGTCAATGGGTCCCCAAAGGAATCATTCACAGTAATTGTGGAATTAAACAAGAGGATCCACTCTCACCTTATTTGTTTACAATGGTGATTCTTTACTAACTTAATGGATATTGAGTAATTAAAAGGGAATAACAAACCAATAAATAGAGTTAAGCCTACTGTTACCCATTTATTCTCTGCTGATGATCTTTTAATCTTTGTGGAAGCTGATAGTTTAAATGCTACTACTATTGTTAAAATCTTTGAAAAAATGGAAGCATTTGCAAGTCTTAAAGTCAATAAAAGAAAAGGCAAAGTCTATTTTAGTAAAGCTTGTAAGAACAAAGAGGAGATTGTCACTATTCTTAAATTTAAAGAAGGAAATTTTCTTGTTAAATATCTTGGTCTGCCTTTCAACTCTAATCAACTATATGAAAACATTGCTTTCGTCTTTATGATTCTATTTGAAGCAAACAAGAGGGATGATCTACTAAACTCTTATCTATTGTTGTTAGGCTAGAGTTGACACACGATGTCATCACTGCTATCATCATCTATTGACTGCATACTCACAACATCCCTATTAAATCGATTAAAAAATGTGTGCTTGTTATAAAATAAAACAAAACAAATAAAAGAGAAGAAGCCATTAGAAAGAACATAAGATACTAGGGGGAGACTTTTCATTTCTATTGATTCAGGTGTACAATACAATGTAAACAATCTCCCTATTTAAGAGTCTACATGACATGTAAATTGCATTAAAGTCTCCTAGAATATGAGCATATTCACCCATGTTACTTTTACATATTACAACATTCCCACTTGAATATGCGTATGCAAAGATCATAAAATTAATTGTCTCATTAGAATTTTTTTTATAAAAAATTCTGTGGGAAAAATCATAAACAAGGAAAAGAGTGTAATTTTATTTTATCTTTGGGTAACATGTTTTACAATGTTACAATGAGGGTTGATACTTAAGGATCAAGATAGTACCTCATTAAAATCTTACTAACAAAAATCCAATAGAAAAAATATTAGTAAAGGAAAAGAGTACATTATAGCATAATTTTATACGCTCCCCTTGACTTATGACACATTATTCAATTAGTCCATTGATGTGGTTGAAGCATGCCAACTCCATCTTCTAAAACATTGATTTGGAAATTTCCATTGAGAACAAATCTATCCACTTTTCTTGTAACTGGATTTGTTTCTCATTTTTCTTGTTATCCTTTTATATTTCACGTGTGAAGAGAAATTTAGAAGAAATGTGCTCCGTCCTATCACCCTTGATATAATCTATTTGAATATGAGCCACATAAGCTGTATTGCTGGATCAAACTGCTGCCTCGTTAGAACCTTAGTAGAGAAAAAACTTAATGAACGAAAATGAGTATAACATAAAATATCATATTTCAATAATTTACTATGTCAAATGCAGTATGATACTTCCGGATCAATGTAATGCCTCGTTAAAATATTATTAAGGTAAACCCAATGGGAAAAATATTAAATAAAGAAAAAGAGTACATTATAACTTATTTTCATATATTACAGTTTGAGTTGATACTTCTTGATCATGTACATTTTCGTCATCTTCTTTGGGTCTGTAAGGATCCTTTTTAATATCTAGTTATATGACAATCATAGGCATACTAAGTGGATATGCTTTGCCCATTTGAAAATGCTTTAAGAATTTCTCAATTTAATTTGATTGATGGGTTAATATGTCATTTGTACTATGCTCGATCTATAAGTTAAGTCAATATTTAGTTTTGCCAAGATCTTTCATTTCAAATTCCTATTTCAAGTAATCTACTGTTTACTCAATCTCTTTCAGAGCCCAATCACAATTATAACATCAACGTATACCGCTAAAATGGCAAATCCCTTTACCGATTTCTTTATAAAGACACATGAACAAATGAGATTGTTTTTTTTTTGATGCAACAAATGAGATTGTTTTTATATTCATTTTTTACCAAATATTCACTAAAACGGTTATGCCACATTCTTCCGAATTGTTTCAAACCTTATAATGATTGTCTCAGTTTTAATGAGTAAATCGACCTTGATTTTTCTTTGGCCAACTTATATCCATCTGGGATTCTCATGTAAATATTGTTATCCAAATCACTGTACAGATACGATGTTATAACGTCAGTTAATCTTATATCAAGTTTCTTAGAAACTACAAGGCTTATCAAATATCGAAATGATATGACATCCATAACAGGAGAGTATATAAGTCAAAACCTTGTCTCTACAGGAAGCCTAGCGCAACAAGTCGTGCCTTGTATCTCATAACTTCAGTTTTATCATTTCGATTTCTTATTTAAAGCGTCTTCTTTTTGCGATTTATATGCTACTAGTATTCATTTATTAATACACTTCATGTGCTTACAATTTTGTGCTTTAATCAGGTTTGCATATTGCACTTCACATTTGATGAATAAGACAAATTTCATTACAACAACACTAGCAGAAAGTAATCCACTCATCTTGAAGTATATCAAGATTTTCATTACAACAATACTTAGAAGAATGAAGTATGTCAAGATTTTCATTACAACAATACTTAGAGGAATATTGTAATCAATCGTCCATGTTCTTATCATTCTTTATAACCACAATTTTTATTTATATTCTTTAGGAACATATATATTTTAATAAATTTTGCTTCACGCAACTGCCACTTCAATGGATATTAAGAAGTTTCATTACGATAATTCTTGAAATCAGGAAGTGATCTACTCATCATGAATTATATCGATATTTTCATCACAATAATACTTAAAAGAATGTTGTAATCTACATTTTTTGTTCTTTGCATTCTTTATCACTACTAAAGTTATTTAAATTCTTTTGGAATTTGCATACTTTCATCATTCATACCTTTAAGGTATTGTAAACATTTTAAATACTTTCACTACTTTAATCAATTCAATTATCTATGAAAGTATAATGCTCATGGCACATAACATGTTGTTGACACTGTATGGTGCTTCAATAACTTTAGTGCGCTTTTGTCATTTTATATATTTCTAATTTTATCTTATGGATACAGGTCCATATATCGTATTAAAGAGAATTTCATGATGGCCAATCATGTTTCTTTCTAATATAGGATTTTTAATCAATTTATAAATATAAGCATTTTATTATTTATTAATTTATCATTGATGATTATTTCTTGCCAGTTTTATACATGATTTATTGAGATCTCAAAACTTATCATGTTTTAGGAACCTAAACCACTTCTAGGGTTATTTGACAATCATGTCATGGGATTCTTTCGAAGAACCCTTAAGTGTTTCTTCAAGAACACTCACCTCCTTTATTTGGCATCGTTATGACTTACTCCAAAATTGAACTGACTTTTATATCACATTTCAGTTGTGGTTTACACATTGTGATCCTTTAGGGGTACAAATCTATATTGTAGAAAGTCCGCTAGGGACGTAATCGATAATTTATGCAAGTTACTTAATATTTTGCATCATTTTGATATGTGGTAAATATTTAACACCAGTGATCAACATGAACTTATATCACTTTATACTCCCGTCAATGTTGACAAACATTGTCACATTAAATAGTAAACCCTCTTCGGATCCTCATTTTTGATCCATTATCACATTGTTGCTACAAAATACATTATATGTATTTCAATTATAGGAGGATACTACTCTTGTTAGTTGATAAGATGCGTTCATATTATATTGCTTATTCTCTTTCATTGAGCTAGCAAATTGGAGGAATTTTCTAATTATATAGATCATGACTTTAGGTCTTCCTATATTTGTGTTGATCAATTTTTATCATTAAATGATATCAATGCCTATATGGTGAGCTCATATTAGTTTAATCAAACAATCTTCAAGTTGTTAGTTAAATATTCGCACATATGTGTATATACGTGTGTCCACGTATTACATATGTAATAATTTTACATATTCTTTCTTGTTCGAGTTATCTATTTTAGAATAAATTGATTATAACGTTCCAAATCATTAAAAAAATTGCTTATCAAGCAAATTCAATGCGAATCTTAAAAACCATATTTTAATGTTCAAAACATCTAGTTTGGAACAGTATTAAACTTCTAAGTCAAATAAAATATATAAACAACTTCAAGTTGTTATAATTTATTCTTTAATACATATGTAAATGTAAATATATATATATAAGTAAGATACAACTCATTTTGAAAATTTTGGATGCATCATCATTTCCACATATGATGTAACTTCTTTAAAAGTACAGTGTTACTATTTCATACAGTTTCAATAAAGCTTCACACGTTTAAATTATGAATTATTTCAAATTCATTGATTGATGAAATTTAGGTTCCTATGCATATATATACGCGCACACGCACAAAAGTATATAGAGTTTATTAATTTATGGTGAACTTCTGGTTCTCAATCTTTTTACATACTTCTAATTTAGAAGCTTTTTCATTCTTGCTAATTGTCAAGATTTCAAACTAAAAACTTTATCAAAAAGTTTTTTTTTTCGTAATTCAACCAGTACGATGCATAACCTCTTCACTCCGGTCATCCTCAACGCCGAATGACCACGTTGCTTCAACATGCCTCAATCAACGTCTTACTTTGGGGAAACTACTTGGTGATTTGATGAATCTGACGGTGTGGCATTCAAAGTTGAATGTGATGATTCCAAAAAAATAACGTGACCTCAAGCCTCACCAACTAGAAAATGAACGAAATCGGGCAGGCAGCAGGGCTAAGTAGGTTATACCTATTATGGTATATCATCATTCGATCTAGAGGAACAATTTTCCCTTTTATATGCTTTCGAAAATACAGTTAATCGACCAACAACCGTGGTGATGATATATTTTGCATACTCAAGTTGAATGAGTGGCCGGTTTTGTGCGGCCTGGGTTGCAAGATGTTCTTGTTGAACCCTAGTTTCTTATCTTTAGAAGAATACTGATCGGGAGGTAGTCCCTTACCTAGTTATAGTTAGAAATCCAAACTCAAATACAAGCCTGTACGGTTTTATTTAGGAGCACTTAGCCTCCTATTCCTACACCTTCTTCTCAGCACAGGCCTGCCTCTGCACATATGCGTAGTGATTTTCCCTATCTTGGAGGTAAGCCTTTCAAAATTAAAATTGCCCTATCATTTATAGAAGGTAATATGTTTCTTTTGGATATATTTAGTCCAAATCACTTTTAAATCATTTCTTATTATTTATCATAAATTTTACCTATTTTTAATAATTTTTATTAGGTTGTTTCAGTCAGTTTCCAATTTCGGTCACTGAACTGCATTTATAGCGACCTTTTCAAAAAAAAAATTGAACTTATCTTAAAATCTATTTTTTTCACATGTGACTTTATTGGTTAAAGTGGGGTTGACCAAGGTCGGCATTCGATTTACAATTGCTTGAAGTATAATATCTTCAATTTCATGGGGAAAGCATGTAGCAGTAGGTAATATATATTAAATAGACATATTTATGAAAATACATGTTAATCTCACACACATACGTATAATTTGCTGTATATATATATATATATGTGTGTGTGTGTGTGTGTGTAATAATAAGAATTTAAACTTTTATATTTTAAATGATAAAATGAATGAAGTGATGTTTATTAACAAAATAGTTAAAAGTTCAGTTAACATGTTTATTATATATATATATTATATAATAATATTATTAATAATAATATTTTTAGAGAAGTCGCTGAGGAGCAATAGTCGGTCCAGGGCAGTCTGGGTTACCTAGGAAGTCCTACAGTAAATATTAGGTGGAGTGGATCCCCAAGGTGTGAAACTCTTCACTTATATTTGTTTAATATAGATGTTATGTTGATTGATGTGAATTTAAATTTAAAAAATCATTAAACCAAGCATAAGTGTTAATTACCAAATACTTATACATATATATTGTGATGTATATGCTATTTGATAATTGAATTACTTCATGTACCTACTGCTACATACTTTCCCAACATCAATGTTAGATAAGCCTGATTTTTCTGGCCCTATATGATTTGAAAATTACTTCCTGTACCTATTGCTACGTACTTTCCCTATGAAATTGAAGAAACTATAATTCCCAAAGATTTAATATGGAGTTTCTCTGCTGCTCTCACAAAATTTCTCATTAGTGTAAATAATGTGGCTTCGGTAAATGGAACTTGAACATTGAGAGACTAAAACCATAATTTAAATCCGCCAGTATTAAAGCGAATAAGATTCCCTTTGCATGTCATGGTACTTACCACTAGCACAAGTTTTTCATTAATGACTCCTATATGTACCATTTCTATGCTCTTGGAAAGACGCAGAACTGTGAACACATTGGTTAAGTGCACATGAGATACCAAATATATCCTTGATCTACTTGATTCCAAACAGAATAAATCAAGTGGTATTAATCAAATGAAAAAAATCTGCTTGTATAGATTAATCGGTGATTTGCCGAATCTGTCAATATGACATTTAAAGTTGAGTGTGCTGATTCCATAAAAATAACGTGACCTCAAGACTCGTCAACCAGAAAATGAACGAAATCGGGCAGGAAGCAAGGCTAGGTGGGTTATACCCATTAGGGTATATCATCACTTGATCTAGAGAAACAATTCTCCCTTTTGTATGCTTTCGCTATACGTTTGATCGACCAACAACCGTGGTGATGATATATTCTGTATACCTAAGTTGAATGAGTGGCCGGTTCTGTGCGGCCTAGGTTACAAGATGTTCTTGTTGGACCCTAGTTTTTTTATCTCTAGAAGAATACTGATCGGGAGGTAGTCCCTTACCTAGTCATAGTTGAAAATCCAAACTCAAATATGAGACCTTACGGTTTTAAATTTTAAATCAAGTATGTCAAAAAGGAGATGCGAGCTTTTTGGCTATTTTCCTATATTATATTTGGATTAGACATTATAATAATATCATTGGATTCTTGAATTAAAAATGATTGGGTATCGCAAAGTAAAAACACGTGCCATGTTTATGTGTGGTCATGTCTTATGAGAATTCCTTTCTTTTAAAGGATTACTAAAGTTAAGCAAGTTGTTTGTGATGTGAGTTTACTCACTGAAAGTATCCCAGACTGATCTGTATATGTAATACCTAAGTCAGAATAAGTATATTTTCCTGGTTGCACTGAATTCAGTTGAAGTTTCAGGAGAGGAGGTGTCCTGGTTGGAAATAGTGCAACCTAATTGTATTGGGAAGTACAAATAGATTGCACTTTATAGTTTAAACATAATAGTTCAACTTCATTGAACAATATCTTCATATGATATAGGTGAAAGTTGGAACCTAATTGTATTGGGAAGTACAAATAGATTGCACTTTATAGTTTAAACATAATAGTTCAACTTCATTGAACTATATCTTCATATGATATAGGTGAAAGTAGGAGACATTTCCCAACAGAAAAGGGAAATGCAATCAGGTGTACTGTTTCTTTTACTATCAAAAGTGCAGTTCAGTTTAGAATAATAACACTTATTTTACTATACAAAAAGTGAGATACGAAAAAGTAGAGACGAGGGTCCAAGTTCTTCGAAGAAGAAGAACAAGAAAAATAAACACCCAAAGGTATGTACCGATCCGTGGATCGATATCGATCCCAGGTTACAAAAATTGGGAGTATTCCTAACTTCCAACCTGCTCTAAAGTCCATGCAAATTATTTAAACTGAAAATAATTTTTTGCAAATCTTAAAACATTCGCAAAGTAAGTGAAGGGAAAAAAAAAGAGAGATAAGAAAAAGCAGAGACCTTTTTAATTTTGGTTATCGAAATAATTTTTCCCTATTTTTAATAGTTTTATAAGGTTGTTTCAGTCGGTTTCAAATTCAGGTCACCGAACTGCATTTATAGCGACCTTTTCAAAAATCGATTTGAACTTATCTTAAAATCTACCAGTCTGATTTTTAAACTTTCTATTCCATTTGAAAACTCTTTTCATTTTGAGCCCAACATTTTTCGTTTCAGGAGAATCCGACTGTCGGATCTCCTCGTACGTCAATTTGAATTTAATGGTCGAAATTCGTGAATGATCGTTGCGCGACCCGTCCTATTCAAACCATTTTATAATATGTAATAAAACTCATCGATTCAGTCCAAACGTAATATATAAAATGTTTATAAACTCGCTTTAAAACGATTCAATCTCAAATTCAAGTTTAAATCAAAATTGAATGTTCCATATTATTATAATATTAAAATAATAATATTTTTCAAAATGAAATATTTTGAAAGATGACATTTTTACCTAGGTAACGACAGGCGGTACGTGTTGATTGGAGTTCGTGGTTTTTTCAGGTGTTATTTGTGAATAATCGAATATGGTATTAAATGAAAATGGCGTATTTGGTAATGCGAGCAAGGTAATTTTGGAAAATGGGAGCTGAGACAAAAAATATACGTATAACAAAGACTACTCGAGATACGTGCACAACTTGGTTTCCTTCTCAGGCTACTTGCAAGTTACTAGTCCAATGTCTTCTGGATCTCATAGTCTTTCCTCATCTGATGGTGAGAAAGAGTTGTATCACACTTAGTGGACGTGTCACTTTAAAAACCTTGTTCTAGTAGTTACACAATATGTCTGTCTTCTGTACTTAAAGCTTTTATTATTTGCTATAATAAAAAGTGTTACGGACCACTTTAAAAACCGATCGGCTTTGCTAAAAAAAATCTAAAATATTTTTTAATCATTTGATTGTCCTTTAGTTCTATTTCATTAATATCCTCAAATGTTGGTTTAACAAAAGGCTCTGGTGATATGAGAATATTCCCATCATCGTAGTTATCTAAAAAATCTTCAATATCGCCACCGATGCATGCATCAGTCATATCTTTTTCATGTGGTTTTCTGACCCATGATAAAAGGCCGTATACATCTTTTCCAACATCAGTGTTAGATAAGCCTGATTTTTGTGCCCCATATGATTTCAAAATTACTTCCTGTACCTACTGCTACATACTTTCCCCACTAAATTGAAGAAACTATAATTCCCAAAAGAGTCAATATCGTAGGAAATTGAAGAAATTATTAAGTGATTGAGTATAATGTCTAATTAACTATTTGGATTACATGATTATTCAAGCATCTTAATTGTCTAGCAAATTTTGTCATCCCAAATTCATAGGCGATGGGAATATATCTGATTTTCGAAGCTTGCGATTTCCGTATCGTGCTGGTTGCCCGATTTCCCGAAAGTGCAGTTAGATGGGCTACTTTATTTTACTATCAAAAGTGCAATCCAGTTGCACCATCTTCATCTAAAGTAAAAGTGCTTAATGGTAGCACTTATTTTAATAAAAGAGGAAGTGCAATAGGAATGCACTTTCGTAGTAAAAGAAATAGTGCAACCTGGTGGCATTTGTAATTACAGATTATTGAACAAAGTGCATTCCTGTTGCACTTCCTCTTTTAGGGAAAAATGCTACCATTATGCACTTTTACTTTAGATGAAGATGGTGCAACAGGATTGCACTTTTTATAGTAAAAGTCTTTAACGGTAACACTTATTTTACTAAAGGAGGAAGTGCAACAGGATTGCACTTTTCATAGTAAAAGAGGTGCAACCAGGGTTGTACTTCCAAATTTAGTCTAGAAAGATACAACCTGGTTGCACTATTGCAGTCATAACTAGTCAAAATGTAGGTATCTCATAATTCTGCATCTCTGAAAGGATCCACCGATCCCAACACGCCATGAAAACCATTTGTTACAAACATGAAGATATTTGCAAAATTTACGCAAATTATTTAACCTAAAAGAATTTGTTAAATTTGTGAAAATTGCAAAATATATAGCTTAAGAACATTTTCAACACTACGTTCTAATTTTGAAAATTTTCTTCTTTAAAACATACTTGATTTTGAATTTTCTTTTTATATAATCTTTGTTTATTTAAACTTCACTTCCATTTTTCCTTAATGAAAACATTTGCATACACAAAAATGCATATTTTAGTCAAGTGGTTTCGCATGACAACAATTACAAAGTTCATGCAGTAATCTGAATATCTTTGCATATACCTTGCAAAATAAATAATAAAAACATTTGTAAAGGACATGCAGATTATTCAACTTGAAATAGTGGCAAACCTATAAGTTTCGAAAAGACTTAGAAGACTATTTGACTTAAATAAGTTTGCAAGTCCGTGAACATGAGAACGTTTGCAAAAGGTCAATACTTCGAAAATTACTTATATGATAACATTTTAAAAGAATTTGCAGATTATTTGACATTAAAACATTTGCTTCCTAAGTCTTTACAAATATTTTAGGTTTTCAATTGTTCTCTTGTTAAATAATCTACAAGGATTTAATAAGTAGAATAAATCCCAAGTTGGGGATATGCTTAAGAGTTCAGATTGAGAAAGGTAGTTGGATTTTATTTTCAAGGAAAACATTATTCCCACAAAAAAGTTTTCATTAAGTAATCTCGAAATATTTTCAAACGTTTTAGTTAAGCAATTGTTTTCATGTTCAATAATCTGTTATTACAAATGTTATCATTTAAGTATTTTTCGAAGTATTCGAAAATTTAAACATAATAGTTCAACTTCATTGAACTATATCTTCCAATGATATAAGTGAAAGCTGGAGACATTTCTCGTAGAAAAGGAAAATGCAATAAAGTGGACTATTTCTTTTACTATCAAAAGTGCAATCAGTTGCAACATCTTCATCTAAAGTAAAAGTGCTTAATGGTAGCACTTATTTTACTAAAAGAGGGAGTGCAGCAGGATTGCACTTTTCATAGTAAAAGAAACAGTACAACCTGGTGGCATTTGTAATTACAGATTATTGAAAAAAGTACATTCCTATTGCACTTCCTCTTTTAGTAAAAAAAAAAGTGCTACGATTATGCACTTTTTCTTTAAATGAATATGGTGCAACTGGATTGCACTTTTGATTGTAAAAAAAATAGTGCTGATTGCATTTTCGAAGTAGTGGTCCACATAGTAGGGCTCGGATGCACATAACCCTACTTGTAAATGAAACTCCTGCAAATAGTAGGAGTCATGTAACTAGTCAAAACATAGGTATCTCATAGTTCTACAGCTCTGAAAGGATCCATCGATCCCAACTTGCCATGAAAACATTATGTTACATCCATAACATACGTTCAATTATCAAATAGCATATACATCACAGTATATATGTATAAGTGTTTGGTAATTAATGCTTACACTTGGTTTAATGATTTTTTAAATTTAAATTCACATCAATCAACATAACATCTATATTAAACAAATATAAGTGAAGAGTTTCACACCTTGTGGTTCCACTCCACCTAGTCTTTATGGTAGCACTTCCTAGCTAACCCAGATTGCCCTGGACCGACTATCGCTCCTCAATGACTTCTCTAAAAATATTATTATTAATATTATTATTATATGATATATATAATAAACATGTTAACTGCACTTTTAACTATTTTACTAATAAACATCCTGCACATTCTTCCCCGCGTAGGTTTGCCTTTGCACGTATGTGAAGTGATGTCTCCTATCTTGGAGGTAAGCCTTTTAGAATTAAAACCGCCCTATCATTTATATAAAGTAATCTGGTTCTTTCAAATATATTTAATCCAAATCACTTTTTAATCATTACTTATGATTTATCATATTTTTTTCCCTATTTTTAATAATTTTTATAAGGCTGTTTCAGTTGGTTTCCAATTCCGGTCACCGAACTGCATTTATAACAAACTTTTCAAAAATAGATTTGAACTTATCTTACATGTCTGTAGCTATTCGGTTAGTCAATTTGGATATGAGTTGGGTTATGAAGAACGAACTTATGGATCTTTGCCAGTTCGTTAGCCAATTGGTGTGTTAGCTGCTACTGCTATATCCACTCCGACTTATAAGGCTCACATCCATATAGCGTATATATGTCTGCCAATCAGTTCATGGAATTATTTAGGAGCACTCAGCCTCCAGCTCCTATACCTACCCCGCGCAGGTCTGCCTTTGCACATATGTGGAGTGATTTCTCCTATCTTGGAGGTAAGCCTTTTAGAATAAAAATTGCCTTATCATTTGCATAAAGTAATATAGTTCTTTCAAATATATTTAGTCTAGATCACTTTAAATCATTTGTTATGATTTATCATAATTTTCCCCTATATTTAATAATTTTTATAAGGCTGCTTCATTTGATTTCCAATTCTGGTCACCGAACTCCATTTATAACGACCTTTTCAAAAATAAATTTGAAATTATCTTAAAAATCTATTTTTTCATGTGTGGCTTTATCGATTAAAGTGGGGTTGACCATGGTCGGCATTCGATTGCTGCACAGGTCTGCCTTTGCACGTATGTGCAGTGATTTCTCCTATCTTGGAGGTAAGTCTTTCATAATTAAAATCACCCTATCATTTATATAAAGTAATCTGGTTCTTTCAAATATATTTAGTTAAAATCACTTTTAGATCATTTCTTATGATTTATACTAATTTTTCCATATTTTTAATAATTTTTATAAGGCTGTTTCAATCGGTTTCCAATTTCGGTCACCGAACTGCATTTATAGCGACCTTTTCAAAAATAAATTTGAACTTATCTTAAAATCTATTTTTTTTCACGTATGGCTTTATTGGTTAAAGTGGGGTTGAACAAGGTCAGCATTCGATTTACAATTGCTTGAAGTATAGTATCTTCAATTTCATGGGGAAAGCATGTAGTAGTAAGTAAATATATGTTAAATAGACATGTTTATGAAAATACATGTCAATCACACACACATATAATTTGATATATATATATATATATATATATATATTTACATTTACATTTATGTGTGTGTATAATAATAAGAATCTAAACTTTTATATTTTAAATGATAAAATGAATGACGTGATGTTTATTAATAAATAGTTAAAAGTGCAGTTAACATGTTTATTATATATAACCTCAAGAATGTTCGTGCAAGTTTTCCTAGACATGACTCTGATGCTGAAAATGATCACTGTAAAGTCCGCGGGAGAGATGACAGGAGATATATCAATCTTATCACTATCGATCCTCTCGCTCCCGATCTACAACTCGTTAAGATTCAGAGAATTATAAGAGCCATCAGGGTCCTTGTGTAGGAGATAAGTACATTCCCAATGCTCTGACTTCTTCCAAAGAACCATATCCTCAGGAGAAACTACCGAGGAAATATTTTTAATCGAAGGACAAACCAAACGATTTGGACAAAGATCCGGAGAAGAGCAAAGAAGCTCTTGTTCCCACTAGGCGCCAGAACATCGACATCACCACAATGAGGCTAATTACACTTGATTCTGAAAATGAGGCTAAACTGAAGATTTTGAGTAAGTAATTTCCAGATCATCATTTCGGGAACATGCACTTTGTTCCAACCCTTGAGTTGGTATCTCCAGATTGGGTGAATGAAGTCAAAGCTAAGACTGACTTTGTGGATAAACAATACAAGGAAATGTGCAAGTATGCCAAAAACCTTTCCAAGATCATTCACGATCTGTTGGCCAATTTAAATAATATGAAGGAGATGGCTGAGTACGACGCGAAGGTTGTAAAGAACACAGAGTAAGAGCTTGATGATACACAAGCCAAGCTTGCTATCACGCAACGTGATGCAGAGAACTTCAGGAACCAACACGAAGAATTGCAAAAACACTATTATACTGGGCTTGACTCCCATAGCCAGGAACACACGGCCCTGAAAAAGGAAGTTGAGGACGTTAAGTCAAAAACACTGGGCTGAAGCTATCCTGCAGCCGCCTCAAATAGGAAAAGGCGGAGTTAGAGAAAAAGAATGCTAGTCTAGAAGCCAAGCTGGCAGAGTTTGAGGCAAGGGTAGTCTTATTCGAGGCAAAGGCAGTGATTCGAACTCGAGACATCTCTTAGATCCAGGAATACCCAACAACACTGGTCGACGTATGGGATCAGATTATCGATGATGAGAAGCGACAACTAAAGGTGGATGCCGTAGATAAGGGAAAGGATAATATCAAAGGTGGTACCATCTACTCCTCCGTCGTTCCTAAAACCGCATAAACTGAGGGATATGACAGAGCGCCTAGCCTAAGGGTGGAGACTAATCCAGGCAGCTATGGAGTTGAAGTGTCAAGCCAAGGGAAAGGATAATATCAAAGGTGGTACCATCTCCTCCTATGTCGTTCCTGAAGCCGCGGAAACTGAGGGATACGACCTTGAACATCCAGCGATCCCCAAGGTTTCTCTCTTATCTCCCATAAAGGAAGGGTTACTCCTGCTACTCCTGGGGACAAGTCCGCCGCACCGCAATTTGTCAAGGCTATCATAGCATGTCATCGTATTGTGGAGCAGATTATTGAAAGACCTATGCTTTCTCCGGAGTTAGTAACTATTGCTTCTCATTCTCTAGGTACTAATCCTACTGAGGAGACTGGGAAGAAATAAGAGGAGGCCACAGACAAGGCCATAGTGCTCTCCACCAGCGAAGCTCTCAAAGACGGGGAAATCGTTGATGCTCTAAAAGATATAGAGAGTAAGGAGGATTAAGAGGATGTGGACATCACCATTGCTGGAGAAACCGGTGAGAGTGAAAAATTGACACTTGCTCAGATGAAAGCTAAGTCTGGGGCACCCTTGAAGGCCAAGAAAGAAGAACCCATCTTAGTCGATCCTCCCCAAGCAGTTGCTCCTAGTGGTAAAATAATCATCAACATACCAACTCGATCCATTACTTGAGAGTTGGCTGCTAAGTCCTCTACCGATCTGATAGATTCTCCCTCTAAAAAGAAGAAGAGGACAAAGCGTATTCTCATCGATGTGGAAAAGGAGGAGAAGCAAAGACTCTAGGATGCCAAGGAAGGAAAGTATTCTCCTAAGTCCAAATGAAGTGTTGTTTTGATTTCTTTTGTTTTCAACTGGCCCACGGTTGTTTTTGCGTGTATGACCCTCGCATTTTTGATCTCTTATCTATATAAATCTGCATGTTGTTAATAAAGCAGTTTCTCTGCAATATCATATGTCTGCAAGTTTATCATTTACCTTAACTAAATGTAATTGTGGTCATACCATTACTATGCTAAGTAATAAACAACAAATCGTATCACATATCAAACCAGGCTTCGCATTCAGCCTTCCTACGAATCAAAATTTTCAAAATTTCTGCAGTCAAGGAATGATTACTAAATTAGATAATAAATAAGATGTTATATTACAATCATCGTTATAGTATGATATGTGTATGCCCCCAATCAATCTTGAATAGATTGCCTGGCCAGGGCTGATTCGATATTGATTAGGATCAGACTTATATTGTCCCCAATCCTTTAGTGGGGAGTGCGGGCTCAGCTTCCAATCTTGCCCCCAATCCCTCAGTGGGGGTAAGGACCCTTTTTCTTCGGCACTTGATCTCAGTGCCTTTATACTCTCCTGTCGTATGCCCAGGTTAGAGTGTGGCTAAGGCGGTCTTTAATCACGGTGCACCAGTCACGCCTACTTATATACTCACCCTCAGATCGAGAGAGTTTGAGTTGATCAGGCGAACAATCATGCCATTCTCTCGGCTTTCCTTCTGCACTTTAATTCCAAGAGCGAGATTCCGCCGGTTCGAGTGTCATTCTCGCACTTGATTTTAATCCGTACTTCATGCTTTACACAAAGATCAAAACTATCACAGAGCACGGGAAAATAAATACAGAAAAAGTAAAAGACACGCAATATATTTATAGTGATTCGGCCAAATCATTGCCTACGTCTATTTATAATCTTTTGTTTATATCAGCTAGACTGTTCTAGACAAGTCATGCCTTTTTACATTGTTTACAAAACAAAAGAATCAATACAATCTCAAGTTAGGTAATGTCGTAGATGCTGGGCATTCCACACTCTGGGGATTTCATCGCCGTCGACAGTCATTAGCTTGAAACTTCATTTATCAAGCCTCTATTGGGTTACATAGGATCCTTCCCATTTTGGGCCTAGGAAGACAGGTTCCGCGAAGACTTGTTTTAGTACCAAGTTTCCTGGCTCGAAAGTTCGAGTTCAAACCTTTTTGTTGTAGTATCGAGCAACCTGATGTCGGCATCTCGAAGCACGTAAGTCTGCTTCTTCTCTCTTTTCTTCAATCATGTCTAAGCACTCGAGAAGAAGCGCTCCATTCGTCATTTGATCATAGTATATTGTTCTGTGAGAGGGAACTTCCAATTCCATTGGAATGGTTGCTTCTGATCTGAATGAAAACGAGAAGGGAGTATTGCCAGTCGCCGATTTATAGATCGCCTTGTAGGCCCATAATGCTAAGGGTAATTCATTGACCCACATGGCTTTAATTTGCTCGTTCCAATCGCTTCTTTAGAATGAACTTAATGGTTTTGTTTATTGCTTTGACTTTCCTATTCGATTGCAGTGTATCTCTTCTCGATTCTGTACTTTGACAGAAGTCTCTTCATTATGTGTTGTCTAACTGGGTTCCATTATCAGTTGTGATGACTTTGGGGATCCTAAATCAACAAAAAATGTTTCTGACAATAAAGTTAATCACCCGCTTTGTTATGGTCGGGGTCAATGGCTCAACTTCTGCCCATTTAGTAAAGTAATCCAGGGCTACGATTGCGTACTTCGCTCCGCCTTTGGCGATTGGAAGGCTTCCAATTATGTCAATCCCCCATACGGCAAACGGCCACGGGTCACCATTTAACTGAGTTGGCTGGGAGGTGCTCTGGGAATCTTTGCAATTTTCTGGCACCTATCGTAGCATCGTGAGTAATCAGCTGCACCCCAATACACGGTAGTCCAAAAATAGCCACACCGCAGTATCTTCTTGCCAACGTCCGACCTCCGGTGTGATCTCCACATCCGCCTTCGTGCACTTCTTTCAACATACATTTGACGTCGTCATGTGGTATACACTAGAGTAGAGGTACTGAAAAACCTTATCGGTAAAGAACTTCACCTTGCAAGACGTATCTTAAAGCTTTGCGAATGACAGCGCGTCTCTCACTCCTTTTGGTCGGGAGCATTTCGTTTTGCAGGAAGTTCTTTATCAGAGTCATCCATGACTCTCTCTGGCCCGGTCTTCAACACTGGATCAACTTCCATCTGAATAATTCTCGGAGTTTCTAGTATCTCAATTGGGACCATTTCTGTCTCCTTTGGACTGTCGGAGCTCGCTAGCTTGGCCAATTTATCCACCTTCTGACTTTCTGATTGCGGAATATGGGATATGATGCAATGTTCAAGGTTGTCCGATAACTCATTTACCCTACCGAGCTAAGCTGCAAGCCGTGGTCCCTTCATCTGAAATTCCTTTCGAACTTGTCAAACAACAATTTGAGAGTCATAGAAGATGTTTAATGTTGCTACTCCCAAATCCTTAGCAAGTTTCAACCCCACAATCAGGCCTCGTATTCGGAATCATTGTTAGTAGCAGAAAACTCAAATCGTAGAGCATAATAAATTGACCGTCCTTCAGGACTTACCAATACCACTACAGCGCCAGACCGTCGATCATTCCTAGCTCTATCTGTATACAACTTCCATGTACTAGATTCCAGCTTCTGTTCTAAGGGGCCTGCTTCTTCATCTAACCCATCCACTTCGGAGATGGTGAACTCAGCGATGAAGTCGGCTACTGCTTGACCCCATATGGACTTTTTGGGGATGAAATTGAGGTCAAACCGACTCAGTTCGATGTTCCATTTGAGTGGTCTTCCCTATGCTTCAGGTCGTTGCAGTACCTGTCAAAGCAGTTGATCAGTGTATATAACAATTGGGTGAGCTTGGAAATAGTGGTGAAGCGTCCTGGAGGCAACCAATAAGCTATAAGCAAGCTTTTTCTATCTTTGGGTAATTGCATTCTGCTGCTTCCAAATTCTTACTCAAATAGTACATTAGTCTCTGTACCTTATCCTCCTCCCGCACCAGTACTAAGCTGATAGCGTGCGACGATACTGCCAAATATACAAATAAGTCTTCATGATCCATCGGCTTAGACAATATTGGGGGATTCTATAAAAGATTCAGTAGGTTCTGGAAGGCTTCAACGTGATCATGGGTCCATTCGAAATTGCTTTTCCCTCGTTTTATCAAATTGAAGAAAGGAACACACTTGTCGGTGGCCTTGGAAATAAATCTGCTTAATGCTGCAACCTTCCCTGCTAAGCTCTGTACATCTCTGATCTTCCGTGGTTCACTAATATTCCTGATTGCTGCAATCTAGTCGGGATTAATTTCAATCCCGCGTGAGCTGACGATAAAACCAAGGAATTTTTGTGATGCCACCTTGAATGAGCAATTTAAAGGGTTAAGCTTCATTCCGTAACGTCTAAGGATATCAAACATCTCAGCCAAATCTGCTATGTAGTCGGGCGATCACTTGGATTTCATGAGCATGTCATCCACATAAACCTCCATAGATTTCCCGATTTGATTGTAGAACATATGGTTCACTAGGCGTTGGTATGTTTCTCCAGCATTCTTCAATCTGAAGGGCATTACCACATAGCAGTACATCTAAGATCGATGATAAAAATGGTATGTTCTTGATCTGGAACGTGCATGAGAATCTGGTTGTAAACTGAGTATGCATCCATGAAGGAGAGAAGTTCATATCCCGCCATTGAGTCCACAAGTTGATCAATTCTCGGTAACGGGAAGCTATCTTTTGGGAAGGCTTTGTTTAGATCCCAAAAATCAATGCATGTACGCCACTTCCCATTGGCTTTCTTGACAAGGATGGAGTTCGATATCCAGTCAGCATACGCTGCATCTCCTATGAAACCGTTGCCACTTAGCTTCTTGACCTCTTCTCTCAAAGCAGTTGACCTCTCCGGGTCCATCATACGCCTTTTTTGCTTCACAGGAGGATACTTTGGGTTTATGCTTAATGAATGATTCATAATTGATGGTGAAATCCCATACATATCAGCGTGGGTCCGAGCGAACACATCCAGGTTCTCCTATAGAAAGTCCATCAGCTCGTTCGTTCGGATAAGATCTAAATGAGATCCGATCTTCAAGACCTTTTCCCGGTCGTTGTCGTTGATCGGAATATCCGTGGTCGCTCTATTAGGTGTCGCCCTTCTGCATCCCGAGTCCTCATCCTCTTTGGGGTCTATATCTACGGGCAGATCAACAGGCAACTCCTTCAGCAATATTTCCTTTGCTTGCTATGCCGAACCCTCCTTTGCAGAAGGAGGTATTATTTGGTTCCACTCTATCTCTGTTTCGTAGCATTCTCAACTCAGCCATGTAGCAGGATCTTCCATTATCTTGGTTACCACGGACCATCCCTACTTGGCTTCTGTCAGGAACTTTAACAATAAACACCAGGGCGCAATGAAGGCTTTAAACTCCGCAAGAGCTAGCCTGCCCAAAAAGGCATTGTACAGTGAATCAATATCCATAACGAAAAAAAAGGATACGTACTCTCCTACGATCTCCTTCTCCAAGTTCCACAGACAATTTCACTACTCCCACTGGAGTTTTTGCTGATTCATTGAAGCCACGGATCCATCCTCTACATGGCTTCAAATCTTTAGCTTCCAACTTCATCTAGTCAAACGCTTTCTTGAACAAAATATTGACGAAGCTCCTGAAACCAATAAGGTTTTTCCGTACAAGGACTGGACCAATGGTAGTTGTAATCACCAATGGGTCGATACTCGGAGTCTCTAATCCCATGCTTTCTCTCTCTCTGAAGATAACGTCATCTTCCATTGTCTTTTGCTGCTTTGCGGGAGCAGTATCCTTGAGGGAACTATACTCTCTCACTTCTGGATGTTTAGCAGCATTGACGTACTGCTCCATGGCTTTGTTGCTGAATCTGACTGGATGCGGTCCTATGACCATAGTATTAATGACTATATCCTTCTTTTTTTGTTGGGCAGTAAGCTAAGGGGAAGGTTGGTTCTGATTCGGAGCCGATCCTCCTTGCCCCTTATCTTTAGGGGCAACCTTATGCTTGCCTAACTTCCCTACTTGAAGCAACTTTTCCACAACATATCTCAAGTGGTGACAATCATTCGTGGAGTGGCCTTAAGTATCGTGAAACAGGCAGAACTTCCCAGTTTCACTCTCCTTTTCAGTCGAATCTCTGAGTGGAGGTTTCTTGTATTGAATAACATTATAGGTATCCAAGTAAATGTTTTCCAAGGTTCCATTCAGCGACGTGTAATTCTCAAAAGATTAAAATCTAGACACTTTTTGGGATCATTTCTCTGATTCCTGCTACTCTTGTTGTCATTCCCACTTTGCGGTTATTTCCTTCACTCTTGTTGCCGACATTCACTTCAACTTTTCCAGCACTGTCACCAGATTACTTAATGGCGACACTGCTTTGGTTGTCTTCCCTCGGGGTATCATCGAATTTTATTTTTCGGTTGTCATATATCTCTTCTCATCGTAGGCGAATGTTAGACTTTTCATAAAACAACCAGCTAGTTAATGGCGGTTTCCCAGCCAGGTAACTCCTGAATTCACTGTCTTTATCAATTCCGTCTATCACTGCCATCAAGATGGTCTGCTCGTAGGGTTACTTACTTCTGTAACTGCCAGATTGAAACAATCCAAATACGATTTCAGAGTTTTCGCGGGAGCTTGTTTGATTATAGAAAGTTCGATGACATTCTTGAATTTTCGATCGTGAAGTCGAAACTAATTCATGAAGCTCTCGCTTAGCTCTCTGAAACTGGAGATTGATTGAGATAGGTGCCGGGTAAACCACATCAGTGCGACATTTTTGAGGTATATTGGGAAGGCCTTGAACTTTACGGCGTCACGAACCGCCGCAATGTTCATGTCCCAGGAGTATCTCATTAGATGATGCCTTCGATCAGTTTTTCCTCCGTATCGGTCCATGGTAGGTAGATTGAATTACCTTGGGTACTGGCTATCACCTTGACTTTGTGCATAGAAAGCTATGACCTTTGATTTGGAATGTTGCATTATGCAACATGAGAACTCTCATAACCTTTATGATAACTTGCATATAATGTCATTGGCGAAAGGTGTATGGCTGCTATCAATGCCCCAGTCTTCATTGTTGTAACCTCTGATATCAGTCATAATTTGACGTACCATAGCATCCACTTCTGCATTGGTTAACATAGGTTCGGGTTCAACACTTCTTGATCTTTTGGCGGTTCCATCTTTTGTGCCAGGCGACGTCGTCCTATTTCTTGCGGAAGCAGAGTTTCCTTGGCCCCTGCATTCCCGGTCGTTCACGGGACGAGCTGGTTGAAGGAGTTGGCCTTGGGTAGGATAGGAGATGTTTGGATCCCTAGGTAGAACATGAGATCCAAGCATCGGCAACAACATTCTTTCTGCCATACTCGGATTATTAGGTCCCAAACGATGGGATGCATCTTCACGAGATCCCAACGAACCAAATGTTAATTGCTCAAGGTTCTCGGGTTTTTCATATGGCCTTCTTGGAGGTATTTCATTCTCTTCCGAGGAAGATGAGTACTTTGCGGCAAGGCGATGAGTCGGAGAAGGCATTCTCTGCCTACAATGCTCATCCGTCTTCCTATTCATTGCATTTATGTTTTCATGAATTTCGGCACTGTCACGTCTTTGAGCCTCTAAAGCTTCATTGGTTTTCTCCATCATAGCAATCAAGAATGCAAAATCCATCTACAAGATAGGGGAAGATGCCGTGGGTTGATTACGAGTCATTGCTACTGAAGTTGGATCATTTGTATCGGTCGAGTAGAAACACCAGCATCAATTGCATTCGGATCGGCCCTATCGAATCGGGTCTCTACTTCAGCATTAGATTGATTCATTGTGGTGCCACCTAGTCGGATCAGGGAAGCATTATCTGCGCGGTTCGGAGGAGTATCACTGGCCATGTTTAGGCCTTCGGAACAGGTTGCATTGTTACCCCCGGGTTGGGTACCAAAATCCCCTTCGGGTCGGATCGGGTCAGATCCGAACTGCCCTCCTGTGACCTGGTAGAGATGAGTGCTTGTGCGTTATTCCACTGATCTTCATCTACATTATTCACTCGGGAAGTATGTGGTTGCTTTCCTTTCCTTGGAGCCATGGACTTGAATCCTTTGAAATCAATGAAAACATCGAAAACGGTAGAAATTACAGATTATGTCTTCGGATTTGAAGATCCAAACAGTAGAACGACAATCCAAAAACTTGAGAATTCGACTCTCTCAATGCAAGCACCACAATGTTAGACCAAAATGTGGTTCTAACACCCAACTGACTGGAAATTGTAGAGAATTATAATATAAAAACAGATAAAAGCAATCAATACACACGATTTATAGTGGTTCGACTTTTATGAGTTTACATCCACTTTATAGTTCTTTGATCGAGTAATTGAATACGAATACAATATCAATAGCCACTCATGTGACACCCCGTATTTTTACATTTTAAAAGTAAGAAATTTACATACGTATACGATGATACGCAAAGCATATAAACCAGTGAAGCATGAAGATAAAAGATATTCTGTTTATACTTCTAGAATTAAGGTAAACGGGATTCACCATTGCGTTCGTCTCGGAAAAATACGCGAAATAGAGTCCGAGTTTTCGAGAATCGGAGTCCGTATGACCAAGTTATGGTCCGTCGAAGTTTTCAGGGTTTTCAAGTTTGAAAGTCACCTAGGAAGTTCAAGTTTTGGGGTAGGCGGAAATTTTCCCGCCAAAGCCCATGTCGACAGGGGAGTCGACAGGGCTGTCGACACCCCTGGACTCCAAGTCGACAGGGCTGTCGACTTGGGTGTCGACTGGGTCCAAAACACAATTTCGTGTTTTGTGGCCTGGTGCACCTGGATGCAGCCTTGGTCTGGTCCGACGGGCCTGTGACGATTTCTGTGGTCTAGATTAATCCTAGATCTAATCCTATGGCCTAAAACTATCCTAATCTCTATAAAAAGACCCTAAACCTAACCTAAATCCCTAAAAATCAAACCTAGCAACTAAGTGCTGCCAAAATCAATTTTGATCATGGCCTCCATCTCCAATCCCTAGAGCCTATGAACTCAAATCGGGTTCAAATCAAGTGATGCAAGCAAGCTACACCAAATGGAAGGAAGATCAACGTTGCTATGCGAGTTCCATGACGATTCTTCAACAAAGGAGGCACCTTTCTTAGCCAAGATGATTCATGCTCCTTTCCCTAGGCCTAACTAAGTAAGTTCTAGCTACTTTTAGATGGAAACGGTAGTTTTGATAATGACATGGGATAAAATGAGGCTAAACATGATTATGCGAATCTATATGAACCTTACCTTGCCTCTTGTGTTCATGTTTATGGTTTTAGGCCATGTGAGTGACTTAATCATGCCTCTCATGCTATGCATAACCTAGTTTAACTTGCAAGTTTGGATCTTTATGCATGAAATGCTAGCATGAACCTTTAGGAACCATTTTTACTTGTGAAACATTGGCTAAGATTAGATTTTGGGGCTTATGCATGTTTACGAACCCAAACCCCTAATGTTAACATACAAGTTTGTGGCCAAATCCTTTATGACATTATGCATACTTATGGCCAATTCCCTTTCCTCTTCATGTTATGCATGCTTGTGGCCAAACCTTTATGAACTTATGTATGTTTAAAGCCAAACCCTCATGATACTATGCATGTTTAGGGTCATTGTGTAGCATAGTATCTCTACGATGTGACTCGTCCATTCTTGCGTTGGAACACGATTTGGGTTGAGGTTAGACAAGCGTGAATATAACATGAAAAACTTAACTTGAAGTTACATGAAAACATGATAGGCGAGCTAAACTTGACATGAACCATGATTTGGGTAAATGGGTATAAACATGACAACGTGTAACGTTAAACATGACATGTGTTTATACTTGAAAACATGACTTGAATTATAACATGGAAGTTGACATGTAAGTATACATAAAAACATAAGCTTGGGAATTTACCTATTAAGTTAGGTCTACCCATTGGGAATTTACCTATTAAGTTAGGTCTACCCAATTGCTTGAAGATTGACTATGAACATGACACTAGACTAAACATGAAAGTGGCCAACTCGAGGTTGGGTTGAGTTTGCAACGTAAAACTACCCGGAACCGACCGGCCTAACTAGTAGTTGCAAACAATAGGACTCAATGTGAGAAGTTGGTCATGTTGTGCTTGAACCCGAGGTTAGGCCAAGTTGTGGTGTAAATCTACCCGGACCCGCCCGGCTTAACTAGTAACCACAACAAAGTCTAATGTGAGAGGTTGGGGTGCATTAAATAATTAATGCCACATAATAGGGTTAAGTTAATTTGATTAATGAGGCTTAACCAAATATGACATGGACAAATGGGTTAAGTAATTTGATTAGGCTAATGATACTTAACAAAATATGACAGGGTTGGGTAGGTTAAGTGACTTGATTTGCCTAACGACACTTGACCATTTTTATACGACTAATGGACGGGATTAAGTTAACTAACACTTAATCAATCCAACACGATAACTTGATAAGGTTAAGTAAATTTTCTTATGTAACACTTAACCCATTAGACAAACCCCAATTCGGAGGATTGGGTAAATGACCATAGTTAACAAGGATAATGGAAATAAGGCTAAGTGGTAAACCTTAGTTAAGGGGAAACTAAGTAATAATCCTTAGTCAAGGAAATTTGGGCCACTTCTTAGATAGATTAGTAACCCGATACGTTAGGTCAACGTTTAAGTATGCGTATAGGAGCAGGCTATCTGATTTAGATAAAGGCTCCAGCGAACTGGGTAACGAAGCAGTGGCTTCGGGGAACGTGAGGATATTCTTGGTATCCCTCTGTGAGCTGCCAGGTCATTATACTAGGCTCACGAGAGGTTGAGGTCTGCGTTAGGAGAACCAAGAGTATGCCTTGGTTGCTATGCGAGCGACCTAAAGACTGGGATGGATAGCAGTGAGTCGACGAATACATACTGGTGCCCGAGATAGCAAGTTCGTCGATCATCTACCATCTTGAGTCAAGCGTGTACGTACGAAAAGGCAGGGAACACCCAACAGACCATAATTGCTATCTAATTATGGGTGAGGTAGGCCGTAGGATGTGGGCTGGCCGGAGTGTAGTTCTCATACAAGATTTTCTCTTGTGTTGCCTTTCGCTAGTTGAGGGAGGGGTCTTGTGGGACCATAGCCACGTGTAGAAAAGCAGACCTTAGCATCTGCATCGGCAGATAAATTGAAAGCTCCCGACCGAGTCCTGTACTTCTTGATTAGCCCTGTGACAGGACTCGGGTAGCACATAGTGATACTTGTGCATACAGTCATAGAAAAACGATTGACGATGAAGGCGTGGGGAAAAGGGCGTGGTTGAGGGTTGGCGTAATCCCTAGTATCCCTAGGTGGTTGAACCCAAACCGAAATACGAAAACGTGAGATAGGTAAGCATAATCCCTAGCAGTCCTAGGTGGCATAAGTCCTAGTTGTACAAACAATGATTCATGTTGAAAGACCTTAGTTAAAGGTAGGGTGACAGTCCAAAACAATCTTAAGGGTCATAGAACTACGTTAAAGTGGGATCTCATGGGAAAGCCCGTACGGTGTACGGCAAGGGACTGAACATATACATAGAAAGAAACATACGTGTTTAGAGACTTACATATTCTATATGTTAGGTCAACATGGATCATTTCGCGAACTGTTGAGTAAGGGTTATTCATGGCTAACACATGTACGGGGAAAGACACTAGGACGGTAGATGCAGAGTATATACAGATAGAACTCGGGGATGTTAGACTTGAGGGATACCTTGGAATGTTATACTTGATGGAAACCTGACGATGTAATACCTTGTTTTACTTTGACATTGTAATTTATCATGACACCTGGGTTTGTCTGGGTACGGTAATCCATCCTATTATCCTGGCTTGGTATCTATCTTACATTATCACCATGTTTACTTTCAGTTTATGCATGTCGTGTCACCTTTATCTGTTTTTATGCTGGAAGTAGATAGGACTTACCAGTCTTTATGACTGACCCCGTTTTCTTTCGCTTCTTGTCTTCCGTTTCCCCCCCAGGTTACAGGGAGGAAATACTGTTGTTCAATTCAGACTTCTTCTGCTTGAAGGTCATCTTGGATGGCTTGGATTTTTCTTGGCTATGGCTGCTTTACTGTTTTACTTGGGGAATATTTTATGAAAAGGTTGTTTTATGCTTCTTAAACATTGCAAGACAGGTTTTGATGTACTCTGATGAAAAAGGCTTTAGACCTTGTTTATTAATGTTATAAAAGATTGATTTTACTTCCGCCATTTTATATGTTCTGTCTTGTGATATTTCTGTGTATGTTTACCAATAATGCCCCTCTAAAGCTAGTGCATTCCTTTGCGAGTGACCCTAGCGGAGGTGGGGTGTTACATTTGGTATCAGAGCAGAAGGTTACTAGACTGGGTAAAAGTTTTTAAAGACCTTCTGAAATTTTTTGAAAAACCATTTACGAAGAAGCATTTTTCAAGAAAAACTTTGTTTTAAAAGTTATTCCCCAAAAGCCATTAGCAATGTCCTTGTTTTATTAGTTGAATCCTCTTTGCCCTTCTCTCTCCCATCGATAGTCACGTTGGCTTTGGTTACAAGTAGTTTTTGAGTTAGAAAAGTGTTTTCTTTATGATGGGGGGAATAGTTCTCGAGAAAATGGAGTTGAGTTAGGAGGAAGCAAGGTAATGGAAGGATGGCAGGGCAAGTAAAGGAGAAAAAAAAAAAAAGAGGGGCCAGTCGACAGGGCTGTCGACTTACCCCCCCCCCCCTGTCGACAGGGCTGTCGACACGACGCGCCTGCAGATCAAAAAAATATATAAGCCCGAAGGCCGAGAGCTTCAGCTCATAACCCCCAATTCTCTTCTCCTTCCAGCCACCAAAACCGAAAATTCACCAATTCCACCACCTCCCATCACCTCGTTTCTCCACCGTTCTTCATAAAATTAATCTCAAATCGAAGCTAGAGACCCTCTCCATCCGGATCTATAGTTCCCCTCTTCCAATTCGTGTTTAAATCACCATGGCCAATCAACCCAATCCCTACGAGCTTTACCCCCAATTAACCACACAAGAGGTCGAGTGGTGCGACGAGCAACCAGAGATAATTGAGCACTACATGCAGCTTGCCAGTAGGAATCTGCTTTTAGGCCGACCAGTGAGGTTTGCGGATTTTGCAGGAACCGCCGTGGAAAGTTTGTTTGTTAATGCGGGTCTTATTCATATTCTGGATACGCACACAGCCGAGAGGAGAGGCTACAAGCGTATGGTAAGACTTTTTGATGCTCGTTTGCAAATTGATGTGGATGATAACGGGTTGATGACCTATGGTTCATGGGTTAAGGGTACCCATATATTTATGAATGAGGTCCAATTTGGGGAAATTTTGAATATCCGGGGTACGGGACTCGATATAAATGATCTGGAGATGGATGATTTGAATGTGTGGGGTAGGATTTTTTTAATGGACTTGATAGGCAATGGGATAGTACACATTTGCGCCCGCTAGCTAGGTTTGTGATCAGAATATTGCAATATAATATTGCGGGGCAGAATCATGGGTTTGATAGAGTCCCAGTAGTTGTTAAGGCCGCTACTTATGCTATTTTTGGGGGCATACAAATAAACTGGGCAAGGACCATCTTACAGCAGTACCAGATCTTTAGGGGAGCAAGGCACTCCCATATTTGTTTTGGGAACTTATGGACCATAGTTTTCCGCTGGTTTGGGGTGGATTTGCATGATGAGGATTATGTGACACTTTCTAACCATCCCTCGGTTATCATCACTGAAGCTGCACTAGGGAGGATGAGTATAGATATGCAGGAGCTGCAAGAGGAGCCACAGCCTATGGAGCATGAGGGATTAGATGAGGAAGAGGATGAGGGTGACGAGGAGGAGGAGCAAGAGGAGGAGCCACATGATGATCAGTTTGGACACTTTGAGGACCCCCATCAGGCACCACAACATGATGGTGAGCAGGCTGGGGATGGAGCCTGGGCTCATCAGGGCCCGGCACAGGGGGCTCCGGATACAGGTGCCTGGGATCCATGGGCTACTAGGGATCCAGACTGGAGGACTGAGCTGAGATATGTTTCACAGCAGCAGGCTCGCTTGATGAGGAGCCACCAGGATATTATGAGGTCACAACAGCAGACGCTGGAGTCACAGGTAGCCATGGCCCAGACACAGCAGCAGATGCTTCAGGATATGAGTTCCTCTTATGATCAGTTGGGGGCTGGAATACAGGACCTACAGTTAGAGCTTAGGCAAGGGAACCGACGACAGGAAGAGAGGCTTGATAGCTTAGAGGAGCTCATCCGTGGCTATTTCCATCAGGGTTGACTTTTATCAGTTACCCGTAGGATAGTATTTTATTTCAGTATTGTTTAGCTGTTTCTTTTGTTGTCTAGTTGTAACGATGTACTGAAACTATCTTAATAATGTCTGTACGTTGTTTGTTTATGCAATTTGTTGTGTCTAATGTAATTATGAAACATTGAACAATAATGTCTGATAACGAAGAACAATGAAAACAACAAAACGGGATATCTCTCCGTTACATAGAAATTTAGAAAGTTAGATTTTTCTAAATTAATAATGGATGGTTGGATCTTGGATGCTCGAATTGGATGAACTTCACTCTTATTTTATAAGGGTGTGGGAAAATTTGGATGAAATTACTTTTTCAAATGTTTGCATTCATATAGAACTGCAAGTATATTTAGGATGAGAGCATCATGGTTTGAAAAGAAATTTTTAAGAAATTGCATTCATGTAGGTGGTACCACAAGTTAGGCATACATATTTTTCTACAATGTGATTCACTTTTGCACATGTGCACATGTTTGCAACAATTGGCTGAACACTTCTGGATGCTAATATGGGGACATAAATCCTACTACTATTGAATTTCGGGGACGAAATTCCTTAAGGGTGGGAGAATGTGACACCCCGTATTTTTACATTTTAAAAGTAAGAAATTTACATACGTATACGATGATACGCAAAGCATATAAACCAGTGAAGCATGAAGATAAAAGATATTCTGTTTATACTTCTAGAATTAAGGTAAACGGGATACACCATTGCGTTCGTCTCGGAAAAATACGCGAAATAGAGTCCGAGTTTTCGAGAATCGGAGTCCGTATGACCAAGTTATGGTCCGTCGAAGTTTTCAGGGTTTTCAAGTTTGAAAGTCACCTAGGAAGTTCAAGTTTTGGGGTAGGCGGGAATTTTCCCGCCAAAGCCCATGTCGACAGGGGAGTCGACAGGGCTGTCGACACCCCTGGACCCCAAGTCGACAGGGCTGTCGACTGGGTCCAAAACACAATTTCGTGTTTTGTGGCCTGGTGCACCTGGATGCAGCCTTGGTCTGGTCCGACGGGCCTGTGACGATTTCTGTGGTCTAGATTAATCCTAGATCTAATCCTATGGCCTAAAACTATCCTAATCTCTATAAAAAGACCCTAAACCTAACCTAAATCCCTAAAAATCAAACCTAGCAACTAAGTGTTGCCAAAATCAATTTTGATCATGGCCTCCATCTCCAATCCCTAGAGCCTATGAACTCAAATCGGGTTCAAATCAAGTGGTGCAAGCTAGCTACACCAAATGGAAGGAAGATCAACGTTGCTATGCGAGTTCCATGACGATTCTTCAACAAAGGAGGCACCTTTCTTAGCCAAGATGATTCATGCTCCTTTCCCTAGGCCTAACTAAGTAAGTTCTAGCTACTTTTAGATGGAAACGGTAGTTTTGATAATGACATGGGATAAAATGTGGCTAAACATGATTATGCGAATCTATATGAACCTTACCTTGCCTCTTGTGTTCATGTTTATGGTTTTAGGCCATGTGAGTGACTTAATCATGCCTCTCATGCTATGCATAACCTAGTTTAACTTGCAAGTTTGGATCTTTATGCATGAAATGCTAGCATGAACCTTTAGGAACCATTTTTACTTGTGAAACATTGGCTAAGATTAGATTTTGGGGCTTATGCATGTTTATGAACCCAAACCCCTAATGTTAACATACAAGTTTGTGGCCAAATCCTTTATGACATTATGCATACTTATGGCCAATTCCCTTTCCTCTTCATGTTATGCATGCTTGTGGCCAAACCTTTATGAACTTATGTATGTTTAAAGCCAAACCCTCATGATACTATGCATGTTTAGGGTCATTGTGTAGCATAGTATCTCTACGATGTGACTCGTCCATTCTTGCGTTGGAACACGATTTGGGTTGAGGTTAGACAAGCGTGAATATAACATGAAAAACTTAACTTGAAGTTACATGAAAACATGATAGGCGAGCTAAACTTGACATGAACCATGATTTGGGTAAATGGGTATAAACATGACAACGTGTAACGTTAAACATGACATGTGTTTATACTTGAAAACATGACTTGAATTATAACATGGAAGTTGACATGTAAGTATACATAAAAACATAAGCTTGGGAATTTACCTATTAAGTTAGGTCTACCCATTGGGAATTTACCTATTAAGTTAGGTCTACCCAATTGCTTGAAGATTGACTATGAACATGACACTAGACTAAACATGAAAGTGGCCAACTCGAGGTTGGGTTGAGTTTGCAACGTAAAACTACCCGGAACCGACCGGCCTAACTAGTAGTTGCAAACAATAGGACTCAATGTGAGAAGTTGGTCATGTTGTGCTTGAACCCGAGGTTAGGCCAAGTTGTGGTGTAAATCTACCCGGACCCGCCCGGCTTAACTAGTAACCACAACAAAGTCTAATGTGAGAGGTTGGGGTGCATTAAATAATTAATGCCACATAATAGGGTTAAGTTAATTTGATTAATGAGGCTTAACCAAATATGACATGGACAAATGGGTTAAGTAATTTGATTAGGCTAATGATACTTAACAAAATATGACAGGGTTGGGTAGGTTAAGTGACTTGATTTGCCTAACGACACTTGACCATTTTTATACGACTAATGGACGGGATTAAGTTAACTAACACTTAATCAATCCAACACGATAACTTGATAAGGTTAAGTAAATTTTCTTATGTAACACTTAACCCATTAGACAAACCCCAATTCGGAGGATTGGGTAAATGACCATAGTTAACAAGGATAATGGAAATAAGGCTAAGTGGTAAACCTTAGTTAAGGGGAAACTAAGTAATAATCCTTAGTCAAGGAAATTTGGGCCACTTCTTAGATAGATTAGTAACCCGATACGTTAGGTCAACGTTTAAGTATGCGTATAGGAGCAGGCTATCTGATTTAGATAAAGGCTCCAGCGAACTGGGTAACGAAGCAGTGGCTTCGGGGAACGTGAGGATATTCTTGGTATCCCTCTGTGAGCTGCCAGGTCATTATACTAGGCTCACGAGAGGTTGAGGTCTGCGTTAGGAGAACCAAGAGTATGCCTTGGTTGCTATGCGAGCGACCTAAAGACTGGGATGGATAGCAGTGAGTCGACGAATACATACTGGTGCCCGAGATAGCAAGTTCGTCGATCATCTACCATCTTGAGTCAAGCGTGTACGTACGGAAAGGCAGGGAACACCCAACAGACCATAATTGCTATCTAATTATGGGTGAGGTAGGCCGTAGGATGTGGGCTGGCCGGAGTGTAGTTCTCATACAAGATTTTCTCTTGTGTTGCCTTTCGCTAGTTGAGGGAGGGGTCTTGTGGGACCATAGCCACGTGTAGAAAAGCAGACCTTAGCATCTGCATCGGCAGATAAATTGAAAGCTCCCGACCGAGTCCTGTACTTCTTGATTAGCCCTGTGACAGGACTCGGGTAGCACATAGTGATACTTGTGCATACAGTCATAGAAAAACGATTGACGATGAAGGCGTGGGGAAAAGGGCGTGGTTGAGGGTTGGCGTAATCCCTAGTATCCCTAGGTGGTTGAACCCAAACCGAAATACGAAAACGTGAGATAGGTAAGCATAATCCCTAGCAGTCCTAGGTGGCATAAGTCCTAGTTGTACAAACAATGATTCATGTTGAAAGACCTTAGTTAAAGGTAGGGTGACAGTCCAAAACAATCTTAAGGGTCATAGAACTACGTTAAAGTGGGATCTCATGGGAAAGCCCGTACGGTGTACGGCAAGGGACTGAACATATACATAGAAAGAAACATACGTGTTTAGAGACTTACATATTCTATATGTTAGGTCAACATGGATCATTTCGCGAACTGTTGAGTAAGGGTTATTCATGGCTAACACATGTACGGGGAAAGACACTAGGACGGTAGATGCAGAGTATATACAGATAGAACTCGGGGATGTTAGACTTGAGGGATACCTTGGAATGTTATACTTGATGGAAACCTGACGATGTAATACCTTGTTTTACTTTGACATTGTAATTTATCATGACACCTGGGTTTGTCTGGGTACGGTAATCCATCCTATTATCCTGGCTTGGTATCTATCTTATCATTATCACCATGTTTACTTTCAGTTTATGCATGTCGTGTCACCTTTATCTGTTTTTATGCTGGAAGTAGATAGGACTTACCAGTCTTTATGACTGACCCCGTTTTCTTTCGCTTCTTGTCTTCCGTTTCCCCCCAGGTTACAGGGAGGAAATACTGTTGTTCAATTCAGACTTCTTCTGCTTGAAGGTCATCTTGGATGGCTTGGATTTTTCTTGGCTATGGCTGCTTTACTGTTTTACTTGGGGAATATTTTATGAAAAGGTTGTTTTATGCTTCTTAAACATTGCAAGACAGGTTTTGATGTACTCTGATGAAAAAGGCTTTAGACCTTTTTTATTAATGTTATAAAAGATTGATTTTACTTCCGCCATTTTATATGTTCTGTCTTGTGATATTTCTGTGTATGTTTACCAATAATGCCCCTCTAAAGCTAGTGCATTCCTTTGCGAGTGACCCTAGCGGAGGTGGGGTGTTACAACTCAACCTCACAAGTAAAATTAGTGATCTCTACAAATCTATGAAATTATACCTAGAAATTTAGAGCACAATTTGAATAAAATAGAGAAATATTGTTAATGGTGAAGCTTGAGTTGCCAGAATGCCAAAAGTTCCCTCCAAATGCTAAATTCTAGTGTATTTTTAGGCCTGGAAGGCAGGCGGATCGGAGGCCACATGGGACCCATCCACGAATTATCGGATTTGGACGTGGGATAGTGGAGATAGCACTTCTGGTTCGTGGGTAAATGGCCGTTATCAGTCCGCTTTTGTAGGTACTCTGATCTGATCAAATAATCACTCTTAGCTACCTTCATGAGTCATATGGAGCAGTGGTACCCCGATCCAATCTGCTGAATGTTTTCTAGAGTTCAGCTGCTTGTGCGTGCGGGGATAGGGTCATGGTTTCTACGACCCGACCTGGTCTTACTTAGCATGTGTTGATGCACAAGTTCTTCCTTTTGACTCGGGATTTTTCATCGATTCGACCCGACTTTGTTACTCACAAGGGATTGTCTGGAATTTGCATGGCCCAGTCATAAAGTGGGCCAATACTGTCAAAGCAAACGCAAGGATTTAGAGTCCTTACTTTTACTAAGGCGTTTAATTAGATCTCTCACACGAATGAGAAAAATGTTTATATGAATATATAATAGTAGATGGGAAAACGATTTGTAAAATAACTTCATATAATAAAGTAGGATTAGAAACAATTTCAATAAAGGATTCGGTATCTACTAACAATATAAAACCTTTTACAGTTTCTAAGTGGCAATTCTCGTATAATATCGGTCAAAATAACGATCAAACTCAGGATTCACATTTTAATAACGTAAATCAGAACTTATGACTATCGAGCATAGATTCGTTTATCATGAAGCAATCGAAAGTCTAGAAAAGAAGTTATCGACTCACAAACGGTGATAGAAATCAATCCGAAGGACATTAGATTGATAAATCTTGAGATACTGCAAAGAAAAGGCAAGACGTACACTTTTCGCCAATTCAGCCATTTGAAATTCCATTTCAACCTGATTTGCAATGATAGAAACCATGTTTCTGCTTTGAATTTCATACATCTGAATGGAATAATTTAACTGCCTGAGATACAGATGCACAATTTTTTTAATTACCTATAGCAGGTCAGACATCTGAATATTTCCCTGTGCACTTTTTGCCCAGGCAGCGAGCTCATATCGAATTTGGACGACACCTGAAGGCTTATAACACAATTTGAGCGGAAATAAGACTTCAAAGCTTGCCGAAACAACATGAAAGCACAACTTACCTATGAACAAAGATCTACACTAGAATTCATATATAATCGAATTCAAAACTCATGAAATGGAATGTTCACACAATCAATCCAAATCACAAAATACGTGTGCAATACAAACGTGCCACAGGCACACTAGATAAACATATAGCTTGAGGCATGGATGTTAGATCTCTAAGAACTCACTTTTATCTTGATAAGGAAGGAGGGACTCCAAAACAAAGCAATATCAACCTCTTTTCAAAAAGAACTCTAGAATCTTTAACCTAATACATACACATGAATTTCATAAGAGTTAGGGTTAGGAAATTCTCAAAAATTGAAGAGATAATAAGTTGGAGAAGATGGAGATGAACTTACCAAAGTTTCTCCCTTGATTTTGCACTTGATTACTACAAGAATTGGAGCCCTTAAGATTAGAATAGGTTTAGGGAATTCTAATTTCCCTTTTCTATCCCCATTTCTATTCTCTGTTAAGTATTGAATGTAATGTCCCGACTTTTCTGACGACTTTTAAATCATTTTAATAAGTAATTAAAATGAGATTTGCTATTTAAAATCAAACTAAAGAGATTTTTGAAACAAATATATATATGGATAAGCACATGTATGTATAGACTTGATTTAATCTTGAAAAAGGGAAAAACAAGTGTAAAACATTTAAGTTGAAAACTTAAATAAAAATACATACAAGAACATAATGGTTCATAGTTTGACCATTTAACGAAGTAAGGATTTAAAAACAAAAAGCCTAGAACATGAATCATTGAAAGGGTATTTTATTCGCTTGGAAGATAAAGAGGGACCTTCGGACAAAAACAACACAACATACATATAACAAAGCAAGACAAAAATATTAATTTAGGATTCTATAAATCTAGTATAGAAAATAGCATACAGGATAAGACAAGTACAAAGATATGATAATATGGCTAATATATGAGGAGTCATCACCTAAAGATCCTAAATAATATCTAACAAAATCTAAACCATGTGAAAAAATTAAATGAAGGATACTAGAAATAGTAGTCTACGATTACAAAGCCATTTCTCTAAAATCCTAGTTGTGTAGTATGCATGTGCATTACTTAGGAGAAAAGAAAATATCACGCAAGAAGAAAACAAAATAAAACATTTGTTAAATACATTAAGATCCTAGGAAGGATTCTAGCATTGAATGAAGAAGTGATAGGCTTCTAGAAGGGGATACATAAGACAAAGCTATTGGCTAGGAACCTAGGATGAACAAACAATTCATACCATGTGCTCCTTAAAACAAGGGTGTAGAGAGGGTTAAGGCTATTAGAAATCTTACTATTCAAACATGTGCATGAAAATAATTGTTTAAACCTTAAGGCTACCTATAAATACACCTTAAAATCCCACACTTTTCTCACAAATAAAACTGATTTCATATCTCAAATCTAAAGGCATCTCTATTGGAAAAGTGGAAAGCATTGTGGTGAGTGAAATACTTTTAAATTTCTTGTTTTAAATGTTACTGTAAAACAGTTTTGTAGAGTTTGAATGCAAGTCATATTATGTTAAAAACTCATCCCCCGACAAGCAAAACAACAAGCTTGATCCTGTTGTATGGTTCACTGTAAACCAGTTTTCATGTATGCTTTGTTCAAGTGTAAGATTTTGCTTAAATGTTTACTGTAAAAACAGGCTTTGAATGTGTGCTTTGCAAGTTCATCAACTCCATAATCTTACTAGAACAACAACTCATTCTTTATGCTAGAAACACTTGATTCACCTGCTATGTTCATATATACAATCACTTGTATGTGTGCATAAGTGTTGACAGCTTAAGGACCTTAACTAAAACCTGTTGCTGTGTTCTGTTAAAACACAGAACAAAAATTGGTCATTTGTTTTAAAAGTAAATTATATTCAACTTCTCATATTAGATTAGGTAAATGCAGGAAGATAAGGTATATTTTTATATATATTAGTCAATGCAACTGAAAGGAAAACATTGAATAAGATCATGTCCAAGTAAACAGTGAAACAAAGGTTCTCTGTATACTCTCTGTTTACTCGAATTTTCAAATCAAACAAAACGTTGTTTTGATTATATAAATGAAATCACAACGTAAAACTATGTTTTTTAGTGGCGAAATCATGATTTTTAAGCATATGGATCATGGGAATTTCTGGGATGGTCGGAAAATGGGTTTGGGGGAATTTCCGGCAATCGGCGGCGTCGAACCTCACGGCGGAAGGAGGGAAGGAGCGGGAAGGTTCAAGGATCACCAGAAAAATACAAACTGGTTTTTCTAATGTATAAATTTAGGGAACGATCTGAAAATAGAGTTTAAACTAAATTTTCTGTACCTCGTTTTCTCGCCGGAACTGCTCGTCAACGGCGACGGCAGGGTGGTGCGGTCGAAAGGGGATCGAAGGGGCGGAGGGTCACGGTGATGGGGTCAAAGTGGGAGACGCACCGGTGGGCTGAGGACGTGGCAGTTTTGGTTTTCTTGGATGAACCCATCGTCGATAAAAACGGATCACACAGTAAAAATACTGTAGCGGAGGTGGTGGCGATACCTGGAGGCTCTGACGCGATCTGGTGGTGATAGCCGACATGCGGGGGGGTTGAGCGGCGGTCCAGAGGGGCTGGGGTGACTGTGCACGTGCACGGTGGGAGGTGTACATCACAGTAAGGAAGGAGGAGGGGTACGATGGTGAACATGGTGTCTGTGGTGATCTGGCAAGCATCCTCATATGTTGTGGAAGGTGGTACTTTGCGAAAGTGGTACTACCAGGGGGGTTTGGTAATGGTGTGGAGCACGAGAAAAATGGCTAAACGGACATGTGAAATGGGGCCTGGTACTTTGCAAAGTACCAGGGGGTGGTGCGCTCGAGCGCCGAGGCTGTTTCCAAGGCCTGCACACGGCATTTTCAAATCTGGTATTGGTACTTTACCAAAAAACTTGTACTTTGGCAAAATCTAAGCGATATTTTAAATTTAAATGGTTTTAAATTTAAAGTTTGAAATAAAAATAAATTAATTAATCAAAGGCAAGTGGAAAGAAAGAAACAGAGGATCAAAAGGAAAAGTTCGATCCATTTCGAAAATAAACAAACGAATAATTAATTTAAATTTCTAATTTAAATTACTGATAATTAAATAAAAAGGGGATGATCTTAAAAGGGAAAGAAGAGTTTTTATTTAGGAAAAAGCAAGTGGGAAGTAGTAGTAGAAGGTCAAACCGACGAGTCCAACTGTAGGGGTCCGATCGGTTTGAAAATGTAATAAAATGTAAATAAATAATTTAAGTTTATTATTTAAATTATTTATAAATTAGATAATCATGAAGACAGAAATAAAAAGGGAAGGAAAAAGTTTGAAACATCGACCGAGCAAAAATGACAAAGAAATAATATACAGTATGCGGAGCACGGGCTTTTCCCAATGATGAGCCAAACACTGTATAAACTACTTACACCTCAACTGATTTTTTTTAAAAAGAATAAATTAACTATTCTGAGGGAAATCAGATAAGCAAACACTGTCTGTAAAATGAAAATAAATCAGTAACGGAGTAATACTCCTGATTTAAACCGATAAATATTTATCAACTATAAAAAGATATTCGTACATCGTTTCGAAGAGACCGGAATAAATATTCCACTTTGATTCGAAGTATACGACGCGTGTCAGAAATATTGAAGACGGAGATATGCAATGACTATTTTAAATAGTACCTTCGGTCTGTTCAGTCCCAGGACAAACCCGAATGGACGAGTGTCTGACAACGTATGTCAATTAGATTCTACACATCGTTTTACGTAAGTATATTACGTGGGTGGCGGAGAAATTCGTTTCTCTTAGCCTCATTGCCCGCAATATATTTGGGTAATCGAATGAGTGTTTCTGAAGGATATGACGATGTGACATTCAAAGTAATTGAAGAGAAATCTGTCAGAAGGATAAACGTGACCTCAGAACCTCACAACCCGGAAGTAACAAAAGTTGGGCTAGGCAGCATGGCTAGTTGGGTCATACCCAAGCAGGGTGTATTATCACCATCTAGAGAAATTCCTTTTGTCTTCTCATCTATATTTCACTGCTGCAGCATTCGGTAGCGGTTGCTGATCACAACCGTGGAGGTGATAATATATTCGTTACACTCAAGCTAAATGAGTGGACGGTCATGTGTGGCCGGGTTGCAAGACGTTCTTGTTGAACCTGCAGTGTATACCCTCTAGAGTACACTAATCGGTAGGTGCTCCCATACCTTGTGTGTTGGAATCCAATTTCCACTAAGCGCTCTGCGGTTTTCGATTTTATACTATATGTGAACGTGAGATGCAAGCGTTTCACTAGATGGTTATTTATTTGATAAAAACTATTATAATATCACACGTTTTGATATAAAATACTTAGATCATTATCCAGATATTAGACATGGATTGATCTAATGACTTCTAAAATAAATAAACCTGTCAACATGAAAAACCTAAATCCTTATTCCTTGTTTACATTTCTTATCTATGTTTACTCACACCAGTCCCCCGACTGACCCAAAGTTTATTTTCTGTGTTTCCTAAACTCTTGGGTACTCATAATATTTATTATGAGTAGACAAGTAGTCCAGGTAGGCAAGTGGAACCTGATGAAGTCAAGGCCAAGACCAGTATTATATCCACATCTGTATTATTCTAAGTCATGATGTATAATTATGCTGTTAAACTCTGATGATGATGTATTATGATGATGTACTCTGATGTAACAAACTCTGATATGTAATATTATATATATTTTGTGAAATTCCGCTGTGAGATTATTTCCACTGTGAGACTCTGATATCTTCTTACTCTTCTATTCTATTAGTTCTACCTCTTCTATCTCACCTTCTAAATTCTTTCTATTAACAGTCAGGAGTTCAATACTTGGTTTTGTTCGACGAGTAATACAGGATTTCGTATTACTGTTGAAAATTCAAGTATGGTGAATTCCCGGCCGTTACAGTTGGTATCAGAGCTATTGGTTGAGTAGTAACCTTGGCTCTGTGGCGTAACTCAGTAGAGATAGGGTTAGTAACACCCTAGATTGAGTTGGGTAAGTATCGAGAGAGCGTATTTTTACTAAAAACTATTTTTATATAGGTCGTCCATAGCTATCAACCCTAGTTATTAACTTAAGATTATCCCTAGGAATATCTTCTGGTTGAGTATTGACTTTCAAATCATATACTCAGAAAATGAGTTCTCAAGGAAGACGAGGCCGAAGAGCAAGCAGGGCAACCACAACCAATGGGCACACTGTGAATCAAACCCAAGTGGAAACAACTGAAGTGGTCCAAGCTCCAACGCAGCCAAACTTCGCAATGATCTGCAAAAACTACACTACTCTGGGAGGAAAGACGTTTAAAGGAACTGAATCACTGGTTGATGTCCAAGCATGGATTATATCATGTGAGAAGATTTTTAAGGGACTGAAGTTAGATGACGAATACAAACGTCTCTTGGCTTCATGGAATCTGGAGGGAGCCGCAGCAATCTGGTGGGACGCTCAGACTGCAAACACTCCGGAGGAAGATTTTACTTGGGAGAAGTTCAAAGAAGCTTTTGAAGCCCAGTATCTTCCAGCCACTGGGAAGACAAGGATGTACCGGGACTTTATCGATCTAAAGCAGGAAGGCATGACTGTTACCGAATATGAAAACAAGTTCAATGCACTGTCAAGCTTTGGACCAGAGTTGGTAAATACCCCACTGAAAAAGAACGAGATGTTTGTAGCTGGACTGAAGGATAATCTGCAAGGAAGGATGATGGGACATTTAAAGGACCCATTTGTCGAATTAGTGGATTTAGCACTCAGGTATGAAGCCTTGGATGCTAAGAAACCCACAACAGCAAAGGATCAGACTGGAGAAATCAATGGCGAGAACTCCCGGAAGAGGAAATTCAATCCGAATTGGGAGAACAAAGAAAAAGGAAGTACAGGGGAGGAGAAGTATGAAAATCGTTTCAAGAATCTTCTGTGTCACAACTGCAAACAGAAGGGACATATCGCTAGGTACTGTAAGGAGTCAAAGGATAAGGAACCAGAACAACTCCAGCAGCAGCAGAAACCTCAACAACAACAGCAGCAGAATCAGAATCAAAGGAATGAGATGGTGGCAAAGAACCTCTGTTTCAACTGTCATCAGCCTGGACACATGATCAGGAACTGCCCACTGATGAAGAAGGCACCACAGCCTAATGGTTACGCTATCATGAATGAACCGTCAACTTCTGGGGACACGAAGGGAAAAGGGATCATGAAAAGTACCTACACAGTGTCAGAGGAATAGGATGGAGAAATGAGTTGGGCTATATATATATATATATATATATATATGATATGATAGTCTACAACTTGAATCAGTCAAGTATAGCACTAGTAGGGTAATATGATATGTATGCCTAGATGGTAATATGATATGTATGCCTAGATGGTAATATGATATGTATGCCTAGTACGACTTTGAATCTAATGTATAATTAGAGTGTACGAAGTAATTATGATATGGAATATCATCTTTGGGAAAATCTTTCTATCTTCTTACTTTAATTTCGGGGACGAAATTCTTATAAGGGGGTGGACTGTAATGTCCCGACTTTTCTGACGACTTTTAAATCATTTTAATAAGTAATTAAAATGAGATTTGCTATTTAAAATCAAACTAAAGAGATTTTTGAAACAAATATATATATGGATAAGCACATGTATGTATAGACTTGATTTAATCTTGAAAAAGGGAAAAACAAGTGTAAAACATTTAAGTTGAAAACTTAAATAAAAATACATACAAGAACATAATGGTTCATAGTTTGACCATTTAACGAAGTAAGGATTTAAAAACAAAAAGCCTAGAACATGAATCATTGAAAGGGTATTTTATTCGCTTGGAAGATAAAGAGGGACCTTCAGACAAAAACAACACAACATACATATAACAAAGCAAGACAAAAATATTAATTTAGGATTCTATAAATCTAGTATAGAAAATAGCATACAGGATAAGACAAGTACAAAGATACGATAATATGGCTAATATATGAGGAGTCATCACCTAAAGATCCTAAATAATATCTAACAAAATCTAAACCATGTGAAAAAATTAAATGAAGGATACTAGAAATAGTAGTCTACGATTACAAAGCCATTTCTCTAAAATCCTAGTTGTGTAGTATGCATGTGCATTACTTAGGAGAAAAGAAAATATCACGCAAGAAGAAAACAAAATAAAACATTTGTTAAATACATTAAGATCCTAGGAAGGATTCTAGCATTGAATGAAGAAGTGATAGGCTTCTAGAAGGGGATACATAAGACAAAGCTATTGGCTAGGAACCTAGGATGAACAAACAATTCATACCATGTGCTCCTTAAAACAAGGGTGTAGAGAGGGTTAAGGCTATTAGAAATCTTACTATTCAAACATGTGCATGAAAATAATTGTTTAAACCTTAAGGCTACCTATAAATACACCTTAAAATCCCACACTTTTCTCACAAATAAAACTGATTTCATATCTCAAATCTAAAGGCATCTCTATTGGAAAAGTGGAAAGCATTGTGGTGAGTGAAATACTTTTAAATTTCTTGTTTTAAATGTTACTGTAAAACAGTTTTGTAGAGTTTGAATGCAAGTCATATTATGTTAAAAACTCATCCCCCGACAAGCAAAACAACAAGCTTGATCCTGTTGTATGGTTCACTGTAAACCAGTTTTCATGTATGCTTTGTTCAAGTGTAAGATTTTGCTTAAATGTTTACTGTAAAAACAGGCTTTGAATGTGTGCTTTGCAAGTTCATCAACTCCATAATCTTACTAGAACAACAAATCATTCTTTATGCTAGAAACACTTGATTCACCTGCTATGTTCATATATACAATCACTTGTATGTGTGCATAAGTGTTGACAGCTTAAGGACCTTAACTAAAACCTGTTGTTGTGTTCTGTTAAAACACAGAACAAAAATTGGTCATTTGTTTTAAAAGTAAATTATATTCAACTTCTCATATTAGATTAGGTAAATGCAGGAAGATAAGGTATATTTTTATATATATTAGTCAATGCAACTGAAAGGAAAACATTGAATAAGATCATGTCCAAGTAAACAGTGAAACAGAGGTTCTCTGTATACTCTCTGTTTACTCGAATTTTCAAATCAAACAAAACGTTGTTTTGATTATATAAATGAAATCACAACGTAAAACTATGTTTTTTAGTGGCGAAATCATGATTTTTAAGCATATGGATCATGGGAATTTCTGGGATGGTCGGAAAATGGGTTTGGGGGAATTTCCGGCAATCGGCGGCGTCGAACCTCACGGCGGAAGGAGGGAAGGAGCGGGAAGGTTCAAGGATCACCAGAAAAATACAAACTGGTTTTTCTAATGTATAAATTTAGGGAACGATCTGAAAATAGAGTTTAAACTAAATTTTCTGTACCTCGTTTTCTCGCCGGAACTGCTCGTCAACGGCGACGGCAGGGTGGTGCGGTCGAAAGGGGATCGAAGGGGCGGAGGGTCACGGTGATGGGGTCAAAGTGGGAGACGCACCGGTGGGCTGAGGACGTGGCAGTTTTGGTTTTCTTGGATGAACCCATCGTCGATAAAAACGGATCACACAGTAAAAATACTGTAGCGGAGGTGGTGGCGATACCTGGAGGCTCTGACGCGATCTGGTGGTGATAGCCGACATGCGGGGGGGTTGAGCGGCGGTCCAGAGGGGCTGGGGTGACTGTGCACGTGCACGGTGGGAGGTGTACATCACAGTAAGGAAGGAGGAGGGGTACGATGGTGAACATGGTGTCTGTGGTGATCTGGCAAGCATCCTCATATGTTGTGGAAGGTGGTACTTTGCGAAAGTGGTACTACCAGGGGGGTTTGGTAATGGTGTGGAGCACGAGAAAAATGGCTAAACGGACATGTGAAATGGGGCCTGGTACTTTGCAAAGTACCAGGGGGTGGTGCGCTCGAGCGCCGAGGCTGTTTCCAAGGCCTGCACACGGCATTTTCAAATCTGGTATTGGTACTTTACCAAAAACTTGTACTTTGGCAAAATCTAAGCGATATTTTAAATTTAAATGGTTTTAAATTTAAAGTTTGAAATAAAAATAAATTAATTAATCAAAGGCAAGTGGAAAGAAAGAAACAGAGGATCAAAAGGAAAAGTTCGATCCATTTCGAAAATAAACAAACGAATAATTAATTTAAATTTCTAATTTAAATTACTGATAATTAAATAAAAAGGGGATGATCTTAAAAGGGAAAGAAGAGTTTTTATTTAGGAAAAAGCAAGTGGGAAGTAGTAGTAGAAGGTCAAACCGACGAGTCCAACTATAGGGGTCCGATCGGTTTGAAAATGTAATAAAATGTAAATAAATAATTTAAGTTTATTATTTAAATTATTTATAAATTAGATAATCATGAAGACAGAAATAAAAAGGGAAGGAAAAAGTTTGAAACATCGACCGAGCAAAAATGACAAAGAAATAATATACAGTATGCGGAGCACGGGCTTTTCCCAATGATGAGCCAAACACTATATAAACTACTTACACCTCAACTGATTTTTTTTAAAAAGAATAAATTAACTATTCTGAGGGAAATCAGATAAGCAAACACTGTCTGTAAAATGAAAATAAATCAGTAACGGAGTAATACTCCTGATTTAAACCGATAAATATTTATCAACTATAAAAAGATATTCGTACATCGTTTCGAAGAGACCGGAATAAATATTCCACTTTGATTCGAAGTATACGACGCGTGTCAGAAATATTGAAGACGGAGATATGCAATGACTATTTTAAATAGTACCTTCGGTCTGTTCAGTCCCAGGACAAACCCGAATGGACGAGTGTCTGACAACGTATGTCAATTAGATTCTACACATCGTTTTACGTAAGTATATTACGTGGGTGGCGGAGAAATTCGTTTCTCTTAGCCTCATTGCCCGCAATATATTTGGGTAATCGAATGAGTGTTTCTGAGGGATATGACGATGTGACATTCAAAGTAATTGAAGAGAAATCTGTCAGAAGGATAAACGTGACCTCAGAACCTCACAACCCGGAAGTAACAAAAGTTGGGCTAGGCAGCATGGCTAGTTGGGTCATACCCAAGCAGGGTGTATTATCACCATCTAGAGAAATTCCTTTTGTCTTCTCATCTATATTTCACTGCTGCAGCATTCGGTAGCGGTTGCTGATCACAACCGTGGAGGTGATAATATATTCGTTACACTCAAGCTAAATGAGTGGACGGTCATGTGTGGCCGGGTTGCAAGACGTTCTTGTTGAACTTGCAGTGTATACCCTCTAGAGTACACTAATCGGTAGGTGCTCCCATACCTTGTGTGTTGGAATCCAATTTCCACTAAGTGCTCTGCGGTTTTCGATTTTATACTATATGTGAACGTGAGATGCAAGCGTTTCACTAGATGGTTATTTATTTGATAAAAACTATTATAATATCACACGTTTTGATATAAAATACTTAGATCATTATCCAGATATTAGACATGGATTGATCTAATGACTTCTAAAATAAATAAACCTGTCAACATGAAAAACCTAAATCCTTATTCCTTGTTTACATTTCTTATCTATGTTTACTCACACCAGTCCCCCGACTGACCCAAAGTTTATTTTCTGTGTTTCCTAAACTCTTGGGTACTCATAATATTTATTATGAGTAGACAAGTAGTCCAGGTAGGCAAGTGGAACCTGATGAAGTCAAGGCCAAGACCAGTATTATATCCACATCTGTATTATTCTAAGTCATGATGTATAATTATGCTGTTAAACTCTGATGATGATGTATTATGATGATGTACTCTGATGTAACAAACTCTGATATGTAATATTATATATATTTTGTGAAATTCCGCTGTGAGATTATTTCCACTGTGAGACTCTGATATCTTCTTACTCTTCTATTCTATTAGTTCTACCTCTTCTATCTCACCTTCTAAATTCTTTCTATTAACAGTCAGGAGTTCAATACTTGGTTTTGTTCGACGAGTAATACAGGATTTCGTATTACTGTTGAAAATTCAAGTATGGTGAATTCCCGGCCGTTACATTGAAAGTGAATGAGAAGGAGAGGGGGCTATGGGGTTTTAAGGGTGTGGGCTAGGTTAGCTAACCCAAGCCCCAATTAAAGTCCCAAATTTTACTAACTCCAAACATATCAACGTTTATAGTTTTTATTGTCATGAACGGAATTTTGAACTCAATGAAAGTGGTCTCGAGTCCAAATTCATCTGTATGCGAAAAGTGGCTATTCAGACATACAATTGATTATCAATGTTATATTTAAATATATTATATTTAAATATATTATATTTAAATATATTATTGTAAAGTATGCGAGTTGTTACATTTATTAGTGAGATATCAAAGGGTTGATCTACCTATTCAAAGGAACAATTGTCTTATTTACTTCCATAAACAAGCAGGATAGCTGGAACTTGTGTAACATATGCTATGCTACATATGTAGCCTACATTCAGGTTATAGTTGAATAATTATTTAGTAATTATAATTTGATTTCTTTGTTGGTTGTTTCTTTGAAACCTTACACATATTGAGATATGTACAAATTTTCTATTGGATCATAATTTAGCTATAGTACATGAGAGTTATAAGATTATTACCTACAGTGAATACTATCTACCATAATGATTTATGTTTTTGACCTTTCTGTTGTTAAACTTAATTTGTTACGATGCACTATGCTTTTGTTCTTTGTTTTTGTAGCACTATATGCTTAAAAATATCAATAATTTGTAGTTAATACATATTCATATTTGAAATGATCTTTAATAAACTTAGATATATACTTTGGTAATATTTACTTTTATACACTATGGGCATATATCAATATAATATTGTACAAGCACATGTACATTTGCTTAGCCTTATGTTTACATACCCCTTGTTACATATGGTCGTTATAATCTAACATTGATTGTCCATAATATAATAATATGGAACACATTGTTGCTAATAAGAAAATAAAGATTTCACATTATAAAATGTACTGCATTACATTCATGGTGTACTTACACTGTCAATGTTTTGCTATACGTATGGAAATATATATTTTTTGCTTCTATTTTAATTTCCTGGGCCCTTGCTAAAACATGTCATATAATGCTCTGCTTTTATAAATATATTCTTGTTGTTTGCTTTCTCTAATTTGGATGTACAAGTATGTTTCCATGCACGTTGTAAGCTATACTGCAACTTTATATTTCTAAAATACACCATTAAGATGGGATGACATGTATAACCATGTGTAGATAAATAGATGAGATGATATAATGTCAATAAGTTGGCATGTAACCATGTATTCGATTATTTGTATTTCAAAAGCTGCTAAACTGTCCAAGAATATATATATATATATATAGTAAATATATCCATGCCTTACAAACTTCCTAATTGCTACTTTCGTATATTTATTGTCTGTTCTTCTAGTTAACTACATGTATTGTGTTTTTAGATTAATTTTACTTTATTTGATGATCATACGATTGGATTGCCTATTCACGCCACTGCGTGCTACGGAATATGAATTTCATAGCATCACCATGGAATGTTTTCATAAATATATTGTGTTTTTTACCTCGTTAATTTCTGGTACTTTAGTCAAATCAACATTCTGTTGGTATAATGAATATAGTTTCGGCAAAGCATATCTAGAAATTTGAGCTATTATACAATTGTGCATGCACAAGCTAGTTTTTTCCCCAAATTTTAAATGAGAACATGTCTAAGCATTCTTATGTTTGTTTGTTGGTTCATGTAAGGAATTTTTTTTGATATGGGCCTGTTTCGAAAAGATATAACAAAATAGGCCAGTTTCAAAACTAAGTACGGAAATATACCATTATTTTTACATTGGCATAATCACAGATTGTGCTTGTTCAAAATTTTGTTTTTTCAAAGGCGTTATCCCAGATAATGCCTCCGTAAATTAAATTTTGAACTAGCATAATCTGGGATAACGCCCAGAGGCCAATAACCCCCTTTCTTCCTCTCTCATTTCCTCCTTCCTTTATTACTTCACAACTCCACCTCGTAAAAAAAATGTTTCCCCATTTTGTATAGCACGCGTACAATACTAGAATCATACTTTTTTGGTTTTTTAGAAGATCTTCTCATCAATCGACAAGTTATGTGATCTCATTTTGTATTCAAGATATGTCTATTGACATTTGAATTTTTAGTTCGTTATAGATAGTTAAATTGTTGCTATTTTGTATGTAGAATGGCTCCTAAATGTATTCCTACCATATGTTATTATGATGGTGAATTGGTGGTAGACAATGATAACTTTGGCAAATATGTTGGAGGGCCGCATAAACCTGCAAAAATACTTCGCGGATGTAACTTGGTTCAGTTGAAAGATTCGGTATATAAATCGACTAAGATTAATCCGATGAATTTGACATTGATTTGGTATGTAATTGGCATATGGATGCTGGATCGAAAGCCATTAAAATAGCCGATGACGTTGATGTGGATGTAATGTTTTTAGCGACAACGAAATCCATAGAATTTTATGTTTTAAAGGGAAAACGGGTTCAAGTAGCAGAAGAAACATCTCCCGTAGACGTTAACCTTGAATGTCAAAATATTGGTGATATAATTAGTCATCGAAATGTATTGTCGAGCTTTAATCCTTCGAGCTTTAATATTACATCCTTAGGATTTCCACCATGTCCAAGCTACCAACAAGATGTTCAATACAATGATGAAGCTCGGACTTCAAAAAGAAACAGGTGTTGTAAATGCGTGGTTGTTGGTAATAAGAAGTACCGATGTACATAAGCTATATAAATTCATGTATTTGTATTATCTTTGTAGTACTTGTAACTTTTCAGTATTACATAAATCATTTGAGTTTCATTCATAACCAATACGACATAATTCGATACATAATTCTTTAACATATTACATAAAGTTCATAATTAATATAGTTACAATGCATTTATAATATAATTACTTCTATTACTCGTCCAGCGCCGGATCCGCTAGGAAGGTACTGTGTAAAGTTGTACCCTCGATTCATCAATACATTCCGATAAACTAAATTTTGTTTTTGCAAGTTTGTTCAACGCTTGCATCTCCAATGCGTATTCAACCCCTCTAGGACACATCTCAGGATCCAACCATTTGAAAAAATTGCAACATGCAATTTGTTTAGGATGAATTTTATGATCCTCAAAATATTTGCAGCGGTAAAAACGACGTCCTACATTATTGTCATTTCTGCAAACAACTATACCGCACTCTACACCACAATTACAATACACTCGAGGAGGTTGTAAAACATTAAGCGCATGTATGCTGTAATACGACATTATTGCATCCGTCACTTTACCCGGGAACCCCCGTCTTGGATGAACCTCAACCATTGCGTCATCTAAATTCTATATCTGTGGATCCTACTGCACAACTTTAAGTTGTGTCTCAGGAACAAAAGCAACGTCGTTCACTAACCATCTTCTACTACCCCACCAATATGATTTTTTTCAAAGTCGTCATAAATTTTCATTATTGTCTCATCATCAATTTCCCAATCATCCATTTTTTTAACCTACACAAAGGTATAATAGCTATATAGTAGAACTATAGAGAATAGCAAGAGAAACAAAATCTTTTACCTATCAAAGAACTTGGATGTAAAGTCTAACCTGATTTCTAGCTCAATCGCAAATACTTGGATACAAATTGGTAGTTTTTTGAAATAGTGAAGAGGTTGAAAACTAGATTGCCATTTTTGGATTTTTGGGAAAGCACTAAAGTGAAATGGGAATAATGATAGTGGGTGGAAAAGTAGATGAAAAAATGGCATATGCAGTGAACGTTTTTAATAGCGTTATTTAGGATTACGTTAGCTAGCGTTATCCAAGATAACGCTATTGTAAATGTTTTCTGAGAAATGGACATACCTCCTTTTGAAGTAGTGAACATTTTACCAGAGTGTTATCTGGGATAACGCTCTGGAAAAAAATTCACTGCCTCAAAAGAAGGCAGTGAACAAACTCGTGGTAAATTTAGGCAGCCGCAACTATATATTCATCAACAAATCATACTGACATCCAAATCACATACATAAGGAACATAACAATAACATATTTGAATTACATATAACATATCCGGATTACAAAACAATAACATATCCAAATTACATATTCAAATTATATAAGGAACATAGCAACAACATACCCGAATTACATATTGAACATAGTAACAACATAACCGAATTACATAATGAGCCGAAGATTTTATCTTACTATTTGGTTAAGAATTTACTGGGCGACCCACCAGATGGATACATTGTAGCTCATGCACCTGGTTCAGGTCTTCTTGCTTATTAGTTTTATTAGATCTAATAAGCATGAAGACCTGAACCTGCGCGTGAGCTACAATGCAACCACCTAGCGGGTCACCCAGTAATTCTTAACCAGAAAGTAAGATAAAATCTTCGGCTTTATGAGGCTTCATATGCCTTGAATCAACCAGGCCAGGTTTGATCTACTGATACACGTTCCTTCTCTTCATAATCTACAAACAGTTAAGAAGCATGCATTAGTACATTACTCAATCAACAAGTACACAACTAACTAACGATTTTCCATTCTACGTTCCATCATACTTCGGTATTATCATATTTATTTTGGCCACATTCTCTTACGTCACATACTAAACATAAACATGAACATACACATGTACGTGCACATACACATACTCATACACATACCAAATATGCATAATTTGAACTTTAATCACTAATTTAACTTTAAATATACAAATACTAGACAAAAAATTGTGAAATTATTGTTGTAAATTATAGCCTGTACACCATAGGAACTTAAAACACACCTATTGCACAAAATAACGGATTAGAGTACACATCCCTAAACATGAAAACCCCAAATTTCAGAAATTACAAAATTTAATCAATAAAGTTAGTTAAACTTACTAATAGAAGGCGGTGGAGAATAAAAGGGGGCCATGGAAGTTAGTTTGGAAGAAAAAAAATCAATCTTTGGCCTAGTCTGATAGAGGGACGGAATTTTTCGTCTTTATTAAAAATAGAAACAAAGTGGAAATGAGGAAAGAAATGAAGGTCCGAGAGAGTTTATACCCTTCTAGGCGTTATCCCAGATAACACTTGTTTAAAGCGTTATCTCAGATAACACTTTCAAGAAAATAAAAAAGGAATTAACGTTATCTTAGATATTGCCTTTATATGAAAATTGGTCTAAATTTGTAATTAGTCTTGAAACTGGCCTATTTCCGTTATAAGTCCTCAAAAAAGGCCTAAATTGGCAAATTTTCCTTTATATAATGCATCATGGTTTTCAAAATAAGATTCAAATCGTAAATCATAAAACTCAAATTATGACTCGAAACGAGATTTAAATCATAAATCGTGCATTCAAAAAAATATTCATCTTAAAGTTTGCACACGCTTTGAAATTAATTTTGATGTTTAAACTTCTACATCTAAATATAAAACATCATTTTATCTTTTGTTCCAATTTTAATTTGTTTTTAAAATGTTAAAATTGGAATTGTAGACCAAATAAATATATTGAATATATTAATTTGAATTGAATGGTATTTTTAAAGTGTGGTATTACCCTGGTTTGAATCGAAATATAAATTGAATTGTAAAGGGAGATATTCAATTTAAAACGGGATTCAAATTGTAGGATTTTAAGTTTTTTGACAACAATGTAATGCATCATTACAAAATCCTACATTTTAGAATCTAATCTATAATGGACTTGTCCTGACCAAAGATGGGAATAAAATGAGTAAAAATTTGATGAATTACCCTTCACCAATGGACGTTACATGTGAATATGATGTTTTAAGTTACTGTCGCATTCAGATCATTTCTTTTAGTACCAAATTTTTGTTTCTTATTTTTATCACGTGCAAATGCCTTTAAAAGTTTAAACAGTTGTTGGTGCCAAAGAGTTGTTTATACAAAACAATAGTTTGTTCTTTACTCCTTGGTTTACTCATTTAAACAGAAACTATTGTACCAACAAAACATATGAACACGCTTTTATATTAATTAAAATTTCAAACTAATCCATATTCATTTGATATTACCTTTATTAGTGACAAACGCATTTATATTTGATACTTTACACAAACTGATTCCGACTTATTTACAAGGGACTAAGCCTGATAATTAATTTAGAAATTAGTCCGATGATTGTTTTTTATATCATCTTGGTTTCCAAGTTAAACATTGTATTTAAATACTCAGGCTTTAATAGAAATTATAGAAGGGAGGCAAAAATCTTAAGTTACTGTTAATGGTAATGAAGAAGGCATTGGTTTGGAATATTTCAAAACAAATTTTACCAAAGTCTTCAATATCAAGATTTATAAACAGGTGGTGATTTTGTCATTGGGCTAGAGTGTTGCTTGTAAGTTTTTAGATAGTTTGTAGCAATAAAACTTGAAGTTATCACAATGGACTACGTAATAATTGACATGAATGATTTAGTGTATTTGGTGTTTTCTGTTCGATTCGGTTAAATGTTAATTTGAATTTTGGTTTTATGTTTGTTATTGCAATATATCCGAATTTGTATTAGTTAAATGAAATAACATGTTATGATAGTATAAAATGTAAGATATTGGATAAGATATGGTTTGGCTATACCAAGTTTCCCAATGCTTATAACCATTGGAACCAAGGAATTTCCAAACGTAATAACCATTGCAAGTACAAAAATTTGCAATAGTACTAATCATTGGAACTAAGGAATTTCCCAAAGGTTATAACTATTAAAAGAAGCCATCAGTTCCCAACAATTAAAAACATTGGAACTAGAGAGTTTTCCGACGGTTATAGTCCTTAGAAGTACAAAATTTGCTAACGTTTATAACCGTTGGTATATGCATTATAGAATTTATCATGCACCTTCTACCAATAGTTATAACCGTTTTTAATTGATTGTTAATGGTTACAATTGGTGCGAAATAAAAATTATAATGTCATGTTGGGATGATGTCGCAATGAGGCCAACAACCTAGCATTTGACCCTTATATGCTTACTTCGATGCATGTACAATAAAGTCTAAAGGCTCCGCCTTGAACCACTTGTAAAAATATTGATGTAGATATTTATTATCTTTTAAATCATATAATTGAAACAAATTTGATACTTACCCTGCACTCTTTTGAACTATCTCTGCAACTCGAAGTAAATCTGGCACTATGTCGCTGGGACCTCCTCTAGGAGAAGGAGAATGAGAAGGTTGAGATCTGTTGCTACATTTTCTGGTAGACATATCTTCCACAAACATAACATATTATATAGTGAATAGAAATAAATTTATTATTACAACACATGTTTCATTAATCATCACATAATCATAAAACATACCATATCCTAATCATTCCGTGCACATAATCATCACATAATCATACATGAAAAGAATAATGCATAGATTAGAATGATACTGAACGTAATCATCATTATTATTACATATCTCAGAATAATAATACAGAACATAGTCATCATTCTTAATACATGCTCAAAATTATATATTATACAACAAGCGATGTCATCTATGATAAGTCTTCATCATTTTATGATTCAGACTCGGTCTCGTACTCCATATCGTTTTCTTTGGTACTTTCAAATGCAACTATTAAAACATTCGATTCATCATTCAATGACCCTACATCAATGTCATTGGTTACTATTACTTCAGTATTTGGCTCAAGATCCGTTTGATATGCTACTTCGTCTAGATATTATTTTCTTCAAACGTAAAGCTGACTTTGTTCAAAAACATCCCACCAATTTGCTTTACCTTTTTTTAAGGATGGATACGAAGCAAAGTAAACTTGTAATGCTTGCTGGGCTAATATAAAAGGATCATACTTATAGTAATGTGAGATAATCTCTATTTCAATAAGCTTATAATCTTTATGCACTTTAATTCCAAAACCAAAAACATTGCTAAACCAATTGCATTTGAATTAAAAAACTCTGTGTAGGTTGTATATAATATGTCAACTCTAAAACCTATGTTAAGACGCCGTACACATCTTTTATATGCTCCTCTGGAGCATCACTACCTTTGACAAATACACCATTTTTATAAATTAATTTTACATCCATGTAATCTTGGGTGTTGAATTTAAATGCATTGACGAAGAATATTGGATAAGTCTTGACATTTCTTTTTGATTCGATAGTAACATGTTATAATCCTTCATTAACAACACAAATATTTGGATTATGAATGTAATTTGAAAACCATGTAGCAAATTCTTTAATGAGATCGTCATATGGATGTTATGATTCGTAAATACTACAAATACGTATTATATTACTTTATAATTAATATATACACAGATATTTGAATTGTACATGAATTTAGTATTACCTAAAAAATGGTGAAACTTCAACATAATTTAAATGAACATATGTGTTTGTTGCATGATAATCTCTATCGTCTAACCATATTTTCACACATTTTCCAATAGGTAGGCCATGTTATCTAAAATAGATGACATTCTTTGAGAATAATCATATTCGGTAGCTTCATCCTTATGGGGAAGACTTACAAATGTTAAGTTCACATCGTTACTAGAGTGATAAGAGAAAAATGCAACTTCTTCTTCAAGATACGATCGTAAATCAAACCTTCTACTTGTGCTTTTTGTCTAACTTTTTTCTTTAGATCATTCAAGTACCTATAAAAAAACTAATTTAATTTCTATTTCAGTATATAAATCTAAATTTTAAACTAACAGAAATATTATGGATATTCAATGGATATATCCATCCATATTGCACAGGACCTTAAAGGAGTGTTTTAAATGAAAGATGAAGAAGTAAATGCTCCATTGCATTAGAAAACATGACAGAAATATTTTTCCCATTTTGTAGAGTAGTAAAGAGATATCTACTTCAAGTTTACATATACGATCTACCTTTAACGTAGTCGAACAAAGCTGTTTATAAAACATACTTAATTCTATTATAACAGCCCATACTTTTGTAGGCAGCAGTTCTTTGAAAATCATAGGTACAAAATATTCCATCTTGACATGGAACTACAAGAAATTATTGATTTTGCAGCGGCAAAATCCATTAGAAATCCATCGCTAATATTGATTTAGTGATGGATTTTCAATTGATGTGCGTAGTCGCCAAAATTCAAGTCAGTAATTTAGCGTCTCTTTTGCAGCGAAAATCAATGTGAACTCTCCGACCTTTTCCTGTCTTTAACCTAAATACATATTTTAAATTCTAAAATAATTTACCGATGCATATATATTTTTAAATTTTTTTTTTATACAAAGGCATCGTTAAACCCTTGCTAAGTAGCAAGGGATTAGCGACGGATATAAGTTTAGTTGTATATATAATCCAACAAAATCTATAGATAATTTATCGGTAAACCCTTGCAAATTACCAAAGGCTTAGCGACATATATTATTTTAGGTGTACATTTAATCCAACGACATTTGCAGGCAATCTGTCAATAAGGCCTTTCAACAACTATTTGCTCTGAATATTCCATTGGTAATCTCTTTCTATTCCACTGATAACGTTGGTTTATTTTTATTTTATAGTTTTCCTTTTACATTAAAAATAATAGTCAACCAATCAATAATAAAATCATCTCCAGAATTATATAAATGTTCATTTATACAAAAAAATTCATAGTATAAAGAAAAAATGTACTTATAACCAATAAAGTTATTCAACTAATAATACAACACACAAATTTGTTACTATTAACACAATGTAATACACATGAACACACATAATTCTTCCACCTATTTGTATAAATCTTCATTTTCTTACAAGATTCGTGCCTTTTAGACTCATCAACTACAAAAGGTTGGACGACCACTCCAGTTACTTTGATATATTCCACATGTCCGAAAACCTGGTAATAGAATGCAAAAACAGAATTCAGTTCCTAACAAATTGTTTGCTCTATATTTGACTTGGATCCAATTACTGATGTAACGGCACAGATTTCGCTCGGACCTAATCGATCGCTAAAACGTCCAAGACCGTTCGAATCCTGCATACGCTAACTTTGGGCATACAACACATCAGAACAAATAACAGAAGACTTCTTGTAACATCCGACGGACCGATTTTTTTTTCAAAAACCCAATCCATTGAAACCCGAGTCGATTTGCTCTGGTATCCTGCAGAAAAGACAGAGACATAAAACCTGTCAGAGTTCGGAAAACATCTCACAATGGAAGGAATAAAATATAATGTAGTTGAATTATAGATTTACCTTAATAATAATACTACTAAACCAGTATCCAAAGCCATACAGTCTCTGTCATGAACCTAACCTGCGAATGTTATGAGGAGGGGGGTCAGAACATAAGTTCTGTGTGAATGAATTTAAACTACACTTCTTGGATAATCCTACATATACCGTTCAATTATATTTTTCTTATTTATTAGGTTATTTGTGTTATTAGCACTCAAGGCTTACACACACGTTGCACCCATATACTCTCTAGTAGATTAACCTAAAATAGTGTATATGTAGCTACCGCCAATTAAGGTATACTCTACTCGCATGGTCTCCACCGTATGTATGCAGTCGCTTATCTAATGTCGCATGTCGTATGTATATCAACGCTACGTTTGCATAAAACTATCATCACTGCGTTACGTAAGCGTTTAGACTACCATTCTAGATTCTACTAGATTCTGTCATCGAATAATGCCCTCTAGTCTATGGTACACCACCCAGAGAGACATGTGTGTACCTAGACTTTCCCACGTACGTATCGTCAATCGTACTCGATGTCTATTTGCACATGTTCTATATTTGTGCGCCCGAGTCCCGTGGCAGGGCTAATCAAGAAACATGGAATTCGGTCGGGAGCTTTCGGATATCTGCCGATTGCAGATGCTAAGGTCTTCTTTTACAGTGGCTACGGTCCCATTAGATCCCACCCTCAACTAACAAATGAAAGGCACCCAAGAAAATCAAGAATGAGAACTGTAATCCCGACCCCCTATGCCCTTCGATCCTATTGGCCAACCCCACCCATAACTAGATAGCAAAGTGTATGGTCTTTTGGAGTTCTCCGCCTGTCTGCTTCACGTACCGACTGAAGATGGTAGGTAGATGATGAGTTGCTATCACAGGTCACTAACTGGTCTCATCGAATCACGCTGGTCCATCTTAGTCTTTTGATTGCCCCTTAATTATTGCAATCAAGTCACACTCATTGGTTCACCAACACAGACCTAACCTCTGTGAGCACATGCGGATCACCTGCCACTCACAGAGGAATACCAAGAGTACCCTATGTCCCCGGAAGCCGCGTGCTTCTTAACCCAGTCCGTTGGAGCCTACAAGAATATTTAGATGGTCATACGCTCCTCTTTGTGTCTTTTGAAATCCCGATGATCTACCCCTTATGGTTATTCATCCTCTAACGTATGGACTGGTCCAAGCGCCTCAGTTTTATATGTCATTAGACCCTATGTCTAACCATTTATTTACACGCTTGCGCCACCTCATGAGTTTTCACATTTAACTTGGTTATTCTCCTTCACATTGATTTCCTTTCCAAGTTTACCAAGTTACCCTCGCTTATTAATGTTTCATATATGACTCATTACTTGTAAGTTTCATTATAAGCTTTGTACCCCATTACCCATCCTAACTTATTTCTTATATAATCCTAACTTATTTCTTATATAAGTTTTTCCTCATATCTATCTTCTTATTCAGTTATACTTCCATTTATTGATGTCCCACAATCCGTCATTGTTTGCTTAGTTTTTTTAGCTAAGGCTTATTACTTATTTTTCTTAACTAAGGCTTATTACTTATTTCTCTTTACTAAGGTTTATTACTTAGTTCTCTTAACTAAGATTTACAACTTAGTTATCTTGATCGTTATGTACTTAGTTCTCTTAACTAAGGTTTTCTAATCATAACTCATGTTATGTTTATCCACAGATTACTCATTATCGTTTTGTAGTTTGTATTCAACTTATTTTATAATATAAGTTGTCCCATTCTCTTGTCTTATTATCATCTTCCCTTGTCCCTAGGACAAGTCTACCTATTATATGACTTTCATATTTCCCCTATATGTTCATAATAGGTTGCTATCATTCCACATTATGGCATTAGTTAAGATAAACTTAACCTTTCCCATTTCTTTAACACGTTTACTTAACCCCTACCGAATTCAACTGGTTCGTAATACCACTACAGATTTAATTGGGTTAAGTATTCTAATTCATTACCAAGTCCAATTATGGTTATAATGGGCTAGACCTCTCACATTAGGCCTAAAACGTCTGGATGCTGGATATGTCGGTTGGGTCCGGGCAGTCTTATTCCACAGTTGGGTCTAATCTCGTGTCTTATCCTGATTCGTATTTACGTACTCAGACCTCCCACATTAGGTTCAACATTAGTGGTTGTTGGATATGTCGGTCGGGTCCGAGCAGACTTCCACCACTAATGTAACCTAACCTCGTGTCAAAAGTACGATTACAATTCCTAATTGTAATTACTAAACATTCCATTATTAATTAATTAATCAATCAATTAAACCTTTCCTCATTTGAATTATGCCTAATTCATTATTCAAATTATAGACTTTTATGCCTCTTTTTAATTCACTTTTAAGTATGCCCCATATCATAACTTAAGGCATATATATATATATGTATAAATACATATTGCACCAACACAAATCCACATATATTTTCCAATTTATGCCTAAAATTCATATTCACATACGTTCTAATTTATGTCCCAAATCACTATTTAGACATGTCCCATTTCATACCTAAATTATTTTTGTACTTATAATCAAATTTCAGATCATTAAACATAATTTGGTCAATATAGTCATACACTTACTCAAGTAATTCCTTGTACATAAATACGACAGTTTTTCATGTGAACTGTATAATACTTTGACTAATCCGATTACATGTTCAATGTTATTCTATAAATCATGTAAACATTCAACTGGTTAAATAAACAAATTATTGATGTCATGACATGCTAACCATTCCCATAGTTTACTATATTCAAGACATGAATTCGTAGATCTATTCATTTTTTACGTTTCATCTTGTTATAATCGCAATTTATAGTTAAACTTGCAATTTCACAATTTACATATATATGGGAATGCTAAACGATAGCTATAACATCATCAAAAAGTCATAGTTTAATTCCACTCACAGTGATTTTTGCTTTCCTAGGTCTGATTTAGATTAGCATCCAAAGTTCTTCCCTTTCTTATGGCGTAGATTTGCAGATCAAAAATCCCTTTTTCTTTTTATCTTGAAAAAGAAGAAATTCTAAATCTAATTCTTTTAATTTAAAAATAGATTTTGAAGAGAAAGGGAAGAAAGTAGATTTAAGATTTGGGGAATAAGAAGCACAACTTTAGTGTAGCTTTGGGATTGTGAATTTTAGGGTTAGATTTTGAGTTTTATTTATAGGTAGGCTAGAACAACTAGGGCCTTAGGATTAAAATAGAATTCATCTAAACCTTACACCTCGCTAAAGAAAAGAATGTTCTAGAATAGGCTAATTGATTGCTCTTTTTTTTCCTTTCATACACTTATGACGTTTCTTTTGTGCAATTAGATATATTGCATATCTTCCTTTCTTTAATTAATTTATCTCTACAATTATTGCTCTCCTTTTATTCTAATTGCATGCCCATATTTCATATCCAACAAATTTTCCCTTTGATTTATTTATTGCAGCAACTTAATTATCGCATACATTTTTTTCATACAACTAAATTTATTTCATGCATCATTCTTTATTCATATATAACCCTTTCCTTTTTCCCACATGCAGTTTCTTTTCCAGTAATGCATCCTTCCATTATTTTATATACAATATGAATTGTATTAATTCTTTGTTGCATATTTCTAATGTTCTTATATTTTTCCATGCATTAAATTTATGTTTATTTTGGTTCATGCATATACACATTTTTAATTGCATGCATTAAATTCTTAACCGTTATGTGCATGTATATATACATCTTTCTTATTTTCACGCAATTAAATTTATTTATTAATTGCTCATTACATTATGTATACAAAATTTGAATTGTACGCTCATTAACTCATTCAATTTCTTTTCTTCTTACTTCTAATTAGTACATTATATTGTAATATTTTTAATGCATTGCATATTAATCTCTTTCCTTCATGCATTTAACTCTTTTGACATTTGTTTTCTGTAACATCCCATAAATTTTACCAAGTTGATTTGGACTTTTAATATATGAATTTGGATTTTATTATATAATGTTGGATTTTCTGATTATATATTTGTTTTATAAGATTTGTTATGTACCATATTTAAGGATTTTAAGTATTTATTTAAACCATTTCAGTATAAATTTTTGGTAAATCATATACGTGTATATATTTGATAAATAATATAGATAAATATTCTTGATAGTAAATTTTAAAATATTAGTTAGTTATAAATATCTTGTTAAAACTTTATGTAATAAAGAGTGAAGATTGTTACAAATATAAGTGTTATAATGTTGTGACTAAAATTCCAATTTATAAATAAATTAATGGGTCAATTTTGGAAAGCATGCATTGGCTTATTCTAACGACAAGGATTAGGTGGCTTACATGCATGGAGAGGATTACTTAAGAGAAGACAAGTGTCCCTAACTAAACAATTAAAATTACCTTTTAAAATTTCTATATAAAAGCACACTTTTATCTTGGGTCAAGCTTCAGGTGAAATCCTACGACTTCTCCTTCCTCTGTTTCTTATTTTCTACTTTACAGTAAAGGAAAAATCACTCAATCCCTCCATTCAAAAATCCATACCACTCAATCCATCCACTTTCGGTTGAATCAATATACATGAAAAATAATCGGATCATTGTTTTTGATTTTTACAAACAGACGGATCCTGTTTTCATCGAAGATCGAAAGAGATATTTCAGTTTATTTAAAATATCAAAAAATTGCAAAGGAAAGTTCGAAAATTTAATTCTCCCAATCCGCTTAAAATTGATCGATGTCGTATGCGTCGTTGAGATCAGCAGATGACGTAGTATTTTTGGTGCAAGTTTCGAGTGATTCCGTGTCGATGATTGGAATTGTTCGAAACTAGGGTTGAGGATTGTTGGAGATACGAGGGATGATATGCGAATTCGAGTATGGAGTGGCGATACGGACGGAGTAGGCTTCGATATGGTGTAAATTTTGTGAGGACCGGTGCTTGTTTGAGGGGTGCGACGAGGTGAAGCCTCGGGTTCTGTCGTGTGTTTCCAGGTCTGGGCGTGAGTGCGGATTTTGAAGGGAAGGGCCGAACTCGACATAAAGGGGTGCAAAGGAATGAGAAGGAGGAGAGGGACTTGTCCATGGTCTCGGATTTGAAGATGGTGGAGAGGTTTGCTTGTACACGTGCATGCCGTGCACGAGTTTGATGGGTTCAGGGAGGACCAGAAAGAAGAACGGAAGAAGAAGAAGGTGAGGGAGAACGGGCCGGTTTGGAAGTGGATCAAAGTAAATGGGCTGGGCCTTCCTTATTGGGTATATTTTCTTTATTTCATTTGAAGTTAAAATTTGTGTAACCTTTAAACATTGATATCTCACTCATTTTAAATCGGATTGACTCGTCGTCAGATCCGTTAGAACCGTATCAGAGAGTAGAACACAATGAGATATTATATTAATAATTTTATTAAGTATAAATTATAATAAAAATTAAATTAGGAGGTCCTTATATATAGAAATATATATATCGAATATCGTTATTAACTTAATTTCGATATATAATAATTAGCAGAAAATATCCAGCTGCTAATGGAAGTGAACCGAGAACAATACAAGTAGCAGTGACGGTATTCGTTGATCGGTTCGCCCTGATAATGAAGAAATTGGGAGCCAGTATGGTGAGAATTTCTAATTTAAATTATTTGTTTAAATTAGTTAATTATAATTAGCTGAAATAATTATAATTTGTTGTTGATGATTGTGTGATGGATGTTGATGTTTGGATGGTTGTTCATGAATTAGATAATACACTGAACACTAGTAAGCGTTATTGTCTGTAACGCTTGTGCACAGTCAAATGTTTTGTTGTGATGAAGGAATCCATATCCATCTGATCGTATGGTTCATTTGGATAGATGAAATTGCATTGTATGTTATCACACACACACTGTGGTTGTGGAATATATGGGTGATCAATTTAGAATCTCCTTCCTATATACGATTTTTTTTTTTAATTATTAAATAATATTTCAAGTTTTGGTTTTGAATTTAATATCAACCTTTAAATGTTTAAATTAGGATTGAAATGATTTGAATTATGCATTGATTTCTATATAATGATTTTTCTTTATCTATTTGCAAATGGTTTGGTAAAAATATATTATTTTCAATTTAAATTCAAAATGAGATTTTTTGAAATTTGAATATGGTTTTATATCTATATTAACGATGTCTTTTATAATAATGATATAATATACACCAGAACGTTCTAGGATGACAGAGAGAATAGTGTCTAGGCTTGGGTTGGAAATTCGGTTTCCTGCTCTCCCTGGCTATCCCTAACTGGTCCGACAACAGGATGGAAAATCGAAATCTAATTTGAAATATAATTTGAAACTGTTTAGATGATTTGGAAATTTAAATTTAATTTGAAAAGGATTTGGAAAAAAATTATATTTAAATCATTATATGGTTTGGAGGGAACACACTATGATTCAACAATTAGGAAATATTGATTTCAAGTTTTGAATTGATTATTTGAAATAAACTCGACTTGAAATAAAGAACGATGAATTAAAAATGACGACAGTTTTGAAAAGCATTGGGATATTTGGATTTCGAATAATTAAAATTCTATTTGATTTAAATGGCTATTTCAATAACAGTACATTTGGGTAACATTCCAAATATTGTGTTGGTTTGAAATTCATAAGCGTGAACTACTATTGGACTATAAGAATGATTATAAAGTAGTTCGAAGATTTTAAAGTATAGAAATATCTATATGGTATGGAATTTAATTGGGTTTTCCAAAGAAAAAAATTTGGATATGGTCGGAGATAAATCTTCGGATGTTTGATATTAATGCGGTAAATGAAAACTCTTATTATCTGAGGAATTTAAAAGGTTATTCATCGTTATTCCGCTTATAATATGAGTTGGATACGGTAATTAATATTGAAGATAAATTGATGGTATTTCTATCCAGATTTAAGTCGAAGAGTTGAATAAATCTTTCAATTAAGATATGGGTTTCTCCACCTGATTGGAAATAAGCTAAATAGAAATAATCTTCGATATTTGGTAAAAATTTCATGGTGTAAATGAATCCTATCTGGGGAATTTAAAAGATATTATTATATCGTTATTCTACTTATAGTATTCGTTGATTATGAGAATTTATATCGAATATAAGTGGATAAAATTTCTGTGTAATTTATGATTCAATATCGATTGATTTGGGGTTTTGTCATGAATCGTATCCTCAATAATATCATTCTTGGAACCCGATGAGATTGAATGGTGGAAATTCATATCGTAATTGGGATCTAGTCGAATCTTTGATTCAAGGAATTAAAGGTAAGAAATTGAAGCGAAGGTATAATCTTTGATTTCAAAGAGGAGATAATATGATAATGAGATGTATGAAATTAAAATGATTCAAATCTTGAGTTATATATGAATTGATAACCGTTTGGAAGGAGATTCGAATTGAATAACTCGTATAGTCCATAGCTACTGTTTTAAAGTACGCTTGTTACTTGGAAAGACCGGGATCGAGCATATGTTCGAAAACCATTCCAAGTAATAATACGACGTTATGAAGCAATTCAGGACTTGGTAAACGACGAATGAAGACCGGGAATATTTTAATTGTTTAGATTGATTGTTGATTAATGTCTCGGTTGGGTAGGCCACCCGATACGAGATGTGAGTTGCATGAGACCTGAACAAATTTAAGTATTTTCGGGATGTTCCGTTCAGACCCAGAACGGTCTTGTATGGATGGTGTGTCTGACATTGAAATTGACTGCATAGCACTGATTTCCGTTAATGAATATCGGATTTGTGGCAATATATTTTCCTCGTCTCTAAGTCATATGAACTTAGAGGGTATGCATTGATTGAAATCAGTGATATGTCGTGAATTGTCAATGTGGCATACCCGAGTTATGAAATGAGCTAGTGATGATCAAAGAATGGCTTATCGAAGCATCGCTTTGCGTATGACGTAACATCAACAAACCTCACACACCGGATTGATGAGAAACTGGCGGTTATGTTTTATACTTATATATGAATAAATGATGAAGCTGTGCAGCAGTTGGAAACCACTTATGAACTTGGGGAAGTTGGGTATGTACGGGGGGCCGCGTCTGGTCGAAAACCGTTGATCTGCCCTGACGATGTGTAGTCGGTGTCCGCGTATGGTCGAAAAAGCCGTTGAGGCACTTCGTTTTGTATCCCTGATTGATCTTTCGTGCCAGGAATCATCAAGTTGGAAATCCAAATTTCTTATGCGAGCCATACGATTTTGATTGTATATATATATGGCAACATATATTATGGGGTATATGCTGTCTAGGATTAATACATTTACTTGCGAAATGTTTTCCACACTATATATATCTTATGGTATTGAAGAGAATTTTACGTATGAAAGCATATTTGGTTGTCATAAGATAAAACTCGCCCATCTGGTGTGCGCTTGCATTGTGTGATGTGGGACGAGCTTATGATAGCTTCATTTTCAAAAGTCATTGCGTATTTTGATGCAATGGAATTCACATGGAGTAAACCCGTTCCGCGTTAGCGGCGTGGTTCGGTGAAATTCCTAACTTTAAAATGAACCTAATAATAACTGTTTTGAGTTCTCACACCAGTCCCACGACTGACCTGGAGTTTATTGTTCCCTCACCTAAACTCTGGGTGCCCATGATTTTCGCACGGGCAGCCAGTAGTTTAGTTTTGCAGTTATGGATCATTGGAGCAGGATTTAGAGCGCTTCTAGAGTTGGAGTCCACGATAGAGTTGAAGCTTCCGCTGTGTTTTAATCTTCCGCTGGGAGTAAAGTTATTTTCTTTCTTCCGTTGTATGCGTTATGTTGTAACTCTGATATTCATGTAACTCTGATGTAATATTGGTTTATTCAATGAAAAGTTCTGATATTTTTGTTCAATGTATGTATGTACCCATAACAATTCGTCTTTCTGAACGGTTTAAGTTGGTTTAATTACCGGCAAGAACCGGGCAATAAGGCGGGTCGTTACAGTTGGTATCAGAGCTTTGGTTATACAAAGCTATGGGGTACGTACATAATTGGACAAAAGATAGGACTCCTCAGAGTTATATTATCTCATTAGAGATAGGGTTAGAAATACCCTAGAATGAGATTTTTGGAATATTATGACGAGAGAGCGTATTTTGAAACCTATATAAGGTATTTTTGATCAAGTAAATCATTTTGAATACGATGATTATTTGAAATATAAATTGGAAATAAGATTTCAAGTGTTTTATTCGACGTCAGGATTGGACTATCGGGTATGTAAAGGTTTTGAATATACGTCTGATCAACGTATATGCAAAGCCCAATATATACTAGGTAGATATAGGGTCACACTCTAGTCGACTGGGGATGATTCTGGTGATTGATGCATCATCATCAGTCTTATTTTTGAGTTTCGAAAGTGGGATGACTATATGATTCCAGTTAATACGTTGAGGAATACCTAAACTATTTCGATATGTTATAGATGCAAAAACCAACTATTTTGTGATAATAACAAATAAGGGATATTATAGAAGTAAACTATACTTAAGAATCAGGAAAAACACATAAGTATGAAAATTCATTAAGAATTTTATCAATACCACCCGTAAGGAATCTGAAGATGATTTAGACTTAAGTTAAGAATTTGTTTAAAGAGATGATTTTGACTTAAGAAGGAGTTTTAAAAAAAAAGTTAATTTAAATCGTAACAAACATCGAACTAAGAAAATTTTGGATTTTTGATGTATTAAATTTGAAGAAGTGAGTTCTGAAAATGTTAAGATTAATATTTAAAACAACCCTAGCTTGAACATGTATACGCATAATCAGAGTGCGCAGAGGAAGCGTGATGGTATTTTAATAAAACTGTTCAAGAGATTTTTCCGTCTAGTTAAGTAAGAAAAGTTTTCTAAACATGATTTGATATTAAACAATAGTGGAAAAGAGTTATATATATATTTTGAATTTTAAATTGAATTTAGAAAAAGTGATTGGTGAATACAATAACTAAAATATGAATATTAAATGAGTATAAGTTATAAATGGGTTAAAATGAGATTTGAAACGATTGAAATAAAAATTTGAAATAGAATGAGTATTTCGAAAATATAATTCCATCTCTTCCCTTTTCGCTGGGTTTTGCTCGACCCATTGTCATCTTTGAATATCACCCTGAATTGTCGTTTTACTGTTCAACTTTATCTTTGAATTCTTCCTTTTGTCCATGACTCTATCATGGGTTGAAACCAGTATTTTGAAACTAATATCATGGATACTCTATCATGAACCAGTGAATTAACTTGGATTGAAACCAGTATTTTGAATTATCTCTAAATTGAACTTGATTTGTATTGAGAACAATAGAATTTCTAATACTGAAGTTAACCGAGATGGTATTTTGCAGGATAATTAAATGATTATGGAAAGGATTATTCGAGAATTTGGATTTAAATTTCTAAGTTAAGCACTTAGTCCTATAATTGATAAGGAAATCTTGGGTTCGTAAGAGCAAGTTAGACTTTAGAATTTTCTTAGAGTCATAGACCTCTAAGTACTAGACAATATCTATCCTAGTTTCTCCTTAGTGGTAGGATAGCAGCTCCGAGTCTAACTCAGAGAATTCAATTTTAAGCAAGACCGGTGACGACCCTAGTAATCACTAGATCATAGAAGTTTCCTTAGACTCTACCTTTAGTAAGAATTAGATAGAGTATCCTGGGATAATGTGAACCTTGGTTTTAACCGTTACATTCCCGATATGTCAAGAGAGAAATGGGAATTTAAAAGTGGTTAAGGAGTTTTAATTTACTCAACTTCCTTTTCGAGGACGAAAAGTTTCTAAGGGGGGGTGAATGTAACATCCCATAAATTTTAGCAAGTTGATTTGGACTTTTAATTTATGAATTTGGATTTTATTATATAATGTTGGATTTTCTGATTATATATTTGTTTTATAAGATTTGTTATGTACCATATTTAAGGATTTTAAGTATTTATTTAAACCATTTCAGTATAAATTTTTGGTAAATCATATACGTGTATATATTTGATAAATAATATAGATAAATATTCTTGATAGTAAATTTTAAAATATTAGTTAGTTATAAATATCTTGTTAAAACTTTATGTAATAAAGAGTGAAGATTGTTACAAATATAAGTGTTATAATGTTGTGACTAAAATTCCAATTTATAAATAAATTAATGGGTCAATTTTGGAAAGCATGCATTGGCTTATTCTAATGACAAGGATTAGGTGGCTTGCATGCATGGAGAGGATTACTTAAGAGAAGACAAGTGTCCCTAACTAAACAATTAAAATTACCTTTTAAAATTTCTATATAAAAGCACACTTTTCTCTTGGGTCAAGCTTCAGGTGAAATCCTACGACTTCTCCTTCCTCTGTTTCTTATTTTCTACTTTACAGTAAAGGAAAAATCACTCAATCCCTCCATTCAAAAATCCATTCCACTCAATCCATCCACTTTCGGTTGAATCAATATACATGAAAAATAATCGGATCATTGTTTTTGATTTTTACAAACAGACGGATCCTGTTTTCATCGAAGATCGAAAGAGATATTTCAGTTTATTTAAAATATCAAAAAATTGCAAAGGAAAGTTCGAAAATTTAATTCGCCCAATCCGCTTAAAATTGATCGATGCCGTATGCGTCGTTGAGATCAGCAGATGACGTAGTATTTTTTGTGCAAGTTTCGAGTGATTCTGTGTCGATGATTGGAATTGTTCGAAACTAGGGTTGAGGATTGTTGGAGATACGAGGGATGATATGCGAATTCGAGTATGGAGTGGCGATACGGACGGAGTAGGCTTCGATATGGTGTAAATTTTGTGAGGACCGGTGCTTGTTTGAGGGGTGCGACGAGTTGAAGCCTCGGGTTCTGTCGTGCGTTTCCAGGTCTGGGCGTGAGTGCGGATTTTGAAGGGAAGGGCCGAACTCGACATAAAGGGGTGCAAAGGAATGAGAAGGAGGAGAGGGACTTGTCCATGGTCTCGGATTTGAAGATGGCGGAGAGGTTTGCTTGTACACGTGCATGCCGTGCACGAGTTTGATGGGTTCAGGGAGGACCAGAAAGAAGAACGGAAGAAGAAGAAGGTGAGGGAGAACGGGCCGGTTTGGAAGTGGATCAAAGTAAATGGGCTGGGCCTTCCTTATTGGGTATATTTTCTTTATTTCATTTGAAGTTAAAATTTGTGTAACCTTTAAACATTGATATCTCACTCATTTTAAATCGGATTGACTCGCCGTCAGATCCGTTAGAACCGTATCAGAGAGTAGAACACAATGAGATATTATATTGATAATTTTATTAAGTATAAATTATAATAAAAATTAAATTAGGAGGTCCTTATATATAGAAATATATATATCGAATATCGTTATTAACTTAATTTCGATATATAATAATTAGCAGAAAATATCCAGCTGCTAATGGAAGTGAACTGAGAACAGTACAAGTAGCAGTGACGGTATTCGTTGATCGGTTCGCCCTGATAATGAAGAAATTTGGAGCCAGTATGGTGAGAATTTCTAATTTAAATTATTTGTTTAAATTAGTTAATTATAATTAGCTGAAATAATTATAATTTGTTGTTGATGATTGTGTGATGGATGTTGATGTTTGGATGGTTGTTCATGAATTAGATAATACACTGAACACTAGTAAGCATTATTGTCTATAACGCTTGTGCACAGTCAAATGTTTTGTTGTGATGAAGGAATTCATATCCATCTAATCGTATAGTTCATTTGGATAGATGAAATTGCATTGTATGTTATCACACACACACACTGTGGTTGTGGAATATATGGGTGATCAATTTAGAATCTCCTTCCTATATACGATTTTTTTAATTATTAAATAATATTTCAAGTTTTGGTTTTGAATTTAATATCAACCTTTAAATATTTAAATTAGGATTGAAATGATTTGAATTATGCATTGATTTCTATATAATGATTTTTCTTTATCTATTTGCAAATGGTTTGGTAAAAATATATTATTTTCAATATAAATTCAAAATGAGATTTTTTGAAATTTGAATATGGTTTTATATCTATATTAACGATGTCTTTTATAATAATGATATAATATACACCAGAACGTTCTAGGATGACAGAGAGAATAGTGTCTAGGCTTGGGTTGGAAATTCGGTTTCCTGCTCTCCCTGGCTATCCCTAACTGGTCCGACAACAGGATGGAAAATCGAAATCTAATTTGAAATATAATTTGAAACTGTTTAGATGATTTGGAAATTTAAATTTAATTTGAAAAGGATTTGGAAAAAATTTATATTTAAATCATTATATGGTTTGGAGGGAACGCACTATGATTCAACAATTAGGAAATATTGATTTCAAGTTTTGAATTGATTATTTGAAATAAACTCGACTTGAAATAAAGAACGATGAATTAAAAATGACGACAGTTTTGAAAAGCATTGGGATATTTGGATTTCGAATAATTAAAAATCTATTTGATTTAAATGGCTATTTCAATAACAGTACATTTGGGTAACATTCCAAATATTGTGTTGGTTTGAAATTCATAAGCGTGAACTACTATTGGACTATAAGAATGATTATAAAGTAGTTCGAAGATTTTAAAGTATAGAAATATCTATATGGTATGGAATTTAATTGGGTTTTCCAAAGAAAAAAATTTGGATATGGTCGGAGATAAATCTTCGGATGTTTGATATTAATGCGGTAAATGAAAACTCTTATTATCTGAGGAATTTAAAAGGTAATTCATCGTTATTCCGCTTATAATATGAGTTGGATACGGTAATTAATATTGAAGATAAATTGATGGTATTTCTATCCAGATTTAAGTCGAAGAGTTGAATAAATCTTTCAATTAAGATATGGGTTTCTCCACCTGATTGGAAATAAGCTAAATAGAAATAATCTTCGATATTTGGTAAAAATTTCATGGTGTAAATGAATCCTATCTGGGGAATTTGAAAGATATTATTATATCGTTATTCTACTTATAGTATTCGTTGATTATGAGAATTTATATCGAATATAAGTGGATAAAATTTCTGTGTAATTTATGATTCAATATCGATTGATTTGGGTTTGATCATGAATTGTATCCTCAATAATATCATTCTTGGAACCCGATGAGATTGAATGGTGGAAATTCATATCGTAATTGGGATCTAGTCGAATCTTTGATTCAAGGAATTAAAGGTAAGAAATTGAAGCAAAGGTATAATCTTTGATTTCAAAGAGGAGATAATATGATAATGAGATGTATGAAATTAAAATGATTCAAATCTTGAGTTATATATGAATTGATAACCATTTGGAAGGAGATTTGAATTGAATAACTCGTATAGTCCATAGCTACTGTTTTAAAGTACGCTTGTTACTTGGAAAGACCGGGATCGAGCATATGTTCGAAAACCATTCCAAGTAATAATACGAAGTTATGAAGCAATTCAGGACTTGGTAAACGACGAATGAAGACCGGGAATATTTGAATTGTTTAGATTGATTGTTGATTAATGTCTCGGTTGGGTAGGCCACCCGATACGAGATGTGAGTTGCATGAGACCTGAACAAATTTAAGTATTCTCGGGATGTTCCGTTCAGACCCAGAACGGTCTTGTATGGATGGTGTGTCTGACATTGAAATTGACTGCATAGCACTGATTTCCGTTAATGAATATCGGATTTGTGGCAATATATTTTCCTCGTCTCTAAGTCATATGAACTTAGAGGGTATGCATTGATTGAAATCAGTGATATGTTGTGAATTGTCAATGTGGCATACCCGAGTTATGAAATGAGCTAGTGATGATCAAAGAATGGCTTATCGAAGCATCGCTTTGCGTATGACGTAACATCAACAAACCTCACACACCGGATTGATGAGAAACTGGCGGTTAGGTTTTATACTTACATATGAATTAATGATGAAGCTGTGCAGCAGTGGGAAACCACTTATGAACTTGGGGAAGTTGGGTATGTACGGGGTACCGCGTCTGGTCGAAAACCGTTGATCTGCCCTGACGATGTGTAGTCGGTGTCCGCGTATGGTCGAAAAAGCCGTTGATGCACTTCGTTTTGTATCCCTGATTGATCTTTCGTGCCAGGAATCATCAAGTTGGAAATCCAAATTTCTTATGCGAGCCATACGATTTTGATTGTATATATATATATGGCAACATATATTATGGGGTATATGCTGTCTAGGATTAATACATTTACTTGCGAAATGTTTTCCACACTATATATATCTTATGGTATTGAAGAGAATTTTACGTATGAAAGCATATTTGGTTGTCATAAGATAAAACTCGCCCATCTGGTGTGCGCTTGCATTGTGTGATGTGGGACGAGCTTATGATAGCTTCATTTTCAAAAGTCATTGCGTATTTTGATGCACTGGAATTCACATGGAGTAAACCCGTTCCGCGTTAGCGGCGTGGTCCGGTGAAATTCCTAACTTTAAAATGAACCTAATAATAACTGTTTTGAGTTCTCACACCAGTCCCACGACTGACCTGGAGTTTATTGTTCCCTCACCTAAACTCTGGGTGCCCATGATTTTCGCACGGGCAGCCAGTAGTTTAGTTTTGCAGTTATGGATCATTGGAGCAGGATTTAGAGCGCTTCTAGAGTTGGAGTCCACGATAGAGTTGAAGCTTCCGCCGTGTTTTAATCTTCCGCTGGGAGTAAAGTTATTTTCTTTCTTCCGTTGTATGCGTTATGTTGTAACTCTGATATTCATGTAACTCTGATGTAATATTGGTTTATTCAATGAAAAGTTCTGATATTTTTGTTCAATGTATGTATGTACCCATAACAATTCGTCTTTCTGAACGGTTTAAGTTGGTTTAATTACCGGCAAGAACCGGGCAATAAGGCGGGTCGTTACATTTTCTTTCTATTTTGATTGCACATCCTTATTTTACAATCAATTTACTAATTCTTCTTTTTATTTATTGATTTATTCTTGCATACACACATAATTAATTACATGTGCTAATTCTCTTCTTACTCTTTTTGTTTACATATTAATAACTTTTACATTAAAATATACAAATGCACTATTACCTATTTGCTACTTAGAAAAATTGCGGGGTGTTACATTCTCCCACCCTTAAGGAATTTCGTCCTCGAAATTCGTTTAGGGTAAAATAGATAATCCCTCGCAATCATACATCCATCATGTGCGCATCCAATTTTTCTCCAAGCATTGTGCGCATGTGCAAAGTGAAATACATCATAGTAATGCATGTATGCCTAATTGGTACCACCTATATGTATGCAAACTTTTAAAATCTCTTTTTAAAATATGATGCTCACATCCTAAATATATTTGCAGTTCTATATGAATGCAATATTTTGAAAACCAAAATAGTTTTTCATCTAAATTTTCCCACACTCTTACAGAGTAAGAGCATAGTTCATCCAATTGTTGCATCCAAAACCCTACCAACCATCATTAAATTTCGAAATTTAGAAAAATCTAATTCTCTAAATTCGATTTGTTATTTTACCAAAAGGTATAAAACGGAAAAATTCACATCTTCCGTTTTTCTTTTATGTACCTTTTCTAATTGTACTTGGATTTCTACATAACTATTCTATAAAGATTTCCTATTTTCCTATCCAAGTACAACCACATAAGAAAATTTTTCATTTTTATTCATCTTTTTCTTAAGATTTCCATTTTTTTTCCTATCACGTTTATTGCTTTACTGAATTTTTTGTTTTCTTTTTAGTTAGACTATTATCTTCCTTAGCTTATTTGACTTAGTCTAATTACTTAAGTTTATTATTTTTCAATAAGCCTTTCCATTTTTTCTACACAACTACTATTACAGGCCAAGAATCTTAGGACTAGGTCACATGTCCAAACAGCGGAATCTACACACTTACTTGTCCTTCACTACCTAGTAATCACTATTAGTCCATGCTGTGTATTACTAGCCTATGCTTTTCTTTTTCTCAAGAAACAAACCTAAATTTCTTAATGCTTATGCATTCTACGGGAATATTATACCATTCCAAGATGATCTTTTCTATTTATTTCTCTCGTTCTTTCTAGGCACTAATCCTTACCTACTCTATTTTTTTTAAAACATGATTTGGCTTCCTTTCTTTTCATTACATTTTTCTTCCAAAAATTAAAAGTGTTAAAACTCTATTTTCTTCTCCAAAACTTGCTTTTCCAAACCATAAAAACATGTCTCAAAATAAAATTGCAAAACACATTTTTTTTCAAATCACAAAACTGGAGTAAACAAGGTCAACTACTTCTTAATTGGGTTCACATTGTTTCTACCTATGTTAATTTTGGCTGCTTTCTACAAGGTTCAAAAATCTAATCTATTCTTACTCTCTACAACTTATTTTTTCCTCCCAACAAAATTTCTTTATAGATCAATAATCAAAATTTATTGTTAACAGAATAGAGATTTTAAAACTTCCTTTTCAAAATGCAACTTTTTCATGAGAGAGTTCTTTTAAAAATAAGTAATCATTGTTTTACAAAAGTGGAAAATAGTAATAAGGACAAACTTTGGGGAAAATTTAGTCTGAAGGACGTCAAGTTTTATTTTTAGGCTGAAGGACAAACTTTGAAAAAAATTAGGCTGAAGGACAATGCTAAATGTAATTAGCATTTTCTGCAGTGTAAAATTGAATAATGCTAGTACATTTAGCATTTTCGTGTAGTGTAAAAAACTGAATATAATGCTAATTAGATTTAGCATTTTCCTTCAGCTTAATTTTGGTTTAAAGTTTGTCCTTCAGACTAAAAATAAACTTGGTGTCCGTCAGCCCAATTTTTCGGCAAAGTTTGTCCTCCTCCCTAATTACCTCTTTACAAAATATATACCCCGCTTTACTTTAAAACCCAACATGCACTAAATATGTTCTTTACATATTTTCCTCAAACATCAAAAACACTTTTAAGATTAAAACTTGAAAACACCACAAACTCCTTTGCCAAAACTTTTACAAATTCAAGTTCTTAAAAGTTAATCATTGGGTTAGACTCAAAGTGGGTCTTTAACTCAACTAGGCTTTCCTAGACACTTCTCAACTATATATGTTCCTAATCCGTTTTCCATATTCTAACCTTTTTTTCTAACTTATAAGGTTTCACTTCTAAACCCACTATTCTGAAATACTAACATTTCAGTTTCCATCCTATGGGATACTTTCTCCAATACCAAACCATATTGTACACTTTCCAACCAAACCACCTAAGGGTTTTAAAATTTCTATGTTCATTCCTTTAGTGTACAAACCAATATCCCAACTCTTTCCATATTTTACTCTTTCTACCTAGTGGGCTCTTTTATGGACTTAGGCCTATATATATTATATTTATATATTTGAAAATACTAATACGCTGACTCATTATTTCCTAGGAACACAAAACCAAAGCTCTGATACCATATGTAACAACCCGCGTTCCGGAGGACCGATTTTTTTTTCAAAAACCCAATCCATCGAAACCCGAGTCGATTTTCTCTGGTATCCTGCAGAAAAGACAGAGACATAAAACCTGTCTGAGTTCGGAAAACAACTCACAGCAGAAGGAATAAAATATAATGTAGTTGAAACATAGCTTTACCTTAATAATAATACTGCTAAACCAGTATCCAAAGCTATACAATCTCTGTCATGAACCTAACCCGCGAATGTTATGAGGAGGGGGTCAGAACATAAGTTCTGCGTGAATGAATTTAAACTACACTTCTTGGATAATCGTACATATACCGTTCAATTATATTTTTCTTATTTATTAGGTTATTTGTGTTATTAGCACTCAAGGCTTACACACACGTCGCACCCATCTACTCTCTAGTAGATTAACCTAATATAGTGTATATGTAGCTACCCCAAATTGAGGTATACTATACTCGCATGGCCTCCAGCGTATGTATGCAGTCCCTTATCCAATGTCGCAAGTCATATGTACATCAACGCTATGTTTTCCTAAAACTATCATAATTGTGTTATGTAAGCGTTTGGACTACCATTCTAGATTCTATACTAAATTCTGTCATTGAATAATGCCCTCTAGTCTATGGTATTCCACCCAGAGCGACATGAGTGTACCTAGATTTTCCCAACGTACGTATCGTCAATCGTACTCGATGTCTATTTGCACATGTTCTTTATATGTGTGTCCGAGTCCCGTGGCAGGCTAATCAAGAAACACAGAACTCGGTCGGGAGCTCGGATATCTGCCAATTGCAGATGCTAAGGTATGCTTTTACAGTGGTTATGGTCCCACTAGACCCCTCCCTCAACTAACAAATGAAAGGCACCCAAGAAAATCAAGAAGTAGAACTATAATCCCGGCCCTTATGCCCTTCGATCCTATTGGCCAACCTCACCCATAACTAGATAGCAAAGTGTATGGTCTTTTGGAGTTCTCCACCTTTCCACTTCACGTACTGACTGAAGATGGTAGGTAGACGATGAGTTGCTATCACAGGGCACTAACTGATCTCGTCGAATCACGCTGGTCCATCTTAGTCTTTTGATTGCCCCAGAATTATTGTAATCAAGGCACACTCACTGGTTCACCTACGCAGACCTAACCTCTGTGAGCACAGGCAGATCATCTGCCACTCACAGAGGAATACCAAGAGTACCCTATGTTCCCGGAAGCCGCGTGCTTCTTAACCGGTCCGTTGGATCCTACCAGAATATTTAGATGGTCATGCGCTCCTCTTTGTGTCTTTTGACATCCCGATGATCTACCCCTTATGGTTTTTCATCCTCTAACGTATGGACTGGTCCAAGCACCTCAGTTTTATATGTCATTCATTAGACCCTATGTCTAACCATTTATTTACACGCTTGCCCCACCTCGTGAGTTTTCACATTTAACTTGGCTATTCTCCTTCATATTGATTTCCTTTCCAAGTTTACCAAGTTACCCTCGCTTATTAATGTTTCATATATGACTCATTACTTGTAAGTTTCATTATAAGCTTTGTACCCCATTACCCATTCTAACTTATTTCTTATATAATCCTAACTTATTTTTTATATAAGGTTTTCCTCATATCTATCTTCTTATTCAGTTATACTTCGATCTATTGAAGTCCCACAATCCATCGTTGTTTGCTTAGTTTTCTTAACTAAGGCTTATTGCTTAGTTTTCTTAACTAAGGCTTATTACTTATTTCTCTTAGCTAAGGTTTATTACTTAGTTCTCTTAACTAAGATTTACTACTTAGTTTTCTTTATCGTTATTTACTTAGTTCTATTAACTAAGATTTTCTAATTGTAACTTGTAACACCCCACTCCCGCTATGGTCACTCACTAAGGGAATGCCATAGCATCGGTGGAGTATTTTAGTGAATATAGAACAGAAAAATTACAACAAGACAGATATAAATAGTACTTGAAATTTAAAACATCATCTCATAACAGCAGAAGTAAAACATGTCTGGTTACATCATAAAACCACAATAAAAGTCAAGTACAATATCCATCAAAATAAAGAAGTACATAATCCCACTCTCATACAATAGCCATGACAAAAGAAAAGATAACTGGGTAACTGGAGCTTTACATCTATCCAAGCTCCTAAAGACTGGAACAGCAATCCGATCAAGCTCCACTACTGCTAGGATCCACCGTAGGACCTGAGGGTTGGGAAAAAGATAAAAACAACGGGGTCAGACATAAGTCTGAGCGAGTCCTATAACTTTAACAATACAATCGTTAAAGTAACCAGAGAAGACATAAACTGATATACGGTAACTAATGGGGATGAATGGCTACACTAAGCAGTCAACTAAACTAAGATAAAAGATAAAGACGCATCTACCCTTCCAAAGGTAAATTACTAAACTGCACCACACCAGTCATTCCTAACTTAAAGGTTGATCCCACCCATGGACTTATAAAATTAACTTAATAGTTCTCGCGTAACCCTAGGTGACTACGTAGACGCCACGGGGCCCTACAATCCACTAGGTGTACACACTACTCCCCATTCGATCGGCTCCCTAACGTAGATACCCGTGCTGGCCCCACCGTAGGGTGTACCATTCCCCAACGTGGCAACCTGATAAAATTAACGGTGCACGACTTATATCTACACGATGCAACAACGTCTTATTTACCAGCCCGGGTCCACACACGCATATGAAACCCGTTGGTCATGCGTTGCCACCGCTAACCCATTTTGGCCTCTTATAGTCAAGCACAGTATGCGTGTCCCGTCCTCGACATGGGTCGAGCCCACTAAGATACGTATGGGTTACTGGTTGAAATGGGCCCCCAGCACAAGCCATCCCCCTAAGCTTGGCCCACACACTAGTGTTTCCCACTTAACCCTTTAATCATGTTTAATTACATGTTTCATCTTGGTTAAGTATTTTATCATATTTTCTATTAGCAACCACTAGCAATTTCCACATACCACCCAAGGTACCCACTTAACCCCCATGCCCCACTACATGCTTATCTGGTTAAGTGTTTCTTAATTGATTAACACCGTAACCGTGTAAAGGACCCTTCACATTGGACCGTCATTTGTAGATGCCTGGTTAAGCCGGTAAACTCCGGGCAGTCTTACACTACAAACGGGTCCAACCTCGTGTCATTTACCCTTGTTACGTATTTAATTTATGATTAAGACCCCTCACATTGGACCGTCATTTGTAGATGCCTGGTTAAGCCGGTAAACTCCGGGCAGTCTTACACTACAAACGGGTCCAACCTCGTGTCTTAATCGATTAATTACTCCTAATTAATCACCCTCATAATTTGTGTTAATTATCATGTTTATTTTAGGAATATGGGTGCACCTAACTTAATAGGCAAATTCCCAACTCCAAAGTGTGGGTACACCTAACTTAATAGGCAAATTCCCAACACATAGTATGGGTACACCTAACTTAATAGGCAAATTCCCATACTATGTTCATTTATTTTATGTTATGCATAATTATATTAATTTCACACAATCTTATTAACATATGCATTTAATTAACCCCATCGTTCCCACGTAATTTCGTTCTCATGACATAACACATATAAAAGGTGTCAACTTGCATATGTATGAACATGTTTCAAAGGTGCCATCTTGCATATTAACAAACACATAACTTGCATATGAACTTGCATAACATGTCACATAACTTGCATATAATCTTGTATAACATGTCACATAACTTGCATATTAACTTGTATAACATGTCACATAACTTGCATATTAACTTGCATAACATGTTACATAAACTTACATATTAACAAATACATGACTTGCATATGAACTTGCATAATATGTCACATAACTTGCATATGAACTTGCATAACATGTTACATAACTTGCATATGAACTCATAAACTTGCATATGAACTTGCATAACATGTTACATACTTGCATATGAACTCATAAACTTGCATATGAAGAAACATACAACTTGCATAATTATCATACAAGTAACTTGCATATTATCATACATGTAACTTGCATATTAACATATGATCACAAAGCACAAAACTTGCATAACCCACATACATTAGCAAACTAACATCATGTCATATGACTTAAAACCCATTAATCCACAAACAAAACCATATGATCTCATCATATCTCATCTACTTAGTTTAGCAATTGATCATTAGAGTGATAGAAACTCACTACTAGCCAATTTGCACTCCAAATGAAGAAGATTAAGATGCTTAGAATGGATTAGAGGTTGATTAGAGAGTGATTAGCTTGCAACCCTCTTCATAAATTAGTGGAGGCTCCTTCTAAGATTTAATTTGGCAGCATGTAGCCCTCAATTCTATTTTTAGTATGGATTAGGGTAGGTTTAGGGTGTATTTATAGATTAGGTGAGTGTTTTAGGCCCTTAGATTAACCCTAAATTAGATTAGGACCCTTAGATTTCAGAACCTTCCAGAAACCAGCCCTAAGACCAAGCCCAAACCCCAAACTGGTGCACCCAACCACAGAACTCTCTAGAAACTGTGCAGGTTTCCTGTCCCGACATGGGCGCACTTCCCAAGTGCGCCAGTGTATTTTTGTGCTGGCGCACTTCACAAGTGCGCCAGTGCATTTCTGGCCTGTTTCGGGTTTTTCTGCCTAACTTCGTTCGTCCATATCTCTTTCATACGGTACCCGTTTTACGCAAACTCGGACTCTATTTCGCGTATTTTTCCGAGACGAACGCAATGACGCAGCCCGTTTCCCCTGATTCTCACATCTGAGATTAATTATACTTTAATTACTAACCATTAGTGTTAATTGAAATTCGGGTGTTACATTCTCCCCTACTTAAAGGATTTCTTCCTCGAAATCTCTAAGTCAAGAAGAACGTATCCTACCAACCAAACAACCATCTACTAAACCATCAACCACAAGCAACCATTATCCTTAGAAACTTCTAATGATGTATGAACATATGCAGAAAGTGTGTGTATATGTCCGTATACTAATGCAAAATCAGGCGGTCTACTGATTCAGTCGACCTCCTTAATGCAAACCATGATAGTGCCATGCATCCAATATGTATGCGAAACCCTATTGACACATACAATTTCTATATGCGTGCACAACCATACACAAAAATGCATCATCCACATGATAACACAGCCATGATACATCCATCAATCTAACTACCACATCCATTTATGCGATATGCAACATGAAGTGACTGAGCCGATCTAGTGCCTAATGTGTGTGTATATGCATCCACGAGCAACCACTAGCAAACAATTGCATCCACATGCATCCATCAACCATAACATGTTTCAAACACATGTTTCAACCATAGGTTTTACCCTATCTAAAGGCCATAGGTACTAGCGAGAGGATATACTAAAGATAAGATAAGTACTAGACAAGCGATAAAGGAGAAGTTAAAAGACATACTCTCAAAAAGAAATGGATACAAAGAACGCATCTTCGCTTCCGTCTCCCAAGTAGCATTGCTTTTGTCATCTCCCCATTGCACTTTAACTAGCTGAACTTCTCTGTTCCTCAACTTCCTAGTTTCTGACCCAAGGATGCGAGTAGGAGCTCGTCGAATCGTCGCATCACGCTCTACCTCTACATCTCTAAGCAAGCTCGGCTCTACCACCTCTACGGTCTCATGTAAGCACTTCCTCAAATGTGATACATGGAATACATCATGAACACCACTAAGTCTGTCGGGCAACTCCACCCTATATGCCATCCGTCCAATCCTTTCCTTAATAGGAAACGGCCCAACAAACCTCGGTGCTAACTTCCCAACGGACCCAAAGCGAACAACATTTCTCAACGGAGATACTTTGACAAAAACCATGTCCCCAACCTCAAACTCAAGATCCGTCCTTCTCCGATCCGCATAAGATTTCTGTCTATCTTGCGCTGCTTTCATCCTTCTTCGAATCAAATCAATCTTCTCTGAAGTCTCTCTAACCATATCTGGCCCAAGCAAGATCTTATCCGTAGATTCCCACCAACATGTAGGAGATCGACAAGGCCTTCCATAAAGAGCTTCGAAAGGTGCCATGCCAATACTAGACTGAAAGCTGTTATTGTATGCGAACTCCACCAAAGGAAGATGTTCTTCCCATGTACCTCCAAAATCCAAGATACAAAGCCTCAAGAGATCTTCTAAGATACGGTTCACCCTCTCGGTCTGACCGTCCGTCTGAGGATGATATGCGGTGCTCAAACACAACTGAGTCCCTACCGCCTCTTGCAAACTTCTCCAAAACTCACTAGTGAAGATAGGATCTCGATCACTCACAATGCTGGATGGTACGCCATGCAATCTAACAATCTCTCTAACATAGACTGAAGCAAGCCATGGAGCGGTCCTCTTACTCTTCACGGGTATAAAATGGGCACTCTTGGTAAGTCTGTCTACCACAACCCAAATTCCCGTATTGCCCTTCCTCGATCTCGGTAACCCATCGATGAAATCCATCGAGACACTATCCCACTTCCATTGCGGAACTTCCAATGGGTGTAGCAACCCACCGGGTTTCCTTTGCTCCGCTTTAACTTGTTGGCACACTAAGCATCTAGCCACATACTCGGCCACATCTTTCTTCATACCGGCCCAGAAGAAAACTCTCTTCATGTCTTGGTACATTTTGTCTCCACCGGGATGAATAGTTATCCTTGAACGATGTGCATCATCCAAAATAGCCTTCTTCAAACCCTCGTCTTGCGGTACACAAAGTCTACCGTCTCTATGCAACCATCCCCTATCATCTATGGTGTATCTACCCAAATGGCTGGACGACTCCCCCCTTATAAGCTTCTCTACCAACTCAACCAACTGTGGGTCGTCTCGCTGAGCCTCGCCAATCCGTCCCAAAAGAGTAGGTCTAACCTCCAAGGATGCTAACAAACCAGGTACAAAGTCAACAGAAGGTCTGAAGTCGAACAAAGAAAGAAACTCCAAGCTTCGCCGTTCCACGAACAATGGACTCAAAGATAGCCTTTTTCTACTCAAGGCGTCCGCCACCACGTTACCCTTGCCAGGGGTATACGCTATCTCGAAATCATAGGATGCTAAGAACTCCATCCACCTTTGCTGTCTTAAGTTTAAATCCTTCTGAGAGAATAAGTACTTCAATGATTTATGGTCAGTGAACAACTCGAATCTCTCACCAAGAAGATAATGGCGCCAAGACTTAAGTGCGAAAACAATCGCGGCCAACTCTAGATCATGGGTAGGGTAATTCTTCTCATGCACTCTCAATTGCCTCCCTCCATAGGCTATTACCCTTCCCTCCTGCATCAAGACTGCGCCTAATCCTGTCCCACAAGCATCGGTATAAACAACAAACGGCTTACTCCCATCTGGAAACACTAAAACTGGAGCGGTGGTCAAAGCTCTCTTTAACCGTCGGAAAGCATCATCACAATCTACGTCCCATGAGAAAACCAGATTCTTCTTCGTCAAGCGGGTTAATGGGGCTGATATCTTCGCGAAGTCTTTGATGAACTTCCTATAATATCCTGCCAACCCCAAGAAACTTCTTACTTCGGTAGCATTTCTAGGAACTTTCCAATCCTGGATAGATACTATCTTTGCGGGATCCACAGCTATCCCTTCCTTAGAGACCACATGCCCTAAGAATCGCACTTCTCTTCTCCAAAAATGACGTTTAGAGAATTTAGCTTTAATACTATGTGCTCGAAGAGTCTCCAACACTTCTCTGAGATGTAAGGCATGCTCTTCTTCACTCTTGGAAAAGACCAAGATGTCATCCACAAAGACTACTACAAACTTATTCAGATACTCTCTGAACACTCTACTCATCAGATCAACAAAGTATGCAGGGGCGTTTGTCAACCCAAATGGCATCACAAGCCACTCATAAAAACCATCCGGAGTCCGGAAAGCAGTCTTCTCTATACTGTCCTCCGCCACTCTCAACTGATGAAACCCTCTAGCTAAGTCCATCTGCGAAAACACTGAGGCGCCAACCAACTGATCAAAGAGATCATCTATCCTTGGTAATGGGTGTCTATTCTTCTTCGTGAGCTTATTAAGTTCTCTATAATCCACACAAAGTCTGAGGGACCCATCCGCGTTCGTGGCAAACACTACTGGAGCTCCCCACTCCGATATACTTCGCCTTATGAACCCCTTCTCAAGCAACTCCCCTACTTGCTTATGAAGTTCTCTTCTCTCACGAGGAGCCATGTGGCGCACTGGCAAAGACACTGGTTTGGCATTATCCACCAAATAAATTCGGATATCTATCTCCCGCTTCGGAGGCAAACCCTTCACCTCTTCAAACACATCCGGATATTCCCGGACCACTCTGACAGAACGCAAACTCTCGACCGAAGCATCGAGCGATTCAAGATAACTTAGCAAAACAGATTCCATGGGATTACAAGAGATCTCGAGAGTATTACCCAAGCGGGTCATAAGCCTGACAACTCTCCTTTCACAATCAAGAACGGCACCATTACTCGATAACCAGTCCATGCCCAAAATCAACCCATAGCCCGTGAAGCCCAATACAAAAGCATCACATCCAAACTCAACGCTAAGTATAGAAATCTTCAAACCCAAACATATCATAGACAGATATATGGAGCCCCCAATTGGGTTTGAAACAACCAAGGGATCATCAACTAGACTGGTGTCTAAGTGCAGTGACTCAACTAACGATGATGAGATAAAAGAATGCGATGCGCCAGAGTCAAACAAAGTACGAACTGGATGATCAAACAGAAAAACCAGACTTTCAACGGAAATAGTTCTACCTCTCTGCTGAATCGGCGGAACTGAGAGAGCCTGAACTTGCCCCCCTGCCTGAGCTGGTGCCATAAGAGCTTGCACCTGACCTCCTGAGGTAGACCCCGTCTTCTGCCCCTTCTTTGGGCAGTCCTTCACAAGATGTCCTGCTTCACCACAATGAAAGCAACCGGTCTTCTTCTTTTTGCGACAATCCTTGCTGAGGTGGCCTGGGGTCCCACAATTGAAGCACTTCTTCTTCTTCTTCCCCTTGTCACCATTGCCTTTTCCACCCTTGCCTTGTTGTTGTTGTTGCGGTTTCTTCTGATCCCCCTTCTTCTCTGGTGCCTTAGAACTCTTATCATCCTCATGCATAAGTGCCATGTAGACAAGCTTCTCAAAGGTGGCCCCCATAGGAATGTGAGTCATAGCTATTCCTTGCAATGGTTCGTTCAAGCCTCTAACGAACCTCAAAGCCTTCTTCTCCGGTGTATTCACCAACTCTATGCCAAACCTTGCTAATTGATTGAATTTGTTGACATATTCTTTCACCGTGAGATTCCCTTGCTTCAAATTCAAGAACTTCTCCATAAACAGATTCTCTTCCGCCCTTGAGAGAAACTTAGCCCCAAACCTTTGCTTGAAATCTGCCCAAGAGTCAACAGGGCGTTCTCCATTAGTGACCTCCCACCAGAATGAGGCCTCTCCCTTCATTAACCAAGCCGCCAACTTGACTTTCTTTCCCTCTTCCACTTCAAAGATATCCAGCAACTCTTCCACTTCCTTAAGCCAATCTCTAGCCTCTACGAAAGTCTCTGAACCTAGAAAAGGTTTTCCTCCTATAGCCTTGAACTCCTTGCAAATCTTAGCAAAATTATCCACTCTAGGCTGAGGAGGAGGAGCGGTTGCCTCTGGTGTAGTAGCATTGGCTGGACCCGCAGCCGCGGCCCTAGCCTCTTGTAACCTCCTATACCATAGTGGTATAACTAAGCCCTCCGGGATGTTAAGATCTTCAGCCATGCTGAAACGAAAGAGGAAAGATTCAAAAAGGAGATTCCGAAAGATAAAGATATGGCTATTGGGGATTATGCTTTTCTTTTTCAAAAACTTTTCTCTTAAAAGACATGTTTTTGAAAATACTTTTTCCAAAAATATTACCTTTACTATTTTCTAAAAAAAAAGTATTTTTCTCAAAAATTTATCTGTTCCGGTAACCTTCAGCTCTGATACCACGTGTAACACCCCACTCCCGCTATGGTCACTCACTAAGGGAATGCCATAGCATCGGTGGAGTATTTTAGTGAATATAGAACAGAAAAATTACAACAAGACATATATAAATAGTACTTGAAATTTAAAACATCATCTCATAACAGCGGAAGTAAAACATGTCTGGTTACATCATAAAACCACAATAAAAGTCAAGTACAATATCCATCAAAATAAAGAAGTACATAATCCCACTCTCATACAATAGCCATGACAAAAGAAAAGATAACTGGGTAACTGGAGCTTTACATCTATCCAAGCTCCTAAAGACTGGAACAGCAATCCGATCAAGCTCCACTACTGCTAGGATCCACCGTAGGACCTGAGGGTTGGGAAAAAGATAAAAACAACGGGGTCAGACATAAGTCTGAGCGAGTCCTATAACTTTAACAATACAATCGTTAAAGTAACCAGAGAAGACATAAACTGATATACGGTAACTAATGGGGATGAATGACTACACTAAGCAGTCAACTAAACTAAGATAAAAGATGAAGACGCATCTACCCTTCCAAAGGTAAATTACTAAACTGCACCACACCAGTCATTCCTAACTTAAAGGTTGATCCCACCCATGGACTTATAAAATTAACTTAATAGTTCTCACGTACCCCTAGGTGACTAAGTAGACGCCACGGGGCCCTACAATCCACTAGGTGTACACACTACTCCCCATTCGATCGGCTCCCTAACGTAGATACCCGTGCTGGCCCCACCGTGGGGTGTACCATTCCCCAACGTGGAAACCTGATAAAATTAACGGTGCACGGCTTATATCTACACGATGCAACAACGTCTTATTTACCAGCCCGGGTCCACACACGCATATGAAACCCGTTGGTCATGCGTTGCCACCGCTAACCCATTTTGGCCTCTTATAGTCAAGCCCAGTATGTGTGTCCCGTCCTCGACATGGGTCGAGCCCACTAAGATACGTATGGGTTACTGGTTGAAATGGGCCCCCAGCACAAGCCATCCCCCTAAGCTTGGCCCACACACTAGTGTTTACCACTTAACCCTTTAATCATGTTTAATTACATGTTTCATCTTGGTTAAGTATTTTATCATATTTTCTATTGGCAACCACTAGCAATTTCCACATACCACCCAAGGTACCCACTTAACCCCCATGCCCCACTACATGCTTATCTGGTTAAGTGTTTCTTAATTGATTAACACCGTAACCGTGTAAAGGACCCTTCACATTGGACCGTCATTTGTAGATGCCTGGTTAAGCCGGTAAACTCCGGGCAGTCTTACACTACAAACGGGTCCAACCTCGTGTCATTTACCCTTGTTACGTATTTAATTTATGATTAAGACCCCTCACATTGGACCGTCATTTGTAGATGCCTGGTTAAGCCGGTAAACTCCGGGCAGTCTTACACTACAAACGGGTCCAACCTCGTGTCTTAATCGATTAATTACTCCTAATTAATCACCCCCATAATTTGTGTTAATTATCATGTTTATTTTAGGAATATGGGTGCACCTAACTTAATAGGCAAATTCCCAACTCCAAAGTGTGGGTACACCTAACTTAATAGGCAAATTCCCAACACATAGTATGGGTACACCTAACTTAATAGGCAAATTCCCATACTATGTTCATTTATTTTATGTTATGCATAATTATATTAATTTCACACAATCTTATTAACATATGCATTTAATTAACCCCATCGTTCCCACGTAATTTCGTTCTCTTGACATAACACATATAAAAGGTGTCAACTTGCATATGTATGAACATGTTTCAAAGGTGCCATCTTGCATATTAACAAACACATAACTTGCATATGAACTTGCATAACATGTCACATAACTTGCATATAATCTTGTATAACATGTCACATAACTTGCATATTAACTTGTATAACATGTCACATAACTTGCATATTAACTTGCATAACATGTTACATAAACTTACATATTAACAAATACATGACTTGCATATGAACTTGCATAATATGTCACATAACTTGCATATGAACTTGCATAACATGTTACATAACTTGCATATGAACTCATAAACTTGCATATGAACTTGCATAACATGTTACATACTTGCATATGAACTCATAAACTTGCATATGAAGAAACATACAACTTGCATAATTATCATACAAGTAACTTGCATATTATCATACATGTAACTTGCATATTAACATATGATCACAAAGCACAAAACTTGCATAACCCACATACATTAGCAAACTAACATCATGTCATATGACTTAAAACCCATTAATCCACAAACAAAACCATATGATCTCATCATATCTCATCTACTTAGTTTAGCAATTGATCATTAGAGTGATAGAAACTCACTACTAGCCAATTTGCACTCCAAATGAAGAAGATTAAGATGCTTAGAATGGATTAGAGGTTGATTAGAGAGTGATTAGCTTGCAACCCTCTTCATAAATTAGTGGAGGCTCCTTCTAAGATTTAATTTGGCAGCATGTAGCCCTCAATTCTATTTTTAGTATGGATTAGGGTAGGTTTAGGGTGTATTTATAGATTAGGTGAGTGTTTTAGGCCCTTAGATTAACCCTAAATTAGATTAGGACCCTTAGATTTCAGAACCTTCCAGAAACCAGCCCTAAGACCAAGCCCAAACCCCAAACTGGTGCACCCAACCACAGAACTCTCTAGAAACTGTGCAGGTTTCCTGTCCCGACATGGGCGCACTTCCCAAGTGCGCCAGTGTATTTTTGTGCTGGCGCACTTCACAAGTGCGCCAGTGCATTTCTGGCCTGTTTCGGGTTTTTCTGCCTAACTTCGTTCGTCCATATCTCTTTCATACGGTACCCGTTTTACGCAAACTCGGACTCTATTTCGCGTATTTTTCCGAGACGAACGCAATGACGCAGCCCGTTTCCCCTGATTCTCACATCTGAGATTAATTATACTTTAATTACTAACCATTAGTGTTAATTGAAATTCGGGGTGTTACATAACTCATGTTATGTTTATCCACAGATTACTCATTATCGCTTTGTAGTTTGTATTCAACTTATTTTATAATATAAGTTGTCCCATTCTCTAGTCTTATTATCATCTTCCCTTGTCCCTAGGACAAGTCTACCTATTATATGACTTTCATATTTCCCCTATATGTTCATAACAGGTTGCTATCATTCCCCCATTATGGCATTAATTAAGATTAACTTAACATTTCCTATTTCTTTAACACGTTTACTTAACCCCTACCCAATTCAGTTGGTTCGTATCACCACTATAGATTTAATTGGGTTAAGTATTCTAATTCATTACCATGTCCAATTATGGTTATAATGGGCTAGACCTCCCACATTAGGCCTACAACGTATAGATGCTGGATATGTCCGTCGGGTCCGGGCACTCTTATTCCATAGTTGGGTCTAACCTCGTGTCTTAGCCCGATTCGTATTTACGTACTCAGACCTCCTACATTAGGTTCAACACTAGTGGCTGCTGGATATGCCGGTCGGGTCCGGGCAGACTTCCACTACTAATGTAACCTAACCTCGTGTCATAAGTACAATTACAATTCCTAATTGTAATTACTAAACATTCCATTATTAATTAATCAATCAATTAAACCTTTCTCCACTTGAATTATGCCTAATCACTATTCAAATTATAGACTTCTATGCCTCTTTTTAATTCACTTTTAATTATGCCCCATATCATAAATTAAGGCATATATATACGTATAAATATATATTGCATCAACCCAAACCCACATATTTTTTCCAATTTATGCCTAAAATTCATATTTACATACATTCTAATTTATGTCCCAAATCACTATTTAGACATGTCCCATTTCATACCCAAATTATTTTTATACTTATAATCAAATTTCAGATCTTTACACATAATTTGGTCAATATAGTCATACACTTACTCAAGCCATTCCTTGTACATAAGTATGAATGTTTTTCATGTGAACTGTATAATACTCCGACTAATCCGATTACATGTTCAATGTTATTCTATAAATCACGTAAATATTCAACTGGTTAAATAAACAAATTATTGATGTCATGACATGCTAACCATTCCCATTGTTTATTGTATTCAAGACATGAATTCGCAGATCTATTCATTTTTTACGTTTCATCTTGTTATAATCGCAGTTTATAGTTAAACTTGCAATTTCACAATTTACATATATACGGGAATGCTAAACGATAGGTATAACATTATCAAAAAATCATAGTTTAATTCCACTCACAGTGATTTTTGCTTTCCTAGGTCTGATTTTGATTAGTATCCAAAGTTCTTCCCTTTCTTGCGGCATAGATTTGTAGATCCAAAATCCCTTTTTTTCTTTATCTTGAAATAGAAGAAATTCTAAATCTAATTCTTTTAATTTAAGAATAGATTTTGAAGAGGAAGGGAAGAAGGTAGATTTAAGATCTGGGAAAGAAGAAGCACAACTTTAGCGTAGCTTTGGGATTGTGAATTTTAGGGTTAGGTTTTGAGTTTTATTTATAGGTAAGCTAGAACAATTAGGGCCTTAGGATTAAAATAGAATTCATCTAAACCTTACACCTCGCTAAAGAAAAGAATGTTCTAGAATAGGCTAATTGATTGCTCATTTTTCTTCCTTTCATAAACTTATGATGTTTCTTTTGTGCAATTAGATATATTGCATATCTTCCTTTCTTTAATTAATTTATCTCTACAATTATTGCTTTCCCTCTATTCTAATTGTACGCCCATATTTCATATCCAATAAATTTTCCCTTTAATTTATTTATTGCAACAACTTAATTGTCACATACATTTTTTTCATACAACTAAATTTATTTAATGCATCATTCTTTATTCATATATAACCCTTTCCTTTTTCCCACATGCGGTTTCTTTTCCATTAATGCATCCTTCCATTATTTTATATACAATATGAATTGTATTAATTCATTGTTGCATATTTATAATGTTCTTATATTTTTCCATGCATTAAATTTATGTTTATTTTGGTTCATGCATCTACACATTTTTAATTGCATGCATTAAATTCTTAACCATTATGTGTATGTATATATACATCTTTCTTATTTTCACGCAATTAAATTTATTTATTAATTGCTCATTACATTATGTATACAAAATTTGAATTGTAAGCTCATTAACTCATTCAGTTTCTTTTCTTCTTACTTCTAATTCGTACATTATATTGTACTATTTTTAATGCATTGCATATTAATCTCTTTCCTTCGTGCATTTAACTCTTTTGACATTTGTTTTCTTTCTATTTTGATTGCACATCCTTATTTTACAATCAATTTACTAATTCTTCTTTTTATTTTTTTATTGATTTGTTCTTGCATACGCACATAATTAATTACATGCGCTAATTCTCTTCTTACTCCTTTTGTTTACATATTATTAACTTTTACATTAAAATATACATATGCACTATTACCTATTTGCTACTTAGAAAAATTGCGGGGTGTTACACTTTTTAAACATCATAATAATGTTACATTCGAGTACAGAATATATTAGAGTACATTGATAAACGATTCTACAGCGGAAGATTAATTTACAATAGATTTAATACACTGCAGCGGAATTAACAAAATAACATAGCAGAAGACTATCATTTCCCTGGACACAGCTTTAAGCTTCGATCCAGAATCCTGCTCAATATATCTGCAAAATAAGCTACTCGACTGCCCATGTGAAAAATAGGGGAACCCGAGTTTGCAAGTGAAACAAACTACGAGTCAGTCATGAGACTGGTATGAGAAATCTTTACTTAACTTATCTAACAATAAGACTAATCACAGGACCACGCCTCTAATGCGGAACGGGTTCACTCTATTAGATTGCCAGTGCATAAATTAAATAAATATTTTAAAACAACGCAATGCTTTTTAGAAAATGAAATCATTATAAGACTCAAGTCCCATCACACAATGCAACGCAAACTGGAGGATAGAGTTTTACCTTATAATGATCAAACAGGCTTGATACGTATAAACTAATATTTAATTTTATTATTAGTGTCTAGTCAATTTTAAAAATACTTTCAAAATAAATGTATCAATCCTAGACGACATAGTACCCCATCCTACTATGTTGCCATATATAGGTTTACAATCAAGATCGTAATCTCGTATTGAAATTTGGATTTTCCATCATGAGTCGAGGCTAGGGATGGCTCCTCACCGATTCGAGATACTCTAGCAAATGTCTCAGGATCACACCTACGGGCAACCCTTGGATCTACAGGGTCGGTCCACAAATACTTTAGTGGATTAATTATGCCCGAACACACATTTCCCGGTCCTATGGAACCTATCAATTGGCCACTATCGACCAATATATTTGAGGCCTCGTAATCCATCATCCACATAAGTAGAAATGTCTGGGCTTCATACCATGACACCACTTCTAGTTAGAAAGGAAGGTGTGCACTCCCAGCAGTCACGGTCCCGTTTTTGACTCATACCGGGGAGCGAGGCTCGCGAAGTAATGCTATACACAAAGCTATGCTAAATAAAGCTGTGCTTTGATCATCAATCACAAGGCTCTGCTTTTCAACAAAAACCTTGATCATTCGCATCTTGGCATGCCACATTGACAATCCACGCCATGCGATCGATAACTATCAATATAAAACCTCTTAGCTCCTACATCTCAGAGAAGGGTGTTATGCAAGAGAATAAATTCTCCGCCACCAAACAGATATATATTAAGTAGAAATCAATTCACATAGAATGAAATTCAACGTCAGACACACATCCATTTACAAGTCCGTTCTGGGTCTGAATGAAACCGGAGACACCTTATTCCTCGTCCTGTATGTCCAATACAGAAGAGAGGAGCTCGCTTAATCCGAACAATCAACAAGTACGTCTGGAAAACTACCACTGTAACCCTTTCCAAGGAGCAAATTAGTCCAGGGCATCAATAGTCATCCATTCGATGTAAAGAACGCTGGTCTTCAACCACCGTCTTCAATGTCTTCGATTTAAATCATCGTATAATTATTTGAAATGAGATTGAACTCGGTCTTTTCAAATAATTACAATTTAAATCATTTCATATCGTTAATATTATTTTATAACGATTTATCGCTATTTTTATTTATATAAAAATAGCCCAATTTAATTTAATGACGCTTTGGGTCAATAGGCGACCCTAGCATTGTTTTGACCCAAATTTGATTTACACATTTCTCAAAATCTAACCATTGGATTTTAACAAATTTTATATCGTTGGAAAGATCTTCCCAAAACGTTCCTAACGGTTTCAGTTTTGGGAAAATCCGATGGTCGGATCTTTCGGTATAATTGTTTAAAGTTACGATTCCGAAACGCGAACTACCGTGCGCGATTCGTTTGATTTTAATTTTTATATATATATATATAATTATATATAAATATAAATCATTCGACGACTCCACTAACGAGTTTAACATGCCAAATAAAAGAATGCTTTATTTTTCCTGACCATTTAAATGTCTCTAATGGTAAATAAAAAGAGATATTACATTTGCAAACAAATTCCTATATTTTCTAATAACAAATAAATAGAGATTTTTGTTTGCATACATTTCCAATGTATTTTAATGTTAAATACAAGGAGAAGTTTTATTTGCATGACTTTCTACATGTTTTCTAATGTCAAATAAAAATGTATTTTATTTGCATAACTTTTCTACATGCTTCTAATATAAAATAAAAATGTAGTTTAATTTGCATACATTCACTGCATGTTTTCTAATGTCAAATAAAAATGTATTTTATTTGCATATATTACTACATGCTTTCTAATGTCAAATAAAATGTAATTTATTTGCATAATATGTAGCTAATGACAAATAAAGATAATTTTTATTTTTATTATTTGTATGCAATTTCTATTTTTAACCTAACAAATAAAAAAAGAAATATTTTTTTATTTGTATAAAATTTCAATGTATAACATGATACATAAAAATGTCCATTTTTACTGTATACAATTCTAATGTATAACATGACGATAAAAATGCCTCTTTTATATTGTATACAATTCTAATGTATAATATGACGATAAAAATGTCTCTTTTATATTGTATACAATTCTATTTTATAACATGAGGATAAAAATGTCTCTTTTATATCGTATACAATTCTAATGTATAATATAATGATAAAAATATCTCTTTTACATTGTATACAATTCTATTATACAATATGACGATAAAAATGTCTCTTTTATATTGTATACAATTCTATTTTTAATATAACAAATAAAAATGATATTCTACATCTTAACATAGCCAATAGAAATGATATTCTAGTGTTGTATACAAATTCCCTCATTAATATGACGAATAAAATAAATTTTTTATTTGTTTACAAATCTATTTTTAACATAACAAATAAAAATGATATTTTTATTTGTTTTGCAGTTCCTACTTTAACGTGTAACATAAAAATGATATTTTTATGTATTTAAAATTCCTACATTAACATGTAGCCTAACAAATAAAAATGACATTTTCGTTTGCTTACAAATCTAATTCTAACAATAAATGATATTTTTATTTTGTCGACCATTCTATTTCAACTAAAATGAATAAAAATGATTCTTTTATTTTGTTGAAAATTCTATTTCAACAAAATGATTAAAAATGATAACTTATTTTGTTGACAATTCTATTTCAACAAAATAATTATAAATGATGATAACTTATTTTGTTGACAATTTTATTTCAACAAAATAATTAAAAATGATTCTTGTATTTTGTTGACAATTCTATTTCAACAAGACAATTAAAAGTGATTCTTTTATTTTGTTGACAATTCTATTTCAACAAAATGACAATTCTATTTCAACAAAATGATTAAAAATGATTCTTGTATTTTGTTGACAATTCTATTTCAACAAAATAAATAATAATGATTCTTGTATTTTGTTGACAATTCTATTTCAACAAAATAAATAAAAATGATTCTTTTATTTTGTTGACAATTTTATTTCAACAAAATGATTAAAAATGATAACTTTGTTTTATCGACAATTCTATTTCAACAAAATAATTAAAAAATGATTCTTGTACTTTGTTGACAATTCTATTTCAACAAAACAATTAAAAGTGATTCTTTTATTTTGTTGACAATTCTATTTCAACAAAACAATATAAAATGATAACTTTGTTTTGTCGACAATTCTATTTCAACAAAACAATAATTTTGTTTTTCGACAATTCTATTTCAACAAAAAAAATGATAACTTTGTTTTGTCGACAATTCTATTTCAACAAGACAATAAAAAATGATAACTTTGTTTTGTCGGCAATTCTATTTCAACAAAACATTAAAAAAATGATAACTTTGTTTTATCGATAATTATATTTCAACAAGACAATAAAAAATGATAACTTTGTTTTGTCGACAATTCTATTTCAACAAAACAATAAAAATAATAATTTTGTTTTGTTGACAATTCTATTTCAACAAAATATATAAAATGATAATTTTATTTTTGTTGACAATTCTATTTCAATAAAATATATAAGATGATAATTTTATTTTTTTTGACAATTCTATTTCAAAAAAAAAAATGATAATTTTATTTTGCTTACAATTCCATTTCAATAAAATGAATAAAAATGACAACTTCATTTTGTTAACAATTCTATTTTAACAAAATGAATAAAAATGATAACTTCATTTTGTTAACAATTCTCTAACTCAACAAAATTGACATTTTTGTTTTAACACAAATCTATATAACGAAAGTGATATTTTTGTTTTAACACAAATCTGTTTAACAAAAATGTTATTTTTGTTTTGACAATTTTTATTTCAACAAAAATGTTATTTTTTGTTTTGACTATTTTTATTTCAACAAAAATGTTATTTTTTTGTTTTGATAATTTCTATTTCAAAAAAAATGTTAATTTTTGTTTAGCAAATTTTATTTCACAAAAAAATGTTATTTTTGTTTTTGATAATTTCATTTCAACAAAAATAATCCATCCAATCCACAGATCAACATAACGACAGCATCAACCCAAATCAAATCACGTCACGTATAACAACAATTTGAATTTAATAGCGGATTGGCAAAAACACAATCATAATTAATTAATTCTAATTATTTAAAAAAAATATAGAATTCTCACTTATAGGCTAAAAATAATATTTTTAGCGAACAAATATTTGTGATGATTAAATACAGATAAAAATCATGGCAATAAATAACTGTACGAGAAAATTTAAGTGAGAGAGTTCTCACCTTGATCGGTTTCAGAATTCATTTTTACAACGATTGTTTTTCACTAAATTAAACTGTTCGTTTAATTTAGTCAAAAATCACCACTAGCTCCTTTTCAGTTCTGGTTTGTCCCATCGTCTAGATCTCGATTTTTCGATTCCAATGCATCTTGAATTTTCGAATTCTGATGTCATATGTAGAAGTTACAGTCATTTAAATTTTGATTACATTAATAATTATACAAAGATAAATAAATTAATTATTTTTCCCTTAATCCTTAATTACTTTATCTCTAAACCGTCGTCTTCCTTGTGCCAAAAGTTGGAACCCTCGCTTCAAATTCATCCACCGCCGCACCGATTTCTGGTCATAGGAGGACCATCCACCACCTCCTCGAGAAGCACGCTAGACTTCTCTCTCCGATGCTCCATAAATGGTGCAACTCACGCCTCTGTCCCCCCCCCCCCACACACACAAATAGAACCCAAAGTCGCGCCCTACCAATAGCGATTTCCCACAACTCGTGTTATAAAAATTGATCAAATCCGTATCATTTTGAAGAGCTTGAGGAGTACATCGACTTTTGTTTTGGAATCAAGGCTAATTTAAAAGGAATTGAGAATTATTGAGGGGTGAAAACAGGAGGATATCTGCCATTGATAAAAGAGGATGGCGGCGACTCATTTTTCTGAGTAGTGAATTAGGGTTTCACTCTTTTATAATATATTATTATTTAATTCTTCTAATTTTCAAAAAAACCCGTTAACTAATGTTAACTCCAAATTCAGCCCAACTAATGTATTCCCTAGCCAATTACCCCTATTCCGAATATAATGGGATAGGTCTCATCAGCCCATACAATCATTTCAGTACATTTTTCTTTAATTTAAAATATAAATCATTTAATTATTTAATTTAATCGTACATTTAAATTTACCAGGGCCACAAACTGACTCTAAAAATTCCCGAAAAATAAATCTAGCTATGTTTTAACGGTATGGTCCTAACAAAATTAATTTCGTCGAATTTGGAGACCGTTTGAAAAATGGCCATTTTCTAGTCGATCCAACTTAAATTACCAAGCACGTTTTATTTTGCCATGCTCACATATTAATTCCAAAAATTATGAAATTTGAAACCTAGCACTAATTTGACATTCCGGATCCAACAAAAGTGGCTTCGTCGAAAACGGAGGTCATTTGCAAAATGGCCATTTATTATATATATATTCCATAGCGACTATTCTGAATATTTAACTGACCATAACTTTTTATCCCGCTATGAAATTTCAATTTTTTAGTTCCGTTAGAAAGATATTTTTAAACAGATTTAAATATTTATGGTTTCACCAAAATCGAATTTATTTTGAATCCTGTACATTCAGTTGAAATTTGAAATCGAAATTTCAAACTACCGCGCAATTTCTAACTCCTTTTATAATTAAATTAAAAAATTTCGTTCTAACTTTGATATAAATAAATTTTTAATCGTTATTATTTAAAATAAATCATTTTAAATATTCAAAATCCATTTAAATCTCTAAAAATAAAATTTTTAAATTGGTTCCAATTTTTCGGGTTGTTACAACTGATGACTTAGTGGTCAAAAAAGAATTCATAAGGAGAAGTAATTCATTAGAATGGTTTCAGCTAGTAAAAAAGGATAGCTGCAAAAATCTTTAGTAGCATCTAAAAACTAACGAAGGAAATGCATGTATCATGAATTTATTATCACATCCGGAAAAGGCTTTACCAACGAAATGCCTGTATCATGACTTTATTATCACAACTCAGACAAACTAACCAAGAGATTGGCTCATAGATATGATTTAAAAAAATACAACTAAAATAATTCTTAAAGCCAACATATAAGACATTGACGATGTGAAAAAAGAGAAGAAAAAAAAGTAAGCTTAAAATACAACATCAGAACAATTTTGTAAGCACAAAGGTTATAAAAAACACATTAGCAAAAGAGGCTGTTGAAAAAATAATATCTATCTTTAGTAACTAATGCATAAGAAAATTCATTGCATCTTAGGTAAGAGAAAATTCTAACTACATCTACTTTGCAAGCTTAGTCCATTCATTATAAAATAATTCAGATTGGTTGTTATTATGAGTCAACAAAAAAACTCTCTGAGCCTAAACCGAATTAGATATGAGTCTATCCCTCTGATATTACAACCTAGCATACATTTCAGATGTATTTATACCAAACTCAAATGCTAAACCCGCTACTTTCCTCCATGCACCCGACCTCTGTGTTATTTCTCTATTGTATGCTTTCTTGATCGTATCAAGAAAACTAGCCCTTTATAATGCATCCAACCCTTCCAAATCCTAACCAAATATCACAAACTGAGGCTCCAACTCTTCTTTTAATTTGGTTCTCTAAGCAAATTGTTGGTTATTCATATACGAATGTAACGACCTGAATATTTGAGTGTTCAAATCAATAATAGTCCATGCATGTCAACTCAAACAAATCCAAAATACAGATAGTTATTATGGGTAAATACAAGAAAAAGAAAGAAAGACGGAAACAATCACAAAAGCTTACAATGGAAGGACAAAATAAAATAAATAAATAAATAAAAGTTCAAAAAGATGTTAACATATACGTTTGATTATACTTTACAACAATTATCCAAGTTAAAGTACCACCAAACATACCAATAAATACAATGGAATAATACTAATAAATACGTCTGTAAGGCTCCATCTTCATCTTCATAATGAGGTCTTCGCTAACTGAAAAACTCAAGCTAACTTGAGCATAAATAAAAAGATCAAAATACTCGGATCACAACTAAAATATTCTCATATCAGTGAAAATAAAACCATGCAACAATATGAGTGTCACATCGTCAAAGATGCTTACGGTTATTCACATTTCATATCCAACGTCTTCGTGAGTGCATTAAATTAAAAAATGTTATAAGAATTTCCATCTCCTAAGGGTCCTATAAACTAGATACTATATAATACAATATGGTATTATAATAGCGCCCAGGTTAAATATAAAATATTAAAATAGCGTAAGAGAGATTTGTTTTCTCCTTACATCGTTTATAGATGTTGTAATCTATACAGTACTGTAAACCCACCGTAAACTGGTGGCATCAGGGAGCACTCCATAGGTACAATGTCAAATCAAAATCATAGGGGCTCGATCAGGATAATATGACAAGGCACACAAGGAATACTCAGGGTAGGAATCTACCAGTTGCATGCTCGGGATGGTGGTAACGCATAGCCGGAGCTACATCCCACCTTATAACAACACTCCCAAATCAAGGATGCACATCAAATCAAATCAGCCAAGGAACTATAATAATAAAGGAAGAAGAGTTGTCGATGGGGGTAGCTAATCCCACTTGGTCATAATATAGTTCCTATTTTAGTCATTTTAATTATGACTCGAAGGTCAAGGATATCCGTCATCGTTCTCTCACTTCATTCCAATAAAACTTTCCTACTTCATCCTGAATTCTCCACCATATACATAGTTGTTAAACTGGTTTTCAGTATTGGTAAGGAATATGACAATATTCGATCCCAGCGTCTTTAACAACCTAACACTTGCAATTTTCACACTGGTTGGATCTTTACATTTCAAAATGGTTCATACTTCATATCGAAATATCAGGGTTTTTTTTTAAAAACCATTTCATATTAAAAAAAGAATATACTTTTATATTAACATCTCTATTTAAACCAAACTTAGAATACTGAAACAATTCCAAATTTTAAAAGAATTTGAATAGTAAAAATAATTGAATTTATTTATATATTAAAATAGTTTAAATATATTTGAAATAATTTGAAAATAAATAGTTAGCATATAAAAAGTTTTTATATGTAAATAGTTTGAATTAAAAATATGATTTATCAAAATAGTTGGCTTCTAAAGTAGTTCATTAAAATAGTTAATATGTATAAATTAAAATAAAGAGTTTATAAAGTAAAATAGTTATTTAAAAAAATAGTTTATATAATGGGTTAAAATATTGTAGTTCAATTTAGAATTGTTCCTCTAATTTTATATAAACCTGAAATCATATTCCAATTTCAAATTAATTCGATTTAACTCCAATCTTTCAATTCAAATAAACCCCATTTCAAATTCAATTCAAATCAAATAGTTAAGTTTCCATGTAGAATTCTCATTTTGAATGATTTCAATTTGTGACAACCTTGATTTCACAAATCAAATATCACTTTAAATCAATGTTAATTTAAAGTAAATTTCAAAGGTGGTTGGATACAATTATTCAATTTCAATAGATTCAATTCATATTCAATTACATTTTTAACTTCAGTTTACAACATTAATTAATTTTCTTTAGCTTTTATAATTCAAAATCCAAAGTTCAAATTCAAACAAAATCAATATATAAAACATCATTTATATTTTTTTGAAAACAATATTTCAAGATTTAAGGTTAAAACAAATTTTATTTAACTAACCAGCGTCCAAATATAATTTTCTATCCTATGGCCAAGTGATACTTAAAATTTAATTTTAGTTACTAGGGAATGAATATATATTGTTTCAATCCAAATCAAGGGTCATAGGTACTTATCATTTGAACCTATGTTCTTAATTCATTTCAATGATTAATCTCAGGTTAATTTGATGCCCATAACATCTAATGTAAATGGTTGACACTACTCAATACAATAACAGTCATACATAGATAAGGTGATTAACAGAATAATCCACACAACAAAACATTAATATATCAAATATATCCAATCTAAGGCATCCATCAGAATCAATCGATCCAATCGTTCAATATCACATCAATTTACTACTTGTCATGTGTAATATTTAAACGAGCAATTAAATATCAATTTAACCTAACGGTACAATTTAAACTAGTAGTAAAATTAAATTATACTACCGATACAAATTAACAAAAATATGGATTTTTAGCTATCAAACAACCAACAATACAATCATATCATAACATGATTTTAAACTAACCAATAATCAAATAATTTAGTTAAGTGTGAGTGGATTTAATCACCCACCTTTGAATTTAAACGCGATTGAAATCCAAAAAAAGCCCAAAATTTAATAGTCCCCAATTCTGACCAAACTAGCTCCATGTCGTCCGTAATTTCGATACGATTCCAACGATACAAACCACGCATCAATCTGATGTCATATGAAAAAGTTATTCATATTAACATGTTGGAATTTTAAATTAAAGCAAAATAAACAAAACCACTCACCCTAATCATTCCCTACCACATCACCTTCTTCATCCTACTCATCATCTTCTCGCTACAAGAAAAAAATAATGTTGAACCCATCCATGTCCTAAAACCCGTCCACTTCTCTCACCCAACCCTCCCTATTCTCTCAATGAAAACTCCGATGAATTTCACTGTTTTTCCTCCCTTCGAAAACTCCACTACTTTGTCACCACCTCGTCAAATTCGATTATCCCCATCAAATCGCGTGCACAAGCATGTATGCACGACCTATCACCAGATGCGACACATTATGATACCGAACTCCACAAATATTTTTCCACACGATGTTATCTTCCACCACAAACATGAATACAAACTCAGATTTTTAAATCAAGGACCAAATTCCTTAAAAAATCCAACGCAAGCCTAAAAAGACTCAAGGCCTTGGTTTTGTCAAGCCGATCCAACCCCATCGCACCCAGAATCTTGCATATAGGTTTGAAGCACATGCGAGTACAAGTTCACAAAATCAAAAATTAGTATATTTCATCGTGCATAGGATTTTATAAAATTTGTTGAAGAATCAAAAAAATGGCGACCATTTGTTTTTTCATGGCAATGTAAAGTAGGTAGGAGATATGAATTAGGCTAGAGCTTAGTATTATTTATAGAAAAAGAATTAGGTTTAAGCTGAGATTTAATTAGGCTAGGTTTCCAATATATTTTTTTCATTTAATTTGTCGAGCGTTTTATGGTTGTACAACCACACGAATCGTTTATTTGCCATGAAATTTGAAGCTATGCAATAATTTAATATTTTGGATCCAATGAAACAGGTTTCATTGGAATCCGAGGTCGTTTGTAAAATGGATATTTTAACAAACTAATTAAATATATAAAATCTCAATTTCAAATTAATATAATTTAATTCAAAAACCTATTAACTTTATTCAAATCAAATAGAATTCAAATTAATTTTATGAGTCAAAACTATTTATTAAATTCCAATTTTGATTATTTACAAATTCAATAGAAATTCAATTATAAATTCATTAACTCAATTTCATTCAATTACTTTAATATTAAATCTCAAATTTCCGTATTTATCAATACAAACTAAGTAGTAATTTCATTTACAATCAATACAAGTTAACACTGCCATAATTGGTTGAAATTCATTACTTAATCAATTTAATTAAGTTTACATCAAAAAATTATACAAATAAATCATTAAATTATATTTATAACCATAATAATATTCAAAATCATATTAAATTCAATAATTTGTATAGTCGAAAAATACGGGTTGTTACACCCTCCCCACTCAAAACTTTTCATCATCGAAAAGGCATAGTAAGGAAGGTGTCAGTTAATAGATTTTACAATATAATTCCTATTCATCTTAGAAACATTTAACTTACATAGGTAGCTGATTAGCGGTTTGAAAGCTCAAATTTCCATAGAAAATCTCTAGGTCCTAAATTCACGAAAAATTTCGGCAGAGTCTCCATTGTACAACTTGGTCTGAAAAAATAACAATACATATATAACCTTAAATATGCATCTCATTTCAATGGTGAGGCATCCCAAACCATGGGGAGACAATATATAGTAACAATATACGATATATAATCTGATATATGTACCTTTCTTTAGCGTTATTAGCAATTTAACTTATTTTAAGTAAGTAAAAGTAATATTATGTGCAAGCGGATCCAGAAGCAAGCAAGTGCCATTGGTACATGCTAAAACACACAAAAACAAAATAAGTACACACCACAGCCGGCCCTAGCCCAGTGCTGACTGGGCTACCGCACAGGGCATTGGAATTAGTAGGGCATCAAATTAAGCTGAAAGTATCGACCAATTGAAGTTCCGTTCAAAGCATTACCCAAGACGCGTAGAAAATAAAAGAGACAAAGCAAAAATTACATGCGTTCAAACAGAGGCAAAGAAGAAATCATGCTTCTTTCAGATTTTTTTGATCGAATTTCTTGATGCGGAAGAGGGGAGATAGCAGCCGGCACAGAGTGAAAGAAATGTGGTCTGGAGATTGAAGAAGACGGTAAATTTATGGGTTTCAATTTTTTGAGCAAGTAGCCTGATAGTTCTATTTTAGATTTGCATCGATTTACGTTCTATTAATGATTCTGGAAAGAAAAGGTAAACTGATGTTTGCGAGGAAACCGTGTTTTGCTTCATTTCAAATAGAAAATGAAAGAAAATTATTGAGGCCCTATGTACTGGGAACAAGAAGAGGAATATTAACTTAGCATCAGATATTTGGGTTCCTAAATGCCAGTTATGCTTAAAACTGACAATTTTTGCTTTATTTTTACGAAAAAATCATCTCAACCAATCCTAGGATTTTATCGTATTTTCAAATTGAAGAAATAAAAGCTAAATATAATTTTTTTCACGAAAACAACCATCAGAAAATTTTAATAGAAGACAAGCACCCTTGATCCAGTTGGTTAAGGTGTTGGGTAGTATGCAAGAGGTCATAGGTCTTATTTTGTCGGATGCCCTTGCCTTGGTAGTTGTATATATAAGTATTCAATTTCTAAAAATAAAAAAAATTAATAAGAAAAAAAGAAATGAAGATATTGACGAACTATTAGGATGGACTACTAATAAACATTTCCCCAGGAAGACCAATCTTATTGATAGTTCAAATCAATCTTATGATAATTAACAAGGAATTTGTATTGTCAATGGAGTAAAAATTGATAATGCGAGTGAACAATTTAATTAACGATTTAAAAGAAAATGCAGTATTTCATCACAACAAAAGTAAATGAAATAGAAGTCCAATGTTTTTGACTGAAATAAAGGTCGTGTCTTCGATAAAAAAATTTCTAAATATATATTACACATCGATGGGAATAAGAGAGATTTACTTATCGAAAAAGGTCATGTAAAAGATTTATATACTACAAACTGATGTCCAATGTTTTATATCTTTTTAACGACACGGGGCATCATTCGGTAAATTGCACTGGGCATGCTAATCTCCAGAACCGGCTCTGGTACACACACATGTTTAAGAAGTAAACAAATATATTCACAATAATCACATATGAAATAGCAAATATAGCCAAAGAAAATACATAAACATCTAAACAATCATATTCATCATACCAAATCACAACTGCAATTTTTATAATGTCAACTTATTGTTTATACTATTTCATTTTTTTTCATTCATTTGTATATAATTCACATTTCCAAATGTCAATATTTTTGTTTATTGTACCTTAATTTTTACCAATATTCAATTAGTTTACATTTACTCACTAACATTCATTTTTATTAATAACTATAGACTTACATTCAATTCGTTCTTACTAGCCTATTTCATTGGACTTCATTACTTAAGTTTAAGTTGATTATAACTCAAATTAATATAAAATTTCAATTCACAACTAATTTCGTTCTATATTTCTTAGGTTAACTTTTATTCCATGGTTCCTCTTATTTATTTCACTTAAATTGTATTTTTCTTTATTTTCTATTTAACTCTAATTCAATTTAAAACAAAGTCCATATCTTATCACTTAAGTTTCATTGACTTGTATGATATTCTATTACTTATTAATACAAACATATTTAACTTCTTAAACACTTTGGTAAGTTTTATTTATGCTTTAGAATGTAATAGAGTATCACACAAATTTATCTATTTTAATTCAGTAATACTTATTTAACCATTTGTGTTCATTTACATATTATATCAAATCTCTATTTCATTTTACTCATTTCACTAATTTATTTCTTTGATACAATTTTTTTATTCATATTCATTAATTTATACAAGTAAAATAAATAAAAGAATCCATTTACAAGCTTTTTTCATTGGTTCAATTTATTTATTTTACTCTGTTGAATTAATTTCATAACGAAACTAAGTATACGTCATTTATATACATGACTTAAGTTTTATTCATATTTAAAACATCAATTTTAATTTCACCTTACATTATTCATATCAATTCTTATATATTATTCAATTGCTTATTCCTATAACAATTTTAACTTCTTAAATATTTGGTAAGTTATATATATGCTACAGAAAAATATTTAGTATTTGACAGGTTGTTCATAATTTCAATTTGTCTTGAATTCACTATTTTCAAATTCCTAAGAGTTTCTACTTCAGTGTATTACTCTTAGGTTCACTTCTTATTTCAACAATTAAGAAGATTCTAAAATTTCAAGTTTAATTCATTTCAATAATTTTGAAAATCATTAATTATTCGAGAACTCAGGAATTCAAACTCCAGGTCATTTCCATATATCTTTTGAAATAATTTATACTTGTAACCTATATATCAAACTATACCTTTAAACGATTCAACTGAAATTCAATTTTATCAAAATAAAGTACAAAAAGTTCTAAATTGTATCCCTCACTCAAACTCTCGAAAATAAACATTGATGATGTGTGCACTCATCACCAAATTCATTTCTCAAAGGCAAGAGGGGAACATACACATACACCTCTAAAAAATCATTTGTAAAGAATTTCTATTGAAAACTACTTCCATATTATACTTATACTTTTTCAACACCTTTTCAAATCAATATTCCAAAAACACCAGAATTTAAATTCCCAATTCCAAATTTAAATTCATTTTATTTCATTATCAATTAATTTACAATATCTCATTTTTCTTAAAATCATTCAACAGTCAATACTTTAGAAATATTGACTAATCAAACAATAAACGATGATAGTATAATATTATTATCTCTAACAACCAACGAAATCAAAGTTAATAGATATTCAAAATAATTCCTTATATATATAAAATATAATCCAAAACAATATTGTGTCAATCAGTCATATTCAAGTGTTTAAAAATACCTATCGATGCCTTAGCGCCCCGAGTATCGACTAGAATTCATAAATACTCAACAGAACAAATTAACACTATACAAAACCATTTTTATATCGAAATTACAACTTATTCTATCATATACACTCAAACTCATTTTAGGGTATTACTTCCCTATATCTAATGAGATAACCTCAAATAGAGCAAGGTTATCGCTAAACAAATGCCCTGATACCAAATGTAGAGACCTGATTTTTGATCGTTCAATTCGACAATAGTTCATGCATATCAACTCAAACAATTCCAAACTATAGATAGCTACTAGGTAAATACATGAAAAAGAAAGAAGGAAACAATCACAGAATCTCACAGTGGAAGGAAAAAATATAATAAATAAATAATAGTTCATGAAGCTGTTAACATATGCATTTGATTATATCGAAACAATTATCAAAGTTAAACAGTCACAAAACATACCAATAAATGCACGGAATAATACTAATAAATATGTCCATCAAGCTCCATCTTCAATTTTATAACAAGGTCTTCGCTAACTGGAAAGCTCAGGCTGACCCGAACATAAATGAAAAGACAAAATACTCGGATCAGAACTAAAATATTCTCATATCGGTCAAATCAAAACCATGCAACAATATGAGTGTCGCAGTGTCAGTGATGCTTACGGTAATTCACATCTCATATCCAATGTATTCGCGAGTGCAGTATCTTAAGAGATGTTATTGAAATTTCCATCTCTTAAGGATCCGTTAAATTAGATACTATATAATACAATATGCTATTATAATAGCGTCTATGGTTAAACATAAAATATTAGAATAACATAAGCAATATTACAGTTTTACCCTTACTTCATTAATAAACGTTGTGGTCAACACAGACTATAAACCTACCTAAACTGGTGGCATAAGGGAGCACTCCATAGGAATAACGTCAAATGAAAATCGTGGGGACTCAATAAGGACAATATGAAAAGGCACACGATGAATACCCAGGGTAGGAATCTACCAGTTGCATGCCCGGACTAGTGGTAAAGCATAGCGCAGCTACCGTCCATCTCGGAACAACAATCCCAATTCCAGGATGCATATCAAATCAAACCAACCGAGAAATTATAATAATAAAGGAAGAAGAGTTGCTGATGGAGGCAACTAACTACACTTGGTCATGGTATAGCTCATGTTTTAATCATTTTAATTATGACCCGAAGGTCAAGGATATCAATCATCGTTCTCTTACTTCATTCCAGCAGCATTCGCCAAACCATCATACTTCATTTTGGATTCTCCACCACGTACACAGTTGTTAAAGCATGTTTTGGTATTAGCAAAGAATATGACAATATCCAATCTTGATCTCTTTAACAAACAAACATTTACATTTTTCACATCGGTTGGATCTTTACATTTTAAAATGATTCATACTTCATCTCGAAATATCAGGTTTTTCTTTAAAACCATTTCATATTTAAAATAGAACATACTATATTAACATCTCTATTTAAACCGAACTTAGAATATTGAAACAATTCCAAATTTTAAAACAATTTGAATAGTTGAATTTTTTATATATTAAATAGTTTAAATATATTTGAAATAGTTTGAAAATAAGCATGGTTTATAATATATAAATAGTTTGAATTAAAATATGATTTATAAAAATAATTGATTTCTAAAGTAGTTTATTTAAATAGTTGATATATACAAGTTAAAATAAATAGTTAATAAAGTAAAATAGTTATTCAGAAAAGTAGTTTATCGCTACAAGAACAACAGCAGTTTCCAACGGCTAAGGTCCAGTGGAAGCCGTTGAAAACCCCATTGATATACCCTTCAACGGCTACCAACGCTTTCCAACGCCATCAACGTCTATTTTCTAATGGCCTCCAACGTCTAATGTTGACCACCAAAGAGACGTTGGAAACTGTCAAAAACCGTTGGAAATTAACTGTTTAAAATCGATGAGCCATTGAAAATGTTGATATATAAGCCATTGGATATTTAGGTATTTTCTCTCTCTCCATATTTTAATCATCTTACTTCCATCCACTCCACACTCACAAATATATCATAGCAGCTCCATTTTGAGCATATACATAACAATATCACTTACATATACACCCAAGCATAGTATTAAACTCAAAATCATACACAATATAAACCAATATATACAAACATAAAACAAACCAACATCATTAAACTAATATAAACATCCTCCGACATAATATATAAACCAACATCATCCAACAAAATGTCTAAACCAACATCACCGCCAAATAAACAATATATACAAACCATCACAATGTATCAACCAAATCATCACCCACTCAAAGTGTATATGTACATATAACAACAAAAAGTAACAAATCACACCTCCAATCACTCTCCTCAGGAACCACCAGATGAAGAAAACTGCCCGTATTGGGCCATGAACTCCACCAAACACTAGTTCATCTGCTCTATCTGTTCTTTATGACGGCGATCACGTTCCTCTAGTGCGGCAACCTGGGCTCGTAGCTGTGCAATCTCCTCTTTTTCCTAAGCCTTCTGGTTTGTTTTTTGAGATGACTTAACCTATAAATACTTTTAGATCTTCAGTGTTTCATAATTGCAATTCTTTTAAATTTCATGATTATGGTTAAATTTAATTTAAAATTACCACTTGATTCCGAAATCCATATTGTCTATTATGGGTTAGTGGAATCATGAAAACCTCAAAAATTGTATCCTCCTTGTCAGCACTCAAGTCAACTCATCCAGTTTCCTCGAGGAATTGTACCCTTTGTTGCTGGAACTATTCCTGTTATGCAAAATACAATCGAATTTGATAACTCTATTTTAATTAAATTATAACTTTAAGTTAACTATGTTATACTTACATATGTAGTATGTACTTTGGCATCATGGACTGAGGAGTATGAAACAAAGCCTAAATCGTCGTTCTGACTCACCACATGAGTATGCGTGAAAACATCCCAATACGACACAGAAGCACCACGCTGTCTCTCCTGAAATATGCATATTTATAAATATATATTATATATTTTTATACTATGTATATTTTAACAACTTAGAAGTTAAATTCTTTAACTGTCTTATTAATAAATATACCAAGTTCTTGGGTGATGCTAAAATGACTTGGAATCATCGCAATGTGTAGTGGGGTTCTTCCTCATATTAGCTGAATTTCTCTGGGATTCCCTCTGTAAATTTAAGTTGAAGAAAAAGTTTTGCAATTATAATTTATATATCAATTGAGCAGAACAATTTAAATTAAATATGTTGTAAATTTATAAAACCTCCTCGTTGGTCCACTAAGCGACAAAATCATCCCATACATTAGCGCTCATCCAATTGGGCTTCTTTACAACTTTTTTATGTTGTTTATCATTTCTCTATATTTTTTTGCATTTTTACTACTCTAATGGCGTTGTATGAGAGAAACATCAGCATCCTGGAGGTCCACGGAATCCTTCCACGTTTGAGAAATAGTATAAAGATGATGATTTGATATGTAAACCTAAGAAGTAAGATGTGAAACAAATCGGTATACATGATTACTTAATGTAATAAATGATATACCACACATTTCAAAAAATCGTACTAAATAGTCTCCTTAACGTTATCTGGAATCAAATTCCACTTAGGCCAACATGACGTCATACAACTCATGTATGCCTATCGTGATATGCCAAGAACTATGGTGGAGAGCTCTAACTCAAATCCACTGTGTTAAAAAGAAAAAACATTTAATATTTAAAGACTAACTATATATGTTTATAATAAATTATACAGAAATGAATTTAATTTTTAATCTTAATACTTACACTCCATTAGCTTTAGGTTGAAGCCACACTAAAGGATGTGATACCTCTTATGATGTACCATAGTCACCACCACCTGCTGGAGGATTTGTCCCTCTCTCAGAAGTGGAAGGAGACCCAGAATGTGAAGAAGTATGTCTACGAGACAACATATTTGTAAAATAAAACATTATGGCATAATAAAAAAACTAAATAAAACATACATTATGGCATAACATAAGAAGACTATGCGATAAATATCATATTATCATATAGCATATCATTTTAGCATAAAATAAAAGGACTATGAAAAACATACATTATGGCGTAACATAAGAAGACTATGCCATACATATCATATTAGCATAACATATCATTTTAATGAAAATAGTTTAACATTAAAAAAATCAACCTTCTTCAGATGAGGATTATTGATCGGTCCTCATCACTTTAAAATTACGATTCTGTTTCGTACTCAATCTTTTGTTCCTCTATAGTCTAAAATGCCTTAATTGATGCATTTGATTCATCGTTTAGAGGTCCAAAATCTGTTTGATCGTCGATTATTACTAATCCTCTATTTTCCTCAATATCTGCTTGATAAGCTTATTCGCTGGAGTATTCCGTCTATCAAATGTAAGCCTTGCCTTTGCTTTAAAAATAGCCGACCAATCAATTTTATTTCTTCTTAGAGATGGATAAGGAGCATACCCAAATTTCGATAAACCAACTTTTTTTCAAAAAATTCCGATCTATTTAGGCTTAAGTCGGCATGTCTAGTATCTTGTAGAAAAGACAGAGATAATAAATATATCTTAGCATAGTAAACATCTCACAGCAGAATGGATAAAAATATAATATAACCAAATATAGCCTTATCAAAGTAATAATGTTGTCTAACCAGTATCCAAAGCTATCAATTCTCTGTCATAAACCTAACTGGGGAGTGTGCTATGAGGAGGGGGTCAGAGCACAAAGTTCTAATGGCTGGACAAATTATGCATTCTAAAATAATCCTACATATACCGTTTAGTTATTTTTTCTTAATTATTAGGTTATTTGGGCTAACAACACTCAAGGCTCTACACTCATGTCGCACATATCTACTTACCAGTAGATTAACCTAATATAGTATATATGTAGTTATACCCCACATCTCAAGGTACACTCCACAGTATCATCCTTGTATAGTCTCTGCCGTCATGCCACTGAAGCATATGCAACTTACATCCTACCCGAACGATGTACAGAAATCTTAATAATTACGCCACATAATTGCATAGAACTATCCTCACTATGCCATGTAACCATACGGATTATTGTATTCGAACTCCTTGGTCGAATCAAGTCTCAACACGGAGTAATGCCCTCTCGTCTATAATACATGTAACACCTCATAACCATAATACATTATAACCATAACAAATATTCAGAATTAACTGAAACCGGCATTATATTGCATTTATCTCAGAATTCTAGTTCAGATAGAACCCAAGTTTGCGTAACACGGATAACATATGAGGAAGTAAGGGGCTTTAGAAGTTTACATACATATATGAGGCTTATGCATAAATATAATAAACCAGAATAATTCAAAACAATTCAAACGAACAAGCAGAAAAAAGAAGCGGCAAGGAGACCCATTGGGGGCCGACCGCACCCAGCCTGGGTCGACCCAATAAGGGTTGGGTCGACCCTAGGGTCGACCCAGGGGTAGGTGGGTCAACCAATAAAGGATCTGGCCGAATTATGGATTGTAAACTTGGATTATTTTGTGTTTATATTCATGCTTACTCGGCATGATTAGATTTAAAATCTAGATCTAAGGGTTGATGTTAGTTCTGAAAATTTATAAATAGATGGCTTGCCTTATTCTGGAATTCACCCAAATTCTTCACCTGTTACTCTGCTTCTAAATTATTCTGAAATATATATATATATATATACGTATAATGAGGGAACGCTATTAGAGATTGGACTAAACAGAAGAAACATCAACCAAGACATGCATATAACTTGGATGTGATTTGGATTGGAATTGGTGTGGCCTTGTGTTATATATATATATATGTATGTATGTATTTAATCTTCACCAAGACTCACTGTGAGTTACAGTTATTTACAGATCTAAATTCTTAGGCCTTAAGCGTGAAAGTTAAATGAAACTGGCTAGGATTTACAGTAAAATAAATATGCCTGATTCATCGTTATCACCTATGCCATTATAATCTATTATATGCATGTATTAGTGTCTGTTAAACAAAATATACATATACCTGTGATGTTGCAAGTTATATACATGACTGTGACGTTAATTGAACAAGTCATACATGCCTGTGATATACATGGATGTGATGTTTAAACAAGTTATATACATGCCCGTAATGTTAATTAGACAAGTTATACATATGCCTGTGATGTTGGGTAAATAACTAGTAAAATGTATCTATCTTCCCTTTCCCATTTTTCTATGTTTATTTACAGTCTTATATGCCTGTGTGATTCTATTCTTCCCCCTCTGTCTCCTTTTTTATTTTTATGCCAAGCCCAGGCATTTAGAAGCCTAGGCTATACCCAAATAGTGGTACGTATAATTGGGGAAATAATGAATAAAAAGGAAGTTAGGCATATTAATTGGAAATGATTGAATATAAACATGTTAGGCTTGCAAGTAATAAGTATACGCTATGCATAAACCTGTGTATGTTATAAATTGGGAAAAAGGATACGTATACATGTGTAGTCTTATTGTAGACACTTGCTGTAAATAGGCCTTATGCATGAACCTGTAACTTGGGAAGGTAATTAATAAATAGTATGCATAAGGAATAGACATGTTAGCTTTGACTAAAACGGACATTAAGTAAATGAAAAGTTAAGAATAGGGTTGTATACACATAATGACACTACAACCATGCTTATTAATTTAACCTGAACCTGTTAAGTTGAATATAAGTATTAATAAGTAAAAAGGTCCCCTGTCTGCTGTTGTATCGGGTTTGAGGGACTCTTAAATCCTAGATTTTGGGGACACAAGCTTTGGGGTTTTTGTCTCGTGTCAATCTGCTGTTTGGAACCTATATCAGTCAGTACCCTATTTGGTATCTTATTAGAAGCGGACTGGCACTAGGTAGAGGCCAAGGCACGCTTTACTGAACTTGATAGTAAGAGGTTTACATGGGGGTGGTTACGGGCGCGTTCCGGCGGAGTCGTGAGCGTGCATGAGTCCGACTAGGGAAAATAAGATATTGTAACACCTACGGATATTGTTATGTTCTATAAATCACTGGGTTAGGGAGTGATACACCCTACTGCCGGGGCTGACACTTAATATTCGAGTAATAGGGAGTCGATCGCTTGGGAAGTAATTAGGGTACACCTAGTCCTGCTGTTATGTGATTAGGTTAACACCTAATTTTGTTGTTAATCATGTTCCTGCTGTTATTCCTGCTTTGTTATTCCTAATGTTATTCATGTTGTTAATGCATAATCCGGTTAAACTTTTATACTAGTATTGGTGCAGACTAAGATTTGAAATACGAAACGTGTATGTTCGGACATTTACCCATTTTAGATATAAATGTGAAGCCTTAACCGATCATAAGTTTATTTCTATTATCCTATCCATCCTGCTATTCTATTTAGATTATCTGTTGTAAAACTATACCTTTCTTACCCCGTTTTATTTACCTGTCTTATCATTTCAAATTTATGCATATTTGTAAATCACTGGAACTCTTCAGACTTTCTGCCTGACCTTTTTCTTTCGCCCCTTTCTTCCTCCCCCCCCCCTCAGGTTCTCAGGGTGGCAGTACTCAGTAGTAACTAGGATATCGCTTCAGCTTGGACTCTTTGAAATGTATCGCTTTGATCTACTTTCCACTTTCGTTTGGCTTATGCTATGGGATATGAATTCATGTACTTTGATATTCTATTTTCTAAATTGTCTTGAAAAACATATTTGAGATAGTTGTAACTATTTTTGACATATTTCTGAGACTATGTTTTATTTCTTCTAAAACAAAGTTTGAAAATTTCCACTACTTATTTTATCTGTCTTTATATTCTCTGTTGTTATTGCCTGTTGTGCTTCACGGAACTTAAATGCATTCTCTTATGAGTGACGTTAACGGATGTGGGGTGTCACATTTGATATCAGAGCAGAAGGTTATAAGATATGAGAAAGAATTTTTAAAAACTGGTTTAAAAAAGCAAAGTATTTTCAAGGTAAAAACTATTTCTGAAAAACTTATCCCCTCAAGCTATAGTCAATAATCTCTCGATCTCTTATTGAATCCTTTTCCTTTCCTTTTCAGCATGTGTGGGGAACCAAATCTTCCCGAGGGCATTCAGATACCGGCCTGGTTCCATAGATATCTTGAGACTACGGCACCTGCCCGAGGCCAACGAGATTCCACTCCCCTAGCTGCAACCGATGTTCCTCCATGTCCGCGAGTAGATAATTTCTCTAAGATACGCAAGGACTTATGTGATATGGGAGGAAAATCATTCCGTGAACCGAAATCTTTGTTGAAGCACGGAATTGGTTACAAGGGACAGAGAACTTGTTCGGGCTTTTGAGGTCGATGACTGAAGGAAAATACAACTGGCTGGATGGCAACTTAAAGATGAGGCTTCTTACCAGTGGGAAGTAACGAAAGCCGGACAACTAGCAGTGACATGGGATGATATCAGACAACAGTTTGAGATGAAGTTCTTATCTCAGGCTGAGGAGGGACTACAAATGGAAAGGTTCTTAGCTTTAAAACAAGAAGACATGCCAGTGAAGAAATATGTGAATAGGTTTAATCAACTAGCGAGGTTATGACTGGAGTTGGTGAATATGCCTCACAAGATGGTGCTCAGGTTTTCGAGAGGATTGAATCAGCCTCTCTAAGGACTTGCTTTGTCCCATATACCAATGGGGGCAACTTTTGAAAGGCTAGTTGATAAGGCTCTCATGCATGAAGATAGTAAGGAAGAAAAGAAAGAAAATAAGACTGAGAAACTCAAGCGAAGGGCGAAAAGCAGAAATGGTGTCCTAAGAAAGGAAAGCAATAAAAGAACGGTTGAAAACTCGACAAAGCCCAAATCAAAAAAGAGGTAAAGTGTCATGGATGCGGTGGTATGGGTCATTTTGTAAAAGATTGCAGAAAGACCAAAGGAGCTTGCTTTAACTACGGACAGATGGACACTTCACCAAGAAATCCCTAATAAGCAAGGGCAAGGGGAAAGAACTTCTGGACAAGTGCATGCTTTGGAAGAAAGTAGACCTAATTGAGGTAGGAAAGTCACAGTTAATGGTTTGATTTCCCTTTTTGACTATCATGTTCGAACCCTGTTTGATTCCAGTGCTTCACACTTATTTATATCCAGTTTTTTAGTAGATAGTTTGCACCTAAATACTAGTGTAGTCTCTGAACCAGTAATAGTCTCAAACCACATAGGAGGATCGGCTCATTTATCTATGATGTGTAGGGGTTTGAGAATTTTTGTCTTAGGCATCGAATTTGAATGTGATGCATATGTACTTGGCTTATGGGCGATGGTTTGATTCTAGGCATGGATTGGCTAGCCATGTATGATGTCATCCTTGATTGCAAAAAGAGAGTGGTTAGACTTCTTTCCTATCATGGTAGGATTCTCGAAATTTCCTACTACCCATGGGGGTCGGTGATGCTCAGCTTTCTTGAATCACTTGATACTTCTGTTGGTAACTTGCAATCTATGCCCATAGTTAGAGACTTTCTGGATGTGTTTGAGGAGGTTAAGGGATTACCACCAAAGCTTGAGATAGACTTCCGGATTTGCATGGTAGAGAACGCAAAGCCAGTTGCTCTACCAATGCGCCATATGGCTCCAAGAGAAAGGAGGGAGCTCAGTAAACAAGTAGGGGAGCTAACTGAGAAAGGTTTATTAGGCGAAGCATTACAGAATGGGGAGCTCCAATCATCTTCGCAACTAGGGCAAACAGATCACTTCGTTTACGTATGGATTATAGGGAGCTGAATAAGCTCACTAAGAAGAATAGGCACCCACTACCAAGGATCGATGACATGTTTGATCAGCTGGTTGGCACATCAGTTTCCTTACAGATGGATCTGGCCACAGGGTTTCATTAGTTAAGGGTGGCAGAATAAAACATTGATATGACTGCATCGGAACACCAGATGGCTTCTTCGAATGGTTGGTTATGCCTTTTGGGCTGACCAATGCCCCCTCCTATTTTGTGGACTTGATGAGTAGGGTGTTTAGGGAGTTTCTAAACAAGTTTGTGGTGGTCTTTGTGGATGACATCCTGATCTTCTCAAAGAACGAAGAGGAGCATGACCAACACTTAGGGGAGGTTCTACGTACCATCATATCACATCAACTCAAGACGAAGTTTTCTAAGTGTCACTTTTGGAGAAAGGAAGTAAGGTTCCTAGGGCATGTGGTCTCCAAGGACGGCATAACCGTGGATCTCGCGAAAGTCATTGCAATTCAAGATTGGAAAGCTCCAAAGAATGCAACAGAGGTGAAGTTTCCTAGGGTTGGCGAGCAACTATAGAAAGTTTATTAGAGATTTCGCAAGTGTATCAGCCCCGCTTACCCGATTTACGAAGAAGAACTTGGATTTCTCAAGGAGCGTTTATTATAAGGATGCTTTTCAGAGGTTGAAGAGGGCTCTAACAACAGCCCCAGTTCTGACTCTCCCAGATGGAAGCAAAGATTTTTATGGTTTACACCGATGCTTGTGGCATAGGGCTTGGTTTCGTCTTGATGCAAGAAGGAAGGATAGTGTGCTATGGAAGCAAAATTGAGGTTTCATGAGAAATCTACCCAACCCACGATCTAGAGTTGGCTGCTATAGTGTTCGCCCTGAAGTCTTGGCGACACTATCTACTTGGAGATTTTTTTTAGCTATATACAGATCATAAGTCGCTCAAATACTTGTTCTCACAAAGGATCTCAAATTGAGGCAGCAAAGGTGGGTGGAGTTCCTAGCATCCTACGACTTCGAGATAGCTTATACCCCTGACAAGGGTAATGTGGTAGAGGACGCATTGAGTAGGTAGAGGATGATTTTGAGTCCTCTATATGTAGAAAGGAGTAGCTTGGAGTACATCTCAGCCTTTAATTTTAAGCCTTTTACCGATTTCACAGTTCGATTGTTGGCATCTTTGGAGGTGCGGCCTACTCGATTGGAACAAGTTGGATCTAGGCAACAAGAGGACCCGTATATTTCAAACATCTCGGACAAGCTAAGTATGGGAGATACTTCTAGTCACCTTGCTAAATATACCATGGATGATAAGGGATGGCTAAGGTGAGACAGAAGGCTATGTGTCCCCGAGATTGGGGAATTGCTTAAGACAGTGCTTGAAGAGGCTCATCATTCTCGGATGACTATCCATCCGAGGGGCAAAAAAAATGTATCGAGACATGAAGAGGGTTTTCTTTTGGACTGACATAAAGAAAGAAGTTGCGGAGTTGTAGCTCCATGCATGACTTGCCAAAGAGTAAAGGCTGAAAAAAAGAAACCTGGCGGATTGCTTCAGCCATTGGATATCCTACAATGGAAGTGGGAAAGTGTCTCTGTGGATTACAACGATGGATTGCCATGATCAAGGAAGGGAAATGCGATCATTTGAGTGATAGTGGATAGACTTACAAAGAGCGCTCATTTTACTCCTATAAAGAGCAAGAGGACAACGTCTTGGCTTGCATCGGTTTATCTCTGAGAGATAGTTCGATTGCATGGGGTCCCTTCCAATATAGTAAGCGATTGTGACCCCATCTTTACTAGTGAGTTTTGGAAAAGCTTGCAAGAGGCATTAGATACACAGCTATGTTTGAGCACTACATATCATCCTCAGACGGATGGACAGACTAAGAGGGTGAATAGAGTTCTTAAGGATCTTCTAAGACTGTGTATCCTAGACTTTGGAGGGACTTGGGAAGAGCACCTTCCTTTTGGTGGAGTTTGCTTACAACAACAGTTACTAATCCAGTATAAGCATGGCACCCTTCGAAGCATTATATGGACGACCTTGTAGATCGCTAACTTGTTGGTAGGAGTCTACCGACAAACTTCTGCTCGGGCCAGACATGATTTGAGATACTTTAGAAAAGATCGATCTTATCAAGCGAAGGATGAAAGCTGCTCAAGACCGACAGAAATATTATGTTGATAAGAGGAGGTACAACTTGGAATTTGAAGTGGGAGATATGGTCTTCATTAAAGTGCCACTACTACAGAGCGTAGTTTGCTTTGGCTCAGTAGGGAAGTTGGCACCAAGATTTGTAGGACCCTTCCCTATAGTAGAGAGGATAGGACAGATGGCTTATAGGATTAAGCTACCAAACAGAATAGTAGGCGTACATGACGTATTTCACATTTCCCATCTAAGGAAATGTTTCCATGATTCAATAGAGATAGTAGAGCCGAGCACTCTTGAGGATATAGAAGTTGAGAAGGAATCATCAGTGAGACGAGTTCCTACTCATATCCTTGGATCAGAAATCAAGAAGCTTCGCAATAAGAAGATCAAATTAGTTAAAGTGCAATGGGGAGAAGATCGCGAAGATGCTACGTGGGAACCCGAAGATAGGATTCATGCTTCTTATCCTTTTCTTTTTGAGAGTAGGTTCTTTATTTCTTCAAGCTTTTACTTTGCATTTGCTTCTACCATTCAAAATTTATTTATCCTATCGTTCAAACCTTTCGGTAGAATCCAGTGGATGGAAATATGTGTTTGAAACATGTTATGTCTGATGGCTGCAAGTCGATGCAAGTGTTTGCTAGTGGTTGCATAACACATAATAGGAACTAGATCGACTCAAATCACTTACATGTTGCATATGGATGTGTGTGCATTATATATTTTCTATGGATGGTAATGGATGCATTATCATATGGATGTTGCATTTGGACGGATGGTTGTGTACACATATAGAGTCTACATGATATATAGGACTATTTGCATACATTTTGGATTCATGACACAAACATACATTGCATTAAGGAGGGCAACTGAATCAGTTGACCACCTGATTTTTGCATTAGGGTAAGGACATCTGCACACAACACTTTGCATAAGTTCATACAAGCATTAGAATCTCTTAAAGACAATGGTTTCCTATGAATGATGGATGAGTGGATGGTTGTAGATGGATGTTAGGATAGTAACATTCTTCTAGACTTGGAGATTTTGGGGATGAAATCCTCTAAGTAGCGGAGAATGTAACACCACAAAACCATAATACACTATAACCATAATAAATATTTAGAATTAACTAAAACTATCATTACCGTTGCGTTCATCTCAGAATTCTGGTTTAGATAGACTCCAAATTTGCGTAAAACGGATAATGTATGAGGAAGTTAGGGGCTTTGGAAGTTTATATAAATATATGAGGCTTATGTATAAATACAATAATCCAAAAAAATTTAAAACAATTCAAACGAACGAGTAGGAAAACAAGCGGGAAGGAGACCCGTTGGGGGTCGACTGCACCCAGCCTAGGTCGACCCATGGGTCGACTCAATAAGGTTCGGGTCCACCCTAGGGTCGACCCAGTAGTAGGTGGGTCAGCCCATAAAGGATTAGGCCAAATTTTGGATTGTGAACCTAGATTGTTTTGTTTCTACATTCATGCTGACTCAACACGACATGTACGACTCAGATTTAAAACCTAGATCTAAGGGCTGATGTTGGTTCTGAAACTCTATAAATAGATGGCTTCCCTCATTCTGCAATTCACACAAATTCTTCACCTCTTACTCTACCTCTAAATTATTCTGAAAAAATAATATGTATAATGGGGGAATGCTTCTGGAGATTGGACTAAATAGAAGCAACATCAACCAAGACTTGCATACAACTTGGATCTGATTTGGACTGGAATTGATGTGGCCTTGTGTTATATACATATTTATCTTCACCAAGACTCAATGTGAGTTATAGTTATTTACAGTTCTGATTTCTTAGGCCTTGAACATGACAGTTAAATGAAACTGGCTAGGATTTACAGTAAAATAAATATACCAGATTCACTGTTATCACCTATGCCATTATAATCTATTATATTCCTGTATTAGTGTTAGTTAAATGAACTATACATATGTCTGTGATGTTGCAAGTTATATACATGCATGTGATGTTAATTAAACAAGTCATACATGCATGTGATGCTTAAACAAGTTATATACATGCCCGTAATGTTAATTAGACAAGTTATACACATGCCTGTGATATTGGATAAATAACTAGTAAAATGTATCTATATTACTTTTCCCATTTTTCTATGTCTATTTCCAGTCTTATATGCTTGTGTGATTCTATTCTTCCCTCTCTGTCTCCTTTTTTATTTTTATGCCAAGCCCGGGCCTTTAAAAGCCTAGGCTATACCCAAATAGGGGTACGTATAATTGGGGCAATAATGAATAAAAAGGAAGTTAGGCATATTAACTGGGAATGATTGAATATAAACATGTTAATCTTGCAAGTAATGAGTATACACTATGCATAAACCTGTGTAGGTTATAAATTGGGAAAAAGGATAAGTATATATGTGTAGATTTATTGTAGACACTTGCTGTAAATAGACCTTATGCATGAACCTATAACTTGGGAAGGTAATTAATAAATAATATGCATAAGGAATAGACATGTTAACTTTGATGTAAACGGACATTAAGCCAATGACATGTTAAGAATAGGGTTGTATACACATGATGAAATTACAACCATGCTTATTATTAAAACGTGTACTAGTTAAGTTGAATATAAGTATTAATATGCAAACAGGTCCCCCATCTGCTGTTGTATCGGGTTTTGGGGACTCTTAAATCCTAGATTTTGAGGGCACAAGCTTAAGGGGCTTTGACTTGTGTCAATCTGCTATTTGGAGCCCATATCAGTCGGTATCCCTATTTGGTATCTTATTAGAAGGGGCCTCGCACTAGGTAGAGGCCAGGGCATGCTTTACTGAACTTGACTGTAAGAGGTTCACATAGGGGTGGTTATTGGAGCGTTCCAACAGAGTCATGAGTGTGCATGAGTCTGACTAGGGAAAATAAGTTACTATAACACCTACAGGTATCGCTGGGTTAGTGAGTGATACACCCTACTGTCGGGTTTGACACAAGATACTCGTGTAATAGGGAGCCGATCGCTTGGGTAGTAATTAGGGTACACTTAATCTTGCTGTTATGTTATTCGGTTAACACCTAATCCTGTTATGCAATTAGGGTACGCCAAATCTAGTTGTTAATCCTATTCCTGTTGTTATTCCTGCTGTTAATGCATAATCCTGTTAAACTTGTTATACTAGTATTGGTGCAGACTAGGATTTGAAATATGAAATATGTATGGTCAGACATTTACCCATTTTAGATATAAAAGTGAAGCCTCAACTGATCATAAGTTTATTTCTGTTATCCTGTCCATCCTGCTATTCTGTTTAGATTATCTGCTGTAAAACTATATCTTTCTTACCCAGTTTTATTTACTTGTCGTTTCTAATTTATGCATATTTGTAAATCGCTGGAACTCGCCAAACTTTATGTCTGACCTTCTTCTTTGGCCTCTTTCTTACTTCCCCGCTCATGTTCTTAAGGTGGCGGTACTCGGCAGTAACTAGGATATTGCTTCAGCTTGGACTCTTTGAAATGTATCGCTTTGATCTGCTTTATACTTTAGTTTTGTAACGACCGGGAATTCCGCTCGATCCGAATCAGTAATTATCCAAACGACGTGAAGACCTCCGGTCTTCAACCACCGTCTTCATCTTCGACACCACGTCGAATCAGTTATTCAGAATGGGATAAACCCGGTCTTTCTGAATAACTCGCGTATATAATAAACATGTGTTACATAAACACAGCATACGCCTCATTCCAATTCATCAGTCACTAACCGTAAATTAACAAGAGCATAATCCCCCAAATATTAACCCCGAAGGCCGAAACCAACATCAGATCAATACCCAGGAAACCGTTCTGCTTAGCTAACCTACAGTTAGTTTCTAAATTTCACATTCTTAGGGAAAGATTCCTATTAATTTTATCAAAGATAAATTCCTTTAAATTTATTCTTTAATCATCCTTTGAAAATCAATTCAAACCAAATTTTGGTTTATCCAGACTAGTCGGGATTAACGAACCTTACCGAAGTAATCAATTGTTAAATTTCCCAACCCCAACCTATTAATCCCATGAAGTAAAACTGGTAATACTTCATATCTAACACCACGGTGTTATCGGTAAATTCAATTACCATTTCACGTTCAAATCTAATAAAGGATTTAACTATCGCCTGGAGCAAAACTGGTGATACTCCATTCTCGATCATTTCAATCTAATTAAAGATTCATTGAAACTCCACTTAGTTTTAATCTTTAACTGGGTTAAAAAATCAGTGTCATTTAAAACACGGTTAACGATAAACCCAAAAATTAATCCAAATTCAATTCCAATTTAATACCATTCAATTGGTTCACCTCATTGAATCTAAATAAAAAGATTTAATCTTTTTCTCAACTGGGTTTAAGAAGAGTATTAATGAAGACACCATTCACGACAAACCCAAATCACAATTGATATTAAATACAAGGCTTTGAATAGAAAATATATCGGCTTATATTCAATATCAAATTCTACGACCAACAAATATCGTATTGGAAATAACGATATAAATATATCTTTCAAATTTCCAGAACAATATCTGTATAATCACCAAATCCAACATCGAAATATACCAAAGACAATTTCGATTCAAATCCATTCCAGTTCAATTATTGGAAATCCTGGTCGCTTTTAAAACCATTTCAAAATCAATTTATTTATTTCAAAACCAAATTGATTTTAACTCTAGTTCAAAACTAGTTCATTTCGACAAAAATCCATTTTTATCTTTTCAAATATGGAGTTTTTCACCCCAATTCTTCACAAATCATTTCTTAGGATTTTACACAAATTATTACTATTTTTAATAATTTTATCAAGGCCCGTACAGTCGATTTCCATCAACGGCCATCGAACTGCACTTACAGCGAGCTTTTCCAAATTTGATTTGGACATAATTCCAAATCCAACCGTTAGATTTCTAATTTCTAATATTCGTTAGAAAGCTCTTTTCGATACGAACCCAAGGTTCCGGTTTTAGGAGAATCCGACAGTCGGATCTCCCGCAATATCCATTCGAAGTCAATGGTCGAAATTCACGAACTACCGCAGCGCGGCGTGTTCTATTCAGGCCATTATATTATATATATAATACATAAAATATATATACTTCATCGAATTCCTTTTTAAAACGTATTATATAAATCGTTTTAAATTCGTTTTCAAAACGATTTAAACTTCTTTTCAAATTCAAATCAAAATTGAATTTTTCCTTATAAATTCGATTTAAATTCATTTCAAATTGATTTCAATTCAAATCGATTTTTAATTCAATTTCAGTTCGTTTTCAATTCAATTTCAATTCGAATTTCAATTTCACCTTGAATTTCAATTCTATTCAAAATATCAGATTTTGAAATCACTTTCGATATTCATTATAAAATCGATATAAATATCGTTCACGTCAAAATGGCGTCAATCTAATCAACACGGCTTCATATATTTCTATTTTCCAATATTCTATTACAAATATTTCTTTTTCAAATATTTCTATTCAAATATTTTATTCAAATAGTTCTCTTCAAATATTCTATTTCAAAACTGGAATGAGGCCCAATCAATTACCATAGATTTTATTTCTATGGACTTCCATACAACGAATGTATATATCAACAACGACAAATAATCAACCATCATCCAAAGTGCATTCTACACTGTATAAGCATCAAATATAAATATTCAACGCTTATAACACTATGTCAATCAATCGATCGACATACAACTAATTATTGGAATTAGTGTACGTCATATATCATCCCAATACCCGTGTGGGGTTTCATACAATCAAACATAGATTTTATTTGTGCAGTTGGGCGATGTGTAAAATTTATCGTCCCAATCAATATCAGTCAAATGTGTGTATATAAACAAATCGTCCGATTTGTTTATTTTTATTTCATTTCATATACACGTTAAAAATTCTATTTTTAACTTTAAAATATTTTCCACTATAAAATATTTTATTTCAACTATATAAATATTTTATTTTATTTCACATCACATCACACAATAAACTACACATCAAAATCAAACAAACAAGCATACAAGCCGTCCATGGTCTGTGGACGACGGGTGTCGGGTGCTACTAAACACCGTCTGCATCCTAGTATATATTTTAACTAGAAAATTAAATTAAAAGCGAGAAGTTCTCACAGATGGTTCCACTCCGCCATTCTTTGCTTTTAAACTGTTGAACCATTTCGATCTGCTTGAAATTCCAATGTAGTCCTTGTCTCGCTGTTTATAATAAAAATTATATTTTTATTACTTCATTCTAATAAATAAAAATCATATTTTTATTTCTACTTCTTATATTTTTACAACGCTTCTTTCTATATAAAAATTATATTTTCATTCTTCACATCATATAAAAATTTGAACTTTCTAACGTTAAAAATCATAACTTTATAATGTTAAAAATCTAACCTTTGTATAAATAAAAATCGTATTTTCCTCTAATCAAAAATCCAGCTTTCCTATATGATAAAAAAATCTTATCTTCCTCTCTCGACATTCTCTATATAAAGATTCGATCTTTCTACTTTCTACCTTGCTAATTTCTATATAAAAATCAAATCTTTCACCCAATTAAAAACCATATTTTTATAATGTTGAAAACCATATTTTTATAATGTTGAAAACCATATTTTTATAAATGAATAATTATAAAAATCCAAGCTGTTTACTTCATGAGTAAATATAAAAATCCAAGCTTTTTACTATAAAAAATCAGATTTTTATAAAAATAAAACAAAACAAAAAATGGAAAAACTCACTGTTAATCACGCCGGAGGGGTTCACGTCGGCATTGGGTGGTGGGGGAGGCGCGCAGGGCTGAGGGGTGGTGCGGTGGCCTCCTAGTGATCGGCGGTGGCTGTCTTTGGAGGTGGTGGGTGCGGTCCAGGCTGCAGCGGCGGGTTTTAGGTGGAAGAGGGGGGGCGAGGCTGGAGGAGATGGGGGCGGACTGGGGAGGGGGGATCGGCGACGCGGTAGTCGCCTGAGGAGGCGCGTCGATGGCCATCGTCGGGGGGCTGCGCGATTCATCGTCTAGGTTTTTTTTTCTTCTGAATAAATGAAACGGGTGGGAGGGGGGAGGGGGGGACAGAAAGAGATAAAAAGGGGTGGTAGTTGACTTTTCTTTTTTTTATTCTAAAAAGCAACTTTAAATTTCGACCTCGAAATCGAACCCACCGCCTGTCGTCCATAGCAAATTACCCCCATTACGAACACAATGGAATATGTATCGCAGACTGATTCGACTGTTTCGATCAGTTTTTGTCAAAATCAACATATAACTCTATATATTGAATTTGAACGCGCATTTCGATTTACCGGGGCCACATACGAACTCTAAAAATTCCCAAAAAATATTTTCTAGCTTCGTATTGACGATATGGTCCTAGCAAAACTAATTACATCGAATTCTGAGAACGTTTGAAAAATGGCCATTTTCCAGTCGATTAAAATCAACTTAAACTGGTCAAACACATTTTCCTTTGCCACGCTCACATATTGATTCGAAAAATTACGAAATTTGAAACCGAGCAATAACTTGACATCACGGATCCAAAAAAGGGGTTTCGTCGAAATCCGAGGCCGTTTGCAAAATTTTCATTTTTAAGGGCCAGAATTCCATAGCGACTATTCTGAATTTTCAACTGGACGTATCTTTTGATTCCCGCTATGAAATTTCAATTTTTCGGATTCATTGGAAAGATATTCTCAATTAGATTCAAATATTTTTGGTTTCGTTAAAATCCGGTTTATTTTGCGCCCGATACATTCATTTGAATTTTGAAATCGAATTATCGAACTACCGCGCCAATTTCAATTCCTTTTATATACAAATAAATATTTATATTCTAACGACGACGTATATAAATATATATGCTCAAATTCTATTAAAAATAAATTTCTCGTCGATATTATTTAAATTAATTCATTTTATATATCCAAAATTCGCTAAAATTGCCAAAATAAAATTTTAAATTGGCTCAGATTTCCGGGTTATTACAATCTCCCCCACTTAAAACTTTTCGTCCCCGAAAAAGAACGAAGCTGAAAGTTGTTTAACTAATCAACTCAACTTTCACCATTTCCATTACGGCTTAAGTTCTTCAACTTTTCAGTTTCTAAGAACTTTTCAAAATTTTCAAAAATTTGGCTAACACCCTAAATTTTCGAATAATTTCGCCATAACCTCCCCTGCACCGGGGACTTCGGGATATTTCGTATAGGCTCCCATGGACTTCTTCAATCCAAAAGAAAAATAAAAAGCCAATCGGCTCATAAAATCATCATCACCCAAACAAAACAGTAAATTATGGTAAATATGTACCTATTTGTCGGGCAAACAATTTTATTCTCTGCTCTAGCCTCCTTGCAATGACCTGTTCAATGTAAGTACATGTACATGCATGCAAATGCGACTAATTTTCAATACAATTTACTATTTGGTTCAATTTGGCTAAAGGTTCCACACTTAATTAATCACCACAATAATCAAACAACACAATCAACAATCAATTAGTTGATTAGCTTTTCAAATTCATAACTTTGATACATAGTCCAAAAATAAGATTTTTGATGCCAAATCACAACAATAAGCCCTATCTAATTTAGGTTCTCATACCAGTCAATTGGAAATATATAGAAATCCCACTTTCGTCACTCGAACACAACACTGATGATGCCATGGTCATTATCAGCATCATCTCCAGGCGACTAGAGTGTGATTCTATTTCTATCCAGTATATTAAAACTTCGAATACACACGGATCAGACGTATACGCAAAATCTTTATATACTGCATTGTCCAAATTCAATATAAATAAATAATCAAATACGAATAGTTGATTTAAATTTTCAAAACAAAATTTGTTTCCACTTTTATTTCAAAAATACTACCCTTCACACTCGTTCTAGGATACTACTGATACTGTCTCTAACGAGTCATTCTCGTTGGATATTACTAATCCAATTTATGATGAATTCTTTCATTTGGTTCTAACGTGTCTTGTTCTCTGAGCTTTGTAAACCAAAGCTCTGATACCACGATGTAACGACCGGGAATTCCGCTCGATCCGAATCAATCGCTAAACCGACCAAGACCGTTCAAAACGCCTGATTGTTTTGAGAACACAACAAATTAGAACGCAGATGGAAGAACATTTCATTGTATATTACAACAATACCATCAGAATACAAGAATATACAGAGTAGTGAATGAATATTACACAGAAATATCAGAGATCTAAATTACATTTAAATACATCGCAACGGAAAATAATACAATACACAAATGAAGGAGATATACGGATACAAAGCTTTCCGGATATCATTCCAGCTGTAAACCAGGATCCTGTGAATATAAATCTGCAAAACCAAAACTACTAGCTGCCCGTGTCAAAATAAGGGCACCCAGAGTTTAGGTTAAAACAATAAACTCCAGGTCAGTCATGTGACTGGTGTGAGAACTAAAACGGTTATTAATCTTTATTTTAAAGTTAGGTAAAATAAGGGACCACGCCGTATAACACGGAACGGGTTTCCTCCCAAGAATACTAGTGCATATAACAACAGCGCTATGCTAAATAAAGAAAAATGAAGCTATTATAAGACCCAGGTCCCATCACACAATGCAACGCAATCCGGAGGATAGGGTTTTTACCTTATAATGGCCAAGAATGCTTGATACGTTTAAAACAAATCATTTGATACTATTATAAGTGCATAGTGTATAAAACAACTTCAAATCATAAGTATCAATCATAGACGGCATAAGCGCCCCATTCCACTATGTCGCCATATATAGGATTACAACTAAAATCGAAACGTCACGTATTGGAAGTTGGATTTCCATCTGTGAACCGAGGCCAGGGATCGTCCTCTACCGATTCGAGACTCTCTAGCCCGAGCCTCAGGCAAGCGCGCAGACAAGCCTTCGATCGTCAGGGCCGGTCCACCGATGTGGATTATTATGCCTGAACACTACGTTTCCCCACCCTTTGGGGCGTAAATGAGCCAACGAATGACTCCATCGGACCCGGATCGTCCGATCTAACTGAGGCGCCCTGCAACAGAAACAACCACATAAATCAAACTCGTCAGGGCGTGTAAAAACACTGACGTCACTTCTAACTAGAAAGAAACGCATGTCCTCCCTGAGGTCCTCTCCCATTTTTGGTTCACCACCGGGGTGTGAGGCTCGCGAATCAACGTTAGACAAAGCTACACCACACAGGCCGTGCTTCGATCATCAACCACAATACTTTTCTTTTCAACAGAAGCCTTGATCCATTGCCACTTAGGCATGCCACACAGGCAATTCATTCCATGCGATGGATATCCATCAATATATAACCCCTGTGGCCGTACGTCTCAGAGAAGGGCGTTAAGCAAGAGAATAAATTCTCCACCGCCAAACATATATATATTTAATAGAAATCAATCACACAGACTGAAATCCAATGTCAGACACGCAGTCCATTTACAAGTTCGTTCTGGGTCTGAACGAAACCGGAGGCACCTAGTACCCCGCATATCCATCGATCTCCAAGTATGTCTGGACGATCACCAACTGATTCTCTCCTCTTGAGTGTACGACCCAATCAAGATCATCAGTAATTATCCAAACGCCGTGAAGACCTTCGGTCTTCAACCACCGTCTTCATCTTCGATACCACGTCGAATCAGTTATTCAGAATGGGATAAACCCGGTCTTTCTGAATAACTCGCGTATATAATAAACATGTGTTACAAAAACACAACATACGCCTCATTCCAATTCATCAGTCACTAACCGTAAATTAAAAAGAGCATAATCCCCCAAAAATTAACCCCGAAGTCCGAAACCAACATCAGATCAATACCCAGGAAACCATTCTGCTTAGCAAACCTATAGTTAGTTTCTAAATTTCACATTCTTATGGAAAGATTCCCATTAATTTTATCAAAGATAAATTCCTTTAAATTTATTCTTTAATCATCCTTTGAAAATCAATTCAAACCAAATTTTGGTTTATCCAGACTAGTCGGGATTAACGAACCTTACCGAAGTAATCAATTGTTAAATTTCCCAACCCCAACCTATTCATCCCATGAAGTAAAACTGGTAATACTTCATATCTAACACCACGGTGTTATCGGTAAATTCAATTACCATTTCACGTTCAAATCTAATTAAAGATTTAACTATCGCCTGGAGCAAAATTGGTGATACTCCATTCTCGATCATTTCAATCTAATTAAAGATTCATTAAAACTCCACTTAGTTTTAATCTTTAACTGGGTTAAAGAATCAGTGTGATTTAAAACACGGTTCACAATAAACCCAAAAATTAATCCAAATTCAATTCCAATTTAATACCATTCAATTGGTTCACCTCATTGAATCTAAATAAAAAGATTTAATCTTTTTCTCAACTGGGTTTAAGAAGAGAGTTAATGAAGACACCATTCACGGCAAACCCAAATCACAATTGATATTAAATACAAGGCTCTGAATAGAAAATATATCGCTTATATTCAATATCAAATTCTACGACCAACAAATATCGTATTGGAAATAACGATATAAATATGTCTTTCAAATTTCCAGAACAATATCTGTATAATCACCAAATCCAACATCGAAATATTCCAAAGACAATTTCGATTCAATCCATTCTAGTTCAATTATTGGAAATCCTGGTCGCTTTTAAAACCATTTCAAAATCAATTTATTTATTTCAAAACCAAATTGATTTTAACTCTAGTTCAAAACTAGTTCATTTCGACAAAAATCCATTTTTATCTTTTCAAATATGGAGTTTTTCACCCCAATTCTTCACAAATCATTTCTTAGGATTTTACACAAATTATTACTATTTTTAATAATTTTATCAAGGCCCGTACAGTCGATTTCCATCAACGACCATCGAACTGCACTTACAGCGACCTTTTCCAAATTTGATTTGGACATAATTTCAAATCCATCCATTAGATTTCTAATTACTAATATTCGTTAGAAAGCTCTTTTCGATACAAACCCAACGGTTCCGGTTTTAGGAGAATCCGACGGTCGGATCTCCCGCAATATCTATTCGAAGTCAATGGTCGAAATTCACAAACTACCGCAGCGCGGCGTGTTCTATTCAGGCCATTATATTATATATATATAATATATATACTTCGTCGATTTCCTTTTTAAAACGTATTATATAAATCGTTTTAAATTCGTTTTCAAAACGATTTCAGCTTCTTTTCAAATTCAAATCAAAATTGAAATTTTCCTTATAAATTCGATTTAAATTCATTTCAAATTGATTTCAATTCAAATCGATTTTTAATTCAATTTCAGTTCGTTTTCAACTCAATTTCAATTCGAATTTCAATTCTATTCAATTTCACCTCGAATTTCAATTCTATTCAAAATATCAGATTTTGAAATCACTTTCGATATTCATTATAAAATGAATAAAATCGATATAAATACCGTTCACGTCAAAATGGCGTCAATCTAATCAACACGACTTCATATATTTCTATTTTCCAATATTCTATTTCAAATATTTCTTTTTCAAATATTTCTATTCAAATATTTTATTCAAATAGTTCTCTTCAAATATTCTATTTCAAAACTGGAATGAGGCCCAATCAATTACCATAGATTTTATTTCTATGGACTTCCATACAACGAATGTATATATCAACAACGACGAATAATCAACCATCATCCAAAGTGCATTCTACACTATCAAATATAAATATTCAACGCTTATAACAGTCTGTCAATCAATCGATCGACATACAACTAATTATTGGGATTAGTGTACGTCATATATCATCCCAATACCCGTGTGGGGTTTCAAACAATCAAACACAGATTTTATTTGTGCAGTTGGGCGATGTGTAAAATTTATTGTCCCAATCAATATCAGTCAAATGTGTGTATATAAACAAATCGTCCGATTTGTTTATTTTTATTACATTTCATATACACGTTAAAAATTCTATTTTTAACTATAAAATATTTTCCACTATAAAATATTTTATTTCAACTATATAAATATTTTATTTTATTTCACATCACATCACACAATCAACAACACATCAAAATCAAACAAACAAGCATACGAGCCGTCCATGGTCTGTGGACGACGGATGTCGGGTGCTACTAAACACCGTCTGCATCCTAGTATATATTTTAACTAGAAAATTAGATTAAAAGTGAGAAGTTCTCACAGATGGTTCCACTCAGCCATTCTTTGCTTTTGAACTGTTGAACCATTTTGATCTGCTTGAAATTCCAATGTAGTCCTTGTCCCGCTGTTTATAATAAAAATTATATTTTTATTACTTCATTCTAATAAATAAAAATCATATTTTTATTTCTACTCATATATTTTTACAACGCTTCTTTCTATATAAAAATTATATTTTTATTCTTCACATCATATAAAAATTAGAACTTTCTAACGTTAAAAATCATAACTTTATAATGTTAAAAATCTAACCTTTGTATAAATAAAAATCGTATTTTCCTCTAATCAAAAATCCAGCTTTCCTATATGATAAAAAATCTTATCTTCCTCTCTCGACATTCTCTATATAAAGATTCGATCTTTCTACTTTCTACCTTGCTAATTTCTATATATAAATCAAATCTTTCACCCAATTAAAAACCATATTTTTATAATGTTGATAACCATATTTTTATAATGTTGAAAACCATATTTTTATACATGAATAATTATAAAAATCCAAGCTGTTTACTTCATAAGTGAATATAAAAATCCAAGCTTTTTACTTTAAAAAATCAGATTTTTATAAAAATAAAACAAAACAAAAAAATGGAAAAACTCACTGTTAATCACGCCGGAGGGGTTCACGTCGGCATTGGGTGGTGGGGGAGGCGCGCAGGGCTGAGGGGTGGTGCGGTGGCCTCTTGGTGATCGGTGGTGGCTGTCTTTGGAGGTGGTGGGTGCGGTCCAGGCTGCAGCGGCGGGTTTTAGGTGGAAGAGGGGGGCGAGGCTGGAGAAGATGGGGGGGATCGGTGGCGCGGCAGTCGCCTGAGGAGGCGCGTCGATGGCCATCGTCGGGGGGCTGCGCGATTCGTCGTCTAGGTTTTTTTTCTTCTGAATAAATGAAATGGGGGGGGGGAGAAAGAGATAAAAGGGGGGCAGTTGACTTTTTTTTTTTCATTCTAAAAAGCAACTTTAAATTTCGACCTCGAAATCGAACCCACCGCCTGTCGTCCATAGCTAATTACCCTCAATCCGAACACAATGGGATATGTATCGTAGACTGATTCGACTGTTTCGATCAGTTTTTGTCAAAATCAACATATAACTCTATATATTGAATTTGAACGCGCATTTCAATTTACCGGGGCCACATACGAACTCTAAAAATTTCCGAAAAATATTTTATAGCTTTGTATTGACGATACGGTCCTAACAAAACTAATTTCATCGAATTCTGAGACCATTTGAAAAATTGCCATTTTCCAGTCGATTAAAATCAACTAAAACTGGTCAAACACGTTTTCCTTTGCCACGCTTACATATTGATTCGAAAAATTACGAAATTTGAAACATAGCAATAACTTGACATCACAGATCCAACAAAAGTGGTTTCGTCGAAATCCGAGGTCGTTTGCAAAATTTCCATTTTTAAGGGCCAGAATTCCATAGCGACTATTCTGAATTTTCAACTGGACGTATCTTTTGATTCCCGCTATGAAATTTCAATTTTTCGGATTCATTGGAAAGATATTCTCAATTAGATTCAAATATTTTTGGTTTCGTTAAAATCCGGTTTATTTTGCTCCCGGTACATTCATTTGAATTTTGAAATCGAATTATCGAACTACCGCGCCAATTTCAATTCCTTTTATATATATAAATAAATATTTATATTCTAACGATGACGTATATAAATATGTACGTTTGAATTCTATTCAAAATAAATTTCTCGTCGATATTATTTAAATTAATTCATTTTATATATCCAAAATTCGCTAAAATTGCCAAAATAAAATTTTAAATTGGCTCAGATTTCCGGGTTTTTACAAGTTTAGCTTATGCTATGGGATATAATTTATATACTTTGGTATTCTATTTTCTAAGTTGGCTTGAAAGATAGATTTGAGATAGTTATAACAGGTTTTTGACATATTTCTGAGACTACGTTTTATTTCTGTTAAAACAAAGTTTGAAAATTTTCCATTGCTTATTTTATCTGTCTAATATATTCTCTGCAATGATTGCTTGGTGTGCTTCATAGAACTTAGCGCATTCTCTTATGAGTGACGTTAACGGATGAGGGGTGTCACCATACACCACCCATTGTATGTATTTAGACCCTCACACGAACGTACTATCTATTGTACACCGAGTCTCGTAATAGGGCTGCATCTAATGCACAGAAGCTTTTCCATATATGTAAAGCTCCGCCTCATTAGGCCTATAATACAAATATCTAAAGTATGGTCTACATATCTATGGTGGCTATGGTCCCACCCTAACCCCTCCCTCAACTAATGAAAGATTACATCAAGAGCTAAGTGATGTTCCCCTAGCAAACAGTCTAATATCCAATTTGGCGTGTCCTACAACCAATGTCTTAATAGTGAAAGATCGATGGTCTATAAGTTTAGCTCTAGTCTTCCTGCGTCCCACTGACTGTCGATGACAGGTTTCTGACAATTATCATCCTGTGTTGGCCCTGACCCGACTCTCCCGAGGCAAATCGTCGAACCACCCAACGCAATAAGCCACAACCTTTTGATTGCCAAACTACAGTAGCTGTCAAGGTATACTCACTGGGTGGTACCGTGCAAACCAAACCTCTGTGAGTACAGCCTAAGCATACAACGCACAGAGGACCACCACGGAGTACCCTACCACATCGATCGAAAGCCGCGTGCTTCCCTTCGGTCCCGTAGGGCAATCATAAAGAATAACCAAGCAGAATGATCAAATGGACGTGCTACTCTCATATCTCCAGACACCACAATAATCTACCCCGTTGGGTTCTTCACCTTCGTACGTCCAGACTGGTCCAAGCGCATCAGACTAACGTGTTATTTGATTCTACGTCTAACCTTTTAATCATGCGCTTGTCTTGTCTTATCATATTTTCGATTAACTTGATTATCCACATATTAGATTTTCATTCAAGTTACCAGGTTTTCTCTGAGCCCTTATATCTCAAAGGAATGGACCCCTCTCGCTTATTAATCCAGTGATTTAACTAACACGTTTTAAGTTCATTAATAAGCCCAGTGACACAACATGTTATTTTTTAGGTTGTAATTAACGAAAGTAATCCATACCTTTTACCCTAGGATTGTAATTAACGAAAGTAATCTACAACCCCATTTTATCACCATGTCATTTATTGTCCAATTACATGTTTACAAGTTACAATAACATGTTTTACTTAATGTATAATTTAGTAAATACTTCCTTAGTATTCGTGTTTTTTTATGACATGTCTACTTAATGCATAATTAAGTACAACTTATTTCATTTCATAAGTCTACCAATAATAAACCTATTTTACTCTTTCTTATTTAACCATAATCTCGTCTTAAATTGTTATCACAACTAGTTGTTGTTGTTGTTGTTTACTTATTAACTTAGTTCTCTTAACTAAGGATTATTAATAAGTTCCCTTTTCATTTATTATAACCCATGGTATAATTTCCACTTGTCCCTAGGATAAGTCTACCTATTATATTACATTCTTATTCATATAATCAGTTATAATAGGTTATATTCCCCGTTCACCATTATTCTTTTTAGGTTCCTTAATATGAACAAACCCTATTTCTATTGTAATCTTTCTTTAATTAACGTCATGCACATTTTCATCATTTCAGGAAAACATTTCATGCATTTCATTAATTTGGTTAACAAAAAGATATAATGATCTATTTCCACAATGCACACCACCTTGGATTCATAGTTGCAAGCAATTTTTTTCATTTTTAATGTAGACACACATACATATTTTATTTTAATTAGTTTGCAATACGGTAAAAGAATATCTACTCCACACTATTGCACACTAATCCCTTTTTTCTTTTTTTTTTCTTGCAACTATGTTCTTAGTAATTGTGTCGTTATGGAAATATATCGTTTTTCCAATATCCAACTAACTCAGTCCACTACAAATTTTCCCTTTTTGATTTCTGAGTTAGACATTGAATTCATATTTTCATATATTATTTACAACCACTGTAAGTTTTCCTAAGCACATTAGGTATATCAATTCTTTTCTATTATTCCCAAATTTCATTGTAATTCTGTTTACAAAATTTTTGCATTTCACAATAATCTTAAGGACATGTTCACATTTATTGTAAATTCCACAATTTCAGTATTACAGTAATTCTCAATTCAAATGGAAGATTAATGGAATAGGTTTTGAACAATAACAATATTCTTGACGTACTCAAAGCAGACTATACCACAAATTCCAATTATTTATCACATTAAAAATTACAGGAATGTAAATGATAAATTTACGGTTATCAAAGGTATAATTTAAATCTACTCACCTGACTGCTTTCCAATCCTTGAATCTGATTCAAATCTGGTATTTTGTGATCTTTCTAACTGAATCTAGTATTAAGATAACCACATATTTACAAATCTGATACTAAAAGAAGAGGGAAATAAAGGAAAAAAAAACTAAATAAATCAGACTTACAGGACTTACCTCACGTTGATAAAAAATCTGAACGCCTATATTATTGATTATATTCTTTATCTTCAAATCTTGAATCAGATATCCTAAAAGCTAATATTCTAATTTCTGAAAGAGTTGGAGGAGAAAGAAAATGGCAGAGCCTTGGCATCGTCTCAGAAAATACGAGTTGAAGGCTAGGCCCTGTTAGTCAATTTAGAGGTGTATAGGAGATTCTGGTCTTTCGGATTTAATAATGTAAAATTGGAACCGTTTAAATCAGAAAAACATGTCACTCACAAAAGCAAATTGGCCCCTGGTTAGTCGACCCACGTACAAACTGGGTCGACTTAGAGCCTGGGTCTGAACGCGATTTCAGCAGCTATTAATTTTTATTTTAACGTTACGTTTAACGTTAGTTTTAATTCCTAATATTACTTAGGTAAACTATTACCTTCCACTTATAACACCTATCTAATTGCAAATTTCTAATTTGCACGTATATACGCATGCAACTTTTCAAATTTTTATTCGTTAATAACTTCCCATGCGGACTCCGCTTGGGGCAAGTCATATGTCAAAACAAATCAGAAAATTTCCATGAACACAGTGGTATATGTTTCAGGGTTAAAATTTGAAACCATAAATTATCAATATTTTCGTTTTATATTTAAATAAAATACGGGGTGTTACATTCTTAGGAAATTTCATCCTCGAAATTTTATAAGGATGGAGTGATGGTTCTCCCCCGTATTTATTGCAACCATTATGTATACATCCAATTTTTCAATCATATGTGCACTTGCGCAAAGTGTAACACAATATAATGTTACATGAATGTATTGAATGCCTAAGCGGTATCTCCTATATGAATGCAAATTTCTTGAAAATCTTTTTGAAATCATGATGAACACATCCTAAATATACTTGTAATTTCTATATGAATGCAATATTTTGAATATCAAAATATATTTTTTTATCCAATTTTTTCTACACTCATACAGATCAAGAGCATAGTTCATCCAATTTTTGCATCCAAACCCTACCAACCAACTTTAGATTTATTAATGTTTAGAAAATACTAACTTGCTAAATTTGACTTCTTATGTTACAAAAAGGTAGAAAAAGGAAAATTTCACACCTTCCATTTTTTATGTACCTTTTCAATCTGTACTTGGATTTTATGCAATTATTATATAAAGATTTCCTATCTTCCTATCCAAGCCCAGTTTACATAAGAAAATTTTCTTTGTTATAGATTTTCTTTTCCAACTTACTTTGGAAAAATTCATTTTTCCCAACTTTCATATTTGATGCTTTATTGGATTTGTTGTTTTCTTTTAGTTATGTCATCACCTTTTTCCTTAGCTTATTTAACTTAATTCACTAATTTAATCTTAATTTTAAATAAGCCTTCTAATTCTCTCAAAACTAAAATATGAAAACAAGCACACTGCACTGCTATTGCCAAGGGGCAAGAGTCCTAGGACTATGTCTTGCAGGCAAAGAAAAGTCCAAACCACAAGATCTATATAACTCATTTGCTCTCTACCATCTACTTGTCACAACTGGTCCTTGCTGTGTACTGACAGTCTTTTCCAAGCAACAACCTAGGCTCCATAACGCTTACGCATTCAACGGGAATTTACCATTATTCCAAAATGATTCCCGCTATTTACTTTATAGCCATAAAACATTTCCCATCTTTCCTAGGTATTAATCCTTACCTACTCCATGATTTAAAAACGTGGTATGACTTTAAGATTTATTTTTTCAAAAATTAAAAGCTTCAAAACTTTATTTTTTCTCATTAAAACTTATGTTTTTCAAATCATAAAAACTGGAGTGGATAAATGCAATAATTTCTCAATTAATTTCACAATCGTTCATGTTTACAATGCCAGTTCAATTACTTACACTTACATATTAATTTCTAAACTTATCCAAAATACTCTACTCTATTCTAAATTTTAACAACTTATTTTTACCACCCTCTAAAGTTTATGTCAAAACAATTGCCAAAAAATTTTGTTGAAAGAATAGTGGTTTTCAAAATTATCTCTTACCGAAAATTTTAGTTTTTGACAAAAATGCAATTTTTCTATGTTTTTTATTTAATTATTTCATGCATCATAGCTTAAAAACTAGCGAGCTGTACATACTCTATAATGTACACATTTTTTTGGAAAAATTTCATTTTAAATAAAAATTCCATAAGAAATCACCATTTCTAAAATATACCCCATTTTATTTTATTTTTATCCAAAACCAAATATGTACTTTTTCAATTGTGTTCCTTACATTTTTTTAAATGTAAAAAATACCTATTTTTTTCAAAAATTACCTTTACACAATTTAGTTAGTACCTTTATTTGAAATTGTAAACTTTTAATGTCAAAACTTGAAAAACACCATAAACTATCATCCAAAAGCTTTTAAATTTTCAAGTTCTCAAAAAGTTGACAGTGGGGCTAGACTCAAAGTGGGTTTCCACCTTACTTAGACTTTCCTAAATATTCCCACAAAGTCATTTCTCTCAAATGTATAAATTCTCAATCCATTTTCCTTTTTACCCTTTCCCAATTTATAAGGATCAATTGTCAAACCAACTAATCTGAAATACTAACATTTCAGATGCTAATGTATGGGATCCATCTCTCTCCATTACAAAACACATCATACACTTTTCACCCAAACTACCTAAAGGTCTCAAATTTCCATAACCATTTCTTTAGTGTACGCGACTGGTATCCTAACTCTTTGCATATGTTGCTCTTCCTATTTAGTGGGTTCCTTTATGAATCCAGGTATATATATAATACTTATATTTTAAAAATACAAATATGTTCAATCACTATCTATACAGGAATCCTAAACCTTGATCTGATACCAGATGTAACAACCTAAATTTTGATAGACCGATTTTTTTTTTAAATTCCAATCTATCGAAGCTTGAGTCAGCTTGTCTGGTATCCTGCAGAAAAGAAAGAGATAATAAATATTTTAGAGATCGGTAAGCATCCCAAAGCGGAATGGATAAAATACAATATAATCAAATATATCCTTATCGAAGTAATAATACTGTTTAATCAGTATCCAAAGCAATCAAATCTATGCAATAAACCTAACCTGAAGTGTGTTATGAGTAGTGGTCAGAACACAAAGTTCTAGTGACTGGACAAATTATACATTCTGAAATAACCTTACATATACCGTTTAGTTAATTTTTCTTAATTACTAGGTTATTTGGGTTAACAACACTCAAGGCTCTACACTCACGTCGCACCCATCTACTTCTAAGTAGATTAACATAGTATAGTATATAATAGTTATACCCCACATCTCCAGGTACTCTCTATAGTATCCTCCTTCTATGGTATCCACCGTCATGCCATGGAATTGTATGCAATTTACATCCTACGCAGAATAATGTACGGAAATCCAAATCATTATGCCATGTAATCACATAGAATCATCCTCGCTATGCCACGTAAGTGAATGAATTGTTGTATTCGAATTCCTCGGTCAAATCAAGTTTTAATACAGAGTAATGCCCTCTCATCTACAATACACCACCTGGTGTGTGTATCTAGACCATCACACAAACATACTGTCTACTGTACACCAAGCCCCATAAAAAGGCTGCATCCAATGCATGAAATTTGACTGGGAGCTTTTCCATATATGTAAAGGTCTACCTCACTAGGCCTACAATTCAAATATCCAAAGTATGGTCAACATTTTCATGGTGGCTATGGTCCCACCCTGATCCCTCTCTCAACTAATGAAATACTATATCATGAGCTAAGTGACGTGCCCCTTAGCAAACAATCTAACATCCAATTTGGTGTGTCCTGCAAGCAACGTCTCGATAGCGAAAGATCAATGGTCTATAAGTTTAGTTGTAGTCTTTTCGCATCCCGTTGACTGCCGATGACAGGTACCCGATGATTACTATCCTGTATTGGACCTGGCTCGCCTCACCTGAGGAAAATCGCCTAATCACCCCTACCACTATGAGTACATCCTGAGGATGCGCCGCACAGAGGACCATCACAGAGTACCCTACCATGTCCCTCAGAAGCCGTGTGATTCCCTCCAGTCCCGCAGAGCAATCAAGCAGAATAGCCAGGTAGAATAATCTGATAGACGTTCACCTCTCGTGTCTCCAGACACCACGATGGTTTACCCCGTTGGGTTCTTCACCTTCGTATGTGAAGACTGGTCCAAGCGCATCACACTAACGGGCTATTAAATTCTACGTCTAACCTTCACGCTTGTCTTATCTTATTAGATTGCCAATTAATTTGATTATTCACATACTAGCTTTTTATTCAAGTTACCATATTATCTCTGAGCCTCTTATATCTCAAAGGAATGGACCCCTCTCGTTTATTAATCTAGTGATTTAACTTATCCCGTTTTAAATTCATTAACCATCCCAGTGATATAACATGTTATTTTTTAGATTGTATTGTAATTAGCAGAAGTGATCTAAACCCCTTTTTATCACCATGCCATTTATTATCCAATTACATGCTTACAAGTTACAATAACATGCTTTATTTACTGTATAATTAAGTATATCCTTCCCTAATTCTCATGTTTTCTTATGACATGTCTACTTAATACATAATTAAGTACAACTTATTTCAGTTCGGAAGTCTACCAATAATAAACCTACCTAACTATTTCTTATTTAATTATAAACTCATCATACACTGTTAACACAATTTGTTTTTGTTGTTTACTTAATAACTTAGATCTCTTAACTAAGGTTTATTAATAAGTTCCCTTTTCATTTATTATAATCCATGTTATAATTTCCACTTTTTCCTAGTACAAGCCTACCTATTATATTACATTCCCATTCATATATTCAGTTATAATAAGTTATACTCCCCGTTCACCATTATTCTTTTTAGATTTCTTAATATGAATCAAACCTTTTTCTGTTGTAATCTTTCTTTAATTACCATCATGCACATTTTCATTATTTGAGGAAAACATTTCATGCATCTCATTAGTTTGGTTAACAAAAAGATATAATGATCTATTTCCACAACACACGCTGACTTAGATACGTAGTTGCAAGCTGTTTCTTTCATTTTTAATATGGATACACTTATATATATTTTATTCAATTAGTGTGCAATACGATAAAATAATATCTATTCCACGTTATTGCACACTAATCCCTTTTTTCTTTTCATGCAACAACGTTATCAGTAATTTTGTTTGTTATGGAAATATACCATTTTCTCCCATATCAAACTAACTCGGTCCACTACAAATTTTCCCTTTTTAATTTATGAGTTGACATTGAATTCCTACTTTCATATACTATTTACAATTACTGTATGTTTTACTTTGCCCGTTAAGCATATCAATTCTTTTCCATTATTCCTAAATTTCGTTGTAGTTATGTTTACAACATTTTGGCATTTAACAATAATCTTAATAACATATTCACATTTATTGTAAATTCCACAATTTCAAAATTACAGCAATTCTCAATCCAAATGGAAGATTAATGGAATAGGTGTTTTACAACAGCAATATTCTTAACGTACTCAGAGAAGATTAAACCACAAATTCGAATTATTTATCACGTTAAGAATTTCGAGGAATGTAAATGATAAATGTATGGTTACCAAAAGGTATAATTTAAATCCACTCACCCGACTGCTTTCCAATCCTTGAATCTGATTCAGATCTGTTATTATGTGGTCTTTATAACTGAATCTAGTATTAAGATAACCACGGATTTACAAATATATTGCTAAAAGAAGAGGGAAAGAAAGAAAAAACCTAAATAAATCATATTACAGGACTTACCTCACATTGATCAGAAATTTAAACACCTATGTTTTAAGATTTACATTCTTTTCCTTCAAATCTGGAATTAGAACTCCTAGAAGCTAATATTCTAATTTCTAAAAGATTTGGAGAAAAAAGAAAATGGCAGAGCCATGGCATCATCTCAGAAAATATGAGTTGAAGGTTTAACCCTGCTAGTCTATTTTTAGGTATACATGAGATTCTGGTCTGTCCGATTCAATAATATAAAATCCAAACCTTTTAAACCTGAATAACACATCACACACAAAAGCAGATCTAGCCCCAGGTGGGTCGACCCACATTATAGGTGTGTCAACCCTATGGTCGACCCATGTATAAACTAGGACGACCCAGAGCCTGGGTTTGAATGTGATTTCAACGGCTATTAATTTTTATTTTAACGTTACGTTTAATGTTCGTTTTAATTCCTAATATTTCTTAGGTAAATTATTATTTTCCACTTGTAACACTTATCTAATTTCAAATTTCAAATCTGTGTGCATACATACGCATACAACCTTTTAAATCTTTATTCATTAATAACTTTCCTATGCGAACTCCGTTTGGGGCAAGTAATATATGAAAACAAATCATAAAATTGCCACAAACACAATGGTATATGTTTGGGGGTTAAATTCTACACTCAAAAATTATCAATATTTTTATTTTATATTTAAATAAAATATAGGGTGTCATAATAAAAAACTTGAAGAGTTTGTTTGGCAAGTACAAAAGGACCGTACTTATAATAATTTGAAGAATGTTTTATTTCTATAAGATTATATTTTGGGTACACGCTGATTGCAGAACCTGGAACGTTGCTGTACCAGTTGCAATTAAATAAAAATACTTCTATGGTGGGTCGTGTGAAATATGTCAATTGCAATACCTGGGTTAGCACGCTATAAAAATCATTTATATGGTCATTTGGATCATCACTACCTTTATAAAATACACCAATATTGTTCATTAATTTTTCTGCACCGTATCCTTTAGTACTAATTTTATATCTATTGACAAAGAATATTAGATAGGTCTTCACTTTCCTTGTTGGTCGCATGGCTAAATGTTTCAATCCTTCGTCTACAGCACAATTTGTTGTATCAAAAACGTAATTAGGAAACCAAGTAGCGAATTCTTTGCTGATATCGCCGTTTGAATGTTGTGCTCCGTAAATGCTTTAATTATAGAACAAATGTTGCATCATGATTAAAATACACATGTGCATATTTGAACATACGACGAATATAAGTATATTACCTAAATTATATTATAACAGTCTAAACTCTTACAAATTTCAAATTTTCCATCATAACATGATAATCATGATTTTTCGTCCCGCTAAGTTTATTGCTCTTATAGTCAATAAATATACGAAGATTAGAAAAGATACCATCCGGGAATCTGAATCCCTAGTCCATTTTAAAAGTATTTTAACTTGATTATTTTCTAACAAATAGCATGCTTTTGGGTTTTTTGGCAATTGGCTTTATATGAAGCTCAAGACGATTACATATTAATTCGATATCACGTCTTGATTTCAAATCATCTTTCATCTTCTCTTTGACATTCAAAATTGTATTAAACACATTATCAAACACACTTTTCTCATTACGCTTCACGTCAATATTATGACGAATCAGAATATTTTTCCAATAAGGCAACTCCTAAAATATGCTTTGTTTGCACAATTATGAATCGATGATTTACCTTGAATTTTAAATTATTCTCCAGTTTCATGCATCTTTGGACAGTCCTTAGGAAGTTCATAAATATCTTTACTTTACCAAACCGTAGGTAGTCTCAAAGTTCCATGCCTATTAGCTGTAATGTTTTTCTTATCTCTTCTACAAGGATGGTCAATATAAAGAAAACATCGATGACAGTCGAACCACAAAATTTTCTTTCCATGAGGTAAATTAAATACTCATGTTTCTTCCATGCAGTAAGGACAAGCTAGATGACCATCCGTACTCCCACCTGAAAGCATTGCATACGCAGGAAAATCGTTGATTGTCCACAACAAAGGAGCATGCATGCGAACATTCTTTTTTTTGAGAAATATCATATTTTCTACTCCTCCATACCACAACGTTTTTTATTCTTAAAATCAAAGGTTGTAAATAAACATTTATTCCTTATGTCGGATCATCAAGGCCAGGGACGACAACTATGAGAAACATATAAGAAGTTTTCAAACACATCTATAGAGATAAATTATAAGATGTGACTATTATAGGCTAAGATGAATATTCAGAACCAAATTGAGAAAATGGTGAAAATCCATCCGTACATAAACCAATTCTAACATTACAACTCTCGGATGCAAAATCAGGATATTTCTGGTCAAAATGCTTTCATGCTTATCAGTTGGGTGTGTTAATGTACCTTCTTCCTATGTTCACACACTCTGTCATCTCATATGTTGCGCGGTTACAAAAGATGCATATAGCCTTTGAAGTCTACGAGTAATAGGTAAATAATGCATACATTTATACGATACTTCCTTTCCCTTTTTCTTTCATGGTTTGTACCTTTCTTGATTACATATTTTATAATTCTTAAGGTTGATATCTTCGTTCCAATACAACATGTAACCATTTAGACATGTATCTATTTATTCATACGATAAACCAAAAGCCGACATCATTTTTTTACTTCATAATGATTTTCACACATTAAATTATTGGGAGGCATATGCCGCTTCACAGCTTGTACAATAGTTTTAAATCCAGCTTCTGTGAGGTTGTATTTAGATTTCGTTGCAATGTGCTCAACAGTTATTGATAATTGGGTTCTGCTTGTACAGCCTTCCCAAATAGGTTTTGTTAATGATATTTTTCGTCAACACCAGAGATAGGTCTACGGAAATAGACCTAAGGGGAAAATAGGACTATTTAGTTCCTACAAGCTTGAGTTCACTATTTCCTAAATATCAAGGTCTTAAGCCCGAAGATTAGTTACTCTTCTCTCAAGGGGTGAGTATCACGCTTATGAGACTTAAGAACCAATAGTTACCTTAGGATAAGGGTTCCCTAAGCACAACGTAAGATAGAAAGCTAAATGGCTAGTTAATAACGGGGTTTTCAACCATCTTGAGGAAGGGTTAGGACTTAGGTAAGAATCCATTGACGTGTAGGAAGCATAAGGTAATATGTTAAGAGAGAAGTTAAATAACTCATGAAAATTATGCAAAGTGTCGATCCATTCTTTATTGCTCATTGATTTGAGTATACAAGCATCTACAAAGGAAATTCCCAAATCAGTTTAGAAATTAGGGTTTAATCTCGAAGAAAAGAGTACAAGTTGAGAAATGAGAATTCAGCCTCAAAAATATGCCCCTAGAGTCTTATTTATAGAAAGCTGGAAACCCATTTGACATTGGTTCAACAAAAGCCTCTTTTGGGAGCAGCTGTGTGTCGGCCGCTTTTCTTCTTTTGGTTCTGGTTGGCTGAGTCTCGGCTGTTGTCGAGAGATATTACATAGCCTCTAGTGTGTCAATCTTTGCTTCCAAAAAAATGGTCCCGTTCTTTGGAGCTTCTCTTTGAAGTGGTTTCTACCTTTTGTATCGATACCAAGATTGTTGGTATTGATAGCATTGGGTATAGCCTCTGGCTTTCAGAGATAACCTTTTCGTCTTGTCTTTATGTCTTGACGGTGTTTGCCTTCATGCCTTAATTGCATATGTTCCTGGAGCCTTCACCCCTTTCGGTATTGAAACTAAGCATGTTAGTGTAGATAGCTCTTCTTCTTGGAGAGTTTGACATGATCTCGGTGAATTTTTGGGGTGGATTTCTAGTCTTCGGAAGGGTACTTTCGGTGTACTTCCTATTGAAGTTTCTTCTAAGTAACCAGCAAGCCTTGAGCCTGATAGCTGGCCTTTGGGATGCTTGTATCTCGGCCTTTTGCTCCTTCATTGTCTTTGCCTCTTTTTGTATCGCCATTAAGTAAATTAATGCCGATAGCCTTTTTGTCTCCTTTTGCTTCGATTTGTTCCTTGTCAAATCTTTGGTCTCGGATCATGGGTTGTCATTCTTTCCTTCTTATTTGCTTTCGGCTTGAGGTGAATGGCTTTCAGAATTAACTTCATATTGTTTATCTCATGTTTCGGATCCCCTCTGTCGGTTTTGAGCTCTTTCCTTCCAGGGTTGGTGACGGTCGTTTGTTATAACTTTCCTTGTTTTATGCCTTCAGCTTTGTCTTGGTGTCAGTTTTTCTCTTTTGGATTGCTCTTCTATGTTGGTACCAGTCCGACACCCCTTCATCGTTATCCTGTTTTGGTGTTGAATTTTGGTAGTAACATCTGTCCCCTAGTAAAGGGGTATTTTCGAATTTTCAAGTCAACCTTTGACTTTCTTTCGACATTTTGACTTCCCGCCTTTAGGTATCCTTCAATCTAACCTGTTGATTCATACTTGCTTGTACGGCTGAGATTCAAGGGACACTTTTAACATAAATACTCTTTCTTCTCCTTCCTTATTCTTTTATCTGCAAATCCATTGCTTAAACAAGATCATCGTTTCTCAAGAATCCACAAGCTTTTCATGATTTCAAATTCGACATTCTGTAAGTATTTATATTCCGATTTTAATTTATGAATCTTAGAGGGCGTTTTCTCCTACTTAATCTACAGATTCTAATTAGAATTTACAAGTTCTTAGTTTCCTTGTAATAGTTCGATTCACAAAGACAACTCTAATGATTAACAATGGTGAATTATGTGAAATTAGCACATATCCCCATCCTATTTTCTAGGGTTTAAAATGTGAAACTATGCGCATAAAATTTATTTCTAATATGGGGATGAAATTGAAAATTCCTTTTGATACCGGCAGGACTAACGTCAACACTACTGATCCCCTTTCGGTTTTGGTTCCCTCATAACCGACTCTAAGGCTTAATTCTAAATCTAGAACTAGATGTTGTTGAAATGGGACATAACTATTTAAACCTTAATATATGGGTAGGTTAACGTTAGTCCTGCCGGCATGCTACTTCCGATTTTTGTGGCATTAACTTGGTAATTGACAATGAGACAATTGGTATAATTAAAATTAAATTATGAACAATACTATAGGCATGTATGCATGAAACATAATTATACATGCTCCACGGTAAAGGTTCTAACTCCCATAACCTGTCGCATGCTTTTAACTCTTTTAAGGGGAGATCGGGGACTTGTGTTAAGGAGTTTGTATAACGACATTAGCTTTGTAAAATCAATGCTAACGCATTTATAATGGAAAAATATCACCTGGCACTATTGATCCTGGGCAATTTTCTTCGTGATCTTTAGATGGATATCTTTTCATGGTATTCTCGTATATAAACTCAGGATGAAGTAAAGGCCATTTTTGATAGCTTCGGTATGACTGGAGTTGATACCCTTCCTGCTTCCAGGAGAGATACTATTCAGAGTCATTCAGAGGGATTCTTTGCTTATTCTGGCGTTCATATTTGGCATGGCGCCTTTTCCCATTTTCAAACTTCATTGTAAAATTCTTGCAGTATCTGAACGTATCCCCCATTCAACTGACTTCGAATACATATACTTGCCTATTGTGCCTCGAGCTTCTAGCATTGGAGTTGAGACTACCTTATCTTAGTCCTCACCTCCTGCATTATCTGCTGCAAATGTCCATAGTTAAAAGGGCCAATTTGCCTCTCTTTCGTGCTAACCTTTTTAAAAGCTGATTAGCGATAATCTCACGCAGCTTTCCGAGTGGGATTCACAATTATTCTTTATTAGATGTCCTTCTGGTATTGTAGGCACTTTTTCCATTTCAGGTAAAATTGTACTTTTTAATACTTGTCATTTTTTTATCATGGGCTTTGTTTTAACCCTTTATATTACCTTAGCCCCACTCCTACGAGAAAGGACTAGAGTGGCGAGGAGTTTCAAGCTGTCAGCAATATATTTAAAGTTTCGAGAAATTGGGGAGATAATCCATCTTGTTGACTTTGAGAAATTTCCATAAGTATGGCTTCCTACCTTTAGGACAAAAGATCTTGGGAAGGCCTCCTTTGCACTTTCCTGGGTCTGCGTATCTTTTCCTGGGTTCTGATGTGTTTATCAATTTGTCCCCTCTATCATTTGGGTCTTTAGGCAGTACCATATCTTACTTCATGATTACTTTAATCGACTTCTCCAGCTTTTGATGGGGAATCTTCTTTAAATTCCTTGTCCCAATCTGATATCACCGCTAAGAGAAAGCTTGATTCTGCTGTCGAGGAGCCAGTTCCTAAGAGGTATAAAAATGAGACTTCAACCCCCTTGTATTTCATGAAGCTAGCCTTGCTGACCCTGACGAGTTCTATACCCCCGTTTCTGCTATTTTTTCCGCTGGAGTGACTTCTAATACGACTCCTTTTTCGACTGAAACGTCGAGCAACGACTTCCTTCATCGTACCTGTATTGCAGACCACCCTAGATCTTTGAACTTGACAGAACATGAAATACTATTGGGTTCCTCTCCCAGACCTACTGGTTTTTCAACCCTAAGTTTCGATGAAATTGTAAAGCTTGCCCTTTCTTCTGATGAAGTGGCCAATTTTTCTCTTTCATCCATACCCTCTGGTTTAGGGAGTATCTCTCAATCCCTTGTGGAGTAGTAGCTGCTGGTATGACCTTGTTTTGCCTTATTTTCACCTTTATGCACGTTTTGATCTTTGTTTTCTTTTTAGATTTCCAAAAGATGGTTTTCTTTTCTAGAGATGCTTACTCCCCTTTCTCTGGAAGTCTTGTCACTTAAGGAGTAAAAAGATGCCCTAACCAATAAAATCGAATCTTTGACAGAGGAACACAAGAAAGAATGCGTAGAAATGTGGCTGTCTCTAGAGAGGGTTAGATCGAAGCTGGAGAATGAGAGGAAGGATAAGTTCCTCTTGAATGACCAAGTGTTATTGCTTCAATTGTTTAAGCAGGAGGTTGAGAATGCGAAGGCTAGACGGTGGCTATTATAACAAAAGGTTGGAAGAGAAGGATGATCAACTTTCCAGAGTCCAAAACGCACTATCGGCTTCTAAGCGCATAATCTATGAGGCCAAGAATAGGATCTTTGAATTTTTGCAGGAGCATTTACCAAAAATGGTATTGGAATATTGCAAACATACCCTTTTATTAGCATTTGTTGATAACTACAAAAGGTTTCCTGAGATAGATTTTCCTTATGTTCATCCTTCCGTTCGAGGTAGACTTATGGAAAGGATTGAGTTAGTCAAGAGGAAAGTCAAGGTTCCGTGGAAGTTTAAGTCCAAGCCTAAGTATTTTTTTGTTCATTGAAGACCTTCTGGATGACCTTGATTCAGAAATGGAAAGATCTGAATCTACAAAATCTAATTATGACTGGGATGATGATGATGACCATAGTCCCGAAGGTAAGGAGCTTCTTGAGGATTTAAAGAGGAGGGAATCATCCCTCCTCCTGTAGAGGGTGTCCATGCTTTTACGGAGACTGTTTCAGGTCTCTCTAATGCTTCTCTTGACTTGGACTTGGCTAAAATTCCTTCTAAGGATGGCACTTCCTCAAGCTCAAGACAAGAAGAAATGATGCATACTGTACTTCCTGATGTTTCGACAACTCAGGTATAGTTCCTATTTTAACTGTATACCCTTTTATGATATTGCTCCTGGATTGTGAGCTCCCTGCAACCATTCATAGGAAATGGAAAACAACATTTTGCCAATATGATACGTAAAACAAATTTCTTTTTGTATTCAAGCTTTCTATTTTGTTTTGTGTTGTGGTAGAACTTTATCTTACTTGACGATGTGTTTTTCCAGAGATACTTTATGCTTATGTTCTAACTTGACGAATGGGTGTATGCCAAGTGTTATTATTTTGAGGTAGGATTTGTAAGTGATTTCATCTTTGGTATGAATATGGGAACTAATCTAAAGCTTCACCTTCTTTACTAGGAGAAATTCCATCAGCACTTATGAGGCCAAAAAGCCTATTTAAAGACACCCCTATTTCAAAGTGGGAACATATGTACTATCTTCAAAAGGTGATGATTAGAAATCAAGGTGAACAAATATCCTCTTTAAATAGTCAACTTAAAGAGAAGGATAAAACTATTCATAGATTGCAAAGGCAACTAAAGGCTAATCCTTCCACCAGTTCAGATGAGGAAATAGGTAACTTACCTCATCAGATTGATGAATTGGAAGTTGAGTTGAGGAAAACGAAGGAAGAATATGCGTCTTTGGAATTTACTCTAGAGCATGCCGATTCATACTAAAGGGTCTAGTTATCTTGAAACTTCCTTTTGTGTAACAAATGCAATATAGTACTTGTGTGCCTTAAATGTAAAGCATTTGTCACAGTAGTAGTATATACGTAATAACTCATGAAATGATTTTATAAACAATTTTGTAGACAGTGTATATCACCTGATATGTGATGCTTTTCTTCTGCTAAGAATGCCTTCTTTCCAGAGTCTCATTGTAATATTCTACACGAACTTGACAAACCTTGTTTGGTATTTATCTACAAGATATACCTAATACATCATTTGCCTTTTGCTGAAGTCATTAGTATTATAATAATAATGCATGATAGGACAATAAGCTCACTCATATTTTATGTATTAAAGACAATAACTCTTTTTAATAGAGGTTCCTGAGGATCTCTCGTTTGTGAGTTATTTGGGAAAAGTAAACCTTTATCGTAAGGTTTTATAGGGAAAGCTTAAGATACCAACTCGAGCTCTTCTTTGAGCTTATGTTTCCGAGTAACTTGATTATTTATACTACTTACTTTGTTGAAATAATGAATAGTGGCTTGGTGTTTATGTATGGGTTATAAAATCCCCCTGAGTAAGATGGAAGATTACAATCTTCTTTGGAAGGCTTCCACGTAGTACTACCAAGTCATTACCCCAAGTGTGACGACCCCAAACCCCCGTACCACGGTGGCAAGGGTAATCTTTGGAATATAACACATAAACAAATAACAATAGGGTAGAAATACATAAATACACCAGAAAACGTACAATAGAATATACTACAAATAATAATCATCAGAGTTACACAGTATACAGGATCATACTTAGTACGAAATACAGTTCAGCTTTACATAAAATGTCTACAGCAGAATCAAAACATAATATGTACAACAGGTGCTGAACAACATAAAAAGAAAGAAGTGATAGAATCCAGCTTCAGCTCCAGCTATCCAGAAAGAGCCTACTAAAACCTGAATACAAGGCTTCCCGTGTAGAAATAGGGGCACCCGAGTTTGCAAGTGAAACAAACTACGAGTCAGTCATGGGACTGGTATGAGAAATCTACTTAACTTATTTTAATAATAAGGCCAATCACAGGACCACGCCGCTAATGCGGAATGGGTTTACTCCGTTGGATTGCCAGTGCTCAAAACAAGTAAATCATTTAAACATCGCAATGTTTTTATAAAAATGAAGCCATTATAAGATTCAGTTCCCATCACACAATGCAACGTAAACCGGAGGATAGAGTTTTACCTTATAATGGCCAAAATATGCTTGATACGAATTATTACTAGTGTTTATATGTTTTAAAAACAATTTCAATCAAAAGTATCAATCATAGACGGCGTAAATTCCCCATACCACTATGTCGCCATATATAGGTATACAATCAAAACCGCACGATGTCGTATTTGGAAATTGGATTTCCGTCATGAACCAAGGCAAGGGATCATCCTTACCGCTTTGAGACGCTCTAGCCCGTGTCTCAGGACCCAGACTCAGGGGGGCCCTTGGATCGTTAGGGTCGGTCCACACGGAGTGGATTAAAATGCCTGAACATTGCATTTCCCTGCCCTATGGGGCGTCAACTGGTCATATACCGACCAAGCCATCGGCTCCGAAGCGACCGATATAACCGAGGTGCCTCGCTATCCATCATCCACAGAAGCAAAATGCCTGGGCATGTAAAACCCAAAACATCACTCCTAGCTAGAAAGAAACGCAGGTCCTCCCTGAAGTCCTCTCTCGTTTCTGGTCCATACCGGGGTGTGAGGCTAGCGAATCAACGCTAAACACAAAGCTAGCTATTTAGAGCCCTGGCTTGATCATCAACCACAAAGCTCTGCTTTTCCAAAAAAAGCTCTGATCACAGCATCTCTGTATGCCACGTTGTCAATCTACAACGTCAGACGCACATCCATTTACAAGTCCGTTTTGTGTTTGAACGAAATCGAAGGAACCTTATTCCTCTCCCGTATGTCCAATACAGAAGAGAGGCCCTCGCACATCTGAATGATCAACAAGTACGTCTGTACAACCACCACTGTAACCCCTTCAGGGCAGTAACTCCCATCAAAGGCATCAGTAGCCATCCATTCGAAGTGAAGATCCTCGATCTTGCATCATCTTTATATTTTCGACTTCTAACCATCGATCAATTATTAGAAATGAGAATTAACTCAGCCATTTCAAATAATTCACATATATTTAGAATTTCAAATCAATTCATTTCAATGGTTAAATTATCTGACATCCATAATTCAGTTCATTAATGTAGTTTTCACGTCAAAACACATTCGACCATCAAATATCCAATAAAACGGGTAAATTCGGTTTATTTCCATTCCATATCGTTTATAATATTTTATCACGATTTATCGCTATTTTTATTTATTTAAATATAGCCAATTTATTTAAATGACGCTTCAGGCCATAACGCGGCCATGGCGCTGTTTTTCTCCAGATTTTATTTACACATATTTGAAAATCTAACCGTTGGATCTTTATAAATTTTATATCATTGGAAAGATCTTTTCAAAGCGGACCCAACGGTTCCAGTTTTGGGAAAATCCGATGGTCGGATCTCCCGGTACAATCGTTTAAAGTTACGGTTTCAAAATACGAACTGCAGCATTGTTATTCAATTTATTTTAATTATATATATATGTAATCCATTCTGGCGTTGTTTTCATTCAGATTTGAATTAAACATTCCATACAATCCAATCGTTGGATCTTTGCAAAGTTGGTATCGTTGGAAAGATATTTCCAAAGCGAACCCAACGGTTTCGGTTTCGGGAAAATCCGATGGTCGGATCTACCGGTACAATCATTTGAAATCACGGTATCAAAATACGAATTGCAGCTTCGTTATTCGATTTGTTTTATTTATATTTATATATATATATATAAATATAATCCGTTCTTCGATTTCCAAACCATATTCATTTCATATATTTGATAAAATAATATTTTCAGCCAACAAATGTTCATTTCAACATATAACTATCTTTAGCACTTCCTATATATTGTAAAAATGCAATATTTGTCGTCAAAACAATTTATTTCCAACATGATTATTTTTAACACTTCGTATATATTATAAAAATGTGATTTTTATTGTTAAAACAATTTATTACAAAAATGAAGATTTTTAGCGATTCATATATATTATAAAAATGTGATTTTTATTGTTAAAACAATTTACTTCCAACATGAATATTTTATATACTTCGCACATATAATAAAATTGTTATTTTTATCGTTCAAACCATTTTACTTTATACATTCGATAAAAATGTTATTTTTATCGTTCAAACCATTTTATTTTAAAAACGAATATTTTTCCCAACACACGAATATATTTCAATACATGAATATAAATCAAACACAGGAATTTTTCAGAAAATTTCGGCAACATAACGGTAGGGTAGTTAAAACCGGCACCGTTCCGAGTACAGCTCCTCGCGCTACCTTAAAGCCTCGCAGCTTTTGACAATGGGGATTTCAATAATCTAGTTCGTACGTAGACGAATTTTCCCATAAACTAATCCTATTGGGATTTCAACCACAATCAATCATATCAAATAAACCATTTGTAATATTCACCAAATTTCACGTCAACCAAATCCAAACAATCACAACCAATATATATCGTCCATGGTCTGTGGACGAGGGGAGTATATATATATATATATATACGTATATAAATATATTTTGATTTCATATCATTTCAATTCCATTCATCGCATATATGATTTTTACAACGCATATATAAATATACATCGCACATACAACTTATACAACGCTTGTGCATGAGGTGTACAACGCTTATATAACTCATACATCGACCGTATAATTTATACATCGTTATTCCATATCGTTTATAATTCAGAAATCTCATATTGGGTTCCACTCCTCCAAAAATTGTAGGAAGCTAAGAAAAATATCCGGTTTCTTCTAGAATGTATCCTCACGGTCCCGGTGTCTATTGTTTCACTGGATTTCGACAACATAGCCAATAGATATGATTTTTATCATGAAATCAAAATCTGTAGCGCTTTTCAAGCGTTATAAACAGTTTAAATATCTCACTATCGTACCTTTCAGAAATGGTCCTAAACTAAGCTTGCGATTTCTGCTAAAACCGTTGCACGACACAAAGATCGGGTTGCGCCACTTGCAAGAGGGAGGAACGGCGCCGGAACGAGGGGTGGATCGGTCGTCGGAGTTGATCTCGATGGCTGTTTAAAGTCGCGAGTTTCAGGAGCTCGATTCGAGCAGGATACTCCACGATAATACCCAAATCTTGTATGGATCTGAAGATGGCGTAGAGATCTACAGAATTCTCAACAGGGCCGTATGATTTTATTGAACGGTTTGGAGGAAAAAGAGGAGAGAAGCAAGAAGGAGCTTTCCGTTATCGACGTCAGGAGAGAGAAAGTGATTTAGGGATTTTTTTATTTTTTTATTTATGAAAGGAATAATTCTATTGGTCAATATATATTTAAATTCGAAAAATGGTGTTTCTCCATATGAATTCCAATCCAAACCCAACGACTGTCGTCCTTAGCTAAATACCCCCATTCTGGACACAATGAAATATGTTTCGTAGGCCCATTCGATTGTTTCAGTCAGTTATTCTTCAAATTAAAATATAAAACATACAATATTTGATTTGAACGTACATTTCAATTTGCTGGGGCCACATACTGATCCCAAAAATTCCAGAAAAATAAATCTAGCTATGTTTTGACGATACGGTCCCAACATAACTGATTTCATCGAATTTGGAGACCGTTTGAAAAATGGCCATTTTCTGGTCGATCCAAATTGACTTAAATTAACCAAACACATTTTCCTTTGCCAAGCCCACATATTAACTCCAAAAATTATGCAATTTGGAATCTAGCAATAATTTGTCATTCTGGATCCAACAAAAGTGGTTTCATCGAAAACGGAGGTCGTTTGCAAAATGCCTATTTTCAAGGGTTATATAAACTCTATAACGACCTTTCTGAAAATTCATTTGGCCATGATTTTTGATTCCCGCTATTAAATTCTGATTTTTCAGATTTGTTAGAAAGATAATCATAAACATATTTAAATATTTTTGATTTCACTAAAATCCATTTTATTTTGCACCCGATACAGTCAATCAAAGTTCGAATTCCAATTTTGAAACTGCCGCGCCATTTCAGGCCTTGTTTTATAATTAAAATAAATATATTTATTTTCCAACATTGATTCAAATAGACTTTTGGTCGTTATTATTTAAAATAATTTATTTTAGATATTCAAAATCCACTAAAATAGCCAAAATAAATTTTTTAAATTGGTTATGATTTTCCGGGTTGTTACAATCTCCCCCACTTAAAATCTTTTTGTCCCCGAAAAGGAACGAAGCCGAAAGTTGTTTAATTAACCAACTCAACTTTCATTCTGGCTTTCATTCTTCAACTTTTCAGTTTCTAATAATTTTCCAATTCTTCAAAAAAATTGGCTAACACCCTAAATTTTTGAAAAATTTCGCCATAACCTCCTTTGTACGGGGAGGGGTTTGGAAATTTATTAGGCCATATTAGGTACCCAATAAATCCTAATAAGCATGCACATATTTATAGTGATATATTCTGGTGTCCACAAGGGAGTGTGTATAGATCATAACTCCAGAGAACTCGTCACCCTATAAATGGTTTTTGTGCCTTAATGACCAGAGAGACGTGTTTAATGTCATCTCCAGAACTGTGCGGGTTTTTTTATTAATCTGGCAATTTACTGTTATATTTTATATAGTCTATACCAATCATCAGTTCAACCTGTAATATATAGTCATCGCCATACAAGCCTCTCGCTCGTATGGTAAACCTTCAACCTCGTCACATAAGCTCCAAATGCCAATGTGGTATATGATGAAGTATGCTATCTTCAAGAAGTATGCCATGTAGTGTAGTTCAAAATTAATTGTTACTATCCTATGGCGACGTTTATTATTTCACACAGAACAACCAGCACTCTGCATCCAATGGCATTCACAGGAGTTGATATAATAATAAAATTGCACATCCAACTCATTAAGGTTTACCTATTTGTCAGGCACGCAAATAAATTCTTTACTCAACAACGAATCCATTTACCTGTTCAAACATATGTAATGTACATGCATATATTTCTATCTATTTTAAATCATTTCAATATTTGATTCACTTTGCATAAATTTACTTTTCATTTTCCTATTGATTATATTATTCCAATGTGATTTAGTTTAAACTAACAATCACTCCACACAAACAACAATCAATTTTTTTTAACCTTTTCAAATATATAGTAATTAATTCATATACTCTTTTAAAATCATTCAGACTATATGATTAAAAATTCTACATCCATGAAATGGAAACAACAACCAAGTAGAAAACAATACGGAAATGCAAAATATGGTAAACGTACCTTGCACCAGAGTTAATCAGAGATATCCACCCTGCATTTGGGATAGGCTTTCTTAATGTTGTCCTCAGTTTCCCATGTACAGTCTCGCGGATCTCCACTCCATTGCACTTTGACTAAGTGAACCTTCTTGTTCCTCAGCTCTTTAGTTTCTGTAACACCCCACCTCCGTTAAGGTCACTCACAAAGGGAATGCCTTAACTTTGGTGGAGCATTTTAGTAAACAGAACAGAAAATTTCAAGATAGATAAACAATACTTGAGAAATTATAACTTTATTACAGTGGAAAAACAGAAATCAGTTTGGTTACATTTTTACCAAAAACTGAAGTACATAAATATCAGTCTTGTTCAGAAAATCATCAGAGTACAAAACATTAAAATCATAATCCCCACAGAAGCTGCCATAAGGAGTCAAGCCATACTTTAAGCACTCTAAGTACTTCAAGCAGAAGAAATCCGGGTCAACCTAAAGTGTTCCCTCCTTGGAAAACATGGGGGGGAAACGGAAGAAAAAGGGGCGAAAACAAGCAAGGTCAGACATAAAGTCTGGCAAGTCCAGTGACTTTCAGCATATGAACAGATAATAATAATCATGGCATGCAAATAAAACTGGATGAGAGATATCGGTAACAGGAGTAGCAGATATACTTAAACAGAAGAAACAGAAAGATATTACTTTTCATTCCTCTGCACTAATACTAGTATAACATGATTAGGTGTCACCCTACTGTCTAAACTGAAACAGAAACGGGAACAGAATAATTTCCATAGAAGAGAATGCTAGTAATGGGCCTTTACCACACCAACAGAAACAGACAGAAACAGAATGCTAACAATGGGCCTTTACCACCCGAACAGACGGTACCACGCAGAAACAGACAGGTGTTGCCACCCAACAGAAACAGACGGTACCAACAGAAACAGACAGAACTAAGTGTACCCTAAAACCATACCACAAGCGATCGGCTCCCTAATATATAAATACCATGTGTCGGCTCCACAATAGGGTGTATCACTCCCTAAAGTGACAACCAATTGGCACAGGCCAATTTACAGATGTCACGGCGTCTTACATCCTCAGAGGCAGACCGGGATCCATGCACGCACATGACCCGGTTGGAACGCACCATCAACACCCCTCGCCATTATCAGAATGAACCACTTATAATTAGTTCAGTAAGCGTGCCCGGACCCTACTTACTGTTGGGTCAAAGTTTTGATACCAGAAAGGGTTACTGACTAATATGGGTCCCAAACAACAGATGACACAAGTAATTTTCCCTCCTAACCTTGTGTCCCCAGACTAACAGATTTCAGATTAACTTGTTTACAAGTTCAGACATACAGAGTTCAGATCAACTAGTTCACAGATCAGACAAGTTTCAGACTAACGGATCAGATATACGGATTTAACAGATTTACAGATTCGTCTAACTTTGTAATTGGGCCTACAGATTCACGAAACGGGTTTGTTAAATTCATTAGTCCAATTGGTTTAACCCTATCTACCCAACACATTTCAGACATCATATTTATCCCAGATTTGCATTAATTAAATATTAATGCATAGACCTCTCACATTAGGTCGGTAGCTTGTGGCCGCTGGATATGCCGGGCGGTTCCGGGCAGACTTCTGCCACAAGCCAGACCTAACCTCGTGTCTAAGCATATTTTAGTTATGCCTACGACCTCTCACATTAGACTGACAGTTTGCGGTCGCTGGTTAAGCCGGTTGATTCCGGGCAGGCTTCTACCGCAAACAGAGTCTAACCTCGTGTCATAGCCATTTCATTCCAATACATATTTTTTTCAGATATCAGACTAATTCTGTTTATTCAACAGATTAAACTTTTGTACAAGTTATAGCAGATTATTCGAGGTTCTATTAACCAGTTTTGCTCAATTTTAAGTCGAGCCTACAGATTCACATACTTCAAATTTTAGCATTTCAGTTCTAACAGATTACGTCATTCAACAGATTAAACAGATAACAGATCTTGTAGATTAGGCTATTTAGCAGATTTAGCAGATAAGGCAATTTAACATAATTAGCAAATTAGGCAATTCAATCTAATTAGCAGTTTAGGCAATATAACAGAACTAGCAAATTAGGCAATATAACATGTAACACCCCATATTTTCTGAGAATATTAAAAATAACAAATTAAAGAATAATTAATTTGAAAAAGAGGAATGAGAAAAGAATAATGTTTAACATTGTTCTAAGGTTTGTAAGCAAAAGACTTAGTAGCTCATTTGGTTAGAACATATGACTTGCATACAAGAGGTACAGAGTTCGATCCCCGCCAGCGCCATATTTTTGTTTTTGGGGAATGGCTAAAAAGTGGCTTAGTGTGAACGCAGTTCAAAAAAATGGTTTAGTGTGAAAATGGTTAATTATGAAGAAGTTATTAATCCTTAAAGTTTGTATGCATATGAGAGAAATATATAGATATATATATAAAAATTAAATAAATAAATATGCAAAAAAGTTCAAAACAGCAAATTGGGAGGGGGAATAACCAAACCGGCCCATTTTTGAGGTCGACCCGAGCTCCGCTGGGTCGACTAGGGGTTAATCCAGGGTGTTTGGCTGTCATCCCGTGGGCCGATTCGCTCAAATGCAGATTTTGCATCTGGTTGGTTCTCATGGTTCAGGGTTAATCTAATGGTCCTAAATAACTTCCTACACCTATATATACATCCCTAACCTAAACCTAAATCTCTTGTACAATTCTCTAGCCTCCATTGCTCTCTTCCTCTCTAAAAAAATAAATCAATGGCGTCTCTACTCTGCTGAAACCTAAGCTAGGACTTGTGCTTCTTCTTCCTCCAATTCTGATTAGGATTAAAAGAGAACAGCTACAACACCTTTTTCTTTTAGAATCCAACCAAGGCAAGTGCAGTTATTTTCCGATATAAACTTTAATTATGATTGTGACATGATTGTAAATCTGAATTTGAGGTTGTGTATGTTATGTTCTGATCTATTTTATTCTGTATCTCTTTCTTCTTTCTGTTCTATAGCCAGGCTACCACGAGCCTACGCCAGATCTCATAAGAGATTAACGCACAAACGCTAAACTTTGGGACAAATAATGAATGATGGCATAATTGGAAATAACCGATCTGTGACTGATTTAAGAAAAAGGACATTTGTTGTAAACTAGATCTATATCTATGCATATTATATGAGTTGGAAGAAGAGGAACCATTGTATGTTAACATGTGACTTGAGACATTGGACATAACACATGTTTAATAGTTAAGATCTGATTTTGAGAGGACATAATTTAAAGTTCTAGATTGTTGGGTATATTTTTATATAACGATTCATGACTTGAGATTAAAAAAAAAGAGAATATGACTTAGGTGTAAAGATCTATATTAAGATTTGATAACTGTTAATTGTGAATAACACATAAGTGGGAGATCTTTGAATATATGACATGCATGGCTATATTTGGTATATAATCATATTTATGAATAATGACAATTATTTAGGCATGCAAACTTAGGCCAAATTTATAATTAGGCAAGATATGTCAATGAAACTTTAAGGAATAATTAAATCTGTTATATTGCCTAATCTGCTAGATCTGTTATATTGCCTAATCTGCTAGATTTGTTATATTGCCTAATCTGCTAGATCTGTTATATTGCCTAATCTGCTAAATCTGTTATATTGCCTAATCTGCTAAATCTGTTATATTTCCTAATCTGCTAGATCTGTTATATTGCCTAATCTGCTAGTTCTGTTATATTGCCTAAACTGCTAATTATATTGATTTGCCTAATCTGCTAATTATGTTAAATTTGCCTCATCTGCTAAATCTGCTAAATCGCCTAATCTGCAAGATCTGTTATCTGTTTAATCTGTTGAATGGCGTAATCTGTTGGAACTGAAATGCTGAAATTTGAAGTATGTAATCCTGTAGGCTCGATTTTGAGCAAAACTTGTAATGAAACCTTGAATAATCTGCTGTAACTTGTAAAGAAGTTAATTTGTTAAAATCAGTGAATAAACAAATTTGTTAAACATGAAACATGGCTAACTCGAGGTTAGAATGAGTTTGCGGCGTAATTCTGCCCGGAACTGCCCGGCACATTCCAGTAGCCGCAAACAATAGGTTCTAATGTGAGAAGTTAGTCATAGCTCACTTGAAAACCCGAGGTTAGACTCAGTTTGCGAGAGAAACCTGCCCGGAACCTAACTAGTGGCCGCAAACTATCAGTCTAATGTGAGAGGTCTGCGCATTAATATTTAATTAATGAGATAAATATGATGTCTAAAACGTGTTGGGTGGACAGGATTAAACCCACTGGGCTAGTGTATTCAGTAAACCCGTTTCGTAAATCTGTAGGCCCAATACAAAGTTAGACAAATCTGTAAATCTGTTAATTCCGTATATCTGATCCGTTAGTCTGAAAACTTGTCTGATCTGTGAACTAGTTGATCTGAGCTATGTATGTCTAAACAAATTAATATGAAATCTGTTAGTCTGGGGGACACAAGGTTAGGAGGGAAATTACTTGTGTCATCTGTTGTTTGGGACCCATATTAGTCAGTAACCCTTTCTGGTATCAAAACTTTGACCCAACAGTAGGTAGGGTCCGGGCACGCTTACTGAACTAATTATAAGCGTTTCATTCTGATAATGGCGAGGGGTGTTGATGGTGCGTTCCAACCGGGTCATGTGCGTGCATGGATCCCGGTCTGCCTCTGAGGATGTAAGACGCCGTGACATCTGTAAATAGGTCTGTGTCATTCAAAGGTTTCCACTTTAGGGAATGATACACCCTTTGGTGGGGCTGGCACAGGGTATTTATGTATTAGGGAGCCGATCGCGTGGGGTAGAACTTAGGGTACACTTAGCTCTGTCTGTTTCTGTGGGGTACCGTCTGTTTCTGTTGGGTGGTAACACCTGTCTGTTCCCGCGTGGTACCGTCTGTTGGGGTGGTAAAGGCCTATTTATTAGTGTATACCTAATTCTACATTCTATTTCCATAGGGATTAATCTGTTTATGTTTCTGTACCTTCTGTTCGGGTGGTAAAAGCCCATTACTAGCATTCTGTTCTGTGGAAATCATTCTGTTTCCTTTCTGTTTCAGTTAAGACATAAGGGTAACACCTAATCCCGTTATATTAGTATTAGTGCAGAGAAATGAAAAGAGATATCATTCTATTTCTTCTGTTTAACCTAAGTATATCTGTTGTTCCTGTTACTGTTATCTCTTATCCAGCTTATTTTCATGTCATAATTATTATTATCTGTTCATATGCTGAAAGTCACTGGACTTGCCAGACTTTATGTCTGACCTTGTTTGTTTTCACCCCTTTTCTTCCGTTCCCCCCCCCCCCCCCAGGTTTTCAAGGAGGGAATACTTTAGTTTGATCCGGATCACTTCTGCTTAAAGTGCTTGAAGTGCTTAAAGTATGGCTTGACTTCTTATGGCATCTTCTGTGGAGATTATGATTTTAAAGTTTTGTACTCTGATGGCTTTCTGAACAAGACTGATATTTATGTACTTGAGAATTTGTTAAAGATGTAACCATACTGATTTCTGTTTTCCGCTGTAATAAAGTTATAATTTTTCAAGTACTGTTTATCTGTCTTGTAATATTTTGTTCTGTTTACTAAAATGCTCCACCAAAGTTAAGGCATTCCCTTTGTGAGTGACCTTAACGGAGGTGCGGTGTTACACTTGGTATCAGAGCTGAAGGTTACCAGATTTGATAAAGAGTTTTTGAAAACTATTTTAAAAAAGGTTTTAAAAAGGAAGTATTTTCAAAAGTAAAGCTTATTTTGAAAAAAAATCCCCAAAAGCCATATATCTTTCTTTCGATTCTTTGTTTCGAGTTCCTTCCTCTTTCCCTTTTGAATCTCTTCCTCCGCGTATAGATGCTTTTTCTATGATATGTAAGGACTCCCATGTGATGGGCGGAAAACCGCTTTATGGGACTGAGAAGTTGTCGAGGCTAGAAGTTGGCTCAATGGAGTGGAGGACTTGTTGATACCTTTGAGATAGACGATGGGAGGAAGGTTCAACCAGCTGCTTGTTTAATGAAGGATGAAGCTTCATTTTGGTGGAAGGTCATGAATGGAGAACGTACATGGGAGACATGGATAGGACACACGATAAGAAAGTGGATCCAAAGAAGGGCGCTTGCTTCAACTGTGGTGAGATGGGACACTTCACTAGGGACTGCCCGAAGAAACAAGGGCAGAGGGCAGGACCAACTGCTGGACGGCAGGCGAACACTCTTGAGGCTAGTGGATAGTATAGAAATAGGGAAAATTTCCGTAGAAGGTTTAATTTTCTCATCTGATTGTTGAGTTAAAACTCTTTTTGATTCTGGCATTTTGATTCTGTAATCGATACTCTGCACTTTAATACTAGTATTGTTTCTGATTCCGCTGTAGACTCAAACCCATAAGGATTATGACTCATCTGCTTGTGATAAATTGGGGTTTGAAAGATATCTGTGTTAGGCGTCAAGTAGAACGCATACATTCTGGGTTTTATCATGCTTAGTTTTCTAAGAATCATTTGGTAATCTGATCTGTACTAGTAGTCTGTAAATATCTGAATATCTCTGATAAGGTTAAGATTTCCAGTTTTGACATTGTCTAAAGAGGGTAATCCTCTGAGTGTCAATCTGATATTGATTTCGGTCTTTGGGGTTGATACTTAGGGGAATTATTCTCTCAACCAATGTCTAATGGGAACCAAGTTTTTATTTTATCTGTACTCGCTTCCATCGTTCGACTATATCCTATCGATCGAATCTTCGAACTTTAGGTAGAAACTAATGGGTGTAAACATGTGTTTGAGACATGTTATGTTTGATGGTTGCAAGTGGATGCAAATGGTTTCTAGTGGTTGCTCGTGGATGCATATACACACACTAGGCACTAGATCGGCTCAAAAACACCCTCATACTGCATATGGATGAGTGTGCATTTTCAATTTTGTGGATGCAAAATGGTTGACTCATCACATGGATGTTGCATTTGGATGAATGATTGCGCACACATTTAGAAATGATGCGTATCAAATAGGATTTCTTGCATACATATTTGGACTCATGGCACTAACATGATTCGCATTAAGGAGGTCAACTGGATCAGTAGACCGCTTGATTTTACATTAGATAAGAAACATATACACACACTTTGCATATGTTCATATGGCATTAGAAACCTTTTAAGGACAATGGATGTCTGTGATTGAATGGTTGAGTAGATGGATGTTAGATGTTAGGATACATTCTTCTTAACTTGAAGATTTCGGGGACGAAATCCTTTAAGGAGGGGAGAATGTAACACCCGGTATTTTCTGAGAATATTAAAAATAACAAATTAAAGAATAATTAATTTGAAAAAGAGGAATGAGAAAAGAATAATGTTTAACATTGTTCTAAGGTTTGTAAGCAAAAGACTTAGTAGCTCATTTGGTTAGAACATATGACTTGCATACAAGAGGTACAGAGTTCGATCCCCGCCAGCGCCATATTTTTGTTTTAGGGGAATGGCTAAAAAGTGGCTTAGTGTGAACGCAGTTCAAAAAAATGGTTTAGTGTGAAAATGGTTAATTATGAAGAAGTTATTAAGCCTTAAAGTTTGTATGCATATGAGAGAAATATATAGATATATATATATATAAATTAAATAAATAAATATGCAAAAAAGTTCAAAACAGCAAATTGGGAAGGGGAATAACCGAACCGGCCCATTTTTGAGGTCGACCCAAGCCTCGCTGGGTCGACTAGGGGTTAATCCAGGGTGTTTGGCTGTCATCCCGTGGGCCGATTCGCTCAAATGCAGATTTTGCATCTGGTTGGTTCTCATGGTTCAGGGTTAATCTAATGGTCCTAAATAACTTCCTACACCTATATATACATCCCTAACCTAAACCTAAATCTCTTGTACAATTCTCTAGCCTCCATTTCTCTCTTCCTCTCTAAAAAAATAAATCAATGGCGTCTCTACTCTGCTGAAACCTAAGCTAGGACTTGTGCTTCTTCTTCCTCCAATTCTGATTAGGATTAAAACAGAACAGCTACAACACCTTTTTCTTTTATAATCCAACCAAGGCAAGTGCAGTTATTTGAAAAAGTCGGGGTGTACGACTTGTCCAGGATCTATAATATGGCTATGCGGAATGTATGTGATAACTTAAGCTATTCAATAGTTACGCAGGTAAAAATTCACAAACAAGAAATATATCACTAACAAATATAAATGTTGTAGATAAAGTAAAGTAATGACACCGGATTTTTATACTGGTTCGGACCTCCCGTCCTACGTCCAGTCCCGAAGCTCCTCTTCGGCTTTTCACTAAACAACACCCTCGCTTCACCCGGAGGAACAGGTTCACAACTACTTGATTTACGGCCTACAAGTTTACCCACTTGATTTCACGGGACACAAGCTTACCCACTTGATTTCACGGGCTACAAGCTTACCCACAAGACGATTACAAGAGTTTGACCTTGAATGTGTTCTTTCTTCAACACTGATTAGTCAATGATTGAGTACAACCTTCCTATAATCTTATCCTCAAATATATATTGATGTTTGCAAAGATTTGGAAGTGAATTATCGAGTTGAATCACAAGTGTGTTAAATTTGCTTGGAGATTCAAACGATAATTGAATGCTTTTGAGTGCTTTTAGAATGCTAAGAATAATACAATATAGATAAGAGAATGGAGAGAAATTTCGGTAGTTTAATTGATTGAAAACTGATGGATTTATAGTAATTGAGAAGTTGCAATTGTTGGTGAAAAGTTGCAATCAAAAGAAATGATTTTAAATGAAGAGAAATGGATGCAACTATTCAAGAAAGAAGATGACTCTTCATGAAATTCAAAAATAGGTTGACAGGAAAAATTAATAGGTTGACAGGTTTTTGACCGTTATTTCAAAAAGCTGTTGACCTGTTAATTTTAACAGGTTGACCTGTTATATTTAAAAATAGGTTGACCTGATATTTTTAACAGGTTAACCTATTTTTGTCAATATACAACAGAAACGAGTTTTTATGCATAATTTTGAAATCAATGAGAAGTATGATTATTTGAGGATAGATTTTAACATAAAATATTCTAAATAACCAACTTCTAACCTATGAAACCATTGTATCTTCTTTTTGTCGATCATGAAGCTTCTTCTCGTCATTAATCAAAACGATCATTAAAAGTTCTTGACTCAACATTCTCCCCCTTTTTGATTGATGACAACATAGCTTTTAAAATATGATCTCCATTGCTATCTCCCCCTGTATATATGCTCTAACTCCCCCTGAGTATATGATCTCCCTGAAAAATATAACTAAGTTTCTGCAAGAATAGATGTTAGTAACTTTCTCCCCCTTTGTCATCGACAAAAAGGGTATAATAAACAAGAGAGTGATTAAATAACATAGGACATCACATCCAGAGTATAAACCATACCAAAATATACAAGACCAACCCAAATTTATCGTAGCATATATAACACATAGAAAAGCTAATAATATCATAACAATAGATAGATAGAACTACTGAGGAGGTATATCAGAGTCGGTTTCGTCTCCTTCTTCTTCTGATGATCCTTCCCCCTCATCTGTTTCCTTTTCTGAGGATTCCTCTTCCTCATCTCCCGCTTCTTCTTTTTCTTCTTCTTCCTTATCATCATCAAATTGTTCTTCTTCTCCCTCATGCCTACTTGGTTCAACATATGAGATTTCATGACCACGACTATGTTGAGTACTTTCTCCAGAGCTAGTGGTCTCCTCCGAAGTAGACCATGTGAAAGTAGGAGGCATTGGTCGTTTTCCTGGATTTTGAACATGTGTGGTTGAGGAAGAAGCTCCACATGAAATTTCTCCCCAGAGAATGCCGAAAAAGGACTTAAGTTTGTTGAATCGTTTTTCCATCTTGGTATCTAAGCGATCAAGCTTTTTATCGTTCGCTTAAGTCGTGCTTCCAGAAGAAACTGATTCCTTGCTATTTGTTCAAGAGATTCCTTTGTTGTAGAGGTGGGTGAAGGAATCTTAACATCTTCTGGTCTCGACGTAGGAACATGTGAAGTAGAATGTTCTGGAGGACCCGACGTAGGAACATGTGATGTAGAAGGTTCAGGAGGACCTTGATGTATGTATTGCTCATAAGGAATAATATTCAGGTATGGCTCTGGAAGTTTCATTCTCTTCTTTGAAGCTTTATTTATACATTTCGGCTTTGAAATTTTGGATTCCGGAGTTGGAACCCCGCAATTTATTAAAAGACGCATAATGTATTCGTTGTAAAAAATACGAGGACGAGAAAGTCTGTTTACCGTTAAAATCTCATCAAATATCAACTCAATCCAATTTATATTGATATTTCCATAGATGGCGTACAATGCTCTAAAATTTTCTCTGTAAATTGCGTCAAAGTTTCCAGTTCTTGGTAAAATTGAATGAGTAAGGCTATGATGAAGAATTCTCGGCGTAGGTCGTAAATTAACTCCTTTTGCACTTGACTTATGATCTTCAATGAATAAGTGACTAACTTCATCTCTAATATGAACAGAACATAAGTCATTTGAAAAGGATATACCATCATTTGGAGATTGGAGAACTTCAGCCATTCTATCTTTAGAGATAAACACATGTTGGCCACAGACTACTGACCATAAGCAATCAGATGAGTTTTCTGGTTTGAATTTTTCCAAGTTGAGATTTGCATAGAATAGTTTAATCATGATATGATTAATCTCAACATTGTTATCTTCAAAACTAAGGAGAGACTCGATTCCTGCTCTGTTTGCTATTTCTCTAACATTATAAAGGAAGAAATCGTTGAATTTAATAAACACTCCTTGGTGAAAGGTATAATCTTTCATTTTGTTCCATCTTCTTATAGCTATTGGATCCATAAGCCAATTTTTGATTTGAGCATCAATGGGTTGAATTGATGTGGAGGAGGAAGAAGGTTTTGATTTCTTTGTCTTTGGAGCCATTGGAGAATGGAAGAAATGGAATTAGGGCTTGAGAGAGTTTCGAAATTTTGAAGAAGTAGTGAATGAAAAGGTGCGGTGGTTAAAAGATGTGTGAATCGACATGTCCTTATATTTAAAAAAACAGTCTCAGCAGAAACCGGTCGACCTATTAAATCAAGGCGGTCGACCGAAAAAGTCTCGGGTTGAAGAAAAAAAATGGAAAAATAGAAACCGGTCGACCTATTTAATCAAGGCGGTTGACCGAAAAAGTCTCGGGTTGAAAAGAAATACAAACCGGTCAACCTAAAAATATGTACCGGTCGACCTAAAAAGTCTCGGGTTTGAAAAAATGTTAGACCGGTCGACCTAAATTTTACTATCGGTCGACCGAAATCTTTCTGAATCAAAAACGGTCGACATAATATTTATGAATGGTCGACCTAATTCTTTTGAATATAGTGAAAAAACTAGAACCGGTCGACATGATTTTTTATGACCGGTCGACCGAGAAACTTTCTGGATTTTGAATATCAAAACCGGTCAACCTATATTTTTGGACCGGTCGACCTATAAACTCTCTGGAATGAATTTTATCTATTTAGGTCGACAGCTTAATATATTAGGTCGACAGGATACTTATAAAACTGTTTTATTGGCTATATTTTGAATAAAAACAATACTCAAATAATTTTTTATTATAATAAAGGAAGTAAACTCATAAAAAAATGAACTAACAACATTATTAAACGGAATATAAAGAAATCTCCTTAAACTCAATATAATCATTATTTCCTTGGTTCCCATGGAGAGTATTTCCCACTAGAGCCTTCATTTTTGTTGAAATTTTTATCCCATGAGTTCGGTGTTCTTGTTGATGATGATGGCATTTGCGTGGGTTCATGAACATTATACTTGTTTGAACCACAGAAAAGTGAAGCTAGTTGTTCGAGATAAGTTAAGCGAGAAGAAGTTAATCTCTGCTCGTAGTACATCTCCCTTTGGAGATCGACTTGGTGTTTTTGATAGTGGTGTATCTCGTCAATCTTTTCTTTGGTTCGTAGGGGAACAGAAAAGAGCCTTCTTGCATCGTTTCGATGTTGGAGTATTTCCAGGTGTACGAGAATTCTGATGAAAGCCAGGAGGGTGTTCCGGTGTCTTAGGGGAGTAGTGTTCTTCGGACTCGGAACTTGTTATGGTGATGTGCGATTTTCGTGCACATTCATCACAGATATGAGCCATGATAATACGTTATTTATTGAAGATTTGAGAGAAGAGTTGTCTGAGAGCACTCAAAAATAAAATATAATCATGGAAGGAATTTTCTATTTGGGGAAAGAAAACTAATGGTTCGTATTTGTTTAACCATAGAAAAATTCTCTTCTAAATATAGAAAAAAAATTGGTTTCTGAAAATAATGTACGAACTCTTGATATATTTTAAAAAGATTTTTATTCTTCGAGTTCTTTTCTTGAAACCAACCCTAGCTCTCTACGTAAGTTGACAAAACTTGATTCCAGTAGAGGCTTTGTAAATATATCAGCTAGTTGATTTTCCGTATTTAAGTATTCGAGATTTATATTACCCTTTTCAATGTTATCTCTCAGAAAATGATGTCGAATATCGATGTGTTTAGTACGAGAGTGGTTAACTGGGTTTTGGATAAATTTATCGCACTCGTGTTATCACAATATATAATAGAATTCGATAAGTTTATACCGAAGTCTTTAAGTGTTTGTTGCATATATATAACTTGTGTACATGCTAGTGCTGCTGATATATATTCTGCTTCACACGTCGAAAGTGAGACACACTTTTGTTTCTTACTAAACCAAGAGACAAGTGATTTTCCAATAAAATGGCACGTACCACTTGTGCTCTTTCTATCCGTTCGTGATCCTCCGAAATCAGCATCACTATATGATACTAATTCAAATGTACATTCTTTTGGATAGAAAAGACCGAAATATTTGGTATTATTAAGATAACGAATTATACGTTTCACTGCTCGTAAGTGTGATTCTTTAGGATTAGCTTGAAAACGTGCACATAAACAAACACTCATCATAATGTCAGGACGACTAGCTGTTAAATATAATAGAGAACCTATCATACTACGATATAACTTCTGGTCAACATTCTTTCCAAGTTCATCTTTTTCAAGATGTGTGGTCGTACTCATAGGAGTTGGTTTACCAGAGGTATTTTCTAATCCGAAGCGTTTAATTAGATTTCCGCAATATTTTTCTTGATTGATAAATATACCATTTGAAAGCTGTTTGATTTGAAGACCGAGGAAATATGATAGTTCTCCCATATGTGACATTTCAAATTCTTTGGTCATAATTTTTGCAAATTCTTTGCAAAGTTCATTGTTTGTTGAACCAAAGATAATGTCGTCTACATATTTTTGGATAACTAATATATCTTTTTGAGAATGTTTAATGAATAAAGTCTGATCAACTTTTCCAATTTGAAATCCAGAATCTATGAGATAGCTTCTTAATCGTTCATACCAAGCACGAGGTGCTTGTTTCAATCCATATAAAGCTTTCTTAAGTTTATATACATGATTCGGATATTTCTCATGTATGAACAAAGGAGGTTGTTCGACATATACATTCTCTTTGATAAACCCATTTAAAAAAGCACTTTTGACATCCATTTGATAAAGTTTGAAATCATGATGACAAGCAAAGGATAGTAAGATGCGAATAGCTTCTAATCGAGCTACGGGAGCAAAGGTCTCTTCATAGTCGATACCTTCTTCCTGGTTATATCCTTGTGCTACCAATCTTGCTTTATTTCTAGTAATGTTCCCTTGTTCATCGGCCTTATTTTTATATACCCATTTAGTTCCTATAACTGATTGATCAGTCGGCCTTGGAAAAAGTTCTCATACATCATTGCGTTCGAACTGGTTTAGTTCTTCTTGCATGGCAATGATCCAGTATTCATCAGTAGCAGCTTCTTTAGGATTTTTAGGTTCGATATTTGAGATAAACGCAACATGACCCATTTGATTAAGTTGATTTCTTGTTCTAATTTGTGATGTTACTTCTCCAATAATATTTTGAACTGGATGATCTCTTAGAATTCTCGGAGGAGATCTAAATCTTAGTGGAGAAGGTATTACATCAGTTTGAGGATTATCATCAACTATTTCTGAGTCAGAGTCATTATTTGTGATGATAGGATTATCAGAGACTATGGTGTCTTCGTCATCTGATTTTATATGAAATGGTTTAAAGAATTCATCAAAAGAAACATGAGGTGATTCTTCAATAGTTTTGGTTCTCTTATTGTATATACGATAAGCCTTGCTTTGATTCGAATAGCCAATAAAGATTCCTTCATCAGCTTTTGAATCAAATTTACCAAGACGATCTTTTGTGTTTAAAATAAAACACTTTGAACCAAAAACTTTGAAGTATGAAATATTTGGCTTTCTTTCATTAAATAATTCATAAGGTGTATTTTTAGTAAGAGGTCGAATGGATACACGATTCAAAACATAACATGCAGTTGCTACAGCTTCTGCCCAAAAATGTTTTGGTAAAGTATTTCCATTTAATAATGTCCTTGCACATTCTTGTAATGTCCGATTTTTCAGTTCTACAACTCCATTTTGTTGTGGAGTTCGAGGAAACGAAAAATTATGATTAATACCTTTCTTTGTACAAAAATGTTCAAATTCATTATTTTCGAATTCTCCGCCATGATCACTTCTTATATTCTTAACCTTAAGTCCTTTTGACTTTTGAATTTTCTTGACGAAGGATTTGAACTGAGTAAATGTGTCACTTTTATTTTTCAAGAAAATCACCCATGTATAACGAGAAAAGTCATCAACAATTACAAACACATATCTACTATGATTTATGGATTGTATTTGAGTAGGTCCAAATAGATCCATATGCAATAACTCAAGTGGTTGTAATGTTGATATTATCTTCTTAGATTTAAATGATGATTTTGTCAATTTCCCTACTTGGCATGCGTCACAAAGATTTTCAACTTTAAAACTAAGTTTGGGTAAACCTTTTACTAGTTCATTTTTGGCTAACTTGTCAATAGTTCTGAAGTTTATATGACAGAAACGTTTGTGCCATAGCCATGGATCATTATCATTTGCCACGAGACACATATCTGAATTATGATTGATATTCATATTCAGAATATAGATGTTTCTATCTCTATGTCCTTCAAAAGCTATATTTTGATCTTTATCTAAAATACTACATTTATTATTCGAAAAAGAAATGGTAAAACCTTTGTCGCACAATTGACTGATACTTAATAAATTATGTTTCAAATTTTTAACTAACATGACATTTGTAATAAGAGGTAAGTTAGATGTACCAAAATTGCTCACATCGCCTCTGCCGATGATATAGCCTTTTGAATTATCTCCAAAAGTGACTGAGCCACCATCCGAATACGTGATATTTGTTAATAGGCTCTTGTTTCCAGTCATATGCTTTGAGCAACCACTGTCCAGTATCCACTTTCCTCTTTTCTTAAGTGGGACCTGCAAAAAATAAAGTTAAGTTCATGGTACCCACTTTTTATAGGGTCCTAAGAGTTAGGTCTTAGGAGTCCAAACCCATACGGGTCCGATATCTCCTTTATACAAATAATTTGGATAATGATGCACAGTACTCAAAATTTTTTGAATATACTTGTTCCTAATCAGATTGTTATTTGTTTTAGGAACCCATACTTTTATAGATTTGACATTCTTCTTTTGAGATTTCACAATCGGTTTTGGTTTGGAATATAATAAACTAAGATTTTTCTTAGCTTCAGTTTCTTGTACTACCTTATTTTTCTTTTTTCTTTTGCCAAGATGTTTCTTGATAACTTGCTTCTTATATCCCAACCCTTGCTTATTTGTAGCTGATTGTGAACTCTCAATAATTTTTGTCAAATTTTCTTGACCTTTGTTAAAGTTAGAAATATTTTTAGTAATATTATCTAACTTTGTTTGTAAACTAGCTTTTTCAAGATCTAGAGATTTAACTTTTTCTTTAAGCTCATGATTCTCAGTAGTAAGAGTATCATTCTTTTGTTTTTGAACTTCAATTTCTTGAGTCAAAAGAGATAGTTGAGAGTCAATATTTGATGATGATTCTTGGGCCTTTCCAAGTTCCTCTTCTAATATTTTCTTTTCATCTTTTGACATATCTCGTTCAAATTCTACTCTACTTAAATCAGCTTGAGCTTGTTTGCATTGTCGTTTCATATCTTTAAATATATATATTAGCTCAGCATTTATATCAAGAACTTCTTCAAAAGAAGGAATTTGTACCTCATCTTCTTTAGCCATAAAGCATATATTTGCTTGTTCATTATCTGAGTCGCTTTCACTTTCGGATGAAGATGAATCTGAATCATCCCAAGTTACTGAGAATGCCCGTTTCTTTGACTTGTCCTTTTTGTGTTTGAACTTGTCATTTTCTGTCTTCTTCTTTTGTTCTGGACAATCATTTTGCATATGTCCCTTCTTATGACAGTTAAAGCATTCTACATTCGATGATGACGGTCTGTTTGATCCGAACTTCTTTCTGTTGTATCGACTAGCTTTTCGTTGCTTTAAGAATTTTTTGAATCCTTTTGCAATGAATGCAAGATCCTCATCTTCAGAATCTGAGATGTCTTCATCAGCATGAAAAGCTACATTTTTCTTTTCTTCTTTTTGTTCTTTTCGAGCCTGCAAGTTAGCTTCATAGGACATAAGATTTCCTATCAATTCATCTGGCTTCATGGTGGAAAGATCATTAGCTTCTTCTATGGCTAATACTTTTCCTTCCCATTCAGTAGTCAGTGAATGTAGGACTGTTGAAACTACATCGAAGTCAGAATATTTTTGTCCTAACCCGATAAGAGCATGATGAATAGTTTGAAATCTTGAATACATCTCATTGATTGTTTCATTTGGCTTCATTTTGAAATTTTGAAATTGACTTTTTAACAAAGCTATTTTTGCTTGTTTAACCTTGTTAGTACCTTCATGAGTGGTCTTTAGTGTTTGCCAAATTTGATAGGCAGTGGTACAGATACTAACACGGTTATACTCATTTTGGTCTAATGCACAAAACAACATATTCATTGCTTTTGCATTTACAGTAGCTACTGTTTTCTTAGCAGGAGTCCATTCTGCATACTCAGTAGTTGGATTTATTATCTCTTTCTGAGTAGCATTCCAAGCATCATAGCTAGTTGATTGCATATAAAAAGTCATACGTGTTTCCCAATAACTATAGTTTAGGCCATTAAAGAAAGGAGGTCTTTGTGTCGATTGACCTTCTGTGTAAGTGGTGTTACTTGTACTTGCGTTATTTGCCATATTACTAGAATATATCAAATAACTGTGTTACGGTTATATGATGCCATTGCTCTGATACCAATTGAAAAAGTCGGGGTGTACGACTTGTCCAGGATCTATAATATGGCTATGCGGAATGTATGTGATAACTTAAGCTATTCAATAGTTACGCAGGTAAAAATTCACAAACAAGAAATATATCACTAACAAATATAAATGTTGTAGATAAAGTAAAGTAATGACACCGGATTTTTATACTGGTTCGGACCTCCCGTCCTACGTCCAGTCCCGAAGCTCCTCTTCGGCTTTTCACTAAACAACACCCTCGCTTCACCCGGAGGAACAGGTTCACAACTACTTGATTTACGGGCTACAAGTTTACCCACTTGATTTCACGGGACACAAGATTACCCACTTGATTTCACGGGCTACAAGCTTACCCACAAGACGATTACAAGAGTTTGACCTTGAATGTGTTCTTTCTTCAACACTGATTAGTCAATGATTGAGTACAACCTTCCTATAATCTTATCCTCAAATATATATTGATGTTTGCAAAGATTTGGAAGTGAATTATCGAGTTGAATCACAAGTGTGTTAAATATGCTTGGAGATTCAAACGATAATTGAATGCTTTTGAGTGCTTTTAGAATGCTAAGAATAATACAATATAGATAAGAGAATGGAGAGAAATTTCGGTAGTTTGATTGATTGAAAACTGATGTATTTATAGTAATTGAGAAGTTGCAATTGTTGGTGAAAAGTTGCAATCAAAAGAAATGATTTTAAATGAAGAGAAATGGATGCAACTATTCAAGAAAGAAGATGACTCTTCATGAAATTCAAAAATAGGTTGACAGGAAAAATTAATAGGTTGACAGGTTTTTGACCGTTATTTCAAAAAGCTGTTGACCTGTTAATTTTAACAGGTTGACCTGTTATATTTAAAAATAGGTTGACCTGTTATTTTTAACAGGTTGACCTGTTTTTGTCAATATACAACAGAAACGAGTTTTTATGCATAATTTTGAAATCAATGAGAAGTATGATTATTTGAGGATAGATTTTAACATAAAATATTCTAAATAACCAACTTCTAACCTATGAAACCATTGTATCTTCTTTTTGTCGATCATGAAGCTTCTTCTCGTCATTAATCAAAACGATCATTAAAAGTTCTTGACTCAACATTATTTTCCGATATAAACTTTAATTATGATTGTGACATGATTGTAAATCTGAATTTGAGGTTGTGTATGTTATGTTCTGATCTATTTTATTCTGTATCTCTTTCTTCTTTCTGTTCTATAGCCAGGCTACCACGAGCCTATGCTAGATCTCATAAGAGATTAACGCACAAACGCTAAACTTTGGGACAAATAATGAATGATGGCATAATTGGAAATAACTGATCTGTGACTGATTTAAGAAAAAGGACATATGTTGTAAACTAGATCTAGATCTATGCATATTATGTGAGTTGGAAGAAGAGGAACCATTGTATGTTAACATGTGACTTGAGACATTGGACATAACACATGTTTAATAGTTAAGATTTGATTTTGAGAGGACATAATTTAAAGTTCTAGATTGTTGGGTATATTTTTATATAACGATTCATGACTTGAGATTAAAAAAAAGAGAGAATATGACTTAGGTGTAAAGATCTATATTAAGATTTGATAACTGTTAATTGTGAATAACACATAAGTGGGAGATCTTTGAATATATGACATGCATGGCTATATTTGGTATATAATCATATTTATGAATCATGACAATTATTTAGGCATGCAAACTTAGGCCAAATTTATAATTAGGCAAGATATGTCAATGAAACTTTAAGGAATAATTAAATCTGTTATATTGCCTAATCTGCTAGATCTGTTATATTGCCTAATCTGCTAGATCTGTTATATTGCCTAATCTGCTAAATCTTTTATATTGCCTAATCTGCTAGATCTGTTATATTGCCTAATCTGCTAGATCTATTATATTGCCTAATCTGCTAGTTCTGTTATATTGTCTAAACTGCTAATTAGATTGATTTGCCAAATCTGCTAATTATGTTAAATTTTCCTCATCTGCTAAATCTGCTAAATCGCCTAATCTGTAAGATCTGTTATCTGTTTAATCTGTTGAATGGCGTAATCTGTTGGGACTGAAATGCTGAAATTTGAAGTATGTAATCCTGTAGGCTCGACTTTGAGCAAAACTTGTAATGAAACCTTGAATAATCTGCTGTAACTTGTAAAGAAGTTAATTTGTTAAAATATGTGAATAAACAAATTTGTTAAACATGAAACATGGCTAACTCGAGGTTAGAATGAGTTTGCGGCGTAATTTTGCCCGGAACCGCCCGGCACATTCCAGTAGCCGCAAACAATAGGTTCTAATGTGAGAAGTTAGTCATAGCGCACTTGAAAACCCAAGGTTAGACTCAGTTTGCGAGAGAAACCTGCCCGGAACCTAACTAGTGGCCGCAAACTGTCAGTCTAATGTGAGAGGTCTGCGCATTAATATTTAATTAATGAGATAAATATGATGTCTAAAACGTGTTGGGTGGACAGGATTAAACCCACTGGGCTAGTGTATTCAGTAAACCCGTTTCGTGAATCTGTAGGCCCAATACAAAGTTAGACAAATCTGTAAATCTGTTAATTCCGTATATCTGATCCGTTAGTCTGAAAACTTGTCTGATCTGTGAACTAGTTGATCTGAGCTCTGTATGTCTAAACAAATTAATATGAAATCTGTTAGTCTGGGGGACACAAGGTTAGGAGGGAAATTACTTGTGTCATCTGTTGTTTGGGACCCATATTAGTCAGTAACCCTTTCTGGTATCAAAACTTTGACCCAACAGTAGGTAGGGTCCGGGCACGCTTACTGAACTAATTATAAGCGGTTCATTCTGATAATGGCGAGGGGTGTTGATGGTGCGTTCCAACCGGGTCATGTGCGTGCATGGATCCCGGTCTGCCTCTGAGGATGTAAGACGCCGTGACATCTGTAAATAGGTCTGTGTCATTCAAAGGTTTCCACTTTAGGGAATGATACACCCTTTGGTGGGGCTGGCACAGGGTATTTATGTATTAGGGAGCCGATCGCGTGGGGTAGAACTTAGGGTACACTTAGCTCTGTCTGTTTCTGTGGGGTACCGTCTGTTTCTGTTGGGTGGTAACACATGTCTGTTCCCGCGTGGTACCGTCTGTTGGGGTGGTAAAGGCCTATTTATTAGTGTATACCTAATTCTACATTATGTTTCCATAGGGATTAATCTGTTTATGTTTCTGTACCTTCTGTTCGGGTGGTAAAAGCCCATTACTAGCATTCTGTTCTGTGGAAATCATTCTGTTTCCTTTCTGTTTCAGTTAAGACATTAGGGTAACACCTAATCCCGTTATATTAGTATTAGTGCAGAGAAATGAAAAGAGATATCATTCTGTTTCTTCTGTTTAACCTAAGTATATCTGTTGTTCCTGTTACCGTTATCTCTTATCCAGCTTATTTTCATGTCATAATTATTATTATCTGTTCATATGCTGAAAGTCACTGGACTTGCCAGACTTTATGTCTGACCTTGTTTGTTTTCACCCCTTTTCTTCCGTCCCCCCCCCCCCCCTCCCCAGGTTTTCAAGGAGGGAATACTTTAGTTTGATCCGAATCACTTCTGCTTAAAGTGCTTGAAGTGCTTAAAGTATGGATTGACTTCTTATGGCATCTTCTGTGGAGATTATGATTTTAAAGTTTTGTACTCTGATGACTTTCTGAACAAGACTGATATTTATGTACTTGAGAATTTGTTAAAGATGTAACCATACTGATTTTTGTTTTCCGCTGTAATAAGTTATAATTTTTCAAGTACTGTTTATCTGTCTTGTAATATTCTGTTCTGTTTACTAAAATGCTCCACCAAAGTTAAGGCATTCCCTTTGTGAGTGACCTTAACGGAGGTGCGGTGTTACATAACAGATTTAGCAGATAACAGATTTAGCAGATTATATATATCATATATTGCCTAATCATAAATTTAGCCCAAACCCACTTGCCATATATGTTCCTAATTAAACATTACACAACACAGAATATTCTCCATAAATCACGATAACCAATATGAATTATGCCAAATTATAGCCTATGATGTCAGATATCCAAAAACCCTTAGTTAGGCGCATTCACATTAATAGTTATCCTATTTTTGTATAGGTCTTTACGCCTAAGTCACATATCCCTTTTTCAAGTCATGAATTTTAAACTATAACATGTAGTATGTCCTCAACATGCATTATCATTCATGTTGTAAATTATCTTTAAACTCTAACATCAGACCTTGATTTAAAACATGCATTATGCCCCCAAGTTTCAAGTTGTCCTATAATTCCCCTTCTCCCAAGTCACAGATTATCGTACCTAGTATGAACAGATATAGATCTAACATATGTTTATTTCTCAAATTAACTACAGATCCAGATTACAACATGTACTATGTATCTAAATTAGTTTCATGTTTACGGTTAAATCTACGCCCCGAATCCCAAGTCATAAGTCCAATATATTTCATGCCTTAATCACTAGTCATATGTTAAATATGCCACATGTCCAATTATATGCCCTCAGATTTTATGTCATGTCCTCGAATGAGTCCTGTCCAATAATGCATCATTCATTATTTGTCCCAAACATTTTAACGTTCGTGCGTTAATCTCTTATGAGATTTGGCTCAGGCTCGTGGTAACCTGGCTATAGAACAGAAAGAAGAAAGAGATACATAATAAGATAGATCTAAACAGAACAGAACAGACATAACCTCAAATTCAGATTTACAATTCATGTCACAATCATAATTAACGTTTATAGCGGAAAATAACTGTACTTGCCTTTCGTGGTTTAAGAAAGGAAATAAACTAGTGTTGATGCAGAAAGGCTGAATTACTCTTCTTTAATTGTTGTCGTAGCTCTAGACTTTGATTTGGGATTTGATTTAGCTTTTAATTCAATTCAGGTTGGAAGAAGATGCATCAGTCCAAGTTTTGATTCCAGTAGGGTAGCGACGCCATTTTTATTTTTAGTTAGAACAGAGACGGAGTATAGACAAAATGAAATTGTGTAGAGAAAATGAGGCTAGGGGCTGTTTATATAGGATTAGGCTGATGAATCTAGACAGAAACCGAGTCTAAATACATCAGAATGCATCAGGTTCAGAAAGTGGGTTTCGGGAGCAGGTCGACCCCCAGGTCGACACTATGGTCAACCTGGTCTGGCCAAGTCGACCCCCAGGTCGACACTATGGTCGACCTGGCCCCTGGGAGGTTGACACTATGGTCGACCCCCAGGTCGACCTGGTCCATGGGCGGGAATTTTCCCGCCCAGCCTGTTCTAGGATTTTGAATTCGAATTTGAATTCGAATTTTCGAGTTGTTTTCGATTCTGAAATTCCCTGAAACTTCGGAGGGCCATATCTCCCTCATACGGACTCCGTTTCTCAAAAACTCGGACTCGTTTCCAAGCAGAATTTCGAGACGAACACAACGGCGCAACCCATTTCCCTTGATTCTTATTTTATAATTTAATCATTCTTTGATTTGTTACTTATACGTTCATAGAAAATACGGGGTGTTACATTCTCCCCTCCTTAAAGGATTTCTTCCCCGAAATTTTCAAGTTGAGAAGAATGTGTCCTATCATCCAGTCATCCGTCTACTCAACCATCATCCACAAGCATCCATTGTCCTTAGAAAACTCCTAATGTTGTATGAACATATGCAAAAGTGTGTGTATATGTTCCTTATCTAATGCAAAGATCAGGCGGTCCACTGATTCAGTTGACCTCCTTAATGCGAATTATGTTAGTGCCATGAGTCCAACATGTATGCAATTTTCCTATTTGATACATATTATTCTTATATGAGTGACAACCATTCATTCATATGCAACATCCATGTGATGATTCAATCATTTTGCATCCACAGAAATTGAAAATGCTCACACATCCATATGCAGTATGAGAGTGTTTTCGAACCAATCTAGTGCCTAGTGTGTGTATATGCATCCACGAGCAACCACTAGCAACCACTTGCGTCTACTTGCAACCATCAAACATAACATGTCTCAAACACATGTTTACATCCATTAGTTTCTATCTAAAGTTCGAAGATTCGAACGATAGGATACAGTCGAGTGATAGGAGCGAGTGCAGATAAACAAAAACTTGGTTTCCTTTAGATATTGGTTGAGAGAATAATTCCCCTAAGTATCGGCCCCGAAGACCGAAATCAACATCAGATTGACACCCAGAGGATTACCCTCTTTAGACAATGTCAAAACTGGAAATCTCAACCTTATCAGAAATATTCAGATATTTACAGATTACCGGTACAGATTAGATTACTAAATGATTCTTAGGAAACTAAGCATGATAAAAACCCAGAATGTATGCGTCATAGTCAACTTAACGCTCAACACAGATACCGAACTTATCACAATTGGATGAGTCATAACCCTTATGGGTTTGAGCCTACAGCGTAATCAGAAACAATACTAGTATTCAAGTGCAGAGTATCGATTACAAAATCGAAATGCCAGAATCAGAAAAGAGTTTTAACTCAAAAATCAGGTAAAGAAATTAAACCTCCTACAGATAGTTTTCCTATTTCTATCCTATCCACTAGCCTCGAGAGTGTTCGCCTGCCTTCCAGAAGTTGGTCCTGCCCTCTTCCCTTGCCCCCGTTTCTTCGGGCAGTCCCTAGTGAAGTGTCCCATCTCACCACTGTTGAAGCAAGTGCCCTTTCTTTTTCTGCAATCCTTGTTTAGATGAGTCGAGCTTCCACAAGTAAAGCACTTTTCTCCTTCTTATCTTCAGACTTTTCATCCTTCTTTTGTTTTTCCTTTTTGGGCCATGCTTTCTTGTTCTGTGGTTCTTCTTTCTTTGCCTCTTTCTTGTCGTTGTCTTCCTCGTGCAGTAGTGCCATGTCCACCAATCTCTCGTAAGTCGCTCCCATGGGTACATGGGTCATGGCTAGGCTGTGCAATGGCTCGTTCAATCCTTTAACAAAGCGGAGAGCCTTTTTATGCTAGGTGTTGACTAAATCTAGTACGATCCTAGCCAGTTGGTTGAACTGATTGACGTATTCCCTGACCGTCATACTTCCTTGCTTAAGAGATAAGAACTTTTCCAGTTGTAGACTTCATTCAGCTTGCGAGAGGAATTTCGTCTCAAACCATGTCCTGAAATCCATCCATGTTTCAACCGGTCTCTCGGCGTTAGTGACTTCCCACCAATAGGAAGCTTCGTCCTTGAGCAACCACACCGCCAATTGTACCTTATGCCTATCGTCTACCTCGAAGATAACGAACAGATCCTCAGTTTCTTTGAGCCAATTCCTTGCTTCTACGAATGATTCAGTTCCCTTGAAATCCTTTCCACCCATGGCCCTAAAATCTTTACAGATTTTTGAAAAAGCAATTGCACGAGGAGGGGGCGGAGGAGGAGGAATCGCTGCAGCTGGAGGAGGAATATCTGCTGGTCCTGCATCGTTGGCCCTAGCCTCTAGGTACCTCCTGAACCAGCCAGGTATTGGCACGCCCTCTGGAAAGTTAAGTTTCCCAGACATGCGGGAATGAAAGAAAAATATTTAAAATGGAGAACGGAAAAGATAGATATATGGCTTTTCTGGGGATTATGTTTTTCCAAAATACTTTATTTTTGAAAATACTTCTTTTTTAAAACCTTTTTGAACATAGTTTTCAAAAACTTTTTATCTAGTCTGGTAACCTTCAGCTCTGATACCAAGTGTAACACCCCACCTCCGTTAAGGTCACTCACAAAGGGAATGCCTTAACTTTGGTGGAGCATTTTAGTAAACAGAACAGAAAATTTCAAGACAGATAAACAATACTTGAGAAATTATAACTTTATTATAGCAGAAAAATAGAAATCAATTTGGTTACATCTTTACCAAAAACTCAAGTACATAAATATCAGTCTTGTTTAGAAAATCATCAGAGTACAAAACTTTAAAATCATAATCCCCACAGAAGCTGCCATAAGGAGTCAAGCCATACTTTAAGCACTCTAAGTACTTCAAGCAGAAGAAATCCGGGTCAAGCTAAAGTGTTCCCTCCTTGGAAAACCTGGGGGGGAAACGGAAGAAAAAGGGGCGAAAATAAGCAAGGTCAGACAGAAAGTCTGGCAAGTCCAGTGACTTTCAGCATATGAACAGATAATAATAACCATGGCATGCAAATAAAACTGGATGAGAGATATCGGTAACAGGAGTAGCAGATATACTTAAACAGAAGAAACAGAAAGATATTACCTTTCATTCCTCTGCACTAATACTAGTATAACAGGATTAGGTGTCACCCTACTGTCTAAACTGAAACAGAAACGGGAACAAAATAATTTCCATAGAAGAGAATGCTAGTAATGGGCCTTTACCACCCCAACAGAAACAGACAGAAACAGAATGCTAACAGTGGGCCTTTACCACCCAAACAGACGGTACCATGCAGAAACAGACAGGTGTTGCCACCCAACAGAAACAGACGGTACCAACAGAAACAGACAGAACTAAGTGTACCCTAAAACCCTACCCTAAGCGATCGGCTCCCTAATACATAAATACCCTGTGTCGGCTCCACAATAGGGTGTATCACTCCCTAATGTGACAACCAATTGGCACAGGCCTATTTACAGATGTCACGGCGTCTTACATCCTCAGAGGCAAACCGGTATCCATGCACGCACATGACCCGGTTGGAACGCACCATCAACACCCCTCGCCATTATCAGAATGAACCACTTATAATTAGTTCAGTAAGCGTGCCCGGACCCTACTTACTGTTGGGTCAAAGTTTTGATACCAGAAAGGGTTACTGACTAATATGGGTCCCAAACAACAGATGACACAAGTAATTTTCCCTCCTAACCTTGTGTCCCCAGACTAACAGATTTCAGATTAACTTGTTTACAAGTTCAGGCATACAGAGTTCAGATCAACTAGTTCACAGATCAGACAAGTTTCAGACTAACGGATCAGATATACGGATTTAACAGATTTACATATTTGTCTAACTTTGTAATTAGGCCTACAGATTCACGAAACGGGTTTGTTAAATTCATTAGTCCAATTGGTTTAACCCTATCCACCCAACACGTTTCAGACATCATATTTATCCCAGATTTGCATTAATTAAATATTAATGCATAGACCTCTCACATTAGGTCAATAGCTTGTAGCCGCTGGATATGTCGGGCGGTTCCGGGAAGACTTCTGCCACAAGCCAGACCTAACCTCGTGTCTAAGCATATTTTAGTTATGCCTACGACCTCTCACATTAGACTGACAGTTTGCGGTCGCTGGTTAAGCCGGTTGGTTCCGGGCAGGCTTCTACCGCAAACAGAGTCTAACCTCGTGTCATAGCCATTTCATTCCAATACATATTTTTTCAGATATCAGACTAATTCTGTTTATTCAACAGATTAAACTTCTGTACAAGTTATAGCAGATTATTCGAGGTACTATTAACCAGTTTTGCTCAATTTTAAGTCGAGCCTACAGATTCACATACTTCAAATTTCAGCATTTCAGTTCCAACAGATTACGTCATTCAACAGATTAAACAGATAACAGATCTTGCAGATTAGGCTACTTAGCAGATTTAGCAGATAAGGCGATTTAACATAATTAGCAAATTAGGCAATTCAATCTAATTAGCAGTTTAGGCAATATAACAGAACTAGCAGATTAGGCAATATAACAGATTTAGCAGATAATAGATTTAGCAGATTATATATATCATATCATGCCTAATCATAAATTTAGCCCAAACTCACTTGCCACATATGCTCCTAATTAAACATTACACAACACAAAATATTCTCCATAAATCACGACAAACAATATGAATTATGCCAAATTATAGCCTATGATGTCAGATATCCAAAAACCCTTATTTAGGCGCATTCACATTAATAGTTATCCTATTTTTGTATAGGTCTTTACGCCTAAGTCACATATCCCTTTTTCAAGTCATGAATTTTAAACTATAACATGTAGTATGTCCTCAACATGGATTATCATTCATGTTGTAAATTATCTTTAAACTCTAACATCAGACCTTGATTTAAAACATGCATTATGCCCCCAAGTTTCAAGTTGTCCTATAATTCCCCTTCTCCCAAATCATAGATTATCGTACCTAGTATGAACAGATATAGATATAACATATGTTTATTTCTCAAATTAACTACAGATCCAGATTACAACATGTACTATGTATCTAAATTAGTTTCATGTTTACGGTTAAATCTACGCCCCGAATCCCAAGTCATAAGTCCAATATATTTCATGCCTTAATCACAAGGCATATGTTAAATATGCCACATGTCCAATTATATGCCCTCAGATTTTATGTCATGTCCTCGAATCAGTCCTGTCCAATTATGCATCATTCATTATTTGTCCCAAACATTTTAATGTTCGTGCGTTAATCTCTTATGAGATTTGGCTCAGGCTCGTGGTAGCCTGGCTATAGAACAGAAAGAAGAAAGAGATACAGAATAAGATAGATCTAAACAGAACAGAACAGACATAACCTTAAATTCAGATTTACAATTCATGTCACAATCATAATTAACGTTTATTGCGGAAAATAACTGTACTTTCCTTTCGTGGTTTAAGAAAGGAAATAAACTAGTGCTGATGCAGGGAGGCTAAATTACTCTTCTTTAATTGTTGTCGTAGCTCTAGACTTTGATTTGGGATTTGATTTAGCTTTTAATTCAATTCAGGTTGGAAGAAGATGCATCAGTCCAAGTTTTGATTCCAGTAGGGTAGCGACGCCATTTTTATTTTTAGTTAGAACAGAGACGGAGTATAGACAAAATGAAATTGTGTAGAGAAAATGAGGCTAGTGGGCTGTTTATATTGGATTAGGCTGATGAATCTAGATAGAAACCGAGTCTAAATACATCAGAATGCATCAGGTTCAGAAAGTGGGTTTCGGGAGCAGGTCGACCCCCAGGTCGACACTGTGGTCGACGTGGTCTGGCCAGGTCGACCCCCAGGTCGACACTATGGTCGACCTGGCCCCTGGGAGGTCGACACTATGGTCGACCCCCAGGTCGACCTGGTCCATGGGCGGGAATTTTCCCGCCCAGCCTGTTCTGGGATTTTGAATTCGAACTTGAATTCGAATTTTCGAGCTGTTTTCGATTCTGAAATTCCCTGAAACTTCGGAGGGCCATATCTCCCTCATACGGACTCCGTTTCTCGAAAACTCGGACTCGTTTCCAAGCAGAATTTCGAGATGAATGCAATGGAGCAACCCGTTTCCCTTTATTCTTATATTATAATTTAATTATTCTCTGATTTGTTACTTATACATTCACAGAAAATACGTGGTGTTACAGTTTCTTTGCCAATAATCTTTATCGGCTCTCTTCTAACAGCCAATTATGGAGTAATTTCCAAATCTTGTTGCGCGGCTTCTTCCACAACCAAGTCAGGATCATGTACATGCTTTCGAAGTTGAGATACGTGAAACACATCATGTATTCCAGGTAACCAATCAGGCAATTGATCCCTATAAGCAAGCGTTCCAATCCGTTCGAGCACAGGAAATGGACCAATAAATCTCGGCGCCAACTTCCCTATTTTACCAAATCGGACTACTCCTCTCATCGTAGAAACCCTCAGATACACATAGTCACCAACAGAAAAAGACAAATCTCTTCTTCTCGAATCTGCATAGCTCTTCTATCGGCTTTGAGCCGCTAGTAATCGTTTCTTAATGAAATCGACTTTTTCTGCAGCCTCACAAATCATATCGGGTCCCAATTCAAGTCTATTACCAGGTTCTATCCAACAACCGGGAGATATGCACGACCGACCATACAATGCTTCGAATGGTGACATTTTCAGGCTTACTTGGTAGCTGTTGATGTATGAGAACTTAGCCAAATGCAAGTGTTCTTCCCATGATCTGCCAAAATCAATAACATAAGCCCGTAATAAATCTTCTAGAATACGATTCACCCACTCAGTTTGACCATCTGATTGAGGATGATAAGCGGTGCTCAAGTTCAGTTTCGTTCCCAATTATGCTTGGAATGCTTCCCAGAATTTATTAGCGAAAATCGGGTCATGATCACTAACGATGCTCATGGGAACTCCATGAAGTTTAACAATTTCTTTAAAATAAATCTGCGCCAGACTCTGAGAAGCTCTATTCGATCTAACAGGGATGAAATGGGCGGTCTTCGTGAAATGATCTACGATCACCCAAATACTGTCATTTCCTTTCTGGGTTCTGGGCGAACCATCTATGAAATCCATAGAAATTTGTTCCTACTTCCAACCTGGAACTTCCAACAGTTGCAGCAATCCGGCGAGTTTCTGTTGATCTCTCTTAACTTGTTGACAAGTAGAACACCTGCTAACATATATAGAGATGTCTCTTTTCATCGCCTTCCACCAGAAGGTTCGCTTGAGGTCATTATACATTTTACTAACCCATGGATGGATGCTCAGTTTGGACTTGTGACACTCGTCCAATATTTCTCTTTTGAGCTCAAGGATGTCAGGAACACAAATTCTTCTTTTCAATCTCAGAACTCCTGCGCTATCCACTTGGAAACTAGAGACTTCGCCCGTTTGAATTCTTTTGATCATCTCTTTAACAAAACTATCGTCTTTCTGAAGAATAGATATTTTATCAATCAACAATGGTGTAATGATAATATTGGCGATTATCACATTCTTTCTGCTGAGCGCATCAGCCACAACATTAGCTTTCCCCGGAGTATACAAAATATCAAGATCATATGCTGCGAAAAATTCTAACCAATGTTGCTGCTTCATATTCAGATCTTTCTGGGTGAATAAATACTTCAATGATTGATGATCAGTATATAATTCGAACTTCTCACCCAATAGATAATGCCTCCAGATCTTCATAGCAAGCACAATAGCCAGCAATTCAAGATTGTGAGTTGCATAGTTTATCTCATTTGGTTTCAACTAACGGCTAGCATAAGCGACTACTTGGCCTCTTTGCAAAGGCACCAAGACCTTCTTTAGAAGCATCTGTCCAGACTTTCAAGTCTTGATTGTCATCAATAATTGTCAGCACTGGAGCGGTCATCAATCTTAACTTCAGCTTCTAGAAAGCTGCCTCACATTCTGGAGTCCAATTGAATCTTGAATGTTTCTTAATAAGCTTCGTTAAGGAACTAGATATCTTTGAAAAATCCTTAACGAACTTCCGATAATAACTAGCCAATCCAAGAAAACTTCGTACTTCTGTGGGCGTAGTTGGCTGCTTCCAATTCTGAATAGCTGTGATTTTACTTGGATCCACAGAAATTCCTTCTTTTGATACAACGTGGCCAAGAAACTTTACTTCTTCTTGCCAGAATATGCATTTGGAAAATTTGGCTTTTAAAACATTCTTTATGAGAATTTCCAACACTTGTTCCAAATGTTTTTCATGCTCGCTTTCTGACTTAGAGAAGATCAATATGTCATCAATGAAAACCAGTACGAATTTATTCAATACTTCTCTGAATACTCTGTTCATTAGATACACAAAATAAGCTGGAGCGTTACATAAGCCGAACGGCATTACTAACCACTCGTAGAATAAATCTGGACCTCTGAATGCTGTCAAAGGAATACACTCCTCGGTAATATGAAGTTGACGAAAACCTGTAGCCAGGTCCATTCGTTATAATACTTGTGCGCCATTCAATCGATCCAACAAATCATCAATCCGCGACAATGGATATTTATTCTTTAATGTCTGCTTATTCAAGTCACCATAATCCACACATCGTCTGAGAGTACCGTATGACTTTGGGATAAACCCCACTGCTGCTCCCCAATCAAAGAAACTAGGCCTGATAAAACCCTTCCATATAAGCTTTCGAGTCTGATTGTCTAACTCTTCTTTTTCCTTCAACGTCATTCTTCGAATAGCGTGAACTACTGGCCTTGCATTCGGAATTAAAGCAATCTTGAAATCTATTTATCTACGCGGAGGTAAGCTAACAACTTCTTCGAACACATCCGCATAGTCCTTGACAACAGGAATATTTTCTACGTCGATTGGAATATTCTCCGTAACGACAGGAACAGGTTCTAATTGAGCAGGAGAAACATCCAGAGCTGCCCAAAAGTCTTTTCTATCAGAATTCAGACCTTCACATGGAATGGTTATATACTCCCCGAATTTTGTTTTTGCCTTAACAACTCTCTCGGCACATTTAACCTCAGCTTCATATTTTGGTTAACCGGTCCAATCCTAGAATAAGATCAAATTCTTTAAAATTCATGACGATCAAAATGGTAGGGAACCGATAGTGGGAAAAAGAGACAGACACCCCACAAATCCAGCTAAGATCGAGGGAACCCCCAATCGGATTATGGACAATCATAGCTCATGGGTGCTTCAAGCTGTTTCAGATTCAAATCCAGTTTCTTAAACGCATTTCTTGCAATAAAGCTTCGCGACGCGCCTGTATCAAACAGTACTTTAACTGGAATATTTTTGACAGTAAGTGTGCCTTCCAAAACATCTGATCTTGCTTTACTAGCTGAGGGTGCCAGAGTTTCTGCTACTTCATTTACCTGCACTATTTCAGATTTCTGTGATATCTAACAATTCTTCGCAATATGACCAGCCTGGTGGCACTTATAGCATCCCCTATTCTCTTGAAACCCCTTCTTGGATTTAAATCCACTCTTTAATCGCTTCTTTAAGGGTCCACAGTTTATCGCCAAATGCCATTTCCGATTACAGTTAAAGCAGGTGGCAGTTGTTACTGGTTCTTTCTCAGATATAACCTTTTTCCTACTGAATCTAGGCCTCTTTCTGAACTCAGACTTCATACTTATCTCAGGCTGCATACTAGCCTCTGGCTGTGTATTTGTCTCCGGGCTATCAGTTTTGAATTTCCTTTTGTTGCTAGAACTGGGCCCTTATTCATCGCACAAAAGAACTTGCTTATCTAAATCTTCATACTGATAAACCATATATATCATTTCAGAAAAAGATTCTTGCACATGTGCAGTTACACTACTTTGGTACTTTCTTCGAAGCCCATTAATAAACCTCAGATTCTTCATCTTTGGATTTTGAATTAGATGCGGGGAAAAACGAGAAAGTTCATTGAATTTCTTATGATATTCCGGAATAGTCATATCTCCTTGTATTAGATAGTAGAATTCATCACCTAACCGCTCAGATGCTTCTGGAGGAATAAACCTTTCATTGAAAATTTCTTTGAATCTATCCCAGGTGATATCTCCTTCTGGATTATCTTTAATGACCGTTTCCCACCAGATTAACGCTTCGTCTTTGAGCGCCCAAGATGCCAGTAATCTTTTCTAATCATCTCTCCGCATGAAACCTTCATATATTCTTTCAGTAGAATGCATCCAAGCTTGAGTTTGAATAATGGATTCATAGCCCGGGAATGGTACTCCACCTAGATTTCGATATCTCTTAAATAGAGCTTCTATGTCTGATCCTGGCTGTGGAAGCACAACTGGCTCATTAGGTTGTTGAACCATAGGATTATTCCTTCTGCTTCTGCCACTCATTTTTCAATGTCTGCAAATAGCAGACAATGTGTTAGGCCAACAGAAAAAGGTATTTTTAAAGCATAAAGACATATACTTGAATGTAAATGTGTCTATTAAGGTGTATTTCATTCTGCTACACTCATTCTAGGATATAATTGATCCTATCTGAAATGAGTAATCCATCCTCGAACACTACTGGTTCTATTTCTGACGAGTTCGTTAATATGTTTTATTCCAGAACTATGCTTAACCAAAGCTCTGATACCACGCTGTGACGACCCCAAACCCCCGTACCAGGTGGCAAGGGTAATCTTTGGAATATAACACATAAACAAATAACAGCAGGGTAGAAATATATAAATATACCAGATAATATACGACAGAATATACTGGAAAAAATAATCATCAGAGTTACACCGTATATAGGTCATACTTAGTACTAAATACAGTTCAGCTTTACATAAAATGTCTATAGCGGAATCAAAACATAATATGTACAATAGGAGCTGAACAACATAAAAAGAAAGAAGTGATAGAATCCAGCTTCAGCTCCATCTATCCAGAAAGAGCCTGCTAAAACCTGAATACAAGGCTGCCCATGTAGAAATAGGGGCACCCGAGTTTGCAAGTGAAACAAACTATGAGTCAGTCATGGGACTGGTATGAGAAATCTACTTAACTTATTTTAATAATAAGGCCAATCGCAGGACCACGCCGCTAACGCGGAACATGTTTACTCCATTGGATTGCCAGTGCTCAAAACAAGTAAATCATTTAAATATCGCAATGCTTTTTATAAAAATGAAGCCATTATAAGACTCAGTTCCCATCACACAATGCAACGCAAACCGGAGGATGGATTTTTACCTTATAATGGCCTAAATATGCTTGATACGAATAAAACAAAGCATTTGATATTATTACTAGTGTTTATATGTTTCAAAAACAATTTCAATCATAAGTACCAATCATAGACGGTATAAATGCCCCATACCACTATGTCGCCATATATAGGTATACAATCAAAACCGCACGATGTCATATTTGGAAATTGGATTTCCGTCATGAACCAAGGCAAGGGATCGTCCTTACCGCTTCGAGATGTTCTAGCCCATGTCTCAGGACCCAGACTCAGGTGGGCCCTTGGATCGTCAGGGTCGGTCCACACGGAGTGGATTAAAATGCCTGAACACTGCGTTTCCCCGCCCTATGGGGCATCAACTGGTCATATATCGACCAAACCATCGGCCCTGAAGCGACCGATATAACCGAGGCGCCTCGCTATCCATCATCCATATAAGTCAAATGCCCGGGCTTGTAAAACCCAAAACACCACTCCTAGCTAGAAAGAAACTCAGGTCCTCCCTGAAGTCCTCTCCCGTTCCTAGTCCATACCGGGGTGTGAGGCTCGCGAATCAACGCTAAACACAAAGCTAGATACTTAAAGCCCTGCCTTGATCATCAACCACAAAGCTCTGCTTTTCAACAAAAGCTCTGATCACAGCATCTCTGTATGCCACGCAGTCAATCTACAACATCAGACACACATCCATTTACAAGTCCATTCTGGGTCTGAACGAAACCGAAGGCACTTTATTCCTCTCTCGTATGTCCAATACAGGAGAGAGGCCCTCACACATCCCAACGATCAACAAGTACGTCTGGACAACCACCACTGTAACCCCTTCAGGGCAGCCACTCCCATCAGAGGCATCAGAAGTCTTCCATTCGATCTGAAGATCCTCGGTCTTGCATCGTCTTCATATCTTCGACTTCTAACCATCGATCAATTATTTGAAATGAGAATTAACCCGGCCATTTCAAATAATTCATGTATATTTAGAATTTCAAATCAATTCATTTTAATGGTTAAATTATCTGACATCCATAATTCAGTTCATTAATGTAGTTTTCACGTTAAAACACATTCAACCATCAAATATCCAATAAACTGGGTAAATTCGGTTTATTTCCATTCCATATCGTTTATAATATTTTATCACGATTTATCGCTATTTTTATTTATTTAAATATAGCCAATTTATTTAAACGACGCTTCAGGCCATAACGCGGCCATGGCACTGTTTTTCTCCAGATTTGATTTACACATATTTGAAAATTTAACCGTTGGATCTTTACAAATTTTATATCATTGGAAAGATCTTTTCAAAGCGGACTCAACGGTTGAAAATCCGACGGTCGGATCTCCCGGTACAATCGTTTAAATTTACGATTTCAAAATACGAACTGCGGCATCGTTATTCGATTTATTTTAATTAATTAATTATATATATATATATATATAATCCATTCTGACGTTGTTTTCATTCAGATTTGAATTAAACATTCCAGACAATCCAACCATTGGATCTTTGCAAAGTTGGTATCGTTGGAAAGATATTTCCAAAGCGAACCCAACAGTTTCAATTTTGGGGAAATCCGATGGTCGGATCTGCCGGTACAATCATTTGAAATCACGATTTCAAAATACGAACTACAGCTTCGTTATTCGATTTATTTTAATTATATGTATATAATCCGTTCTTCGATTTCCAAACCATATTCATTTCATATATTTGATAAAATAATATTTTTAGCCAACAAATGTTCATTTCAACATATGACTATCTTTAACACTTCCTATATATAATAAAAATGTAATTTTTATCGTTAATACAATTTATTGCCAACATGATTATTCTTAACACGTTGTATATATTATAAAAATGTGATTTCTATTGTTAATAGAATTTCTTTCAAAAATGAAGATTTTTAGAGATTCATATATGTTATAAAAAATGTAATTTTTATTGTTAAAACAATTTATTTCCAATATGAATATTTTATATACTTCGCACATACAATAAAAATGTTATTTTTATCATTCAAACAATTTTACTTTATACATTCGATAAAAATGTTATTTTTATCATTCAAACCATTTTATTTTAAAAACGAATATTTTTCCCAACACATGAATATATTTCAATACATGAATATAAATCAAACACAGGAATTTTTCAGAAAATTTCGGCAGCATAACGGCAGGGTAGTTAAAACTGGCACCGTCCCGAGTACGGCTCCTCGCGCTACCTTAAAGCCTCGCAGCTTTTGGCAATGGGGATTTTAATAATCTAGTTTGTACGTAGACGAATTTTCCCAAAAACTGATCCTATTGGGATTTCAACCACAATCAATCATATAAAATCAACCATTCGTAGTATTCACCAAATTTCACATCAACCAAATCCAAACAATCACAACCAATATATATCGTCCATGGTCTGTGGACGAGGGGAGTGTGTATATATATATATACGTATATAAATATATTTCGATTTCATTTCAATATCATTTCAATTCCATTCATCGTATATATAATTTTTACAATGCATATATAATTTATACATCGCACATACAACTTGTAAAGACCCGCAACTTCCCCGTAAAGGAAAGCGTCGGATAGTTCGAGAACAAACCACAATAGAACGCATACAGAAGAACATTTCATTGTATATAACAACAATGCATCAGATTACAAGAATATACAGAGTATGAATGAATATTACACAGAAATATCAGAGATTTAAATTACATTTAAATACATAGCAGCGGAAAATAATACAATACACAACTAGAAGAAGATATACGGATACAAAGCTTTCCGGATATCGTTCCAGCTGTAAACCAAAATCCTGTGAATATAAATCTGCAAAACCAAAACTACTAGCTGCCCGTGTCGAAATAAGGGCACCCAGAGTTTAGGTTAAAACAATAAACTCCAGGTCAGTCATGTGACTGGTGTGAGAACTAAAACAGTTGTTAATCTTTGTTTTTAAAGTTAGGTAAATCAAGGGACCACGCCGTATAACACGGAACGGGTTTCCTCCCAAGAATACCAGTGCATAAAACCAACAGCGCAATGCTAAATAAAGAAAGATGAAGCTGTTATAAGACCCAGGTCCTATCACACAATGCAACGCAAGCCGGGGGATAGGGTTTTCCCTTATAACAGCCAAAGAATGCTTGATACGTTTAAAACAAATCATTTGATACTATTATAAGTGCATAGTGTATAAAACACTTCAAATCATAAGTATCAATCATAGGCGGCATGAGCGCCCCATCCCACTATGTCACCATATATAGGTTTACAAATAAAACCGCAAATGTCACGTATTTGGAAATTGGATTTCCGTCTATGAACCGAGGCAAAAGATAGTCCTCAACCGATTCGTGACTCTCTAGCCCGAGCCACAGGTCAGAGCTCGAGTGACCTTGGAGCGACAGGGCCGGTCCACCGATGTGGATTAAAATGCCTGAACACTACGTTTCCCCACCCTATGGGGTGTAAGTCTGGTCCGTCAGCCGACCAGAATGCATCGGCCGAAACCGATATAACCGAGGCGCCTCGCAACAGCAACAACCACATAAGTCAAACTCGTCAGGGCGTGTAAAACCACTGACGCCACTTCTAACTAGAAAGAAACGCAAGTCCTCCCTGAGGTCCGTCTCCCGTTTTTGGTTCATACCTGGTGTGAAACACGCGAGGTAAACGTTACACAAAGCTACGCCACAAAGGCCGTGCTTTGATCATCACCACAAGACTTTGCTTTTCAACAGAAGCCTTGATCATTTGCATCTTAGCATGCCACACAGGCAAACCATCCTATGCAACCGATATCAGTCACACAGAATGAAATCCGATGTCAGACACACAGTCCATTTACAAGTCCGTTCTGGGTCTGAACGAAACCGGAGGCACCTAGTACCTCGCATATCCATCGATCTCCAAGTACGTCTGGACGATCACTAACTGTTTCCATCTTCTTGGGTGTACAGCCCAATCAAGATCATCAGTTATCACCCAAACGACGTGAAGACCTCCGGTCTTCGACCATCGTCTTCATCTTCGACTTATCGTCGTATCAGTTATTCAGAATGGGATAAACCCGGTCTTTCCGAATAACTCGCGTATATTTTAAATAAGTGTTACACAAACACAACATACGCCTCATTCCAATTCATTAGTCACTAACCGTAAATTAATCAAGAGAATAATTCCCCAAATATTAACCCCGAAGGCCGAAACCAACATCAGATCAATATCCAGAAAACCATTCTGCTTGGCTAACCGACAGTTAGTTTCTAAATTTCACGTTCAAATCTAATTAAAGATTTAACTATCGCCTGGAGCAAAACTGGTGATACTCCATTCTCGATCTTTTCAATCTAATTAAAGATTCATTAAAACTCCACTTAGTTTTAATCTTTTGACTGGGTTAAAGAATCAGTGTCATTTAAAAACACGGTTCACGATAAACCCAAAATCACATTCATTAATCGTCGGGTTAAAGAACGAGTGTTATTTAAAAACACTGTCCACGATAAACCCAAAAATCAATATCGATTCAATTCCAATTAAATGTTATTTAATTGGTACACTTCATTAAATCTAAATAAAAAGATTTAATCATTTCTCAACTGGGTTCAAGAACAGTGTTAGTGAAGACACCATTCACGACGAACCCAAATCACATTCATTAATTATCGGGTTAAAGAACGAGTGTTATTTAAAACACTGTTCACGATAAACCCAAAAATCAATATCAATTCAATTCCAATTAAATGTTATTTAATTGGTACACTTCATTAAATCTAAATCAAAAGATTTAATCTTTTCTCAGCTGGGTTCAAGAACAGTGTTAGTGAAGACACCATTCACGACGAACCCAAATCACATTCATTAATTATCGGGTTAAAGAACGAGTGTTATTTAAAACACTGTTCACGATAAACCCAAAAATCAATATCAATTCAATTCCAATTAAATGTTATTTAATTGGTACACTTCATTAAATCTAAATAAAAAGATTTAATCTTTTCTCAGCTGGGTTCAAGAACAGTGTTAGTGAAGACACCATTCACGACAAACCCAAATCACATTCGATATTCAATACAAGGCTCTGAATAGAAAATATATCGGCTTATATTCAATATCGAATTCTACGACTAACAAATGTCGTATTGGAAATAACGATATACATATATATCTTTCAAATTTCCATAACAACACCTGTATAATCATGAATTCCAACATCGAAATATTCCGAAGACAATTTCGATTCAAATCCACTCCAGTGTAATCATTGGAATTTTGGTTACTTTTAAAACCCTTTTCGAATTCAATTTATTTATTTAAAAATAAATAGAATTATAATTCTAGTTCAAAACTAGTTCATTTCGATAAAAATCTATTTTTATCTTTTCTAATATGGAATTTTTCATCCCAATTCTTTCTAAATCATTTCTTATGATTTTACACAAATTATTACTATTTTTAATAATTTTATCAAGGCCCGTACAGTCGATTTCCATCAATGGCCATCGAACTGCACTTATAGCGACCTTTTTCGAATTTGATTTGGACATAATTCCAAATCCAACCGTTAGATTTCAAATTTCTAACATTCATTAGAAAGCTCTTTTCGATACGAACCCAACGGTTCCGGTTTTAGGAGAATCCGACGGTCGGATCTCCCGTAATGTCCGTTTGAAATAAATGGTCGAAATTCGCGAACTGCCGCGGCGCGGCGCGTTCTATTCAGGCCATTATATTATATATATAATATATATATAATATATACTTCGTCGATTTCTATTTAAAACGAATTATATAAATAGTTTTAAAATTCGTTTCAAAAGCAATCTCAACTTCCTTTTCAATTCAAATCAAAATTGAATTCTTCTTTATAAATTCGTTTCAAAATTCATTTCTATTCAATTCGAATTTCAATTCAATTTGAATTCATTTCAATTCGCTTTTAATTCAATTCGAATTCGTTTTCAATTCAATTCATTTCGAAATCGTTTTCAATTCAATTCGAATTCGTTTTCAATTCAATTCATTTCGAAATCGTTTTCAATTCAATTCGAATTCGTTTTCAATTCAATTCATTTCGAAATCGTTTTCAATTCAATTCATTTCGAAATCGTTTTCAATTCAATTCATTTCGAAATCGTTTTCAATTCAATTCGAATTCATTTTCAATTCAATTCATTTCGAAATCGTTTTCAATTCAATTCATTTCGAAATCGTTTTCAATTCAATTCGAATTCATTTTCAATTCAATTCATTTCGAAATCGTTTTCAATTCAATTCATTTCGAAATCGTTTTCAATTCAATTCGAATTCATTTTCAATTCAATTCATTTCGAAATCGTTTTCAATTCAATTCGAATTCATTTTCAATTCAATTCATTTCGAAATCGTTTTCAATTCAATTCATTTCGAAATCGTTTTCAATTCAATTCGAATTCATTTTCAATTCAATTCATTTCGAAATCGTTTTCAATTCAATTCATTTCGAAATCGTTTTCAATTCAATTCGAATTCATTTTCAATTCAATTCATTTCGAAATCGTTTTCAATTCAATTCATTTCGAAATCGTTTTCAATTCAATTCATTTCGAAATCGTTTTCAATTCAATTCATTTCGAAATCGTTTTCAATTCAATTCATTTCGAAATCGTTTTCAATTCATTTCATTTCGAAATCGTTTTCAATTCATTTCGAATTCGTTTTTAAAATCGATATAAATATCGTTCACGTCAAAATGGCGTCAATCTAATCAACACGGCTTCATATATTCCTTTATTTTCAAATATTCTATTTCAAATATTTCTTTTTCAAATATTTCTTTTTCAAAACTGGAATGAGGCCCAATCAATTACCATATAAAATTAATTATATGGATTTTCATACAACACATGTATATAATAGCATTGAAAATAATCAACCATCAACCAAAGTGCACTACACTGTATAAGCATCAAATATAGATATTCAACGCTTATAACAGCCTGTCAATCAATCGATCGACATATTTAATCAATCAGGATGAGTGAACTTCAAATTTCATCCTAACACCCGTGTGGGGTTTCAAACAATCAAACACATATTTTATTTGTGCAGTTAGGCGATGTGTAAAATTTATCGACCCAATCAACGTCATTCAAATAGGTGTACATAAACAAACCGTCTGGTTTGTAAATGAATATTTATTTATTCACATTCACGTTAAAAATTATATTTTTAACGATAACACATTTTATTTTGACATATGAATTTCTATTCTTCATTTACACAAATAAAATGATATTTTTATTTTTCTAACATATTTTAGAAAATTTCGGCGGCATAACGGCACGATACTAGAAACGGGACAAGGCCTAGCCTTATCCCCGGTCTAGTGAAGGCCCACGCCATTCACACATCAATCAAATCAATTCGTTATGCAAACCACAAACTTTGGAGTAAGGGTCTAACCTAGCCTTACTCCTTCGCCTTATAACGGCGCACGTCTAATCCTAACCAATTTATCGATTCGATTTTTCACACCACAAACCACATTCAAACCAATATCGCAATCAATCACCAAACAGTCAAACAAACAAGTCCATGGTCTGTGGACGATTGTGTCGGGTGCTACTAAGCACCGTCTGCATCCTAGTATATATATATAACTAGAAATAAAATAGAAAGGTGAGAAATTCTCACCTTTAGCTATCCAACCATCTCGACTCTTCTTTTGCAGAAGTCTTCGTCGTTTCGCCTTTTTGTCACCTTCGTTGCTGCTTTCACTACATACGTAAAAATCACATTTTTACTTCGCTATTCAATATGTAAAAATCGAATTTTTACTTTGCTATTCAATATATAAAAATCGAAGTTTTTTTCTACTATGTTATATAGATAAAAATTATATTTTTATCACGCTATTTTCTATATGAAGATTTCGCCTTTTTAAATTTAAAGATTTCGCCTTTTTAAATTTAAAGATTTCACCTTTTTTTAAATTTAAAGATTTCACCTTTTTCAAAAACAAAGATTTGATTTTTATAGTTCCTACTATGCAAAGATTATATTTTTACTATTCTTATGATGTAACAATTATATTTTTATTGCTTTAAAAATATAAGAATCATACCTTACTATTTCTACTTAACAAAAATTCCATCTTTTCTGTTTTTAAAAATATGATCTTTATTTTCAAGTTCAAATCTTTTTCTATTAAGAGATCAAACCCCTTTTTTTCTCTATCTCAAAGTTTAAAATAAAATCAGTTTTCTTTTCCTTTTCAAATCAGTTTTTATTTTCTTTTCAAAACAGTTTTTCAAAACAGTTTTTCAAAACAGTTTTTGTTTTTAAAATGCAGTTTTGCCTTTTTAAAAATGCAGTTTTTTTTTTTTTTTCCTTTATCCTTTTCAAATCAGTTTTTAAACTCTTAAAATTCAGTTTTTTTTAAACTTTTAAAATCCAGTTTTTTTTAAACTTCTAAAAATCCAGTTTTTTTTAACTTTTAAAACCAGTTTTTAAACTTCTATAAATCCAGTTTTTTTTAACTTCTAAAAATCCAGTTTTTAAACTTTTAAAAATCCAGTTTTTAAACTTTTAAAAATCCAGTTTTTAAACTTCTAAAAATCCAGTTTTTAAACTTCTAAAAATCCAGTTTTTAAACTTCTAAAAATCCAGTTTTTAAACTTCTATTAATATAAAAAAAAAAGAAAACAAATAAATTGAAAAACGACTTACAGGGGGGACTCGTCGACGGCTCGGAGGGGATGCGGGGTTGACTGGGCGGAGGCGAAGATGGTGGTTGCGGTGTTCATCGGTGGCGGTCTTCGAGGGGAGCGTGGTGGTCTTCGCGGTGGGGTTTTGAGCTTCGTGAGTTGGGAGGAGGGAGAGGAGAGGGCAGAGGGTCGGGTTTGAAGCGGAGGAGGGCGGTGGTCCTCCTGGGAGGCGGCGCCTGAGGCGCGGCGGCCTCGCTGGCCGCGGCGGCGCGATTCGCCCCCCACCCCGTCGCCTTTCTCTTTTTTTTTTTTTTTATTTGAAATCGATTTGAGAAAAAAACAAAAGGGGGGGGCCAGCGGGTTTTTAAGGGGAAGGGGTATATTTTATATTTTTTTTTATTTTAATTTAGTTATTTAATTCAATTTAAAGTTGACTTTTCGTTTTAACTCGAAATCAAGCCCACCGACTGTCGCCCCTAGCTAATTACCCCCATTCCGAACACAATGGGATATGTAACGTAAGCTGATCTGATCGCTTTGATCAGTTTCTGTTGAATTTACATTTAAATCATTATATTGAATTTTAAACGTACATTTCTAATTACCGGGGTCACATACTAACTAGAAAAATTCCAGAAAAATATTTTCTAGCTTCGTATTGACGATGCGGTCCTAACAAAACTAGTTTCGTCGAATTCCGAGACCGTTTGAAAAATGGCCAATTTCCAGTCGATTAAAATCAACTGAAAATGGTCAAACGCATTTTCCTTTGCCACGCTCACATATTGATTCGAAAAATTATGAAATTTGGAATCTAGCAATAACTCGACATCACGGACCCAACAAAACTGGTTTCGTCGTAATCCAAGGTCGTTTGCAAAATTGCTATTTTTAAGGGCCTTATATATATAAAAATATATATAAATTCCACAGCGACTATTTCTAATTTTTAACTGGACATATCTTATCATTTCTAAGATGAAATCCCAGTTTGTTAACTTCATTACAAAGATATAGTTATACAGATTCAAATATTTCTTGTTTCGTTCAATTCTGACTTATATTGAATTCTGTATATTCATTTGAAATTAGAAATCGAATTTTCGAACTACCGCGCCATTTTCAATTCCTTTTATAATTATATATAATTATTTATATTCTAACGACGACGCGTATAAATATATACGTTCGAATTATATTCAAAACAGATTTCTCGTCGATATTATTTAAAATAATCTATTTTAAATATTCAAAATTCGCTAAAATTGCCAAAATAAAATTTTTAAACTGGCCCAGATTTTCGGGTTGTTACAATCTCCCCCACTTAAAACTTTTCGTCCCCGAAAAGGAACAAAGTCGAAAGTGGTTTGATTATTCAGCTCTACGATCGATCAGGCTTCCATTCTCCAACTCTTTAGTTTCTGAGAATTTTCAAAATTTCAAAAATTTGGCTAACACCCTAAATTTTCGAAAAATTTCGCCATAACCTCCCCTGCACCGGGAGCATCGGGGAATTTCAAATAGCTTCCCCGGTCCTTCAGATCTCAAAAAGAAAAAGAAAAAGCCAAGCGGCTAGCCAATAGGCTCACAAAATCATCATTACCCAAACAAAACAGTAAATTATGTAGTAAACATGTACCTATTTGTCGGGCAAACAAATTTTATTCTCTGGCTCTAGCCTCCTTGCTATGACCTGCTCAATATAAGTATATGTATATGCAAGCAAATGCGACCAATTTTCAATATAATCCAATATTTGATTCAATTAGGCTAAATGGTTTAAAATTAGCAAACAAATGAACAAACAACACAAACATCAATCAATTAGTGAATTTAACGTTTCAAATTCATAATTTTGATATATATACTGAAAATCTTGTTTTTGATGCCAATTCACAACAAAGTGTTCTAGCTATATAAGATTTGGTTCTCACACCAGCCTAATGGAAATATATAGATATCATACTTTCGTTACTCGAAAATAAATGCTGGTGATGGTATACTTCATCATCAGGACCATGTCCGGGCGACTAGAGTGCGACTCTATATCTATCCAATATATTAAAACTTCGAATACACGCGGATCAGACGTATACGCAAAATCTATATATACTGGATTGTCCACATCAATTTAAATAGATAATCAAATACGAATAATTGATTAAATTTTCAAAACAAAAATTTGTTTTCATTTTCAAAAATATACTCTTCACACTCGTTCTAGGATACTACTGATCGCATCTCTAATGAGTCATTCTCGTTGGATATTACTAATCCAATTTCTGATGAATTCTTTCGTACGGTTCTAATGTGTCTTGTTCTCTGCTTTGTAAACCAAAGCTCTGATACCAAATGTAAAGACCCGCAACTTCCCCGTAAAGGAAAGCGTCGGATAGTTCGAGAACAAACCACAATAGAACGCATACAGAAGAACATTTCATTGTATATAACAACAATGCATCAGATTACAAGAATATACAGAGTATGAATGAATATTACACAGAAATATCAGAGATTTAAATTACATTTAAATACATAGCAGCGGAAAATAATACAATACACAACTAGAAGAAGATATACGGATACAAAGCTTTCCGGATATCGTTCCAGCTGTAAACCAAAATCCTGTGAATATAAATCTGCAAAACCAAAACTACTAGCTGCCCGTGTCGAAATAAGGGCACCCAGAGTTTAGGTTAAAACAATAAACTCCAGGTCAGTCATGTGACTGGTGTGAGAACTAAAACAGTTGTTAATCTTTGTTTTTAAAGTTAGGTAAATCAAGGGACCACGCCGTATAACACGGAACGGGTTTCCTCCCAAGAATACCAGTGCATAAAACCAACAGCGCAATGCTAAATAAAGAAAGATGAAGCTGTTATAAGACCCAGGTCCTATCACACAATGCAACGCAAGCCGGGGGATAGGGTTTTCCCTTATAACAGCCAAAGAATGCTTGATACGTTTAAAACAAATCATTTGATACTATTATAAGTGCATAGTGTATAAAACACTTCAAATCATAAGTATCAATCATAGGCGGCATGAGCGCCCCATCCCACTATGTCACCATATATAGGTTTACAAATAAAACCGCAAATGTCACGTATTTGGAAATTGGATTTCCGTCTATGAACCGAGGCAAAAGATAGTCCTCAACCGATTCGTGACTCTCTAGCCCGAGCCACAGGTCAGAGCTCGAGTGACCTTGGAGCGACAGGGCCGGTCCACCGATGTGGATTAAAATGCCTGAACACTACGTTTCCCCACCCTATGGGGTGTAAGTCTGGTCCGTCAGCCGACCAGAATGCATCGGCCGAAACCGATATAACCGAGGCGCCTCGCAACAGCAACAACCACATAAGTCAAACTCGTCAGGGCGTGTAAAACCACTGACGCCACTTCTAACTAGAAAGAAACGCAAGTCCTCCCTGAGGTCCGTCTCCCGTTTTTGGTTCATACCTGGTGTGAAACACGCGAGGTAAACGTTACACAAAGCTACGCCACAAAGGCCGTGCTTTGATCATCACCACAAGACTTTGCTTTTCAACAGAAGCCTTGATCATTTGCATCTTAGCATGCCACACAGGCAAACCATCCTATGCAACCGATATCAGTCACACAGAATGAAATCCGATGTCAGACACACAGTCCATTTACAAGTCCGTTCTGGGTCTGAACGAAACCGGAGGCACCTAGTACCTCGCATATCCATCGATCTCCAAGTACGTCTGGACGATCACTAACTGTTTCCATCTTCTTGGGTGTACAGCCCAATCAAGATCATCAGTTATCACCCAAACGACGTGAAGACCTCCGGTCTTCGACCATCGTCTTCATCTTCGACTTATCGTCGTATCAGTTATTCAGAATGGGATAAACCCGGTCTTTCCGAATAACTCGCGTATATTTTAAATAAGTGTTACACAAACACAACATACGCCTCATTCCAATTCATTAGTCACTAACCGTAAATTAATCAAGAGAATAATTCCCCAAATATTAACCCCGAAGGCCGAAACCAACATCAGATCAATATCCAGAAAACCATTCTGCTTGGCTAACCGACAGTTAGTTTCTAAATTTCACGTTCAAATCTAATTAAAGATTTAACTATCGCCTGGAGCAAAACTGGTGATACTCCATTCTCGATCTTTTCAATCTAATTAAAGATTCATTAAAACTCCACTTAGTTTTAATCTTTTGACTGGGTTAAAGAATCAGTGTCATTTAAAAACACGGTTCACGATAAACCCAAAATCACATTCATTAATCGTCGGGTTAAAGAACGAGTGTTATTTAAAAACACTGTCCACGATAAACCCAAAAATCAATATCGATTCAATTCCAATTAAATGTTATTTAATTGGTACACTTCATTAAATCTAAATAAAAAGATTTAATCATTTCTCAACTGGGTTCAAGAACAGTGTTAGTGAAGACACCATTCACGACGAACCCAAATCACATTCATTAATTATCGGGTTAAAGAACGAGTGTTATTTAAAACACTGTTCACGATAAACCCAAAAATCAATATCAATTCAATTCCAATTAAATGTTATTTAATTGGTACACTTCATTAAATCTAAATCAAAAGATTTAATCTTTTCTCAGCTGGGTTCAAGAACAGTGTTAGTGAAGACACCATTCACGACGAACCCAAATCACATTCATTAATTATCGGGTTAAAGAACGAGTGTTATTTAAAACACTGTTCACGATAAACCCAAAAATCAATATCAATTCAATTCCAATTAAATGTTATTTAATTGGTACACTTCATTAAATCTAAATAAAAAGATTTAATCTTTTCTCAGCTGGGTTCAAGAACAGTGTTAGTGAAGACACCATTCACGACAAACCCAAATCACATTCGATATTCAATACAAGGCTCTGAATAGAAAATATATCGGCTTATATTCAATATCGAATTCTACGACTAACAAATGTCGTATTGGAAATAACGATATACATATATATCTTTCAAATTTCCATAACAACACCTGTATAATCATGAATTCCAACATCGAAATATTCCGAAGACAATTTCGATTCAAATCCACTCCAGTGTAATCATTGGAATTTTGGTTACTTTTAAAACCCTTTTCGAATTCAATTTATTTATTTAAAAATAAATAGAATTATAATTCTAGTTCAAAACTAGTTCATTTCGATAAAAATCTATTTTTATCTTTTCTAATATGGAATTTTTCATCCCAATTCTTTCTAAATCATTTCTTATGATTTTACACAAATTATTACTATTTTTAATAATTTTATCAAGGCCCGTACAGTCGATTTCCATCAATGGCCATCGAACTGCACTTATAGCGACCTTTTTCGAATTTGATTTGGACATAATTCCAAATCCAACCGTTAGATTTCAAATTTCTAACATTCATTAGAAAGCTCTTTTCGATACGAACCCAACGGTTCCGGTTTTAGGAGAATCCGACGGTCGGATCTCCCGTAATGTCCGTTTGAAATAAATGGTCGAAATTCGCGAACTGCCGCGGCGCGGCGCGTTCTATTCAGGCCATTATATTATATATATAATATATATATAATATATACTTCGTCGATTTCTATTTAAAACGAATTATATAAATAGTTTTAAAATTCGTTTCAAAAGCAATCTCAACTTCCTTTTCAATTCAAATCAAAATTGAATTCTTCTTTATAAATTCGTTTCAAAATTCATTTCTATTCAATTCGAATTTCAATTCAATTTGAATTCATTTCAATTCGCTTTTAATTCAATTCGAATTCGTTTTCAATTCAATTCATTTCGAAATCGTTTTCAATTCAATTCGAATTCGTTTTCAATTCAATTCATTTCGAAATCGTTTTCAATTCAATTCGAATTCGTTTTCAATTCAATTCATTTCGAAATCGTTTTCAATTCAATTCATTTCGAAATCGTTTTCAATTCAATTCATTTCGAAATCGTTTTCAATTCAATTCGAATTCATTTTCAATTCAATTCATTTCGAAATCGTTTTCAATTCAATTCATTTCGAAATCGTTTTCAATTCAATTCGAATTCATTTTCAATTCAATTCATTTCGAAATCGTTTTCAATTCAATTCATTTCGAAATCGTTTTCAATTCAATTCGAATTCATTTTCAATTCAATTCATTTCGAAATCGTTTTCAATTCAATTCGAATTCATTTTCAATTCAATTCATTTCGAAATCGTTTTCAATTCAATTCATTTCGAAATCGTTTTCAATTCAATTCGAATTCATTTTCAATTCAATTCATTTCGAAATCGTTTTCAATTCAATTCATTTCGAAATCGTTTTCAATTCAATTCGAATTCATTTTCAATTCAATTCATTTCGAAATCGTTTTCAATTCAATTCATTTCGAAATCGTTTTCAATTCAATTCATTTCGAAATCGTTTTCAATTCAATTCATTTCGAAATCGTTTTCAATTCAATTCATTTCGAAATCGTTTTCAATTCATTTCATTTCGAAATCGTTTTCAATTCATTTCGAATTCGTTTTTAAAATCGATATAAATATCGTTCACGTCAAAATGGCGTCAATCTAATCAACACGGCTTCATATATTCCTTTATTTTCAAATATTCTATTTCAAATATTTCTTTTTCAAATATTTCTTTTTCAAAACTGGAATGAGGCCCAATCAATTACCATATAAAATTAATTATATGGATTTTCATACAACACATGTATATAATAGCATTGAAAATAATCAACCATCAACCAAAGTGCACTACACTGTATAAGCATCAAATATAGATATTCAACGCTTATAACAGCCTGTCAATCAATCGATCGACATATTTAATCAATCAGGATGAGTGAACTTCAAATTTCATCCTAACACCCGTGTGGGGTTTCAAACAATCAAACACATATTTTATTTGTGCAGTTAGGCGATGTGTAAAATTTATCGACCCAATCAACGTCATTCAAATAGGTGTACATAAACAAACCGTCTGGTTTGTAAATGAATATTTATTTATTCACATTCACGTTAAAAATTATATTTTTAACGATAACACATTTTATTTTGACATATGAATTTCTATTCTTCATTTACACAAATAAAATGATATTTTTATTTTTCTAACATATTTTAGAAAATTTCGGCGGCATAACGGCACGATACTAGAAACGGGACAAGGCCTAGCCTTATCCCCGGTCTAGTGAAGGCCCACGCCATTCACACATCAATCAAATCAATTCGTTATGCAAACCACAAACTTTGGAGTAAGGGTCTAACCTAGCCTTACTCCTTCGCCTTATAACGGCGCACGTCTAATCCTAACCAATTTATCGATTCGATTTTTCACACCACAAACCACATTCAAACCAATATCGCAATCAATCACCAAACAGTCAAACAAACAAGTCCATGGTCTGTGGACGATTGTGTCGGGTGCTACTAAGCACCGTCTGCATCCTAGTATATATATATAACTAGAAATAAAATAGAAAGGTGAGAAATTCTCACCTTTAGCTATCCAACCATCTCGACTCTTCTTTTGCAGAAGTCTTCGTCGTTTCGCCTTTTTGTCACCTTCGTTGCTGCTTTCACTACATACGTAAAAATCACATTTTTACTTCGCTATTCAATATGTAAAAATCGAATTTTTACTTTGCTATTCAATATATAAAAATCGAAGTTTTTTTCTACTATGTTATATAGATAAAAATTATATTTTTATCACGCTATTTTCTATATGAAGATTTCGCCTTTTTAAATTTAAAGATTTCGCCTTTTTAAATTTAAAGATTTCACCTTTTTTTAAATTTAAAGATTTCACCTTTTTCAAAAACAAAGATTTGATTTTTATAGTTCCTACTATGCAAAGATTATATTTTTACTATTCTTATGATGTAACAATTATATTTTTATTGCTTTAAAAATATAAGAATCATACCTTACTATTTCTACTTAACAAAAATTCCATCTTTTCTGTTTTTAAAAATATGATCTTTATTTTCAAGTTCAAATCTTTTTCTATTAAGAGATCAAACCCCTTTTTTTCTCTATCTCAAAGTTTAAAATAAAATCAGTTTTCTTTTCCTTTTCAAATCAGTTTTTATTTTCTTTTCAAAACAGTTTTTCAAAACAGTTTTTCAAAACAGTTTTTGTTTTTAAAATGCAGTTTTGCCTTTTTAAAAATGCAGTTTTTTTTTTTTTTCCTTTATCCTTTTCAAATCAGTTTTTAAACTCTTAAAATTCAGTTTTTTTTAAACTTTTAAAATCCAGTTTTTTTTAAACTTCTAAAAATCCAGTTTTTTTTAACTTTTAAAACCAGTTTTTAAACTTCTATAAATCCAGTTTTTTTTAACTTCTAAAAATCCAGTTTTTAAACTTTTAAAAATCCAGTTTTTAAACTTTTAAAAATCCAGTTTTTAAACTTCTAAAAATCCAGTTTTTAAACTTCTAAAAATCCAGTTTTTAAACTTCTAAAAATCCAGTTTTTAAACTTCTATTAATATAAAAAAAAAAGAAAACAAATAAATTGAAAAACGACTTACAGGGGGGACTCGTCGACGGCTCGGAGGGGATGCGGGGTTGACTGGGCGGAGGCGAAGATGGTGGTTGCGGTGTTCATCGGTGGCGGTCTTCGAGGGGAGCGTGGTGGTCTTCGCGGTGGGGTTTTGAGCTTCGTGAGTTGGGAGGAGGGAGAGGAGAGGGCAGAGGGTCGGGTTTGAAGCGGAGGAGGGCGGTGGTCCTCCTGGGAGGCGGCGCCTGAGGCGCGGCGGCCTCGCTGGCCGCGGCGGCGCGATTCGCCCCCCACCCCGTCGCCTTTCTCTTTTTTTTTTTTTTTATTTGAAATCGATTTGAGAAAAAAACAAAAGGGGGGGGCCAGCGGGTTTTTAAGGGGAAGGGGTATATTTTATATTTTTTTTTATTTTAATTTAGTTATTTAATTCAATTTAAAGTTGACTTTTCGTTTTAACTCGAAATCAAGCCCACCGACTGTCGCCCCTAGCTAATTACCCCCATTCCGAACACAATGGGATATGTAACGTAAGCTGATCTGATCGCTTTGATCAGTTTCTGTTGAATTTACATTTAAATCATTATATTGAATTTTAAACGTACATTTCTAATTACCGGGGTCACATACTAACTAGAAAAATTCCAGAAAAATATTTTCTAGCTTCGTATTGACGATGCGGTCCTAACAAAACTAGTTTCGTCGAATTCCGAGACCGTTTGAAAAATGGCCAATTTCCAGTCGATTAAAATCAACTGAAAATGGTCAAACGCATTTTCCTTTGCCACGCTCACATATTGATTCGAAAAATTATGAAATTTGGAATCTAGCAATAACTCGACATCACGGACCCAACAAAACTGGTTTCGTCGTAATCCAAGGTCGTTTGCAAAATTGCTATTTTTAAGGGCCTTATATATATAAAAATATATATAAATTCCACAGCGACTATTTCTAATTTTTAACTGGACATATCTTATCATTTCTAAGATGAAATCCCAGTTTGTTAACTTCATTACAAAGATATAGTTATACAGATTCAAATATTTCTTGTTTCGTTCAATTCTGACTTATATTGAATTCTGTATATTCATTTGAAATTAGAAATCGAATTTTCGAACTACCGCGCCATTTTCAATTCCTTTTATAATTATATATAATTATTTATATTCTAACGACGACGCGTATAAATATATACGTTCGAATTATATTCAAAACAGATTTCTCGTCGATATTATTTAAAATAATCTATTTTAAATATTCAAAATTCGCTAAAATTGCCAAAATAAAATTTTTAAACTGGCCCAGATTTTCGGGTTGTTACACAACTTATACAATGCTTATACATGAGGTGTACAATGCTTATATAACTCATACATCGACCGTATAATTTATACATCGTTATTCCATATCGTTTATAATTCAGAAATCTCACATTGGGTTCCACTCCTCCAAAAATTGTAGGAAGCTCAGAAAAATATCCGGTTTCTTCTAGAATGTAGAAGACGTCCTCACGGTCCCGGTGTCTCTAGTTTCGTTGGATTTCGACAAAATAGCAAAAAGATATGATTTTTATCGTGAAATCAAAATCCGTAGCGCTTTTCAAGTGTTATAAACGGTTTAAATATCTCACTGCCGTACCTTTCAGAAATGGTCCTAAACTAGGTTTGCGATTTCTGCTAAAATCATTGCACGACACAAAGATCAGGCTGTGCCACTTGGAAGAGGGAGGAACAGCGCCGGAACGGGGGGTGGAGCGGCTATGATCGGTGGTCGGAGTTGATCTCGGTGGCTGTTCAAAGTCATGGGTTTCAGGAGCTCGGTTCGAATAGGATACACCACGATAATACCCAAATCTTGTATGGATCTGAAGATGATGTAGAGATCTACAAAATTCGCAACTGGGCCGTATGATTTTATTACGAATTCCAATCCAAACCCAATGACTATCGTCCCTAGCTAAATACCCCATTCCGGACACAATGAAATATGTTTCGTAGGCCCATTCGACTAGTTCAGTCAGTTATTCTTCAAATTAAAATATAAAACATTCAATATTTGATTTGAACGTACATTTCAATTTGCCGGGACCACATACTGATCCCAAAAATTCCAGAAAAATAAATCTAGCTATGTTTCGATGATACGATCCCAATAAAACTGATTTCGTCGAATTTGGAGACCATTTCGAAAATGGCCATTTTCTGGTCGATCCAAACTGACAGAAATTAACCAAACACATTTTACTTTTCCACGCCCACATATTAACTCCAAAAATTATGGAATTTGGAATCTAACAATAATTTAGCATTCTGAATCCAACAAAATTGGTTTCGTCGAAAACAGAGGTCGTTTGCAAAATGTCTATTTTCAAGGGCTATATAAACTCCATAGCGACCTTTCTGAAAATTCGTTTGGCCATGATTTTTGATTCCCACTATGAAATTCTGATTTTCCAGATTTATTAGAAAGATATTCATAAACTGATTTAAATATTTTTGGTTTCACTAAAATCCGTTTTATTTTGCACCTGATACAGTCAATCAAAGTTCGAATTCCAATTTTCAAACTGTCGCGCCATTTCAGGCCTTGTTTTATAATTAAAATAAATATATTTATTTTCCAACATTGATTCAAATAGACTTTTGGTCGTTATTATTTAAAATAATTTATTCTAAATATTCAAAATCCACTAAAACAGCCAAATTAAAATTTTTAAATTGGTTCTGATTTTCCGGGTTGTTATAATCTCACCCACTTAAAATCTTTTCGTCCCCAAAAAGGAACGAAGTCGAAAGTTGTTTAATTAACCAAGTCAACTTTCATTCCGGCTTTCATTCTTCAACTTTTCAGTTTCTAAAAATTTTCCAATTCTTCAAAAAAATTGGCCAACACCCTAAATTTCGCCATTACCTCCTTTGTGTGGGGAGGGGTTTGGAAATTTATTAGGCCGTATTAGACACCCAATAAATCCTAATAAGCATGCATATATTTATAGTGATATATTCTGGTGTCCACAGGGGAGTGTGTATAGATCATAACTCCAGAGAATAAATTCTCATCACCCTACAAAAGGTTTTTGTGCCTTAATGACCAGAGAGACGTGTTTATTGTCATCTCCAGAACCGTGTGGGGTTTTTATTAATCTGGCAATTTACTATTATATTTTATATAGTCAATATCAGTTATCAGTTCAACCTGCAATATATAATCATCACCATACAAGCCTCTCGCTCGTATGGTAAACCTTCAACCTTGTCACATAAGCTCCAAATGCTTATGTGGTATATGATGAAGTATGCTATCTTCAAGAAGTATGCCATATAGTGTAGTTCAAAATTAATTGTTACTATCCTATGGCGATGTTTATTATTTCACACAGAACAACCAGCACTCTGCATCCAATGGCATTCACAGGAGTTGATATAATAATAAAATTAAGCATCTAACTCATTAAGGTTTACCTATTTGTCGGGCACGCAAATAATTTCTTTACTCAACAGCGAATCCATTTACCTGTTCAGACATATGTAATGTACATGCATATATTTCTATCTATTTTAAATCAGTTCAATATTTGATTCACTTTGCATAAATTTACTTTTCATTTTCCTATTGATTATATTATTCCAATGTGATTTAGTTTAAACTAACAATCACTCCACACAAACAACAATCAATTTATTTTTTAACCTTTTCAAATATATAGTAATTAATTCATATACTCTTTTAAAATCATTCAGACTATATGATTAAAAAAATTACATCCATGAAAAGGAAACAACAACCAAGTAGAAAACAATAGGGAAATGCAAAATATGGTAAATGTACCTTGCACGAGAGTTAATCAGAGATATCCACCCTGCATTTGGGATAGGCTTTCTTAATGCTCTCCTTAGTTTCCCATGTATATTCTCGCAGATCTCCACTCCATTGCACTTTGACTAAGTGAACCTTCTTGTTCCTCATCTCTTTAGTTCCTTTGCCAATAATCTTTATCAGCTCTCTTCTAACAGATAATTCTGGAGTAATTTCCAAATCTTGTTGCGCGGCTTCTTCCACAACCAAGTCTGGATCATGCACATGCTTCGAAGTTGAGATACGTGAAACACATCATGTATTCCAGGTAACCAATCAGGCAATTGAACCCTATAATCAAGCGTTCCAATCCGTTCGAGCACAGGAAATGGACCAATAAATCTGGGTGCCAATTTCCCTGTTTTACCAAATCGGACTACTCCTCTCATCAGAGAAACCCTCAGATGCACATAGTCACCAACACAGAAAGACAAATCTCTCCTCTCGAATTTTCATAACTCTTCTGTCGGCTTTGAGCCGCTAGTAAACGTTTCTTAATGAAATCGACTTTGTCTGCAGCCTCACGAATCATATCGGGTCCCAATACAAGTCTATTACCAGGTTCTACCCAACAAGCGGGAGATCTGCACAGTCGACCATACAATGCTTCGAATGGTGACATTTTCAGGCTCTCTTGGTAGCTGTTATTGTATGAGAACTCATCCAAATGCAAGTGGTCTTCCCATGATCCGCCGAAATCAATAACACAAGCCCGCAATAAATCTTCTAGAATACGATTCACACTCTTAGTTTGACCATCTGTTTGAGGATGATAAGCGGTGCTCAAGTTCAGTTTCGTTCCCAATTCTACTTTGAATGCTTCCCAGAATTTACTAGCAAAAATCAGTTCATGATCACTAACGATTCTCATGGGAACTCCATGGAGTTTAACAATTTCTTTAAAATAAATCTGCGCCAAACTCTGAGCAGTTCCATTCGATCTATCAGGTATGAAATGGGCGGTCTTCGTGAAACGATCTACGATCACCCAAATACTGTCATTTCCTTTCCGAGTTCTGGGAAAACCATCTATGAAATCCATAGAAATTTGTTTCCACTTCCAACCTGGAACTTCCAACGGTTGCAGCAATCCGGCGAGTTTCTGTTGGTCGCTCTTAACTTGTTGACAAGTAGAACACCTGCTAACATATATAAAGATGTCTCTTTTCATCGCCTTCCACCAAAAGGTTTGCTTGAGGTCATTATACATTTTACTAACCCCTGGATGGATGCTCAGTTTGGACTTGTGGCACGTGCCCAATACTTCTCTTTTGAGCTCAAGGATGTCAGGAACACAAATTCTTCCTTTCAATCTCAGAACTCCTGCGCTATCCACTTGGAAACTGGGGACTTCGCCCTTTTGAATTCTTTTGACCATCTCTTTAACAAAACTACCGTCTTTCTGAAGAATAGATATTTTTTCAATCAACAATGGTGTAATGATAATATTGGCGATGATCACATTCTTTCTGCTGAGTGCATCAGCCACAACATTGGCTTTCCCCAGAGTATACAAAATATCAAGATCATATGCTGCGAGGAATTCTAACTAACACTACTGCCTCATATTCAGATCTTTCGGGGTGAATAAATATTTCAATGATTGATGATTAGCATATAATTCGAATTTCTCACCCAATAGATAATGCCTCCAGGTCTTCATAGCAAACACGATAGCTAGCAATTCAAGATCGTGAGTTGCATAGTTCATCTCATGTGGTTTCAACTGATGGCTAGTATAAGCAAGTACTTGGCCTCTTTGCATTAACGTTGCACCAAGACTTTCTTTAGAAGAATCTGTCCAGACGTTCAAGTCTTGATTGCCATCAATAATTGTTAGCACTGGAGCAGTCGTCAATCTTAACTTCAACTTCTGGAAAGTTGCCTCACATTCTGGAGTCCAATTGAATCTTGAATGTTTCTTAGTAAGCTTCGTTAAGGAACTAGATATCTTCGAAAAATCCTTAACAAACTTCCGATAATAACTAGCTAATCCAAGAAAACTTCGGACTTCTGTGGGCGTAGTTGGCTGCTTCCAATTCTGAATAGCTGTGATTTTACTGGGATCCACATAAATTCCTTCTTTTGATACAACGTGGCCAAGAAACTTTACTTCTTCTTGCCAGAATATACATTTAGAAAATTTGGCTTTTAAAACATTCTTTATGAGAATTTACAACACTTATTACAAATGTTTTTCATGCTCGCTTTCTGACTTAGAGAAGATCAATATGTCATCAATGAAAACCAGTACGAATTTATTCAATACTTCTCTGAATACTTTGTTCATTAGATCGGAAAAATAAGCTGGAGCGTTACATAAGCCGAACGGCATTACTAACCATTCGTAGAATAAATCTGGACCCCTGAATGATGTCAAAGGAACACACTCCTTGGAAATACGAAGTTGATGGAAACCTATATCTAGGTCCATTCGTGAAAATACTTGTGCGCCATTCAATCGATCCAACAAATCATCAATCCGCGGCAATGGATATTTATTCTTTAATATCTGCTTACTCAAGTCACGATAATCCACACATAGCCTGAGAGTACCATCTGACTTTGGGACAAACACCACTACTGCTCCCCAATCAGAGAAACTAGGCCTAATAAAACCCTTCCATACAAGCTGTCGAGTCTGATTGTCTAACTCTTCTTTTTCCTTCAAGGTCATTCTTCGAATAGCGTGAACTACTGGCCTTGCATTCGGAATTAAAGCAATCTTGAAATTTATTGCTCTACGCGGAGGTAAGCTAACAACTTCTTCGAACACATCCGCATAGTTCTTGACGACAGGAACATTTTCTATGTCGACTGAAATATTCTTCGTAATGACAAGAACAGGTTCTAATTGAGCAAGAGAAATATCCTGAGCTGCCCAAAAGTCTTTTCTATCAGAATTCGAACCTTCACATGGAATGGTTATATACTCCCCGAATTTTGTATTTGCCGAAACAACTCTCTCGGCGCATTTAACCTCGGCTTCATATTTGGTTAACCAGTCCAATCCTAGAATAAGATCAAATTCTTTAAAATGGTAGGGAACCGATAACGGGAAAAAGAGACATGCACCCCACAAATCCAGCTAAGATCGAGGGAACCCCCAACCGGATTATGGACAGTCATGGGTGCTTTAAGCTTTGTCAGATTCAAATCCAGTTTCTTAACCGCATTTCTTGTAATAAAGCTTCGCGACGCGCCTGTATCTAACAGTACTTTAATTGGAATATTTTTGACAGTAGGTGTGCCTTCCAAAACATCTGGCCTCGCGTTACTAGCTGAGGGTGCCAGAGTTTCTGCTACTTCATTTACCTGCATTATTTCAGATTTCTGTGATAGCTGGAAATTCTTCGCAATATGACTGGCCTCGTGGCATTTATAGCATCCCCTATTCTCTTGAAACCCCTTCTTGGATTTAAATCCACTCTTTAATCACTTCTTTATGGGTCCACAGTTTATCGCCAAATGCCCTTTCCGATTACAGTTAGAGCAGGTGGCAGTTGTTACTGGTCCTTTCTCAGATTTAAACTTTTTCCTATTGAATCTAGGTGTAACACCCCGTAATTTTATAACATTAAAATTCACAAATTAAAGTATACTTAATTTTTAGAAAAGAATTAAGTGAAATGGGTTGCGCAGAGAAATATATATATATATATATATATATATATATATAAATTAAAAATTAAATAAATAAATATGCCAAAAAGTTCAAAACAACGAATTGGGAGGGGGGAATGACCGAACCGGCCCATTTTAGAGGTCGACCCGAGCCTCGCTGGGTCGACTAGGGGTTAATCCAGGGTGTTTGGCTGTCAACCCGTGGGCCGATTCGCTCAAATGCAGATTTTGCATTTGGTTGGTTCTCATGGTTCAGGGTTAATCTAATGGTCCTAAATAACTTCCGACACCTATAAATACATCCTAATGCTAACCCTAAACCTAATTAAAATTGAAACTAAAGTCGTTATGCCGTCGCCATTGAACTCAGTGTAGCCGCCGCCAACTAAAGAGGAAGATAGCTAATCAATTCAACCTAATTCAAGCTTAGAGCTTCAACAACGAATCAACTAACGTCACTACAACAATTCTGCATCATGTTTGATCAATTGTTCATAATTCTTTAACCACGAAAGGCAAGTTCGATTTCTCTAACCAAGATAATTATTAAATTAAGTAAGATTAGATATAATTGTGGATTATATGGATATGATGTGAATTATTGACCGTATGATATGATTATGTTGTTAAATTGTGATGTTATCATACATGTTGTAAAGTTATGATCTATGTTGTAATTCCATGATTGGCTTAAGTATAATCAAATCATCATGTTGTTTAAATGCTAGTTTGGTTATGTTGATTCATATGATAGATCATATGTATGTATGCAAGTTTAGATGTTGATTTAGACATAAATCACATGCAAGTTAGTAAAGATTATGACATCTATTTTAGATCAAAAGTTAGGCTATGACATGTATGAGTTATATGCTAAATCTTTACATGCTAGTTTATATGTTTAGAGGTAAATTTACACCATTATTATGTTGCATAAATCACATATGCAAGTTTATATAAAAATATGAGTTTGGAATATGAATCATGTTATGCAAGTTTGTGGTTATTGCCTATGTAAATTTTGTGATGAAAATCTTATTCATAACATGCAGGTTCATACCTTTTAGGCCTATGTTTAGATCTATGATTTTATGCAAGTTATGTGGTAAATTCTCATATGCAAGTTAGGCCTATTTTGTATGTTATGTGAATATGTGGTGTTTTTCCCTTTTTCATGTGTTAGACTATTTCTTAGTCTATCATATATTCTATGCGAACGGACGCCGCGGGGGTTATGGGGTAAATATTGATTATGTTAATAAATGTTAATTGGCATGTAATAGCCTTAAAAGAGGCATATATGTAAATTGAGATATTAATTGGAAAAGTGATATATGGACATAATTAATGTGAATTATGGTCATAAAGATAATTGGAATTTTATTAACATATTTGATTAGGAATAATTAATCCAAATTTGGGATGAAAATATTGATTATGTTAATAAATGTGAATTGGCATGTAAATGAGGCATATAACGAATTTGAGATATTAATTAAGGTGAATTGCCTTAAAAGGCGAAAAATTTAATGAAGGCATTAATTGGAAAATTAATGTGTAGTAATGGACATAGTTTAATTATGGACATAGATTAATTTGAATTTGAATAGGGATATTAAATATTGGGAATTGGCACAAATGCCTAAAAAGGCATGAAATTAATTTGAGATGTAAATTGGTACAATTTATGTACCATAAATAGTGGACATAATTAAGGTGACATATTTATAAATAAATAAATATGGAAATGATTTGTAATTTGAATAGGGAAAGTAATTCAAATATTGGGGGAAATTAATTATGTATAATTAATTGCCTAAGACACGAGGTTGGACTCATTTGTGGTGTAAGACTGCCCGGACCCGCCCGGCAAATCCAGCAGCCACAAATGGTAGCCCAATGTGAGAGGTCAAAAGCCCAAACTAAATGCATAACAATTGTATGGACACGAGGTTAGGCTCGTTTGTGGTGTAAGACTGCCCGGACCCGCCCGGCAAATCCAGCAGCCACAAATGTCAGTCTAATGTGAGAGGTCCTACAGGGGTTACGATAGTAATAAATTAAGAAACATTTAACCAAAGTAAATATGTAGTGGGACATGAGGGGGTTAAGTGGGTGCCTTGGGTGGCATGAGGAATCTAGTGGGTGACATGTGGGTGACATGAGGATGTCATGAGAAATACGTTTAGAAAAATGGAGTAATTTGAATATAAACAATTATGACATGTAATTCAAATTGTTGGATAAAATAGGTATTGACACCTATGAAGGGAAAGGTTTTAATTAATTGATTAATTAATTAAAAATGGACATGGTAAATGAAATGGACTACTTAACCAAATCTGATCCCTAGGGATTGTAAGAATTTAAGTTTAAGTTGGGGGTTAAGTAAACTGGGTTATACGGAATGAGTGGGTTAAGTAAATCTTGGGTAGGTGGGTAATATCAATACATATAGGCCCACAAACTTAACCATAAATTAATATGTCTGAACCAGTGAGAGGGTTAAGTAAATCTTGGGTAGGTGGGTAATATTTGTGTATATAGGCCCACAGACTTAACCAATACAACCTGTTAATTAAACAAAAGGGTGAGACTAGGTTAAATTAGAAAACACTTAACCAAATTTATACATGTAAGTGGACATGGGGTTAAGTGGGATGTATTAGAGGGGACCAAGCCTAGGTGGGAAGCTTGGTGGGGGCCCTTTTCAGTCCAGTAGCCCATTAAGTATCTTTGTGAGCTCGACCCAAGTCGAGGACGGGACACGCCTACTGGGCCTGATTGTTAGAGGCCAAAATGGGTTAGCGGTGGCAACGCAAGTCCAACGGGGTCATGTGCGTGCGTGGGCCCGGGCTGGTAGGTAAGACGTTGTTGCATCGTGTAGGTATAAGCCGTGCATCCTTAAGTTGTATTGGGTTGCCACTTTAGGGGAGTGATACACCCCACTGTGGGACCAGCACGGGTATCTACGAGTTAGGGAGCCGATCAAATGGGGCAGGGTAGTGGGTACATCTAGTGGAGATAGGAGCAGACGGCACCTATGTAGTCAGCTAGGGGTACACGAAGCTACCATTATTAATTAATCATTAAAGGGGTACACCTAGTGGAGATAGGAGTAGGCGGCACCTATGACGTCAGCTAGGAGTACATGGAATTACCATTGAAGGGGTACATCTAGTGGGGATAGTGGGTACATCTAGTAGTACACGAAGCTATCATCATTCTATTTAGTCAAGAGGGATCAAGTTTCTAGAGTGACTAGTATGGGTGCAGTTAGTGTTAGTACAGTACAGTACGGTACAGTACGGTAGAGTATAGTAATTACCCTATATTGATTAGGAAGCGCCTTTAACGTTATCTTTGATCATCCTATTATTTTTGGTTGCTTGGTCTTGCCATTAATTCACAGTCATTTCCTTATTTACCAAGCTTATGTCTTATCCTAGTTACTTTGATAATTATATTGTTGGAGTTATCGGACTTGCCAGACTTTATGTCTGACCCCCTTTGTTTCCACCTCTTTTCTTCCTCCCCCCCCCCCAGGTTCTTAGGGTGGGAAGCTTGATTTGGATCTCTTTGGGAGCACTTGGATTTGGATTGCTGAAGTAAAGCTCAACCTATCTCTTTTATGGCTATTTATGGGATTATGCTTTTTATATTATGTACTCTGATTTTATCAAGATGGATATTATGTACTTGACTTTAGTCTTTGGGTTTTGGTGATGTAACCAAACATATTTACCTTCCGTTGCAATAAATAAAGTTTTAAATTTTCAAGTACTATTTCATATCTATCTTGTTGTGATTTTCTGTTCTATATTCACTTAAAACGCTCCATAGAAGTTAATGCATTCCCTTTTGTGAGTGACATTAATGGACATGGGGTGTTACACGTGGTATCAGAACTGAAGGTTACCAGAACAGATAAGATATTTTGAGAAACTATTTTTCAAAAGCATTTTATAAAGAATACTTTCAAAAATATGTTTGTAGAAGAGTATTTTTGAAAGAAAGGTTTGTTTTAAAAAACATAATCCCCAAGAGCCATATATCCTTCCTTCGACTCTCTGTTTTGAATCTCTTCCTCTTTCTCTTTTTTGGATTTCCCCTCCACGTATAGATGCTTTTTCTAAGATAAATAGGGACTTCCATACGAAGGACGAAAAACCACTTCAAGGGACTTAGACGTTTGACGGGCAAGAAGTTAGTTCAAGGAAGTGGAGGGCTTGTTGATACCTTTAAGGTAGACGATGGGAGGAAGGTTCAAATAGCTGTTGGTTAATGAAGGACGAAACCTCATCTTGGTGGAAAGTCACGAATGGGGAATGTGAACAAGAAGGCTAGTAGTTATCCTTTTGGAGAAATAGGACACCTTATTAGGATTGTCCAAAGAGGCAAGGGCAAAGTACAGGATCTTCTGGAGGGTAGATATTTTCCCTCACGGTTGGTATACCTGATAGGGGTAGGACCGTCCAGGTAGAAATTTGGTTTCCTTTATCATCCTGTTCGAACTTTGTTTGATTCTGGCGCTTCATACTCGTTAGTATCTGCTTCGTTAGTTGAAAACACTGCACCTAAATACTAGTCTAGTTAAGGATCCCATCCTAGTCTCAAATCTTTTTGGTGGTTCGGCTCATCCTTCAATGGTTTGTCGGGATTTGAGAGTGTCTATCTTGGACGTTGGATTTGAATGCAACGCCTTCGTTCTTGGTTTCACGGGCTATAGTTTGATTCTAGGGGTGGATTGGCTACCCAGGCGGGGTGCCATCCTAGATAGTGAAAGGAGGGTAGTTAGACTATTTATTCATTATGGAAAGACCCTCATATTTCTTGTGACCCTAGGGGTTCAGTGACGTTTAGCTGTCTCGAATATCTTGACGTATCCAACGGTGATTTGGAATCTTTTCGTGTGGTCCGTGAGTATAGTGACGTCTTCGATGAAGTGCGGGGTTTACCTAGAGGCACGAGGTATTCGTGTGTGCCTAGGGGATAATGCAAAGTCAGTTAGGTGATTAGTGATGGTTTTGAAGCAAGACTGGCGAGGACAGCCAGAGTCGGTTAAGTGCCCAATTATTTGTTTTGCTAGTATCATCTCACGTAGACTGTCTGAAATCGGAGGAGGTATTCCTTGGGTGCTTGTCTGATATTGGTTTAGGCCTTTGGGGCTTGTGCTTGGGGGATATCGAGTTCGAATAGGATGGCTTGCGTGGGAGATGGATAGTTGCGATGAGTTCACATGGATAGTATCTCGATAGATTTTGTTGATGGATTACCAAGATCGAGGAAGGGTAATACGGGGATTTGGGTTATAGTAGATAGACTTACTAAGAGCGTCCATTTTATTCCCGTGAAGAGTAAGAGGACTGCTCCATGGTTAGCTTCTGTATACGTCCGAGAGATAGTTCGTTTGCATGGTGTTCCTTCTAGCATAGTAAGCGACCGCGATCCTATCTTCACTAGCGAATTTTGGAGGAGCTTACAAGAAGCGGTAGGGACTCAGTTATGTTTGAGCACCGCATATCATCCTCAGACGGACGACCAAACCGAGAGGGTGAATCGTATTCTAGAGGACCTTTTGAGGCTATGTATCCTAGACTTTGGGGGTACATGGGAAGAGCATCTTCCATTGGTGGAGTTCGCATATAATAATAGCTTTCAGTCTAGCATTGGCATGGCACCTTTCGAAGCTCTTTATGGACGACCTTGTCGTTCACCTACACGTTGGTGGGAATCTACGGATAAGATCTTACTTGGGCCCGATATGATTAGAGAGATTTCGGAGAAGATTGATTTGATTCGAAGAAGGATGAAGGCAGCGCAAGATAGGCAGAAATCTTATGCGGATAAGAGGAGTTGCCTGAGAGACTTAGTGGTGTACACGACGTATTCCATGTATCACATTTGAGGAAGTGTTTACACGAGATCGCGGAGGTAGTGGAGCCGAGCTTGCTTAGAGAGGTGGAAATAGAGCGTGATGCGACGATTCGACGAGCTCCTACATGCATTCTTGGGTCGGAGATCAAGAAGTTGAGAAATCGAGAGGTCAGACTAGTCAAAGTACAATGGGGAGACGATGAGAGTAACGCTACTTGGGAGACGGAAGAGAAGATGCGTTCATTGTACCCTTTTCTTTTCGAGGGTATGTCTTTTAATTTCTCCTTTATCGCTTAGCTTGTGCTTATCTTATCTTTAGTATGTCCTCTCGCTAGTATCTTTGACCTTCAGTTAGGGAAATCCTATGGTTGAAACATGTGTTTGAGACATGTTATGTATGATGGATGCAAAGTGGATGCAAGTGTTCGCTAGTGGTTGCTCGTGGATGCATATACACACACTATTAGGCACCAGATCGGCTCAGTCACTTCATATTGCATATTGCATATATATGGATGTATTTAGTAAAATGGATGTATAATGGTTGTATTATCATATGGTTGCTGCATTCGGGTGGATGGTTGTGCACGCATATAGAATTAATATGTATCATTAGGAATCTTTTGCATACATATTGGACGCATGGCACTATCATGAATTGCACTAAGGAGTTCGACTGAATCAGTAGACCGCCAAATTATGCATTAGATATGGACATATACACACACTGTGCATATAAACATTAAAGCTTTAGAAGTCTTTTAAGGATAATGGATGCTGGTGTTTGATGGTTGAGTAGATGGACGATTAGATGGTAGGATATACATTCTTCTTGACTTGGAGATTTCGGGGACGAAATCCTTTAAGGAGGGGAGAATATAACACCCTGTAATTTTATAACATTAAAATTCACAAATTAAAGTATACTTAATTTTTAGAAAAGAATTAAGTGAAATGGGTTGCGCAGATAAATATATATATATATATTGATATATATATATATTGATATATATATATATATATATAAATTAAAAATTAAATAAATAAATATGCGAAAAAGTTCAAAACAGCAAATTGGGAGGGGGGAATGACCGAACCGGCCCATTTTTGAGGTCGACCCAAGCCCTGCTGGGTCGACTAGGGGTTAATCCAGGGTGTTTGGTTGTCAACACGTGGGCCGATTCGCTCAAATGCAGATTTTGCATTTGGTTGGTTCTCATGGTTCAGGGTTAATCTAATGGTCCTAAATAACTTCCTACACCTATAAATACATCCTAATGCTAACCCTAAACCTAATTAAAATTGAAACTAAAGCCGTTATGCCGTCGCCATGGAACTCGGTGTAGCCGCCGCCAACTAAAGAGGAAGATAGCTAATCAATTCAACCTAATTCAAGCTTAGAGCTTCAACAACGAATCAACTAACGTTGCTACAACAATTCTGCATCAAGTTTGATCAATTGTTCATAATTCTTTAACCACGAAAAGCAAGTTCGATTTCTCTAATCAAGATAATTATTAAATTAAGTAAGATTAGATATAATTGTGGATTATATGGATATGATGTGAATTATTGACCGTATGATATGATTATGTTGTTAAATTGTGATGTTATCATATATGTTGTAAAGTTATGATCTATGTTGTAATTCTATGATTGGCTTATGTATAATCAAATCATCATGTTGTTTAAATGCTAGTTTGGTTATGTTGATTCATATGATAGATCATATGTATGTATGCAAGTTTAGATGTTGATTTAGACATAAATCACATGCAAGTTAGTAAAGATTATGACATCTATTTTAGATCAAAAGTTAGGCTATGACATGTATGAGTTATATGCTAAATCTTTACATGCTAGTTTATATGTTTAGAGGTAAATTTACACCATTGTTATGTTGCATAAATCACATATGCAAGTTTATATAAAAATATGAGTTTGGAATATGAATCATGTTATGCAAGTTTGTGGTTATTGCCTATGTAAATTTTGTGATGAAAATCTTATTCATAACATGCAGGTTCATACCTTTTAGGCCTATGTTTAGATCTATGATTTTATGCAAGTTATGTGGTAAATTCTCATATGCAAGTTAGGCCTATTTTGTATGTTATGTGAATATGTGGTGTTTTTTCCTTTTTCATGTGTTAGACTATTTCTTAGTCTATCATATATTCTATGCGAACGGACGCCGCGGGGGTTATGGGGAAAATATTGATTATGTTAATAAATGTGAATTGGCATGTAATAGCCTTAAAAGAGGCATATATGTAAATTGAGATATTAATTGGCAAAGTGATATATGGACATAATTAATGTGAATTATGGTCATAAAGATAATTGGAATTTTATTAACATATTTGATTAGGAATAATTAATCCAAATATGGGATGAAAATATTGATTATGTTAATAAATGTGAATTGGCATGTAAATGAGGCATATAACGAATTTGAGATATTAATTAAGGTGAATTGCCTTAAAAGGCGAAAAATTTAATGAAGGCATTAATTGGAAAATTAATGTGTAGTAATGGACATAGTTTAATTATGGACATAGATTAATTTGAATTTGAATAGGGATATTAAATATTGGGAATTGGCACAAAAGCCTAAAAAGGCATGAAATTAATTTGAGATGTAAATTGGTACAATTTATGTACCATAAATAGTGGACATAATTAAGGTGACATATTTATACATAAATAAATATGGAAATGATTTGTAATTTGAATAGGGAAAGTAATTCAAATATTGGGGGAAATTAATTATGTATAATTAATTGCCTAAGACACGAGGTTGGACTCATTTGTGGTGTAAGACTGCCCGGACCCGCCCGACAAATCCAGCAGCCACAAATGGTAGCCCAATGTGAGAGGTCAAAGGCCCAAACTAAATGCATAACAATTGTATGGACACGAGGTTAGGCTCGTTTGTGGTGTAAGACTGCCCGGACCCGCCCGGCAAATCCAGCAACCACAAATGTCAGTCTAATGTGAGAGGTCCTACAGGGGTTACGATAGTAATAAATTAAGAAACACTTAACCAAAGTAAATATGTAGTGGGACATGAGGGGGTTAAGTGGGTGCCTTGGGTGGCATGAGGAATCTAGTGGGTGACATGTGGGTGACATGAGGATGTCATGAGAAATACGATTAGAAAAATGGAGTAATTTGAATATAAACAATTATGACATGTAATTCAAATTGTTGGATAAAATAGGTATTGACACCTATGAAGGGAAAGGTTTTAATTAATTGATTAATTAATTAAAAATGGACATGGTAAATGAAATGGACTACTTAACCAAATCTGATCCCTAGGGATTGTAAGAACTTAAGTTTAAGTCGGGGGTTAAGTAAACTGGGTTATACGGAATGAGTGGGTTAAGTAAATCTTGGGTAGGTGGGTAATATTAGTACATATAGGCCCACAAACTTAACCATAAATTAATATGTCTGAACCAGTGAGAGGGTTAAGTAAATCTTGGGTTGGTGGGTAATATTTGTGTATATAGGCCCACAGACTTAACCAATACAACCTGTTAATTAAACAAAAGGGTGAGACTTGGTTAAATTAGAAAACACTTAACCAAATTTATACATGTAAGTGGACATGGGGTTAAGTGGGATGTATTAGAGGGGACCAAGCCTAGGTGGGAAGCTTGGTGGGGGCCCTTTTCAGTCCAGTAGCCCATTAAGTATCTTTGTGAGCTCGACCCAAGTCGAGGACGGGACACGCCTACTGGGCCTGATTGTTAGAGGCCAAAATGGGTTAGCGGTGGCAACGCAAGTCCAACGGGGTCATGTGCGTGCGTGGGCCCGGGCTGGTAGGTAAGACGTTGTTGCATCGTGTAGGTATAAGCCGTGCATCCTTAAGTTGTATTGGGTTGCCACTTTAGGGGAGTGACACACCCCACTGTGGGACCAGCACGGGTATCTACGAGTTAGGGAGCCGATCAAATGGGGCAGGGTAGTGGGTACATCTAGTGGAGATAGGAGCAGACGGCACCTATGTAGTCAGTTAGGGGTACACGAAGCTACCATTATTAATTAATCATTAAAGGGGTACACCTAGTGGAGATAGGAGCAGGCGGCACCTATGACGTCAGCTTGGAGTGCATGGAATTACCATTGAAGGGGTACATCTAGTGGGGATAGTGGGTACATCTAGTAGTACACGAAGCTATCATCATTCTATTTAGTCAAGAGGGATCAAGTTTCTAGAGTGACTAGTATGGGTGCAGTTAGTGTTAGTACAGTACAGTACGGTACAGTACGGTAGAGTATAGTAATTACCCTATATTGATTAGGAAGCGCCTTTAACGTTATCTTTGCTCATCCTATTATTTTTGGTTGCTTGGTCTTGCCATTAATTCACAGTCATTTCCTTATTTACCAAGCTTATGTCTTATCCTAGTTACTTTGATAATTATATTGTTGGAGTTATCGGACTTGCCAGACTTTATGTCTGACCCCCTTTGTTTCCACCTCTTTTCTTCCTCCCCCCCCCCCCCCGAGGTTCTTAGGGTGGGAAGCTTGATTTGGATCTCTTTGGGAGCACTTGGATTTGGATTGCTGAAGTAAAGCTCAACCTATCTCTTTTATGGCTATTTATGGGATTATGCTTTTTATATTATGTACTCTGATTTTGTCAAGATGGATATTATGTACTTGACTTTAGTCTTTGGGTTTTGGTGATGTAACCAAACATATTTACCTTCCGTTGCAATAAATAAAGTTTTAAATTTTCAAGTACTATTTCATATCAGTCTTGTTGTGATTTTCAGTTCTATATTCACTTAAAACGCTCCATAGAAGTTAATGCATTCCCTTTTGTGAGTGACATTAATGGACATGGGGTGTTACACTAGGCCTCTTTCTGAACTCAGACTTTGTACTTATCTCAGGCTGCATACTAGCCTCTGGCTGTGTACTTGTCTCCGGGCTATCAGTTTCGTATTTCCTTTTGTTGCTAGAATTGGCCCCTTCTTCATCGCCCAAAAGACCTTGCCTATCTAGATCTTCATACTGATAAGCCATATATATCATTTCAGAAAAAGATTCTTGCACATGTGCAGTTACACTACTTTGGTACTTTCTTTGAAGCCCATTAATAAACCTCAGATTCTTCATCTTTGGATTTTGAATTAGATGCGGGGCAAAACGAGAAAGTTCATTGAATTTCTTATGATATTCTGGAATAGTCATATCTCCTTGTATCAGATAGTAGAATTCATCACCTAACCGCTCAGTTGCTTCCGGAGGAATAAACCTTTCATTAAAAATTACTTTGAATCTATCCCAGGTGATATAACCTTCTGGATTATCCTTAATGACCATTTCCCACCAGATTAACGCTTCGTCTTTGAGCGCCCAAGATCCCAGTAATCTTTTTTGATCATCTCTCAGCTTGAAACCTTCAAATATTCTTTCAGCAGAATGCATCCAAGCTTGAGTTTGAATAATGGATTCATAGCCCGAGAACGGTACTCCACCCAGATTTTGATATCTCTTTAATAGAGCTTCTATATTTGATCCTGGCTGTGGGAGCACAACTGGCTCATTAGGTTGTTGAACATAGGATTATTCCTTCTGCTTCTGCCACTCATTTTTCAATGTCTGCAAATAGCAGACAACGTGTTAGGCAAACAGAAAAGGTATTTTTAAAGCATAGAGACATATACTTGAATGTAAATGTGTCTATCGAAGTGTATTTCATTCTGCTACACTCATTCTAGGATATTATTGATCCTATCTGAAATGAGTGATCCATCCTAGAACACTACTGGTTCTATTTCTGACGAGTTCGTTTATATGTTTTATTCCAGAACTAAGCTTAACCAAAGCTCTGATACAACGCTGTGACGACCCCAAAACCCCGTACCACGGTGGCAAGGGTAATCTTTGGAACATAACACATAAACAAATAACAGCAGGGTAGAAATATATAAATACGCCAGATAACGTACAACAGAATATACTGGGAATAATAATCATCAATGTTACACAGTATAAAGGATCATACTTAGTACGAAATATAGTTCAACTTTACATAAAATGTCTACAGCGGAATCAAAACTTAATATGTACAACAGGAGCTGAACAACATAAAAAGAAAGAAGTGATAGAATCCAGCTTCAGCTCCAGCTATTTAGAAAGAGCCCGCTAAAACCTGAATACAAGGCTGCCCGTGTAGGAATAGGGGCACCCGAGTTTGCAAGTGAATCAAACTACGAGTCAGTCATAGGGCTGGTATGAGAAATCTACTTAACTTATTTTAATAATAAGACCAATCACAGGACCACGCCGCTAACGCGGAACGGGTTTACTCCATTGGATTACCGGTGCTCAAAACAAGTAAATCATTTAAACATCGCAATGCTTTTTACAAAAGTGAAGCCATTATAAGACTCAGTTCCCATCACACAATGCAACGCAAACCGGAGGAAAGAGTTTTACCTTATAGTGGCCAAAATATGCTTGACACGAATAAAACAAAAGCATTTGATATTATTACCAGTGTTTATATGTTTCAAAAACAATTTCAATCATAAGTATCAATCATAGATGGCATAAATGCCCCATACCACTATGTATACAATTAGAACCGCACGATGGCATATTTGGAAATTGGATTTTCGTCATGAACCAAGGCAAGGGATCGTCCTTACCGCTTCGAGACGCTCTAGCCCGTGTCTCAAGACCCAGACTCCGGTGGGCCCTTGGATCGTCAGGGTCGGTCCACACGGAGTGGATTAAAATGCCTGAACACTGCGTTTCTCCGCCCTATGGGGCTCGCAAATCAACGTTAAACACAAAGCTAGCTATTTAAAGCCCTGCTTTGATCATCAACCACAAAGTTCTGCTTTTCAACAAAAACTCTAATCATAGCATCTCTGTATGCCTCGTTGTCAATCTACAACGTCAGACACACATCTATTTGCAAGTCCATTCTGGGTCTGAACGAAAACGGAGGCACCTTATTCCTCTTCCGTACACTACAAGAAAACACTGATTTTGCAGCGGAAAAATCCATCGCTAAATCCTCGCTAAAGGCCTGTTAGCGGCAGATTTGCAGCAGAATACGGCTGTCGCTAAAAAACACGTCAGTATTTTAGGCACAATTTTGCGACGGAAATTAACGTCGATTCTCCGTCATTTCACCGTCGTTTTCTGATATATTATCATTTCATTTTAAAATATTTCACCGATGTTTTACCGACGGATATATATAACGTAATAAAATCAGTAAATATTTTTCCGTCGCTAAATGCACGCTATTTAGCGAAGGATTACCGACGGAAATATATAGCAAACATTTTACATTCCAGTTATCCATCGGTAAATCCTAGCTATATAGCGACGGATTACCGACGGAAATATATGCAAATATTTCACATCATTTATAACCATCAAATACATTTATTTCAACAATATTCAACGTTCAATACTCATCGTGCAATGAAACATATATATCAACTAGAAAATTAATGTCACAAAACATTATATAACAATAAAAAATGGTACAATAATTGATAAAATATTCACATAACACCCAACATTCATAACATTATCCGATACAACTAAAAACTAATGACACATAAACAAAAAATTATGTTTACGTAGTTGATGGATCTATGCATCATAATGTCTAAAGTTCAAAAAATAAATTAGAAGAAGAACCAACACATGTATATAAAAAAGCTTCTCATTTTCTGCATGGATCTATGCTGACAGGGCTCGAATGCTTGTCCTCCAATTTGCTTCTTGATCTTGGAATTGTAAGTCTGTAACATAACACCAAAATAAGTTTTAGGAATAAAAAGTAGTCAACTATACATAACAAGCACATTTATCATTATAACTGCTAGCTAGCGTTCACAAATAATTTCAATAAACAGGACTTCCATTGATATTTGAGCTATTTTTTTATGTTGGTATTTTCCATATCACGTAAAATATCACAATACTGATCAGTAGTTGTTCTTTATTTAAAAAGAATCATGCACACTAAATAAAATCATTTAGGCACCAAAAAAGAAATCATGTTTCCTACTATACTGCTAGCAACGAAAACATAGCAGAAGACTAATATGGAAATAAGAAAAACAGGTCAAAGAAAGGTCAGAACTTAAAAGCATGTAAGAAATGAACACATGGGTTGCGCAGTCTTCTAAGCATACCTCCACTTTAAAGCTATCTAGGCTAAATGACTCATTGCGAAATCAGCAGCAAGTAAAGGGCCATATCAAAGAAACTATACGTACATTCTGATATCAAAGAAATTTTATTTCATGAATATTTACTTTTACTTTCTTCAAAAACATACCTGGAGAAGTTTTTTAAGAAGAGCCAAGAAGTTCAAAATTTGCCAAGAAGTTCAAAATTTGCCATTTTGATGTGGTTCCAGGCCTACCTACGCATTCAAAGAAGGGTTAGTAACAAATAAAAATACATAAATTTGGTGCATGACTATAACATAGATAAAAGACAACATATAATGATGAAAACATAATACTAAATATACTGAAAATTATTAAAAACCATAATGTATTTGGTACCATTATGATTACACTATATCTAAACACTTAATAACATGATGATTTTTTGAATTATTGATAGTTATATTCAGTCTAATTTATTGAATTTTCAATAGCCATGTTTACTTGTGTACACATTTTACTTAGTAACATAGACTATACAGCATATTATATCAGACTAACAGTTAATTTGTCCTTAATAAGTTTATGCATGTGTGTGTAGGTATATATAATCACATACCATGATGATTTTTTTTGTCCCTAAAAATTGTAGTACACTAATGGAATCATGTTGTCAAGGTTGGGGAAATAAATAGAATTTTATTTTACAATAGTTGAAAATATAAAAGGCATCAACTTTGAATATTAATATGATATAGTTAAGATTAATATCATATTTTGACCGATGTTCCCTATTGTAAATGAGCAATTGAGTTGCAGAAATAAAAAACATTAAATGGAGATGCAACGCCATTAATTAAATGCGGATAGTCCAATAAATCATATAATAACAAAAACTTAAATTCATGGATACATACTCAGTTTTCAGTTTTGGGACATTGCTTTTAAACCTTATTACAAAAGTATGTGTTTATAGGCTGTATAGTGGTATTATATGTGTAGATCTACTGTGTTTGACCGTATGATACTGAATAATGTTTACTATCTCATAATATCGTTTGTACAGAAATTGGCTCACTAAATTGATTGCTTAATTTTGCTCTGTTATTTTGACCAATCAAATATATCATATCAGGGTTTATAATATTGGAATATGTCAATGTTCCTAAATAAGAATATACTAATATTCTATTTAGTGATTAATTAGATATACCATTTATGTAGTATAGGAAATATCTGAATTTGTACATGATCTTAATATTAACTATTTAAAATGAATTCTTAAGTTGTTACTTTTTTTCAGTTTTAATGTGCAATACCTCTAATGGGAATAAACAAACAGATGTGATTTGATTATTTTCTTTGCTTTGAGGTTGTAAATGAGCAATTGAGTTGCAGAAATAAAAAACATTAAATGGAGATGCAACGCTATTAATTAAATGCGGATAATCCAATAAATCCTATAATAACAAAAACTTAAATTCATGGATACATACTCAGTTTTCAGTTTTGGGACATTGCTTTTAAACCTTATTACAAAAGTATGTGTTTATAGGTTGTATAGTGATATTATATGTGTAGATCTACTGTGTTTGACCATATGATACTGAATAATGTTTACTATCTCATAATATCGTTTGTATAGAAATTGGCTCACTAAATTGATTGTATAATTTTGCTCTGTTATTTTGACCAATCAAATATATCATATCAGGGTTTATAATATTGGAATATGTCAATGTTCCTAAATAAGAATATACTAATATTCTATTTACTGATTAATTAGATATACCATTTATGTAGTATAGGAAATATCTGAATTTGTACAGGATCTTAATATTAACTATCTAAAATGAATTCTTAAGTTGTTACTTTTTTCCAGTTTTAATGTGCAATACCTCTAATGGATATAAACAAATAGATGTGATTTGATTATTTTCTTTGCTTTAAGGTTGTAAACTTATCTTATATGTTCGCGATGAGCATTAGACAGCCTTAGGCATGAAGAAATAGAAAACGTTTTATTAATAAAACATTAACGATTAGTTATTTACATTGTATTAGGATAATGTGTTAGTGGATTAAAGTTTTTGAAAAAAAAAATTAGGAAGAAGTCAACAATGCCCATAATTGTTACCATAGTGGGATTCATGTTACTTCATAAGCATTAGATTAGATATGAAGTTGGATATTTCTTTTAGGATAAGTTTCTTACATTTGGCTTTTATAGAATCATGTCCCTCTTTACTTTGAATATTTATTTTACGTTGCTTCAAGACTGATAAAAATTTCCATAAACCTGACTGTCTTAAACAATGGATAAATAAATATTTCCAGGGTCTACTGACATTACGCAAAGGATCATGAAGTGATATTTTTTCCTAACTTAAAACAAAGAACTAATTGCCAATTTGATAAGTAAATGAATGAATGTTCTTCTACAAAATTATAAAGAGCAACACATTTTTTGAAAGCTTTGCTATTCAAGCAATGATGATACACCATAAAGTGGCAACTACTAAATTTGTATATAGTTTATTACATGCAAAAAAAGAACAGAGATAATTTTGATCTGATTTTATACTTCTCTAACATTGCACCATATGTCATAAATTCATAAATTGGGAATATAACATACCTTACATTGGTCCAGCAAGTGCATTTAGCAAACTTAGATGCATCAAATTGATGGAGACATATTATAGAAAACGGCTAACCAGTAAAGGAAATATGCCGGTGCATTTTAATCTAACAATATCCCTAATTATATTTATTATCAATAGAAAATATTACAACATAGTCTCATTAAACATGCAGACTTAATTAACATTCCATTTTTATACCAGTTGTATTAATTATGGTAAAAGAAACTTGGCTTTCTTTTTTTTGCAAAATTGTATGCTAAATATAATTTTATCTAATTTCTCGTATAATTAAATTCATAGGACATTTCCATATTTTTCATTCATCTAAAATTCATCATAAGCACAAGCCAAGAAAACAAAGAACAAAAAAAGGAAAAAAAAAATCTTATATGGGGATATGAACCAAATGCTAAACTCAAACCTTAATCAAAGGGCTTTGATGGACCAATATAGGATATTAGAAAGCATATCAAAGTCTTGCAAATAAAGCGAATAAATTAATTACAGCTAAACTCGAACATTCACCAGACAGAAAAGTCTTGTTGTTATTGGTAAATCAATTGTATTTTCATTCCAGTCAAAGTTAGTTCATAGGCACTTGAACGTATCTCTTTCCATGGGACATATTATAGACACTGGGTCTGTTGCATCAAGGAACTATGCAAGCAATAATGATGCATCTTAAATTTTAAAGCATGAACCATGAATATATAGTTTGCTCTGTGTACGACAAAAGTAATAGGATGATTTTGAGCTGATATCTGCTCTAATTTCACCATTGAATATCATAACAATTGAATTCTTTGTACATTGTGAATGCAACATACCTTTATTGTTCGATTAGGCGTATTTAGCATCTTAAGAGAATCATATGATGGTTACACGTTGCAGAAAATGACTTTATCATGTGGAAATATTTTGATAACAATTACTGGTAAATACCATGTAAGGTTTAACTTTTATCCAAAAATATCCCTAACTACATTTATTACCAGTAAAAAAATTAATATACACATGAAAATTCAATAATATTCCATTTTCTAAATCAATCATCATAATGATAGTAAAAACATAATATGTTTCTCGTTTTCCCAATATTGGCAATTACAGCACACAAATTCTTTCAACTTTTCTTTCTAATGAATGTATAAGAAAATATAACCTAAACTTCAAATTTGAGTCAATTAATGAGCCAAGCATTCAAAAAAAGGGTCTCATATATTACTTTTGTGAAATTCTTTGGTACCGGGAGAATTCTATGTGTTACATATTTTGGACAACAGCTTGATGTTTACGTTGTCACCCATCTTATTAAGAACACATGAAAATTCATTAATATTCCATTTTCTAAATCAATCATCATAATGATAGTAAAAACATAATATGTTTCTCGTTTTCCCAATATTGGCAATTGCAGCACACAAATTCTTTCAACTTTTCTTTCTAATGAATGTATAAGAAAATATAACCTAAACTTCAAATTTGAGTCAATTAACGAGCCAAGTATTCAAAAAAAAGGTCTCATATATTACTTTTGTGTAATTCTTTGGTATCAGGAGAATTCTATGTGTTACATATTTTGGATAGCAGCTTGATGTTTATGTTGTCACCCCATGGGTATTTGTGATTGATGTTAATAAGCAATAATTGGTTTTCAAACACACATAATTTGATCAATAATTGATATTGGATGCACAACAGGAATCAAAAATCACTAAAGATGATATTGTGTTAGGTCCCATTTGTACATTTTATTTTCCAATGACATATACATTGTCATTTTTTTTTAACAATCAACAAACATATCTTTTAACAAACGTGTACTGTGGAAACTTGGTATATGATTATCGCTTTGTATAAGCATGATAACGGATTATTGGTATAATATTCAAGAAATCAATTAGTTTTTTTTATCTCTCCTTTTGTTGAAGGAAGTTTTCTCAGTAAGTTCGTGAGCATGGTACATGACAGTTAATGCCATCAAGCAAGCGTAATTAGCATAATTACATGTGTTATATTTGTATCTACCAACAATGCAAGTATGACGGTATACATATCCCAGCCAAATTTTGGAAACACTGGATAAAGCTTACAAAATAAAAGTTACATACATAAGAAATCTGCGTTTGTTGCTAATGTAAATATTTTCAATAATTTAAACTTACCGATCAAACTCACATGACTGTGGGGTTTATATAATTGGTAAACTGTTGTAAAAGTTAATGAAATCAAGCACTTATTTCCCTTCCATATCCAGACAAAACTCGCATGAACCATACTAATGTGGTCATGTAATCTTGACAATGTACATTTATTGACTTAACCGAAATTATGCTTTTCCCCCTAACATTTTCTTTATTATCTTCATTTTGCATACTTGTAAAACATATTGAAGGGACAATATCCTATATAGCCTCGAAAACTCAACTTCTTTGTTAATTTTTTTATTATTACGTGTTAGTAGAATAATAATTTTTTATGTTTCGCTATTTATAACCTAGTTTGTCACCTAGAAAGTGGACATAAACAATCGGCTTAAAAGCAGAAAATTTCCTAAGCAAGATGATGCCTGATGAATGTGTGAAAATAACCTCATACAGATACTATCAAATATGAAAAGCATAAAATAAAGAAAGTATGAATTTTGAAAAAAAATAAAATATAATTAACAAAGAAAGGCATAAGAATAATCAAATGAAATTCTTATTTGTAGTACAGTATGAATTGATTTCCTAAACAATTTATGTAGTTTTAGTAGGTCCGAAAAATTTGTACTGAGAAAATGTTTTTAATCTTGCCCATTTAAGCACTATTTCGACTATAGTATGTCTTATAAAAATGATTTCTCCAGACATCAAGCAGCTTACCTTACCCTTTCTAATTCTAGTGCATCAGGCAACAAAACAATTTTTCAACAAACTACTGCGAAGTATAGAATGGTTTCTGAGTTCATCCACTGTTTCAGTGTAAGAGAATTTTCTCTGAAGCATACTACTCTATAGCAAATCTAAAAATAGTTTATATGAAATTAATACCATAATAAAAAAGGTATACATCTGATGTAGGCACTACTATATTAAGACTCGTTTAGAATTCTTTAGAAGAAAAATTAACACGTTAGTACGAAGGAAGTTAGACTGATAGTTGTAAACATCAGTGGTTGGCATGTTGTACAAAAAACAGATCAACTTATATCATTTTCACTATTATAAGATAAAAAGAGTTGAAAATAGTAACATACCTATTTGATAAGCTTCAACCGACCATTAGAGGTGCGCAATCAATCATGGATTTCTCAGTTGAAACGGTGATTGACGATAAGAAGCGAAATTAGCAGGTTTTTTTTATTTCAATCGATGCCCTAAAATACATACGTTGGCTGAAAATAGATGGAAATAGTTGAAGCCAAGAGAGAAGGAGATGATTCTCATTCAAAGATGGACAATCAAAGTTAGAGGAAGGAATAGTCAAGAGAGAACTGAACAGTATCATCAGATTTACCTTGCGATGGGGAGAGGAAATGGGAACAAACGATGAACGGAAACTTCTTTGCTGGTAGCATTTTAAAATTTGGGGAAAACTTTTCGATTTAGGTTTAAGATTAGATAAGGGGAAGGCCTTATTTGATCTGTACAAAGAACTAAAATTTCACGTTCTTTTCACATGTTACAATTGTTGTATTTGTTGTTTTTCCAATTTTTGAAGATCTTCAATGCACGCAGATGACTAATTACAATCGTTAGATAGTTCGATCTCAACGGCTCAAATTATCAGTGGTGTGAGGATGTAGATTGACCTCTTTATATCTTAAAAAAATAATATAAACATCACTTGCAAATCTGTCAGAATTCTGCTGCAAAATAGCTTCTATAAATATTCGTCGGTATTCTGCCTGGATTTGCAGTGGAAAATAGCGGTAGAAATTTTCCGTCGGTGATTTGACGCAATTTGCAACGGCTTAGTGAGGGATGATAGAAAACGACGGTGAAAAGAAAAAAAAGTTAAAAAACAAAAAACTATCCCTTGCAGATCGCATGGAAATCCATCGCAAATTAGCGACGGAAATTTCCGCTTCTAAATTTTTGACGCTAAATCAGTGTTTTCTTGTAGTGATATGTCCAATACAGGAGAGAGGCCATCGCACATCCGAACGATCAACAATTACGTCTGGAAAACCATCACTGTAACCCCTTCAGGGCAGCGACTCCCATCCAAGGTTTTAAATCTCGGATATTGGTCGCGTTTTGTCTCGGTGATTTAATAGACTCGGTCTCGTATCGTGGGAGATCTCGGACGAGATGAGTCTATCTCGGGAGTTCGTCTCGAATTTTCATATAGGGTCTGAAAGTTCATATCGGAACAATCTCGGGGTACATGATTTGTTAAAAATAATATTTTAACAAAATGATTTTTATGAATACTATTAAAAACATAGTAACTTAAACTTAAAATGCAAAATAACTTTATTATTCTTTATTTTGTGAAAGATCATTCATACTCTAAATCGTAATATGCTTAAAACAGAAATATTGTTAGACAGGAAACATTAAAAGGATCCAAAACATTAAAAAAACTTAGCATTATTAGACCATAAAATACATAATTTCATAATTAACACGTATGTAAAAAGAGGAATATGAAAATCATAAGCATTGTAAAACATATACGAACATACAATATAGTCATTTAACTTGCAAAATAACAAAAGATTGTTATGGCTAGATTTGAGTTTTTTTAATTATTGTTCTAGTTCAGGCACAGATTTAAATTTTAACAAAAAAAAACTAAGATCTCGGACGATATTCCAGTATTTCGTCTCGGTTGATATATCGCTCGATATTGCAATATCTCGGGCGATATATTCGAAAGGAGATTTAGAGTGATATTTGTTGTTTCGTTTCGGAAGGAGCCCAAAACAATATCTCGGAGAAGATCTCGGGCGATATTTACGATATTTGAAATAATGCTCCTATCAAAGGCATCAGTAGCCATCCATTCGATGTGAAGATCCTCGGTCTTGCACCGCCTTTATATCTTTGACTTCTAACCGTCGATCAATTATTTGAAATGAGAATTAACTCGGCCATTTCAAATAATTCACGCATATTTAGAATTTCAAATCAATTCATTTCAATGGTTAAATTATCGGACATCCATAATTCAGTTCATTAATGTAGTTTTCACGTCAGAACACATTCAACCATCAAATATCCAATAAACCAGGTAAATTCGGTTTATTTCCATTCCATATCGTTTATAATATTTTATCATGATTTATCGCTATTTTTATTTATTTAAATATAGCTAATTTATTCAAACGATGCTTCAGGCCATAACGCGGCCATGGTGTTGTTTTTCTCCAGATTTGATTTACACATATTTGAAAATCTAACCATTGGATCTTTACAAATTTTATATCATTGGAAAGATCTTTTCAAAGCGGATCCAACGGTTCCAGTTTTGGGAAAATCCAACGGTCGGATCTCCCGGTACAATCGTTTAAAATTACGATTTCAAAATACGAACTACAACGTCGTTATTCGATTTATTTTAATTATATATATAATCCATTCTGGCGCTGTTTTCATTCAGATTTGAATTAAACGTTCCAGACAATCCAACCATTGGATCTTTGCAAAGTTGGTATCGTTGGAAAGATATTTCCAAAGCGAACCCAACGGTTTCGGTTTCAGGAAAATCCGATGGACAGATCTACCGGCATAATCATTTGAAATCACGGTTTCAAAATATGAACTACAACTTCGTTATTCGATTTATTTTAGTTATATTTATATAAATATAAATGTAATTCGTTCTTCGATTTCCAAACCATATTCATTTCATATATTTGATAAAATAATATTTTTAGCCAACAAATGTTCATTTCAACATATGACTATCTTTAACACTTCCTATATATAGTAAAAATGTAATTTTTATCGTCAAAACAATTTATTTCCAACATGATTATTTTTAACACTTCGTATATATTATAAAATAGTGATTTTTATTGTTAAAACAATTTACTTCAAAAATGAAGATTTTTAGCGATTCATATATATTATAAAAATGTGATTTTTATTATTAAAACAATTTATTTCCAACATGAATATTTTATATACTTCGCACATACAATAAAAATGTTACTTTTATCGTTCAAACCATTTTACTTTATACATTCGATAAAAATGTTATTTTTATCGTTCAAACCATTTTATTTTAAAAATGAATATTTTTACCAACACATGAATATATTTCAATACATGAATATAAATCAAACACAGGAATTTTTCAGAAAATTTCGGCAGCATAACGGCAGGGTAGTTAAAACTGGCACCGTCCCGAGTACGGCTCCTCACGCTACCTTAAAGCCTCGCAGCTTTTGACAATGGGGATTTCAATAATCTAGTTCGTACGTATACGAATTTTCCCGTAAACAAATCCTATTGGGATTTCAACCACAATCAATCAAATCAAATCAACCATTCATAGTATTCACCAAATTTCACATCAACCAAATCCAAACAATCACAACCAATATATATCGTCCATGGTCTGTGGGCTAGGGGAGTATATATATATATATAGATATACATATATAAATATATTTCGATTTCATTTCAATATCATTTCAATTCCATTCATCGCATATATGATTTTTACAATACATATATAACTTATACATCGCACATGCAACTTATACAACGCTTATACATGAGGTATACAACACTTATATAACTCATACATCGACCGTATAATTTATACATCGTTATTCCATATCGTTTATAATTCAGAAATCTCACATTGGGTTCCACTCCTCCAAAAATTGTAGGAAGCTCAGAAAAATATCTGGTTTCTTCTAGAATGTAGAAGACGTCCTCACGGTCCCGGTGTCTCTTGTTTCACTGGATTTCGACAACATTGAAAAAAGATATGATTTTTATCATGAAATCAAAGTCCGTAGCGCTTTTCAAGTGTTATAAACAGTTTAAATATCTCACTGCCGTACCTTTCAGAAATGGTCCTAAACTAGGTTTGCGATTTCTGCTAAAACCGTTGCACGACACAAAGATCGGGTTGCGCCACTTGGAAGAGGGAGGAACGACGCCGGAACGGGGGGTGGAGCGGTCTTGATTAGTGGTCGGAGTTGATCTCGGCGGCTGTTCAAAGTCGCGGGTTTCAAGAGCTCGATTCGAGCAGGATACGCCACGATAATACCCAAATCTTATATGGATTTGAAGATGGCGTAGAGATCTACAAAATTCTCAACAGGGCAGTATGATTTTATTAAACGGTTTGGAGGAAAAAGTGGAGAGAAGCAATGAGGAGCTTTCCATCGTCAACGTCGGGAGAGAGAAAGTGATTTAGGGATTTTTTTTATGAAAGGAATAATTCTATTGGTCAATATATATTTAAATTTGAAAAATGGTGTTTCTCCATAAGAATTCCAATCCAAACCCAATGGCTATCGTCCCTAGCTAAATAACCCCATTCTGGACACAATGGAATATGTTTCGTAGGCCCATTCGACTGTTTCAGTCAGTTATTCTTCAAATTAAAATATAAAACGTTCAATATTTGATTTTAACGTACATTTCAATTTTCTAGGGCCACATACTGATCCCAAAATTCCAAAAAAATAAATCTAGCTATGTTTTGATGATACGGTCCCAACAAAACTGATTTCGTCGAATTTGGAGACCGTTTGAAAAATGGTCATTTTCTGGTCGATCAAAATTGACTTAAATTAACCAAACACATTTTCCTTTGTCACGCCCACATACTAATTCCAAAAATTATGGAATTTGGAATCTAGCAATAATTTGGCATTCCGGATCCAACAAAAGTGGTTTCGTCGAAAACGGAGGTCGTTTGCAAAATGTCTATTTTCAAGGGCTATATAAACTCCGTAGCGACCTTTCTGAAAATTCATTTGGCCATGATTTTTGATTCCCACTATGAAATTCCTATTTTTTAGATTCGTTAGAAAGATATTCATAAACAGATTTAAATATTTTTGGTTTCACTAAAATCCGTTTTATTTTGCACCCGATACAGTCAATCAAAGTTCGAATTCCAATTTTCAAACTGCCGCACCATTTCAGGCCTTGTTTTATAATTAAAATAAATATATTTATTTTCCAACATTGATTCAAATAGACTTTTGGTCATTATTATTTAAAATAATTTGTTCTAAATATTCAAAATCCACTGAAATTGCCAAATTAAAATTTTAAATTGGTTCTGATTTTCCGGATTGTAACACCAAGTGTAGATAGATCCCTTCCTTTAGGGTTAAGAAATAGACTCTTCTGATAATGAAGGATGTCCCGATCCAATCCCAAATTTGGGCGTTTGATGAAAGACTAGAATTCCATACCTGGTAATGATAAGAATACTGAACCAACCCAGATTCGGGTATTCGAGAGTAGAAGTCCAGAAACCTATTTCTGGCAATAATAGAAGTCCCGAACCAACCCAAACTCGGGCGTTTGACGAAAGACCATAATTCCACACCTGGTAATGATAAGAATTCTGAACAACCTAGATTCAGGTATTTAGAATAGAGGACCAGAAACCCACTTCTGGTAGTAAGTTTCGGCACCCCTTTTGGGTTTGATTTGTGAAGCAGGGGATGTACGTGCTTCTTGAGCCACTCCCTGGCTTTTTATGGTTGAAGAAGAAGGTGGACGTGCTTTGTGAGCCACTCTCTGGGCTTTTGTTCCTTTCTGTGGGAGGAGACACAAGTAGAGGTAGAGTGTGCTCTTCTGTGAGTAGAGACATGACGTACTTAGTCGAAGCAGAGGCAGATCGTGCTCTTATGCGAGTAGAGGCTGAGTGTGCTTGTTCGTTCCCTTCTGCGGGATACGAGGAACATAAGCAGAGGTAGGGCGTGCTAATTAGATGCTCCGTCCCGACCATTTCTGGGGTGGATTGGAGGTTTGCTCTTTCGATGGTTAAACCCGGTCCTTTATGATTGGGCGCGGAGAAAGGCTTACACATCATCATCCTCCCTTCTGAGGGGTGTCTTGCCCCGGCCAACTTGGCATGACAAGGTTTTTTATCCATTTGTATTTTGACCCTTCTCAGGTTTTCCAAAGTTTGAGAGGATTTCTGTATCCTTAGCTTATGTAGACAATCCTTTTCCAAAGGACATTCGTTGATCTTAGATTGGCTCTTTTACAAATCTTGTAATTGGCCTTGATTAAAGAACTTGATAAGCATCCCTTCAAGAATTATGCAGCGGTTGGTTCCATGTCCATTCATCATATGATAGTGGCAATATGACCATCCCAATTTTCTTTCATACTTGGGCTTCTTCTTTGTGGATGGCCGAAAGTTAAGCTCATGTTTGGTTAGGAAGTAGATATTTTCCATTGAAGTGGTAAGGTGGTATCCGTTAGGTAATCTTGATATAAAGTTTTCTTCCTTCTGTGGGATTTCAGATCTTTTTTCACTTGACCTTATTGTTTCATCCATATCCTTGTTTCCCCTTTTCGGGGTGTATCGAGATTGAAGTACATTTCTTTCAGTCCATTTGGAAGCAAAACGGTTAAAATCCTTCATTATTCCTTGTTTGAATTCCATTCTTTTGGCTTGTTCATGGATAGTTTCTCTTATTTGAGAGAATGGGTTGAACCCCCTTAATGTAGAACCACCTAGGGTAAAGGTTGGGGATTGTCCTATGTAGGAAAGGTTGTCGTTCAAATAATTAGGATCATATTGTTCTATTTCCTTCTTCCACTTCATTATTTGCAAGTTCCAACCTTAACCTTTGTTCTTCCGTCACTCTTAGGTCAGTAGTACCTGACATAGCCATTTAAGATCCAGAAGATCCCTATTGGAACCTTTTTCTCATGATCTTGCATCTTCAAAGCCTAGTCCAATCTGGGATGGAACAACACAGTTAGATATCTGGCTGTTAACCACAAGGTCGGAGGTTCAGACCCTCTTTCTAGCGCCAAAATGTTAATGATATTTTTCGTCAACACCGGAGAAAGGTCCAAGGAAATGGACCTAAAGGGAAAATATGATTATTTAGTTTCCTAAGCTTGAGTTAGTTCACTGTTTCCTAGATATCAAGGTCTTAATCCTGAAGATTAATTACTCTTCCCTCAAGGGGTGAGTATCACGCTTACAAGACTTAAGAACCAACAATTACTTTGGGATAAGGGTTCCTTAAGCACAACACAAGATAGAAAGCTAAATGGCTAATGAAAAGGGGTTTTTCAATAATCTTGAGGAAGGGTTAGGACTTAGGTAAGAATCCATTGATGTGTAGGAAGCATAAGGTAATATGTTAATTAAGAAGTTAAACAACTCATGAAAATTATGTTAAGTGTTGATCCATTCTTTATTTCTCATTGATTTGAGTATACAAGCGTTTACAAAGGAAATCCCCAAATCGATTTAGAAATTAGGGTTTACTCTCAAAGAAAAGAGTACAAGATTAAGAAATGTGATTTCAGACTCGAAAATGTGACCCCTAGGGTCTTATTTATAGACAAACTAGGACCCCTTTTGACATTGGGTTAGCAAAAGCTATTTTCGGGTGCATCAGTTGTGTGTCGACCGCTTTTCTCCTTTCTGTTCTGGTTGCCTGAGTCTAGGTTATTGTTGAGAGATATGATATAGCCTCCAGTGTGTCGGTCTTTACTTCCGGAAAGATATCCAGTCTTTGGAGCTTCTCTTTGAAGTTGTTTCTATCTTCTGTATTGATACCAAGATTGTTGGTATTGATAGCATTGGGTATACCCTCTGGCTTTCAGAGATAACCTTTTCGTCTTGTCTTTAAGTCTTGACGGTGCTTGGCCTTCATGCCTTAATTGCATATGTTTCTGGAGCCTTCACCTCTTTCGGTATCGACACTAAGCATGTTAGTGCAGATAGCTCTTCTTCTTGGAGACTTTGGCTTGATCTTGGTGAATTTTTGGGATGGATTTCTGGTCTTTCGGAAGGGTACTTTCGGTGTACTTCCTGTTGAAGTTGCTTCTAAGTAGCTGGCAAGCCTTGAGTCCAATAGCTAGCCTTTGGGAAGCTTGTGTCTCGGTCTTTTGTTCCTTCATTGCCTTTGCCTCTTTTTGTATTGGCATTAAGTAAATTAATGCCGACATCCCTTTCGTCTCCTTTTGCTTTGCTTTGTTCCTTGTCAAGTCTTTAGTCTCGGATCTTAGGCTGTCGTTCTTTCCTTCTTATTTGCTTCCGACTCGAGGTGAATGGCTTTCGGAATTAACGTCATATTGTTTATCTCATGTTTCGGATTCCCTCTGCCAGTTTTGAGCTCTTTCCTTCCGGGATTGTGACGGTTGTCTGTTGTCACTTTTCTTCTTTTATGCCTTCGGCTTTGTCTTGGTGCCAGTTCTGTGCTTTCGGATTGTTGTTCTATGCTGGTACCAGTCCGACACCCCTTTACTGATATCCTGTTTTGTTGTTTAATTTTTGGTAGTAACAGGTTTCTTCACGGTATCTTATAAATCACATATATTTTTTCCCTAATATTTTGTTTTTCTTCAACATTACCATCGTCATTAGTAAATTGAGTAATATGAAACATTGAACATGCAACATCTTCAACCATATGTTTTACGAGATTCTTTGTAGCAATTTCATTACACATTACCTCCTCAACTTGTACAAGAGTAGATGCTAATGGTTCTCCATGATGGTCACAAACCAAATAGTTCGGCACGAAACCGTACTAACGTAAATGAACTCTAACCATTTCTGCTATCAAACGCTTTAACAATTTGCATCTACTACATGGACAATAGATTTCTTTGTCATTTCCGTTATTACTTAAAGCAAAATCAACAAACACATGAATACCCCATTGTTAAAATGTTCACTTATTGAGCCTCCAGTTTTCCTTCATTGTTTGTACATCCAGCTCCGATCAGTAAAATAATTGTCTATTTACCCTAGGTAGATAATAAAAAAGCATGGTATATATTTGCTTCAACATTTTATTAAAACAATTTTATTAGTCAAAGTTATATTAATTGATCATTGACACTTTATTGATGGATCATCCTAACTCCCATTACAATTACAATAACATAGTTAAATCGCGTAAATCTTTTCAATTTATATTCAATAAAATTTTGGCAGCATTTCGCTTTATTTTCCTAAACAGTACACAATAGCATATACACAGGAAACATAAAGGAAGCGCGTTTGAAATTTTGAGAACCGTTTAACATGAAATGCTTTACGATATTTAATTAAGTTATTGTGTTCGTAACTAGTCTAATAAAGGGACAAATCCAAAAAATATTATATATGATGAATATATGTGTTCATTTTTTTAACAAAACGAATATCCACGTAATTATCATATACGATACTTATAAGACGGAGTTGAAAAACACTTTAAGGGTTTATGAATATAATATATTACATGTTTTATATTTATTAAAAAAATTGACATTCGACCAATATGAAATCATGGAAATTTTCATGTTAATAAATATATCTTCTTCTATAGTTTCCAATAATTTAATAACAAGGATGATGTGTATATTAAAAACCAACTTATACTATTATTGCTCTTATTATCAATTATCTGGGTGCAAATTTTAAATCAAATAAGCTTTGAACGACTTAATTCCAGTCTAGCTGTACGTATACGAAGTTTATCACATATACGCACATTTTCAAAACTCAATCAAACTAATCTGCATTATATAATTAAGTAACGTTTTCAATAATTTCTAGGAACATAAACTAAATTATGTCCATTCACACTAAATGCCCCCAAACAAGCCTATAATCGCTTAAATATTCAAGCTATATGCATATAATTCTGTTGTGATACAAACTACATAAACTTGCAATACATAGATTAATAAAAAGAATTAGGCCTCAATAAACTACACTACACGTACAAATAAGGCAGTAAAACATGTAAATTAACAAACTAACCATATATTAGCAAATGTAGTTAAAAACGGATTAGGGTTTATATCTTATTTGGAGGAGATTAGGAGGCTAGAGAGAAAGAGAGGGAGTTTCCAGGTGTTGAGAGACACGGTAATGGCGGAGTGGCAGTAGGTGTCTTTTTTAGAGGAGGAATGAGGGATTTTGGGAAAGTTTTCGTACGAAAAACTAAATAAGGAAGAAGAAGCTACTGCTGGTAATTTGCTCATGATTTAGCGACGACTACCAATGACCGTCGACGGGTTTAAAACTAATGGCTTTCAACGAAAATATTTTTTAATTTGTAAGAATAATCCAGGAAATAGCTTCTGTTGGAAGCCATTGGAAGCCGATGTCATATTGTCGTTGGCAGCCGTTGGAAGCATCTGTTTGTATATATTGTTTGTATAGTAGTGATGAGAAGTAAAGACCCTTATACATGACTATGAGAGGGTTATTTATACATGTCTAAAACTCTAATGTATTTTTAAGGACTGCCAAAAACACTCTCGACATTGTATGTCTTTTAAGTCATCATTGATCTTTAATTAATCCTCCACTAACTTGTACTTTTTTCTAATATGGTTCACAAGTGAAAGGGCTTCCATGTCGATTTGTTTCCTTTTTTCTTCTTCATTCTTTAGCTTTTAACATGTGCGCATGCATAAATCCGTGAATAATTCTTCAATCTTCGCTCATTTTCCTATAAAACGAAATTAGGACGTGTAACAAAAAATTCTTCAAATTAATATATATACAAAATAGTTGTTTTATCCTTGTGTAGATGAGAGAATGACGACTTTAAAATATTTTTGTATTTCAGTTTAAAACATGTAGAATATCCTAATATATCATTTAAATAAAAGAAGAATATGTATTAGAGTAAAAGTATACACCTTTACATGCATGTATTTAGAAGTTCTAAAGGAAAAAGAAAAAGTACAGAGCGTCCGGGCTCATTAAAAAAGTTAGAAGTGACGCCCTAGGTTCTAGTTATATAAGTTGGGAAGTAGATTAGATATGGCCGCAAGGTCAAGACTTACTGTTGCTTTCAAAAGTAAGTGGGTCGATTGACTCGTGATCTAGGTCGATCTCTCATTATGGACCATGCCTAGGTCATGGTCAACCTAATCAAGCAAAATGACACAAGATTGAATATTTCTTATTCTAATTGATTTTCTTAATCATCTTGACATTACTTAACATTACCTTTTAACTTATTGACATCTCTTAAATGTTAAGTTACCATCAAATTTAACCACATTAATCAACTGTTAATTAATACCAAACTATTTCCTTTTTTACATGTAATTATTTCTAACTATGAAAATTCAAATGCTGATTAATTTATATATGAAAACTAGTTAGAAAATGATTATGAATCCAATAGTATATGGTTCATAGCCAAATTACAATATTTATAAAAATTGAGTTCTTCACCATTTATTATTATTGATTAGTTAAAATCTTAATTAGTTAACATAAAAACGTGGAGTGTTAAAACCGATGGATATATTTTTTAGTTGTCTGAACCCCATCATTGTTAAGTTTGTCAAATATAAGGAGAAAGGCCGACCCATTACCTTTTGAGATGCACCTACCACCTCTATATAGCAGATGTATCTCGTTAGATGAATCGTTGAATTAATTTTTCTATCTTTATTCACAACCTAGAATCGTTGGATTCCTTGCATATTAAATGTTATGAATTAGCGGATTGTTGTTCGCATTCACTATCATTAAATGGATGTATTTGCTCTACCAATTCATCCCCCCTCTCCCCCCATGTTCACATAGGGAAATTTTAGCATGTGTTGACGGGCAAAATTGTCGCACGCCAACACCCAATGTGTACGTGTGAACAATTATCCAAATAAGCAGTAAAGTAAATAAATGCGGGGAGACACAGCTTTTATAGTGGTTTGGCACAAACACCTACATCCACTTTATAATCATCATTCATCATATCTTTTGTCAATTATAGAGTTTTACACGTCCGGACAATAGTTAAGTTCAAAGTATTACAATAAAATAACAAAATATATGTTTGTTCTACACTTTGGTTAAATTTCCCTTCTTCTTCTTCATTGAGAAGAGTTGATTTGGTCAACAATATCCAAGTTTAGTATTTATGTCCATTTAGTTCAAGAGTAGCATGACAATCCTTGCTAACGTTCAAGTGTTGAGGGAAAACATGTATGTCATGTTTTGATTATCCTTCTTCTTCTTCCTTGAGATGAGTTGACTTGGTCAACTATAAGCAAAACAAGCTTTAATGTCCAAGAGGTCTAGAGACCTTGTAACTATGCTTGCTAGTGTCCAACAAGCTATGGAATATGTATGCACCTCCTTTCGACTATCCATGTCATGTCCAATGGCCATGGAGGAGGTGTTGGAAGCCATTAATGAGTGTTTGGAGCTCTCAAGATCCACAAATTCCAAGGGAGAAGGATCCAAATGAAGGCCAAGGCTTGGGGTATTTATAGGAGGAAGGTTAGGTGGGAGTATGTGAGAAATGAGACCCATAAGAAGCAATTTTCATACCCTAAAAGCAGCCTCGTAACAGGAATTTCGAACCTAGAATTTCGCACCCAGAATTTTTAACCCAGAATTTCGAACCCAGAATTTCGAACTCAGAATTTCGAACCTAGAATTTCGAACCCAGAATTTCGAACCTAGAATTTCGTATCTAGAATTTCGAACCTAGAATTTCGAACCCAGAATTCCGAACCTAGAATTTCGAACCCAGAATTTCAAACTTATAATTTCGAACCCAGAATCTCGAACCTATAATTTCGAACCCAGAATCTCGAACCTATAATTTCGAACCCAGAATCTCGAACCTATAATTTCGAACCAGTTGCTTTGTGTTTTTTGATGCTTGAGCGCGTCGCTCACCAAATACTTGACGTGTGATAGCTTCGACAATAAAACATGCCAAGTGAAAATGTGTGCGTGTACTTGCCAAGTATAATATAGTCACTCGGATCGTGTAATATGGAATAACACACAGCTACTTGTCTAATACAATAGTCATGCAAATAAATATAAAGTAGAATAAGATATCACAAATGAGTAAATGCAGTAAAGGAAAAATCACATCAGAGATTTTTTACACTGGTTTGGAGCACCGTCCTAAGTCCAGTCCCAGACTTCTATCTGGAATTTCACTAATCAACAACCTCACTTTAACCGGAGGAAACAGGTTCACAACACCCGAGCAGCCGAACAGGATTTCACCCCTCTATCAACACAAGGACTTCACAACTTGCCTCTTACAACACGGAGGACATCAATACCTGCCTCTAACAACATGAAGGACTTCAAATAAGACGAGTAGATTTGTAATTTGACAATGTGTGTTCTCAATAACACAAAATTTTCAATTCTTGTACAACCTTCCTATAATCTTATCCTCAAATAGAATTTGTGTTTGTGAAGATTTGGAAGATGATATCGTGTTTGAATCAAAAAAAAATCTAGGATTCAAGAACGATATTGTGAAGAATATGAGCGTTTGAGTGCTTGAGAGTTCAAGAATGAAATCAACAATATAGAGAATAGATAGAAAGAATTGGTGATTAGAATTGATGATTTCAAAGTGTTTATATACGAGATAATTAGTTGTAACCTTTGGTAAAGAGTTACAATCAATAGATATGATTATTGATGAAAGGAAGGAGAAGCAACCCTTGGAGGAATGGAAGTGACTATTCAAATAGTTGCTTCTATTTAAAAAGGGTCGACAGGTCAAAAAGGACCAGTAGACAGGAATTTAAATATATATACGTTATATGTATATGTTTGCACGTTCATTATGCAAACTGGGTAAAAACGGTCGGCTGGTCTTTTTTGGGCGGTCGACCGGTATATCCCAGTTTGCACAATTTATGTGCATACATATACATAAGTGTACATATATAAACATTGATTATTTGTTGATAGATTTTAACAATAATGAACACTTTTATCATACCAAATAATCAATTTCTAAAGACTAATACCATATGAAGCTCCTTATCAATGAACGTCGCCTTTTTGTTGATCATCGCGCATTACTTTGACATAAATCAAAATTCCTTGACTCAACATTTTCCCCCTTTTTGATTGATGACAATATATCTCTGGATATCCCCCTGTATATAATATTCCCCTGAATTTGTGCTTGTATAATAACTGTTATTCCTACATACACAATGTTAGTACATCCTTATATATATAATGTTAGTATCATATTTCTCCCCCTTTGTCATCGACAAAAAGGATTAAATAAGCACATAAACATTGAAAGCAATACTAGCAGAGATTAAAGCAACATACAACACATAACATAGAGCATAGAGTACAAGCATACATAGGTCTGAGTTCGAAATAAAAAACAACGACACCATTTAGGTACAAGTGTCGGATTAAGTCTGGAAATAATAAAAGCATAAGTTCATAAAACGATCAAATAAGCTAACTACTCGGATTCCGTTTCCTCACCTTCTTCTTCCTCTTCTTCAACTTCAACCATTTGAGATTTACCTCGACCTCGTCCGTGACTAGTGCAGAGTTAGTGCCCTCCTCCGAAGATGTCGAAGTAAAGGATGGAGGAGCTGGACATTTGCCAGGGTCCTGTGCTTGCATGGAAGAAGAGGACGTTCCACAAGATATTTCCTCCCATATAGACGCGAAGAATAACTTAAGTTTGTTAAAATGCTTATCCATTTTTGTGTCCATGCACTTAAGTCGAGCTTCAAGTAGAAATTGATTTTGAGCAATGGTTTCAAGACTTTCTTTTATGGAGGAAGTCGAGCGTAGAAGTTTCACCTCTTCGGGTTTTGGACGAGAAGGTTGAGACGAGGTTCCTTGGTGTCCTTGTTCCTTCCATTGTTCGAAAATTAAAATAAGGTTCAGGAAGTTTCATTCGCTTGATTGAAGCTTTATTTATGCATTTTGGCTTTGAAATGGTTGACGGAGGAGGATTGATTCCACAATCAAGTAAGAGTTGCATAATATATTCATTATAGAAAAAATGCGGCCTATTCAACTCATTAACTTGTAAGATTTCATCGAAGATCATTTCAATCCAGTTTATGCGAATCCCCCCATAAATTGCATATAAAGCTTTGAAATTTTCTTTGTAAACAGTGTCGAAATTTCCAATCCGAGGTAAAAGAGAATGCATTAAGGTATGGTGAAGAACTCTAGCCGTAGGACGTAAATTAATCGATTTTATGCTGTCCTTATCATCCTCAATAAATTCATGACTTATTAGATTTCGGACGTGAACAACACAAAAATTACTTGAAAATTTTTCTCCTCTAAATTCCGAACCAAGAACATTTTCCATTCTTTCACAAGAAACAAAAGCTTGTTGTCCACATACAACTGACCATAGACATTGAGAAGGATTTTCCTATTTGTATTTGTCAAGATTAAGGTTAGCATAGAAAAGCTTGATCATAACGTGATTACTTTCAACATTATTACGATCAAAATCAAGTAGAGATTCAATATGAGCATTTCTAGCTAATCTTTGAACATGATAGTTTGAGAAATCAGGAAATTTGATAAATGAACCAGGGTGTATGTTGAAATACTTCATTTAATTCCATCTCTTGATAGCAACCGGATCAACAAGCCATTTCTTAATCGAACTATCTATTGGTTGGAGTTCGGTAGAAGAGGAGGAAGATTTCTTCATCTTCTTTTGTGGAGGAGCCATGAAAGAGTTTTGGAATTTTAAAGTCCTAGGGTTTTAGATCTTTTGGAGAGGGAAAAGGTAAAGTTAAAAATGAAGAGATAGGTAAAAAAATGACCGTATAGATGAGTATAAAAACCTTTCAGATCGAAACCGGTCGACTGGTCAATATCTACCGGTCGACTGTTTCCATCCAGAGACCAAAACGGTTGACTGGTGATATTTGACCGGTCGACTGGTTATGTTTGAAAAATAAAAACAGAAGAGGCCTCAACCGGTCGACTAGTGAGAAATGACCGGTTGCCCTTTTTTGTCCAGAGAGCAAAATGGTCGACTGGTCCATTCCTACCGGTCGACTGGTTTTTCCAGATTTTTGGTTTTCTAACTTTTTGCTCTTCTTCTGGTTTTGAGCGGTCTAAACTTTATTGAGCTCATTCAAAAAGGAAGTACATATATGTTATAATCATAAAAAAAAACTTAAATATAATCATAATATATTTGACAACAAAACTAATGAGATGTTGCTGAATTATGCTCGGTTGACTCTTCCTTAACCTCGTTGATTCGAGATGTCCATGGCGACCATCTTGCACCTTCACTACGATTGTAGTTACGATCCCAGGAGTTAGGACTCCTTGAAGATGAAGGAGCATGCGACATAGGTTCATAAACTCCAGGTTTGTTTGTGCCACAAAAAAATGAAGCCATGCGTTCTAAGAGTGATAATCGATCGGAAGTAAGTATTTGCTCGTAGTGGAGTTGTCTCTGAAGATCCATTTGATGCTTCTGATAGTGATGAATCTCATTTATCTTTTCTCTAGTTCGAGGTGAGTAAAACAGTGCTTTCTTTGCACGTTTAGACGTAGGCATATTTCCGGGGGTATGAGTGCATTTTGGTCTGCTTTTCGGTGTTTCAGGAGAATAGTATTCCTCAGGTTCAGAACTTGTAACCGAAATGTGTGACCTTTGTGCACATTCATCGTAGATATGAGCCATATTGATGTATTGAAAACTTTAAAATATAGACTCGGAGTTGAGGAGATGCAGAAAGAGAATGAATAGTGTATATATATAGTAGTAGTAGTTGAAAACATACAAGGAATAGTTACCATAAAAAGATGAATAGCTCATATTCTCTTACTAAAAATAGAAGTAGCTTCATAATAGCTAAAATTTTGAAAATTAAAAGCACCGGATAAGAAAAGAACTTAATAATTCATATGTATATAACTTTAGAGTTTACATATCAAGTTCAGTTCTAGAGATCAAGCCAAGCCCTCTACGTAAATAAATAAAACTTGATTCAAGCAGAGGCTTAGTAAAAATGTCCACTAGTTGATGATCAGTCTGGACATATTCGAGACATATGTTTCCTTTTTCAATATTCTCTCTCAAGAAATGACTATGGATATCAATATGCTTAGTTCGATAATGATTTACTGGATTTTTTGATAAGTTTATCGCACTGGCGTTATCATAGTATATAATAGAATTTGATAAATGAATATCAAAATCACGAAGTGTTTGTTGCATGTATAGTACTTGAGTACAAGCAAGAGCTACTGATATATACTCAACTCACATGTCGATAGTGAAACGCAATTTTGTTTCTTACTAAACCAAGAGACAAAACATTTTCCAATAAAATGGCACGTACCACTTGTACTCTTTCTATCCGTACGAGAGCCTCCCAAATCAACATCACTATAAGATACTAATTCGAATGGACAATCTTTTAGGTAGAAGAGACCGAAGTCTTTGGTATTATTAAGATAACGAATTATATGTTTTACTGCTCGTAAGTGTGATTCCTTAGGATTTGCTTGAAATCGTGCACATAGACAAACACTCATCATTATATCTGGACGACTTGCAGTAAGATAAAGAAGATAACCAATCATACTTCGATATAATTTCTGGTCAACACTCTTACCATGTTCATCTTTTTCAAGATGTGTAGTTGTACTCATAGGAGTAGGTTTACCAGACGTATTTTCTAAACCGAAGCGTTTGATAAGATTTCCACAGTATTTTTCTTGATTAATAAAAATACCGTTGGAAAGTTGCTTGATTTGAAGACTAAGAAAATATGATAGTTCTCCCATATGAGACATTTCAAACTCTTTGGTCATAATATCTGCAAATTCTTTGCAGAGTTTATCGTTGGTTGAACCAAAGATAATATCATCTACATATATCTGGATAACCAATATATCTTTTCGAGAATGTTTAATGAATAAAGTCTGATCGACTTTACCAATTTGAAATCCTGAATCAGTAAGATAGCTGCGTAATCGTTCATACCAAGCACGAGGTGCTTGTTTCAACCCGTACAAAGCTTTCTTAAGTTTGTATACGTAATCAGGATGTTTTTCATGTACGAACAAGGGAGGTTGTTCGACATATACATTCTCTTTGATAAATCCATTTAGAAAAGCACTTTTGACATCCATCTGATAAAGTTTGAAATTGTGATGAGAAGTAAAGGATAATAAGATTCTGATAGCTTCTAGTCGTGCAACTGGTGCAAAAGTTTCTTCGTAATCGATACCTTCTTCCTGATTATATCCTTGTGCTACTAATCTTGCTTTATTTCTGGTTATATTTCCTTGTTCATCGGCCTTATTCTTATAGACCCATTTTGTACTAATAACTGACTGATCAGTTGGTCTTGGAACAAGTTCCCAGACATCATTGCGCTCGAACTGATTTAGTTCTTCCTGCATGGCAATGATCTAGTAATCATCAGTAGCAGCTTCTTTTGGATTCTTAGGTTTGATATTTGAAAGAAACGTAACATGACCCATTTGGTTGCGTTGACTCCTTGTTTTAATTTGTGATGTTACTTCTCTAATTACATTTTGAACCGGATGATCTCTTAGTATCCTTGGAGGAGATCGTAATATTGGTGGAGAAGGTATCACAACTGGTTGAGGAATATTCTCAATAATTTCTAAGTCAGAATCAGCATGTGTGATGATCGGATTTTTAGTGACTATAATATCATCATCATCTAATATGTTATAAGATGGTTTATAGAATTCATCAAAAGAAACATGAAGCGATTCTTCAATAGTTTTGGTTCTTTTATTAAATATACGATAGGCCTTGCTTCGTTCTGAATAACCGACAAATATACCTTCATCAGTTTTTGGATCAAATTTTCCGGGATAGTCTTTCGTATTTAAAATAAAGCATTTAGAACCGAAAACTTTGAAGTATGAGATATTTGGCTTTCTTTGATTAAATAATTCATAAGATGTATTCTTGGTGAGAGGTCGAATGTATACACGATTCAAAACATAACAAGCAGTTACCACAGCTTCTGCCCAAAAATGTTTTGGTAGAATAGTTCCATTTAATAATGTTCTTGCACATTCTTGTAAAGTCCGGTTTTTTCATTCTACAACTCCATTTTGTTGTGGAGTTGTAGGAAACGAAAAATAATGATATATATACTTTTCTTTGTACAAAAATGTTCAAATTCATTATTTTCGAATTCTTCGCCATGATCACTTCTTATATTCTTAACTTTAAGCCCTTTCGATTTTTGAATTCTCTTGACGAAAGATTTGAAATGTTCGAAAGTGTCACTTTTGTTTTTCAAGAAAATCACCCAAGTATAACGAGAGTAATCATCAACAATTACAAACACATATCGACTATAATTTGTTGACTGAACCTGTGTTGGTCCGAATAAATCCATATGTAGTAGCTCAAGTGGTTGTAATGTTGATATGACTTTCTTGGATTTAAATGATGATTTAGTCAATTTTCCTAATTGACATGCATCACAAATGTTATCAACCGCAAAACTCATTTTGGGTAGTCCTCTAACTAGATCGTTTTTGGATAGCTTGTCGATAGTTCTGAAGTTTATGTGACAGAAACATTTATGTCATAGCCATGGATCATTATCATTTTCTACAAGACACATATATGAATTATGATTGACATTCATATTTAGAATATAAATATTTCTGTCTCTATATCCTTCGAAAACTAACTTATGATCTTTATCTAAGATACTACACTTGTTATAGGAAAAGGAAATGGTAAAACCCTTGTCACATAACTGACTAATACTAAGTAGATTGTGTTTCAAATTTCTAACTAGCATGACATTAATAATAAGAGGTAAGTTAGATGTACCGCAATTGCTCACGTCGCCTTTACCGATGATATAGCCTTTTGAATTATCTCCAAAAGTGACAGAGTCGCCATCTGAGTAAGAAATATTTGTCAATAAGCTCTTGTCTCCTGTCATATGCTTCGAGCAACCACTGTCCAATATCCACTTTCCTCTTTTCTTAAGTGGGACCTGCAAAAAATAATATTAAGTCCATGGTACCCACCTTTTTATATGGTCCTAAGAGTTAGGTGTTAGGAGTCCAAACCCGTACAGGTCCGGTATCCCCTTTATATACATAATTAGAATTATAATGCACGGTATTCATAAAATGCTGAATATATTTGTTCCTAATCAAATTTTTTTTTAGGAACCCATATCTTGATAGTTTTGATAATTTTCTTTTGAAACTTCACAACTGGTTTTGGTTTGGAATATAACAAACTAAGATTTTTCTTAGCTTTATTTTGTTTTTCATTTTTCCTTTTGAAACCAAGATGCTTCTGAGTTTCTTGTTTCTTATATCCCAAGCCATGTTTATTTGACGCAGATTGTGAACTTTCAATGATCTTTGTTAAATTTTCTCGACCTTTATTGAAGTTAGAAACATTTTGAGTAATATTATCAAACTTAGTTTGTAAACTAGATTTTTCTAGGTCCAGAATTTTGACTTTTGCCTTAAGCTCATGATTTTCAGTAGTGGGAGCATCATTTTTTTCTTTTTGAGTTTCAATTTCTTGACTCAAAAGAGATAATTGAGAATCAGTATTTGACGATGATTCTTGAACTTTTTCAAGTTCTTCTTCTAATATTTTCTTTTCATCCTTTAACATATCTCGTTCAAACTCTGCTCTACTTAAATCTACTTTGGCTTCTTTCCATTGACGTTTCATATTTTTAAATTTAACTATCAATTCAGCATTAATATCAAGAACTTCATGAAATGTAGGAATTTGTACCTCATCTTCTGTAGCCATGAAACAAACATTTGCTTGTTCATCTTCTGAATCACTTTCACTTTCTGATGAAGACGAGTCTGAATCATCCCATGTGACTGAGAAAGCTCGTTTCTTTGATTTATCCTTCTTGTATTTGAACTTGTCATTTTCTGACTTCTTCTTTTGTTCCGGACAATCTTTGTGCATGTGCTCCTTTTTATGGCAGTTGAAACATTCTATAACAGATGATGAAGGTTTATTTGATCCAGATTTTCTTTTTTTATATCGACTAGCTTTTCGTTGTTTCAGGAAATTTTTGAAATCTTTTGCCATAAAAGCTAAGTCTTAATCTTCAGAATCTGATTCATCTTCATCTTTTCCGACATGAAATGCTACATTTTTCTTTTCTTCTTTCTGTCCCTTTCTAGCCTGCAAATTTGCTTCATAGGACATTAGATTTCCTATCAATTCACCTGGCTTCATGATAGAAAGGTGATTAGCTTCTTCAATTGCTAATACTTTTCCTTCCCATTCACTAGTCAGAGAATGTAGGACTGTCGAGACTACATCAAAATCTGAATATTTTTTCCTAAACCAATAAGTGCATAATGGATAGTTTGAAATCATGAATACATGTCATTGTTTGTATCATTTGGTTTCATTTTGAAACTAACTTTTCAGCATGGCTATTTTGGCTTGTTTAACCTTGTTAGTACCTTCATGTGTGGTTTTTAGCATTTGCCAAATTTGATATGCAGTGGTACAGATACTAACACGGTTATATTCATTTTGGTCTAATGCACAAAACAACATATTTATTGCTTTTTCATTTACAGCTGCTGCCATTTTTTCAGCCGGTGTCCATTCTGAATAATCAGTTGTTGGATTCACTATTTCTTTTTGTGTAGCATTCCAGGCATCATAGCTATTTGACTGCATGTAGAATGACATACGTGTTGCCCAATAGCTATAATTAAGGTCACTGAAGAATGGAGGTCTATGTGTTGATTGACCTTCCGTGTAGGTGGTGTTTTGAGTGCTAAAACTTGGGTTATTTGCCATATTTCAAGAATATATCAAATAACTATGTTACGGTTATAAGATGACCGTGCTCCGATATCAAATGAAAATGTGTGTGCGTACTTGCCAAGTATAATATAGTACACTAGGATCGTGTAATATGGAATAACACACAACTACTTGTCTAATACAATAGTTATGCAAATAAATATAAAGTAGAATAAGATATCACAAATGAGTAAATGCAGTAAAGGAAAAATCACACCAGAGATTTTTATACTAGTTCAGAGCACCGTCGTACGTCCAGTCCCAGACTTCTATCTGGAATTTCACTAATCAACAACCTCAGTTAACCCGGAGGAAACAGGTTCACAACACCCGAGCAGCCGAACGGGATTTCACGCCTCTATGAACACCAGGACTTCACAACTTGCCTCTTACAACACGGAGGACTTCAATACTTGCCTCTAACAACATAGAGGACTTCAAATAAGATGAGACAATGTGTGTTCTCAATAACACGAATTTATCAATTCTTGTACAACCTTCCTATAATCTTATCCTTAAATAGAATTTGTGTTTGTGAAGATTTGGAAGATGATATCATGTTTGAATCAAAAGAATAATATATAAATTCTAGGATTCAATAACGATATTGTGAAGAATATGAGCGTTTGAGTGCTTGAGAGTTCAAGAATGAAATCAACAATATAAAGAATAGATAGAAAGAATTGGTGATTAGAATTGATGATTTCAAAGTGTTTATATAGGAGATAATTAGTTGTAATCTTTGGTAAAGAGTTACAATCAATAGATATGATTGATGAAAGGAAGGAGAAACAACCCTTGGAGGAATGGAAGTGACTATTCAAATAGTTGCTTCTGTTTAAAAACGGTCGACAGGTCAAAAAAGACCAGTAGACAAGAATTTAAATATATATACGTTATATGTATATGTGTGCACGTTCATTGTGCAAACTGGGTAAAAACGGTCGATCGGTCTGTTTTGGGCGGTCGACCGGTATAGCCCAGTTTGCACAATTTATGTGCATACATATACATAAGTGTATATATATATAAACATTAATTATTTGAGGATAGATTTTAACAATAACAAACACTATTATCATACCAAATAATCAATTTCTAAAAACTAATACCATATGAAGCTCCTTATCAATGAACGTCGCCTTTTTTGTTAATTATCGTGCATTACTTTGACATAAATCAAAATTCCTTGACTCAACATCAACAACATATACTTCTCTGGTTGCACATTCACATCCAGATTCATGCTCTTCTCCTAAACATTGTTCCTTAAGCGTATCCCATCTCTATTCAAGTTTATGTTCTTTAGCCTTAGTTCTTTTGGGTATAGACCGACACTTGGGGATGACGCCAAGTTATGGCACTCTTTCAAGGTTTGTTACACTTTGTTCTACTCTAATTCCAAGTGCATTTTCCCTAATTTCTTGTCATTGGTTCTGGTTCTTAGTAATTTCAGTCATCATGCATTGATCCATTCTCCAAAAAAATATGAAACATATATTTCTGTATGATCACTATTTTATCCAGTATTTCCTTCATTTTCCAAATACATATATTGATGGGATTCGATCCCGAGTATATTTCCTATCTGCCCCTATGTCCTAGTTGGCTTTCTCCAATAGAAATTCTCTTGGTGGTTGGCATTGCCATCTTCAGTAAATTCACTTTTCAAGCCAATAAATCCAAGAGGCAAAAGCATCGAAATATGTACATCAAAAATTAGCATGGACATCCAATAAAGTAACGAATATAAAGATTATTGAGAAAAAGAAGAGAATAATAATTTTATAGTGATTCTACAAATACTTCGGCCAACGTCAAATTGATCTTTTTTCTATATCTCTTTCTTAGTTCTACATAGTTGATGTTATTGACCAGTAGTTTGGCATTAGTGATGATCCGTTAAATTGCAAAATATGTGCAAGAATTCGTTAAGAGACTCAAAAGTCCTTTGAATAATACCCTTCCTCTTCTATCTATAGCCGCGGGTTGCTAAATTTTCTCCTCTTCGACCTTTTTCTATGTTCCCCTTGTCCTGGAGGAGTTGCTTATAATAGATTGTTTTGCCTCATTGAGTTTCAAGGATTGGTATCGGTCCATGTTCATGGATTATTAATAATCCATGCTCATAATTCGGTACTAATCGATGTGATTAATTGGAAAATCATTCGAGGTTCCCTGATGTTGTTTGTATGTCTTGTATTTTGATCTTTGTCATAAAATTACATCAACGTGAGTTTGATTTTGGGATAATTTCATGTCTTGAATGCTGGATGATAGAATTTGATTTGTTTATCAAGTATTTGGGTAATTTTTGTCTATCAAACTATTTCACTCGATGAGTTATAACTTGTAATTATTTTAACTTCATTTTCAATGAATCGTCGATAAATCTGAGCAAGCATACGGTATCGGTAGCGATCCTTGATCATGGATCGTTAGCGCTTCGTGAAATTACCAAAATAATAGGCTTTGGCTTGTGATTGAGGTGAGATGATGTTTTGAAGCACCATAGCAAATTTTATGACTTTATCTCTTGACCTTATTTGATATTCGAGTCTTATAGTTATCACTTCATATTTCTATTTGATAATGTTTCTGCTTGAGCGATCAGATTCATTTGAGTATAACTTTGATCACAAGGTTGAATAACAATCGTAGTTGAGAATACTAACCCTAATTAAATTACCACACTTCATAATACCACAACCTTTTTATTCAATATATAATTCCCAACCTCCATTTCCCGCCCTTTTGAATTTTACAAGTATCATTTTTGATCATTTTATGCAAGCATCTTCGCCAATTGTTGGTTTTGCCTTCCCATCGTCGTGCTACTCTTTTTCTTGCCCTTCCCGTTTCCTTTTTTCTCACAAGGACCATTGCTCGCAAATAATCCTAAATCTAAGGATGATCGATCGTTGAATTGAGAACCATAATTTTATAGAACAAAGGAAGAGAGAAATTTTGATTAATTTACATTTACTTGACCATGCACCGGTATCTTAAGAAATGTTAATTGGCCGGCGATTTAATGCTACCGCAATATATAGTGCTTCGGTTATTGATGAGTTATAGGAGATGATTGTTAAATTTGGTGATACAAAATCACAAATTGATTGGAGCAAATTTGCAAAGAATGGAAAGTAAATATTTTATAATGGGAATGCATTGATTGCATTTGATGAGGTGGTAGAGAAATAAATGAAGGGATTAATTTCTTCCATCTATGCTAAAGAAACAGATTGATTTACTTCCTATGTTTACACATTTGTTGTTATAGTAATTTGCCTCCATTATATTATTACCATATGTTGGTAATTTAATTGATGACTCACATAGATTTGCACTGGCTATATATTGAGGGGTAGACTTTAGTGTAAACTCATCCTGGCCTAGAGCCAGTGATCTCCAATGGTGTCTCTTCTTGTTAAACCTGATTGAGGTTTGGATATGTAAACTCTTATCTTGTAATCTTTTGTAATTCTCTCATGTGGAATAAAAACTCTCTCTGTTGGACTGGACGTATACTATGATGATAGTGGAACCAGTATAAATATTGTGTCTCTTTGTTTCTCTGTTATAGTTATTTACTATTTTGTTGATGTAATAGAATAATTGCTATCAGATTAGATTGGTGTTCAATTGGCAAACATAGATCCTATTTATTGCGCTTCCGCATTTGCGTAATTTTCACAACAGATTGGTATCAGAGCGAGGCGATTTGTTTTAAATTGTGCATCAATTATTTCTACAAAGGTTGGTAGATTCAGTGGTGATTATGCTATTACTATTTTGGAGAAAAGAAGACTTTGGTGGAGGAGATTATGTTGAGAATGAAGAGCGTTCCAATCTGGGAACTTTGACGTGATATGGAGTTACTGTGTTGAAGGGGCTATGGATTTGGGAAGTTTTGATCATGTTTCTGATAGCGGTCTTCATGTTGATGATGCTCGAGGGATCCATGATGATCAGGAAAGGAGCTCAGGTCAAGTGATAGACGGGTGTCAAGACAGAGATCATTGTGGTTTAGACAGGGGTCTTCACGTTGATGATGCTCGAGGGATCCAGAGTGATCGAGGAAGGAGCTCAGATCAAGTGGTAGACGGGTGTCGATGTGTATTGCAAGCACTTTTAGACCATTGGTTTATGCGTGGTGTAGTTCATGGTGGTAGATGTGTCTTTTGCAGGTGGTGGGTGAAGCTTGTAATGGTTTTGATTAAGTTGCAGGAGAGAGATTTTTTGGCGATTGAGAGAATAATTTTTTGGTCTTGGTGGTGTTGAGATTACTTTGGAATCTGCCTTTTTTTTTTGGATATTTATAACATTTTGTTGGCGGGCGGGGACGTAGTCTGAGCTCGTTAACAATTGTGTGATGGGGGTAGCTTTGCTGGAACCCATTAGGCAAATATTCATTTTTGGTTTCTATCTCATTGTGAGATTTTGATTGAAGGTGGGGTTCTGTTGAAGAGTTTTATGTTGTGAAGAGAATTTGATTGGAGATAGGGTGTTGCAGATATGTGATTTTGCATCAAGGTGGAGTGTTAAATTTGGTGATACAAAATCACAAATTGATTGGAGCAAATTTGCAAAGAATGGAAAGTAAATATTTTATAATGGGAATGCATTGATTGCATTTGATGAGGTGATAGAGAAATAAATGAAGGGATTAATTTCTTCCATCTATGCTAAAGAAACAGATTGATTTACTTTCTATGTTTGCACATTTGTTGTTATGGTAATTTGCCTCCATTATATTATTACCATATGTTGGTAATTTAATTGATGACTCACATAGATTTGCACTGGCTATATATTGAGGGGTAGACTTTAGTGTAAACCCATCCTGGCCTAGAGCCAGTGATCTCCAATGGTGTCTCTTCTTGTTAAACCTGATTGAGGTTTGGATATGTAAACTCTTATTTTGTAATCTCTTGTAATTCTCTCATGTGGAATAAAAACTCTCGCTGTTGGACTGGACGTACACTATGATGATAGTGGAACCATTATAAATATCGTGTTTCTTTGTTTCTCTGTTATAGTTATTTACTATTTTGTTGATGTAATAGAATAATTGCTATCAGATTAGATTGGTGTTCAATTGGCAAATCTAGATCCTGCTTATTGTTCTTCCGCAAAGGCGCAATTTTTGCATAACAATGATCACCGCCATGATCAACCCTCTTTGGCTACTGAACAATGTATAGTTAAATAACCAACCAAAAAACACTTGGTAAGTCCAATTTTTGGATGGTGATGTATATTCATTTGTTGGTTTTTTTCACAAGACTTTGTGACATATTTGAAGAGCAATCAACACACAATCTTTTAGATCAGATCATAAATCAAGAGTTTAACAAATTATTATCTGTCGTGACAATTCAAAAGTTACAGTGCTTTAGTAACGTACAACTATTAGGATTTATAGGATGGTAGCTCCTATGAACCATGCTATTAGTATTAGGAAGTAGTTAGCAACAAATAGTATGGTGATTTTTAGTATTAGTATTAGAAAATATATTTCATGTTGGTTTTTAGCACCACACTTTAATTGTTGATAAACATCGATCAAACTTTGTTAGTTATTTGTTACTAATTATTTCTTACTAAATAAAATTAATATCAATTGTTTAGTAAAATTTACTTGTTCAAAATTAAGGGTTCAACTTTTAATTTTCTAAAATTTCAATTTCACGGAAGTTGCATAAATAAAGAAAATGTTTGTCATACATTCTTATGAGTATATTTGTTTTGCCTCTTGTGCCTTTCAATTTTCTTTTATAAATTATATTCGAATTTCTCACAAAAAAAGGAGAAATCAAAAGGATATTTGAGTAATTCATTAACATGTCCTCTTAGGATATGTGTGTGTGTGTGTGTGTATATATATATATATATATATATATATATATATATATATATATGCATAACTCATACTACAACATTACATGAGCAATATTCACTTTATATTGAAAACAGAAAAAGGTAAAAAGAAAGGTTTGAAAAGAAAGGATGTACAAAATAGTTTCTAAAATAGAAGGATGTAAACCAAAAAAATTTGGACAAAAGAGATTGCTTCTAATTTCCACTAAATAAAATTTAACCATTCTTGTCATATCTCGTTTTACCAATTTAATCCACCGATGTGGTTAAAATTATTATTCGTTTTTTGTTTCAAATATTCATGTATACTTTTGAAAGTCGTGTGCAATTAGAAGCACAAACGCGAATTCAGAATGAGTCATTCTTTTTATTGCAAAATGAAAAAAAAAATTACTTCATCTTACTACCGTCAATTCTTACATCTAAGTATAAATTATTTATTATTAGCTAAAGATTGTTAATTACTATATCTAGATGGTTGACTATTAGTTTAATTATTAATTACTAGGAAACTCATATTCAAATAGAATTTCCCTTCTAAGTAAAAAAATAATATAAAGTTTCAACCAAGTCCAATCCATTCATACCGGTGTTCAACACATATTAAATCTTTCAAAGACCCACCCCTTGGGAACGAGATCTAATTCTACATTCCTCTTTCTACATAAGAATTCCATTTTTTTGTCAGTTCCGACGATTAAATGTTTCGCTTTTAATACAAAACGTGACGGTCTTGAAACTTAGGCAGTGCCATTCTAATATACTATACATAATACATTATGTAGCATGTTGTATAACACTAATACGTACTACATCTAAATACCCAAATATTAAAACTAGAATTAAATTAAAATAATAATCCAATTACCAAGCGAAACAATACAAAAAGGTGCAGAAGATTCAAGAACGTGATTAATTTGGTCTGCTATGGCGGCATCATTCAAACTAATGGGCTCCGAATCAGACATGGGCTCCTTATCAGACCCAATATGCGTCTTCTCTTGAACAAATTTCAGATCGCCAGACGCTTCCATGTTGGTTTAAAAAGCTCTAGACCTAAAACAGAAAAAATTTATTAGAAATCTTTTTTATTTAGCAATGGCACCACAATTAGGATCAATCTTCAAATTAGGCCCTCGCACCCGCCTCCAGGTCAAGGATATGCTCGCCTATACCAGTTGGGGCGTCCCTGCCGGCCTCGGCGCCCTATACCTTATTCAGGTGTGTTACGCTTGATCATGATATTATTTACTTTATGCTTGATAGATCTGAATTTTACTATGCTTGTATTGATTTGATTATTAAATAATTAAATACTATTGATTTTTTGTTTATTCTTTGGTGTTAGTTATGCTTGTTTTCAAGCGGGGATGCTGATCCTATACTTTTGATTTATGATCATGATTAAATCAAATTGGCAAGCTATCATTTCGGACCAAACTTTACCATTTCTAGCCAAGAATGAAACATAATTAACTTAAATCCCATTTTAAATACATGTACAGTTTTCTACAAGTTTTCTATTGCGATTTTCCATTGACTTTTATATTTAATACCAATACAATCATTTTAGTCAATTCAGTATACATCTACAAACTTAGAATATTTTGATTTAGTAATCATATAAGATCAGAACATGGTTAATGGAAAAACAATGAGATCTAAATTTATCCAATGAGATATGTTGTTTCACAGGGAAAAACATCAATTTGGATGGGCTTTCCGATCCTTTTGTACTTAGGCCTTTATGCCTCATTTTATGCTACAGTAGAATCATTTGTTGAAAAAAAAAAACCACTACGCATCAGGATCAGTCGGCAGTTAATAACTATCTTTGTGAATTTAGTGCTGTAGCATGTTTTCATAATTTATTTTATTGATGTTTGAGATTGGTTGGAGAATAAAATGTTTTTTTTTTTTTTTTTTTTTTTTTTTTTGGGTTGGTGTTTGCAAACGTGGTTTGGTTCATAGTTGGTATTGTGAATGTGGCGATAATCTCTCATGTTTCTTCTCACTTACTATCTGACAAATCAAACACATACTGTAAGATGGGTTTCTTTTGCTAGTTTATACTGACTATTTAGTCAAACAGATAGTGTCATCTTAGATGATCATGTATTTAAATCTGATACGAAAAATTGAAAGGTTTTATCGAAGATTAATTGAGCATGTTTTCTGTGATTTATCTAGAGAGAAATGTAACACTTTTAAGTAGCGTTTTGAAGATCCAACATTGGTGCGACTACGGTTAACCTTTAACCTTTGAGTGTTGCAGCTTTGAAAATGAAATAACATTGCGTGTGCATGAACTCACAATCTAACCTCAAGAAAACTTCTAAACCGACCTCTTTGAATCTCTTGGTTCTTCAAATTTGAGAAGTATGTCCCTACGCTCTCCTGTTTTTCATGTAATCAGTTTAATAAACAATCATTGTACATTATTACTGTATATTTAACAAATTATTATTGAAATGGACTCCTAATCCACTTTAAACATAAGAAAATTAACAGTTTTGAGCTAACAAATTAGCGTAGAATTAATCCTGATAATATTTATCAAATATTATCATGAAATGTTTAAAACCGATTGTTTAAAGCTCATTGTATTAATTATAATTAGTTAAAAAAATTCATTTATTGAAATAACTTCATACTTGAAAAAAAAAAAAAAAGAGGAAATAACACAATGCGGTTTTCATGGTCTGGCCGAATCCATCATTAGAATATTTGACATTACATCAACACGGTTCAACTCAAGGTTTGGTCTTCCAAACTATGCTTTTTAACTGCTTTAGCTGTTTTGGTTTTCCCCAATTCAAATTGGTAGACATTGAACAGGCTTGGATGTATTGCAATAAGTTAATCCATGTTGTTTGTATTATCCAAAATAGCAGTCTCAAAACATAGACTAGCTCTTAAATATGGCTGTTATGGTAACGGTGAAACCAATCATAATGGTAAGTTACCAATCACAATGGTAGATTCAACGGCGATAGATAGATGTCAAAACTAGCGGTAACGGTGAATCTACAAACGGTTATAATTCCACAATTTCATTATAAAATTAACCCAAATAGTGGACACTTCTTGAAGTTTATGAAACTTCACGTGGGTATCTGTGATTCAGTTTATGGTAATACTTCTCTTTTTGTTTGTTTTTTAACTTAATAAATTATTGTTTCATCTAGCCATAAGTAGTTTGTGAAGAATCAACTAACATTTTGATGCCAACTTTGTTTGTATTATTTTCAATGAAAAACACACCTTTGGTCATATTTATCCACCGGTGAATTTATCATTATCAACCATGAGTTTACTGGCGTATCGGTCATTGTTTTACTGACGGTGATGTTAAAGCAGCGGTAGTCATTTTCAGTTTACCAGTGGACTCGCTATGGTAGTGGTTTTTCATATCGGTAATGGTAACCGTTACCAAAACAACGTTTCTCTTAAATGAGTTAGCATATACGGTTATTTATTTATTTATTATGATAATGGTAAATTTACCATTGCAAGCAATTTGTAACCAATTTCCAATTACATCGACATACCATTTCATTGGTATGGTAGCGGTAATATACAATAATTAACGGTTAATGTATCGTTAAAGAAACATCAAAATCAGTAGTAACTGTAAAGTTACCAATCATAGTAATTTTTCTTTTTCACCATTTTAAATAATTCTAACCACAAAAACATTTGGAAATATCATATTTTATGTTAATGCTTGTGGTATCATTTGTGGTGATATTTCCTTTTGTTTTTATTAACTTCAAAGTTATAAGATTAGCAAAATTATAAAGAATTTTTTTAATGTCAACTAAAATAAATCAAAATTTTTATATAAGCATTAATGAGTTAGAATTGGTAACATATTCACTTTTTTGTCGTTATCAAAATTTAATAGCTTTATCTCTAGGTAAATTTATCTGTACTGGCCAACCATTTAGCGCTATATTGATATATCGATGAACATTGGGTGGTTATTTTTGACTTACCAATGGTATCAATATGATAACGGTTACCCTTATCATTTCAGCTCGTATACGTAAATGATAGCGTTATTGGTAGTTCCAAATTTGCATAGCGGGATTACTCCATATGCAGCCTCATTTTCATTTACTTCTATAATGTATGCTTATATTGTGCATTTTTGCAGCCTTTCGACTGGTTGAAGAAGCAACTCTTTGAGAAACCAGAGTCGTCTGAGTAATGTGCATTAATCAGGGAACTGCTGCTGAAAATTTTGTTATAATAAGCTTTTTTTTTTATGTTGCTCGTGTATGTTTAATAATTTTGCCTAAACCTTCTTGTTAAAGGACTTCCAGTGGAATTCTAAACTATGTACTTGATGTAATGTATCAATCAGTTTTGATGGGTTATCGGTACAGCTGCTTAAGATTCTTTTTATCCTGTGTTTTAGGTTTACCAGATATAATGCTACCTTTCTCTGTTTATGGTATGCTGATTGTTATATGTTTGTGCTTCGTGTGTTTTATTACGCTTTCTTGATATTGAAGCGGTGAGAAGTGACGAACATCCTTATTTCAGCTGGCCGAGACATTGGATAGCAGGTTGTGGGTTAGATTCAGTTGGATCTCATGGTAGTATGATATATAATATTAAACTTGTATGTATATATCTATTTGTTTTTTTCTAAAGAAAAGTGTTAGAAGCGTAGGTTTTTTGGGTACACGTCATAATAGCAGAGTTGGTTTGATGAGCTCTTCATATAAAATTGCAAATGATGCTTTAAAATGTGCTTGGCTTCTCAAAAAGCTTAAGCCTGAAATATTTCAGATGGAGAGCTAGTCGAAGTGTTGGACGTTTGATGCTGCACGTTCATTTCATGTAAATCTAGCATTGAGCATATATTAGATTGGCTTTCAGATTTAGAAAATTTATTTAATTATCGCATATTATGGTGTATTTAATCATACAATACACTAAAGCAAGGTCAACTTTCCCTTTAAAACTCACATTTTTCCCTCCACAACACCACTAATATAAAAATAAAATCCCTCCAAAATTCACCTTTTTCCCTCCACAACACCACTAATTAAATTAAATTAAATAACATAATATAATAACAGGACAACAAGTACAAGACAACATTCTCTTCCCATTCACTCCTCATGCATAACAGGACGACAGTTAGGAGACAAAAAGTATTTTTTTTATTTTTGTATTTCCTTCACATTCCTTCCTCACACAGTAACAGGACAACAACTACAAGACAAAATATGTTTTTTTTTCCATAATGCATAAAATAAAACAGTAATGATGTACACCTCGGTAATGGTTACTGTTGCAGGTAATAGATATAAAAAAATAAAAAACCTTCTAATTTTGTATAGATGGATCAAAGTATTATGATGATGCCTGCCTCGGTAAGGGGAGAAACCTTTTAAAATGAGTTAACAAAATTAAAAAAATACACAGACAGAAGAAAAAGAAATATCATTGTCACTGGTAATCGGATTTAATGGATTTTTTTTTTTTTTTTTTTTGGAAATTTGATCTCTTCGTTTGAGCTTTTAGACAGTTCTCTGTGTATTTCGTAATATAATATTATATGTTTATTTTAAAAATATATTATAAGCATAACATGATACATAGCATACGTGATGCATGTATAAATATTTATGCATCCTCTGCTGGCATTGTTTTGCCATTGAAAGTAAAGGTTTGGGGTAGATGTGATTTTAATTGTTCGGAGGGGACATGAGAGAAGCTTATACAAGGAGGAATACAAATATGTGTGCCGCATATAAGTTTATAGAGGATATCACTCCCTTCAACCAGAACATCTCCAACAAAATAAGGATTGTTCAATTATGGAGGCCACCAAGCTTTAAAGATCCTGCAAATGATGGTAGTATTGAAATGTTATTCTTGGATGAAAATGTGATGTCATGATTTTCCATTTGTTGGATATTTTACAGTGCTTTTAGTTTGTTAACAAAAATTCATACATTTTACTGTTTTACAGGTTAACCGTATTCAGGCCACTGTCAAACAAAACCTCATTAAAAGATTTAGTGCAAGACTCGTGGAAGGTAAGTGTCTGATTATCAGCAATTTTGGAGTTGGACAAAATATGGGAACTATCGAGTATCACAACATTTATACAAAATTAACTTCTTTTTTTGACATCGGCTATGGCATGTGAAGATGATATATCAATCCCAATGTACGGATTTAAATTTGTGTCTTTTGATGATATTCTTTCAAAAACATTGGATGATAAATTCTTACTAGGTATGTTTTTATGTCATATATATCTTACACATGATATTCTTGGATGGTTTTATAGTATATGCTAAATTTATTTTGTTCAAATGTTATTTGCATGATTGTTGGTTACAGTTCTCTTGAAATCAGTCGGAAAGAGAATAAAGAGTCTAAGAAGGTGGTGATGGAACTGAAGGATGGAGGGTAAGTTTAGCAAACATATGTTTGGTGAATCTATAGTTTTCGTGGTTGTACACATTATATTTAGTGAATGTGACTTATCGACATACTTGCAGGTCAACAAATCTGAAGTGTACTTTGTGGGATGGATACGCAGAAGAAGCATTTTGCTTTCTCTCTGAAAATAATACCGGACCCATCATTCTTATTATCAGGAATGCAAAGATGAAGAAATGGGGAGGTGATTATACGTAATTTGGTTTACTGCTAATTTATTTATTAGTTTGTGAAACTTATTTTTTTTTGTTTGTTGTTATTAGATCTCTCTCTTTTCTTCTTTTTTCTTTTTCATTTCCAAATGACAAGTACAGTTACATTGTCAAGTTCTTTATTTTCTACGCGGTTAATTTTTAATGGTGATTTGGAGGAAGTTAGATCGTTTAGGAACAGGTAACTTTATTTCTTGACTTTATAGAGTTAACTAAATAGATTATTCTGTTGTATGCGTATTGATTTTTTGCTTTATTTAGGATTGATAGTGGTGTTGATGTTTCTGTGATGTTATGGACCACTCCATCGTCATCCCAGAGTTGTTTATCGTTGCAAGATGAATTTCTTAAGAGTACTGACAGGAAATCATTGGATGATCTATTAGAAATAGACAAGCCAATGAATTGTATAATCTTGGCTGCTATTGTTGGGGTGGAATTAGAACATGGATGGTATTACCTGGCATGCAAAAAGTGCCATAAGAAGGCTAACCCTATTAATGAAACTGTATCAGATGATAATGGTGGAAACAAATTTGATCATTTTTCTACAAAAAATGTGATAAGCGTATCAGTTCTGAGAATGTTTTGTTAAGGTATTTAGCTAATGTACTTTTTGTAGGGATTTTCTGTATACATGGCACCATTTGATTTCATAGATAGTTAAATTGTTGTTTCATTGTGCGATTTGTAGGTTTAAGGTTCAGATTCGGGTAATAGACTGTAGTGGCAGTGCATCGTTTGTGATGTTCGATCTAGAAGTTATTGCTCTTTTGCATAAATCTGCATATGATATGAAAGAGTCTCTATCTACGATTAATTTTATCAACTATATTCATCTTTCTTTGCTATTATTTGTTCAAGATATAATATGAACATAGATGTCTTATTTGTTTGATTTGTTGTCTTATTGCAACATGGTGATGATGATTCATTTCTGGCCGAGCTGAACAGTCTTATTGGAAAACAAATTCTCTTCAAGATCGAAATCTCTGAGTATAATTTGAAGTAAAACTGGCATGTTTACACGGTTGTTAAATTTAGTGATAATGATGATTTGGTTCAAGCGTATTTGGGAATCATCAACAAGGTAATATTTTTGAATTAATAATTCTTATTTGTATGTCACGCCTTTGTATATTGCTTCGTTTGTTTCTGACTAGCATTGTTGTTGTTTTTTCAATATGGAACAGGATTCCGACATCATGTCAAACAATAGTTTTAAAGAGAAGAACACTGAAGATGAAAAGGTAATCCATACTTTACTATATACTAATTAAATACCGAGGTTAAATTTTCTTTGAGTATAGTAAACCAGTTATGTACGTTTTCAGGATCCTATTTCTTTTGTGGGAGACAATGAAATGGAGTTGAGTTCAAACAAAAGATCATCAATACTAGAACCATACACTACTTTACTGTTTGAATGAAAATATTCTCAAAATTAATTTTAGTATATCTTAGTGTGTTTATTTTAATGTACTGTTTTTACCTTTAACATCGAATATTTACATAATGTTCATATATTCAAATAGTTATTATCAATTTACCTTCGAATTGCATGTGTAATCAAAATTGTATATAAAATGAATTAATTTGAATTGTTGTTGGAAATAATTATTTTAAAAATGATATATCTTTTATATGTATATTTCTAAAAATGTTAATCTAAAGAATATTGTCTCAGCCGTGCATCGCACGGGGACTAACCTAGTTATTTAAATAAACGTAAGTGTCAAAATGAACATTCAGTTAGTGTTTGTAGTTTAAATTTGAACTATAATTGTTCGGATGCGTTCGGCTTGTCGAAAGTTAGGACAGTCAAACGACTCCCTCAACAAGGTTCGAGTTGAAAGAGTCGTCGGCGTTGGACGTGTTTACTCCCTTTTTACTTCGATAGAAGACCAAAAAGTTCAAAATAAACATGGTAGTCTTAGAAGAGATAGATCAAGTGGGAAGCTTGTGCAATAAAACGGGTGTTGTTCAGGATCCAACAACAACAACAACAAAGCCATATATTCCAAACAAGTTGGGGTTGGCTAGATATGGAACCTAAAATAAAAATAAAAATAAAAGAAATAATACTGATAATAATATATATATATATGGGTTTAAAATAACCAAACAGATAAAAAGACGTCTGAAAAAGGTTTTTTTTTAATTAAAAAAAAGTAAAAAAGGTTCAATAAAAGTGAAATAAAGTCTAAAAAGTCTAAAATAGTAATAAAAAGGTAAAAAGGTTCAACAAAAGTGAAATAAAGCCTAAAATAATCAAACAGATTAAAAAAAAATCCTAAGGCTCTGGTACATGGATTGCCAACTTCCATGCACTCCTATCCACTACCAGCTCCTCAGATATACTCCAATTGCTTAAATCCCTCTTTATTATCTCCTCCCATGTCATTTTAGGTCGACCTCTACCTCTCTTTGGACCATCTGCACGGCCTATAATTCCAACGCGCACAGGAGCATCGTGTGGTCTACGTTGGATATGTCCAAACCATCTCAAGCGGGATTGGACTAACTTCTCCTCAATAGGTGCAACTCCAAGTTTTTCCCGAATATCCTCATTTCTAATCCGATCTCGTCTGGTATGCCCACAGCTCCAGCGCAGCATCCGCATCTCTGCTACACTTATCTTCTGAACGTGTTGCCTCTTAGTAGGCCAACATTATGCACCATATAACATTGCAGGCCTGATTGCTATCCTCTAGAATTTTCCTTTAAGCTTATGAGGAATCTTCCTGTCACAGAGAATGCTAGATGCTAGTCGTCATTTTACCCATCCTGCTTGAATTCTAAAACTAACATCCTTATCAATCTCCCCATCAAACTGCAACATAGATCCTAAGTATCGAAACGATTCCTTCTTGGGTACTACTCTACCGGCCAGGGTGACCTCTCCGTCATCTGAGATGACACCGCTAAACTCACACTTCATATACTCTGTTTTAGTCCTGCTAAGCCTAAAACCCTTTGATTCCAAGGTCTCCCTCCACAACTCAAGTTGTCGATTAACCTCTATTCTACTCTCATCAATCAGCACAACATCATCGGCAAAGAGCATACACCAAGGGATATCCCTTTGTATATCTTTTGTGATTTCATCCACCACTAATGCAAAAATATAGGATATCAAAGCCGAACCTTAATGTAACCCTATGTTGATTGGAAAGTATCTGGTCTCACCATCGCATGCCCTGACACTAGTCACAACCCCTCATACATATCCTTGATAAGGGTAATATACTTTGATGGCATTCTCTTCCTTTCTAGCACCCACCACATAACCCTCCTCGGCACTCTGTCATAAGCTTTCTCCAAATCAATAAAAAACCATGTGGAGATCTTTCTTCTGCTCCCTGTATCTCTCCATAAGTTGCCTAACTAAGAAAATCGCCTCAGTGGTTGACCATCCAGGCATAAAACCAAATTGATTCCTAGAGACACTTGTCAACCTCCTCAAACGCTGCTCACAAACTCTCTCCCAAAGCTTCATTGTATGAATCATAAGCTTAATTCCTCTATAGTTTGTGCAACTTTGAATATCTCCCTTATTCTTGAAGATTGGAACTAAAATGCTTCTCCTCCACTCACCTGGCATTTTGTTTGATTTGAAAATATTATTAAACAACTTAGTTAGCCATGTTATCCCTGCATCTCCAAAGCATCTCCATACCTCAATAGGAATGTCATCACGCCCTACCGACTTGCCTGATTTCATCCGATCCAATTTCAAAAAATCCATTGTTGGCGGTTTTAACTTTGAAGTGATGGAGTGATCACATAAAAGTATCTTTTAGGTATTAATTGCTTTCATTTGTATTAATTTTCTTGTTTACTTGTAGCAATTTGGATTGGGTATTCTGAAATATCTTAACGCACCGCTTGAAAAATTGGAACTAATGCAACAATTACTTCAAGGGACAAGTACAAGTGGATGCATATCGCATACGACAACTTCTGCACAGCAACTAACACAAAAGGGTATCTATTCTTGTATACAGACCCAATTTGATAGAACACGAGATATTAAGTGAGTTTTCAATCTGTTGGATGAAATGAAAATCGAAGCCGGCATTTCAAATTCGAATTCGGCGACCAATCCTTAATGGTATCATGCCCTTGTGTAGCAAGCTTCAGCCATTGGGTCAGCTTTTGGTGCACGTAAACCATCGAGAAGGCTGTCATAGAAAAAAGATTAAAAAATAAAAGATTAGGTCGACTCTAGGGTCGACCCATAGGTCAAACCCCATAAGGTCGGGTTGATCCACCTTTTTATTAATGCGCAATTTCGCCGAAGTGCGAGAGCACGACGATGTTTTATTATTTTCGCTGACGTGACTTCTTATGATTGGTTGAATTTGAAGTCTGGAGGCTCCGACCGACTGAATGACGTACATGGATAAGATTACTTCTTAAAATCCAACGGTTTGGGAACCTTAGGTTACAATATAACTGGAACCCTAGACCTAGCATTTCACTCACAACACCCCCTCTCTGGGTTCTCTCTTCTGGGACATATCTAAATTTAAATTTCTTTGAGGAAAGATTTATAAAATAAAATATTTATAATCAACTTAAAAGGGAGGATTTACAACAACCACGAAGAAGAGCTTAGGACTACGGATGGGTGGATTTGAATAATATCTTTTAATTATGATATACAACATCGTTTGGTTCCTACTACAATTAATTAAATTTGACACGGTTTAATTAGAATTATATACAGTAGTTTATTTTTTATTACAATTAGACATAGTTTAGCCAGAGTTAATTAAAGTAGTTTAATTCATGATGTAATTAGTTAATTTTGACATATTTTAATTAGAATTATTTATAGTAAATCTGTATGTAAACTGTAAGCTTAAGAAATTTATACTTATATGAAAAAATTATTTTTTGGAAATTGAACTTGAATAAATATAAGTATTACTGGGATTAAAGAATTGCATGAAGAGGCATAAGCCCAAATATTGTAAATTTACACTAATTATGTCAAAATTTGGGAATAAATTATGAACGGAAACCAAAATATATCAGTTGAACTGGAAGCTAAAAATATCCTAGGTTGGTTGGTTAAGAAAAAGAGAAAGATTACCATAGTTTGGTTTGTTATGAAGGCAACAAATGTTATTGCAAGAACAAAAGAAAAGGAAGATGGATTAGGGTAAAATCGAGATTTAGCTGTATTTTGCACTATCTAGTATTTAAGAAACAAATAAAAGGAATGTTTTGTAATTACCGATTTCTGTTTGTAGGATTATTTTATATTAAATTATGAAAAAATAGTAAAATTATAGTAACCAACCAAATAGAATAAATATAACTTCCTAAAGATATAACTTACAAAAAGGTAAGTAAAAGAGTAATATAACTAAAAGATGTAAAAGATGAAAGTGAGTAAGAAATCAGGTTAGATACTTAATAGCACAGAAAAGAGCGAATAAAGTGTAAGATTAAGTTCAACTACTATAACATAGAAAACAGACAGAAATATGATAAATAATTAATGACATATAGACGTAGCTCCAGACTGAGATTGTCATAAAAATCAATTAAGAGAAGGGAAGAGATAATATCATAATTAAGCAATACAAGAAGATTAAAAAAATAAGAGAGCTAAACACATTACAAAAGATTTAGACATTGGGTCTAATAAGAAACATGAGATGCGTTTGGAGTTGTCCAAAGCGAATCTAAAGGGATGCCTAGTGTAACAACCGCCTAGAATGAGCCTAAATTTCGACTTAGAAAATCCTCATCGAAACTTAGAGTCATTCTAAACGGGTCGTTGGTTCGTGTAAGGGTTACATTTGCACAGATAATAATAACATATACTTCTAATGGAATTCTCACACAGCGGAAAGAGAAAATATAATACTCAAATAAGATGTACCATTTATTAAAAATCTCAGAAATACAACAGTCACAGTTACATGTGTTCAACGGGCACATCAAATAGTTCATTCTCATAAGATTCCAAAAGAATAAAGCAATAACTACTAATAATAGCATAACAACTTCGCCTTCTTCATCAGTTTCGATCATTACTTCGCCTATGACTTTTACGTCATCTACTGACCTATTGGATATGTTAAGGACAGGGGTCAGAATATAAAGTTCTGTGTGACTGAAATATGGTGTTACATAATGTCCATACGAACCCTATATTTTTAGCAGGTTACATATATAAAGGTATGTCTACGTAGCACACAACATTCACACAAACATCAATTATTTAACCAATGGGATGGATATCCAAGTCAATCACCCATTAGTTTTTTTAGGGTAAAAACCCAACGAGGTAAGCATTCTTGGTCACTTATTGCCCTATTAAAGGTGGATTCTTATGATCTGTTATAACCCAGAGGCAGACCCCTAGCCCCTTAAGACTTTGTCCTAATACGTTAACGTTTTTAGGTCTATCCTCTCACTTGTAATATGAGAAGTAATGCTTAACTTGTATTACGGTAGGACACCTATGTCGCTTAAGACTTCCCTTAAATGGTTGGTTAGCATGCAATGGCCACATATCTTTTATTTACCAAATCTGTCCTTAGTTGAGCCCTTACAAGCTTCTAGAGAAAGTGGACATCCCCTGTGAACTATCCTACTCCGTCATCGTTTATGCCTAACCACTTTTAGAGAAGAGGATCCAAAGACTTACTTTAAATCTAATAAAGGTGGGTCCTATATGACTTTGGTTCCACTCCAAGGAGTAAACCTTCGGAGGGATCCTAGACCTAACCACTTAAGACCCAAACAATAAAAAAAGAGTCAGTCACTTAAGATCTCCTCAAAGTGTAGCGAACCTACTTATTTTCACATGTAATAGGCTTATATATAGTTATATAGTTATTATATACACACTAGACCTCTCACATTAAACCGTATACCTGTAAATGCTGGATATGCTGCTCGGTTACGGGTAGACTTTTACTACAAGTTGGTTTAACCTCGTATCTAGTGTACTAAGTTTTTGAATGACCCATGACACCTAGACATCTCACAATAGTTGGGCCTATTTGTGATTGCTGGATTTGTCGGTCGGTTCCGAGCAGAGTTCTACCACAAATGGCAACTAACCTCGTATCTATGTGTCACTATTAATATATATTTAAAGCCATTCTATATACGAACATACAAGCAATCAATATATTCGTATATAGGGACAATTCGAATTCAAACGTTATCCTAATCGCACTTATTACGTTAACTACGTTGATTACGCTATATTAATAATATAGTAATAACGCGTAACAACGTTAAATATTCATATAAACGAGGAAACATTCTAATTAGGTGGAAATTGTCAATTTGTCCAAATCAAGGCATACAAGTTAGTTTTTCCATACTTTTACCGCTGCAACTTAGGCATGATGGCATAATACCAAGATAACATATAGTAGCGGATGGAAAATATACATTCATACAAACTTTCAACTTGCATCCTAGGTTTGTTGGAATGATCTCAATATCAGGTTAAAAATAGAGTATTACATTCATTTACACAGGTACATTTATAATTTCCACTTTGTTTAATTCACCACTTTTTGGGTTTTATGTACATAAAATGTTTATGTTTGACATATTTCAAGTATGAATTCGTTTGGACTCAAAATAGAATCCAAACCTAATCAAATCATCGAATGCCCAAATCTAAACTCTTTTAGGTTACAATCAAATGTTTGGTAAAGGTGAATTATACAAAATAGAAACAATATTAGCAACACCCATTTTCATCTTTAACACAATATTGAAATTAAAAATCCACAAAACCCAAATAATCATGACAATTATATGTAAATACAAGATAGAGGATTTGGGGGGTTTAATGTTTATATTATCGGTTTCCAAATCCTCCTAGGCATATCTTTCAACATGATAATTTAGTAAAAACATGAATATGCCTTAAGTAAACGATATTCCACTAATAGATCTAGGCAGAACAAAGAGAAGTTTATAATAGATCTAGATCTGTGCTTTAATCTTTGCAGTCAAACGTGCTCCAATAATCTTCCTAATTATATATATATATATATGTATATGTGTATATATATAAGAGACATGTATTAGAATCTCATATTTATATGTTTATGCCAAATTCCAGAATAGTAAACTTATATGAATTAGAATAGAGAGAGACTAAGAATAGGATTGGGGGAATAGAAGAAATCCTTAACCTCTTATTTTATTTTTCTCTGGAATTTAGTAATGGCAGAGAGGCAACATAGAAGAAGGGATAAAGAATAGTTAGGGTTCTAATGTGTGACATGAGGGGCGATTTATAGTTACCTGTATGAGCATAGACCATTGGATTACTTAGAATTAATCCAAGCCTTTTATCTTTACATATCCGTCAAAAAAAACCTAACCATCTAGATTTATTGGGTTGTCCAGCCGCCAGGCGGTCGACACCCCTTAGAAGGGGCGGTCGACCCCTTAGGGGATGGAACGCCCAATAAAGGTGCCTTGCTAAGGTGTTTATTTTAATAGATATGTTCCTTAATCTCTTAATATTATTCCATATATACAATATACTATGTCCCCATGATCATATCGTCAATTCAAATTTCAAATTCTCCCTCTTTATTTTGAACTTATCTTGGACACATATATATATTATCCATTTAATTATATATATATATATATATTCTATGTTTTACGGTCCAAATTCATTTGTTTATAACCTCTTCATACATTGACCGTTTTCAGCATATTACATATGAAAACGATTCAGAATTTTGCCATGAATCCAAATAAAAGAGTTTTGTAGCCAAATTCCTAAAGCTAAAAAAACTCATTTTCCAACCATATTATTTAATTACTTACTTATTTATTGTTAATACTCATGAATTTTACGGGTGTTACATTCTTCTCCCCTTAAAATAAATTTTGTCTTGAAATCTGTTTAAGGAGCGAAAAACACAACTCGCTTGAAACATCCATGTTGTATGTAACGACCCGCATTCTACGTAACAGAGGATCACATAATATTTATTTTATTTTCATACGAAGTCGTATGGTCGTGTAACTTTGTAAAACGACTATTGGGGTCATTTCCCATGTTCACAATTTTAGCTGAATTTTAAATGACAATTTTACCCCTTGGCGAATCTTGTTTTGCATATAACTTTTGATTGGTAAGGAATTTTGACTTAAAACCACTTCTATTGGATTCAGATGATGGTTTACCTTTTCGTAGAGTTGTCAGATTAATTAAACGGACTTACCATTTGGAAGATATGGCTAAAATAAGATTTGGAGATGGAAAAACATCATAATTGGGCTTAACGGGGTGATTAGCAGCTAGGCCCATAACCCATTTTGGGATTAGGGTTATGGGAGGGCAGAAAAGGTTTGGATAAACATTCCCTTTCATTTTTCCAGCTGCCACTAACCTCCCTTCAACCCTAACAATGGCCTCGATCTTCTAAATCTCACCCTAATTGCTTTTTAATCACTAATTAACCAAAACAACACCAAATCAAGTCAAATTAGCACCAAATCAGGGTTGGAGCTACTGCAATACATAGAGATCCGTGCCATAATAGTAAAGTTTCAGATCTAAGATTTCATTTGTGGTTAAGGTGAGTGATTAACATGTTTATTCACTAACTATGGGTAATTAAGGGTGATTAGTGATAATTAGTGAAATTATGACTCAGAAAAATATGCATAAATTCTAAAATCATATTTTATGTCACTGGTAAAAATTTGGGTTAATTTGGATTAAGTTTGCTAATCCTATTGTTAGATATGGTTAAACATGGTTAAGGGGAAAATCACGAGTTTTGGGTATGTTTGATCTAAAATAACCTATATGCTTGATGTTTTGATCTTTTTGATTGAACCTATATGTTGTTACTATTGTTTGGGATGTTTTATGGTTGCATAGGAAAGTTAAAATTGTTGAAAACGTCATCGTTTGGCTAAAATAGCTTGCTGGAAAAATTGCAGATTTTCAGGTCCGGTTAGGAGGAAGACCCGATCCGAACCGGTTAGGAGGGAGACCCGAGCCGATCCGGATAGGAGAAGGAGACCCAAACCGATCCAGATAGGAGAAGAAGACCCGAAATGAACCGGATAGGAGGAGGAGAGAAGGAGACCCGAACCGTACCGGATAGGAGAAGGAGACCCGAACCGAACCGGATAGGAGAGGGAGACCCGAACCGGATAGGAGAAGGAGACCCAAACCGAACTAGAAAGGAGGAGGAGACCGGAACCGAACCGGATAGGAGGAGGATACCCGGACCGAACACCAATTCAACAGAAACCCGAGATGCCAATGAAGTCCAAGTGGGAAGTTATCACTCAGGATCCTGAAGGGAACCGACGAGTTAACTTCTAGAGTTGAGCTTTGCTGCGGGACGTGTGCAATGAAGTTACCGATATCTATAATTTTGGTTCACCGTTGAGAGACAGGGCATTGTAGACAAACCAGAGCCAGAGGATGTATGGACTGGTTAGCCATACCCCTGAGTCCGGGAAGTTTGAACTGGGGAGGGTTATTGACTATAGACCAGAAGGGCATGGTCATAGCAATAATTGTATGGAGTCCAAAGGGCATGAACCCTTCATGGCCCCATTGGATTTGGTGATTAAAAAGGTGGATATCGTATGCTTTACGCACTGAGTGAGAGATGTGAGGATGATTGCTATGTTTGATGTTTGTTATCACCATGAAACGCATACTCCCATTTTACACTCTATGTTAGTGTTTATCTTAGAGTATTGTACATCTTGTTGTGCTAACTCTTCGGTTGCAGGTCCAGGTATGATTATTTATACCTGTTATTGCTTTATTTTGTTGCTATTGCTCATACCAAACTTTCATCCGACCCAGAGTTGTATGTCTCTTCTTATTACTCTGGGTGCTCCTAAATGAGCAGACTAGAGGCAGGTTAGGTGGTTATGCACGAGTAGCAGTCCGGAGATGAGCAGGAGGCTTCCACGTACTATTTACATATATTCTCCCTGTGTTGTTGATGGTCACTGCTTTGGGCATTAGTAGTGTACCTCTTTCATTTCCTTTTAGAGATAGTATATTGAAGTTGTTATGATGGTTTGGATCATAAGCTGTATTTTGGATTCCGCTACTCTGATGGATATGGTTTAGTTTTCAGTTTATGCACTGTCCCGCTTATTTTATATCAAATTATGTTATTATTATATTTGGTTCCATGCACTGTGAGATATACTACAGGTTCTTGATGATTCAAAGTTTCAAATCACTTTCTTTTGACGGCCGTCCCGTGCTAGTTGGATGTTGGCACAGCGCGTTTCGAGGGAAATGTCGGCTAGTGCGGGGCAGGCGGTTACACTTGGTATTAGAGCCTAGGTTGCGTAGTTAATCTAGGGGAAGACATTAGGGAGAGATAATGTGCGTATATGAGAGCGCGTATTAGTGATATTTTGGTTTTCAAAAACTATATATATTATTAGTAAATCTAAGGATGAATTCGCACTGCACTGGCACCATAAGGAGTGGTTAATCGTTTTCTCTTTACAGATTGAACGATGAACCCAAATACGAGGAGTATGGGTTCCGGAGCCAACAATGGGAATGTCCCTGATTTGAGGACGATGTTTACTACCTTCATGAGGGAGATGCTTATGTTTAGGAAGCGGTTCCTAATGCTGCTAACAGTAGTGGTGCAGTAAAGCAAGCGTCTGGGGTCGATTTCGCCAAGCTTAACAATGATTATACTAGTCTTGGTGGAAGCCATTCCACGAAATGGAATCGACTACGGTGGTTCAAGATTGGCTTGATAGTTATGAGCGCATCTTCAAGGATTTGGGGATCGATGATGCAATAAAGAGAAAGTTAGCATCGCGTCAACTTCAAGGACGGGAAATGAATTGGTGGAATGCTATTAAAGTGGCTACTCCCGAGGATCAAACTACTTGGAATCAGTTTAAGACTCGCTTCAGTGACATGTTTATTCCAACTGCATAGAAGTCAGAATTGTTCAGAAAATTTTTGTACCTTAAGCAGAATGGTAGGGTAGTCTCGGAATATATTGCAGAATTCGATACCTTATCGAAATATGGATCATCCCTTATCGATACTGTCGAGAAGAAGAACGAGAAGTTCATAACTGGCCTAGATGAGTACTTGGGGGAAAGATTTATAAACTATATCGATGAGACATTCAAATCTATTGTGGGGGAAGGCATTGAGATCTGAGAGCCTTTATTAAAAGTCGAAGACCAAGGTTGCTATTGCATCTGCAGAGGAGTCAAAGACGCAGGCAAGCTGTGGAGGCAAGAATAATTCCCAGAATAAGAGGAAACAGAACCAAACCAAGGATGGTCAGAAAAAGAAGAATAAGAAAGAGGCCCAGTCCGTTGGCTGCGGCAAGAAGGGCCACTATATCAAAAATTGTCGAGCGAAGAAGGGGGAGAGGAAGTGCTTCAACTATGACCAAGTGGGACATTTCAAGAATGAATGTCTGCAACCTCCTAAAGAGAAGCAGATCGTGAAAGCATAAGCTATCAACGTTGTTCCTTCTTCGTCGAATGCCCTAACTGCGGCAGAGAAAGGAAAGGGTGTCGTTATTCAAGGTATGCTCTCCATTTATGATGTTCCTATTCGAGTTGTTTGATACCGGGGCTTCCCATTCCTTCGTATCTAGTGACCTAGTAGATAGGTTGGGATTGGAACCCGAGATTGCCGATAGACCTTTAATTGTGACGAACCCGATCAGTGGTTCAACTAGTCTTTGTATGATTTGCGTAATTTGGTCTTATCGAGTCATGGATGTATGTTTGCTTGTGATTGCTTTGTTTTGGGATTCACTGGGTTTGGCATTATTTTGGGAGTCGATTGGCTCCAAAGACATGAGGTGGTGGTAGACTGTGAGGGGTCTTCGGTGACCATTAGAGTGGATGATGGGCGGAGGGTGGTATTTGTTTGCCTACCTAGTGATGGAGTGATGACTAGTTTTCTAAATTCCCTCGACATCCCGCATGATGAGTTATCAGATGTTCCTATTGCTGGCGAGTATCCGGACATCTTCGGGGAAGTGACCAGACTTCCACCACACTGAGAGATCGAGTTTCAGATTTATTTAGTGAAATATGCCAGACCTATAGTGATGCCACTTCGTCATATGGCGCCAAGGGAGAAGCGAGAGCTCGAAGTGCAAGTAGACGATCTTTTGAAGAAGGGATTTATCCGAAGAAGTATTTCTGAGTCGAGAGCACCAATTGTATTTGGTACTAAGGCTGATGGTTCCCTTCGCTTATATGTGGACTACCGCGAGTTGAACAAGTTGACTAGAAAGAATAAGTATTCTCTTCCACAGATAGATGATTTGTTTGATCAACTAAATGGAGCAAGAGTGTTCTCCCAGTTGGATCTCGCGACAGGCTTTCACCAGCTCCGGGTAGTAGCTAAGAGTGTACCTAAAATGTCATTTCGGACGCCGTCTGGATTCTATGAGTGGTTGGTCATGCCATTCGGGTTGACCAACGCACCCACATATTTTGTGGATCTTATGAATAGGGTTTTCAGAGATCAATTAAATAAGCTTGTTCTTGTGTTCGTGGACGATATTTTGGTTGAAGAACATAAGGAACACTTGAGGACAATGATGGAGGTGTTGAGGAGACACCAATTGAAAGCGAAATTTTCTAAGTGTCACTTCTGGAAGAGGGAAGTGAGATTCTTGGGCCATGTTGTTTCAGAAAATGGTATTGCCGTGGATCCTGCAAAGGTGGCCCTAGTGCAGGATTGGTCTACATCCAAAAATGCAACAGACGTGAGAAGTTTCTTGGGATTAGATGGATATTATCGTAAGTTTATTCAGGACTTCTCTAAGATAGCGGCACCGTTAACTCAGTTGACCAAGAAGAATCAAGCTTTCATTTGGGACGGAAGGTGTGAGAACGCATTTAAGAGCCTAAAGGAAAGGTTAACGTGCACACCAGTGTTGGTTATTCCTAAAGGGAACGAAGAGATGACGGTATACACGGATGCCTGTGGTACCGGAGTAGGTGATGTACTAATGCAAGGAGGTAGGGTTGTAGCTTATGCTAGTCCGCACCGCATGAGAAAAGGTATCCTACCCATGATTTAGAATTAGCAGCAATCGTGTTCGCATTGAAAATGTGGAGGCACTATCTCCTGGGAGAAAGATTCGAGTTGTTTACCGATCATAAGTCATTAAAGTACCTTTTATCTTAAAAGGATTTAAATCTTCATCGGCAGAGATGGTTAGAGTTTTTGGCTTCGTATGATTTCAATATCGTATACGCACCCGGGAAGGGTAATGCGGTAGCTGATGCATTAAGTAGGAGACATGTCAATTTGGGGGCTATGTTTCTTGAATGGAAGCAACTGGAGTATATCGCGGGAAATGATTTCAGACCTAAGTGCGAATTGGATCCAGAGATGTTAGCATGTTTGACGATCAAACTGACTTTGATTGAGAAGACTGGTTCCAGTCAAAGGGACGATCCTAATCTATTGGAAATCATCTCCAAGGTGGAGATGGGTATCAACAGCGAGAGAATGAACAAGTATGGTCTCGATCGAGAAGGATGGCTTCCATAGAATGAGAGACTGGTTGTACCCAATGTTAATGGATTGAGAGATGATAGAGAGTGTCATCACTCAAAACTGACTATACATCCTGGTGGTAACAAAACGTATCGAGAAATGAAGCAGACCTACTATTGGGAAGGGATGAAGAGAGACGTTAGGAAGTTTATATCCAAGTGCATGAGTTGCCAGTTAGTTAAAGCAGAGCAAAAGAAGCCTAGTGGTTTGTTGCAACCATTGTCAATTCCCGAATGGAAATGGAACAAGTCTCAATGGATTTTATAGATGGTTTACCAAGGACTCGATTAGGTCATGATAGCATTTGGGTGATTGTGGATCGATTGACCAAAAGTGCAAGGTTTATACTGATCATGTCGAATAGAACGGCAACTAAGTTAGCTGAACAGTATATAAAGTGGGTAGTGAGATTTCATGGAGTACCTAAAGGTATTGTGAGTGACCGAGATCCATTATTTACAAGTGGGTTTTGGAAGAGCTTACAATAGGCTTTAGGGTCAGAATTACATCCCAGTATCGTGTATCATCCTCAAACTGACGGTCAACCGGAAAGGTTGAATCGTGTATTAGAGGATCTCTTGAGAGCTTGTATAGGGATGACCATTTACATCTGGTTTAATTCGCATATAACAATAGTTATTAGTCCAGTATTGGTATGACTCCATTTGAAGCTTTGTATGGAAGACCATGCAACTCACCATCATGTTGGTTGGAAACCGGTGAGAAATTTGTGTTTGGGCTAGATGTAATAAGAGAAACTTCAGATAAGATCAAGGTTATTCAACAGCGAATGAAGGCCGCCCAACATAGGTAGAAGAGTTATGCTAATAAAAGGCGAAGGGATTTGAAATTCCCCATTAGCGACTTGGTATTCATCAAGATCTCTCCATTGAAGAGTGTGATTCGTTTTGGTAGGAGAGGTAAGTTGGCACTAAGATTTGTTGGTCCATTTCCAGTTCTTGAACAAGTTGGGAATTTGGCGTATAAAGTTGGATTACTTGACAAGATTGCAGGAGTGCACAACATATTTCATGTTTCTCAGTTAAGGAAGTTCGTGCACGATTCTGATATGACTATTTCATCAGATCAGTTGGATGATATCCAGGTAGAACCCGAGGCAGTTGGGAATCGCATACTGATTCGTATTGTCGGACACGATACGAAGCAACTTCGGAGTAAGACGATGAGACTGGTTAAGATCCAGTGGGGGCGATAATGAGAACGACTGTACTTGGGAAACCGAGGAAAGCATAAGAAAGTCATATCCAGAACTCTTTACCTTGTAAGAATTTTAGTCGCGATATAGTTATTCTGCATGCTAGGATAGGCTTGTTGTGTTTATTATGTATGTTTGATTGTTGCAAATGGTTGACAGGCATGCGGGACCCATTGTTGTTTTCTTAGTTAAGGAATTTCAGGGGCGAAATTTCTTAAGGGAGGAAGAGTGTAACGACCCGCATTCTACGTATCATAGAATCATAGAATATTTCTTTTCATACGAAGTCGTATGGTCATGTAACTTTGGGAGACGACTATTGGGGTCATTTCCCATGTTCACGATTTTTGCCGAATTTTAAATGACCATTTTACCCCTGACTAATCTTGTTTTGCCTATAACTTTTGATTGGTACGGAGTTTTGACCTGAAACCACTTCCATTGGATTCAGATGATGGTTTACTTTCCGTAGACTGGTCAGACTAATCAAACGGACATACCATTTGGTAGATATGGCTGAAATAAGATTTAGAGATGGAAAATCATCATAATTGGGCTTAACGGGGTGATTAGCAGCTAGGCCCATAACCCGTTTCAGGATTAGGATTATGGGAGGACTGAAAGGGTTTGGAGAAACATTCCCTTTCATTTTTCCAGTCACCACTAACCTCTCTTGAACCATAACAATGGCCTCCATCTTCTAAATCTCACCCTAATTGCTTTCTAATCACTAATTAACCAAAACTACACCAAATCAAGTCAAATTAGCACCAAATCAGGGTTGGAGCTGCCGCAATACATAGAGATCCGTGCCATAACAGTAAAGTTTCAGATCTAAGATTTCATATGTGGCTAAGGTGAGTGATTAACATGTTTATTCACTAATTATGGATAATTAAGGGTGATTAGTGATTATTAGCGAAATTATGACTCGAAAAAATATGGAAAAATATGCATAAGTTCTAAAATCATATTTTATGTCACTAGTAAAAATTTGGGTTAATTTGGATTAAGCTGGCTAATCCTATTGTTAGATATAGTTAAACATGGTTAAGGAGAAAATCATGGGTTTTTGGTATATTTGATCTAAAATAACCTATATGCTTGATGTTTTGATCTTTTTGATTGAATCCATATGTTGTTACTATTGTTTGGGATGTTTGATGTTTGCATAGGAAAGTTAGAATGGTTGAAAATGCCGTCATTTGGAGAAAACAGCTTGGTGGAAAAATTGCAGATTTTCAGGTCAGGTTAAGAGGAAGATCCGATCGGAACCGGTTAGGAGGGAGACCCGAACCGATCCAGATAAGAGAAGGAGACCCGAACCAATCCGGATAGGAAAAGGAGACCTGAACTGAACTGGATAAGAGAAGGAGAGAAGGTGACCCGAACTGGACCAGATAGGAGAAGGAGACCCGAACCGAACTGGATAGGAGAAGGAGACCCTAAACGAATCGGATAGGAGAAGGAGACCCAAACCGAACCGGATAGGAGGAGGCCCGAACCAAACCGGAAAGGAGGAGGAGACCCGAACTGAACTGGATTGAAGGAGGAGACCCGGACCGAACAACAATTCAACCAAACCCGAGATGCAAAGGAAGTCCAAGTGGGAAGTTATCACTTAGGATCTAAAAGGGAACCAACGAGTTAACTGCAAGAGTTGAGATTTGCTGTGGGACATGTGTAAAGGAGTTAACGATATCTATAACTTTGGTTCACCGTTGAGAGAGAGGGCATGTAGACGAACCAAAGCCAGAGGATGTATGGACTAGTTAGCATACCCCAGAGCCCCGAAAGTTTGGATTGGTGGGGGGGGGGGGTTATTGCTATAGACCTGAAGGGCATGGTCATAGCAATAGTTGTATAGAGTTCAGAAGGGCATGGAACCATCATGGCCCCACTGGATTTGGTAATTAAAGCGGTGGGTATCGTATACTTTACTCACTGAGTGAGAGATGTGAGGATGATTGCTATGTTTGATGTTTTCTATCACCATGAAACACACACCCCCATTTTTCACTCTATGTTAGTGTTTACTTAGAGTACTGTACATCTTGTTATGCTAACTCTTTGGTTGCAGGTCCAGGTGTGACTATTTATACCTGTTATTGCTTTATTTTGTTGCTATCGCTCATACCAGACTTTCGTATGACCTAGAGTTTTATGTCTTTTCTTATTACTCTGGGTGCTCCTAAATGAGCAGACTAGGGCAATTTAGGCGGTTATGCACGAGTAGCTGTTCGGAGATGAGCAGGAGGCTTCCACGTACTATTTATATATATTCTCCATGTGTTGTTGTTGGTCACTGCTTTGGGCATTAGTATTGTACCTCTTTCATTTCCTTTTAGAGACAGTATTTTGAACTTGAAATAATGGTTTGGATCATAAGCTGTATTTTGGATTCGACTACTCTGATGGATATGGTTTAGTTTTCAGCTTATGCACTGTCTCGCCTATTTTATATCAAGTTATGTTATTATTATATTTTATTCCATGCGTTGTGATATATATTACAGGTTCTTGATGATTTATAGTTTCAAATCCCTTTCTTTTGACGACCGTCCCGTGCTAGTTGGAAGTTGACACAGCGTGTTTCGGGGGAAATGTCGGCTAGTGCGGGGAGGGCGGTTGCATTGTACACCCATGTTATTTATAATTCATCCATAAACATCCATGACTCCCAGTGGTTATGAACTGCAGACCCACTAAAGTAAGCTCTACCCTAGTATGTAGGTGTAATAAGTAACACAATATGTATGCAAATAACCTAAATATGCATATATTTCTATATGAGTGCTCGGTGCAATGGTGTTGCATCCATTTCCTAACACCCAATCTAACAATCACGATGCATCCATAACATACATTTAAGGAAAATTACTCGAGAAAAGTTCTGGGTGAGTTTGTCTCATCTTATCCTCGGTCTCCCATATGCTTTCTACAAGATCATTTCCCCATTGTACTCGGGCGAGGCGAACGGTTTTGTTGTGGAGTTTCATGATTCTATGCTCTGCAATCCTAGAAATTGCACGGGGTACCCTGGACTCCAACTCGAGTTTTTCTATGTCCCCAATTTCATCAAGCTCGAGTCTGATAGCAGAATCATGAAGGAATTTCCTTAGATGATATACATGAAAAACATTATGGATTACCGATAGATGCTCTGGGAGATCCACACGATAAGCCAAAGATCATATCTTCTCGATGATATTAAAAGGCCCAATAAACCTGGGAGCCAACTTCCTAGTCTTCCCAAACCGAACAGTCTTCTTAAGAGGGATACTTTTACAAATACCAAGTCTCCAATATTAAACTCGAGTTCCCTTCTTTGCTTATCAGCATATGATTTTTGACGGTCTTGGGCTGCTTTCATCCTCTGCCTAATCAAAGATGCCTTCTTCATGGAATCATGGACGAAGTCTGGCCCGAGTATAACCTTGTCGGTAGTTTCCTACCAACAAGTTGGTGATTTGCATGACCTCCCATGAGGCGCTTCGAATAGGGTCATACCAATCATCGATTGAAAACTATTATTATATGTGAATTCTACGAGCGGTAGGTTCTACTCCCAAACTCCTCCAAACGATGATGCAAGCACTGAGCAAGTCTTCCAAGATTTTGTTTACTTTATCTGTCTGCCGATCTGTGGATGATAAGTTGTGCTTAAGTTAAGGGTCGTTCCCAACGCTACTTGTAGATTCTCCAAAATTCACTTGTGAACAAGGGGTCTCTATCACTCACGATACTCGATGGGATGCCATGAAGTCTGATTATCTTTTTGACATATAATTAGGCCAACGAGGCTGTAGTCCTTGTCTTCTTAACTGATATAAAATGGGCATTTTGGTTAAACGATCTACCACAACCCAAATGGACTCATTCCACTTTTGGCTTCTAGGAAGTCCATCTACAAAGTCCATGTAAATATGTTCCCACTCCCACGTGGGGATCTCTAAAGGTAGCAGCAATCCTCCAGGATTTCCTTGCCCCGCTTTGACTTTTTGGTATGTAAAATATTTGGCCACGAACTCGGCTACATCTCTCTTCATTCCTTCCCAATGGAGACTCCTCTGCATATCCTTGTACATTTTACCCCCATCGAAGTGTATGGTCAATTTTGACCTATGACACTCCTCTAGAACTTCTTTCCTCAACCGTTCATCCTTAGGGATGTAGACTTGTCCATCCCAAAGTAAACTTCCATCATCACCGATCGAATATCTAACCGAATGTAGGAAGATTTCTTTCCTTCCCACTTTCTCCTTTATGTTTCTTAATTCCTCGTCAAGGTCTTGTGCGCTTTGGATCCTTTCTCTTAGAGTAGGTCTAATTATCATTGCCCTAAGAAAACCATTAGAAGTGGTTGGTGAGGGTAGAAAATTAAAATTAGCGAGGAACTCTAATTATTTCCATTCTTGGATTGCATTCAAAGTCGCATGTTTCCCACTTAAAGAGTCCGCCACAACATTACCCTTGCCCAGGGTATACTGAATTGTGAAGTTAAATGAGGCAATATATTTCACTCATCGTTGTTGTCTCAAGTTTAGGTCACGTTGAGAAAATAAATACTTTAGGGATGTGTGGTTAGTAAAGAGTTAAAATTTCTCCCCTAAAAGATAATGCCTCCATAACTTAAGGGCGAACACTACTGTGGCTAACTTAAGGTCATCAACTGGGTATCTTTTCTCTGGATCCTTGAGTTTTCTACTAGCATAGGCAACTACTCTTCCTTCTTGCATAAGGACTACTCCTAAACCGGTTCCACATGCATCAGTGTAAATGGTGAACAATTTTGAACCGTAGGGTATAATTAGGACAGGTGAGCTAGTTGATACTTCCTTTAATTTCTTAAGGGCTATATCACATTTACTACTCCAAGAGAACATCAAATTCTTCTTTGTTAATTAGGTTAAAGGAGTAGCAATCTTTGCAAAGTCTTTAATGAATTTCCTATGATATCTAGCCAATCCAAGGAAGCTTTTTTACTTCCTTAGCATTTCGAGGTATTCTCCATTCCTTGATTGCCTCGATCTTTGTGGGGTCTACGGCTACGCCTTCACTTGACACAATATGTCCTAAAAATCTTTTTTCCTCTAGAAATGGCACCTCGAGAATTATTCTTTTAATTAGTTCTTTCTTAATATCCCTAACACTTGTCTCAAGTGTTTTTCATGCTCTCCACGATCTTTTGAAAATATAAGGATATCATCTAGGAAGACTACCACAATTTTATTTAGAATGCCCCTAAACACTCTACTCATGAGGTCAACAAAGAAAGCAGGTGCATTCGTTAGCCTGAAGAGCATAACTTCCCATTGGAATAATCCGTCTGGCGTCTTAAAAGCAGTTTTGTCCTTGCTGTCCTCTGTAATTCTTAAATGGTGAAATCCAGTAGCAAGGTCTAGTTGGGAAAATACTCGGGCCCCGCCCAAGTGGTCAAAACGGTCATCCATTCTAGGTAAAGGTACCTATTCTTCTTGATCAATACGAAAAGAGATTTCTCTATGGGGCGGAAGTCCCGAGACTTCCTCTAAGACATCCAAGAATTCACAAACTATTGGGATCGAAGATGGTCCTTTTAAATTAGGAGATAAGGAATATAATAATGCTTTATCCTTGTTCCTAACATTACAAGGAATATTCAAACTACGTCCTCCTCGGCTCCTAAGACGAACTATCCTCTTATCGCGATCTAGGATGGCTCCATAAAATGATAGCCAGTCCATACTTAGGATAAGGTCATACCCCATAAAATCTAATGCATACGCTTCACAATGGAACTCGACATTGTTGACCTCTAATACTAGATCTTTGCATAACAGTTCAAGATACTAAAATTCTCCGATAGGGTTGGCCACCTTTATCGGACTATCCGAGATAGATATGGAAGCATTCAATAAATTTACTAATTGCTTCCAGATAAAAGAACGGGTCACTCCGGAATCGAACAAGGTGTGAATTTCCTAAAACATTGGTTATACCTTCAAGTGCGGGCTGCCCTTGGTCTCTTGGAGGTCGTCTTTGACTTGGTGCTGCCTCTATTGCATAGTTTTGGCTACTCTTGACAATTTTGGGCTTTGGGCATTCCTTGGACATATATCCTTCTTTATGGCAGTTGTAACATTTTACCTTGAACTCCTTTTTCGCTAATGAGGTCCAACAATCCTTGGCCTCATGACCCTTGCGGTGCACCTCGTACAAGTCTTTGCGTCCTTTTTGAATTTATTTTTCTTCTTGATTTTCCACCATTACTTTTTCTTATTCTTGTTGGAGCTTTCTCCTTTCTCTCCTTCTTTATCCTCTTGGGCGCTTTTAGCCGTGTATAGGAAGCAGTCTCAACTAGAGTTTCAAAAGTTGCCCCGAACGTTACTTGGGATAATAGAGTTTCCTTCAATGGGGAGTTCAGTCCTTTAACAAACCTAAGGGCTTTTTTCATGGGGGTGTCACCAATCCTCTGCCAAACTTACATAATTCGGTAAATTTGGATACATACTCTTGCAAGCTCAAGCTTCCTTGATTGAGGTGGATGAATTTCTCTAGCTGGACAGTCATTTCTGCTCTTGGCAAAAACTTCGCTTTGAAATGGGTTTTGAATTCGGCCTTTGTAAATATTCGGCCCTCATTCCATAGATATTAAGTTCCAACATTCAAGGGCCTCATCCTTCAAATGCCAGGCCGCAATTCTCCTCTACACCTCATCAGGCTAGCCAGTAGCTCCTAAGACTAGGCAGTAGTAAAAATTTCTTTCCTAGAAAACGATTTCCCTACAAGATTCGTAAAGGTCTTACAATAGCGAGAAAAGTCAAAGGCTACCTCAACGGCGGAAGCTGCAGGAGCCGCTGGGGCAGGATTAGCAATAGGGACATGTTCAACAGTACGGAGATAACGTTGAAACCATTCTGGCAAGTAGCAGGGTCTTGCCTGGTTACTTTGCTCAGTTGGGTTTTCAGCCATTCTACTATCTGAAAAGAAAAGGAAGAATCCTTTAGTAGATACTCCTGAGATAGTATTTGAGCTGAAAAAGGAAGAAAACGATAAAGATGCCTAGTATAAATGCGTATGCTTATTGGTGGGTATATATATAGTTTGAAAAATCTTTTTCAATACACAATTACGCCTCTTATATGTATAATTCCCTTATAATTGGGTAACCTATGCTCTGATAACAAATGTAACAACCCGCCCGAATGGGCCTAAATTTCGACCTAGGAAAGACCCATAGAAACTTAGAGCCATTCTAAATGGGTTGTTGGTTCCTGTAAGAATTACATTGGCACAAATAATAGTAACATATAATTCATATGGAATTTTCACACGCAATAGACTTATATATATATATATATAGTTATATATATACACACTAGACCTCTCACATTAAACCGTATACCTGTAGATGCTTGATATGCCGGTCGGTTACGAGTAGACTTCTACTACAAGTTGGTTTAACCTTGTGGCTGGTGTACTAAGTTTTTGAGTGGCCCATGACACCTAAACATATCACATTAGTTGGCCCTACATGTGGTTGCTGGATTCGCCAGTCGGTTTTGGGTAGACTTCTACCACAAACGGCTGCTAACCGTGTGTCTATATGTCACTATTGATATATATTTAAAGCCATTTTATATACGCATACACTAGTAATCAATATATTCATATATGGGGACAATTCGAATTCAAACCTTATCCTAATCGCACTTAATACGTTAATATTACGTTAACTACGCTGATTACGCTATATTAATAATATATTAATAACGCGCAACAACATTAAATATTTGTATAAACGAGGAAACGTTCTAATTAGGTGGCAATTGTCAATTTGTCCAAATCAAGGCATACAAGTTAGTTTTTCCATACTTTTACTGCTAAAACTTAGGCATGATGGCATAATAACAGGTAACATATAGCAGTGGATGGAAAAAAATATAAATTCATACAAACTTTCAACTTACATCCTAGGCTCGTTGGAATGATCTCAGTACTAGATTAAAAATTGAGTATTACATACATTTACACATGTACATTTATAATTTCCACTTTGTCTAATTCACCTTTTTTGGGTATTACGTACATAAAAACGTTTATATTGAACATATTTCAAGTACGAATACATTTAGACTCAAAATATAATCCAAACCTAATCAAATCATGAAATACCCAAATCTAAACCCTTTTAGGCTATAATCAGATGTTTAATAAAGTTGAATTATTCAAAATAGAAACAATAGTGGCAATACCCATTTTCATCTTTAACCCAATATTGAAATAAAAAATCCACAAAACCCAAATAATTATGACAATTCATATGCAAATACAAGATAGAGGATTTGGGGGATTTAATGTTTATATTATCGGTTTCCAAATCCTCCTAGGCATATCTATCAACATGATAATCTAATAAAAACATGAATATGCCTTAAGTAAACGGTATTCCACTCATAGATCTAGGCAGAACAAAGAGAAATATGTAGTAGATCTTGATATGTGCTTTAATGTTTGCAGTCAAAGGTGCTCCAATAATCCTCCTAATTATATATATAAGAGACATGTATTAGAATCTCATATATATATATATGTGTGTGTATGTATGTGTATGCGTATGTGTTTGTGTGTGATGCCAAATTTCAGAATACTAAACTTATATGAATTAGAATAGAGAGAGATTAAAAATAGGATTGGAGGAATAGAAGAAATCCTTGACCTTTTCTTTTATTTTTCTCTGGAATTTAGTAATGGCAGAGAGGCAGCATGGAGGCAGGGATAGAGAATGGTTAGGGTTCTAATGTGTGATATGATGGGCTATTTATAGTTTCTCGTGTGAGCATAGACCGTTGGATTACTTAGAATTAATCCAAACCTTTAATTTTTATATATCCCTTAAAAAAACCTAACCAACTAGATTATTGAGATGTCCAACCGCCAGGCGGTCGACACCCCTTAAGGAGGGGCGTTGACCACTTGGGGGCTGGAACGCCCAATAAAGGTGCGTTGCTGAGTTGTTTATTTTAATTATTATGTTTCTTAATCTCTTAATCTTATTCCACATATACAATATACTATGTCCCCATGATCTTATCTTCAATTCAAAATTCAAATTCTCCCTCTTTATTTTGAATTTATCTTGGACACATGTATATATTATCCATTGATTTATATAGATATATTCTTCGTTTTATGATCCAAATTCATTTATTTATAACTTCTTCATACATTGACCGTTTTCAGCATATTATATATGAAAACGGTTCAGAATTTCGCCACGAATCCAAATAAAAGATTTATGTAGCCAAATTCCTAAAGCTGCAAAATCTCAATTTCCAGCCATATTATTTAATTGCTTATTTTTATTTATTTATTTATTATTAATACTTATGAATTTTATGGGGTGTTACACCTAGCAATGCAGACCACAGAAGATTCATTAGAGCACGTTGATTTCACGAGGTGTGTTTATAGCAGCATTCCCTGTTAGTCAAGGACTGATGATCTTAAGAAGACTGGGACTAGCCATGCTGAAGTTAGGAAGCGTAGACTGCAAAACGAGAATACATCGAGGATGACCTTTAATGTAGGCATAGTTAGGTGATCAATTGGAGGCATATTTGTAATTTCCATTAAGACAGTATGTCGTAATTGCATTCATATATAGGGAAGTCAGAAGGCTGATGAGTAAATTTAGGATATGATGGTCGTTTGGTAGCAGGCTTAGTGGTCAAGAGCCAAAAAGGATAGTAACCGCTGTATGCCTGTCACCATTAGTCATTAGCGAGTGTGTGAGGATGTTGGTTAAACCAAAAGGACAATGGTCTTTGTAACAACCCGTATTTTGATAACGTGTTATAACCATAAATCTAGGCAGAATTAAATTTTAAAATAAGAACCAAGGGAAACGGGTTGCACCATCGCGTTCTTCTCGGAATTCTGCATGAAATCGAGTCCAAGTTTTCGAAAATCGGACTCTGTATGACCAAGTTATGGCTCCCCAAAGTTTCAGAAATTTTCAGAGTTCAAAACAGTTCGAATTCGAGTTCAAATTCAAATTTCAAAACCCAGACAGACTGGGCGGGAAATTTCCCGCCCAGCACCCCAGGTCGACTGGGGAGTCGACTGGGCAGTCGACACCCCCAGGACCAGGTCGACTGCGCAGTCGACTTGGGTGTCGACCTGGTCCCCGAACCTGGTTTGGGCCTGGTTGCTCCTGCTTGACCCTGTTGGCTTGTTTGAGGGCCTGTGACGATTTTTGGCGGTTCAGATCGATTCTAGGGTTTATCCTATGGCCTAAACTAGTTGTTGCAACTATAAAAGCACCCTAAGACCTAGGCTAATCCACAACAAATCTTTCTAACACCATTATGCTGCTAAGTCTCCTCTTGAACCATGGCCGCCGCCTCCAACTTGAAGCTTAAACATTCAAACTAGATCCAAATCGAAGGCCAACGTTTCTACAACAATTCAAGGGAATAGATCAACATCTTAACAACGATCCTACGACAATTTCTGTTCTTAGGTCTCAAAAATCACGATCTGTAAGCCCCAGTTACTCTTAGATCTAAACTCTAAACTTAATATGGACATGTGTAAATTGAAGTTAAACATAAACATGATAACTACTTGAGACCTACTCTAATATATCTTTGATCTATGACTATTTTTTTTGATCTATTATTTTAGATCTACTCTTGTTCACCGTAGATCTATTCACCTTGAACCTAGTACCGTTCATATTGAACCTTGATTTGTGGAATACTGATAAGAACTTGATTTAGGGGCCTGTTCATGTCATAACCTAAACCCTATCATTATTTTAACATGCCTGTGATGTTGTGATGTTGAAACTTTTGCTAGTCATAAGTTTAGGATTATCATCTTATGTCATTTATTGCTATGTTTATCACCCTATTTCATATGCCAGTGATGTTATGATCATATCTCAAGTTACACCATGCTTGCCTTGAAATCACCTTTGCCACTTTATACCCATCCTTGTTATGTTATTCCCTAGTTACATCTATTGCCTTGATTCGAATTCACGAGCGTTGGGGATGTGATTTGGGTAGTTTAGGAAAACCTGAATTTAGTATGAACTTGAAAACATGAATATCGTTATAACTTGAGATTGGATAGGAACATGAACTTGACATGAAATTATACTTGAAAATATGAATTTGGGACATGACACTTAGATAACTTGAGCGTGGCCAACTCGAGGTTGGGTTGAGTTTGCAGTATAAATCTGCCCAGAACCGCCCGGCGAATCTAGTAACTGCAAACAATAGGACCCAATGTGAGTAGTTGGTCATATCGCACTCGAAACCCGAGGTTAGACTAGGTTATGGTGTAAAACTGCCCGGACCCGCCCGACACATCCAGTAACCATAACCAAGTCTAATGTGAGAGGTTAGGGATGCATTAAGTAAATTAATGCCATTGGATAGGGTTAAGTCATGGACCACTTGAATATACTTAACCAATTTGACACGTTGATTTGATAGGGTTAAGTCATGAACCGCTTGAACACACTTAACCAACCTGACACATGATTCGTAGGACTAAGTCTTGAACTAAAACGACACACTTAGTCAATTTGACATGACACGTAGATGGGGTTAAGTCTCGATTTTAAATGACAACTTAACCTGCTGAACGAAACCCTAGTTACGCGGTCCTTTTCAGCAGTAACCCACTAGATGTATCACGGTACCCTGGGACTAGGCAGGGTAGGGCACGATTGCTGGGCTGATTGTAAGCGACCAGAACGACGGCTGAGTTGGTGCGCCATTGTAGGTTCAGGCGGACTAGGGTCGTGCACTTAGTACGGAGTTGAAAAAGCAGGCATTGGGCATCAGTAGGATTATCTGTGCATTCTTGATTCGTGTCGGTGGTTGGCACCCTAGGGCTTGATACACCCTCTGGTGGACCTAGCACAGGTGACTACATTTGTGATAGGGCCGTATGACACAGACACACGACGAGCTAGACTTGTAGGGAGCCGATCGATTAGACCATACCGTGGGACCCCGAATTGGGTCACTTCACGATATTGGGCCAAGGGATTATTTCTTGATTTATAGTTGACACGGGATTAGTATACCAGTATAGTTGGTATGGCGAACCTTGAATACGCAATGTTAGACTTGAGTTATCTTGTTAGCTTAGTTATCATGTCAGACTTATCATCATTCCTATGTTTAATTCCAGTTTATTCATGTCTTGTTAACTTTACTAGTTTCTATGCTGATAGTCACTAGGGCTTACCAGTCTTTTTGACTGACCCGTTTTCTTTCGCCTCTTTGTCTTTCGTTTCCCTCCCCCCAGGTTCTTAGGGAGGAAACTCTAGCTCTTAGGTTGGACTTTGCTTGCTTTCCGATAGCTCATGTACGGTTTGGTCTTGAGCTATGCTATGGCTGCACTCATGCACTTTTTGGGGAATAATATTTTACTTATGTTGTTTTAAGTACTTTGCTTCTTTAGAACTTGATGTAATGAAATAATGACTTGGCATTTTGATGTAAGAGGTTTTGAATCCATTTTTCAGTAATGAGATCTGGTTTTAAAGTTTATATCCGTTGCTTTATATACTCTATTTTATCTATGTTCTGTCTTATGTTATCTCTGTGCCTGTTTACTAGATAATACCCCTCCAAAACTAGGGCATTCCCTTTGTGAGTGACCCTAGCGGAGGTGGGGTGTTACATTTGGTATCAGAGCAGAAGGTTACCAGATTGGGCAAAAGTTTTAAAAACCGTCTGAAACTATTTTAAAAACCGTTTATAAAGAAGCATTTTTCAAGAAAAGTTTTATTTTTAAGAAAAGGCTATTCCCCAAAAGCCATTAGCACTTTCCTTTGTTTCCTCGTTTGAATCTTTTTCCTTTTCGCTTTTCAGCATGTCTGATCTTAACCTTCCTGAGGGAGTACCCATACCTGGCTGGTTCGGCAGATACTTGGAAGCTAGGGCCAACGGCGCGGGCCCGGCAGATATCCCTCCTCCTCCTCCCCCGGTGGCCATGGTTCCTCCTCCTCCTCCGGGTGCCACCTTCGCCAAAATATGCAAGGACTTTATAGGAATGGGCGGCAAGAACTTCGTTGGAACTGAAACCTTCGTTGAGGCACGAAACTGGCTAAAAGATACTGAAGACTTGTTTGTTATTTTCGATATGGAGGATCATAGGAAAGTTCAGTTGGCAGCATGGTTGTTGAAAGAGGAAGCTTCATTTTGGTGGGAAGTCACCAACGCTACCAGGCCAATTGAGACTTGGGCAGACTTTAGAAAGAGGTTTGGGCTTAAGATTTTATCATCCGCAGAAGCGAGTCTTCAGATGGAGAGGTTCCTGGCACTCAAGCAAGGGGACATGTCAGTTAGGGAATACGTGAATAAGTTTAATCAGCTTGCTCGGTTTGGTTTGGACTTAGTCAACACGGCTGAGAAGAAGGCTCTACTGTAACACCCCACATCCTTTAGTGTCACTCACAAAGGGAATGCACTAAGTTCTGTGGAGCATTTAGGGTAAAAGATGCAGATAAATTACAAGACAGACAGAAATTAAACAGCGGAAAATAAAACTTTGCTTTATTGATAAAATAGTTTGTACAAAGATTTCTTTACAATATCAGAGTGTCATCTGTCTTACAAAATAAAGAAGCATAAAAATACATTTATATTCCCCAATGTAGCAAGAACCAGCCATAGCATCTGAAAAGAGAATCTAAGCAAACATCGACAAATCTTCAAGCTGGGAAAGAGTGACATTCCAACTTAACCTGAGCTATACTATTCCCTCCTCTACTACCTAGGGGGGGGGGAACGGAAGAAAAGAAGACGAAAGAAAAACAGAGTTAGACATAAAGCTTGAGTAAGTTCAGTAACTTCTAGCATGTGAACATGGAAAAACAGAACGACATGAATTAACTGAATACAAGATAACACCATGATGATAGGGTTGGCAAGATTCGACAAGACTAACACAAGATATGCTAAGCTAAGATAAACTGGATATGCTCTGATACTTTCGCCGCTTCGCTATTTCCTTGTTATACTGGTTTTTATATCTCTGCACCACCTAACTAGTGTCCCAACTAGTAACGATAACGTGATCCCAATCCCTGTATTTTCCATCGCCTTCAGGAATCCATTTATTTATTTGTTACCTAGATTTAATCTAGGGTTTTCTACCAAGTGCCTTCTAGATTCAACTAGAGTTTACGCTGTCTGCTGAACGCTTCTCGGATTCAGGGTTTATGCCCCCTAGTCCAATTGATGCCCCCAAGTCTAGGACACACTACCTAGAGTGGTATATGTTCCTATACTTCCCCACGCATGTATCGCGAACCGTTATCGCTTGTCTAGATGCACATGTCCTGTAATGTGTGGTCCGAGTCCTGTGACAGGGCAAATCAAGGAATACAGAACTCGGTCAGGAGCTTTCAGATATCTGCCGATGCAGATGCTAAGGTCTGTTTTTATTCCAGTGGCTATGGTCCCACTTGACCCCTCCCTCAACTAATGAAAGGCACACCTTGTAAAATGAGAATTATACGCCGGCCCCTGGTGCCCCACTATCCTATGGCCATCCTCACCCATAACTAGATAGCAAGTATATGGTCTTTTGGAGTTCTCCGCCTTTCCACTTCATGTATCTCGATTGACTCAAGATGGATGGTAGACGGCGAGTCGCTATCACAGGGCTACCGTTTTCTCGCCGAATCATGCCGGTCCATCCTAGTCTTTAGGTTGCCATGTATTGCAATCAAGGCATACCCCTGGTTCTTTTGCGCAGACCTTAACCTCTGTGGGCCCAGGCGGATCATCTGGAGCCTCACAGAGGGATACCAAGAGTACCCTCACGTCCCCTCGAAGCCTCGGGCTTCGTAACCCAATTCGTTGGAGCCTTCTTTTTAAAATTAGATGGACGTTCGCTTCTTCTCGTGTTATACTAAGACTTACTACTTAGTTCTCTTTTTCGTCAAGTTGGATTGGTTCGGTGTCATTAGTCAAGCTAACTTAACCCTCTTTATTTATCCTGTTAAACTGGTTAAGTGTTATCAGTAATTCATGTTGAATTAACCCCACCACAAACCAAGTTATATTGGTTAAGTAATTTTTATTACTTAACCCTACCCATTCATCCTGTTTTGGTTAAGTGTTCCTTTTTAACTTAACCTTGCCCATCTGTTTTAACTAACATGATATTAATGGTTAAGTATTATCCCTTCATGTTTTAAACTTAACCTTATTCATTTATCACACTCTGATGGTTAAGTGTTCAAGTTTACTTAACCATACGGTCTAGTTCAGCTAACACATCAAATTGGCTAAGTGTATTAAATTTACATAACCCCAACCTCTAGTCTAGTTAACATGTTAAATTGGCTAAGTGTATTAACTTTACTTAACCCCAACCTCTAGTCTAGTTAACATGTTAAATTTGGTTAAGTGTTCCTATGGACTTAACCCTCCCATTCTAGCTTAACTGTGTTAAGTTGGTTAAGTGTTCCTATGGACTTAACCCTCCCATTCTAGCTTAACTGTGTTAAGTTGGTTAAGTGTTCCTATGGACTTAACCCTCCCATTCTAGCTTAACTGTGTTAAGTGTCTGTATGAACCTAACCCCACCCATCGGTTTAGTTATCATGTTGAATTGGTTAAGTGTTTTAGTTAACTTAACCCTACCATTCTTGTTCTAGCTTTAATTAAATAAATTAAAGCCGCTACCACTCACATTAGACTGATATTGTTGTGATTACTGGATGTGCCGGTTGGTTCCGGGCAGGTTTACATCGCAACTCAGTCTAACCTCGGGTTAGGTGTATTCGTGTTTTCTAAGTTCAAAAGGGTTTTGATTAATTTCCAAATCCGGTTTTGAAAGTAACCATCCCGTCCGTCGGATCAGTTAGGGATAGCCAGGGAGAGCAGGAAACTTGTATTTTCCAAACCCAAGCCTAGACACTATCCTCTCTGTCACCCTAGAACTTTCTGGTGTATTTATTAAAAGAGATGTCATTAATAAACCTTTCTTTTGTCTATAAATAAATTGTTAACAATTTATCCTCAAAGTCCATTTTCTTTTCTTTTTTTTTAAATAAATTTGGCCTATACTATATTCATTTGCCATGCCCATTAGTATACTTATATTCTAGGCCCAAGTCTTGAATTACCTATTATTTAACCCAACTTGCAGTTTTAGGCCAACTTAGGTCTAATATTCTTATTTCATTGTCAAAACTAGATTTAATATTCTAGTTTATAATTTATGGCCAAAACTTAGTCTATGAACAATTTATCGTTTGTGACAAATTCTATAAGTAAATTACTCCTAATTTACTTATTCCATTATTACTCTTTTAATGTACATTGTCACATTTAATATTATGGCCCCTTTTTCCTATTTATCATATTTATATTTTTTGGTATGTAAATTATACCAGATTAAGTGTCACTAACCATTATTATTCTACACATGACAATTACGCACAATTATGACTAAATTCGAAATTGTGCTAATATACTTATTATGCCAAATTAACTTTAATTTAGCCAATTCTGATTTAACAACCTAATTCACAGTTTATGGCAAAACTAGAATTATTATTCTAGTTTACAGTTTTATGCCTAAAATTTAGCTTACTTGAAATTACTAAATTTAATATGTCATATTCCATCATTTATGTCAAATTTCCCAACTTGCGTTTTAATAGGCATGTCATAATACACATTCCAAATTATGCCAATTAATATGAATTTCATGTTATACCCAAATCGTATTCCCATCGTTCGTATAATCGTGATTCATCCTAGATTATAGATAAATCTAGGTTCGTGGAAAAAAAGGGAATGAACCAAAATGCCATGAAAAGATAAATATAATAACTGGCATAGGATGATAATTTACTAATTTCAGATCTAACAAATTACACTGAATCAATTGATTTTAAGCATCGAAGGCCTATAGATCTGATAATATTATGACATGGAAAGGGTTGAATAAATAACATAGGTTCATGTATATGGGTACATCTAACTTAATAGAAAAATTCCCATAATCAAGATCCAAGGATAATTAAGAATAGATTGAATCGATAATCAGGTTTAGATCCAATATCACAGTCATAATCCTAGGCAATAATATCATGTTCATGAATCATAGGTAATTATCCACAATTGTCTTTGTCATAGTCATAGGCATTGGTTTATGTTCAAAGGCTTATGTTCATAGTCAAAGGCATATGGTTTCAACGTCCATAGTTTCATAGTCATAGTCTTAGGCATTGGAAATTTAGTCACAATATGTTCTAGGCCAAAATCAGGAATCAGATCCAAAGGTATGTACAAGCACAGATTCAATGAAATGATAAGGCATATTTCTTATATCCATTAATTTCATGTCACAAATAGAAAAAGACGTTCAGATCTAAAAAGTAACCAACTTACAGAGATTAGATTCGTAGAAAAACAGTCGTTGAAGTCGTTTGAATCTTCACTTGAATCCTAGCTTGTTTTGAATCTTCTCTTGAAAGATTTGAGCAGCATTTCCTCGTCTTAGATTTATATTTTATTTTATTTATTTAATTTAGAGGAGGAGAAGAAGCCATGTCCACCGAGAATTTATGCATCATAAGGTTAGAGAAGAATGGTGTAAAGAGAATGAGGCTAGGGGCTGTTTATATAGAGTTGCAAGTAAATGAGAGCCATCGATGAAGCCATGATTAATTCTAGCCGTTCGTTCTAAAGAGAAACCAATTATGTTCACCATTTCTTTCTTAATGTACATTTACTATTATTTGTCAATCCATATAAATACGTACACATTAGATACATCCCCCCTTTTCACACTTATTATTATTTTTGTATGCACATTAGATACATCCCCCCTTTACACACTTATTATTATTTTTGCAACTTTAGTGTTAACAGAAAATTCGGGGTGTTACATTCTCCCCTCCTTTTAGGATTTCGTCCCCGAAATCTTCAAGTTAGGAAGAATGTGTCTTGCCATCCAATCATCCAACTACTCAACCATTCAATCACAGGCATCCATTGTCCTTAAAAAAGACTTCTAATGCTTCATGATCATATGCATAGTGTGTGTACATGTCCTTATCTAATACAAAATCAGGCGGTCTACTGATTCAGTTGACCTCCTTAATGCAATCCATGATAGTGCCATGCATCCATTATGTATGCAAAAGAACCCTAATGATACATATTATTTCTACATGCGTGCACAACCATTCATCCGAATGCAACATCCATATGATAACATAACCATCATACATCCATTAACGAAAAATAAACACGCATATATATGAAACATGAGGTAATTGAGCCAATCTAGTGCCTATGGTGTGTATATGCATCCACTTGCAACCATCAATCATAACATGTTTCAAATACATGTTTTCGTCCATTGGCTTCTACCTAAGGATCGATGATACGTCCTAGAGGATATACTTTGGAAAGAGGGAAACAAGTATGCGTAAAGCTCCTACAAAAAGAAATCAAGGATGTACCCTAAAGAAAAAGGGTATGATGCGCGTATCTAGTCTTCAGTCTTCTAAGTCGCATCTTCTTGAGCTTCACTATTCTGTACCTTATCTAATTTAACTTCACGATTGTGAAGTTTCTGACCCCCATTTCCAAAATAAACAGATGTCAACCATGGTACCAAGTGTATATATACTAGGATGATCAGAGGTCTCTCCTCCTAGCTTATCCATCATGCCATAACTATGAGGGTCAAAAGGTCACTACGTACTTTTTACCTCTCTTAAGGTTAGTCTTTTTTTTTCTATTTAGAGCGCATGCCACAACTATCCATCTTTTACGCAAACCATCCTAGTCGAACTCGACATTCCTCAAGTACAAGCCCCAAAGGCCTAAACCAATATCAGACAAGCACCCAAGGAATATCTCCTCCGAATTTAGATGATCTACGTGAGATGATATAAGCAAACTCGATAGCTACTCTCAAATCTCTACTAACCAAAAATAAATTGGTCGAACCACCAATTGGATTTGAGACTCTAGTGGGATCTTTCTACTATACAAGTACTAAGGTGCAGAGACTCAACTATGGGAGTAGACATGAACAAATGCGAAGCGCTAAAACCGAAAGAGTACGAACAGAAAAACTAGACTCTTCCAACAGAACTTTACTACCTTTCTCCTAGGTACGCTTAGAGGTGAAAGTATGTACTTGCCCTTCTAAAAATCTTGTTCCTCGTTCTTGCCCTTGTCCTTAATTATATGCCCTATTATACCCTAGTAAAGATACTTCCTCTTGTCTTAGGTTTTATAATTCCTCATCCTTGGGTTATGCTCCTTAGCCAAACTCCTCATCCTCTTCCGTGTGTAATCATGTTGACAAATCTCTCGAAAGCTGCTTCCATCGTACAGAAAACCCTATAAGCTTGAAAGAAAACTGGCCGTAAGTGAAACAACCACAGCCCTAGATGGAAGTCGGGTACTACTTTGCCCTTCGATGAGGTTACCTCCCAGAAAGCCAGGAGCCCCAGAGACTCAAGAAAGAAGGAGACAAGAATTCAAACAGAGAATCAGAAGATAGTGCGTATGGCTTTAGGGAATATGCCTTTTTAAAACAAATCTTTTCTCTTGAAAATGCTTCTTTTAAAACCGTTTTGAAAATAATTTTTCAAATCTTTTATCTGATCCGGTAACCTTCAGCTCTGATACCACGTGTAACACCCCACATCCTTTAGTGTCACTCACAAAGGGAATGCACTAAGTTCTGTGGAGCATTTAGGGTAAAAGATGCAGATAAATTACAAGACAGACAGAAATTAAACAGCGGAAAATAAAACTTTGCTTTATTGATAAAATAGTTTGTACAAAGATTTCTTTACAATATCAGAGTGTCATCTATCTTACAAAATAAAGAAGCATAAAAATACATTTATATTCCCCAATGTAGCAAGAACCAGCCATAGCATCTGAAAAGAGAATCCAAGCAAACATCGACAAATCTTCAAGCTGGGAAAGAGTGACATTCCAACTTAACCTGAGCTATACTATTCCCTCCTCTACTACCTGGGGGGGGGGGGGGAACGGAAGAAAAGAAGACGAAAGAAAAACAGAGTCAGACATAAAGCCTGATTAAGTTCAGTAACTTCTAGCATGTGAACATGGAAAAACAGAACGACATGAATTAACTGAATACAAGATAACACCATGATGATAGGGTTGGCAAGATTCGACAAGACTAACACAAGATATGCTAAGCTAAGATAAACTGGATATGCTCTGATACTTTCGCCGCTTCGCTATTTCCTTGTTATACTGGTTTCTATATCTCTGCACCACCTAACTAGTGTCCCAACTAGTAACGATAACGTGATCCCAATCCCTGTATTTTCCATCGCCTTCAGGCATCCATTTATTTATTTGTTACCTAGATTTAATCTAGGGTTTTCTACCAAGTGCCTTCTAGATTCAACTAGAGTTTACGCTGTCTGCTGAACGCTTCTCGGATTCAGGGTTTATGCCCCCTAGTCCAATCGATGCCCCCAAGTCTAGGACACACTACCTAGAGTGGTATATGTTCCTATACTTCCCCACGCATGTATCGCGAACCGTTATCGCTTGTCTAGATGCACATGTCCTGTAATGTGCGGTCCGAGTCCTGTGACAGGGCAAATCATGAAATACAGAACTTGGTCGGGAGCTTTCAGATAACTGCCGATGCAGATGCTAAGGTCTGTTTTTATTCCAGTGGCTATGGTCCCACTTGACCCCTCCCTCAACTAATGAAAGGCACACCTTGTAAAATGAGAACTATATGCCGGCCCCTGGTGCCCCACTATCCTATGGCCATCCTCACCCATAACTAGATAGCAAGTATATGGTCTTTTGGAGTTCTCCGCCTTTCCGCTTCACGTATCTTGATTGACTCAAGATGGATGGTAGACGACGAGTCGCTATCACAGGGCTACCGTTTGCTCGCCGAATCACGCCGGTCCATCCTAGTCTTTAGGTTGCCATGTATTGCAACCAAGGCATACCCCTGGTTCTTCTGTGCATACCTTAACCTCTGTGGGCCCAGGCGGATCATATGCAGCCTCACAGAGGGATACCAAGAGTACCCTCACGTCCCCTCGAAGCCTCGGGCTTCGTAACCCAATTCGTTGGAGCCTTCTTTTTAAAATTAGATGGACGTTCGCTCCTTCTCGTGTTATACTAAAAATTACTACTTAGTTCTCTTTTTCGTCAAGTTGGATTGGTTCAGTGTCATTAGTCAAGCAAACTTAACCCTCTTTATTTATCCGGTTAAACTGGTTAAGTGTTATCAGTAATTCATGTTGACTTAACCCCACCACAAACCAAGTTATATTGGTTAAGTAATTCTTATTACTTAACCCTACCCATTCATCCTGTATTGGTTAAGTGTTCCTTTTTAACTTAACCTTGCCCATCTGTTTTAACTAACATGATATTAATGGTTAAGTATTATCCCTTCATGTTTTAAACTTAACCTTATTCATTTATCACACTCTAATGGTTAAGTGTTCAAGTTTACTTAACCCTACGGTCTAGTTCAGCTAACACATCAAATTGGCTAAGTGTATTAAATTTACATAACCCCAACCTCTAGTCTAGTTAACATGTTAAATTGGCTAAGTGTATTAACTTTACTTAACCCCAACCTCTAGTCTAGTTAACATGTTAAATTTGGTTAAGTGTTCCTATGGAGTTAACCCTCCCATTCTAGCTTAACTGTGTTAAGTTGGTTAAGTGTTCCTATGGACTTAACCCTCCCATTCTAGCTTAACTGTGTTAAGTTGGTTAAGTGTTCCTATGGACTTAACCCTCCCATTCTAGCTTAACTGTGTTAAGTGTCTGTATGAACCTAACCCCACCCATCGGTTTAGTTATCATGTTGAATTGGTTAAGTGTTTTAGTTAACTTAACCCTACCATTCTTGTTCTAGCTTTAATTAAATAAATTAAAGCCGCTACCACTCACATTAGACTGATATTGTTGCGATTACTGGATGTGCCGGTTGGTTCCGGGCAAGTTTACATCGCAACTCAGTCTAACCTCGGGTTAGGTGTATTCGTGTTTTCTAAGTTCAAAAGGGTTTTGATTAATTTCCAAATCCGGTTTTGAAAGTAACCATCCCGTCCGTCGGATCAGTTAGGGATAGCCAGGGAGAGCATGAAACTTGTATTTTCCAAACCCAAGCCTAGACACTATCCTCTCTGTCACCCTAGAACTTTCGGGTGTATTTATTAAAAGAGATGTCATTAATAAACCTTTCTTTTGTCTATAAATAAATTGTTAACAATTTATCCTCAAAGTCCATTTTCTTTTCTTTTTTTTTAAATAAATTTGGCCTATACTATATTCATTTGCCATGCCCATTAGTATACTTATATTCTAGGCCCAAGTCTTGACTTACCTATTATTTAACCCAACTTGCAGTTTTAGGCCAACTTAGGTCTAATATTCTTATTTCATTGTCAAAACTAGATTTAATATTCTAGTTTATAATTTATGGCCAAAACTTAGTCTATGAACAATTTATCGTTTGTGACAAATTCTATAAGTAAATTACTCCTAATTTACTTATTCCATTATTACTCTTTTAATGTACATTGTCACATTTAATATTATGGCCCCTTTTTCCTATTTATCATATTTATATTTTTTGGTATGTAAATTATACCAGATTAAGTGTCACTAACCATTATTATTCTAAACATGACAATTACGCACAATTATGACTAAATTCGAAATTGTGCTAATATACTTATTATGCCAAATTAACTTTAATTTAGCCAATTCTGATTTAACAACCTAATTCACAGTTTATGGCAAAACTAGAATTATTATTATAGTTTACAGTTTTATGCCTAAAATTTAGCTTACTTGAAATTACTAAATTTAATATGTCATATTCCATCATTTATGTCAAATTTCCCAACTTGCGTTTTAATAGGCATGTCATAATACACATTCCAAATTATGCCAATTAATATGAATTTCATGTTATACCCAAATCGTATTCCCATCTTTCGTATAATCGTGATTCATCCTAGATTATAGATAAATCTAGGTTCGTGGAAAAAAAGGGAATGAACCAAAATGCCATGAAAAGATAAATATAATAACTGGCATAGGATGATAATTTACTAATTTCAGATCTAAAAAATTACACTGAATCGATTGATTTTAAGCATCGAAGGCCTATAGATCTGATAATATTATGACATGGAAAGGGTTGAATAAATAACATAGGTTCATGTATATGGGTACATCTAACTTAATAGACAAATTCCCATAATCAAGATCCATGGATAATTAAGAATAGATTGAATCGATAATCAGGTTTAGATCCAATATCACAGTCATAATCCTAGGCAATAATATCATGTTCATGAATCATAGGTAATTATCCACAATTGTCTTTGTCATAGTCATAGGCATTGGTTTATGTTCAAAGGCTTATGTTCATAGTCAAAGGCATATGGTTTCAACGTCCATAGTTTCATAGTCATAGTCTTAGGCATTGGAAATTTAGTCACAATATGTTCTAGGCCAAAATCAAGAATCAGATCCAAAGGTATGTACAAGCACAGATTCAATGAAATGATAAGGCATATTTCTTATATCCATTAATTTCATGTCACAAATAGAAAAAGACGTTCAGATCTAAAAAGTAACCAACTTACAGAGATTAGATTCGTAGAAAAACAGTCGTTGAAGTCGTTTGAATCTTCACTTGAATCCTAGCTTGTTTTGAATCTTCTCTTGAAAGATTTGAGCATCATTTCCTCGTCTTAGATTTATATTTTATTTTATTTATTTATTTTAGAGGAGGAGAAGAAGCCATGTCCACCGAGAATTTATGCATCATAAGGTTAGAGAAGAATGGTGTAAAGAGAATGAGGCTAGGGGTTGTTTATATAGAGTTGCAAGTAAATGAGAGCCGTCGATGAAGCCAAGATTAATTCTAGCCGTTCGTTCTAAAGAGAAACCAATTATGTTCACCATTTCTTTCTTAATGTACATTTACTATTATTTGTCAATCCATATAAATACATACACATTAGATACATCCCCCCTTTTCACACTTATTATTATTTTTGTATGCACATTAAATACATCCCCCCTTTACACACTTATTATTATTTTTGCAACTTTAGTGTTAACAGAAAATTTGGGGTGTTACATCTACGCTTTGCTCGAGGATTGAGCGAGCCACTCCACACTATGGCCATGACTCATGTACCCATGGGGGCGACCTTTGAAAGCTTGGTGAATATGGCCCTACTTCATGAAGAAGATGAGAATGGCAAGAAGAAGGTCAAGGCGAATGAGTCTCAAGACAAGAAGGTAGACTCCGAGAAAGGAGGAAAGAACAGCAACAACAAGAATGACAAGTCACATGAGAAAAGAAAATGCAACTTCTGTGGTATTGACGGGCATATAGTCCAGGACTGTAGGAAGAAGAAGATGAAGATAGGAGCATGTTTTCAATGCGGTGAAACTGGACACATCAGCAAGAACTGCCCTAAGAAGCAAGGGCAAGCCCCGCAAGAAGGACCTTCAAGGGGTACATCTTTAACTTCTTTTCCCTAGATACTCTGTTTTATCTTGTATATCCTTTCGATCCTGTCTTGAGAACCTTAGGTAGAATCCTATGAATGTAAACATGTATTTGAAACATGTTATGCTTGATGTTTGCGAATGGTTGCAAGTGATTGCTCGTGGTTGCATAACACACATTAGGCACTAGATCGACTCAGACACATTTTCATATTGCATATGCATGAGTGTTTATACTTTTTTATGGATGAAATTGAATGTGTTATCATATGAATGTTGCATATGGATGAATGTTTGTGCACACATATAGTGCTTACGTGACTAGGATTTGTTTGCATACATGTTGGATTCATGACACTAAACGTATTTTGCATTAGAAAGATCAATCAGGCCTGATCATTTGCATTAGATAAGGAACATATACACACACTTTTTGCATATGTTCATACAGCATTAGAAATCTCTTAAGGACAATGTTTGCTTGTGAATGATGTTTTGAGTAGATGGATGATGGATGGTAGGATACGTTCTTCCTAACTTAGAGATTTCGGGGACGAAATCCTTTAAGGAGGGGAGAATGTAACAACCCGTATTTTGATAACGTGTTATAACCATAAATCTAGGCAGAATTAAATTTTAAAATAAGAACCAAGGTAAACGGTTTGCACCATTGCGTTCGTCTCAGAATTCTGCATGAAATCGAGTCCGATTTTTCGAAAATCGGAGTCCGTATGACCAAGTTATGGCTCCCCAAAGTTTCAGAAATTTTCAAAGTTCAAAACAGTTCGAATTCGAGTTCAAATTCGAATTTCAAAACCCAGCCAGACTGGGCAGGAAATTTCCCGCCCAGCACCCCAGGTCGATTGGGGAGTCGACTGGGCAGTCGACACCCCCAGGACCAGGTCGACTGCGCAGTCAACTTGGGTGTCGACCTGGTCCCCGAACCTGGTTTGGGCCTGGTTGCTCCTGCTTGACCCTGTTGGCTTGTTTGAGGGCCTGTGACGATTTTTGGCGGTTCAGATCGATTCTAGGGTTTATCCTATGGCCTAAACTAGTTGTTGCAACTATAAAAGCACCCTAAGACCTAGGCTAATCCACAACAAATCTTTCTAACACCATTATGCTGCTAAGTCTCCTCTTGAACCATGGCCGCCGCCTCCAACTTGAAGCTTAAACATTCAAACTAGATCCAAATCAAAGGCCAACGTTTCTACAACAATTCAAGGGAATAAATCAACATCTCAACAACGATCCTACGACAATTTCTGTTCTTAGTTCTCAAAAACCACGATCTGTAAGCCCCAGTTACTCTTAGATCTAAACTCTAAACTTAATATGGACATGTGTAAATTGAAGTTGAACATAAACATGACAACTACTTGAGACCTACTCTTGTATATCTTTGATCTATGACTATTCCTTTTTGATCTATTATTTTAGATCTACTCTTGTTCACCCTAGATCTATTCACCTTGAACCTAGTACCGTTCATATTGAACCTTGATTTGTGGAATACTGATAAGAACTTGATTTAGGGGCCTGTTCATGTCATAACCTAAACCCTATCATTATTTTAACATGCCTGTGATGTTGTGATGTTGAAACTTTTGCTAGTCACAAGTTTAGGATTATCATCTTATGTCATTTGTTGCTATGTTTATCACCCTATTTCATATGCCATTGACGTTATGATCATATCTCAAGTTACACCATGCTTGCCTTGAAATCACCTTTGCCACTTTATACCCATCCTTGTTATGTTATTCCCTAGTTACATCTATTGCCTTGATTCGAATTCACGAGCATTGGGGATGCGATTTGGGTAGTTTAGGAAAACCTGAATTTAGTATGAACTTGAAAACATGAATATCGTTATAACTTGAGCTTGGATAGGAACATGAACTTGACATGAAATTATACTTGAAAATATGAATTTGGGACATGACACTTAGATAACTTGAGCGTGGCCAACTCGAGGTTGGGTTGAGTTTTCAGTATAAATCTGCGCGGAACCGCCCGGCGAATCCAGTAACTGCAAACAATAGGACCCAATGTGAGTAGTTGGTCATATTGCACTCGAAACCCGAGGTTAGACTAGGTTATGGTGTAAAACTGCCCGGACCCGCCCGACACATCCAGTAACCATAACCAAGTCTATTGTGAGAGGTTAGGGGTGCATTAAGTAAATTAATGCCACTGGATAGGGTTAAGTTATGGACCACTTGAATATACTTAACCAATTTGACACGTTGATTTGATAGGGTTAAGTCATGAACCGCTTGAACACACTAACCAACCTGGCACATGATTCGTAGGACTAAGTCTTGAACTAGAACGACACACTTAGTCAATTTGACATGACACGTAGATGGGGTTAAGTCTCGATTTTAAATGACAACTTAACCTGTTGAACGAAACCCTAGTTACGCGGTCCTTTTCAGCAGTAACCCACTAGATGTATCACGGTACCCTGGGACTAGGCAGGGTGGGCACGATTGCTGGGCTGATTGTAAGCGACCAGAACGATGGCTGATGTAACACCCCGTAATTCTGTAACACTAGGATTCACAAATCAAGGTAGAATTAAAATTTAAAATCAAAATCAAGGTAAACGAGCTGCGCCATTGCGTTCGTCTCGGAATTCTGCATGAGATAGAGTCCGAGTTTGCGTTAATCGAACTCCGTATGAAGGAGTTATGGTCTTCAGAAGTTTCAGAATTCGATTTAAAATTCGAACATGTCAGAAACGAGTTCAAAATTCAAAATCGGACCCAGGTTGGGCTGGGCGGGAATTTTCCCGCCCAAAGACCCAGGTCGACAGGGTAGTCGACCTGGGGCACCCAGGTCGACTGGGTAGTCGACCTGGGGGTCGACCTCCCTGCTTTTTCCAGATCTGCAGTCTGGTTCGTTCTTCTGTATCCGGATGTCATTCTGACCAGATTCGTCCGCCTAATCCTATATAAACAACCTTAGTCTCCTTCTCTATTCACAATTCTTTTCTATCCTTATGCTGCCTCTGAGAAAATGTATAAATAAAATAATATATAAAATAAATCAAGACGAGGAAATGCTGCTCAAGACTTTCAAGAGGAGATTCAAGTCAAGCTAGGATTCAAGTGAAGATTCAAACGACTTCAACGACTGTTTTTCTACGAATCTAATCTAATCTCTGTAAGTCAGTTACTTTTTAGATTTGAACGTTTTCTCTATTCGTGACATGAAATTAAAGGAATAAAAGAATATGCCAAATCTTTCTATTCGAATCAGTGCTTATACCCTTGGACCTAATTAAGAACTGTTATGATTCGAGGACAAATAAGACTGTGACTATGAAACTATGGACCTTAAAACCATATGCCTCTTTGACTATGAACATTGCCTATGACTGTGACTCATGACTGTGAGAACTATTTTCCTTTGACTATGAACATCGCCTATGACTATGATTCATTAACTGTGAGGATTTATTGCCTATGACTATGGATATAAGATTATTATTTATGCCCATGACACTGTAGTTACAAAACCATGTTGTACCCCCAAACTGGCATTATATTGGACCTAGGCTTGACTTTCTATTTCAGTTTATTCTTAGATCTTGATCATGGGAATTTACCTATTAAGTTAGGTCTACCCATGTTCTTGAATCTATACTATTCAACCCTTTTCATGTCGTAATCTATATGCCTGTGAATTATCATCTTATGCCAGTTGTTATGTTCGTTCTTTCATGGCATTTTGGTTCATTCCCTTTTGTCCACGAATCTAGCTTTATTTATGATCTAGGTTGAATCACGATTATACGAACGATGGGAATACGTTTTGGGGAAAAACATGAAATTGACTAGACTTGGAAATTGGCATAATTTGGGAACATGCATTATAGCATGACTATTAAGATGAAAATTAGAATAACAAGTCTAGTTTTGACATGAACTGAAATTAGAATATTAAATCAGAATTGGGTGGCAAAATTAAGCATGATAAGTATATTAGCATAATTTACATACATTGGGCGTAAATGGTAAATGGTTAAATGGGCCACAAAATAGGTAGTTAGTATGCAAATTAAGTTTTGGGCATAAACAGTGAACTAGAATATAAAATCTAGTTTGGCATAAACTGTAAACTAGAATATAGAATCTAGTTTTGGCATGAACTGTAAATGGGGGTGTTGGATCTAAATTGCTATAAACTGTAAGATAGGCAAATCAAGATTTGGGCCTAGAATACAAGTCCATTAGTAGGCATGACAAATGTATAGGGTATCGGCCAAATTTATTTTAAAAAGGGAAAATGGACTTTGAGGATAAGTGGTTAAACTTTGAGGATAAATCGTTAACAATTTATTTATATACAAAAGAAAGGTTTATTAACAACATCTCTTTTAATAATACACCAGAAAGTTCTAGGGTGACAGAGAGGATAGTGTCTAGGCTTGGGTTTGGAAAATACAAGTTTCCTGCTCTCCCTGGCTATCCCTAACTGATCCGACGGACGGGGTGGTTACTTTCAAAACCTGATTTGAAAATTAATCAAAACACTTTGAACTTAGAAAACACGAATATGCCTAACCCGAGGTTAGACTGAGTTGCGATGTAAACCTGCCCAGAACCAACCGGCACATCCAGTAATCGCAACAATACCTGTCTAATGTGAGTGGTCGCGGCTTTAATTTATTTAGTTAAAGCTAGAAAAAGAATGGTAGGGTTAAGTTAACTAAGACACTTAACCAATTCAACATGATAACCAGACCGGTGGGTGGGGTTAGGTTCATACAGACACTTAACACAGTTAAGCTAGAATGGGAGGGTTAAGTCCATAGGAGCACTTAACCGACTTAACACAGTTAAGCTAGAATGGGAGGGTTAAGTCCATAGGGACACTTAACCAAACATAACATCGAAACAGGACAAGATTTGTAGGGGTTAAGTAACTAAGAAAACACTTAGCCAAATTAACATGTTAACTAGACTAGAAGGTGGGGTTAAGTAAAGTTAATACACTTAGCCAAATTAACATGTTAACTAGACTAGAGGTTGGGGTTAAGTAAAATTTAATACACTTAGCCAATTTGATATGTTAGCTGGGCTAGACCGTAGGGTTAAGTAAACTTGAACACTTAACCATCAGATTGTGATAAAGGAATAGGGTTAAGTCTAAAACATGAAGGGATAATACTTAACCATTAATAACATGTAGTTAAAACAGACGGGCAAAGTTAAGTTAAAAAGGAACACTTAACCAATACAGGATGAATGGGTAGGGTTAAGTAATAAGAAATACTTAACCAATATAACTTGGTTTGTGGTTAAGTCAACATGAATTACTGATAACACTTAACCAGTTTAACAGGATAAATGAAGAGGGTTAAGTTAGCTTGAATTGACTAATGACACTTAACCAATCCAAATTGACGAGAAGAGAACTAAGTAGTAAACCTTAGTTAAAAGGAACTAAGTAGTAAACCTTAGTTAAGAAAACAACGATTTTGGAAACTAAGTGGTAAACCTTAGTTAGTAAAACTAAGTAGTAATTCTTAGTATAACACGGGAAGGAGCGAATGTCCGTCTGAGTAAAAAGAAGGCTCCAACGAATTGGATTACGAAGCCCGAGGCTTCGAGGGGACGTGAGGGTACTCTTGGTATCCCTCTGTGAGGCTGCAGATGATCCTCCTGGGCTCACAGAGGTTAAGGTCTGTGGTAGAAGAACCAAGGGTATGCCTTGGTTGCAAAATATGGCAACCTAAAGACTAGGATGGACCAGCGTGATTCGGCGAGAAACCGGTAGCCCTGTGATAGCAACTCGTCGTCTACCATCCATCTTGAGTCAGTCGAGTTAAGTGAAGCGGAAAGGCGGAGAACTCCAAAAGACCATATACTTGCTATCTAGTTATGGGTGAGGATGGCCATATGTTAGTGGGGCCATCGGGGGCCTGCGTATAGTTCTCATTTTTCAAGGTGTGCCTTTCATTAGTTGAGGGAGGGGTCAAGTGGGACCATAGCCACTGGAATAAAAACAGACCTTAGCATCTGCATCAGCAGATATCTGAAAGCTCCCGACCGAGTTCTGTATTCCTTGATTTGCCCTGCCACAGGACTCGGGCTGCACATTACAGGACATGTGCATCTAGACAAGCGATAACGATTCGCGATACATGCGTGGGGAAGTCTAGGAACATATACCACCCTAGGTAGTGTGTCGTAGACTAGGGGGCATCGTTTGACAGGTAGCATAATCCCTAGTTGGACTAGGTGGCATAAACCCTGAATCCGAGAAGCGTTCAGCAGATAGCGTAAACTCTAGTTGAACCTAGAAGGCACTTGGTAGAAAACCCTAGATTAGATCTAGGTAACTAATAATAAATGTATGCCTGAAGGCAATGAAAACTACAGGGATTGGGATCACGTTATCGTTACTAGTTGGGACACTAGTTAGGTGGTGTAGAGATATAGAAACCAGTATAACAAGGAAATAGCGAAGGGGCGAAAGTATTAGAGCATATCCAGTTTATCTTAGCTTAGCATATCTTGTGTTAATCTTTTCTAATCTTGCCAACCCTATCATCATGGTGTTATCTTGTATTCAGTTAATTCATGTCGTTTTGTTTTTCCATGTTCACATGCTAGAAGTTACTGAACTTACTCAGGCTTTATGTCTGACTCTGTTTTTCTTTCGTCTTCTTTTCTTCCGTTTCCCCCCAGGTAGTAAAGAAGGGAATAGTATAGCTCAGGTTAAGTTGGACTGTCACTCTTTCCCAGCTTGAAGATTTGTCGAAATTTGCTTGGATTCTCTTTTCAGATGCTATGGCTGGCTCTTGCTAAAATTGGGGAATATAAATGTTGTTTTATGCTTCTTTATTTTGTAAGACAGATGATACTCTGATATTGTAAAGAAATCATTGTACAAACTATTTTATCAATAAAGCAAAGTTATTTTCCGCTGTTTAATTCCTGTCTATCTTGTAATTTATCTGTATCTTTTACCCTAAATGCTCCACAGAACTTAGTGCATTCCCTTTGTGAGTGACACTAACGGATGTGGGGTGTTACAGCTGAGTTGGTGCGCCATTGTAGGTTCAGGCGGACTAGGGTCGTGCACTTAGTCCGAAGTTGAAAAAGCAGGCATTGGGCACCAGTAGGATTATCTGTGCATTCTTGATTCGTGTCGGTGGTTGGCACCCTAGGGCTTGATACACCCTATGGTGGACCTAGCACAGGTGACTAAATTCGTGATAGGGCCGTATGACACAGACACATGACGAGCTAGACTTGTAGGCAGCCGATCGATTAGATCATACCGTGGGACCCCGAATTGGGTCACTTCACGATATTGGGCCAAGGGATTATTTCTTGATTTATAGTTGACACGGGATTAGTATACCAGTATAGTTGGTATGGCGAACCTTGAATACGCAATGTTAGACTTGAGTTATCTTGTTAGCTTAGTTATCATGTCAGACTTATCATCATTCCTATGTTTAATTCCAGTTTATTCATGTCTTGTTAACTTTACTAGTTTCTATGCTGATAGTCACTAGGGCTTACCAGTCTTTTTGACTGACCCGTTTTCTTTCGCCTCTTTGTCTTTCGTTTCCCCCCTGGTTCTCAGGGAGGAAACTCTAGCTCTTAGCTTGGACTTTGCTTGCTTTCTGACAGCTCATGTACGGTTTGGTCTTGAGCTATGCTATGGCTGCACTCATGCACTTTTTGGGGAATAATATTTTACTTATGTTGTTTTAAGTACTTTGCTTCTTTAGAACTTGATGTAATGAAATAATGACTTGGCATTTTGATGTAAGAGGTTTTGACTCCATTTTTCAGTAATGAGATTTGGTTTTAAAGTTTATATCCACTGCTTTATATACCCTATTTTATCTATGTTCTGTCTTGTGTTATCTCTGTGCCTGTTTACTAGATAATACCCCTCCAAAACTAGGGCATTCCCTTTGTGAGTGACCCTAGCGGAGGTGGGGTGTTACATTTGGTATCAGAGCAGAAGGTTACCAGACTGGGAAAAAGTTTTAAAAACCTTCTGAAACTATTTTCAAAACCGTTTATAAAGAAGCATTTTTCAAGAAAAGTTTTATTTTTAAGAAAAGGCTATTCCCCAAAAGCCATTAGCACTTTCCTTTGTTTCCTCGTTTGAATCTTTTTCCTTTTCGCTTTTCAGCATGTCTGATCTTAACCTTCCTGAGGGAGTACCCATACCTGGCTGGTTCCGAAGATACTTGGAAGCTAGGGCCAACGGCGCGGGCCCGGCAGATATCCCTCCTCCTCCTCCTCCCCCGGTGGCCACGGTTCCTCCTCCGGGTACCGCCTTCGCCAAAATATGCAAGGACTTTATAGGAATGGGCGGCAAGAACTTCGTTGGAACTGAAACCTTCATTGAGGCGCGAAACTGGCTAAAAGAGACTGAAGACTTGTTTGTTATTTTCGATATGGAGGATCATAAGAAAGTTCAGTTGGCAGCATGGTTGTTGAAAGAGGAAGCTTCATTTTGGTGGGAAGTCACCAATGCTACCAGGCCAATTGAGACTTGGGTAGACGTTAGAGAGAGGTTTGGGCTTAAGTTTTTATCATCCGCAGAAGCGAGTCTTCAGATGGAGAGGTTCCTGGCACTCAAGCAAGGGGACATGTCAGTTAGGGAATACGTGAATAAGTTTAATCAGCTTGCTCAGTTTGGTTTGGACTTAGTCAACATGGCTGAGAAGAAGGCTCTACGCTTTGCTTGAGGATTGAGCGAGCCACTCCACACTATGGCCATGACTCATGTACCCATGGGGGCGACCTTTGAAAGCTTGGTGAATATGGCCCTACTTCATGAAGAAGACGAGAATGGCAAGAAGAAGGTCAAGGCGAATGAGTCTCAAGACAAGAAGGTAGACTTCGAGAAAGGAGGAAAGAACAGCAACAACAAGAATGACAAGTCACGTGAGAAAAGAAAATGCAATTTCTGTGGTATTGACGGGCATATAGTCCAGGACTGTAGGAAGAAGAAGATGAAGATAGGAGCATGTTTTCAATGCGGTGAAACTGGAAACATCAGCAAGAACTGCCCTAAGAAGCAAGGGCAAGCCCCGCAAGAAGGACCTTCTAGGGGTACATCTTTAACTTCTTTTCCCTAGATACTCTGTTTTATCTTGTATATCCTTTCGATCCTGTCTTGAGAACCTTAGGTATAATCCTATGAATGTAAACATGTATTTGAAACATGTTATGCTTGATGTTTGCGAATGGTTGCAAGTGGTTGCAAGTGATTGCTCGTGGTTGCACAACACACATTAGGAACTAGATCGGCTCAGACACATTTTCATATTGCATATGCATGAGTGTTTATACTTATTTATGGATGAAATTGAATGTGTTATCATATGAATGTTGCATATGGATGAATGTTTGTGCACACATATAGTGCTTTCGTGACTAGGATTTGTTTGCATACATGTTGGATTCATGACACTAAACATATTTTGCATTAGAAAGATCAATCAGGCCTGATCATTTGCATTAGATAAGGAACATATACACACACTTTTTGCATATGTTCATACAGCATTAGAAATCTCTTAAGGACAATGTTTGCTTGTGGATGATGTTTTGAGTAGATGGATGATGGATGGTAGGATACGTTCTTCCTAACTTAGAGATTTCGGGGACGAAATCCTTTAAGGAGGGGAGAATGTAACAACCCGTATTTTGATAACGTGTTATAACCATAAATCTAGGCAGAATTAAATTTTAAAATAAGAACCAAGGGAAACGGGTTGCGCCATTGCGTTCGTCTCGGAATTCTGCATGAAATTGATCCGAGTTTTCGAAAATCGGAGTCCGTATGACCTAGTTATGGCTCCCCAAAGTTTCAGAAATTTTCAGAGTTCAAAACAGTTCGAATTCGAGTTCAAATTCGAATTTCAAAACCCAGACAGACTGGGCGGGAAATTTCCCGCCCAGCACCCCAGGTCGACTGGGGAGTCGACAGGGCAGTCGACACCCCCAGGACCAGGTCGACTGCGCAATCGACTTGGGTGTCGACCTGGTCCCCGAACCTGGTTTGGGCCTGGTTGCTCCTGCTTGACCCTGTTGGCTTGTTTGAGGGCCTTTGACGATTTTTGGCGGTTCAGATCGATTCTAGGGTTTATCCTATGGCCTAAAGTAGTTGTTGCAACTATAAAAACACCCTAAGACCTAGGCTAATCCACAACAAATCTTTCTAACACCATTATGCTGCTAAGTCTCCTCTTGAACCATGGCCGCCGCCTCCAACTTGAAGCTTAAACATTCAAACTAGATCCAAATCGAAGGCCAACTTTTCTACAACCATTCAAGGGAATAGATCAACATCTCAACAACGATCCTACGACAATTTTTGTTCTTAGTTCTAAAAAACCACGATCCGTAAGCCCCAGTTACTCTTAGATCTAAACTCTAAACTTAATATGGACATGTGTAAATTGAAGTTGAACATAAACATGATAACTACTTGAGACCTACTCTTGTATATCTTTGATCTATGACTATTCCTTTTTGATCTATTATTTTAGATCTACTCTTGTTCACCCTAGATCTATTCACCTTGAACCTAGTTCCGTTCATATTGAACCTTGATTTGTGGAATACTGATAAGAACTTGATTTAGGGGCCTGTTCATGTCATAACCTAAATAAACCCTATCATTATTTTAACATGCCTGTGATGTTGTGATGTTGAAACTTTTGCTAGTCACAAGTTTAGGATTATCATCTTATGTCATTTGTTGCTATGTTTATCACCCTATTTCATATGCCAGTGATGTTATGATCATATCTCAAGTTACACCATGCTTGCCTTGAAATCACCTTTGCCACTTTATACCCATCCTTGTTATGTTATTCCCTAGTTACATCTATTGCCTTGATTCGAATTCACGAGCGTTGGGGATGCGATTTGGGTAGTTTAGGAAAACCTGAATTTAGTATGAACTTGAAAACATAAATATCGTTATAACTTGAGCTTGGATAGGAACATGAACTTGACATGAAATTATACTTGAAAATATGAATTTGGGACATGACACTTAGATAACTTGAGCGTGGCCAACTCGAGGTTGGGTTGAGTTTGCAGTATAAATCTGCTCGGAACCGCCCGGCGAATCCAGTAACTGCAAACAATAGGACCCAATGTGAGTAGTTGGTCATATCGCACTCGAAACCCGAGGTTAGACTAGGTTATGGTGTAAAACTGCCCGGACCCGCCCGGCACATCCAGTAACCATAACCAAGTTTAATGTGAGAGGTTAGGGGTGCATTAAGTAAATTAATGCCACTGGATAGGGTTAAGTCATGGACCACTTGAATATACTTAACCAATTTGACACGTTGATTTGATAGGGTTAAGTCATGAACCGCTTGAACACACTTAACCAACCTGACACATGATTCGTAGGACTAAGTCTTGAACTAGAACAACACACTTAGTCAATTTGACATGACACGTAGATGGGGTTAAGTATCGATTTTAAATGACAACTTAACCTGCTGAACGAAACCCTAGTTACGCGGTCCTTTTCAGCAGTAACCCACTAGATGTATCATGGTACCCTGGGACTAGGTAGGGTGGGGCACGATTGCTGGGCTGATTGTAAGCGACCAGAACGACGGCTGAGTTAGTGCGCCATTGTAGGTTCAGGCGGACTAGGGTCGTGCACTTAGTTCGGAGTTGAAAAAGCAGGCATTGGGCATCAGTAGGATTATCTGTGCATTCTTGATTCGTGTCGGTGGTTGGCACCCTAGGGCTTGATACACCCTATAGTGGACCTAGCACAGGTGACTACATTCGTGATAGGGCCGTATGACATACACACACGACGAGCTAGACTTGTAGGGAGCCGATCGATTAGATCATACCGTGGGACCCCGAATTGGGTCACTTCACGATATTGGGCCAAGGGATTATTTCTTGATTTATAGTTGACAAGGGATTAGTATACCTGTATAGTTGGTATGGCGAACCTTGAATACGCAATGTTAGACTTGAGTTATCTTGTTAGCTTAGTTATCATGTCAGACTTATCATCATTCCTATGTTTAATTCCAGTTTATTCATGTCTTGTTAACTTTACTAGTTTCTATGCTGATAGTCACTAGGGCTTACCAGTCTTTTTGACTGACCCGTTTTCTTTCGCCTCTTTGTCTTTCGTTCCCCCCCCTCAGGTTCTCAGGGAGGAAACTCTAGCTCTTAGCTTGGACTTTGCTTGCTTTCTAACAGCTCATGTACGGTTTGGTCTTGAGCTATGCTATGGCTGCACTCATGCACTTTTTGGGTAATAATATTTTACTTATGTTGTTTTAAGTACTTTGCTTCTTTAGAACTTGATGTAATGAAATAATGACTTGGCATTTTGATGTAAGAGGTTTTGACTCCATTTTTCAGTAATGAGATTTGGTTTTAAAGTTTATATCCGCTGCTTTATATACTCTATTTTATCTATGTTCTGTCTTGTGTTATCTCTGTGCCTGTTTACTAGATAATACCCCTCCAAAACTAGGGCATTCACTTTGTGAGTGACCCTAGCGGAGGTGGGGTGTTACATTTGGTATCAGAGTAGAAGGTTACCAGACTGGGCAAAAGTTTTAAAAACATTCTGAAACTATTTTCAAAACCGTTTATAAAGAAGCATTTTTCAAGAAAAGTTTTATTTTTAAGAAAAGGCTATTCCCCATAAGCCATTAACACTTTCCTTTGTTTCCTCGTTTGAATCTTTTTCCTTTTCGCTTTTCAGCATGTCTGATCTTAACCTTCCTGAGGGAGTACCCATACCTGGCTGGTTCCGAAGATACTTGGAAGCTAGGGCCAACGGCGCAGGCCCGACAGATATCCCTCCTCCTCCTCCCCCGGTGGCCACGATTCCTCCTCCGGGTACCGCCTTCGCCAAAATATGCAAGGACTTTATAGGAATGGGCGGCAAGAACTTCGTTGGAACTGAAACCTTCATTGAGGCGCGAAACTGGCTAAAAGAGACTGAAGACTTGTTTGTTATTTTCGATATGGAGGATCATAAGAAAGTTCAGTTGGCAGCATGGTTGTTGAAAGAGGAAGCTTCATTTTGGTGGGAAGTCACCAACGCTACCAGGCCAATTGAGACTTGGGCAGACTTTAGAGAGAGGTTTGGGCTTAAGTTTTTATCATCCGCAGAAGCGAGTCTTCAGATGGAGAGGTTCCTGGCACTCAAGCAAGTGGACATGTCAGTTAGGGAATACGTGAATAAGTTTAATCAGCTTGCTCGGTTTGGTTTGGACTTAGTCAACACAGCTGAGAAGAAGGCTCTACGCTTTGCTCGAGGATTGAGCGACCCACTCCACACTATGGCCATGACTCATGTATCCATGGGGGCGACCTTTGAAAGCTTGGTGAATATGGCCCTACTTCATGAAGAAGACGAGAATGGCAATAAGAAGGTCAAGGCGAATGAGTCTCAAGACAAGAAGGTAGACTCCGAGAAAGGAGGAAAGAACAGCAACAACAAGAATGACAAGTCACGTGAGAAAAGAAAATGCAACTTCTGTGGTATTGACGGGCATATAGTCCAGGACTGTAGGAAGAAGAAGATGAAGATAGGAGCATGTTTTCAATGCGGTGAAACTGGACACATCAGCAAGAACTGCCCTAAGAAGCAAGGGCAAGCCCCGCAAGAAGGACCTTCTAGGGGTACATCTTTAACTTCTTTTCCCTAGATACTCTGTTTTATCTTGTATATCCTTTCGATCCTGTCTTGAGAACCTTAGGTAGAATCCTATGAATGTAAACATGTATTTGAAACATGTTATGCTTGATGTTTGCGAATGGTTGCAAGTGGTTGCAAGTGATTGCTCGTGGTTGCATAACACACATTAGGCACTAGATCGGCTCAGACACATTTTCATATTGCATATGCATGAGTGTTTATACTTTTTATGGATGAAATTGAATGTGTTATCATATGAATGTTGCATATGGATGAATGTTTGTGCACACATATAGTGCTTACGTGACTAGGATTTGTTTGCATACATGTTGGATTCATGACACTAAACGTATTTTGCATTAGAAAGATCAATCAGGCCTGATCATTTGCATTAGATAAGGAACATATACACACACTTTTTGCATATGTTCATACAGCATTAGAAATCTCTTAAGGACAATGTTTGCTTGTTGATGATGTTTTGAATAGATGGATGATGGATGGTAGGATACGTTCTTCCTAACTTAGAGATTTCGGGGACGAAATCCTTTAAGGAGGGGAGAATGTAACAACCCGTATTTTGATAACGTGTTATAACCATAAATCTAGGCAGAATTAAATTTTAAAATACGAACCAAGGGAAACAGGTTGCGCCAATGCGTTCGTCTCGGAATTCTACATGAAATCGATCCGAGTTTTCGAAAATCGGAGTCCGTATGACCAAGTTATGGCTCCCCAAAGTTTCAGAAATTTTCAGAGTTCAAAACAGTTCGAATTCGAGTTCAAATTCGAATTTCAAAACCCAGACAGACTGGGCGGGAAATTTCCCGCCCAGCACCCCAGGTCGACTGGGGAGTCGACTGGGTAGTCGACACCCCCAGGACCAGGTCGACTGCGCAGTCGACTTGGGTGTCGACCTGGTCCCCGAACCTGGTTTGGGCCTGGTTGGTCCTGCTTGACCATGTTGGCTTGTTTGAGGGCCTGTGACGATTTTTGGCGGTTCAGATCGATTCTAGGGTTTATCCTATGGCCTAAACTAGTTGTTGCAACTATAAAAACACCCTAAGACCTAGGCTAATCCACAACAAATCTTTCTAACACCATTATGTTGCTAAGTCTCCTCTTGAACCATGGCCGCCGCCTCCAACTTGAAGCTTAAACATTCAAACTAGATCCAAATCGAAGGCCAACGTTTCTATAACAATTCAAGGGAATAGATCAACATCTCAACAACGATCCTACGAAAATTTCTGTTCTTAGTTCTCAAAAACCACGATCTGTGAGCCCCAGTTACTCTTAGATCTAAACTCTAAACTTAATATGGACATGTGTAAATTGAAGTTGAACATAAACATGATAACTACTTGAGACCTACTCTTGTATATCTTTGATCTATGACTATTCCTTTTTGATCTATTATTTTAGATCTACTCTTGTTCACCCTAGATCTATTCACCTTGAACCTAGTACCGTTCATATTGAACCTTGATTTGTGGAATACTGATAAGAACTTGATTTAGGGGCCTGTTCATGTCATAACCTAAACCCTATCATTATTTTAACTTGCCTGTGATGTTGTGATGTTGAAATTTTTGCTAGTCACAAGTTTAGGATTATCATCTTATGTCATTTGTTGCTATGTTTATCACCCTATTTCATATGCCAGTGATGTTATGATCATATCTCAAGTTACACCATGCTTGCCTTGAAATCACCTTTGCCACTTTATACCCATCCTTGTTATGTTATTCCCTAGTTACATCTATTGCCTTGATTCGAATTCACGAGCGTTAGGGATGCGATTTGGGTAGTTTAGGAAAACCTGAATTTAGTATGAACTTGAAAACATGAATATCGTTATAACTTGAGCTTGGATAGGAACATGAACTTGACATGAAATTATACTTGAAAATATGAATTTGGGACATGACACTTAGATAACTTGAGCGTGGCCAACTCGAGGTTGGGTTGAGTTTGCAGTATAAATCTGCCCGGAACCGCCCGGCGAATCCAGTAACTGCAAACAATAGGACCCAATGTGAGTAGTTGGTCATATCGCACTCGAAACCCGAGGTTAGACTAGGTTATGGTGTAAAACTGCCCGGACCCGCCCGACACATCCAGTAACCATAACCAAGTCTAATGTGAGAGGTTAGGGGTGCATTAAGTAAATTAATGCCACTGGATAGGGTTAAGTCATGGACCACTTGAATATACTTAAACCAATTTGACACGTTGATTTGATAGGGTTAAGTCATGAACCGCTTGAACACACTTAACCAACCTGACACATGATTCGTAGGACTAAGTCTTGAACTAGAACAACACACTTAGTCAATTTGACATGACACGTAGATGGGGTTAAGTCTCGATTTTAAATGACAACTTAACCTGCTGAACGAAACCCTAGTTACGCGGTCCTTTTCAGCAGTAACCCACTAGATGTATCACGGTACCCTGGGACTAGGCAGGGTGGGGCACGATTGCTGGGCTGATTGTAAGCGACCAGAACGACGGCTGAGTTGGTGCGCCATTGTAGGTTCAGGCGGACTAGGGTCGTGCACTTAGTCCGGAGTTGAAAAAGCAAGCATTGGGCATCAGTAGGATTATCTGTGCATTCTTGATTCGTGTCGGTGGTTGGCGACCTAGGGCTTGATACACTCTATGGTGGACCTAGTACAGGTGACTACATTCGTGATAGGGCCGTATGACACAGACACACGACGAGCTAGACTTGTAGGGAGCCGATCGATTAGATCATACCGTGGGACCCCAAATTGGGTCACTTCACGATATTGGGCCAAGGGATTATTTCTTGATTTATAGTTGACACGGGATTAGTATACCAGTATAGTTGGTATGGCGAACCTTGAATACGCAATGTTAGACTTGAGTTATCTTGTTAGCTTAGTTATCATGTCAGACTTATCATCATTCCTATGTTTAATTCCAGTTTATTCATGTCTTGTTAACTTTACTAGTTTCTATGCTGATAGTCACTAGGGCTTACCAGTCTTTTTGACTGACCCGTTTTCTTTCGCCTCTTTGTATTTCGTTTCCCCCCTGGTTCTCAGGGAGGAAACTCTAGCTCGTAGCTTGGACTTTGCTTGCTTTCTGACAGCTCATGTACGGTTTGGTCTTGAGCTATGCTATGGCTGCACTCATGCACTTTTTGGGGAATAATATTTTACTTATGTTGTTTTAAGTACTTTGCTTCTTTAGAACTTGATGTAATGAAATAATGACTTGGCATTTTGATGTAAGAGGTTTTGACTCTATTTTTCAGTAATGAGATTTGGTTTTAAAGTTTATATCTGCTGCTTTATATACTCTATTTTATCTATGTTCTGTCTTGTGTTATCTCTGTGCCTGTTTACTAGATAATACCCCTCCAAAACTAGGGCATTCCCTTTGTGAGTGACCCTAGCGGAGGTGGGGTGTTACAGTCTTTCATTATCAGGACGTATGAGGTGCCAATGTCAATTGTTTACTTTGTTTGTATTGAGGCAAAACCTTAACCAATTAGACAGTCTTCCACAAGTAAGCGGTGGCTGGGTAGAGCGTGGCAGACAAGCCTAGTTTAACATTTGTGAGCACTAGTAGTACCTTTAAGCAGATTGTAGAAAATACCCTACCGAGTTCCGTAGTGAACCCCAATCGTGCCACTTATTAGTGGCACTCAAAGCTTAGACAGAACGATTGCTTGTAGACCTTCGATGTATGCACTTGATGGTATTTTGTGGATATCGGAGCAATGCAGAGTCCACTACAAACATAGTTTCATGTTTTCCTAGAAGAGGACTGAACATCTGTATTGTAGGCCTTACATAGCAATCTATTACAGATGTAGTAACAACACTCTTTTGTATAGAGTCGATGGATATCTATTGACAAGGGTATTATAGTTAGTACATAGTTATATTGGGCATATAGCTATATACTTATTGAGATTTGGTTTACCGTGGGGTAGATGGGTATGATTTGCACATAGAGGTGAGAGTATTATAAACCCTTATAACCTAACAAAAGGTAAATCAAGGGTAGAATGGTATATATAGTGTTATTCTTAAAAAGTGTGATTTTTCCATTCACCGAAACTTTAGTTCTGATCCCCTCCTCATAACAAACCCATAGGTTAGACAGAGGGCAGAGATTTTACAGCTTAGAGACACTTGCTTAGTCAGTGTCATCACTATGATAAGTATTTACTTATTATTATATTTTAGTCAATTCCGCTGTGAGATATTTATTTGAGCTCTGATATATTTATCTTTGCTTTTCTATAGGATATTTATTTAGGTTGTTACACTTGGTGTTAGAGATTAACTTTAGGATTCTTAAATAGATAGTGAGTGAATGTATTTGTATTTTTTAAATATAAATATATTATATCTTGTATGTACCTAGTGTTAATACCCCAGGTATTGATTTTGATTGCAACAACCATATAAACATTACTACTAACATGTCTTCGAGCTGTGTAGTTACATCAGATATTTATAGAGATAAACAAGGGTACAAAAGTAGAATTATAGAATAAAGTTAATTAGCGCAATGAAAGAATTACAGCGCAAGGATAATCAAAGTAATTGAAGACCAGAACCTATTAAAGAAGAATGTTGAAGGACAAAGGTGTTTGAAGTGATAAGGAGTTAGTTGAATCTTAGAATATCTTACTAAAGATTTCATTGTAGTTATACTTGAATCTCTTCAACCATTGACCTCAACTGAATCACCAAGGACCACAAATATAAGGAAATTTAAATAGTTGAAAATTTGCAACACTTATTAGTGTTGTTGTTCATTTTTGCAACACCCATGTCCGTATAGGGTACCTATATGTCAACATACTAGCTATTTTTCAGTTTTTTAAATTTTAAATGCAGAGACATTTCTCTCCATCCCTTCATCAAAAGATATGTCTCTTCAACCACTATATAAAGGCTTGTGAAAACGAATTTGAACAACAAAATATCCCATTTTCTCCTGCTCCTTCTCCAAACATTTGCAATACAAATCCATAGAATATTTTCCAATATCTTCGCAAATCTACTCTCTTTCACTTCAGTTATTCAAGGTTTTGCAAACCACACAATATCAGAGAGTTGTACATGAATTCACATCATTCTCTCTCTGATTTCGTCCTATTTCCCCAAAGAATTCAAAGATATTTTGACATTGGAGGTTTATAGATAATTGTACCAAATTTGGAAGAATCTGTATTGAAGATACGATAGCTTGCCATAGTTTGTTGTTGTTGATAAGGAGAAGATGTATGTTGTGGTCCATGAAACCAAGATTGAAAAGGTATTCTTACCACATGTGGAAAACAAGTGTTTATAGTGAAATTCTACATGGTGAAGCGCAGGACTGCATGTAGGATTGGTTAATCTGAACTAGTATAAAAATACGGGTGTCATTTTCTTTACTGCATTTCATTTTATTACTTATTTCTTCCTCTTTGCAATTTGATTAGATATAGTATTAAGTTCATGTAACGACCCCGAAAATTCGAGGCTCGAATTTTCAATAATAATACATAATTCTGTATCACTTGCCAAAAAATCAAATATCTGAATCCCAGAATGTTAATAGAAAGAAATTAGGAAGCGGGATAAGAAGAAAAAATATTAGAATATTAGAATAAGAAGATCAGAGTCTCACATCGGAATGAACAAAATATAATATATCAAATAATTTATACAAATGAAACAGTATATTTATAATTACAACATCAGAGTATGTATTCATATCAATCAATACACACAGCGGAATAAACAAGTACCAGTAAATATGGGTATATGTCTCGACTCCGGCTCCTCTTCTGAAGTTCCAAGCGAAACCTAATCTGGAAATATACTCAGTCTGACCCGAGCACATTTGAAGCATAAAAAAAATCTCCTCGATCAGCCTGGAATACTTTCAGTGATAAATTCACAACACAACATCTTGTTTAACTTTTGAAAATATTTTCAAAGAAAAGGATAATCGTAAGACCAATCCACGCATAAACATGGATGGTTTTTACCTTACGATAACCCAAAACTTTTTTTGATATATCAAAATCCAGTGAAATTATAATAGTGTCTCTCAAATCACAAATATATAACCATCTAGTAGAACGCTTGCATTTCACGCTCTACATATTCATTATATAATCAAAACCCGCTTTGTGTATATTGGAGATTGGATTCCAACTATGACAAGGTATGGGACCACCTTTAGATCAGTGTACTCTAGAGGGGATGCACCGGGGTTCAACAAGAACATCTTGCAACCCGGCCACACATGACCGATCACTCATGTAACTTGAGTGTATCGAATGTATTTTCACCGTATGGTTTAATAGGCCCACCATACTTCCGTAGAGATAAAGAAATGAAAGAAGAACAAATATCAATTTTCTCTAGATTGTGACAATACACTCTGCTTGAGTGCGACCCAACTAGCCATGTTGTCTGCCCGATTTTTGTCATTTCTCAATTGTGAGGCTTGAGGCTACGTTTACCATTTTAGAACATCTGGCCACCATTCGCTTTGAATACCACATTGTCAAATCCTTCAAATCACTAGTTGATCTTACCAAAAATATTACGGGTATAAAAGGCTAAGAGAAACGAATTCCTATGCTACCAACGTAATACTTTGAATACATCGTCTTATGTGATCTATTAGGCATACTCCATCAGACAGTTGTTCATACAAGTCATCCAGGAATAGGATGAACTGAAGGCACTTTCCTATCGCATCCTTATATAGGAATAACCCGGAGGATCAGTAGCGAGTAGTTCTTGCAATCGATAAATTCCAATCACGACGGAACCACAGTGTATCTCTTTTGTGGGAGCTACCAAGATATTTTAAGTAGTTCTTCCGTTTCATGAAGATCTACGGTCTTCAATGCTCCATCTTGATTCGCAGCAAGTTAGTTTCGATCGCAACGTTGGTTCGAAGTGGTTTTGTCCGTTTGATTCAACCAGAAACTTATGTCTATCAAGACTAGTAATTCTAACCTAACCTTATAAAAACATACGCACATCACTAACTTCCAAACTCAAGGTAGCATCCCCAACCGATAACGATACTGAGATAGAACGTTTACACATAATTATGAAGCCTTCAAACCATCATCCAACCAATTACCAAAAACTAAAAGGTGGGTTCTCGACTACTCACTATTCATATGGTGGTTAATTATTTATATATAGTCACTTAACACCTCACTATCAATGATAGATAAGGGTGGATCCTCTCGATCACTTAAGACCCAAGGCGGACCCATCAGTCATTTAATACCTTTTGCGATGGTCTAACCTACACTAATATAACTTAGAGGACAGTAGCTACAAGCCCTACTAATTTAAGACTTCCGTCATTCACGCATATAAACCCATGCCCTACATAAGATGAGAGATAGTACGCAGTCACTTAAGACCAATTAGACAGGTAGACGTAGCATGCCATTTAAGACATCCATATGGTGGACCACCTCGTTACTATCTAGCTGACCATATTTGGATAGTCCCCTAATCATTTAATACTTCCCCATTAGGATAGGTTGACCCATGGTACCTCCGTAACGGTTATTTAAAAGGGTGCGTTTTCTACAGGTTCCTATTAAGTTTCAAAATTAGGCTCACATCCAGTCATAAACTTATTATAAATTTAGTCCCTGTTTTCATTTTTACGTGTTATTCATAATATTTGCATACATGTATGCAAATATTATGAATGAATATTTGCATATATGTATACATGTATGCAACTATTCTGATGAATAGTTGCATACATGTATGCAAATATTCTGAACGAATAGTTGCATACATGTATGCAAATATTCAAAATAGTTGCATACATGTATGCAACTATTCTAAACGAATATTTTCATACATGTATGCAAATATTTTGAATTTTTGCATACATGTATGCAACTATTCTGATGAATATTTGCATACATGTATGCAAATATTCTAAATTTTTGCATACATGTATGCAACTATTCTGAATGAATATTTGCATACATGTATGCCAATATTCGTTCAGAATAGTTGCACACATGTATGCAAATTTTCACAATATTTGCATACATGTATGCAACTATTCTGAAAGAATATTTGCATACATGTATGCAAATATTCTGAATTTTTGCATACATGAATGCAACTATTCTAAACGAATATTTGCATACATGTATGCAAATATTCTGAATTGTTGCATACATGTATGCAAATAAAGTTGAACTAACGTTGATGAATTGTTGCACAAATGTATGCAATTTTTCTAAATAGAAAAATAGGGACCTAATTTACAATAAGTTTATGACCGGACCTGAGCCTAATTAAGTTTCAAAATAGGGATCTTAGCCTAATTTCCACTATTTAAAACCTACCCTCAGGTGGACCCTTAACCCCAGCCGCTTAAGACCCAAGAAAAGTAGACTAATTGAGGAGATTATCAAACTCGTACCCAATTAGCCTCTAGTGCTTTCATTTATCGGAGGTGGGCTACGCGATCACTTAATATCTTTTTTAAAGGTGGATCTAACCACTTAAGACCTTAATTCCCAAAGCAGGCCATGTCACTAAATTATTTCCCTTTTGGTTTCTTCTTTCAGACGGGAGGGCCTTACAGCCACTTAAGACCTCACTCATGAAGCAAACCTTAAATTTGGAAATAATCCACGTACACAAGCCAACTATCGTCACGGGTTACTATGGTCAATGATGTCTCACATCAGTTGGGGATATATTCCACTACTGGAAAGTGCAGACTTCTTTCGAATAAGGAAACTGATCTCGCATCATTAACCTACTAAGTCCAATTCTAATTTCTAATTGTATAAGTTCTTGATTAACTAGAATAGAGTAAGGAAAACATACACCTTTCCTATCCTAGGATGTTTAATTAATTGTTTCCTTATTGGAATTAGTATTTAGAATGACAACCAACATTCAGTAATCCCCTTTTGTATTCCTTTTATTGCTATTTATTAGGGTTATTACCGCTTATGACCATAACAGTCATTTTTTTCTTCAGGCGCTAATTAACCCCTTAAATGTCATTTATGAGCCTAACGGTCATAATTTCCTAAGACATTAATTAAACCAATAAATGTCCCTCTTATATCAGTCCCTTATTATTCTAATCTAATTATTGTAACTCCTTAAATCTTTCTATTTTATTTTAACTTGATTCATTCTTGTTGCACACACACACATACACACACACACACACACACACATATATATATATATATATATATATATATATATATATATATATATATTTGTGTGTGTGTTATAGTATATAGGTTATAGCGTATAATTAATATTGAATATATTAAAAAATATAGGTAATTTCTGTTTTAAGATAATATGAAATTATTTAAGTGTTAAATGATCAAAATTAACCAGATAAGAGTTAACTAATATATAGTAACATATATAAGACTATTATATAAGTAATGTGAAATATAAAAATTACATAATAAAACTTATGTTATATAGAATGTATAAATTTAATGTTGAACACTATAAATAGATTCAAGGAATAAAGCATACATGATTGTGCATATATGATCACTTCTGATGTGCCTGATACTTGAATCATGAGGGCATTTCATATGGAAAACATTATTTGATAAGCCGATATCACCTAATATAATATATTAAAGATTACGAATCTTTAATAAAATGTTGTCCTCTACAATATTGTTTACAACAAGGAAGAGGCAAATTTAGATCAGGATTTGGATTTAAAGGAATTTAAAGAGGATTAGCAATTGTTAAGAGGAAGAAACTGAAATTCAAACTAAAGGACTACACTAAAGCAAAGTTAGGAGGCTTCCAAACCCTTCCATATACCTAACGAAAGACAACATGGATGGAATGGTAAATCAGTTACAAGCTAGATTGGCTAGGCAACAAAACACTATGAAGCGGCAGGAAGAAATAATGAAAAATTTTATCCATTGGATTAGTTAAGTGGGAAAAGATGAGAATCAGAACCTAGGTTCAGGAGTTGCACACAATGGGTATGATGACATGACGCATAACACATGGAGAACCCTTGATCTACCGATCCAAATTGGTATCGATTCTAATTCTTAGATTAGCACTGATCTGGTGCACATATGGGGAACACCCGTGGAATCCTTGAACTAATGAGCTGGCATAGCGAAATTTCAAAACTTGAAATCTACCGTAGGAAATGTTAAACCCAGCATTTTAGATAACTAAAAAATTTAGTTGATAAATTTTAAAAGAATAAAAATGGACATGATAAAATGTTGGAATTTGGCATGAAATTTATACCATTGTGTTCATAACAATTTTCTAATCAGTTTTCTTATATAATATTTTCTAAATGGAGTACAAACGAAGAAATTAGGACCTTCTGAAGATTTGGCATTAGAAACAATTACTGATGTGAAATTATTAATTTAATTCAATAATGACTGATTGGCTACTGATGAGTGCTAATATTCAAAATTTAAATTGAATGATATATACATAATCAACAATGAATCAGCCAAATTTATTAAGAGTGGAAATTTATCAAGAAGATGGATAAGGATTGAAATTAAGTTAATTAAATAATTTACATGTTTTTGCACGTACATAAACGTTTGAATTTCAAAGTTGAAAATATAACCAATTAGGAATAGATCATGGAATTAACATATACAACTATATATATATATATACACACACACACAAAAGGAGAGAAACGATTGAAAAACTAGTTGTTATTAATGTACATCACAACAGTAATTGATGTATTACAAACATAGCAAAAAAAGGCAATTAAATATTTTTATAATATATAACCTTAATCGGTTATACATATTTGATGTTTGAATCTTTTATTTTGCACAACAAGCCAGATTATAATGGTCGTTTCACTTTATTATAAGTAGAAACAGGTGACTTGCACATGCACAGAATAACTAATTTGGTTTATAGTGTTCGTTCACTTACAATAACAAAAAGGTGAAAAGAAAAGGATCTCGACTGTTACAAAGTGACCTAAAGTTCCTCCTCATCGGGGGATCTATCATCAAGCTCCTCTATAAAAGGCATCATACACTGAACATGAGTTAAAAAAAGGCGAGCTAGGTTAGCTACGTAATACGATGAATCCAAAGAGAAAATATATTTCATAACCTATGATTTATCCTGCAAGAGTATATCACTATCCTCACCAATCTCAAAAGAACATGAGGATCTGCATAGTTAGGCACTACCTTCTCGGCTTTCAAAGTCCAAATTCCGACCAAAGGCCCAGGCAGAGGGATCTTTATAGGGAGAGGCACATCTACAACAGCCTTACATGATTCAGTGGAGTGACCAAAGGAATACAGGAAGTGCATATACTCAATTTCCACATGTACTTCACATCAACAAAAACATCATGGTTAACAATGCAAACTTTTATCTGAGAGGGAAGGGGATTGTCTGGGGTAATTTCCATCAAAGCACGAGAACAAACAAGGTTCTTCCTAGCAACAGTGTCGGCATCAAAACATTTGAGTATGCTAATATGACAAGCCAACCAGTTCGGCTAAGGAGAGGCCGTAGGGCAGAGAGATGGTGAGTAAACTAGGCTAAAACATTTAATGTTTGAATCTTTAAAGGTGTATAAATAATAAATTTATAACAGAAGGAGCAATGATGAAGAATTGAAAGTTCAACAATTAACCAAGGAAGGAAATAAATACGCACACACACACACACACATATATATATATATAATATGGGTTAGAAGAAAAAATAAATGTAACAAAAGTAATATATTAAATAAAAAATATAGATATATTCACGCTTTGAAACACATTGTAAAAACGTGTAGGGAGATTGGGTCGACCGCCCATTTACTGGGTCGAAGCGAAGGTCGGGTTGATTGTCACGCAACAGCGCTAATTTAAACCTCTATTAATAGGCATGCAGGGCTATACTCCAAACTCATTTTTATTCATATGAGTGCAGAAGCTCTTTTATTTTCTTGCTCCTCCAAAACTTTTGAAATTATAAAATTAGGTTTAGATTATCAGAGTTAAATCGGAAGAAACGATCATAAGAGATTAGAAAGTAGGCATAAATCAAAAACCTATTCTAACAACGTAATTTTTTTAATCTGGTTCCAACCTAAATCCAGATCATTGTATTTTTATCCAATCAATAGATCTGCATAAACGACATTCGTAAATCCAAAACAGGAACTTCAAAAGAAGAGATGCAAGTAATTGAATGGGTTTGGATTAAACCTGGAGATTTGGAAAGTGTAAAAGTTGAGTGGATAAATTATATAACTATTTGTACAATGATATATTATATCGTTGAATTCTCTTTTTTATTTTACTTATTGAGAATTGCAATTATAAATATTTTGCGTATAAACCAAAAAGGGAAGTATTACAGTATCTGTTGCACTAAGATGTTTAACCTTGAATTTAAAATAAATTTAAAGTATAAATGTTCAACATGGATTGATGTAAATGGGAAAAGGGCACTCCTTGAAATTTTTAAAGAAAATAACCTAAATCTCCCTTTTGGGACCTAAACGATGTTTTATTTTATTGAAAAAAAGTTTTCATATTTTTGTGCCAACCATTATAGATGCGATGTATGTAAATGTAAGAAACTTAATGTATCGCGGAACAAAGATAAGTACAAAATAGAAGTTGTTACAATGTTTTGCACTACCTACGTCAGTAAACAAAAGTGGAATCTCTTGTAACCACAAAGATTGTGCAAAAATCCACTTTTTATGAAAAGTATGGAAATGGACTATATACTAAAAGGTCAAAGGCAAACTCCAACTCATTAAAATACTGTAAGTCCGAAAAAAGAGAAAATATCAAGAAGTAAGATAAGTTTGTAAGTTCAATGAAATTGGAAGATTGGCAAACAAAATAAGAATATAGGCAGGAGAAGAAGAAAATAAAAAGGAAAATAATGTTAAATAAAAAAGAAAAAAAATGGTATTGATATTACAAACCAATGAAAATAAAGATCGTAAATGAAATTGGTAGAAAGACAAATTAAATGCATAAGAATGAAAATTAGACGCAAGGTCTAATAAAAGAAGAAATTACATTTGTAACTATATACATTCGTTTTAAAATGTGTTTGGGTGAATTCGTAATGTATGCAAGAGGTTGCGGACGATTATAAATAATTTGAAATACTAAGAAGCCCATCCTAATAATGGTATAGTAATTACCGTCGAAGAAGGAAATAAAAGGCTTAAACAGTTTAAGGGAAGGTCATCGTAGCGGATTCACAAACAAACCTTTGATTAGGAAATACATGACCATATTTTGGGTGGTCTGTGCCTGGCGATGTTTACAGAGCGAATATCAGATTAGGAAATAAGAGAGTTCATGTAAGTTATTTACTTGAGCTATGATAAATATCTTTATTTATTTGTAGGATACCCAACAGACGATTCGTGTTTCAGTAGACTTGGATTTCCACTTTTTGCAAAAATTCGGGACCTTTGCGGTATGCGTTGTTACATTTGGTATTAAAGCTTGAGTTAGTAATTCTTATGTACATAGGGAGTGAATGCATTTTTGAAATAACCCCTTTAGTCTAGAAAAACGAATTAAAATTTGATCATCTTCTTCTCTTTATTTAGTACAACCTTAAATCAAAATAATGGATACTCCCATCCATAGTTTAACTGAAAATTTCGAGCAAACACTTGAATCTTTTAAGAATATACTCTCTTTTATTCTTTGAAATTGAAGGCATTACGAGTTAAGTCAAATGTAGATGATGAAGGAACAAAAGAGGCACTTTGATGCAATTCAATGGATGATATGTTCTCTTATCAAAGACGAAGCCACAACTAATAATGATTATGCAAAACCAAAGACAATAATGATTGGAATATTACAATGGTAGATTCTATCTTTGGTAAAGATGGTTGGGTTGAAGAGCCTCGTAATATTTAAATTAGTTTTTTTTAATAATATTTAGTTTGGATTTGTATAATTATTTAAAACTTGTTATTGGATTGAATTATTAGTTTGATTATTTTAACATTTGATTGGCTTGACTGTTTGAACATATGATTTGTTTGAAATATTTGGATTTAATTGAAACACTTATTTAAAGGTTGTATGCTTTAATTTCTATATGATGCTTTATGTTCTTCCTTTGCAATCTTTATAATTAGTTAATATTGGAGTCAGTATTAGAGTTAGCAAGTGATCAAGTCAGTAATAGAGTCTAGTCAATAGTTGAGTCGGAAATTAAGTAATTATTTAGGACAGCTAGTATTTGAGTCAGAATATAATTTTGAAGAATGGTAGTTTTTGCTGATTAAAAAGAGAGAGAAATATAAAATATGCACAAATTGAGGGGAAGTTCTGGAATTCAGCGGGAGTTAACATACATTTTATACAACTATTGTCATCTTCAAAAAAAGTGAAGAATGTTCGTACCATGAATAGTAGTTTTGATGATAACAACCTCAGATAATGATACATAATATATTTACACATGTATTAATGATTATCCAGACATAAATTATGTATAATACGATCTTATTAAACATGTATTGATAATAAGACTACATAGTATCAAGATAGAACATCCAGATTGACGTTGATATAAAGATTCAAGAGTCAGATAATGAAAACTCATCACTACTAAGGAGTTCAAGAATTCAAGATGACCCATATATATTATTGAGTATTAGATTAAATGTTAAAACTCTAATTGCACTCTCCTGGTCCCTCTTTATCTATTTTACAAAATATTCTCAAAGTATTCCCATTTTTAAATATTTTCAAAATGATTTTTCAAAGGGTTTTTCAATTTTCAAAATGACTATTTCAAAAAGAAATTTTAAGTTTTAATATATACTTTTTATAATATTGATTTTGATTTCAAGTATTTTGGTTTTATACTTATATTTTAATATTATACTTTTGTTTTGATTTCAATATCTATACTTTGAATTTTACACTTTGATTTTAATATTGTGCTAATATTTTAATTTTAATTTTTGTACTTCGGTTTTTATATTTGATTTTTGTACTATGATTTTTTTTTGGCAAGATCAATCGGCTATTAAAGTGATCCGTAACACTTTTCTCATTACAACAAATAATGAGTAAAAAAAGTACAGAAGACCAACGGGTTGCCTGTCGGCTACAAACATCCTAATTCTAGTACATAAAACACCAAGCAGTATGAAACTAGAAAAGAAAAAAACAATTACAACATTGATCACTGTCGAGCAGTCACATCTAACTCTGACCATGTAAAACAAATACAACTATTACATTCAAGAAGCACATAGAGGCTGTTTCAATCAATTACACAATCTGCACTAGAGTAAAGCCACACACCAGAGCAAACAAAATCGCAGGGTTCCTATGCCAAGACCCAAGACAGGATCATCAAATTACATCCAACTCACTAGCTACCGACAGGCAGTCACCACAATCTCACGATTTCACTTAGAAAAAGTTGAAGCATTACCACTGGTGGATGAAGATCGAGCACCAGAAATATCATACAACACAACTTCACAATAAGGGTCTGTTTGATTTTGAACGGGAAGTGTTATTTGGAAGGGGAATTTGAAAGGGGTATTTGAAGGGGAATTGTTGCGAACGGGGAATGTGTTTCTTTTACGAAAGGGGCATTTTGGAAGGGGCAGAGCTATTATTTTATTGTTTGTGTATATATTATTTTTAATTGTTTGTATTTGTGTGTGTTTATTGCTCAACAGAATAGTAGATTGCAGAATACAAATTGCAGAATTCAAATTGCAAAATTTAAATTGCAGAATTAAAATTACATAATTGCGAAATACAAATTGCAGAATTTAAAATGCTAATATAAAATACATAATACAATGAAACTTTTTAATGCATTCCCGCGGCAACTAGTTCGTTTCGTATATTGTCTCGTACAACCGCCATGGTGGATGTTGTTCTGGTTCTTTGAATGAATTCTCAATCTCTGTTTCCGGGATTTGATATACTGTAATATTCTTTGAGATATTTGTTTGGCACCAAAATCAGGGTTGTCATCATACGGCATAAAATCTGGATCGCCAGCGTTGTATTTTCTGATGTAATTGTGAATAGCCATTGTAGCAGTAACAATTTGTACTTGAACATGGTATGGATACGTCTGCATGTTACGTAAGATGGCAAATTTTTTCTTCCAAATACCATATGTTCTTTCAATTTCCATACGCAAACTAGAGTGATAGTAGTTGAAAATCTCGTTTTCTGACTTTGGTTCATTCCGTGTGTCATTAAAGTCTGGTATATGATATCTCACGGATCGGTAAGGAGTTATATATCCTTCCAATAGTGGATATCCTGAATCCACTAAATAATACTGCCCGGCAGGAGGATGAGGGAAATTAAGATCTGGATTATTTATAGCTTCCCGAAATACTTTAGCGTCATGCGCAGTTCCTTCCCATCACACTCTTACAAACATAAAAGTTAAATCAAACGCACAAACAGCCATAATATTTTGTGTAGCAGATCCTTTCTGCCCTACAAAACGTTGCATGTCTTCTTGACCCACGTGAGCCATGACATGTGTCCCATCAATAGCCCCAATACAATTTTTGAAGAAAGGATAATATCGGTTTGAAGAACGAATTTGTTCTGGGATTCAGTTAAATTGGGTATCGGCCGGTCCAATAATATCGACTGCCATTAAGAGAACTGAATCCAAAACTTTAAAAAAAAATGACATTAATCGTACCGTTTGATCGTTGAAACTGCTCAGCAACCTGCCTCGTACGGAGGGCCAATGCAATAGTATATAGGAATACAACCACCATTTCATTGACTGTTATGTGCATTGAGCCTTTCAATCCGTAATTTGCTAACTGTTCACACAAGGATCTGAAACATAATCACTTCGTTCGAAAATTGCTATGACAACAATCTGCGTGTCCTGACAGTATTTCATGAACCCAAGCAAGGCCGGAACTTACAGAATTATGTATTCTGCTCCTTTCTCGTGTTTGATTAGCCATAAGTTCTTGAACATCTAACAAATTTTGCAAATCTTGCAAATCTTCACAATCGGATTCATCACAAGCTGCCATAATCTATTAAAGAATAGGAGGAAATGAAGAGTGGATATGGTGATATAGTGTTGAAATGGGTGGAATATACAGAGGGGGAGGTAAAAAAGGAGGGCAAAAAATATATCTGCCGCGTGTTAGATGCGAAAGCTAACTTTTGAGCCGTTCAGCTGAAAGGGGCAAATACGTGGGTCCCACTGTTGACGCGTCAGACGCGTCCGACGCAGACGCGAACATTAACTGCCCAGTTGGAAAATCAAAGGGTACCTAAAACTCACACTCCAACACGCCAGCAACACCACCAAATCACTAAGGAAAGTCGGACTCAAGCTTACAACCAAAACAGGCAACCAAACTCTCATCACTCTTCACAAAAACCAACGCAAGTCGAAAGCTCAATTGCAACAACCTCAGACAAACAAGAGAAACTAAAAAAGAAAAACCAACCATAACTACTGCAAACTCGACACAAGATAAAAACTAGCTCGTTGCCGAAGCAATCCACACCCAAAGGGTGAGCCTTTCATAATTATCAAGCACCAAGAGAGACAAAGAATGGGTCAGATACTTAGTGTAACCCTTCTCTAGAGTATACCAAAGCAGGCAATAGAGAACTTTGCGCGAAGGATCAGAAGACGACAAGTTAAGGGCGACGATGGATCTGGAAAAGAATAAGGACAGAACAAATGACGAAAAGTAGATCTGGAGTGATTTAGGGTTTGGAAAAGAAGGGACAACCTCCACAATAGCAAAAGCTGCCTAAGGTTAGATGATGGAAGAGGAAAGTATGTGAGGAATGAGAGTGGAGAGGGAAAAATCGCAGAAGAGGATTGAGAAAGAGCAAAGAAAATATGGTGTCGTTAGGCGGTCTCCATTAAAGCGTACCCATCAGAAGGTGAATACACACGTATGTTGCCAAGGAAATAAGCATGGATACGCTTGCCTGTTCCAGCAGTTAAGTGGCGGAGTTCCTGTGTTTTTTTTATTTAATTTGTAGGGGGTAAACGGCAAACAAAAAACCGTTTATCCTTAAACGGTTTTCTATTCACCATTTAGTAGTTGATTTTTTTATATACGTATGCCGATGTGTATACCTGAGCCATTAACCCAAAATTTCGTTCAGTGAAAAAACAAGGCGGCTGGTGAAAAACCCTAGTTTTCTATAAATGCAAATTCAAACTATCTCTACTCAAATTCAAACATTCCTTTCTACTCTTTCCTATCTCCAAACAACTCTATCCCTTCCAAACCTCACACAATTCCAAACCAAATCAAAACAAGCAATATCATATTTAAGAGGCTTTAGGTTTTGCTAAAGTTAATCTTTTTTTGAAGATGGAGGATCATAACATTGTAAGGTCTAGCTTGGTAGTTCGCAGAAGGAAAACTGGGAGGAGGAATCGAAAAGCCTTTGTAGGCGATGAGGGTGGAATTGCGGTTGGTGTAGGTCGATTACGAGGCTACAAGAAGGAGTCCACCACATTTTCAATGAAGGGAAAGAGCTAACGGTAATTGATGTTTATTGTTAAACTACATGTTAAAACTAAATAGTTTGATAATATTAGACTAATTTACATAAATTCGAATTTATTAATAGAATCGTGATAGATTGAGACGTCATGGTGCTTTCACAACCGTGTTGAAATAGTGGAAAAAACTTAGTGTTCATCCTCAAATTAGAGACCCTGTACTTGACATTTTTGGTAGATTCATGGATGTTGAGTTGAGAAACTCCGACAATAGATGTAGTCATGCTATAATCGAGCGATGGTGGCTGATAACGCATACATTATTATTTCCAAATGCTGAGATCTGTTTGACGCCATTGGATTTTACTATGTTGACATCTATATCCGTTGGAATTCACACGGAGTATACCATATAACGAGAATTGGAGTGTGTTCGGAAATGCAAGTCAAAATTTACCACTTCTTGTAGAGAAAGATATAAAAAGGGCAACGTTGCTATATCTCATCTGATGAAATATTTTGTTGACGACTACATTGCCGCCAATTTGAATAATCTTAAGGATGTTGCTCGTATATTTGTGTTGTACATGATGGGAACTTTGTTTTTTACGACTACCGATGATACAATTAGTCTTGGATACTTGGATGTTGTACTTTATTTGGAGTTTGCTCATCAATATGATTGGGGTTCCTCCATTTTGGGATATTTATATCAGATTTTGGATTCAGCCGTGTTGAAGAGGGGTCATCTAACTGAATTTATCGAGCTGTTGCAGGTATATTAACTCATTGTGAAACTAAATTAGTACATTTTAATTGCTTGATTATCCAATTGTTTAATGGTTAAATCTTTTAATTTGCAATATTGATTTTTTGAATATATGATCATATGTGGCTATATCGTTAAAGAATCTGTGAAGCAGACTACGTACCCTAGATTGGAAGCATGAGGGAAAGGAAATAAAGTAAACACCCATGACACATCAGGACATCTCTTCTCTAGCACCCGTTATCATATAGATCATCGTGTCACATAAACTGGAATCTATGGAACAACTCTATTGCAGTTGCCTTTGATGAAGTTGTACATGCACGTAACTTGTCTTTGAAACGTTTGCCACTTGTTACCCCCCCAGGAGAGTTTTATGAGTTGTTTCTAGGCGATAGGTGCTCACGACAGTTGTCTGGTATTGTGGTTATCCCTTCAGATCCTCCTCTGCATATGGCAAGAAGAATGACTCATGGTTCATACGCGGAAATGCAACAGAAGCTATACCAAAATGATTGCCAATAATATATCTATCAAGGGTACGACATAGACAACGAGACATATTGGAAGTCCATTTCTAAAGATGTCGATCCTTTACTGGATGCCACAATTCGTGTTGGTAATATTGACTATTTGGGCCATCTGCATTGAAGACAAGTATTCAAGCCCCCGTTGTTCTTTCCTTAGAAGTCAACTATGCTTCACAGTTTTATCCACCCCCTCAACAAGGAGATTGGGCTGATGATCCTGGATGGCATATGCATTGGAATGGTAAAGAACCGGTACCAATCCCGCATTTACTCTATCGATAGTTTATGGAAGATGAAGACGGGTATGCGTTATTTGGCTCTCGAAGAATTAAAGTATTACGAAGAAGGATTGAGTAGAATAAATTCGGTTGTAAAGGGCTTTGTAAGTTATCAGTTTATTATTTAATACCTTTATGACATGTCTCCTTTAATATGTTTTAAACTTATTCCTTTCTTATTTTGTTTTGCACAGAACATGGAGGTCTACCGGGAAGCCTGCTTAGGTATGGCCACTAAATCAACCGGTCGATCTAAATCAAATAAAAAGCGAAAAACAGTGCGACAATTGCAACTCGAGGACGAAGACGAACATGACGAAGGAGGAGGAGACAAAGACGAAGATAACGAGGGAGGCGGAGACGAAGATGACGAGGGAGGCGGAGACGAAGACGAAGAAGAGGAAGAGGAGCATGACGATGACGATGAAGAAGACGATGAAGATGAAGAGGAAGCGGATGAGGAAGATGAAGGCGGCGATGAAGACAATGATAGCTCCAGTAGTGATGGAGCTGGCACCGATCCTGTGCTCAGAAACAAATATGGCGTTAGGTTTGAAGTACCAACAACATCATCTTCTACCCCATGTATGCTTTTACAATCATGAATGCTTCTTGTTAACTCTAATTTTCCCTTTGGTCAAAATGAGTATGTTTACATTTTAAGAGAGGAAACGATGGTCAAAATGATTATGTAAAGCATGACAATCAAGTATACTTCATTAACTAATTATTATGTATTGGTTATCTTACTTTTCTGATTAAATCACTAATATATGCCAACAATTTGTATGTGCCAAATGATTTTAAATAAGTATTGCTAGCCAAAGTCTTATATGCATCATGTATTACCGTTTGATTTTAAATAAGTCTTCAAGGCTTGTAAATTTATGTATGCTTGTAAATTTCCATAGTGTCATGTATTGTTAAACACTTTTCTAAACCTATAATTTTTTATGTATGCTTGTAAATTTTCATAGTAGTTATTGTTATTTTTTTTATAAATTTCATGAATACTTAAAGGATTGGACCGTGGGAAGAGCACTATTGAAACCAAAAAAAAGAGCAAGGAGTTTATAAGCAAGATGAAGTCGCTACTTACCGGAAAGGGAAAGAGAAAAAGAGTGAAGGTAGTAAAGGGTACATTCCTGGCTTGGAGGATATGTAGTCGTAGTGCAAGGAAATGTTGTGTATGAATATTGTAGTGGTAGTGTAAGGGAATGTTGTGTATGAATATTGTAGCGGTAGCGTAAGGAAATGATGTGTTTAATTTTTGTATGGAAAGCTTGGATGACAACTTGCAATCAAATATAAAATTTTGATGGTTAATGAAGTTGCTGCAGTTTGTTTGAGCAATGGAAAACATTAATTCCAGTCTATTTGAGCTTTTGTAAATTACAGGTTTAGTTTGACAGTATAAAAAATTTGCCTTAAACGACAAACATTTTGTCGTTTAGTCCTTAAACGGCAAAATGTTTTTCGTTTAAGGAAAAAGGGATTTTAAAAACCCGTTTAATGATTAAAACAAATTTGTGATCTGTTTAGTTATGTTGAATCTGAACTAACCTATTTAGTTATGTCGAAACTAACCTATTTAGTTTAAGTGAACTAAATAATTCAGTATAAGTTAAACAAGCCTATTAAACAACCTATTTAGTATAAGTGTTGTAAACTATTTAGTACAAGTTAAACTAATCTAATTAGCGGCTAAGTTAAGCTAACGGCTATAGAAAGCGGCTATATATAACGACCATATTTAACGGCTATAATAAATGGCTAGATTTAACGGCTATAAAAACCAAATAACGCCTATAAAACACACTACTATCATTTCAGTTAATTCACAAAAACCAAATAATGTCTACTAGCAGTTATTACTACGAAGAGGTAGAGAGAGCAAATTCAGAGAACGATGGCTCTAACAGTAGTACCGATAATGTTATTGAGATTAGTTCGACTGATTCAGATGAAGAAGATGAGCAATACAAACAGAGAGATTTTCTGCAGTTATCCTCGAATAGCACATCTGATGACGATGGATTAGATATAATGATGCAAGCTGTTACCATTCACCAATCACGTGTTCAACAATTTGCAATGGAAGGTACATCGAGTGGTTCTCGTGCAGGTAGTGTGTTTGGCTGAGCAGACAAAAGGAAGATGCATGATCATCAAGATGGAACTGCTTGATTATTAAAAGACTATTTCAACACACCAAGTACCTATGGGCCTGAAGATTTTCGTCGATGACTTCGAATGAGTAAGAATATGTTTTTACGTATTTTTAACAGTGTTGTTATCAAAAGAGAAACAACGCTGGAACTTTAGGATGTTCGCCGTACCAAAAAATTATTGGCGCTTTACGTGTTTTAAAGTATGGGATAACACCAGATGCATTCGATGAAGTAGTTCGAATGGGCTCGAGTACAATTAGTTTAAGTCTAGAACGTTTATGCGTGGCTATCATTGAATTATATAGTGAAGAATACTTGCGAGCATCCATACAAAGCGACGTCAATAAACTGAAAAGTCTAGGGGACAAAAGAGGTTTTCCTGGAATGTTGGGTAGTCTTGACTGTATGCACTGGGAGTGGAAAAATTGTCCAACAGCTTGGCATGGTCAATTTATCGACCATTATCCAAAAGCAACAATGATACTAGAGGCAGTACCCTCACATGATCTTTGATTTTGGCACGTTTTCTTCGGCTGCCCAGGTTCTATGAACGATATTAATGTGTTACACCAATCACATTTATTTAAAAATCTCGCACATGGAAAGGCACCGGCATGTAATTTCAGCATTAGAGGCAAATAATATGACATGAGGTACTATTTAGCAGATGACATTTACCCGTCTTGGGTAACCCTAGTCCAAATAATTTCAAATCCAAAAACAGAGAAAGAAAAATATTTTGCAAAAAGACAGGAGGCAGCAAGAAAGGACGTTGAGCGTGCTTTTGGGGTTCTACAAGCCCGGTTTGCTATTGTAAAAAAAAAACCATTAAGTTGTTTAAGCCCCAAGTATTAAGTAATGTTATGCGAGCATGTATTATATTACATAATATGATCACGGAAGAAGAAAGAGGCACTTTTCCTTCTTATTTAGGGTACGATCCAGATAATGCAGCTACGATTGTTTTTGATAGAAAACCAGCAACTATTGAGTTTTTCTTGAGCAAGTTGAGGAAGATTAGATCTAGGGAGATACATCAAAATCTACAAGAAGATCTGGTTGAGCATTTATGGTATTCGAGAGGTAATAAATGTGGAAAACCATTGTACTGTTTTAATTATTGTGTCTTGTTCTTGGTATTTTAGTGTATCGTCCTTTAGTGTTTGTTGTCTTCTGTACTGTTTTTCACTGTACTGAATTGTTATCTCTGTTCTTTCTTTTCATGTCTTGTATTGTACAATCAGTTTGTATTATCTACTTGTGACGGCCTGGAATTTCGCTCGATCTGAATCAGTCGTTAAACCGATCTAGACCGTTCGAAACCCCTGACTGTTTGAGAACAGGACAAATCAGAACACAAACAGAAGAACATTTCATTGTATATTACAACAGTTCCATCAGATACAAGAATATACAGAGTATAATTGAATAAATTACATTCGATAAATATCAGAGATTACAATAAATTACATAGCAGCGGAAAAATAATACAAAGCACAACTGAAGGTGATATACGGATACAGAGCTTTCCGGATATCATTCCAGCTGTAAACCAGGATCCTGTGAATATAAATCTGCAAAACCAAAACTACTAGCTGCCCGTGCGGAAAATAGGGGCACCCAGAGTTTAGGTTAAAACAATAAACTCCAGGTCAGTCATGTGACTGGTGTGAGAACTAAAACAGTTATTTAAAAACTTTACTTTAAAAGAGAGTAATTCAAGGGACCACGCCGTAAAACACGGAACGGGTTTCCTCCCAAGAATACCAGTGCATAGAATAAACAACGCAATGCTTTTTCGAAAAATGAAGCTATTATAAGACCCAGGTCCTATCATACAATGCAACGCAAGCCGGGGGATAGGGTTTTCCCTTATAATAGCCAAACATGCTTGGTACGTTTTAAACAAATCATTTGATACTATAATAAGTGTATAGTGTCAAAACAATTTCAATCATAAGTATAAATCATAGACGGCATGGGTACCATATATCATGTCGCCATACTAGTTCTACAATTAAAACCGCGATACTCGTATTGGAAATTGGATTTCCGTCATGAGTCGAGGCAAGGGGCAAGCTCCTCTCCGCGTTCGAGACACTCTAGCAAATGCCTCAGGATTACGCACACTGGGTAACCCCTGGATGCTTCAGGGCCGGTCCTCACTTACGTTAGAGGATTAGTATTCCTGAACACACGTTTCCCGGTCCTTACAGACCTATAATCGAGGCGCCTCATCCAACAACCACAAAGGTGAAAAGTATATATATGTCAGGGCTGGTAAGTCACTGACACCACCAAAGCTAGAAAGAAACGTGTGCTCTCCCTGCAGTCCGTATCCCGTTTTTAACTCATACCGAGGTGTGAGGCTCGCGAATTCACGCTATACACAAAGCTACGCCACGAAGGCTGTGCTTTGATCATCAACCACAAGACTTTGCTTTTCAACAGAAGCCTTGATCCATGCATCTTAGCGTGCCACACAGGCAATTCATGCCATGCGATTGATATCTATCGATATATAACCTCTAAGCTCGTACGTCTCAGAGAAGGGCGTTAAGCAAGAGAATAAATTCTCCGCCGCCAAACAGATATATATTTAACAGAAATCAATCAACACAGAATAAAATCCAATGTCAGACACACAATCCATTTACAAGTCCGTTCTGGGTCTGAACGAAACCGGAGGCACTTTCCTCGCATATCCGTCCATCTCCAAGTACGTCTGGACGACCACCAACTATTTCCATCTTCTTGGGTGTACAGCCCAATCAGGATCGTCAGTAATTATCCAAACGATGTGAAAACTTCCGGTCTTCGACCACCGTCTTCATCTTCGACTTATCGTCGAATCGGTTATTCAGAATGGGTATAAACCCGGACTTTCCGAACAACCCGCGTATATTAAAAACAAATGTTACACAAACACAACATACGCCTCATTCCAATTCATTAGTCACTAACCGCAAATTAGCAAGAGAACAATTTCCCGAACATTAACCCCGAAGGCCGAAACCAACATCAGATCAATACCCAGGAAACCATTCTTCTTAGCCAACCTACAGCTAGTTTCTAAATTTCACATTCTTAGGGAAATGTTCCCATTAATTTTATCCAAGATAAATTCTTTAAAATTTATCCTGGAATCTTCCTTTGGATGTCATTTAAAACCAAATTATGGTTTTTCCAACTAGTCGAGATTAGCGAACCGTAACGAAGTAGTTATTTATTTTATTTCCCAATCCCAACCTATTCATCCCATGAAGCAAAACTGGTGATACTCCATATCTAACACCGTGGTGTTATCGGTAAAACTAATTACCATTTCACGCTCAAATCTAATTAAAGATTTAACTATCGCTTTGGAGCAAAACTGGCGATACTCCATTCTCGTTCATTTTCTAAATTTGGGAATTTAGATTACAAATTCACATTCCAATCTAATTTCAGATTCGTTAAAACTCCTTTTACTGGGTTAAAGAACTAGGTGTTATTTAAAACACAGTTCACGACAAACCCAAATCACATTCTATTTGTTATCGGGTTAAAGAACTAGTGTTATTTAAAACACTGTTCACGATAAACCCATTTCAAATTTAATCAAATATATTAGAAATTCGATTATTTTAAAACCCCTTTTTAAATCTAATTCATTTATTTAAAAATAATTGGGTTTTAAATTTAGTTCAAAACTAGTTCATTTCGATAAAAACCCATTTTTATCTTTTCAAATATGGAGTTTTTCATCCCAAATTTTACCAAATCATTTATTATGATTTTACACTAATTATTACTATTTTTAATAATTTTATCAAGGCCCATACAGTCGATTTCCAACAATGGCCATCGAACTGCACTTACAGCGACCTTTTTCGAATTTGATTTGGACGTATCTCCAAATCCAACCGTTAGATTTCAAATTTCTAATATTCGTTAGAAAGCTCTTTTCGATACGAACCCAACGGTTCCGGTTTTAGGAGAATCCGACGGTCGGATCTCCCGTAATGTTCGTTTGAAATAAATGGTCGAAATTTACGAACTGCCGCGGCGCGGCGCGTTCTATTCAGGCCATTATATTATATATATAATATATATAATATATATTTCGTCGATTTCTATTTAAAACGAATTATATAAATAGTTTTGAATTCGTTTCAAGAACCATTTCAACTTCTATTTCATTTCAAATCAAAATTGAATTTTCTTTTATAAATTCGTTTTAAAATTCATTTCTATTCAATTCAAATTTCAATTAAATTTGAATTCATTTCAATTTGCTTTCAATTCAATTTGAATTCGTTTTTAATTCAATTCAATTCAAATTGGTTTTCTATTCGATTCAAATTCATTTTCTATTCAAATTAAATTCGTTTCGTTTTCTATTTGAATCAAGTTCATTATATATATTCAATTTGAAATCAAATTGGTTTTCCATTCCATTCAATTCGAAATCGTTTTATATTCAACTCAAATCGAAATCGTTATATATTCAATTCATTTCGAAATCGCTATATATTCAATTCAAATCGAAATCGTTATATATTCAATTCATTTCGAAATCGTTATATATTCAATTCATTTTGAAATCGTTATATATTCAATTCATTTTGAAATCGTTATATATATCGTTCGCGTCAAAATGGCGCATCACTATTCAACACGGCTTTATATATTCTATTTCAAATATTTCTTTTTGTCAACACACGACTAATCTCAACGAATGAGTACCGTCCGTGTGTGACTATTTTAGTTAAAATATTTCGTTCAACACATGACTAATATCAACGGATGAATATAGTCAACACATGAACCGTTATTTTATATTGATAAAGATATAAATTTTATTATAAAAATATTTCGTTCAACACATGACTAATATCAACGGATGAGTATAGTCAACACATGAACCTTTATTTTATAATATTCTTTATTTTTCAAATTGGAATGAGGCCCAATCAATTACCATATAAAGTTAATTATATGGATTTTCATACAACACATGTATAAGATAGCATTGAAGAATAATCAACCATCAACCAAAGTGCATTACACTGTATAAGCATCAAATATAGATATCTAACGCTTATAACAGCCTGTCAATCAATCGATCGACATACTTTATCAATCAGGATGAGTGAACTCATATTTCATCCCAACACCCGTGTGGGGTTTCAAACAATCACACACAGATTTTATTCGTGCAGCTGGGCGATGTGTAAAATTTATCGACCCAATCAATATCAGTCAAATCAGTGTGCATAAACAAACCGTCTGGTTTGTAAATGAATATTTTATTTTATTCACTTTCACGTTAAAAATTATATTTTTAACGATAAAACAATTTATCTTAACATATGAATATCTATTCAGTTCATTTATTCAATAAATGATTATTTTTATTTTTCTAACATATTTTAGAAAATTTTGGCGGCATAACGGCACGATACTAGAAACGGGACGAGGCCTAGCCTTATCCCCGGTCTAGTGAAGGCCCACGCCATTCACACATCAATCAAATCCACCAAACAATTCAATTTCAATCAACTAATTTAACCAACTACACAACCAAACAAACAAGTCCATGGTCTGTGGACGGGTGTCGGGTGCTACTAAGCACCGTTTGCATCCTAGTATATATATATATATATATATATATATAACTAGCAAAAGAGAAATTTTAAGTGAGAAGTTCTCACCGAAAGCTATCCAATACCACGACCCTTCTTTTGATAGAAATCTTCATCTCCATCGCATCTTCGTCATCTTCGTTGCCCGTAGTCACTATATATATAAAAATTACATTTTTATATTTTGATGACCTTAAAATAAAAATCACATTTTTATTTATTCTCTTTCAATTTAAAAAGTCATATTTTTATAAACACTTCATATATTTAAAAATCGAATTTTCACTTTGCTATTCAATATATAAAAATCGAATTTTTACTTCGAAGCTCAATATATAAAAATCATATTTTTCTATCGAAGTTCAATAAATAAAAATCCTATTTTTCTAACGCTATTCTCTATATATAGATTTCGCCTTTTCAAAAATATAGATTTCATCATTATAAAAATCATCACTTTACTTCAACGTATATAAAATAAAAATCAGATTTTTATTTCGCTACATATACAAAGATGATATCTTTATATTCTCTATCCCATAAAGATTATATTTTTAATACTTTAAAAATATAAAAATCATATTTTTAATATTTCTATATAGTAAAGATTATATTTTTAATACTTAAAAAAATATAAAAATCATATTTTTATCACTTTACAACATAAATAAAAAAACAGTTTTTAAACTAAAGATAATTCAGTTTTAAAAATAAATAAAAAACAGTTTTTCAACTAAAGATAATTCAGTTTTAAAAATAAATAAAAAAACAGTTTTTAAACTAAAGATAATTCAGTTTTAAAAATAAATAAAAAAACAGTTTTTCAACTAAAGATAATTCAGTTTTAAAAATAAATAAAAAAAACAGTTTTTAAACTAAAATAAAAAAATCAGTTTTAAATCACTAAAAAAAAAATCAGTTTTACAGAATAAAATTAAAAATAAAATTACCTTCTATTCGATGCTCCGTAATGCGCTCCAGGGAAGACGCAACTTGCTTGAATCCTAGGGCTCCCCATCGCACTGACCTCTAGTCGCCGTTCATCCATCCAAGGTCGCCATCACGTCGAGCCATGCCAGAGCCACCACCGCCGAGAGGATGGCCGAACTCGAGCTCGCCTAGGGCTCTGAAATTGGGCGCGAACGATGGCGCTTTGGGGTTCGTCGGTGAGGGAGCGGGTTGGGTCGCGAGGGGGAGGAGATGAACGGGGGGGGGGGGGGGGCGAGTGGAGGCGGTGGTGCCAGGGAGGGCGGCGTCAACGTCGATGGGGTTTTTTCCCCTTTTTTTTTCCTTTTATTTGATTCGAAATGAACTGCCTGGGGGGGGGGGGGGGGTTTAGAAAGAATTTATATATAATTTTATATTTTAATATTTCAATTTCTCCGTAAAAAGCAACCTTTATTTTTCGACCTCTAAACGAGGCCCACCGCCTGTCGCCCATAGCGTTTAACCCCCCTTCCGAACACAATGGGATATGCCACGCAAGCTGATTCGGCTGTTACAATCAGTTTCCGTTAAATTTACATTTAAATCTCTATATTGAATTTTAAACGTACATTTCAAATTACAGGGGTCACATACGAACTTTAAAAATTCGTGAAAAATATTTTCTAGCTTCGTATTGACGATACGGTCCTAACAAAACTAGTTTCGTCGAATTCTGAGACCGTTTGAAAAATGGCCAATTTCCAGTCGATTAAAATCCACTGAAAATGGTCAAACGCGTTTTCCTTTGCCACGCTCACATATTGATTCGAAAAATTATGAAATTTGGAATCTAGCAATAACTTGACACTGCGGACCCAACAAAACTGGTTTCGTCGAAATCCGAGGTCATTTGCAAAATGTCTATTTTTAAGGGCCTGAATTCCATAGCGACTATTCAGAATTTTCAACTGGACATATCTTTTGATTCCCGCTATGAAAATTTGATTATTCGGATTCGTTGGAAAGATATTATCAATTAGATCCCATTATTTTTGGTTTCACTAAAATCCGGATTGTTTTGCACCCGGTACATTCAATTGAAGTTTGAAATCGAATTATCGAACTACCGCGCCATTCTCAATTCTATTTAATTATATATAAATAATTTATATTCTAACGATGACGCGTATAATATATACGTTCGATTTATATTCAAAATAAATTTCTCGTCGATATTATTTAAAATAATCCATTTTAAATATACTAAATTCGCTAAAATGGCCAAAATAAAAATTTTAAACTGGCCCAGATTTTCGGGTTATTACAATCTCCCCCACTTAAAACTTTTCGTCCCCGAAAAGGAACAAAGTCGAAAGTGGTTTGATTAATCAACTCTACGCTCGATCTGGCTTCCATCCTCCAACTTTTCAGTTTCTGAGAATTTTCAAAATTTCAAAAATTTGGCTAACACCCTAAATTTTCGAAAAATTTCGCCATAACCTCCCCTGCACCGGGAGCATCGGGGAATTTCAAATAGCTTCCCCGGTCCTTCAGATCTCAAAAAGAAAAAGAAAAAGCCAAGCGGCTAGCCAATAGGCTCACAAAATCATCATCACCCAAACAAAACAGGAAATTATGTAGTAAACATGTACCTATTTGTCGGGCAAACAAATTTTATTCTCTGCTCTAGCCTCCTTGCTATGACCTGTTCAATATAAGTATACGTATATGCAAGCAAATGCGACCAATTTTCAATACAACTCAATATTTGATTATATTAGGCATAAATGGTTAAAAATTAGCAAACAAATAAACAAACAACACAAACATCAATCAATTAGTGAATTAGAGTTTTCATATTCATAATTTTGATATATATACTGAAAATCTTGTTTTTGATGCCAATTCACAACAATGTGTTCTAACTATATAAGTTTTGGTTCTCACACCAGTCTAATGGAAATATATAGAAAATCACACCTTCGAAACTCGAACATGAATACTAATGACGACTAGTCAATCATCAGAACCATCTTCGGGCCACTAGAGTATGATTCTATATCTATCTAATATATTAAAACTTCGAATATACGTTCATGACGCGTATATGCAAAATCTTTATATATTGGATTGTCCATATTCTAAATAAATAAATAATCAAATACGTTTAGAATGATTTAAATTTTCAAAACAAAATTGTTTTCATTTGAAAATATACTCTCCACACTCGTTCTAGGATACTACTGATCCTATCTCTAACGAGTCATTCTAATTGGATACTACTAATCCAATATCTGATGAATTCTTTCGTAGGGTTCTAATGTGTCTTGTTCTCGAGCTCTGTAAACCAAAGCTCTGATACCAAATGTGACGGCCTGGAATTTCGCTCGATCTGAATCAGTCGTTAAACCGATCTAGACCGTTCGAAACCCCTGACTGTTTGAGAACAGGACAAATCAGAACACAAACAGAAGAACATTTCATTGTATATTACAACAGTTCCATCAGATACAAGAATATACAGAGTATAATTGAATAAATTACATTCGATAAATATCAGAGATTACAATAAATTACATAGCAGCGGAAAAATAATACAAAGCACAACTGAAGGTGATATACGGATACAGAGCTTTCCGGATATCATTCCAGCTGTAAACCAGGATCCTGTGAATATAAATCTGCAAAACCAAAACTACTAGCTGCCCGTGCGGAAAATAGGGGCACCCAGAGTTTAGGTTAAAACAATAAACTCCAGGTCAGTCATGTGACTGGTGTGAGAACTAAAACAGTTATTTAAAAACTTTACTTTAAAAGAGAGTAATTCAAGGGACCACGCCGTAAAACACGGAACGGGTTTCCTCCCAAGAATACCAGTGCATAGAATAAACAACGCAATGCTTTTTCGAAAAATGAAGCTATTATAAGACCCAGGTCCTATCATACAATGCAACGCAAGCCGGGGGATAGGGTTTTCCCTTATAATAGCCAAACATGCTTGGTACGTTTTAAACAAATCATTTGATACTATAATAAGTGTATAGTGTCAAAACAATTTCAATCATAAGTATAAATCATAGACGGCATGGGTACCATATATCATGTCGCCATACTAGTTCTACAATTAAAACCGCGATACTCGTATTGGAAATTGGATTTCCGTCATGAGTCGAGGCAAGGGGCAAGCTCCTCTCCGCGTTCGAGACACTCTAGCAAATGCCTCAGGATTACGCACACTGGGTAACCCCTGGATGCTTCAGGGCCGGTCCTCACTTACGTTAGAGGATTAGTATTCCTGAACACACGTTTCCCGGTCCTTACAGACCTATAATCGAGGCGCCTCATCCAACAACCACAAAGGTGAAAAGTATATATATGTCAGGGCTGGTAAGTCACTGACACCACCAAAGCTAGAAAGAAACGTGTGCTCTCCCTGCAGTCCGTATCCCGTTTTTAACTCATACCGAGGTGTGAGGCTCGCGAATTCACGCTATACACAAAGCTACGCCACGAAGGCTGTGCTTTGATCATCAACCACAAGACTTTGCTTTTCAACAGAAGCCTTGATCCATGCATCTTAGCGTGCCACACAGGCAATTCATGCCATGCGATTGATATCTATCGATATATAACCTCTAAGCTCGTACGTCTCAGAGAAGGGCGTTAAGCAAGAGAATAAATTCTCCGCCGCCAAACAGATATATATTTAACAGAAATCAATCAACACAGAATAAAATCCAATGTCAGACACACAATCCATTTACAAGTCCGTTCTGGGTCTGAACGAAACCGGAGGCACTTTCCTCGCATATCCGTCCATCTCCAAGTACGTCTGGACGACCACCAACTATTTCCATCTTCTTGGGTGTACAGCCCAATCAGGATCGTCAGTAATTATCCAAACGATGTGAAAACTTCCGGTCTTCGACCACCGTCTTCATCTTCGACTTATCGTCGAATCGGTTATTCAGAATGGGTATAAACCCGGACTTTCCGAACAACCCGCGTATATTAAAAACAAATGTTACACAAACACAACATACGCCTCATTCCAATTCATTAGTCACTAACCGCAAATTAGCAAGAGAACAATTTCCCGAACATTAACCCCGAAGGCCGAAACCAACATCAGATCAATACCCAGGAAACCATTCTTCTTAGCCAACCTACAGCTAGTTTCTAAATTTCACATTCTTAGGGAAATGTTCCCATTAATTTTATCCAAGATAAATTCTTTAAAATTTATCCTGGAATCTTCCTTTGGATGTCATTTAAAACCAAATTATGGTTTTTCCAACTAGTCGAGATTAGCGAACCGTAACGAAGTAGTTATTTATTTTATTTCCCAATCCCAACCTATTCATCCCATGAAGCAAAACTGGTGATACTCCATATCTAACACCGTGGTGTTATCGGTAAAACTAATTACCATTTCACGCTCAAATCTAATTAAAGATTTAACTATCGCTTTGGAGCAAAACTGGCGATACTCCATTCTCGTTCATTTTCTAAATTTGGGAATTTAGATTACAAATTCACATTCCAATCTAATTTCAGATTCGTTAAAACTCCTTTTACTGGGTTAAAGAACTAGGTGTTATTTAAAACACAGTTCACGACAAACCCAAATCACATTCTATTTGTTATCGGGTTAAAGAACTAGTGTTATTTAAAACACTGTTCACGATAAACCCATTTCAAATTTAATCAAATATATTAGAAATTCGATTAAATCTAATTCATTTATTTAAAAATAATTGGGTTTTAAATTTAGTTCAAAACTAGTTCATTTCGATAAAAACCCATTTTTATCTTTTCAAATATGGAGTTTTTCATCCCAAATTTTACCAAATCATTTATTATGATTTTACACTAATTATTACTATTTTTAATAATTTTATCAAGGCCCATACAGTCGATTTCCAACAATGGCCATCGAACTGCACTTACAGCGACCTTTTTCGAATTTGATTTGGACGTATCTCCAAATCCAACCGTTAGATTTCAAATTTCTAATATTCGTTAGAAAGCTCTTTTCGATACGAACCCAACGGTTCCGGTTTTAGGAGAATCCGACGGTCGGATCTCCCGTAATGTTCGTTTGAAATAAATGGTCGAAATTTACGAACTGCCGCGGCGCGGCGCGTTCTATTCAGGCCATTATATTATATATATAATATATATAATATATATTTCGTCGATTTCTATTTAAAACGAATTATATAAATAGTTTTGAATTCGTTTCAAGAACCATTTCAACTTCTATTTCATTTCAAATCAAAATTGAATTTTCTTTTATAAATTCGTTTTAAAATTCATTTCTATTCAATTCAAATTTCAATTAAATTTGAATTCATTTCAATTTGCTTTCAATTCAATTTGAATTCGTTTTTAATTCAATTCAATTCAAATTGGTTTTCTATTCGATTCAAATTCATTTTCTATTCAAATTAAATTCGTTTCGTTTTCTATTTGAATCAAGTTCATTATATATATTCAATTTGAAATCAAATTGGTTTTCCATTCCATTCAATTCGAAATCGTTTTATATTCAACTCAAATCGAAATCGTTATATATTCAATTCATTTCGAAATCGCTATATATTCAATTCAAATCGAAATCGTTATATATTCAATTCATTTCGAAATCGTTATATATTCAATTCATTTTGAAATCGTTATATATTCAATTCATTTTGAAATCGTTATATATATCGTTCGCGTCAAAATGGCGCATCACTATTCAACACGGCTTTATATATTCTATTTCAAATATTTCTTTTTGTCAACACACGACTAATCTCAACGAATGAGTACCGTCCGTGTGTGACTATTTTAGTTAAAATATTTCGTTCAACACATGACTAATATCAACGGATGAATATAGTCAACACATGAACCGTTATTTTATATTGATAAAGATATAAATTTTATTATAAAAATATTTCGTTCAACACATGACTAATATCAACGGATGAGTATAGTCAACACATGAACCTTTATTTTATAATATTCTTTATTTTTCAAATTGGAATGAGGCCCAATCAATTACCATATAAAGTTAATTATATGGATTTTCATACAACACATGTATAAGATAGCATTGAAGAATAATCAACCATCAACCAAAGTGCATTACACTGTATAAGCATCAAATATAGATATCTAACGCTTATAACAGCCTGTCAATCAATCGATCGACATACTTTATCAATCAGGATGAGTGAACTCATATTTCATCCCAACACCCGTGTGGGGTTTCAAACAATCACACACAGATTTTATTCGTGCAGCTGGGCGATGTGTAAAATTTATCGACCCAATCAATATCAGTCAAATCAGTGTGCATAAACAAACCGTCTGGTTTGTAAATGAATATTTTATTTTATTCACTTTCACGTTAAAAATTATATTTTTAACGATAAAACAATTTATCTTAACATATGAATATCTATTCAGTTCATTTATTCAATAAATGATTATTTTTATTTTTCTAACATATTTTAGAAAATTTTGGCGGCATAACGGCACGATACTAGAAACGGGACGAGGCCTAGCCTTATCCCCGGTCTAGTGAAGGCCCACGCCATTCACACATCAATCAAATCCACCAAACAATTCAATTTCAATCAACTAATTCAACCAACTACACAACCAAACAAACAAGTCCATGGTCTGTGGACGGGTGTCGGGTGCTACTAAGCACCGTTTGCATCCTAGTATATATATATATATATATATATATATATATATATAACTAGCAAAAGAGAAATTTTAAGTGAGAAGTTCTCACCGAAAGCTATCCAATACCACGACCCTTCTTTTGATAGAAATCTTCATCTCCATCGCATCTTCGTCATCTTCGTTGCCCGTAGTCACTATATATATAAAAATTACATTTTTATATTTTGATGACCTTAAAATAAAAATCACATTTTTATTTATTCTCTTTCAATTTAAAAAGTCATATTTTTATAAACACTTCATATATTTAAAAATCGAATTTTCACTTTGCTATTCAATATATAAAAATCGAATTTTTACTTCGAAGCTCAATATATAAAAATCATATTTTTCTATCGAAGTTCAATAAATAAAAATCCTATTTTTCTAACGCTATTCTCTATATATAGATTTCGCCTTTTCAAAAATATAGATTTCATCATTATAAAAATCATCACTTTACTTCAACGTATATAAAATAAAAATCAGATTTTTATTTCGCTACATATACAAAGATGATATCTTTATATTCTCTATCCCATAAAGATTATATTTTTAATACTTTAAAAATATAAAAATCATATTTTTAATATTTCTATATAGTAAAGATTATATTTTTAATACTTAAAAAAATATAAAAATCATATTTTTATCACTTTACAACATAAATAAAAAAACAGTTTTTAAACTAAAGATAATTCAGTTTTAAAAATAAATAAATAAACAGTTTTTCAACTAAAGATAATTCTGTTTTAAAAATAAATAAAAAAACAGTTTTTAAACTAAAGATAATTCAGTTTTAAAAATAAATAAAAAAACAGTTTTTCAACTAAAGATAATTCAGTTTTAAAAATAAATAAATAAACAGTTTTTAAACTAAAATAAAAAAATCAGTTTTAAATCACTAAAAAAAAAATCAGTTTTACAGAATAAAATTAAAAATAAAATTACCTTCTATTCGATGCTCCGTAATGCGCTCCAGGGAAGACGCAACTTGCTTGAATCCTAGGGCTCCCCATCGCACTGACCTCTAGTCGCCGTTCATCCATCCAAGGTCGCCATCACGTCGAGCCATGCCAGAGCCACCACCGCCGAGAGGATGGCCGAACTCGAGCTCGCCTAGGGCTCTGAAATTGGGCGCGAACGATGGCGCTTTGGGGTTCGTCGGTGAGGGAGCGGGTTGGGTCGCGAGGGGGAGGAGATGAACGGGGGGGGGGCGAGTGGAGGCGGTGGTGCCAGAGAGGGCGGCGTCAACGTCGATGGGGTTTTTTCCCCTTTTTTTTTTTTCCTTTTATTTGATTCGAAATGAACTGCCTGGGGGGGGGGGGGTTTAGAAAGAATTTATATATAATTTTATATTTTAATATTTCAATTTCTCCGTAAAAAGCAACCTTTATTTTTCGACCTCTAAACGAGGCCCACCGCCTGTCGCCCATAGCGTTTAACCCCCCTTCCGAACACAATGGGATATGCCACGCAAGCTGATTCGGCTGTTACAATCAGTTTCCGTTAAATTTACATTTAAATCTCTATATTGAATTTTAAACGTACATTTCAAATTACAGGGGTCACATACGAACTTTAAAAATTCGTGAAAAATATTTTCTAGCTTCGTATTGACGATACGGTCCTAACAAAACTAGTTTCGTCGAATTCTGAGACCGTTTGAAAAATGGCCAATTTCCAGTCGATTAAAATCCACTGAAAATGGTCAAACGCGTTTTCCTTTGCCACGCTCACATATTGATTCGAAAAATTATGAAATTTGGAATCTAGCAATAACTTGACACTGCGGACCCAACAAAACTGGTTTCGTCGAAATCCGAGGTCATTTGCAAAATGTCTATTTTTAAGGGCCTGAATTCCATAGCGACTATTCAGAATTTTCAACTGGACATATCTTTTGATTCCCGCTATGAAAATTTGATTATTCGGATTCGTTGGAAAGATATTATCAATTAGATCCCATTATTTTTGGTTTCACTAAAATCCGGATTGTTTTGCACCCGGTACATTCAATTGAAGTTTGAAATCGAATTATCGAACTACCGCGCCATTCTCAATTCTATTTAATTATATATAAATAATTTATATTCTAACGACGACGCGTATAATATATACGTTCGATTTATATTCAAAATAAATTTCTCGTCGATATTATTTAAAATAATCCATTTTAAATATACTAAATTCGCTAAAATGGCCAAAATAAAAATTTTAAACTGGCCCAGATTTTCGGGTTATTACACTACTCAGTTTGTAATGCATTGTTTGTACTGTGTCTGGTTTGTCTTCTAACCTATTCGATTACAACTATATAAGGTGACCTAAGTTCACTTTTTACTTATACCCATTTACGCATATCTCCAAGCAACCATACCACTCATTCAACAATGGAGTATCACAGTCACCTTTCACTACCATCATCCTACGTCTACGAAAATCCAATGGATCACCCAACGCCTTCCAACCCACCTTCCTCGAAAACTCCAATTGATTTATACATTGAAATGCAAGAAAGGCACTACGAAGATTTGAGAAAGCATGAATGAGAACAAGAAGAGTATCAACGGCAAGAAAGGGAACAAAGACGACGTTCATAAAGGATTAGTCGACATCATAGACGTGTTCCGGTTCCCCTCCAAGACACAAACATATTACACAGGAAATTGAATAGGAAGTAAATTCATCAATTATCAAATGTGAGTGCGGATATGCAGTTGATGAAGATGTTACTATTAAAGGAAATCATATTGGTCGACGTTATTACAAATGCCCCACATACCCTAGTGAATGTCCCTTTTGGCAGTGGATTGACGAACCTTTTTCATAACTAGCGGCTAACTATGCAAATGAATTACAGTATCAGGTAACAACGTTGCAAAATCAATCTGTTAGGTAGCAAACTGAAGTTAGTAGGCTGCAGGATCAACTTCATGGACTGAATATTGGCATACCAAACTAGGATTATTAGTTCTCCTTGCATTAGTAATTCCGTTTACAGTTAAATAGATGTTAATGTTGTATCCTATCAGTGCTTGCATTAAATTTGGTAGATGTTAATGTTTTATGCTATCGGATCAGTTTTTATAAAATTGCTACTTGTTTTTTCCTAATTAAAATCGTTCGTTCAATACGTAGATCAAAAAAAAATATTACATACTAGAAAGATAGAGGTAAATAGAGAACATATGTAACCAACGATTTTAGATTGTTTACTCGAACTGGAGCAAATAGTTGTTCCATAACTCGAATGCAGCATGTCCTATAAAATTTGAACGGTACTCGTACAAATACCGTGAGTCGTACGTTGAACGTGTTAGCTTGATCAAGTCCTTCTCTTTCACATCGTCCATTATTTTACGATATCTCTTGCAATCTCCAGTAAATAAGGTGTACGCACTTCTTGTCCCTAGTACACTTTGTTTTGCTCTACATTTTGAATGATTGATGTATGCTTCATTGAGAGTCACCCACATATCTTGATCAATCTCTTCTTCCATGTGAAGTGTATCTACTTGAATGTAAGCTTTTACCAGTACAAGAAAATATGATGGAGTCCATGATTCATATGTCATCTTGAAATATCTTGCTAATTAAATAAAATTGTGGATATATATAGGTAATAAAACTTAATACATGCAACACGGGAGTTGATAAAGTTGTATACTGCTTTCACACCTATCGATAAAGTGACAATATTTCACGACAGTCGATAAAGTTGTATAATGCTTTCACACCAATCGATAAAGTGAGAGCTTGTTTCACGACAGTCGATAAACTTGTAAACTCCTTTCCCAACTAATGATAAAGTGGTCAAATATTTCACGATAGTCAATAAAGATGTACAATGCTTTCACACCAATCGATAAAGTGACAGCTTTTTTCATGACAGTCAAAATGCTGAGAACTCGTTTCCCAACAAACAATAAAGTGGCCAGTTGTTTCACAGGGTACGATAAAGCTGTAGACCACTTTCATAACAACCAATAAAGTGACAAATGTTTTCACATCATTCGATAAACCTAACAAATGTTTGCAACAGGGCCGAGAAATTTTGCCAGCCTGCATTCATTGGAGGTAAAAGTAGTAGTCTTTTTCCAGAAAGTTGATAACTCTAGACTAGACAAAACAATTATAGCCTAAGAAGACTATTCAGTTTCAAAAGTAATTATAAGCAACAAGAGTGTGTGTATATATATATATGGTGTATAGTATGTGTAAACTTCATCAGTTATTAAAAGCAATATGCACTAAATCAAAAAACAACAACTTCTAATGGCAAGCTCAAGCAACAACAATGACGATGGCTTATATGATAAAAGTCTCGCAAACTTTACAAGTTTGCTATCACAATCCGAAGCTCCACAAGCAAATCCAATGTAGTTTCTTACTCCACAACAAAGCCAATTACTTAACCAATTCAGCTACGCACAACGGTTTGGTAACTTGTATAACCCTTTTCCTTTAAACCCGAGCATGTTTAGCTTGCAGCCCATGCTTATTCCTACGGAAGCAACCCAAGAAACAAATCCGGTTGCAATGGAGAAAACTATTGGAAAGGCAAAAAAGGTATACATCAAATGAAAGCCTAGGGATTCTCAAGCCTCTAGTTCTCTGAATGCAAGCACACAAGGTGGCAAGACATGGAAAGCCCATGACAATAAGGTGTTAGCCAACGCTTATGTAAAAGCATCTGTCGTTCCAGCGGGTCGGTCGACTGGGAAGTACTTCTACACTAGAGTGAACGAGCTATACAACGAGGACCCTGAATGCAACACCAAACGATCATTTGATGGCACAAAGATCGCATGGTATAATTTGAATACCATGTGTACCAGATACAAAGGTATAATAGCACAAAGAGGAGACAGACTGAGAAGTGGGCAAACATACACAGACTTGACAGAAGATTTGATAAAATATATCATGATACGTTTAATAGTGAATTTATTGCTCATGAAGCTCATCAGATTCTTTCGTTACTGCCTCGCTGGGCAACTCTTTCCGAAACGGTTGATGTTGATCAAGAAGATACCGAAGCATCAAACATGAGAAACGTAGCTTCAAGACTTTGTATGGATTCATCCCCAGCAAATTCGGTCGGATCTCTTATATCAGTAGATGGTGATGGAAATAATAACAGTCCACTGTCTCAAACTTCGAGAATGATGTACGGAGGAGCCGAGGGTCGTCCTGAAGGGATAAAATCCAGTAAGCGTTCATTATTGAAAAGCAAGGAGGTAAGCGATTTGATTGTCCAAAGTGACAAGCTAACTACCCTACCTAGTGATATTTCATTGGCATCTACAACAAGAAAAGATGAAAGACTAAAGCTATAAAAGAGCAAAAATTAAGAGAACATGATGCAGAAAGAAACCAAGCTTTGCTAAAAAGAATTGAATTGAAAGGTCAACAGGATGCAGAAAGAACTCGAGCTCTTCGAGAGAGAAATGAATTGAAAAAAGCCCGTGAAAGAGAAGAAAACGAGTTTCTAGCAAAAGATGTTTCTCATCTTTCTGGAGAGGTTTTAGACTATGTTTTAGCCCAAAAACAAAGCATTATGAGAGCGCAACATCGAAGGTATCAAAATGAAGAGGGAAGTTCTGGAATGTAGAAGAATGCATCAGGATCCATTACGAAGTATTTGTTTCAAACTTTAATTTCCTAGGTTGGTTTTCAGTTTGAATGATTTTTGTGTTTTTTAGTATGTTTTAATTTTGGTTTGTAGGCTTGTTTTTATTTTCGAAGTAAAATCAACGTAATTTGTTTTCCATTTTTACTTTATGGATACCTTAAGAAAATAACTAAGCATGTTTGTGGAAGCCTAAATGATCAACTAAGCAAGTTTCAAACTAAAATACATGCCTTAATTGATAACTATACAAAAAAAACAAATATTTAAACAATTGAATTTAGCATTTTTACTTTCCATTTGTAAACATATACACTATACAAAAAATTATCAACTCTAACATATTTAATTTTTATACAATCTACATAAGTAATTTCTGTAGAATCTACGTTATTGAATTTCCATAGAATATTACATATTTAATTTCCAAAAAAACTAGCGTTTTTAGTTTCCATTTAGTCTAAACGTATTTAATTTCCATATAATCTAACGTATCTAATTTCCATATAATCTAACGTATTTAATTACTATATAATCTAACATATGTTATTTTCACAGAATTTATCATATTTAGTTTCTATAGAATTTTACATATTTATCAAGTTTAAAAAAAAACATATTATGAATTAGAAAACATGAAAAAAAAAACATTTAGATACTCACGCACATTAAACAATCAAAGCTGCAAATATACCAAATCAGTAGTCCGAATTTAGATAGGAAATAAGGAGGAAAAAAAATTTGAACGGTGAACAAAAATCCCTTTTGGGATAAACGGCGAAATGAATCTCGTTTAAGCTCTAAACGACATTCATTTCGCCGCTTAACAATCCACGCTCTAAAAGTAAAGTAGGGACGATCCCCACTTCAGCTACAAACTCGTGCTTGAATTCATACTGCTACAGCACGAGTTTGCAGATTAAAGTGGGAATCGTCCCCACTTTCAAGACCATTCCCACTGCTGGGAATGCTCTTAAGAAGGGGCTACTTCGAAATTGCTTTTATACTTTGATTTTAATTATACTTAGTTTTTTTTTTTTTTTTTTGTGAAATTGGGCACTTTATATACAAGTTTAGGTGGTATATAACATACTACATGACAAGTGAGTTAGACTCTGCGGAACGGGATCGAACGTGTGACATCTTGCAGCATGTCCAAATGTCTTAACCACTTTGGACAAGGTGTTTGTCTTAGGTAGCGTTTGGTTTATTTTGTGTTTTGCATTTTTAGTTTTCGGCGTTAATTATGAAAGTTGTGAAGATTTGAAGTATAGCGGTGGTGATGGATCAAAGGGAAATGGAGTGAAGGAGGGGACCGCGGGAATGGTGGATAGACGGATTTGTTATTGTCATTCCCTTGTTTCTTAAAATATGAAAAATAATAAAAAGTTGTTTTCGGTTTTGTGTGTTAACTCCGTTTTGTAAAACGGTCATTTTCACGATATATGTGCATTGTTGGTATTTTTGTATATGTGAAAACTCAAAATTGAAAAATTTAAACCAAACGCTACCTTAGTTTTTTATTTGAGCAATAATAATTAGGATATGATTATAGTTTGATACTATAATTTTGATAATTATATTTTAAATTTAACATATTGATTATATATTGTCTTTGAATATATATATATATATATATATATATATATATATATGTGTGTGTGTGTGTGTGTGTGTATGTATGTATGTATATGTATACATATATATGTATGTATGTATGTATGTATACATATACACACACACTACTTTAGTTTAATTCTTTTTTATATTTCCAAAACATTTTTTAACAAAATTATTTTTCAAATGAACTACGTGTACGCTGACATAGGCATACCATATGTATGTTAACATAATTACCAGTATTTTCAAAATTAAAATTTGAATTGAAGTGACTATTTGCTATAACCATTCGCGAATAGTCACTTCTCTTTGCTCCTATAGATAGTCGTCTTCTAGAAACGAATTCATAACAGAAAACTCTCATTTTCTTCTCTCTTTTCTCTCTACTCTCATTTTACAAGAAATTTATATATTTCATCGATTTTCAAACCAAACCAAGTTAATTCAACTCCAATTTGATTCTACATCAATATCATTTTATCAAGATCAAAATGCAACTCTGAGTTATATGAGCAATTGTAATCAAGACCGAAAGATTTAAGTCCGCGTTCTTTCTAAAAACAATATCAAACAACTTATGAGGGTGTGACTTTGCGACCCTAAGTCAAGTTGAGTTTGATTGTGCCTGACAAAACAATTAGGAGCGACTTGTTTGCTTGGAAACCAAGTTGGACGTACCTAGAGACCGAGATTCTGAAGGGTGTCCTCATGTAGCCTTGAAATCAAGAAGTGTAATTGAATTGATAATGATTAAAGACCGTACGAAGTACTGGACTGGACATAGGGTAACTCCAAAACAGAATAAAATCCATTGTGTTCTTTCCTTTTTACTTTTACTGCATTTACTTGTTATTTGTTTCTGTGATTGATTCTGCGATCATTGTATATATACTCATAAGTATAATTCAAAGGATTTTTTAAAAAAGAATCATAAATCTAAGTAAGGGCATTGTTATTTGCACTCCAAATTTGGTTAAGGGGTGACTTATTTTTTATTTTATTATAAATTTACAAAGCGGAGGACATTAGAAAGTAACATCCCCTTAAAACTAAATTATAATATGACCAAACTACCCTACCCTAGTAATTAGCCTAATTGAATTGAGTGTTGTTATTGACACTCCAAAATGGTTGAGGGGGGACACAGATGAAATTCGGCAAGGTTGTGTCGCATTTATTCTCGGAATTCAATGGGATGTGGTTGAGTTTCACTCTTAAAATCGGCAAAAAGACAATCGAAAATGAAAAGTAATGAAAAACGGTGGGTGTATACCGAATTTTGTTTTCAACCGTGTCCCCCCTTAACTATTTTTAGAGTGTTAGTAACAATCCCCTCCGAAAAAATTTGAATCAATGAAGTAAAGTAGGGATATTTTCATAAACTAATTTTTATGTTTAGTACGCCCCATAACATTTCTAAATATGACTGAAGTGCCCGTAAAACTGAACATCTTTTAACCAAATTTGGAGTGTGAATAACAATGTTCTAAAGTAAACACTATTCATTCCTCCCTCCTCTAGCGTTAATATAGCCTTAAGATTTGCTTCCGATCGCTCTCAATAGTATGAAAACTATTGTCATTGCATGTGAGCATGAATAGTAAAATAATAATAATGATGAACAAAACAATAATCGTACAGAACAAAAGCAAAACGTTATAATATTATTTTGCCAAATTCTATTTCCGCATCAAATATGCGTAACATAAACCATTGTTCGTGTTGAGAATCCATGAATAAATACCATCCATTTTTATTTCCATTTTATTTTATTTTCTTATAACACACCAATTTAAAACATTAAATTTAATGGTTTTCATCAAACCTAAACATTTTTGGGGAACTTAATGAAACATAGCATATCAATTAACTTCCACTATCCACTCTAATTTGAAAGTATATAAACAAAATATTGTAACTAAAGTTAATTCTTTTGAAATTGAGAATACATAAATTACAATATAAATTAGCAAAATTGAAGTTTATTATGTTGAACTTTAGTTTGAATGGTGCTAAGGTTACTCCAATTTCCTCTACCTTTTACCAAAAAATAAAAAATAATAATACACATTAAATTCTACATGTTTCCTAATACCACATTGATCTTAGAACAAATAAAGTCAACCGAACGAATGGTGATCAACCCCCGTCGAAACAATATACGTACGACGATTAACCACCGTTCGAAAATACTGTTCGCGACAAGAAAACATCGTTTCATCAATTTCATTCACGTCAAATAACACTCATTGCAACCTTTAGCCAAACCAAAATTAAGGTTAATAACTTACTTGATTAAGTTGATTAGGGTTGAGACGACGATGCATCTGCAGCTTTCTTCTTTCTCGACATTAACGACGTCGGACAATTTCACGATGATCGAGTTAAATCTAGGGTTTTCGAAAGAGAGAACAGCTAAATAGAAGCTGAGAAGGAGAAGTAGGTATAAACGGTTGTAGTCCCTATTTTTTAATATGAGATATTAGAAAAAGTAGAAAGATAACTTTTATGGTATTTTTTAGTTATGGTAATAAAATAAGAAAATTGGAGTGCCCTTAGCACCACACTTTACTTTAACCTATTCCTATAAATTTCTATTTTTTTGTAGATGAGTTTAAATTTTAAACAAAGGGAATGACAAAGATGAAAACAATGGTAATTTGTTCTTTTTTTTTTATAAAAAAAGGAAGCATAAGTAAAGTAACTTTTCATTTATATCAATTTACTGTAGTTTATGATAATATTGAAAGATTATTGTCATTAATATAATTAGCTTGTTATTTTTCCTTTTCGAGCTCTGGTTGAAGATATGATAACCATAAACAAACCATAAAAAATAAACAAAAGAGATGTCTCTTAGTCCGCTTTGGTATTTGAACGTCATGGACTCATGAGAACGAGAACCAATGGTCCACGGAACTCTTAATGTACATATTTTCGCCCATAAGTTAAAAATGATGAAACAAATCGTTCTTAATTTGCATGTAACAAATGTAAATAAATTAATCTACATGAGGTCCTACTCTTGCTTGATTCAATAGTCCAGTATTCAATTTCTATAATGGAAAATTGAATTGATACACACAGAACAGAGTATGAAACAAGTGAGAGAAAAATATATGAACATTTCCCTATATGCTGTGTAACTATATAAATATCAGAAGGAAAAAGGAAAAAAGCTGAGGTATGTTAACTTGTAACAAAATTGTGACTTACCCTTGGTTAATCAAACATCCCAATCACTATCCCAGTCGTCCTTGTTATCATTATTAACTTTAGAAGATACATTATTGCCGGAACCATTTCCATTAGCTCTCAACCTATTATCAGAACTCGAAGGACCAACAGCTGATTCCTCCTCGTCCCATTCATTATCCCAGCTCTCATCCCATCCGCTGCCTGCTCTTTCTTCGACAATCCCCGTAGCTGATTGCATTTGGTTCCCCATCTCAATTTGTTGGTATGGGATTCCATCGCTAGCTCCATTTTTTCTACTGCTGAATTTGTAGCAAGCAAATATGCATCCAACTATGATAATGGTAAATAACATGAAGTAGACTCCGTATACTGGGGTTGATTTTGCAGAGTAAGCTGGAATCCAGTCATAAAAGGATGGCTTCACGTTGATTTGAAGCGTGCAAGTTCCTTTACTGGTGCTTACGAATATTGTAACGTTCTTCGGGCCGGTAGCAGTCGAGACGTTTATCTGCAAAATGCAGAACATGTTAATTGTTGACCTAAATGATCGACAATCACCAAACCTTGATTGCAACCACCTAAATATCTAATATAAGTGATGTCTAAGCAAGGTCTAGTGACTTGCATCTCGACCATCACCGCCACTGGTCATACAACGGACTATAATAGAACACAACACACATGTAAGCTACATGATCATATCAGTTTCTACTATTAATAACCAAAACATTCTAGGTTATATATCATCCAACAAATAATCCCATGAACTGGTATATATGTACCAACTTCTCTTTAAACATCAAGCCATGATCGTGTAGTAAGTGTCGGAGAAAGCAATCACTCATTCTTAAAATAAAGCAAAATTTTGGCATACATCCTCATAACTATAAGAACTAAGTTTTAGGTCCATCTCAATTTTTTCTATTAAAATACATCTCTATTTTCAAAAAAAAAAAATAATAATAATAATAATAATAATAATAATAATAATAAGTGTAATTCAAATGGTACTTGAAAATTTCTACTAAACTTATCATGTGTACTTGACATCATTTAACATAAATAACAACCGCATGCAATACACGCATCGGCAGTCACTTCTAAATTTTGAAACAAGAGAGGTAAAAGTGAAATTTCTTGTAAACAGGATTGATGTATAAATTAGTTTTCAAAAGGGAAGATGTAAAACAATTAAGTTCTAGAAATGGTCATGTGTCCCTAATTTCCACTGAATGAAATAAAAGCAGCATTCATAAGATTAAATAGTCAGACAAAAACTGAAAGAGAGCTCTTCGTTCCTAATCCTACTGTGGCTGGATTCTCTGAAACAACAAAAAATCCTTAAAATGAATGGAACTCCAGCATAAGAAACAAAAACACATAATTTATGAGGTAGTTAGAAAAGTGATTATGGACAGACACAAACGTATGTTCCAGACCCAGTCCTCTGGATTTTGTTGACTCGATCAATTCAGAGTCAGAGAACTAGACTTTTTATAAATACCTCCGTCGTAATGATTTGTTGAGATGACCTCGCTTTATTAATATTTCAATTGATTGCTTGTAACATATCATAAAGTGAATATATTGAGAAACCAGATAAAATCTTCTACTGCACCTTTCGCGATTCTTCCTTAGCCAGCTTAAGTGTACGATGATCAATCAAAACTGATGCTGGCACCGTAACATTCACATTTATAATAGTTCCACCAACATTCTGGACCAGAATGACCCATTTGTCAAAATTAGCTGCATGAAAACAAAAAAGCTTAGGAAGTTAAGAGCATAAGCTTTAATTAATTATTCTCCAGATAGCTCAGTAATGACCATTGCCAAACATGCATTATTTGTTGCTGCTAATAGGAAATATTTACCAAGTGCTCCAAAAAGCAGAGCCTCCTCGATGGCTCTATCAAGAATTTAAACAAGCAAAGCACTTGTAAAAGTTTAACACATCATCTGTATTAATGGTGCAGTGCAACTTTTTTTTTTTTTTTTTTTTTTTTTTTAGTGACCAAGAGGCGGGCCTTATATGAGAGGCATGCTGGTAGAGGACTCGATCAATCATGTAAACCTAAAAAATTGCATAGCCTTACCCACCACTAACTGCATATATAGAGCACCAAACAAACAAAGCATAATGAACATTTTTATTTTTATACTGGCTATTGAATGCAACTTATATGGTTATAAAACCTTTTAAGACAAATACAGTCCTATAATTTTATCTTTTAGGCATGTACCATTATTATTCTATTACATGTTTGTGTGATAGAGAGAGAGAGAGAGAGCAATGATCCACAACACCCATGTTTTGCAGCACCCCAACCACAGCCACAAGTTTATATTTAAATAATGAATCGAGGGGGGGAGGGGGGGGGGGGGGAGGCTGAGTGCATGGAGAGAGAGAGAGAGAGAGAACACTATATATATGTATACACACATAAACACGCATGCCTTTGATTATGATGTCAGTTTCAAATCATAAAAAAAAAAAAAAAAAAAAAAAAAAAAAAAAAAACCTATTCAAAGGCGTATGGTACGAAAATATGTTCTTTACAGTGCCATTGCTTATTAAATATATGATACAAAAGAATCAAGGGTTGAAATATCACAATATGAAATTGTAAGATTTCTGAACATGGTGACATCTTGGTGGTTGCTGAATTTACGTGAAAATTGGTGCTGTTGGGTCTGATAAAAAGGTGTGGTTATAATGGGTTGATTTTACATGACGTGCATATTTTTGAAAATGCCAGTTTGGATATAATGGGTTGATTTTACATGATGTGCATATTTTTGCAAATGCCAATTTGAACTGCATGGTTTACCCAAGCAGTAGGCGATTGCCCACCAAGTTATTTGCAGGTGTGCCATCATAAGTAAGTATTTACTCTGATATGCCACCATGAATGAACATAATGGTAACATATTAATCATTCATTCTTATACTAATACTGCATTAAAACTGCTGGATAATATTGATCATTGCATGAACATTGTTAGATACGATTAGCCATTGTCTACTCAAAATAAGTATTGGTTTATTATTGCTACGGTTACCCTTTTCTTTAATACTTGGTAATCCAGGCATTATCCTCAATAATATTAAATTAATATATTTACTCTTTGGAGAGTATCCAGGCATTATCCAGGTAATCCAGCCATTGCCTTGGCCAGATAAGCTACGTTTTGGAGAGTATATAGTTATCACTCTTCAATAATATTTAAAAAAAAAATGAAGTTGTCTTGCGTTCACACAAGATTAAATTAATATATTTGCTCTATTATGAAATAAATTGTTTGAATTTTTCAGTAATATTAGTACTACTCATAATATGTTCATGACGTAACTTTGAAATCGTATGTTGAACCGTGAATATGTATTTCATACAGAATCAGTTTCATCTATAGGCATTCAAAAAATCTGAAATCCTTCAGCATTCAAATTTCAAAAAACGGAAAATATCCAAAATTCCCAAAATGGATTTGGATATGATGGTATCCGCATCTGCAAAACCATCCATGCAGCTTTTGTCAAGATAATATTTTATATTACCGGATATTTTAGTACATAAGTTAATCGATATGTAGTTTTTTTTATCGATGTAATAAATTATATTATGAGTTGTATACATCAATGAATATTCCTTTCTCAAATTTATTATTTATTGTCATATTTTTATTTTGTATACTTTTTATAAGCACTGGTACTGAAATAGGTTCATAGTGAATCCAAATACTTTATTTGTGTTATTTGATATATTATTATCAACGGATAGATTAATGGCTCATATCAATATGCTATCTGTGTGATGTTACCCGTAGATATGGATATCTGATATCCAAAAATGGCTTCAGATACGGATGTGAAGATGAAACTATAAGCATATACACAACTTTATGATGAGGTATGTTTTACATGTTGATACCATAGCTGCAATCATTGTTGACGATGAAAATTGTAAAGTTGCATATTGATACTTTATGGTTCTCGCATATATATATATATATATATATATATATGAGGGAGGTTCGAGGGCACCCCAAACAGTGCAGCACCCCAAAAGTCCATCAACCACAACCAAGTATTTCACACTCTCTCTCTCCTTCCACTCATTCTCTCACTTCCCACTAACATTCTTTAATATAAATGAGTGGCTATGGTACGGGTGCAAATGGGGGGCTGAAATTCAGGGGGCTCCCTGATCCTATATATATATATATATATATATATATATATATATATATATATATAGAGAGAGAGAGAGAGAGAGAGAGTGTGTGTGTGTGCAGTGGCTATTTGAACACAAAAAATTAACACAAATTGAAAGATAAAAAACTCAACTATTGGATCAATTTGTCATTATATGAAGGGTGAAAATCAAATGGCAATCTAGTGATGGTGATTTATTGTGTCATTAACTATGTCTATATTTTGTGTCTGAACAGACTTTCCTGTACATACATACATATAATGCATACGATATAAAGATGTGTGGGGGTGGGATTCGTGGTTCCCTCCTTATGTATCCCCATCATTTTTCATATATATAAAAAAATCAAATTGAAATAAAACTTTGTATCTGTTCTACTAGCTATGTTCCACTAGCTATAGGAACCGTTTGCAGAAAAATGAGGTCATTGACTCATTTCCAAATTTCTTCCTTTCAAAATCACAATTTAACATGATTCATCGATTGAGAGTAATTGTCGCTTGAAAATGTGGTTTTAACTTAGTCAAATGTTTTTAAAACATTCAAATTTTACGTGGATGGTGTTGATATATATCAAGGTTTTAAAAGAGAAATCGTAAGACGCTTTTGGGTCCATAAGGCAAGGCGTAAGCCTCGAAACGTTGCGACCTAAGCTTTTCGGGTAAAAGGAAAACGCAAAATATATAATGAAATTTGAAATAAAATAACATCAATTATAAAATATTAAACAAAAAACATAAAGCATTTGAAGCAATTATAAAAAACTTTATAGTCTCAAGTCTCAACTAGAATCGACTTCCATTCCGAATGCTAGAATCGAACTCGATTCTAGCTAGGAAATTGATTATTTTAAAAAAAATCTTTTTTTTTTTGTTGGAAGAAGACAAGTGAATATCGACTGAAAAATTACAATGAAACACTACGAGTTTTGAATTACAACAGCCCAAATTTTTTGCTTATTGGGACTAAGCCTCGGTGAGTTTTTTTTACTCAAGGTATGCGTATTTTGCGCCTCAACCACCGAGGCACGCACCTTCGAAGCCAAACTTTTTTTGAACCGTGCCCTGGTACGTTATTGTCTACTCGCCTTGAGGCACGCCTGACACACATTTTTTAAAACATTGGTACATATAATATATTTAAAAACTTTTGTTCCATTTCGGAAAAAATTGCACAAAAGGACTTAAAAGGGGTTATGAAAGAGCTACCAAAGAAGGGGCTACATATATCCATCGATGTATTTGCAATTCACATCCAAAGATGAAAAAAAGGACACCTTTTTATAGTAAGAAACTAACATACATGTTCACCTCATCACAACCTAGCTTCTCTCTAAGATTTGGGTACCAGTTGTAGACTCAATTTGTTGGGCTGTATGTAATTTGTTATCAAGCTAACTGATTTTTTGCTTGGAAGATAATGAATATGATTAAATGGCACTGATTTAGTAGAACTTCTATGAAGCGGGGCAAACACATGCAATGCTTCAATATGGATGAACACATAATTAGAAACATAAAATCTGGACCGTAGGATTTGTTTGTCTTTATGTGTGAGGTGGAATTTAGGGGGAGATCTTGTGGTTGAGATTGCTTGTGTCTAAATTTGTGTCAACATTTTGTGTCTAAATAGACTTTCCCATATATATATATATATGTATATATATATATATATATATATATATATATATATATATATAATATTTTATTCAAGTGGAGTACTCACTATTATATCTCAAATGCTCGAACTCATAACCTGTAGAACATCTGTCTACACTTCGAACAACTTGATCTAGCAGCCCTAGATAGTGAACGCTGCGATGAGATTAATCCTTTATGGTAGGTAATTATCCCATTTTCCTCTTTTTAAGAATAATAAATATTCTCCATCTCCCAGTAATTGGCCTAATGCTACAAGTTGGAAGCAAACATGCTATCATATGGTCAAGTAAAAACTAGGACATAGCATTATCATCTCAATTACTTTCCATTATTTCTTGAAACAACACAAAGAGAGAATTAGATTTTAGGCATTTATTCCCTGGTTATGACACTTGTGCCATCAGTATATGTGAGCTTGCACACATCGCTGACTTACACTTTTTGAAATTGATTGCTTAACTTAGATGATGTGGATAAATAATTGCCATGGCTTTAGTTTTAGCATTGTACCATGGAATTTGAACATATGATTTAGCTAAGGTTCCTAGATGCATAGAATTATATACCAATCCTTTTTTATGTACTGATTTTGTAAAACAGATATTCCTTGCAATCCTCTAGATTTAGCATTATACCTTGGAATTGGAACGTCTATCGTGACTGAAGTGCTGGACGCATGGAAGTATATATCAATCCTTTTATGTATCGATTTTGTTACAGTAGATTTTCCTTGCATTCCTCTAGATAGAACACGACATAGCATTGTTGATCTTTGAAAATTGTTTAAATGGCAGTAGTATTTTATTTTTTACTGGAATAATTGTCTAGTTTGAAATTTTCTAGTTTGTTTTCTGTGGTAAACTCATCTATTTTATTCAATAATTTGTGCATGTCTGATTAATTTTGATGTCTCCATCACTTTCCGCAATGTACTGTATCGAAAGTGGCATGATTTATATACCACTTGTACATTTTCCCCCTTGCTATGACTAAGGTGATGGAAATATTTGATGATTCATAGGATATAAATTTAACATTCTCATAGTCGTACCAATGTTTTATCGGTACAATTTTTTTTGGTTCAAATGGAACATGTCGTGTGATATTGTTTAACATAGCTTGTACTAGAATTAACATATTGGTTTTCCATGTTATGAAAAGGTACAAGTTTAAAAAATGCAAGGTCTCGATTCACAAATTTTGAAAGATGCTCGAACTATGTCTCAATTTACATCTCGGATTGATATATTAGTATTTAGGATGGATGAAATAAAGTGTCAAACAAAATAAAGATAACATCTAAAAAAAAAAATTCCACTTTGCCATCTATAATCAAAGTTTTGTGAGATAGTGTTAGTATGCGAACCCATTGTTGTTGAAAATCTTGAAATTTTACAATCTAAATCTCATTTCAAATATGATCTCTGGTTCCCTGCCTTTACAATTTGATTTACATTCTTAATTTAAACCTAATTAAAAGTTAGAACATCAACTAAGAAAAATTAGTCAATCCATTGTGATACAGCCAATAAACTTTACTTGGATCCACGGTTCCAATTCTAATGTTCTCTAAACAAAATAAAATAGAACAGAGAAAATGAGTTTTAAATTTAGACATAGAAGTTCTGACATAAAAGATTTTTTTTGAAGCGTGTATAAACCTCGAAACATGGATTTTCTAAAGGGTTTTTTAGGCACAAGGACAAGGTGCCAAAAATTTAGCCACAAGGACACTTTGTAGTGTAAACCAAGGAATTCAAGGGTCCACTATCATTTTCTATTTTACATAAAAAGTGTATTTATGCCTAAATTTTTGGTCTCTTGTCCATGTGCCTAAATTTTTCTCTAATTTTGGCCTTCACACTATTTTCATGTTTCTAAATCTATGATGTAAGTAGCACCACAATTTAAGATAGGAATTTACGATTTAAACACTACTTTGAAAACCTTATGTGCACCAAACATTTTCTTCGTTGAAAGACTATCCAGGTGCGTGTAGCATACGTTACCATTATTCAGTCGTATTATTTGAAAAAAATAAAGCAACCAACGAAGGAAGATAAAATATATAGACAATGTACCTCTATATACATAATTGTACATAAACATAACCAAAAAACTGCATTGCAAACATCGCACAATATTATTTAGGAGTCATCCTCTTCATGATGAAAATTATCATGTAAAATCTTAAGAACTCAATTATTTACAGAAAACAAAAAGAATAAATATAAGCAAATTTTTGACATAACATCCCAAAAACTACTATTCTGGTATAATTAGTCACACCTGTGTGCATAGCAAGCCACGTGTTGACCAGTTTTTTGGCAAAAGCCGTCACAACTCAAATTTTTAAGACGAACTCCCAGAATCGACACTCTATCTCCCGGTTCGACTTTTACTCGGGTCGACCCGAACCAGTCGTGCCTCAGGAAGAAGTACCCTCCTTCGAACATTGATCAAGTTTCATACTTCAGGTCGGTCGATCGAACTGGTCAACCCAGTTACACTGGCCTGATCCATGCACTACACAACAAAGCCCGATTCCCAAGGCAACTTTATCGATCAGCTCTGACCCATTCTATCTCTCTCGCTCCAAGTTTCGAGATACACGAGTGCCTCAAATATCGAGAAGAACTATCCCCAGCAGGAGACCAGGTCCCGCCGCCTGCAACTGATTTTTTGGATCAAGCGACATGCGGTCGAACCAACATCGGATAGCCGCCAGGTGGCACATCGATTGACCCGGATTTCTACCTAGAAATAGCCCATTCCAAAAATAAAAAAGGAGCTTTTTGGATCTTGGGATTCTTTTTATCTAAAAATAGAGGGATCTCCTCTGAAAATAGATGATTCGGTTTTCCTTACTATACAGGCAGACCAAACCATACTGCAACACAAGGATTTTGTGTATAAATTATTTCTTTTTCTACTTTATTTCACTTTAAGCAACTGTAACCTGTAATCGACAGTATAAACAAAGATTATAAAGTGGATGTAGACTTAGATTAGGCCGAACCAATATAAAAGTTTTCGTGTGCTCCCTATATTTGTTTATTTTCTTGCATTCTGTGATTGAGATTGTGAGAATACCTTGTAAATTGTGTGTGGATTTCACATCTTGGGGGTTGATTGTCATAAGACCAATTTTTGATGTCAACAACATGTTATATATTATAAACGGTATTCATGTATTTCTACAGACAAAGCACAGGAACTAAAATTTTGTATCAAGAGTGGAAGTTCTTAAATAACTAGAATCAAACAGAACTTCAGAAGTAACTTAAACCAAAATTTTATATCTTAAGCATGCAGCATTTATGTGATGCATATCTCAAGTAATTATGACGTCCTAGATGCATGTATTTATGTGCATGTATAATACAATATTTGATATTTTCGTAGGATACAACACTAGTTGCGCTAATGAATGATAAGGCAGGAATATTCACTAAAATAGCAAAAATGCTGCTTAGTAAGTTCAAGGTTTTAAACCTTAGATTTCAATCTTGCTTCATTTTGAAGATCCTAGGGACTCAATCTCGTACCGAGGAAGATATCGGACGCGACGAGTCCAACTCAAGTGTTTGTCTTGGAGTTCCATCTTGGGTATTAAAACTCATACTGAAACCATCTCACGGTTTATGATATGTCAAAAGTTGATATTCTTATACAATGATTTCTAAAAATATTACTATAAAAATAGTAATTCAAATTGATTTGCAAATCACTCCATTATGATTAATTTATGAAAAACATCCATTCGTAAAACATAATATGCTTAAACTAAAAAAAAAAAAATAACATAATATAAACAAATTATAGCTAACCACTTATGATCCATGGACATAAATGATTGATAGACATATAATATAAAAAAAATCCAAAGCATTAAACAATTACACAGAAGTAGATTATAAACTACATAGTTTCATAAGTAACAATGCATGTAAAAAAGACGAATATGAAAATTCTAAAGATTGCACAACATATATGAACATAGTCCTATAACATGTAAAATATACATAAAATATTAAATATTAAACATGATCTTTCTAAGTCTTCTATTTACATACAAGAAAAAAAGAATCAGGGTAAACCAAAATAAATTCAGACCTTTATCATTACAAGTTAATTAGGTTAAAAAAAGTCATTAATATATATTAGAATGATATTCTTCAAGTGACTTAGGATATGACTCAAATGTCTTGCATAAGGTTGTTTGATTTAGAGAATTTTTTTAGGGTTAATTTTAGCAATTAAAAGATGAGGGGTTAATTATTAAAATAACATAAGATCATAGTAGTCAGATTTATTTTATTTTTTAAAATACTGTTTCGGGTCAGGCACGGGATTAAATGTTTAATAAAAAAGCAAAATATCAGCCGATATTTCAATATTACATCTCGATTGATATTTCGGTCGATATTGCCATATTTCGGCCTATATATTTACAACGAGATTAACGATTTCATTTAAGGGAGAGATCAAAATGAGATATCAACCGAGATATCAGATGATATTTTCAAGGTCTGAAATAGTGATTAAGTTAGAGGTTGTAAAATAGCTATAAAGTGTTGAATAAGGGCTTATCAGTAAAAGTAAAAGGATAGAAACTTCAGTTATGTTACACTTGTAATCTAGTAAAGTATGTGAGAATTTCCCCTTTGAAACTCTCAATTTATTACGCTAAAATCACCGAACCCTTTCCAAAATATAATCCAATTTTCTATTATATTTTCAACTTCGACCGCTCCACATTGTAGGTCATGTGTTTTCTTTCTCTAGTGTTCATTAAAACACAATTTCATATAAGTTATCAATGAATACTCAAAAAATTGAAATTTCCACATTTATATTTGAAAAGCGAATAAATATCTGAAATTCAAAAGGAAATGGATATGAAGGCATCTACATTCAAAAATTATTCATCTGATTTTTGTTCAATGATTATAGTATATATACTATATGTATTTTAGTGTTATAAATGTGTTTATTATTTGTTAAGTTAATAATTTTTATAACATGCATTTTAATGCATATTAGCTTCTCAAAGCTATTTATTATCATCATATTTGTTGATCTTGAACATGATAATCAATGGGATTGAAAATATTTATGACAATTCCAAAAGATACTTATGTTTCTTGATTTATTGATCATTAACGAATAGAATAATTATTTGATATTCACCTGCATGCGTAGATAACCGAAATTGATTTCAAATGTGAATTTAAATATAGAACTATTTGCATCCAAAATATCCGTTGACATACCAAATTTATACGCTCTTCCACGTATGCCATTGCCACCCACTAAGGCTTTAACATCTATCTAACTTAGCAATCCATCTTTGATCACACTCTTTATTACCAATGTTTTTCACCCCTTGTTGCCCCATGTATGTGGCTTTACAGCCTCAAGGTGAAGTTTTTTCCGAGTACTAATACTTAAGTACTCAGTGGGGTGTTTTTGAATTAAACGTCGTATGTTCAACATCAAAGACGTATAAAATTTATGATCAAACTATGCTAGTGCATCATGTATACAAACTAATCAAAACAATCCTTCTTAAAGCACTAAGTTTTCCATGACTTAAACAACCCACGAACTATCTCATCATACTATGAACCGAATGATTTAGCATCACGCTAACAATGAAACCTTTGGACGTAAAAAAACCACATTAAGGCTTATTGGACATATAGGTAGGCATGAGCATTTATTGGTTCAAACTAAATAAACCAACCAAATCAAATAAGCCTGACTGATTAGGATCGCTTTTGTTACTGAACTGATTGGTTTTTATTTTCATAATCATATGACTTTTTACGGTTGATTTTGATTTTTGATATGTTAAAATCAAATCAACCAATTAAACCAAATATAAAATTTCAATTAATTTTAAAAAAACATAATTATTAATGGTTTTTTTATAACAACAAGAGTGATACTTTATCCAAACAGAACATTCATTATGGTGTCTCGAAGGCTTAAGCCCATGTCCTCTAGAACATTTGTCTAAAAGACCGTACATATAACCAACTGAGCTAGAGATCATTGATAATGAAATTATTATTATTATTATTATTATTATCGTTTTAACAAAACAATTTTTTATTTCATATTAATGTTTGTTGAAGGGAAGTAGCTTGTTTCTCAATATTATAGCATCGTACCTTCATATCATGGTTGAGTTAGAGAGCTTTGACAATGAAGATATTATGTGTGTGTGTGTGTGTGTGTATATATATATATAATCATTTTAACAAAAACATTTTTTTTATTATGTTAATGCTTGTTGAAGGGAAGATATTTGTTTCTCCAAATTATAGCATTGTACTTTCATATCATGGTTTAAGAACTCGATCTTGGTCGTTTTTAATTATTTTCAATTTTGAAAGTTTTGATTTTAGTATCCCTATCGAACTATGATTTTTAATGAGGAAGTAATTACAAACATGGTAAATAAAACACAAAATATAGTCAAAAACATATGATAATACAACATTTAACACTATGACACTGAAGGAAAAAAATTCGAGCTACGTACAGATTGTTTTCATCAGTGTTATTACGGAGCTCGACTAGTCAGCGACTAGTCGATTAGTCGACATCGGAGCATCGACTGGAAGAGTCGACTTGCCATTAATCGAGCTCAAACCCTAAATCACGAAGTCGCATTCGAACTGTAACCTTAAATCACGAAGTCGAAATCACGAACTTGAACCCTAAATCACGAAGTCGAAATCGAGAAGAATTCACCTGAAATCACGAAATTGAAGTCGAAATCGAGAAGAATTCACCTGAAATCACGAAGTCGAATACGAACTGGAGAAGAATTAACCCAAAATCGGTTTATTTATACTTAGAATCTCATCTTAATTAACCCGAAATCAACCGCAAATCACGAAGTAGAATATGACCTAGAGAAGAAGTAACCAAAGTGGAAGATGAACTACAATTATCATGTATTAATATATACGTACATATTTATTTATTTATCGACTAGTCCATGACTAGTCCGACTAGTCGACTAGTTGGACCTCTATCGACTTGACTCGAATTGCTGTCGTAATAACCTTGGTTTTCATACCATTCTTCATCATCTTGTGTTGCATGATATGATAAATGACCATACTACATTTGTTTTGGACCTATAAATGTTTTCATCATATCATCAAATGACAATGGTTCATCATTACATGCTGTACAAATTTAGAACCAGTTCATCCACACATTCAATGTAGCCTAATCTAAGTAACTATCGTAACTAACCCAATTCTTTAACGTTCAGGTCACCTATTCATTTTAAATTCAATATCAACTTAACTATAACCCCTAAAAGCATTAATACTATCTCGACTTTATATTGCATGACAAAAAAACCCAGCGATGATAGATGACAAGATTGAAGACGATAAAGTTACTCGAATTTCTCTGTTTTTGATGCTCAAATTCAATTTTCACTTTTGAAGTTAGTATGGATGATTAAGGGTATTCACACTTACCATTTTATGCTTTTGCAAACCTTTTTTATTCGATTCTATTGTGCTATCACTTTCTTTTTCAACAACAGCAAACTATAATGATGTTTTATTTGATTGAGATTGATTCATCACACTTTTTCCTTTTTGCTACAGCAATTCTATATATATATATATATGTGTGTGTGTGTGTGTGTACACATATAAGGCAAACTCCACAGCCCCCCAATCTTAACAAGAAGTTTCTATTTAAATAATGGTTCGAGAAAGAGAGAATGGAAGGATGGATAAAGAAACAGAACTTTGTAGTGGAAATCATATAAAATTACAGGGTGTTGCACTGTTTGGAGTGCAATAGAACACTCCTCGTATATATACATACATATATATATATATAACTCCTATTTCAGAGCATCCCTTTTGTACCAGAACCACAACCACTCGTTTATATTTAAATAAAGAGCGAGTGCGAGAGAGTTGGTAGAAAGACAGAAAATAGGTTATGTGGAGGAAATCAGAAGCATTTCGGGATGTTGCATTGTTTGGTGTACAACAGAATGCTCTAATACACACACACACACACACATGTACATATCTACGCATATATATATATATATATGTATGTATGTATTGATAGCACCTAAGACTGTCAATTGATACCCGAAAAAACCACAATCCTTCATTCGTACTGAAAAAGGACAAATAACTAATATCCAAAGAAGGATGCGGATAAGGATACATAGATATCTATATCTGAAAATTATCCATTCGATTTTTTTAACATTATGCTCAAAATTATATGTATTTTAGTACAATGAATGAGATTTAATTATTGATTTACTAAGTCGAAGATTTGTATTATATGTACTAAATGCATATTAGCTGCTCAAATCTATTTAATTTCATCATATATGTTTATTTTAAACACTTTTATGATCAACGAAATTGAAAAACATTGATGTTTAACTTAAAATTTTCATTTTTATTTCTTGATTTATCGATCGTTGACAGATAGGATAATTATCAGATATCCGACCGTATCCGCGGATACAGATATCCGATATCTGAAACTGATTTCGAATATGAATATGGATATAGCACTATCTGATCCAAAAGTATCCATTGACCGCCCTACCACGGTGGGATTTTGACCCAACCATGTCCCGTCTTCGACCAGAAGGGAACCGAGATGGGTGGAATCACATGATTTCAGCTGGACCTAATATCATGCTTTATATAAATATGGATCTAGTCAATTGTCTCAATTATATTTTATGTTAACGGCTAAACAATATAGCTCAGTTAAAGAAAAAACAATTAAATCAATCAAATTGAACATAATTATTTTATTTCGACTGATTTTGATTCTTAAAATTAGCAATTTAGCACACTTGTTTTAGTTCGATTTTTTATTATCGAATTTTTTTACTTCGGTTGATTTTGATTTGAAAATCATTGGCTCGTTTTTTGTTCAATTCTTGTTTGTTGAATGATTATATAAAAAAAATTGAGTATACATAAAGAGCACTTGATGAATCGGTAAAGTCCCAAGGAAGATTAAGTTGTACATGTCTACTTCAACTTCTGACATCTATAATCCCCGAATAATGGTTTTTATGAGAATGTTTGCAATTAAGGACTTGAATCTAGGTTTGTTAACAGACCTAGACACCCTTTTCATTACGCCACAGGCCCACACCTGTGGACATGGTTATGGCTATTACAGATTTGATTTATTTATTTTGACGACTTCAAATCAAATCCAACGTATGTTATGCATGCCTGGTTATTAGGGTAGGCCAAGTAAGCCACTAAATAGGGCAACCCTCCTCTCGGTGGGAACATCACGTCAGAAGGAAAACCCTAAATGTAAGTCAAGATCTGCTTTTTAATCAAATTTCGTGACATTTCCTACGACAGCACCGTGATAGATGTTGCTCCAAACTTTGCGCCTATAGGCTAGTGGAATCCACATCTTTCCCCCTTCTCTTTGCTACTTGCAAATATATCTCTGCCGAAGAAAGCCTAAGCTGATAAAACTGAAAAGGTAATTATTCTTATTTCTATTTTATTAGACTAATCAATTACATGCTCTGTTAATCTACGATTATTGATAAACTAAAGTGGTAATTATATTGGTAAATTGAAATGCAATCATATAGATTATAAATGGAGTTATTATTGAACGTTGATAACGGGTGTAATGGTATTTATTAGTTGAAAATTAACAATGAAATTATTGCACTAGAATTATTAGGATGATGTTAAACAATTTCAAACAATAATATTGCAAACTTGTAAATTTCAAGAAAAAAATTTATCTTGGAGCTACCATATCGCTAGAAAGATTAAGTAGGGTGGTGAAGATTTCAGCTAAAAACTGATATTTTGATAATACAAAATATGGAGATATAATTGAAGAGTTTGCTTTAGAAATTCATGAATAAGATTTTGTTTAATGGATTGATAGGTCAACGACAATGGAATATGTATGTGAAGTTAGAGAGAAATTATTTTGAGAGCATTATGTTATGTACGTACAGATAAGCATTGTTGGAGATTATTAATGGGACTCCAATTTTGGATAAGGGGAGATACAATTTCAATCTTTTAAAATTGTTATGAAAGGACAAAATAAATTAGACCCCTCTTGAACCTGTAAATAAAAATTTCAATGTTAACCTTCCAATCTTCCTTAATATAAATCTTAAACCTTAAACCCTATTTTTTTAATGGAGAATACTAATTTAATTTAATGCTGGATATGAATTAAAAATAGAATTTTATAGTGTAATGGTGCCACAGAAAAGTTGTGTGGGTGATTAAAAGGCATCGAATCAGGTATTTAAACGCAACATCATCATGGACGGTATAGATGAAAAATAAAATACTAAATGCAATATTTGATCGAAATAGTACATGAATATGTTCAATCAATTTCGCTATATAATTGAGAAATATTTTGTGCACTGGTTTGATTATGAATCAGGTGGTGCCTGGCGCAACGGTAAGGTTACCCGGTTGGTAATCTGGAGCGCGCAGGTTCGAGTCTCGGCCTCTTCACATGTGTGAGGGAAAGACTGTGCGCACCAATCGGCCATCCCCAGAGTCCGGAAAGCCGTGAGAATAGTACTAAGACGGGAGACCACCTGAAAAGTCCTCTCGCGCTTGAGTACGGGAGCCTTTGGCACTGAGTATCCACCTTTTGATTATGAATCGTGAATTCGATCATGAAAGTATAGCCGGATTCAGCTAGATAATAATAGTGATCAAAATATTACACGGTACATGATGGTCGTTTATGTAGAATTCGGATCTGAATGCTTTCTCTTCGTTGTCTTTGTTCGAACCATGGTGAAGGAACTAGCGTTAGTTAGGCGATTTAGTTTGATTTTTAGAACAACGTGGTTTCTAACGATCGATTTTTGAAGACTTATTTTAATGTTAGGGTTTAAGTAAAACAGCACGTAATGACATAGCAAAGGGTACATTCATCTCTTTTTATTTTTTACATCCAACTCCCTTAACCAAAAGTGTAGTCCCATTAACAGTCCCGCATTGTTAAAATGTTTATTTCAAATGGGTTTTGTTATTAATGAAAAAATATGTGCTGTTATGCTTATAACATCATTTTTGATTTTTATCTCTATGTAAAAGCAACAAAAATTGTGTTTGGCTAGGACAACTGATAGGCTAGAACCGGGCATGCTTCTACTTGGATTAAAATATAACAAATACAAATGTAGCTAAAAAAGGACAGCTCTTAGTAAAAAAAAAAATCCAAAAGTAATAAACTGACCATAGATTATTTGAGACTCACAACTTGCAAGCATCAATCCCTTCAGCAATTGAATAAAACCTTAAAATTAAACAAAGTTACAAGTATATCGAATCAAATTACCAATATCATCTTGACGAATACATGCAAACAAATCCTCTTGGACACATGTCTGTGAAGCATCAACACAGTAGCTATCATCCGAATGTCTTCTTCCTTCACTAGGACTAGGAGAATGTCCACTCCTATCACTCTTACTGCTAGCAGCAGTAGAGGATTTTTTTATCGACTTTGTATTTGATGGCGTATTATTCGGAGCTGAAGCTGGAGCTGGGGCTGGAGAAACCTATAAATTCAACAAAATTAGTTGAAGTCCACAATTTGATCAATCTACAGAGAAGCTGAGAAATTTGGATGGTACCTTTTCGAAATTTATCCTCGACGAGGCATTAGACGATGATACGGAGATCAGTAGTGTTAGTGCGATAAAAATATTGGTTTGCCTCGTTGACATAATAAGGAATGAAAGAATTGTTTTTCTACAATTGGGGATTAGGGTTTGATGAATTGGAATAAGTCAGCATTTGATCTGCCATAATTTATTCAATTACCTGGAGGTAGGAAGAGACGACGAAGAGTTCAAAGTAAACGATAAAGTTTGGGATTTTGTTGGCGCAGTTTTCTTTATATCCAAGCGCCGCTTGTTATTTTTCCAATAATATACCCCAAAAGTTCAATCGGACCATTAATAAATTTGTCTTATAATTTTACACATTGCTAAATGCAAATCTGCACACCAGTATATTACGATTATATCCTTAGTGTGCATTAAATATTTAAACAAAAACCTAGGTTATACGGAGAATTTAACCATAAAAGTAAGAAGGACAGTACGGTAATTTTTGCAAACTGCATTGAGTAATTTAATTTGCATTTAGCAACACCCATATTTTATTATTATAAACGTTATGACACATGTTTCGCACTGAAATTTTGAAATAATAGAAAAATAAATATCAATGCTAATAATTTTTTTAAATTGTTAAATTTTAAACTAACAGAAATGAAAATTTGAATTAACAGAAAAATAAATATTGCAATATAAAAATAAAATAAAAACTAATTACACTACAAGAAAATAATTAAATAGGAATGCTAATCCTTTCTCTTAAATTGTTAAAAAAAATCACACTCGTTAATAATAAATAATGTACAGATATAGTTGATTTGTTATATCATAATTTTGAGCAATGTTTAAACCTGACCATATTTATAGAGGATTATTTTGGATTGGTAAGGAAATGTTTTCTTACATCTTTTTTTTTTTTTTTTTTTTTTTTTTTTTTTTTGAATAGTACTAAGATTTGATACTAAATGACATTTTTGGTAATTTATGATTACACCACAAACTTATGAAACAGAAGGTATTGCAACTATTAATAAAGATAAAGATAATGGTTTGAATATTTCCGGGGATTCTATGTCAAATCATGTTAAAAATTGATGCATATGTGTTAATGTTTTTGGATATTTATGACAAATCGACTCAATCCAATGGAGTATCTTTGACCTAATTTTGTTGATCAAAATATTCGAAGTCGGCACATTTTTAGAGTTTCAATTTTTGAAACAAATTACATAAAAGAATATTTTTGGTACTTCATGCTCGAATCAAAAATATGTGTTTTTAGGACAATTATTAATAAAGATTGTTATAACTACTACGAGCGTTGCAGAGCGCACTTCGCGTATGATCATAAAAGATGATTTGCGGATGAATTATTCTTTTAAAATTGTGTGTGTTTATACATTAAGCTAAAAATGATTTTTATGAATATTTAGTTATGTTTTTACACTGAAATCATGTGTAATTAACTTAAATTTTTATTTCTAAATCGCAACATTTGATTTTTTTTATTAGTTTTAATATTTATTTATGTTAATCAATAAAAAAAGATTTTTTTAAAGAATGTTTATTTGTTAGATTTCAATTTTAGAACATATTGAGATTTGTTAATTTTTATATGATCACAATTTGAATTTGAAAAAAAAATGTTGGATTCAATTTTCAAGAGATATAGAAAAATAAAAATATCTAAATGTATATTTGAAAGTTTACGATGGAACAAAAAGTTTGAGCTTTCAAACCAAGTATTAATAAATATCATGTAATGGAATATCAGGTTCTTTATTGTTATGTGGCTGTACTTTTAGTATGTATCACTATTTTATACTATAATCAAGGCAAGTTGGGAAAGGCAACTAATTGCACTTATCCCTAAATCTTTCATAACAAAACTTTTGTAAAACCTAATTTTCCCCATCATGCCTTATTCCTTCTTCTACTATTTTTTTGTTATTTTAGTTTTCTAGTAGCATTCTTTTCTCTTAAGTGTGATCTTTTTTGACAAAAATGAGTGATCATTTGAAGAAGGTGAACGCTCTTCTAATTTTATTTCACACTAAAGTATGTGTTGTCAACAAGACTAGCAAATAGGGGGAAAAGCCCCTTTACAAAGAAAAGAAAAGAAAAAAAAGCTAAACAAAAATAAATAAAATGAATATTAGGAAATAACTAAGAAAAGGAGAAAGATCCAGAAGAAAATGTGGATTGTGGGTGGGACTACGAAAGTCGTTTATCAAATAAATTTGGAAGATGAACCAAGCTAAATCGAAAAGATAATCAAGCTCGTCAAATCTCCTTTGCATCCACATCTTCTTATTGAAAGCTCCAAAATTTGGAAGGATCAAGCCTTAACTATGCACTATACCTATAGAAACTCAACGAAAGGCATGAGAATAATACAAACACACACACACACACACACACGTGCGCGCGTGCATGCATGTGTGCACGCGCGCGTACGCATGTGTATGTAATGACCATTATTTTCCTACTACTCAAATTAGTGAATTTAATATGATTTTGATTATTATTATGGTTAGAAATAAAATCTAATAATTGTGTAAGTTATATGATGTGAATTTAATTAAATTGATTAAGTAATAAATTTCAATCAATAATAATAATAGCTTGTATTTATTATCAATGAGACAATGATTTGGTTTGTATTAATAAATATTGAAGTATTTGAATGAAATTGATGTAATTAATTTATAATTGAAATTCAAATTGAATTTAGTAAATAATAAAAATTGAAAGTTAAAATAAGTGAAATTGATTTCTCAAATTATTTTAAACTCCATTTGGACTTGAATGAAGTTAATGAACTATGAAATTGAATTCACTACAACAAAATATGATATTTATAACGCTTCTTAATAACACAGTTTTCTAAAGTGTTATTAATTACACTTAATTCTTTCTTTATGCCTTAAATTGTTTTGGTAATAAGGGTGTAACGCGGTGTAATGTTGGCTTCTATTCACGGCCACTTCACAAATAAGTATTCATCTCCCCTGCAAACCCTTCCTCTATCTCACAAATCATCTAGCGATTGCCAAAAACGTGGTCCATCTCCAATCATTATTCACAGTCTCCCTCCAAAACTCCGTCCATCTCCAATCTCTATCGAAGCTAGTGTAGCGCGTTTTGGATCTAATAGTCGATTTGGGTTTTGGTAAGCGATCCTGATTCTTTGTTTGTGTATGTTGTTGATCTGAATTTACGATTATGGATTTGTAGGTTCGGATTTATTATTTTAGGGTTGCGATCTGAATTTACGATTATCTGATTCAATTTAGGATCTGATTCAAGTTACGATCTGATTCAATTTACGATTATGGAGAACAAATTGTGGGCATGTGTTTTATTGTGAAGTCATATTCGGTGTCTACAATGACCATTTGGTACACATGAATATGAAATAAATTTAGTTTCTATCATATAAAACTAAGTTATGACCAAAACTTTCTCCGATAATAGAATGTTAGGCTTTTCACAACTTCTGTAAGATTGAAGGACAAGAAGAACAAGAAGAATATTGAGGAAGCAGAAGATTTTATTAATGAAATAATATATTTCTTGTACAAGGAGTTATGAAACAAAGACATGTATATATAGGAAAGCATTGCAACGGCTAATTGTAAATTACAAATCAAACTAAATATAACATAACGGCTAATTGTAAATTATAAGTCATACTAAATATATCATAACGGCCCTTTTGTCTTCATTAATACTAAATGTAACATAACGACTCTTTTGTCTTCATTATGCCCCCCCGGTTCAAACTAGGGTTTCTTATTTCATTTCCACCTCCATCAACTACTTTCAACTCCTCTCTTAATCTCACAAAATTCTTAGTCGATAATGTTTTTGTAAGAGCGTCTGCCTGTTGATAGCAAGCAGGAATATGACAGACAATTAGCTTTCCATTTTGCGTCCTTTCTCTCACAAAATGAAGATCGATTTCAAAATGATTTGTCCTTGAATGTTGGATTGGATTGAGGAAAAGAGAAACCGTACTTTTATTATCGCACCAAATAACAGATTTTCGTGTTAAATGCAACCCTAATTCTTCCATCAACGTTTCAATCCATGCTACTTCGGCAATTGCACTTGCGAGAGCTCTATATTCAGCTTTTGTACTGGATGTGGATGTAGTTTGTTATTTCTTAGTGCACCAGGAAATTATGTTGTTGCCAAGATAAACACAGTATCCTGATATAGATCGTCAATCATCAACATCATTTACCCAATCAGCATCGCTAAAGCACTTATAAGGAAAAATTTATCTCTGATTTTATAATTATTCCTAAATGCTTTGTCCCTTTCAAATATCTCAAAACCCTTTTTGAGGCAATCCAATGTTCTGATAATGGATTTTGCATAAACTGACTAAGCTTGTTAACACTATAACAAATATCTAGGCGAGTAATTGTTGCATAATGCAGTGCTCCTATTAAACTCCTGTACTATTTTGCATTAGTGATGGCTTCCCCTTTATATTTAAATATGTGTAGATTACTTATCATTGGTGTTGGTAGATGTTTCGCATATTGCATATTGGCTCTGTGAAAAATTTCTGAAATATAATTTTCCTGGGATAAAATCAATTTTTCTTCATTGTGTTTGATAATTTGAATCCCAAGAAAATATTTTAACTCTCCTAAATCTTTATAATTGTATGACTTTGCTTATCTCTTGATCATTATCTCCTGTGGTTAACATATCATCCACATATAATAAAATAAAGATAGTTCCTTGCCTACTCCTTTTCATGTATAATGAGTTGTCAGACTTGACTTGAATAAAACCTAAATTTAGTAATGTCATCTTGAGTTTCTCATACCAAGCCCTTGAATCTTGCTTGAGTCCATAGATCGCTTTATAAAGCCTGCAAACCCTTTTATCATCATAATTGTATCCTTCAGGTTGTTGCATGTAGGCTTCTTCAGTTAATTCTCCATTCAAAAAAGCATTGTTCACATCAAGTTGTTTTATATTCCACCCCTTACTTAAGGCAACAGTTAAAATTATCCTAATAGTAGTGGGTTTTATAACTGGAGAAAAAATTTCATTGAAATCAAAACCAAATTGTTGCGCATAACCTTTAGCTACTAGTTTGGTTTTGTATTTGTCAATAGATCCATCAGCCTTTCTTTTTATCTTATATATCCATATACAACCAATTACATTCTTGTGTGCTGGTGGTATAATTGTAACGACCCGGAAAATCTGAACCAATTAAAAAAAATTTAATTGGCTAAACTAGTCGATTTTAAATATTTAAAATAAATATTTTAAATAATAGCAATGAAAAGTGAGTTTGAATCGACGTTTGAAAACGAATATAATTAATTCTAATTATAAACAAGGCCTGAAATGGCGCGGTAGTTTCAAAATTTGAATTCAAACTTTGACTGACTGTACCGGGTGCAAAACAAAACGGATTTGAGTGAAACCAAAAATATTTAAATTTGTTAGTGAATACCTTTCTAACGAATCTGAAAAATCGAAGTTTCATAGCAGAAAGCAAAAGTTATGGCCAAATGAATTTTCAGAAAGGTCGCTATGGAATTTATATAGCCCGTGAAATTGGCCATTTTGCATACGACCTCGGAATTCGACGAAACCACTTTTGTTGGATCCGGGATGTGAAGTTATTGCTAGGTTTCAAATTTCATAATTTTTGAAGCTAGTATGTGAGCGTGGCAAAGGAAAACGTGTTTTGGTCAATTACAGTTAAATTGGATCGACCAGAAATGGGCCTTTTTGCAAACGGTCTCAGAATTCGACGAAACTAGTTTTTTTGGGACCGTATCATCAAAACATAGCTAGATTTATTTTTCTGGAAATTTTTCGAATCAGTTTGTGGCCCTGGCAAATTGAAATGTACGTTCAAATCGAATATTGAATGTTATATATTTTAAATTGAATGAAAACTGACTGAAACAGTCGAATGGGCCTACGAAACATATCCCATTGTGTTCGGAATGGGGGTAAAACGCTAGGGACGACAGTTGTTGGGTTTGAATTGGTGTTCGTGTGTGACAAGGGGTATTTTCGGATTTTTAAAATATATAAATATAAAAAAAAAATCATTGGTCAACGTAAATTCTCTCTCCCCGATAATCATAATCGCGAACGACGGAAATTGCTCTAACCTTCCCCCTCATTTTCCGATCAATCCACGCACCATTAGACCTCGACCCAGTTGAGGATTTTGTAGCCCTCGTCGAGCTCTTCAAATCCATACCTGGAGCATCCCCTATCGCTACGCCATCGTCGAGTTTCGAGCCCAGGAAGTTATCGACTTCCAGCCGCCGCCGTGACTAGTGGGGACCACCGAACTGGGCGAGACAACCTGGCGCGGGGAGCTGCTTCCAAGCCCTTTCGAGTGGCGAAGGCCGATCGACGTATCGTTGCGCGGATTTCGAGAAAAGATCAACCCTAGTTTTGAACCTTTCCGCTGAGAGTGAAACAAGAGATAGTGGACTCGTGTGGACGTCTTCTACATTCTAGAAGAGACCGCATATTTTTCTGAGCCTTCTACTATTTTTGGTGGAGTGGAACCCAATGTGAGATTTCTAATTTATAAACGATATGGAAAACGACGATGTATAAATTATATAATCGATGTATGAGTTATATAAGCGTTGTACACCTCTTGTATAAGCATTGTATAAGTTGTACGTTCGATGTATAAGTTGTATATGCGTTGTAAAAATTATATATTTGTTGAAATAGAAGTGAAATGCTATATATATATATACGCCCCTCGTCCACAAACCATGGACGATATTTATTGGTTGTGATTGGTGTGAAAATTGATTGATAGCGAATGGTTGATTGAAATTGTTTGTGGTTGATATTAATTGATTGTGGTTGAAAATTACCCGTTTGTGGTTGAGAAATATTTGGTTGAAACCACATAGGATTAGTTTGTGGAAATGAAAAAAATATACATGCCGCCTGCGTGCGAACTAGATGCATGATTCCCCATTGTCAAAAGCTGCGAGGCTTTAAGGTAGAGCGAGGAGCCGTACTAGGGACGGTCCCGGTTTTAACTACCCTGTCGTTATGCTGCCGAAATTTTGAATAATATTCATGTGTTTGAATTATTTTCATTTGTTGAAACTATATTTATTCGTTGAATAGAAAACCTTCATATGTTGAATCGATATTCATTCGTTGAATTGAAATTCATGTGTTGAATGGTATTAGTGTTTTAAATATAAAAATCACATTTTTACTCTATATATATAAACTATAGAAAACCTTCATGTGTTGAATCGATATTCATTCGTTGAATTGAAATTCATGTGTTGAATGGTATTCGTGTTTTAAATATAAAAATCACCTTTTTATCCATATATATAAACTATAGAAAACCTTCATGTGTTGAATAGAAATTCATTCGTTGGATCAAATTCATGTGTTGAATGGTATTCGTGTTTCAAATATAAAAATCACATTTTTATCTATATATAAAAACTATAGAAAACCTTCATGTGTTGAATCGAAATTCATTCGTTGAATTGAAATTCATGTGTTGAATGGTATTCATATTTTGAAAGAAATTGTTTGATAATAAAAATCCTATTTTTTATCACCTATATTAACTATATAAAATAATCGTGTTTTGAAATGAATTGTTTTACAATAAAAATCACATTTTTATTATATACATGAATTGCTAAAAATAGTGAAGTGTTGAAATAGAAGATAGTTAGATAAAAATATCATTTTTATCAAATGTATGAAATTCATATAGTTTTGAAATCGAAGAATCGATATATATATATAAATAGAATTGAAATATATTGAATAACAAAGCTGCAGTTCGTATTTTGAAACCGTGATTTCAAACGATTAGTACGGGAGATCCGACCATCGGATTTTCCTGAAATCGCAACCGTTGGGTTCGCTTTGGAAATATCTTTCCAACGGCACCAACTTTGTAAAAATCCAACGGTTGGATTGTTTGGAATGTTTAATTCAAATCTGAAGAAAAACAGCGCCAGAATCGATTATATTTTTATATATATAAATATAATTATATTTAATCGAATAACGACGATGCAGTTCGTATTTTGAAATCGAAACTTTAAACGATTATACCGGGAGATCCGACCGTCGGATTTTCCCAAAACTGGAACCGTTGGATTCGTTTTGAAAAGATATTTCTAATGATGTAAAATTTGTGAAGATCCAACGGTTAGATTTTCAGATATGTGTAAATCAAATCTGAAGAAAAACAGCGCCACAGTCGCGTTATGGCCTGAAGCGTCGTTTTGAATAAATTGGCTATTTTAAAATAAATAAAAATAGCGATAAATCGTTATAAAATATTATAAACAATATGGATGTGAAATTTAGAAACTAACTGAAGGTTGGCTAAGTCGAATGGTTTCTTGGGTATTGATCTGATGTTGGTTTCGGCCTTCGGGGTTAATATTTGGGAAATCGTTCTCTTACTGATTGACGGTTAGTGACTAATGAATTGAAATGATGTGTAGTAGTGTTCGTGTAGCACTTGTTTATTATATACGCGAGTTGCTCAGAAAGACCGGGTTTATCCCATTCTGAATAACTGAATCGACGATAAGAAATCGAAGATGAAGACGGTGGTCGAAGACCGGAGATCTTCACCTCGTTTGGATGGTAACCGAGATCCTGATTGGGAGGCATCCCGAAATATGGATAATGAGTGGTGATCGTCCAGACGTACGTGGTGATCGATGGGTTTGCGAGGTATATAGTGCCTCCGGTTTCGTTCCGACCCAGAACGGACTTGTAAATGGATTGTGTGTCTGACATTGGAATTTATTCTATGTGATTGATAGCCATCAGTTGCATGGTATGAATTGCCTGTGTGACATGCTAAGATGCAGTGATCAGGGCTTCTGTTGGAAAGCAAAGTCTTGTGGTGATGATCAAAGCACCGCCTGTGTGGCGTAGCTTTGTGTATAACGTGAATTCACGAGCCTCACACCCCGGTATGAACCAGAAACGGGAGAGGACATCAGGGAGGACCTGCGTTTCTTTCTAGCTAGGAGTTGTGTCAGTGTTTTTACACGGCCTGACATTTTACTTATGTGGATGATGGATAGCGAGGCGCGTCGGATATATCGGTCGATCCGGGACCGATGGAGTCATTCGTTGGCTCATTTACGCCCCATAGGGCGGAGAAACGTAGTGTTCAGGCATAATAATCCACATCGGTGGACCGGCCCTGACAATCCAAGGGCCCACCTGAGTCTGGGCCCTGAGACATGGGCTAGATTGTCTCGAATTCGGTAAGGACTATCTTTTGCCTTCGTTCATGACGGAAATCCAATTTCCAAATACGTGACTGTGCGGTTTTGATTGTATATATATATGGCGACATGATATATGGTACCCATGCCGCCTATGATTGATAGTTATGATTCAAATTGTTTTTGAAACATATAAACACTAGTAATAATATCAAATGCTTTTGTTTTAGTCGTATCAATCATATTTTGGCCATTATAAGGTAAAACTCTATCCTCCGGTTTGCGTTGCATTGTGTGATGGGAACTGAGTCTTATAATGGCTTCATTTTTATAAAAAGCATTGCGATGTTTAAAAGAATGATTTGTTTTTAAAGCACTGGCAATCCAATGGATTAAACTCGTTCCACGAAAGTGGCGTGGTCCTGTGATTAGCCATATTATAAATGTGTTGAGTAGATTTCTCATACCAGTCCTATGACTGACTCGTAGTTTGTTTCACTTTCAAACTCGGGTGCCCCTTTTTCTACACGGGCAGCCTTGTATTCAGGTTTAGCTGGCTCTTTCTGGATAGCTGGAGCTGAAGATGGATTCTATCATTTATCTCTTTTTATGCTGTTCAGCTCCTATTGTACATATTATGTTTGTTTCCGTTGTAGACATTTATGTATAGCTGAACTGTATTTGTACTAAGTATGATCCTGTATACTATGTAACTCTGATGATTACGTTTATTCAGTGTATTATTTGTACATTATCTGGTGTATTTATTTAATTCTGTTCTGCTATTATATGTTTTTGTGTTATATTCCAAGGATTACCTTTGCCACCGTCAGTACGGGGTTTGGGGTCGTCTCATTTGGTATCAGAGCTTTGGTTAAGCTTAGTTCTGGAATATAACATATTAACGAACTCGTCAGAAATAGAACCAGTAGTGTTCTAGGACGGGTAACTCTATACAGATAAGATCAGTAATATCCTAGTGTGAGTAAAGCAGAATGAAATACACCCCACTAGACACATTTACATTTGAAGTATATGTTTCTATGTTTTAAATTATCTTTTCTGTGACCTGACACTTGATCTGCCATTTGCAGAAGTACTAGAAAATGAGTGTCAGAAATAGAAGGAATGCAGAACCGGATATTGAGGCCCTATTAATCAAGTATCGAAATATGGGTGGAATACCGTTCTCTGGGGAAGAATCTATTATGAAGACACAGGCTTGGATTCGTTCTACTGAGAAAATCTTTAAGGGCTTAAAGCTGAGGGATGACCAGAAAAGATTACTGGCATCCTGGGCACTCAAAGATGAAGCTTTGTTCTGGTGGGATTCAGTTATTAAGGATAATCTAGAAGGTGATACCACCTGGGACAAATTCAAAGTGATTTTCCTGGAAAGATTTACTCCTCCAGAAGCGACTGAGCGATTATGTGACGAATTTTCTTATCTGATACAAGGTGATATAACCATCCCAGAATATCATAAGAAATTCAACGAACTTTCTCACTTTGCTCCCCATCTAATTCAAAATACGAAGAGAAAGAATCTGAGATTTATTAACGGGCTTCAAAGGAAATACCAGAATAAAGTAATGGGGCATGTGAAGCTTCCTTTTTCAGAAATGATTTATATGGCTTATCAGTATGAAGATCTCCATAAGAAAGGCTTGTTGCACGACGAGGAGGAGGTCAGTTCTTGTAATAAAGTTGAATCAGAAACTGGTCGTCCTGAGGCCAGTACGATGTCTGAGATCAGTAAGAAGCCCAGTGCTAAGAGAAAAAGGGCTAGATCTGAGAAAGAACCAATAACAACTGCCATATGCAATAACTGCCATAAGCCAGGGCATTTGCAAGGAAAATGCAAATCTTTAAAGAAGCAAAGAAAGGAAGGATCTAAATCTAATAAGAGGGTTCATGAGGGCAGAGGATGCCATAAGTGCCACCAGGCCGGTCATATTGCGAAAAATTGCTGGCTGTTAAAAAAGACCCAAGGGGCTCAGGTAAATGAAGTGGCAGAAACTTCTGAGCCCCCAGCTATTCAGGAAAGACCAGATGTTTTAGATGGAACGCTTACTGTCAAAAACATTCCAGTCAAAGTACTGTTTGACACCGGCTCGTCGCGAAGCTTTATAGCAAAGAATGCAGTTAAGAAGTTGGATTTGAAATTGAGGAAGCTTAAAGCACCAATGACTGTCCAAAATTCGGTCGGGGGTTCCATCGATCTCAGTTGGGTTTGTGCAGTACCTGTCTCTTTTTCCTGCTATAAATTCCCTACTATCTCTATCGTCATGAATTTTACTGAATTCGATCTCATTTTGGGATTGGATTGGCTAACCAAATATGAGGCAGAGGTTAGATGCGCCGAGAGAGTTGTTAGGGCTAAGATTAAATCAGGGAATTATATAACCATACCGTGTGAAGGTCAGAATTCTAATAGAAAAGACTTCTGGGCTGCTCTCGATGTTTCTCCAGCCCAAATAGAAAATATCCCTGAAGTTACAGAGAATATTCCCGACCTCATAAAAGATATTCCTGTCGTCCAGAACTATGCGGATGTGTTCGAAGAAGTTGTTCGCTTACCTCCGCAGAGAGAAATAGATTTCAAGATCGCTTTGATTCCCAATGCAAGGCCGGTAGTTCACGCTATTCGAAGAATGTCCTTGAAAGAGAAAGAAGAACTTGACAATCAAACACGAGAGCTAGTATGGAAGGGTCTGATCAGGCCTAGTTTCTCTGATTGGGGAGCAGCAGTGGTGTTTGTCCCAAAATCTGACGGTACTCTATGTCTATGTGTGGATTATCGTGATTTGAACAAGCAGACAATAAAGAACAAATATCCATTGCCGCGAATTGATGATTTATTGGTTCGTCTGAATGGAGCACAAGTATTTTCAAGGATGGACCTAGCTACAGGCTTCCATCAGCTTCGAATTGCCAAAGAGTGTGTTCCAATGACAGCATTCAGAGGTCCAGACTTATTCTACGAGTGGTTAGTAATGTCGTTCGGCTTATGTAACGCTCCGACTTATTTCGTCGATCTGATGAATAGAGTGTTCAGAGGAGTTTTGAATAAATTTGTTCTGGTTTTTATTGACGATATTCTAATCTTCTCTAAATCAAAGGCTGAACATGAAAAGCATTTGGAACAGGTTCTAGAAATCCTCAGAAGGAATGTATTAAAAGCCAAACTATCCAAATGTATATTCTGGCAGGATGAAGTGAAATTTCTAGGCCACGTCGTATCTAAAGAAGGAATTGCTGTGGATCCAAGTAAAATCACAGCTATTCAAAACTGGAAACAGCCTAGTACTCCTACAGAGGTTCGCAGTTTTCTTGGATTGGCTAGTTATTACCTGAAGTTCGTTAAAAACTTTTTGAAGATATCTGGTCACTTAACGAAGCTTACAAAGAAGCACTCTAAATTCAAATGGACTCCAGAAAGTGAAGAGGCTTTTGAAGAGCTAAAGTTAAGATTAACGACAGCTCCAGTGTTAACCATCATCGACGGCAATCAGGATTTAAAAGTATGGACTGATGCTTCTAGAGAAGGCCTTCGCGCAGTGTTAATGCAAAGAGGTCAAGTGATTGCTTATGCTGGCCGTCAGCTGAAGCCGCATGAGAAAAACTACGTAACTCATGATCTGGAGTTATTGGCTATAGTATTCGCCTTGAAAATCTGGTGACACTATCTTCTGGGTGAGAGATTTGAACTGTTTACAGATCACCAGTCGTTAAAGTATCTGTTCACCCAGAAAGACTTGAATCTGAGGCAGCAACGTTGGCTAGAGTTCCTTGCAGCATACGATTTTGAGATTATCTACACTCCAGGGAAAGCCAATGTCGTGGCCGATGCGTTAAGCCGAAAGAATGAAATGATTGCCAGTTTTATTATCACGACTTCATTGATAGATAAAATATCTGCTCTTCAGAAGGATGATCACTTCATTCAAAAGATCAGGGAGATAAATCAAAAGGGCGAACCCTCGAGTTTCCAAGTTGATAATTTGGGGATTCTAAGGCTGAAAGGTCAAATTTGTGTTCCTAACATTCCTGAGCTCCGAAAGGAAGTACTGGATGAATGCCACAAGTCAAAACTTAGTATCCATGCGGGAGTAAGCAAAATGTATAATGACATCAAACGCACTTTCTGGTGGAAGTCGATGAAGAGGGACATTTCTTTATATGTTAGCCGATGCCCTACTTGCCAGCTAGTCAAGAGCGACCAACAGAAGCTGGCTGGATTGTTACAACCGCTAGACGTTCCTGGTTGGAAGTAGGAACATATTTCCATGGACTTCATCGATGGTTTGCCCAGAACCAGAAAAGGGAATGACAGTATTTGGGTGATCGTAGATCGCTTCACGAAGACCGCCCATTTCATACCTGTCAGATCAAACAGAACTGCTCAGAGTCTGGCGCAAATATATTTCAAGGAAATTGTTAGACTACATGGTGTGCCGCTCAGTATAGTCAGTGACAGAGATACAATATTTACTAGTAAATTCTGGGAGGCATTTCAAGTAGAACTGGGAACGAAGTTGAACTTAATCACCGCTTATCATCCTCAGACAGACGGTCAGACTGAGAGGGTGAATCGTATTTTAGAAGATCTATTGCGGGCTTGTGTTCTAGATTTCGGTGGATCATGGGAAGACCATCTGCATTTGGCTGAATTCTCATATAATAACAGCTACCAGGCGAGCCTGACAATGTCGCCATTCGAAGCATTATATGGTAGACCGTGCCGATCCCCTGCTTGTTGGGTCGAACCCGGTGATAGACTTGTGTTAGGGCCAGATATGATCCGAGAAGCTGCCGACAAAGTTGATTTTATCAAGAAACGATTACTAGCCGCTCAAAGCCGACAAAAGAGCTATGCCGATAGGAGAAGAAGAGATATATCATTTTCTGTTGGCGACTATGTATATTTGAAAGTATCGCCGATGAGAGGAGTTATCCGGTTCGGTAAAACTGGGAAGTTGGCGCCCAAATTCATTGGTCTGTTTCCTATTCTGGAACGGATCGGAACTCTCGCTTATAGGGTTAAACTGCCAGATTGGTTGCCTGGGGTGCATGATGTATTTCATATATCTCAACTTCGAAAGCACGTTCATGATCCAGACTTGATCGTGGAAGAAGCAGCTCAACAGGATATTGAAATTACTCCAGAATTAGCTATGAGAAGAGAGCCGCTCAAGATTGTCGGCAAAGAAACCAAAGAGCTGAGGAACAAGAAGGTTCACTTAGTCAAAGTGCAATGGAGTGGAGATCTGCGAGATTGTACTTGGGAAACTGAGGAGAGCATTCAGAAAGCCTATCTTAAGTGTCGAGTAGATATCTCTGATTGACTCCGGTGCAAGGTACATTTACCATACTTTGCATTACCAATTAGTTCTCTACTTTGTTGTTATTTTCTTTCCATGGATGTGCACTTTTAATTCTATAGTCTGAATGATTTTAAAGAAATATAGAAATTGATTAGTGTATTTTTGAAAAGTTAAAAACAATTTGATTGTTGTTTGTGTTGTGTGATAGCAGATTTGATTAATTAAAATTATTAAAACGATAGTTAATTTAATCAATAAGAGAATAATGGTAAAATTGATTCATTTAAATCACATATTGAACTGATTAGAAAATAGATAGAAATATATACATGTGCATTATATATGTTTGAACAGGTAATTGGACTGTTGGGTAAAGAATTTATTTGCGTGCCCGACAAATAGGTAAACCTTAATGAGTTGGATGCGAAATATTATTATATCAACTCCTGTGAATGCCATTGGATGCGGAGTGCTGGTTATTCTGTGTGTAAAAATAAATGTCGCCATAGGATAGTAACAATTAATTTTGAACTACATTACATGGCATACTTCTGGAAGATAGGCACACTTCATCATATACCACATAAGCATTTGGAGCTTGTGTGACGAGGTGGAAGATTTACCATACGAGTGAGAGGCTTGTATGGCGATGACTATATTTTACAGGTTGAACTGATGACTGATATGGACTACTTAAATTGTAACGATAAAATTGCCAGATTAATAAAAAACCCCACACGGGTCTGGAGTTGACAATAATCACGTCTCTCTAGTCATTAGATACGGCACATGGACTATTTATTTCCCACACGGGACGAGGTGACGAGGATTTATCCTCTGGAGCATTTAAAATACACACTCCCTCAGGCTTTAACAGGGTGACGAGAATTTATTCTCTGGAGTTATTATCTATACACGCTCCCCTGTAAACACCAGAATATATCAATATAAATATGTGTACGCTTATTAGGATTTATTGGGTACCTAATACGGCCCAATAAATTTCCAAACCTCTCCCCGTACAAAGGAGGTTATGGCGAAATTTTTCGAAAATTCCGGGTGTTAGCCAAATTTTTGAAGAATTTGAAAATTCTCAGAAACTGAAAAGTTGGAGAATGGAAGCCAGATCGAACGTAGAGTTGATTAATCAAACCACTTTCGACTTTTTTCCTTTTCGGGGACGAAAAGTTTTAAGTGGGGAAGATTGTAACGACCCGGAAAATCTGAACCAATTTAAAATTTTTAAATTGGCTAAACTAGTGGATTTTAAATATTTAAAATAAATATTTTAAATTATAGCAATGAAAAGTGAGTTTGAATCGACGTTTGAAAACGAATATAATTAATTCTAATTATAAACAAGGCCTGAAATGGCGTGGTAGTTTCAAAATTTGAATTCAAACTTTGACTGACTGTACCGGGTGCAAAACAAAACGGATTTGAGTGAAACCAAAAATATTTAAATCTGTTAGTGAATACCTTTCTAACGAATCTGAAAAATCGAAGTTTCATAGCGGAAAGCAAAAGTTATGGCCAAATGAATTTTCAGAAAGGTCGCTATGGAATTTATATAGCCCGTGAAATTGGCCATTTTGCATACGACCTCGGAATTCGACGAAACCACTTTTGTTGGATCCGGGATGTGAAGTTATTGCGAGGTTTCAAATTTCATAATTTTTGAAGCTAGTATGTGAACGTGGCAAAGGAAAACGTGTTTTGGTCAATTACAGTTAAATTGGATCGACCAGAAATGGGCCTTTTTGCAAACAGTCTCAGAATTCGACGAAACTAGTTTTGTTGGGACCGTATCGTCAAAACATAGCTAGATTTATTTTTCTGGAATTTTTCGAATCAGTTTGTGGCCCTGGCAAATTGAAATGTACGTTCAAATCGAATATTGAATGTTATATATTTTAAATTGAATGAAAACTGACTGAAACAGTCGAATGGGCCTACGAAACATATCCCATTGTGTTCGGAATGGGGGTAAAATGCTAGGGACGATAGTCGTTGGGTTTGAATTGGTGTTCGTGTGTGACAAGGGGTATTTTCGGATTTTTAAAATATATAAATATAAAAAAAATCATTGGTCAACGTAAATTCTCTCTCCCCGATAATCATAATCGCGAACGACGGAAATTGATCCAACCTTCCCCCTCATTTTTCGATCAATCCACGCACCATTAGACCTCGACCCAGTTGAGGATTTTGTAGCCCTCGTCGAGCTCTTCAAATCCATACCTGGAGCATCCCCTATCGCTGCGCCATCGTCGAGTTTCGAGCCCAGGAAGTTATCGACTTCCAGCCGCCGCCGTGACTAGTGGGGACACCGAACTGGGCGAGACAACCTGGCACGGGGAGCTGCTTCCAAGCCCTTTCGAGTGGCGAAGGCCGATCGACGTATCGTTGCGCGGATTTCGAGAAAAGATCAACCCTAGTTTTGAACCTTTCAGCTGAGAGTGAAACAAGAGACAGTGGACTCGTGTGGACGTCTTCTACATTCTAGAAGAGACCGCATATTTTTCTGAGCCTTCTGCTATTTTTGGTGGAGTGGAACCCAATGTGAGATTTCTAATTTATAAACGATATGGAAAACGACGATGTATAAATTACATAATCGATGTATGAGTTATATAAGCGTTGTACACCTCTTGTATAAGCGTTGTATAAGTTGTACATTCGATGTATAAGTTGTATATGCGTTGTAAAAATTATATATGTGTTGAAATAGAAGTGAAATGCTATATATATATATACGCCCCTCGTCCACAAACCATGGACGATATTTATTGGTTGTGATTGGTGTGAAAATTGATTGATAGCGAATGGTTGATTGGAATTGTTTGTGGTTGATATTGATTGATTGTGGTTGAAAAATACCTGTTTGTGGTTGAGAAATATTTGGTTGAAACCACATAGGATTAGTTTGTGGAAATGAAAAAAATATACATGCCGCCTGCGTGCGAACTAGATGCATGATTCCCCATTGTCAAAAGCTGTGAGGCTTTAAGGTAGAGCGAGGAGCCGTACTAGGGACGGTCCCGGTTTTAACTACCCTGTCGTTATGCTGCCGAAATTTTGAATAATATTCATGTGTTTGAATTATTTTCATTTGTTGAAACTATATTTATTCGTTGAATAGAAAACCTTCATGTGTTGAATCGATATTCATTCGTTGAATTGAAATTCATGTGTTGAATGGTATTCGTGTTTTAAATATAAAAATCACATTTTTACTCTATATATATAAACTATAGAAAACCTTCATGTGTTGAATCGATATTCATTCGTTGAATTGAAATTCATGTGTTGAATGGTATTCGTGTTTTAAATATAAAAATCACCTTTTTATCCATATATACAAACTATAGAAAACCTTCATGTGTTGAAAAGAAATTCATTCGTTGGATCAAATTCATGTGTTGAATGGTATTCATGTTTCAAATATAAAAATCACATTTTTATCTATATATATATATAAACTATAGAAAACCTTCATGTGTTGAATCGAAATTCATTCGTTGAATTGAAATTCATGTGTTGAATGGTATTCATATTTTGAAAGAAATTGTTTGATAATAAAAATCCTATTTTTTTATCACCTATATTAACTATATAAAATAATCGTGTTTTGAAATGAATTGTTTTACAATAAAAATCACATTTTTATTATATACATGAATTGATAAAAATAGTGAAGTGTTGAAATAGAAGACAGTTAGATAAAAATATCATTTTTATCAAATGTATGAAATTCATATAGTTTTGAAATCGAAGAATCGTTATATATATATATATATATATATATATATATATATATATGTAGAATTGAAATATATCGAATAACGAAGCTGCAGTTCGTATTTTGAAACCATGATTTCAAACGATTAGTACGGGAGATCCGACCATCGGATTTTCCTGAAATCGCAACCGTTGGGTTCGCTTTGGAAATATCTTTCCAACGGCACCAACTTTGTAAAAATCCAACGGTTGGATTGTCTGGAATGTTTAATTCAAATCTGAAGAAAAACAGCGCCAGAATCGATTATATATATATATAAATATAATTATATTTAATCGAATAACGACGCTGCAGTTCGTATTTTGAAATCGAAACTTCAAACGATTATACCGGGAGATCCGACCGTCGGATTTTCCCGATTCGTTTTGAAAAGATCTTTCAAATGATGTAAATTTTGTGAAGATCCAACGGTTAGATTTTCAGATATGTGTAAATCAAATCTGAAGAAAAACAGCGCCACGGCCGCGTTATGGCCTGAAGCGTCGTTTTGAATAAATTGGCTATTTTAAAATAAATAAAAATAGCGATAAATCATTATAAAATATTATAAACAATATGGATGTGAAATTTAGAAACTAACTGAAGGTTGGCTAAGTCGAATGGTTTCTTGGGTATTGATCTGATGTTGGTTTCGGCCTTCGGGGTTAATATTTGGGAAATCGTTCTCTTACTGATTGACGGTTAGTGATTAATGAATTGAAATGATGCATAGTAGTGTTCGTGTAGCACTTGTTTATTATATACGCGAGTTGCTCAGAAAGACCGGGTTTATCCCATTCTGAATAACTGAATCGACGATAAGAAATCGAAGATGAAGACGGTGGTCGAAGACCGGAGATCTTCACCTCGTTTGGATGGTAACCGAGGTCCTGATTGGGAGGCATCCCGAAATATGTATAATTAGTGGTGATCGTCCAGACGTACGTGGTGATCGATGGGTTTGCGAGGTATATAGTGCCTCCGGTTTCGTTCCGACCCAGAACGGACTTGTAAATGGATTGTGTGTCTGACATTGGAATTTATTCTATGTGATTGATAGCCATCAGTTGCATGGTATGAATTGCCTGTGTGACATGCTAAGATGCAGTGATCAGGGATTCTGTTGGAAAGCAAAGTCTTGTGGTGATGATCAAAGCACCGCCTGTGTGGCGTAGCTTTGGGTATAACGTGAATTCGCGAGCCTCACACCCCGGTATGAACCAGAAACGGGAGAGGACATCAGGGAGGACCTGCGTTTCTTTCTAGCTAGGAGTTGTGTCAGTGTTTTTACACGGCCTGACATTTTACTTATGTGGATGATGGATAGCGAGGCGCGTCGGATATATCGGTCGATCCGGGACCGATGGAGTCATTCGTTGGCTCATTTACGCCCCATAGGGCGGAGAAACGTAGTGTTCAGGCATAATAATCCACATCGGTGGACCGGCCCTGACGATCCAAGGACCCACCTGAGTCTGGGTCCTGAGACATGGGCTAGATTGTCTCGAATTCGGTAAGGACTATCTTTTGCCTTCGTTCATGATGGAAATCCAATTTCCAAATACGTGACTGTGCGGTTTTGATTGTATATATATATAGCGACATGATATATGGTACCCATGCCGCCTATGATTGATAGTTATGATTCAAATTGTTTTTGAAACATATAAACACTAGTAATAATATCAAATGCTTTTGTTTTAGTCGTATCAATCATATTTTGGCCATTATAAGGTAAAACTCTATCCTCCGGTTTGCGTTGCATTGTGTGATGGGAACTGAGTCTTATAATGACTTCATTTTTATAAAAAACATTGCGATGTTTAAAAGAATGATTTGTTTTTAAAGCACTGGCAATCCAATGGATTAAACCCGTTCCACGAAAGTGGCGTGGTCCTGTGATTAGCCATATTATAAATGTGTTGAGTAGATTTCTCATACCAGTCCTATGACTGACTCGTAGTTTGTTTCACTTTCAAACTCGGGTGCCCCTTTTTCTACACGGGCAGCCTTGTATTCAGGTTTAGCTGGCTCTTTCTGGATAGCTGGAGATGAAGATGGATTCTATCATTTATCTCTTTTTATGCTGTTCAGCTCCTATTGTACATATTATGTTTGTTTCCGCTGTAGACATTTATGTATAGCTGAACTGTATTTGTACTAAGTATGATCCTGTATACTATGTAACTCTGATGATTACGTTTATTCAGTGTATTATTTGTACATTATCTGGTGTATTAATTTAATTCTGTTCTGCTATTATCTGTTTCTGTGTTATATTCCAAGGATTACCTTTGCCACCGTCAGTACGGGGTTTGGGGTCGTCTCATTTGGTATCAGAGCTTTGGTTAAGCTTAGTTCTGGAATATAACATATTAACGAACTCGTCAGAAATAGAACCAGTAGTGTTCTAGGATGGGTAACTCTATTCAGATAGGATCAGTAATATCCTAGTGTGAGTAAAGCAGAATGAAATACACCCCACTAGACACATTTACATTTGAAGTATATGTTTCTATGTTTTAAATTATCTTTTCTTTGACCTGACACTTGATCTGCCATTTGCAGAAGTACTAGAAAATGAGTGTCAGAAATAGAAGGAATGCAGAACCGGATATTGAGGCCCTATTAATCAAGTATCGAAATATGGGTGGAATACCGTTCTCTGGGGAAGAATCTATTATGAAGACACAGGCTTGGATTCGTTCTACTGAGAAAACCTTTGAGGGCTTAAATCTGAGGGATGACCAGAAAAGATTACTGGCATCCTGGGCACTCAAAGATGAAGCTTTGTTCTGGTGGGATTCGGTTATTAAGGATAATCCAGAAGGTGATATCACCTGGGACAGATTCAAAGTGATTTTCCTGGAAAGATTTACTCCTCCAGAAGCGACTGAGCGATTATGTGACGAATTTTCTTACCTGATACAAGGTGATATGACCATCCCAGAATATCATAAGAAATTCAACGAACTTTCTCACTTTGCTCCCCATCTAATTCAAAATACGAAGAGAAAGAATCTGAGATTTATTAACGGGCTTCAAAGGAAATACCAGAATAAAGTAATGGGGCATGTGAATCTTCCTTTTTCAGAAATGATTTATATGGCTTATCAGTATGAAGATCTCCATAAGAAAGGCTTGTTGCGCGACGAGGAGGAGGTCAGTTCTAGTAATAAAGTTGAATCAGAAACTGGTCGTCCTGAGGCCAGTACGATGTCTGAGATCAGTAAGAAGCCCAGTGCTAAGAGAAAAAGGGCTAGATCTGAGAAAGAACCAGTAACAACTGCCGTATGCAATAACTGCCATAAGCCAGGGCATTTGCAAGGAAAATGCAAATCTTTAAAGAAGCAAAGAAATGAAGGATCTAAATCTAATAAGAGGGTTCATGAGGGCAGAGGATGCCATAAGTGCCACCAGGCCGGTCATATTGCGAAAAATTGCTGGCTGTTAAAAAAGACCCAAGGGGCTCAGGTAAATGAAGTGGCAGAAACTTCTGAGCCCCCAACTAGATTGTCTCGAATTCGGTAAGGACTATCTTTTGCCTTGGTTCATGACGGAAATCGAATTTCCAAATACGTGACCGTGCGGTTTTGATTGTATATATATATGGCGACATGATATATGGTACCCATGCCGCCTATGATTGATAGTTATGATTCAAATTGTTTTTGAAACATATAAACACTAGTAATCATATCAAATGCTTTTGTTTTAGTCGTATCAATCATATTTTGGTCATTATAAGGTAAAACTCTATCCTCCGGTTTGCGTTGCATTGTGTGATGGGAACTGAGTCTTATAATGGCTTCATTTTTTTAAAAAGCATTGCGATGTTTAAAAGAATGATTTGTTTTTAAAGCACTGGCAATCCAATGGAGTAAACCCGTTCCACGAAAGTGGCGTGGTCCTGTGATTAGCCATATTATAAATGTGTTGAGTAGATTTCTCATACCAGTCCCATGATTGACTCGTAGTTTGTTTCACTTTCAAACTCGGGTGCCCCTTTTTCTACACGGCCAGCCTTGTATTCAGGTTTAGCTGGCTCTTTCTGGATAGCTGGAGCTGAAGATGGATTCTATCATTTATCTCTTTTTATGCTGTTCCGCTCCTATTGTACATATTATGTTTGTTTCCGCTGTAGACATTTATGTATAGCTGAACTGTATTTGTACTAAGTATGATCCTGTATACTGTGTAACTCTGATGATTACGTTTATTCAGTGTATTATTTGTACATTATCTGGTGTATTTATTTAATTCTGTTCTGCTATTATCTGTTTCTGTGTTATATTCCAAGGATTACCCTTGCCACCGTCAGTACGGGGTTTGGGGTCGTCTCAAACAAATTCCCAAGTTTTATTTTTCATAAGAGCTTCATATTCTGTATCCATGGCCTTTTTCCAATTTCTTGACTTTAGTGTTTAAGTGAAATTAAGTGGTTCAGTTTCAGTGATGGCCATATTATAGACTTTTGGTTTAAATATACCACTTTTTGATCTAGTAGTCATGTGATGCCTGCTTTGATATTGTTATGTCTGTTGTGATTGTTGTTCCTGTTGTGATATCCTTGTACTGTTGTTGCTTTGCCTGCTACCATCATCATCAATGTTGTGCATGTTATTATCATCTTGACTTATTTCTGTATCATCTGAATTTCTTTCTTCTGATCCACTGATGTGCATACTTGTTTCTCTTATATCCTCAGCTAGTGTGCCTGAATGCTCATTGTCTTTAATTGTTTCAAGAGTAACTGGTCTAAACTCCACAACCTTAATAGAATCCATTCTATTGCCTTCTTTGGAATTATGTCTATCTGCATAAGGAAATTTACTTTCATCAAAAATCACATGTCTTGTGACATAAATTCTACCATTCTTGTTAAGACATTTATAACCTTTTTTATTTTGAGCATAGCCAACAAATGTGCATGGACTTGTCCTCATACTTAATTTATGTTTATTATAATATCTCAGACATGGAAAACACAGAAAACAATATATTTTTAGAAACTTATAGTCTAGTGTAACATTGTATATCATCTCATGTGGAGTTTTATTATCTAGGATCTTAGTGGGTAACATGTTAATAAGAAAAATTGAAGTAAAAAAGAATTCGTTCCAATACTTCATGGGTATGAGCTTTGTGATAGCAATGTTAAACCAGTTTCTACAATGTGCCTGTGTTTTCTTTCAACCAAACCATTCTGCTCAGATATGTGAGGACATGTTAATCTGTGTTTAATTCCTCTTTTAGCAAAATAATCAGCCAAAGGTTTGAATTCTACCCCACCATCTGTTTGCAAAATTTTGACATTACAATTAAGTTGCTTTTCAACATGAGTTATAAATTGTATAACTGTGTTAGAAGTTTCAGATTTATTTTTTAGCATATATATCCAAGTATATATCAAATAGGCATCTACAAAAGAAAGATAGTGCATGTGCACCCTGATATGAATTTAGAGGTGCTGGCCCCCATAAATCTGCAGCTACAAGCTCCAACAGCTTGTTATACCTGGTTTCAGAATTACTAAATGGGAGCTTGTGGCTCTTGTCAGGCTGACAATGTGTACACGTGTGTTTAACAGGTGCATTTTTAAAAGCAATATTATTAATAGATAAAAAAGTTCTTACAGTTTCAAATTTTGGATGTCCAAGTTACATATGCCATAAAGTATTATTATCTAAAACATTATTTCTATTACAATGCTTATTACTACTACAATCATTATTACTACAAGCATCCACATTGTTGCACCAGAATTCACCACTTGAATTTCCAGTCTTCAAGTTGTTAAATCTATAAAGCCCATCATGTAGACTACCTTGTAGTAATATTTCATGACTTAGAATATCTTTGACTAAGCAAAATTTTGGGTGAAACTCAAAATATACACAATTATCACTGGAAAATTTTGATTAAAAGATTTTTATTTATGGTAGGAACCCAAGCATGTTATTTAGTTGAAGTTGTCTATTACGAACTGGGATTATCGACTCCGAAAATCAACACAAAACTACCATGTTGACTATTCAGACATCGGAAATACCTGATCATTAATAGAAAGAAGTTAGAGGGTGAGAATAGATAAGATAGAAAATTAGAGTAGAAGAAGAAGAGGAAGATCATCACAGCACAGAATTAGAGTAATACGAATCTCACAGCGGACCGAATAAAATATAATATATAACATAATTTTGCAATAAAACGGTATATATATAATAACATTATCAGAGTACAACACTTACAGCGGAGATAACAACAACTATATAATCCTGAAGCCTCCTGCTTCAAGCTCCTTCAAATATATCTGTAAAGACCTGAAATACTTGACTGCCCGTACAAATTTGGGCACCCAAGAGTTTAGGGAAAAGAAAACAAAATAAACTCTGGGTCAGTCATGGGACTGGTGTGAGTAAACTCAAATCATTTGGTTTAACTTTTAAAAATCCTTTTCAAAAGAAAAGATAATCGTAAGACCAATCCACACATAAACACGGACGGTTTTTACCTTACGATAACCCAAAATAGTTTTTGCAAAAACAATATTTCTCTGATATTATAATAATGTCTAATCACAAGTAATTAGAATCTAGCAGAACGCTTGCATCTAATGTTCCACATATATAGTATACAAACAAAACCGCGGGCGCTTATTGGAGATTGGATTCCAACTATAACAAGGTATGGGACCACCTGCCAATAGTGTATCTCTAGAGGCGAATACACTGGGTTCAACAAGAACGTCTTGCAACCCGACCCACACATGACCGACCATTCATTTCGCTTGAGTGTATCAAATGTATATCACCAACGGTTGGGAGCTACCCACCGTTTCCCAAAAAGGGACAGTATCGATAATAGTTAAAAGAATGAAATGGATTTTCTCTAGATAGGTGATATACACCCTAATGGGAGCGACCCACTTAGCCATGCTGCCTGCTCAATTTTTGTCATTTCCCGGTTGCTGGGGCTTGAGGTCATAATGTATCTTTGATACACCTGACCACCATTTACTTTGAATGCCACATCGTCATACCCGTCAAATCACAAATTGATTTCTCCAAAAATACCACGGGTATAAAGCTAAGAGAAACGAATTCCTCCGCCACCAAACGTAAGTACGTTTGAATAGATCAACTTACGCGATCTGTTAGATATACTCTGTCAGACATTCGTCCATTCACGTTGTCCTGGGACTGGACAAACCGAAGGCACTATTCTGTAAACAGGATAGCCCTTGTATAACTCCGTCTTCAATTATTTTCATCATATTTGATCGCAACGCTAACGTCCATACAGAGTGGTTTTCAGAAAATGAATCGATCCCGGTCTCTCCGTATTGACGACGGAAAAATGGTCAAAACTGCGGTAGTCTGTGATTTAACTATCAAAGAAAAATCAGTGTACAATCAACGATCTTATTTCCAGATAGAAATTTGATCGATCAATCAACATTCAACATTTATCTCCTTTAATTTAATTTATCATTAATGTATTCATTTCCCCTTTCTATTTATTTGTAAATTCTTATTTTCTAAATTTAGAAAATGTACTTTATTAATCATTTGAAAACATCTCCATGTTTACTTCCCTTTCTTGTTTTCTATATTAGAAAACATTTCTGATTCTTTTATTTGAAAACATTTTCAAAACTCCTTCATTTGATTTAAACAGATGTTTAAATAAAACATCACTAAGCCAATTCAAACCATTACACTCATTAACTAGATTCACTTAACCAGCCTTCACTATCGAACCATACTCATCCCTTAGTTAAAAACGAAGTCAATCAAGTTGGGGTATAATTACCTCTCAGACCTCAACTGAACAACATTTATAACCTCAAAATAGACAAAGTACACCCTTTTAAATCTTTTAACCAACTTCCTTACGTAACTTAGATTATATATATGAATCCACTTCTTTATTTTAAAACATCGATTATAACTATAGCGTTATAATCCCTTCTTCCTAAATATCTAATTTCAAAATAAAACTTTTATTCCTTAATTTAACCAAATAACCAAACCACTAATCTATTAATAAATAAGTAAATCTTGATTAAACCGAAAAGTAAATATGACTTTCTCGAATTCGATATAATCGAATTCAATGTATAATTCTCTTTTGAAAAATCTCTATTCGATAACTCCTTTTCGAATAAACTATATTTGATAACTCTTTCTTCGAATAACTATATTCGATAATCACTCTTTGAATGATTTACATTCGATTAACTTTCTACGAATGATTAACATTCGATTAATTTTCTACGAATGATTTACATTCGATTAATTTCCTTTCGAATTAACTATTTCGAATAACTCCTTTAATTCTATTCGAATAAACTATTTCGAATAACTCCTTTAATTCTATTTGAATAAACTATTTCGAATAACTCCTTTGAATTAACTCATTTGGATTAACTTGGTTTGATTAACTCATCTTGACTAACTCAACTCGATTAACTCAACTTGATTCACTTACTTGATTAACTCAACTTATTTAACACCTATCGAATAACTAATATTCGATTAATTTATATTCGAATAATTATGTCTGTTTTAACTTTATTTCGAATGGCTAATATTTGATTTAACTCCATTCGCTTGACTCTAGATCGCAGCGATCACAATGGTTACGCCTGATTCCCTCAGGAAACATCCGACCGCCGTAGGCTATCTATAGCCCTGCGAATTACGCTAGCAGTCGTACGAAATGGCAACTCATCCTGAATAACTATGTTTGACTAACTCTATCTCAAATAACTATATTCGATCAACTCTAATTGAATAACTAATATTCAATTAATTCTAATTCGATTAACTATGTTCAGTTAACTCTAATTCGATTAATTCTAACTCTAATCGATTTGCCCTAACTGATTAACTCTAACTGATTAACTCTAACTGATTAACTCCTTTGATTAACTCTACGTTTATTTAGTTTCAAATATCGATGTTGAAATCGATTCTTACTTCTCTATATAAGTCCTGACTTATATATTCTATTTATCCAATGATAAACATTTCATTTATAAAATATTATTTATAAATTTATCTTCTCAATCTATCTGTTGGAATAGATTCTATTTAAAATCTTTGCTTTAAATTCATATCATGTTATACCCGTGTGCGAAGCACGGGTTTAAACCTTTCAAATAAAAAAATTCTCTTTTATACTATTCTATTCACTTTTCAAGTATTCCCTTTTATAATCTATTTATTTACCAAATAAACCCCTTTTTTATAATTCTATTTATTTTATAAAATATTTTCTTTTTATATAAAATCCATTGATTTTATAAGTAAATCCCTTTTTATAATCTAACTATTCCCTTTTCTATTTATTTTTCACATATTTCCTCTTTCTATTCTATTTATTTTTCAAATAAATATCCCTTTTCAATTCTATTTGTAAATAGTTTACAAATATTTCTTTTTCAATTCTATTTGTAAATAGTTTACAAATATTTCTTTTTCAATTCTATTTGTAAATAGTTTATAAATATTTCGTTTTCAATTCTATTTATCTGATTAACAAATAAATATTCCTTTTTAATCTATTTATTTTCTAAATAAATATTTTCTTTTTATAAAATCTTTTGATTTTATAAATATTTCTTTTTCAATATAACATCAAAAAAATTCTTTTTAACATTCCAATATTCCTTATGGTATTTAACATACCATATAACAATGATCGGTATCATTCAACCATACAAAATCAACAACAGATTACATATCACATCATATAACACAATATATGAAAAACAGTCAAATAAATGTTGAGGAACCCAGTTGGATTCCTCCGACCTGTTTCCCTGCATCCACAGATGTTAATCAACATAAATAACACGGATGTGAAGTATTCTGATAAACAGGATTTATATTCGATTTACGATTTATATCTATATCGTTATCTATATTTTCAATCAACTGACTAGCAGTTCAACCAAACAGCCAACACACAGCAATCAACCATTATTTATGAATTCTAAAAACATTTTATAAAAATATAAATTGAGTAGAGTTAGTGAGATTTACTCACATTGGACAATTATCGTTAAATAACGATAATTGGTCATTGATTTGATTCAGGCGTTTAATTTCACCATAAATCCAAATGAGCTCTAATTCACTCCTGATCATTTCCTCGGTATAGCCACCGTCCATACGATCCCAACGCAACTGATGGTTCGCGATTTCGATTCCGTATGACAAAGTTATGATATTTACAAGTTAGTGTACATTTTAAAGAGATTAAACCTGGAATTAATTATGTAAATGGGCTTTACCCTTTCATTTCAGCCCATCACACATTTAAACAGAGCCCACCCATGTTGCCTTCTTCCCCAAATGCTGGACACAGCCCTCCTCCCATTTCCATGGCCATTTCCTCACGTTCCCTTGATCCATTCTCCCTCCACACTTCACCGAAACACATGATTCTCCTTCTCTTCCCTTCCTCTTCCTCCCCAACCCCTTCATCTCCAACTAGTTGCTACCACAAAAATCCCATTTTTAGCCTCCTTCGTTGTTGTACCGTGCATGGTGTGACAAATCTTGGCACCAAATACCACAAAAACTTCACATAACATGCTATTCAACATCCTGAATCCAAAAACAATAACAGAAACGAGCATCGATCCTTGTATTCGCCAATAATCTCAACCCTAGGCTATGGAACCCATACGGTTCGAATTTCCAGCGAATGAAAACTTCACCGAACCTTTCAATGTTTATATCAGATCGAAGAGCATCCCTTAGTGAGTCCAAATATATATGTAAGATGATTTTTAGTATTTGTTTTGATTTGATTTGGTTTTCCTAAGAGGAGGTTTAGTGTCTTTAGGTGGCGGCGTGAGTTTTGGATGCTGGGGAAAATGGGATTAGGGTTAGGAAGGTTAAGGATTATTTATAGGTTGGTTATTTAATTTTTTTATATTGATTTTTAAGCAAACGTTATTTTTATTTGTCTTCTAAAATTCCTGTAATCACACATGACATCCAAAAATCACGAAACTGGACATGCAGCTACAATTCGACATTGCGGACCCAACGAAACTGGTTTCGTCGAATTCCGACTCCGTTTGCTCACACAACGTATTTTTAAAGGTCTAAATACTGACTGTTTTTCACATTAAAAATCCGTACGGCCACACAGTGACCCCAAAAAAACACGAAACTTGGGATCTAGCAAAAATTTGATGTTGAGGATCCAACAAAATTAGTTTCGTCGAATTCCGACTTCGTTTACAAAAGTGGCTATTTTTAAAGCTCTAATTAACCCTTTTAAATATATAAACATATTTAAAAACAATTAAATTAAATATTTATAAATAAATATTACCGTATATATTCACAATAGAATATCATACAGCTCCACTGGGATTTATAACTCGATATTTCAAATCCCAATTAAATCGATATTCGATTTATAATGAAATCCCTTTTATAATTATAAATAAATCGTTACAAATTATAAAGGAATTCCATAGCGACTTTTCGAAATTTTGATTTGGACATAACTCAAAATCTATACAATGAAATCCTGATTTTTCTCTTCCATTAGAAAAATATACTTCACCAGCTCCTAACGTTTCTTGTTTCACAGAAATCCGATTTAAAACGGAACCTGTATATTCAGTTGAAGTTCAAATCACCAAATAGCGAACTGCCACGCCATTTCGAGCTCGATTTTAATTATAATATAATTATACATTCAAACTGCCGTTAAAATAATATATTCGTTATTCTAATTCAATTCTAAACTGAATTAAATATCACAGATGATCCAGTTCACACCATTTTGTGAATTCCACTATTTCTGACTATTTCAGAAATTAAATATATTATTATATTATTTATTTTAATTAATTATTTCACTATAATTTAATTGAACGACCATTTCAATCTCTCAATCCCTATTTATATAATTAAATAAATTAATTATTATATGGTAAAATACGGGTCATTACATTCTTCCCCCTTTAAAATAATTTCGTCCTCGAAATTGCTAAGGTAGAAAACAAACCCTATTAACTAGTACAAATTTATTTGTTTACTTATCAACTTCAATTTCAACTGAACCAATTTAATTTTAATTAAAATATTAATTAATTCCTACTAACGAAAATTTTCAAAAATCCTGAAAATTTTCTAACACCCGAAATTTTCGACAAATTTCGCCAGCACCTCCTTTGTACTGGTCAATAGTTCAAACCCCAACTCGCCTCTCTAGGCCTTCTCCAGTCCAAAAGAAAATCAAATAGCCAAGCGGCTTGCCAAATCGGCCCATAAATCACCAAATCTACACAAAATAAACGTGTACTTTTTGTTGGGCATATCACTACATCCTTTCCATCTGCTACCCTGTCAGCATATACACATGCATTCCCAAACAAAATTCCAATTTTATCCTCAAACCAAATCATTCACGTATCCATGCCAAAATTCCATTTCAAACCAAAGTTCCTTTCTTGATTCCAACTCCTAACTCATCGATTTAATACCATTTTAGATTTCCTATCACATAATTCAAAATCTGATTCTACTTGATATATTATATTCTAATTAAATTTCCAGTTGATTGGTTTCAATTCAATGCATATTTTCTTTCATAAATTTCTATTTAATTTGTTTTTAATTCAAACAATCTATCTTATGGGAGTTTTTAAATAGCTTAGCTTTTTCTAAAGTCAATCATTTCCTTTCAGGGTTCAAAACAACTTCCTTTCTCAAAACAATTTCAAAAACAATTTCTTTGGTACTAATCCGTCACTTAGAACTCGAAAATGAACACTGATGATGTGGCCAACATCATTAGAGTTATTTCCCAGCTATCGAAGTGAGTTCAATACTATATCACCTTTCAAAACCATTTCTAAACACTTCCATTTGAAATACATTTCAAAATACCATTTATAATGCATTAAAACAATTTAAAATCTCCCAGGATTTTAAAATTCCCTTATATCCAATCCATATTTATTTACAACCACTTATTCAAATTTCTAGGGTTTTAATTTCAATTCTGATTTAAATTCAGATTTAATTCACTCCGTAAAACTTATACGAATCCTTCTTGGTTATATATATAACCATTTAATTTATAATCTTACTTGATTATAATAACAACTAATATATCTAATATATTATAATTCCAATGTATATATTTTCTCTGTATCAAAATATACTTTGGGTAAAATTATTTTTATTTACCCTCTTTTCAAAACATATCGTGTCGACCCATCGTATTCGACTGTTTAGAAACCCATACCGATACAATGGATCAAACTGATCGACCAGAACTCATAAACAACTCAACCAATGAATCTCCACAATATAAAATGATCTTTATATCAAATAAAAAATACGTTCACTCGTATATATACACTCAAACTCAATCTAGGGTATTACTAACCCCATCTCTACTGAGTCACGCCACAGAGCCAAGGTAATCACTCAACCTTCAGCTCTGATACCACTGTAACGAACTGGGATTTTCACTCCGAAAATCAACACAAAACTACCATGTTGACTATTCAAACATCGGAAATACCTGATCATTAATAGAAAGAAGTTAGAGGGTGAGAATAGATAAGATATAAAGTTTGAGTAGAAGAAGAAGAAGATCATCACAGCACAGAATCAGAGTAATACGAATCTCACAGCGGAACGAATAAAATATAATATATAACATAACTTTGCAATAAAACGGTATATATATAATAACATTATCAGAGTACAACACTTACACACAGCGGAGATAACAACAACTATATAATCCTGAAGCCTCCTAATTCAAGCTTTTCCAAATATATCTGTAAAGACCTGAACTACTTGACTGCCCGTACAAATTTGGGCACCCAAGAGTTTAGGGAAAACAAAACAAAATAAACTCTGGGTCAGTCATGGGACCGGTGTGAGTAAACTCAAATCATTTGGTTTAACTTTTAAAAATCCTTTTCAAAAGAAAAGACAATCGTAAGACCAATCCACACATAAACACGGACGGTTTTTACCTTACGATAACCCAAAACAGTTTTTGGAAAACCAATATTTCTTTGATATTATAATAATGTCTAATCACAAGTAATTAGAATCTAGCAGAACTCTTGCATCTCACGTTCCACATATATAGTATACAAACAAAACCGTGGGCGCTTATTGGAGATTGGATTCCAACTATAACAAGGTATGGGACCACCTGCCGATAGTGTATCTCTAGAGGCGAATACACTGGGTTCAACAAGAACGTCTTGCAACCCGACCCACACATGACCGACCACTCATTTCGCTTGAGTGTATCAAATGTATATCACCAACGGTTGGGAGCTACCCACCGTTTCCCGAAAAGGGACAGCATCGATAATAGTTAAAAGAATGAAATGGATTTTCTCTAGATAAGTGATATACACCCTAATGGCAGCGACCCACTTAGCCATGCTGCCTGCTCGATTTTTGTCATTTCCCGGTTGATGAGGCTTGAGGTCATAACGTATCTCTGATACACCTGACCACCATTTACTTTAAATGCCACATCGTCATACCCGTCAAATCACAAATTGATTACTCCAAAAATACCACGGGTATAAAGCTAAGAGAAACGAATTCCTCCGCCACCAAACGTAAGTACGTTTGAAGAGATCAACTTACGCGATCCGTTAGATATACTCTGTCAGACATTCGTCCATTCGCGTTGTCCTGGGACTGGACAAACCGAAGGCACTATTCTGTAAACAGGATAGCCCTTGTATAACTCCGTCTTCAATTATTTTCATCATATTTGATCGCAACGCTAACGTCCATACAGAGTGGTTTTCAGAAAATGAATCTGATCCCGGTCTCTCCGTATTGACGACGGAAAAATGGTCAGAACTTCGATAGTCTGTGATTTAACTATCAAAGAAAAATAAGTGTACAATCAATGATCTTATTTCCAGATAGAAATTCGATCGATCAATCAACATTCAACATTTATCTCCTTTAATTTAATTTATCATTAATGTATTCATTTCCCCTTTCTATTTATTTGTAAATTCTTATTTTCTAAATTTAGAAAATGTACTTTATTAATCATTTGAAAACATCTCCATATTTACTTCCCTTTCTTGTTTTCTATATTAGAAAACATTTCTGATTCTTTTATTTGGAAAACATTTCCAAAACTCCTTCATTTGATTTAAACAGATGTTTAAATAAAACATCACTAAGCCAATTCAAACCATTACACTCATTAACTAGATTCACTTAACCAACCTTCACTATCGAACCTTACGGATCCCTTAGTTAAAAACGAAGTCAATCAAGTTGGGGTATAATTACCTCTCAAACCTCAACTGAACAACATTTCTAACCTCGAAATAGACAAAGTTCACCCTTTTAAATCTTTTAACCAACTTCCTTACTTAACTCAGATTCTATTTATGAATCCACTTCTTTATTTTAAAACATTGATTATAACTATTGCGTTATAATCCCTTCTTCATAAATATCTAATTTCAAAATATAACTTTTATTCCATAATTTTACTAAATAACCAAACCACTAATCTATTAATAAATAAGTAAATCTTGATTAAACCGGAAAGTAAATATGACTTTCCTGAATTTGATATAATCGAATTCAATGTATAATTCTCTTTTGAAAAATCTCTATACGATAACTCCTTTTCGAATAAACTATATTCGATAACTCTTTCTTCGAATAACTATATTCGATAATCTCTCTTCGAATGATTTACATTCGATTAACTTTCTACGAATGATTTACATTCGATTAATTTTCTACGAATGATTTACATTCGATTAATTTCCTTTCGAATAAACTATTTCGAATAACTCCTTTAATTCAATTCGAATAAACTATTTCGAATAACTCCTTTAATTCTATTCGAATAAACTATTTCGAATAACTCCTTTGAATTAACTCATTTGGATTAACTTGGTTTGATTAACTCATCTTGACTAACTCAACTCGATTAACTCAACTTGATTCACTTACTTGATTAACTCAACTTATTTAACTCCTATCGAATAACTAATATTCGATTAATTTATATTCGAATAACTATGTCTGTTTTAACTTTATTTCAAATGGCTAATATTCGATTTAACTCCATTCGCTTGACTCTACATCGTAGCGATCACAATGGTTACGCCAGATTCCCTCAGGAAACATCCGACCGCCGTAGGCTATCTATAGCCCTGCGAATTACGCTAGCAGTCGTACGAAATGGCGACTCATCCTGAATAACTATGTTTGACTAACTCTATCTCAAATAACTATATTCGATCAACTCTAATTGAATAACTAATATTCAATTAATTCTAATTCGATTAACTATGTTCAGTTAACTCTAATTCGATTAATTCTAACTCTAATCGATTTGCTCTAACTGATTAATTCTAACTGATTAACTCCTTTGATTAACTCTACATTTATTTAGTTTCAAATATCGATGTTGAAATCGATTCTTACTTCTCTATATAAGTCCTGACTTATATATTCTATTTATCCAATGATAAACATTTCATTTATAAAATATTTTGTATAAATTTATCTTCTCAATCTATCTGTTGGAATAGATTCTATTTAAAATCTTTGCTTTAAATTCATATCATGTTATACCCGTGTGCGAAGCACGGGTTTAAACCTTTCAAATAAAAAATTCTCTTTTATACTATTCTATTCACTTTTCAGGTATTCCCTTTTATAATCTATTTATTTACCAAATAAACCCCTTTTTGATAATTCTATTTATTTTATAAAATATTTTCTTTTTATATAAAATCCATTGATTTTATAAGTAAATCCCTTTTTATAATCTAACTATTCCCTTTTCTATTTATTTTTCACATATTTCCTCTTTCTATTCTATTTATTTTTCAAATAAATATCCCTTTTCAATTCTATTTGTAAATAGTTTACAAATATTTCTTTTTCAATTCTATTTGTAAATAGTTTACAAATATTTCTTTTTCAATCCTATTTGTAAATAGTTTATAAATATTTCTTTTCCAATTCTATATATCTGATTAACAAATAAATATTCCTTTTTAATCTATTTATTTTCTAAATAAATATTTTCTTTTTATAAAATCTTTTGATTTTATAAATATTTCTTTTTTAATATAATATTAAAAAAAATCTTTTTAACATTCCGATATTCCTTATGGTATTTAACATACCATATAACAATGATCGATATCATTCAACCATACAAAATCAACAACATATTTCATATCACATCATATAACACAATATATGAAAAACAGTAAAATAAATGTTGAGGAACCCAGTTGGATTCCTCCGACCTGTTTCCCTGCATCCACAGATGTTAATCAACATAAATAACACGAATGTGAAGTATTCTGATAAACAGGATTTATATTCGATTTACGATTTATATCTATATCGTTATCTATATTTTCAATCAACTGACTAGCAGTTCAACCAAACAGCCAACACAAAACAATCAACCTTTATTTATGAATTCTAAAAACATTTTATAAAAATATAAATTGAGTAGAGTTAGTGAGATTTACTCACATTGGACGGTTATCGTTAAATAACGATAATTGGTCATTGATTTGATTCAGGCGTTTAATTTCACCATAAATCCAAATGAGCTCTAATTCACTCCCGCTCAGTTCCACGGTGTAGCCACCGTCCATACGATCCCAATGCAACTGACGGTTCGCGATTTCGATTCCGTATGACAAAGTTATGATATTTACAAGTTAGTGTACATTTTAAATAGATTAAACATGGAATTAATTATGTAAATGGGCTTTACCCTTTCATTTCAGCCCATCACCCATTTGAACACAACCCACCCATGTTGCCTTCTTCCCCAAACGCTGGACACAGCCCTCCTCCCATTTCCATGGCCAATTCCTCACGTTCCCTTGATCCATTCTCCCTCCACACTTCACCGAATCACTTGAAACTACCACCATTCTCCTTCTCTTCCCTTCCTCCCCAACCCCTTCATCTCCAACTAGGTGCCACCATAAAAATCCCATTTTTAGCCTCCTCCACTGCTGTACCGTGCATGGTGCGACACCTCTTGGCACTAAATACCACAAAAACTTCACATAACATGCTATTCAACCTCCTGAATCCAAAAACAATAACAGAAACGCGCATCGATCCTTGTATTGGCCAATAATCTCAACCCTAGGCTATTGAACCCACACAGTTTGAATTTCCAGCGAATGAAAACTTCACCGAACCTTTCAATGTTTATATTAGATCGAAGAGCATCTCTTAGTGAGTCCAAATATATATGTAAGATGATTTTTAGTATTTGTTTTGATTTGATTTGGTTTTCCTAAGAGGAGGTTTAGTGTCTTTAGGTGGCGGTGTGAGTTTTGGATGCTGGGGAAAATGGGATTAGGGTTAGGAAGGTTAAGGATTATTTATAGGTAGGTTATTTGATTTTTTTATTAACTTTTATATTGATTTTTAAGCAAATGTTTTTTTTATTTGTCTTCTAAAATTCCTGTAATCACACATGACATCCAAAAATCACGAAACTGGACATGCAACTACAATTCGACATTGCGGACCCAAAGAAACTGGTTTCATCCAATTCCGACTCCGTTTGCTCACACAGCATATTTTTAAAGGTCGAAATACTGACTGTTTTTCACATTAAAAATCCGTACGGCCACACAGTGACCCCAAAAAACACGAAACTTGGGATCTAGCAAAAATTTGATGTTGCGGATCCAACAAAATTAGTTTCATCGAATTCCGACTTCGTTAGCAAAAGTGGCTATTTTTAAAGCTCTAATTAACCCTTTTATATATATAAATATATTTAAGAACAATTAAATTAAATATTTATAAATAAATATTATCGTATATATTCACAATAGAATATCATACAGCTTCACTGGGATTTATAACTTGATATTTCAAATCCCGATTAAATCGATATTCAATTTATAATGAAATCCCTTTTATATTTATAAATAAATCGTTATAAATTATAAAGGAATTCCATAACGATTTTTCGAAATTTTGATTTGGACATAACTCAAAATCTAAACAATGAAATCCTGATTTTTCTCTTCCATTAGAAAAATATACTTCACCAGCTCCTAACGCATCTTGTTTCACAGAAATCCAATTTAAAACGGACCCTGTATATTCAGTTGAAGTTCATATCACCAAATAGTGAACTGCCGCGCCATTTCGAGCTCGATTTTAATTATAATATAATTATACGTTCAAACCGCAGTTAAAATAATATATTCGTTATTCTAATTCAATTCTAAACTGAATTAAATATCACAGATGATCCAATTCACACCATTTTGTGAATTCCACTATTTCTGACTATTTCAGGAATTAAATATATTATTATATTATTAATTTTAATTAATTATTTCACTATAATTTAATTCAACGACCGTTTCAATCCCTCAATCCCTATTTATATAATTAAATGAATTAATTATTATATGGTAAAATATGGGTCGTTACATTGTCTTTTACCTAGAGTAGTACCTTTGCCAATATGTATTATATTTGTAGTCTCACCATTGCCCATATTTAAATTTTTCATACCTGAGTAATTTTTGCTTCCAATGTTCAAATTATGAAGATTATTAGTAATATGATGGGTTGCACCTGAGTCTGGATACCATTCCTCAAAATTACTTTCATTACCCTTATCTGCATCATTGTTGTTTTGACTGTCATTGTTGCCTTTGCTTGAGTTTATTGTAGCAAAAATTGCCTGTGCTCCTTTCTGAGAAAAACAACCTTGACTGTTTTGAGAACTATTATCTGAATTGCGCCTAATGTAACATTTATTTGCCATATGACCAAATTTTTGACAAATTTGACATTTTACACGATAGTTATTATTCCATCGGCCTCTTCCACGACCTCGCTAAGGCTGGAAATCCCCTTTTTGTGCTTGAAAACCTCCTCTTTGTGGTTGAAATTCTCCTTGAAAACCTCCTCTTTGTGATTGAAAACCTCTTGAATAATGATTTTCTTGTCTGTTTGAATCATTATTGTAGTTATTTCCTAGTTGATTATTTTTAGCTGTTGCATAGTTGACAAAAAAATCACCTTCTATGGTTTTTCTTTGTTCAATCCTTCCTTCATGAGCAAGTAGAGAAGATCTAACAAACTGCAAATTAGATAATGTTTGTTGAGTAGCAATAACGGTTATTAATGAGTCATATTCCTCATCAAGTCCACTAGTGGTAAACAATATTTGCTCACTATCACTTATCTTATGCCCAACTGCATTTAATTTATCACAAGTATTTTTAATTTTGCCTAAATATTCTTTCATACTCATGCCTTCTTTTCTGGAGCTTTGTAAATCCCTTCTATACTGCATTACCCTTGCTGTAGACTGAGAACTAAAAATTTGCTCAATAGATGATCATACTTCACGAGAACTAGTACATCCTACTATCTGTGATAACAAATTTGAATTTATAGATGACAAGCCGTGATGATAATTGATTATCTTGCTTTTGATATCTAATATAGTATGGATTTGAAATAATGCTACCGTCTTGATTCAAACTCATGCCTGGTGGTATTGTTATGGTTCCATTAATGTATTACAATAGTCCATAACCTTTTAAAGCAATTTCAACTTTATATTTCCATAATATATAATTGTCTTCATCAAGAGATGGGGTAATAATTTGGCTTTTGGGTTTTATTAGTCTGGGGTGTTTGGTGGTGGATCAGCACTTGTGTTGATCGTAACTGTAGATGTGACTTTATTATTGTGACGGCCCGCCCCGCACCAACCGACACTTACTCCAAAAGTGCGTTGTACACATGTCCAGTTAGCACGGAACGGGTCGTGAGAAGGAAAGGGAAGAAGGAAATGAACATACAAAGAACCTGTAGAATGTCTCACAACGCATAGAATAAAATATAATAATAACATACTTGACATAAAACAGGAGAGACAGTGCATAAGCTGAAAACCAGAACTAAACATCATAGCAGCGGAAATCCAAAATACAGCTTATTACAACTTTCAAACTGTCTCGAAGCAAAAGTAAGATAAAGGAGGTACACTACTAATGCCCAAGTAGCGACCACCAACGACACAGGGAGAATGTGTATATATATATCATACGTGGAAGAAATAAATATTCTACAATCCTATGATGTGTAGAATACGGGTCGTTACAATTATCATTGGCCATAGTTGAACAGAAAAAAGAATAAGCGAGGCAAAAGTAGGAAATTGCAGCCAATGTAAAAAAAATGCAAAAGACGAAGAGCAATAATAAGGTATATAATGTATGTCTGGCACGCAATATCAGATCTTGTAGCCGCCTTTGTGCTTGGCAAGTCAAGACTGATATTTGTAGTCGCGATGATCCAAAATAATCAAGAGTTGGATGTCCCTTCAGTGAGATCTCCGGTGATGAAAAAACTGAGGAGACAAATAAAATAGGGGATTGTTAAAGGGACTCCACATTTGGTTAAGGGGAGGATAATTTTAAGTGGACTCCAATTTAATATATTTTTGTTAAGGGGAGGTCTTGAAACACCCCACCTCCGTTAAGGTCACTCACAAAGGGAATGCCTTAATTTTGGTGGAGGTTTATAAGTAAAAGACACAGATAAAACACAAGACAGATATAAACACATATAAATAAGCAGCGGAAAAACCAACAGACTTTTATTATCATAAATACGTGTTCATACAGAACATTTCCAACATTGTCTCAAAACAAACTTCCAATTATGTCCACCATTTCTTTCTTAATGTACATTTACTATTATTTGTCAATCCATATAAATACGTACGCATTAGATACATCTCCCCTTTACACATTTATTATTATTTTTGTATGCACATTAGATACATCTCCCCTTTACACATTTATTATTATTCTTGTATGCACATTAGATACATCTCCCCTTTACACATTTATTATTATTCCTGTATGCACATTAGATACATCTCCCCTTTACACATTTATTTTTGTATTAGCAACTTTAGTGTTAACAGAAATACGGGGTGTTACATTCTCCCCTCCTTAAAGGATTTCGTCCCCGAAATCTCCAAGTCTAGGAGAACATATTTCCTACCATCCAAATGTCCATCTACTCAATCATCAAACACGAGCGTCCATTGTCCTTAAAAGACTTCTAATGCTTCATGATCATATGCATCGTATGTGTACATGTCCTTATCTAATGCAAAAATCAGGCGGTCTACTGATTCAGTTGACCTCCTTAATGCAAATTATGTAAGTGTCATGAATCCATTATGTATGCAAACTTTTTCCTATTCATAATTCTACATGAGTGCGCAATCATTCAAACAAATGCGACATCCATATGACAACATATTAAGCTTCGACCATATATAAACATAAACACATATATGCATATGCAATATGAAGTGACTGAGCCGATCTAAAACCCTATATTGTGTGTGTATATGCATCCACGAGCAACCACTAGCAAACATTTGCAACCACTTGCAACCATCATCCATAACATGTTTCAATTACATGTTTACATCCAAAGGGGTTTCCACCTAAGGATAAAAGGGTAAGGTCGGGGAGATATACCTAAAAAGATAGATACTAACATGACTTTAAGGAAAAAGAGAGATCAAAAATGTACCCTCAAAAAGAAAAGGGTAGGCTGCGCATATTCTATCCTCAGTTTCCCAAGTCGCGTCTTCCTCGGCGTCGCTCCACTGAACTTTGACGAGTTTGACTTCGCATTTGCGTAGCTTTTTCACTTCAGTTCCTAAGATGTGAGTTATAACTTTCCTCACAGTTGCTTCGCGTTCTACTTCAGCTTCTTCTAGAATGTTTGGCTCTACCACTTCCGCTGACTCATGTAGATACTTCCGGAGGTGAGAAACATGAAAGACGTTGTGAACTCCGGCCAGTCTCTCGGGTAACTCTAACCTGTAGGCCATCTTACCAATCTTCTCGATGATAGGAAACGGCCCTACAAATCTTAGTGCTAGCTTCCCTGTGGATCCAAAGCGAACGACGTTCCTTAAAGGAGATACCTTAAGGAAAACCCTGTCCCCAACCTCAAATTCAAGGTCGGTCCTTCTCTTGTCTGCGTAGGATTTTTGTCTGTCTTTGGCTATCTTCATTCTTCTCCGTATTAAGTCTACTTTCTCTGAAGTCTCTCGGATCATATCTGGTCCAAGTATGAGCTTGTCAGTAGACTCCCACCAACAAGTGGGCGATAGGCACGGTCTTCCATATAAAGCTTCAAAGGGCGCCATCCCGATGGTGGCTTGGTAGCTGTTGTTGTAGGCAAATTCCACCAAAGGAAGATGGTCCTCCCAAGTCCCTCCAAAGTCAAGGACGCAAAGTCTCAAAAGGTCTTCCAAAATCCTATTCACCCTTTCCGTCTGACCATCGGTTTGGGGGTGATAGGTCGTGCTCAAACATAACTGTGTGCCTACAGCTTCTTGCAGACTCCGCCAAAACTCGCTTGTGAAGATAGGATCTCTGTCGCTAATAATGCTGGATGGTATTCCATGGAGTCGAACTATCTCCTTAAGATAAAGAGATGCTAGAGACGAGGCAGTCCTTCTACTCTTGACAGGTAAAAAGTGGGCGCTTTTAGGAAGCCTATCCACTATTACCCAAATGCTAGTGTTGCCTCTTCTAGACCTAGGCAGCCCATCAATGAAGTCCATTGAAATGCTATCCCACTTCCACTGTGGGACCTCTAGAGGATGGAGCAGACTACGAGGCTTCTTCTGCTCCGCCTTGACTTGTTGGCAAATCATGCACTTAGAAACAAAATCTGCCACGTCCTTCTTCATGCCACTCCAAAAGAAAACTCTCTTTAAGTCCTTGTACATTTTGTCCCCGCCTGGATGTATTGTCATCTTGGAATGATGTGCCTCCTCAAGAACTTTCTTCACCAACTCCTTTGCCTGTGGGACGCATAGTCTTCCATCCCGTCTTAACCACCCTTTGTCGTCGATGGTGTATCTATCGAGGTGACCAGAAGTCTCACCCCTAACGAGCTTATCAACCACTTCTACAAGCTGAGGGTCTTCTCGTTGTGCGGTCCCTATTGAGTCTAAGAGAGTGGGCCGCACTTCTAACGATGCTAACAAACCGGGTACAAAATCAGAGGAGGGCCTAAAGTCAAAACTGGCTATAAACTCTAGGCTTCGCCTTTCAACAAATAGCGGGCTCAACGTTAGCTTCTTACTACTCAAGGCATCTGCGACTACGTTGCCCTTGCCAAGAGTGTAGGAAATCTCGAAATCATATGAGGCAAGAAACTCCATCCACCTTTGTTGCCTTAAGTTAAGGTCCTTCTGCGAGAAGAGATACTTCAAAGATTTATGGTCAGTATACAGTTCAAATTTCTCACCTAGGAGATAGTGGCGCCAAGACTTAAGCGCAAAGACGATGTCGGCCAACTCAAGGTCGTGGGTTGGGTAGTTCCTTTCATGAACTTTCAACTGTCTTCCGCCATAAGCTACTACCCTTCCTTCTTGCATTAGGACAGCGCCTAGTCCTGTCCCGCATGCATCCGTGTATACTGTAAACATTTTGCTTCCATCCGGCAAGGTCAGAACTAAGGCTGTTGTAAGAGCCCTTTTTAAGCGTTGGAAAGCAAACTCGCAATCCAAATCCCAAGAGAAAACTAGATTCTTCTTTGTTAGATTTGTAAGAGGAGCTGAGATTTTTGCAAAATCTCTGATGAACTTCCGATAAAAGCTTGCAAGCCCGAGGAGGCTTCGGACCTCGGTTGCATTCCTTGGTGCCTTCCAATCTTGCACCGCTACTACTTTTGCGGGGTCTACAGCTAACCCCTCTTTGGACACTATATGCCTAAGAAATCTCACTTCTTCTCTCCAAAAGTGGCACTTGGAGAATTTAGCTTTTAACTGATGTGTTCTAAGAGTCTCCATGATTGCCTTTAGGTGCTGAGCATGCTCTTCCTCATTTTTTGAGAAGATCAAAATATCGTCTACGAAGACCACCACGAATTTATTGAGGAAATCTCTGAACACCCTACTCATTAGGTCCACGAAGTAAGCGGGTGCGTTTGTCAAGCCAAAAAGCATGACAAGCCACTCAAAGAATTCGTCTGGGGTTCTGAAAGCTGTCTTATCGATGCTATCATCAGCTACCCTTAGCTGATGAAATCCGGTCGCCAAATCAAGTTGGGAGAAAACCGACGCTCCTACAAGCTGGTCAAACAAATCGTCAATTCTGGGGAGAGGGTGCCTATTCTTTTTAGTCAGCTTGTTTAGCTCCCTATAGTCAACACATAGACGGAGTGAACCATCCACCTTTGTTGCGAACACCACTGGAGCGCCCCATTCTGAAATGCTCCGCCTAATGAACCCCTTTTCTAAAAGCTCTTTAATCTGCTTACTGAGCTCTTTCCTTTCCCTAGGAGCCATATGCCTAACAGGCAAAGCAACGGGCTTCGCATTGTCAACAAGATAGATGCGGAAGTCTATTTCCCGTTTCGGAGGTAAGCCCTTCACCTCATCAAAGACATCCGAATATTCTCGGACCACCTTAACTAACTGCAAATTCTCAACAGAAGTGTCAAGCGATTCAAGATAACTAAGCATAACCACATTCGAGGGATTACAAGTAATTTCCAGAGTGTTACCGAGTTGGGTTAAGAGCCTAACCACTCTTTTCTCACAATCAAGGATGGCACCATTACTGGATAGCCAGTCCATGCCCAAAATCAATCCATACCCCGAGAAGCCCAAAACAAAGGTACTACATCTAAATTCTACACTTAGAATAGAGATTTTCAAATTCATACAGATCATTGACAAATAAGCTGGGCCTCCAATTGGACTGGAGACAACCAAGGGATCCTCTACCATACTAGTTTCTAGGTGCAGAGATTCTACTAAAGCAGATGAAATAAAGGAGTGTGATGCACCAGAATCAAATAAAGTGCGAACTGGGTGATCATAAAGATAAACTACACTTTCTACATAAGTATTTCTACCTCGCTGTTGCAGAGGAGGTGCCTCTAGTGCATGAACTTGTCCACCCGAAGTGGATGCAGCTTTCTGCGCCTGCCCTCGCCTCTTAGGGCAGTCCTTAGCTATGTGTCATGTTTCTCCACAATGAAAGCAACCACCATTCATCTTTGCCTTCTTCTTCCTGCAGTCTTTCGCCACATGTCCAACCACACCACAGAAATTACACTTTCTTGTTTCGCGAGCTTTGTTGTTTTTCCCGCCCTTCTTAAAGTCTGTTTTCTTAGGATGTAAAGCTTCTTTCTTTCCCTGAGACCCTTCCGCCTTTGTCTCCTTCTTGCCTTTATCCTCCTCATGTAGTAACGCCATCTGTACCAGCCTTTCATATGTAGCTCCCATAGGTATATGGGTCATGGCCAGGCTATGAAGCGGCTCATTCAGTCCCTTGACAAAGCGGAGAGCCTTCTTGTGTTGGGTGTTGACTAGGTCTAGTCCGAACCTAGCCAGCTGATCAAACTGGTTGACGTACTCTTTGACGGTCATACTTCCTTGCTTAAGGGATAGGAACCTCTCCATTTGAAGACTTCTCTCAGCTTCTGAAAGGAACTTCAGCTCAAATCTAAATCTGAAATCTTCCAACGTTTCTACTGGTCTTTCTGCATTGGTGACTTCCCACCAGTAGGAAGCCTCTCCTTTGAGCAACCACACTGCCAGTCTTACCTTCTGCCTGTCTTCTACCTCGAAGATAACGAAAAGATCTTCGGTCTCTTTCAGCCAGTTCCTGGCTGCTACGAAGGACTCGGTTCCATGAAAGTCTTTCCCACCCATAGCTTTAAAATCTCTACAAGTCTTGGCAAAAGCATTTCCTCTCGGAGGAGGAGGAGGAGAGGAGGGGGAATTTCAGCAACTGGGGGAGGAGGAGGAGGAATTACTGCAGCCGGGGGAGGAAAATTCGTTGGGCCCGCCTCATTGGCCCTAGCTTCCAAGTACCTTCTAAACCAACCAGGTACAGTCACACCTTCTGGAAGGTTAAATTCTCCCGACATGCTGAAACGAAAAAGGAAAGATTCAAAACGAAGGATATATAATTCACATGGCTTTGGGGGATTATGCCTTTCTAAAACTATAAAACAATTCTTTTTCTTGAAAAATGCTTCTTTAAATTTTAATTTGAATATAGTTTCAAAAACTTTTTATCTGGTCTGGTAAACCTATGCTCTGATACCAAGTGAAACACCCCACCTCCGTTAAGGTCACTCACAAAGGGAATGCCTTAATTTTGGTGGAGGTTTATAAGTAAAAGACACAGATAAAACATAAGACAGATATAAACACATATAAATAAGCAGCGGAAAAACCAACAGACTTTTATTATCATAAATACGTGTTCATACAGAACATTGTCTCAAAACAAACTACCAATTATTACAACCATAATACTGTCTTGATTTTAAAAGTTAAAGAAGCATGAAACATAAATAAAGCTGCATAATCCCCATAAATGATATCCAAAGCCATGGTCCAAATGAAAGAAATCCAAGCAATACATTCTCTCTCTTCAAGCTGGATGAAAACTGACTAAGCTGCGGTGTTTCCTCCCTGTGGACCTGGGGGGGGGGGGGGACAGAAGAAAAGAAGACGAAAGGAAAATGGGTCAGACATAAGTCTGGTAAGTCTAGCTAGATTCCTTGAATGTTAATAATAAAAAGATCATGACTTGCATAAAGTGAGAACATGACGATATCAGGATAATAGACTATCCTAGAACTAGATAAGGTGTCCTAAAACGAACATCCCTTCGCACCCTATTTTAAATCTCTATCTCTGCACCTACTAATTCTTATACCAACAGGCACCCCGTGATTGGGGTGAAGTGATCCCTTTCTCTTTCTTTAAAAGATCGGCTCCTACTCGTATATTCACATGTGTCCTACGGCCCTATATGGTAGATACCTATGCTGGTCCCACCATGGGGTGTATCAAGTCCCATGGTGGCGGCCCCAACACAATTCTAGCATGCATAGGGTATACTACTGATGCTCCAGTGCCCTGACTTGTCTGCTTCAGAGTGTGTGCACGCCCGCACTCTGTTAGAACCCACACTGTGCACTAGCCGCCGTCGCTTTTGACCGCTTACAATCAGCCCAGTAATCGTGCCCCACCCTGCCTAGTTCAGGGTACCATGATACCTAATTGGGTTACTGCTGAAACGGGTCCCCGTTACTAGGTTTTCTATTCAAACATGTTAAGTGGTTAAGTGTCTGAATGAACCTAACCCCCACCCATCCAAATTATTTAACATGTTGAATTTGGTTAAGTATTTATTAAATTGACTTAACCCTATCAGTCCTAACTCAGCTCTAATTGTCTTATTAGAGCACCAACCTCTCAGATTAGACAGATATTGTTGTGGCTGCCTGTATGCCGGTTGGGTCTGGGCAGTCTTACGCCACAACTCAGTTTAACCTCGGGTCTTTATTGGGCCCCATGCCTTAACCTCTCACATTGGATAGCTATTGTTGTGACAACTGGACAGCCGGGCGGGTCCGGGCAGGTTTACGTCACAACTCAATCCAACCTCGGGTTAAGCGCGTTCGTATTTTCTAATTTACATTTTAATTATGTAAATTACTCAAATTCAAATTACTGTCACATTCATTTCCAATTAATCTCATTAATTAAGGTAATTAATGCCTTTTTATGCCATAAATCACTTATGTGATTAATGACCAATATGTAAATTAGAAAATATTCAAATTACTGTCACATTCATTTCCAATTCATTAATTAAGGTAATTAATGCCTTTTTATGCCATAAATCACTTATGTGATTAATGACCAATTTATGGCAAGTTTTCCTAAAATTATCATTTTAACCCAACGTTACCCCGTCCAATATTATGCTAACCATCTCAGCCTAATTTACGTTCGCATGATTTTTGGTGTAAAGTATTAGGCTAAAAACTTAGCCTAATTTAATATACGCAAATTGGCATAAATTAGCATAAACATGACAAGGGTATAACTTTGGTATTGATGGCATAATCAATATGAACATAATAGGGTGTACTTGCAAAATAACTAACATGAACATTTTAGGGGTGAACTTGCAAAATAACTAACATGAACATTATAATGTCATAGGTACAAACTTGCAAAAAGACTAACATAAACATTATAATGTCATAGGTATGAACTTGCACTTATAGGCTAACTCAACATATATGTGTTTTTAACATAGGCCATATTAACAACATACATGAGAATTAGCAATATGAACTAATCCATATACATATGTTAATTTGCAACATAGGCAAATCAACATACGTATATGTGAGTTAGCAACATGGGCTAATCAACATACACATGTGTTAATTCGTAAAATAGATTTAAACATACTTGCAAATTAATCCCAACATATGATAAGTGTGAACATGGCATAAGTTTTGCATAAACATGAACATATAGATTTGACAATTGGTCGCATAACTTCACTACATAAACTTGCATAATAAACTACACAATTCTCATAAGATGTTACAATCCAAGTCCATGCTTATACAAATAATCTAATCCAATAATCCCAAATTTAACATGATAATAGAATCAAGTCACTGGCATAGATTAATGTTATAAAACATAATAAGCATCATACTTAATAATTCTCAATTCAACATGATAATAGAATCAAATCACAAACGTATATTAATAACATAACGAGTATCGTACTATTATCATTTCATCGCAACACATGATATTCATATTAATTCGCATTCTAAAAATGTAGCTAAACTTACAATCGTAGACGGTCTTGTTTTCTGAGTTCTGAAATTCTGAATTTGCAAAGCTTTCCTTTGGGAAGACGTTGCTTTGATTCTAATTTGTTGTTGCTTTTTAATCTTTTAATTTGTATTCGTTATGTTGTTCGTCTCTTTCAAGTGGAGGCTCCCTCTAGTTCTCAGCAGACAGCATGGTGGCTCCAATTCTTATTCTTTTTTTTTTTTGTGAATTTTTAGTTTGAGACCTAGGGTCTTTTTATAGAGTTGCAAGTTAATTTGAGCCGTCGATGAAGCTAGGGTTAACCAGAGCCGTCCGTTGTAAAGAGAAGCCAATTGTGTCCACCATTTCTTTCTTAATGTACATTTACTATTATTTGTCAATTCATATAAATACGTACGCATTAGATACATCTCCCCTTTACACATTTATTATTATTTTTGTATGACATTAGATACATCTCCCCTTTACACATTTATTATTATTCTTGTATGCACATTAGATACATCTCCCCTTTACACATTTATTATTATTCTTGTATGCACATTAGATACATCTCCCCTTTACACATTTATTTTTGTATTAACAACTTTAGTGTTAACAGAAATACAGGGTGTTACAGGTCTGGTTAATTTTTAAAAAAAAGAAAAGGAGACCTAACTACCCCTGGCTCGTGACTTATGTTAGACCGTAATTTATTAAATTCAGCGCAAGTAACAAACGTGAAAATTACTAAATATTTCAATGGCAATTTCTATTTATACACCGCAAATTACTTTACCGAAACCATTAAAAAATATATTAAATTAAAGATAAAATTACCCTTATTAAAAAATAACCAAAATAAAACTAAATAATAAAAGTTTCATATGTCCACATCATATATAATCGTTAAAATTCTTTTATAAAATTACTGAAATTTCTATATGTTATCAAGTGAATTTAATTTAACTTCTATTGAAGCGTTAAATTTTATTCACATTCTTTCTTGTTATATTCATGTATAATCAGTTCTAACATCATGCACTCCAAATTAGTCACAACAATAAATTTACAAATGAAGTACTAAAATTAATATGGTTCATTGTGTACTAAGTTCTTAATTTTTTTTACTATATTTAAATCGATTTTTAATTTAAAATCAAAATTTAAGTAGATTAATATTTTATTATTCAAAATTTAAAGTTAATTTTTATTATATGAATAAAATAAATATAAATCCAATTAAGGATTTGAATTTTAGTTGCAAAAGTGAATTCATTGATTTTAGAAATCAATATTCCTTAGTTTGATCAATGCACGTCTGAAAGATACTGGATAAGAAACTTATTTTGTTCTATTCAGGCTTGAGGATAGTTTAGTAATATATATGTTGTATACTAAGCAAAAAGTGGTGTATATGATTTAAAAAAAAAAGACTGGTGTATCTAATGAAATTTAAGATGTACAAACAGAATTTGCCTATTTCAATTACACAAATCCGATACAGCATATTAGACCAAATTTTTTGTTCCTGAGTTTATTTTAAATTAATCATACCAATTCCAATATGAATTTACAATTAATTACCTGATCCGAATGCTCACCACACACAAAACTTTCTTGTATCCGATTACATTAACTATCTTCATTTTTATTTTTATGTGCAACATTAAACTGTAGGCATTAATTAAGGTTTATGGTCTAAATTAATGAGAATTATAGGGGTTAATATCGGAATTTTAATTTATATATTTAAGAGGAGGCTAATTTATTTTGTCCTCCCCATAACAATTATACAATAAATAAAAATTGGTCATCCCCTTAACTAAACGTAGAGTTGTTTAACAATCCCCTTAATAAACAACTCTTGGTTGATAGAAAGCCTTTCGGCAATTTGCTCTGATACTAAAATTGAAGGACAAGAAGAACAAATTAAAGAATAAGAAGAATATCGAGGAAACAGAAGATTTTATTGATGAAATAATATATTTCTTGTACAAGGAGTAATGAAACAAAGACATGTATATATAGGAAAGCATTGCAACGGCTAAATGTAAATTACAAATCATACTAAATATAACATAACGGCTAATTGTAAATTATAATTCATACTAAATATAACATAACGGCTCTTTTGTCTTCATTAAAACTAAATATAGCATAACAACTCTTTTGTCTTCATTAATACTCAATATAACATAACGGCTAATTGTAAATTATAATTCATACTAAATATAACATAACGGCTCTTTTGTCTTCTTTAAAACAAAATATAGCATAACAACTATTTTGTCTTCATTAATACTCAATATAACATAACGGCTCTTTTGTCTTCATTACTGTAGGAATGAATTTGTACTCTTTCATATCTCGGAAACTATGGTATTTTGCTAAGGCAGTGTTTCTTTTATTTTGGTGTAGGAAAATGCTTTCAATGTCATAACTTTTGAAATCTTTGAGTGGTTGACTTATTTCTTTGCACATACAGAAAGTCTAGGATTTTATGCTTAATAGTGTTGAGGAGTTGAATTACGGTTATCTAAGAGTCAACTTGCACTTTAATCACTGAAATATTAAGAACGGTTTCCATCTCCAATTCAATTATTTTGGATTCTGTTTAGCCATAGTTTTCATTGCCAAGAAGGCAAGTTTGATAACTGTAATAACCCGGAAATCTGGGCCAATTTAAATTTTTTATTTTGGCAATTTTAATGAATTTTGAATATTTAAAATGAATATTTTAAATTAAAACGATGAGAAAAATTTAGTTTGAATGGAATTCGAACATATATATTTATATTCGTCGTTGTTAGAATATATATAATTTATTTATATATAAAAGGAATTGAAAATGGCGCGGTAGTTCGATAATTCGATTTCAAACTTCAAATGAATGTACCGGGTGCAAAATAAACCGGATTTTAGTGAAACCAAAAATATTTGAATCTAATTGATAATATCTTTCCAACGAATCCGAAAAATCAAAATTTCATAGCGGGGATAAAAAGATATGTCCAGTTGAAAATTCTGAATAGTCGCTATAGAATTCAGGCCCTTAAAAATGGAAATTTTGCAAACGACCTCGGATTTCGACGAAACCACTTTTGTTGGATCCTGGATGTCAAGTTATTGCTAGGTTTCAAATTTCATAATTTTTCGAATCAATATGTGACCGTGGCAAAGGAAAACGCGTTTGACCAGTTTTAGTTGATTTTAATCGACTGGAAAATGGCCATTTTTCAAACGGTCTCAGAATTCGACGAAATTAGTTTTGTTAGGACCGTATCGTCAATACGAAGCTAGAAATTATTTTTCGGGGATTTTTAGAGTTAGTATGTGGCCCCAGTAAATTGAAATGCACGTTCAAATTCAATATATAGATTTATATTTTGATTTTGACGAAAACTGATCGTAACAGTCGAATCAGCTTACGATACATATCCCATTGTGTTCGGAATGGGGGTAAAACGCTAGGGACGACAGGCGGTGGGTCCTGTTTCGAGGTTGAAATAAAAAGTACCTTTTAGAAGTTAAATTAATTAAATAATAAAAAAAACCTCCCTCTATACCTTCTCTCAGCCCCCCCGTTTACTTTTCAAATCAAATCAAAATAAAAAAAAGGAGGAAATCAACGACGCCGCCCCTCCTCCAAGTGGATCCCGCCGCCGCCAGGGCTACTCCGCCACCGTTGAGCTGAATCCCCTCCCCCACCTCCATCTCGACTGTGACCGGTACCTCCATCCTCGTTCCCCCCATCGCAGCTCGAACCCAACGCCCTAGCCGACGTCTCTGGCCACTGATGGGCCGCCGCTCCCCTCTGCCTCCCCGCCTCCTCCTTCTTTCCCCTCCTCCCTGTAGAACGCACGCAGCCCCCTCTTCTTCTCGTTTTACTGTAAGTCCCTTTCTTCTTCTTTTTTTGTACTTTACTGTTTTAAAAAGGCATGATTTTTAGGGCATTAAAGTTATGACTTCAGAAATATATCGATTTTATTTTTATTGACTAACAAGATTGGATTTTTAACAATGAAAAAGATTTGATTTTTTTTTTCTTTAGAAAGGATATGGTTTTAAGTAAGAAAAGGGTATGATTTTGTATGAATGAAAGGTGGGATTTTTACAACATGAAAGGTGGGATTTTTATAACATGAAAGCGAGTTAAAAATATGATTTTCATTCGCACGAAGATTTGATTTTTAAATTGATAAAGGAGAGATTTTTATATAGTAGAAACATTAAAAATTCGATTTTTATATACTGAATAGCAAAGTAAAAATTTGATTTTTATATACTGAACAGCGAAGTAAAAATTCGATTTTTATATATTGAACAGCGAAGTAAAAATTCGATTTTTATATATTGAACAGCAAAGTAAAAATTCAATTTTTATATATTGAATAGCGAAGTAAAAATTCGATTTTTATATACTGAATAGCGAAGTAAAAATTCGATTTTTATATACTGAATAGCGAAGTAAAAATTCGATTTTTATATATCGAATAGCGAAGTAAAAATTCGATTTTTATATATTGAATAGCGAAGTAAAAATTCGATTTTTATATATTGAACAGCGAAGTAAAAATTCGATTTTTATATATTGAACAGCGAAGTAAAAATTCGATTTTTATATATTGAATAGCGAAGTAAAAATTCGATTTTTATATAGGTAGTGAATACGAATGACGAAAGTGACGAAAGAAGAAACGGCGGAGATTTTCTACATATGAAGTGTCGTGGAGTTGGGATAGCTTTGGTGAGAATTTCTCACTTTTTAATTTTATTTCTAGTTGAAATATATACTAGGATGCAGACGGTGTTTAGTAGCACCCGACACCCGTCGTCCACAGACCATGGACGGCTTGTATGCTTGTTTGTTTGATTTTGATGTGTAGTTGATTGTGTGATGTGATGTGAAATGAAATAAAACATTTATATAGTTGAAATAAAATATTTTATAGTGGAAAATATTTTATAGTTAAAAATAGAATTTTTAACGTGTATATGAAATGAAATAAAAATAAACAAATCGGACGATTTGTTTATATACACACATTTGACTGATATTGATTGGGACGATAAATTTTACACATCGCCCAACTGCACAAATAAAATCTGTGTTTGATTGTTTGAAACCCCACACGGGTATTGGGATGATATTTGACATACACTAATCCCGATTGTTTAGTTGTATGTCGATCGATTGATTGACAGACTGTTATAAGCGTTAAATATTTATATTCGATGCTTATACAGTGTAGAGTGCACTTTGGATGATGGTTGATTATTCATCGTTGTTATTGTATACATGTGTTGTAGAAAATCCATATAATTAACATTATATCGTAATTGATTCGGCTTCATTCAATATTTGAAATAAAAATATTTGAATAGAAATATTTGAAAAAGAAATATTTGAAATAGAATATTTGAAAATAGAAATATATGAAGCCGTGTTGATTAGATTGACGCCATTTTGACGTGAACGATATTTATATCGATTTTATTCATTTTATAATGAATATCGAAAGTGATTTCAAAATCTGATATTTTGAAAAGAATTGAAATTCAAAACGAATTCGAATTGAATTGAATAGAAAACGAATTCGAATTGAATTGAATAGAAAACGAATTTGAATTGAATTGAATAGAAAACGAATTCGAATTGAATTGAATAGAAAACGAATTTGAATTGAATTGAATAGAAAACGAATTCGAATTGAATTGAATAGAAAACAAATCTGAATTGAATTGAATTCAATTGAAAACGAATTGAAATAGAATTGAAATCAATTTGAATTGAAATCAAATAGAAGTGAATGTAAAAAGAATTTATAAGGGAAAATTCAATTTTGATTTGAATTTGAAATAAAGGTTGAAATTGTTTTTGAAAGAAATTTGAAATGATTTATAAAATTCGTTTTAAAAAGGAAATCGACGAAATATATAATATATATATATATATATATATTATATATATAATGGCCTGATTAGAACGCGCCGCGCCGCGGCAGTTCGTGAATTTCGACCATTGACTTCGAACGGACATTGCGGGAGATCCGACCGTCGGATTCTCCTAAAACCGGAACTGTTGGGTTCGTATCGAAAAGAGTTTTCTAACGAATATTAGAAATTTGAAATCTAACGGTTGGATTTGGAATTATGTCCAAATCAAATTTGGAAAAGGTCGCTATAAGTGCAGTTCGATGGCCGTTGATGGAAATCGACTGTACAGGCCTTGATAAAATTATTAAAAATAATTATAATTTGTGTAAAATCATAAGAAATGATTTGTGAAGAATTGGGATGAAAAACTCTATATTTGAAAGGATAAAAATAGATTTTTATCGAAATGAACTAGTTTTGAACTAGAATAATAATTTATTTATTTTTAAAATAAATAAAGTGGATTTGAAATGGTTTTGAAAATAACCAGGATTTCCAATATATAGATTGGAAATGGATTTGAATCGAAATTGTCTTCGGAATATTTCGATGTGGGATTTTGTGATTATACAGGTATTGTTTTGGGAAATTTGAAAGATATATTTATATCGTTATTTCCAATACGATATTTGTTGGTCGTAGAATTTGATATTGAATATAAGCCGATATATTTTATATTCACAGCCTTGTATTTAATATCAAATGGGATTTTGGGTTTGTCGTGAATGGCGTCTTCATTAACGCTGTTCTTAAACCCAGTTGAGGAAAAGATTAAATCTTTTTATTTAGATTTAATGAAGTGCACCAATTAAATAATATTTAATTGGAATTGAATTGGTATTGATTTTTGGGTTTATCGTGAACAGTGTTTTAAATAACACTTGTTCTTTATCCCGATAATTAATAGAATGTGATTTTGGGTTGTCGTGAACGGTATCTTCGATAATACTGTTCTTAGATCCAAAGGAGTTAAGAAAATCAGAAACTAACTGGAGATTAGTTAACTTGAATGGTTTCTGGGGTATTGATCTGATGTTGGTTTCGGCCTTCGGGGTTAATACTTAGGGAATTGCTCACTTGCTAATTTATGGTTTGGGTCTGATTGAAATGTAATGTGATTTTGGGTTTATAGTGAACCGTGTTTTAAATGACACTAATTCTTTAACTCAGTTAAAGGTTAAAACTAAGTGGAGTTTTAATGAATCTTTAATTAGATTGAAAAGATCGAGAATGGAGTATCACCAGTTTTGCTCCGGGCAATAGTTAAATCTTTAATTAGATTTGAACGTGAAATGGTAATTGAATTTACCGATAACACCGTGGTGTTAGATATGAAGTATTACCAGTTTTGCTTCATGGGATGAATAGGTTGGGATTGGGAAATAAAATAAATAATTACTTCGGTGTGGTTCGCTAATCTCGACTAGTTTGGAAAACCATAATTTGGTTTGAAATGATATCCAAAAAAAGATTAAAGAATAAATTTTAAAGAATTTATCTTTGATAAAATTAATGGGAACCTTTCCCTAAGAACGTGAAATTTAGAAACTAACTGTAGGTTAGCTAAGAAGAATGGTTTCCTGGGTATTGATCTGATGTTGGTTTCGGCCTTCGGGGTTAATATTTGGGGAATTGTTCCCTTGCTAATTTACGGTTAGTGACTGATGAATTGGAATGAGGCGTATGTTGTGATTGTGTAACATTTGTTTACTATATACGCGGGTTGTTCGGAAAGGCCGGGTTTATACCCATTCTGAATAACCGATTCGACGATAAGTCGAAGATGATGACGGTGGTCGAAGACCGGAAGTCTTCACATCGTTTGGGTGATTACTGATGATCTTGATTGGGCTGTACACCCAAGATGAGGGAATCAGTTGGTGGTCGTCCAGACGTACTTGGAGATCGACGGATATGCGAGGAAAGTGCCTCCGGTTTCGTTCAGACCTAGAACGGACTTGTAAATGGATGGTGTGTCTGACATTGTATTCCTTTATATTGTATTCGTTGATCTCTGCAAAATATATATCTGTTTGGCGGCGGGGAATTTATTCTCTTTCTTAACGCCCTTCTCTGAGACATACGAGCTCAGAGGTTATATATTGGCAGAAATCAGTGGTACGATATGGATTGATAGTGTGGCATGCTGAGATGCAGTGATCCAGACTTTTGTTGAAAAGCAAAGTTTGGTGGATGATGATCAAAGCGCAGCTTTAATATAGCATGGCTTTGTGTATAGCGTTGATTCGCGAGCCTCACACCTCGGTATGGTGGTAAACTGATGGTTTGATCAGTATGCTTTTTAGTGGATGGGCACCTTAGTGGTGTCGTGGATTCGGTCGACCGAGATGAGCTTAGTGCTCAGGGATATATAGAGTAAGCGGTGTTTTCTCTCGCTGGGACGTAAGCCGCGGTGATTCTCTGGTCCCAAAAGTGCGGAAGTGCAGACGGTGTTTTCTCTTGTTGGGACGTAAGCCGTGGGGAATTGCATTACGCGATCGATCTTTCGAATCAGGAGCCACCATGATGGAAATCCAACTTTCCAATACGTGTATTTCGGCTTTATTTGTAGAGCCTAGTATGGCGACATGATATATGGTACCCATGCCATCTATGATTGATATTTATGATTGAAATTGTTTTGACACTTGTTAGACCGAAATTTGGGCCTAACACCCAAACTCTATGTGAAATCCTCACAAATCACAGATTACAGATAAAAAGCAGTAAAAAAAGGGAACACACGAGATTTTTATAGTGGTTCGGCTCAATCTAAGCCTACGTCCACTTTATAGTTTCTCATATCCTGAGGAATTACAATTACAATGGTGTCTCACAATCCGTGAGATTCGATTATACACAATAGCCTTGTGGTGTAATGAAGAAGAGGAGAAAAGAGATTGAATTTATGCACGATAGCCTCGTGTTTGATTGAGTTGAGGAGTACCCAAAGTCCTTGAATACTTGGTAATGGAGATCGGGAGGTGTTAGTGCCGAAAAGTCCCTTGAAATGACCATCTCGTGGTGTATTTATAGGCGTAGAGGAGCTGCTGGGAGTCCTGAATCGGATCGGATCGGAGGGGCACGTGGCATGTGGAGAGGCCATCTCGGAGATAGTGGAGATGTGGTCTTCAGATCGTGCTAGGACAGGTGTAAGCCGATCTGGATTAATAGGAGGTAGTTATTCCTTGGGAACAGGTCAAAGTTGAGGTGTAGCAGCAGGTCGAAGCGGTTCGGTTCGGGTCCTCTTCCTTCCGAACCGACCCGGAGCATTCCAACCGAAGGCGAGACGTGTTGCTATACATCTGGTGCAAGGCGGGTCGGTTCGGACTTCCGATCCGAACCGATTTGGTGTCTTCGATCCGAAGAGTGGAAGCACTTCAGTGCAGTGTGTAAGGCGGGTCGGTTCGGTTGTCCGATCCGAACCGAGTTGGTGTCTTCAAGCGAAGACTTTGTGCTCTTGTGAGGATCCGATGCGAAGCGGGTCGGATTGCTCCATTCCACCCGATCCGAACCGAGTCAGAGCTCTGCCAAAACCATCCAATGCTATGCTTCTTCGAAGAGAGGAGTCAGAGCAGGTCCGATCCGATCCGGGAGGTCAAGCCAATTTCCAAATTCCAAGTTTCTGGTTCTGCATGCGTTCACGGAAATGGGCATAACTTTCAAACCGTAAGTCCATTTTAGCCAAACGAAAGCTCAAACTGAAGCTAATTCAGAGATCTATAATAATTATAGAGCCCATCTCCGTAATCGCTATTTTCGGGCCCAAAAAAGGTCATTTGGTAGGAGTTCCGAGCCTTTCTTTATTTGTGATGCGACTTTGACCAAATCGCTGCCTGTCTTCTGACGGTATTTCCGATACTTGAGCGTATTGTTGATCAATGATTTCATGTGTGACGGCTTTGACTAAAAGCCAGGTGAACATTTTGCCCTCCAGAACATATCTTGCTGGTTGAAGGAAGATGTGTTCTGGATAATCCAAGGCCACGCCGGGCCTACCAGCTGCAAGTATAATCCATACCTGCGAATAAAAGAAAGCAGAAAGGTGTGTCAAATCCTGACAAAACTAATTACACTTTCGAGCATAAACCATGCTTGGGCGTTTGTTTGAATCATCCTGCCAAAACCTGGCAAGGGACCTAACCTTCCGGGTACAAGCCATACCAAGAAGTTCAAACTGAGCATAAGCCATACTCGAGTTTTATTGAGTTCCTTTGCCAAATCCTGACAAAACAGTAAGCCGTCCCAAAGTATAGTCCATACTTAAGAATCCTAGTGAGTACAATCCATACTCATGTCGGGATAGAGCTATGCTTGCCAAAACCTGACAAGACAGTCTGTCCCTAGGCATAATCCATGCCTAGGGGTCCGAGATAAGTATAAGCCATACTTTAGTTGAGATTGAGAATCCTGCCACAACATGACAAGATACTTAAATTGCCAAACATAATCCATACTCGGAAAGTCCTTCCTTATTCAATCCAAAGTACAAAACCAAAGCAAATCCTGATTGGTTTGTCATCGAGTGCAGAGCACGATTTGGAGCTAAATCCTAACCCCGAACGTGTATACTCCGATTTAGCCAATCGGAAAACCTAAAGAAAGCAAAGAAACATATCTTAAATCCTAAGAAATGCTGAAAATGCATAGTGATCCAATCCAGATCAGTTGATGACGAGCCGATGGGAGCTCGTTCCAGGGTCATTCCCTCTCCGGGGAGCAGGTGGTGGCAGCACAGATACAGGTGCTGTTGGTTGTTTCACATACTCGGGTAGCTCTCCACGTCTAACCCGTTCCTCAATCAGATCTCGCAAGTGTCTACAGTCATTTGTGTCATGACCGTCCATATCGTGAAATATGCAATATTTCCCAGAATCGCGTTCTCTTTGCGATGGCTCCCTCCTGGGAGGCTTTGGATAGGAGACATCACCGTTTGTGTTCACGTAGATGTCGGTTAGTGACGAATTGAGTTCTGTGTACTTTTCATATCTGGGCCCTCTCCGGGGCTGAGCGTTGGGGTTATTCTTGACGGCAGCTTTTCCTTTGCCTTTATCAGAATCAGACGGTTCTCCGTCTTTGAGCATGTTAACATCGAGAACTTTCTTCTCGGAGGTTGCGTCTTCTTCACGCAAAAACCTATCCGATTCAAGGTAGAATTCGCTGAGATTCCTTGGTGGGTCCCGGTACAAGGATTTTTTGAACTCCGAGTTGTCTAGGACGCCGGATACTGCCGCCATTAATACCATAGATGGCTCAGGTCGATCAACTGATGCTGCTGCAACGTTGAACCTTTCCAGAAATGACCGCAGAGTTTCTTTAGGCCTCTGCTTGATTGTAGTTAGTGACATTACATTCTTGGGTCGAGCGATATGGACCCGAAACTGTTCAATAAAGCGAGCGACCAACATGTTCCAGCTGTTGATCGATTCAGATTCCAGCTGCCGAAACCACATAGCAGCAATATCAGTCAAAAAGAGGGGAAAGCATTTAGCCATGACGTTTTCCGACGCCGATTGAACTTCCATATGCCGTTTATAGCGCATTAGGTGCACGGTAGGATTTGCCCTGCCGTTGTATGGCTCCAGTTGTGGAAGTTTGAAATCCGGGGGATTACGGAAATTTCTAATTTCTTGTGTGAATGGATTGTGGTTGACATCATCCATGTCATTTTGATAGGTGCGGCCTCTCGAGAGGCGCTCAATAAGGCTGGCGAGCCGATCGCCTTCAAAGAGCTGTTGCAAATTGACAAGTCCAGAGCTAGTGCCCCCAGCGTTGAGTTCAGAAGAGTGTGGAAGAGTATAAGGAGCTTGGAAGGTCATCCGGTTCGGTTCGGAGGTGCCCCCTTGCTGCGGTTCGGAGAAGCGAGGGAGGTTATGGAGAGGTGCACGGTTCGGATCGGAGGTGCCGATCCGAACAGGTTCGCCTGTTCCGAACCGGGGAGCTTGATGCTGAATTTGTGTGGTATTTCCGACCCGAACCGGTGCGGATGTAGGTCGAACAGGAGCGAAGCCTTGATTTCCAGAGGGGAGGCTGCTGCCCCCAGGCTCATGCAGGGTTGCTGTTCGGATCGGGTCCGAACCGATCCGGTGGGGAATGTCCCCCATTTCCATCTGCGTTGGATTCAGATTTTGGCCCTCGGTTCGGATCGGATCCGAACCGATCCGATTTGTTATTCCTGCTGGAGCCATTTCAGTACCATTTCCAGTGAGTTGCGCATTGCCGCTCGGCCTTCCTTCCATCTGAGCGAAGAATTGGTCGATCATCTCCTGTTGTTTGCGGAGGAGATCATCTTGCCTTGCCATTTGAGTTCTCAATTCAGCGAGCACGCCATCCATTTCATCTCTGGTTAAGTATGCTGATGGATTTTCATGAGAGGAAGCCTCCTGGCTTGCCTCGTTCCTTGTGCCTTCAGTGCCAACATCCTCAGCACGAGAGAAGGTTCCGTCTTTCTTTCGCTTGACCATTGATCCAATAGCCAAATAATCCGCTTCCGTTCAAGCTAGTAGAAGAAGTTGTATCGTGTGCCCCCCTTCCTGGCGCGCCAAAATGTTAGACCGAAATTTGGGCCTAACACACAAACTCTATGTGAAATCCTCACAAATCACAGATTACAGATAAAAAGCAGTAAAAACAGGGAACACACGAGATTTTTATAGTGGTTCGGCTCAATCTAAGCCTACGTCCACTTTATAGTTTCTCATATCCTGAGGAATTACAATTACAATGGTGTCTCACAATCCGTGAGATTCGATTATACACAATAGCCTTGTGTTGTAATGAAGAAGAGGAGAAAAGAGATTGAATTTATGCACGATAGCCTCGTGTTTGATTGAGTTGAGGAGTACCCAAAGTCCTTGAATACTTGGTAATGGAGATCGGGAGGTGTTAGTGCCGAAAAGTCCCTTGAAATGACCATCTCGTAGTGTATTTATAGGCGTAGAGGAGCTGCTGGGAGTCCTGAATCGGATCGGATCGGAGGGGCACGTGGCATGTGGAGAGGCCATCTTGGAGATAGTGGAGATGTGGTCTTCAGATCGTGCTAGGACAGGTGTAAGCCGATCCGGATTAATAGGAGGTAGTTATTCCTTGGGAACAGGTCAAAGTTGAGGTGTAGCAGCAGTCGAAGCGGTTCGGTTCGGGTCCTCTTCCTTTCGAACCGATCCGGAGCATTCCAACCGAAGGCGAGACGTGTTGCTATACATCTGGTGCAAGGCGGGTCGGTTCGGACTTCCGATCCGAACCGATTTGGTGTCTTCGATCCGAAGAGTGGAAGCACTTCAGTGCAGTGTGTAAGGCGGGTCGGTTCGGTTGTCCGATCCGAACCGAGTTGGTGTCTTCAAGCGAAGACTTTGTGCTCTTGTGAGGATCCGATGCGAAGCGGGTCGGATTGCTCCGTTCCACCCGATCCGAACCGAGTCAGAGCTCTGCCAAAACCATCCAATGCTATGCTTCTTCGAAGAGAGGAGTCGGAGCGGGTCCGATCCGATCCGGGAGGTCAAGCCAATTTCCAAATTCCAAGTTTCCGGTTCTGCATGCTTTCACGGAAATGGGCATAACTTTCAAACCGTAAGTCCATTTTAGCCAAACGAAAGCTCAAACTGAAGCTAATTTAGAGATCTATAAGGATTATAGAGCTCAGCTCCGTAATCGCTATTTTCGGGCCCAAAAAAGGTCATTTGGTAGGAGTTCCGGGCCTTTCTTTATTTGTGATGCGACTTTGACCAAATCGCTGCCTGTCTTCTGACGGTATTTCCGATACTTGAGCGTATTGTTGATCAATGATTTCATGTGTGACGGATTTGACTAAAAGCCAGGTGAACATTTTGCCCCCCAGAACATATCTTGTTGGTTGAAGGAAGATGTGTTCTGGATAATCCAAGGCCACGCCGGGCCTACCAGCTGCAAGTATAATCCATACCTGCGAATAAAAGAAAGCAGAAAGGTGTGTCAAATCCTGACAAAACTAATTACACTTTCGAGCATAAACCATGCTTGGGCGTTTGTTTGAATCATCCTGCCAAAACCTGGCAAGGGACCTAACCTTCCGGGTACAAGCCATACCAAGAAGTTCAAACTGAGCATAAGCCATACTCGAGTTTTATTGAGTTCCTTTGCCAAATCCTGACAAAACAGTAAGCCGCCCCAAAGTATAGTCCATACTTAAGAATCCTAGTGAGTACAATCCATACTCATGTCGGGATAGAGCTATGCTTGCCAAAACCTGACAAGACAGTCTGTCCCTAGGCATAATCCATGCCTAGGGGTCCGAGATAAGTATAAGCCATACTTTAGTTGAGATTGAGAATCCTGCAACAACCTGACAAGATACTTAAATTGCCAAACATAATCCATACTCGGAAAGTCCTTCCTTATTCAATCCAAAGTACAAAACCAAAGCAAATCCTGATTGGTTTGTCATCGAGTGCAGAGCACGATTTGGAGCTAAATCCTAACCCCGAACGTGTATACTCCGATTTAGCCAATCGGAAAACCTAAAGAAAGCAAAGAAACATATCTTAAATCCTAAGAAATGATGAAAATGCATAGTGATCCAATCCAGATCAGTTGATGACGAGCCGATGGGAGCTCGTTCCAGGGTCATTCCCTCTCCGGGGAGCAGGTGGTGGCAGCACAGATACAGGTGATGTTGGTTGTTTCACATACTCGGGTAGCTCTCCACGTCTAACCCGTTCCTCAATCAGATCTCGCAAGTGTCTACAGTCATTTGTGTCATGACCGTCCATATCTTGAAATATGCAATATTTCCCAGAATCGCGTTCTCTTTGCGATGGCTCCCTCCTGGGAGGCTTTGGATAGGAGACATCACCATTTGTGTTCACGTAGATGTCGGTTAGTGACGAATTGAGTTCTGTGTACTTTTCATATCTGGGCCCTCTCCGGGGCTGAGCGTTAGGGTTATTCTTGACGGCAGCTTTTCCTTTGCCTTTATTAGAATCAGACGGTTCTCCGTCTTTGAGCATGTTAACATCGAGAACTTTCTTCTCGGAGGTTGCGTCTTCTTCACGCAAAAACCTATCCGATTCAAGGTAAAATTCGCTGAGATTCCTTGGTGGGTCCCGGTACAAGGATTTTTTGAACTCCGCGTTGTCTAGGACGCCGGATACTGCCGCCATTAATACCATAGATGGCTCAGGTCGATCAACTGATGCTGCTGCAACGTTGAACCTTTCCAGAAATGACCGCAGAGTTTCTTTAGGCCTCTGCTTGATTGTAGTTAGTGACATTACATTCTTGGGTCGAGCGATATGGACCCGAAACTGTTCAATAAAGCGAGCGACCAACATGTTCCAGCTGTTGATCGATTCAGATTCCAGCTGCCGAAACCACATAGCAGCAATATCAGTCAAAAAGAGGGGAAAGCATTTAGCCATGACGTTTTCCGACGCCGATTGAACTTCCATATGGCGTTTATAGCGCATTAGGTGCACGGTAGGATCTGCCCTGCCGTTGTATGGCTCCAGTTGTGGAAGTTTGAAATCCGGGGGATTACGGGAATTTCTAATTTCTTGTGTGAATGTATTGTGGTTGACATCATCCATGTCATTTTGATAGGTGCGGCCTCTCGAGAGGCGCTCAATAAGGCTGGCGAGCCGATCGCCTTCAAAGAGCTGTTGCAAGTTGACAAGTCCAGAGCTGGTGCCCCCAGCGTTGAGTTCAGAAGAGTGTGGAAGAGTATAAGGAGCTTGGCAGGTCATCCGGTTCGGTTCGGAGGTGCCCCCTTGCTGCGGTTCGGAGAAGCGAGGGAGGTTATGGAGAGGTGCACGGTTCGGATCGGAGGTGCCGATCCGAACAGGTTCGCCTGTTCCGAACCGGGGAGCTTGATGCTGAATTTGTGTGGTATTTCCGACCCGAACCGGTGCGGATGTAGGTCGAACAGGAGCGAAGCCTTGATTTCCAGAGGGGAGGCTGCTGCCCCCAGGCTCATGCAGGGTTGCTGTTCGGATCGGGTCCGAACCGATCCGGTGGGGAATGTCCCCTATTTCCATCTGCGTTGGATTCAGATTTTGGCCCTCGGTTCGGATCGGATCCGAACCGATCCGATTTGTTATTCCTGCTGGAGCCATTTCAGTACCATTTCCAGTGAGTTGCGCATTGCCGCTCGGCCTTCCTTCCATCCGAGCGAAGAATTGGTCGATCATCTCCTGTTGTTTGCGGAGATCATCTTGCCTTGCCATTTGAGTTCTCAATTCAGCGAGCACGCCATCCATTTCATCTCTGGTTAAGTATGCTGATGGATTTTCATGAGAGGAAGCCTCCTGGCTTGCCTCGTTCCTTGTGCCTTCAGTGCCAACATCCTCAGCACGAGAGAAGGTTCCGTCTTTCTTTCGCTTGACCATTGATCCAATAGCCAAATAATCCGCTTTCGTTCAAGCTAGTAGAAGAAGTTGTATCGTGTGCCCCCCTTCCTGGCGCGCCAAAATGTTAGACCGAAATTTGGGCCTAACACCCAAACTCTATGTGAAATCCTCACAAATCACAGATTACAGATAAAAAGCAGTAAAAACAGGGAACACACGAGATTTTTATAGTGGTTCGGCTCAATCTAAGCCTACGTCCACTTTATAGTTTCTCATATCCTGAGGAATTACAATTACAATGGTGTCTCACAATCCGTGAGATTCGATTATACACAATAGCCTTGTGTTGTAATGAAGAAGAGGAGAAAAGAGATTGAATTTATGCACGATAGCCTCGTGTTTGATTGAGTTGAGGAGTACCCAAAGTCCTTGAATACTTGGTAATGGAGATCGGGAGGTGTTAGTGCCGAAAAGTCCCTTGAAATGACAATCTCGTGGTGTATTTATAGGCGTAGAGGAGCTGCTGGGAGTCCTGAATCGGATCGGATCGGAGGGGCATGTGGCATGTGGAGAGGCCATCTTGGAGATAGTGGAGATGTGGTCTTCAGATCGTGCTAGGACAGGTGTAAGCCGATCCGGATTAATAGGAGGTAGTTATTCCTTGGGAACAGGTCAAAGTTGAGGTGTAGCAGCAGGTCGAAGCGGTTCGGTTCGGGTCCTCTTCCTTCCGAACCGATCCGGAGCATTCCAACCGAAGGCGAGACGTGTTGCTATACATCTAGTACAAGGCGGGTCGGTTCGGACTTCCGTTCCGAACCGATTTGGTGTCTTCGATCCGAAGAGTGGAAGCACTTCAGTGCAGTGTGTAAGGCGGGTCGGTTCGGTTGTCCGATCCGAACCGAGTTGGTGTCTTCAAGCGAAGATTTTGTGCTCTTGTGAGGATCCGATGCGAAGCGGGTCAGATTGCTCCATTCCACCCGATCCGAACCGAGTCAGAGCTCTGCCAAAACCATCCAATGCTATGCTTCTTCGAAGAGAGGAGTCGGAGCGGGTCCGATCCGATCCGGGAGGTCAAGCCAATTTCCAAATTCCAAGTTTCCGGTTCTGCATGCGTTCACGGAAATGGGCATAACTTTCAAACCGTAAGTCCATTTTAGCCAAACGAAAGCTCAAACTGAAGCTAATTTAGAGATCTATAAGGGTTATAGAGCCCAGCTCCGTAATCGCTATTTTCGGGCCCAAAAAAGGTCATTTGGTAGGAGTTCCGGGCCTTTCTTTATTTGTGATGCGACTTTGACCAAATCGCTGCCTGTCTTCTGACGGTATTTCCGATACTTAAGCGTATTGTTGATCAATGATTTCATGTGTGACGGCTTTGACTAAAAGCCAGGTGAACATTTTGCCCCCCAGAACATATCTTGTTGGTTGAAGGAAGATGTGTTCTGGATAATCCAAGGCCACGCCGGGCCTACCAGCTGCAAGTATAATCCATACCTGCGAATAAAAGAAAGCAGAAAGGTGTGTCAAATCCTGACAAAACTAATTACACTTTCGAGCATAAACCATGCTTGGGCGTTTGTTTGAATCATCCTGCCAAAACCTGGCAAGGGACCTAACCTTCCGGGTACAAGCCATACCAAGAAGTTCAAACTGAGCATAAGCCATACTCGAGTTTTATTGAGTTCCTTTGCCAAATCCTGACAAAACAGTAAGCCGTCCCAAAGTATAGTCCATACTTAAGAATCCTAGTGAGTACAATCCATACTCATGTCGGGATAGAGCTACGCTTGCCAAAACCTGACAAGACAGTCTGTCCCTAGGCATAATCCATGCCTAGGGATCCGAGATAAGTATAAGCCATACTTTAGTTGAGATTGAGAATCCTGCCACAACCTGACAAGATACTTAAATTGCCAAACATAATCCATACTCGGAAAGTCCTTCCTTATTCAATCCAAAGTACAAAACCAAAGCAAATCCTGATTGGTTTGTCATCGAGTGCAGAGCACGATTTGGAGCTAAATCCTAACCCCGAACGTGTATACTCCGATTTAGCCAATCGGAAAACCTAAAGAAAGCAAAGAAACATATCTTAAATCCTAAGAAATGCTGAAAATGCATAGTGATCCAATCCAGATCAGTTGATGACGAGCCGATGGGAGCTCGTTCCAGGGTCATTCCCTCTCCGGGGAGCAGGTGGTGGCAGCACAGATACAGGTGCTGTTGGTTGTTTCACATACTCGGGTAGTTCTCCACGTATAACCCGTTCCTCAATCAGATCTCGCAAGTGTCTACAGTCATTTGTGTCATGACCGTCCATATCGTGAAATATGCAATATTTCCCAGAATCGCGTTCTCTTTGCGATGGCTCCCTCCTGGGAGGCTTTGGATAGGAGACATCACCGTTTGTGTTCACGTAGATGTCGGTTAGTTACGAATTGAGTTCTGTGTACTTTTCATATCTAGGCCCTCTCCGGGGCTGAGCGTTGGGGTTATTCTTGACGGCAGCTTTTCCTTTGCCTTTATCAGAATCAGACGGTTCTCCGTCTTTGAGCATGTTAACATCGAGAACTTTCTTCTCGGAGGTTGCGTCTTCTTCACGCAAAAACCTATCCGATTCAAGGTAGAATTCGCTGAGATTCCTTGGTGGGTCCCGGTACAAGGATTTTTTGAACTCCGAGTTGTCTAGGACGCCGGATACTGCCGCCATTAATACCATAGATGGCTCAGGTCGATCAACTGATGCTGCTGCAACGTTGAACCTTTCCAGAAATGACCGCAGAGTTTCTTTAGGCCTCTGCTTGATTGTAGTTAGTGACATTACATTCTTGGGTCGAGCGATATGGACCCGAAACTGTTCAATAAAGCGAGCGACCAACATGTTCCAGCTGTTGATCGATTCAGATTCAAGCTGCCGAAACCACATAGCAACAATATCAGTCAAAAAGAGGGGAAAGCATTTAGCCATGACGTTTTCCGACGCCGATTGAACTTCCATATGCCGTTTATAGCGCATTAGGTGCACGGTAGGATCTGCCCTGCCGTTGTATGGCTCCAGTTGTGGAAGTTTGAAATCCGGGGGATTACGGGAATTTCTAATTTCTTGTGTGAATGGATTGTGGTTGACATCATCCATGTCATTTTGATAGGTGCGGCCTCTCGAGAGGCGCTCAATAAGGCTGGCGAGCCGATCGCCTTCAAAGAGCTGTTGCAAGTTGACAAGTCCAGAGCTGGTGCCCCCAGCGTTGAGTTCAGAAGAGTGTGGAAGAGTATAAGGAGCTTGGCAGGTCATCCGGTTCGGTTCGGAGGTGCCCCCTTGCTGCGGTTCGGAGAAGCGAGGGAGGTTATGGAGAGGTGCACGGTTCGGATCGGAGGTGCCGATCCGAACAGGTTCGCCTGTTCCGAACCGGGGAGCTTGATGCTGAATTTGTGTGGTATTTCCGACCCGAACCGGTGCGGATGTAGGTCGAACAGAAGCGAAGCCTTGATTTCCAGAGGGGAGGCTGCTGCCCCCAGGCTCATGCAGGGTTGCTGTTCGGATCGGGTCCGAACCGATCCGGTGGGGAATGTCCGCCATTTCCATCTGCGTTGGATTCAGATTTTGGCCCTCGGTTCGGATCGGATCTGAACCGATCCGATTTGTTATTCCTGCTGGAGCCATTTCAGTACCATTTCCAGTGAGTTGCGCATTGCCGCTCGGCCTTCCTTCCATCCGAGCGAAGAATTGGTCGATCATCTCCTGTTGTTTGCGGAGGAGATCATCTTGCCTTGCCATTTGAGTTCTCAATTCAGCAAGCACGCCATCCATTTCATCTTTGGTTAAGTATGCTGATGGATTTTCATGACAGGAAGCCTCCTGGCTTGCCTCGTTCCTTGTGCCTTCAGTGCCAACATCCTCAGCACGAGAGAAGGTTCCGTCTTTCTTTCGCTTGACCATTGATCCAATAGCCAAATAATCCGCTTCCGTTCAAGCTAGTAGAATAAGTTGTATCGTGTGCCCCCCTTCCTGGCGCGCCAAAATGTTAGACCGAAATTTGGGCCTAACACCCAAACTCTATGTGAAATCCTCACAAATCACAGATTACAGATAAAAAGCAGTAAAAACAGGGAACACACGAGATTTTTATAGTGGTTCGGCTCAATCTAAGCCTACGTACACTTTATAGTTTCTCATATCCTGAAGAATTACAATTACAATGGTGTCTCACAATCCGTGAGATTCGATTATACACAATAGCCTTGTGTTGTAATGAAGAAGAGGAGAAAAGAGATTGAATTTATGCACGATAGCCTCGTGTTTGATTGAGTTGAGGAGTACCCAAATTCCTTGAATACTTGGTAATGGAGATCGGGAGGTGTTAGTGCCGAAAAGTCCCTTGAAATGACCATCTCGTGGTGTATTTATAGGCGTAGAGGAGCTGCTGGGAGTCCTGAATCGGATCGGATCGGAGGGGCACGTGGCATGTGGAGAGGCCATCTGGGAGATAGTGGAGATGTAGTCTTCAGATCGTGCTAGGACAGGTGTAAGCCGATCCGGGTTAATAGGAGGTAGTTATTCCTTGGGAACAGGTCAAAGTTGAGGTGTAGCAGCAGGTCGAAGCGGTTCGGTTCGGGTCCTCTTCCTTCCGAACCGATCCGGAGCATTCCAACCGAAGGCGAGACGTGTTGCTATACATCTGGTGCAAGGCGGGTCGGTTCGGACTTCCGATCCGAACCGATTTGGTGTCTTTGATCCGAAGAGTGGAAGCACTTCAGTGCAGTGTGTAAGGCGGGTCGGTTCGGTTGTCCGATCCGAACCGAGTTGGTGTCTTCAAGCGAAGACTTTGTGCTCTTTTGAGGATCCGATGCGAAGCAGGTCACATTGCTCCATTCCACCCGATCCGAACCGAGTCAGAGCTCTGCCAAAACCATCCAATGCTATGCTTCTTCGAAGAGAGGAGTCTGAGCGGGTCCGATCCGATCCGGGAGGTCAAGCCAATTTCCAAATTCCAAGTTTCCGGTTCTGCATGCGTTCACGGAAATGGGCATAACTTTCAAACCGTAAGTCCATTTTAGCCAAACGAAAGCTCAAACTGAAGCTAATTCAGAGATCTATAAGAGTTAAAGAGCTCAGCTCCGTAATCGCTATTTTTGGGCCCAAAAAAGGTCATTTGGTAGGAGTTCCGGGCCTTTCTTTATTTGTGATGCGACTTTGACCAAATCGCTGCCTGTCTTCTGACGGTATTTCCGATACTTGAGCGTGTTGTTGATCAATGATTTCATGTGTGACGGCTTTGACTAAAAGCCAGGTGAACATTTTTCCCCCCAGAACATATCTTGTTGGTTGAAGGAAGATGTGTTCTGGATAATCCAAGGCCACGCCGGGCTTACCAGCTGCAAGTATAATCCATACCTGTGAATAAAAGAAAGCAGAAAGGTGTGTCAAATCCTGACAAAACTAATTACACTTTCGAGCATAAACCATGCTTGGGCGTTTGTTTGAATCATCCTGCCAAAACCTGGCAAGGGACCTAACCTTCCGGGTACAAGCCATACCAAGAAGTTCAAACTGAGCATAAGCCATACTCGAGTTTTATTGAGTTCCTTTGCCAAATCCTGACAAAACAGTAAGTCGTCCCAAAGTATAGTCCATACTTAAGAATCCTAGTGAGTACAATCCATACTCATGTCGGGATAGAGCTATGCTTGCCAAAACCTGACAAGACAGTCTGTCCCTAGGCATAATCCATGCCTAGGGATCCGAGATAAGTATAAGCCATACTTTAGTTGAGATTGAGAATCCTGCCACAACCTGACAAGATACTTAAATTGCCAAACATAATCCATACTCGGAAAGTCCTTCCTTATTCAATCCAAAGTACAAAACCAAAGCAAATCCTGATTGGTTTGTCATCGAGTGCAGAGCACGATTTGGAGCTAAATCCTAACCCCGAACGTGTATACTCCGATTTAGCCAATCGGAAAACCTAAAGAAAGCAAAGAAACATATCATTATCCTAAGAAATGCTGAAAATGCATACTGATCCAATCCAGATCAGTTGATGACGAGCCGATGGGAGCTCGTTCCAGGGTCATTCCCTCTCCGGGGAGCAGGTGGTGGCAGCACAGATACAGGTGCTGTTGGTTGTTTCACATACTCGGGTATCTCTCCACGTCTAACCCGTTCCTCAATCAGATCTCGCAAGTGTCTACAGTCATTTGTGTCATGACCGTCCATATCGTGAAATATGCAATATTTCCCAGAATCGCGTTCTCTTTGCGATGGCTCCCTCCTGGGAGGCTTTGGATAGGAGACATCACCGTTTGTGTTCACGTAGATGTCGGTTAGTGACGAATTGAGTTCTGTGTACTTTTCATATCTGGGCCCTCTCCGGGGCTGAGCGTTGGGGTTATTCTTGACGGCAGCTTTTCCTTTGCCTTTATCAGAATCAGACGGTTCTCCGTATTTGAGCATGTTAACATCGAGAACTTTCTTCTCGGAGGTTGCGTCTTCTTCACGCAAAAACCTATCCGATTCAAGGTAGAATTCGCTGAGATTCCTTGGTGGGTCCCGGTACAAGGATTTTTTGAACTCCGAGTTGTCTAGGACGCCGGATACTGCCGCCATTAATACCATAGATGGCTCAGGTCGATCAACTGATGCTGCTGCAACGTTGAACCTTTCCAGAAATGACTGCAGAGTTTCTTTAGGCCTCTGCTTGATTGTAGTTAGTGACATTACATTCTTGGGTCGAGCGATATGGACCCGAAACTGTTCAATAAAGCGAGCGACCAACATGTTCCAGCTGTTGATCGATTCAGATTCCAGCTGCCGAAACCACATAGCAGCAATATCTGTCAAAAAGAGGGGAAAGCATTTAGCCATGACGTTTTCCAACGCCGATTGAACTTCCATATGCCGTTTATAGCGCATTAGGTGCACGGTAGGATCTGCCCTGCCGTTGTATGGCTCCAGTTGTGGAAGTTTGAAATCCGGGGGATTACGGGAATTTCTAATTTATTGTGTGAATGGATTGTGGTTGACATCATCCATGTCATTTTGATAGGTGCGGCCTCTCGAGAGGCGCTCAATAAGGCTGGCGAGCCGATCGCCTTCAAAGAGCTGTTGCAAGTTGACAAGTCCAGAGCTGGTGCCCCCAGCGTTGAGTTCAGAAGAGTGTGGAAGAGTATAAGGAGCTTGGCAGGTCATCCGGTTCGGTTCGGAGGTGCCCCCTTGCTGCGGTTCGGAGAAGCGAGGGAGGTTATGGAGAGGTGCACGGTTCGGATCGGAGGTGCCGATCCGAACAGGTTCGCCTGTTCCGAACCGGGGAGCTTGATGCTGAATTTGTGTGGTATTTCTGACCCGAACCGGTGCGGATGTAGGTCGAACAGGAGCGAAGCCTTGATTTCCAGAGGGGAGGCTGCTGCCCCCAGGCTCATGTAGGGTTGCTGTTCGGATCGGGTCCGAACCGATCCGGTGGGGAATGTCCCCCATTTCCATCTGCGTTGGATTCAGATTTTGGCCCTCGGTTCGGATCGGATCCGAACCGATCCGATTTGTTATTCCTGCTGGAGCCATTTCAGTACCATTTCCAGTGAGTTGCGCATTGCCGCTCGGCCTTCCTTCCATCCCAGCGAAGAATTGGTCGATCATCTCCTGTTGTTTGCGGAGGAGATCATCTTGCCTTGCCATTTGAGTTCTCAATTCAGCGAGCACGCCATCCATTTCATCTTTGGTTAAGTATGCTGATGGATTTTCATGAGAGGAAGCCTCCTGGCTTGCCTCGTTCCTTGTGCCTTCAGTGCCAACATCCTTAGCACGAGAGAAGGTTCCGTCTTTCTTTCGCTTGACCATTGATCCAATAGCCAAATAATCCGCTTCCGTTCAAGCTAGTAGAAGAAGTTGTATCGTGTGCCCCCCTTCCTGGCGCGCCAAAATGTTAGACCGAAATTTGGGCCTAACACCCAAACTCTATGTGAAATCCTCACAAATCACAGATTATAGATAAAAAGCAGTAAAAACAGGGAACACACGAGATTTTTATAGTGGTTCGGCTCAATCTAAGCCTACGCCCACTTTATAGTTTCTCATATCCTGAGGAATTACAATTACAATGGTGTCTCACAATCCGTGAGATTCGATTATACACAATAGCCTTGTGTTGTAATGAAGAAGAGGAGAAAAGAGATTGAATTTATGCACGATAGCCTCGTGTTTGATTGAGTTGAGGAGTACCCAAAGTCCTTGAATACTTGGTAATGGAGATCGGGAGGTGTTAGTGCCGAAAAGTCCCTTGAAATGACCATCTCGTGGTGTATTTATAGGCGTAGAGGAGCTGCTGGGAGTCCTGAATCGGATCGGATCGGAGGGGCACGTGGCATGTGGAGAGGCCATCTCGGAGATAGTGGAGATGTGGTCTTCAGATCGTGCTAGGACAGGTGTAAGCCGATCCGGATTAATAGGAGGTAGTTATTCCTTGGGAACAGGTCAAAGTTGAGGTGTAGCAGCAGGTCGAAGCGGTTCGGTTCGGGTCATCTTCCTTCCGAACCGATCCGGAGCATTCCAACCGAAGGCGAGACGTGTTGCTATACATCTGGTGCAAGGCGGGTCGGTTCGGACTTCCGATCCGAACCGATTTGGTGTCTTCGATCCGAAGAGTGGAAGCACTTCAGTGCAGTGTGTAAGGCGGGTCGGTTCGGTTGTCCGATCCGAACCGAGTTGGTGTCTTCAAGCGAAGACTTTGTGCTCTTGTGAGGATCCGATGCGAAGCGGGTCGGATTGCTCCATTCCACCCGATCCGAACCGAGTCAGAGCTCTGCCAAAACCATCCAATGCTATGCTTCTTCGAAGAGAGGAGTCGGAGCGGGTCCGATCCGATCCGGGAGGTCAAGCCAATTTTCAAATTCCAAGTTTCCGGTTCTGCATGCGTTAACGGAAATGGGCATAACTTTCAAACCATAAGTCCATTTTAGCCAAACGAAAGCTCAAACTGAAGCTAATTCAGAGATATATAAGAGTTAAAGAGCTCAGCTCCGTAATCGCTATTTTCGTGCCAAAAAAGGTCATTTGGTAGGAGTTCCGGGCCTTTCTTTATTTGTGATGCGACTTTGACCAAATCGCTGCCTGTCTTCTGACGGTATTTCCGATACTTGAGCGTATTGTTGATCAATGATTTCATGTGTGACGGCTTTGACTAAAAGCCAGGTGAACATTTTGCCACCCAGAACATATCTTGTTGGTTGAAGGAAGATGTGTTCTGGATAATCCAAGGCCACGCCGGGCCTACCAGCTGCAAGTATAATCCATACCTGTGAATAAAAGAAAGCAGAAAGGTGTGTCAAATCCTGACAAAACTAATTACACTTTCGAGCATAAACCATGCTTGGGCGTTTGTTTGAATCATCCTGCCAAAACCTGGCAAGGGACCTAACCTTCCGGGTACAAGCCATACCAAGAAGTTCAAACTGAGCATAAGCCATACTCGAGTTTTATTGAGTTCCTTTGCCAAATCCTGACAAAACAGTAAGCCGTCCCAAAGTATAGTCCATACTTAAGAATCCTAGTGAGTACAATCCATACTCATGTCGGGATAGAGCTATGCTTGCCAAAACCTGACAAGACAGTCTGTCCCTAGGCATAATCCATGCCTAGGGGTCCGAGATAAGTATAAGCCATACTTTAGTTGAGATTGAGAATCCTGCCACAACCTGACAAGATACTTAAATTGCCAAACATAATCCATACTCAGAAAGTCCTTCCTTATTCAATCCAAAGTACAAAACCAAAGCAAATCCTGATAGGTTTGTCATCGAGTGCAGAGCACGATTTGGAGCTAAATCCTAACCTCGAACGCGTATACTCCGATTTAGCCAATCGGAAAACCTAAAGAAAGCAAAGAAACATATCTTAAATCCTAAGAAATGCTGAAAATGCATAGTGATCCAATCCAGATCAGTTGATGACGAGCCGATGGGAGCTCGTTCCAGGGTCATTCCCTCTCCGGGGAGCAGGTGGTGGCAGCACAGATACAGGTGCTGTTGGTTGTTTCACATACTCGGGTAGCTCTCCACGTCTAACCCGTTCCTCAATCAGATCTCGCAAGTGTCTACAGTCATTTGTGTCATGACCGTCCATATCGTGAAATATGCAATATTTCCCAGAATCGCGTTCTCTTTGCGATGGCTCCCTCCTGGGAGGCTTTGGATAGGAGACATCACCGTTTGTGTTCACGTAGATGTCGGTTAGTGACGAATTGAGTTCTGTGTAGTTTTCATATCTGGGCCCTCTCCGGGGCTGAGCGTTGGGGTTATTCTTGACGGCAGCTTTTCCTTTGCCTTTATCAGAATCAGACGGTTCTCCGTCTTTGAGCATGTTAACATCGAGAACTTTCTTCTCGGAGGTTGCGTCTTCTTCACGCAAAAACCTATCCGATTCAAGGTAGAATTCGCTGAGATTCCTTGGTGGGTCCCGGTACAAGGATTTTTTGAACTCCGAGTTGTCTAGGACGCCGGATACTGCCGCCATTAATACCATAGATGGCTCAGGTCGATCAACTGATGCTGCTGCAATGTTGAACCTTTCCAGAAATGACCGCAGAGTTTCTTTAGGCCTCTGCTTGATTGTAGTTAGTGGCATTACATTCTTGGGTCGAGCGATATGGACCCGAAACTGTTCAATAAAGCGAGCGACCAACATGTTCCAGCTGTTGATCGATTCAGGTTCCAGCTGCCGAAACCACATAACAGCAATATCAGTCAAAAAGAGGGGAAAGCATTTAGCCATGACGTTTTCCGACGCCGATTGAACTTCCATATGCCGTTTATAGCGCATTAGGTGCACGGTAGGATCTGCCCTGCCGTTGTATGGCTCCAGTTGTGGAAGTTTGAAATCCGGGGGATTACGGGAATTTCTAATTTCTTGTGTGAATGGATTGTGGTTGACATCATCCATGTCATTTTGATAGGTGCGGCCTCTCGAGAGGCGCTCAATAAGGCTGGCGAGCCGATCGCCTTCAAAGAGCTGTTGCAAGTTGACAAGTCCAGAGCTGGTGCCCCCAGCGTTGAGTTCAGAAGAGTGTGGAAGAGTATAAGGAGCTTGGCAGGTCATCCGGTTCGGTTCGGAGGTGCCCCCTTGCTGCGGTTCGGAGAAGCGAGGGAGGTTATGGAGAGGTGCACGGTTCGGATCGGAGGTGCCGATCCGAACAGGTTCGCTTGTTCCGAACCGGGGAGCTTGATGCTGAATTTGTGTGGTATTTCCGACCCGAACCGGTGCGGATGTAGGTCGAACAGGAGCGAAGCCTTGATTTCCAGAGGGGAGGCTGCTGCCCCCAGGCTCATGCAGGGTTGCTGTTCGGATCGGGTCCGAACCGATCCGGTGGGGAATGTCCCCCATTTCCATCTGCGTTGGATTCAGATTTTGGCCCTCGGTTCGGATCAGATCCGAACCGATCCGATTTGTTATTCCTGCTGGAGCCATTTCAGTACCATTTCCAGTGAGTTGCGCATTACCGCTCGGCCTTCCTTCAATCCGAGCGAAGAATTGGTCGATCATCTCCTGTTGTTTGCGGAGGAGATCATCTTGCCTTGCCATTTGAGTTCTCAATTCAGCGAGCACGCCATCCATTTCATCTCTGGTTAAGTATGCTGATGGATTTTCATGAGAGGAAGCCTCCTGGCTTGCCTCGTTCCTTGTGCCTTCAGTGCCAACATCCTCAGCACGAGAGAAGGTTCCGTCTTTCTTTCGCTTGACCATTGATCTAATAGCCAAATAATCCGCTTCCGTTCAAGCTAGTAGAAGAAGTTGTATCGTGTGCCCCCCTTCCTGGCGCGCCAAAATGTTAGACTGAAATTTGGGCCTAACACCCAAACTCTATGTGAAATCCTCACAAATCACAGATTACAGATAAAAAGCAGTAAAAACAGGGAACACACGAGATTTTTATAGTGGTTCGGCTTAATCTAAGCCTACGTCCACTTTATAGTTTCTCATATCCTGAGGAATTACAATTACAATGGTGCCTCACAATCCGTGAGATTCGATTATACACAATAGCCTTGTGTTGTAATGAAGAAGAGGAGAAAAGAGATTGAATTTATGCACGATAGCCTCGTGTTTGATTGAGTTGAGGAGTACCCAAAGTCCTTGAATACTTGGTAATGGAGATCGGGAGGTGTTAGTGCCGAAAAGTCCCTTGAAATGACCATCTCGTGGTGTATTTATAGGCGTAGAGGAGCTGCTGGGAGTCCTGAATCGGATCGGATCGGAGGGGCACGTGGCATGTGGAGAGGCCATCTCGGAGATAGTGGAGATGTGGTCTTCAGATCGTGCTAGGATAGGTGTAAGCCGATCCGGATTAATAGGAGGTAGTTATTCCTTGGGAACAGGTCAAAGTTGAGGTGTAGCAGCAGGTCGAAGCGGTTTTTCGGGTCCTCTTCCTTCCGAACCGATCCGGAGCATTCCAACCGAAGGCGAGACGTGTTGCTATACATCTGGTGCAAGGCGGGTCGGTTCGGACTTCCGATCCAAACCGATTTGGTGTCTTCGATCCGAAGAGTGGAAGCACTTCAGTGCAGTGTGTAAGGCGGGTCGGTTCGGTTGTCCGATCCGAACCGAGTTGGTGTCTTCAAGAGAAGACTTTGTGCTCTTGTGAGGATCCGATGCGAAGCGGGTCGGATTGCTCCATTCCACCCGATCCGAACCGAGTCAGAGCTCTGCCAAAACCATCCAATGCTATGCTTCTTCGAAGAGAGGAGTCGGAGCGGGTCCGATCCGATCCGGGAGGTCAAGCCAATTTCCAAATTCCAAGTTTCCGGTTCTGCATGCGTTCACGGAAATGGGCATAACTTTCAAACCGTAAGTCCATTTTAGCCAAACGAAAGCTCAAACTGAAGCTAATTCAGAGATATATAAGAGTTTTAGAGCTCATCTCCGTAATCGCTATTTTCGGGCCCAAAAAAGATCATTTGGTAGGAGTTCCAGGCCTTTCTTTATTTGTGATGCGACTTTGACCAAATCGCTGCCTGTCTTCTGACGGTATTTCCGATACTTGAGCGTATTGTTGATCAATGATTTCATGTGTGACGGCTTTGACTAAAAGCCAGGTGAACATTTTGCCCCCCAGAACATATCTTGTTGGTTGAAGGAAGATGTGTTCTGGATAATCCAAGGCCACGCCGGGCCTACCAGCTGCAAGTATAATCCATACCTGCGAATAAAAGAAAGCAGAAAGGTGTGTCAAATCCTGACAAAACTAATTACACTTTCGAGCATAAACCATGCTTGGGCGTTTGTTTGAATCATCCTGCCAAAACCTGGCAAGGGACCTAACCTTCCGGGTACAAGCCATACCAAGAAGTTCAAACTGAGCATAAGCCATACTCGAGTTTTATTGAGTTCCTTTGCCAAATCCTGACAAAACAGTAAGCCGTCCCAAAGTATAGTCCATACTTAAGAATCCTAGTGAGTACAATCCATACTCATGTCGGGATAGAGCTATGCTTGCCAAAACCTGACAAGACAGTCTGTCCCTAGGCATAATCCATGCCTAGTGGTCCGAGATAAGTATAAGCCATACTTTAGTTGAGATTGAGAATCCTGCCACAACCTGACAAGATACTTAAATTGCCAAACATAATCCATACTCGGAAAGTCCTTCCTTATTCAATCCAAAGTACAAAACCAAAGCAAATCCTGATTGGTTTGTCATCGAGTGCAGAGCACGATTTGGAGCTAAATCCTAACCCCGAACGTGTATACTCCGATTTAGCCAATCGGAAAACCTAAAGAAAGCAAAGAAACATATCTTAAATCCTAAGAAATGCTGAAAATGCATAGTGATCCAATCCAGATCAGTTGATGACGAGCCGATGGGAGCTCGTTCCAGGGTCATTCCCTCTCCGGGGAGCAGGTGGTGGCAGCACAGATACAGGTGCTGTTGGTTGTTTCACATACTCGGGTAGCTCTCCACGTCTAACCCGTTCCTCAATCAGATCTCGCAAGTGTCTACAGTCATTTGTGTCATGACCGTCCATATCGTGAAATATGCAATATTTCCCAGAATCGCGTTCTCTTTGCGATGGCTCCCTCCTGGGAGGCTTTGGATAGGAGACATCACCGTTTGTGTTCACGTAGATGTCGGTTAGTGACGAATTGAGTTCTGTGTACTTTTCATATCTGGGCCCTCTCCGGGGCTGAGCGTTGGGGTTATTCTTGACGGCAGCTTTTCCTTTGCCTTTATCAGAATCAGACGGTTCTCCGTCTTTGAGCATGTTAACATCGAGAACTTTCTTCTCGGAGGTTGCGTCTTCTTCACGCAAAAACCTATCCGATTCAAGGTAGAATTCGCTGAGATTCCTTGGTGGGTCCCGGTACAAGGATTTTTTGAACTCCGAGTTGTCTAGGACGCCGGATACTGCCGCCATTAATACCATAGATGGCTCAGGTCGATCAACTGATGCTGCTGCAATGTTGAACCTTTCCAGAAATGACCGCAGAGTTTCTTTAGGCCTCTGCTTGATTGTAGTTAGTGACATTACATTCTTGGGTCGAGCGATATGGACCCGAAACTGTTCAATAAAGCGAGCGACCAACATGTTCCAGCTGTTGATCGATTCAGGTTCCAGCTGCCGAAACCACATAGCAGCAATATCAGTCAAAAAGAGGGGAAAGCATTTAGCCATGACGTTTTCCGACGCCGATTGAACTTCCATATGCCGTTTATAGCGCATTAGGTGCACGGTAGGATCTGCCCTGCCGTTGTATGGCTCCAGTTGTGGAAGTTTGAAATCCGGGGGATTACGGGAATTTCTAATTTCTTGTGTGAATGGATTGTGGTTGACATCATCCATGTCATTTTGATAGGTGCGGCCTCTCGAGAGGCGCTCAATAAGGCTGGCGAGCCGATCGCCTTCAAAGAGCTGTTGCAAGTTGACAAGTCCAGAGCTGGTGCCCCCAGCGTTGAGTTCAGAAGAGTGTGGAAGAGTATAAGGAGCTTGGCAGGTCATCCGGTTCGGTTCGGAGGTGCCCCCTTGCTGCGGTTCGGAGAAGCGAGGGAGGTTATGGAGAGGTGCATGGTTCGGATCGGAGGTGCCGATCCGAACAGGTTCGCCTGTTCCGAACCGGGGAGCTTGATGCTGAATTTGTGTGGTATTTCCGACCCGAACCGGTGCGGATGTAGGTCGAACAGGAGCGAAGCCTTGATTTCCAGAGGGGAGGCTGCTGCCCCCAGGCTCATGCAGGGTTGCTGTTCGGATCAGGTCCGAACCGATCCGGTAGGGAATGTCCCCCATTTCCATCTGCGTTGGATTCAGATTTTGGCCCTCGGTTCGGATCGGATCCGAACCGATCCGATTTGTTATTCCTGCTGGAGCCATTTCAGTACCATTTCCAGTGAGTTGCGCATTGCCGCTCGGCCTTCCTTCCATCCGAGCGAAGAATTGGTCGATCATCTCCTGTTGTTTGCGGAGGAGATCATCTTGCCTTGCCATTTGAGTTCTCAATTCAGCGAGCACGCCATCCATTTCATCTCTGGTTAAGTATGCTGATGGATTTTCATGAGAGGAAGCCTCCTGGCTTGCCTCGTTCCTTGTGCCTTCAGTGCCAACATCCTCAGCACGAGAGAAGGTTCCGTCTTTCTTTCGCTTGACCATTGATCCAATAGCCAAATAATCCGCTTCCGTTCAAGCTAGTAGAAGAAGTTGTATCGTGTTCCCCCCTTCCTGGCGCGCCAAAATGTTAGACCGAAATTTGGGCCTAACACCCAAACTCTGTGTGAAATCCTCACAAATCACAGATTACAGATAAAAAGCAGTAAAAACAGGGAACACACGAGATTTTTATAGTGGTTCGGCTCAATCTAAGCCTACGTCCACTTTATAGTTTCTCATATCCTGAGGAATTACAATTACAATGGTGTCTCACAATCCGTGAGATTCGATTATACACAATAGCCTTGTGTTGTAATGAAGAAGAGGAGAAAAGAGATTGAATTTATGCACGATAGCCTCGTGTTTGATTGAGTTGAGGAGTACCCAAAGTCCTTGAATACTTGGTAATGGAGATCGGGAGGTGTTAGTGCCGAAAAGTCCCTTGAAATGACCATCTCGTGGTGTATTTATAGGCGTAGAGGAGTTGCTGGGAGTCCTGAATCGGATCGGATCGGAGGGGCACGTGGCATGTGGAGAGGCCATCTCGGAGATAGTGGAGATGTGGTCTTCAGATCGTGCTAGGATAGGTGTAAGCCGATCCGGATTAATAGGAGGTAGTTATTCCTTGGGAACAGGTCAAAGTTGAGGTGTAGCAGCAGGTCGAAGCGGTTCGGTTCGGGTCCTCTTCCTTCCGAACCGATCCGGAGCATTCCAACCGAAGGCGAGACGTGTTGCTATATATCTGGTGTAAGGCGGGTCGGTTCGGACTTCCAATCCAAACCGATTTGGTGTCTTCGATCCGAAGAGTGGAAGCACTTCAGTGCAGTGTGTAAGGCGGGTCGGTTCGGTTGTCCGATCCGAACCGAGTTGGTGTCTTCAAGCGAAGACTTTGTGCTCTTGTGAGGATCCGATGCGAAGCGGGTCGGATTGCTCCATTCCACCCGATCCGAACCGAGTCAGAGCTCTGCCAAAACCATCCAATGCTATGCTTCTTCGAAGAGAGGAGTCGGAGCGGGTCCGATCCGATCCGGGAGGTCAAGTCAATTTCCAAATTCCAAGTTTCCGGTTCTGCATGCGTTCACGGAAATGGGCATAACTTTCAAACCGTAAGTCCATTTTAGCCAAACGAAAGCTCAAACTGAAGCTAATTCAGAGATCTATAGGAGTTATAGAGCTCAGCTTCGTAATCGCTATTTTCGGGCCCAAAAAAGGTCATTTGGTAGGAGTTCCGGGCCTTTCTTTATTTGTGATGCGACTTTGACCAAATCGCTGCCTGTCTTCTGACGGTATTTCCGATACTTGAGCGTATTGTTGATCAATGATTTCATGTGTGACGGCTTTGACTAAAAGCCAGGTGAACATTTTGCCCCCCAGAACATATCTTGTTGGTTGAAGGAAGATGTGTTCTGGATAATCCAAGGCCACGCCGGGCCTACCAGCTGCAAGTATAATCCATACCTGCGAATAAAAGAAAGCAGAAAGGTGTGTCAAATCCTGACAAAACTAATTACACTTTCGAGCATAAACCATGCTTGGGCGTTTGTTTGAATCATCCTGCCAAAACCTGGCAAGGGACCTAACCTTCCGGGTACAAGCCATACCAAGAAGTTCAAACTGAGCATAAGCCATACTCGAGTTTTATTGAGTTCCTTTGCCAAATCCTGACAAAACAGTAAGCCGTCCCAAAGTATAGTCCATACTTAAGAATCCTAGTGAGTACAATCCATACTCATGTCGGGATAGAGCTATGCTTGCCAAAACCTGACAAGACAGTCTGTCCCTAGGCATAATCCATGCCTAGGGGTCCGAGATAAGTATAAGCCATACTTTAGTTGAGATTGAGAATCCTGCCACAACCTGACAAGATACTTAAATTGCCAAACATAATCCATACTCGGAAAGTCCTTCCTTATTCAATCCAAAGTACAAAACCAAAGCAAATCCTGATTGGTTTGTCATCGAGTGCAGAGCACGATTTGGAGCTAAATCCTAACCCCGAACGTGTATACTCCGATTTAGCCAATCGGAAAACCTAAAGAAAGCAAAGAAACATATCTTAAATCCTAAGAAATGCTGAAAATGCATAGTGATCCAATCCAGATCAGTTGATGACGAGCCGATGGGAGCTCGTTCCAGGGTCATTCCCTCTCCGGGGAGCAGGTGGTGGCAGCACAGATACAGGTGCTGTTGGTTGTTTCACATACTCGGGTAGCTCTCCACGTCTAACCCGTTCCTCAATCAGATCTCGCAAGTGTCTACAGTCATTTGTGTCATGACCGTCCATATCGTGAAATATGCAATATTTCCCAGAATCGCGTTCTCTTTGCGATGGCTCCCTCCTGGGAGGCTTTGGATAGGAGACATCACCGTTTGTGTTCACGTAGATGTCGGTTAGTGACGAATTGAGTTCTGTGTACTTTTCATATCTGGGCCCTCTCCGGGGCTGAGCGTTGGGGTTATTCTTGACGGCAGCTTTTCCTTTGCCTTTATCAGAATCAGACGGTTCTCCGTCTTTGAGCATGTTAACATCGAGAACTTTCTTCTCGGAGGTTGCGTCTTCTTCACGCAAAAACCTATCCGATTCAAGGTAGAATTCGCTGAGATTCCTTGGTGGGTCCCGGTACAAGGATTTTTTGAACTCCGAGTTGTCTAGGACGCCGGATACTGCCGCCATTAATACCATAGATGGCTCAGGTCGATCAACTGATGCTGCTGCAACGTTGAACCTTTCCAGAAATGACCGCAGAGTTTCTTTAGGCCTCTGCTTGATTGTAGTTAGTGACATTACATTCTTGGGTCGAGCGATATGGACCCGAAACTGTTCAATAAAGCGAGCGACCAACATGTTCCAGCTGTTGATCGATTCAGATTCCAGCTGCCGAAACCACATAGCAGCAATATCAGTCAAAAAGAGGGGAAAGCATTTAGCCATGACGTTTTCCGACGCCGATTGAACTTCCATATGCCGTTTATAGCGCATTAGGTGCACGGTAGGATCTGCCCTGCCGTTGTATGGCTCCAGTTGTGGAAGTTTGAAATCCGGGGGATTACGGGGATTTCTAATTTCTTGTGTGAATGGATTGTGGTTGACATCATCCATGTCATTTTGATAGGTGCGGCCTCTCGAGAGGCGCTCAATAAGGCTGGCGAGCCGATCGCCTTCAAAGAGCTGTTGCAAGTTGACAAGTCCGGAGCTGGTGCCCCCAGCGTTGAGTTCAGAAGAGTGTGGAAGAGTATAAGGAGCTTGGTAGGTCATCCAGTTCGGTTCGGAGGTGCCCCCTTGCTGCGGTTCGGAGAAGCGAGGGAGGTTATGGAGAGGTGCACGGTTCGGATCGGAGGTGCCGATCCGAACAGGTTCGCCTGTTCCGAACCGGGGAGCTTGATGCTGAATTTGTGTGGTATTTCCGACCCGAACCGGTGCGGATGTAGGTCGAACATGAGCGAAGCTTTGATTTCCAGAGGGGAGGCTGCTGGCCCCAGGCTCATGCAGGGTTGCTGTTCGGATCGGGTCCGAACCGATCCGGTGGGGAATGTCCCCCATTTCCATCTGCGTTGGATTCAGATTTTGGCCCTCGGTTCGGATCGGATCCGAACCGATCCGATTTGTTATTCCTGCTGGAGCCATTTCAGTACCATTTCCAGTGAGTTGCGCATTGCCGCTCGGCCTTCCTTCCATCCGAGCGAAGAATTGGTCGATCATCTCCTGTTGTTTGCGGAGGAGATCATCTTGCCTTGCCATTTGAGTTCTCAATTCAGCGAGCACGCCATCCATTTCATCTCTGGTTAAGTATGCTGATGGATTTTCATGAGAGTATGCCTCCTGGCTTGCCTCGTTCCTTGTGCCTTCAGTGCCAACATCCTCAGCACGAGAGAAGGTTCCGTCTTTCTTTCGCTTGACCATTGATCCAATAGCCAAATAATCCGCTTCCGTTCAAGCTAGTAGAAGAAGTTGTATCGTGTGCCCCCCTTCCTGGCGCGCCAAAATGTTAGACCGAAATTTGGGCCTAACACCCAAACTCTATGTGAAATCCTCACAAATCACAGATTACAGATAAAAAGCAGTAAAAACAGGGAACACACGAGATTTTTATAGTGGTTCGGCTCAATCTAAGCCTACGTCCACTTTATAGTTTCTCATATCCTGAGGAATTACAATTACAATGGTGTCTCACAATCCGTGAGATTCGATTATACACAATAGCCTTGTGTTGTAATGAAGAAGAGGAGAAAAGAGATTGAATTTATGCACGATAGCCTCGTGTTTGATTGAGTTGAGGAGTACCCAAAGTCCTTGAATACTTGGTAATGGAGATCGGGAGGTGTTAGTGCCGAAAAGTCCCTTGAAATGACCATCTCGTGGTGTATTTATAGGCGTAGAGGAGCTGCTGGGAGTCCTGAATCGGATCGGATCGGAGGGGCACGTGGCATGTGGAGAGGCCATCTCGGAGATAGTGGAGATGTGGTCTTCAGATCGTGCTAGGACAGGTGTAAGCCGATCCGGATTAATAGGAGGTAGTTATTCCTTGGGAACAGGTCAAAGTTGAGGTGTAGCAGCAGGTCGAAGCGGTTCGGTTCGGGGCCTCTTCCTTCCGAACCGATCCGGAGCATTCCAACCGAAGGCGAGACGTGTTGCTATACATCTGGTGCAAGGCGGGTCGGTTCGGACTTCCGATCCGAACCGATTTGGTGTCTTCGATCCGAAGAGTGGAAGCACTTCAGTGCAGTGTGTAAGGCGGGTCGGTTCGGTTGTCCGATCCGAACCGAGTTGGTGTCTTCAAGCGAAGACTTTGTGCTCTTGTGAGGATCCGATGCGAAGCGGGTCGGATTGCTCCATTCCACCCGATCCGAACCGAGTCAGAGCTCTGCCAAAACCATCCAATGCTATGCTTCTTCGAAGAGAGGAGTCGGAGCGGGTCCGATCCGATCCGGGAGGTCAAGCCAATTTCCAAATTCCAAGTTTCCGGTTCTGCATGCGTTCACGGAAATGGGCATAACTTTCAAACCGTAAGTCCATTTTAGCCAAACGAAAGCTCAAACTGAAGCTAATTCAGAGATCTATAAGAGTTATAGATCTCAGCTCCGTAATTGCTATTTTCGGGCCCAAAAAAGGTCATTTGGTAGGAGTTCCGGGCCTTTCTTTATTTGTGATGCGACTTTGACCAAATCGCTGCCTGTCTTCTGACGGTATTTCCGATACTTGAGCGTATTGTTGATCAATGATTTCATGTGTGACGGCTTTGACTAAAAGCCAGGTGAACAACACTATACACTTATTATAGTATCAAATGATTTGATTTTTAAAACGTACCAAGCATGTTTGGCTATTATAAGGGAAAACCCTATCCTCCGGCTGCGTTGCATTGTGTGATGGGACCTGGGTCTTATAATAGCTTCATTTTTTCCAAAAAGCATTGCGCTGTTTTGTTATATGCACTGGTATTCTTGGGAGGAAACCCGTTCCGTGTTATACGGCGTGGTCCCTTGATTTACCTTACTTTGAAAATAAAGATAAATAACTGTTTTAGTTCTCACACCAGTCACATGACTGACCTGGAGTTTATTGTTTTAACCTAAACTCTGGGTGCCCCTATTTTCCACACGTGCAGCTAGTAGTTATGGTTTTGCAGATTTATATTCACAGGATCCTGGTTTACAGCTGGAATGATATCCGGAAAGCTTTGTATTCGTATATCTCTTCTAGTTGTGTATTGTATTATTTTCCACTGCGATGTATTTAAATGTAATTTAAATCTCTGATATTTCTGTGTAATATTTATTTATGCTCTGTATATTCTTTTATTCTGATGAAATTGTTGTAAGATACAATGAAATGTTCTCCCATCTGCGTTCTTTTGTGGCTTGTTCTCGAACAATCCGCGCTTTCCTCACCGGGGAAGTTACGGGTTTTCACAATAACAATACAAGAGGACAACAAATCTGAAGACTACGTGAAAAGAGTAGAATGTAGCCTTCCCTTATCTCTTATCTGTTATTCCTTTAATACTCTATCCACATAAAGTCGCTAAGAGAGTTGTTTGCTCCTATCATCATTTTTGGTTGTGGTATTGAAACTTGTACATTTTTTGTACATTTGAATTATCTACAATATTTATCGCATTAGTAATAGTTATGGGTGTGTATGAGATGTTGTATTGATTAAATTCTTTAGTGCATTTTATTAGGATTCACTAAACATTAACTTAAAGAATGATCCTTTAGAATTTTGATAAGATGGACCCAGAAGCTGAATTTCATTACAAAAGAAAAAGGAAAAAAATCAAAATTTTGGCATGCTTTAGACTTAAAAATACAACATAATTGAAGGTGTATAACTAAATACAAACCTCATTATCAAGCAGCCTGCAAATGTAATGTTCAAGAAATATTCTTGATTCTCGAAGCTCTCACTTTTATCACAAAATTGACCCCACTTCTCAAAGTTCCAAAGAACTTCAAACTAATGGTATTTAACGTCATATTTACAGTGCCATCTTCTTTATTGCTAATTCCAAGGCTTTTAAAAAATTCATTATGCCCTGAGCATATAATAACTTGAACAAGTTAGCCAATTTTCTTTTGTGAGTACATGCTACTATTGTAGCTCTAAACTAATCATTTGGCTGGATGACCAATTCAGCGCTGAATTGTTAAAATAGCTGAATGGTGAAAAGCATATATTTTAAGCTTTTTGAGGTGCTGATTACTAATAGGTGCTGACGTACAATGTTGTCCTTCTTCTTTGTATATCGCAGCGTCAGATCTTTCATATTTACAAAACTAGCAGCATGTCTTTCTTACCACTGACCACAACAGTATACTAAAGGAGGCAAATTCTTCATTTTCCTTTCGTTTACTTTGCATCTTTGCATGGAGTATATGACTGCACCAGTATTTGCATATATTTTTTTATACTCTTATGTTTGCTGGGTTAAAAATGACATTGCTGGGGCGAAAAAAAAACTTCGATCGGTTAAAAAGATAGCACTATTTACTTTTATAACTTCTTTATATACCACTATATATTTTTATATTTGCTGATCTAAAAGAACATTACTAGGTTGAAATGATCACATCCCATGAGTTAAAAGATGCACTAACCGATGTAGGAAATTATAGGTCAGCTAGCTGTATATAAACACCGTTCAATGCTTTGCATTGATGTAATTTCATAAGTTTTGCTAATAAAAACCATTCGAAAATGTATTTTTTTTGTATGAATATTTCATTTCATCTGTGATCTATTTATCTCCCTCTCTCTCAATATATATATATATAACTTTATATATACTTGTTTCTTATTTATTAATTATTCTTTTACCTGAATTAATATATATGATCGCTCTCCAGCATAGTATAGTACATACGGTATGACTCTCTAGCATATATATACATGGTGAAACTTCACTTTCAATAGTACACGACTCTGCAAAATTCAAGGTCATTATTGATACTTCTTGAATATGTAATGCTCTGTGTTAGACGTGCCTTGCTTTATGTTGCTGCTCTACTTTCGCTCATTATTGATACTTCTTGAATATGTATCGATCAAATATACACTCTTATCGATCCTGGTGCACTTTATTTTACACCATCATCTTTAACTGTTATGCTTGACATAATGATCGACTTAAATCACATTTCCATTATTTATTAGTTCAGTCCAAACCAACAGATTTTCGAAGGTTTGCCAATAAATAATAGAAACCTTGCCTACATATTTTTAATGTAATTTACATGGATACACAGTTCTCTTACCTTATTGCGCACTCTCAAATTTACTTGAAGTTTTTAGTTAGCTATATGCTACGTGTTTCACCGACTCTTATGAAACTTCCTTTTCTTTTACCAATGTTGTTAAAAATTATCTTGCTGAAAGCTTAAACATGAGCTGATGCTTTTGTTTTAACAAAATGCTTGCTTCCTCTAAAAAAGGAAAAAAAATCTAAGTATGGAAATTATCTTTGCTACTTTACCTTGCTAAATCCATTAATCTATTGTGACACCCCATGTCTGTTAATGTCACTCACAATGGGAATGCATTAAGTTTCGTGAAGCGTTTAGGTAAACAGACATAGAATATTACAAGATAGATATAAAAAATTTTGCAGTGGAAATAAACAACTTTATTAATCATCAAAATACCGTGGTACAAAGTATCATTTGTCTGAAATATAAAAACCCATTGCAACATAAAAACCACTGTCTTGTACTTCAAAAATATCAAAGTACATAAAAGAAAGAAAATTCCCCAATAACAAAATATAGTCATTGCAATGCGAATAGGAGCTTGATCCATACATATCAGCAGCTCCAGCAATCAAGCAAAATCATAGTCAAGCCTGAGTGTTTCCTCCCTGAGAACCTGGGGGGAAACGGAAGAGAGAAGGAAAAACAAAAGGGGTCAGACATAAAGTCTGACGAGTCTAGTAACTGTTAGCCAGTAAATAAATAAAGGTAATCATGATAGGCATAAAGTGGATAAGAGAGATCACTATACAAATGGCAAGTGTGACAAGGCAGATAAGGTAAGGTGTATACATGCTTCACTAATAACTACTCTGCACTATTACTAGTATAATTTAAAATGAGATGATCCCTTCCACTATAAGTTGGTAGACTTAGGGCATACATCCGAGTGTACCCTAACCACTACCCTAATTGATCGGCTCCCTACTCTGTAGATACCCTGTGTTGGTCCCACAGTAAGGGATATCGATTCCCTAAAGTGGCAACGCAATATGTGCACAGTCATATCTTCTGGTGTCACGGTCGTCTTGTCCCCTTCTGCCCGGCCCATGCACGCACATGTCCCTGGTCGGTTTGCGCCGTCTACAATACCCACCACGTTTTGGATCTCTTATAATCAATCAGTAAGCGTGCCCCTTCTCCGCCTAGTACGGAGTTCACTACTCTGATACCGAATACGGGTTACTGACTGAAATGGGTCCCACACAATATGATACAAGCTCTCCCCTTTTGTTTTATATCCCCACTAGGTTTTCCACTGACTATGTATACCCTAAAAGGGTGATCTTTAATTACATAGTCCTATACCGGTTATGCTTACTCTAACAAGGTGATCTTTAATTACATAACTTTACCAGGTTACTAGCTAGGTTCTTCACTGACTATGTATACCCTAAAGGGTGATCTTTAATTACATAGCCCTATACCAGTTATGCTTACCCTAAAGGGTGATCTTTAATTACATAACTTTACCAGGTTAAGTTTGTGGGCCTATATATATATATATATATATATATATATTACCCACCCCCTTCAGTTATACTTAACCCACCCACTATCCAATCCATTTTAATTAACCCTAACTTATGTTCATAATCATACAGTTCTTATGGATTAAATTAGGTTAAGTAGTCCTTTCACATTACCATGTCCAATTATGGTTATATTGGGCTAGACCTCCCACATTAGGCCTACAACGTATGGATGCTGGATGTGCTGGTCAGGTCCGGGCAGTCTTATTCCACAGTTGGGCCTAACCTCGTGTCTTAGCCGGAGTCGTATTTACACGCTTAGACCTCTCACATTAGGTTCAACATTAGTGGCTGCTGGATATGTCGGTCGGGTCCGGGCAGACTTCCGCCACTAATGTAACCTAACCTTGTGTCATAAGTGTTAATATAATTCCTAATTATAGTTGTTAAACATTCCATTTATTAATTATTGCTAAAAATTCCATTTATTAATTAATTTACCAATTAATTAATCTTACCTTTTTGGGTGTTATTGCCCATTCTACCAACAATTTGAATTACTAGTCCAAAAATGTTTATTTCCCAACTATGCCAATATTTACTTTTTCCCCCGTTTCTAACTAACGTCCTCACAAAATTGACGGCATGCCTAGGCTAAACAATTAGCCTAGCCATAAGCGATGAGAAGGAAAGTTAATAGGGATGTAAAACAAGCGATCATTGAATATGATTTTGCATGACATAGATTAACATAGTCATAAAGTTGTCATATGAACTTGTGACAATTTCTATGATGTCAAAGTGAACAAAAATGAGATCTAAACTAATCATTTAAATATCCAGCAATTCAGATCTAGCATAGTAATAGTGACATAGTAGCATGTTTAGATGTAAGGATAAATTCACATGTCCAATTTATAACATATCCAAATTTATTACAATGTGACAGGTGTAAGGTGATTTACATAAAGAACCAGATCTAATCAATGTCATAACTTGTCCAAATTAACATATTCACCTTTTCCATAATACAATTACAAGTCAAGATCTACATAGGCAACATCATAGAATAACCACAATTATTTCAGATTTAGAGAAATAGATCTATCAAGATCTACATGGGCAACATCATAGAATAACTACAATTGTTTCAGATCTACATAGTTCAAGATTTAATACTGGCATAAATTCATATTTTACAACAGATCCAATTTATTGTCTTTCACGATTCACTGTTATTTATTTAAACCTAAAAGTGACTAGAAACTCACAGCGTTGGAGAATTGAGAGAGAATAGATCTGAATTCTGAATTTGATTAGCTAAACCATTGTTGTAGGACTTGATTCTGTTTCAATTTGCAACCCGACAGCATATGGCTCCCATGATCTCCAATGAAGAAAATAGGAGAATAGGGATTATATTTATAGCCTAGAACCAATGAATTAGACCCAAAATCAAGTCCAGGTACGTAAAAATGAATTCTGCCTAGATCTGCCCGTGGGGTCGACACCCCCTAAGGGGGTCGACACCCACGAGTGGGAATTTTCCCGCTCAGCCTGCTTTAGTTGGATTTTTGATTTTTGAACTATTTTGAAGGTTCTGGAATTATTTTATATATATATACTTCCTTATGCATATACAAACTTCTAAGGCTTATAACTTCTCCATACGATATCCGATTTACGCAAACCCGGACTCTATCCTAAGCAGAATTCTGAGATGAACGCTATGGCGCAGCCTGTTTCCCTTAATTCTTCTTCTAAAAATTAAGTATTCTTTAATTTGTCAATTTTAATATTTTAAAAATTACGAGGTGTTACATCTATACTTGAAGGTATACCTTTTCCATTATACTAAAATAAAATTAGGGGAAAAAAAATCTTATGTGTAGAACTTTTCTGTGTAAAAGAAATAAACCGTCATTATTCTAAATTAGAGCATATCTGATGCGCAACAACATGATGAATTAGGTTTACTTAACCCGTTATTACAAACTCGTCATTAGAGCATATTCGCTGAAAATGTTGAAATATTACAGGATGTACACTGCTCTTTTATAACTTAATATGTTCGCTTATCTGATATTCACTTCTCATTTATATTTAAAAAGATAGTGGATAAAAAGAAAGAGTTAGTGAAAAGAGAAAAACTGATTGTGTGGACCATTAGGTCTTTCCTTAAATTTTACTTTCAAGACAAACAAATCCAATGGTGTCCAACTTATGTATTTAATTTTATGTTTAAATAGCTGCTCCCTTGTTACATTTTTGTAATAATATATATTTACCATTGGAAATGGTTCACTATGTATAAAACTAATTTTTGCACTAAATGATTGGATTGTGATTTATGAGCTAACATGCTCACATGCTGTTGGCCTATCGTTTAAGGTCATCTGTGCAAAGCTTTAATTCAAGGCTTATCTTGATATTAATTATTGGTCTTCGGCAGTAATACTGTTTGCACATGCAAAACATGTATATTTTAAAATAAGAATACTGAAATATATATTTTATTTTGATCAAACTGACCATTAGAGAGGTTTGCTTATTGTCACTTGGCTGAAATCAATTTTTCCAAAGCCCAAAAAACATGGAACAAGTTTTATAATATTCAAATTTAACACTCAATTATTAAGCTTCTGCAAACATCATATTTTTGATTAAAAATTTGGAATTTACATATCGTTATTCAACCATTCAAGACTTCTAAAGCTGCCATGTACTATTTACTTTTTTTATTGAAACCAAATGGACTTTTAACCAAATTTATATTGCAAAACCAAATAATAAAAGAAAAACCATCTCTTATGTTTTAAAATCATTTGAATTAGAACCGGTTTAGAACAACCGCTCAACCGGTATATTTTAAGAGTTCATCTGAAACGAAGGATAATGAGGTATTCGAACGGTGCATTTAAACCAAAAAATTATTAAATGGTGAATACACTTACGCTTCTAGTAAAATATTCAAACAAAATATTTAAATCATGGCTTGCATTATCTACTATAACTTCAAATGCCACATACTTGTAAGATGTATAGGTTCCTAGATGGCATGATAAATTAGGTTTCCGTGTAAAAGAAAATTATTGAGATCAATTTCTTGTGTGACTTGAATGGAATGTATATGAGCCTTGAAACAATGCTGGAACGAAGCTCGAAGAATTAAGGAGCATGATATGCTAAATTATTGGTTTATGCTGGAGAAGCTAACAGGGAGTTGGGATTTCTTAAGTGTGATCCAGCCCAAGTTAGGCTAGATCCGATCCAAGGCAATGGATGCGTGAGGTCGGGTCCGATTTGGGAACCAGATACATGGTGTTATGCAACCTTTTTGCTTCCTCACAAAACCTCATAACTTAGTTTGCTTATAAGCTCAAAGTCTTGCTTGAACTCGAAGTTTAACCGGCATTTAAACCATATCTTTGGGCTTCCTGCTTCGATGGATGCCAAGTCTAACTTGTCTAATCAACGTGAAGTTAGCTAGAACAAAATGGAATAACACAATGCACGACAAATCCATAGACATTTGCTCCTATTTTCATTTAGGAAATTCTGGTAGTTACAATAAGAAGAAAATTATTTCTTTGATTTATTTTTTCAACTTTTCCATGTAAAAGAAATAAAGGTCAAGGAGATTTCTTGCAGATGTGGTTAGTGATGTCAATTAGAATGCCATTAGGTTGAAGTTAACTAGTAATAGGATATTCTAGGACCCTATGCTAAAATACGTAGTTGTGACTCGAAGAGAGTTCAATAGTGTTATGCAAAAATTGCGCGAATGTGGAAGCACAATAAACATGATCTAGATTTGCCAATTGAACATCAATCTAATATGTTAGGCAATTATTCTATTACATCAAATAAATAGTAAATAACTATAACAGAGAAATAAGGAGACACAAAATATTTATACTGGTTCCACTATCCTCTATAAGATAGTGTACGCCCAGTCCAACAGAGAGAGATTTTATTCCACATGAAAAAATACAAGAGATTACAAAATAAGAGTTTACATATCAAAACCTCAAAAAGGCTTAACAAGAAGAGACACACCATCGGGGATCACTGGCTCAATGCCAGGATGGGTTTACACTAAAGTCTACCCCTCAATATATAGCCAGTGCAAATACATGTGAGTCATCAATTACATTACCAACCAACATATGGTAATAATATAATGGAGGAAAATTACCATAGCAACAAATGTGCAAAGATAGAAAGTAAATCAATCTGTTTCTTTTGCATAGATGGAAGAAATTAATCCCTTCATTTATTTCTCTACCATCTCATCAAATGCAATCAATGTTCCCATTATAAAAATATTTACTTTCCATTTTTTGCAAATGTGTTCCAATCAATTTGTGATTTCGTATCACCAAATTTAACACTTCACCTTGATGCAAAATCACATATCTCCAGCACTCCACCTTGAGTCAAATTATCTTCACAACATATAACTCTTCAGAAAAAGAACTCCACATTCAATCAAAATCTCACCATGAGATAGAAACCAAAAATGAATATTTGCCTAATGGGTTCCAGCAAAGCTACCCACTATCACACCATGTTAACGAGCTTAGACTACGTCCCCGCCCGCCAACAAAATGTTGCAAGTATCCAAAATAAAAAAGACGGTAAACACCAAAGTAATCTCAACACCGCCAAGGCCAAAAATAATTCTCTCAATCACCAATTAAAATACAGAGCCAAAATCCAAATCTCTGTACGCACAAAAAAAATCTCTCTCCTACCACTTAGTTATTACAAACTTCACCCACCGCCTGCAAAATTGCATCTACCACCATGAGCTGCACCATGCATAAATCAACGGTCTAAAAGTGCTTGCAATAACGTCGACATCTGTCTAACACTCGACCTAAGCTCCTTCCTCGGTCACCCGGATCCCTCGAGCATCATCAACGTGAAGACCCCTATCTAAACCACAATGTTCTCTATCTCGACACCTGTCTATCACTTGACCTGAGATCCTTTCCTGATCATCTTTGATCCCTCGAGCATCATCTACATGAAGACCGCTATCTAAAACATTATCAAAAGTTCCCAAATCCAATGGTTCCTTCAATGCAGTAAACTCCATATCACATAAAAGTTCCCAGATTGGAACATTCTTCTCTCTCAACATAATCTCCTCCACCAAAGTCTTCCTTTTGTCCCAAAATAGTAATAACATAATCACCACTTAATCTACCAACCTTTGTAGAAATAATTGATGCATAATTTAAAACAAATCGCCTTGCTCCGATACCAATATGTTGTGCAAAAAATTGCTTTGATACCAATCTGTTATGCAAAAATTTGCACAAATGCTGAAGCGCAATAAGCAGGATCTAGATTTGCCAATTCAACATCAATCTAATCTGGTAACAATTATTCTATTACATCAAACAAATAGTAAATAACTATAATGAAGAAAAGAAACGTAATATTTATACTGGTTCCACTATCATCCATAAGATAGTGTACATCCAGTCCAACAGAGAGAGATTTTATTCCACATGAGAGAATACAAGATATTGCAAAATAAGAGTTTACATATCAAAACCTCAAACAGACTTAACAAGAAGAGACACTCCATTTGGGATCGCTGGCTCCATGCCAAGATGGGTTTACACTAAAGTCTACCCCTTAATATATAGCTAGTGCAAATCCATGTGAGTCATCAATTACATTACCAACCAACATATGGTAATAATATAATGTAAGAAAATTACCATAGCAACAAATGTGCAAAGATTGAAAGTAAGTCAACCCGTTTCTTTTGCATAGATGGAAGAAATTAATCCCTCCATTTATTTCTCTACCATCTCATCAAATGCAATCAATGCATTCCCATTATAAAAATATTTATTTTCCATTCTTTGCTAATTTATTCCAATCAATTTGTGATTTTGTATCACCAAATTTAACAAATAGTTACTGCGTAGAGCAAAGCATTGCGTGAAGACAATTTCTTTGAGCGTAGGCAGACTGCAGTAATAATTTAGGTTCCATATTTTAGACAAACTTAAAAAATGATGAAATAGTTACATCTTTCAAGAAGAATGCATAGCACTCAGGAATGGTTGATTCACTTTTACTGTGGTAGGCAATTGCATTTTTAACATATTATACAATAATCAAGCAATTCTTCTTATTTTTAGAGATGTGTGTTTTGTTCAGGAAATGTTCATCCAAATATGCCAATATTCACTAACAAATTTGTCTTTCGTAATAAAGTGAGTACAAATTTAATTTACTTTATGCTGTAGCAATCTTTTTTCTATTTAGTTTTGGAGCTTGAGCACTCTTTCTCCCGTGTGCATCCTTAATTGTATATTGATGGAAAAAGATAGGGTTTATTTACATAGGTAAATTGATAATTCAGTATTCTCAATTGTGTTTAATTTCAAAAAATAAAAATATTTGACATTAAAACTCAGCTATTATATTGATTTTTTTTCATTATAGAACTTCCAAGGAGTACTCGCAAGGGGCAAGAAGTTTCGTAGATGCTGCAAAGATAAATATAGAGAAACTTTTATGCCCTTGTTTAGGTTACCGAAATCTTAGTTGACAACATGATGACATTATTGTTGAGCATTTAATTATAAGGGGGATGGATCCTACGTACAAGAGCAGTACTAAGTGATATCATCATGGTGAATAATTAAATGTGGGCGTAGATATGAAGTTGGTCAATACATTTGATTTACTTAAAGCTATTCATCTTGAAGATGAAGATTTTTTGAATCATGGTTTTTTCTACTAATGTTAATGAAGACGAGGATGATAAAAAACATGAGGATGATTTACTTAATAATTTGGAGGATGTAGAAACCCCTTATATCCTAATTGTGTAGATCAAACTAAATTACCTGCCATCACTGCTTTGTATAATTTTTTTTTTGAAAATTGGTTCACTTTATTTCTAAAACCAATAAAACCGCCTTTATAAGCCTCGTTAAAACCCCATAATCCCCCTAGTGGTTACCTTATAGGGAAAAAGAGTACTTATAAGATTGATATACATCATAGAAATGACTAAAGTCATAGACAAAGAAAAATACATCAAAAGCCTCAAAATAAATCTGAAATAAAAGCCAAACTCCACGGCCCAATTATCTGGCCCATCTTCAAACTGTTCAGTCAAAACCGACACATCATCTAGTATCTCTTAACTCAATACCCCACCTCTGAAGAAAACTTTCATTCCTCGGAGTTCGTATAGATCTAGATCCATTGTTTTGAACCATCAAAACAATCTCTCGTTCAATTCTGAAAAGCGTAGATGATGAATGATTCTTACGGCCTTGGAATACTCTCAAGTTTCTCTCTCGCCAGATGAAATAGATAGCAGTTACTAAAGATCCAAAAGCTAAGTCCGTCAATTGATCCTTTGATTTGAAATTCGTATGTAATAATCTTGCTTCCTCTTTCAAATCCGAACAGATAGTTAATGAAAGCTCCAATTTTTGCTTCAGGGATAACCAGATGAAGGCTGCAAAGTCACACTGAAAGAAAAGATGCTCTGAGGATTCTGGATGGTTTTCATAAAGAGGACATAGAGGATTTACTTCAGAATTATAACGCAAAATTCTATCTTTTGTGTTCAACCTCCCCAAAATCGCAAGGTATGATATAAAAGACATTCTTTTGCTATTCTTTTTATGCCAAATTACTGAGTACATTGGATCTGCTAGTTCATGAACTCGAATAAAGTCCCAAACTTTATGAAAAGAAAATACTCCCCCTTCACACCATTCATATCTGTCTTGATTTAGATTAGGATGAGTATGAATCAAACTAATTTCGTCTAGTAATTCTCGTGTTGCAGGATGAATTATAGGATGAAACTCGTCATTTCTAATAATTTCAGATACCTTTTCATTAGTTTGGCCAATTATATGCAGTCTATCAAAACCAAGTAGATCAACCATGCACTTACAGTTTATCCAAGGCTCCATCCATAGATAAGTATTTTGCCCTCTTGATATAATTTTATTGAAAAATTGATTTGATCTGGATCTAAGACGTAGTATTGATTTCCAAGTACTAGATGCATTTATATCCAATGCCATAGTCCAGAAAAAATCCTGCTTACAGTACCTATTTTGCACCCATTTACTCCATAATGATTTGTTTGATAAAAAATTCCACATCAATTTTATGTAGGCTACTTTCTTAAGGTCACTTAAATTCTTCAATCCAATTCCCCCTTCTCCTTTAGGTTTGCATAAGGATGCCCATGCAACTTTATGAGATGTCCCACCCCAGAAAAAATCAGCACATAAAGTCTGTAATTTGCTCAGAGTATATTCTGGAATCTGATATATACATAACCAATATAGAACAATAGGGGTAATAACTGAATTGATTAGTTCTGCACGACCATCAAAACTAAGAAGCTTTGATTCCTAACCTTGTATCTTACTTTGCACTCTATGTATCAAAGAATTACATTCTATAAAGGAACTCCAAGGTATTTAACTGGAAGTGTGCCTTGTTCATACCTTAAAATGTTCAAAATTTCATCTGCATTTGTCACTGATTTGCTAAAGAATATCTTAGTTTTTGAAGCATTCACATTTAAATCTGCATAGTGACTTAAATCCTGAAAGATTTCTTTGAGTGAATTTGCATTTTGAATTGAAGATTTTCCAAATATCATTAAGTCATCTGCATATAGAAGATGAGAAATAATGGGCTGCACTTGACTGCTTGGTTGAAATCCTTTTTGATATGTTGCTTTATCCATCATGAATGTAAAGAACTGCATTGCAATTGCAAACAAATATGGTGACAAAGGATCACCCTGCCTCAAACCCCTTGTAGATGATATAAAGCTTTTAGGAACTCCCTGAATTATTACAGAAAAGGTAGCAGTATCCATGCATTCATAAATCAAATTGATAAAATGGATAGGAAAATTCATCTTTGACATTAAGAAACAGATGAGTTTCCTGTTTACTTTATCATAGGCTTTTTGAAGATCAACTTTTACACACATTTTTGGCATTCCCACTTTTTTGAAATCTCTTAATAATTCATGTGCCAAAAGTATATTATCCCCTATATATCTCTCCTGTATAAAAGCACTCTGATTTGCTGATATCAGTGATGGAAGAAAAGGCTTTAATCTATTACATAAAATTTTTGAAATTTTTTTGTAATAGACATTGCAACAAGATATAGGTCTGTAGTGAGCAATTTCAGATGGTCTACCATTCTTTGGGATTAGAGTAATAAAAGTATGATTCAAAGATTTTGGAAGTTTTCCAGACTGGAAAATATCAGAGATAGCTGCTAATAAATCTTCTTTTAACTCTTCCCAATGAAATTTAAAAAATTTAGCACTCATTCCATCAGGTCCAGGGCTAGAATCATAATGAATAGAAAAAACTGCCTCTTTAATTTCTGACAATTCAATTTTCCTTAGAAGAAAATTATGACCTTGCTCATTTATTGTTGATATTGGTTGAAAAGTAGGAAATGCAGAGACACATGAACCATTAAACATAGAATGAAAATAGTTAATAGCCTCTAATTCAATCTCTTCTAATTTGAACAGCAAATTACCACTAGAATCAATAAGAGCTCTAATATGATTAAAGTATCTCCTATTTGACATTCTAGAGTAAAAAAATTTAGAGTTTGTATCACCTTGTTGAAGCTAAGAAATTTTAGACTGTTGCTTTAGCCCATTAAAATATGATCTTTGCAAACTCTGAAGATTTCTTTTTGCATGCAGATAATCATCAAAAATTAGGACATCTTCTGGATCAAGGTCTACTGCTTCTTCCAAATTTGCAACTACATTTTCTGCTTGTTCAAGGTTAGATGCATTTCTACTTCTCAATTTATTCCAATCTTTAAGCTCTTTTTTGCAGTTACTGAGTTTTTGCAAAAATTGATAACTATTAAAACCCCAAATTGAACCATTCAAACCCTTCAAAACTGTTTCATAGTGACCATCTTGGAGTAGCCAATCATTTTTATATCTAAATGGATATCATTTGATTTCTGGAGTAGGAATTATATCTAGCAAAATAGGATTATGATCACTTGATTTGGGGAAATGAGAGTGCTTTCATATTTAGAAATTGATGCATACAAATATTGTTCACCAATATTTTATCAATACGAGTTGCTATTCCTCTTCTACGCCATGTAAATTGAAAACCCAAAGGTTTTATTTCAGATAAACTAGTCTGAATTAAAAACTTCTGAAATTCTCTAATTTGAGAATAAGGAACAGGAAGCCCACCTTTTTTGTCATATGGTGATAAAACATTATTAAAATCTCCCATTAGAATCCATGAATTTAAAATTGCACTTGATTCATTTATAAGTTGATTCCATAGATTTATCCTTTCACCAAAAATGTTACTACCATAAATCACTGTGAAAGTCATAATAAATCCTCCCTTGTTTTTTGCAATAACTATCAAATGTTGAGGAGATGAAAACAGCACATCCAAATCCCAAATATTATAATTCCAGATCAATAAAATTCTTCCAGAGGACAATGATGAATTATTTGTTTGAAATTTCCAGTCATTAGGTAGGACAGAAGAAAATAGACCTAAATTAGTAAGATTTAACTTTGTTTCTACTAAACCAACAAGAGTTGATTTAGTAGAAATAAGGAGTTTGAGCACTTCTTTCATTCGAAAAGAAGTGTTCATTCCCCTTACATTCCAAGCTAATAAGGTCATTTTATAAATGAAGTACTCCTCGTTGATCTTTTAGCAGGAGTAGGAATTTTTGATTTTGCAGCCTGTAGATAACTTGTATTTTGATTGACAAATGTTGATACATCCACCTGTTTGCTTTGTATAATCTTAAATGTGAGTTGGATTATCCGATAATGGTTTAGATAAGCTTTTAAACGTACTACAATTGTTGTTGCCAATGAATAATGTGCTTACTAAGACTTTATACGATGTAAACAAGTTTCTCAAAGTATTTGACATGGGGTTTGAAAAGATTCATGCTTGTACGAATAATTGTTGTCTTTTTAGAAAAAACTTTCAAGATTTAGAAAGTTGTCCGAAATGTAACTCTTCTAGATGGAAGATAAATGAGGACACCAAGGAGATTATACAAGGTGTTCCAGCTAAAGTGTTGAGGTATTTTCCAATCATTCCAAGATTTAGGAGAATGTATAAATCTCGACAGATGGCAGAAGAACTAAGGTGGCATTTCAACAATAAAAGCAATGATGGAAAAATGCGACATCTTGTAGATTCTATAACATGGAATGCAGTGGACGAGAGGTGTAAATCATTTTCATCCAATCCATGCCATCTCAGACTTGGTGTTTCTTCAGATGATGTCAATCCATTTGCTTCAATGAGCTCCAAATATAGTTGTTGGCGAGTAATGCTTGTGACATATAATCTTTTGCCTATGTTATGTATGAAAAAAAGGAAATATGATGCTAACATTAATAATTCCTGGACCAAAGCAACCTGGAAAGGATATTGATGTTGTTGGCTAGCTTCTGGATCAAGCCACCATGATTCACATGTATGTTCACTACTAGGTTTTACTCGTAGGAGCCATGAAACCCCGATCGCGGTCACCGAGCCTTGATGGATCGTGAAACATTTGCTCCACCCCCGATCGTGGATCCTTACCGCGACCCGATCCGTCCTCTCAAGAGTCCCGCGATCCGATCCCTGAAGCTGAGGGATGAAGGCCACGACCAAGTCATCCACGACCCGAAGATGAAGGATCTTATGCCACCTGCCCATAACTGTCATTTTGACCATTTCTCCATCAGGCTACGAACCAGTCCAAGATTATCGGGATTTGTGACACATATGACCACGATCCGCCTGAAGAAATTAGCTATAAATAGTCCCAGATTTGGCATTTTAGAGGATCTTTTGGCAATTTGGAGCTATGATTCCACCATTATCATATCTCTATTATTTCTATTCAGAGTTATCTTGAATTTACTGAGTGAATAAACATTGTAAAAGTGAGGCTGAGAGATAAATCATTGGTTGTACTCGAATCTTAAGTATAATCATTGATATAAAGTGGGCGTAGGCTCATTAACGCCGAACCACTATAAACCTTGTGTCTTTTCTGCTTTTCTTGCATTTTTTATGATATTGATCTCTGCAAATTAGAACAATTTGGGTGTTAGACCCAATTTTGGATCTAACATTTTGGTGCTTTCACTGAGAACCGAAGTCTCAGTATACTGGATTGTTGCTCTATTGTTTGGATATTCAAGTCCGAAGAAAACAGTCCAAAACTCCACTGTTTCGGTTTTTGAAGACTTCAGTAAAGTTCAGATACCATGGCTGGAAAGAAGTCTAAGGAAGTACGTGCTTCACAGGCGAATGAAGCTGCAAACGAAGCAATTGAAGAAAGCGTGCATGAGCAAGTCTAAGAAGAGCTCTCGGATCGTGGTAATGTAGGGCGATCCGATCCGGTGATGGTGTAACGAACCAGGCAGCTGAAGGAGTTACTACCCGATTGCAGGACCACGCCGCGATCCCTCCTGCACCTATCACCACAAACCGACGTCAACAGGGTACCACGAGCCACTAGCCTAGGAGGACCATGATCTGAACTGACAATCGGACTACTACCCAACCTGGAAAGGAAATTATGGCTCGTTCCACTCATGCTGGTACTTCTGCTCAACCCGGTTCGAGTTCCTTGCATATAAGAGAAGATGACCAGTTATACCCTTCTACTCCAGTTACCGAAGGACATCTGACTCGAATACTTGAAGCATTGGAAATGCAAACTGATGAATTGTCCGCTCAAAGACAGGAGAGATCGTTGCTGCGTCAGAATATTACCGCCTTAGGCAGACGAATTGACGATATTCAAAGGCAGGTTTCGCCACCTCCAGCTCACCCTTTATCCCCGGAACACACATCCTCGTCTGATGAACCTTGGAGAAACCGGCGATGGCCTCCATTGGAAAGGGCTGAGAATAGAGAAGTGCTTAATCAGGAAACCAATAACTATAACTTAAATGAGCCCGTCCTGCCGCCTAGGAATGGAGGCGTTATTGATCCTGCTCAGAATCGATCTGTTCCTCCTGCTCGTCGTGCGACTGATCGCGGCAATAGGGGGCAAGGGATTTCTGTCCAGGACCCAGACCTTGCAGCAGCACGTCAAAGAAATGCTGGAGGGGTTCGCCAGGCAAGAAGTGCTAATCCCGAATCCACTCTGACCCATGTGGATGTCGAAGCCATGATTAGGAAAATGATGGTTGAAAGTCGCAGACAAAGAACCGAAGATTGGGGTATAAGCCGTAGTCATTCGCCTTTTACAGATGATATTTTAGAGGTTCGATTCCCGAGGAAATTTAACATGCCATCCATGAACCGTTATGCGGGAAAGGCTGATCCGGTCCAGCACCTGATGAGATATTCATGGTACATGAATGCAGCTGCCACTTCCGATGCCGTGAAGTGTAAGGCATTCCCGATATTCCTGGAGGATACGACATTAATGTGGTTCACTCGTTTGCCAGCACGACCGATTTCTAGTTTCAAGGAATTAAGTGAACAGTTTGTAAATCAGTTCTGGTTACATACCCAGAGATCTAAGAATGTCATTAAGTTGTCCCTCATTAAGCAACGTCCAGACGAATCTTTGAGGTCCTATTTAGATCGCTTCAATTTAGCGGCCATGGAGGTTAGAGATCCCCATGAACAAACTGTTTTGATGGCTCTGATTAACAGAGTGGATAAGGATACTGAGTTTGGAAGATACCTGGCCGGTAAACCACCATTAACCAAAGAGATATTTTACGAAAAGGCCAACACCTGCATGCGTCGAGAGGAAATTTACGCCAACCGAAAGAGGAAGGCTGCTGATAAGGAGGATATCCTAAGTAATGTGGCCATTAAGAAAATGGGAGATAGCTTAGGAAACGTTGAAGTTAATGTCGGGAACAAGAATCAAGGCAATGTTTGCCAATCGGGGAATCGTAATAACAATAATCGGAAGAGAAATCGAGAAAATGACTCTCAGAGAAGATCCCGGCCCAGACCATTTGAGAGCTTCACACCATTAAATGATACGTTGGAGAACATCTTCCTGGATACATATAATGTCCTCCAATACAAAAGGCCTCCTCTGAGAGATTCTACGGAAAAAGAGCGTGAAATTGGGAAATTCTGTCTTTTTCATCAGGTTCATGGTCATTCCACAAACGAATGTCATCATTTAAGAGATGTGATTGAAAAACTGCTCCGAGAAGGAAAGCTGGATGAATATAAGGTGACTCCTAGGGACAGGGGGCAAGCCGTACAAGCCCCGAGCCAAACCCAACCTGCTGCCAAACCAACGGCTCAGCAAAAAGAAAAAAAATATCATTATCAATACCATAGTTAGTGGGCTTCATCTGGCAGGGCATAGTTTCAGAGCTATGGATCAGTACGTGAATGCAGCTAAACAACATTTTGAAGTGGGGGAATGTAGCAACCCCGAGGATAACGCTCCAGTTAAGCAACAAAATACGATGTCTGATGACGTCATATTACGCGAGCGAGAGAGTATTGGGGTTCACTCCCCAACTGAAGACCTATTAGTGATCACCTTCACCATCGGTCCAGCTATAGTTCATAAAGTTTTAGTGGATAACGGAAGTTCGGTCAACATTCTGTTCAAGAAAACATTCGACCAAATGAAACTCGAGCCAAAGGATTTAAAGCCATGCGAGGGTTGGATACGTGGATTTAATGGAGCCTCGACCGCTCCAATAGGATACGTGGAATTGTCAGTAACACTTGGGGAAGGATAATGCCAGAGAGTGAGAATTCTCCCTTTGTAGTCCTGGACATTGAGTCACCGTACAATGCCTTCTTGGGCCGACCAGCCCTAGCCAAATTCAGGGCCTGCATTGCACCCTGGTGCTTGTTGTTGAAGTTCCCGACGGATGTCGGCATAGGCATAGTCAGAGGAGATCAAGTTGTTGCACGAGCATGCTACATTGCAGAGTTAAAATTGCTCCGCAAAGGGAGAGATGTAGATACAAAAGGTGGTTCTCCCCCTCCGAGGGAGGAATCGTCGTAGCAACTAAAGAAAATACCTCTGGGAGGGTCTCCCAGAGAGTTGCCCGAGGACATAGATCCCAAAGAGGATGAAGAGCCTGGGGGCAGAATGGCGACTCCCAATGAAGCGACTGTGGATGTACCAATCGATGATAGTGACCCAGAGAAGGTCCTGAAGATTGGATCCCAGTTGGATCCTGTTCGAGCCAAAGAATTAACAAATTTCCTGAAAGCTAACTTGGATGTATTCGCCTGGACCCATGCGGACATGTGTGGAATATCTCCCTCGATTATGAGTCATTCGTTAAGCATCAACCCGAAACATCCTCCTGTCAAACAGAAAAGGCGAATGCTTGGCCCAGAGAGGTCTGCTGCCTTGAAGGAAGAAGTCGAAAAGCTGAGGAGTAATGGATTTATTAAAGATTCAACATACCCTGACTGGATTTCAAACCCGGTTTTGGTAAAAAAAAAGGCCAATGGAAAGTTGCGTACGTGCATCAACTTCTTAGATATAAACAAAGCCCGCCCAAAGGACAACTTTTCGTTACCTCGAATCGATCAGTTGGTAGATTCAACCACGGGTCATGAACTTCTTTCTTTTATGGATGCATACTCAGGGTACAATTAAATCCCCATGCACGTCCCAGAACAAGAGCATACCAGCTTCATTACAGATTTGGGATTATACTGCTTTGTGGTGATGCCTTTCGGTTTGAAGAATGCCGGTGCTACATATATCAGCGATTGGTGAATAGAATGTTCTACAACCAAATCGGGAAAACGATGGAAGTATACGTTGACGACATGTTGGTAAAGTCCAGACAATCATCCGACCATACTACTTATTTGGCAAAGATGTTTGGGATTTTCCGGAAATATGGGATGAAACTGAATCCTTTGAAATGTTCATTTAGGGTAGCATCTGGAAAATTCCTAGGATTCATCGTCAGCTCGCGTGGAATCGGAATCAATCCAGATCAAATTACAGCAATCCAAAATATCCAAGAACCAAAGCAGATTAAGGATGTCCAAAGCCTCGCTAGAAAGGCGGCGGCGCTGAGTAGGTTCATCTCCAAAGCTACAGATAAATGTATCCAGTTTTTCGAGCTGATAAAGCGAGGAAAGCGCAACTTTAAATGGACTCCCGATTGTATAGAAGCATTCCAGAATCTATTGAACCACCTGGAAAGATCCCCGATACTGTCTAAGCCCGTGGATCACGAGGATTTATTTGTGTACTTGGCAGTGTCATCTCACGCAATCAGTTCGGCTTTGGTAAGAGAAGAGGATAAGGTACAAAGACCGGTGTACTATGTGAGCAAGAAATTGGCGGCCGTAGAACGGAATTATCCAAAAATAGAAAAGCTGGCGTATAGCATACTAATTGCATCTAGAAAACTTCGGCACTACTTCCAGGCTCATCCCATTACTGTGTACACCGATCACCCACTAAAGCAAGTTCTACAAAGGCCAGAAGCACCTGGAAGGTTGCTCAAATGGAACATTGAGTTGAGTCAATTTGACCTGAACTTCCAACCCCGAAGGTCGATAAGAGGGCAGGCACTTGCAGACATTATAGCAGAGTTCACCATCCCAGAAGATGATGTAGTAACTGAAGAGGATGATCCTCCAAAGCTTCTCCTTGACCCTAATGCCTGGAAACTATACACTGATGGAGCCAAAAATGACAGACGATCTGGCGCCGGAGTGGTTCTCGAAACTCCAGTCTACTCCATCTCATCGAACCACTTATTTTGATCCAATGACCAACAATGAGCTGCTCCTTGAGTCTTTAGACATGGTTGAAGAAAAGAGGGATGAAGCCGATCTACGCGCCTTGAGGCACAAACAACAAGTTGCTCGGTATTACAACAAGAAAGTCCAAGCTCGAACCTTCGAACCCGGAGACTTGGTTCTGAAGTGCGTCTTTCCACCCCCAGTACATATGGGCCCGAAATGGGAAGGATCATACTCCATTTTACGAGGGTTGATAATGGAACCTTCAAGCTAGCAACCGTGGATGGAGATGAAATCCCCAGAGTGTGGAATGCCCAACATTTGCGGCCTTATCTGACATGAAATTGTCAGTTTTACTCTTTTGTTTTTAGGACCATGTAAGAAGGCTCGACTTGCCTAGAACAGTCTGGTTACTTGAACAAAAGATTATAAAGTGGACGTAGGTCATGATTCGACCGAACCACTATAAAAATATCGCGTGTCATTTACCTTTTCTGCACTGTTTCTTGTCTGCTCTTTTATTTTTATTAAAATAGATCATTACCATTTTGAGATTTGTTTTAAACTGGGCAACGATCACGATATACCTAATTCAAAACGCCATCTATCAGATCGGAAGACTAACGGTAACTAAAGCTCCACAAGGTGCGGCGAGGTAAATCACACTACTGCTTGCACTTTAACTCTCGAGATTAGGGAGAGAGTACAAAGGATGCAAAAATAACGTCCCCAAGGCATTCAGGTGCACCGCGATAAAACCGCCTTGATAACACTCTAACCCGCTGAAGGATCGGGAGAGTATAAAGGCGCTAGAGACTTAGCGCCCCAGAACTTCTGCCCCGCTAAAGGATCGGTGAGCAGACCAAGAATTGAGCTCGAACTCTAACCCGCTGAAGGATCGGGAGAGTATAAAGGTGCTAGAGACTTAGCACCACTCGAACTCTAACCCGCTGAAGGACCGGGAGAGTATAAATGTGCTAGAGACTTAGCTCTGCTCGAACTCCAACCCGCTGAAGGATCGGGAGAGTATAAAGGTGCTAGAGACTTTGCGCCACTCGAACTCTAACCCGCTGAAGGATCAGGAGAGTATAAAGGTACTAGAGACTTAGCGCCACTCGAACTTTAACCCGCTGAAGGATCGGGAGAGTATAAAGGTGCTAGAGACTTAGCGCCACAAGAAATCTTACCCTGCTGAAGGATCGGGAGAGTATAAAGGCACAGTGACATATGCCACTCAAGGGCTCCTATCCTGTCACACGAGTGGGGACAAGAATGAAAAAGGGGCCCGAACCCCTCATTTCCGGGAATGGGGGTCAGCTCCTGTATGACTCTAATCAATCCTCAATAAGCCCTGGCCAGGCACCATATTAATGATTGATGGGGGGCATATGCATACGACACTTTGCATTCGTGAACACTACACGTTTACTTAGTACATGAACTTTTTAATGATTTTCATTCATGACTTCAGTATTTAGTTACGATTGTTTCGGTTACGGTTATTTTTAAATTTTGTGATTCGGGATAATAAACTCTGCAAACATGGTAAACTTGCAGGTACACAATGGTGTAAAAGAAATAGTTTTTCATTCACTAAAAGCAGGTTTACAAGAACAAGAAGCTAAACAAAAGTGAGGGCCACTCTCACAACTACATTTTTTGGCCAGTGGAAAGCCTAAAAGCAAAAGTATGAGCTAATAAGTGCATTCTATTACGCTTGGGAGACGACTTTGACTTCTTTTGTTTCTCCAACTCCTCTTTTTCAGCATCAAAGCAGTCATTCTTCTTCCTCTTTCTCTTATCAACAAGAGACTTTGGGGGAGAACTAGAAGGCTGGGAGGCGAGCTTAGTAGTTATTGATTTAGAAGAGAATCTTATAACCAACCCAGTTTTGGGGTCAACTTCAGAGATAGGGGGCACATATACAGGGTCCTGTTCCCCCTTCTTAAGAACCAACTGCTTTTCTTTCCTAGCCTACATGTCAGCCAAGGTTTCACTATCATCATCCTTGGCCTCATCTGTGATGACAACTTCATCTTCCTCATCTCCGTGACCACAATCTGTGTCTTGCAAAGGCGCAATATCCTCATCGTCCGTAGGAGTGCCAGTGCTGGATTCCATGGGTGTTACAGTGACTTTCTCACTTGTTGTACCCTCGGTTTGCTTTGGAATCTCAGAAACTTCAGCATCAGTGCCCGAGGTGACATCAACTTTCTCTGCCACTACCTTCTCCTCTGCATCTTTCTCGACCGGTTTGATACCTACACCTTGAGAAGCAAATGTTAGTGAATCGGGAGAAGATGTGGCCATATCAGTTGTCTGTTCTGTGAGACGACGACAAGCTACGACTGCTTTGATGAACTGTGGAGAGAATATGGAGATACCTTCAGCTGACTCATCGCCCAAATTTGTAATGGTGGCTCCGACAACTGGAGGGGTTGGAGCCAAGGGAATCAACGGATCATCAGGGTTATATTCCTCAACTTCAGTGGTTTTGGGCTCCACCACCGAGCTCGAGCCTTCGTCAATCTTATCCTTGCCCTTGAGATTAATCTTCTCCCTCTCGATCTCTTCATGGATTAGGCATCTGCCTTTCTCCAAAGCCTCAGGTTCTTCACCTCTGAGAAAGGTCTGCATCAGCTGGTTTTCATCAATCTCATCGACCATCAACCGCAGCTTCTCGCCTTCGACAATTGCATCCCATACATTGGCCAGAGTAACATGGTAGTCCGGAATCCAAGAGATGTCTCGAGTCTTGATGACTTGGACAAAGAAGTTGAACAACAGTTCCTCGAAATTAGCTATCTCTTTCTCTTTTTCAACGAGCTTATCAGCAGCAGCAGTGGTCGATTCAAGAGCATTATTGGCGTTACTTTCAGCAAGAGCTGCACGCTCCTCAGCTTGGATAAGTTGATCATTTAAAACCCCTTTTTCCTTTTTTGCAAGAGTGAGTTCGTCTTTTAAGCTCGCCCTCTCTTTCTCCCAGGCAGCTTTCTCAGCAGCAAAATGTTCCTGTGCTGTTTTCAGTTCAATGTTAATTTCCCTAAGATCTTCCACTTCCTTCCTCAGAGCCACCCGTTCCTGGCTATTTGAATCAAGCTCACTGCGAAAACGCTCCCTAGCACTTTCCAGCTCAGACCTGTAATTCTCTGCATCTCGCCGAGCTAAAGCCAGTTGGGCCTGTGCATCCTCTAGTTCTTTTTCCATTTTGCTCCTAGCCCTGGCATCATTCTCAATTTTCACTCGGGACCTGGCCGCGTCCGTTTCTAGGTGACGGATGACATCTGAAAGATGAACGACATGCCTCTTCATTACCCCATATTGTTTAGCCACATGGCATACGTACCATATAACCTCTGTGTCCCAATCCTCGGGGACCGGTTCAAGATCCGAGCCGAACATCATCCTCTCAAAGAAAATATCAGGGAATTGCTTTCGCAAGCGCTCCAGCCTGGCCTGTATTTCAGAATTGGGAGCAATATTCTGTGCAGTGGTGGTATCCAAGCCATGCTCACTAGAGGAAACAAGAGATGCCTTCCCCTTCTCCACGATCATGCCCTCATCTTTGTTTTTGTCCTCTGGTTCGTGGTGTTTTTTAGAAGACCGGGTATGAGAAGGCGTACTTTTTGGAGGAGTCAGATCTCTAGGAAGTTGCTTACCCCCAGCCGGCAGCGATGGATGAATGTGAGACTTTCCATAACCTTGCCTTGATGGAGATCAAGATCGTGTAGAATAATATTGATGAGAATCTCGGGGCCGATGACTATCTCTTCCCTGACTATCACTACGAACATGCTCGGGATCTGGAAGGAGACTTGGTGTGCCCTCACGAAGGGAACGATAAGAATAAGACCGTTTACGAGGCATTTCCCCTGTAAAAGAAATAGGTACATGTTAAAACCATGAACGTTAATGGTATAAGAGTGTTATGATGAATGGTGCATGTGATTTGTGCATCCCGTGAAATCCCCCTTTAACGGACTAGGGCCCAGAGTTAGGCTCGTTTGTGTGACTCCTTTTTCTCCAACTGGAGCATTCATTTCCTCAGAGATAGGAAAAATTGGTTCCCCTCCCAAGTCTTCCTGAGTATAGATATCGTCTAGTAAAGGAATCTTATTCAATTCCCCAAGTATTTGTTCCTCCGTTAACTCATCCTGAGCGACATACTCAACTGGTGATGAAGTTTTTAAGGGCCCTCAGAGGTTGGGACCCCTTTTGGCTCGTCAGCTTGCCACTCGTCTCCTTTGTATACGTTTAAATCTTTATCATCCTGATTGATCATCGGCGAAGGACTCTTGCGAAAGTTGGTTGTCTTTACGGCTTGAGAAGTTCCTTCTCCCTCAGTCGGAGGCATATACTTGTAAGGTTTGCCACCTGCTCCAAGTCCGAATCTTATATCTAGAAGACGGTGTTTGTGAAGATTCTCGTCAGTAATACATTTCTTAATCCTTAAGAAGTCTGAGTTACTTTTGAGAAGGCGGGACATTCGGTCTTCATATATCGAACCTTCCGTTCTCTCAAAGTTGTGATCTGTATGGAACAAAATGACACATTAGCACTGAAATTATGCATTCAAAGTAAACACGGGAAAATTGAAAACATACTTGCTTGTAGCCACTTCCTCACACATCCAGCTTGATGTTTTATATAGAACCAGTCAGATTTGATATCCCCTATATTACAATAACCATCCATCACAACTTTTCTGTTGGCAACTGATTCGAAGAAAGAAAAATTGGGAGCCCCTGCGGAACGATGCTTGAAATGGTAATAGAATTTCAGATCTTTAAGGGTAAGTTCGGTCTGCAGAATCTCCGTATAAGCAAGTATACAGAGCAGCGTAGACATTCAGATGGAGTTGCATAGGGGAAATGAGTAATTGTCTTAAGAGATCGACAACAAGTGGAGGGAAGGGAGGAATAGCTCCTACCCAGCACATGAGTCGACTAACAATCATGTACCCCTCTGGAGCAGAATGAGGTCTATCTTCGCTTTTTGGAGTTTTCACATTGTCCCAGGGAATTCCGTGTCTTAAGCATATCTTCTTAAGTTTTATATCGTCTAACTTGGAAGGTAGAGAATCGGTGAGCTTCTCTATTTCCTTAACACCCAGAATTTCGTCAGGAGCTCGATCATCCTCATCTTCAAGGGATGTGCTCTCAGAAGTCATTGACTCTATATCGGTATCCATCTCGTAATCAGGGTCATATTTTTCCCCATCTGAATCTGACGGAAGCACATCAGGGTCGTGATGTACTGATGTCTCTGATTCGGTACCTTCGTTTGATGTCTCAGTCACTTGTTTATCAGACATAGCTGTGTTGGCGAGTAAAAATTAGAACACAAGTTACTCGTTCCCCATGTGTGTAAGTGCAAGTGTGTGCCTGTGCGTACATATAAGAAAAGCATGAAGTTAATTAAATGAGCAGGATATTAGTCGTTATATGCCATCAAGTTAAGTCGCTCAGTCCAGAAAGTTCATCTCGAGGGCTCTAACCTAACTGTCCATTGGTTTATTAGAGGTACACTGTATATCGGTATGCATGTTGGATGGCTCATCGGACTGGATCGTGAGAAGAGGTCGGGATCGTGATGCATCGCTGGTTCGCGAAGCAGGAGCAGACTCATGGAAAAACACCAGCTCATGGAAGAACAACGGATCGTGGAATGCTGAACCTCTTGACCCATTGTGCTTTACTTGAACGGATCGCGATAGACCCCTCACGATCCACCTCGCTCCCTATTTTCCACGAACCGATGCTCCCTCAATACCACGACTCGATCTGCTGCTCCCGCTGTCTTTGCGACCCGAGCCATAGCTTTGATCACGAACCGACCCAGCCTGCTCTTTCGTCTCCCTCTTCTCCTCTCCATCCATGAACTCAAGTAATTAAACCCATGACACCATCGTTGACCTCAAAACCTTGAATACCACAAAACTCCGCCATCCTTGCCTTTTAAACCAGTAAAAAAACTCGAGAGAAATGAAAAAGGAATTACATGAAAGCATTGTTAGCACATTTACCTTTTTTTAAGTTAGGGGATGAATGTGTTTTCTGAAAATTTGTGGTTAGGGTTTTGTCGAGAAGAAGGAAAGGCAGGCGGCGGCAAGAATAGAGCGAGAAAGAGAAAGGGCAAAGGAAGGAAGAGAGAGTGAGTTATATAGCCCAACCAGAAGTCCCTTCGTACTCCCCCTTTTTGTTGCGACTCGATCCACGAAGCCCACAAGCCACGAGTGTTAAGGAAGGCCCATTGAAGCTTCGGTAGCAGTCCTCTCACCTAGTTGACCCGTAACACCTACCCTGGTTACGAATTGTATGGAATTCCAACGATCTGGACTCGAGAAGGGTCGTGAAGTAAAAAGAATGAAAATACTTGCAAGGATCTAAGAACATACCTGATGAGTTGATTTTTGTATCCTCTGGAATTTGAGATCACGAGAGTTACCCAATAAATAAAGAGGTAACCGGAGAATTAACTTAACATTTATACTAGCCAAGAGGCACAACCTCCTGAAGCAGTACGACATTCCAGATAGACACGATCACTGGTTCATGTCGCTTTGTGAAAATATGGCTCAGTAATTTCGAAGCATGTTCCATCCTCAATAAAACATACTTCGAGGGGGCAAAATGTTGGCTAGCTTCTGAATCAAGCCACCAAGATTCACATGTATGTTCACTACTAGGTTTTACTCGTAGGAGCCATGAAACCCCGATCGCGGCCACCGAGCCTTGACGGATCGTGACACATTTGCTCCACCCACGATCGTGCATCCTTACCGCAACCCGATCCGTCCTCTCAAGAGTCCCGCGATCTGATCCCTGAAGCTGACGGATGAAGGCCACGACCAAGTCATCCACGACCCGAAGATGAAGGATCTTATGCCACCTGCCTATAACCGTCATTTTGACCATTTCTCCATCAGGCTACGAACCAGTTCGAGATTATCGGGATTTGTGACACTTATGACCACGATCCGCCTGAAGAAATCAGCTATAAATAGTCCCAGATTTGGCATTTTAGAGGATCTTTTGGCAATTCGGAGCTCTGATTCTACCATTATCATATCTCCATTATTTCTATTCAGAGTTATCTTGAATTTACTGAGTGAATAAACATTGTAAAAGTGAGGTTGAGAGATAAATCATTGGTTGTACTCAAATCTTAAGTACAATCATTGATATAAAGTGGACGTAGGCTCGTTAACGCCGAACCACTATAAATCTTGTGTCTTTTCTGCTTTTCTTGCATTTTTTCTGATATTGATCTATGCAAATTAGAACAATTTGGGTGTTAGACCCAATTTTGGATCTAACAGATGTGTACTTGGCGCCACTGGTAGAAGACTTAAATTATTTATGGAAAAATGGAATTGATATATATGATGCATTCAGTAAATCAATTTTTAATTTAAGAGCAATTTTACTATGGATAATAAACGAATTTCCAGCCTATGGAAATCTTGTAGGATGTTATGTAAAAGGCGAAAAAGCTTTTCCATTATGCGGTGTTAACACTCATCATCGATGGTTGAAGCATTATCGGAAAAGTGATTATATGGGACATAGAAGGTTTCTAGACCCTTCACATCCATGGAGGAAACAAAAAACTTGGTTTGATAACACTGTAGAGGATGGTAATAGACCTAGAATTCTAACGGGACGAAACATTTCTGCTATTTTAGATGGTTTTTCAAATGTTTTTGGAAAAGATAAGAATGAAGCAACAAAAAGGAGGATGAGTAAGAATCTAAAGACAAAGTTGAGTAAGAAGTTAAAAAGTAAAAAGAGGAAGGGGAAGAGTACTCACAGTAAAGAAGACGAAGATGATAGAAAAAAGAGCTATTAACACTACAAGTAAAAGACCTTTTATGGCGTTTAAAAAACGCTATAAAAGGATACGATGACGTTTTTATAAACGCTGTATATCAACATGTTGTAATATATCAATGGTCTATAATAGCAACCTGATAAACGCTATAAGAAACATGCTATAAATGATATTACTCATAGCGTTTCTGAATTGCTATTAAATAGATGATTTGTATCATAAAATTCCCATCTATACCGTTTTTTGGTTGCTATAAAATTTTATGCACAGTTGTGGTTTATGTTGCTAATATCTATGATGGCGTTTAATTTCTACTAATAGCAACCAAAAAGCTATAGCTAATCAGTGCTTGATTACTATAGCAACTACAAACGCTGTAGAAATTACATACCTTGATTATTATGGCAACTATAAACGCTATAGATACACTATAAAAAGTTTTAAGTATTTTATAGCATTATTTACTTGCCATGAAAGCTGTTTAATCATTGCAGAGTATCTTTATTGCACTAGCATAATGCTATAATATGTATAGCCATTATTAAAAGTATTTCATGCATAATATTAAGCATATAAATATCTATAATCAAAAGCATAGCATACAAAGTTCGAAGCATACAAATATTTGTGATCAAAAGTCAAAATTCTTACAATCATTGCTTACCAAAACAATACATACTAAAAAGAACAACTCGTACAACCGTAGCTAACCAAAACGATACATATTAAAAGTAAAGATGTATGAACATCAACGCAAAACACATTTGAAGGAAATTGAGTACGACAACATATTTTTTCATGCCTTTCACCTTAGCGTAAACCTAGAGCATCATACAACGCCTGTCAAAAAACATACGTCTGTTAGTCATAAAATGTAAACATAAACTATCATGAGTAACAAAATATAGAGAAAAGTAATTGCAGTAAAAAAGAAAACACTCAAAAGTGACAGCTAATATATTTATATTACAAAAGCAATTTGATGTTCTGCCAGGTGTACATACATAAGATGTATATGTACGTCTAGGACGTGAATTACTAAAAAGATTATATATATGTGCATACAAAAGTAATTGCTAAACGGAGTGTGTGTGCGCATATGGGCATACATATGTGAGTTTTCAGCTATTTAACGGAGTATACAGAGAATATATATGATGTGCAACTTCACATACTAGCTGGATCATTTCTTATTTGGAGCTTTTACAGACGGACTTGCAAGTTTATTCAAACGTTATTGAAGCAAACTATTACTAAAGGGACTTTCTGAAGCTTGATCGTTAAACCAAACATCCACAAAGTTCAAAGTGGACAGTGTTTGAATAAAGCTCACGATAGATTTACATGTTTAAAGCAAACTATGCTACATAAACAACATATATAAAATAAAATTAGGAAAAATAAAACTTACTAATGCTTCAAACTTGTTTTCTGCAGTGATAACATATGATGACCCCAAACCCCCGTTCCACGGTGGCAAGGGTAATTTTTGGAATATAACACATAAACAAATGACAGTAGAACATAAATATATAATTACACCAGATAATGTACATCAAATTACAATGGAAATAATAATCATCAGAGTTACACAGTATAACAAGATCATACTTAGTACAAAATACAGTTTCAACTTTATATAAAATGCCTACAATGGAATAAAACATAATATACATAACAAGAACTGAACAATATAATAGAAGTGATAGAATCCATCTTCAGCTCCATAGCTATCCAGAGAGAGCATGCTAAAACCTAAATACAAGGCTGCCCGTGTAGAAAATAGGGCACCCGAGTTTGCAAGTGAAACAAACTACGAGTCATGAGACAAGTATGAGAAATCTACTCAACCTATTTTACAATAAGGCCAATCACAGGACCACGCCGCTAACGCAGAACGGGTTTATTCCATTGGATTGCCAGTGCTCAAAACAAGTAAATCATTTAAACATCGCAATGCTTTTTTACAAAAATGAATCCATTATAAGACTCAGATCCCATCACACAATGCAACGCAAACTGGAGGATAGAGTTTTACCTTATAATGGCCAAACTATGCTTGATACGTATAAAACAAAAGCGTTTGATATTATTACTAGCGTTTATATGTTTCAAAAACAATTTCAATCATAAGTATCAATCCTAGATGGCATAGGTACCATATATCATGTCGCCATATATAGGTTTACAATCAAAACTGCACGATGTCGTATTTGGAAATTGGACTTCCATCATGAACCAAGGCAAGGGATTGTCCTTACCGCTTCGAGACAATCTAGCCCATGTCACAGGACCCAGACACAGGTGGGCCCTTGGATCATCAGGACCGGTCCACACGAAGTGGATTAAAATGCCTGAACACTGCATTTCCCCGCCCTATGGGGCGTGAAATGGTCATATCCTGACCAAACCATTGGCTCCGAAGAGACCGAAATAACGAGGCGCCTCGCTATCCATCATCCACATAAGTAAAACGTCCGGCCGTGTAAAACCTAGATACTACTCCTAGCCAGAAGGAAACGAATGTCCTCCCTGATGTCCTTTCCCGTTTCTGGTTCATACAGGGGTGTGAGGCCCGCGTATCAACGCTATACACAAAGCTAGCTATATTAAAGCCCTGCTTTGATCATCAACCACAAGACTCTGCTTTTCAACAAAAGCCTTGACCACAGCATCTCTATATGCCACGTTGTCGACCTACAACGCCATACACACATCCATTTACAAGTCCGTTCTGGGTCTGAACGAAACCGGAGGCACCTTATTCCTCGTCTCATATGTCCAATACAGGAGAGAGGCCCTCACACATCCGAACGATCAACAAGTACGTCCGGATAACCACCACTATAACCCCTTCAGGGCAACAACTCCCATCAAAGGCATCAGTAGCTATCCATTCGATGTGAAGATCATCAGTCTTCAATGTCTTCATATCTTCGACTTCTAATCGTCAACCAATTATTTGAAATGAGATTTAACTCGGCCTTTTCAAATAATTCACGTATATTTAGAATTCAAATCAATTCATTTTCATGGTTAAATTATTTGACATCCATAATTCATTTCATTAATACAATTTTCATGTCAAACACATTCAACCATCAAATATCCAATAAACCGAGTAAATCCGGTTTATTTCCATTCTATATCGTTCATAATATTTTATAACGATTTATCGCTATTTTTATTTATTTAAAAACAGCCCATTTATTTAAACAGCGCTTCAGGCCATAACGCAGCCATGACGCTATTTTTCTTCAGATTTGATTTACACATATCTGAAAATCTAACCGTTGGATCATTAAAATTTTTATATCATTGGAAAGATCTTTTCAAAGCGGACCCAACAGTTCCAGTTTTGGGAAAATCCAACGGTCGGATCTCCCGGTACAATCGTTTAAAGTTACGATTTCAAAACACGAACTGCAGCGTCGTTATTCGTTTTATTTTAATTATATTTATATATATATAATCCATTTTGGCACTATTTTGATTAAGATTTGAATTAAACATTTCACACAATCTAACCTTTGGATCTTTACAAGTTTGGTATCTTTGGAAAAATATTTTCAAAGCGAACCCAACGGTTTCGGGAAAATCCGACGATCGGATCTCTCGTAATAATCGTTTAAAGTTACGATTTCAAAATACAAACTACAGCGTCGTTATTCATTTTATTTTAATTATATATATATATAATCCGTTCTTCGATTTCCAAACCATTTTCATTTCATATATGTGGTAAAATTAATATTTTTAGCCAACAAATATTTATTTCATCACATGACTATTTTTAACACTTCATATCTATAATAAAAATATGATTTTTATTGTCAAAACAATTTATTTCAAACATGAATATTTTTAGCGATTCATATACACAATAAAAATGTGATTTTTATTGTTAAAACAATTTATTTCAAACAAGAATATTTTTAGCGATTCATATATATAATAAAAATGTGATTTTTATTGTTAAAACAATTTATTTCAAACATGAATATTTTAAGCGATTCATATATATAATAAAAATGTGATTTTTATTGTTAAAACAATTTATTTCAAACATGAATATTTTAAGCGATACATATATATAATAAAAATGTGATTTTTATTGTTAAAACAATTTATTCGTCATATGAATATTTTTTCCAACACATGAATATATTTCAACACATGAATATAAATCAAACACATGAATATTTCAGAAAATTTCGGCAGCATAACGGCAGGGGGTTTAAAACCTGCACTGTCCCGAGTACGGCTCCTCGCACTACCTTAGGCCTCGCGGCGTTCCCTAAGGGGCTTATCCTATTGATCTAAACATTTCGATCATTTTCATATCACAATGAATTTTTCCATAAATAATTCCAATTTTGTTTTCAACCACAAACAACCATTATCAACCATTCACATTTATCAACCAAATTTCACGTCAACCAAAATCCCAACAGTCACAACCAATACATATCGTCCATGGTCTGTGGATGAGGGGAGTATATATATACGTATATAAATATATTTCGATTTCATTTCAACTCACATATGATTTTTACAATGTATATATAACTTATACATCACACATATAATTTATGCAACGCTTATACATGAGGTGTACAACGCTTATATAACTTATACGTCAGTCATATAATTTATACATCGCTATTCCATTCAAATTTGAATTTAGAAATCTCACATTGGGTTCCACTCCTTCTAAAATTGTTAGAGGCTCCAAAAATTCTCCAGTCTCTTCTAGAATGTAGAAGACGTCGCCATGAGTTAAATGTCTCTTATTTCACTGGATTTCGACAACATAGCAAAAAGATATGATTTTTATAGTGAAATCACAATTCGTAGCGCTTTAAAAGTGCTATAAACAGTTTAAATAATTTCAGCCGTATACCTAAGCAAACTGTTCGAAATTAGGTTTTGATTTCACGCGCAATCCGGTGCATTAGACAACGATCGGCCACTGCCACGAGGTGGAGCTTGGAGAGGCGCGCAGGCGCGTGGGGGTAGGGTCCAGATTGACGGCCCCTGGGAGCTCCGGCGGTGGTCCAAACGTTAGGACTTCCTGGCGTCGATTCTCCTTGAATCCTCGATGAAAAAATTCAAACCCTATATGGATGTGAAGCTCGTGAGAGGATCTACAAAATTCCCAACTGAAGCCCTTGATTTTAATGCGTGGTTTGATAGATTTTGAAGAGAGAAGGAATGAGCAATGGTCGTCGTTTGCTGATAGGGGGTAGCGGGGTTTTCTGGGTCAACGCGTAAGTGATGGAGAAACGTGATTGGCCCGGGGAATTTATAATTATTTTTAATTTATTTAAATCCGAAAATACCCCTTAGTCCTTACGAACTCCAAGTCAAACCCAATGACTATCGCCCCTAGCAAAATACCTCCGTTCCTAACACAATGGAATATGTTTCGTAAGCCCATTCGACTGTTTCAATAAGTTATTCTTCAAAATAAAATGTAAAACATTCAAATATGGATTTGAACGTACATTTTAATTTGCCAGGGCCACATACTGATTCTAAAAATTCCAGAAAAATAAATCTGGCTATGTTAGGACGATACGGTCCCAACGAAACTAGTTTCATCGAATTTGGAGACCGTTTGAAAAATGGACTTTTTCTGGTCGATCTAATTCAAACTGAAATTATCAAACGCGTTTTCCTTTGCCACGCTCACATATTAATTCCAAAAATTATGAAAATTGGAATCTAGCAATAATTTGATATTTCGGATCCAACAAAAGTAGTTTCGTCGAAAACGGAGGTCGTTTGCAAAATGTCTATTTTTACGGGCTATATTAATTCCATAACGACCATTCTGAATATTCATTTTGCCATAACTTTTGATTCCCACTATGAAATTTCTATTTTTTTAAATTTGTTAGAAAGATATTCTTAAACAGATTTAAATATTTTTGATTCCACTAAAATCCGGTTTATTTTGCATCATGTACAGTCAGTCAAAGTTCGAATTCAAATTATCAAACTGCCGCGCTATTCCTAACTCGTTATTTAATTAAAAGAAATTATTTATTTTCCAATATCGATTCAAATAAATATATCCATTCTAATTCTATTCAAAATAAATTTCTTGTCATTATTATTTAAAATAATTCATTTTAAATATTCAAAATTCATTAAAAAAATTAATTGGTTCTGATTTTCCGTGTTGTTACAATCTCCCCCACTTAAAATATTTTTGTCTTCGAAAAGGAACGGAGCTGAAAGTTGTTTAACTAACCAACTCAACTTTCATTTTGGCTTTCATTCTTCAACTTTTCAGTTTCTAAGAATTTTCTAATTCTTCAAAAATTTGGCTAACACCCTAAATTTTCGAAAAATTTCGCTATAACCTCCTTTGTACGGGAGGGTTTTGGAAATTTATTGGGCTGTATTAGGTACCCTATAAATCCTAAAAATCATACACATATTTATAGTGATATATTCCGGTGTCCACAGGGGAGTGTGTATAGATCATAACTCCAGAGAATAAATTCTTGTCACCCTATAAATAGTTTTTGTGCCTTAATGACTAGAGAGACATGATTATTGTCAACTCTAGACCCGTGTAGGGTTTTTATTAATCTGGAAATTTACCGTTACATTTTATATAGTCCATATCAATCTTCTGTTCAACCTGTAATATAGTCATCGCCATATAAGCCTCTCGCTTGTACGGTAAATCTTCAACCTCGTGACACAATCTCCAAATGCTTTTGTGGTATATGATAGGGTATGCTATCTTCACGCAGCATGCCATATAGTGTAGTTCAAAATTAATTGTTACTATCCTATGGCGACGTTTATGATTTCACACAGAACAACCAGCACTCTGCATCCAATGGCATTCACAGGAGTTGATATAATAAATAAAATTGCGCATCCAACTCATTAAGGTTTACCTATTAGTCGGGCACGCAAATAAATTCTTTATTCAACAACAAATCCATTTACTTGTTCAAACGTATATAATGTACATGCATGTATTTCAATCAATTTTCAAATCAGTTCAATACTTGATTCAATTTGCATAAAATTACCCTTCATTCTCCTTTTGATTGGATTAATTATCATTCCAATGTTTTGATTAGTCAAATTCATAATCACACAACACAAACAACAATCAATTTGTTGATTAACTTTTCAAAAATTAAATAATTAATTTATATACTCTTTTAAAATCATATTTGCTAAGATCAGAATATATAATTAAAAAATTTACATCCATGAAAAGGAAACAATAGCAAAGTAGAAAACAATAATAAAGTAGAAAACAAACGGAAACGCAAAATATGGTAAATGTACCTTGCACCATAGTTAATCAGATATGTCCACTCTGCAATTGGGATACGCTTGCTTAATGCTCTCCTTAGTTTCCCAAGTACAGTCTCGCAGATCTCCACTCCATTACACTTTGACTAAGTGAACCTTCTTGTTCCTCAGCACTTTAGTTTCTTTGCCAATTATCTTTATCGACTCCCTTCTCACAGCTAATTCTGGAGTAATTTCCAAATCTTGTTGCGTGGCTTCTTCCACGACCAAGTCTGGATCATGCACATGCTTTCGAAGTTGAGACACGTGAAACACATCATGTACTCCAGGCAACCAACCAGGTAACTGAACCCTATAAGAGAGAGTTCCAATCCGTTCGAGCACATGAAATGGACCAATAAATCTAGGCGCCAACTTCCCTGTTTTACCGAATCTGACTACTCCTTTCATCGAAGAAACTCGTAGATACACATAGTCACCAACAGCAAATGCTAAATCTCTTCTTCTCGAGTCTGCATAGCTCTTTTGTCAGATTTGAGCGGTTTGCAGTCGCTTCTTAATGAAATCGACTTTGTCCGAAGCTTCGCGAATCATATCGGGTCGCTATACCAGTCTATTACCAGGTTCTACCCAACATGCGGGAGATCTGCACGGTCGACCATACAGTGCTTCGAATGGTGACATTTTCAAGCTTGCTTGGTAGCTGTTGTTGTATGAGAACTAAGCCAAATGCAAGTTGTGACGGCCGGAAATTTCGCTCGATCCGAATCAGTCGTTAAACCGATCTAGATCGTTCGAAACCCCTGACTGTTTGAGAACAGGACAAATCAGAACACAAACAGAAGAACATTTCATTGTATATTACAACAGTTCCATCAGATACAAGAATATACAGAGTATAATTGGATAAATTACATTCGATAAATATCAGAGATTACAATAAATTACATAGCAGCGGAAAATAATACCAAGCACAACTGAATGTGATATACGGATACAGAGCTTTCCGGATATCATTCCAGCTGTAAACCAGGATCCTGTGAATATAAATCTGCAAAACCAAAACTACTAGCTGCCCGTGCGGAAAATAGGGGCACCCAGAGTTTAGGTTAAAACAATAAACTCCAGGTCAGTCATGTGACTGGTGTGAGAACTAAGACAGTTATTAAAACTTTATTTTAAAAGATAGTAATTCAAGGGACCACGCCGTATAACACGGAACGGGTTTCCTCCCAAGAATCCCAGTGCATAGAATAAACAGCGCAATGCTTTTTCGAAAAGTGAAGCTATTATAAGACCCAGGTCCCATCACACAATGCAACGCAAGCCGGAGGATAGGGTTTTCCCTTATAATAGCCAAACATGCTTGGTACGTTTAAAACAAATCATTTGATACTATAATAAGTGTATAGTGTCAAAACATTTCAATCATAAATATAAATCATAGACGGCATAGTATCCCATGCTACTATGTCGCCATACTAGGCTCTACAAATAAAGCCGAAATACACGTATTGGAAATTGGATTCCGTCATGAGTCGAGGCAAGGGGCAAGCTCCTCTCCGCGTTCGAGACACTCTAGCAAATGTCCCAGGGCTACGCACACTGGGTAACCCTTGGATGCGGCTGGGCCGGTCCTCACTTACGTTAGAGGATTAATTATGCCTGAACACACGTTTCCCGGTCCTTACAGACCTATAATCGAGGCGCCTCATTCCAACAACCACAAAGGTGAAAAGTATATATATGTCAGGGCTGGTAAGTCACTGACACCACCAAAGCTAGAAAGAAACGTCGTGCTCTCCCAGCGGTCCGTATCCCGTTTTTAACTCATACCGAGGTGTGAGGCTCGCGAATACACGTTATACACAAAGCTGCCACGTAGGCGTGCTTTGATCATCAACCACAAGACTTAGCTTTTCAACAGAAGCCTTGATCATCGCATCTTAGCGTGCCACACAGGCAATTCATGCCATGCGACTGATGTCCATCGATATACAACCTCTGAGCTCGTACGTCTCAGAGAAGGGCGTTAAGCAAAAGAATAAATTCTCCGCCGCCAAACAGATGTATATTTAACAGAAATCAATCAACACAGAATAAAATCTAGTGTCAGACACATAATCCATTTACAAGTTCGTTCTGGGTTTGAACGAAACCGGAGGCACTTTCCTCGCATCTCCATCGATCTCCAAGTACGTCTGGACGACCACCAACTATTTCCATCCTCTTGGGTGTACAACCCAATCAGGATCGTCAGTAATTATCCAAACGATGTGAAGACTTCCGGTCTTCAACCACCGTCTTCATCTTTGACATATCGTCGAATCGGTTATTCAGAATGGGTGTAAACCCGGACTTTCCGAACAACCCGCGTATATTAAAAACAAATGTTACACAAACACAACATACGCCTCATTCCAATTCATTAGTCACTAACCGCAAATTAGCAAGAGAACAATTTCCCAAACATTAACCCCGAAGGCCGAAACCAACATCAGATCAATACCCAGGAAACCATTCTTCTTAGCCAACCTACAGCTAGTTTCTAAATTCCACATTCTTAGGGAAAGGTTCCCATTAATTTTATCCAAGATAAATTCTTTAAAATTTATCCTGTAATCTTCCTTTGGATGTCATTTAAAACCAAATTATGGTTTTTCCAACTAGTCGAGATTAGCGAACCGTAACGAAGTAATTATTTATTTTATTTCCCAATCCCAACCTATTCATCCCATGAAGCAAAACTGGTAATACTCCATATCTAACACCACTGTGTTATCGGTAAAATTAATTACCATTTCACGTTCAAATCTAATTAAAGATTTAACTATCGCTTTGGAGCAAAACTGGCGATACTCCATTCTCGCTCAATTCTAAATATGATAATTTAGATTATCAATTCGAATTTCAATCTAATTGCAAATTCATTAAAACTCCCTTTTTCTGGGTTAAAGAACTAGGTGTTATTTAAAACACAGTTCACGACAAACCCAAATCACATTCTATTTGTTATCGGGTTAAAGAACCAGTGTTATTTAAAACACTGTTCACGATAAACCCATTTCAAATTTAATCAAATATATTAGAAATTCGATTATTTTAAAACCCCTCTTTAAATCTAATTCATTTATTTAAAAAAAATAATTGGGTTTTAAATTTAGTTCAAAACTAGTTCATTTCGATAAAAACCCGTTTTTATCTTTTCAAATATGGAGTTTTTCACCCCAATTTTTCCCAAATCATTTCTTATGATTTTACTCAAATTATTGATATTTTTAATAATTTTATCAAGGCCTGTACAGTCGATTTCCAACAATGGCCATCGAACTGCACTTACAGCGACCTTTTTCGAATTTGATTTGGACGTATCTCCAAATCCAACCGTTAGATTTTGAATTTCTAATATTCGTTAGAAAGCTCTTTTCGATACGAACCCAACGGTTCCGGTTTTAGGAGAATCCGACGGTCGGATCTCCCGTAATGTCCGTTTGAAATAAATGGTCGAAATTTACGAACTGCCGCGGCGCGGCGCGTTCTATTTAGGCCATTATATTATATATATATAATATATATAATATATATTTCGTCGATTCCTATTTAAAACGAATTATATAAATAGTTTTGAATTCGTTTCAAAAACATTTTCAACTTCCATTTCATTTCAAATCAAAATTGAATTCTCTTTTATAAATTCGTTTTAAAATTCATCTCTATTCAATTCAAATTTCAATTCAATTTGAATTCATTTCACTTCATTTTGAAGTCAATTCGAATTCGTTTTCAATTCAATTCAATTCAAATTGGTTTTCTATTCGATTCAAATTCATTTTCTATTCAAATTAAATTCGTTTCGTTTTCTATTTGAATCAAGTTCATTACATATTCAATTTGAAATCAAATTGGTTTTCTATTCCATTCAATTCGAAATCGTTTTATATTCAATTCAAATCGAAATCGTTATATATTCAATTCATTTCGAAATCGTTATATATTAAATTCCGAATGTAATCGATATAATTATCGTTCGCGTCAAAATGGCGTCAATCTAATCAACACGGCTTCATAAATTTCTGTTTTCAAACATTCTATTTCAAATATTTCCTTTTGTCAACACACAACTAATCTCAACGAATGAGTACCGTCCACGTGTGACTATTTTTGTTATTTAATATATTTTATAAAAGTTAAGGTATCTATCGTTTGATATTGAATCAGACTTCAACCGTAATTTAGTGAGAGAACGATTTCCTGAATATTAACCCCGAAGGCCGAAACCAACATCAGATTAATACCCAGAAGACCACTCATCTCATCTATTTTCCAGTTGATTTCTAATTCTATATATGATAAAGATGTAAATTTTATTATAAAAATATTTCGTTCAACACATGACTAATATCAACGGATGAGTATAGTCAACACATGAACCTTTATTTTATATTGTATTCTTTATTTTTCAAATTGGAATGAGGCCCAATCAATTACCATATAAAGTTAATTATATGGATTTTCATACAACACATGTATATAATAGCATTGAAAAATCATCAACCATCAACCAAAGTGCACTACACTGTATAAGCATCAAATATAGATATCTAACGCTTATAACAGCCTGTCAATCGATCGATCGACATATTTAATTAATCAGGATGAGTGAACTTCATATTTCATCCCAACACCCGTGTGGGGTTTCAAACAATCAAACACAGATTTTATTTGTGCAGTTGGGCGATGTGTAAAATTTATCGACCCAATCAATGTCAGTCAAATCAGTGTACATAGACAAACCGTCTGGTTTGTAAATGAATATTTTATTTTATTCACTTTCACGTTAAAAATTACATTTTTAACGATAAAACATTTTATTCCAACATATGAATTTCTATTCAGTTCATTTACAAAATAAAAATGATATTTTTATTTTTCTAACATATTTTAGAAAATTTCGGCGGCATAACGGCACGATACTAGAAACGGGACAAGGCCTAGCCTTATCCCCGGACTAGTGAAGGCCCACGCCATTCACACATCAATCAATTCAATTTCATTTCACCAAACAATTTCCATTCAATCAAATATTCTAACTAACTACTCAACCAAACAAACAAGTCCATGGTCTGTGGACGGGTGTCAGGTGCTACTAAGCACCGTCTGCATCCTAGTATATATATATATATATAACTAGCAAAAGAGAAATTTTGAGTGAGAAGTTCTCAACGAAAGCTATCCAATACCACGACTCTTCTTTTGATAGAAATCTTCATCTTCATCGCATCTTCGTCATCTTCGTTGCCCGTAGTCACTATATATATAAAAATCACATTTTTATATTCTCTATTATATAAAAATCATATTTTTATCGCTAACATCATATTGTGAAAATAGAATTTTCATCGCTATTTCATATTTGTAAAAATAGAATTTTCACTTCGTTATACTTTATATAAAAATCGAATTTTTACTATGTTATTCAATATATAAACATCGAATTTTTACTTCGCTATTCAATATATAAAAATCGAATTTTTACTTTGTTATATAGATAAAAATTATATTTTTATCACACTATTATTTATATAAAGATTTTGTCTTTTCTAAAATAAATGTTTCGCCTTTTCATTCTTAAAGATCTTGCCTTTTCATATTTAAAAATATCGCCTTTTCTTATTTAAAGATTTCACCTTTATAAAAAATCTCATTATAAAAATCACATTTTTATTTTTCTACACATATAAAGATGCTATTTTTAATATTCTTAAAATGTATAAATTATATTTTTATCACTTTACAACATAAGTAAAAAAAAACAGTTTTTAAACTAAAGAAAATTCAGTTTTTTTTTTAAAAATAAATAAATAAATAAAATTAGTTTTAAACTTAAATTAAAAATCAGTTTTTATTTCAATACAAAATATAAACAAAAATAAACAAACTGAAATAAATAAACACTTACAGTCGAATACAAAAGGGGGGGTCTGCATCGGAGAATGGGGGAAATGAGGGGGACAGCGGCTACTGGAGGGAGTCGAGGGTGGAGGCTGCGCATCTAGGGAGGGCGGCGGACCATCAGAGGCGGCGGCGCTGTCAGAGGCGTCGGGTGGCGGCTTTCACGAGGTGGGGGGGGGGGGGTTTCGAACTGCATCGCGAGCGAGAGGGGGGCTTCTGTCGGCGGTGGGGTGAACGGAGGTGGGGCGCCTCCGGCGGCGTCATCGACGGCCCTCCGTCGCCGCTTTCTCTCTTCCCCCTTTTCTTTTTTTTTTTTTTTTTTTTTTATTTCCTGAAGTCAACGAGAGAGAGGGGGGAGGGGTAAAGTATATAAATATAAATAATATTATTTAATATAAATAATATTATTTAATTTAAATAATTTATTCTCCAAAAAAGGAGATTTTGAATTCGAACCCCAACGGCTGTCGCCCCTAGCGTAATACCCCCATTCCGAACACAATGGGATATGTTTCGTAGGCTGATTCGATCGTTACAATCAGTTTCCGTTGAATTTACATTTAAATCGCTATATTGAATTTAAAACGTACATTTCAAATTACCGGGGTCACATACTAACTAGAAAAATTCCAGAAAAATATTTTCTAGCTTCGTATTGACGATACGGTCCTAACAAAACTAGTTTCGTCGAATTCTGAGACCGTTGGAAAAATGGCCAATTTCCAGTCGATTAAAATCAACTGAAACCGGTCAAACGCGTTTTCCTTTGCCACGCTCACATATTGATTCGAAAAATTATGAAATTTGGAATCTAGCAATAATTTGACATCACGGACCCAACAAAACTGGTTTCGTCGAAATCCGAGGTCGTTTGCAAAATGTCCATTTTTAAGGGCCTGAATTCCATAGCGACTATTCAGAATTTTCAACTGGACATATCTTTTGATTCCCGCTATGAAATTTTGATTTGACGGATTCGTTGGAAAGATATTATCAATTAGATCCTAATGTTTTTGGTTTCTCTAAAATCCGGATTGTTTTGCACCCGGTACATTCAATTGAAGTTTGAAATCGAATTATCGAACTACCGCGCCATTTTCTATTCCTTTTTATAATTATATATAATTATTTATATCCTAACGACGACGTATATAATATATACGTTCGAATTATATTCAAAATAAATTTCTCGTCGATATTATTTAAAATAATCTATTTTAAATAATCAAAATTCGCCAAAATTGCCAAAATAAAAATTTCAAACTGGTTCGCATTTTCCGGGTTATTACAATCTCCCCCACTTAAAACTTTTCGTCCCCGAAAAGGAACAAAGTCGAAAGTGGTTTGATTAATCAACTCTACGTTCGATTTGGCTTCCATTCTCCAACTTTTCAGTTTCTGAGAATTTTCAAAATTTCAAAAATTTGGCTAACACCCTAAATTTTCGAAAAATTTCGCCATAACCTCCCCTGCAATGGGAGCATCGGGGAATTTCAAATAGCTTCCCTGGTCCTTCAGATCTCAAAAAGAAAAAGAAAAAGCCAAGCGGCTAGCCAATAGGCTCACAAAATCATCATCACCCAAACAAAACAGTAAATTATGTAGTAAACATGTACCTATTTGTCGGGCAAACAAATTTTATTCTCTGCTCTAGCCTCCTTGCTATGACCTGTTCAATGATATATATGTATATGCAAGCAAATGCAACCAATTTTCAATATAGTTCAATATTAGGTTCTATTAGGCTAAACGGTTCAAGATTAGCAAACACTTAAACAAACAACACAAACATCAATCAATTAGTGAATTAGAATTTCCAAATTCATAATTTTGATATATATACAAAAAATCTTGTTTTTGATGCCAATTCACAACAATGTGTTCTAACTATATTAGTTTTGGTTCTCACACCAGTCTAATGGAAATATATCGATATCACACCTTCGTTACTCGAACATGAATACTAATGACGACTAGTCAATCATCAGAATCATCTTCGGGCCACTAGAGTATGATTCTATATCTATCTAATATATTAAAACTTCGAATATACGTTCATGACGCGTATACGCGAAATCTTTATATACTCGATTGTCCATATTCAAAATAAATAAATAGTCAAATACGTTTTAAAATGGTTTAAATTTTCAAAACAAAATGGTTTTCATTTGAAAAATATACTCTTCACACTCGTTCTAGGATACTACTGACCCTATCTCTAACGAGTCATTGTAATTGGATATTACTAATCCAATATCTGATGAATTCTACGTATGGTTCTAATGTGTCTTGTTCTCGAGCTCTGTAAACCAAAGCTCTGATACCAAATGTGACGGCCGGAAATTTCGCTCGATCCGAATCAGTCGTTAAACCGATCTAGATCGTTCGAAACCCCTGACTGTTTGAGAACAGGACAAATCAGAACACAAACAGAAGAACATTTCATTGTATATTACAACAGTTCCATCAGATACAAGAATATACAGAGTATAATTGGATAAATTACATTCGATAAATATCAGAGATTACAATAAATTACATAGCAGCGGAAAATAATACCAAGCACAACTGAATGTGATATACGGATACAGAGCTTTCCGGATATCATTCCAGCTGTAAACCAGGATCCTGTGAATATAAATCTGCAAAACCAAAACTACTAGCTGCCCGTGCGGAAAATAGGGGCACCCAGAGTTTAGGTTAAAACAATAAACTCCAGGTCAGTCATGTGACTGGTGTGAGAACTAAGACAGTTATTAAAACTTTATTTTAAAAGATAGTAATTCAAGGGACCACGCCGTATAACACGGAACGGGTTTCCTCCCAAGAATCCCAGTGCATAGAATAAACAGCGCAATGCTTTTTCGAAAAATGAAGCTATTATAAGACCCAGGTCCCATCACACAATGCAACGCAAGCCGGAGGATAGGGTTTTCCCTTATAATAGCCAAACATGCTTGGTACGTTTAAAACAAATCATTTGATACTATAATAAGTGTATAGTGTCAAAACATTTCAATCATAAATATAAATCATAGACGGCATAGTATCCCATGCTACTATGTCGCCATACTAGGCTCTACAAATAAAGCCGAAATACACGTATTGGAAATTGGATTCCGTCATGAGTCGAGGCAAGGGGCAAGCTCCTCTCCGCGTTCGAGACACTCTAGCAAATGTCCCAGGGCTACGCACACTGGGTAACCCTTGGATGCGGCTGGGCCGGTCCTCACTTACGTTAGAGGATTAATTATGCCTGAACACACGTTTCCCAGTCCTTACAGACCTATAATCGAGGCGCCTCATTCCAACAACCACAAAGGTGAAAAGTATATATATGTCAGGGCTGGTAAGTCACTGACACCACCAAAGCTAGAAAGAAACGTCGTGCTCTCCCAGCGGTCCGTATCCCGTTTTTAACTCATACCGAGGTGTGAGGCTCGCGAATACACGTTATACACAAAGCTGCCACGCAGGCGTGCTTTGATCATCAACCACAAGACTTAGCTTTTCAACAGAAGCCTTGATCATCGCATCTTAGCGTGCCACACAGGCAATTCATGCCATGCGACTGATGTCCATCGATATACAACCTCTGAGCTCGTACGTCTCAGAGAAGGGCGTTAAGCAAAAGAATAAATTCTCCGCCGCCAAACAGATGTATATTTAACAGAAATCAATCAACACAGAATAAAATCTAGTGTCAGACACACAATCCATTTACAAGTTCGTTCTGGGTTTGAACGAAACCGGAGGCACTTTCCTCGCATCTCCATCGATCTCCAAGTACGTCTGGACGACCACCAACTATTTCCATCCTCTTGGGTGTACAGCCCAATCAGGATCGTCAGTAATTATCCAAACGATGTGAAGACTTCCGGTCTTCAACCACCGTCTTCATCTTCGACATATCGTCGAATCGGTTATTCAGAATGGGTGTAAACCCGGACTTTCCGAACAACCCGCGTATATTAAAAACAAATGTTACACAAACACAACATACGCCTCATTCCAATTCATTAGTCACTAACCGCAAATTAGCAAGAGAACAATTTCCCAAACATTAACCCCGAAGGCCGAAACCAACATCAGATCAATACCCAGGAAACCATTCTTCTTAGCCAACCTACAGCTAGTTTCTAAATTCCACATTCTTAGGGAAAGGTTCCCATTAATTTTATCCAAGATAAATTCTTTAAAATTTATCCTGTAATCTTCCTTTGGATGTCATTTAAAACCAAATTATGGTTTTTCCAACTAGTCGAGATTAGCGAACCGTAACGAAGTAATTATTTATTTTATTTCCCAATCCCAACCTATTCATCCCATGAAGCAAAACTGGTAATACTCCATATCTAACACCACTGTGTTATCGGTAAAATTAATTACCATTTCACGTTCAAATCTAATTAAAGATTTAACTATCGCTTTGGAGCAAAACTGGCGATACTCCATTCTCGCTCAATTCTAAATTTGATAATTTAGATTATCAATTCGAATTTCAATCTAATTGCAAATTCATTAAAACTCCCTTTTTCTGGGTTAAAGAACTAGGTGTTATTTAAAACACAGTTCACGACAAACCCAAATCACATTCTATTTGTTATCGGGTTAAAGAACCAGTGTTATTTAAAACACTGTTCACGATAAACCCATTTCAAATTTAATCAAATATATTAGAAGTTCGATTATTTTAAAACCCCTCTTTAAATCTAATTCATTTATTTAAAAAAAAAATTTGGGTTTTAAATTTAGTTCAAAACTAGTTCATTTCGATAAAAACCCGTTTTTATCTTTTCAAATATGGAGTTTTTCACCCCAATTTTTCCCAAATCATTTCTTATGATTTTACTCAAATTATTGATATTTTTAATAATTTTATCAAGGCCCGTACAGTCGATTTCCAACAATGGCCATCGAACTGCACTTACAGCGACCTTTTTCGAATTTGATTTGGACGTATCTCCAAATCCAACCGTTAGATTTTGAATTTCTAATATTCGTTAGAAAGCTCTTTTCGATACGAACCCAACGGTTCTGGTTTTAGGAGAATCCGACGGTCGGATCTCCCGTAATGTCCGTTTGAAATAAATGGTCGAAATTTACGAACTGCCGCGGCGCGGCGCGTTCTATTTAGGCCATTATATTATATATATATAATATATATAATATATATTTCGTCGATTCCTATTTAAAACGAATTATATAAATAGTTTTGAATTCGTTTCAAAAACATTTTCAACTTCCATTTCATTTCAAATCAAAATTGAATTCTCTTTTATAAATTCGTTTTAAAATTCATCTCTATTCAATTCAAATTTCAATTCAATTTGAATTCATTTCACTTCATTTTGAAGTCAATTCGAATTTGTTTTCAATTCAATTCAATTCAATTCAAATTGGTTTTCTATTCGATTCAAATTCATTTTCTATTCAAATTAAATTCGTTTCGTTTTCTATTTGAATCAAGTTCATTACATATTCAATTTGAAATCAAATTGGTTTTCTATTCCATTCAATTCGAAATCGTTTTATATTCAATTCAAATCGAAATCGTTATATATTCAATTCATTTCGAAATCGTTATATATTCAATTCATTTCGAAATCGTTATATATTTAATTCATTTCGAAATCGTTATATATTTAATTCATTTCGAAATCGTTATATATTTAATTCATTTCGAAATCGTTATATATTAAATTCCGAATGTAATCGATATAATTATCGTTCGCGTCAAAATGGCGTCAATCTAATCAACACGGCTTCATAAATTTCTGTTTTCAAACATTCTATTTCAAATATTTCCTTTTGTCAACACACGACTAATCTCAACGAATGAGTACCGTCCACGTGTGACTATTTTTGTTATTTAATATATTTTATAAAAGTTAAGGTATCTATCGTTTGATATTGAATCAGACTTCAACCGTAATTTAGTGAGAGAACGATTTCCTGAATATTAACCCCGAAGGCCGAAACCAACATCAGATTAATACCCAGAAGACCACTCATCTCATCTATTTTCCAGTTGATTTCTAATTCTATATATGATAAAGATGTAAATTTTATTATAAAAATATTTCGTTCAACACATGACTAATATCAACGGATGAGTATAGTCAACACATGAACCTTTATTTTATATTGTATTCTTTATTTTTCAAATTGGAATGAGGCCCAATCAATTACCATATAAAGTTAATTATATGGATTTTCATACAACACATGTATATAATAGCATTGAAAAATCATCAACCATCAACCAAAGTGCACTACACTGTATAAGCATCAAATATAGATATCTAACGCTTATAACAGCCTGTCAATCGATCGATCGACATATTTAATTAATCAGGATGAGTGAACTTCATATTTCATCCCAACACCCGTGTGGGGTTTCAAACAATCAAACACAGATTTTATTTGTGCAGTTGGGCGATGTGTAAAATTTATCGACCCAATCAATGTCAGTCAAATCAGTGTACATAGACAAACCGTCTGGTTTGTAAATGAATATTTTATTTTATTCACTTTCACGTTAAAAATTACATTTTTAACGATAAAACATTTTATTCCAACATATGAATTTCTATTCAGTTCATTTACAAAATAAAAATGATATTTTTATTTTTCTAACATATTTTAGAAAATTTCGGCGGCATAACGGCACGATACTAGAAACGGGACAAGGCCTAGCCTTATCCCCGGACTAGTGAAGGCCCACGCCATTCACACATCAATCAATTCAATTTCATTTCACCAAACAATTTCCATTCAATCAAATATTCTAACTAACTACTCAACCAAACAAACAAGTCCATGGTCTGTGGACGGGTGTCGGGTGCTACTAAGCACCGTCTGCATCCTAGTATATATATATATATATATAACTAGCAAAAGAGAAATTTTGAGTGAGAAGTTCTCACCGAAAGCTATCCAATACCACGACTCTTCTTTTGATAGAAATCTTCATCTTCATCGCATCTTCGTCATCTTCGTTGTCCGTAGTCACTATATATATAAAAATCACATTTTTATATTCTCTATTATATAAAAATCATATTTTTATCGCTAACTTCATATTGTGAAAATAGAATTTTCATCGCTATTTCATATTTGTAAAAATAGAATTTTCACTTCGTTATACTTCATATAAAAATCGAATTTTTACTATGTTATTCAATATATAAACATCGAATTTTTACTTCGCTATTCAATATATAAAAATCGAATTTTTACTTTGTTATATAGATAAAAATTATATTTTTATCACACTATTATTTATATAAAGATTTTGTCTTTTCTAAAATAAATGTTTCGCCTTTTCATTCTTAAAGATCTTGCCTTTTCATATTTAAAAATATCGCCTTTTCTTATTTAAAGATTTCACCTTTATAAAAAATCTCATTATAAAAATCACATTTTTATTTTTCTACACATATAAAGATGCTATTTTTAATATTCTTAAAATGTATAAATTATATTTTTATCACTTTACAACATAAGTAAAAAAAACAGTTTTTAAACTAAAGAAAATTCAGTTTTTTTTTTTTAAAAAATAAATAAATAAAATCAGTTTTAAACTTAAATTAAAAATCAGTTTTTATTTCAATACAAAATATAAACAAAAATAAACAAACTGAAATAAATAAACACTTACAGTCGAATACAAAAGGGGGGGGTCTGCATCGGAGAATGGGGGAAATGAGGGGGACAGCGGCTACTGGAGGGAGTCGAGGATGGAGGCTGCGCATTTAGGGAGGGCGGCGGACCATCAGAGGCGGCGGCGCTGTCAGAGGCGTCGGGTGGCGGCTTTCACGAGGTGGGGGGGGGGGGGGGGGGTTTCGAACTGCATCGCGAGCGAGAGGGGGGGGGGGCTTCTGTCGGCGGTGGGGTGAACGGAGGTGGGGCGCCTCCGGCGGCGTCATCGACGGCCCTCCGTCGCCGCTTTCTCTCTTCCCCCTTTTCTTTTTTTTTTTATTTTTTTTTATTTCCTGAAGTCAACGAGAGAGAGGGGGGAGGGGTAAAGTATATAAATATAAATAATATTATTTAATTTAAATAATATTATTTAATTTAAATAATTTATTCTCCAAAAAAGGAGATTTTGAATTCGAACCCCAACGGCTGTCGCCCCTAGCGTAATACCCCCATTCCGAACACAATGGGATATGTTTCGTAGGCTGATTCGATCGTTACAATCAGTTTCCGTTGAATTTACATTTAAATCGCTATATTGAATTTTAAACGTACATTTCAAATTACCGGGGTCACATACTAACTGAAAAATTCCAGAAAAATATTTTCTAGCTTCGTATTGACGATACGGTCCTAACAAAACTAGTTTCGTCGAATTCTGAGACCGTTGGAAAAATGGCCAATTTCCAGTCGATTAAAATCAACTGAAACCGGTCAAACGCGTTTTCCTTTGCCACGCTCACATATTGATTCGAAAAATTATGAAATTTGGAATCTAGCAATAATTTGACATTACGGACCCAACAAAACTGGTTTCGTCGAAATCCGAGGTCGTTTGCAAAATGTCCATTTTTAAGGGCCTGAATTCCATAGCGACTATTCAGAATTTTCAACTGGACATATCTTTTGATTCCCGCTATGAAATTTTGATTTGACGGATTCGTTGGAAAGATATTATCAATTAGATCCTAATGTTTTTGGTTTCTCTAAAATCCGGATTGTTTTGCACCCGGTACATTCAATTGAAGTTTGAAATCGAATTATCGAACTACCGCGCCATTTTCTATTCCTTTTTATAATTATATATAATTATTTATATCCTAACGACGACGTATATAATATATACGTTCGAATTATATTCAAAATAAATTTCTCGTCGATATTATTTAAAATAATCTATTTTAAATAATCAAAATTCGCCAAAATTGCCAAAATAAAAATTTCAAACTGGTTCGCATTTTCCGGGTTATTACACAAGTGGTCTTCCCATGATACGCCAAAATCAATAACACAAGCCCGTAGTAAATCTTCAAGTATACGGTTCACCCTCTCAGTTTGACCATCCGTTTGAGGATGATAAGCGGTGCTCAAGTTTAGTTTTGTTCCCAATTCTGCTTGGAATGCTTCCCAGAATTTACTAGCAAAAATCGGGTCACGATCACTAATGATACTCATTGGAACTCCATGCAGTTTAACAATTTCCTTAAAATAAATCTATGCTAGACTCTGAGCGGTTCTATTTGATCTGACATGTATAAAATGGGCAGTCTTCGTGAAACGATCTATGATCACCCATATACTGTCATTTCCTTTCTTGGTTCGGGGCAAACAATCTATGAAATCCATAGAAATCGGTTCCCACTTCCAATTCGGAATCTCGAAGGGTTGTAACAATCCGGCGAGTTTCTGTTGATTGCTTTTAACTTGTTGACAAGTAGAACACTTGCTAACGTATAAAGAAATGTCTCTTTTCATAGATCTCCACCAGAAAGTGCATTTGATATCATTATACATTTTACTCACTCCTGGATAGATACTATGTTTGGATCTCCAGAGCTCAGAAATGTTTGGAACACAAATTCGGCCTTTTAACCTCAGAATCCCATCGTTGTCAATCTGAAAACTCAAGGGCTCGCCTTTTTGAATTCTCTCTCTGATCTTCTGAATGAAGTGATCATCCTTCTGAAGAGCAGATATTTTATCAATCATTAAAGGCGTAATTATAAGATTGGCGATGATTGCGGTTTTTCTGCTTAGCGCATCCGCTACCACATTGGCTTTTCCCGACGTATATAGAATATCTAGATCATATGTTGCAAGAAATTCTAGCCAACGCTGCTGCCTCAGGTTCAAGTCTTTCTGGGTGAACAAATACTTCAATGATTGATGATCAATATATAATTCAAATTTCTCACCCAATAGATAGTGCCTCCATATTTCCATAGCAAACACGATGGCTAATAATTCAAGATCGTGAGTTGCGTAATCCTTCTCATGCGGCTTCAACTAATGGCTAGCATAAGCGACTACTTAGCCTCTTTGCATTAATACTGCACCAAGACCTCCAATAGAAGCACCCGTCTAGACTGTCAAATCCTGACTGCCATCGATAATCGTTAATACTGGAGCAGTTGTCAATCTTAACTTCAGCTCTTGGAAAGCTGTCTCACATTCTGGAGTCCACTTAAACCTTGAATGTTTCTTAGTAAGCTGCGTTAATGGACTAGATAGTTTTGAAAAATCCTTAACGAATTTCTGATAATAACTAGCCAATCCCAGAAAACTTCGGACTTCTGTGGGAGTACTAGGCTGTTTCCAATCCTGAATAGCAGTGATTTTACTTAGGTCTACCGAAATTCCTTCCTTTGATACGACGTGACTAAGGAATTTGACTTCTTCTTGCCAGAATATACATTTGGAAAATTTTTTCCTTTAAAACATTCTTTCTCAGAATCTCTAACACTTATTCCAAATGTTTTGCATGCTCGCACTCTGACTTAGAGAAGATCAATACGTCATCAATGAGAACCAGTACGAATTTATTCAATACTTCTCTGAATACTGTTCATTAGATCGACAAAATAAGCTGGAGCGTTACATAAGCCGAATGACATTACTAACCACTCATAGAATAAATCTGGACCTCTGAATGCTGTTAAAGGAACACATTCTTCGGCAATTCATAGCTGATGGAAACCTGTAGCTAGGTCCCTTCGTGAAAATACTTGTGTGTCATTCAATCGAACCAACAAATCATCAATCCATGGCAATGGATATTTATTCTTTAATGTCTGCTTGTTCAAGTCACGATAATCCACACATAGTCTGAGAGTACCGTCTGACTTTGGGACAAACACCGCTGTTGCTCCCCAATCAGAGAAACTAGGCCTGATCAGACCCTTCCATACAAGCTGTCGAGTTTGATTGTCTAACTCTTCTATTTCCTTCAAGGACTTTCTTCGAATAGCGTGGACTACAGGCCTTGCATTTTGAATTAAAGCGATTTTGAAATCAATTTCTGTACGCGTAGGTAAGCTAACAACTTCTTCAAACACAACCGCATAATTTTTGATGACAGGAATATTTTCTATGTCGATCGGAATATTCTCTTTAATGATAAGGATATTTTCTATTTGAGCAGGAGAAACATCAAGAGCAGACCAAAAGTCTTTTCTATCAGAATTCGGACCTTTGCATGGGATGGTTATGTAATTCCCTGATTTAATCTTCGCCCTTACGACTCTGTCGGCGCATTTAACTTCAGCTTCATATTTGGTTAACCAATCCAATCCCAAAATAAGATCAAATTCTGTAAAATTCATGACGATCGAGATAGTAGGGAACCGATAACAGGAAAAAGAAACAGGCACCCTACAAATCCAACTAAGATTGAGGGAACCCCCAACCGTATTATGGACAGTGATGGGTTCTTTGAGCTTTTTCAATTTCAAATCCAATTTCTTAACCATATTAATTGCAATAAAGCTTTGTGACGCGCCTGTATCAAATAGTACTTTAACTGGAATGTTTTTGACAGTAAGCGTGCCTTGCAAAACATCCGGCCTCGCTTGACTGACTGAGGGTGCCGGAACTTCTGTCACTTCATTTACATGTACCTTTTCAGATTTCCTTAATAGCTGGCAATTCTTCTCAATATGACCAGCCTGGTGGCATTGATTGCATTTCCTATTCTCTCGACCCTTCTTATTGGATTTTGATCTAACATTTCTTCCTTTCTCCGAGGATTTGCAATTCCCTTGAAAATGCCCTTGCTTCTTGCAGTTATTGCGTACGACAGTCGTTACTAGTTCTTTCTCAGATTTGACCTTTTCCTATTGAATTTAGGCCTCTTACTGAACTCAGACTTCGTACTTGCCTCAGGCTGTGTACTTTTCTCTGGGCTATCAGTTTCAAATTTTCTTTTGTTGCTAGAACTGACTTCTTCTTCCTCCTCCAAAAGGCCTTGCTTATCAAGATCTTCATACTGGTAAGCCATATATATCATTTCGGAAAAAGGTAGCTTTACATGTCCAGTTACACTACTTTGGTACTTTCTTTGGAGCCCGTTAATAAACCTCAGATTCTTCCTCTTAGGATTTTGAATTAGATGCGTGACAAAACGAGAAGGTTCATTGAATTTTTTTATGATATTCAGAATGGTCATATCTCCTTGTATCAGATAATAGAATTCATCATATAGCCGATCAGTTGTTTCTGGAGGAATAAATCTTTCATTGAAAATTTCTTTAAATCCATCCCAGGTAATATTACCTTCTGCATTATCCATAATAACTGTTTCCCACCAGATTAAAGCTTCGTCTTTGAGTGCCCCAGATGGCAATAACCTTTTCTGATCATCTCTCAGCTTTGAACCTTCAAAAAATTTCTCAGCAGAGCACATCCATGCTTGTGTTTCAGTAATGGATTCTTTGCCCAGGAATGGTACTCCACCCAGATTTCGATACTTCTTTAATAGAGCTTCGATATTTGGTTCTGACCTACCTCTTCTACTTCTGCCACTCATTTTCTACGATGTCTGCAAATAGCAGACAAAGTGTTAGGCCAACAGAAAAGGTATTTTAAAGCATAGAGACGTATACTTGAATGTAAATGTGTCTATTGGGGTGAATTTTATTCTGCTACACTCATTCTAGGATATTACTGATCCCATCTGGAAGGAGCTATCCGTCTTAGAACATTACTGGTTCTATTTCTGACGAGTTCATTAGTATGTTATATTCTGGAACTAAGATTAACCAAAGCTCTGATACCACGTGTGATGACCCCGAACCCCCGTTCCACGGTGGCAAGGGTAATCTTTGGAATATAACACATAAACAAATGACAACAGAATAGAAATATATAATTACACTAGATAATGTACATCAAATTATAGTGGAAATAATAATCATCAGAGTTACACAATATAACAGGATCATACTTAGTACAAAATACAGTTTCAGCTTTATGTAAAATGTCTACAACGGAATAAAACATAATATACATAACAAGAACTGAACAGCATAATAGAAGTGATAGAATCCATCTTCAGCTCCATAGCTATCCAGAGAGAGTCTCCTAAAACCTGAATACAAGGCTACCCGTATAGAAAATAGAGCACCCGAGTTTGCAAGTGAAACAAACTATGAGTCAGTCATGGGACTGGTATGAGAAATCTACTTAACTTATTTCACAATAAGGCCAATCACAGGACCACGCCGCTAACGCGGAACGGGTTTACTCCATTGAATTTCCAATGCTCAAAACAAGTAAATCATTTAAACATCGCAATGCTTTTTACAGAAATGAAGCCATTATAGGACTCAGATCCCATCACACAATGTAACGCAAACCAGAGGATAGAGTTTTACCTTATAATGGTCAAAATATGCTAGATATGTATAAAACAAAAGAATTTGATATTATTACTAGTGTTTATATGTTTCAAAAACAATTTCAATCATAAGTATCAATCTTAGATGGCATGGGTACCAAATATCATGTCGCCATATATAGATTTACAATCAAAACCGCACGATGTCGTATTTGGAAATTGGACTTCCATCATGAACCAAGGCAAGGGACCGTCCTTACCGCTTCGAGACAATCTAGCCCATGTCTCAGGACCCAGACACAGGTGGGCCCTTGGATCGTCAGGGCCTGGTCCGCATGGAGTGGATTAAAATGCCTGAACACTGCATTTCCTGCCCTATGGTGCGTAAACTAGTCATATCCCGACCAAACCATCGGCTCCGAAGAGACCGAAATAACTGAGGTGCCTCGCTATCCATCATCCACATAAGTAAAACGTCTAGGCATGTAAAACCCAGACACCACTCCCGGCTAGAAGGAAACGCATGTCCTCCCTGATGTCCTCTCCCGTTTCTGGTACATACCAGGGTGTGAGGCCCGCGTATCAATGCTGTACACAAAGATAGCTATATTAAAGCCATGCTTTGATCATTAACCACAAGAGTCTGCTTTTCAACAAAAGCCTTGATCATAACATCTCTATATGCCATGTTGTCAACCTACAACGTCAGACACACATCCATTTACAAGTCCGTTCTGGGTCTGAACGAAACCGGAGGCAACTTATTCCTTGTCCCATATGTCCAATACAGGAGAGAGGCCCTCGCACATCCGAACGATCAACGTACGTCCGGACAACCACCACTGTAACCCCTTCAGGGTAGCAACTCCCATCAAAGGCATCAGTAGCCATCCATTCGATGTGAAGGTCATCGGTCTTGCACTGTCTTCATATCTTCGACTTCTAATCGTCGACCAATTATTTGAAATGAGATTTAATTCGGCCTTTTCAAATAATTCACGTATATTTAGAATTCAAATCAATTCATTTTCATGGTTAAATTATTTGACATCCATAATTCAGTTCATTAATACAATTTTCATGTCAAACACAATCAACCATCAAATATCCAATAAACCAAGTAAATCTGGTTTATTTCCATTCCATATCGTTTATAATATTTTATAACGATTTATCGCTATTTTTATTTATTTAAAAATATCCCATTTATTTAAACGACGCTTCGGGCCATAACGCGGCCATGGCACTGTTTTTCTTCAGATTTGATTTACACATATCTGAAAATCTAACCGTTGGATCTTTACAAATTTTATATCATTGGAAAGATCTTTTCAAAGCGGACCCAATGGTTCCAGTTTTGGGAAAATATGATGGTCGGATCTCCCAGTATAATCATTTAATGTTACGATTTCAAAACATGAACTGCAGCGTCGTTATTCATTTTATTTTAATTATATATATATATATATATAATCCATTCTGGCGCTGTTTTGATTCATATTTGAATTAAACATTTCACACAATCTAACCGTTGGATCTTTACAAATTTGGTATCGTCGGAAAGATATTTCCAAAGCGAGCCCAACGGTTTCGGTTTTGGGAAAATCCGACGGTCGGATCTCCCGTAATAATCGTTTAAATTTACGATTTCAAAATATGAACTGCAACGTCGTTATTCGTTTTATTTTAATTATATATATATATGTGTATATATATATATAAATATAATCCGTTCTTCGATTTCCAAACCATTTTCATTTCATATATATGGTAAAAATAATATTTTTGGCCAACAAATATTTATTTCATCACATGACTATTTTTAACACTTCATATCTGTAATAAAAATATGATTTTTATTGTCAAAACAATTTATTTCAAACATGAATATTTTTAATGATCCATATATATAATAAAAATGTGATTTTTATTGTTAAAACAATTTATTTCAAACACGAATATTTTTAGCAATCCATATATATAATAAAAATATGATTTTTATTATTAAAAAAATTTATTTCAAACATGAATATTTTAAGCGATCCATATATATAATAAAAATGTGATTTTTATTATTAAAACAATTTATTTCAAACATGAATATTTTAAGCGATTCATATATATAATAAAAATGTGATTTTTAGTGTTAAAACAATTTATTCGTCACATGAATATTTTTCCAACACATGAATATAAATCAAACACATGATTATTTCAGAAAATTTCGGCAGCATAACAGCAGGGGGTTTAAAACCGGCACCGTCCCGAGTACGGCTCCTCGCACTACCTTAGGCCTCGCGGCGCTCCCTAAGGGGCTTATCCTATTTATCTAAACATTTCAATCATTTTCATATCACAATGAACTTTTCCACAAATAATTCCAATTTTGTTTTCAACCACAAACAACCATTATCAACCATTTGCATTTATCAACCAAATTTCACGTCAACCAAAATCCAAATAATCACAACCAATACATATCGTCCATGGTATGTGGACGAGGGGAGTATATATACATAAATATATTTCGATTTCATTTCAACTCACATATGATTTTTACAACGTATATATAACTTATACATCACACATATAATTTATACAACGCTTATACATGAAGTGTACAACGCTTATATAACTTATACATCGGTCATATAATTTATACATCGCTATTCCATTCAAATTTGAATTTAAAAATCTCACATTGGGTTCCACTCCTTCTAAAATTATAAGAGGCTCCAAAAATTCTCCGTTCTCTTCTATAATGTAGAAGATGTCGCCACGAGTCCAATGTCTTTTGTTTCACTGGATTTCGACAACATAGCTAAAAGACATGATTTTTATAGTGAAATCACAATTCGTAGTGCTTTAAAAGTGCTATAAACAATTTAAATAATTTCAGCCGTATACCTCAGCAAACCATTCAAAACTAGGTTTTGATTTCGTGCGCAATCCGACACACTAGACGACGATCAGCCACTGCCATGAGGTGGAGCTTGGAGAGGCGCACAGGCACGTGGGGGTGGGGTCCAGATCGACGACCCCTAGGAGCTCCGGCGGCGATCCAAACGTCAGGACTTCCTGGTGTCGATTCTCCTTGAATCCTCGATGAAAAAATTCAAACCCTATATGGATGTGAAGCTCGTGAGAGGATCTACAAAATCCCCAACTGAAGCCCTTGATTTTAATGCGTAGTTTGAGAGATTTTGAAGAGAGAAGGAATGAGCAATGGTCATCATTCGCTGATGGGGGTAGCGGGGTTTTCTGGGTCAACGCGTAAGTGATGGAGAAACGTGATTGGCCCGGGGAATTTATAATTATTTTTAATTTATTTAAATCCGAAAACCCCTCAGTCCTTACGAACTCCAATTCAAACCCAACGACTATCGCCCCTAGCTAAATACCCCCATTCCGAACACAATGGAATATGTTTCGTAAGCCCATTCGACTGTTTCAGTCAGTTATTCTTCAAATCAATATATAAAACATTCAAATATGGATTTGAACGTACATTTTAATTTGCTGGGACTACATAATGATTCTAAAAATTCCAGAAAAATAAATCTGGCTATGTTAGGACGATACGGTCCCAACAAAACTAGTTTTGTCGAATTTGGAGACCGTTTGAAAAATGGACTTTTCTGGTCGATCCAATTCAAACTGATTATCAAACGCGTTTTCCTTTGCCACGCTCACATATTAATTCCAAAAATTTTGAAAATTGGAATTTAGTAATAATTTGACATTCTGGATCCAACTAAAGTGGTTTCGTCGAAAACGGAGGTCGTTTGCAAAATGTCTATTTTTACGGGCTATATTTATTCCATAGCGAACATTCTGAATATTCATTTGGCCATAACTTTTGATTCCCGCTATGAAATTTCGATTTTTCAGATTTGTTAAAAAGATATTCTTGAACAAATTTAAATATTTTTGATTTCACCAAAATCCGGTTTATTTTGCATCATGTACAGTCAGTTAAAGTTCGAATTCAAATTTTCAAACTGTCGCGCTATTCCTTACTCGTTATTTTATTAAAATAAATTATTTATTTTCCAACACCGATTCAAATAAATATATCCATTCTAATTCTATTCAAAATAAATTTCTTGTCATTATTATTTAAAATAATTCATTTTAAATATTCAGAATTCATTAAAATTGCCAAAATAAAATTTTTAAATTGGTTCTGATTTTACGGGTTGTTACATAATATGTAGCCCGGTTTCTTCTAATACAGCATCAACAATCTTCACATCAAACATGAAATTATAGTGGAAATTACATACATCTTATACATCACCCATATTTTCAATGTGGAAAACAAACTGCTAGAAGGTTTCGATATTAGATCACCCATATACACTGCCAACACATAAATAACTTATGAGAATGGCTGTTTTATTCCCAGATTATACAAAACCACATTCATGTACGCTTCTAAAAATGATTCTTTCCAAACAATCTTTTAAAAATGTGAGGACAGTAACACCAGAATTCATTAAAGCAGGGAAGATCATAGGTTCATAAGGAATAAATCAACTTCCTTACCATAGGACCTAATGTCTCAACACCAGGATTTTCAACCTTCCCAGTTCTCGTCTCATATAAACTTCCTGAATTCAATAGTAGAACTTCCCCTGTTTTAGCTTGTTCGTGTGAACTTATATTATTCCAAGCATGTTGAAAAACTGAATGAAAGTCGATAGAAAAAATATGTAAATCTATTGTGCAATAATATGCTATAATTATATGATACAATGTTTTACGTGCAAGTTAGAAACACTTGATATTAATTGTTTACTCTTAGTGACTTCACATGAAGAAGGAACGACAGTTGCATTCCAAGTTTAAGTGAAAAAGAAAAAATATTTTTCTTTTCTTCCACCTCGACCTGCATGCGCAGGTGGAGGAAAAACAAAAGAGAGAAAATTACACCACTACCTGCATGCATAGGTGGAAGAACAGTAAGAAAATCACTCACCTGCCTTTGCGAGTGAGCTTGCATAGCCAACTCCATCTGCATGCACAGGGAGATAGATAGGCAACAGCTTATGAACCTACTGTCTCGAGTCCAAGGGTCAGGGGCGTAACATCCAACAAAAGAATGTCTGAAAATGAAAGAGAAAAACTTGGGTTAGATAAGCTCTTATTTTAGTTAGAATTTTCACAGACATGGTATAATTTCTATATGGTAAATGACAATAGAATACTCTTTATCATGCGTTGCAGAAATGAAGTGCTTGGCAAAAATCCAAGGATAACCCTTGACTATAGAATAGAGCTAAAATTTCATATACCAGCTTGGGTACCAAAAATTGATCAATTCGGTATAATATAAAACAAAAGATTGTATTATAGTCATAGTAAGTGAAACAGCTAGAGAAAGGTATGCAATTGATAACATAGATTTTGATTTAGTTTAAAGTTCAAACACCATGCTACACAAAATTCTTCTAAAATTATTGCTCTTTGTTTGAAAATATACTACAAGAAAGCTATATATACATAAATAGTGGCATTAGAACATAAGTAAAGAATCATGTAATTTTATAGAAGATCATATGAAAAAAAATGCAATTAGAAACTGATCCTTTTCGGTTTCGAAATTAATATTCAAAGCATCACACCAGAGAAGAGGAAAAACAAACTTCCCCATATACCATATTCGAATATTATCGCATGGAGTTCACTAGACTTCCCACTGTATACATTAAGATACATTCTAGGCTCCTCAGTATGTGTGAAATTCAGAGCCTACCAAGGTTAGTATAATAAATAATAATAAATTTTCCTCAGTATGTGTGAAATTTTAGACTTCATTATCAAAAATAAAATAAAAAATTCTATTAGTCACAGTTAAAGCAACCAAAGTCTTGGCACCGAATAATTTATGTTTTCAAGGATTTACGATTCTAGACTAGACAAAGATCTGTTGTTTACATATGATTGTAGACATTGATTCACACACTAAATCAGATTTCCATCCTCCAATTCTCAAGTGGGCAACTCGCGTTCTTTGTTTTCATACTTATTTATTTTCACTTTTTTTTATTTATACCAGCTAAAAGATATTATTTAAAGAAATATTTGCATTACAAGAAATATCAATGATGAATCTATTGTGGGTACTCCTAAATATCATTCAGCAAAACAAAACGGGTATAAATAAGATCTGATGTATTATACAACAATAAAAAATTTAGTTATGTACAATTGATGAACATCATTGTTCTATAAACAAAACGTGTATGAATTCCACACATCTCAGTAAAGCCACGACATATTTTTGGATCCTTTATCCAGGTATATCATCAAACAATCTGCATTTCTTTAAAGGACTGAGAACCCCATTTAAATCCCCATCACATCCTCCTCCATCTTTTGTTCAAAACAAACTCGGATCAATGAGATTTTTTTGTAGATATCTTCTATTTGTTAAGCAGCATCACATTTACAACCTTTAAAAAATACATTTTCAATAGATGGTTAAATATATGCATTTTTGACATCCTAAATTCACTTGCAATTTTAAAGAAGTTAAATGTATTAAAATGAATCAAATTCTTATATGGATGATCCCGCTAACAAACAGAGCATATGTACAAAATTCATTTGATCTGAAATCTTATTGAACAAAAAGACGGAAGAGGGGATTTCTAAGGAGGATCTTTATTTTTTCGTCTGGTTTAAAGCACTAATCATTCATACTTACCATATTATTTTTATTAGCAAGCTAACAAAACTTGTATATATTACTCCAAAAGCATCTGACATTTTTCAAACATTGGGATAGGTTCTTAACCATATTTTATCGATATGGACATCGACTACTTTGGAGTAGTACCCAGACATGAAAAGTGGAAATACATTACTACCCCTAAATGGAAGGATGCGCTAAAATGATTATGAATCAATAAGCAAATGGGACGTGGATGCAATCAATAGAACAGATGGTTCAAACATTAGTTATCTTCCACTTAAGAAATCCCCTGAAACATTCATCCAAAAAAAGGAATGCCAATATACAGTTTGGATCTGTGTTTAAAATATATTTCAACAGATGCTTCAACTTAATACTTTTTAAAATGGAATTTTCTATTGATTAGCAATGATACTAAGTAAGATGTCTTATTTTCTTTCATTAAGAAAATATCATTGGTCTTTAGAAGAAAAAGGTTAGCACCTACTTGTTATCAAATGATCATCGAACTATAGGGACTGTAAAAGGTCATTGCCAGTATAGATAGGTGCTATAAGTTTTCGAGGCATACATATGTTCAGTATGAGTAAATCAGTTATACCTAAATGGAAGTTCTAATAAATTCACTGATAATATAGCTACTATACAATTTGCATAATCAAGCTGTTTTGGAATTGGACAAATCAATAGGGATAACATTAGTATTTTACCTTATCAGCATCTACATCACAGATGACAACAGTAATGATTTCCTTCTGATTTGGTGCAAGGTCATCTTAAACACTCCCTGAGGCCTGAGCTCTTCAGTTTCAATGTATCCACTCCTGTTCTGATCAAAGAATGTGAAGATTTTATGCATGTGCCCATCGTTTCCTATCTTTCTAAGATGAATTGAAATCGCGACAAATTCTCTATAATCCAGTGTTCCATTTCCATTGGCATCAGCCTTTCAATTGTAATAAACAAACGAATCACGTTTCCTAATAAATTTGGTATATATTTAAATTAATTTGAAAAAAATGGAATTGGTACCTAGATGACTAATCAAAACAGATGCCAAATCAAACATGAAGTTCACATATATGCTCAGAAATAACGTAGTCAGTTTGTGAACTAATGCAAACATAATTTATGCAGAATACCAAGTTTAACATTACAAGAAATGGAAAATGTCAACAGAACGCACGCAAAGATCAATTCCTACCTCCCCTCTTTGCTGTAGAAACCTTAACCATTGATTTATTTTCATCAACCATTCATCGAATATGTAGATATAAAGGGACATGGTAAAGAAGGATGAAGAATTTGATCTGATGCGTGCTCCCATCAACAGTTTATAAATAAACTAGCATAACATTAGAGAATAACAATAACAAAATGATAACGGCATATAACAAACTGTCCACATCTAATTCTAAAAAAGCTAAAACACTCTGATTCTGATGGACACAAAAAAAAATACGTACCAGAACAATTATTTCAACCCAAATAAAAATAAAGACAGAACCTAATAGAAGGCAACCACTATAAAAGCAATACACAAAAGCAAAAGTGAAGAAGAAACAAAAAAACGGAAGTAGGTTTGCAAACAAAATTTTCCATAATTTATCAAATTTGCATCATTTTTCAGTCATTCTAGCAGGTTTCAAAAGAAAATACAAAAAAACAGCAGTATGTGTCAAAATTTTGCTTCAACCCAACAAAATATATTGGATCATCAATAAAGCTTATCATCACATAAAAAAATACAAAAATTTAACTAAAAAAATTGCATAAGCAATAATAAAAAGAAGAATGCAGAAACGTAATATAAAAAAGGATTACCACTGCAACATTTAAGATCAGATACTAGCACGCCACACTGGTTTGGCAAATCTATGGTCGCTCTTGTGAAATTCAGCTTAATACCGAAACTCAGCACCAACTTTAGCCCATCCCTTCACAACCAGGACTTTTTGCCACTTCAGATTTCACCTCATTGCAACATGTGGTAGAGGGTGCTACATCGGTGCTTCCTTGCTCGAGGTAGCTCAGGCAATCCACCATCCCCAACATTACTTTGTTGCATTTGCTTTCCGATGGCGGACGTGTTGCTTTAGCTACTATTGAGATCAAGTATATTATAAGAATAAGAGTTGGATGTATGGACTTGGATTTTTTTTGATGTGGAGAACTGAATAATTCTAAGATCGGTTGTGATATGTAATGTGAAATCATTAACGCTTTGAAAAGGTTGTCAAAAATCTTTTTCTGCCTTATATAGTGGATGACATAAAAGATATTTTTCGATGTAAATTGGTAAACATAAAATCAAATTTGTTATGGAAATGCTAGTTCTAACAAAAACAATTCGGTTTTATAATAAGGAAACCAAATTTACAGACTTATAAGGCTGCTCAAAAATTAAACGTAGAAACGATGTTGTATTGCCGCCATCAAAGTTTAATTTTAATGGCGTCCAAATCGAATGGCTGCTCCAGTAGTCAAGGGATCTCTGTTGCAAAGAAACTAAGGACGATGAAGATGAGTACAGAGGTAGTTTTGCCTATGAAAGAAGGATTTTCCAAGAATGCAAATTATCTTAACAAGCTAAATGACAAGCACAAGAGAGTTGTAAAGGCTAGTCGTGATGTTACTTTAAACAGTAAAAAGGTTATTTCCAGGTACACAGACTTAACAAAGATAATAAAGACGAAGTTTTAAACAAGGCAGAGAGTGATCTTACATCGGTCACCAATTAGTATACATTAAGATTAGTTGAAACACCCCACCTCCATTAAGGTCACTCACAAAGAGAATGCCTTAACTTTGGTGGAGGTTTATAAGTAAAAGCCACAGATGAACTCAAGACAGATATAAATACACATATTTTAAACAGCGGAAACCAAACAAACTTTTATTTCATCAATACGTGTATCAAACAAAGATTTCCATAATTGTCTCAAAATACTTCCAACATTACAACCTCATAACTGCCTTGATTTTTAAAGAAGCATGAAAAACATAAATAAAGTGACAAAAATCCCCATAGTGATATCCAAAGCCATTATCCGAGCAAGAAAGATCCAAATCATACATCTACGTTCTTGGTGCTTGTAAAGAGCCTGACTGAGTTGAGCTGTTTCCTCCCTGTGGACCTGGGGGGGAACGAAAGAAAAGAAGACGAAAAGAAAATAGGGTCAGACATAAAGCCTGGGTAAATCTAGTAACTCTTCAATGTGTGAATAAGAAAAGGGTATGATGGATGTAAACTAAAAATAGGAAAGTGTCACAAGCTAAGGAAGTGTCGGAGGTACTATCACACCCATACTATATCTCTGCACCTACTTGAGTTTATTCTAACTGGCACCCCATGGTGAGGGTGAAGTGATCCCCATTATTGTTAAAAGATCGGCTCCTACTCACGTTAACATGTGTCATACGGCCCCCAAAAATTGTAGATACCTATGCTGGTCCCACCATGGGGGGTATCAAGACCCATGGTGGCGGCCCCGACACAAATCCTAGAAGGCGTAGGTTATACTACTGGTGTCCCCAGTGCCTTGGTTGTCTGCTCCAGAGTGTGTGCACGCCCGCACCCCGTTAGACCTGCACTGTGCACCCACCGCCGTCGTTTGACTGCTTACAATCAGCCCAGTAATCGTGTCCCACCCTGCCTAGTTTCAGGGTACCATTGATACCTAACTTTGGGTTACTGCTGAAACGGGTCCCTCGTTACCAGGATTTTCTAGTCAAACATGTTAAGTGGTTAAGTGTCTGTATTTACCTAACCCCACCCATCAATTCTTGTTAACATGTTGAATTTGGTTAAGTGTTATAGTTGACTTAACCCTACCATCTATCCTTAGCCTCTTAGGAGCACCAGACCACTCACATTAGACAGGTATTGCTACGGTTACTGGATGTGCCGGTCGGTTCCGGGCAGGTTTACACCGTAGCTCAGTCTAACCTCGGGTCCTTATTGGGCTCAATGCTTAACCACCCACATTGGATAGGTATTGTTGTGACTACTGGACAGCCGGGCGGGTCCGGGCAGGTTTACATCACAACTCAATCCAACCTCGGGTTAAGCATATCGTGTTTTCTAAATTTACATATTTTATTACTTCTCAACCATATGTAAATGTCATATCTTTTATTTTTGGATATTTCAATTCATACCGCTTATGTGTCATAATCATTGGCATGTGCCAAACATGCCAATATATATTTTCATATTTTACACCCAACGTTATTACCCCCGTTTGTTCGCAACGTTATAACATGTGTTGGGCTTGTCAAAATTTAGCCCAACTTTATAAACGTGAGGCAAAGGGGAAAACAAGAACATGTAATACATAAAGGTGTGTGGCGCATGAACTTGCAATTTGGCGATTCAACTAACATATAACATGGGTCATGTGAACTTGCATTCAGATCAAAGTATGACTAAGTAGGTGACATATGAAATGGCATAGTTTAGGCAAATACAAACTTGTGTTTTGTTAGCCTGCTTTGTGACCAGGCTACCCAAAGCAAATATCATGTTGACATACCTCTGGGTAAATGCTGTCTCATATGGAATCTCTGGATAACATCGATCTCCGTCATTGGAAGCATCATCAGAGGACACAAGGCAACATCAGTATAAACTGGCCCGAAACCCCTATCGAATGACCTCATATGGATCTATTCACCTTAAATACTCGTAGCCCTTTGAATTAGCTTCAGTTTGAGCTTTGGTTTGGCTCAATCGGCCTTACGATTTGAAAGTTATGCCCGTTTCCGTGAATGGGTGTAATCTAGCATCAAAGACTCAGGCCATCGCATCGGATCGCTCCCATCAGCTCGCCCTCGATCGGATCGCCCCCCTTGGATCGCCCCTCACGCGTCGCGATCTGACTCGTCACCACCCTGCTCGCTCCCTCCGACCACGACCCGTTCGTGGTGCGTACCGTGACCACGATCCAATCCCATTACCACGATCCGACCACCGAACCTGCAGATAAGCGCACTGTTTTGACCTATTCTTAAGGCTATTCCTGCTCCTACTTTCATGGATCGCCTGCCACGTGTCCTACCATGACCCAGTCCTCCCAGGAGCTTTCCTACAGCTATAAATACACCTTCAGATGGCATTTTCAGGGGACTTTTGGCATCTCAACTTCCATGGCTGCCATGGCCAACACTTCTCCATGAATAACCACCATCTTCCTCAATAAATTCAATGGATTCAGAGAGAATTGTTCATTGAATTCAAGTGATTGAAAGACAACATTCATTGTAATTGTAATCTACGAGTGAAATGAGAAAATATGAAGTGGACGTAGGCTCGTTAACGCCGAACCACTATAAAAATCTTGTTGTTTGCCTTTTTCTCTATTTTTCGATTATTTCTTCATATCTTATGCTCAAAATACGACAATTTGGGTGTTAGAGCCATTTTTTGATCTAACATTTTGGTGCTTTCACTGAGAAATGAATTCTCATTCTATTGGATTGTTGCTCTACTATTTGGATTTGAAAGTCCGAAGAAAGCGGTTCGCCTTCCTACCATTTTTGAAGATTTTGGCGATTTCAGAAAATCAGAAGTTTATGGCTCCGAAGAAAGCAAAGGAATCGCATACTTCGCTACCAAATGAAGAACAAACAGATAACGCACAGGAGCAGGTGGTCGGTTCGCGGTTCGCGGCTCGCAGGGGGCATCACGAACCACCCCCAGGTGACCTCCTCGACCCGAACCAAAGATTCAAAAATGTGGACACCGCGTCTCGTAGGGGTGACCACGATCCGGTCTCAGAATGTACCCACGATCCGACCAGAAGCTAGAAATTTGAAGGCCTCCGCATATCAGTTCCTTCCATGCCCCTGAAGGCAACCACGAACTGAAGAGGTCCAGCGATCCGCGATCCGGAGAGGTCCAGCGATCCGCGACACGAAGAGGCCCAGCGATCCGCGAACCGAAGAGGCCCAGCGATCCGCGAACCGAAGAGGTCCAGCGATCCGCGATCCGGAGAGGTCCAGCGATCCGCGACACGAAGAGGCCCAGCGATCCGCGACCCGAAGAGGCCCAGCGATCCGCGACACGAAGAGGCACAGCGATCCGCGACCCAGAGAGGCCCAGCGATCCACGACCCGAAGAGGTCCAGCGATCCACAACTCAGAAAAAAGATGACGAACAAAGGTCACGACCCGACCCGAGAAAGTGACCTTAGGAAGGTCGATCGCCGCCGGGACTGCGGGGCCCCGGACCCCCGCCGGCGCTGCGCCCGGACCCGCTGACGGCCTCGCCTTCGGCTCGGAGCACGGCTCGCCTTCGGCTCGGAGTATTTTTTCCCCTACAAGTAACAATCAAGATTCAGTAGATAGTCTGAGGATATCAACGGAAAGTTGGTGATGGCTGGAATCCTTCCTAGAACCATAACACCTATTTACTGATGTTGCTCAATGTGAGGAGTTATTGAAAAGACTCAGCATGCTGGCTATGACAATATATAATGATCGTCTCACAGCAACCTCCTCTTCCAGAGCTCCGATGGTGTATAGATTTCGCCAATGCAACTGATAGTGTCCGTGAACGAACAGTGATCACCTAGTTCACATGACTTAAACTTGTCCGACTGGTGAAGTCCCAGATAGCACTAATATGGAGCGGTCCAGGCACTACTCCGAAGACTCGGATGATCATAGCAATGGTGTGTCACGATGACAAGATGCTAGAAATTGGCTACGGATCCTATCTTTACAAATCTACACTTCACTTGTATGGTGTGCTGAAAGACATAAGTCCTTCGGTCTACTCCTAGGAGAACTTAGCTCGCCTTTGCAATGCATGACTGCTATCCATTACATTATTGAAGATTGATTTCCATCATATAAGAGTTACATCAACACACTTTGGTGCCTAGAGTCAGGTACCAGTGGAACCACCACGAGCCATGATTGGACATATGATCTTTGCTTGGACGATAGCAATTTGATTGCTCACCAGCCACCATACGATCTCGGTCGAGAGATGAGAACTTGAGATCAACGCAAATATGAACCAACCATTATCTCTCCACTTCATGCAACAAGTTGTGACAGAATGTGTGAATATTACTTAAAGCCTTGCAAACCATGCTATCTTATTCAAGCTTATTTGATCAAGGTCCAGACAGACCAGCTCTAACATAGTTCAGATCTTGCATTGCACCCTAGTGCCTGTTGCTAAATATCCAAACCGAAGATGGAGTGGGAATGGTCTATGGTGATCAAGTTATTGGAAAAGCTGACTATTCGGTTGGATGGACTATGTTACACAACAGGGATGGCGTGAAACCCAAAGATGTTTCCCCTCCAGATGAAATGAAATGTGAAGGAGGTGTCAATATTGCGAATAATGGGAGCATCGCAAAATGAATTGCCCAATGACCTGCCCGAATACATAGATCCCAGAGAGGATAGTGATTCGGGATGCAGAAGGGTGACATCTAATAACGCAACTGCACGTGTTCCGACTGGCGGCGCCGACCTTACTAAGGTCTTCAAATCGGATCTCATTTAGGCATCTTCCGAACAAGGGAACTGACATGTTTTCTGTAGGCGAGCCTGGATGTGTTCGTTTGGACCAGTGCTAATATTTGCGGGATTTTATCCCAAATTATGAGTCATTTCTTAAGTATAAACCTGAAGTGTGCTCCTGTCAAGCAAATAAGACGTATGCAGTAAGTTCACTATCGCGGGATTTTATATGGAGTTCCCATTCGAAATGAAAGATGAAATCAAGCACCCGGAAGTTGTATACAGACGATGCAAGAAATGATCGGCAATCCAACGCCGAAGTTTTGCTGATAACCCCCGAAGGACGACTCGAAAGGAATTCCAATCGGAGAAACCACAACTCGCAGTTTACCTAGAATGGGCAGAAGAGTTATTGGATGGATTGGAACGTTACAACATACCTCATATTTCATACACAGAAGATCTAAAGTCGAATCATCTGGTCGAATAAGAAATTTCCGATAATCCAGAAAAGATAGAAATGATCCCCATCAAGACACTATGAAATACAACCATTGATAAAATGGAAGTTGATCCAACGTTGGAGACCAAACCCGGAAAAGAGTCATGGTTAACTCCATGATAAACTTCCTACAGCACAGAATGCATCTAACAAGGTGAAGTGAAAGGCGTGCAATCGTTCTTTGTGCCTCGACATATGACATGCAAGTCAACATTGCTTATTTTCCTTGGAAGGTTGTCCCAAAATAGATACTGATGCGCCTCATTGCTAGTTCACCGCCCTGAATGCTATGACAAAATCACTAATCAAGTCCCAGCTTGATGAGAAATATACGTGAACAAAATATCTGATAAGTGACGTTTTGCTGATAGAAAGTGAAGATTCACACTTTCACTCCTCTCATCAACTATCTGCTAAGTAACTCATCCCCCGGATGCTGGGGGCAAATGGAGATTTGAGCATAAATTGCTCGAGATTACATCATCTCATTCAGAGCTGATACATCAAGAATTTTCCTGGCCATTTGACTTAGTCTTGCCTGAAAGTTAGCGAGTTGAAGATCTAGAACGCTTACGCATGAATGTTGGTTGATTGTCGGCGTACCAACCCTTGTCCCCGATATGGGATCGATGGTATATCAGCAAATTTATGTGATATGATTATCCCACCAGCAGTAATATCCTATTTCCTAGCATGGAAAGTGCAAAAATTTCTATAAGCATGAATCCATTGTTTTCATGCTAATTTACAACCTAACACCAATGCAAAGATGTGCTACCGTTAGCAATCCAGTCATGGCTTCCTGACACTCTATCCTTACCCTCAGCACGGGGGCAAAAAGGCGATTTGAAGGAGATGCGACCTCATCACTCGCTTATAGTACCTACCTAGCCGCCTTTGCCATCTCAAGACCCCGATCAAGCCCTTTATTGACAGAGATAGGGCAAAGCAAAATGGACCTGCAATGAATATGCAACGCCATTTTTCACTCAGAATGATACTCATTCCTTTAACAGGATTATTCTATAACCATGACTCTTATATTTGCATGGTTTATGAGTTATTAATGTAATTAACTCAGATGAATCAATATGTGGATGGTGTAGGTATCCAGGATTTACTACCGATCAAACTTGTAACACCCGCATATAGAGCCATAGAGCAATACTATAACGAGCTCGACTGAACTGCTCGTTTACAAAGCCACGCTCTTCGTCTAAAGAATGCTGTATAGCTCAAGGTGGATCCGGGATGACCATCCAATCCTTGTCTCACACGTGGCAGACCACAAGACAATTGAACATAAATCATTGAGTTACAAAGTCATAGTCAGACTCCAGATGGATGCGGTGTGACCGCCTACATGGCTCGATCCTATGCTCGACGCCACCAGATTACATGAATTCAAATAAAGGAGGCAACACTGCCTCTTAATTTGCTTACTTTTCAATCATAAAATTTGCTTTCACATGCTTTCCGAGTTACTGACGTGACTAATTCGTGCGGTGTGAATAATGCAGGTACCCGAAGTCTGGTGCAAACCATTCCTCCCGTAGACTGTTCGGAGGAACTCAAAGCCTTAGCAAATGCTCCAACTGCTTGTCCGATTGGTTTTAATCCTCGGAGCTTGGATTAAAATCTAAACCTAGGACGAGTTTGATGAGCGTGCATGATTGCAGACCGCTTGATCCGTGACTCTAACTCTCCAGAGCTGAGAGAAAGTATAAAGGACGCAAAGATGACGTCCACAAGGCATGGCGGTGTACCATGATCGGAGCCGCCGGAGCAAAAGTCTAACCTTGGCGACCGCCAGGAGAATATAAAAGCGTCCATGATTTGGTGCTGAGAAAGGACTCTTACCCCGCTGAAGGATCGGGGAGCGATGGAACAGCTGAGTCCCAACTCTAACTCTCCAGAGTCGAGAGAGAGTATAAAAGCGTCCATGATTTGGCGCTGAGAAAGGACTCTTACCCCGCTGAAGGATCGGGGAGCGATGGAACAGCTGAGTCCCAACTCTAACTCTCCAGAGTCGAGAGAGAGTATAAAAGCCTCTATGATTTAGCGCTGAGAACTTCTGCTCCGCTGAAGGATCGTTGAGCAGATCATGAACCGAGCTCGAACTCTAACCCGCTGAAGGATCGGGAGAGTATAAAAGCGCTAGATTCAGCGCCCCAGCAACTCTAACCCACTGAAGGATCGGGAGAGTATAAAAGCGCTAGATTCAGCGCCCCAGCAACTCTAACCCGCTGAAGGATCGGGAGAATATAAAAGCGCTAGAGACTTAGCGCCTCGGGAAAATTCCTCCCCCGTTAAAGGATCGGGGGGGAAGGATGGAAGCTGATCCCAAATCCTCCATGTCCCGACATGGGGGCAACACAGTTATGGTCCTAATCAATCCTCAGCAAGACCTGGCCAGGCACTAAGTTAATGATGGATTGGGGGCATGCCTATACATACATACTACTTTACTGCACTTTCACTTATAAGTTGCACTTATAACTTATAATGTTTCATGACTTGTTTGCTTATTTGCGTTTCAAATGTTTGAATGCATAACTAATTATGGAATGCTCGCAGGTACAGGATAATGCAAAAGGACTCTCACCCCGCTGAAGGATCGGGGAGCGACTGAACAGCTGAGTCTGAACTCTAACCTTGGCGACCGCCAGGAGAGTATAAAAGCGTCTATGATTAAGCGCTGAGAAAGGTGCTGGAGACTCAGCACCCCCCATAATTTCTGCTCCGCTGAAGGATCAGGAGAGTATAAATGCATGACGACATATGCCACTCAAGGGATCCTATCCCGTCACACGACTGGGACCAAGAATAAAAATGGAGCTCGAACCACTCGTTTCCGGGAGTGGGGGCAGCACACGAACACAGCAGTACAAAAAGAAATGGAATTTCATTCACTAAGTACAGGCTCACAAAACAAAGCTGGACAAAATGCGAGATCCGAACTCGTACAGCAACAGCAGACCAGTAGGGAATAACTAAAGGGCCGCGTCCAGAAGGATGACGTAGGCATATAATTCTAAGCTGCCTGTGCGACTCACGGCGACGACAGAAAAAGAAGCCTGGACAGTGAATTGTTCAGCGACATGTTATACAACTTCATACTCGCAACTGGAAGGACCTGGCGAGGCCCTGAGATTTTTTGATGTCTACCCTACCTTAGTACGATCTTGAGCGATCATTGATTCCTTGGCCTTAATACGATTCGACGTAATCGTGGAATTCTAGACATTTATGAATTACAGGCTTCTTTTACCGTCCCAAACACGTCCTACTCCATGCTTGGATAGTATGATCGCTTGAATTCTGAAAGTGACTTCCTCTTCTCATGTATACATGTATGAATTCGAAAGGGAAGTGATCTGACCGCATGTCTTTCGCACTTACCCTATAACTGGGGCCATGGCTATTGAAAATATTTACAAACGGCATAACTTAAGTGCCTGTGTTTAACTTGTGTTGTGATCCTAACAGGCCCCCTTGAGGACCAAGAAACAAATGCAAAGAGAATGTCCATCTGCTGATCCCAACCGACTTCTAGAATGGGAAGCTCATATAAGGCTGGATATATCCCATACAACAATTGGATAAGATGTAGCTATTTCGCCTCCAACCTCTCCCTTCATGCAGAAAGCAAGTGGGAACACCCGAGATGAACACGAACCAATCAGCAGTCACACAACGTGCAGCTTCGATTCAGAACGTCGTAGATGGAAACATGGGCGATGGAACGGCTACCTGCAACTTCCTAGATGAGAATGCAAGAATCACAATGAACTCAGATCATGCACAACCAGGTTTAACTCCAACTCGAATGAATACTCGAGCGACATTTCATACTCAGCTCCGAGAAAGAACGCAACAATTCGAAAAATAGGAACCCGGTCAGGTCAAATGACTGGAGCCATGACCTAGGGGCAATATCGACGTGGAAACAAGAAATCAGCAAAGACCCCCTTTGTAATCTCAGATTCGATGCTGGGGGCACCAGCCAGGATCTTGATAATGTGCAACAATTCTTTGAAGGGTGATCTGCTCGCCAGTTTAATTCGGCACCTCTCGAGGAGCGGTACTCCTCTAGTTGATGTGGATAACGACAATCACAGCCCTCACACGTGGGACGTCAGGATCCCCTGTTATTCCCCTGGACTTTAAATTTTCTCTATAACAAGACTTTCTCAGAGATTTTGATGAATTCAACCCTGAAGTCGATAGACTTTCATGACAAAAAGGTGCTAGCGTCGAGACGAATGACCTAGATGCCTTCCTGACTAAAGAATGGGGTACCTTCTAATTCCTGAAACGATAAGGACAAAGGAAGAGCCCTGGAAAACAATTACAGGAATGTGCAATTCCAAAGAGAATCTATACCACTTATCGAGCCCATGATCTTGTTTGTCAAGCACAATTGAACCGAGCATGAGAAAGGGACTCAATAAGACTGTGATAACCATTTTGGACTATGCTAAAGCATAAACGGTGGGGCCCAACTAACTTCATAACGACATTTATTCACTCGCATTCAACAACCTTACTTGACTCCGCAACCGATCTGATGAGAATAACCGAAGTCGCTGATGCCCGATGTGGCAATCCTCACTATCTAACTAAAGAGAAGAGATGATATCAAAGCAAATGTGGTTCAACCATTCGCATATACAATTCCGATTTTTGCTAAATTGAGAAACAATACCGAATGATCTGGGTCGGCTAAGATTGCTGAACCTGCAACTCTTACCAGATGCAACGACAGGAAGTATAAAATCTTCAAGATTAAATGCCTTATTGACTCAACTCAACCCTCATCGATACTGGGGGCATAAGTACTGACCTCGCTTGTCCTCCGATGGCACTGAGAGCACAAGTGTCGGTTCATAGACTAAATTTGAAGACAATCCTGGCATGAAATGGGATTCAAAACATGTACGTCATGCCTCCGGAGTACATCCTTACTCATCTGTGCCGACCAAGCGAGCTAGCTTGTGGATCGAATGTGAACTTAAAGACCCGAACTACACCAAATGGAAGGTGTGACAAACCTATCTACTACCTTGCGATGGTGACAATCCTATAGGCACTGGTCCGGATAATTTTAATAACGTCCCTTACTGACTACTTCATATGTGAATATTGGATTAAGAAATGATCCGTAACAGTTATGGATTCTCTCGACTACGATCCAGAGTGATCATGGCTTTCGAATTCCTTACTGTTACGATTCAATGCGATTTTAAAATCCTGAATCAATATCAAGATATCAGACTAGCCCAATCTTGGGTACAAATGACAAATTCGTATGTTGATTCTGATGAGCTTTATCCCAACAGTCCAGTTGTTAGCTCAGAGCCCAAGGATTCTTACATCGCCCCATGATTTGGGTGGCTACTTCATTTATTGACTCATATGTAAAAGAAAGTCCAACCCTACCACGCGCTTGGCTTGCATAGAGTGATGATGTTGTTTGGCGATGACCTATGCGTGTAGGATCACGCTCGGGAACCAACAATTTAGCATGACTACTGACGGATGAATTAGATCTTTCGATTGGACAAGGTTTAAACAATTTCTTGATCATCTCGAATACTCCTCTCATAGAACTTAGCCTGATTAGCTCCAATGGAAGCAATGCAACAATTGGATAAAGCCTTCTCAAGGACAAATGATATTCCAGAAAGATTTAGCTCAACATATTCAAAGCACATCTCATCCTCGATGAGATGTACTTTAGGGGGCAAAATGTTAGCCTGCTTTGTGACCAGGCTACCCAAAGCAAATATCATGTTGACATACCTCTGGGTAAATGCTGTCTCATATGGAATCTCTGGATAACATCGATCTCCGGCATTGGAAGCATCATCAGAGGACACAAGGCAGTTTGGTCAAAATCACAACATCAGTATAAACTGGCCCGAAACCCCTATCGAATGACCTCATATGGATCTATTCACCTTAAATACTCGTAGCCCTTTGAATTAGCTTCAGTTTGAGCTTTGGTTTGGCTCAATCGGCCTTACGATTTGAAAGTTATGCCCGTTTCCGTGAATGGGTGTAATCTAGCATCAAAGTCTCAGGCCATCGCATCGGATCGCTCCCATCAGCTCGCCCTCGATCGGATCGCCCCCCTTGGATCGCCCCTCACGCGTCGCGATCTGACTCGTCACCACCCTGCTCGCTCCCTCCGACCACGACCCGTTCGTGGTGCGTACCGTGACCACGATCCAATCCCATTACCACGATCCGACCACCGAACCTGCAGATAAGCGCACTGTTTTGACCTATTCTTAAGGCTATTCCTGCTCCTACTTTCATGGATCGCCTGCCACGTGTCCTACCATGACCCAGTCCTCCCAGGAGCTTTCCTACAGCTATAAATACACCTTCAGATGGCATTTTCAGGGGACTTTTGGCATCTCAACTTCCATGGCTGCCATGGCCAACACTTCTCCATGAATAACCACCATCTTCCTCAATAAATTCAATGGATTCAGAGAGAATTGTTCATTGAATTCAAGTGATTGAAAGACAACATTCATTGTAATTGTAATCTACGAGTGAAATGAGAAAATATGAAGTGGACGTAGGCTCGTTAACGCCGAACCACTATAAAAATCTTGTTGTCTTGCCTTTTTCTCTATTTTTCGATTATTTCTTCATATCTTATGCTCAAAATACGACAATTTGGGTGTTAGAGCCATTTTTTGATCTAACATGTTTAAACATGTTAACTTGGCATAATATCGACCACAAAACTAGCATGTTGTATATTCACAAAAATGTACAATTTTTACATCTAATCATATAGCCTATTTCAACATGAACTTGCATAGTTTATGAAACCCAAACGATGCTTGACATAGAACCAATTATATTTTGCAAATAAACATGAACTTGCATAGTTTATGAAACCCAAACGATGCTTGACATAGAACCAATTATATTTTGCAAATAAACATGAACTTGCATAGTTTATGAAACCCAAACGATGTTTGACATAGAACCAATTATATTTTGCAAATAAACATGAACTTGCATAGTTTATGAAACATAGATCCAATTGTACTTGCAAACATAGATCTAATTATACTTGCCAATAAACATGAGGATGATATCATAGGTTTTGGGTCATGTAGGCATAAAAGGTCTATAGCATGTTTACATAAATTCTAATTTAGACTAATGGAATATACATAGTCCATGCCATCACATATACAAAAAGGGATCAATTTCTAGTTTTTGCCACAAGCTTGCAAGTGCCAATGTTTTCATATACAATTGTTCAATAGGCTTGCATCAATCAATTTATGCCACAAACATCAATACACAAGTCATGATAGAATCATTACAATACACAAAATTCATATGATATAATAACACGATTCTATTTTCATTTACATCGAATCACATCACAGTTTTTATTCATATTTTGAAAGGTCACTATACTTACAACGTGTGACGAATTCTTGTTTTCTGATTTCTGTTATTCTGATTTGGAGATGCTCTCCTTTGGGTAGCAAAGTTGCGTTGAATGATTTGATTAAGCTTTAATCTTCTTCTAATTTGATTCGTCTCTTAGGCTTGTTGGCTTGTCTCTAGGCTTTCTAATTGACGGCCATTCCTAGTTCCTCTCCAGCAGCATGACGGCTTTTGTATTCTATTATTTGTGTGAATTTAGGGTTAGACTTGAGTTGTATTTATAGAATTTTATATTGTTTTGAGCCGTCAGATGAAGATAGGAGGAATCTAGACCATACAAAGTTCAAAGAGCCAATCAAGAGGTGACACGCAAGCCCTAGTGACTCAGCCAAGCATCAGAATTCGACCAGACCCTGACCAGGCCAGCCAGGACCTGACCAGCAGGTCTTTCTGACTTGGGCGCACTTGGCAGGTGCGCCAGGCTAAAAATGTACTGGCGCACTTCCCAAGTGCGCCATTTCAGCTTCGTTCTGGCGCACTTCCCAAGTGCGCCAATGCATTCTGACCCGTTTTCTGGTTTTTCTGCCCAACTTCGTTCGTCCATATCTTCTTCATACGATATCCGTTTTACGCAAACTTGGACTCTTTCTCAAGCAGAATTTCGAGACGAACGTAATGTCGTAACCCATTTCCCTTGATTTCATCATTTACAATTAATTATACTTTAATTTGTGAAGCTTAACGTTATAGAATTCACGGGGTGTTACATTCTCCCCCCCCCCCTTAAAAGGATTTCGTTCCCGAAATCTTCAAGTTAGGAAGAATGTATATCCTACTATCCAACAGTCCATCTACTCAATCATCAAACACAGGCATCCACTGTTCTTAAAAGACTTCTAATGCTTCATGATCATATGCATAGTGTGTGTATATGTCCTTATCTAATGCAGAAATCAGGCGGCCTACTGATTCAGTTGACCTCCTTAATGCGAATCATGTAAGTGTCATGAATCCATTATGTATGCAAATTTTTCCTACTCATAATTCTACATGAGTGCACAACTATTCATATAAATGCGACGACCATTTGGCAGCATATCAAGTTTTCAACCATATACAAATAAGAATACATATATGCATATGCCGTATGAAGTGATTGAGCCGATCTAAGACCTAGGTTGTTTGTGTATATGCATCCACAAGCAACCACTAGCAACCACTTGCAGCCATCAACCATAACATGTTTCAAATACATGTTTACATCCAAAGGGGTTTCTACCTAAGGATAAAGATAATATTGAGGAGATATACCTTAAAAAGATAGATACAAGCACAACTTAAGAAAAAGAGATGTACCCTTAAAAAGAAGAGGGTAGGCAGCGCGTATTCTGTCCTCAGTTTCGCAAGTCGCGTCTTCCTCGGCGTCGCTCCACTGAACTTTAACGAGTTTGACTTCGCGGTTGCGTAGCTTTTTCACTTCAGTTCCTATGATGCGGGTTGGAACTCTCCTCACAATTGCTTCGCGTTGCACTTCGGCTTCTTCTAGAATGCTTGGCTCCACTACTTCCGCTGATTCATCTAGACATTTCCGGAGAAGAGAAACGTGAAAGACGTTGTGAATTCCAGCCAATCTTTTAGGCAGATCTACTCTATAAGCCATTTTCCCATTCTTCTCGATGATAGGGAACGGTCCTACAAATCTTGGTGCTAGCTTTCCTACGGATCCAAAGCGAACGACGTTCCTTAAAGGGGATACCTTAAGGAAAACCCTGTCCCCAACCTCAAACTCAAGGTCGGTCCTTCTTTTGTCGGCGTAGGATTTCTGTCTGTCTTGGACTGTCTTCATTCTCCTACGTATCAAGTCCACCTTCTCTGAAGTTTCTCGAATCATGTCTGGCCCAAGTATAAGCTTATCTGTAGACTCCCACCAACAAGTTGGTGATTTGCACGGTCTTCCATACAAGGCTTCGAAGGGTGCCATGCCGATGGTAGCTTGGTAGCTGTTGTTGTAGGCAAATTCCACTAAAGGAAGGTTATCCTCCCACGTCCCTCCAAAGTGAAGAACGCAAAGTCTTAAAAGACCCTCTAAAACCCTATTCACCCTTTCCGTCTGGCCATCTGTTTGGGGGTGATAGGCCGTGCCCAAACATAACTGCGTGCCTACAGCTTCTTGCAGACTCCGCCAAAACTCACTCGTGAAGATAGGGTCTCGGTCACTAACAATGCTGGAGGGTATCCCATGGAGTCGAACTATTTCCTTGAGATAAAGAGATGCTAGAGATGAGGCAGTCCTTCTACTTTTGATAGGTATAAAGTGAGCGCTCTTAGTAAGCCTATCCACTATTACCCAAATGTTAGTGTTGCCTCTTCTTGACCTAGGCAGTCCATCAATGAAGTCCATTGAAATGCTATCCCACTTCCACTGTGGGACCTCTAGAGGGTGAAGTAGTCCTCCAGGTTTCTTCTGTTCTGCCTTGACCCGTTGGCAAGTCATGCACTTAGAAATGAAATCTGCCACGTCTTGCTTCATGCCGCTCCAAAAGAAAGTCCTTTTTATATCCTTGTACATCTTATCACCGCCAGGGTGTATAGTCATCTTGGAATGATGCGCTTCCTCGAGAACCTTCTTTGTAAACTCCCTTGCTTGTGGGACGCATAATCTTCCATCTCGTCTCAACCAACCCTTATCATCGATGGCGTATCTACTGAGGTGACTAGAAGTCTCACCCCTAATAAGTTTATCAATCACATCAACAAGCTGAGGGTCTTCACGTTGTGCAGCCCCTATTGAGTCTAAGAGAGTAGGGCGTACTTCGAGAGATGCTAACAAACCCGGTACAAAATCCGAGGAGGGCCTAAAGTTAAAACTGGCTATATACTCCAAGTTTTGCCTTTCGACAAAGAGAGGGCTTAGGGTCAGTTTCTTTCGGCTCAACGCATCTGCTACCACGTTGCCTTTTCCGGGAGTATAGGAAATTTCAAAATCATATGAGGCAAGAAACTCCATCCATCTTTGCTACCTCAAGTTAAGATCCTTCTGGGAGAAGAGATATTTCAACGATTTATGGTCAGTGTATAATTCAAACTTCTCACCTAGGAGATAATGGCGCCAAGACTTAAGTGCAAAGACGATGGTGGCCAACTCAAGATCGTGGGTTGGGTAGTTCTTTTCATGAACCTTCAATTGTCTTCCACCGTAAGCTACTACCCTTCCTTCTTGCATTAGAATAGCGCCTAGTCCCGTTCCACATGCATCCGTGTATACTGTGAACATTTTGCTTCCGTCAGGCAGAGTTAGAACTGGGGCTGTTGTAAGAGCCCTTTTTAATCGTTGGAAAGCAAACTCGCAGTCCAAATCCCAAGTGAACGTCAGATTCTTCTTTGTTATCCTTGTGAGTGGGGCTGAGATTTTCGCGAAATCCCTAATAAACTTTTGGTAAAAACCGGCTAGCCCAAGAAAGCTTCGAACTTCGGTTGCATTTCTTGGTGTCTTCCAATCTTGTACTGCCACCACTTTCGCGGGGTCCACAGCCAATCCTTCTTTGGACACTATATGCCCAAGAAACCTTCTTTTCTCCAGAAGTGACACTTGGAGAATTTGGCTTTTAGTTGATGTGCACGGAGAGTATCCATGATTTCTTTCAGATGCTGAGCATGTTCTTCCTCACTCTTTGAGAAGATTAAGATATCATCTACGAAGACAACCACAAATTTGTTGAGGAATTCTCTGAACACCCTGCTCATTAGGTCTACGAAATAAGCGGGTGCGTTTGTCAAGCCGAAAGGCATGACAAGCCACTCGAAGAAACCGTCTGGGGTTCTGAACGCTGTCTTATCAATGTTGTCTTCAGCTACTCTTAGCTGATGGAACCCAGTTGCCAGATCAAGTTGGGAGAAGACCGTCGCACCTACAAGCTGATCAAACAAATCGTCGATTCGGGGAAGAGGGTGCCTATTTTTCTTGGTCAATTTGTTTAAACTCCCTAAAGTCGACGCAAAGGCGAAGCGAACCGTCTGCTTTGGTTGCGAACACCACTGGAGCACCCCATTCTGAAATGCTCCGTCTAATGAACCCCTTTTCGAGAAGTTTTTTAACCTGCTTACTGAGCTCCCTTCTCTCCCTTGGAGTCATGTCTGACAGGTAAAGCTACAGGCTTTGAGTTATCCACAAGATATATGCGGAATTCTATTTCCCGCCTCGGAGGTAAGCCTTTCACTTCCTCAAAGACATCCGGATATTCCCGGACTACTCTAACTGATTGCAAATTCTCATCAGAAGCATCAAGCGACTCTAGATAACTAAGCATAACAGCATTCAAAGGATTACAAGAAATTTCTAGAGTATTACCAATCCGAGTCAAGAGTCTAACTACTCTTTTCTCACAGTCAAGAATGGCACTATTACTGGATAACCAGTCCATGCCTAAGATCAAACCATATCCCGAGAAGCCCAAAACAAAGGCATTACAACTAAACTCAACGCTGAGAATAGAGATTTTCAAACCCCAAACAAACCATTGACAAGTAAGCGGAGCCCCCAATTGGATTTGAAACTACTAAGGGATCTTCTACCATACTAGTGTCTAGATGCAGAGATTCTACTAAGGCAGATGAAATAAAAGAGTGTGATGCGCCAGAGTCAAAAAGTGTATGAACTGGATGATCATAAAGATAGGCTACACTTCCTACAGAAATATTTCTACCTCGTTCTCAAGATAGGATTGAGAAGATAAGCAAGATAAAACAAAGCGTTTAGGAGAAGAAGTTAAAGAGGTACCCCCAGAAGGTCCTGCTTGCGGGCCTTGCCCTTGCTTCTTAGGGCAGTCCCTAGCCATGTGTCCAGCCTCACCGCAATGGAAGCAAGTAGCACTCATCTTCCTCTTCTTCTTTCTGCAGTCGTTCACCACATGTCCAACAATGCCACAGAAATAACATTTCATTTTCTCATGTGTCTTGTTATTATTGTTGTGGTCCTTTCCTCCTTGACTATTATCCGTCTTCTTGTTTGACGATTCTTCCGTTCGCTGGTTCACGTAGAAGAGGAGGAGGAGTAAAAGCATCTGTAGCTGGGGAGTAAGTTCCCCAGACATGCTAAAACAGAAAGGAAAGATTCAGAACGAAGGATAGAGAGGGATAGTGCATATGGCTTTGGGGGATTATGTCTTTTAAAATATAACACTTTTTCTAAATGCTTCTTTAAACTTTCTTTTTGAAAACAATTTTCAAAAGCTTTTATCTTGTCTGGTAAACCTATGCTCTGATACCAAGTGAAACACCCCACCTCCATTAAGGTCACTCACAAAGGGAATGCCTTAACTTTGGTGGAGGTTTATAAGTAAAAGCCACAGATGAACTCAAGACAGATATAAATACACATATTTTAAACAGCGGAAACCAAACAAACTTTTATTTCATCAATACGTGTATCAAACAAAGATTTCCATAATTGTCTCAAAATACTTCCAACATTACAACCTCATAACTGCCTTGATTTTTAAAGAAGCATGAAAAACATAAATAAAGTGACAAAAATCCCCATAGTGATATCCAAAGCCATTATCCGAGCAAGAAAGATCCAAATCATACATCTACGTTCTTGGTGCTTGTAAAGAGCCTGACTGAGTTGAGCTGTTTCCTCCCTGTGGACCTGGGGGGGGGGGGGGACGAAAGAAAAGAAGACGAAAAGAAAATAGGGTCAGACATAAAGCCTGAGTAAATCTAGTAACTCTTCAATATGTGAATAAGAAAAGGGTATGATGGATGTAAACTAAAAATAGGAAAGTGTCACAAGCTAAGGAAGTGTCGGAGGTACTATCACACCCATACTATATCTCTGCACCTACTTGAGTTTATTCTAACTGGCACCCCATGGTGAGGGTGAAGTGATCCCCATTCTTGTTAAAAGATCGGCTCCTACTCGCGTTAACATGTGTCATACGGCCCCCAAGAATTGTAGATACCTATGCTGGTCCCACCATGGGGTGTATCAAGACCCATGGTGGCGGCCCTGACACAAATCCTAGAAGGCATAGGTTATACTACTGGTGTCCCAGTGCCCTGGTTGTCTGCTCCGGAGTGTGTGCACGCCTGCACCCCGTTAGACCTGCACTGTGCACCCACCGCCGTCGTTTGACCGCTTACAATCAGCCCAGTAATCGTGCCCCACCCTGCCTAGTTTCAGGGTACCGTTGATACCTAACTTTGGGTTACTGCTGAAACGGGTCCCTCGTTACCAGGATTTTCTAGTCAAACATGTTAAGTGGTTAAGTGTCTGTATTTACCTAACCCCACCCATCAATTCTTGTTAACATGTTGAATTTGGTTAAGTGTTATAGTTGACTTAACCCTACCATCTGTCCTTAGCCTCTTAGGAGCACCAGACCACTCACATTAGACAGGTATTGCTACGGTTACTGGATGTGCCGGTCGGTTCCGGGCAGGTTTACACCGTAGCTCAGTCTAACCTCGGGTCCTTATTGGGCTCAATGCTTAACCACCCACATTGGATAGGTATTGTTGTGACTACTGGACAGCCGGGCGGGTCCGGGCAGGTTTACATCACAACTCAATCCAACCTCGGGTTAAGCATATCGTGTTTTCTAAATTTACATATTTTATTACTTCTCAACCATATGTAAATGTCATATCTTTTATTTTTGGATATTTCAATTCATACCGCTTATGTGTCATAATCATTGGCATGTGCCAAACATGCCAACATATATTTTCATATTTTACACCCAACGTTATTACCCCCGTTTTTTCGCAACGTTATAACATGTGTTGGGCTTGTCACAATTTAGCCCAACTTTATAAACGTGAGGCAAAGGGGAAAACAAGAACATGTAATACATAAAGGTGTGTGGCGCATGAACTTGCAATTTGGCGATTCAACTAACATATAACATGGGTCATGTGAACTTGCATTCAGATCAAAGTATGACTAAGTAGTTGACATATGAAATGGCATAGTTTAGGCAAATACAAACTTATGTTTAAACATGTTTACTTGGCATAATATCGACCACAAAACTATCATGTTGTATATTCACAAAAATGTACAATTTTTACATCTAATCATATAGCCTATTTCAACATGAACTTGCATAGTTTATGAAACCCAAATGATGCTTGACATAGAACCAATTATATTTTGCAAATAAACATGAACTTGCATAGTTTATGAAACCCAAATGATGCTTGACATAGAACCAATTATATTTTGCAAATAAACATGAACTTGCATAGTTTATGAAATCCAAACGATGTTTGACATAGAACCAATTATATTTTGCAAATAAACATGAACTTGCATAGTTTATGAAACTTAGATCCAATTGTACTTGCAAACATAGATCTAATTCTACTTGCCAATAAACATAAGGATGATATCATAGGTTTTGGGTCATGTAGGCATAAAAGGTCTATAACATGTTTACATAAATTCTAATTTAGACTAAAGGAATATACATAGTCCATGCCATCGACATATACAAAAAGGGATCAATTTCTAGTTTTTGCCACAAGCTTGCAAGTGCCATTGTTTTCATATACAATTGTTCAATAGGCTTGCATCAATCAATTTATGCCACAAACATCAATACACAAGTCATGATAGAATCATTACAATACACAAAATTCATACGATATAATAACACGATTCTATTTTCATTTACATCGAATCACATCACAGTTTTTATTCATATTTTGAAAGGTCACTATACTTACAATGTGTGACGAATTCTTTTTTCTGATTTCTGTTATTCTGATTTGGAGATGCTCTCCTTTGGGTAGCAAAGTTGCGTTGAATGATTTGATTAAGATTTAATCTTCTTCTAATTTGATTCTTCTCTTAGGCTTGTTGGCTTGTCTCTAGGCTTTCTAATTGACGGCCATTCCTAGTTCCTCTCCAGCAGCATGACGGCTTTTGTATTCTATTATTTGTGTGAATTTAGGGTTAGACTTGAGTTGTATTTATAGAATTTTAAATTGTTTTGAGCCGTCAGATGAAGATGGGAGGAATCTAGACCATACAAAGTTCAAATAGCCAATCAAGAGGTGGCACGCAAGCCCTAGTGACTCAGCCAAGCATCAGAATTCGACCAGACCCTGACCAGGCCAGCCAGGACCTGACCAGCAGGTCTTTCTGACCTGGGCGCACTTGGCAGGTGCGCCAGGCTAAAAATGTACTGGCGCACTTCCCAAGTGCGCCAGTTCAGCTTTGTTCTGGCGCACTTCCCAAGTGCGCCAGTGCATTCTGACCCGTTTTCTGGTTTTTCTGCCCAACTTCGTTCGTCCATATCTTCTTCGTACGATATCCGTTTTACGCAAACTTGGACTCTATATCAAGCAGAATTTCGAGACGAACGCAATGGCGTAACCCATTTCCCTTAATTTCATCATTTACAATTAATTATACTTTAATTTGTGAAGCTTAACGTTATAGAATTCACGGGGTGTTACATTAGTAAATGAACTTAAAGGGACTGATTTTTGGAAGCTTAGAAGAGCATATACTTTTGCAATTCAGGAGTATGTTTTAGGCTACAACATTGTTTAACTTCTGCAAGATCGGAAGTCACTTGAATCTTGAAGAGACCAATGGTACCATGCTACCATTGAGTAATGATCATGAAGAACCCTTACAGATCAAGACTCTGGATTTTCTATTAGGGTTAGCAGACTTAACTGCAGAGCTTTTGAGACTTGCAATTGGTCGAATATCAGATGTGGAGGTTGAATATGCTGAAAAGATTTGTAGTTTTGTCAAGGATATTTATAGGGAATTTGTCCTTCTTGCACCTCTTATGGATGATAACGCTGAGGTGAAGAAGAAAATGGATGTAATGCTTCAAAGTGTGGTAAAGATTGAAAATGCTTGCTTTGGTGTGCGTGCGAAGGGGTCGGAGTACATTCCAATGCTTGGGAGCATCGATCATAACTACTCATTTATCGGTGTTTCAGATTTTGACTAATGAAGTGCTCTTCCATAATTCTTGACCTTGACTTACACAGGGAAGCATGCTGTCAGTCTGAAACCCTTGAAATAGACCAATGCAAATGGCAATTTTCCTATGCAAGAGGAACTGATGAACTATAGCTTATTTCTATACTGAACTATTGAATATACATATAATAAATATATTTGTAGGAGTCTGCTAGAATATTGTAGGGTTAGTTCTTATAAAACTGGGAGTTGATTCCTGTGCTAGCTTTATGTTCTGCAACATACTTTCCACCTAGTAAATCAATAGAGTAATTTTGCTAGACAATACATTAGAAATTTTGATTTTCAAAATAAAATAAAATTACAGACTCATAAGGCTTGTTACTGTCTTATACATAACTTCAACTCACTGAACTTTTACATCAAGTGCTTGCTTCTGAAAGTGAAATATGCTGAATAGAACAGAAATACCTAATGTTTCTTGAGTTGTTAACCGCTTCTCGGGATTGGGTTTCTGCGTTCTCCTAACAAGATCCTTTGCATTGTCCAAAACTATAGGCATGGATCTCTTCAAAAGTCTACAACAGATCAAATAATATCTTGTGCAGCTCCTTTCTAGGCACAAAATAATCAACAAATTCTCAATCTCTTCCAAGAATAACATGCTTTTACTGTAATGTGCCCAAAGTGGTGGAACACCACAAAGCAAAATGTACAATATTACTCTCGCACACCAAACATAAATTCAGGCCATAGTTTCTTTTCAAAACCTTAGGTGCCATGCAGTAAGGACTGCCGACAATCTCATGAATTTCTTGCCTATGTTATTACAATGGAACATCATAAGAACATATATAGTTTCCCATAAAATACATGACAATCAAACAAGTAGATTATGTACAATAAGTAAAATATGTACTAGGTTTGAAGAACACTGACAGCCTAAAGTTGCCTTGAGTGCAGCAGATTCCTTCTTATTTGCAAATAAATTTTTTCCAGCTTCAGATATACCCTATGCATCACTCCATGCTTGTGGCACACCTGAAAAAAAATCACAATACATCATCATCAATCAGCCCATTCAAAACAAAAAAAAATCCCATATTTATTTACAAATTGCCAAATCTACAAATAAATATCTAATATTTTTCAAAACATAAAGTTTAATCAAAAGTATGGATATAAACCACTTAACGCTCTACTAAAGAACAGAAATTGAAAATATACATAAGTTTTAGGTTCGAAAAGTTTCATGCTTTAGCTTCATTGAAGGATTTGAGATTCGCTGAGAAACCGACCTTCGTCACAGGATCGCCTTTTGTGAAGCGTAGCGCATTAACCGACAGTGGAGAGGGCAGAGTTTCAGAGTGAGAAGGATTTGAAGAAGGTATTCGTGAGTGAGAGAGACATGAAGGTGAGGTTCAAAAGTTAAGCAGTTTAGGGATTGAAACGAAGGTAGAAAGAGGGATTATTGGCGGGTTACGAAAATGAAAGAGGGAAATTAATGTCCGACCGCCAATTTTTTTCCGTTTCATTAATTACAACATGAAAAAAGCTGTCATTTAGCACAAACGACCACTAATTACTTAATTATAGCAAGGCAAGTTTCCATGCAATCCTTATTGCTATCAATGTATCATTTTCTTGTAGTGTAAGGTGGAAAAAAAGATCAATCTTTTTTGATTGCCATATTGCGAGGTTAGTATTAAAATTAAGTTTTGTTCAGTAGACCTAACAATATAAAAGTTAATAAATTGTTGTATTATTGATATTTGTAGGAACTTCCTTTGCGACATAATTTAGATGTAGTGCATGTTGAGAAAAATTTCGTTGAAAGCCTACTAAGCATGATGTTGCATGATAGTAAATCGAAAGACGGAATTAATTCAAGGAAGGATTTGGGAGAATGGGGGATTCGACAAAGTCTTTCTCCACAACCTCGTGGGAGTATAACATATCTACCACCGGCTCCATATACGTTGTCATTGTCCAAAAAAATTATTTTGTAAAAGGTTACATGATTTTAAAGGTCCTGATGGTTATTGCTCAAATTTCAAAAGATTTGTATCATTAGAAGAGTGCAAAATTAGTGGGTTGAAGTCACATGATTATCATGTCCTAATGCAACAATTGTTACCTGTTGCGGTTAGACATTTGTTACCCAAAAAAGTTAGAACACTAATAATTCGTTTGTGTTTGTTTGTCAATCAAATATGTCAACGTGTTCTTGAAATAGAGACACTAAGGTGACTTAATGGTGAGATTATTGAAATTTTGTGTGGACTCGAAAGATATTTTCCATCTTCCTTTTTTGATATAATGGCACATTTGACAATTCATCTTGGAAGTGAAGCGCAATTATGCGGTCCGGTTCATTTTCGTTTGATGTACCCTTTTGAAAGGTATATGAAAATGATTAAAGATTATATAAGGAATTATGCACGACCTGAAGCGTGTATTGCAGAATCATATCTTGCAGAAGAATCAATGAGATTTTAAGTGAATTTCTACAAAAGAAAGTACAAATGGAAGGGAAAGAAGTCTGAAATAAAGATTATGAAAACAAAGCGATACTTGAAGGACATCCAATTTTAAAACTGAAGACAATTACATTGTCATCGAATGAAAAAAATATTGCTCATTTGGCTGTGCTAATGAATATTACTACGGTGGAACCATACTTTGAGTAAATACATAATATATTTTGTTTATACCTTTTTAATAATTTTTTTATATTGAATATAACTTGGGTAAAATTATTTAAACACCAGTATGCATTTGGAGAAGTTACAAATTCTGATAAGCATTATGAAAAAATGCGACATTGCTGTGGAAAAAACATACAGATAATTTCTCAGATTGGATTAAAAAGTAGGTTAGTTTAATTTTAATTATCCTTCTATGGACAAATTTTTTTTTTTACTTCAAAATTTATGTAAAACGATTTGATTGCAGGTACCTTTTCAATCAACAAGTGATGAAATACTAAGATGGATTGCTTTTGGCCCAACTAGTAATGCATTGTCCTATAAAGGTTATATAATTAACGTGCATCATTTTCATATAAAAGACACTGAAAGAGAAACCCAAAATTATGTAGTCACTTACGATGCAACTACCATGTGTAGGGCAAGTGCAAAAGATATTTCTCAAAGAGTTGATGTGGTCACTTATTATGGGGTAGTGACAGACATAATCTTGCTAGACTATCATGTTTTTTATATTCCCGTATTCAAGTGTCACTGGGCAAATATAGGAAATGGGGTGAAGGTCGAAGATGGATTCACTCTTGTCAATTTACAACAAAATCAAGTTTCATTTGTAAAAGAACAATATATCCTTGCATCTCAAGCAAACAAGTTTTTTTATTCTAGAGAGAATGATTAGCTAGTTGGTGAGGCAATAGCTTACCAAGGTGGTATGTTGTAATGAAAGCACAATCAAGAGGCTATCATGAGTTAGAGACAAATGATCCTATTATGGAAGTTCTCTTTGTTAGGAAAAATTGTGAAGAAACCGACATGGATATTGATTCGGTTGAGAATGTTAGTTATGTTAGAGAAGATTGTAAAGGCATATTTGAGTAGATTTCCATACTTATTTGCCTGTGAGGTTTGTAATTCCTACTTATTTGCTAGTATACGATATTAGTCCAGATTTAGGATGAAATATTAACAAATAAACGGATTTGTACATTTTCTAAAGATGAAGTTAAAAAGTACACAAAATATTTCATTATTCATTCTACATGTAGGAAAGTCTAAAGTATTATTTAATTTGTATGCCTTGTTTGAATTTGCAAATAATTTCTCTGCAAATACATTGGTTATGTCATAGATGATGTCGAGTGAACATTGTATACTGTTATTAAAATCGCATCAATATTTCTGCAAATTGAGTGAACACAGTATCAACATCATTACTATTTTTTACATGTTTCTGATTTGGATTTGATATCACACATAGTCTGTAGTGTCTTGTTTTGACACGTTACCATGCAAACCTATCATATTTGAATATAGTTTCATAATTTGTTTTGTAATTATTGTTTTGTTATTGTTTAATTAGTTCGTTGCTTGTGGTACAGAAAATGAGCACCTGTGGGAATGTGAGAACTAGACACATGCAAAAAGAATTTGACGAGTATAAAAAGAAAAGTGCAACAAATAAGCAGCATGAAGACAATCAAGAAGACGATGAGATTACCCTTTCTAATTGGTATGCTCATTCATTTTTTTCAATGCTGTTAGAGGATTTGCTAAAAAAAATTCAATGTTTGTTAATTAGTTATAGCTAGGGAAATCCTTAATAAAGTAAGACACATTCATTTTTTTTAATGCTATTAGATAATCTATTACCTCATATATTTTTAGTGTTGATTTGATTTTAAAACTAACATATACAAAGGAGTGCTAAAGTTTCAAGCAGAAACCACTTTTAAAGCTAAAAAATCGGGAATATAATCACAACTCTCTAATTAAACATGATTGGGAGAAGACCCATGTGCTTAATGCTTGAGAAAATCCATTTCAATGTTACGATGAATATGAATTTAGAGCAGTATCTTAAGATGTAATGGTGCTAACATTTGGATTAGCACTTTGGAAAAATGAGTAGCCAACCAACTCAAATGAATCGAATTTGAAAATCGATTATAATTTTTTGTTACCATTAAAAAAAAAAAGATCACGAGTTGCAGATTAAATTACGACAAACCTTATATTACAACAATCATACGAGGGTTCTTGGGACATCATACTGAAAGCATATAACTCATCGAAACTGAATTGGATACTAGAAACACGCCCATGTATCGTGTTTGCATTGTTAGTGTTCTTTGTTTTTAAAAACATGCAATCAATAAAAAGATCGTTACTAAAAGACACATAATTATAAGGAAAAAGTCCCAACGAATGCACACATGAATAGTTTCTACATAATATACATTAGTACCTATAAGATGCATGAATAAAGAGAAGTGATCCATCCAGGAATTATCTGAAAAGGATGGTGGAATTAAAACTTGAGTGATACCAATAAGTTTCAAAGAAAAAGCATAGCTTAATAAACAGTCGTTTGAAATATAAGACTATAAGTTTAAAACAAGACAAAAAAATTCTAATTACGGGAAAAATTATGCTTACATGCTGATGCAAACTTAATTGATCAAGTATTGCTCACGACAAAGTATGGAACAAAGAAAAGCTACAAAGCCAATCATTTAAATATAAGACATAAAGTTTGAAAGAGGACAAAACAAATCAAAGACATGGCAGAAATTGTTCTTACATGTTGACGAAAGCCAGATTCAACTCCAGTTCATAGCACAATCAGAAGAAAAGTTCAAATAGAGAAAAGCAGAAAATCACATATATATATATATATATAACACTATTTAAGAGAAATATAATTCTGCTAACCATACCGTTTTGGAATAATTTCCTTAAATAACAGCAATATAGTATGGAATTTGAAATAACATTTGCACGGTAGGTGATAACTAATCACTTCAAAGGGAATTTTTATACATCTACATGGTCGAAAATAAATGAACATTGATCCTATATTTCAGCTTGCCTTCCATCATATTAATTAATCGATGTTATATTATATATTTTGATCGTTTTATTTAGTGGTTTTTTTCTAGTAAAATAGTTTTTCTTTGCATGTCAAATTGCCATAATTTAATTAGCATTAATATAATTCTTCTAGTTGCTATCCCTTTACTTAGTCTGTAACACCTCACATCCGTTAAGGTCACTCACAAAGGGAATGCCTTAACTTCAATGGAGCATTATGGGTACTGGAACAGAAATATTACAAGACAGACATATATAAAACATCGGAAAGTAAAGTGGAAGTATTTCAAATCATTTATTAAATATAAGTGTTTACAAGAAAAGCCCATCAACTTCCAATACCCAATTACATAGTTAAAATATCTGTCTTGCTCAAAAACAAAGAAGCATAAAAACAAACTGCAGTAGTCCCCAATGAAGCAAAGCAAGCCATAGCCAAGAAAAATCCAAGCCTTGGAGCTTGATAAGGTCCGAGCTAAGCTGTATTCCCACCCTGTGAACCTGGAGGGGAAACGGAAGAAAAAGAGGCGAAACAAAACGGGTCAGTCATAAAGACTGAGTAAGTCCTAGTGACTTTCAGCATAAAAATGAGTAAAGATAACATGGCATGAATAAACTGAAAGTAAACATAAGCATGATGACAAGATAAGCAACAGGGAAGATAACTAAGGATAACATGATGTGATTTTTGTCAAGTAACATCGCAAGGTTCCCATCCAAGATAAACTAAGTATAAATTTCGTAAGATTCCTATCAAGCATATCACGATTCCTCTGCTTTGCCATTAAAATATTTCTATGAGATCTACTTGCTCTGCACCACCTAACTAGCATCCTCATAAGTGTCTTACATTGAATGATCTGTATTCCTACTAGTGTCCCAACTAGTGTCCTGTGTAACAAGGATCCGTACCCCCTACTAGTGTCCCAACTAGTAGCCCGTGTTATATAATAATTACAACGTGATTCCAATCCCCGCAATTATGGTAGCCTTCAGGTGCACATCGATTATGAGGATTCCACCTCGATCACCCCAATGGCCATGTATATATTCGATGCACCCTTACTACCTTATGAATCAGCTCCCTACTTGACCTAGTTCTCGTTTGTGTCACGCGGCCCCCTACTTGTAGATACCTGTGCTGGTCCCACCATGGGGTGTATCAAGTCCCATGGTGGCAACCCTGACACAATCAAGATGCACAACTTTATACCTACTGATGCCCAGTGGCTAAATTTTCTACGTCGAAGTGTGTGCACGCCCGCACTCCGTTAGAACCTGCACTGCTGCACCAACCGCCGCTAATTTGACCTTTTATAATCAGCCCAGTAATCGTGCCCCACCCTGCCTAGCTCAGGGTTCCGTTGATACCTAATGTGGGTTACTGCTGAAATGGGTCCCCGTTACTAGGTTTTTCTAATGGTTAAGTCTGTGGGCCAATATTCTCTGATATTACCCACCAACCCTGATGTGTACTTAACCCCGCTACTGATTCAAGCATGTGTATTTAATGGTCAAGTGTATGTGGGCCTATATTTACTAATATTACCCACCAACCCGATATGTACTTAACCCTTCTACTCGTTATGTTACCATGGTTAAGTGTTTACCTTAGTTAACTTAACCATTCTCGCTTATTATGTTTGATTAGTTAAGTGTGGTTTATTAACTTAACCCCGTTCGTCTATCTGGTTACATTGGTTAAGAATTTTCTTGTTAACTTAACCCCATGTGTTACTTAACCCTACCACACATCGCATCAGATTGGTTAAGTGCATGTTAACTTAACCCCATCCACTAGTCATATTATAATGGTTAAGTGTTATCAACTTATTCAAGTTAACTTAACCCACCCGCTTGTCCTGTTATGTTGGTTAAGTGTTACTACTTAACCGCAACCACTTGTCTAATTAACCCGTTGTATTAGTTAAGTGTTCTCATTAACTTAACCTCACTCTCTAGTCCAGTTTAATCATGTTATAATGGTTAAACATTTGCTTAACCTTACCCACTCCCGTAGTCAACATATTAAATTGGTTAAGTGTCCAGATTAACCTAACCCTACCCACCAATTTAGTTAACATGTTGAAATTGGTTAAGTATTACTATTCGTATTTCCACATGTCACCCACAGGTCACCACTTAACCCCCATGTCCCACCATATGTTTGTCTGGTTAAGTATTTCTGAAGCGACCCGAAACTTCCCCGGTCTCCGAAGAGATGAGAAAAAACGAATTACTGTGAGGACAAGACAAATCAGAACGCAGACAAAAGAACATTTTCATTGTTATTACAACAATTCCATCAGATACAAGAATATACAGAGTATAAATGAATATTACACAGAAATATCAGAGATTTAAATTACATTTAAATACATAGCAGCGGAAAATAATACGATACACAACTGAAGGAGATATACGGATACAAAGCTTTCCGGATATCGTTCCAGCTGTAAACCAGGATCCTGTGAATATAAATCTGCAAAACCAAAACTACTAGCTGCCCGTGTCGTAAATAAGGGCACCCAGAGTTTAGGTTAAAACAATAAACTCCAGGTCAGTCATGTGACTGGTGTGAGAACTAAAACAGTTATTGATCTTTATTTTTAAAGTTAGGTAAATCAAGGGACCACGCCGCATAACACGGAACGGGTTTCCTCCCAAGAACACCAGTGCATAAAACAACAGCGCAATGCTAAATAAAGAAAAATGAAGCTATTATAAGACCCAGGTCCCATCACACAATGCAACGCAAGCCGGAGGATAGGGTTTTTACCTTATAATAGCCATGAATGCTTGATACGTTTAAAACAAATCATTTGATACTTTTATAAGTGCATATTGTATAAAATATCTTCAAATCATAAGTATCAATCATAGACGGCATAAGTGCCCCATCCCACTATGTCGCCATACTAGGCTCTACAAATAAAACCGAAATACACGTATCGGAAATTGGATTTCCATCATGGTGGCTCCTGATTCGAAAGATCGATCGCGTAATGCAATTCACCACGGCTTACGTCCCAACAAGAGAACACCGTCTGCACATCCGCACATTTGGGACCAGAGTACCACCGCGGCTTACGTCCCAGCGAGAGAAAACACCGCCTACTCTATATATCCCTGAGCTCTAGGCTCATCTCGGTCGACCGAATCCACGACACCACTAAGGTGCCCATCCACTAAAAAGCATACTGATCAAACCACCAGTTTACCACCATACCGGGGTGTAAGGCTCGCGGATCAACGCTATACACAAAGCCATGCTATATCAGCTGCGCTTTGATCATCAACCACCAAACTTTGCTTTTCAACAAAAGTCTGGATCACTGCATCTCAGCATGCCACACTATCAATCCATATCGTACCACTGATTTCTGCCAATATATAACCTCTGAGCTCATATGTCTCAGAGAAGGGCGTTAAGCAAGAGAATAAATTCTCCGCCGCCAAACAGATATATATTTAGCAGAGATCAACAAATACAATATAAAGGAATACAATGTCAGACACACCATCCATTTACAAGTCCGTTCTAGCTCTGAACGAAACCGGAGGCACTTTCCTCGCATATCCATCCATCTCCAAGTACGTCTGGACGACCACCAACTATTTCCATCCTCTTGGGTGTACAGCCCAATCAGGATCGTCAGTAATTATCCAAACGATGTGAAGACTTCCGGTCTTCGACCACCGTCTTCATCTTCGACATATCGTCGAATCGGTTATTCAGAATGGGTATAAACCCGGCCTTTCCGAACAACCCGCGTATATTAAAACGAATGTTACACAAACACAACATACGCCTCATTCCAATTCAGCAGCTACTAACCGTAAATCAACAAGAGAACAATTTCCCAAATATTAACCCCGAAGGCCGAAACCAACATCAGATCAATACCCAGGAAACCATTCTTCTTAGCTAACCTACAACTAGTTTCTAAATTTCAATTCTTAGGGAAAGGTTCCCATTAATTTTATCCAAGATAAATTCTTTAAAATTTATCCTTTAATCTTCCTTTGGATGTCATTTCAAACCAAATTATGGTTTTTCAAACTAGTCGAGATTAGCGAACCACACCGAAGTAATTATTTATTTTATTTCCCAATCCCAACCTATTCATCCCATGAAGCAAAACTGGTAATACTCCATATTTAACACCACAGTGTTATCGGTAAAATTAATTACCATTTCACGTTCAAATCTGATTAAAGATTTAACTATCGTTTTGGAGCAAAACTGACGATACTCCATTCTCGCTCATTTTCCAAATTTGATAATTTAAATTATCAATTCACATTTCAATCTAATTGCAGATTCATTTTAAAACTCCTTTTACTGGGTTAAAGAACTAATGTCATTTAAAACACAGTTCACGATAAACCCAAATCACGTTCTATTTATTATCGGGTTAAAGAACTAGTGTTATTTAAAACACCGTTCACGATAAACCCACAAATGAATTTTAATTCATTTCCAATCAAATATATTAGAAATTACGATTCTTTAAAACCCCTTTTTTTCTAATTTATTTATTTAAAAATAATTGGGTTTGAATTTTAGTTTAAAACTAGTTCATTTCGATAAAAATCTATTTTTATCTTTTCAAATATGGAGTTTTCATCCCAATTTTTCCCAAATCATTTCTTATGATTTAACACAAATTATTACTATTTTTAATAATTTTATCAAGGCCCGTACAGTCGATTTCCATCAACTGCCATCGAACTGCACTTACAACGACCTTTTCCAAATTTGATTTGGACGTATCTCCAAATCCAACCGTTAGATTTTGAATTTCTAATATTCGTTAGAAAGCTCTTTTCGATACGAACCCAACGGTTCCGGATTTAGGAGAATCCGACGGTCGGATCTCCCGTAATGTCTGTTTGAAGTAAATGGTCGAAATTCACGAACTGCCGCGGCGCGGCGCGTTCTATTCAGGCCATTATATTATACATATAATATATATAATATATATTTCGTCGATTCCTATTTTAAACGAATTTTATAAATAGTTTTGAATCCGTTTCAAATACAATTTCAACCTTTATTTCAAATTCAAATCAAAATTGAATTTTTCTTTATAAATTCGTTTTAAAATCCATTTCTATTCAATTCAAATTTCAATTCAATTTGAATTCATTTCAATTCGTTTTCAATTCAATTCGAATTTGGTTTCAATTCACTTCGAATTCGTTTTATATTCAATTCATTTCGAATTGGTTTTCTATTCGATTCAATTCAAATTTGTTTTCTATTCGATTCAATTCAAATTGGTTTTCTAGTCGATTCAATTCAAATTGGTTTTCTAGTCGATTCAATTCAAATTGGTTTTCTAGTCGATTCAATTCAAATTGGTTTTCTAGTCGATTCAATTCAAATTGGTTTTCTAGTCGATTCAGTTCAAATTGGTTTTCTAGTCGATTCAATTCAAATTGAATTTCTAGTCGATTCAATTCAAATTGGTTTTCTAGTCGATTCAATTCAAATTGGTTTTCTAGTTGATTCAATTCAAATTGGTTTTCTAGTCGATTCAATTCAAATTGGTTTTCTAGTCGATTCAATTCAAATTGGTTTTCTAGTCAATTCAATTCAAATTGGTTTTCTAGTCGATTCAATTCAAATTGGTTTTCTAGTCGATTCAATTCAAATTGGTTTTCTAGTCGATTCAATTCAAATTTCATTTCAAAATATTCGATTTCGAAATCACTTTTCAATATTCATTTTAAAATGAATAAAATCGATATAAATATCGTTCACGTCAAAATGGCGTCAATCTAATCAACACGGCTTCATATATTTCTATTTTCAAATATTCTATTTCAAATATTTTATTATTAAAATATTTCGTTCAACACATGACTAATCTCAACGGATGAGTACTGTCAACACATGAACCTTTATTTTATATTGATAAAGATGTAAATTTTATTATTAAAATATTTCGTTCAACACATGACTAATCTCAACGGATGAGTACTGTCAACACATGAACCTTTATTTTATATTGATAAAGATGTAAATTTTATTATTAAAATATTTCGTTCAACACATGACTAATCTCACAAATGAGTACAGTCAACACATGAACCTTTACTTTATATTGATAAAGATGTAAATTTTATTATTAAAATATTTCGTTCAACACATGACTAATCTCACGAATGAGTACAGTCAACACATGAACCTTTACTTAATAATATTCTTTATTTTTCCGATTGGAATGAGGCCCAATCAATCACCATATAAAATTAATTATATGGATTTTCATACAACACATGAATATAATAGCATTGAAAAATAATCAACCATCACCCAAAGTGCACTACACTGTATAAGCATCAAATACAGATATCTAACGCTTATAACAGCCTGTCAATCAATCAATCGACATATTTAATCAATCAGGATGAGTGAACTTCATATTTCATCCCAACACCCGTGTGGGGTTTCAAACAATCAAACACAGATTTTATTTGTGCAGTTGGGCGATGTGTAAAATTTATCGTCCCAATCAATGTCCTTCAAATAGGTGTACATAAACAAACCGTCCGGTTTGTAAATGATTTTTTTTTTATTCACTTCACGTTAAAAATTATATTTTTAACGATAAAATATTTTATTCAACCTATGAAAATATTCTATTCTGTTCATTTACACAATAAAAATGATATTTTTATTTTTCTAACATATTTTAGAAAATTTCGGCAGCATAACGGCACGATACTAGAAACGGGACAAGGCCTAGCCTTATCCCCGGTCTAGTAAAGGCCCACGCCATTCACACATCAATCAAATCCATTCAATTCACCAAACAATTCAATTCAAACCAAATAATCTAACCAACTACACAACCAAACAAACAAGTCCATGGTCTGTGGACGATTGTGTCGGGTGCTACTAAACACCGTCTGCATCCTAGTATATATATATAACTAGAAAAGAAATCGAAGAGTGAGAAATTCTCACCCTTTCGCTAAACTGAATGATGCAATTCTTCATGGGTAGGAAATCTTCACCGTGCTCTTCTTTTGTCTATTTCGTTGCCTGTATCCACTACCAATATAAAAATCACATTTTTACTTTGTTATTCAATATATAAAAATCCTATTTTTACTATGCTATTCAATATATAAAAATCGAATTTTTACTATGCTATTCAATAAATAAAAATCGAAATTTTACTATGCTATTCAATATATAAAAATCCTATTTTTACCCCGCTACTATATAGACAAAAATTATATTTTTACAATACTACTATATAGATAAAGATTTCGCCCTTTCAAATATAAAGATTTCGCCTTTTCAAATATAAGATTTCTCCCTTTTCAAATATCAAAAAAAAAAATCTAATCTTTTCTATTTAAAAAAAATATAATTTTTTCTAATTTAAAAATCTAATCTTTATACCTTCTACATAATAAAGATCGAATTTTTATTGTCTATCCTTCATATACAATAAAAATCTCTCTTTTAACAAAGCCTATAACTTTTAAAACAAAGTTAAAAATAATAATCAAATTTCCCTTATGTAATACTACATACATTAAAGACCGGATTTTTTTCTTTAACAAAACCAAATCTCTTTGTTTTAACCAAAATTAAAAATGAAAATTAAATAAACTAAAAGGGAAAGCTCACTTTTTCGAAGGAGGAGGTGTTTCAGCGGTCGTCGGAGGGGAATATGGCAGCGCCTGAAGTGGGGGAGGAGCGGCGGAGGTTGCTCTTCGCGAGGGGCGAGGTTGCTTCGATGGGAAGAGGCGATTTTGGGTCTCGTGGGTGTTAAAATCGAGAGGCGAGAGATGGGGGCGCAGAGGGGGGTCTGGGGACGACGTCGGTGGTGGTGCGGTGCTCCGGTCTGGGGGTGGCGGGTTTTTCACGTCGCGAGGAAACAGAAGGGAGGGGAAAAGGAGGGGGGTGGTCAATCGGAGGGCGACGCTCCTCCTGTGGCGGCGCGGTGGCGGAACATGGGGGGGAAGACGATCCTCGACGGCGGCCTCGATTCCGTTTTTTTTTTTTTTATCCTTACTCGATTTCAGATCTGATAGGGGAAAGGGGGGGGGTAAGGGATTTTATATTTTAATTTATATTATATATTTTATTTATTCCACCTAAGGTTGACTTTTTATTCGAATCCCAATCAAGACCCAACGACTGTCACCCCTAGCGTATTACCCCCATTCTGAACACAATGGAATATGTTTCGCAAGCCAATTCGACCGTTTCGATCAGTTTCCATCAAAATCAAAATATAAATACATATATTGATTTTGAATGCACATTTCAATTTACTGGGGCCACATACGAACCCGAAAAATTCCAGAAAAATATTTTCTAGCTTCGTATTGACGATACGGTCCTAACAAAACTAATTTCGTCGAATTCTGAGACCGTTTGAAAAATGGCCATTTTCCAGTCGATTAAAATCAACTGAAACTGGTCAAACGCGTTTTCCTTTGCCACGCTCACATATTGATTCGAAAAATTATGAAATTTGGAATCTAGCAATAACTTTACATTCCGGATCCAACAAAAGTGGTTTCGTCGAGATCCGAGATTGTTTGCAAAATTTCCATTTTTTAGGGCCTGAATTCCATAGCGACTATTCAGAAATTTCAACTGGACATATCTTTTGATTCCCGCTATCAAATTTCAATTTTTCGAATTCGTTGGAAAGATATTCACAATTAGATCCTAATGTTTTTGGTTTCACTAAAATCCGGCTTATTTTGCACCCGGTACATTCAATTGAAGTTTGAAATCGAATTATCGAACTACCGCGCCATTTTCAATTCCTTTTATAATTATATATAATTATTTATATTCTAACGACGACGTATATAATATATACGTTCTAAATATATTAAAAATAAATTTCTCGTCGATATTATTTAAAATAATTCATTTTGAATATTCAAAATTCGCTAAAATTGCCAAAATAAAAATTTTAAACTGGCCCAGATTTTCGGGTTGTTACAATTTCTTAATTCATTAAGGCCGTAACCTTATAAAGATCTCTCATATTAGACTGACATTTATGGCAGCTGGATTTGCCGGGCGGGTCCGGGCAGTCTTACACCATAAAAGAGTCTAACCTCGTGTCTTTGCAACTGTTATGCTTTTAATTTGGGCCTAGGACCTCTCACATTGGGCTGACATTTGTGACTACTAGATTCGCCGGGCGGTTCCGGGCAGGTTTACGTCACAAATGATTCCAACCTCGTGTCCTAAGCATTGATTATCACTTATAATCTTTTACCCTAGTTTGAATTTATTTCCCCTATTCAAATTATCAATTAATTCATAATTTAACGATGTCCATAATTGACTCAATTATGTCCATCTATTAATGGTATGCAAAATCATACCAATTTTATCACAATTTATCTTATGCCATTAAAGGCAGCTTATTTCAATTTATATTTATCCCTCCTTTAAGGCTATTACATGCCAACTACCCAAAACCCCCTTAGGCGTGTTCATATTAGCCCTTTTTCAAGACATAAATTATCATATGTGTTTCAACTGCAAATCTCACATAATTAACATATGCCCAAGTTCTAGATTACATATCAGTTTTACCTATGCCCAATTCATACCAAATCTACATATGTTCAGTTCATGCCTGTTTACATGTATGCCAAATTTATATATGCCTAATCTTAGACAACTTACATATATACCAAGTTTCATGCCTTTTTATACATATATCAAGATTCATAGTTTACATGTTTACAAAGCTATGCCCAATTCACATAGATCAATTTTTAGCCAAATATATGTATCAATATTCTTGCCATATTTTACATAGGTCAAGTTTCATACCCAAATCCGATGATTCATGATGTAGTTATCCCAAGCTATAATCTTTTTGTTTCAATACATGCCAGTTGCCCAAGTTCATAATACACGTTTATGCCAATTATAAAGTTTACAATCGCTTTCATGCTCAAATTCCCAAATCTACATTTGCCTAATTAACATAAGCCCAATCTTTTGATTTAATTTACATAGATCCAATTGGTGTCGAATTCCATGTATATAATATTTATGCAAATTTTATCATTACGAGATTATACCAAACTTTACAGATCTACCCCAAACTTGCAAATTAAATGATAATATCCAATTTCATGTTGCCAATTATTAATCATATCCATATAGGCAATAATCCCATATTTCCCCCGTATACATCTCGTATGCGAATCGCGATTTTAGGCCAAGGTCCGAAGTTGACCAAGGTTCATCAAAAGAAAATAAATAGGGGGAGGTAGAAATTTGCATAATAAATAGATCAGAGAGAAAAACAACATCATGATAAGCATAAAGATTAGAACTTGATGATAACATTATTACGAATCAAGAAAACTGCTGAATAAATCACAAACTTGTCATGAGAATAAAGGTAGACAAGTCTCAAAACTAAAGATTCAAAAAGCAACAGGAATAGATCTGAATCGATAAACATACTTAGATTCAATTCCACTTTATTTCATGCCCATATTAAAATTAAATATTTAGATCCGAAAATAACTAGCACTTACAGAGAACGACTAACGAATTAGGGAGTGAATTTGTCGTAGAAAGTTGCAGTGTCATTGATCTATCCCCTTGAATTTGTTGTATAAGCATTGATCTTTGATTTGATTTGAGTTTGGACGCTTAAGCTTTAATTTGGAGACGGAGGCCATGGCTCAAGAGAGATTCCAGCAGCATTTAGGTGTCATATGAATTTGTGTGAGTTAGGCTAGGTCTAGGTGTTCTTTTATAGGTGTAGCAATTCATTTCAGCCATCGGATTAACCCTAAAACCCATCCGGACCATCAAAACTCGTCCCGGGCCTCAAAAATGGGTTCCGGGCCACCCCAGGCCGACCAGGTCGACCTGTACAGAGGGGGAGTCGACACTAAAGTCGACACAGGGGGGCAGGTCGACTTGGGTGTCGACACTACAGTCGACACGGGTAGTCTGCCAGAAAGTCTGCTGAAATCTTGTTTTGGCCATATCTTGGTCATACGGACTCCGATTTTTGAAAACTCGGACTCTATTTCGCGTATTTTTCCAAGAGGAACGCAATGGTTATGTCCATTTTACCTAATTCCTGATTCTTGTATTAGTTATCCTTATTTTACTATCTTTTCCGTTACATACGCCGTTATCGAACTAATTTTTCTTCTCTTCCATGTATGAATTAATTCTCCTTATGCATCACCATTATTTACCTATCATAAGCATAATTTTCATATATTTTATTTCATTTTTAATTATATTAAAAAAATACGGGGTGTTACATTCTCCCCTCCTTAAAGGATTTCGTCCCCGAAATCTTCAAGTTAAGAAGAATGTGTCCTACCATCCATCATCCATCTACTCAATCATCAATCACAGGCATTCATTGTCCTTAAGAGATTTCTAATGCTGTATGAACATATGCAAGAAGTGTGTGTATATGTTCCTTGTCTAATGCAAATGATCAGGCCTGATTGATCTTTCTAATGCAAAATATGTTAAGTGCCATGAATCCACATGTATGCAAATAATCCTAGTCACGTAAACATTATATGTGTGCACAAACATCCATCCATATGCAACATCCACATGATAACACGTTCAATTTCATCCATAAACAAGTGTAAACACTCATCCATATGCAATATGAAAGGTGACTGAGCCGATCTAGTGCCTAATGTGCGTGTATATGCATCCACGAGCAACCACTAGCAACCACTTGCGACCACTTGCAACCATCAATCATAACATGTCTCAAACACATGTTTACACCCAATTGTTCCTACCTAAAGATATAGTCGAATGATAGAAGCAAGTAAAAACTTTGTGCCCATTAGGCAATGTCAAAACTGGAAACCTATGCCACATATATATGGATTAGGAGAAGAACTCTCTAAGCATCAGCCCCGAAGACCGAAATCAACATCAGACCGACACCCAAAGAATTACTCATCCCAACCAATATATATGATTCTAGGAAACTAAGCATGATGGACTCCTATTAGGTCACAAGGAAATCCCTTCCTAAGACCAACCCGTATCCTATAAAACCCAAAAAGTTTAGTCAACCCAACGAACACCCTCAAACCTCAACATGTGTTACTAACATATGAGTCATACTCCCTATGGGGTTTGCAACAGAAATTACATTGAGGATAGGACCGAGAGGATGTACACAAAAGATAACATGTGAGTAAGCTTTATAGGAAAAGAGAGATCATGGATATACTCTTAAAAAGAGATATGATGCGCGAATCTAGTCTTCAATCTTCTAAGTCGCATTTCTTTGAGCTTAACTCCATTGTGCTTTGACCGCCTTTAACTTCACAATTCCGTAGCTTCTTAATTCTTATTTCCAAAATATGGGTTGGAATCCATTTCACTTTTGCCTCTCGTTCCACTTTCACTTATTCTCCTCCTAGTATACTGGCTCAAACATAACTGCGTACTCATGGTTTCATGCAAGTTCTCCAAAATTCACTAGTGAATCTTGGATCTCGTCCACTTACTATCAGGTATTCCACGCAGAAGAACTATCTCTTGGAAATAAATGCCAACCATGTTGCCAAATGTACTTACTAAGGTGATTCTCTACAACTCATGCATAAGCGAAATGACCCATCCGCCTTAGTGGCGAACACTACTCGATCGGATTACAAATTACCAATAAATGTGACAAGAGATTCTAGGAAACAAATCATGATAGAACCCTAAAGGTTACCTGCGACTTCGAGGGTATTACCGAGGCAAGTCAAGAGTCTAACTACCCTCTTTTCAAAACCGAGAAGGTCACCCTTACTGGATAACCACTCCATCGCTAGAATCAACCCATAGCCCAAAACATAAACATTACTTCTAGACTCAACAGTTAGCATAGACATTCTCAAATCCAAACAAGTCATGAATAAATGAGCCGATTTCCCCAACATGATTTGAGAAAAGAAGAAAAAAATGGGATCCTCTACCATGCTAGTACTAAGGTGCAGAGACTCAACTTTCGAAGCAGAATTAAAGGGATGCGATGTACAAAAACAAAGTTCTAGTGGGATGATAGAAAAGAAAAGCTAAACCTTTAACAGAAACGTTACCACTCTCTTAGGTACGCTAGTAGTGAGAGCATTCAATTGTCCTCTCGACGATCTTGTCCCTTGCCCTTGTCCTATAATACTTAACTACATGTCCCTTCTCACTAAAGATACTCTCTCTTGTCATGGGTTTTACTATTCTTTCACTTTGGTCTCTTTCCTCTCACCTTTTTCCTCCTTCGTGGATTAAGCTATAACAACTAGTTTCTTGTTCTTACTGTCCTCGTATAGTTTGTTGACAAGTCTCTTGAAGCTACCTCCAACGCACGGCACTCTACCCAACTTGAAATAAGATTAGACGCAGATGGAACTACTACGGCTACAGATGGAGGTTGGGCACTCCTTTGCCCTCCGACCTGTGTCGGATGCCTATGAAACTATGGTGAAAAGAGAGAGAAGAGGTTTCAAGAGAGAATCAAAATATAGTGCATATGGCTTTGGGGAATATGCCATTTAATCAAAACAAAATTTTCTTGAAAATTTGCTTCTTTGTAAATGTTTTGAAAATAATTTCAGAAGGTTTTTGAAAACTTTTGCCCAGTCTGGTAACCTTCTGCTCTGATACCAAATGTAACAGCCCACATCCGTTAAGGTCACTCACAAAGGGAATGCCTTAACTTCAATGGAGCATTATGGGTACTGGAACAGAAATATTACAAGACAGACATATATAAAACAAAGAAAAGTAAAGTGGAAGTATTTCAAATCATTTATTAAATATAAGTGTTTACAAGAAAAGCCCATCAACTTCCAATACCCAATTACATAGTTAAAATATCTGTCTTGCTCAAAAACAAAGAAGCATAAAAACAAACTGTAGTATTCCCCAAAGAAGCAAAGCAAGCCATAGCCAAGAAAAATCCAAGCCTTGCATGAAAGAGCCTTGGAGCTTGATAAGGTCCGAGCTAAGCTGTATTCCCACCCTATGAACCTGGGGGGGGGGGGGGGGAACGGAAGAAAAAGAGGCGAAACAAAACGGGTCAGTCATAAAGACTGAGTAAGTCCTAGTGACTTTCAGCATAAAAATGAGTAAAGATAACATGGCATGAATAAACTGAAAGTAAACATAAGCATGATGACAAGATAAGCAATAGGGAAGATAACTAAGGATAACATGATGTGATTTTTGTCAAGTAACATCGCAAGGTTCCCATCCAAGATAAACTAAGTATAAATTTCATAAGATTCCTATCAAGCATATCACGATTCCTCTGCTTTGCCATTAAAATATTTCTATGAGATCTACTTGCTCTGCACCACCTAATTAGCATCCTCATAAGTGTCTTACATTGAATGATCCGTATTCCTACTAGTGTCCCAACTAGTGTCCTGTGTAACAAGGATCCGTACCCCCTACTAGTGTCCCAACTAGTAGCCCGTGTTATATAATAATTACAACATGATTCCAATCCCTGCAATTATGGTAGCCTTCAGGTGTACATCGATTATGAGGATTCCACCTCGATCACCCCAATGGCCATGTATATATTCGATGCACCCTTACTACCTTATGAATCGGCTCCCTACTTGACCTAGTTCTCGTTTGTGTCACGCGGCCCCCTACTTGTAGATACCTGTGCTGGTCCCACCATGGGGTGTATCAAGTCCCATGGTGGCAACCCTGACACAATCAAGATGCACAGCTTTATACCTATTGAAGCCCAATGGCTAAATTTTCTGCGCCGAAGTGTGTGCACGCCCGCACTCCGTTAGAACCTGCACTGCTGCACCAACCGCCGCTAATTTGACCTCTTATAATCAGCCCAGTAATCGTGCCCCACCCTGCCTAGCTCAGGGTTCCGTTGATACCTAATGTGGGTTACTGCTGAAATGGGTCCCCGTTACTAGGTTTTTCTAATGGTTAAGTCTGTGGGCCTATATTCTCTGATATTACCCACCAACCCTGATGTGTACTTAACCCCGCTACTGATTCAAGCATGTGTATTTAATGGTCAAGTGTATGTGGGCCTATATTTACTAATATTACCCACCAACCCGATATGTACTTAACCCTTCTACTCGTTATGTTACCATGGTTAAGTGTTTACCTTAGTTAACTTAACCTTTCTCGCTTATTATGTTTGATTGGTTAAGTGTGGTTTATTAACTTAACCCCGTTCGTCTATCTGGTTACATTGGTTAAGAATTTTCTTGTTAACTTAACCCCATGTGTTACTTAACCCTACCACGCATCGCATCAGATTGGTTAAGTGCATGTTAACTTAACCCCATCCACTAGTCATATTATAATGGTTAAGTGTTATCAACTTATTCAAGTTAACCTAACCCACCCGCTTGTCCTGTTATGTTGGTTAAGTGTTACTACTTAACCGCAACCACTTGTCTAATTAACCCATTGTATTAGTTAAGTGTTCTCATTAACTTAACCTCACTCTCTAGTCCAGTTTAATCATGTTATAATGGTTAACCATTTGCTTAACCTTACCCACTCCCGTAGTCAACATATTAAATTGGTTAAGTGTCCAGATTAACCTAACCCTACCCACCAATTTAGTTAACATGTTGAAATTGGTTAAGTATTACTATTCGTATTTCCACATGTCACCCACAGGTCACCACTTAACCCCCATGTCCCACCACATGTTTGTCTGGTTAAGTATTTCTTAATTCATTAAGGCCGTAACCTTATAAAGACCTCTCACATTAGACTGACATTTATGGCAGCTGGATTTGTCGGGCGGGTCCGGGCAGTCTTACACCATAAAAGAGTCTAACCTCGTGTCTTTACAACTGTTACGCTTTTAATTTGGGCCTAGGACCTCTCACATTGGGCTGACATTTGTGACTATTGGATTCGCCGGGCGGTTCCAGGCAGGTTTACGTCACAAATGAGTCCAACCTCGTGTCCTAAGCATTGATTATCACTTATAATCTTTTACCCCAATTTGAATTTATTTCCCCTATTCAAATTATCAATTAATTCCTAATTTAACGATGTCCATAATTGACTCAATTATGTCCATCTATTAATGGTATGCAAAATCATACCAATTTTATCACAATTTATCTTATGCCATTAAAGGCAGCTTATTTCAATTTATATTTATCCCTCCTTTAAGGCTATTACATGCCAACTACCCAAAACCCCCTTAGGCGTGTTCATATTAGCCCTTTTTCAAGACATAAATTATCATATGTGTTTCAACTGCAAATCTCACATAATTAACATATGCCCAAGTTCTAGATTACATATCAGTTTTACCTATGCCCAATTCATACCAAATCTATATATGTTCAGTTCATGCCTGTTTACATGTATGCCAAATTTATATATGCCTAATCTTAGACAATTTACATATATACCAAGTTTCATGCCTTTTTATACATATATCAAGATTCATAGTTTACATGTTTACAAAGCTATGCCCAATTCACATAGATCAATTTTTAGCCAAATATATGTATCAATATTCTTGCCATATTTTACATAGGTCAAGTTTCATACCCAAATCCGATGATTCATGATGTAGTTATCCCAAGCTATAATCTTTTTGTTTCAATACATGCCAGTTGCCCAAGTTCATAATACACGTTTATGCCAATTATAAAGTTTACAATCGCTTTCATGCTCAAATTCCCAAATCTACATATGCCTAATTAACATAAGCCCAATCTTTTGATTTAATTTACATAGATCCAATTGGTGTCGAATTCCATGTATATAATATTTATGCAAATTTTATCATTACGAGATTATACCAACCTTTATAGATCTACCCCAAACTTGCAAATTAAATGATAATATACAATTTCATGTTGCCAATTATTAATCATATCCATATAGGCAATAATCCCATATTTCCCCCGTATACATCTCGTATGCGAATCGCGATTTTAGGCCAAGGTCCGAAGTTGACCAAGGTTCATCAAAAGAAAATAAATAGGGGGAGGTAGAAATTTGCATAATAAATAGATCAGAGAGAAAAACAACATCATGATAAGCATAAAGATTAGAACTTGATGATAACATTATTACGAATCAAGAAAACTGCTGAATAAATCACAAACTTGTCATGAGAATAAAGGTAGACAAGTCTCAAAACTAAAGATTCCAAAAGCAACAGGAATAGATCTGAATCGATAAACATACTTATATTCAATTCCACTTTATTTCATGCCCATATTAAAATTAAATATGTAGATCCGAAAATAACTAGCACTTACAGAGAACGGCTAACGAATTAGGTAGTGAATTTGTCGTAGAAAGTTGCAGTGTCATTGATCTATCCCCTTGAATTTGTTGTAGAAGCATTGATCTTTGATTTGATTTGAGTTTGGACGCTTAAGCTTTAATTTGGAGACGGCGGCCATGGCTCAAGAGAGATTCCAGCAGCATTTAGGTGTCATATGAATTTGTGTGAGTTAGGCTAGGTCTAGGTGTTCTTTTATAGGTGTAGCAATTCATTTCAGCCATCGGATTAACCCTAAAACCCATCCGGAGCATCAAAACTCGTCCTGGGCCTCAAAAGTGGGTTCTGGGCCACCCCAGGCCGACCAGGTCGACCTGTACAGAGGAGGAGTCGACACTACAGTCGACACGGGGGGGCAGGTTGACTTGGGTGTCGACACTACAGTCGACACGGGTAGTCTGCCAGAAAGTCTGCTGAAATCTTGTTTTGGCCATATCTTGGTCATACGGACTCCGATATTCGAAAACTCGGACTCTATTTCGCGTATTTTTCCGAGAGGAACGCAATGGTGATGTCCATTTTACCTAATTCCTGATTCTTGAATTAGTTATCCTTATTTTACTATCTTTTCCGTTACATACGCCGTTATCGAACTAATTTTTCTTCTCTTCCATGTATTAATTAATTCTCCTTATGCATCACCATTATTTACCTATCATAAGCATAATTTTCATATATTTTATTTCATTTTTAATTATATTAAAAAAAATACGGGGTGTTACATTCTCCCCTCCTTAAAGGATTTCGTCCCCGAAATCTTCAAGTTAAGAAGAATGTGTCCTACCATCCATCATCCATCTACTCAATCATCAATCACAGGCATTCATTGTCCTTAAGAGATTTCTAATGCTGTATGAACATATGCAAGAAGTGTGTGTATATGTTCCTTGTCTAATGCAAATGATCAGGCCCGATTGATCTTTCTAATGCAAAATATGTTAAGTGCCATGAATCCACATGTATGCAAATAATCCTAGTCACGTAAACATTATATGTGTGCACAAACATCCATCCATATGCAACATCCACATGATAACACGTTCAATTTCATCCATAAACAAGTGTAAACACTCATGCATATGCAATATGAAAGGTGACTGAGCCGATCTAGTGCCTAATGTGCGTGTATATGCATCCACGAGCAACCACTAGCAACCACTTGCAACCATCAATCATAACATGTCTCAAACACATGTTTACACCCAATTGTTCCTACCTAAAGATATAGTCGAATGATAGAAGCAAGTAAAAACTTTGTGCCCATTAGGCAATGTCAAAACTGGAAACCTATGCCACATATATATTGATTAGAAGAAGAACTCTCTAAGCATCAGCCCCGAAGACCGAAATCAACATCAGACCGACACCCAAAGGATTACTCATCCCAACCAATATATATGATTCTAGGAAACTAAGCATGATGGACTCCTATTAGGTCACAAGGAAATCCCTTCCTAAGACCAACCCGTATCCTATAAAACCCAAAAAGTTTAGTCAACCCAACGAACACCCTCAAACCCCAACATGTGTTACTAACAGATGAGTCATACTCCCTATGGGGTTTGCAATAGAAATTAGATTGAGGATAGGACCGAGAGGATATACACAAAAGATAACATGTGAATAAGCTCTATAGGAAAAGAGAGATCATGGATATACTCTTAAAAAGAGATATGATGCGCGAATCTAGTCTTCAATCTTCTAAGTCGCATTTCTTTGAGCTTAACTCCATTGTGCTTTGACCGCCTTTAACTTCACAATTCCGTAGCTTCTTAATTCTTATTTCCAAAATATGGGTTGGAATCCATTTCACTTTTGCCTCTCGTTCCACTTTCACTTATTCTCCTCCTAGTATACTGGCTCAAACATAACTGCGTACTCATGGTTTCATGCAAGTTCTCCAAAATTCACTAGTGAATCTTGGATCTCGTCCACTTACTATCAGGTATTCCACGCAGAAGAACTATCTCTTGGAAATAAATGCCAACCATGTTGCCAAATGTACTTACTAAGGTGATTCTCTACAACTCATGCATAAGCGAAATGACCCATCCGCCTTAGTGGCGAACACTACTCGATCGGATTACAAATTACCAATAAATGTGACAAGAGATTCTAGGAAACAAATCATGATAGAACCCTAAAGGTTACCTGCGACTTCGAGGGTATTACCGAGGCAAGTCAAGAGTCTAACTACCCTCTTTTCAAAACCGAGAAGGTCACCCTTACTGGATAACCACTCCATCGCTAGAATCAACCCATAGCCCAAAACATAAACATTACTTCTAGACTCAACAGTTAGCATAGACATTCTCAAATCCAAACAAGTCATGAATAAATGAGCCGATTCCCCAACATGATTTGAGAAAAGAAGAAAAAAATGGGATCCTCTACCATGCTAGTACTAAGGTGCAGAGACTCAACTTTCGAAGCAGAATTAAAGGGATGCGATGTACAAAAACAAAGTTCTAGTGGGATGATAGAAAAGAAAAGCTAAACCTTTAACAGAAACGTTACCACTCTCTTAGGTACGCTAGTAGTGAGAGCATTCAATTGTCCTCTCGACGATCTTGTCCCTTGCCCTTGTCCTATAATACTTAACTACATGTCCCTTCTCACTAAAGATACTCTCTCTTGTCATGGGTTTTACTATTCTTTCACTTTGGTCTCTTTCCTCTCACCTTTTTCCTCCTTCGTGGATTAAGCTATAACAACTAGTTTCTTGTTCTTACTGTCCTCGTATAGTTTGTTGATAAGTCTCTCGAAGCTACCTCCAACGCACGGCACTCTACCCAACTTGAAATAAGATTAGACGCAGATGAAACTACTACGGCTACAGATGGAGGTTGGGCACTCCTTTGCCCTCCGACCTGTGTCGGATGCCTACGAAACTATGGTGAAAAGAGAGAGAAGAGATTTCAAGAGAGAATCAAAAGATAGTGCGTATGGCTTTGGGGAATATGCCTTTTAATCAAAACAAAATTTTCTTGAAAATTTGCTTCTTTGTAAATGTTTTGAAAATAATTTCAGAAGGTTTTTGAAAACTTTTGCCCAGTCTGGTAACCTTATGCTCTGATACCAAATGTAACACCCCACATCCGTTAAGGTCACTCACAAAGGGAATGCCTTAACTTCAATGGAGCATTATGGGTACTGGAACAGAAATATTACAAGACAGACATATATAAAACAACGAAAAGTAAAGTGGAAGTATTTCAAATCATTTATTAAATATAAGTGTTTACAAGAAAAGCCCATCAACTTCCAATACCCAATTACATAGTTAAAATATCTGTCTTGCTTAAAAACAAAGAAGCATAAAAACAAACTGCAGTATTCCCCAATGAAGCAAAGCAAGCCATAGCCAAGAAAAATCCAAGCCTTGCATGAAAGAGCCTTGGAGCTTGATAAGGTCCGAGCTAAGCTGTATTCCCACCTATGAACCTGGGGGGGAAACGGAAGAAAAAGAGGCGAAACAAAACGGGTTAGTCATAAAGACTGAGTAAGTCCTAGTGACTTTCAGCATAAAAATGAGTAAAGATAACATGGCATGAATAAACTGAAAGTAAACATAAGCATGATGACAAGATAAGCAACAGGGAAGATAACTAAGGATAACATGATGTGATTTTTGTCAAGTAACATCCCAAGGTTCCCATCCAAGATAAACTAAGTATAAATTTCATAAGATTCCTATCAAGCATATCACGATTCCTCTGCTTTGCCATTAAAATATTTCTATGAGATCTACTTGCTCTGCACCACCTAACTAGCATCCTCATAAGTGTCTTACATTGAATGATCCGTATTCCTACTAGTGTCCCAACTAGTGTCCTGTGTAACAAGGATCCGTACCCCCTACTAGTGTCCCAACTAGTAGCCCGTGTTATATAATAATTACAACATGATTCCAATCCCTGCAATTATGGTAGCCTTCAGGTGTACATCGATTATGAGGATTCCACCTCGATCACCCCAATGGCCATGTATATATTCGATGCACCCTTACTACCTTATGAATCGGCTCCCTACTTGACCTAGTTCTCGTTTGTATCACGCGGCCCTTTACTTGTAGATACCTGTGCTGGTCCCACCATGGGGTGTATCAAGTCCCATGGTGGCAACCCTGACACAATCAAGATGCACAGCTTTATACCTACTGATGCCCAATGGCTAAATTTTCTACGCCGAAGTGTGTGCACGCCCGCACTCCGTTAGAACCTGCACTGCTGCACCAACCGCCGCTAATTTGACCTCTTATAATCAGCCCAGTAATCGTGCCCCACCCTGCCTAGCTCAGGGTTCCGTTGATACCTAATGTGGGTTACTGCTGAAATGGGTCCCCGTTACTAGGTTTTTCTAATGGTTAAGTCCGTGGGCCTATATTCTCTGATATTACCCACCAACCCTGATGTGTACTTAACCCCGCTACTGATTCAAGCATGTGTATTTAATGGTCAAGTGTATGTGGGCCTATATTTACTAATATTACCCACCAACCCGATATGTACTTAACCCTTCTACTCGTTATGTTACCATGGTTAAGTGTTTACCTTAGTTAACTTAACCTTTCTCGCTTATTATGTTTGATTGGTTAAGTGTGGTTTATTAACTTAACCCCGTTCGTCTATCTGGTTACATTGGTTAAGAATTTTCTTGTTAACTTAACCCCATGTGTTACTTAACCCTACCACGCATCGCATCAGATTGGTTAAGTGCATGTTAACTTAACCCCATCCACTAGTCATATTATAATGGTTAAGTGTTATCAACTTATTCAAGTTAACTTAACCCACCCGCTTGTCCTGTTATGTTGGTTAAGTGTTACTACTTAACCGCAACCACTTGTCTAATTAACCCATTGTATTAGTTAAGTGTTCTCATTAACTTAACCTCACTCTCTAGTCCAGTTTAATCATGTTATAATGGTTAAACATTTGCTTAACCTTACCCACTCCCGTAGTCAACATATTAAATTGGTTAAGTGTCCAGATTAACCTAACCCTACCCACCAATTTAGTTAACATGTTGAAATTGGTTAAGTATTACTATTCGTATTTCCACATGTCACCCACAGGTCACCACTTAACCCCCATGTCCCACCACATGTTTGTCTGGTTAAGTATTTCTTAATTCATTAAGGCCGTAACCTTATAAAGACCTCTCACATTAGACTGACATTTATGGCAGCTGGATTTGCCGGGCGGGTCCGGGCAGTCTTACACCATAAAAGAGTCTAACCTCGTGTCTTCACAACTGTTACGCTTTTAATTTAGGCCTAGGACCTCTCACATTGGGCTGACATTTGTGACTATTGGATTCGCCGGGCGGTTCCAGGCAGGTTTACGTCACAAATGAGTCCAACCTCGTGTCCTAAGCATTGATTATCACTTATAATCTTTTACCCCAATTTGAATTTATTTCCCCTATTCAAATTATCAATTAATTCCTAATTTAACGATGTTCATAATTGAATCAATTATGTCCATCTATTAATGGTATGCAAAATCATACCAATTTTATCACAATTTATCTTATGCCATTAAAGGCAGCTTATTTCAATTTATATTTATCCCTCCTTTAAGGCTATTACATGCCAACTACCCAAAACCCCTTAGGCGTGTTCATATTAGCCCTTTTTCAAGACATAAATTATCATATGTGTTTCAACTACAAATCTCACATAATTAACATATGCCCAAGTTCTAGATTACATATCAGTTTTACCTATGCCCAATTCATACCAAATCTATATATGTTCAGTTCATGCCTGTTTACATGTATGCCAAATTTATATATGCCTAATCTTAGACAATTTACATATATACCAAGTTTCATGCCTTTTTATACATATATCAAGATTCATAGTTTACATGTTTACAAAGCTATGCCCAATTCACATAGATCAATTTTTAGCCAAATATATGTATCAATATTCTTGCCATATTTTACATAGGTCAAGTTTCATACCCAAATCCGATGATTCATGATGTAGTTATCCCAAGCTATAATCTTTTTGTTTCAATACATGCCAATTGCCCAAGTTCATAATACACGTTTATGCCAATTATAAAGTTTACAATCGCTTTCATGCTCAAATTCCCAAATCTACATATGCCTAATTAACATAAGCCCAATCTTTTGATTTAATTTACATAAATCCAATTGGTGTCGAATTCCATGTATATAATATTTATGCAAATTTTATCATTACGAGATTATACCAAACTTTACAGATCTATCCCAAACTTGAAAATTAAATGATAATATACAATTTCATGTTGCCAATTATAAATCATATCCATATAGGCAATAATCCCATATTTCCCCCGTATACATCTCGTATGCGAATCGCGATTTTAGGCCAAGGTCCGAAGTTGACCAAGGTTCATCAAAAGAAAATAAATAGGGGGAGGTAGAAATTTGCATAATAAATAGATCAGAGAGAAAAACAACATCATGATAAGCATAAAGATTAGAACTTGATGATAACATCATTACGAATCAAGAAAACTGCTGAATAAATCACAAACTTGTCATGAGAATAAAGGTAGACAAGTCTCAAAACTAAAGATTCAAAAAGCAACAGGAATAGATCTGAATCGATAAACATACTTAGATTCAATTCCACTTTATTTCATGCCCATATTAAAATTAAATATTTAGATCCGAAAATAACTAGCACTTACAGAGAACGGCTAACGAATTAGGGAGTGAATTTGTCGTAGAAAGTTGCAGTGTCATTGATCTATCCCCTTGAATTTGTTGTAGAAGCATTGATCTTTGATTTGATTTGAGTTTGGACGCTTAAGCTTTAATTTGGAGACGACGGCTATGGCTCAAGAGAGATTCCAACAGCATTTAGGTGTCATATGAATTTGTGTGAGTTAGGCTAGGTATAGGTGTTCTTTTATAGGTGTAGCAATTCATTTCAGCCATCGGATTAACCCTAAAACCCATCCGGACCATCAAAACTCGTCCCGGGCCTCAAAAATGGGTTCTGGGCCACCCCAGGCCGATCAGGTCGACCTGTACAGAGGGGGAGTCAACACTACGGTCGACACAGGGGGGGGCAGGTCGACTTGGGTGTCGACACTACAGTCGACACGGGTAGTCTGCCAGATAGTCTGCTGAAATCTTGTTTTGGCCGTATCTTGGTCATACGGACTCCGATTTTCGAAAACTCGGACTCTATTTCGCGTATTTTTCTGAGAGGAACGCAATGGTGATGTCCATTTTACCTAATTCCTTTTTCTTGTATTAGTTATCCTTATTTTACTATCTTTTCCGTTACATACGCCGTTATCGAACTAATTTTTCTTCTCTTCCATGTATTAATTAATTTTCCTTATGCATCACCATTATTTACCTATCATAAGCATAATTTTCATATATTTTATTTCCTTTTTAATTATATTAAAAAAAATACGGGGTGTTACATAGTCTGAGTATAATATACTTTATCCTAGATCATATGAACCTTTTTTTATTGCTTACATATAGGCTAGTTCCATTTAACCTTTAAAGACATAGTAGAATTTTTAGGCGCCAGCTAGTCACATATAGTCGAAAGTGAGTGCATGTTGAGCTTAGGTATGTCATCCACAGAATAGGCATTAACTAGTTGTTATATAAAAACAGTCTAAAATATTAAGCTATGTTAACTGTTATTTATATTTGGTAGTTCCATATACTAGAAATAAGGACATTTTTAACAAATATGATCCCATGTAAATTGCTCAACATTTTTTTTCAATTATAATAAGTGCAATGCTAACCATACATGTTACAAGCTCAACATTTATAATAAGATTTATTTTGAATTTTGGAATTTTACGTCAACTACACATTTTATTTTTATCTCCTTGTTCTTTGTTTACACTTAGTGTATTTCATTAGAATTTATGTATTAATAGCCTCGTTCATGACAGTTGTCCTTTTAATTTTTATAAACAGAAAATAGCGAAGAAGAGTAAGGCCATGAAAAGGAAAAGTTACATGCAAAACGAAATCGACGGACAGAGGAAGAAACATACAAGAGAAGAGCTGTTTGAAGACAATCAAATAGAAGATGAGCCTAATATTGAACCAGAAAAGAATGCTGAAATACATGAGAACCCACATGCATTAGAAAATAATCAATTTCAAATCGTATTAGAAAAACAATGCTGAAATACAAGACAATCCACAAATAGTTTGTAATGACCCGCATTTGCAGAGGTATAATAATTAATTTATTTAATTATTTAAAAGGTGAATTAAAAGGATTTAATGGTCGTCGAATTAAATAATGGTGAATATTTAATTAAAATAATAAATTAAATAATATATTTAATTCTGAAATAATCAGAATTGGCTGAAATGGCGATATGGTGTGAACCGGATCATTTGTGATATTTAATTCAGCCTGGAATTGAATTTGAATAACGAATATATTTTATAAACGACAGTTTGAACGTAGAGTTGTAATATAATTAAAATCGAGCTTGAAATGGCGCTGCAGTTCGCTATTTGGCAATTTGAACTTCAACTGAGTGTACAGGATTCGTTTTAAGCCGGATTTCTGTGAAACAAGAAACGCGTGGAGCTGGTGGAGTATATCTTTCTAGTGGAAGAGAAAAATCGGGATTTCGTCGTGTAGATTTTGATTTATGTCCAAATCAAATTTCAGAAAAGTCGTTGTGGAATTCCTTTATATTTTATAAAGGAATTATTTATATTTTTAAAAAAGGAATTTCATTATAAATTGAATATCGATTTAATCGGGATTGAAATATCAAGCTAGAAATTCATATAGGAATGTTGTAGAGCTGTATGGTATTCCACTGTGAATATATACGATAATATTAATTTATTAATAATTTATTTAATTATATTTAAATATATTTATATATTTAAATGGGTCAACCAGAGCTTTAAAAATAGCCACTTTTGCAAACGAACTCAGAATTTGACGAAACTAATTTTGTTGGATCCGCAATGTTAAATTATTGCTAGATGTCAAGTTTCGTGATTTTTAGAGTCAGTATGTGGCCGTACGGATTTTTAGAGTGAAAAACAGTCAGTATTTTGACGGTTAAAAATACGTTGTGTGAGCATACGGAGTCGGAATTCGACGAAACCAGTTTCGTTGGGGCCGTAATGTCAAACTGTAACTGCATGTCCAGTTTCGTGATTTTTGGGTATCGTATGTAGTCACAGGAATTTTAGAAGACAAATATAATGAGCGTTGCTAAAAAATGAAGTAAATAATGAATATAAAAATAATAATAAAAATCTCCTATATAAACACTTTAACCATTTCTAAACCTAAAGTTCATTTCTCAGAAGTCAAACAATCCGCCGCTGGATATTTTCCTCCCAAACCTTTTTTCGCAACTTCTAAAAAATCAAAGAAAATCCAAGTAAAATCCTTTAAATCCTAATACATGTATATATGGATTCCACAAGAGGTTCTATTCATCTTGCTCGCGGTTTTGGAGTATTCGAGGTCTGTTCTGAGTTCGACGCAGAAAAAACAGCTGAGCTAGGGTTAAAGGAATCGAAAGGTGGGATCACTTATACTCGTTTTGGTTGTGATTTTTGGGATCAGGAAGGAGTTTAGCACCTTGTTTGTAGATTTTGGGATATTTCGAATTCAAAACTGTCGATGATGGCTGGACAGTATGGTTCGATGCGGTCCACTTTGATTGTGCGAGAGGGATCATGTGGGTATGAGGTGGTAGAGGAATCAAAGGAGAACAGGATGGTGACATTTGTTTGTGGATTTGTGGTTCAAGGAGGAAGAACGTGGGGGATGGAGTTGTGTTGATGTTTGTTATAGGAGATCGATGGTAAATTGTGGAAGAAGGAGGACCGAATAAAAGAAAGAGGGTCTGGGCTTTGAAGTCTTGTGTTTGGTATTGGGCCATAACTAAAGGGTAAAGCCCAAAAAGGGGAATCTATATAAGTTTTTATTTAAATTAAATATGTATGATCTTGTTAATATCACAACTTGATCATATGAAATCAGAATTGGGAACGGGTTGTCGCGTTGGGTTCGTATGGACGGGAGTGTCACAATGACACTGACTGGGAGCGAATCTGAGCTTGTTACAATGTATGGTGAAATAAATTGTTTGATTCAAATCAAACAAACAGTTTATCGTTCTTTAACGATGAACTGCCAATGTGAGTAAAATCTCACTAACTCTGAACAGTTTATAATTTCATATTGTATTTTTAGAACTGTTAGAAATTGTCTGATTGACTGTGTGTTGACTGTTTGATTGAACTGCTAGTCAGTTAGTGAATTCATATATTGATTCTGTTTAACAGAATATATCATATGAAACTGAAAGTGATGTTGATTTTATTGTGTAACATCTGTGGATGCAGGGAAACAGGTTGGAGGAATCCGACAGGATTCCTCAACAGTTATTTTATTGTTTTTCATATATTTTGACATATGATGTGAATTATAACCTGTTGTTGATTGTGTGTGTATGGACGATATTGGACATCGTAATTTGATATGTTAAACACCATAACATACCCGAATGTTGAAAAGGGAATTTCCAAAGTGATACTGAAAATAAAATATTTATAAACGGAATATTTATAAATAAGAGATATTTATAAATAGAAATATTTATAAATAAAAAATATTTATAAATTGGAATATTTATAAATAGGAGATATTTAGAAAGGAAATAATTTCAAACCATTTTCTTTTTGAATGGAAAGGGCTGTGTGACGGTTTGGGGATTTTCCCGATGCTCCCGATACAAAGGAGGTTATGGCGAATTTTTCCGGGAATTTAAGGAGTTAGAATATTTTTAAGATTTAAATTGAAAAGGGAAATAAATAAAAAAATCAAAAGAGTTAAAAGAATATATTTGTGAAAACAAATATAAAGGAAATTATTTGCAAAACAAATAGATTAGGAAAAAGGGAATATTTGTAAAACATTTACAAATAGAAATAAAAAGGAAATATTTGTAGAACATGTACGAATGGATTAAATAAGGATCATTTATTTATAGAAAATAAATAGAAACAATAGGAGATATTTATTTGTTAAAATAAATAGAAACAATAGGAGATATTTATTTGTTAAATAAACAGAAATCAAAGGAGATATTATATTGTTAAAATAAATAACGTATAAAGGAGATGTTTATTTGTTAAAATAAATAGATTACAAAGAAGTATTTATTTGTTAAATAAATAGAATTACAAAGGATAATTTGTTTATAAAATAAATAGAGATGAAAGGGAAAACGTTATATAAAGGAAAACGTTAAAAAAGGGAAATCATTTTTAAAGTGAAGAACCGTTACTAAAAAAATGTAAATCTTTAAAAATGAATAAACGTTGTAAAGAGGAAATCTTTATAAAGCGAAGAAAATTAGTCAATCGAATATGGTATTCGAAAGTTAGTAAATCAAATATGTTATTTGTAACACCCCACACCCGCTACGGTCACTCACTAAGGGAATGCCATAACATCGGTGGAGTATTTTAAGTGAATATAGAACAAAATTTTTTTACAACAAGACAGATATAAGTAATACTTGAGAATTTAAAACATCATTTCATTGCAGCGGAAAGTAAAACATGTTTGGTTACACCAAAACCATAAACAAGAGTCAAGTACATAATATCCATCCTGATAAAACAAAAGTACATAATCCCACTACATAACTTAATAGCCATAATAGAAAAGATAAACTGAGCTTTACATCCACGGTCCAAGCTCCAAAAGATAGATAAAGCAGTCTGATCAAAGCCCACTAGTGCTAGGCCCACTCTGATAACCTGAGGGTTGGGAAAAAGATAAAAACAACGGGGTCAGACATAAGTCTGAGCGAGTCCTATAACTTTAACAATACAATCATTAAAGTAACCAGAGTAAGACATAAGCTTGATATACGGTAACGACTGGGGATAAATGGCTACACTAAGCAGCCAACTAGACTTAGGATGAACTAAGATAACCGTAAAGACGCATCTACCCACCCAAGGATAATTACTACACTGCACCACACCAGTCATTCCCAATTTAAAGGTTGATCCCACTAAGTATACTTAGTAATCTATAATTAGTAGTTTCGTGTACCCCTAGCTGACTACATAGGTGCCGTCTGCCCCTATTTCCACTAGGTGTACCCACTACCCCCCATTCGATCGGCTCCCTAACGTAGATACCCGTGCTGGCCCCACAGTGGGGTGTATCATCCCCCAAAGTGGCAACCTGATAATATCAACGGTGCACGGCTTATACCTACACGATGCAACAACGTCTTACTTACCAGCCCGGGTCCACACACGCATATGAAACCCGTTGGACTTGCGTTGCCACCGCTAACCCGTTTTGGCCTCTTACAGTCAAGCCCAATATGCGTGTCCCGTCCTCGACTTGGGTCGAGCCCACAAAGATACGTTTGGGATATTGGTTGAAATGGGCCCCCACAAGCTACCCACCTAAGCTTGTCATTTCTAGTGAATCCCACTTAACCCTTTAACCATGTCCACTTACATGTTATAAATTTTGGTTAAGTCTTTTAATCATATTTTAATTGCCACTCAAGGGACCCACTAGATTTCCACATGCCACCCAAGGCACTTACTTGATTCCCACATGCCACCCAAGGCACTTACTTAACCCTTTAATCATGTTTAATTACATGTTCCACTTTGGTTAAGTATTCTAATCGTATTTTCTATTGCCACCCAAGGCAACCCACTAGTTTCCTCATGCCACCCAAGGCACCCCCACTAGTTACTACATGCCACCCAAGGCACCCACTTAACCCCTCATGCCCCACTACATGCTAATTTGGTTAAGTGTTTCTTAATTAATTAAGATCGTAACCTTTGTAAAGACCTCTCACATTAGACTGTCTTTTATGGCAGCTGGATATGCCGGTTGGTTCCGGGCAGCCTTACACCATAAAAGAGTCTAACCTCGTGTCTTTACACTTGTCACGTATTTAGTTTATGACTAAGACCTCTCACATTGGGCCAATCATTTGTAGCCGCTGGATTTGCCGGTCGGTTCCGGGCAGTCTTATGCTACAAAAGGGTCCAACCTCGTGTCTTAGTCGATTAATTACACCTAATTAATCACCCCCATAATTTTTATTAATTATCCCTAATTAATTACAAATATTTAAAAATATGGGTAGACCTAACTCAATAGGTAAATTCCCAATTCCATAATATGGGTAGACCTAACTTAATAGGTAAATTCCCAATTATGTCCATCCACTTTATGGTATGTTTAATCATACCAACTTCACACAATTTTATGTGTTCATTAATTTTTACCCCATCGTCCCCACGTAAATACGTTAACATGACATACTTTAAAAGAGGAGATTCATCATACACACAATGGGTTCAACTTAGCATATCATTAGCATTATCATGGGTTTAAAAGGTGTCAACTTGCATATATGACCATAAACCCAACTTGCATAAATAACCAACCCAAACTTGCATGAATCACATATGTCATAAAGATGGTAACTTGCATAAATGTTCATGTCATAGACCTATCATAAAGGTGTCAACTTGCATACAAGTCATAGGTCTAAAAGGGATGAACTTGCACATGTACTTATGTCATACAAAGGGGTAAACTTGCATATGTATGTATGACATACAAAGGTGTAAACTTGCACATGTTACTTGCATATAATCAACCACCAAACTTGCATAACATGTCATATATAGACTTGCATATAATCAAACACCAAACTTGCATAACATGTTACATATGAACTTGCATATAATCAACCACCAAACTTGCATAACATGTTACATATGAACTTGCATATAATCAACCACCAAACTTGCATAACATGTTACATATGAACTTGCATATGTATGTATGACATACAAAGGTAAACTCGCATATGTTATGCATATCACTAATCCAAACAACTTGCATAGATTATGCATATTATAGATCCAAACTCATAGGTTAAACTTGCATGTCATGTCACTTATTTCACACATGATTCTAGCATAAAACCAAGCATTTAACTTGCATAAAACCAAACACTTAGCATGCATAAAACCAAATACTTAGCATGCATAAAACCAAATACTTAGCATGCATAAAACCCACCACTTAACATGCATAAACATAGTGTCATCATGAATAAGTGTTAAACATAGTGATTAGCAAACTAGCATCATAACATATGACCTAAAACCCATTGATCCGCAAGCAAAACCATATGATCTCATCACATCTCATCTACTTAGTTTAGCAATTGGTTATTAAAGTGATAGAAACTCACAAACTCCAAGATTAGCTCCTTAGATAGTTTCTAGAGTTGAAGTAGAGGTGGATTAGTAGTTGATTAGCTTGCAATCCTCTTCTCTAATTAGTGGAGGCTCCTTCTAAGTTGCATTTTGGCGGCATGATGGCATAGATTCTATTTTTAGTATGGATTAGGGTAGTCTTAGGGTGTATTTATAGGATTAGGTTGTGTTTTAGACCCTTAGATTAACCCTAGGTTAGTTTAGGTCCGTCAGATTTCGTCCCAAGCCCTCCAACCCAGCCCAAAACTCAACCAGGTGCACCCAGGCTAGAATCAGCCGACAGGGCAAGTCGACAGCCCTGTCGACTGCCAAGTCGACAGGCATGTTGACAGGCAAGTCGACAGCCCTGTCGACAGCCAAGTCGACTTGGCTGGGCGGGAGTTTTCCCGCCTGGCCCCCATTTCTGCATGTTTCGAAATTCAAATTTCCCGAAAACTTCTTTCCTTAACCGGGTCATACGGACTCCGATTTACAAAATTTCGGACTCTATTTCGCGTATTTTTCCGAGACGAACACAATCACGTAACCCGTTTCCCCTGATTCTCACATCTGAGATTATTAATTCTGTAATTAGTGAATATCAGTGTTAACTGAAATTCGGGGTGTTACATTCTCCCCTCCTTAAAGGATTTCGTCCCCGAAATCTCCAAGTTAAGGAGAATGCATATCCTACCATCCAAACAACCATCTACTCAATCCATCAAACACGGGCATCCATTGTCCTTAAAACAATTTCTACTGATGTATGAGCATATGCAAAAAGTGTGTGTATATGTTCCCTATCTAATGTATGAACATATGCAAACCGTGATAGTGCCATGCATCCAATATGTATGCGAAAGAACCCTATCGACACATACTATATCTACATGAGTGCACAATCATTCACCAAAATGCATCATCCATATGATAACACAACCATTATACATCCATAAATATAGCTACCTACACACAATTATATGCAATATGCAATATGAAGTGATTGAGCCGATCTAGTGTCTAGAGTGTGTGTATATGCATCCACGAGCAACCACTAGCAAACACTTGCATCCACATGCATCCATCAATCATAACATGTCTCAAACACATGTTTCAACCACAGGTTTACCCTATCTAAAGGTCAAAGGCACTAACAAGAGGACATACTAAAGATAAGATAAGTACTAGACAAACGATAAAGGAGAAGTTAAAAGACATACCCTCAAAAAGGAATGGGTATGATGAACGCATTTTCGCTTCCGTCTCCCAAGTAGCGTTGCTCTCATCTTCTCCCCATTGCACTTTGACTAGTTGAACCTCCCTGTTTCTCAACCTCTTAATCTCTGACCCAAGGATGCGTGTAGGAGCTCGTCGAATAGTCGCATCACGCTCTATCTCTACTTCTCTAAGCCAGCTCGGCTCTACCACCTCTGCGGTCTCATGTAAGCACTTCCTCAAATGTGACACATGGAATACATCATGTACACCACTAAGTCTGTCGGGCAACTCCACTCTATAGGCCATCTGTCCAATCCTTTCCTTAATAGGAAACGGTCCAACAAACCTTGGTGCTAACTTCCCAACAGATCCAAAGCGAACCACATTCTGTAACGGAGATACTTTGACAAAGACCATGTCCCCAACATCAAACTCAAGCTCTGTTCTCCTCTTGTCCGCATAAGATTTATGTCTGTCTTGCGCCGCTTTCATCCTTCTTCGAATCAAATCAATCTTTTCCGAAGTCTTCCTAACCATATCGGGCCCAAGCAAGATCTTATCCGTAGATTCCCACCAACATGTAAGTGATCGACAAGGCCTTCCATAAAAAGCTTCGAAAGGAGCCATGCCAATACTAGACTGAAAGCTGTTATTATATGCGAACTCCACCAATGGAAGATGCTCTTCTCATGTACCTCCAAAATCTAAGATACATAGCCTCAAAAGGTCTTCTAAAATGCGATTCACCCTCCCGGTCTGGCCGCCCGTCTGAGGATGATTTGCGGTGCTCAAACACAACTGAGTCCCTACCGCCTCTTTCAAACTCTTCCAAAAACTCGCTAGTGAAGATAGGATCTCGATCACTCACTATGCTGGAAGGTACACCATGCAATCTAACAATCTCTCGAATGTAGATTGAAGCTAGCCATTGAGCAGTCCTCTTACTCTTCACGGGTATAGAATGGGCACTCTTAGTAAGTTTGTCTACCCCAACCCAAATTCCCGTATTACCCTTCCTCGATCTTGGTAATCCATTGACGAAATCCATCGAGACACTATCCCACTTCCATAGCGGAACCTCCAATGGGTGAAGCAACCCACCGGGTTTCTTTTGCTCCGCTTTTACTTATTGGCACACCAAGCATCTAGCGACATACTCGGCCGCGTCTTTCTTCATACCGGCCCAAAAGAAAACTCGCTTCATGTCTTGGTACATCTTGTCCCTACCGGGATGAATGGTCATCTTCGAACGATGTGCATCATCAAGTATAGCCTTCCTCAAACCCTCGTCTTGCGGTACACAAAGTCTACCGTCTCTACGCAACCACCCCTTACCATCTAGGGTGTACCTACTCAAATGGCTGGACGACTCCCCCTCCTCATGAGCTTCTCTACTAACTCAACCAACTGTGGGTCGTCTCGCTGTGCTCCGCCAATCCGCCCCAAAAGAGTAGGCCTAACCTCCAAGGAGGCTAGCAAACCGGGTACAAAGTCAACGGAAGGTCTAAAGTCAAACATAGAAATAAACTCTAAGCTCCATCGTTCAACGAACAATGAACTCAAGGACAACCTTTTTCTACTTAAGGCGTCCGCTACCACGTTACCCTTGCCATGGGTATACGCTATCTCAAACTCATAGGATGCTAAGAATCCCATCCACTTTTGCTGTCCTAAGACTATGCGCTCGAAGAGTCTCCAACACTTCCCTAAGATGTAGGGCATGCTCTTCTCCACTTTTAGAGAAAACCAGGATATTACCCCATCAAAAATCATCACAACTGTCCATCTCTCACGCAGACCACCCTAGTCGAACTCGACATCCCCCAAATGCAAGCCCCAAAGGCCTAAACCAATATCAGACAAACACCCAAGGGATACCTCCTTCGAATTCAGACGACCTACGTGAGATGATACTAGTAAAAACGGCTAAATAATTAAGCCCTTGTCCAACTCTGGATGTCCTCGCCAGTCTCGCTCCAAAACCACTGTTTATCCCATAACTGGCTTTGCTCAACCTATTGAGCACATACGAAAACTTATTTCGCTCCTAGAAAAGACCAAGATGTCATTTACAAAGACCATCACGAACTTATTTAGGTACTCCCTGAACACCCTTCTCATCAAATCAATAAAGTATAAGGGGGCGTTCGTCAAACCAAATGGCATCACCAGCCACTCATAAAAACCATCTAGAGTCCTAAAGGCAGTCTTCTCTATACTATCCTCAGCCACTCTCAACTGACGAAACCCCGTGGCTAAAGCTAAGTCCAACTGCGAAAATACTGAGGCGCCAACTAACTGATCAAAGAGATCATCAATCCTCGGCAATTGGTGTCTATTCTTCTTTGTGAGTTTATTTAGTTCTCTTTAGCCTACACAAAGTCTGAGGGACCCATCCGCCTTCGTGGAAAAAACTACTGGAGCACCCCACTCCGATATACTTCGTCTTATGAACCCCTTCTCAAGCAAATCGCCTACATGCTTATGGAGTTCCCTCCTCTCACGAGGAGCCATGTGGCACACTGGCCAAGATACTGGTTTGGCATTGTCTACCAGATATATTCGGAAGTCAATCTCCCGCTCCGGAGGTAAGCCCTTCACCTCCTCAAACACATCCGAGTATTCCCGGACCACTCTAACAGATCGCAAACTCTCGACCGACGTGTCAAGCGATTCTAGATAACTTAGCATAACAGATTCCATGGGATTACAAGAGATCTCGAGAGTGTTACCCAAGCGGGTCATAAGCCTAACAACTCTCCCTTCAAAATCAAGAACGACACCACTAATGGATAACCAGTCCATGCCCAAAACTAACCCATAGCCCGTGAAGCCCAAAAAGCATCACATCTAAACTCAACGCTAAGTATAGAAACTTTCAAACCCAAACACATCATGGAGCCCCAATTGGGTTTGAAACAACTAAGGGATCATATACTAAACTGGTGTCTAAGTGCAGTGACTCAACTAACAATGATGAGATAAACGAACTCGATGCGTCAGAATCAAATAAAGTTCGAACCGGATAATAAAGAAATCCAAATTCCAACCTAGACGGTCCTATCCCCATCTGGTACACTAGCCGTGAGGGAATACAACTACCCTCCAGGAGATTCCGTACCTTGCCCTTGCCTCTTTGGACAATCCTAATAAGGTGCCCTATTCCTCCCAAAAGGATAACTACTAGCCCTCTCCTTCCCATTCTCCACTCGTAACCTCCCATCAAAATGAGGTTTCGCTCTTCATTAACCAAACAACTATTTGAGCCTTCCTCCCATCGTCTATCCAATAGGTACCTACAAGTCCTCCTCCTTCTTGAACCAACTTCTAGTCCGACTAATGTCTAAGTCCCTTGAAGTGGTTTTCCATTCTTATCTATCTTAGAAAGATCATCTATACGCGGAGGGGAAACTCAAAACGAGAGAGGAAGAGATTCAAAACGGAGAATTTGAAAGATATAGATATGGCTATTGGGGATTATGCTTTTCTTTCAAAAACTTTTCTCTTAAAAGACATGTTTTTGAAAATACTCCTTTCAAAAATATTCTTAGAAAATAGTTTTTCTAAAAAATTTATCTGTTCTGGTAACCTTAAGCTCTGATACCACGTGTAACACCCCACACCCGCTACGGTCACTCACTAAGGGAATGCCATAACATCGGTGGAGTATTTTAAGTGAATATAGAACAGAAAAAAATTACAACAAGACAGATATAAGTAATACTTGAGAATTTAAAACATCATTTCATTGCAGCGGAAAGTAAAACATGTTTGGTTACACCAAAACCATAAACAAGAGTCAAGTACATAATATCCATCCTGATAAAACAAAAGTACATAATCCCACTACATAACTTAATAGCCATAATAGAAAAGATAAACTGAGCTTTACATCCACGGTCCAAGCTCCAAAAGATAGATAAAGCAGTCTGATCAAAGCCCACTAGTGCTAGGCCCACTCTGATAACCTGAGGGTTGGGAAAAAGATAAAAACAACGGGGTCAGACATAAGTCTGAGCGAGTCCTATAACTTTAACAATACAATCATTAAAGTAACCAGAGTAAGACATAAGCTTGATATACGGTAACGACTGGGGATAAATGGCTACACTAAGCAGCCAACTAGACTTAGGATGAACTAAGATAACCGTAAAGACGCATCTACCCACCCAAGGATAATTACTACACTGCACCACACCAGTCATTCCCAATTTAAAGGTTGATCCCACTAAGTATACTTAGTAATCTATAATTAGTAGTTTCGTGTACCCCTAGCTGACTACATAGGTGCCGTCTGCCCCTATTTCCACTAGGTGTACCCACTACCCCCCATTCGATCGGCTCCCTAACGTAGATACCCGTGCTGGCCCCACAGTGGGGTGTATCATCCCCCAAAGTGGCAACCTGATAATATCAACGGTGCACGGCTTATACCTACACGATGCAACAACGTCTTACTTACCAGCCCGGGTCCACACACGCATATGAAACCCGTTGGACTTGCGTTGCCACCGCTAACCCGTTTTGGCCTCTTACAGTCAAGCCCAATATGCGTGTCCCGTCCTCGACTTGGGTAGAGCCCACAAAGATACGTTTGGGATATTGGTTGAAATGGGCCCCCACAAGCTACCCACCTAAGCTTGTCATTTCTAGTGAATCCCACTTAACCCTTTAACCATGTCCACTTACATGTTATAAATTTTGGTTAAGTCTTTTAATCATATTTTAATTGCCACTCAAGGGATCCACTAGATTTCCACATGCCACCCAAGGCACTTACTTGATTCCCACATGCCACCCAAGGCACTTACTTAACCCTTTAATCATGTTTAATTACATGTTCCACTTTGGTTAAGTATTCTAATCGTATTTTCTATTGCCACCCAAGGCAACCCACTAGTTTCCTCATGCCACCCAAGGCACCCCCACTAGTTACTACATGCCACCCAAGGCACCCACTTAACCCCTCATGCCCCACTACATGCTAATTTGGTTAAGTGTTTCTTAATTAATTAAGATCGTAACCTTTGTAAAGACCTCTCACATTAGACTGTCTTTTATGGCAGCTGGATATGTCGGTTGGTTCCGGGCAGCCTTACACCATAACAAAGTCTAACCTCGTGTCTTTACACTTGTCACGTATTTAGTTTATGACTAAGACCTCTCACATTGGGCCAATCATTTGTAGCCGTTGGATTTGCCGGTCGGTTCCGGGCAGTCTTATGCTACAAAAGGGTCCAACCTCGTGTCTTAGTCGATTAATTACACCTAATTAATCACCCCCATAATTTTTATTAATTATCCCTAATTAATTACAAATATTTAAAAATATGGGTAGACCTAACTCAATAGGTAAATTCCCAATTCCATAATATGGGTAGACCTAACTTAATAGGTAAATTCCCAATTATGTCCATCCACTTTATGGTATGTTTAATCATACCAACTTCACACAATTTTATGTGTTCATTAATTTTTACCCCATCGTCCCCACGTAAATACGTTAACATGACATACTTTAAAAGAGGAGATTCATCATACACACAATGGGTTCAACTTAGCATATCATTAGCATTATCATGGGTTTAAAAGGTGTCAACTTGCATATATGACCATAAACCCAACTTGCATAAATAACCAACCCAAACTTGCTTGAATCACATATGTCATAAAGATGGTAACTTGCATAAATGTTCATGTCATAGACCTATCATAAAGGTGTCAACTTGCATACATGTCATAGGTCTAAAAGGGATGAACTTGCACATGTACTTATGTCATACAAAGGGGTAAACTTGCATATGTATGTATGACATACAAAGGTGTAAACTTGCACATGTTACTTGCATATAATCAACCACCAAACTTGCATAACATGTCATATATAGACTTGCATATAATCAAACACCAAACTTGCATAACATGTTACATATGAACTTGCATATAATCAACCACCAAACTTGCATAACATGTTACATATGAACTTGCATATAATCAACCACCAAACTTGCATAACATGTTACATATGAACTTGCATATGTATGTATGACATACAAAGGTAAACTCGCATATGTTATGCATATCACTAATCCAAACAACTTGCATAGATTATGCATATTATAGATCCAAACTCATAGGTTAAACTTGCATGTCATGTCACTTATTTCACACATGATTCTAGCATAAAACCAAGCATTTAACTTGCATAAAACCAAACACTTAGCATGCATAAAACCAAATACTTAGCATGCATAAAACCAAATACTTAGCATGCATAAAACCCACCACTTAACATGCATAAACATAGTGTCATCATGAATAAGTGTTAAACATAGTGATTAGCAAACTAGCATCATAACATATGACCTAAAACCCATTGATCCGCAAGCAAAACCATATGATCTCATCACATCTCATCTACTTAGTTTAGAAATTGGTTATTAAAGTGATAGAAACTCACAAACTCCAAGATTAGCTCCTTAGATAGTTGCTAGAGTTGAAGTAGAGGTGGATTAGTAGTTGATTAGCTTGCAATCCTCTTCTCTAATTAGTGGAGGCTCCTTCTAAGTTGCATTTTGGCGGCATGATGGCATAGATTCTATTTTTAGTATGGATTAGGGTAGTCTTAGGGTGTATTTATAGGATTAGGTTGTGTTTTAGACCCTTAGATTAACCCTAGGTTAGTTTAGGTCCGTCAGATTTCGTCCCAAGCCCTCCAACCCAGCCCAAAACTCAACCAGGTGCACCCAGGCCAGAATCAGCCGACAGGGCAAGTCGACAGCCCTGTCGACTGCCAAGTCGACAGGCATGTCGACAGGCAAGTCGACAGCCCTGTCGACAGCCAAGTCGACTTGGCTGGGCGGGAGTTTTCCCGCCTGGCCCCCATTTCTGCATGTTTCGAAATTCAAATTTCCCGAAAACTTCTTTGGGCCTTAACCGGGTCATACGGACTCCGATTTACAAAATTTCAGACTCTATTTCGCGTATTTTTCCGAGACGAACACAATGACGTAACCCGTTTCCCCTGATTCTCACATCTGAGATTATTAATTCTGTAATTAGTGAATATCAGTGTTAACTGAAATTCGGGGTGTTACATTATTCGAAAGGGGTTAATGGAGTCGAGTTAGTTGAATAAAGTTAATCGAATATTAGTTATTCGAATAAGGGTTAACCAGTTAGAGTGATTCGAATTAGTTAATCGAATAAGAGTTAAACACACAGAGTTATTCGAATAGAGTTAAATAAATAAGAGTTATTCGAATTAGTTATTCGAATAGAGTTAAAAAAATAAGAGTTATTGAATGAGAAAATCAAAAGGAGTTATCGAATTTAGTTATTCAAAGAAGTGGATCGAATCAGAGATATTCGAAGTGAGATAATCGAATCAGAGATTTTCGAAGTGAGATAATCGAATCAGAGATATTCGAAGTGAGATTATCGAATTTAGTTATTCGAAGTGAATTATCGAATATAGTGTATTCGAAAGGAATTATCGATTTATTTGTTAAATCGAAGGAGTTATCGATTATTAGTTTAATCGAAGTGAGTTATCGAATATAGTTTATTCGAAGGAGTTATCGAATTTAGTTACTCGATGGAGTTAGTCGATTAGAGTTAAATCGATTGAGTTAATCGAATATAATTTATTCGAATAGAATTAAAGGGAGTTATCAAATATTAGTTATTCGAATCGAGTTAGATGAGTTAATCGAATTTAGTTTATTCAAATAGAATTTAAAATAGTTAATCGATTAAGGTTAAATAAATAGAGTTAATCGAATTTAGTTTATTCGAAGAAAGGTTAATCGAATCTAGTTATTCGTAAGAGAGATTATCAAATATAGTTATTCGAAGGGAGGAGTTATCGAATAGAGATTTATTCGAACGAGAGACGTAAGGAAGTGTTAAAGAGTTAAAAGGTGAACTTAACCTATTTTCGAGATTTGAAATGTTGTTCAGTTAAGGTTTGAGAGGTAGCTATACCCCAACTTGATTGACTGCGTTTTTAATTTAGAAATGGTTAAGGTTCGAGAGTAAAAGTGGTTAAGTGAATTTAGTAAATAAGTATAGTGGTTCGAGTTGTCGTCGCGATATTGATTTAAACATCTGTTTAAATCCAAGTAAAGAAGATTTGGAAATGTTTTCCAAATAGAATCAGAAACGAAATCAAATATTGAAATAGGGAAATATGAATATACATATATATAGATATATATATGATTGATGATTGATTGATAGAATTTCCATCTGGAAATATTATCGTTGTTTGCATACGTGTTTTTCTTCGATAGTTAACTCATCGACTATCGAAGTTTTTGACCAATTTAACGTTGTTAATATGGAGAGATCGGTTGGATTATTATCCAAAGAACCACTCTGTATTGGCATAAGCGTTGCGAATCGTATATGCCAAAGATAATTGAAGACGGAGTAAAGTGCAAGGGCTATTGTATAAGTCCTAGATAACAGTGCCTAAGATGGATGTACTGAATAGTGCCTTCGGTTCATCCTGTTCCTGGATGACTTGTATGGATGGATGTCTGACAGAGTATTTCCAGACGATCACGTATATTGATTTCTCCAACCATACCAAGAGTGGAAGCGGAGAAGGAAACTTCTTTTAGCTAACACATAATGTATTGTTGAGGACGTCAATCGATGATTTGATGGATTTGATGATGTGACATTCAAAGTGAATCTGGTGTGATGATAAAGCGTAACTTCTAGCCTCATCATCCGGTAAATGACAGAAATCGGGCAGGCAGCATGGCTAAGTCGGTCGCACCGAAGTAGGGTGTATAATCACCTATCTAGAGAATATTCATTTGCTTCTTTAATCTATCAATGCTGTCTCATATATATACGGGAAACGGTTGCTGATCCCAACCGTTGGTGATATACATTCGATACACTCAAGCAAAATGAGTGGTCGGTCATGTGTGGCTGAGTTGCAAGATGTTCTTGTTGAACTCCAGTGTATCGTTCCTAGATTACACTAATCAGAAGGTGGTTCCATACCTTGTCATAGTTGGAAACCCATTACCCAATATGTGCTTGCGGTTTTGATTGTATACTATATATGTAGAACGTGAGATGAAAGCTTTTCTGCTAGATGATTAATATATTGTGGTTTGATAGACATTATGATAATATCAAAGGTTTTGATATAAAGATATTTTGTATTCTCATAAGGGAAAAACCCGTTCCGTTATGCGGTGTGGTCTTATGAGATATCGTTTACTTGTTCAAACCATTTTAAATTGGTTACTCATACCAGTCCATGTTGCGTGCTTAGTCATGTGTCGCATGATAGGGGGTTCTCGCTTTTCGTTAGGTGGCGAACGGGAGACTCTTACTCCTACATGTCCCTTTGGTAGGGTTGGTTGTGAAGTCGAAAGGCTGGCCGTAAAATATGGTATTGGGGTACCAGTGTAAGCCACAGTGGGTTTTACCTGCTGCTTTGGAGGATGGGGAGAGGATGGTTGCAAAGCCTACTTAACTCAAAATCCGGGTCGTTACAGTTAGTATCAGAGCTTAAGTTAAGAATTACCTTGGCTCTGTGGCGTGACTCGGTAGAGATAGGGTTAGTAACACCCTATATTGAGTTTGAGTGTATATATACGAGTGCGTATTTGTAATTTGATATAAAGTGGTTTTATATTGTGGAGATTCACTGGCTGAGTTGTTTATGGATTCTGGTCGATCAGTTTGATCCACTGTATCGGTAAGAGTTACTAAACACTTGAATACGATGGGTTGTCACGATATGTTTTGAAAAGAGGGTAAAATAAAATAAGTTTACCCAAGGTATATCTTGATATAGAAAAGATATATATATCAAAATTATAATATAGTAGATATATTGGTAGACATTATAATCGAACAAGAATATAAAAATGTGAAATGGTTATGTAAATAACCAATCAGAATTCAGATAAGTATGATAAATTGAATTAAATCTGAAATTTAAATCAGAATTGAAATTGAAACCCTGGAAATTTGGAATAGAGTTTGTAAATAGACTTGGATTAAATATATGTAAATTTTAAGATCCTGGGTGATTTTAAATTGTTTACAAACCGTGTGAATTATATTTTGAAATTGATTTCAAAGTGGAAAATGTTTGAGTATGAGTTTTGAAAAGTGATATAGTATTGAACTCACTTCGATAGCTGGAAAATAGATTCCGATGATGATCTAGACATCATCGGTGTTCATTTTCGAGTTTGTAAGTGACGGATTACTACCAAGGATTTTGTTTTTGAAAATGTTTTGCGAAAACAAGTTGTTTTGAATCCTGAAAAGGGAAGTTTGATTTTCGATATGGTAAACTGTTTAAAATCCCCAGGGAAATATTGTGAATTAAAACCAAATTGAGTTAAAATTTGTGAAAGCAAATTGGAATTAAAAATAAAGCCAGATAGGTGGTAACTGAATTGGATTAGAATGATATCAAGTAGGTTGGATTGATAAGAATTTGAAATCTAGGATAATACTTGAATTTGAAATGAGGTTTGGCTCGGATAAAACCAAACGAATGAGTTGAAAATGGAATTTGGCTTAGAAAAGCGAATGATTGTATTGAGATAAAAGTGATTAGAGTTAGACCGGAAGGACATTGGTATATGCTGAACTGACAGCAGATGAAAGGATATAATGATATGCCCAACAAAAGGTACAAGTTTATATTTCATATGGTATGAGATTTTGATGAGCCGAATTGGCAAGCCGCTTGGCTATTTGATTTTCTTTTGGGTTGGAGATGGCCCAGAGAGGCGAGTTGGAGTTTGACCGATTGACCAGTACAAAGGAGGTGCTGACGAAATTTTTTGAAGAGTTAAGGCGTTAGAAATTTTTCAGGATTTTTGAAAATTTTCGATAATAAGAATGAATAAATAATTTAATTAAAATTAAATTGGTTCAGTTGAAACTGAAGTAAAGAAGTGAACAAATAAGTCATAACCAGTTAATAGGGTCGTTCTCTACCTTAGCAATTTCGAGGACGAAATTATTTTAAGTGGGGAAGAATGTAATGACCCGCATTTGCAGAGGTATAATAATTAATTTATTTAATTATTTAAAAGGTGAATTAAAAGGATTTAATGGTCGTGGAATTAAATAATGGTGAATATTTAATTAAAATAATAAATTAAATAATATATTTAATTCTGAAATAATCATAATTGGCTGAAATGGCGATATGGTGTGAACCGGATCATTTGTGATATTTAATTCAGCCTGGAATTGAATTTGAATAACGAATATATTTTATAAACGATAGTTTGAACGTAGAGTTATAATATAATTAAAATCGAGCTTGAAATGGCGCTGCAGTTCGCTATTTCGCAATTTGAACTTCAACTGAGTGTACAGGATTCGTTTTAAGCCGGATTTCTGTGAAACAAGAAACGTGTGGAGCTGGTGGAGTATATCTTTCTAGTGGAAGAGAAAAATCGGGATTTCGTCGTGTAGATTTTGATTTACGTCCAAATCAAATTTCAGAAAAGTCGCTGTGGAATTCCTTTATATTTTATAAAGGAATTATTTATATTTTTAAAAAAGGAATTTCATTATAAATTGAATATCGACTTAATCGGGATTGAAATATCAAGCTAGAAATTCATATAGGAATGTTGTAGAGCTGTATGGTATTCCACTGTGAATATATACGATAATATTAATTTATTAATATTTTATTTAATTATATTTAAATATATTTATATATTTAAATGGGTCAACCAAAGCTTTAAAAATAGCCACTTTTGCAAACGACCTCATAATTTGACGAAACTAATTTTGTTGGATCCGCAATGTTAAATTATTGCTAGATGTCAAGTTTCGTGATTTTTAGAGTCAGTTTGTGGCCGTACGGATTTTTAGAGTGAAAAACAGTCAGTATTTTGACAGTTAAAAATACGCTGTGTGAGCATACGGAGTCGGAATTCGATGAAACCAGTTTCGTTGGGACCGTAATGTCAAACTGTAGCTGCATGTCCAGTTTTGTGATTTTTGGGTATCGTATGTGGTCACAGGAATTTTAGAGGACAAATATGATGAGCGTTGCTTAAAAATGAAGTAAATAATGAATATAAAAATAATAATAAAAATCTCCTATATAAACACTTTAACCATTTCTAAACCTAAAGTTCATTTCTCAGAAGTCAAACAATCCGCCGCTGGATATTTTCCTCCCAAACCTTTTTTCGCAACTTCTAAAAAATCAAAGAAAATCCAAGTAAAATCCTTTAAATCCTAATACATGTATATATGGATTCCACAAAAGGTTCTATTCATCTTGCTCGCGGTTTTGGAGTATTCGAGGTCTGTTCTGAGTTCGACGCGGAAAAAACAGCTGAGCTAGGGTTAAAGAAATCGAAAGGTGGGATCACTTATACTCGTTTTGGTTGTGATTTTTGGGATCAGGAAGGAGTTTAGCACCTTGTTTGTAGATTTTGGGATATTTCGAATTCAAAACTGTCGATAATGGCTGGACAGTATGGTTCGACGCGGTCCACTTTGATTGTGCGAGAGGGATCTTGTAGGTATGAGGTGCTAGAGGAATCAAAGGAGAACAGGATGGTGACATTTGTTTGTGGATTTGTGGTTCAAGGAGGAAGAACGTGGGGGATGGAGTTGTGTTGATGTTTGTTACAGGAGATCGATGGTAAATTGTGGAAGAAGGAGGACCGAATAAAAGAAAGAGGGTCTGGGCTTTGAAGTCTTGGGTTTGGTATTGGGCCATAACTAAAGGGTAAAGCCCAAAAAGGGGAATCTATATAAGTTTTTATTTAAATTAAATATGTATGATCTTGTAAATATCTTAACTTGATCATATGAAATCAGAATTGGGAACGGGTTGTCGCGTTGGGTTCGTATGGACGGGAGTGTCACAATGACAATGACTGGAAGCGAATCTGAGCTTATTACAATGTATGGCGAAATAAATTGTTTGATTCAAATCAAACAAACATTTTATCGTTCTTTCACGATGAACTTCCAATGTGAGTAAAATCTCACTAACTCTGAACAGTTTATAATTTCATATTGTATTTTTAGAACTGTTAGAAATTGTCTGATTAACTGTGTGTTGACTGTTTGATTGAACTGCTAGTCAGTTAGTGAATTTCTATATTGATTCTGTTTAACAGAATATATCATATGAAACTGAAAGTGATGTTGATTTTATTGTGTAACATATGTGGATGCAGGGAAACAGGTTGGAGGAATCCGAAAGGATTCCTCAACAGTTATTTTATTGTTTTTCATATATTTTGACATATGATGTGAATTATAACCTGTTGTTGATTGTGAGTGTATGGACGATATTGGACATCGTAATTTGATATGTTAAACACCATAACATACCAGAATGTTGAAAAGGGAATTTTCAAAGTGATATTGAAAATAAAATATTTATAAATGGAATATTTATAAATAAGAGATATTTATAAATAGAAATATTTATAAATAAGAAATATTTATAAATTGGAATATTTATAAATAGGAGATATTTAGAAAGGAAATAATTTCAAACCATTTTCTTTTTGAATGGAAAGGGCTGGGTGACGGTTTGGGGATTTTCCCGATGCTCCCGATACAAAGGAGGTTATGGTGAATTTTTCCGGGAATTTAAGGAGTTAGAATATTTTTAAGATTTAAATTGAAAAGGGAAATAAATAAAAAAATCAAAAGAGTTAAAATAATATATTTGTGAAAACAAATATAAAGGAAATTATTTGCAAAACAAATAGATTAGGAAAAAGGGAATATTTGTAAAACATTTACAAATAGAAATAAAAAGGAAATATTTGTAGAACATGTACAAATGGATTAAATAAGGATCATTTATTTATAGAAAATAAATAAATAGAAACAATAGGAGATATTTATTTGTTAAAATAAATAGAAACAATAGGAGATATTTATTTGTTAAATAAATAGAAATCAAAGGAGATATTATATTGTTAAAATAAATAACGTATAAAGGAGATGTTTATTTGTTAAAATAAATAGATTACAAAGAAGTATTTATTTGTTAAATAAATAGAATTACAAAGGAGAATTTGTTTATAAAATAAATAGAGATGAAAGGGAAAACGTTATATAATGGAAAACGTTAAAAAAGGGAAATCATTTTTAAAGTGAAGAACCGTTACTAAAAAAATGTAAATCTTTAAAAATGAATAAACGTTGTAAAGAGGAAATCTTTATAAAGCGAATAAAATTAGTCAATCGAATATGGTATTCGAAAGTTAGTAAATCGAATATGTTATTCGAAAGGGGTTAGTGGAGTCGAGTTAGTTGAATAAAGTTAATCGAATATTAGTTATTCGAATAAGGGTTAACCAGTTAGAGTGATTCGAATTAGTTATTCGAATAAGAGTTAAACACACAGAGTTATTCGAATAGAGTTAAATATATAAGAGTTATTCGAATTAGTTATTCGAATAGAGTTAAAAAAATAAGAGTTATTGAATGAGCAAATCAAAAGGAGTTATCGAATTTAGTTATTCAAAGAAGTGGATCGAATCAGAGATATTCGAAGTGAGATAATCGAAACAGAGATATTCGAAGTGAGATAATCGAATCAGAGATATTCGAAGTGAGATTATCAAATTTAGTTATTCGAAATGAATTATCGACTATAGTGTATTCGAAAGGAATTATCAATTTATTTGTTAAATCGAAGGAGTTATCGATTATTAGTTTAATCGAAGTGAGTTATCGAATATAGTTTGTTCGAAGGAGTTATCGAATTTAGTTACTCGATGGAGTTAGTCGATTAGAGTTAAATCGAATGAGTTAATCGAATATAATTTATTCGAATAGAATTAAAGGGAGTTATCGAATATTAGTTATTCGAATCGAGTTAGATGAGTTAATCGAATTTAGTTTATTCAAATAGAATTTAAAAGAGTTAATCGATTAAGGTTAAATAAATAGAGTTAATTGAATTTAGTTTATTCAAAGAAAGGTTAATCGAATCTAGTTATTCGTAAGAGAGATTATCAAATATAGTTATTCGAAGGGAGGAGTTATCGAATAGAGATTTATTCGAATGAGAGACGTAAGGAAGTGTTAAAGAGTTAAAAGGTGAACTTAACCTACTTTCAAGATTTGAAATGTTGTTCAGTTAAGGTCTGAGAGGTAGCTATACCCCAACTTGATTGACTGCGTTTTTAATTTAGAAATGGTTAAGGTTCGAGAGTAAAAGTGGTTAAGTGAATTTAGTAAATAAGTATAGTGGTTCGAGTTGTCGTCGCGATATTGATTTAAACATCTGTTTAAATCCAAGTAAAGAAGATTTGGAAATGTTTTCCAAATAGAATCAGAAACGAAATCAAATATTGAAATAAGGAAATATGAATATACATATATATATATGATTGATGATTGATTGATAGAATTTCCATCTGGAAATAATATCGTTGTTTGCACACGTGTTTTTCTTCGATAGTTAACTCATCGACTATCGAAGTTTTTGACCAATTTAACGTTGTTAATATGGAGAGTTCGGTTGGATTATTATCCAAAGAACCACTCTGTATTGGCATAAGCGTTGCGAATCATATATGCCAAAGATAATTGAAGACGGAGTAAAGTGCAAGGGCTATTGTATAAGTCCTAGATAACAGTGCCTAAGATGGATGTACTGAATAGTGCCTTCGGTTCATCCTGTTCCTGGATGACTTGTATGGACGGATGTCTGACAGAGTATTTCCAGATGATCACGTATATTGATTTCTCCAACCGTACCAAGAGTGGAAGCGGAGAAGGAAACTTCTTTTAGCTAACACATAATGTATTGTTGAGGACGTCAATCGATGATTTGATGGATTTGATGATGTGACATTCAAAGTGAATCTGGTGTGATGATAAAGCGTAACTTCTAGCCTCATCATCCGGTAAATGACAGAAATCGGGCAGGCAACATGGCTAAGTCGGTCGCACCGAAGTAGGGTGTATAATCACCTATCTGGAGAATATTCATTTGATTCTTTAATCTATCAATGCTGCCTCATATATATACGGGAAACGGTTGCTGATCCCAACCGTTGGTGATATACATTCGATACACTCAAGCAAAATGAGTGGTCGGTCATGTGTGGCTAAGTTGCAAGATGTTCTTGTTGAACTCCAGTGTATCATTCCTAGAGTACACTGATCGGAAGGTGGTTCCATACCTTGTCATAGTTGGAAACCCATTACCCAATTCGTGCTTGCGGTTTTGATTGTATACTATATATGTAGAACGTGAGATGAAAGCGTTTCTGCTAGATGATTAATATATTGTGGTTTGATAGACATTATGAAAATATCAAAGGTTTTGATATAAAGATATTTTGTATTCTCATAAGGGAAAAACCCGTTCCGTTATGCGGCGTGGTCTTATGAGATATCGTTTGCTTGTTCAAACCGTTTTAAATTGGTTACTCATACCAGTCCCATGACTGACCCGGAGTTTATTTTATTTTGTTTTCCCTAAACTCTTGGGTGCCCAATTTTGTACGGGCAGTCAAGTAGTCGGGTTTTACAGATACTTGAAGAGCTGGAGCAGGAGGCTTCAGGATCATATAGCTATAGTTTATTTCCGCTATGTTGTAAGTGTTGTACTTTGAAAATGATGTATATTTAAGTACAGATTTATATTTCAAAGTTATGTTATATCTATTATATGTTATTCGTTCCGCTGTGAGGTTCGTGTTACTCTGATGTTGTGTTCTTCTTCTTCTTCTATTCTAAGTTTCTATCTTATCTATCCTCACCCTCTAATTTCTTTCATTAATTACCGGGAATTTTCGATGTTTTGGTTATCGACATCGAGTTTATGTCGATAACCAAAGTCGCCGAAAATCCGGTTCGTTACATAGTTAATGACGTAGTTCAGGCGGAAGGAAAACCGAGAAGAAAGCCTAAAGGGCCAACCAAAGGTAAAATAATTCCATTCATGTCTTTGGATCAAATAGAAGTTGAATTTAGTAGTATAGGCGAACCAATAGGACCGGGGTCAGTAAAATCATCTTCTTATTTAGGACCACTTGTATGGGAAATTGTTCCGGTTACACTAAGTGGATGGAAGCAACTTAGTACCGAGTTGAAAGATGTTTTATGGGAAAGCATCCAGGTCACACTCTTTTTTGCTTTAAGATTAATTCTTATATTTATTGCTTTAGGATTAATTCTTATTTTTTAATCTTAGTTTTGACTGAGCAAGAGCACATCCTGTTCATTAAATCAAGTTGATACATTTAGGGCATTGTTGAGGGGACTATAGAAATACAATTATACTTCAACTTATTCATGTCTGAAGTCTTATTAATACCGTCTTTTATAGTTAGTAGCTAAATTAATTCATTAATTTCATTTGAAGGTTTGTTAAGGTCAGTAGTTAAAAATACATAGACAAGGTTATTTGAGACAAATTTGCAACTCTAATTGTTATGCTTGCGATTTGAAGATGGTAAAACAGGGAACTAAAACAGTGTGCAGAAAAATGGCCGGTATGGTTAGTAACAGTGCCAAATAGGGTGGGAGAGCGAAGAAACAGTTAGTGTTATGTTGATGGTAGAGGCTTGTAGTGAAATTTTTTAATAAAATCCAATAGGTTGTACATTGGAATGGAACAGCTGACTCACTCGAATGATAATTCCTTTTGATTGTATTCTCTTCAGCTGTACTTTATCTATGGAATGGGAAACAGATTTGGTGCCAGGGTCATCAATATGTTTTTATAAAGTAATGAGAGTACTGGTAATCCATGAGAATATAGCGAGAACTGAATCAATAAAACCAAAATGTACCTAAGTTACTTTTTTCTTCCCTTTTATATCAACTTCACAATGGAAAGCTTGGTTGTGCGGTGGGCAATGACTTCGTTTTCATGTTTCAGTAAATTCTTTCTATTCATTGTCTTCTCATTACCAGCTTCTTATTTTAATGTATTTCTTGCATCTGGGTGTGTATTCAAATAAATTTTTATACCAGTACTGTTTTTATTACCCCACACCCAACCTGCACATGCTTACGTTCACTATTTTATTATTCGTAGTTAGATATCCAGTTGAAATATTTAAACGTAACCTTTTGTTTCGATTGCTTTGACATTATGAAATGGTTCATTACCCTATGAGTGCCTAAAGATAATTGTAGTACATGTTTGCTTATGGCTTCAAGGTTCGCTTAAAAAGTCTCAAAGTTTAACCACACTCAATCGAATGCATATGAGCAGGGACGGAACTAAGGTAGGCTAAGTAGGGGCCATGCCCCCCCCCTTAATTTTAAAATATCTGCACTTTTTTTTTACCCTGTTAATACAAAAGTGACCATTTTAAAGGCATTTTTATTAGTATTTACCCAATATTTTTGTCTAAAACTTGATAATATAAGAAATTATAGGTTGAAATTAAGATAAATTCTGGGGTAAACTGGTATAAAAAAAAAATTTGGCCCCCCCTTCGAATCGGCCCCCGCTGAGCCAATTCCTGGTTCCGTCCCTGCATATGAGAATGTTCTCATATGGATTATAAGTTAGGTAAGCAATTGCTTTTTAACTCTAGCTAACGTATAGGTCCCATAAGAGAATGTTCTCATATGGTCATGCTCAAAACATAAACAAGAATTGTTTGTTTTATTTAAATTTAAAGGGTTACAGAAATCGAACTGCTTCTACAAAAAAAGCCATTCATTGACTACAGAGCATCAGGAAGCCTGGTACTACTTATATTTGGTGTAGTCCAAGTGTTGCTATCTCACCTTCTAATCTCAAAGATATTTAACCCGTGTAATTATGACATACATGAAAAATACAGTTCATTATTCCTACACCCTTCATTAATTTTCTACTGCTATATATAAACCAGACAAAAGATACCTTCCCCCTAAATGTTCATCTTTAAGTATAACTGTACTTGTGATGTTGATTATTTCGTTGTTTAGTATTGTTTAATTGGTTCGCGAAGTGAATTTTTTTATTTATTGCTTACCTCAAACATTTTACGCCGAATTTTGATTGTCGCATGCAAGGTTTAAATTGGATTTATATTGGCACAAAACACTAGTTTTTCAACAAATGGGTGGTATTTGGCGGGCATCAAACTGTAGATTAGTTCGATAGGTGTTACAAGAAAAGTCCATGGAGGAAAGACTTCAGGTAAAACCATCTAACATTAGATGTATGAATGAGTGGAAGAAATTTATCAAGTTGAAAACTAGTTCGGAATTCAAGGTATGAGAAATTTTATTATATACTAGTTTTTCAACTCCATATGATATTTTTCTTATTGCTTCACTACCTGTCAAACAAGTTTTAGTAGTAAGAAGTAAACAAGAAACTCTTATTTTCACAGTATTATAAGAGTGCTAGTATAATAAGACAAATTAAAAAGAGTAATCAACATGTATGTGAATCTGTAATGGCTAAGTTGAATATCATTACAGTGCTACCATGATGCGCTTTGTATATAAACTTTGGTATTAGCTCATGAGTGTATTTTAATTTTCTTTATCTGTAATGACTAAGTTGAATATCATACTACCATACGATTCTTATTTTAGGCTGTGAGCGAGAATAACAGAGCTATTAGACGGAGGCAGCTGCACACATGTCCAGTCGTGAAGGAATGGCACGACTAGCTGAAGATTTGGTAACAAAATTGTAGTTATAATTTACTGCAATATTTATGAAACTTTTGAGTTAATTGCTTTTGTTATTTGGTGTTTTTTGAATGTAGAAAAGCGAAAGTAGCGACCGCTCTGCCATCTCTAGAAATGTAGTCTGGATCAAATCTCGCACTAAGAAAAATGGTGAACCGGTGAATATGATTGCTGCAGATGCTATAGTAAGTTCACACTTTTCAAATACGTATGATAGATATATAAATACTATGTTTTAATGAGTTCTGAAAAAAATAAAAGATGTCATATATGTGGAATTTATATTTGCAAGCTTTTGAATGTGTTTCCTATTTTAATTTAAATACTATGTTTTGGTTTAAACTGCAATAATATCAAATTAATCATGTTTTGTAGGAAAAGATTAAATAAATTGAAAGTATTTCACAATCGAGCTCGCTAATTAGTTATAGAGAAGTTGCACTTGCACAACTGTTAGGGCAAGAAAGGCCGAGTCGACTTAGAGCGATGGGAAGAAGAATGAGTCTTAGTAGAGCAGCTTTATCGCAAGTTAAGGATAAGCATACACTGCTACTTGAAAGTAAAGTGTTAGACTTAGAGAAGAGATTTCTACAACTAGAGAAAAATCAGGTGAAAATAATCACTACATATTGGACTACATATGAAATTATTAGTAATTTATTTTTATTTTTATATATAGTAACTTCTGAGTTAGGAAATAAATATGTGGTTGCAGAATTAACTAAGGAATGCAAATATTGAAAATTTTAAGTTCATTAGAATAAATATCGTTGTCCGAAATTTAACGAGGCAAGAGATGACATGGTTAGATTTCCATATGTAGAATATCAAGCACACATTCCATGAACAAACTAAGAAACAATTTTGGATGTAACTGAAATGAGGTTTCAAACATTATATACTAACATGGATCCCTAGACGAGTTGATCTTGGTGGCACTTAATCAATTTCTTTTTTTTACCAAAAGGGTTTAACAAAGCTATTAAAAATTAGTTCAAGAGCATTTTGTACATTTTACGGTTGTCATAATCTTAAACTTGTACTGTGCAATATAGTAAAGCACTAAATTTTTTTGAGGTCGTCTAATGAATACCTAACTTATTTTATTCACCTACACAGAGATGCTAAACTTTTAAAGATAATGTATCAAGTTGTGTTAAATCATTATAAACCATAATGGGGAAGCCATATTAAAGCAGTAAAATCCATTAGATATAAAAGCATGAAGATAAAAGCAAAAAAGAGATTGAAAACTTTGAATTTATGTCCAGATTATGCATTTGGTATGAAATACTGAAAAAGGAAAACATTGTTGATAAGATTATTCTTTTGAATTTATTATATATATGCTTTGTTTTCGATTTTTTTCTTTTTTCCCTCTTTGGGCATTTTCATTTTGTTCTTTGACTTGGATAATTTTCTCTTTGCTTCAAAGTTTCAACTACCAATTTTTGTGATTGTTGGTCAAAATTGAAATTTACTCGAATTTCGTCCTATTTGGTTGAAACTGAACCAAAATGATTGGAATCTTGGAGTTCTACCCAGAACCCTATATCTTGGCTAATACATCATAATTCCGCTAATTTATATGAAGATGCAACTTCTCTAAAAACCTGGTAAATTGAATAACAAACAGTTGTTTTTCAAATACGCTTCGATATTGTCCAAAAGTATTCTCATGATATCATGTATCTTAGCACAATATCGATTTCATATATTCTACATTTTTAAGTGTGATTTGGGCATGAACTTGGATAAGTCGTTTTTATGTATGATTGTTAAACGATTGAACCATAGTTTTATTTTTCATGTCATAACACGAGAAGACAAGATTGAGAGAAAATCTATATATTATCTTTTGTATTGTTGACGTATACACTCATTTATTGTTCTTTTAATAAAATCAAAAAATTTGCTTGATGTTGTAGGCCTCAAACTTTATCAACTAAATAATTAAAAATAAATCAAAGAAATTATTTTTAAGCACAACTCTAATTATGCGAGTTTTCCTTCAAGAAGAATCTTCTGAAAATGACCAAAAGTGTAGGAGGGTGACCTAAAAATGTTTTAACCAAGAAAATCTCAAAATCTTGCACAACTTTTAAACAAATCTTATTCCACATGCCATCATATATCTTTATAACAAACATCATTGAGAATGAGCACGTGGTTTGAAAGTTATGTCTAAATAGCATAACAATTTGGTTGAGAAAATTTATGCTTAGCCAAAAAAATTGTTTGGTTTTAAATTGATTTTTACATTAGAAAACCTAAAATTTTCACATAACACTTCAAATAAAAGTTGCAACTCATGTTTTAGGCCTCTAGGGATGAGTAAAATCCTCTAAGTCTGGCAAATGGATCAAAAGTTGAGAGCAAGGTTATTCGGCTCAGTTTAGATGAATAGTGCACTTTTTGACTCAAACACCATTCTTAATAATTTATGTTTCAACCTTCACAACATTATTTTTTTTTATAGAAAATAATAAACATCAAAGTTGTTTCTTATTACAAATGTCTAACTGATGTAAATTGGATCGACCAAATCGGATCAGTCCATCACAAGTTATGACTTTATTAGCAAATACTATAATCTTGTCTTTTTTCTTCTAATTTGCAAACCTCTTACAATAATACTACTGTCACTTTTAAATATATATCATCTTTGTTTCTACATCTACTATCACTTTAAAATTCATACTTTATAATTTTGGATAACAAAGCTCTGCTAAATCCATGCTTTGATCCTGTTGTTGATTTATAGTCGAGCGGTGGCAGTTTTAGGTAAATATGAAAAGGATCAATTCGTATGAATCTATTTATGATCATCAACAAGAAAGAATGAAAATTATTCAGATCCGCTAAAACTGTTGTTCCATATGCAAAGTAAATTCCAATATAAAAGAATATACTTATTCTGCAACCATACATTTATTCTGCTACGTATGAACAATAGCTGATGAAAGTAAATTCATGAAGTTAATTCAAACTAACTTTATATTTTCAAAGAATTTGCAGAGTAGACAAAGTGGGACAAAAGTAAACAAACCTCAAGTAATTTTTTGTATTGGTTTCTCATCATTTGTATTTTAACTTTTTATTCAATTAGTATCATAATTTTCCTATGTTTAAATGTAGTGTAACTTTGATGAAAATATAAAGAAGTATCATTTATTGGATTGGCGAGGGAATGAAGAGCTCATTGCTGAAGGAAAATTCTGTTAGGATTGTCTCGCATGCTATTAAGGAGGAATGATGGTTTGGATACAATAGTTCCACATCACGGAATATATTGAAGAAATTGTGTATAAATATGAGCCGGTAGGCACGTAACATCAGGGTTCCTTTAGTTATATGGGAGTTGTGTGCCAGCTCATATGCATGCAAAGGGGGGGGGCTTTGTTCCGACCGTCGTATCCTAACAGTTGGTATCAGATCCTTCTACACAAATTTTTGAAGAGGGTTTGAACATGGAGAAAATAATTGTTGAAAAGCTTAATGGGAGAAATTGGGGATTATGGAAGGAAAAGATGGAAGATTTTCTTTATCTTAATGATCTTCACCAACCATTAGAGAACAATGGGGAGAAACCTAGCAACTTATCTGAAGCAAAATGTGAAACTTTGGATAAGAAGGCAACTGCGTCTATTCGTTGTTTTTTTGGATAATTCAGTGTTTCACATTGTTGCTAATGAAACATCTGCTTATGCAATATGGAAGAAATTGGAAGGAGTTTTTGCAAAAAACTCTGCAACAAATAAGACTCTTCTTATGAGAAGATTGGTGAATCTGACGCTTAAGGAAGGTGGATCAATTGGAGAGCATCTTAATGATTTTTAGGAAATTGTAAATCAATTGGCTGCCGTGAATTTCAAGATGGATGATGAAACACAAGCTTTAATGTTGATGAGTGGGGTGACCCGAACTTCCTCGGTCTCTGAAGAGAAGAGAAAGAACGAATTACCGTGAGGACAAGACGAATCGGAACGCAAACAGAAGAACATTTCATTGTTTATTACAACAATTCCATCAGAATACAAGAATATTACAGAGTATGAATAAATATTACACATTTGACAAATATCAGAGATTTAAATTACATTTAAATACATAGCAGCGGAAAAATAATACAAAACACAACTGAAAGAAATACACGGATACAGAGCTTTCCGAGTATCACTTCAGCTATAAACCAGGATCCTGTGAATATAAATCTGCAAAACCAAAACTACTAGCTGCCCGTGTCGAAAATAAGGGCACCTAGAGTTTAGGTTAAAACAATAAACTCCAGGTCAGTCATGTGACTGGTGTGAGAACTAAAACAGTTATTAATCTTTATTTTTAAAGTTAGGTAAATCAAAGGACCACGCCGTATAACACGGAACGGGTTTCCTCCCAAGAATACCAGTGCATAAAACAAACAGCGCAATGCTAAATAAAGAAAAATGAAGCTATTATAAGACCCAGGTCCCATCACACAATGCAATGCAAGACGGAGGGTAGGGTTTTACCTTATAATAGCCAAAGAATGCTTGATACGTTTAAAAACAGATTATTTTGATATTGCTATAAGTGTATACTGTCAAAACAATTTCAATCATAAGTATCAATCATAGGCGACATACCTACATATACTATGTCGCCATACTAGGTTCTACAAATAAAACCGAATTATCATGTATTGGAAATTGGATTCCATCATGAGTCGAGGCAAGGGGCATGCTCCTCTCCGTTCGAGACACTCTAGCAAATGTCTCAGGACCACACACAGCGATCCTTGGATCCTCCAAGGCCGGTCCTCTCTTACTTTTGAGGATTGGCAATTCCTGAACACACGTTTCCCGGTCCTTTCAGACCTATATCCGAGGCACCTCGCATCCAACAACCACACAGGTAAAAAGTATATAAATGTCAGGGCTGGTAGGTCACTGACATCACCCATACCTAGAAAGAAACGCCGTGCACTCCTTGGGTCCTTATCCCGTTTTTGACTCATACCGAGGTGTGAGGCTCGCGAATTAACGCTATACACAAAGTTGTGCCACATAGGCCGTGCTTTGATCATCAACCATAAGACTTTGCTTTTCAACAGAAGCCTTGATCATTTGCCACTTAGGCATGCCACACAGGCAATTCATGCCATGTGATTGATATCCATCAATATATAACCTCTGAGCTCGTACGTCTCAGAGAAGGGCGTTAAGCAAGAGAATAAATTCTCCACCGCCAAACAGATATATATTTAATAGAAATCAATCACACAGAATAAAATCTAATGTCATACACACAGTCCATTTACAAATTTGTTCTGGGTCTGAACGAAACCGGAGGAACCTTATTCCTCGCATATCCATCGATATCCAAGTACGTCTGGACGATCACCAACTGATTCCCTCCTCTTGGGTGTACAGCCCAATCAAGATCATCAATAATCATCCAAACGATGTGAAGACCTCCGGTCTTTAACCACTGTCTTCGTCTTCGACTTATCGTCGAATCAGTTATTCAGAATGGGTATAAACCCGACCTTTCTGAATAACCCGCGTATAAAATAAACAAGTGTTACACAAACACAACATACGCCTCATTCCAATTCAGAATATTCTTTTATTCAAATTTTCACATTCTTAGGGAAAGGTTCCCATTAATTTTATCAAAGATAAATTCTTCTAAATTTTTTCTTTAATCTTCCATTGGATATCTTTTCAAACCATGTTAAGGTTTTCCAAACTAGTCGGGATTAGCGAACCACACCGAAGTAATTATTTATTTTATTTCCCAAACCCAACCTATTCATCCCATGGAGCAAAACTGGTAATACTCCATATCTAACACCACGGTGTTATCGGTAAATATTAATTACCATTTCACGTTCAAATCTAATTAAAGATTTAACTATCGTTTGGAGTAAAACTGGTGATATTCCATTCTCGATCACTTTAATCTAATTAAAGATTCATTAAAACTCCACTTAGTTTTAATCTTCCCAAAAATCATTATCCTGTCTTTAACTAGGTTAAAGAACCAATGTCATCTAAAACACGGTTCACGATAAACACAAAATCACATTCCATTGTTAATCGGGTTAAAGAACAGGTGTTATTCAAAACACCCCTCACGATAAACCCTAAAAACCAATTTAAATTCAATTCCAATTAAATACTAATTAATTGGACAATTTCACTAAATCTTAATTAAAAGATTTATTCATTCCTAAACTGGTTTCATGAACAGTGTTATTTAAGACACCATTCATGACGAACCCAAAATCCCATTTGATATTAAATACAAGGCTCTGAATAGAAAATATATCGGCTTATATTCAATATCAAATTCTGAAACCAACAAATATCGTATTGGAAATAACGATATAAATATATCTTTCAAATTTCCACCACCATATCTGTATAATCACGAAATCCAACATCAAAATATTCCGAAGATAATTTCGATTCAAATCCATTCCAATTCGTATATTGGAAATTCTGATTATTTTTAAAACCACTTCAAATCTAGTTCAAAACTAGTTCATTTCAATAAAAATATATTTTTATCCTTGTTAAATATGGGATTTTTCACCCCAATTCTTTCTAAATCATTTATTATGATTTTACATAAATTATTGATATTTTTAATAATTTTATGAAGGCCCGTACAGTCGGTTTTCAATAACGGCCACAGAACTGCACTTACATCGACCTTTTCCAAATTTGATTTGGACATAATTCCAAATCCAACCGTTAGATTTCAAATTTCTAATATTCATTGGAAAGCACTTTTCGATATGAACCCAACGGTTCTGGTTTCAGGAGAATCCGACGGTCGAATCTCCCGCAACGTCAATTCGATGTCAATGGTCGAAATTCGCGAACTGCCGCTGCGCGGCGCGTTCTATTCAGGCCATTTAATATATATAATATATATATTTCATCGATTTCAATTCTAAACGTATTTTATAATTCGTTTTAAATTCGTTTTCAAAACAATTTCAACTTCATATTCAATTTCAAATCAAAATTGAATATTTCATATCATTAATATATAAATGATAATATTTTCAAAATGTTATATTTTGAAATCACTTCTTTTTCTATATTCATTATAAAAACGAATATAATCGATATAAATATCATTCACGTCAATATGGCGCAAATCTAATCAACACGACTTTATATATTTCAATAACTTTGTTATTCTATTCAACAAATGAATATTTTCTTCAACACATGAATATATGTTTTATTCAATACATGAATATTTATTTATTCTTACTTACAATAAAAATGTGAATTTTATTTTATAAATATTTCATTCAACACATGAATAGTTTCAACACATGAATATTCTCAACACATGAGTATTGTCAACACATGACTATTTATTCTATTCAACACATGAATCTTTATTTTATAATATTCTTTATTTTCGCAATTGGAATGAGGCCCAATCAATTACCATATAATGTTAATTATATGGATCTCGTACAACACATGTATAGAATAGCAACGATAAATAATCAACCATCATCCAAAGTGCACCACACAAATGCATAAGCATTAAACATAAATAATTAACGCTTACACAGTCTGTCAACCTATTGATTGACATACAACTAAACAGTCGGGATTAGTGTACGACAAATATCATCCCAACACCCGTGTGGGGTTTCAAATCAACAAACACTGAATATTATTTGTGTAGTTGGGCGACGTGTAAAATTTATCGTCCCAATCAATATCCTTCAAACGGGTGTACATAAACAAATCGTCTAATTTTTAAATGATTATTTATTTATTCACAATCATGTTAAAAATTATATTTTTAACGATAAATAATTTATTTCAACACATGAATATTTATTTTCGTTTATTCCACATCACAATCAATTTTCACAACACAACAAAATCAAACAAGTCGTCCATGGTTTGTGGACAACGGTTGTCGGGTGCTGCTAAGCACCGTCTGCATCTTAGTATATAATTTTAACTAGAAAACAAGAGTTAAAGTGAGAAGTTCTCACCGAGAAGCTAAACCAAACACCGCGACTCCTCATATGTAGAAAATCTTCATCGTGCTCGTCTTTTGTCACCTTCATTGTCCATAGCCACTACATATATAAAAATCACATTTTTATATTCCCTAGTATATAAAAATCATATTTTTAAAATGCTACTATACAGATAAAAATTCTATTCTTATAACGGTGTTCGTATAATAAAGATCATATTTTTATCACTTTATCCCAATAAATAAAAATCATTTTTTTTAAAACTGCCTGATGAAATCGAAGGCAGCTAGGTTACTCGCCTGTCCGCCACAACGGCTCCCCTTTTGACTAGCCCAGCACAGAGGCTTGTTGTCCCCAACCGAGTTTATAGGTGTTATGGGAACCCACCTCCGCGCCTTGAATGGGAGTAGGGCGGACATGTATCGAACCCACGACCTCGTTAACAGGAAGCAGGTAATATACCGTTGCGCCACTACTTGTGGACTAAAAATCATATTTTTATTTCTACTTCATATATTTTTCTCAACGCTTTCCTTCTATATAAAAATTATATTTTTATATCTCTACTTCTTATATAAAGATCGAATTTTTATTTTTCTTCATATATAATAAAAATCGAATTTTTATCGTTACTTCATAAATATAAAAATCTAATTTTTACATAGCTAAAAATTATATTTTTACTTTGTCATTTCAACAATAAAAATCGAATCTTTATACACGCTACTTAATGATAAAAATCAAATCTTTCCTACTTCAAAGATATAATCTTTTCGCTATTTCATTATAAAAATCAAATTTTTATCTTCCTAAAAATATTCCTAACATAGGATAAAATCCTCGCTTTATACATTAAAGAGAATCATAACTATAATTACATGAATAATGAAAATAAAATTGAAAACTTACATTTTTCTTTGCAAAAATTGAAGCTTTAAGGGTGGAGGGTCCACCGTTGGAGGAGAGTAGCGGTGGGGGTCACGGGAGGGGGTGCGCGCCGTTGACTGGAGGAGGCGGCGGAGCTAGGGCAGTGGGCGGTGGGAGGTGCGTCGCGGCGGCGGCTACTGAAAAAAGGGGGTTAGGGTTTCGAGGTTCGCCGCAGAGAGGAGAGGGAAGAGAGGAAGGGAGAGAGAAGAGGGAGGGGGTGCGATGGCGGAAGGTGCGGCGGTGGGTGGTATCGGGGTCCGCGATGTGGAGTCGTTTTTTTTCCTTTTTTTTCCGAAGGTATACGGTGAATAAAAGGGGAGGGAGAAGGTAAAAGGAGGGGACTAATTATAAATATATATATTTTAATATTTTAAAATTCCAAGAAGCAACATTTTATTTCGAACTCGAAATCGAACCCACCGCCTATCGTCCCTAGCTAATTACCCCCATTTCGAACACAGTGGGATATGTATCGTAGGCTGATTCGACTGTTTCGATCAGTTTCTGTCAAAATCAAAATATAAATCTATATATTGAATTTGAACGCATATTTCAATTTACCGGGACCACATACGGATTCTAAAAATTTCCGAAAAATATTTTCTAGCTTCGTATTGACGACACGGTTCTAACCAAAATAATTTCGTCAAATTCCGAGACCGTTTGAAAAAAAAACGGTCATTTTCTGGTCGATCGAAATTGACTAAAACTGTTAAAAAAAAATTACTTCGCCACGCTCACATATTGATTCAGAAAGTTACAAATTTTGGAATTTAGGAATAACTAGACATCCCGGATCCAACAAAAGTGGTTTCGTTGAAAACCGAGGTCTTTTGCAAAATTTTCATTTTTAAGGGCAAAAAATTCCATAGCGACTATTCTGAATTTTCAACTGGACGTAACTTTTGATTCCCGCTATGAAATTTCAATTTTTTCAGATTCATTGAAAAGATATTCTCAATTAGATTCTAATATTTTTGGTTTCGCAAAAATCCGGTTTATTTTAAATCTTGTACATTCGTTTGAACTTTGAAATCGAATTTTCGAACTACCGCGCCATTTTCAATTCCTTTTATAACTAAAATAAAATATTTATATTATAACGACGATCTATATAAATATATACGTTCTAATTCTTTTCAAAATAAATTTCTCGTCGTTATTATTTAAAATAAATCATTTTAAATATTCATTAAAATTGCCAAAATAAAAAATTTAAATTGGCTCAGATTTTCCGGGTTGTTACAATCTCCCCCACTTAAAACTTTTCGTCCCCGAAAAGGAACGAAGCTGAAAGTTGTTTAACTAATCAACTCAACTTCCATTATTTTATTTACGGCTTAAATTCTTCCACTTCTCAGTTTCTAAGAACTTTTCAAATTCTTCAAAAATTTGGCTAATACCCTAAATTTTCGAAAAATTTCGCCATAACCTCCCCTGCACCGGGAGCTTCGGGATATTTCAAATAGCCTCCCATGGCCCTCATCAATCCAAAAGAAAAAGAAAAAGCCAAGCGGCTCAAAAAATCATCCAGACCCAATAAATTTGTAAACATGTACCTATTTGTCGGGCAAACAATTTTATTCTTCTGCTCTAGCCTCCTTGTTATGACCTGTTCACATATATATATGTACATGCATGAATTTTCAAATAATTTTCAATACAGTTCAATATTTGATTCAATTTGGCCTAAATGGTTAAAAATATCAAACCAATAATCAAACAACATAACCATCAATCAATTAGTTGATTAGCTTTTCAAATTCATAATTTTGATACATATACAGAAAATCATGTTTTTGATGCCAAATCAAAACAAATAATCCTATGTAAGTTTTGGTTCTCACACCAGTCAATGGAAATATATATAAATCCCACTTTCGAAACTCAAACACAAATACTGATGATGTTGCAATCATCATCAGAATTGTCCCTGGGCGACTAGAGTGTGATTCTATATCTATCCAGTATATTAAAACTTCGAATATACGTTCATGACGCGTATTTATAAAATCTTTATATACTCGATTGCCCAAATTCAATACAAATAAAATATTCAAATACGTACAAAATGGTTTAAATTTTCAAAACAAAACTCATTTTTATTTTTATTTTAAAAATAACACTCTTCACACTCGTTCTAGGACACTACTGATCCTATCTCTAACGAGTTATTCTTATTGGACATTACTAATCCAATCTTTGATGAATTCTTTCGTTCGGTTCTAATGTGTCTTGTTCTCGAGCTCTGTAAACCAAATCTCTGATACCAGCTGTGGGATAGCGGACAAAATCCGGTAGGCTTTGCAACCATCCCTTCATCCCCAAAGCAGAATACCCACCGTGGCTCCCACATGGTCCCCCAGTACACTTGTTTTACGACGACCCTCTCGAGCCTCCCGGCCACTGCCTAACCAACCCCCGCAAGGGACATGTGGGGGGTAAGAGTCTCCCGTTCGCCACCAAACCGCGAAGCGAGAAACCCCATCATGACTGCAACAAGAACTGGTGATACTCCATTCTCGATCACTTTAATCTAATTAAAGATTCATTAAAACTCCACTTAGTTTTAATCTTTCCAAAAATCAATATCCTGTCTTTAACTAGGTTAAAGAACCAATGTCATCTAAAACACGGTTCACGATAAACCCAAAATCACATTCTATTGTTAATCGGGTTAAAGAACATGTGTTATTCAAAACATCGCTCACGATAAACCCCAAAAACCAATTTAAATTCAATTCCAATTAAATACTAATTAATTGGACAATTTCACTAAATCATAAATAAAAGATTTATTCTTTTCTAAACTGGGTTCAAGAACAGTGTTATTTAAGATACCATTCACGACGAACCCAAAATCCCATTTGATATTAAATACAAGGCTCTGAATAGAAAATATATCGGCTTATATTCAATATCAAATTCTGAAACCAACAAATATCGTATTGGAAATAACGATATAAATATATCTTTCAAATTTCCACAACCATATTTGTATAATCACGAAATCCAGCATCAAAATATTTTGAAGATAATTTCGATTCAAATCCATTCCAATTCGTATATTGGAAATTCTGATTATTTTTAAAACCACTTCAAATCTAGTTCAAAACTAGTTCATTTCGATAAAAATATATTTTTATCCTTTTTAAATATGGGATTTTTCACCCCAATTCTTTCTAAATCATTTATTATGATTTTACACAAATTATTGATATTTTTAATAATTTTATCAACGCCCGTACAATCGGTTTTCAATAAAGGCCACCGAACTGCACTTACAACGACCTTTTCCAAATTTGATTAATTCCAAATCCAACCGTTAGATTTCAAATTTCTAATATTCATTGGAAAGCTCTTTTCGATACGAAACCAACGGTTCTGGTTTCAGGAGAATCCGACGGTCGGATCTCCCGCAACGTCAATTCGAAGTCAATGGTCGAAATTCGCGAATTGCCGCGGCGCGTTCTATTCAGGACATTTAATATATATAATATATGTATTATATATATTTCATTGATTTCAATTCTAAACGTATTTTATAATTTGTTTTAAATTTGTTTTCAAAACAATTTCAACTTCATATTCAATTTTCAAATCAAAATTGAATATTTCATATCATTAATATATAAATGATAATATTTACAAAACATTATATTTTGAAATCACTTCTTTTTCTATATTCATTATAAAAACGAATATAATCGATATAAATATCGTTCGCGTCAATATGGCGCAAATCTAATCAACACGGCTTTATATATTTCAATAACTTCGTTATTCTATTCAACAAATGAATATTTTCTTCAACACATGAATATATATTTTATTCAACACATGAATATTTATTTATTCTTACTTACAATAAAAATGTGAATTTTATTGTATAAATATTTCGTTCAACACATGAATAGTTTCTACACATGAATATTCTCAATACATTAGTATTGTCAACACATGACTATTTATTCTATTCAACACATGAATCTTTATTTTATAATATTCTTTATTTTCGCAATTGGAATGAGGCCCAATCAATTACCATATAATGTTAATTATATGGATTCCGTACAACACATGTATAGAATAGCAACGATAAATAATCAACCATCATCCAAAGTGCACCACACAACTGCATAAGCATTAAACATAAATAATTAACGCTTACACAGTCTGTCAACCCATCGATTGACATACAACTAAACAATCGGGATTAGTGTACGCCAAATATCATCCCAACACCCGTGTGGGGTTTCAAATCAACAAATACTGAATATTATTTGTGCAGTTGGGCGATGTGTAAAATTTATCGTCCCAATCAATATCCTTCAAATGGGTGTACATAAACAAATCATCTGATTGGTAAATGAATATTTATTTATTCACATTCACATTAAAAATTATATTTTTAACGATAAATAATTTATTTCAACACATGAATATTTATTTTCGTTCATTCCACATCACAATCAATTTTCACAACACAACAAAATCAAACAAGTCGTCCATGGTCTGTGGACAACGGGTGTCGGGTGCTGCTAAGCACCGTCTGCATCCTAGTATATAATTTTAACTTGAAAAAAAGAGTTAAAGTGAGAAGTTCTCACCGAGAAGCTAAACCAAACGCCGCGACTCCTCATATGTAGAAAAGCTTCATCGTGCTCGCCTTTTGTCACCTTCATTGTCCGTAGCCACTACATATATAAAAATCACATTTTTATATTCTCTAGTATATAAAAATCATATTTTTAAAACGCTACTATATAGATAAAAATTCTATTCTTATAACGCTATTCATATAATAAAGATCATATTTTTATCGCTTTATCCCAACAAATAAAAATCATATTTTTATTTCTACTTCATATATTTTTCTCAATGCTTTCCTTCTATATAAAAAAATTATATTTTTATATCTCTACTTCTTATATAAAGATCGAATTTTTATTTTGCTTCATATATAATAAAAATCGAATTTTTATCGTTACTTCATAAATATAAAAATCTAATTTTTACATAGCTAAAAATTATATTTTTACTTTGTCATTTCAACAATAAAAATCGAATCTTTATACGCGCTACTTAATGATAAAAATCAAATCTTTCCTACTTCAAAGATATAATCTTTTCGCTATTTCATTATAAAAATCAAAATTTTATCTTCCTAAAAATATTCCTAACATAGGATAAAATCCTCGGTTTATACATTAAAGAGAATCATAACAATAATTACATGAATAATGAAAATAAAACTGAAAACTCACATTTTTCTTTGTAAAAATTGAAGCTTTAAAGGTGGAGGGTCCACCGTTGGAGGAGAGTGGCGGTGGGGGTCATGGGAGGGGTGCGCGCCATTGACTGGAGGGGGCGGCGGAGCTAGTGCAGTGGGAGGTGCTTCGCGGCGGCGGCTACTGAAAAAGGGGGTTAGGGTTTCGGGGTTCGCCGCAGAGAGGAGAGGGAAGAGAGGAAGGGAGAGAGAAGAGGGGGGGTGCGATGGAGGAGGGTGCGACGGTGGGTGGAATCGGGGTCCGCGATGTGGAGTCTTTTTTTTCCTTTTTTTTTCCCTAAGGTCTACGGTGAATAAAAGGGGAGGGAGAAGGTAAAAGGAGGGGGCTAATTATAAATATATATATTTTAAAATTCCAAGAAGCAACTTTTTATTTCGAACTTGAAATCGAACCCACCGCCTGTCGTTCCTATCTAATTACCCCCATTCCGAACACAATGGGATATGTATCGTAGGCTGATTCGACTGTTTCGATCAGTTTCTGTCAAAATCAAAATATAAATCTATATATTGAATTTGAACGCATATTTCAATTTACCGGGACCACATACGGATTCTAAAAATTCCCAAAAAATATTTTCTAGCTTCGTGTTGACGATACGGTTCTAACCAAACTAATTTCATCAAATTCCGAGACCGTTTGAAAAAATGGTCATTTTCTGGTCGATCAAAATTGACTGAAACCGTTAAAACACGTTTTACTTCGCCACGCTCACATATTGATTCAGAAAATTACGAATTTTGGAATCTAGATATAACTAGATATCCCGGATCCAATAAAAGTGGTTTCGTCGAAAACCGAGGTCGTTTGCAAAATTTTCATTTTTAAGGGCCGAAAATTCCATAGCGACTATTCTGAATTTTCAACTGGACGTAACTTTTGATTGCCGCTATGAAATTTCAATTTTTCAGATTCATTGAAAAGATATTCTCAATTAGATTCTAATATTTTTGGTTTTGCTAAAATCCGGGTTATTTTGAATCATGTACATTCGTTTGAACTTTGAAATCAAATTTTCGAACTACCGCGCCATTTTCAATTCCTTTTATAATTAAAATAAAATATTTATATTCTGATGATGATCTATATAAATATATACGTTCTAATTATATTCAAAATAAATTTCTCGTCGTTATTATTTAAAATAAATCATTTTAAATATTCATTAAAATTGCCAAAATAAAAAATTTAAATTGGCTCAGATTTTTTGGGTTGTTACAATGAGTTCATTACCGGAGAGTTGGGAAACACTTATTGTTGCATTGAACAACTCAAATTTAGATGGAGTCATTTCAATGGGTTCGGTGGTTAGTAGCTTAATTAATGAGGAGATGCGAAGGATGAACCTTATGAAAGGTAAAGATGAGGAGGCAATGAAAATTGGAACTCCAATTGAAAATGCTTATATTGCAAGGATGGTTACTCAACGAAATATAGAAAGACAATCAAATAGACCGGACATGAAAAGGGAATACATTTTCTTTTACTGTGACAAACCTGATCATCAGCTGAGATTTTGTCATAAGATTAAAAGGGACAAGGAGAAGATAAAGGCATTGGAAGAAGAGTCGGATGAACAAAATAATAACAATAACGATGATGAGGTGAATTTTGGTGAGGAACTTGAAGACAATGTTTATGTGTTAATGAAGGCAAAAGAAAAAGTTGGGTCTTTGATTCTGGTGCATGCATTCATTAAATATAAAGAGCAAGATGCTAATGTTGAATCTGCTAGTGGTGAAAAATTATGTGTTAAAGGGATGAGTTCTGTTAGATTGAAGATACATGATGGAAGGGTGATGAAACTCACGGAAGTTAGGTATATTCCAGAAACTACAATGAATCTTATTTCTGCAGGACAACTGGAAGCAAAAGGCTGCAATTTTTCAACTCGAGGTGGCATCACAAGGGTTTGGAAAGATAATATGGAGGTGTTGTGCGCTAAGAGAGAAAGCAAAAATATTTACAAAATACTTGGAAAGACGGTGGAAAATGAAGAAAGTTCTCGTTTTATAGATAAATGTAGTAATTTATCTGAATTAAGGTGGAGTCGACAACGTAAAGCCACAAAGCATCCATGGAGGCCATTGTGGTATTACAAACATTTTTTAGATCATTTTTTGTGGTACATCTAATGAGGAAGATGCACTTTTGCAGGAGGCGGTTAGGTTTGTAATGTGGTTTTCTTTTGAGATTGATGATCATTGGAGGTATGTGATATTTGAATCAAGGTGGAGTGTTGAAATTGTAGATTTAAATATTGTTTGAAGAGGAAAGTAATCAATTAATTTATTTCATCAATCAATTAATTTGATTTGCAAGGGAGGAAAGATACTAATTATATTGTCAATCAATCAATTAATCAGTGAGGTACAAAAGAGGAAAGATGTCTATTTTTAATTGATTGATTTTATAATGGAAAGAAATAGAACGTATATTTTGGAGACTTTTTAAGGCCCAATTAGAATATTTGATTAGGTCTTCTATTTGCCTATATAAGCAGCATATAGGCTTAGATTATTTGTATTATGAGAGGGAAAAGGTTATTTCTTTTGTTTGGGATTGAAATATCTTCTTAATTGTTGTATTTTTTCTTGTAACATTTCGGTGGATTAATAAAAAATTGGTTTGGTGGAATTATTTTACCATTATTTTTCTTCACTTCTTATCTCTTATAAAATCTAGTTGTGTAGAGATCCTAGGATAATTCATAACAGTGGTACCGGAGTCGAAGGTTCGGATTGGGCCACACAGGCAAGGCAGTGCTCTCAAAAGCTACTCGTAGGATGCAAGTCAGAGGGAGACTGTTAGGATTGTCTCGCATGTTGTTAAGGAGGAATGATGGTTTGGATAAGATAGTTCCGCATCACGGAATATATTGAAGGAATTGTGTATAAATATGAGCTGGTAGGCACGTAACATCAGGGATTCCTTTTGTTATATGGGAGTTGTGTGCCAACTCATATGGGTGCAAGGAAGGAAGAATTTGTTCTGACCGTCATTACATAACAGATTCGTGTCAGACGATCCGAACCAGCTTGTCAATGATGTTCCTTTAGGGATGGATGTGATGATAATTTTAGTTGAAAATCCAATCAAGCTGGATGCTTTTGTATGGTGGCCTACAACTTCTTTCTCAATTATTGGGGGGGCAAAGGATAATATTGTGGTGTGGTAGAAGAATAGTGTTGTGCTACATTCAACCGATCACAATGAAGGAGGAGAAGATAAGGTAAACATTTTTATTTACAATGAACATGCAATTTTATTATATACATTTTTTACTAAATAAATATTTTTACATCTAATAGAGTAGAAGTAGCAGCTTGGAATGCAAATGTAGATTTTTGATTAGGGAGGGGCAAGCAATTAATGGCTTTAGGACGATTACATTCGATGATCTCGGAGGAAATTATTAATGATGTTCCTCTTGGACCAGCAGCTATGATTGTTTGGATAGATGAACCACTAGATCCAGAAGCTTTTTTGAGGAGGCCATCCCCTGGTTTGTTCTGAATTGGGGATGCTGCTGGTAAGAAGGTTGTGTGGCCTAAATCGCAAGTAGTTGTTGAGACAAGTGATACTACAGTTATTACTATGACTAAGAATGTGGTGAAAACAATTCCGGTACTTGATTTTTATGTTGCCTTTTTATTTTTTCAAGGATGACCAACTTCATTTTTTTTCTTTTTTTGACTTGTAGACTGCAAATTCAAAAACAAACAATAAATGCAAGATACTGAGTTTATCGGAAAATGGGAAAGTAGTAGCTTTAGGATGGGTGGAGTCAACCGATCCAAATGCAAGGGTATATTTCAGACCATTAGGAAACAATGCAGTTAAAGTTTGGATAGACAGCGTAAAAGAGCCAGAAGTAGAGCTATGGAGGCAAACATCCGAATTACAGTACGTGGAAGATGCGCTCTCTTCTACTATAGCTTGGCCCGTTGAGCACGTCATGAATGGAATGAATTTTGAGTAAGTATTTACCACTTAATTTTTATGTTAATCTTAGCAAGCATGTAGCTGCTGAATTGTTGATTAGTGAGTCGAATTTCTCATACTTATATGACATAAGAAAAATGTTAAAAATGGGTCCCACCATAATATTAAATAAAAATGTTAAACCTCATTAATCTATAAATAATTAACCAATAGCAGCGTGAGTACCACATGCAGTCGCTTTTAGGCGACTGCCTGTAGCATTTCCCTTAGCAAGATACTTTTGTCCACATCGAGGAATCATAGCGAGATTTGTTTCAAAACCAACTTTTGTCAGTCATGAGATAATCTTTTTGCTATTATAATTTGTTATGCTCCCATTTTTAGTACTACAGTTTGGTTAGAGTTGATTATTTAAAATTTGACTCAGTTTTATATCCCATTTATTGACGAAGCATGTGTCTGAAATTACATAAATGTTTAAATATTTACTTTAGGTTGGATAATGTCTGTATTAACTCAAAGGAAATAACGTCTGTATTCAACTAGGCATTTTTAATCTTAGTGAGATGAATTTAATTTAATCTTAGTGAGCTGAGTTTAAACTAGACTTGTTGATTAGTGAATTATGTTCAACTAAGCATGTTTTGTCCATTTATAATCCTCCTGAAATTAACGTTTGTATTCTTCTCTAAAAATAATACATTGTGCACTTATTTCCATAAGAGTAGTGTGTTTACGGATTAAGAGTTAAATTACGTTATATATTAATTATTGTCATGTGATGTGCGCAACCAACATTGCACTTATACCTGGACTGGCGGTTCAGTATATATTTAAAATTACATGTGTATTATCATCATGCAATATTGTTGTTTAGCTATCGTTATAAAGTTATTGCAAAACTAAAGGTGATAAGATTAATTATACTAGGCTCACATGAAATTGTGAATGGATTTAGGTTTGGACTATAAACAATTTACATGCAAGTGATGAACAAATTGATGGTGTTAACAATTATCAAGCAAACGAAAATATCATAACACATTGCAAACTAAATTAATTTGAATAGTAATACCGATGCTTAAGGACACCTTATTGGATCCCAAATGCACAATATGTTTGAAATGCTGAGGCATGTGGATTTTGATTGCAAAGTCATGATATAGGTAACAGTAGAAGATATCTCAAATATGAACATTGATTTAAACATAGAAATAAAATATTACGATTCAATAACATAGATTATTTATTTGTTATCATAAAATAAATTTGAAAAATACGTTCTTCACATATGAAATAATGGACTTTGAATGGCGAAAAATAAGAAGACTATAATGACCTGCCTTTTTGATGGCTTCAAGTCGGTAATTAAACCAACTCGAACCATTCAAAACGACAGATTGTTATTTAGCTTATGAGGTTTAAAAAGAATAAACACAGAATCACAGACAGAAAATAGCAGCGGAATGTTTTTTTATACATATCAGAGTTTTACTTAATTTTTATAGAGTGAAAGATTCATAAATAAATACATAAATTTTAAAATAAATAAAAGTTTTACATTTCAATCGAGCCTTGCGCGCACCCACATCTTCACGTCCCTCTCTAGTTTGCGAGCCGAAATCTTTAAATCTAAAACACTTAGGATCTAACCCGAGCGTTCCATGCAATACACAAAACACTCGAGTGAGGATTAATCATAGTTCAAATAAATTAACTTCAGTACAAACTAAAATAAATTAGTTAATCCAAACATCCAGTTAAAATTGCTAAATATCAGAATTTCAAGCTACATATATTTCAATTAAGGAATTGCGTAGATAAACAACAACAGCACAACAAGTTATTGACAGGATCAAAGACAAAATCAAGGGACTGCATGCTTTTTAAATCGCATAGTATTTCATGATATGTTTATTTTGCATACAACATGTCTCGTGTGAAAGCAAGCGGGAGTAAAACATAGATTTGGATCCAATGCACAGCTAGGTATAAAATTTAATAACAATACACACACAGCAAAATATAATGGTAACACATGTTTCTTATTTCTACATGCCAGAAAATATTATTCATGCATGTATCATTCATGTGAGAAAATAAGTACCATTATAGAACTAAACAGTTCATGTTCTCTTTTTTTTTAGTATCTCCAAAGTCAAAGAATGTATACCTTATTGTTTAATATACAGTCATACGAACCATTCAATTATTTTAATCTGAGCAGTATAAAACAACCCCATGTTGTTGTCCACATGTTGAACTAGACATTAGAAAGAATCTAAATTATTATGCATCATTCCCGCAATCCCTAGAGATACATGAATGTTATTTTAAATATTCATCTTCTATCACATCTCTACATGTAAACTATTTTGCATTATTCTCGTGATTAAAATCCATCAGCAAGGTGTAGCAAATGATTCATTATTCGAGATGCACATGCATATCCAGACAATTTATATGTGCATATGTAAAAAGTATGATATGGTGCCAAAAGCAAATAAACAATCAACTGGTAAAGTAAGGGGTAGATAGCAAACAGGCACACTTCAGGACATTTAAGTTAAAATAGAACGAGAAGGTTAGCAAATCAAACAATGGTTTAACTAATTTATTTAGTTCATAACGAAGTCAAAATTCTTGAAACAAAAGCCAATCGTGAGCAATTTACTCAGCTTTCGTCGCACGAATCAGAGCAGGAAGAGACAACCAAACGATTTTCCGACCATTCGATTCATTGCTGCAATAGTAGGCGAGCTAGCGTAGAGCGACACGAGGTGAACGTTGCGCAGTGCACAGCGGTGGAGAGGACATGGTTGCGGGGACCATGAGCTGACGAATGGAGGGAATAGCGGAGGGGAAGAAATGGTGGCGATCGGAGAACAGGGTGCGATTTGGGGAAAAGAAGAAATTCGGAGGCCATTAACTAATTTGGGGAAAGCTAATCAAATTTTTGGGGATGATGAATTTGGGTCGGCTGTTAAAAATATGAAAAGAGTTGTAGATAAAGGGAAGGGCAGAAACATAGCAGTATATTTATATTAACATATGTGCAGTTGCGTTTTATTTCTTTACGAAGGAACGTTAAATTTTGAACGTTTTATGGAAACGTGTTTAGGGAAGAATAGAAAGCATTTATGTTATATATATGTAGTCATTAAAACATTTTATATTTACAGTAGGCATTTCACAAAAGATGGGTGAAAGGTGAAAAGGGCAGGTAACGAACGTGACTTATTTCCCTAACGTGTCTCTTTACATGTAGTAAGGATACAAAGGAAATAAATTAGCTGACTATACGTGACATGTTAATCTAATCAACATTTAATTCTTATTCAAAATTCAAAAGGAGATTACATAAGGAAAGAGAATAACAGAAAGTAATGAATGCATAATTTATTTTTTAATGCTAAATGCTAGAAAGTATGTGACTTTTAAAATTTCAAACACATAATATTACATATCATGTGTTAAATGTTTTGCATAGATAAATGTTAAAAAGATTATGGTATTTTATTTTTCTTCTGAATATAAACAACATGGTATAAAATATAAGGAAAATACATACATATATACGAAATAAGATACATGAAAATATAATGTTGGAAAAGAAATTAATAAATTAAAGGAAAAAAACGAATGCTTATTAATGAAGAAATAAAGTGGAGACAAAGGAGGCAGTGAATTTAGGGAAAGTAGAAAAAGAAGGGGAAACAATAAATATGTTTTATGTTTTTTTTATAAATGTTAACATAAATCTTCATTAACTGCGATAGTTAAAACATATATTATTTACCTTTGACACTCAATGGCGTACAATTCTTCCTAGATAAAATTAAATCGGAAACATTCATAAATTTATTTTCAATTGTCGCATTAATGCCTATATTGAACCTTAAAAATAAAATCAAGGATTCAACTGCTATTTTTTTTCAACAATAGTTCAAAGTTAGCTAGTCCAAATGTATAAACATAAAAAATTTAATAAAATCCATTATTATCAATCACAATTTAACAAATTATGAATTGTTGTTTATCAAAAATAAAATTTTAAATCGTTCAATAATAACATCATAAATATTTTTAAAAACCATTCCAAATTCGAACATTAAACTAAATTTAAAATTTTAAATGGTCGTAATTTTAAGGGATGTTACAGTCTCCCCAACTCGGAACTTTTTGTCCTCGAAAAGGAATGAAATAATGAATCAGTAATTAAATGATACTCCATTCATATGCATATCATTTTCGATTGCTTGTTCAAATACAAAATTTTGCTTTCAGTTAGAATTGATTACCCGATCACTCTAGTGCAGACTTTTGATTAGAAACTTCCATTCTCCTTGCATAGAAATAAACTATGATAGAGAACTTCATATTCTTTTCAAAAACTCGTATCAGTGTTCATCGTCGAGAATCGAGCGAACAATTCTATTTGAAATCAAAATCATGTATTCAAAACTATTATACGAATAGAATGGTTTTCGCATATTGAGACATTATAGTTCATTAATTTTTTTAGTTATACCAATGTATCTAATTCAAGTGTCTATAATTTATATACAATTTTAGAGTTTATAAGAATTTTTTTGAAGAAAAATTCTTTTATATTTAAAAAATACCTTATATCAAAAATAGTTTTTGATAACTCAATATTTTTACAAGTTTATCATTGTTCTTCAAGAATCTGGTAATGCGTTGATCAAGTGTAAAACAAGAAATCTCGAAGTACTAAGTAAACTCATTTCAACATCCAGTGAAAATACTTAAAAAACATTAAAATAGATAAAAGAAGTACCATCCAATAAACTAACCAATGAAACTTATTCATGAATCGCAGATACGCAATGGTTACGCCTGGTTCCCCCAGGAAGCATCCATACCCGTAGGAAATCTCTTCCCTGCGAATTTCGTCATGAACAATCAACGAGATAAATCAATAGAAATAGAATAGAAAAACCTGAGATCATCATAAAACGCATCCCCTAAGGTCGCTCTATCACCAGGTCGAGAGGACAAAGTGCAACGGCCATAGGTGGCTAGGCAATCACTGCCTTACGTATTTCGCCATAACACCTCAAAACAATCGCATGAATCACAGTTTACATATAGTAACATTGGTGGTTACATCTCTATCACCCGTAAACCTTAGGCAATCACTGCCCTATGAATTACGCCATGTGGACCGCAGATACACAATGGTTACGCCTGTATTCCCCTGGAAGCATCCGTACCCGTAGGCTTTCGCAACCCTGCGGATTTCTCCATCGTAAAACGATCATAGATCGCAGCAGACACAATGGTTACACCTTGTTCCCGAAGGAAGCATCTGTCGTCGTAGGCTTTCGCGGCCCTGCGTATTTCGTTATGCAGTCGAGTTCAAAGGAAACACTCATGAGTATTACTCCGGACAACCACAATCAAAGAAATATCAACAAGAGTTCCTAGCGAGTAGGGCCTCAATTTTCAATGGATGGTACTTCCTGTATCTTTGGTTCGAAATCACATAATACTATATGTAATATTCATTTCACTTCACGTATATAGGACATATATAAAATTTCATTTATACAAGATTTCTTAAATCATATTTCAACATGTCATTCTTGTACAAAATCCATTATATACAAGATATCGTTTCATATCAATTACCTTCCAAATCAATAATTTTGAATTCAGTGCATTCTTATATTAAATTTTCATATATATATAAGTTTCGATAACTTTCGTATCAAGTATCCAAAAAACGAAGATTCTCGTTATTCCATTTCAATACCAAATCCAGTTTGATTTCTTAATCGATTCAGATATTTAATATCATTTCAATTTCAGATTTACAAATCAATTCCCCATTTAAACTTCAAATTTAATTTATATTACATGTCATGAATATCATTATTCAACTGAATCTTTACATTCGATCATTTCAAAATTAAATTGCTCGGATCAGAAATATACTTTTATCTTCAAAATAGTTAAATTTAAAATAGTTTCAATAAAATAATAAGCTTGATATAAAATAGGTTTGAAATAAAATAAATAAGTTTTGTTATAAAATAGTTTAAATAAACTAAATATGTTTGCTATAGAATAGTTGAAGTTTATATTCGAAATAGTTTAAATAAAATAAATAAGATAAATTTTATAGTTTAGGAAAAATAGTGTAAATTTATATATCAGTGGCAAAGCAAATTACTAACTTCAAGAGATAATCCAGTCTGAATCAATTTTGTCCGAAATTCCAATGCTAATTCAACTTTGATTGCATAATATGGTTTCAATAACCATTTTTCACAAAAGATAAACTCTTTCAAAAGCTTCAGAAACTAGCTTATAGTTCACACAGTCGAATTTGTACAAAATAACTTTCTTAAAATATTTCTTAGTCAAAATATTTCTAACACATTTTATATAAGTTGGATTCAATATATCTCAAAACAATTAAAAAAAATCTATTTCAATCCATTTTAATTATCCCTTACATCTCATTTTCAATACTTCCACTAACATATTACAAAAACAATACTTCGAAAATTCAATTGTCATTTGTTGTCATAATTCAACGTTCAAATGTTTGTTTCAAATCCAAACTATGTCATTAATCCAACTTTATTTTAGACTTTTTCAAATGCACGATAAACAAAAGGGTACAAGGACATGAATTGAGTAGTAATGAAAGCTCAAACATGAATAATACAAGGGTGGGAAGATCAAACAACAACTACTAAATCTTGGTGAACGTATCAAAATGAACGAAGGAACTATCTATTCTCAAGGCCAAGAAGGGAAACGATACAACTATGAAATTTCTTTAATTGATTCACTTTAGTTCAAATTTGAAAATATTCACATTTGTTGTTGTAAAATTTAAAGCTCGTTCCTTTTCTACAATTTTATTCAAGTTACTTTCTTTTTAAAATTTCAATTTAATTCTATCATTCACTTATCGTTATAAATTTTTAAATTTAACAATTTTTCAATGTCATCATTCACTGTCCAATTTACAATTTAATTTTAAAACATTCATTTGCAAATTCATTTTACATTTCACAAACAAAGATGTATTTTATTTAAATTTATTCACATAAACTTGCCAAAAGCACTACTATTTATTAAACTTTTATCAAAACGACTCAAGTATTTCTTGACATTTCAATCAGAATCATATGATTATCCCTCTTTCAAAACTCGAAAATAAATACTATTGATGTCGCGACAATCACCAGAATCATCTCCAAGCGATTAGAGTGTGATTCCTTATCTACCTACTACAGACAAGACTTTGTATATACGTTAGCTAGGCGTATATTCAAAATCTTACATACCCAATAGTCCAACCTTGACGTCGAATAAATACTCAAAATTCTTTTTATATAAATACACCATCTTCAAATATATAAGACAAATCGATATATTTCAAAATAATTTATCAATTTCAAAATAAATTTGTTTCAAAATTTATTAATTTCAAAATACTTCCGCTGTGCTACTCTTTCAAAATATTAGTTTCAAAACCATTTATACTTCAAATTACGCTCTCTCTAGTGTAATTTCTAGTGAGTGATTCTTATTAAACTCCATAAGCTAAGCTTTGTACAAACCAAAGCTCTAATACCACATGTAACGACCAACCTGTTTAACCGCTTCAAGTCTGTAATTAAACCAACTCGAACCGTTCAAAAAGATAGAATGTTATTTAGCTTATGAGGTTTAAAAAGAATAAACACAGAATCACAGCCAGAAAATGGCAGTGGAATAAATTTTATACATGTCAGAGTTTTACTTAATTTTTGTACAGCGGAAGATTCATAAATAAATAAAATTTTAAAATAAATAAAAGTTTTACATTTCAATCGAGCCTTGCGAACACATACGCATCTTCATGTTCCTTTCCAGTTTGTGAGCTAAAATCTTTAAATCTGGAACACTTAGGATCTGACCCGAGCGTTCCATGCAAAATATAGAACACTCGAATCAGGATTAATCATAGTTCAAGTAAATTAAATTCAGTACAAACTAAAATAAATTAGCTAATCCAAACATACGATTAAAATTGTTAAATATCAGAATTTCAAGCCACATATATTTCGATTAAGGAATTGCATAGGTAAACAACAACTGCACAACAAGTTATTGACAAGATCAAAGGCAAAATCAAGGGACTGCATGCTTTTTAAACCGCATAGTATTTCCTAATATGTTTATTTTGCATACAACATGTCTCGCAAGAAAGTAAGCGGGAGTAAGAAGTAGATTTGGATCCAATGCATAGGCAGGTATAAAATTTAATAACAATACACACACTGCAAAATATAATGGTAACACATGTTTCTTATTTCTACAGGCCATAAAATATTATTCATGCATGTATCATTCATGTGAGATAATAAGTAACATCAGTCAACTAAAAAGGTTCCTGTCCTCTTCTCTTTTTTTTAGTTATCAAAATGAATTTGTCTCCAAAGTCAATGAATGTATACTCTATTGTTTAATATACAGTCATAAGAACCATTCAATTATTTCAAACTGAGTAGTATAAAACAACACCATGTTGTTGTCCACGTGTTGAACTAGACATTAGAAAGAATCTAAACTATTATGCACCATTCCCACAATCCCTAGAGATACATGAATATTATTTTAAATATTCATCTTCTACCACATCTCTACATGTAAACTATTTTGCATTATTCTCGCGAATAAATTCCATCAGCAAGGTGGAGCAATTGATTTTATATCATTATTTGAGATGCGCATGCATACCCAGACAATTTATATGTGTATATGTAAAAAGTAAGAAATGGTGCCAAATACAAATAAACAATCAACTGGTAAAGTAAGTGGTAGATAGCAAACAGGCACACTTCAGGACATTTAAGTTAAAACAGAATGAGAAGGTTAGCAAATCAAACAATGGTTTAACTAATTTACTTAGTTCATAACGAAGTCAAAATTCTTGAAATAAAAGTCAATCATGAGCAATTTACTGACCTATCGTCGCACGAATCAGAGCAGGAAGAGATAGCCGAACGATTTTCTGACCATTCGATGTCATTGCTGTAATAGTAGGCGAGCTAGCTTGGAGCGGCACAAGGTCAACGGTGCGCAGTGCACAGCGGCGGAGAGTACATGGTTGCGGGGTTTAGAAGCTGACAAACGGAGTAGCGGAGGGGAAGAAATGGTGGTGATCGGAGAATTGGGTGTGATTTGAGGAAAAGAAGAAATTCGGAGGCCATTAACTAATTTAGGGAAAGCTAATCAGATTTTTGGGGATGATGAATTGGGGTCGGCTGTTAAAAGTATGAGAAGAGTTAGAGATAAAGGGTAGGGCAGAAATATAGTGGTATATTTATATTAACATATGTGCAGTTGCGTTTTATTTATTTATGAAGGAACGTTAAGTTATGAGCGTTTATGGAAATGTGTTTAAGGAAGAATAAAAAGCATTTATGTTATATATATGTAGTCATTAAAACATTTTATATTTTCAGTAGGCATTTCACAAAAAGAAGGGAGGAAGGTTAAAAGGGCAGGTAACGAAGGTGACTTATTTCCCTAACGTGTCTCTTCACATGCAGTAAGGATACAATGGAAATAAGTTAGCTGACTAAACATGGCATGTTAACCTAAATAACATTTATTTCTTATTCAAAATTCAAAAGAAGATTACATAAGGAAAGAGAACAACGGAAAGTACTGAATGCATAATTTATTGTTTAATGCTAAATGCTAGAAAGTATGTGACTTTTAAATTTTCAAATACATAATATTACATATCATGTGTTAAACGTTTTGCATAGATAAATGTTAAAAGTTTTATGGTATTTTATTTTTCTTCTGAATATAAACAACATGACATAAAATATAAGGAAAATACATACATATATACGAAAAAAGATACATGAAAAATATAATGTTGGGAAAGAAGTTAATAAATTGGAGGAAATAAATGAATGCATATTAATGAAGAAATAAAGTGGAGAGAAAGGAGGCAGTGAATTTGGGGAAAGTAGAAAAAGAAGGGGAAACAATAAATATGTTTTATGTTTTTTTTTAATAAATGTTAACATAAATCTTCATTAACTGTGAAGGTAAAACATAGATTATTTACCTTTGACACTCAATGTCTTACAGTTCTTCCAATATAAAATTAAATTGGAAACATTCATAAATTTATTTTCAATTATCGCATTAATGCCTATATTGAACCTTAAAAATAAAATCAAGGATTCAACTGCTAATTTTTTTTTTCAACAATAGTTCAAAGTTAGCTAGTCCAAATGTATAAACATGAACAATTTAATAATTTCCATTATTATCAATCACAATTTAACAAATTATAAATTGTTGTTTATCACAAATAAAATTTTAAATCGTTCATTCATAACATCATAAATCTTATTTAAAAACCATTCAAAAATCAAACATTAAACTAAATTTAAAATTTTAAATGGTTGTAATTTTAAGGGATGTTACAAAGACCAAAAGTTATTTTAATATGGAATTTTAGAAACTGCACAGTTGAAATTGCTCTAGGAATAAGGTCATAAATTTGAGTAAACTGGTTATTAATTTGCCTATGTGTTGCGTTTGTGAACAACTATTTTAGATGGATTTTTTTCCCTTTAGGATTGATGATTCAAATGAATCACTTGTGAATTGTAGAAAAGTTATGCTTCATTAATACTATTACCCTAATTTTGCTTTTCTTTTTGATGTTTTTTCTTTGAATAAACTCATTTCGCTGGATATAATAGATCAATCCTTTAGTCAAACTATAGTATTATAAATCATTGTATAAACTATTTTATTTTTAACCAAAATATATTAACTATTTTAATAAGTTACTTTAACAATCAACTATTTGCTTTTGAAACTACTTTAATGCAGCTATATATATATAACTAAATTTGATAATCCTATTTTTAAATTCAAAATATATATATATATATAAACTTTTTATGTACTAGCTATTTATTTTTCGAACTGTTTCAATATATCTAAACTATTTTAATATATAAATAAATTCAACTATTTAAATATTCAAATTGTTTTAAACTTGGAGTTGTTTCACGACGGTTTTCAATATATCTGATATTTTATATGAAGTGTGAATCATTTTGAAATGTGAAAGATACAACCGGAGTGAAGAATGTAAGCGTTTGGTTGTTAAAAAAACCGAAGCTGGATATAGTCACACTCTCTGCCATAGGAACCACTTTAATAATTGTGTACGTGGTGGATGAATCCAGAATGAAGCAGGATGGTTTGGCGAACGCTATTGCAATCAAGTAAAAGAAAGATGATGGATATCACTGACCATAATTAAAACGACTAAAATAGGAGCTATACCATGACCAAGTAAGTTAGCTACCCTTATCAAAAACACTTTTTCCTTGATTGTTATAGTTCCTCGGTTTGATTTGATTTGATGCACATCCTTGATTTTGGGAGTGTTGTTCGAGGTGGGTAGTAGATGTGATTATTCTTTACCACCCGACCGAGCGTGCAATTGGTAGACTCCTAACCTGTGTATTGCCTCGTGTGCCTTGTCATATTATCCTGATTGAGCCTCCTATGATTTCGGTTTGTACCTCACCTATGGAGTGCCCTCTGATAGCCACTAGTTTACAGTGGACATTACAGTATCTGTATAAACTACGATATAAACAGCATAATGGTAATAATGACAATCCCGCTTACGTTGTTTTCAATAGTATATTTACCTTAGATATTATTATAATAACATATTGTGTATTATATAATATCTAATTTAACAAATCCTTAGGAGATGGAAATTCCTGTAACATCTCTTAAGTTATGGCACTCATGAACACATTGGATATGAGATGTGAATTACATAAGCATCTCTGATGTCATGACACTTGTATTATTACACGGTTTTGATTTGACTGATATGAGAATATTTTAGTTTTGATTCGAGTGTTTTCTCTTTTCATTTATACTTGGGTCAACCTGTATTTTTCAGTTAGCGAAGACCACAATATATTAGAGGATGAAGACGGAGTTTTGGTATATTATCAATTATATTCCCAATATATCATTTTTGTTCTGCTGCATTACTATATTAGGTCTAGGTATGTATAACTCTGATGATAATTATTGTAAAGTATAACCAAATGTATGTTTTATCAACTTCATGAACTATTATTTATTTATTATATTTGTCCTTCCGCGGAGATTATGTGATTGTTATTCTTCTTTATTTCTTTTTCTTATTTCTACCAAAATAACTATTTGTATTTGGAATTTGTTTGGGTTGACATGTGTGGATTATTGTTAACTTGAACGATAAAAAATGCAGGTTGTTACATCTGATTTCAGAGCTTTGGTTTAGCAATAACCTTGGCTTTATTTGGGGTTAACTCATTAGAGATAGGGTAACAATACTCTATGTAACACCCACACCTTTCTATGCCAAAATTTCGATAAAAATCAAAACTCGAACACATCCAGGCATGGAGCGTGTAAATCTCGTACCTGCAAATAAATGAGTATGACTATAATCATAGTACGATAAGATAACTCATAGCTAAAACAGAATAGCATAGATTAGTATTAACTCAAGTAACTACTTTTTCAAAGTAAGTCACTTTGCCAATATCGAGCATGAGAGAGAACGAGAATCAAAATCCAAACTAAAACACCTGTGAGAACCCGACCTTCTCTAAAAACATGGGAGGTTGCAATAAGGAGGGGGTCAGAACAACAAGATTCTGGTGAATAGGAAATGTATAACACAGATGTAATACACAGATGTATCCCGTTTGGTTCGACCAAAGATGTAATGCCTACCAAGGTTAATGATTCTAGCCTAACCTTGTAAATGTTTACGCATGACCCTACTACTCCTCCCAAAGTAGTATTCCCAAAGTATAATACTGAGATAGAACGTTTACGCATATATTGGTGAAGCCTTTATATCAGAACATGGCTGGTTATTTAATCGAGGTTAGACCCTTAGATATGGAGTTTATATGTATATACACTTTCATTCGCTTATCCTTTATTATTTAATGCCTCACTATTAATGATAGACAGGGTGGATTCTCCTTGATCGCTTAAGACCCTTAGATAGACTTATTTGTCACTTATTATTCCTCGATGATTTAATTAACGTTAACATAAACTAGAGGGTACTAGCTACGGTCCCTACTACTTAAGGCTTTCGACACTCACGCATATACCCTTGCCCCGTGTAAAGTGAGAGATAATATTTTATCGCTTGCTATACCATTTAGCTGACCTTATTGGGTAACCTCCTTAGTCGCTTACTACTTCCCGTAGGATAGGTAGCCATATTTGACATTTTAAATTTCCAAGTTTGGGTAGTCCCTACACACACACACCATTTAAGACCCCCTAAACTGAAAGACCTACTCCCACGTGGACTCTTCAACCCCAGCCGCTTAAGACCCAAGAAGCGGATTATATGCGAAGGTTATTAATTTCGTACCTTATTAGCCTTTAATACCTTTCCCTATTGGGATAAAGTGGGCCACGTCATTAAGTCCTTTCCATTTAGTTTCTCTTCACGGAAATACTATACGCACATGATTTATTATCGTCTCGGGTTCCTATGGTTCATAATATTTTACATCATTAACCAACTAAGTCCAATTCTAATTTTTAAGTATAAGTTCTATATTAACTAGTATAAATAAGGAAAGTTATATCCTCCTTACCCTAGGATATTTATTTGATTATTTTCCTTAATTGGACCTAGTATTTAAAACGGCAATCAATATCCATTAATCCCCTTTTTTATTCCATTTACTTCTGTTTATAGATTAATTGCTATTTATAACCATAACGATCATATTTTCCTAAGGCAAATCATAAAATTCCTAATTTCCATTTTATTACCATTGTTTATAATTAATGCCATTTATGAGCCTAACGACCATAATATTCCAAGGGCAATAATTCACAATGGATATCCTTTTCTTATCAGTCCCGAACGTATCTATTTGTCGTACCCCAACAGAGATTCCTAATCTTATTTATTTATTTATTGCATGTTATATATATATATATTTGTGCACCAGACCACCTACACTAAGTTGACCACTTATGGATGCTGGATTTGCTGGCGGTTCTGGGCAGACTTCTACCACAAGTTGAACTTAACCTCGTATCTTAGTCCAATTATATTTACACTCTAGACCCATCACATTAAGCTAACCACCTATGGATGCTGGATTTGTCGGTCGATTCCGGGCAAACTTCTACCACAAGTTATGCCCAATCTCGTGTCTTGATGCATTATTAATCAAATTCTCTAATTGGGGTTTCCAACATTAATCGTAATATATCTTAGGAATTGCAACCATTTTACTTAATTTCCCTATTATGTTTACTTTCCCAAATCATCATTGCTTACAATGGTTATTTATTTATTTATTTATTTGTGGTCCTATTTATAACAACAAATCACATTAATTGCTACAACGGTCCCCACAAATATATTAATTAAATATGGATTACATTTATATGTATGATTCCATAAATGAATACCGTTCAAAACATTTAAACGTTCAATGTATATTTTGTCGTTTTACATAGAGTCAGATGGATGATGTGTATATATTTATATTTATATTTCTGCATGGTCAACGTAGTTATCTTTCTTTATTATTTTTTATTGCTAAATTTAATAACTTGGTTTAATCAATAACCAAACATTCCTTTTTGCATTCAATCTTGCCAAAAAGTTCCAAATCTTATAAAAAGACCATTAGCTATAATTGTTATAAATTATGGCTGATAAATGGAATATACAAATTTCAAAATTACTAGAAATATATATATGTTATGTATATTTTGGAATGGTTGATGCAAACTGCGCATAAATATGTACACTTATATTTATACGTACATTTGCACAATTTTTCCCTTTTTCAGTCTTTTTGTCATATTCCTTGTGAATTCAAAATAATGTCTTTTTGTTCAAAAAGAGGAAAATGACATATTTACAATAATTAAACCAGAACCTCAACAACATTGAACACAAATAGACATGTGTCTTTTTTAATTAAAATAACATAATTCAACATTGCATCTTTTTAATCAAAATCACATAATTTATCTTTTTAACACTGAAACTAGAGATTTGAAAGAAAACTATATATAAATAATGCTACTGGGACTAATTTCCAAATATTCAGTGTTTTACAACAACCAAATTAAAATTTCCAACATAATTGTAGGCAATATGTTTAAACAATTTAAGTAAACCTAAAATTTATACTATCCTAACCACAATTCACAATTTCCAAGTTTTGACAATATTTATTAACATATCTGATAGATGCCAATTCAAATTCAATAATATTATGAACAGATCTAATGATAATAAACATATATTTTGAGATCTAATTCCAACGAGATAAATATGTTATTAAAACTTTGTATGTAAATTTTCCACTAACCTGAAACATCTGAATCTGAAGTTTGAATAATCTTTTAGACCTACAATTCCCAAATTCTTATAAATCTACAATTTATCTTAAATGGTGAAACTTTCATATCTGTAGATATGTAAGAAAATAAGAAGAGAGGGGAGAATTTGATATAGAGCGTCAATTCACATTCTTTTCCATTGAGTCTGATAATCCCTTTCAATTCTATATGATTTGCATTTGATTGGTTGTATATGAATATATTTTTAATTAAGAAATTTGATTGGAAGAGAAAGAGAAATGGTAGAGCTTCGCTGCTTCCTATAGATTTGTGTGGAAAAGAATGAGGCCTTACCCTTTTATTTATAGGAGTGGAATTGACCATAAACCGTTAGATTTATTTAAATAAACATATGTCCATTTATATTATATATAATATAACGAAAATGCCCTTCAAAACCTAGCCATCACTGGGCAGATCTGGCTCGAAGCGGTCGACCGCTCTAGGCAAGAGTGTCGACCACCCTTGAGCGATTTTTCCTAGTGAAGGCAGGTGATAAAAGGAAAGATATATACTAATTATTCTATTTATTTATTTCCATCCCTTTTTCGTATTCCATCCGTAACATTTTCATACGGACTCCGTTCGCGAAACTCCAAACATGAAAATTCACTGGAATTCTGGGACGAACGCATCGGTTAAAGTTTCGTGGTCAAATTCCATCGTTTGCAGAAATTTCTATTTTTGAGAATCTAATTAAATAAATCATCTATTTTCAAAATTTTGGGTTGTTACATTCTTCCCCCTTTAAAAGGAATTTCATCCTGAAATTCTGACACTTAATCATCCTATCCTACACAACCAATTTGTGCACATCCACTTTGCGACCATGTGTACATGTGCACGGTGTACATAATGCATTTCAAGCATAAAATATGCATACAATATGATTCTAAATCGGGCCCTCTATGCATTGAAAATTTTAAAACACTTTTGAAAACATGATGCAAAACACCCTAAATATACTAGTAAGTTCTATATGAATGCAAAATTTGAAAAATCTTTTTCATCTATAACCTTCACACAATTATGAATAAAAATGTGAAGCAACTAATTTTTCATCCAAATCCTACCATCCAAATTGTCACACAATCCAATCGTTTCCCATTTAATTTCTCCTAAACCAGAAAAATGAAATCAAAGAGAAGAATTTTAACGTTTCCTCCACTTACAAATATTCCATAGCCCTACAGTGTAATTTTTACCTCAGTCACCCAAAATACTCCAAAAATTTCCATCCGTAGACTGTAAAGGAGGCTTAAAATAAGCTCTAAAACATAAAACGAGTTAACTACTAACCCGTGCGTGTCGTTGTTAAGGTATGGAAACAACGTTCTCAAGAATGAAACAACCTTTTCCTTGTTGTCGTTAACATTTTTATTGTATCAACGGTCCTATTGCATTGCTAAAACACGCACACAAAGCATCCAAAAATCTTCCTTATGTTGTTCATGTGACCAAAACTCGAAATTTTTCACAATAATAAATTTCCTCTTGAAAACTTCTTATGTTTATTTTGAAAATTTCTTTTCAAAAGTGAAACTATAAAAATCAAAAATGAAAAAAAGTTTCTTTTTTTGCAAACAACATTTTCCAAAAGTTTCAAAATTGTATTTTGCGGAAACTTAAACGATTCAAGTCACATGTTGGCAAAGAAGGAAGTCAATCACGCAAAAATACGAAAACTGAAATCACACTCAAAAGATCAAAATAAATTTTAGCTTAACAAGTAACATCAGTTTATTTATTTTTATACCCATAATGTAGAACTCGTCCTTTGCTAAAATTTATCGGACAAAGAATTCTATTCTTTGCAACTCCAGGACAACTGTTAGTTTAGATAAGAAATATGAGATTTCATTCGAACAGGCATGTGTGAATGACATAAACATTACAATCATAGAAATCTCATTAACCTAAGTCGTGTGATTTAAACAACACTAACAATTACAAGCATGAATCATCACCAATTCAAGAACCCGTTGCTAGAAAGGGAAAACAACAAAGACGACGACAAATAAACAACACTGAAACTTCCAATACAATGGCTATAAACAAAGAGATGTCTTGCTCCGTGGATGGAGCTCAAACCAATTTTTGTGATCTTTAATTAACCATATCATGGTAGCAAAAATGCTCAACCTCGTGTTACAAACACTACCGGTGTTGTTGGAGGTTTTATCACCACCTCTTCTAAGAGAGAATTTATGATGAGAAAAGAAACCTACCACAAAACTGCTCCTCATGAAAACCCACCTAATATTATCTAAAGACAAAAAGGGTAGCTGAAATTACAGATAGTAACTCAATGAGACAACGCATAAGAACAATAGGCTGAATCGAATATGATGCGGCACTAAATGAAGGTTACACCACCGATCAAGCAAAAGATTAATTTCTGCATCACGAGATAAATCTAGTATTAACTCCCCATTTATAAAACGATGTGCTAAATGGGTAACACATCTACATGGGCAGTTTAAACATAGATTCCTGAACACAAGAACGGACATCAAGAAAAGAGATTTGCTGCAAAAATATCCAAAGCTAGTCAAACAAAAGACCATTAAAGTCCGCGCAAAACACATATTCCTCTAAAGTCCATCGAGATTCTCCTCGGAAAAACCATCAAGAGATAGCTTAATTTTCACCTTCGAAACAACAATCGCCTTCATAAAAATCTATCCTAACAAGATATAACAAAGGTGGATGAAGCACAAACAACAAATCCTATTCAAAGAGCTCGAAGCAATGGATCGGTGCAAGTCCAACTGCCACGACAAATTATTAGCCCTAAAACGGTGGGACCTTTTTTTTCATTCTGATTCAACCAAATGATCTCTCTCTAAGGATGAGACTTAAATGGTACAAGTAAGATCGGATAGCGCAATTAGGTATTATGAACTAGGAATTGATCGGAGAGAAGAAATTAGATCTTGGAGTACTAATGAGGCAAGATCTAATGTGCAAACTAGTGCAGGAAAAGAGGAGATGAGGTAGAAACAAAAAAAGAGAAGAAAAATAAAGATATGGTTCAACTAGATGTGGAAGGAAGGACGAAAGAAATAAGTAAAGGGCGTGGTTTGGACTCAAATTTTATGGTTGAGTCCTAGGTCCAAGTTGCACTAGAACTCATCAACTAGTTGACCATCTTAGTATAACACTAAACAGTTAAATATGAAATAGGCTTTGGGCAAAAGGTTAGACCTTGATCCTATTAAGCCAGATTAAAATGTTAATCGTCTCGCGTCATCTTTTAAGATTTGACGCGATCCGAAAAATAATTATCCTCATCACGGCGATATCAAAGACCGCAGTTAAGCTCCGAACTGTAACACCCCACTTCTGTTAAGGTGACTCACAAAGGGAATGCCTTAACTTCGGTGGAACGTTATAAGTAAACAGAACAGAAATTTACAAGACAGATATGTAAAGTAGTACTTGAAAAATTTATAACTGTATCACAACAGAAACAGAAATAAGTTTGGTTACATCATAATACCCAAACCCAAGTACATAAATATCAGTCTAATACAAAATCCTTCAGAATGCATAATTTAAATGCCATAATCCACAATAGAGAATGCCATAAATAGGTAGAATCAAACCAAGCAATATTTCAAGCACTTCTAGCACTTTAAGCAGTTGCAACCTGAATCAAGCTCCTATGTTTCCACCCTGAGAACCTGGATGGGGAACGGAAGAAAAGAGGCGAAACAAACTAGGTCAGACATAAGTCTGGTGAGTCCAGTGACTTTCAGCATATAAACAGATAACAGTATCATGACATGTAAATAAAACTGGATGAGAGATAACCATAACAGGAGTAGCAGGTTAACGGAAAAGACAGAATGATATAGGCTAAACAAAGCTTCTTACTTGGTTTTCACTTCTGTGCACTAATACTACTATAACAGAATTAGGTGTTGTCCTAATGTCTAAACAGAAAACAGAATGATCTCTTCATAAACATGATGCTAGAAATGGGCCTTTATCACCCTAACAGAGACAGACGTTCAGAAACAGAATGCTAGTAATGGGCCTTTACTACCCGAACAAAGACAGAAACAGAATAACCCTTACGGAAACAGAATATTAGAATTAGGTGTACACTAGTAATGGGCCTTTACCACCCCAATTGACGGTACCACACAGAAACAGACAGGTGTTACCACCCCAACAGAAACAGACGGTACCCCAACAAAAACAGATAGAACTAAGTGTACCCTAAATTCTTCCCCAAGCGATTGGCTCCCTAATACATAAATACCATTTGCCAGCCCCACAGAAGGGTGTATCACTCCCTAAAGTGACAACCTATAGACACAGACCTATTTACATATGTCACGGTGTCTTACATCCTCAGAGCAGACCGGATCCATGCACGCACATGACCCGGTTGGAATGCGCCATCAACACCCCTCGCCATTATCAGAGTGAACCTCTTACAATTAGTTCAGTAAGCGTGCTCTGGACCCCTACCTAGTGTTGGGTCATAATTTTGATACTAGAAAGGGTTACTGACTAATATGGGTCCCAAACAACAGATGACACAAGTAATTACCCCTCCTAACCTTGTGTCCCCAGACTAATAGATTTCAGATTAACTTGCCTATAGATTTCAGATGTACGAAGTCCAGATTAACTAGTTCTCAAATCAGACATACAGGTTAACAAGTTTTCAGACTAACCGATCAGATAAAAAGATTAACAAGTTTTCAGACTAACGGATCAGATATACAGATTAACAAACTTATAGATTGTTTCACCTAACCTTGCATTGGGCCTACAGATTTTCAAATGGGTTTATTAGCTTCATCAGTCCAGTTGATTTAACCCTATCCACCCAACACGTTTTAGGTATCACATTTATCTTGGATTTGCATTAATTAAATATAAATGCACAGACCTCTCACATCAGGTCGGTAGCTTGTGGCCGTTGGATGTGCCGGGTGGTTTCGGGCAGACTTCTGCCACAAGCCAGACCTAACCTCGTGTCTAAGCATCTTTATGCCTACGACCTCTCACATTAGACTGACAGTTTGCGGTTGCTGGTTAAGACTGTTTGGTCCAGGCAGGCTTCTACCGCAAACAGAGTCTAACCTCGTGTCTCATCATTCTTATTTTTAGCTAAAGTATTCATTCACAGATTATGCCAATATCAGACTAATTATGCCAATTCAACAAATTAACTTCTTTACAAGTTACAGCAGATTATCCAAAGTTCTATTAACATGTTTTTCTCAATTTTAGATCGAGCCTACAGATTTTCATACCCCAAATTACCGTATTCAGTTTCAACAGATTTAGTAGACTAGACGATTTAACAGATTTAATCATCCCTTAAAATTCCATTGACATACCTCGCTTAATCATAAAATTAAGCCTAATTTTACATGCCCAAATTATGGTCATAATTCACAATATAACATACGCCCCAAATTTTTTTGTTAAATTTACACAGTACAGAATATTCTCCAAAACCCCCAAATCATGATATATAATACGAATTATGCCAAATTATAGCCTTTGATTTCAGCGTATGTCAAATGTCCAAAAATCCCCATTTAGGCGTGTTCACGTTTACTAGTTATCCTATATTAATATAGATCTTTACGCCTAACTCATATACAAAATAATTCTTCTTCTCCCAAATCACAGACTATCATATATAGTATGCCCAGATCTAAATCTTAAATTACAACATATGCCCTTTTCTTAAATCAGTCACAAATCAGTCATGTCCAATTATTCATCATTCATTATTTTTCCCAAATTTAGCGTTCATGCATCAATCTCTTATGAGATTTGGCTCAGGTTTGTGGTAACCTAGCTATAGAACAGATGGAAGGAAGAGGTACAGAATAGTTACAATAATATTAATAAGATAGATCTACGCAGAAAAACAGATCTGATAAACAAGAATAAGATAGATCTACACAGAAAAACAGATCTGATAAACAAGAATAAGATAGATCTACACAGAAAAACAGATCTGATAAGCAAGAATATGCATAATCTCCAATTCAGATTTATAACCATGTCAAGATCATAATTAAATTTCATATCTGAAAATAACTGTACTCACCTTGGTTGGATTCTAAAAGAAAAAGGGTTGTAGTTGTTCTCTTTTAATCATATTCAGATTGGAAGAAGAAGGAGCACTTGTTCTAGCTTAGGTTTCAGCAGAGTAACGACACCATTGATTTATATTAATATGAATTAGGAAGAGTATAGGCGTAATGAAATTGTGTGGAGAGAAAGTGAAGTTTGGGGGTGTTTAAATAGCTTAGGAGCATGGAATCTGGTCAGAACGTGCATCTAAATACAGAAAAACGAATCTGTCCACGGATTTGGAAATAGGGGGGAGGTCGACCCCATGGTCGATCTGTTCTTCCCAGGTCGACCCCTAGGTCGACCCCCTAGTCGACCTGGGTTCTGGGCGGGAAATTTCCTGCCCAGTCCGGGTGTGTGTTTTAAATTTCGATCTTTGAATTTTGAATTTGGGCTGGTTTTTATTCTAAATCCCTGAAACTTCTACGTGCCATAACATCTTCATACGGAGTCCGATTTATGCAAACTCGGACTCTATCTCAAGCAGAATTCCAAGAGAACGCAATGGCACAACCCGTTTCCCTTAATTCTTCTTTTAAAAATTAAGTATACTTTTTTTGTTACTATATTTTCATAGAAAATACGGGGTGTTACATTCTCCCCTCCTTAAAGGATTTCGTCCTCGAAATCTTCAAGTTAAGAAGAATAAGTCCTACCATCCCATCACCCATCTACTCAACCATCATCCACAAGCATCCATTGTCCTTAGAAAACTTCTAATGTTATATGAACATATGCAAAAGTGTGTGTATATGCCTCTTAACTAAAGAAAAGATCAGGCGGTCTACTGATTTAGTTGACCTCCTTAATGCGAATTATGTTAGTGCCATGAGTCCACTTATGTATGCAATAAATCCTATTTGATACACATCATTTCTATATGAGTGCATAACCATTCATCCAAATGCAACGTCCATGTGATGAGTCAATCTATTTGCATCCACAAAAATTGAAAAATGCACACACATCCATATGTAGTATGAGAGTGTTTTTGAGCCGATCTAGTGCCTAGTAGGTGTATATGCATCCACGAGCAACCACAAGCAACCACTTGCATCCACTTGCAACCATCAAACATAACATGTCTCAAACACATGTTTACACCCATTAGTTTCTACCTAAAGGTCGAAGAATCGATTGATAGGATACAGCCGAGTGATAGAAGCAAGTACAAAAGTTCTGTTCCCATTGGACATCGGTTAAGAGAATAAATCCCTAAGTATCAACCCCGAAGAACGAAATCAACATCAGATTGACAATCAGAGAACTACTCCTATTAAATAATGTCAAACTGGAAATCTTCTTCATGCTTTAAGTAAAAAACCCTAACCTTATCAGAAATATTCAAATACTTATAGACTACTGGTACAGATCAGATTATCAAACGATTCTAAGGAAACTAAGCATGATAAAACCCCACCATATCCCACAAAACCTAGAATGTATGCGTCATAGTCAACTTAATGCCCAACACAGATACCCTCAAACCCCAACCTATCACAAACAGATGAGTCGTAACCCTTATGGCGTTTGAGACCATAGCGGGATCAGAAACAAGACTAGTATTAAAGTGCAGAGTCTCAATTACAGAATCAAAATGCCAGAATAAAAAAGAGTTTTATCTCAATAATCAGATAAGGAAATTAAACCTTCTACAAAAAAATTCCTATCTCTACCCTATCCAGCAGTCACGAGAGCATTCGTCTGCCCTCCAGAAGTAGGTTCGGCCCTCTGCCCTTGCCACGTTTCTTTGGGCAGTCCCTAGTGAAGTGTCCCATTTCTCCACAGTTGAAGTAAGCGCCCTTCCTCTTTCTGCATTCCTTGTTCAGATGAGTCAAGCTTCCACAAGTAAAGCACTTTTTCTCCTTCTTATCTTCAGACTTTTCATTCTTCTTTTATGTTTCCTTTTTGGGCCACTCTTTCTTGTTCTGTGGTCCTTCGAGCTTTTCTTCTTTCTTCTCACTTTTGGCTTCCTCTTCATGCATTAACGCCATGTCAACCAATTTCTTAAAGGTAGCCCCCATAGGAATGTGGGTCATAGCCAACCCATGTAGCGGCTCATTCAAACCTTTAACGAATCTCAGGGCCTTCTTCTCAGGTGTGTTCACCAAGTCTAAGCCGAATCTCGCCAACTGATTGAACTTGTTGACGTACTCCTTCACTGATGAATTCCCTTACTTCAATGCTAAGAACCTCTCCATGTATAAATTCTCTTCTACTCGTGAGAGGAATTTCATCTCAAACCTATGCCTGAAATCCATCCATGTCTCTACCGGACGCTCTCCATTCGTGACCTCCCACCAAAACAAGGTTTCGTCCTTCATTAACCAAGCAGCTAATTGGACCTTCCTTCCATCTTCTATCTTGAAGGTACCAAACAAATCTTCCACCTCCTTAAGCCAATTTCGAGCTTTAACAAACGTCTCTGACCCGTGAAAAGGTTTCCCGCCCATTGCCCAAAAGTCCTTGCATATCTTCGAAAAAGTATCAACGTGGGGAGGGGGAGGAGGAGGAGGAGGAGGAACGTCTGCTGGGCCTGCGGCGGTGGCCCTAGCCTCCAGATACCTTATGAACCAAGTTGGTATCGGTAAGCCCTTGGGTATCTCGGGTACCCCAGACATGCTGAAAAGAAAAAGGGAGAGATTCAAAACAGAGAATCGAAAGACAGACATATGGCTTTTGGGGATTATGTTTTTCAAAATAAACTTTACTTTTGAAAATACTTCCTTTTTAAAACCTTTTTGAAAATAGTTTTCAAAAACTTTTTATCAAATCTGGTAACCTTCAGCTCTGATACCAAGTGTAACACCCCACTTCCGTTAAGGTCACTCACAAAGGTAATGCCTTAACTTCGGTGGAACGTTATAAGTAAACGGAACAGGAATTTACAAGACAGATATGTAAAGTAGTACTTGAAAAATTTATAACTGTATTACAACAGAAACAGAAATAAGTTTGGTTACATCAAAATACCAAAACCCAAGTACACAAATATCAGTCTTATACAAAATCCTTCAGAATGCACAATTTAAAAGCCATAATCCCCGACAGAGAATGCCATAAATAGGTAGAATCAAACCAAGCAATATTTCAAGCACTTCTAGCAATTTAAGCAGTTGGAACCTGAATCAAGCTCCTATGTTTCCACCCTAAGAACCTGGGGGGAGGGGGGAACGGAAGAAAAGAGGCGAAACAAACTAGGTCAGACATAAGTCTGGTGAGTCCAGTGACTTTCAACATATAAATAGATAACAGTATCATGACATGTAAATAAAACTAGATGAGAGATAACCATAACAGGAGTAGCAGGTTAAGGGAAAAGAGAGAATGATATAGGCTAAACTGAGCTTCTTACTTGGTTTTCACTTCTCTGCACTAATTAGTATAACAGAATTAGGTGTTGCCCTAATGTCTAAACAGAAAATAGAATGATCTCTTCAGAAACACGATGCTAGAAATGGGCCTTTATTACCTTAACAGAGACAAACGTTCAGAAACAGAATGCTAGTAATGGGCCTTTACCACCCGAACAAAGACAGAAACAGAATAACCCTTACAGAAACAGAATATTAGAAATAGGTGTACACTAGTAATGGGCCTTTACCACCCCAATAGACGGTACCACACAGAAACAGACAGGTGTTACCACCTCAACAGAAACAGACGGTACCCTAACAGAAACAGACAGAACTAAGTGTACCCTCTATTCTACCCCAAGCGATCGGCTCCCTAATATATAAATACCCTGTGCCGGCCCCACAGAAGGGTGTATCACTCCCTAAAGTGGCAACCTATAGACACAGACCTATTTACAGATGTCACAGTGTCTTACATCCTCAGAGCAGACCGGATCCATGCACGCACATGACCCGGTTGGAATGCGCCATCAACACCCCTCGCCATTATCAGAGTGAACCTCTTACAATTAGTTCAGTAAGCGTGCCTTGGACCCTTACCTTGTGTTGGGTCATAATTTTGATACCAGAAAGGGTTACTGACTAATATGGGTCCCAAACAACAGATGACACAAGTAATTACCCCTCCTAACCTTGTGTCCCCAGACTAACAGATTTCAGATTAACTTGCTTATAGATTTTAGATGTACAAAGTCCAGATTAACTAGTTCTCAGATCAGACATACAGGTTAACAAGTTTTCAGACTAACCGATCAGATATACAGATTAACAAGTTTTCAGACTAACGGATCAGATATACAGATTAACAGACTTATAGATTGTTTCACCTAACCTTGCATTGGGCCTACAGATTTTCAAACGGGTTTATTAGATTCATCAGTCCAGTTGACTTAACTCTATCCACCCAACACGTTTTAGGTATCACATTTATCTCGGATTTGCATTAATTAAATATGAATGCACAGACCTCTTACATTAGGTCGGTAGCTTGTGGCCGTTGGATGTGCCGGGCGGTTCCGGGCAGACTTCTGCCACAAGCCAGACCTAACCTCGTGTCTAAGCATCTTTATGCCTACGACCTCTCACATTAAACTGACAGTTTGTGGTTGCTGGTTAAGCCGGTTGGGTCCGGGCAGGCTTCTACCGCAAACAGAGTCTAACCTCATGTCTTAGCATTCTTGTTTTTAGCTAAAGTATTCATTCATAGATTATGCCAATATCAGAATAATTATGCCAATTCAACAAATTAACTTCTTTACAAGTTACAGCAGATTATCTAAAGTTCTATTAACATGTTTTGCTCAATTTTAAATCGAGCCTACAGATTTTCATACCCCAAATTACCGTATTCAGTTTCAACAGATTTAGTAGACTAGACAATTTAACAGATTTAATCATCCCTTAAAATTCCATTGACATACCTCGCTTAATCATAAAATTAAGCCTAATTTTACATGCCCAAATTATGGTCATAATTCACAATATAACATACGCCCCAATTTTTTTTGTTAAATTTACACAGTACAGAATATTCTCCAAAACCCCCAAATCATGATATATAATACGAATTATGCCAAATTATAGCCTTTGATTTCAGCGTATGTCAAATGTCCAAAAATCCCCATTTAGGCGTGTTCACGTTTACTAGTTATCCTATATTAATATAGATCTTTACGCCTAACTCATATACAAAATAATAATTCTTCTCCCAAATCACAGACTATCATATATAGTATGCCCAGATCTAAATCTTAAATTACAACATATGCCCTTTTCTTAAATCAGTCACAAATCTGTCATGTCCAATTATTCATCATTCATTATTTTTCCCAAATTTAGCGTTCGTGCGTCAATCTCTTATGAGATTTGGCTCAGGTTTGTGGTAACCTGGCTATAGAACAGAAGGAAGGAAGAGATACAGAATAGTTACAATAATATTAATAAGATATATCTACGCAGAAAAATAGATCTGATAAACAAGAATAAGATAGATCTACACAGAAAAACAGATCTGATAAACAAGAATAAGATAGATCTACACAGAAAAATAGATCTGATAAGAAAGAATATGCATAATCTCCAATTCAGATTTATAACCATGTCAAGATCATAATTAAATTTCATATCTGAAAATAACTGTACTCACCTTGGTTAGATTCTAAAAGAAAAAGGGTTGTAGTTGTTCTCTTTTAATCCTATTCAGATTGGAAGAAGAAGGAGCACTTGTTCTAGCTTAGGTTTCAGCGGAGCAACGACGCCATTGATTTATATTAATATGAATTAGGACAGAGTATAGGCATAATGAAATTGTGTGGAGAGAAAGTGAGGTTTGCGGGTGTTTAAATAGCTTAGGAGCAACGAATTTGGTCAGAACGGGCGTCTAAATACAAAAAAAAACGAATCTGTCCATGGATCTGGAAATTGGGGGGAGCTCACCCCCCAGGTCGACCTGTTCTACCCAGGTTGACCTGGGTCGTGGGCGGGAAATTTCCCGCCCAGCTCGGGTGTGTGTTTTAAATTTCGAACTTTGAATTTTGAATTTGGGTCGGTTTTTATTCTAAATCCCTGAAACTTCTAAGTGCCATAACTTCTTCATACGGAGTCCGATTTACGCAAACTCGGACACTATCTCAAGAAGAATTCCGAGACGAATGCAATGGCACAACCCATTTCCCTTAATTATTCTTTTAAAAATTAAGTATACTTTGTTTTGTTACTATATGTTCACAGAAAATACGGGATGTTACACGAACCGTCTCCAAAGATTCATATTCTCAACAACGATGCTGCGACCATAAAACTAATGAATTCCAAAAATAATTCAGCTAGAAATCCGTAATCTAAACTAAAATGGATTTTCCCCTTACCTACCTGACAACAAACAGATGGTTCATGACATTAAATACCCTAAAAATAAGGACGAAGGATTTTCCCTAGCCTTTTCGAAGAAAAATTTAAAACTTCTCCAAAAATGGAATTTATTTAAACTAACGGTTTCGTATTTATAAATCCAATTTATTAATGTTACTGTTATTTATATTCCAGTTTATATCATAAACTGAAAAAACTATTTGTGTTCAAAATGTTGGAGTTTTAAAATCTTAAGGATTAATTGTGATGATTTCAATAAATTATCCAATGTATATAGAGAGAGGGATACTAAAAATCGCAAGAAATAGATATTTATTATCCTTGAGTTTAGTGGCATATTCCTTGTCATTTCTAATTCCTTCCTACCAATCTGATTATATTTATTAAAATTACACGATAGCCCTAATAAATTTGAAACACTAATAGATTAAAATTTAAAAATCATATCTTTATAAAACTAGGCCATTGTAATTCAATTTTCCGAAAGCGTATTTCAAACCTTTTGAAACCCATTTTGTTTTTCTAAACAGTTATAAAAATAAATTTCTTCGAATATAAGGCCAAGAGCTCAAATGAATAATTCAATAAGGTAGATTCAAAAAAATTTAACGAAGTAACAAATGGATATACCTTATAAGTATATTTCCGAAATGGATACAACAAACTATTGTAAACTTTTCCCGTTTTGGATCGAGTAATGGTCTTAACCGGAACTACCAACGAAACCAAAAACCAGAAATCACGACTATCTCAGTTGTAGCAAGATTTTTGTCCCATCTCTAAACTCGAATCAATGGACTCCACAACATGCCGTCCTCATGCTCTTCACGACGAGATCGCCAACGTACTGTGGGGTAAGAAAGAATTGGCCAGAAACCCGAACTCAACATATTTCAACTCTTAGTCGCTTAAAGCCCATTTTTATTATTAGGACCACGACTAATTCATTGTCGAAATAAATTAAATTCGAGTAAGAAAGTCGAAGAAAAACATAAAAGAAAATCGAATTACATTCTCTCATGAGTCTTAATTTATCTAATTCCTATGATCATTTAACCTAAGCTCTGATACCAAATGTAAAACCCCACACCTTTCTATGCCAACATTTCGACAAAAATAGAAACTCGAACACATCCAGGCATGGAATGTGTAAATTTGGTACATGCAAATAAATGTGCGTGAGCATAATCAGAATACGATAAGATAACTTATAGCGGAAACATAATAGGATAGATTAGTATTAACTCAAGTAACTACTTTTTCAAAGTAAGTCACTATGCCAATACCGAGCGTGAAAGAGAGCGAGAATCGAAAGCCAAACTAAAACACTTGTGAGAACCCGACCTTCTCTAAAAACCTAAGAGGTTGTAATGAGGTGGGGGTGGGGGGTCAAAACAACAAGATTCTGGTGAATAGGAAATGTACAACACATATATAATACATAGATGTATCCCATTTGGTTAAACCCAAGATGTAATGCGTACAAAGGTTAGTGATTCTAGCCTAACCTTGTAAATGTTTATGCACGACCCTATTACTCTTCCCAAAGTAATATACCCAAAGTATAATACTGCGATAGAACGTTTACGCATATATTGGTGAAGCTATTATACCAGAACATGGCTGGTTAGTTAATCGAGGTTAGACCTCTAGATACGGAGTTTATATGTATATACACTTTCATTCGCTCATCCTTTATTATTTAACGTCTCACTATTAATGATAGATAAGGTGGATTCTCCCTGATCGCTTAAGACCCTTAGGCGGACCTACTGGTCACTTATTATTCCTCGATAATTTAATTAACGTTAATATAAACTAGAGGGCACTAGCTACGGGCCCTACTAGCTAAGGCTTCCGTCATTCACGCATATATCCTTTCCCTATGTAAGGTGAGAGATGATATTTTATCGCTCGCTATACCATCTAGCTGACTTTATTGAATAACCTCCTTAGTCGCTTACTACTTCCCGTAGGATCGATAGTCATATCTGACATTTTTAATTTCCAGGTTTGGGTAGGCCCTACACGCACTACACCATGACAGCAATTTTGACACCCCCCTATCCGCAAAATTTGATACAGGTTAAAGCCATATCAAAGTTGACTCGGTTATTAGCTGTATCTAAATAGTTAGATAAGGCTATGAACCTAATTTAAATTTGATTTGAGTTTTGACCATTTCAAAATCGTGCCTTTTATGTGTAAAACTTTTAGCCGAAAAAGCACACCCATCCCTCCAAAATTTTAATCCTTTCAGGCTCTCTCCCTTCCTTTTTTTATTTCCCTCGTCTAATATTGTATCCCATGCCCTATTTCCATTTCTAAAACTCACACCCAAAAAATTATAGAAATTTGATAGTTGTCTGCTCAAATCTGCTTCTTTGTCATTGTCTGCAAATAGCGCGTCTCTATTTCTGATAAAATATTGGTTTGATTCGGTTTCTAATATTCGATACTTTTTTCACTATTGTTTCAATTCATGCTCAACATGTTGTAGGCCAGAGAGCTATTTATTGGTTTTTACCTAAGGGCAGTTACAAAGCAAGGTTGAACATTGAAGAAAGTTAGGTTTTCGCAGTTGGTCATATATCACCATGGTTAGTGCATACGCTATTTGATCTATTTCCTTATATTAGCTAGTCATACTGGATATGTAAAATATGAAACTTGAATTTTGTTTGTTAAAATGCCATACTCATTCCAGTAAATAAAACTAGTTTTAGGTTGATTAGTTAATTCATGTGCTAAACAATACACAAGAATTAGCTAGTTTTACTTTTCATTCACCGGACTTAGACAAATGTACTGAAACTAACTTGCTAAGGCCTAAAAATGTACTGAACCTAGACAAATGTACTGAACCTATTCCTTTGATGTTTTAATGGAGAAAGATACGGGCATGTGTGAAGGGGGTAGGCCCATTTGTGATCCAGTGATAGATGGAAAAAAACCAACTTGCCAATGAAAACATACATTTAAAGAAAGATACGGGCATGTGTGTAGGGGGTGGGCCCATTAGTTTGACGTGATTTTTAAGTTGTAACAATTTTTGAATTTATAGGCGGGCAACATCCCATTCAGTATAGACAAAAAGTGGATTAGTGAATCTATTCAAAGATCTCCATAGTGAACATGTTTATTTGTTTTGTTGAAGAAAACGGTGGTAAGAAAGGAGCGTATTTATGCCCTTGCAGTTGGTGCCAAATTATGAAGACGTTCAAATTAGATGAAATTCATTTTCATTTGTTTAGATGGGGTTTTACCAAATCATATAGCGTGTGGTATTTTCATGGAGAAAAAAGGGTGGAGATGGGAAAACAACCAATTAGTAATGCCATAAGTACTGACAAGGATGAACATATTATGATGGAAGATCTAGTCAATGATGCAAATAGATTTCATGATTTTCAACCTGAAAGTCCATTGTTTGGTCATGCTAATGTTGGAGAGCAGTGTACGGATGATGGAAATTGGCAGGCCAATGAAAGTAAGAAGTATACACCACTTTATGAAAGCGCAAAAGAGCCACTGTATCCTTCATGTCCAAAAGGGATAACGAAGCTGTATGCCATTGTGAAACTGAATAGCTTGAAGACCCAATACGGCTTCTCAGATAATGGTGTGACTGCACTACTCGAACTAATGAAGGAGTTACTCCCCGAAGGTAACATGCTGCCGACAAAATACCATGACATGAAGAAGTTCATTAAGCAAGTTGAGATGAGTTACAAAACTTATGATGCATGCATCAATGATTGCATATTGTACTGGAAAGATGATGCGAATATAGTTTCTTGTACAAATTGCAATGAACCAAGATATATGACATCTTTTGACGAAGAGAGAAAAGGAACCAAAGTACCTCGAAAGACATTAAGAGATTTTCCATTAATTTCTAGATTGAAGTGATTGTATACTGTACCATGGATAACAGATGCAATGGCCTGGCATGGTCATGCCAAGTCTGATCCAAACGTAATGTGTCATCCATGTGACACTTCTCAATGGAAAGCCATGGATTCTTTTGACAAAACATTCGCAGTCGAGCCACAAAATGTCACCCTTGGAATAACAACATATGGTTTCTGTCCGAATGTTTCTCTTTCTAACCCTTACAGTTGTTGGCCGGTAATTGTAGTACTGTATAATCTTCCTCTGTCTATGTGCATGAAACGAGAGTTTTCAATGTTAAAACTTTTGATTTCTAGGACAAAACAACCGGGGAAGGATATTGATGTTTATTTAGAGCAATTGACAGACGAGCTAAAGCAGTTATGGGAAGGAGCTGTTACATCTGATTCATCAAATAAATCCGAGTTTACAATGAGAGCTAGGGTGCTGTGGGCTATCCATGATCAACCTGCTTTTGGGACTTTATCGGGATGTACAATTACTTTGCATATCCCGTTTATGGGGAAAACACGTGTTCTTATCATCTTCCTGAAAGCAAGAAGATGTGTTTTATGGGACATCGAATGTAGCTTCCTAAAGGACATGGGTTTTGATATAACAAAACAAATTTCAACAATGAACAAGAACTTAGTCATCCTAAAAGGCCATTAAATGGTTTTGAAGTTGTAAAGAGAGAGAAAATGTTAAAATGAAAATCAATAAACACAAAGAAGAATTTGGTCAAAAAAGGAAAAAGTCGGCCGTTGAAGAAGGTGACAATGTTTTTGCTTGGTATAGGAGGTCTATATTTTTGATTTACCATATTGGAAAAGCAAATATGATTCGACATAATATTGATGTTATGCATACGGAGAAGAATGTCACAGAGCATCTCATCAGCACCATTATGGACCATAAAGAGAAGTCAAAAGGTGGCTTCAATGCACGCAAGGATACGAAAACCATGGCTATAAAACAAAAGTTGTGGGTGATGGTAGATCCTGAAACAAAAAAATAGTCATACCAAAGGCAACTTTCACCTTAAGCAAAGAAGAAAAGATGATATTTTGCACCGTATTGAAAAATTTGAAAGTACCTAACAAATTCTCCTCTAACTTCCACAACAACGTGGGCATTAATCCTCCCGAACTAAGAAATATGAAGTCACATGATTACCACGTCATAATGCAACGTCTGCTTCCGGTATTGCTTTAACATACTTATACACAACAGAAAGATCTACGAAATATTTTTCATCGTATTAGTCTATTGTTTAACATTTTGTGCTCAAAGGTAATCAATAGGGGACACCTTATAAAAGCAAAGGCTATGTTGGTGGAAGCGATGTGTGTTTTTGAACATTTTCCACCTACGTTTTTTGATATCAGTATCCATGTTATGGTTCATTTAGCCGATCAAGCATTGGTTGATGGCCCTGTCAGATATAGATGGATGTATCCTTTTTAACAACAAATAACTAATTTCAGTTGTGTACATTATTATTCGGCATAAATGGCTGTCGTGTGTAATATATAATTGATCACATTCATAGGTTGATGAAAACATATAAAGGGTATGTGTGCAACAAAAGATACATTGAAGGGTGTATTGCAAAAGGATATATCATACCAGAAGCTAGCCTTTATTGCATGGAATATATCCCAAACAGAGGTTATGGAAACCATAAACATACCCGCGAAACATTTTTAGACGAGGATGATGAGCTTGCTGATGAGATACCTTTGGATAACGGTAAAGATATAATGTTAACCCAAGTGCAATTCGAACAAGTGCGTAGATGGGTCCAAATAGGTATGATGGATTGGATCCATGGAAGAAGTAAGTTCATGAAGTAGGTTTCGAATTTCCAATTTTCAATTCAATTTATATATTCATTTCAATATGTGTTATCTACGTATAGAAGGTACAACTCCTATGTGAAAAGCACTAAATTTCAACCACGATGCAGAGGTACAACTGTCGAAGTCGTTAAACCTTTTACAATATGGTTACGTAATGAGGTATAACATCATCTAAAGTATTTCACGTGTTTATAAGTTTGCAATACACCTTCGTGAACATGCTTGATTTTCTTCTTGTGTTTTATGTAGTTGTTGAATTGTAGCGATGTAGACCCAACTCTTTGGCGGCTAATACACAGGCCGAAGTTCATAGCGCTTAGTTATATGAAGTATCAAGTGAATGGGTTTTTATTTTCCACGAAAATGTACAAGGACCATATGGTAACGTATGATAGCGGTGTATGCATGAGAGCAATTACAAAATTTAGAGCGAGTGGTAGAGATAAAAATTATAAGGAAGCAGAAACAACGTATTATGGAGTCATTCAGCAGATACTTGAGTTGGATTGCACTGATTTCAAATAAACAATTTTTTATTGTGATTGGGTAAAAGTCAAGGATAAGATCAATGGTTGCAAAATAGATCCCGCTTCAAACCTGATCATGGTTAATTTAGGAAAATTAAAGAACAAAGACAATGTGAATAATGAGCCATTTATTCTTGCATCAGAAGTGAATCAAGTGTTCAACTCAAAAGATTTAAAAAATGACGGCTGGTCTGTGGTTTTGCATACACCAAAACGGCTGACTACAATTGTGGATGACATTGAGTCTCCTATCGTCTATCAATCAGCTTTTGAAGACAATGAAAAACTAGAAGATCTAACCGAACTCAGGTGTTAACCTATGAATTGTTGAATGCTTTTCTTACCAGGGAATCACATGTATTTGGAATGTCCTGACTTACACTTTCTGATTGCAATCCATTCTTCTTTTATTATTTCTTTTAACTATTTCAAAGTGAGTAAGACTAATGAATCGTTGAGTGACATTGCTTCTATTTCGCAGGAAAATACGTCGCAAGATCCCACATAAACACATGCATCATGTTTGAAAGAGCAAAAAAGTTGACCAAAACCTACTTGGTATTCCAGTCTCAGAAAACGCTTGTAATGTCGCGGTAGTTCATAATTTAACATTTTAAACTTCAGTTCGATATATAGGTGTAATGACCCAGATATTTTGTCGGTTAATTTTAAATATTTAAATGGATTTAAATATTGAGTCGATAATATAAACAAATTTGTATATTAAGTTGTCGATTTAAAAATCGATTTTTGATTTAATATCAAATATATTAAATTATCGTAATACGAAAAATAATTCAATTCGAGATTTAAAACTGAATGGAAAACAGTTCAGATAATCAATACAAAATTCTGTTGAATTAGAATGATTTATTATCGAGGAATTTATATTTTATAATTTAATTTATATTGATTTAAATTTATATCTTCTCCATATGATCAAACTGGACTTCGAAACATATCTCAGTGTGTTCAGAATAGTGGTGTAACGCTAGAAACGCCGGTTGTTGCGCTCGAATAGGAGTTCGGAGACACTGGATAATTTAAATTGTATCGGTTCAATTTAAAGTAAAATAAATAACATTAATTAATTAATTAATTAAGGTTTCCTTCCATCCTAAGTAAATAAGGTACACTTCAAAGTCTTCCCCTACCTAACGCTACTCGTACCCATGCAAAAACTGACAGCGTTCTTATCGTTCCATCGTTCACATATATAAATATACCTTTATCCCTCCATTTATTTTATTTACTTTTCCCTTTTATTTACTTTCGTTCCTTCAGAATGAAATAAACATCTTCCCCCTCTCTTTAAATAATTCTTCAATAAATTAAAATATCTGGACTTGAAATCAAAATCGTGGAACAAGTTCGTGAAGCTTTGACAGTGAGTTGCTCTTCGCGATTTCGGTTGAGAGTTCGTCGAATTAAAATCACGATAGGGGGTTTCGATCGTATTGCCAAGTCCTCGAAGCCCGATTTCGTTCTGGAGAAACATCGCGTTAGGGTGTGGCAGATCTGTCGTTGTTGTTTGGAGTTGCAGGAGGATGAAGTCGCTGCAAGTTTCTTGTGGAGTCGCGATAAAGGGAAGGTTAGAGTTCGAAAGAAAGCTTTGGAAGTGGGACTGAAGGTGGATTTTGGGAGGGAAGTGCCACCGTGAAGGGAGCTTGGTCTCCGGCATTCAGATGGTGGAGCGGTGAAGGATTCGAGCTGGGAGTTTGTTTGGTTTCTAAGGTGCGATTGGATATTTTTGGTTGCCGCAACTTTTTGGTGGTGATGGCATCAGTTTGTTCTTAGTGGAAAAAGGGAGGATTTGATGGCGGTTAAGGGGCATAAATGGTGATGGGTTTCTTCCGCAGGCAAGACTGGTTTCAAAACCATAATTTGTAGAAGTTGAAAAGGGTTTGGCAGTAAAGCCTGGGAAGATCCGCAGTCGAATAAATGGGGGTGATCTGGGTTTGGTAATTGGGTAAATTTGGAGTTCGAACCGGAGAAAAATTAGGAAGTGTGGTAGTGTAAATATGAGATGTTTGGTATGTATTTTTTTGGGGGAATTTTGGCATGACAAGAACATACTGTCATTGAAGGAGATTGTTTTGTTATTGGAGGCTGTTGATTTAAAATATTGCAATTGTAGTGGAGAAGATTGTATGGTCAATGAGAGTGTGGGGTTTGGAGTCAAATTTGGGTGGTTGGCAATAACGAGCAGTGGCGGTAGATAATAGGAAGGAGGTGGTGGATTGTTTGTGAAGATATTATCGCGGATTAGTCGAGTTATTTGCAAAGAAGCGAGGTATACATTCTGACCGTAATTTATAATTCACAGAATAATTTATTTAATTGTTTTAGTAGCTAATTAAAATAAATAATCGCTTGATAGTTAAATAAAATTTAATAATCGTAGATGTTGAATGGATTCGGCCGATTCAACTCGTAGCCGTTAGATTTGGAATCTAACAGGGTATTGGAAAATCACAGTGAGTAAATCTCACTCATATTTTATTCAGAATTATTTTATTCGTTAAAATAATTTTTAGTTGGTTTATTTGGATGCGTTGAAATTTCATTATGGCTATTATAATTATATATTAGTTATTTAGGATTGGTGTTTGTGGCTATTATATATATATATATATATTGGTGGTTGGATTCCCGCAGTATCATTAGCGGATGCCCGCGGTATCATTAGCGGATGCCCGCGGTATCATTAGCGGATGATTTCCCTATGCGCCCCACAATATATATAGTGGATGACCTTCCTACCATGATATCCTGCCTCGAAGTAGAATGGGTATTATTTATGTTGGCTAACGTCTGTGGATGCAGGAAAAACAGGTTGGAGGAATCCTACTGGATTCCTCAAAATTTATTACTGTTTGTTTTCACATATATATTATCATATATGATGTGTTATAAAACCCGTGATTTGATAATTGAGTGTTCTTGGATATTTAAATATCACTGGGCTAAAATGTTGATATATAAAAATATCGTGAAAATGGTATTTGAAATTTAAATGGAAAATTCTATTTTTCTAAAAATATAAATTTGAAATTCGAATGGACTAAAAATATTAACTTGTTTTGAATAAATAAAACAAGTATTGAATTTATAAACTATGTTTATAAATTAAATAATACAGGAAATTGAAGTAAATTTATAGACAATGTTTACAAATACAACGGAATGATTTTTCATTTAGATAGGGAATTGAAATATAAACAATGTTTATAGATAAAATGGAAAAATTATCATTTGATAATTCGAATATTTAAATTCAAATGTGAATTTAAAAATAGAAATGGGGAAATCGTTTTAAGAAATAAACGTGGGAATTTATTCTGATGTTCAGAATATAAATTGAAATAAAATAAATCCGTAAGGATTTATGATTTGAATTCGATTAATTCGAATTTATTTAAATAGAAGTTAAATTGAATATGAAAATAAATTGGGTGTTATAAGTATTATATATAGAAAATTCAAATGAAATTTGAATATAGAAAATTCAAATAGAATTGAAAATAGAATTGAAAATAGAATTGAAAATAGAATTTGAAAATAGAATGTTGAAATCATTTCGAAATGTGAACAACGAAATATATTTCATAATGCAAATTTTTAAACAGAATAGAAAATAGATCCAAAGGATTTATAATTTGTAAAAGGAATTGGAATTTAATATAGAAGATCGAAGTATAAATAAATTTATTTATGTGTTAAGAAAAATTGACAATTTTAGAAAATCGGAAATATGATGTTGAATTGGGAAACTGATTTGATATATATTAAAAATATATCAGAATGGAGTTGAATTTATTATAAACAAAGTTTAAACGTTTATATATATAAATATAATTAAAATGAACTCGCCGCGGCGCTATAGTTCGTAAATTGGCGTTTCGAGCTTCAATTGAGTATATAGAACTTAATTTATGTCAGAATTCTTTGAAATAAGAACCGTCAGGACCGGTGGAATAATAGTTTTCTAATGGAAGAGAAAAATTTGGATTTCGTCTTATAGATTTTGAGTTATGTCAAAATCAAATATTTCAGAAAAGCAGCGCCATAATCATTTAAAAACCATAATGGTTTATTTAAATTTATAAAAGGATTTTAAGAAAATAAAATCCGAATCTTCAATTGAAAAATATAGATTTGAGTTATAAAATATATCTGAACTCAAGTGGAGTAATGAAATGATCTTTGAAACAAAAATCAGATGTTGTTAATTATTGAGTAGAATTAACTAGTTTGAAGAATAATTAGTTAATGGAATTTGAATTGAAATTGAGCTTTGGATAAGTAAATTGGGTTTTGTAAATATTCGAAATCAAATAAGGAAAACCTGAGTTAGAAATTAAATTCGACTTGTTTATAAGCGAATAAAAATATATTTGAACATGATATGTTCAAACTAAAGGGATTGGGCAAAAGAGCTAATTAAAGAATATTGAGTTTGAAATGACTGGATTTAGTTGGGATAAATTGGAAACAGGTGAACATGTGTTAAATAGATATGGAATGAAGTATATGAAGATTATAATACAAATGACCGACAAAAAGGTACATGTTTTAAATTTCATATGAGGTTTTATGCGCTGAATCGGCAAGCCACTTGGCTTTTCGATTTTCTTTTTGAACGGAAAGGGCCTAGAGAGGCGAGTTGTGGTTTGAACTATCGGCCGGTACAGAGGAGGTTATGGCGAATTATTCCATAAATTTAAGGAGTTAGAATATTTTTAAGAAATTTGATAGTTAGAATTCATTGTATTGATATATATAGAATTCGATAAGGAAATGAACTTAAAAATAGAATATTATAAGCAAAAAAGGAAATCTATAAATTAGATTTGTTAAAAATAGAAAGCGAACCATATACATGTTTTAAAATGAATAATTGGTTTTTATGGTGTGTTTATTCGAGGTAAGTGGTCTTGTCTGTTTTAAAGTTAACGATGTTTTCAGTCAAGGTCTGAGAGGTAGTTATACCCCAACTTGATTGATTCCATTATTAACCGATAAGTAACAAGATTCAGTCTCGAAGAGAGATGTTTTAAGAAATTTAGTTGAATGAAATATTTTGGGTTGTTGTAACAATGTTTTATACAACATTCGTTTTAACCCAAGGAAGTGGAAATTTGGAAATATAATAATAAATATTTCCTAAGTATATAAATGAATGGTCATGAAAGAGATTAGTAATTGCAATATTTTCCAATTATTAATAGAAGATATTTTCTAAATATAAAAAATAAAAGAAGGCGATATATGGAAACATTTTCTAAAGAACGTAAGAGACCGAAATGATAATTGAAATTATTTATTTAACAAATATTGATAAGGAAATGGAAAAGGTGATTTAATTAATGGATATTATTTAAGGGGCCTAATAGTTGTTTGTTATGGATGAATGTTTGTTTTCTTCGATAGTTAAATAAACCGACTATTGAAGTGTTGCCAATATCATTGTCAATATGGAGAGACCGGTTGGATTATTACCCCGAGAACCACTCCGTATTGGCAGTAGCATTGTGAATCATATTATTTGAAGGAAATCAGAGACGGAGTAGAGTGCAAGGGCTTTTTCTATTAATGGAAATTGTGCCTTCGGTTTCGTTCAATCCCGGAACGAACGTATAAGGACGAATGTCTGACAAAGTATTTCTAATGATCGAATATGTTGGTCTGTATAAATATATATGGTGGCAACAGATTTATTCTCTTAGCATAATATCCAGAATATATTTGTGCAAATCAATTAGTGATTAACGGATCTGACAATGTGACATTCAAAGTGATTGTGTTATCAATGAATGATAAGTAAGCGTAACCTCAAGCCTCAACAACTGGGAAATGACAAGAATCGGGCAGGCAACATGGCTATATGGTTAGCTCCCATTAGGGTGTATTATCACCTATCTAGAGAAATTCATTTAATTCCTTATTTTATTCGATGCTGTCCCATTCGAGAAAACGGTTGCTGATCCCAACCATTGGTGATATACATTCGATACACTCAAGCGAATTGAGTGGTCGATCATGTGTGGCCGGGTTACAAGATGTTCTTGTTGAATCCAGTGTATTCTCCTCTAGAGGTACACTATCGGAAGGTGGTTCCATACCTTGTCATAGTTGGAAATTCATTACCCAATAAGTGCTTGCGGTTTTGATTGTATATTATATATGTGGAACGTGAGATGTAAACGTTCCACTAGATTGTTATTTATTTGATTTAGACACTATTATAATATCAAAAGAGTTTTGATATAAAGATTATCGTTTCTTTCAAAAGGATTTTTAAAAGTTAAATTAAGTGGTTTGGATTCTCATAAGGGAAAAACTCAGTCCGTGTTATACGGCGTGGTCTTATGAGATATCATTTAGTTTCTGAAACTGTTTTAAATTGTTTACTCATACCAGTCCCATGACTGACCCGAAGTTTATTTTGTTTTGTTTTACCTAAACTTTTGGGTGTCTAAATTTGTACGGGCAGTCAAGTAGTTTGGGATTTTACATATTTATCTGAAGGAGCTTGGAGCAAGAGGCTTCAGTGTTAGTTATATAGAGTGTTGTTCCGTTGTGTTGTGAGTGCTGTACTCTGATAATGATATGTGTATACAGTACTAATTTTGTATTTCAAAGGTTGTGATATAATATATTTTGTTCCGCTGCGATGTGAGATTCTGTGTTGTTATTTCTGTTCTTCTTCTACCTTTTACTTCAAAATAAAATAAAAAATGATTCGTATTTTCGTGATATTTGGGTTGGACGTGTGATGTATATAGTCAACTCTGATATTATGGATTTGCGGGACATTACAGTTGGTATCAGAGCTTAGGTTGAGCGAATACCTAGGCTTTGGGATTATGCTCATTGGAGATAGGATCAGTGGTACCCTAGAATGAGTTGAGTGTATATAAATACAAGAGTGTGTAATTGTAAATCGATATAAAAAGTAATTTTTATTGTGTTGGCTAGTCTATTGAGTAGCTTATGAATTCTGATCGAATAGTGGGACGCCACGAAGTCGATAGGAATTTATAAACACTTGAAAAAAGAAATTAGACACATTATTGTTTTAAAGTGGGTAAATGAAATAATTTTACCCGAAATTCTATTTTCATATAGAAAGAATAATTTTCTGAAATTATTGTAATATATGGATGTGTTGATTGTTATTATAATCATATGAGATTATAAAATTGGAATGGTTATATATATAACCAAATATAATCTGTATACGAATGAAATATACAAATGTGATGAACTGAAATTGGATTCAGAATTAAGAATTTAAAATCCTGGAAAGTTGGAAAATATTTTTTGAAAGTAAATTGATATAATATAGCTTTGTTTTGTAAGGGTTTTTGAATAAAAATCATTTTTGAATGGATTTAGAAAGTGGTTAAGCACTGAACTCACTTCAGTGGCTGGAAAATAATTCTGATGATGATTGCAACATCATCAGTGTCCATTTTCGGGTTCCTAAGTGATGGATTGCTACCTTAGAAAAGTTTTGATTAATATTTGTTTGAAAGAAAACAAGTGGTGCGAAAATTCAAATGTCTTGAATTTGAAATGGTTATAAATATGTGTATATATTTATGTGGTTTCGAAAGGATTTGAAATAGAAACCCGAGAATTTGAATTCTGGAATTTAAAATTTAACTTAAGCAGGTTAAATGGATCGAAGTGAATAAATTGATCTAGAATCAATTTGAATAAATATGAATTTGATGTGAATATATTAATTATAGATCATTCGGACTAAATGAATGTAAACATATACAGGGTGCCATATGAAGGAAAAACCAAATGTTTTGGTGAATTAAAGTTGTAGAAATATAAAATGTTGAGTTCAACATAAATTGATTTTGAAAAGTAAATAGGTTAGTAGCATTTTTCATACCTTAGTAATTTCGAGGACGAAATTCTTTTAAGAGGGGAAGAATGTAATGACCCGGATATTTCGTCAGTTAATTTTAAATATTTAAATGGATTTAAATATTGAGTCGATAATATAAACAAATTTTTATATTAAGTTGTCGATTTAAAAATCGATTTTTGATTTAATATCAAATATATTAAATTATCGTAATACGAAAAATAATTCAATTCAAGATTTAAAATTGAATGGAAAAAAGTTCAGATAATCAATACAAAATTCTGTTGAATTAGAATGATTTATTATCGAGGAATTTATATTTTATAATTTAATTTATATCGATTTAAATTTATATCTTCTCCATATGATCAAACTGGACTACGAAACATATCTCAGTGTGTTCAGAATAATGGTGTAACGCTAGAAACGCCTGTTGTTGCGCTCAAATAGGAGTTCGGAGACACTGGATAATTTAAATTGTATTGGTTCAATTTAAAGTAAAATAAATAAAATTAATTAATTAATTAATTAAGGTTTCCTTCCATCCTAAGTAAATAAGGTACACTGCAAAGTCTTCCACTACCTAACGCTATTCGTACCCTTGCGAAAACTGACAGCATTCTTATCGTTCCATCGTTCACATATATAAATATACCCTTATCCCTCCATTCTATTTTATTTACTTTTCCCTTTTATTTCCATTCGTTCCTTCAGAATGAAATAAACATCTTCCCCTTCTCTTCAAATAATTCTTCAATAAATTAAAATAGTCGGACTTGAAATCAAAATCGTGGAACAAGTTCGTGAAGCTTTGACAATGAGTTGCTCTTCGCGATTTCGGTTGAGAGTTCGACGAATTAAAATCGCGATTGGGGGTTTCGATCGTATTGCCAAGTCCTCGAAGCTCGATTTCGTTCTGGAGAAACATCGCGTTAGGGTGAGGCGGATCTGTCGTTGTTGTTTGGAGTTGCAGGAGGATGAAGTCGCTGCAAGTTTCATGTGGAGTCGTGATAAAGGGAAGGTTCGAGTTCGAAAGCGAGCTTTGGAAGTGGGACTGGAGGTGGATTCTAAGAGGGAAGTGCCACCGTGAAGGAAGCTTGGTCTCCGGCATTCAGATAATGGAGCGGTGAAGGATTCGAGATGGGAGTTTGTTTGTTTTCTAAGGTGCGATTGGATATTTTTGGTTGCCACAACTTTTTTGGTGGTGATGGCGTCAGTTTGTTCTTAATGGCAAAAGGGAGGATTTGATGGTGGTTAAGGGGCATAAATGGTGATGGGTTTCTTCCGTAGGCAAGACTGGTTTCAAAACCATAATTTGTAGAAGTTGAAAAGGGTTTGGAAGTAAAGCCTAGGAAGATCCGCAGTCGAATAAATGGGGGTGATCTAGGTTTGGTAATTGGGTAAATTTGGAGTTTGAACCGGAGAAAAATTGGGAAGTGTGGTAGTGTAAAAATGAGTTTTTCAGTATGTATTTTTTTGGGGGGATTTTGGCATGACAAGAACATACTGTCATTGAAGGAGGTTGTTTTGTTATTGGAGGCTGTTGATTTAAAATATTGCAGTAGTAGTGGAGAAGATTGTATGGTCAATGAGAGTGCGGGGTTTGGAGTCAAATTTGGGTGGTTGGCAATAACGAGCAGTGGCGGTAGATAATAGGAAGGAGGTGGTGGATTGTTTGCGAAGATATTATTGCGGATTAGTCGAGTTATTTGCAAAGAAGCAAGGTATACATTCTGACCGTAATTTATAATTCATGGAATAATTTATTTAATTGTTTTAATAGCTAATTAAAATAAATAATCACTTGATCGTTAAATAAAATTTAATAAACGTAGATGTTGAATGGTTTCGGCCGATTCAACTCGTAGCCGTTAGATTTGGAATCTAACAGGGTGTTGGAAAATCACGGTGAGTAAATCTCACTCATATTTTATTTAGAATTATTTTATTTAGAATTATTTTATTCGTTAAAATAATTGTTTGTTGGTTGTTTACATGCGTTGAAATTTCATTATGGCTATTATAAATATATATTAGTTATTTAGTATTGGTGTTTGTGGCTATTATACATATATTGGTGGTTGGATTCCCGTAGTATCATTAGCGGATGCCCGCGGTATCATTAGCGGATGATTTCCCTATGCGCCCCACAATATATATAGTGGATGACCTTCCTACCGCGATATCCTGCCTCGAAGCAGGATGGGTATTATTTATGTTGGCTAACGTCTGTGGATGTAGGAAAAACAGGTTGGAGGAATCCAACTGGATTCCTCAAAATTTATCACTGTTTGTTTTCACATATATATTATCATATATGATGTGTTATAAAATCCGTGATTTGATAATTGAGTGTTCTTGGATATTTAAATATCACTGGGCTGTTGATATATAAAAATATCGTGAAAACGATATTTGAAATTTAAAGGGAAAATTCTATTTTTCTAAAAATAGAAATTTGAAATTCGAATGGACTAAAAATATTAACTTGTTTTGAATAAATAAAACAAGTATTAAATTTATAAACTATGTTTATAAATTAAATTATACAGGAAATTGAAGTAAATTTATAGACAATGTTTATAAATACAACGGAATGATATTTCATTTGGATAATCAGGGAATTGAAATATAAACAATGTTTATAGATAAAATGGAAAAATTATCATTTGATAATTCGATATTTAAATTCAAATGTGAATTTAAAAATAGAAATGGGGAAATCGTTTTAAGAAATAAACGAGGGAATTTATTCTGATGTTCAGAATATAAATTGAACTAAAATAAATCCGTAAGGATTTATGATTTGAATTCGATTAATTCGAATTTATTTAAATAGAAGTTAAATTGATATGAAAATAAATTGGGTGTTATAAGTATTATATATAGAAAATTCAGATGGAATTTGAATATAGAAAATTCAAATAGAATTGATAATAGAATTTGAAAATAGAAAGTTGAAATCATTTCGAAATGGGAACGATGAAGTATATTTCAGAATGTGGATTTTTAAACAGAATAGAAAATAAATCGAAAGGATTTATAATTTGTAAAAGGAATTGGAATTTAATATAGAAGATCGAAGTATAAATAAATTTATTTACGAGTTAGGAAAAATCGACAATTTTAGAAAATCGGAATATGATGTTGAATTGGGAAACTGATTTGATATATATTAAAAATATATCAGAATGGAGTTGAGTTTATTATAAACAAAGTTTAAACGTTTATATATATAAATATAATTAAAACGAACTTGCCGCAGCGCTGCAGCTCCTAAATTGGCATTTCGAACTTCAATTGAGTTTATAGAACTCAATTTAAGTCGGAATTCTTTGAAACAAAAACCGTCAGGACTGGTTGAATAATAGTTTTCTAATGGAAGAGAAAAATCTGGATTTCGTCTTATAGATTTTGAGTTATGTCAAAATCAAAATTTTCAGAAATGCAGCGCCATAATCGTTTAAAAACCATAACAGTTTATTTAAATTTATAAAAGAGTTTTAAGCAAATAAAATCCGAATCTTAATTAGAAAAATTCAGATTTGAGTTATAAAATATATCTGAACTCAGGTGGAGTAATGAAATGATCTTTGAAACAAAAATCAGATGTTGTTAATTATTGAGTAGAATTAACTAGTTTGAATAATAATTAGTTAATGGAATTTGAATTGAAATTGGGCTTTGGATAAGTAAATTGGGTTTTATAAATATTCGAAATCGAATAAGGAAAACCTGAGTTAGAAATGAAATTTGACTTGTTTATAAGCGAATAAAAATATATTTGAACATGACATGTTCAAACTAAAGGGATTGGGCAAAAGAGATAATTAAAGAATATTGAGTTAGAAATGACTGGATTTAGTTGGGATAAATTGGAAACAGGTGAACATGTGTTAAATAGATATGGAATGAAGTATATGAAGATTATAATATGAGTGTCCAACAAAAAGGTACATGTTTTAGATTCCATCTGAGGTTTTATGCGCCGAATCGGCAAGCAACTTGGCTTTTTGATTTTCTTTTTGAACGGAAAGGGCCTAGAGAGGCGAGTTGAGGTTTGAACTATCGACCGGTACGAAGGAGGTTATGCGAATTTTTCCGAAAATTTAAGGGGTTAGAATATTTTTAAGAAATTTGATAGTTAGAATTCAATGTATCGATATATATAGAATTCGATAAGGAAATGAACTTAAAAATAGAATATTATAAGCAAAAAAGGAAACCTATAAATTAGATTTGTTAAAAATAGAAAGCGAACCATATACATGTTTTAAAATGAGTAATTGGTTTTTATGGTGTGTTTATTCGAGGTAAGTGGTCTTGTCTATTTTGAAGTTAACGATGTTTTCAGTCAAGGTCTGAGAGGTAGTTACACCCCAACTTGATTGATTCCATTATTAACCGATAAGTAACAAGATTCAATATCGAAGAGAATGTTTAAAGAAATTTAGTTGAATGAAATATTTTGGGTTGTTGTAACAATGTTTGATACAACATTCGTTTTAACGCAAGGAAGTGGAAATTTGGAAATATAATAATAAATGTTTCCTAAGTATAGAAATGAATGGTTGTGAAAGAGATTAGTAATTGGAGTATTTTCCAATTATCAATAGAAGATATTTTCTAAATATAGAAAATAAAAGAAGGCGATATATGGAAATGTTTTCCAAAGAATGTAAGAGACCGAAATGAAAACTGAAATTATTTGTTTAACAAATATTGATAAGGAAATGGAAAGGGTGATTTAATTAATGAATATTAATTAAGGGGCCCAGTAGTTGTTTGTTATGGATGAATGTTTGTTTGTTTTCTTCGATAGTAAAATAACCGACTATCGAAGTGTTGCCAATATCGTTGTCAATATGGAGAGACCGGTTGGATTATTATCCGAGAACCACTCCGTATTGGTAGTAGCGTTGCGAATCATATTATATGAAGGAAATCAGAGATGGAGTAGAGTGCAAGGGCTTTTTCTATTAATGGAAATTGTGCCTTCGGTTTCGTTCAATCCCGGAACGAACGTATATGGATGAATGTCTGACAAAGTATTTCCAATGATCGAATATGTTAGTCTGTATAAATATATATGGTGGCAACAAATTTATTCTCTTAGCATAATATCCAGAATATATTTGTGCAAATCAATTAGTGATTAACGGATCTGACAATGTGACATTCAAAGTGATTGTGTTATCAATGAATGATAAGTAAGCGTAGCCTCAATCCTCAACAACTGGGAAATGAAAAAAATCGGGATGGCAGCATGGCTATGTGGTTAGCTCCCATTAGGGTGTATTATCACCTATCTAGAGAAATTCATTTAATTCCTTATTTTATTCGATGTTGTCCCATTTGGAAAAAAGGTTGCTGATCCCAACCGTTGGTGATATACATTCGATACACTCAAGTGAAATGAGTGGTCGGTCATGTGTGGCCGGGTTACAAGATGTTCTTGTTGAATTCAGTGTATTCTCCTCTAGAGGTACACTATCGGAAGGTGGTTCCATACCTTGTCATGGTTGGAAATTCATTACCCAATAAGTGCTTGCGATTTTGATTGTATATTATATATGTGGAACGTGAGATGCAAACGTTCCACTAGATTGTTATTTATTTGATTTAGACACTATTATAATATCAAAAGATTTTTGATATAAAGATTATCGTTTCTTTCAAAAGGATTTTTAAAAGTTAAATCAAGTGGTTTGGATTCTCATAAGGGAAAAACCCGTTCCATGTTATACGGCGTGGTCTTATGAGATATCATTTAGTTTCTGAAACTGTTTTAAATTGTTTACTCATACCAGTCCCATGACTGACCCGGAGTTTATTTTGTTTTGTTTTACCTAAACTTTTGGGTGCCTAAATTTGTACGGGCAGTCAAGTAGTTCGGGATTTTACATATTTTTCTGAAGGAGCTTGGAGCAGGATGCTTCAGTGATAGCTATATAGAGTGTTGTTCCGCTGTGTTGTAAGTGCTGTACTCTGATAATGATGTGTGTATACAGTACAAATTTTGTATTTCAAAGGTTGTGATATAATATATTTTGTTCCGCTGCGATGTGAGACTCTGTGTTGTTATTTCTGTTCTTCTTCTACCTTTTTCTTCAAAATAAAAAAATGATTCGTATTTTCATGATATTTGGGTTGGACGTGTGATGAATATAGTCAACTCTGATATTATGGATTTGTCGGACATTACAATAGGATCAATATAAGTCAGATTTCTTTGAAACTAGAAACGTTCGGATCTGTTTGGCTATATATTTCTAATGGAAGTAAAAAATCGGGATTTCGTCTTATAGATGGTAGGTTATGTCCAAATCAAATTTTCAGAAAGTCGCTGTGAAGTCGTATATAAGCCATAACGGTTTATTTAATATAATTAAATAATGGTTTCAAATTTGGACACGATTTTTGAGACGTAGTTATAATTTAATTCATAGAATTTTTTTGAAATTTTTATTTTGAAAAATAATCAACTTTTTTATTTAAAGTATTTTACACCCTATATTAGTGTTTTGGGATATCACAATATAAGTTAACTTGTCTATATTATTATATTTTTGGGATCTTGGCACATTGCTTGTCTTAGCGATATTTTTATTTATGTCGACAGGGGTTGGTACAGAAATGAAGTTTTATGTAACAGATACATTAAACTCAAATAGTAAAAAAAATCGTGAGGCTTCTGTTGAAAGGCATCTAATTCCTTTCCACTGAAGCCACGACAAATAGTCTACACGAAGCCATCATCTTTTATATATATTCCCAATCATCCCCTTCATCCATTTTTACAAGCCAACATCTTCCAGGAAAATGAAAATGAAAATCGTGCATTCACAATCCACATAAAATCAAATAAAATTCTTAAATCCCAAATTTCTTTGTTTACTATATCCGCAGAAAGAAAAGAGCGAACCCGTCCATCCTTCCAATTCTTCTATGATTTTTCTAAAATCCTTTACTTCATTAAATCACGAAAATCGCCCGCTGCAAATCCAATTAAAAATCCAATACTACACTAAAATTAAGTGCCCTTGATTTGTAAACCTCCTCACACCAAAATCTTTATGCTGGGACCAATTTGTAAGCTTTGATCAAACATCCTTGAACTGAAAAACCACCATGCAACGCCTAGGGTTAGCGACTGATGTCGGCATAGAGAGAGTTAGGGAGAACAAAGGCTGAGGTTGAATTTGTGGCATCAATTGAAGCAAGGTCGGTGGAAGCAGATGCTAGCGAGGTGAAGTACGGGGTCGGGCTGGCCTCTGACAATGAACGGCGGCGGTGTGAGGGAGTTAGTCGAGATTTTTGTTTCGAACTGTAGGAGCCTGGAACGAGGTAAAGGGTGAAGGAAATGTGGAGGTGTGTATGTGTTATATATGTTGTAACGAGGATGCTTGTGAGAAGCTGCGTGATGAAGTGAGTTCTATTTATTGAAGTTTAGTAGAGAGGGAAGACTAGATAGTCGGGAATGGGTGTAGTTCTGAATAAGAAAGGGGCTTGGATGTTGTAGCTTTAGGAAGATGGACATAGTTGTTATGTTGAATTCCATAAATATATATATGTCGCGTGTATATAGTGTTGGGCGTGGTTGCAATTATCAGCGAAGGGTGCAAGTTCGAGATTTTCATGTTAAATTGGAAGTTGATGGATGAAGCAAGGGAACATGGAGTTAGGTTAGAGCAGTGACGAAGTGGAATTAAGTGATGTAGCGGGTTCTGTTTATTTTGGGAAAGAAGAACGGGCTTTGTAAAATATAGGAAAAGCAGTTTTTGTTTTGTCGGTGGAAGTGGATCTGTTATGACAAAAATAATAATAAAGGGGAGCACGTTGTTATAGTTTGATGATACAACGTTAAGTTGCTTAGTGGATGGCACACCATGGTTTGACCTTTTAAAAAAGGGAGTTGCAAGCTCTAAGAGATGTTGAATTAAGTGGAGATTTGGGTTTACCATATGTTACTGCACTTGTTGCATTTTCTGTAGAGGAGTGGTGAGTATATAGTGGTGACATTTCACTGTAGGAAGCAGTACTATTTTAAACCATGCTGAAGGGGATGACCTGCAAATTGAGGATGGTGGTGACGAAGCGGTGTGGCTCAGAAAGAAGAACAGACCGGTGTAGTCGCATGAGAAACAAATTTTGGTAAATGGTGGGATGTTTCAGTTTGAAAATCTGGGCATCTTCGCATTGGGATTTCGAAGATTGATAGAAGAACTGCCGATGTTAATTCATGACTAAGAGGGGTTCAAGTATGACTAATTAAATCGTTAATAAGGTAGTATTATAAAGCTAATTATATTGGTTAACAATTAAATTAATTAATTCAACTCTTAATTGGAAGGACTGTATTTATTTCGTATGTTAACAGAATTGGTCGAAACTAGTCATGTTGGAATCACAGTGACAAGATCTACATTATGGAACTAACGTGGCTGAGAATGGAGCTACTGGAATTTCGTAATAAAATCAAACATTCGTTTGATTTTAAACGGAATTAGAGCAGAATCGTCAACCGCGGACCAAGGTGAGTAAACTCACTAAATCTGACTCGTTTATTTTTTATAAATGAGTTTTAAATTTATTTACAGTAATTTTATACTGTGTAATGGTTGTTTGGACTAATGGGTGATAAAAATGGTTGAAATGGTTGATTCATCTATATTGTTGATCGATTATTAGTTCTGTTTACTATGATATTTCATATTGATGTGACATTAATATTTTTAATGTGGTTAACATTTGTGGATGCAGGGAAACAGATTGGAGGGATCCAACTGGATTCCTCAACATTTTATTTATTGTTTTATTTATTTATTGTGATATATGATGTATGACCGGTGATTGATCATGTTGTGTTTAGATTACCCTGGCCCTAGAATTTAGGTATTTAAATACCGTAAAATATTTTTGAATATATAAAAAGGAATTTTAAAAAGGAAATTTAAAAAGGAAATTTAAAAAGGAAATTTATTTCTAAAAATAGAAATGTAGTTTCAAATAGAGTTGAAATTAAAAATAGGTTAATGGAGTAAACAAGAAGTTGTTTATAAATGAGAGTATAAATTAAGTGAATTGTTGGATAATTGAAATATAAATTCAAATTCAAATTTATATGAAAAAGTGGAAATCAATTTTGAAACAAATTTTTGAAATGAGATTTGAACTTAGCAAATTATAAAGGAAATTATAAATGATATTTTAAATTATCGCAATACAAATGAGATTGGTATGGAAAAATATGAATAGAAGTTATAAATAAAATTTGGGTCTAAGATATTATTTATAAGTACGAAATCAAACTGATTTGATTGTATATAAAATAAATATATTCACGATTAAAGTGAATAATGGTTTAAAGGAAATATTTTGCAAATGAAATATCTCTAAAGTAAATTTAAATTTGGAATATGAATCCAAATTGGAAACTGAATGAAAAGGGAAATGGGTAATCGTTTTAAAAGAAAACGATGAGTTTTAGTTCAAAATTCGGAATATAAAATAAAGTGTGATAACATTTCGTAGACCGGAATGGTTATTAAGGAATTTGGTAATGATTTGGAAAGGATAAATACAAAAGTGAATTTGGAATTTGAATTAACGTGAAATGATAGTTAAATTCCAAAGTTAGGAATATAAATCGAATATTGATTATTCGAGAGAGAGTTGTTTATTGGAATTCGGTTATATCGAATTTAGGGAAGTAGTTATTTTTACTTTCCATTTTGAATCAAATTTAATTATTTACTTATAAATTTATTTATTGATGTTAATAAGTACAAGTTATATTGTTTTAAACCAAAAATTTGGAAACTACGATTATAACGCTATCGTTATAACAAATGTTTTTATAAATCTAAACAGCGATTATAACGCTATCGTTATAATAAATGTTTTGTAAATCTAAACATGCTAACATTATAGTTAATGTTTTATAAATCAAATATTTGGAAACAACCATTATAACGCTATCCTTGTAATCAATGTTTTTTCCGTAAAAGAAATGGATTCTTAGATTGAATCTGAGAGTCGCGTAAGTGATGTTTTGTTTGAAGTTGTGAGTCTTGAATATTTCAAAGTTGAGAATGTTGTTCAATTAAGGTTTGAGAGGTAATTATACCCCAACTTGATTGACTTCATGATTGATGGAGGAATGGTTAAGGTTCGATAGCGAAGATTGGTTAGCAATATGGTAAGTTAATAAATAACTAATGGTTTGAGTTATAATAACGATGTTTTATAACATCGCGTTAATTTAAAAGATTTTGAAATGTTTCCCCAAAGTAAATCAGAGATGTTTTCTAAGTATAGAAACTGAAATGATTTAGGAGAACGAGAAGTTAAGAAAATGATAATTGGAAACATTTTCCAGTGGCAATAACATATATTTTCTAAAATATAGTAAATAATAATTTGTGAATATATGGGGAATATTTTCTAACTAGTATAAGAAATATTTTCTCAAATAAAGAAATTGTGATATTGGAAATGTTTTCCATAAATCAAGAGAGACAATCGATCTTTGACGAAATACGGAAGATAGGAAATGAGAATTTGGAATTTATAATGTAATAAGGAATTAGTATTAAAAAAGGGGCCAGTGTTGTTTTATACTTGATCGGTAGAAATTCCATTTGGAAATAGGACCGTTGATTGTATGGATGTTCCTTTGATAGTTAAATCACAGACTATCAAAGTTTTGTTTCATTTTATACCTCCGTTGTCAATACAGAGAGACCAGGATCAAAATTAATATCTGAAAACCACTCAGTATTGACATAAGCATTATGAATCAACTTATGCTGAAGATAACTGAAGACAGAGTAAAGTACAAGGGCTGTTCTGTTAATCTTAGATAGAAATTGCCCATGATGGATGAATAGAATGGTTCCTTTGGTTTGTCCATTCCTAGGAAAATGTATATGGATGGATCTGACAAAGTGACATTCAAAGTAAATGGTGACAAGATGTTCTAAAAGATAATCGTGACCTCAAGCCTCGTCACCCGGGAAATGACAGAAATCGGGCAGGCGGCATGCCCATGTGGATCATTCCCATTAAGGGTATTATCACCTAATTTAGAGAAATTCCAATTGCTTCTTATTTTAGTCGCTGCTCTATGCTTTCGGTAATGGTTACTGATCACAACCGTTGGTGATAATATGCTCGGTACACCCAAGTTAAATGAGTGGCCCGCCATGTGTGGGCGGGTTGCAAGAAGTTCTTGTTGAACCCAGTATATTCATCTATGTGGATACACTATCGAAAGGTGGTCCCATACCTTGTCATAGTTGTAAACCCATTCTTCAATAAGCGCCCTACTATTTTTGTTTTAATATTATATATTTGGAGCGCGAGCTGCAAGTTCCGCTAGATTTCTATTTATTTGATGTAGACACTGTTATAATATCACTGGATTTTATATCAAAAATATTTTTAGTTATCGTAAGGTAAAACCATTCATGTTTATGTGTGGATTGGTCTTACGATTATCATTTCTTTTGAAAGGATTTTGAAAGTTAAACAAATGGTTGGAGTTTACTCACAGCAATCCTATGACTAACCCAGAGTTTATTTTGTTTTGTTCTACCCTAAACTCTTGGGTGCCCAAATTTGTACAGGCAGTCAAGTAGTCAAAATTTTACAGATTCACTTGGAGGAGTTTAAAGCAGGAGGCTTCACCAGTTTGCTATAGACTATCATATTTTCCGCTGTGTACTATGTTTGTGTTTGGAAAACATGTGTTTATAACTGTTCCAGAAATAGCTGTTATGCTCTGATGATGGTATGTATATACAATCCCTGATTTGTATTTCAAAAGTTATGTTTTATAATATATATTATTCATTCCGCTGTGAGATTTGTGTTCTTCGTTTTCTTCTATTCTTACTATTCTTTCTTTATATTTCTCATCCTCTAACTTCTTTCTATTAATGATTCATATTTCTGTGCAATTTGGGTTGGACGTATGGTGTTATTAGTCAACTCAATGGGTATGGAAATTCGGGCCATTACATTTGGTATCAGAGCTGAAGGTTGAGTAGTAACCTTGGCTCTGTGGCATAACTCAATAGAGATAGGGTCAGTATTACCCTAGATTGAGTTGAGTGTATATATATGAGCGCATATTTGTAGATTTTATATAGAAATGGTTTTATATTGTGTTGGTTGATTCGTTGAGTGGTTTATGAATTCCAGTTGATACAGAATGTACAACTGTATCGATAGGTGTTTCTAAACTCTCGAACAAAGCAATTCGATACAGTATTGATTTAAAAATGGGTAAATGAAATAATTTTGTCCAAAAACTATTTTTGATATAAAAGGAATAATTTTCTGAAATTATCGATTTGGTTGGTTATTACTATAAATCATATGAAATTATGAAATATTGAAATGGCTACATATAACAAAATATAATTTATATATGGATAATGTGTACAAATGAGATAAACCAAGATTAAGTTCAAACCAGAATTTGAATTTAAATCCCGGGTGTTTAGAAAATATTTTCTGAAGTATTTTTAAAAGAAATATAACATTAGTTTGAAGGTTTTTTGAATAAGGATGATTTTGAATGGCTTTTGAAAGTGATTAAGCACTTAAATCACTTCAGGGGCGAGAAAATAATTTTGATAATGGATCACGACATTATCGGTATTCATTTTCGAGTTTCTACGTGATGAATTGCTACTATAATAGATTTACTAATGGAAATTTGTTTGAGAAAGGCAAAGTTGTTTTAGAAATTCATTTTTTTTGAATTAAATTGATTATAAATATATGTGTATAATTATGATTTCAAGCTGAATTTGAAATAAATACCGGGATTTGAATTCTAGAATTAAATTCAGTTGTACAAGTTAAATGAATAAAAACAGTTAAAGTAAATCAAATGGATCAAAATTCAACTTAAGTTAAGTAAAATGAAATGGAAGGACTCCAAGAAAATTAAAATTTATGTGGCTTGCCAATTAAAAGTGAATTTGGATGAATATGGACAGACGGTTAATCAAATATAAGCTATCGAATGACAATCATTCGATACTAAATGGAATGATGTATTAATCCATTGAATTGGAATTTGTTGAAATTGAATTGTTATTAGACGTCATATATTAAGACTCACCTGTTGACTTGAGTAAGTACAGGTAGATGGAGCTGCTTGGCTTGATTTTGGCTGTGTAAACAGCATACGAATTAAGCAAATTCGCTTATTAACGCTTATACAAGGTATGCCTATGCAAAATACAAAAAATGGGTTTTGAATTATGTTTTCCGACCGTATGGGTCGATGTATATATATTTGTTGATCTTGCGATATTGCAGAAGTCCCTCCGCACAGGAAAGACTCTACCAAAAAATTTCAGAAATTTAAGGTATTATAAAAAATTTAGAATTTTGAAAATTTTCGTTACCAGGAATAAATTATTATTTTAATTGAAATTAATTGGTTCAGTCAAAATTAGATTTAAGAAGTAAACTAAAGGATTTTTACTTTAGTTAATTGGGTTTGTATGATTTTTCCTACCTCAGTAATTTCGGGGACGAAATTCTTTTATAGGGGAAGGAATGTAACGACCCGGATTTTTCGTGGTTGAGTAATTTATTTATTTAACTATTTAGAAGATTGATTTGAAGATTTAAATGAAAAATATTCAATAATTTGAATATTTAATTAATATAAATAGTGAAATAATAAATTTAAATTTCGAAATAATCGGAATTGAATTGAATTCGCAATATTGTATGAATTGGATAACATAAGGAATTTAATTAAGCTTATATTAAATTTATAATAACGAATTTATTATTAAATGAAATTTGAACGTATAAATTATAATTAAATTTAAAACAAGCTCATAATGTCACGGTAGTTCGTAATTTAATGTTTTGAACTTCAGTTGGATATGCAGGATCCAATATAAGTCAGATTTCTTTGAAACAAGAAACGTTCGGATCTATTTGACTATATCTTTCTAATGGAAGTGAAAAATCGAAATTTTGTCTTATAGATGGTAGGTTATGTCCAAATCAAATTTTCAGAAAGTCGCTGTGAAGTCGTATATAAGCCATAACGGTATATTTAATATAATTAAATATTTGTTTCAAATTTGGACAATATTTTTGGGACGTAGTTATAATTTAATTTATAGAATTTTTCTGAAAATTTTATTTTGAAAAATAAGAAACTTTCTATTTGAAGTATTTTACACCCTATATTAGTGTTTTGGAATACCACAATATAAGTCAACTTGTCTATATTATTATATTTTTGGGATCTTGGCACATTGCTCGTCTTAATTTTATTTATGTCGACAGGTGTTCGTAAAGAAACAAAGTTTTATGTAACCGTTACATTAAACTTAAATAGTAAAAATAATCCTGAGGCTTCTGTTGAAAGGCATCCAGTTCCTTTCCATTGAAGCCACGACAAATCATCTACACGAAGCGATCTTCTTTTGTATATATACTCCCAATCATTCCCTTCATCCGTTTTTACAAGCCAACATCTTCTAGGAAAATGAAAATGAAAATCGTGCATTCACGATCCACATAAAATCAAATAAAATTCTTAAACCCCAAATTTCTTTGTTTATTGTATCCTCAGAAAGAAAAGAGCGAAACCATCCATCCTTCCAATTCTTCTATGATTTTTCTAAAATCCTTTACTCCACTAAATCATGAAAATTGCCCACTGCAAATCCAATTAAATATCCGATACTACACTAAAATTAAGTGCCCTTGATTTGTAAACCTCCTCACGCCTATATCTTTATGCTGGCACCAATTTATAAGCTTCGATCAAACATCCTGGAAATTAAAAATCACCACGCAACACCTAGGGTTGGCGACTACTGTCGGCATAGAGAGAGTTGGGGAGAACGGAGACTGAGGTTGAATTTTTGGCATCAATTGAAGCAACGTCGGTGGAAGCAGATGCTGGCGAGGTGAAGTACGGGGCCGGGCTGGCCTCCGACGATGAACGACGACAATGTGAGGGAGTTATTCAAGATTTTTGTTTCGAACTATAGGAGCCTGGAACGAGGTAATGGGTGGAGAAAATGTGGAGGTCTATATGGGTTATATATGTTGTGAGGAGGATGCTTGTGAGAAGTTGTGTGACAGAGTGTGATCTATTTATTGAAGTTTGGTAGAGTGGAAAGACTAGATGGTCAGGGATGGGTGTAGTTTTGAATAAGGAAGGGGCTTGGATGTTGTAGCTTTAGGAAGATGGACGTAGTTGTTATGTTGAATTCCATAAATATATATATATATATATATATATATATATATATATATATATATATATATATATATATGTCGTGCTGTATATAGTGTTGGGCGAGGTTGCAATCATCAGCAAAGGATGCGAGTTCGAGATTTTCATGTTAAATTGGAAGCCGATGGATGAAGCAAGGGAACAGGGAGTTGGGTTAGAGCAGTGACGAAGTGGAATTAAGTGATGTAGCGGGTTCTGTTTATTTTGGGAAAGAAGAACGGGTTTGTAAAATATAGGGAAAAGCAAGTTTGTTTTTTTTTTGTCGGTGGAAGTGGATTTGTTATGAAAAAAATAAAAATAAAGGGGAGCATGCTGGTTTAGTTTGATGATACAACGTTAAGTTGCATTGTGGATGGAACACTATGGTTTGATCTTTCAAAAAGGGGAGTTGTAGGCTCTACGAGATGTTGAATTAAGTGGAGATTTGGGTTTACCATATGTTACTGCACTTGTTGCATTTTCTGTAGAGGAGTGGTGAGTATATAGTGGTGACATTTCACTGTAGGAAGCAATACTATTTTAAACCATGCTGAAGGGGATGACCTGCAAATTGAGGATGGTGGTGACGAAGCGGTGTGGCTCAGAACGAAGAAGAGACCGGTGTAGTCGCATGAGAAACAAATTTTGGTAAATGGTGGGATGTTTCAGTTTGAAAATCTGGGCATCTTCGCATTGGGATTTCGAAGACTGTGTGATGGTTGTTTGGATGAATGGGTGATAAAAATGGTTGATTCAGCTATATTGTTGATCGATTATTAGTTCTGTTTACTATGATATTTCATATTGATGTGACATTAATATTATTGATGTGATTAGCATCTGTGGATGCAGGGAAACAGGTTGGAGGGATCCTACTAGATTCCTCAACATTTTATTTATTTATTTATTGTGATGTATGATGTATGACCGATGATTGATCATGTTGTGTTTGGATTACCCTGGCCCTTGAATTTTGGTATTTAAATACCGTAAAATATTTTTGAATATATAAAAAGGAAATTTTTAGATTTTAAAAATGAAATTTTATTTCTGAAAATAGAAATGTAATTTCAAATTGAGTTGAAATTAAAAGCAGGTTAATGGAGAAAACAAGAAGTTATTTATAAATGATAGTATAAATTAAGTGAATTGTTGGATAATTGAAATATAAATTCAAAATTGAATTTAAATGAAAAAGTGGAAATCTATTTTGAAACAAAATTTTGAAATGAGATTTGAACTTAGCAAATTATAAAGGAAATTATAAATGAGATTTTTAATTATTGCAATACAAATGAGATTGGTATGGAAAAATCTGAATAGAAGTTATAAATAAAATTTGGGTCTAAGTTATTATTTATAAGTACTAAATCAAACTGTTTGATTGTATATAAAATAAATATATTCACGATTAAAGTGAATAATGGTTTAAAGGAAATATTTTGCAAATGAAATATCTCTAAAGTAAATTTAAATTTGAAATATGAATCCAAATTGGAAATTGAATAAAAAGGGAAATAGGTAATCGTTTTAAAAGAAAACGATGAGTTTTAGTTCAAAATTCGGAATATAAAATAAAGTGTGATAACGTTACATAGACTGGAATAGTTATTAAGGAATTTGGTAATGATTTGGAAAGGATAAATTCAAAAGTGAATTTGGAATTTGAATTAAACTGAAATGATAGATAAATTCCGAAGTTAGGAATATAAATTGAATATAGATCATTCGAGAGCGAGTTATTTATTGGAATTCAGTTATATCGAATTTAGGGAAGTAGTTATTTTTATTTTCCGTTTTGAATCAAATTTAATTATTTATTTATTTACTTATAGATTTGTTTATTGAAGTTAATAAGTACAAGTTATATTGTTTTAAACCAAATATTTGGAAGCTGCGATTATAACACTGTCGTTATAACAAATGTTTTTATAAATCTAAACATCAATTGCAACACTACTGTTATAATAAATGTTTTGTAAATATAAACAGCAATTTTAACGCTACCATTGTATTTAATATTTTATGAATCAAATAATATTTGGAAACAGCAATTATAATGCTATCGTTATAATCAATGTTTTTTCCATAAAAGAAGTGGATTCTTAGATTGAATCTGAGAGTCGAGTAAGCGATGTTTTGTTTGAAGTTGTGAGCCTTGAATATTTCAAAGTTGAGAATCTTGTTTAATTAAGGTCTGAGAGGTAATTATACCCCAACTTGATTGACTTCATGATTGATGGAGGAATGGTTAATGTGACAGCAAGGGCTTTCGCTCGGTCCGAACCAGTCGCTAAACCGATCAAGACCGTTCGAAACGCCCTATCGTTTGAGAACACGACAAAATAGAACGCATACAAAAGAACATTTCATTGTATATTACAACAATGCATCAGATTACAAGAATATACAGAGTAAAAATGAATATTACACAGAAATATCAGAGATTTAAATTACATTTAAATACATAGCAGCGGAAAATAATACAATACACAACTAGAAGTAGATATACGGATACAAAGCTTTCCGGATATCGTTCCAGCTGTAAACCAGGATCCTGTGAATATAAATCTGCAAAACCAAAACTACTAGCTGCCCGTGTCAAAATAAGGGCACCCAGAGTTTAGGTTAAAACAATAAACTCCAGGTCAGTCATGGGACTGGTGTGAGAACTAAAACAGTTATTAATCTTTATTTTAAAAGTTAGGTAAATCAAGGGACCACGCCGTATAACACGGAACGGGTTTTCTCCCAAGAATACCAGTGCATAAAACAAACAGCGCAATGCTAAATAAAGAAAAATAAAGCTGTTATAAGACCCAGGTCCTATCACACAATACAACGCAAGCCGGGGGATAGGGTTTTCCCTTATAACAGCCAAGAATGCTTGATACGTTTAAACAAATCATTTGATACTATCATAAGTGCTTAGTGTATAAAAACAACTTCAAATCATAAGTATCAATCATAGGCGGCATGAATGCCCCATACCACTATGTCGCCATATATAGGTTATACAATCAAAATCGCAAAGTCACGTATTTGGAAATTGGGTTTCCATCTATGAACCGAGGCAAAAGATAGTCCTCAACCGATTCGAGACTGTCTAGCCCGAGCCTCAGGACCCAGACTCAGGTGGGCCCTTGGATCCTCAGGGCCGGTCCACCGATGTGGATTAAAATGCCTGAACATGCGTTTCCCCGCCCTTTGGGGCGTAAATGAGCCAACTAAATGACTCCATCGGTTCGAGAACGACCGATCAATCCGAGGCGCCTCGCAACAGCAACAACCACATAAGTCAAACTCGTCAGGGCGTGTAAAACCACTGACGCCACTTCTAGCTAGAAAGAAATGCATGCCCTCCCTGACGTCCTCTCCCGTTTTTGGTTCATACCGGGTGTGAAGCTCGCGAATCAAACGTTACACAAAGCTATGCCACAAAGGCCGTGCTTTGATCATCAACCACAAGACTTTGCTTTTCAACAAAAGCCTCGATCAATTGCCACTTAGGCATGCCACACAGGCAATTCACTCCATGCGTTTGATATCCATCAATATATAACCCCTGAGCTCGTACGTCTCAGAGAAGGGCGTTAAGCAAGAGAATAAATTCTCCGCCGCCAAACAGATATATATTTAATAGAGATCAATCACACGGACTAAAATCTAATGTCAGACACACAGTCCATTTACAAGTCCGTTCTGGGTCTGAACGAAACCGGAGGCACCTAGTACCCCGCATATCCATCGATCTCCAAGTACGTCTGGACGATCACTAACTGTTTCCATCTTCTTGGATGTACAGCCCAATCAAGATCATCAGTAATTACCCAAACGACGTGAAGACCTCCGGTCTTCGACCATCGTCTTCATCTTCGACTTATCGTCGTATCAGTTATTCAAAATGGGATAAACCCGGTCTTTCCGAATAACTCGCGTATATTTTGAATAAGTGTTACACAAACACAACATACGCCTCATTCCAATTCATCAGTCACTAACCGTAAATTAATCAAGAGAGTAATTTCCCAAATATTAACCCCGAAGGCCGAAACCAACATCAGATCAATTTCCAGAAAACCATTCTGCTTGGCTAACCGACAGTTAGTTTCTAAATTTCACATTCCTAGGGAAAGGTTCCCATTAATTTTATCCAAGATAAATTTCTTGAATTTTATTCTTTAATCTATTTTTGAATATCAATTCAAACTAGTCGGGATTAGCGAACCTTACCGAAGTAATCATTTGTTTTAATTTCCCAATCCCAACCTATTTATCCCATGAAGTAAAACTGGTAATACTTCATATCTAACACCACAGTGTTATCGGTAAATTCAATTACCATTTCACGTTCAAATCTAATTAAAGATTTAACTATCGCCTGGAGCAAAACTGGTGATACTCCATTCTCGATTATTTCAATCTAATTAAAGATTCATTAAAACTCCACTTAGTTTTAATCGTTAACTGGGTTAAAGAATCAGTGTCATTTAAAACACGGTTCACGATGGACCCAAAATCACATTCATTAATTATCGGGTTAAAGAACGAGTGTTATTTAAAACACCGTCCACGATAAACCCAAAAATCAATATCGATTCAATTCCAATTAAATATTATTCAATTGGTACTCTTCATTAAATCTAAATAAAAAGATTTAATCTTTTCTCAACTGGGTTCAAGAACAGTGTTAGTGAAGACACCATTCACGACAAACCCAAATCACATTTGATATTCAATACAAGGCACTGAATAGAAAATATATCGGCTTATATTCAATATCAAATTCTACGATTAACAAATGTCGTATTGGAAATAACGATATAAATATATATCTTTCAAACTTCCATAACAACATCCGTATAATCACGAATTCCAACATCGAAATATTCCAATGACAATTTCGATTCAAATCCACTCCAATGCAATCATTGGAAATTTTGGTTATTTTTAAAACCCTTTTCAAATTCAATTTATTTATTTAAAAATAAATAGAATTATAATTCTAGTTCAAAACTAGTTCATTTCGATAAAAATCTATTTTTATCTTTTCAAATATGGAGTTTTTCATCCCAATTCTTTCTAAATCATTTCTTATGATTTTACACAAATTATTACTATTTTTAATAATTTTATCAAGGCCCGTACAGTCGATTTCCATCAATGGCCATCGAACTGCACTTACACCGACCTTTTTCGAATTTGATTTGGACGTATCTCCAAATCCAACCGTTAGATTTCAAATTTCTAACATTCGCTAGAAAGCTCTTTTCGATACGAACCCAATGGTTCCGGTTTTAGGAGAATCCGACGGTCGGATCTCCCGTAATGTCCGTTTGAAATAAATGGTCGAAATTCACGAACTGCCACGGCGCGGCGCGTTCTATTCAGGCGATTATATTATATATATAATATATATTTCGTCGATTTCTATTTAAAACGAATTATATAAATAGTTTTAAAATTCGTTTCAAAAGCAATTTCAACTTCCATTTCAATTTAAATCAAAATTGAATTCTTCTTTATAAATTCGTTTTAAAATTCATTTCTATTCAATTCAAATTTCAATTCAATTTGAATTCATTTCAATTCGCTTTCAATTCAATTTGAATTCGTTTTATATTCAATTCATTTCGAAATCGTTTTCAATTCAATTCATTTCGAAATCGTTTTCAATTCATTTCATTTCGAAATCGTTAAAATCGATATAAATATCGTTCACGTCAAAATGGCGTCAATCTAATCAACACGGCTTCATAAATTTCTATTTTCAAATATTCTATTTCAAATATTTCTTTTTCAAAATAGTTGTTATTATCAAAATATTTCGTTCAACACATGACCAATCTCAATGGATGAGTACTGTCAACACATGAACCTTTATTTTATATTATTCTTTATTTTTCAAATTGGAATGAGGCCCAATCAATCACCATATAATGTTAATTATATGGATTTTCATACAACACATGTATAATAGCATTGAAAAATAATCAACCATCAACCAAAGTGCACTACACTGTGTAAGCATCAAATATAGATATCTAACGCTTATAACAGCCTGTCAATCAATCGATCAACATATTTAATCAATCAGGATGAGTGAACTTCATATTTCATCCCGACACCCGTGTGGGGTTTCAAACAATCAAACACAGATTTTATTTGTGCAGTTGGGCGATGTGTAAAATTTATCGTCCCAATCAATGTCATTCAAATAGGTGTACATAAACAAACCGTCCGGTTTATAAATGGATATTTTATTTTATTCACTTCACGTTAAAAATTATATTTTTTTTAACGATAAAACATTTTATTTCAACCTATGAATTTCTATTCAATTCATTTATTCAATAAAATGATATTTTTATTTTTCTAACATATTTTAGAAAATTTCGGCGGCATAACGGCACGATACTAGAAACGGGACGAGGCCTAGCCTTATCCCCGGTCTAGTGAAGGCCCACGCCATTCACACATCAATCAAATCAATTTATTTCACCAAACAATTCAATTTCAAATCAAATCATCTAATCAACTACACAACCAAACAATTTAACAAACAAGCCATCCATGGTCTGTGGATGACGGGTGTCGGGTGCTACTAAACACCGTCTGCATCCTAGTATATATATATAACTAGAAAAATTAAATTGAAAGGTGAGAAATTCTCACAAATAGCTATCCTAGCTCCACGGCTCTTCATTTGCAGAAGTCTTCGTCGTTTCGCCTTTTTGTTACTTCCGTTGCTCGTATTCACTACATATATAAAAATCCCATTTTTACTTCGCTATTCAATAAATAAAAATCGAATTTTGACTTCGTTATTCAATATATAAAAATCGAATTTTGACTTCGTTATTCAATATATAAAAATCATATTTTAAAAATAAAGATTATATTTTCAATATTCCTATGATGTAAAAATTATATTTTTATTGCTTTAAAAATATAAGAATCATATCTTACTTCTTCTACTTAATAAAAATTCCGTCTTTTCTATTTTAAAAATATGATCTTTTCTATTCTAAAAAAATCTGATCTTTATCTTTTTAAAGTTCTAATCTTTTTCTATTTAAAATTCAAATCTTTTTTTTTCTATTTAAAGTTCGAATCTTTTTCTATTTTAAATCTTAAAATAAAATCAGTTTTTAAATGCTTTTTAAAAAAAAACAGTTTTACATCCTTTTCAAAATTCAGTTTTAAACCCTTTTTATAAAATCAGTTTTATCCTTTATAAAAAATCAGTTTTATCCTAATAAAAAAATCAGTTTTACCCTAATTAAAAAATCAGTTTTAAAATAAAATAAAACAAAATAAAGTAAAAACAGCTTACTTCAACTGCGAAGAAGGGGGGGTTTGACAGCCAAGCTCGGCGGTCTTCGGTGGTGGCGTCTCGAACGGGGCTCGCGGATTCAGGGTGTCGCGATGGCTTCGGGGGGGGGGGGGGGGGGGTGGGGGGTCGGATTGAAGGAGGAGGAGGGAGCGAGAGCAAGGAAGAGGGGGGAAGAAGATTGGAGGGCGCGGTGGAGGTCTGGTCGACGGTGAAGGCGGGCGGCTGCTGCTGTTGCTTTCTTCTTTTTTTTTTCCTGTTTAATGAATCGGGGGGGGGGGCAGAAAGGGAGATAAAGGGAGGGAATTAAAATTTATTTTTATAATTTTATTATTTAATTTTTCAAAAAAGTTGACTTTCACATACGACCTCGAAACGAGGCCCACCGCCTGTCGTGCATAGCGTTTTACCCCCATTCCGAACACAATGGGATATGTATCGTAAGCTGATTCGATTGTTTCGAATAGTTTCCGTTGAATTTACATTTAAATCCATATGTTGAATTTTAAACGTACATTTCAAATTACCGGGGTCACATACTAACTAGAAAAATTCCAGAAAAATATTTTCTAGTTTCGTATTGACGATACGGTCCTAACAAAACTAGTTTCGTCGAATTCTGAGACCGTTTGAAAAATGGCCAATTTCCAGTCGATTAAAATCAACAGAAACTGGTCAAACGCGTTCTCTTTTGCCACGCTCACATATTGATTCGAAAAATTATGAAATTTGAAACCTAGCAATAACTTGACATCACGGACCCAACAAAACTGGTTTCGTCGAAATCCGAGGTCACTTGCAAAATTCCCATTTTTAAGGGCCAGAATTCCATATCGACTATTCAGAATTTTCAACTGGACATATCTTTTGATTCCCGCTATGAAATCTTGATTTTTCGGATTCGTTGGAAAGATATTATCAATTAGATCCTAATGTTTTTGGTTTCACTAAAATCCGGATTGTTTTGCACCCGGTACATTCAATTGAAGTTTGAAATCGAATTATCGAACTACCGCGCCATTTTCAATTCTATTTATAATTATATATAAATATTTATTTTCTAACGACGACGCGTATAATATATACGTTCGAATTATATTCAAAATAATTTTCTCGTCGATATTATTTAAAATAATTCATTTTAAATAATCAAAATTCGCTAAAATTGCCAAAACAAAAATTTTAAACTGGCCCAGATTTTCCGGGTTATTACAATCTCCCCCACTTAAAACTTTTCGTCCCCGAAAAGGAACAAAGTCGAAAGTGGTTTGATCATTCAACTCAACATTCGATCTGGCTTCCCTTCTCTAACTTTTCAGTTTCTGAGAATTTTCAAAAATTTCAAAAATTTGGCTAACACCCTAAATTTTCGAAAAATTTCGCCATAACCTCCCCTGCAATGGAAGCATCGGGGAATTTCAAATAGCTTCCCCGGTCCTTCAGATCTCAAAAAGAAAAATTAAAAGCCAAGCGGCTAGCCAATAGGCTCATAAAATCATCATCACCCAAACAAAACAGTAAATTATGTAGTAAACATGTACCTATTTGTCGGGCAAACAAATTTTATTCTCTGCTCTAGCCTCCTTGCTATGACCTGTTCAATGATATACATGTATATGCGAGCGAATGCGACCAAATTTCAATATAATTCAATATTTGATCAAATTAGGCATAATGGTTCAAAATTATCAAACAATGAACAAACAACACAAACATCAATCAATTAGTGAATTTAACGTTTCAAATTGATAATCTTGATATATATAAAGAAAATCATGTTTTGATGCCAAATCACAACAATGTATTCTAGCTATATTAGTTTTGGTTCTCACACCAGTCTAATGGAAATATATAGAAAATCACACCTTCGAAACTCGAACATAAATGTTGATGATGCGATCGCTATCATCAATATCATCTTCGGGCGACTAGAGTGTGATGCTATATCTATCCAATATATTAAAACATTGAATACACGCGGATCAGACGTATACGCAAAATCTATATATACTGGATTGTCCACATCAATATAAATAAATAACCAAATACGTTTAAAACGATTTAAATTTCAAAACAAAATTGTTTTCATTTGAAAAATATACTCTTCACACTCGTTCTAGGATACTACTGATCCTATCTCTAACGAGTCATTCTCATTGGATATTACTAATCCAATATCTGATGAATCCTTTCGTATGGTTCTAAGGTGCCTTGTTCTCTGAGCTTTGTAAACCAAAGCTCTGATACCAACTGTGACGGCAAGGGCTTTCGCTCGGTCCGAACCAGTCGCTAAACCGATCAAGGCCGTTCGAAACGCCCTATCGTTTGAGAACACGACAAAATAGAACGCATACAAAAGAACATTTCATTGTATATTACAACAATGCATCAGATTACAAGAATATACAGAGTAAAAATGAATATTACACAGAAATATCAGAGATTTAAATTACATTTAAATACATAGCAGCGGAAAATAATACAATACACAACTAGAAGTAGATATACGGATACAAAGCTTTCCGGATATCGTTCCAGCTGTAAACCAGGATCCTGTGAATATAAATCTGCAAAACCAAAACTACTAGCTGCCCGTGTCAAAATAAGGGCACCCAGAGTTTAGGTTAAAACAATAAACTCCAGGTCAGTCATGGGACTGGTGTGAGAACTAAAACAGTTATTAATCTTTATTTTAAAAGTTAGGTAAATCAAGGGACCACGCCGTATAACACGGAACGGGTTTTCTCCCAAGAATACCAGTGCATAAAACAAACAGCGCAATGCTAAATAAAGAAAAATGAAGCTGTTATAAGACCCAGGTCCTATCACACAATACAACGCAAGCCGGGGGATAGGGTTTTCCCTTATAACAGCCAAGAATGCTTGATACGTTTAAACAAATCATTTGATACTATCATAAGTGCTTAGTGTATAAAAACAACTTCAAATCATAAGTATCAATCATAGGCGGCATGAATGCCCCATACCACTATGTCGCCATATATAGGTTATACAATCAAAATCGCAAAGTCACGTATTTGGAAATTGGGTTTCCATCTATGAACCGAGGGAAAAGATAGTCCTCAACCGATTCGAGACTGTCTAGCCCGAGCCTCAGGACCCAGACTCAGGTGGGCCCTTGGATCCTCAGGGCCGGTCCACCGATGTGGATTAAAATGCCTGAACATGCGTTTCCCCGCCCTTTGGGGCGTAAATGAGCCAACTAAATGACTCCATCGGTTCGAGAACGACCGATCAATCCGAGGCGCCTCGCAACAGCAACAACCACATAAGTCAAACTCGTCAGGGCGTGTAAAACCACTGACGCCACTTCTAGCTAGAAAGAAACGCATGCCCTCCCTGACGTCCTCTCCCGTTTTTGGTTCATACCGGGTGTGAAGCTCGCGAATCAAACGTTACACAAAGCTATGCCACAAAGGCCGTGCTTTGATCATCAACCACAAGACTTTGCTTTTCAACAAAAGCCTCGATCAATTGCCACTTAGGCATGCCACACAGGCAATTCACTCCATGCGTTTGATATCCATCAATATATAACCCCTGAGCTCGTACGTCTCAGAGAAGGGCGTTAAGCAAGAGAATAAATTCTCCGCCGCCAAACAGATATATATTTAATAGAGATCAATCACACGGACTAAAATCCAATGTCAGACACACAGTCCATTTACAAGTCCGTTCTGGGTCTGAACGAAACCGGAGGCACCTAGTACCCCGCATATCCATCGATCTCCAAGTACGTCTGGACGATCACTAACTGTTTCCATCTTCTTGGATGTACAGCCCAATCAAGATCATCAGTAATTACCCAAACGACGTGAAGACCTCCGGTCTTCGACCATCGTCTTCATCTTCGACTTATCGTCGTATCAGTTATTCAAAATGGGATAAACCCGGTCTTTCCGAATAACTCGCGTATATTTTGAATAAGTGTTACACAAACACAACATACGCCTCATTCCAATTCATCAGTCACTAACCGTAAATTAATCAAGAGAGTAATTTCCCAAATATTAACCCCGAAGGCCGAAACCAACATCAGATCAATATCCAGAAAACCATTCTGCTTGGCTAACCGACAGTTAGTTTCTAAATTTCACATTCCTAGGGAAAGGTTCCCATTAATTTTATCCAAGATAAATTTCTTGAATTTTATTCTTTAATCTATTTTTGAATATCAATTCAAACTAGTCGGGATTAGCGAACCTTACCGAAGTAATCATTTGTTTTAATTTCCCAATCCCAACCTATTTATCCCATGAAGTAAAACTGGTAATACTTCATATCTAACACCACAGTGTTATCGGTAAATTCAATTACCATTTCACGTTCAAATCTAATTAAAGATTTAACTATCGCCTGGAGCAAAACTGGTGATACTCCATTCTCGATTATTTCAATCTAATTAAAGATTCATTAAAACTCCACTTAGTTTTAATCGTTAACTGGGTTAAAGAATCAGTGTCATTTAAAACACGGTTCACGATGGACCCAAAATCACATTCATTAATTATCGGGTTAAAGAACGAGTGTTATTTAAAACACCGTCCACGATAAACCCAAAAATCAATATCGATTCAATTCCAATTAAATATTATTCAATTGGTACTCTTCATTAAATCTAAATAAAAAGATTTAATCTTTTCTCAACTGGGTTCAAGAACAGTGTTAGTGAAGACACCATTCACGACAAACCCAAATCACATTTGATATTCAATACAAGGCACTGAATAGAAAATATATCGGCTTATATTCAATATCAAATTCTACGATTAACAAATGTCGTATTGGAAATAACGATATAAATATATATCTTTCAAACTTCCATAACAACATCCGTATAATCACGAATTCCAACATCGAAATATTCCAATGACAATTTCGATTCAAATCCACTCCAATGCAATCATTGGAAACTTTGGTTATTTTTAAAACCCTTTTCAAATTCAATTTATTTATTTAAAAATAAATAGAATTATAATTCTAGTTCAAAACTAGTTCATTTCGATAAAAATCTATTTTTATCTTTTCAAATATGGAGTTTTTCATCCCAATTCTTTCTAAATCATTTCTTATGATTTTACACAAATTATTACTATTTTTAATAATTTTATCAAGGCCCGTACAGTCGATTTCCATCAATGGCCATCGAACTGCACTTACACCGACCTTTTTCGAATTTGATTTGGACGTATCTCCAAATCCAACCGTTAGATTTCAAATTTCTAACATTCGCTAGAAAGCTCTTTTCGATACGAACCCAACGGTTCCGGTTTTAGGAGAATCCGACGGTCGGATCTCCCGTAATGTCCGTTTGAAATAAATGGTCGAAATTCACGAACTGCCGCGGCGCGGCGCGTTCTATTCAGGCCATTATATTATATATATAATATATATTTCGTCGATTTTTATTTAAAACGAATTATATAAATAGTTTTAAAATTCGTTTCAAAAGCAATTTCAACTTCCATTTCAATTTAAATCAAAATTGAATTCTTCTTTATAAATTCGTTTTAAAATTCATTTCTATTCAATTCAAATTTCAATTCAATTTGAATTCATTTCAATTCGCTTTCAATTCAATTTGAATTCGTTTTATATTCAATTCATTTCGAAATCGTTTTCAATTCAATTCATTTCGAAATCGTTAAAATCGATATAAATATCGTTTACGTCAAAATGGCGTCAATCTAATCAACATGGCTTCATAAATTTCTATTTTCAAATATTCTATTTCAAATATTTCTTTTTCAAAATAGTTGTTATTATCAAAATATTTCGTTCAACACATGACCAATCTCAATGGATGAGTACTGTCAACACATGAACCTTTATTTTATATTATTCTTTATTTTTCAAATTGGAATGAGGCCCAATCAATCACCATATAATGTTAATTATATGGATTTTCATACAACACATGTATAATAGCATTGAAAAATAATCAACCATCAACCAAAGTGCACTACACTGTGTAAGCATCAAATATAGATATCTAACGCTTATAACAGCCTGTCAATCAATCGATCGACATATTTAATCAATCAGGATGAGTGAACTTCATATTTCATCCCGACACCCGTATGGGGTTTCAAACAATCAAACACAGATTTTATTTGTGCAGTTGGGCGATGTGTAAAATTTATCGTCCCAATCAATGTCATTCAAATAGGTGTACATAAACAAACCGTCCGGTTTATAAATGGATATTTTATTTTATTCACTTCACGTTAAAAATTATATTTTTTTAACGATAAAACATTTTATTTCAACCTATGAATTTCTATTCAATTCATTTATTCAATAAAATGATATTTTTATTTTTCTAACATATTTTAGAAAATTTCGGCGGCATAACGGCACGATACTAGAAACGGGACGAGGCCTAGCCTTATCCCCGGTCTAGTGAAGGCCCACGCCATTCACACATCAATCAAATCAATTTATTTCACCAAACAATTCAATTTCAAATCATCTAATCAACTACACAACCAAACAATTTAACAAACAAGCCATCCATGGTATGTGGATGACGGGTGTCGGGTGCTACTAAACACCGTCTGCATCCTAGTATATATATATAACTAGAAAAATTAAATTGAAAGGTGAGAAATTCTCACAAATAGCTATCCTAGCTCCACGGCTCTTCATTTGCAGAAGTCTTCGTCGTTTCGCCTTTTTGTTACTTCCGTTGCTCGTATTCACTACATATATAAAAATCCCATTTTTACTTCGCTATTCAATAAATAAAAATCGAATTTTGACTTCGTTATTCAATATATAAAAATCGAATTTTGACTTCGTTATTCAATATATAAAAATCATATTTTAAAAATAAAGATTATATTTTTAATATTCCTATGATGTAAAAATTATATTTTTATTGCTTTAAAAATATAAGAATCATATCTTACTTCTTCTACTTAATAAAAATTCCGTCTTTTCTATTTTAAAAATATGATCTTTTCTATTCTAAAAAAAATCCGATCTTTATCTTTTTAAAGTTCTAATCTTTTTCTATTTAAAGTTCGAATCTTTTTCTATTTTAAATCTTAAAATAAAATCAGTTTTTAAATGCTTTTTAAAAAAAACAGTTTTACATCCTTTTCAAAATTCAGTTTTAAACCCTTTTTATAAAATCAGTTTTATCCTTTATAAAAAATCAGTTTTATCCTAATAAAAAAAATCAGTTTTACCCTAATTAAAAAATCAGTTTTAAAATAAAATAGAACAAAATAAAGTAAAAACAGCTTACTTCAACTGCGAAGAATGGGGGGTTTGACAGCCAAGCTCGGCGGTCTTCGGTGGTGGCGTCTCGAACGTGGCTCGCGGATTTAGGGTGTCGCGATGGCTTCGGGGGGGGGGGGGGGGGGTCGGATTGAAGGAGGAGGAGGGAGCGAGAGCAAGGAAGAGGGGGGAAGAAGATTGGAGGGCGCGGTGGAGGTCTGGTCGACGGTGAAGGCGGGCGGCTGCTGCTGTTGCTTTCTTCTTTTTTTTTTTCCTGTTTAATGAATCGGGGGGGGGGGGGGGGCAGAAAGGGAGATAAAGGGAGGGAATTAAAATTTATTTTTATTATTTAATTTTTCAAAAAAGTTGACTTTCACATACGACCTCGAAACGAGGCCCACCGCCTGTCGTCCATAGCGTTTTACCCCCATTCCGAACACAATGGGATATGTATCGTAAGCTGATTCGATTGTTTCGAATAGTTTCCGTTGAATTTACATTTAAATCCTTATGTTGAATTTTAAACGTACATTTCAAATTACCGGGGTCACATACTAACTAGAAAAATTCCAGAAAAATATTTTCTAGTTTCGTATTGACGATACGGTCCTAACAAAACTAGTTTCGTCGAATTCTGAGACCGTTTGAAAAATGGCCAATTTCCAGTCGATTAAAATCAACAGAAACTGGTCAAACGCGTTCTCTTTTGCCACGCTCACATATTGATTCGAAAAATTATGAAATTTGAAACCTAGCAATAACTTGACATCACGGACCCAACAAAACTGGTTTCGTCGAAATCCGAGGTCACTTGCAAAATTCCCATTTTTAAGGGCCAGAATTCCATAGCGACTATTCAGAATTTTCAACTGGAGATATCTTTTGATTCCCGCTATGAAATCTTGATTTTTTGGATTCGTTGGAAAGATATTATCAATTAGATCCTAATGTTTTTGGTTTCACTAAAATCCGGATTGTTTTGCACCCGGTACATTCAATTGAAGTTTGAAATCGAATTATCGAACTACCGCGCCATTTTCAATTCTATTTATAATTATATATAAATATTTATTTTCTAACGACGACGCGTATAATATATACGTTCGAATTATATTCAAAATAATTTTCTCGTCGATATTATTTAAAATAATTCATTTTAAATAATCAAAATTCGCTAAAATTGCCAAAACAAAAATTTTAAACTGGCCCAGATTTTCCGGGTTATTACAGTTAAGGTTCGATAGTGAAGATTGGTTAGCAATATGGTAAGTTAAATAATGACTAATGGTTTGAGTTATAATAACGATGTTTTATAACATCGCGTTAATTTAAAAGATTTTGAAATGTTTCCCAAAAGTAAATCAGAGATGTTTTCTAAGTATAGAAACTGAAATGATTTGGGAGAACAAGAAGTTAAGAAATTGGAAATATTTTCCAGTGGTAATAATATATATTTTCTAAAATATAGAAAATAATAATTCGTGAATATATGGGAATGTTTTCTAACTATTATAAGAGATATTTTCTTGAATAAAGAAATTGTGATATTGGAAATTTTTTCCAAGAATCGAGAGAGACAATCGAGCTTTGGAAAAAATATGGAAGATGGGAAATGGGAATTTGGAATTGATAATGTAATAAGGAATTAATATAAAAAAGGGGGCCAGTGTTGTTTGATACTTGATCGGTAGAAATTCCATTTGGAAATAGGACTGTTGATTGTATGGATGTTCCTTTGATAGTTAAATCACCGACTATCAAAGTTTTGGTTCATTTTATACCTCAGTTGCCAATATAGAGAGACCAGGATCAGATTTAATATCTGAAAACCACTCTGTATTGGCATAAGCGTTATGAATCAACTTAAGCTGAAGATAATTGAAGACAGAGTAAAGTGCAAGGGCTGTTCTATTAATCTTAGGTAGAAATTGCCCAAGATGGATTAATTGAATGGTGCTTTCGGTTTGTCCAGTCCTAGGACAACGTATATGGACGGATCTGACAAAGTGGCATTCAATGTAAATGGTGACAAGATGTTCTGAAAGATAATCGCGACCTCAAGCCTCATCACCCGGGAAATGACAGCAATCGGGCAGGCAACATAGCCATGTGGGTCATTCCCATTAGGTTATTATCACCTGATCTAGAGAAATTCCAATTGCTTCTTATTCTATTCGCTGCTGTATGCTTTCGGTAATGGTTGCTGATCACAACCGTTGGTGATAATTTGCTCGGTACACCCAAGTTAAATGAGTGGCCTGCCATGTGTGGCCGGGTTGCAAGAAGTTCTTGTTGAACCCAGTGTATTCCTCTCTAGAGATACACTATCGGAAGGTGGTCCCATACCTTGTCATAGTTATAAATCCATTCTCTAATAAGTACCCTGCGGTTTTTGTTTTTATATTATATATATGGAGTGTGAAATGCAAGCGTTCCGCTAGATTTCTATTTATTTGATGTAGACACTATTATAATATCACTGGATTTGATATCAAAAATATTTTTGGTTATCGTAAGGTAAAAACCATCCGTGTTTATGTGTGGATCGGTCTTACGGTTATCATTTCTTTCGAAAGGATTTTGAATGTTAAACAAATGGTTGGAGTTTACTCACACCAGTCCCATGACTAACCCAGAGTTTATTTTGTTTTGTTCTACCCTAAACTCTTGGGTGCTCAAATTTGTACTGGTAGTCAAGTAGTCAGGATTTTACAGATTCACTTAGAGGAGTTTAAAGCAGGAGGCTTCACCCGTTAGCTATAGACTATCATATTTTCCGCTGTGTACTATGTTTGTATTTGGAAATAGGTGTTTATAACTGTTCCAGAAATAGCTGTTATGCTCTGATGATGGTATGTATATACAATCCCTGATTTGTATTTCAAAAGTTATGTTATATAATATATTTTATTTGTTTTGCTGTGAGATTTGTGTTCTTTGTTTTCTTCTATTCTAACTATTCTTTCTTCCTATTTTTCATCCTCTGACTTCTTTCTATTAATGATTTGTATTTCTGTGCAATTTAGGTTGGATGTATGGTGTTATTAGTTAACTCAAAGGGTATGGAAATTCGGGCCATTACATTTCTGTTTATATATAATATATATATATACACACACACACACATATGTATAATAAGATACGGTTTAAGACCGTGTCTGACTGACATCATAGATATGGTCAAAACCGTTTCTAACATATGGGAAAGCAGCGTACGTTGTAAATTAGATACGGTTAATATTCGTATTTAGTTGTCGGTTAGATACGGCAATGAGCCATTTCTTTTTGAGCTTTAGATACGGCTACGTTGCGTATCAAACTTTCAGTTGGACAAGGCTTATAGCCGTATCTAATAATTAGACATGCCTTTTTTTTATACGGCTTACAAACATGCCAAATCGCAGTAGATACGGCCACTAGCACAGTCTAATTATCATATATGGTGTAGTGACGCATGCCATTTAAGACTCCTAAACTGAAAGGCCTACTCCTAGGTGGACTCTTCAACCCCAACTGCTTAAGACTCCGGAAGCGGACTATACATGAAGGTTATAAATTTCATACCCCATTAGCCTTCAATACCTTTCCCTATTGAGATAAAGTGGGCTACGTCATTAAGTCCTTTCCATTTAGTTTCTCTTCACAAAAATACTACAGAACACGATTTATTATCATCACGGGTTCCTTCGGTTAATAATATTTTACATCATTAACCTACTAAGTCCAGTTCTAATTTAAAATAATAAGTTCTATATTAACTAATATAAATAAGGAAAGTTATATCCTCCTAACCCTAGGATATTTATTTGATTATTTTCCCTAATTGGACCTAGTATTTTAAAATAGCAATCAATACCCATTGATCCCATTTTTATTCCATTTACTTCTGTTCATAGATTAATTGCCATTTATAACCATAACGGTCATATTTTTCTAAGGCAAATCATAAAATTCTTAATTTCCTTTTAATTACCATTGATTATAATTGATGCCATTTATGAGCACGGTCGTAATTTTCCTAGGGCATTAATTAATAATGGATATCCTTATCTTATCAGTCCCGAATGTATCTATTGTTGTACCCCCAATAGACATTACAAATATTATTTATATATTTATTTCCTGTTATATATATACATTTGTGCACCAGACCTACCACGTTAAGTTCCCACTTGTGGATGCTTGATTTGCTGGTCGGTTCCGGGCAGACTTCTATCACAAGTTGAACTTAACCTCGTGTCTTAGTACAATTATATTTACGCTATAGACCCTCACATTAAGCTGACCATCTATGGATGCTGGATTTGTCGGTCGATTCCGGGTAGACTTCTACCACAAGTTGAGCCCAATCTCGTGTCCAGATGCATTTTAAATCAAATTCCCTAATTGGGGTTTACAACATTAGTACTAATATATCTTAGGAATTGTAACCATTTTACTTAATTTCCCTATTAGGTTTACTTTTCCCAAATCATCATCGCTTATAATGGTTATTTATTTATTTGTGGTCCTATTTATAGCAACGAATCACATTAATTACTACAATGGTCACCAAAAATATATTAATTAAATATGGATTACATTTATCTGTATGATTCCATAAATGAGTACCGTTCAAACATTAAAACATTCAATGTATATTTTGTCGTTTAACGTAGATTCAGACAGATGATGTGTATATATTTATATTTTTGCGCGGTCAACGTAGTTACCTTTCTTTATTATTATTTATTGCTAAATTTTAATAATTTGGTTTAATCAATAATCAAACATTCCTTTTTTGCATTCAATCTTGCCAAAATGTACCAAATCTTACAAAAAGACTCTTAGCTATAATTGTTGTAAATTATGTCTGATAAATGGAATAGACGTATTTCAAAATCACAAGAAATATATATATGTTATGTATTTTATTTATTATACATTAACTATTCTATTTATTTATTTCTATCTGTTTTTCGTATTTTGATCCGTAACATTTTCATACGGACTCCGTTCGCGAAACTCCAAACATGAAAGTTGACCGGAAGTCTAAGACGAATGCATCGGTTAAAGTTCCATGGTAAAATTCCATCATTTGCATAAATTCCAATTTTTGAGAATCTAATTAAATAACTAATCTATTATCAAAATTCTGGGTTGTTACACGCTAGAATGATTTGAGTGTATATGAGAGGGAGTACTTATAATTTCAATACAAAAATAGTTCTGTGTTGTTAATATGTTTCGTTGAGTATGTATGAATTCTGCTAGGCACTTGGGATGCCAAGGCATTGATAGGGATTTCTAAACACTCGAATATGGTAGACCAACACAATATTGTTTTGGATTATATTTTTACGTATATAATTATTATTTTGGAAATTGTTAATTTTGATTGTGTTAGTTTCTAGAAGATGATAATATTAGTTTATCATCGTTTATTGTTTGATTAGCCAATAATTCTAAGTATTAACTATTGAGCGACTATAAGAAAATGAAACCTTGTAAATTTGATTGATAATAAAATATAACTGAAAAAAATGAATTTCAATTAGGATTTGAGAGCTCAAATTTGGGTGCTTTTGAAGAGTCATTTGCAAATGTTTTGGAAAATATTAGTATTATACTGATTATTTTGAATAGAGATCGTTTTCAAATGACTTTATAGGAAGTAAGTGTATATAATCCTCTTGCTCTAGGAAATGATTTCGATGATGAGTGCACACATCGTCAACGTTTATTTTCGAGAGGCTGACTGGGGAGACCACCCAGAACTTTTTGTACTTTGTTTTGAGAAAACTGAATTTTATTTGAATCTTTTAAAGTATGTTTGGTATACTAGGTGTAATATATATTATTTCAAAAGTTGATTTGGAAATGAACCCAGAGTTTGAATTCATAATTTCTTGAATATTGAATGATTTTCAAATTATGGAAATGAATTAAAACTTGAAATTTTAGAAATTTTGAATTGTGAAATAAGAAATGGACCTAAGAGAAATAAATTGAAGTAGAAACTCTTAGAAATTTGAGATAGTGATTTTGAAATAAGTTGGAAACTGTTGAACTTGTATAATACTCAATCATTTTCTATAGCATAGATATAATTTACTAAATAAGTAAATATTTAAGAAGTTAAAAGTGTTATAGGAATAAGCAATTGAACAATGTACAAGTGTTCGTATGAATAATGAAAGGTGAAATTAAATTGATGTTTTTAATTATGGATAAACTTAAGTTATGACAATAAAAGATATATACTTAGTTATGTTATGAAATTTAATTTAACTAAGTAAGGTTAGTAAACCAAATCAATAAAATAAGTAAACAAAGTGAATTAAATTAATGAAATGATAAAAATGAAATGGAAACTGATATAAGATGGAGATGAACTAAAATTATAAAGTAAAAACAAGAATAGTGAACCATAATTATTAAAAACAAGTCAATCAGAATTTTTAAATTATATTAATTAAATGTGAATTCATTATATGTGAATAAGTGTAAGTTAATACATTTAAAATGAATTGAACGTAAGTCTATATAATTATTAATAAAAATGAATGTTAACGAATAAAAGAAAATAAATGGAATAATGATAATAAATGAAGTGTAATAAAGTAGATCTGATATGTGAAAATATGATTTGGTATTGTTGTTAGAAATTTAGATGAATATTAGTGTTGGTGCTTTGTTTGTTATGATGGCTATTAATGTATGATTATTGTGTATGTATTTGCTTATTTCTTGTATATGTGTGTTTTTATTTTGATGTTGAGTGTTTTCGTAAGTACTGATGGCATTTGCTCGCTTCTAGAGTAGCGTGCGCATAATATTGCTTTTACTTGCTTAAAAATAAGCTAAATTGCTAATAACGCTATTGAAAGGTACATATAATGAATTATATATCGTATTTTGATATTATATATTTTTCCCTATGGTTTAGGATGCGTCATTATTGAGATGAAATGTATATTTGTGATTATATATGTATTGTTATTTTCTAGACCTAACTGTGCGACGGAGACTCTATTGAAATTTTTCATGAATCTAAGACTCAGAAAATTTTATGGAAAATTGGAGTTTTTAAACTTATATTAAACTACCTATGTAAGGTAAATGTTTTCTAAGTCGAGTAGGAAATTATATTGTTAAATATATTAATTGACAACTTCCTTACTATGCCATTTTCAAAGATGAAAAGTTTTGAGTGGGAGAAAGTGTAACGACCCGTATTTTTCTGCTACTAAAAGTATTGAATTTAGTATGATTTTGATTATTATTATGGTTAGAAATAAAATCTAATGGTTTAATTATGTAAGTTATATGATGTTAATTAAATTAAATTGATAAAGTAATAATTTTCAACCAATAATAATAATAATTTGTATTAATTATCAATGAAACTATGATTTGGTTTGTATTGATAAATATTGAAATTGGAGTTAAATATTGAAGTATTTGAATGAAATTGAATTAATTAATTTATAATTGAAATACAAATTCAAAATTGACTTTTGGTAAATAATAAAAATTTGAAGTTAAAATAAGTGAAATTGATTTCTAAAGTTATTTTAAACTCGATTTGAACTTGAATGAAGTTAATGAACTTTAAAGTTGAATTTAAAGTGAATAAATGAAGATTGGAAATATTATATATTATTAACATATTAAAATAGCCAATTTTCAAATGATCTAGGAATTCGATGAAACCAATTTCATTGGGTCCGGAATGTTAAATTAATGCAAGGTTTCAAATTTTGTAACAATCAGATTTATCGTTTGATTATTTGAACTCAAAACAAGTAGAAATCAATTTATAGGATTCAAAATAAAAATAATCTGATTTTGGAAGTTAACTTCTAAATACAATTAAATTGGACCTTAACATTAGTCCCATTGTGTTTAGAAGTCCTATTAACATACAGATCGCCTATCTGCAAGCCTGATTTGGACTCTGACTTGTTTTGGCTTTAATACAAGAAAATCGAGATAGTTTATTATTAAAATATTCTTAAAACCTAGCTCCTAGCCGTTGTTTCAATGGCCGAAAATCTCCCAAATATGTCTCCTTTGATCTCTTTCATCGTGTGATGAACCACTACAATACCTAAACGAAAATGTAGAGCTCAACAAGCTCTACATTGTGTATGGTTAGATCTGGTTATAAGCTTCTAGATTTGCTAGAAATTAACGATTAAGGTTCGTTTTCCTTGGGGTCACATGTTAAGTTGGAGAGACTAATGTAGTGTGGTGGGGTCACATCGTGCATTGGAGCAGTGGCAACATAGTGGTGATGGCCGATGTTGGACTGGTAGTCGGAGATGGTGGCGAACGATGGTCAAAAGTGCATTTTTGGGTTTGACTCGTTGTCCTTGCCTGGAGCAAGAAGATGACGAGGGGATGGGTTGGCGTTTCATAATAGGTGAGAGAGTACTTTGTTTATTTTGTCTTAACGTGAATAACTTTTGCATACAGACTCAGATTTGCACGCAATTTGTTTTGCTGGATTTATATTGAAATTCCGGATGACATAGAGATGGTTTGGATGAATTTTGAGATTGTCAAGTTATAGGCCTTTATTTAAATTTCCAATAGATTCAAAACCAAATGTGAGTGATTAAACCTACTCACAATTAACTAAAAAAAATTTGATTGTTAGTTAAATTAAATTCATGTTATGATATGATTGTATTGGCGGTTATTTGGTAGTTAAATAGGTATATTTACATTGATTTGCATCAATAGTACAAATTTAATCTAACTATTAATTTAAACTTTGCAGTTAGGTTAAAATTGAAATTTAACTGCTAGTTTTAACCTGACACCTAATAACTAGTACATTGATGCGATATTGAACAGTTTAGATGGATTGATTTTAATGGATGTATTCAATTGATGCGTTTAATATGATGTTTAAATGTGTGATTCACCCTATTATTCATTTTATTTATGTATGACTGTTGTTTATCTTGATTAATCCCAATTTTCACCTTAAATGTTATGAGCATCAAATAAACCTGGGATTAATCATTTAAAATGAACTAAGAACATAGATTAGAATGATAAATGCCCATGACCCATGATTTGGATTGAAATGATATATATCCATTCTTAAAATAATAAAATTAAATTTGAGTATCACTTGGCCATATGATATAAAATTATATACGGACATTGGTTGGTTAAATAAAATTTGTTTTTAAACCTCGAATTTTGAAATATTTCTTTTTGGTAAAGCAAGCTAGGTTATAGTGGTTGTACCACTTGTATAAAAGAGAAAAGAACAGGTGCTCTGCACATGCACAGAGCAACTAACTGGTTTGAAGTGTCTTGGAACTATCTAGATAACATAATTCCAAGAAAGAAACAAAATACAAGCACAAGGTTAACTACAAATCATCCGTGACAGAGCCAACCTCACTAAAGTACCCTGCGCAAAGGCGACATAAACCACTTGAAAGATCGGAACGGAGAAGCCAAATTAGCCACATAATAGGAAGAAGTCGCAAAGAAAATAAAATTCCTATCATAAGTAAGATCTTGCATGAGAGCTAAATTATCCTCACCAATTTCATCTTCATCCCACAACCTGAAATCATCACTAGTAGGTAAATAAAATAGTCGTCGGAAGTCATTCGCACCCCCGCGTACTTATAGAAATATTGGTCAACATCAAAATGCATCCTAGAAAGGGCATGAAATCATTCTCTTTCGAACTTTGCCAAAGAAATATCAGGATCATGAGCCACTGTAGAATAAATTGAATCGGCATATGGAGGAACCACCTCTTCAATAACTACCTTCCTAACTATCGAAACCCAAGTTCTGACAAAAGGCCGCAGGAGTGGAGATTTTGCACGAGGGGGTTTATTAGCATCAAGCAAACAAGCCTCGGAACCATGATCAAAAGGTTTACCAGTGGTGTAAATATCAAGTTTCCATCTATACTTCACATCTACAAAGAAATCATGGTTCTCAATGCAATCCTTGATCTTAGACAATAGTAGCTTAACGCGCAAAGACCAGATTTCTCTTGGAAATGGTATTAGCATCAAAGCACTTGAGCTTACAATATGACAAGGAAGCCAATTCAGGCGAAGGAGAGGCTGAAGGACAGAAGCAATATTAGAAAACTGTATCCAAACAGGAATCGAAAGAACTTGTTCACGGACACGATCAATCGTAGCACTCCAATTCGTAACAACAAAAGGACTAACACCAATAATGGACGGAGCAACCTCCAAGCCACAAAATCTCTCTTAGGAAGACGAAAAATTTAAATAATATGGAATATCAACTATAGTTATGCTCAAGGTAGCATGAAGGTGCTTGGAATTACGACTATCAGTGTGCATATTAATTGTCGGAGGTTTATTATCTACGAAAAATCCAACAAGTTGGTCATTCCAAAATTTAGTCGCTTCTCCGTGGATTTCAACATCAGGTATGGAACTAATCTTAGAATCAGGAATAATAGAATCAACAGGTGTGTATTCACCAGCAACATTAGGAAGATTGGCAAATAACGAAGACCATTTGTTTGAAGCAGGAGTCATAGATGACACAAGCCGCATGTGGGCATTATTTTGATTGGGGGAAAACAAAATCTAGGGCTGTCAACGAATACTTTCGAATATGGATAGTGCTATATCTGTATCCATATCCAAAATCAATTTCGGATATCCGTATCCGCGAATACGAATGGATATCGGATAACTATCCTATCCGCCAGCAATCGATAAATCAAGAAATATAATTGAAATTTTTTACATAAATGTTTTTCAATTCCATTGATTAAAAAAGTGTTAAAAATAAACATATATGATGAAATTAAATAGATTGAGTAGCTAATATGCATTTATTGCATATAATATATATCTTCGATTGCGTAAAGCAATAAACAAATCTCATTCATTATACTAAAATACATATAATTTTAAGCATAATGTTAAAAAAAATCGGACGGATGATTTTTGTATGCGGATATCTATGTATCCGCATCCATTTTTTCGGATATTTATCCATTTTTCGAATATGGATGCGGACGGCTATCGGATTTTTCGGGTATCCATTGACAGGCCTAACGAAATATACAGAAATCCCAACCCTTAAACACTCATCCACAACCCCTTTAGCCTGAGCAACGGCCATACTATCACCAAGTCCAACCAAGCCAATATCAGCATTGCTTACAACAAAATTACCAGTGCTATCCATACCAGGAATAACAATCGGGACTGACGAATGTTCATGAGCTAAACCTAACACACTGTCGATAGATCCAGCAGGCATAGGCGAGGAGGATGGCGCGTTAGCAGCATGGTAGAAAGGGGATTCTGGTTCATAATAAGAGTAGGAGATGCCACAACAGGAGTAGCATCCATTAAATCAGATAATAGAGAATTTAAAGGGTGCGAACAGGGTCGACCCTACCATTATTGCTGCCCCAGGACATTTTGAAAGTTTAGCAGTGAAAAAATGCCCAAAATGGTAGGGAAAATTTTCGTGCAACAAACTGAATGTTCCCAGTGGTGCTTGAACCCTGGAACTCCACATTAACAAATAGAAAGCATACCACCACGCCAGGTGCCCTTATTTTTGCTAGTAGTTTTAATACTTTTATCAGTAAACAATTACTGATCACCAGCCTACTGCGCCTCTCCGGCATGCTGCCCTAGGCGGCTACCCTGGCAGCCTACCCCTAGGGTAGGCCTGGGTGCGAAGAGGGTAGCACATACCTAGGCGCTGCAGGATTAGCATTGATGGAGCTGTCCTCTTCACGTTCGCTATTGGGATCAAGGAGAGATTGTACGAGATTTAAATAACCAGATCCTGTGATAGTAGAGGAATTATAGCGAGTTTTTTCCTTTCGATTCTTGTCCATGTGCATGGTAGAAAGAGGCATAAAAAAGATTAAGAAGATGAAGGGGAACGGAGGCGCAAGGAAGAGTCAATCATGATCGCCATTTTCGGATCTGAAAATTGATTTAGGGAGAATTTGAACTTTGAATTTTGAAATATAAAAGTTAAAATATATTATTTAACGTTGTAAATTAAAGGTAAAAAAAATTGAAATTGAATATGAATTAAATATATTGAAATTGAGTTTTTTAAATTTTAAAATAACCATCCATCTCTGAAATTTACTTTATATTAACTTGATTTAAAGTGATATTTAAATTGTGAACTCGAAATTATTATAAATTGAAATAATTCAAAATAAGAGTTCTAATTGAAAACTTTAAATATTTGAATTGAATTATTTGAACTAAATCGAACTTGAAATGGAAGTAGATTCGAGTTGAAATATTGAATTGAGTCGAATTGATTTGAAATTGGAATATGATTTTAGGTTCATTTAAAATTTGGAAGAAACAATTTTAAGTCGAACTATAGCCTCTAAACCATTATATAAACTATTTTACAAAATAACTATTTTATTTTTAACATATGTATATATATATATATTAACTATTTTAATAAACTACTTTAACAGTCAACTATTTACTTTAGAAACTACTTTAGTATGTAGCTATATATATAACAAATCTGATAAATCCTATTTTTAAATTCAAACTATATATAAAAACACTTTATATGTACTAGCTATTCGTGTTTCAAACTGTTGCAATATATCTAACTATTTTAATATATGAACAAACTCAACTACTTATATATTCAAATTGTTTTAAACTTGGAGTTGTTTCAGGATTCTAGGTTCAGTTTTAATAGAGATTTCAAATATGAAGGTATAATCTATTTTGGATATGAAATGGTTTAAAATAGAAAACTAACATTTCGATATGAAGTATGAACCATTTTGAAATGTAAAAGATCCAACCAGTGTGAAAAAGTAAGTGTTTGATTGTAAAAGAGACCGGGGTCAGGATATTGTTATACTCCATGCCTATTAGGAACCACTTTAAAAACTGTGTACATGGTGGATGAATCCTGAATGAAGTAGGATGGTTTAGTGAACACTACTGGAATGAAGTACGGGAATGATGATGGATATCCTTGACATTCGAGTCGTAATTAAACGACTAAAACATGAGCTATACCATGATCAAGTGAGTTAGCTACTCATACTAACAACACTTCTTCCTTGAATATTGTAGTTCCTTAGTTTTAGTTGATGTGCATCCTTGATTTTGGGAGAGTTGTTTGAGGTGGGCGGTAGTTGCGACTATGTGTTACCACCAGTCCGGTTGTGCAACTGGAAGATTCCTACCTTGGGTATTGCCTTGTGTGCTTAGTCATATTATCTTGCTTGAGCCCTCTACGATTTTGACTTATACTGTACCTATGGAGTTTATTTAAAAATTTGGAAGAAATAATTCTAATTTCAACCACAGTATTTTAAACCATTATGTAAACTATTTACATCAATTCTATTTTTACCCTATATAGATTGTAACTATTTTAATAAATAACTATTTTACTTTATAAACTATTTTATTTTTAACTTATATATATTAATTATTTTAAATAAACTATTTTAACAATCAATGTATTTTTAGTTATTGCTAAAAAAAATTAATACTAAAAATGCAATATGTCAAAAGTAAATTAATAAGGCTTCATTTCTGGTGGGGTGCCTATTAATGGCGATAAGATTTCTTTTTATTTTCTTTTCTTCTTCGTCCTTTTTTATCTTTTCGTTCCTTCCTCTTCCATCTCAATCCTCTATATCTCCTCTACTTATTCCCATCCATTCTGCTTTCTCTTGCGTGGGAGCCCTACCAAGACATATTTATCTCAGGTCAGATCCAAGACCTCCTCCAAATTTCCCCTCTTTCTTCAATCCTCTCCACGAACTCGCACCAATTTTCCCTTCTTTGTCTATGCATGATGGACCTTCTAGGCAATCACTTGCCCTTTGCCTACTTTACTGCAGTTTCGATTTTCCAAAATACCTACCGTGCTACTTCCAATAATGTGCTACGTGAGCAGTCAAAGCAAGTTTGTGCCATAGATTGCTTGGTGAATTTTTGGCCAAGTTTGTCTGGGTATCGCCCGGGGGTGGTAGCGCTTTAGGTGTTTGATCGGTATGCCATGTTGATTTCATCACTGGGTTTTGTTTTTCAACTGATGGCGGTTTCAACTTGCTTAGATCTGGTAGGTTTGGCTCCAATATGTAGTGTCTAACGCGTGCAACAAAGTCTTGTTTCTCGAGTTGACTCACGACTCATCTATCTCCCTGCCTAGTATGTCGACAATTTTCTTTATATACTAAGTTTGGTTGTGCAATGTCTCTGGCTCGGTGAGCAATCATATGAGAATCTTGGAATCAACAGTCTCTGAGTTAGGTTGTGTTGGTTCTTTTTGTGAAGTCTGATTTCCAGTATGCCTTTTGATTCGTCTTGTTGGTTTTAAATTGTTGTTTGTGTGTTGTAGTTTGGGTAGAAGTTTTGTTTCGTTCTGCATGTTCTTGGGTTGTTTTTCTTGGAGGTTTGGAGTAGTCATTTGGTTAAGGAAGTTCTGCTTTGTATTTAAGTTATTCTGGCTCTGTATTGGTCTGTTACTTGTGCTTTTGGCATGTTGGAATATGTTGTCTTCACCATTTCATTCGGCAATATTGGTGAAGAATTCGTTCTCAACATTGCTACCTTAGATGGTGACTTTCAATACCTCCCTTTCTCTCGTTCCATGCTTGTGACGACCCGCCTCGCACCAGCCAACATTTCCAATGAAAGTGCGTTGTGCCAATGTCCGGCTAGCACAGGACGGTCGTCAAAGAAATGAAAAGAAAGGAATTTGAACTAAAAAGGAACCTGAAGAATGTCTCACAACACATGGAATAAAATATAATAATAACATACTTGACATAAAACAAGCGAGACAGTGCATAAGCTGAAAACTAAAACATAATCATCATAGCAGCGGAAATCCAAAATACAGCTTATGATCCATAACCATTATTACAACTTCAAAATACTGTCTCTAAAGAACAAGAAAGTAAAGGTACACTACGAATGCCCAAAGCAGTGACCCAACAACACAGGGAGAATATACGTGGATAATACGTAGGAGCCTCCTGCTCGTCTCTGGATCAGCTACTCGTGCATAACCAGCTAACCTGTCTCTAGTCTTCTTGTTTAGGAGCACCTAGAGTAATAAGAAGAGACATAAAACTCTGGGTCAGACAAAAGTCTGGTACGAGCGATAAGCAGCAAAACAGAACAATAACAGGTATACTAAACCATACCTGAACCTGGACCTACAACCAAAGAGTTAGCACAACATACCGTACAATACTCTAAGGCGCCACTAACATACGGTGTAAAGGATACAGGGGTGGGGGTGTGCATGTCATAGTGATGGAAAACAATCAAGCATAGCAACCATCCTCACATCTCTCACTCAGTGCGTAAAGCATACGAATCCACCGCTTTGATCACCCAATACTTTGTTACGATCACTCTGCCCCATGGAGTCGTGACGGCTCCACTGCACTGATCCGTAAACACTAATACTTTGCTATGTCCACTCTGCCCCATGGAGACATGATAACTCCACTGCACTGGCTCATAGCCATGCTACGATCACTCTGGCCCATGAAGTAATAACTACCCCACTGCACTGATCCATAGCCTAACATTCGTCTTTCGACGGTGAGCCAAAGTTATGGACGTCGATAACTCATTAGGACACGTCCCGTAGTAAAGTCCAATCATGAAGTTAACTCGTTGGTTCCCATCTGGATCCTGAGTACAAACTTCCCATTTGGACTACCTTTGCATCTCGTGTTATGTTCATCATCTTCAGTTGGGTCTCCATCGGTTCGGTTTGGTTCATGATGCACCTCCGGGTCGGGTCGTGATTGCCTGCCCCGGGTCGGTTCGTGAGTGGCAACTTCTCTTCCTCCACAGTTCGGTTCGTGATCCATGAAGTGGCTCGAGGTACCTCGGTTCGGGTCGGTTTGAGCTCCTCCATTCAAGTCAGTCCATGCATGTCAACTACTCCGGGTCGTGGTCCACCCCCTGAAGCAGCTCGGTTCGATCATCCTCCTCGGGTCGGGTTGTGGTGCCTGGTTCGGATCGGTTTCCATCATCACGAGCGGGTCGGTTCGGGGAGGGGTGTCACGATCGGGTAGGGCGATCCGACCCGGTCCCTACACAACTTTCCTGCAACTCTTCCAGCGACTGTTTTATGCATTACGACGGCGTTTTCGACCATTTTAACTATTCTAAACAATCACAAAGCATACCATACAGTCATAGCAACATGTATAATCGACCATAAACACCAAAGCAACAATCATAGCATGTAGAATGGATCAAACATACCCAAAAACCCATATTTTCCCCTTAATCATGTTCCAGCAAATCTAATGTTAGCACTAACAAAACTTAACCAAATTAACCCAAACATCTAACAAAGGTCTAAATCGGTGTTTAAGAATTTCTAAACATTTTTCCAGAATTTAATCATGTTTAAATTCGCTAATTAACACTAATTACCCTTAATTAACTATAATTAGTGTAAAAACAAGGCTAATCACTCACATTTGCCACAATTAAAACTTTCAAAATTGAAATTCCACTGATTTGGGTGAATACCAATGTCTAACAGCAGCTCTAACTCAAAGATGGTGCTATTTCTCCTTGATTTGATGTTACTAAGCTTAATCCTTGATTAGAGAGCGATTTGGGATGAAATTAGAAGGTGGAGGCCATTGTTAGGGTTTCTATGATGTATGTGGCAGTTGGAAAATGAGTAAAAACCGAAATCCCTAACCCTAACAACCCTTAAATACCCCCAAATCCCGAAATCCCTCAATGCGCCTAGCTGCTAATCCCCCGGTTAAGCCCAATTAAGCTGTTTTTCACCCTCTAAACCTTAATCCATCCATATCTCCCAAATGGTAAGTCCGTTCAGATAATGTGGCCACTCTACGGGTAGGTAAACCATCACCCGGATCTAATGGAAGTGGTTTCAGGTCAAAACTCCTTACCAATCAAAAGTTATGGCCAAAACAAGATCAACTAGGGGCATAACGGTCATTTAAGAATAAATATTCTACAATCCTTCGATGCGTAGAATGCGGGTCGTTACATTCTTCCCCCCTTAAGAAATTTCGCCCCCGAAATTCCTTAAGAATCAAACAAAGGATTCTGCATACCTACCAACCATCCACAACAATCAAACATACAAAACAACAAATAAGTCTATCCTAGCATGCGGAAAACTAAGTCGCAATTAAAATCTTACCTGGCAAAGAGTTCTAGATACGTCCTCCTCATATTCTCCTCTATTTCCCAAGTACAGTCTTTCTCATTCTTGCCCCACTGAACTTTGACTAGATCCACCGCTTTCCTTCGAAGTTGCTTCGTATCGTGCTCAACAATACGAATCGGCTTGCAGTTCCCAACCGCCTCGGGTTCTACTTCGATATCATCCCACTGATCAGCAGAAATAGTCGCATCGGGGTCGTGCACGAATTTCCTTAACCGGGAAACATGAAATACGTTATGAACTCCTGCCATCTTCTCTGGTAATTCAACTTTATATGCCAAATTCCCAACTTGCTCGAGAACTGGGAATGGACCAACAAATTTTGGTGTTAACCTGCCTCTCCTACCAAATCGTATCACGCTCTTTAATGGAGAAATCTTGACAAACACCAAGTCACCAATGGAGAATTTTGAATCTCTCCTCCTCTTATCAGCATAACTCTTTTGCCTATCTTGGGCAGCCTTCATTTGTTGTCGGATAACTTTGATCTTATCTTAGGTTTCTCTTATCACATCTGGCCCAAGCACAAACTTCTCACCAGTTTCGGACCAACATGACGGTGAGTTGCACGGTCTTCCGTACAAAGCTTCAAATGGAGCCATACCAATACTCGACTGATAACTATTATTATATGCAAACTCTACTAGATGCAAATGGTCATCCCATGATCCACCAAAATCCAATATGCAAGCTCTCAAGAGATCTTCCAATACTCGATTCACCTTCTCTGTCTGACCGTCGGTTTGAGGATGATACGCGGTACTGAGGTATAGTTCTGACCCTAAATCCTCTTGTAAGCTCTTCCAAAAGCCACTAGTAAACAATGGGCCTCGATCACTCATAATGCCATTGGGTATTCCATGAAATCTCACTACCTACTTCATATACAATTCTGCTAATTTAGCTGCCATTTTATTCGACTTGATTGGTATGAACCTTGCACTCTTGGTCAATCGATCCACAATTACCCAGATACTATCATGGCCTGATCTAGTCCTTGGTAGACCGTCGATGAAATCTATCGAGACTTGTTCCCATTTCCATTCGGGAATTTCCAATGGCTGTAACAAACCACTAGGCTTCTTTTGATCAGTTTTAACTAGCTGGCAATTCATGCATTTGGATATAAACTTCCCAACGTCTCTCTTCATCCCTTCCAATAGTAAGCCTGCTTCATGTCTCGATACATCTTGTTACCACCAGGATGTATGGTCAGTTTTGAGTGATGACATTCTCTAAGCACTTCATCTCTCAAGCCACTGACATTGGGTACAACCAGTCTTCCATTCTTTCTAAGCCATCCATCTCGATCAATCCCATACTTGTTCATCTCCTTGTCGATACCCATCTCTAACTTGGAGATGATTTCTAATAGGTTAGGATCGTCCCTCTGAATGGAACCAATCTGCTCAATCAAAGTGGGTCTGATCGTCAAACTTGCTAACATTTCTGGATCCAATTCGCACTTTGGTATGAAATCATACCCAGCGATGTACTCCAGTTGCTTCCATTCTAGAAACATAGCCCCTAAACTGGCATGTCTTCTACTCAATGCATCAGCAACTGCATTGCCTTTTCTTGGTGTATATGCGATATCAAAATCATAGGAAGCCAAGAATTCTAACCATCTTTGCTGTCGGAGATTTAGATCCTTCTGAGAGAAAAGATACTTTAACAATTTATGATCGGTAAACAACTCGAATCTTTCTCCCAAGAGGTAATGTCTCCATATCTTCAATGCGAACATGATCGCTGCCAATTCCAAATCATGGGTAGGATATCTTCTCTCGTGCAGTTTCAGTTGCCGACTAACATAAGCTATAACCCTACCTCCTTGCATCAATACAGCACCTAGTCCGGTACCACAGGCATATGTGTATACTGTCATCTCTTCATTCCCTTTAGGAATGACTAACAATGGTGCACATGTCAACTTTTCCTTTAGGCTCTTAAATGCATTCTCGCACTTTTCGTCCCAGACGAAAGCTTGATTTTTCTTGGTCAACTGAGTCAACAGTGCTACTATCTTGGAGAAGTCTTGGATAAACTTACGATAATATCCAGCCAATCCCAGGAAGCTTTATACGTCAGTTGCATTCTTGGGCGTAGACCAATCCTGTACTGTAGCCACCTTCGCATGGTCCACGGCAATACCATTCTCTAAAACAACATGGCCCAAGAATCTCACTTCCCTCCTCTAGAAGTGACACTTAGAAAATTTTACTTTCAGTTGGTGTTTTCTCGATATCTCCATCACTATCCTCACGTTTTTCTTGTGTTCTTCTTCTGTCCTCGAATAAACCAAGATATCGTCTATGAACACAAGAACAAACTTATTCAACTGATCTCTGAATACCCTATTCATAAGATCCACAAAATATGCTGGTGCATTGGTCAACCCGAATGGCATGGCCAACCACTCATAAATTCCAGACGGCGTCCGAAATGCCGTTTTAGCTATACTCTCAGCTTCCACTCTAAGCTGATGAAAACCTGTCGCGAGATCCAACTAGAAGAACACTCTCGCGCCACTCAACTAATCAAACAAATCATATATCCGCGGTAGAAGATACTTATTCTTCCTCGTCACCTTATTCATCTCGTGGTAGTCTACACACAATCGAAGGGAACCATCGGCCTTGGTAGCAAACACAACTATTGATCCCCACTCGGAGACACTTCTTCTGATAAATCCCTTCTTCAAAAGATCGCTTACTTGCACCCCGAGCTCTCGCTGCTCCCTTGGTGCCATACGATGAAATGGCATCACTATAGGTCTGGCATCTTTCATTAAATCAATACGGAACTCAATCTCTCGATGTGGTGGAAGTCCGGTCACTTCCTCGAAGACGTCCGGATACTGGCCAGCCACAGGCACATTTGACAACTCATCATGTGGGATGTCGAGGGAATTTAGAAAACTAGCCATTACCCCATCACTAGGTAGACCACCAAACACTACCCTCCGCCCATCATCCGCTCTAACTGTCACCAAAAAGCCCTCACAGTCTACCACCACCCCGTACCTTTGGAGCCAATCGACTCCCAAAATAATTCCAAACCCAATAAAGCCCAAAACAAAGCAATCAAAAACAAACATGCATCCATGACTCGATAAGACCACATTACAAAAAATCATGCTAAGGCTAGTTGAACCACCAATCGGGTTCGTCACCTCTAAAGGTCTATCGACTATCTCGGGTTCCAAACCCAACCTATCTACTAGGTCACTAGATATAAAGGAATGGGAAGCTCTGGTATCAAACAATACTCGAACAGGGACATTATAAATAGAAAGCATACCTTGAATGACGACATTCTTTCCTTTCTCCGCCGCGGTTGGGGGATTCGACGAAGCAGGAACAACATTAAGAGCATATGCTTTCACAATCTGCTTCTCTTTAGGGGGTTGCAGACATTTATCCTTGTGATGTCCCACTTGGCCACAGTTGAAGCACTTCCTATCCGCTGGCTTTGCTCGACATTCTTTAGCATAATGGCCCTTCTTGCCACAGCTAAAGAACTCAATATCTTTCTTGCTCTTTTTCCGACCATCCTTAGCTTGGTTCTGACTCTGCTTCCTTTTATTCTAAGAATTATTCTTTCTTCCACCGCTTGCTTGCGGCTTTGGCCCCTCTGTAGATGTGACAGCGACTTCAGTCTTGGGTTTAGGATAAAGGCTCTCTGACCTCAATGCTTTCCCCACAATCGATTTAAATGTCTCATTGATATGGTTTATAAGCCTTTCCTCTAAGTATTGATCTAAGCCTGTTATAAACTTTTCATTCTTCTTCTTGGGAGTGTCAATAAGGGATAATCCAAACTTGGATAAAGTTTCGAATTTAGCAATTTACTCTGAGACTTCCCTACCATTCTGCTTAAGCTCTAAGAACTTCCTAAACAACTCTGACTTCTGAGTAGCAGGGATAAAATTTTCATCGAATCAGGCCTTAAATTGATCCCATGTAACCTGATCCTCTGGAGTAGTTGCCCTAATAGCATTCCACCAATTCATCGCCCGTCCTTGCAGCTGACGGGATGCTAGCTTTCTCTTCATCGCATCCTCAATACCTAAGTCTTCAAAGATAGGCTCACAGCTATCCAACCAATCTTGAACTTTTGTAGCCGATTTCATCCCGTGGAGCGACTTTCCACCAAGACTAGTGTAATCCTTTCATAGCTTGGCGAAATCGGCCCTAGGCACCTACACCGCTGCACCACCACCATTTGCAGCATTAGGAGCTGCCCTCCGAACATGGCTAAGCATCTCTCTCATGAGGTCAGTGAACATCATCCTCATATCAGGAGCATTTCCATTATTAGCTCCTCTACCAGTACCCCTCGTATATCGGCTCATCATTCAATCTATAAGGAGAAAACGATTAACCATCTCTTCAGTGGTGCCAATGCAGTGCGACTCCATCCTTAAATATACTAACAGTATACATATATAAAGCTTTTGAAAACCAAAATATAACAAATACGCACTCTCATATACGTACTATCTCTCTCTAGTGTCTTCCCTAGGTTAACTACGCAACCTAAAGCTCCGATACCAAATGTGACGACTCGCCCCACACCAGCTAACATTTCCAATGAAAGTGCAATGTGCCAATGTCCGACTAGCACAGGACGGTCGTCAAAGAAAGGAAACGAAAGGAATTTGAACTAAAGGAATTTGAACTAACAAGGAACTTGTAGAATGTCTCACAGCGCATGGAATAAAATATAATAATAACATACTTGACATAAAACAGGCGAGACAGTGCATAAGCTGAAAACTAAACCATAATCATCATAGTAGCGAAAATCCAAAATACAGCTTATGATCCATGACCTTTATTACAACTTCAAAATACTGTCTCTAAAGCAAAAGAAAGGAAAGGTACACTACTAATGCCCAAAGCAGTGACCATCAACAACACAGGGAGAATATATGTGGATAATACATAGGAGCCTCCTGCTCGTCTCCGGATCAGCTACTCGTGCATAACCAGCTAACTGTCTCTAGTCTGCTTGTTTAGGAGCACCTAAAGTAATAAGAAGAAACATAAAACTTTGGGTCAGACAAAAGTCTGGTATGAGCGATAAGCAGCAAAACAAAACAATAACAGGTATACTAAACCATACCTGAACCTGGACCTGCAACCAAAGAGTTAGCACAACATACCGTACAATGCTCTAAGGTGCCACTAACATATGGTGTAAAGGATATGGGGGTGGGGTGTGCATGTCATTTGTGATGGAAAACAATCAAGCTTAGCAACCATCCTCACATCTCTCACTCAGTGCGTAAAGCATATGAATCCACCGCTTTGATCACCCAATACTTTGTTACGATCACTCTGCCCCATGGAGTCGTGACGGCTCCACTGCACTGATCCGTAACCACTAATACTTTGCTATGTCCACTCTGCCCCATGGAGTCATGATAACTCCACTGCACTGGCTCATAGCCATGCTACGATCACTCTGCCCCATGAAGTAATAACTACCCCCACTGCACTGATCCATAGCATCACATTCGTCTTTCGGTTGTGAATCAAAGTTATGGATGTCGATAAATCCTTAGCACACGTCCCGCAGCAAAGTCCAATCATGAAGTTAACTCGTTGGTTCCCGTCTGGATCCTGAGTACAAACTTCCCATTTGGACTACCTTTGCATATGATCATCATCTTCCGTTGGGTCTCCATCGGTTCGGTTCGGTTCGTGATGCCCCTCCGGGTCGGGTCATGATTGCCTGCCCCGGGTCGGTTCACGAGTGGCAACTTCTCTTCCTCCACAGTTCGGTTCGTGATCCATGAAGTGGCTCGAGGTGCCATGGTTCGGGTCGGTTTGAGCTCCTCCATTCAAGTCAGTCCATGCATGTCAACTACTCCGGGTCGTGGTCCACCCCCTGAAGCAGCTCGGTTCGATCATCCTCCTTGGGTCGGGTCATGGCACCTGGTTCAGATCGGTTTCTATCATCACGAGCGGGTCGGTTCGGGGAGGGGTGTCACGATCGGATAGGGCGATCCGATCCGGTACCTACACAACTTTCCTGCAACTCTTCCAGCGACTGTTTTACACCATACGACGGCGTTTTCGACCATTCTAACTATTCTAAACAATCACAAAGCATACCATACAGTCATAGCAACATGTATAATCGATCATAAAAACCAAAGCAACAATCATAGCATGTATAATGGATCAAACATACCCAAAAACCCATATTTTCCTCTTAATCATGTTTAAGCAAATATAATGATAGGATTAACAAAACTTAACCAAATTAACCCAAACTTCTAATAGTGGTCTAAAACGGTGTTTAAGAATTTCTAAACATTTTTCCAGAATTTAATCATGTTTAAATTCGCTAATTAACACTAATTACCCTTAATTAACCATAATTAGTGTAAAAACAAGGCTAATCACTCACCTTTGCCACAATTAAAACTTTCAAAACTGAAACTCCGCTGATTTGGGCGAATACCAATGTCTAACAGCAGCTCTAACTCAGAAATGGTGCTATTTCTCCTTGATTTGATGTTACTAAGCTTAATCCTTGATTAGAGAGCGATTTGGGATGAAATTAGAAGGTGGAGACCATTGTTAGGGTTTCTATGATGTATGTGGCGGCTGGAAAATGAGTAAAAACCAAAATCCCTAACCCTAACAGCCCTTAAATACCCCAAATCTCGAAATCTCCCAATGGGCCTAGCTGCTAATCCCCCGGTTAAGCCCAATTAAGCTGTTTTTCACCCTCTAAACCTTAATTCAGCCATATCTCCCAAACGGTAAGTCTATTTGGCCAATGTAACCATTGTACGGAAAGGTAAACCATCATTTGTATCTAATGGAAGTGGTTTCAGGTCAAAACTCTTTACCAATCAAAAATTATGGCCAAAACAAGATCAACTAGGGGCAAAACGGTCATTTAAAAATCAGTAAAAATCATTAACATGGGAAATGACCCCAATAGTCGTCTCCCAAAGTTACATGACCATACGATTTCGTATGTGAGAGAAATAAATATTCTACGATCCTTCGATGCGTAGAATGCAGGTCGTTACAATGCTAATACAGGTCATCCCATGGTGATTGCTTAAGCTTCTTGCCTAGTCTGCTTCTCGTACTGTCTTGCGATGTGTCGTATTGGTTTTGTCAGTCTGCCCATGTCCACTCAATAGCCCTGCTGGGATGCCACACTCTGCTGCTACAACATTGTATGTATTACTTGCTATAGGCATAGCTGGGTGGGTGGCTCAAGTAAAAGGACCTGGCTTCGCGTTGTATGGTACGATTAAGGATGTTTTTTAGTACAACACGTGCTCATGCTATATGTACCTTGATACTTGCTGCAGTGACCTTAATTGTGTCTTGTATAGCTTGCTAATGCTGTGTTTTTGGCAGATTTTGTAATTTACTCCTTGCGTAGAGATGTGATTTGCAGTCCAGAATAGCTTCTAGCTTCAGTGTTGTAACATAGATAGGATGGTGGTGGATGGTCCACCTTAAAAACCGTATGTTTAATAGGTTGATAATTTGTCAGTCTCCTTTAAAAACTGTAATTATTATTTGTTATAATAATAAGTGTTTGCGGTTGTTTTAAAAACTGGTCGGCCTTGAAAAAACCATTTTAACAATCAACTGTCTATTTTATAAACTTCTTTTATATGTATATTTAACTAAATTTTTATAAATACTATTTTTATATTCAAACTTTTATTTAAACTTATATTGTCCTAACAATTTGTTTCAAACTATTTCAAATATATATCTAAACTGTTTTAATATACTTTCCAACTATTTTAAATACTCAGATTGTTTTGAAATTTGGAATTGTTTCAATATTCTAAGTTGGTTTAAATTGAGATCTTATTATGAAAATATATTATATTTGAATGTGAAATGGTTTTAAAGCGAAATATGATATTTTGATATGAAGTATGAACCGTTCGAAATGTAAATATCCAGCCGGTGTGAAAAATATAAATGTTTGGCTGTTAAAGAGACCTGGATAGGATATTGTCATACTCTCTTCCAATACTGAAATACCACTTTAACAACTATGCACATGGTGGAGATCAACAATGAAGTAAGTTGGTTTGGCGAACGCTACTGGAATGAAGTAAGAGAACGATGATAGATAGCCTTGGCCTTCGAGTCATAATTAAAATGACTAAAACAAGAGCCATATCTAAGCCAATGGGATTTAGCTCCTCTTAGCAGACATGCTTCTTCGATACTATATCTCTTACTTTGTGATTGATTGAGTGCGCCCTTGATTTTTGGGAGTATTGTCTAAGGTGGGCGGTAGTTGCGGGCCTGCGGTTATGCTTTACCACCAACCAGGGTCTGCAATCTGATAAAATCCTATTGATGGGTGTTGCCTCGATGTCTTGTCATATTATCCTGATAGATCCCTCTATGACTTTGATTTGTACTATACCTATGAAGTGCCCTTTGATAGCCACAAGTTTACGATGGACTTTATGATATCTGTATAGACTACGGTATTATAAACATTGTAAAGGTAAAAATGTAATCCCGCTTATGCAATTTTAATAATTTATATTTATCCACAAACACTATTATAATAATGGATTGTATTATATAATACCTAGTTTATCGGATCTTTAGAAGATGGAAATTCCCATGACATCTCTTAAGTTATTGCACTCACGAACACATTGGGTATGAAATGTGAATTACCATAAGCTTCTTTGACATCCTGACACTCATATTATTTTATGGTTTTGATTTGATTGATATGAGAGTATTTTAGTCCTGCTCCTAGGGTTTTTGTCTTTTCATTTATGCTTACATGGTTTATGAGAATATTAGTCAAAGTTTTTCAGTTAGCGAAGGCCACATTATATTGGAGGATGTACACGAAGTACTGTATATTATCAATTATATCTCCACTACATCATTTTTGTTCTTTTACATTATTGTATTATGTCTATGTATGTATAATTCTGATAATTGTTGTAAGTTTAATCAAATGTATCTTTTAACAGCTTCATGGACTGTTATTTGTTTATTATATTTTATCCTTCTACTGTGAGATTCTGTGATTGTTTTTTAACCCCAATAACTATCTGTAGTTTGGATTTGTTTGGGTCGATATGTGTGGATTATTATCAACTTGAACGGAAAAAAATGTAGGTCATTACAGTGTAATAAATATACTCTAGGAGAACCTAGATGATCGGTAAGCTCCTGAGGTAGTGTATGGTCGTTTAAAATCAAGACATCAATAATCCTCAAGTATTTTTTGGTAGAAATGCGCATAAAGCAAGAATCAAATATGGATATGTTACCAATTTAGGCACCTCTTTCTATTGCGCAACTCCTACGGTCTAAAAAAACAAGAGTACGTATACAGAAGATTCATACATATACGCACTCACACACACATATATATAGTAGAAGATTTTTTTTTATAGAAATAGACATAATCTCGATTATTAAGTTAAGAACGAATATTGAAGGAGTTATTTGCGGTAAATGAGCTAATAATGATGGTGCTTAAGGCCAAATTATAACTAATGCTTTTACCGACTTTTTTTAACTTTAGACTATAAATGTGGCTTTCTACATTTACAATAAGTTCTATGTACAATACACTTTTAGCCAATCAATTGCCAGAATTAGCGATCCACTTGTGGCTAAAAATCACTATAGCGTCCGTCAGATTATATATAGGAGTGCTAATGTAACAAACTGGAATTTAGACACTTAGGAATGGGTTATTTAATACCAGTACGAAGGCACGTCTGTTGGACGCGTGCGTATACAATTAAAGCAATGCGTATAGTGAGAAAATCGTATAAGAACGTTACTGATCTTTACTAATAGAAAGCGAAACACAACCAGGCCTAAAATTTGTATATATGTATGTGTGTGTGTTTATATATATACATACATATATATACATATATATATATATATATATAGTGAGAGAGAGGGCTATTAAAACATAAAATTTTGACATAGATTGGAAGATGCAAAATTTGAGCCGTTAAATCAGTTTTTCTTTATGTAAAGGGTGGAAATCTGGGAGAAATTTAATGGTGGAGATACATTGTGTCACCTTTTGTGTCTATTTTTTGTCGTTAAAACACACCTCAAGTTGCTTTCTGTAAACCTACTACTTATAAATATATACGTGCTATAATTCAAATGGCGGTAAACATTTCTTTGTCTGTTATGTACCAATCATGTTATTTTATACATAGAACACTTGTGTGTTTTCTTCCAAGAAATTCAACTGTCACGATTTTTGGCATATATAGTAGAAATTATAAAAAAAATGATAGCATATGTACAGTTTGGGCATGCAATTTTCCATATGCCAATTTTGTAGTTTGTATGGATTATATAAACTATTATGTACTCATTAAAAACATTACGAACTCTTTTTATTTCAAATACATATGCATAATATTTCTTATTTCTTTTACTAAGCATGGTTACTAGTAAACTAATAATTTTCAGTAACATTTTACGCCTGCAAAAATAAATTCATAAAATAGTCAATTTGAAAAAATTGCATACACTGTCATGACTACTTAAGCAGTTGATGAACATTCTGATATAAAAAGCAGGAAAAAGTTTTGAAATAACTTTCACTCAGCTTACAGTTTGAACAACTTGTTCTAAATATCGGTATACTAGGTGCATGAGATGTTGATTGTAACGTATTGCAGTTCATACATGTATTATATGAGTTGTTAAAAAAGTCTGAACCATGAGAAGGCACTGAACTACATTGATTTGCAATTTAGTTGTACATTTGGAAATAATTGTGAAAGATGAAAGATGTGAATTGTTTATGGTACCAAAAAATAGTTAAAATCGTCGACTGTCCAATATGACAAAATTTTCTACTATGTTGTTAAATTTATACTTATGAAATGTCAACGTTGTAAAATAACGGTAAAAAAATTGAAAGAAGCAAAAATGCAAACGACGGTAGCATTGAAACGTTTACATTTGTAACAACCTCATTTTGTAACAATTAAATAATTAAATAATGCATATGTGTATATATATGCATAAACATAAACATTTAAAATAAAATAAAGATAATATGTGATTGCATGTAATAAATACATGCACTAAAAAAGAAGAAAATGTTAATGCATTAAAAGAAAGAAAGGATTGATTGCATGCAGTGTAAATATGTTGCATGCACTGATTATGCATTAATAATAAAAGAGAAATAAAAGAAAAAGATTGATGCAATGGGTTAAATAAAATATTGTAGCAAACATGAAAAAGAGAAGTAAGAAGAGAACAATGATTACCATTGTTCTAAACCTTGTTAACAGAAGGCTTAGTAGTTCAATTGGTTAGAGTATGTGGCTTACATACAAGAGGTGTAGAGTTCGATCCCTGTTGTCGACATATATTTTTTTTAAGAGAACGGCCAAAATAACACATGTTCATGAGAGAAAATGTGTATAAACGCACATATAAGAAAAAATGTACATATAAGGAAGTAAGGAAAATATATGTATATGTATATGTATATGTGTATATATATATGTATAAGAATATATATGTATATATGTGCAAAAAAGAATATACAAGAGATAAAGTTCAAGATAAGGCTAAAATCAAAGAAATATAGTAAGAATCAAATAACGGTGCAACACCGTTTGAATTTTGAAAACGAAACAAAAGTTGTGCGTATATATATATACGTAAAATGGTCATTAAAGGTCTTGTATACATATAAGAACCTTATATATGAATATAATTCAAATCAATTTAAAATTGATGGAAAGATAATACATGTGCTAAATTAATGCAATGGACTGATTGAAATAAGGAATAAGAAAACATGATAAAATGATTGCATTAAAGATAAGGCGTGCAAAACAAAATAATAAAGGAAGATGTGTATAGTTATATACACATAACATTCAAAATTCAAAAGTTAAAGAATTAATGATAGGCAATAGAAGGTAAACTATAAGTGTTAACGGAAAGAGAAAAATTAAACAAGGAACAATTTATAAGGTTATATGCATACATACAAAATATGCATGCAAATATAGAGGAAAAAAAGGAAAATAGGCGCATGATCAATTTAAAAGGAGTAAATCATGGAACTGATAAAATGAATTAATTGAAAGAGGATATATATGTATATACTTAGAAACATATAAAGAATGTATGCACATAATAAATAAACATAAAAAGGAAATAATGTGCATAACGGTTGAAAATTAATGTGGCGCCTAATTGGCACATTTAAATGTTATGAAATGACAATGCATGCCTTGTTGGCTTTATTCTGTTGGTCCACTTCAAAAATTATATTGACTTGGCAACTTTCTATTGGCCTTATAACGTGGAGAGAATATATTTCATTAATGAAAATAGACGGTCTGTGTCAATTTGAGCTTCGTATATAAATGACCCAATGACTCTCCATTCTCATTTGCTGTTTCTTCACTCTCTTCTTCTTTCACTCCATGTAATTTCTAAATAATATTATTTATTATAATATTGGAGAGCTATCCAAATGAAGATAAAAAAGAAAATTTATCGTCAACAACGACAAATTCAGAAAATAAGGCGTTTTCAACTGCAACGACAATACAAACTCATGACTTTCCATTTGCAACCAATCCAATGCGATTCTCTTCAATATCGGCATATCAATGTGAGTGGATTTAAGTTATATCATTTTTAATAATGATATATTATCGTTTAACATTCCCCGTCAACTTGTAGTGAAAATCTGCTATAATGATTAAAAGTGTTGAAATGTTAATATGACATCTTGAGATATTAATATGTTAAATTATTAATATGTTAGAAATTCATATGTTGAAATGTTTAATGTACCAAAATTTTCATATGTTGAAATATAAATTTGTTGATATATGTGTAGTGATTACTGTTGTTCTAATTTCATGTTAACTTGTGACATTTATGTACTTGAACCCTTAATTGTAGAAATTGGTATCATTACATGTTAAATTAGAATAATTACAAGATTTGACGATCACATGTTACTTTGAGATGAAAGTAATTATATGTTAGGAAGAACATATGACATAAAATAGGCGTAGTATGATGACATATAAAATAGGTTCAGTAAAAATGTGGAAAGAATAATATGCCTAAATTTACGGTAAATAGAAAACTGTAACACAGCTAGACGCGAGGTTAAATTCAACTTGTGGTAGAAGTCTGCTTGGAACCGTCCGGCAAATCCAGCGTCCACAAGTTGTTAATTTAATGTGAGGGGTCTAGCGCATTAATAAAACAGTAACGGTGCTGAGACACGAGGTTAAGTCAACTTGTGGAAGAAGTCTGCTCGGAACTGCCTGACAAATCCAGCATCCAAAGTGGTAGGCTTAATGTGAGAGGTTTAGTACATAAGCATATATATAAATATATGAATATAAAGGATAGAGATAAATGACACTAATTGTGATTGGTGGAAATGAATAAGGAAATGAATGAAATATAATTACAACAGTAATGGAAGTGGAATGAACGGGGAATGATAATAACCTATTATAAATAAGTTACATTAATGATAATGTTATATAATATGTAGGCTTGTCCTAGGGACAAGTGGAAATTATAACTTTGGTTATAATAAACAATAAAGGATATGTAATAACTTATGTAAGAAGATAATTTGTATTTAATTGTAAATTAAGTTATCTGTGAGAACGAGAATCTAAATTATGCTGATAAGGAAAACATAAGTTATATTTATGGGAAGGAAACTTATTAGTAAACCTTAGTTAAGAGAACTAAGTTAATAATTATACAACGATAAGTTGTAATGACAGTATAAGAGGGAATTATGATTAAATAAGAAAGAATGAGGCAACTTATGAAATGAAATAAGTTATATTTAATCATAGATAATGAGGGACATGTTAAATAGAAAACATGTGAATTGAGATATACTTAATTACATACTAAGTAAGAACATGTTATTGGACTATGAATAATATTAAGAGATTGTAGATTACAGACCTTGGATTACAATCTAGAGAATAACATTTTGTGGGCTTATTAATAAACTTAAATGGGTTAAGTTATATGACTGAAATTAATAAGAAAGAGGAAATTGGTAACTTGAATAAGAAGTCAATGTGAATGGGAATAACCAAGTTCAATGGAAACCTGATGAGGTAAATCAAGTGCATAAAAGAATGTTTAGACATAGGATCTAATAACATATTAAAGTGAAGCGCTTGGACCAGTCCGCACACTTGAGGGTGAATAACCCAACGGGATAGATTTTAACACCCCACATTTTTAATGAAATTAAAATTGTGGAAATATGTATATATATTATATACAAAGATATATTTTAGAGAAATATTAAATAATGACAATAAATATTTCATGTAATAAGTTAATTAAATGCAATACATGAAATGCGAAGAAACACATGCGAACAATTAAAAAGGAAAATTTTGAAGAGCTTTAGGAATTTGTTCATGAAATTAGCGTCATTGCATTCGTGGCGATTTTCTAGTCAATTTAGACCTATGGTTTGCAGAAAACCGATTTAAAATGAAGAAGATATCTTTAAATTAAATATTGCAGGAAAACATGAAAAAGAGGAATGAGAAAAGAATAATGTTTAGCATTGTTCTAAGGTTTGTAAGCAAAAGACTTAGTAGCTCATTTGGTTAGAATATGTGACTTGCATACAAGAGGTACAGAGTTTGATCCCCGCCAACGCCATATTTTTGTTTTAGGGGAATGGCTAAAAAGTGGCTCAGTGTGAATGCAGTTCAAAAAGTGGTTTAGTGTGAAAATGGTTAATTGGGAAAATAGATAAAATATATATATATATATATATATACATACATACATAAATATATATATATATATATGACGTGTACGCATCATGTGGCGCACGTGGCACATTTTTGTTGGTCAAGGATTGTTTTTCTGAATGTGGCCTTCTCTGATTGGCCAATGACTAATTTTTGAGGTATTAGGGCTTATGTGTCATGCTATGGTTGGATGGATGACACATTTCTTTGGTTTGATGGCTCTGATTTCTCCTAGACTAATCTTAAGGCAAGAATTAATTCTAGACAACTATATATTCGTAGCTAAACCTAGACCCTAACCTCATAACCCTAAGACTATGATGTCGTCATGTTGTTCGTCTACAAGCTAGCCTAGCCTCCTTCATCCTCTCCAAACTAGAAAATCAAATCTAAACTAGTAATCGGTTAAGAAGAACATCAAATCAAACGTATACATCAAAGGATAGCTTTTCAAATTCAGAAATCAGATCCTAGAAATCATGATCCGTCCTTTTTCTATAAGTTCAGTTATTGTTCCGATTTAAACACCTAATAAGAAACCATGACTGTAATAACTGGATCTAGAACTATGCCTACTTCTATCCGTGCCTATCCTTTTGTCAATTATGAATTGCTTATGCCTATTGGACTGTTGTGACTGACATAGAAAAACCTATCATGCCTATTGGACTGTTGTGACTGACATAGAAAATTCTATCATGCCTATTGGACAGTTGTGACTGACATAGAAAAGCCTATCATGCCTATTGGACTATTGTGACTGACATAGAAAAACCTATTATGCCTATTGGACTGTTGTGACTTAACCTATCATGTCATACACCCTATGCCTATGAGACTGATAAAATCGAACCTATCATGTTGTATTAAATTTGTGATTCTTTTATGTATATTAAATTACATGCTAAGTTATGTTCATACATGTTATATGTTAGATCCAAGCTAGTACCCATGTTTAAGATCTATATAAGTTCATGTTTTTACAATTAAACTTATGCTAGTTCGCATGTTAATTGGATCGAATTTAAATGCAAGATCACGCCTATATGCTTAATTATGTTTATGTCGTTCTATGCCAGATTTATATTACACATATTGATCCATGTTGTTTTATGTCTGTAGGAATGTTACATGTCCCTTTCTTTCCCTTTTGTTTATAAGTTAGGCTAATTTGCAAGCGTAGCGTTCTATGTGAATTATGCGAACGAATAACGGGGGAGACGTTGGGGGAAAAATATTAAACTCCATGCTATTAGCATAGATTAGCTCAAAATCATGGAATAGTAGCATGAAATGGTAGAATTTGTATACCAATAATTATGGACATAATTTAGAGAGTAAATGGGGCATGTCTTGTATTGACAACACTTGCAGATAATTTACATATGAACATAAATTTTAAATATGTAAATTAATTAAAAGATGAATATGCCTAACCCGAGGTTAGATTGAGTTACGGTGTAAGACTGCCCGGAACCGCCCGGCACATCTAGCAACTGTAACAATATAGATCTAATGTGAGAGGTTAACGCATTAAGCCAAAAAACCCGAGGTTAGATTGAGTTGCGGTGTAAGACTGCCCGGAACCGCCCGGCACATCCAGCGACCACAACAATATAGATCTAATATGAGAGGTTGGTGCTTTAATGAATGAATTAAAGCTAAAGAACAGACATGCTAAGAATGGCAGGGTTAAGTTAATTAAGGCAACACTTAACTGATATAACATGATGTATGGTAGGGTTATGTAACACAAGAAGGCAACACTTAACCAATAAATAACATGATGTATGGTAGGGTTAAGTAACACAAGAGGGCAATACTTAAACCAATATAACATGATGGACGAGTGGGGTTAAGTTAATAGAAAACACTTAACCAATACAACATGATGTGTGGGTGGGTTAAGTTAACATGAATGGAAAACACTTAACCTATATTACATGAACGAAGCGGATAGGGTTAAGGCAAGCTTAACCAATAATACGTATTGACTTGATCAGTGGGAGGGTTAAGTACATCTCGTGGAGGTGGGTAATATTAGTATATATAGGCCCACAAACTTAACCATTAAATAAACATGCTTGAATCAGTAGGAAGGTTAAGTACATCTCATATAGGTGGGTAATATTAGTATATTTAGGCCCACAAACTTAACCGTTAAATAAACATGCTTAAATCGGTGGGAGGGTTAAGTACATCTCGTATAGGTGGGTAATATTAGTATATATAGGCCCACAAACTTAATTGTTAAATAAACATGTTTGAATCAGTGGGAGGGTTAAGTACATCTCGTGTAGGTGGGTAATATTTGTATATATAGGCCCACAAACTTAACCAGTAGGAAACCCTAGTAACGGGGACCCATTTCAGCAGTAACCTACATAGATGTATCATGGTACCATGAACTAGGCAGGGTGGGGCACGATTACTGGGCTGATTATAAGCGGTCAAAATTGCGGCAGGGGTACCTCAATGTAGGTTCCGACGGATTATGGGCGTGCACGTACTCCGGAGTAGGAAAAAGCAGGCACTGGGTACTAGTAGTTATACACTGTGCATCTTGAATCGTGTCGGGTTGCTATCATAAGGATTGATACACCTTATGGTGGGACCATCACAGGGTATCTACATGCAAGAAAGGGCCGATTGACACAGACACATGGAACATTAATACAAGTAGGGAGCCGATTGATAGGGTAGTAAGGGTACATCTAACATCTTCACGCAATTAGGCTGATTGAGGTAAGATCCTCATACTAGATGTACACCTGAAGGCTACCACAATTGCGGGGATTGGGATCACGTTATCATATTATCATTTTACACAGATTACTAGTTGGGACACTAGTTAGGCAGTGCAGAGATATAGAAATCAGAATAATAGGGTAGTAGCGAAGCAGAGAAAGAGTAGAAGCGCATTCAGTTTACCTTGCCTTATCTTGTCTTAAGTTATCTTGTTTTATGGTTATGTCTTATATCCAGTTTACTCCTGTCATGACGTCTTTTACCTGTTTACATGCTGAATAGTCCCTGGACTTACCAGACTTATGTCTGACCTAGTTTGTTTTGCCTCTTTTCTTCCGCTTCCCCCCGGTAGTCAGGGAGGGAATAGCTCTGCTTAGTTTGGACCGTTTCTCTCCAAGCTTGAAGATTCTTTGACATATTGCTTTGGACTCTCTTTTCCACCGCTATGGATGGCTCATGCTTTATTGGGCAATATTATTGTCACTTATGCTTCTTCATTTTGTTAAACAAGACAGATGCTTTGTTGTAATGGGTATTGGTGTTTTGGTGTTGGAAAACAATCTTTGTACAAGATGTTTTACCAAGCTGCTATTTTATCAATAAAAGTAAAGTTTAATTTATTTTCTGCTGTATAAATTTTGTCTGTTTTGTAATTTATCTGTTCTATACACTTATAATGCTCCATCGAAGTTAATGCATTCCGTTTGTGAGTGACCTTAACGGATGTGGGGTGTTACACGTGGTATCAGAGCTGAAGGGTACTGGGTCAGATAAAAGATTCGAAAAATTATTTTCAAAATGGCTTTAAAAGAAGCGTTTTCAAAAGAAAGTTTTTTTTAAAAAGGCATATTCCCCAAAGCCATATGCACTATCTTTTGATCCTCTGTTTGAATCCTTGTTTCCTTCTTTCCTGAGTCTCCGGGGCACTTGGCTTTCTAGGAGGTAACCTCATCGCGGCATGGTTCTGTAGGCTTGATGAGACTATGACACCTGTCAAAGGGCGAAGAAGTGCCCAACCTCCATCCATAGTCATAGTAGTTTCACCTGCGGCTAATTCTCTTCCAAGCTTTATAGTGTTTTCCGTGTGATGGAGGCAACGTTCGAGAGACTTGTCAACATGGTTCACAAAGGAGGTAAAAAGAAAGAGGCCAAAGTGGAAGAATCACAAACAAGAGATTGGAATATAAGAAGGGTGGAAGAAATATTAGACCACGCGACAAGAGGAAGTTTATTTCCTGTTGTATAGTGGGTCATTTAATTTTAGGAAGAAGTAGACAGTTGGTTGTTTTCCGTATGGTGAAGCAGGGCATCTTATCAAGGATTGCTCGAAGGACAAGGACAAGGGCGAAGGAAATAATCTTCTAGAGGGCAATTACATGCTCTCGCTGCTAGTGTACCTAAGAGGGTAGTTAGACTTTTGACTTGCCTCGGGAATACCCTTGAGATTTCGTGCGTTCCTAAGGGACCAGTTTGGCTTAGCTACCTAGAATGACTTGATGCATCTATCAACGATTTGCGATCCGTTAGAGTAGTCCATGAGTACGCAGATGTTTTTGATTAGGTTTGTCGTTTATTCCCTAAAACGTGAGATAAACTTCCGCATATATCTAGTTGAAAATGCAAAGCCAGTTGCATTACCTGTACGACACATGACTCCAAGGGAAAGGAAAGGCTCAGTAAATAAGTAAAAGCGTTACTTGAAAAAGGGTTCATAAGGCGAAGTATTTCTGAATGGGGTGCTCCAGTCATTTTCGTTACAAAGGCGGATAGTTCACTTCGCTTGTGCATAGATGATATTTTGGAATGAGGAAGAATATGCTTTGCATCGAAGGGAAGTCTCGGATACCCTCCAAGCGCATCAGCTTAAGGCTAAGTTCTCCAAATGTCATTTTTAGAGGAAAGAATTGAGGTTCTTAGGACACATGGTCTCTAAGGAAGGGGTAGCAGTGGATCTTGCAAAAGGTAGAGGCAATCCAAGGTTGAAAGGTTCCTAGAAAAGCAACGGAAGTAAGAAGTTTTCTAGGGTTGGCGGGCTGCTATAGGAGGTTCGTTAAGGACTTTGCGAAGATATCAGCCACAGTCTTGACTTTTCTAGATGGGTGCAAACCGTTCATAGTATATACCGGTGCTTGTGGAACCGTGCTTGGAGCAGTTCTCAATACAAGAAGGAAAAGTGATATGAAAAAGGAGGTAGGTACGCAGTTATGTTAAGCACCACTTGTCATCCTCTAACAGGAAGGGTGAATAGGATTTCGGAAAACCTTTTGAGGAAATGTTAGCATGACACAACAGAAGTGGTAGTGCCGAGTATACTATAAGAAGAAAAGGTGGAACGAGAGGCGACAGTGAAATGAGTTCCAACACATATTCTGGAAACAAAAATTAAGAAGCTACGCAATTGTGAAGTCAAGACAGTTAGAGCACAATGGAGGGAAGCTTAAGAAGATGCGACTTCGAAGACTGAAGACTAGATACGCGCATCATACCCTTTTTGAGGGTATATCCCTGATTCCTCTTTTTCTGTAAAGTTTATTTGCATGTTAGTTTTTATCTTTTAAGTATATCCTCTCGGTCCTATCCTCAATCCTTAGGTAGAAGCCAATGGATGTAAACATGTGTTTGAAACATGTTATGATTGATGGATGCAAGTGGATGCAAGTGTTTGCTAGTGGTTGCTCGTGGATGCATTTACACACACATTAGGCACTTGATCGGCTCAATCACTTTCATATTGCATATGAATAAGTGTGCATAATTAATTTGATGGATGTATATTGAATGTGTTATCATATGGATGTTGCATTTTAATGAATGATTGTGTACGCATGTAAAAATGATATGTATCATTAGGATTCTTTTGCATACACAGTGGACGCATGACACTATCATGAATTGCATTAAGGAGGTCGACTGAGTCAGTAGACCGCCTGATTTTTCATTAGAGTAAGAACATATACACACACTATGCATATGTTCATGAAAAGCATTAGAAATCTTTTAAGGACAATGGATGCTTGTGGATGATGGATGAGTAGATTGATGATTGGATGGTAGGATACATTCTTCTTAACTCAGAGATTTTGGCGACGAAATCCTTTAAGTAGGGGAGAATGTAACACCCCGCATTTTTAATGAAATTAAAAATGTGGAAATATGTATATATATTATATACATAGATATATTTTAGAGAAAGGATAAACAATGACAATAAATATTTCATGTAATAAGTTAATTAAGTGCAATACATGAAATGCGAAGAAACGCATGCGAACAATTAAAAAAGAAAAATTTGAAGAGCTTCAGGAATTTGTTCATGAAATTAGTGTCATTGCGTTCGTAGCGATTTTCTAGTCTATTTAGACCTATGGTTTGCAGAAAACCGATTTAAAATGAAGAAGATATCTTTAAATTAAATATTGTAGCAAAACATGAAAAAGAGGAATAAGAAAAGAATAATGTTTAGCATTGTTCTAAGGTTTGTAAGAAAAAGACTTAGTGGCTCATTTGGTTAGAAAATGTGACTTGCATATAAGAGGTATAGAGTTCGATCCCCGCCAGCGCCATATTTTTGTTTTAGGGGAATGGCTAAAAAGTGGCTCAGTGTGAACACAGTTCAAAAGTTGTTTAGTATGAAAATGGTTAATTGGGAAAAAATATATATATATAGATTATATACATATACATATACATACATACATACATACATATATATATATATGTATGTATGTATGTATGTATGTATATATATATGTATGACGTGTACGCATCATGTGGCGCACGTGGCGCATTTTTTGGGGTCAAGGATTGTTTTTTTGAATGTGTCCTTCTCTGATTGGCCAATGACTAATTTTTGAGGTATTAGAGCTTATGTGTCATGCTATGGTTGGCTGGATGACACATCTCTTTGGTTTGATGGCTCTGATTTCTCCTAGACTACTATTAAGGTTACAATTAATCCTAGACATCTATATATTCGTAGCTAAACCTAGATCCTAACCTCATAACCCTAAGACTATGGTGCCGTCATGTTGTTCGTCTACAAGCCAACCTAGCCTCCTTCATCCTCTCCAAACTAGAAAATCAAATCCTAACTAGTAATCGATTAAGAAGAACATCAAATCAAACGTCTACATCAAAGGATAGCTTTTCAAATTTAGAAATCAGATCCCAGAAATCAAGATCCGTCCTTTTTCTGTAAGTTCAGTTATTGTTCCGATTTAAACACCTAATAAGAAATCATGACTGTAATAACTGGATCTAAAACTATGCCTACTTCTATTCGTGCCTATCCTTTTGTCAATTATGAATTGCTTATGCCTATTGGACTGTTGTGACTGACATAGAAAAACCTATCATGCCTATTGGACTATTGTGAATGACATAGAAAAACCTATCATGCCTATTGGATTGTTGTGACTGACATAGAAAAGCCTATCACGCCTATTGGACTGTTGTGACTGACATAGAAAAACCTATCATGCCTATTGGACTGTTGTGACTTAACCTATCATGTTATACATCCTATGCCTATGAGACTATTGGGACTGATAAAATTGAACCTATCATGTTGTATTAAATTTGTGATTCTTTTATGTATAATAAATTACATGCTAAGTTATGTTCATACATGTTATATGTTAGATCCAAGCTAGTACCCATGTTTAAGATCTATACAAGTTCATGTTTTTACAATTAAACTTACGCTAGTTCGCATGTTAATTGGATCTAATTTAAATGCAAGATCACGCCTATATGCATAATTAAGTTTATGTCGTTCTATGCCAAATTTATATTACACATATTGATCTATGTTGTTTTATGTCTGTTGGAATTTTACATGTCCCTTTCTTTCCCTTTTGTTTATAAGTTAGGCTAATTTGCAAGCCTAGCGTACTATGTGAATTATACGAACAAATAACGCGGGAGACGTTGGGGGGAAAATATTAAACTACATGCTATTGGCATAGATTAGCTCAAAATCATGAAAATGATTAGTAGAATGAAATGGTAGAATTTGTATACCAAGAATTATGGACATAATTTAGAGAGTAAATGGGGCATGTCTTGAATTGACAACACTTGTGGATAATTTACATATGAACATAAATTTTAAATATGTATATTAATTAAAAGATGAATATGCCTAACCCGAGGTTAGATTGAGTTACGGTGTGAGTTTGCCTGGAAACGCCCGTCACATCCAGCAACCATAACAATATAGATCTAATGTGAGAGGTTAGCGCATTAAGCCCAAAAACCCGAGGTTAGATTGAGTTGTGGTGTAAGACTGCCCGGAACCTCCTGGCACATCCAGCGACCGCAACAATATAGATCTAATGTGAGAGGTTGGTGCTTTAATGAATGAATTAAAGCTAAGAAACAGACAGGCTAAGAATGGCAGGGTTAAGTTAATTAAGGCAACACTTAACCGATATAACATGATGTATGGTAGGGTTAAGTAACACAAGAAGGCAACACTTAACCAATATATAGCATGATGTATGGTAGGGTTAAGCAACACAAGAGGGCAACACTTAACCAATATAGCATGATGAACGAGTGGGGTTAAGTTAATAGAAAACACTTAACCAATACAACATGATGTGTGGGTGGGTTAATTTAACATGAATGGAAAACACTTAACCAATATTACATGAACGAAGCGGATAGGGTTAAGGCAATCTTAACCAATAGTACGTATTGACTTGATCAGTGGGAGGATTAAGTACATCTCATGTAGGTGGGTAATATTAGTATATATAGGCCCACAAACTTAACCGTGAAATAAACATGCTTGAATTAGTGGGAGGGTTAAGTACATCTCATGTAGGTGGGTAATATTAGTATATATAGGCCTACAAACTTAACCATTAAATAAACATGCTTGAATCGGTAGGAGGGTTAAGTACATCTCGTTTAGGTGGGTAATATTAGTATATATAGGCCCACAAACTTAATTGTTAAATAAACATGTTTGAATCAGTGGGAGGGTTAAGTACATCTCGTGTAGGTGCGTAATATTTGTATATATAGGCCCACAAACTTAACCAGTAGGAAACCTTAGTAACGGGGACTCATTTCAGCAGTAACCCACATAGATGTATCATGGTACCCAGAACTAGGCAGGGTGGGGCAAGATTACTTGGCTGATTATAAGTGGTCAAAATAGAGGCAGGGGGTACGTCAGTGTAGGTTCCGACGGATTACGGGCATGCACGTACTCCGGAGTAGGAAAAAGCAGGCACTGGGTACTAGTAGTTATACACTGTGCATCTTGAATCGTGTCGGGTTGCTATCATAAGGACTAATACATCTTATGGTGGGACCAACACAGGGGATCCACACGCAAGAGAGCGCCGATTGACACAGACACATGGAACATTAATACAAGTAGGGAGCCGATCGATAGGGTAGTAAGGGTACATCTAACATCTTCAAGGCAATTAAGCTGATTGAGGTAAGATCCTCATACTAGATGTACACCTGAAGGCTACCACAATTGCGGGGATTGGGATCACGTTATCATATTATCATTTTACACAGATTACTAGTTGGGACACTAGTTAGGCGGTGCAGAGATATAGAAATCAGAATAACAGGGTAGTAGTGAAGCAGAGAAAGAGTAGAAGCGCATTCAGTTTACCTTGCCTTATCTTGTCTTAAGTTATCTTATTTTATGGTTATGTCTTGTATCCAGTTTGTTCCTGTCATGATGCCTTTTGCCTGTTTGCATGCTGAATAGTCACTGGACTTACCAGACTTATGCCTGACCTAATTTGTTTCGCCTCTTTTCTTCCGTTCCCCCCGGTAGTCAGGGAGGGAATAGCTCAGCTTAGTTTGGACCGTTTCTCTCTCCAAGCTTGAAGATTCTTTGACGTATTGCTTTGGACTCTCTTTTCCACTGCTATGGCTGGCTCATGCTTTATTGGGGAATATCGTTGTCGCTTATGCTTCTTCATTTTGTTAAACAAGACAGATGCTTTGTTGTAATGGGTATTGGTGTTTTGGTGTTGGAAAACAATCTTTGTGCAAGCATTTTTACCAAGCTGCTGTTTTATCAATAAAAGTAAGTTTAATTTATTTTCCACTGTATAAATTTTGTCTGTTTTGTAATTTATCTGTTCTATACACTTATGATGCTCGGTCGAAGTTAATGCATTCCCTTTGTGAGTGACCTTAACGGAGGTAGGGTGTTACATAGATCATCTGGTGTCATAAGGCACGAGGCGACCGCACGTTCATCTGATTACTCTATCAGCTCCGAAGGACTGGAAGGGGAAGCACGCGGCTTTCTAAGATATGTAAGGTGCTCCTAGTAGTCCTCTGTGCGGTGGCAGATGTTCAGGCTGTGCTCGCCGAGGTTAGGTCTGTGTGTTACTACCAGGTATGTGGGCGTTGACTGCAAAAGTAGCTTTGCAGTCAGAATGCTGTGACGAGGTGACACTTGGGTGATTCGGCGATCGCCTCAATGGGAGGCGAGGTCAGGACCAACAAGGATAGTAGATCGGTGGGTACCCGTCATCGGCAACCAGTGGGATGCGAAAAGACTTGAGCTAAACCCAAGATACCATTCCCCTTTCACCATCGAGGTACGATTGTTGAGGGGAGACGCCAACTGGATGTTTAGATTGTTTATTAGGGGAAAGTCGCTTAGCTCTTGTAGTCTTCACTAATTGAGGGAGGGGCCGAGGTGGGGCCATAGCAACCATGAAAAACAGACCGGAGGGATATCTGTATTTTGAGGTCCTTAAAGGAGGGCCTATATAGATATGGAAAAGCTCCCGACTGAGTTTCGTGTTTCTTGTATAGCCCTTCCACGGAACTCGGTGCATATTAGATGTTATGCGCGGTTAAGGCATCGGATACGATTGATGATACATACATGGGAAAGTCTAGATACATGCATGTCTGCTCTGGGTGGTGTATCATAGACTTGAGGGCATTACTGAAACACCTCACCTCCATTAAGGTCACTCACAAAGGGAATGCCTTAACTTCGGTGGAGCATTTTAGGTAAGAGATGCAGATAAATTACAAGACAGACAAATAAAGCAGCGGAAAATAAAGTCATTTTATAAGCAAGGTGGTTCAGTCAAGCTTTTACAACAATTGTCTCAATCATACTTAAAAGTAATACATAAAACTTCTGTCTAGATTCAAAAACTTCCAAGTATAAAAGAAGCATAAAAATAACAATGATATTCCCCAATAAAGCATGAACCAGCCATAGCAGTGGAAGAGAGAGTCCAGAGCAATACATTGACCATCTTAGAGCTTGGAAAGAAAACCGAGCTAAGTGGTAACATTTCCTCCTTGTGAACCGGGGGGAACGGAAGAAAAGAGGCGAAACAAACTAGATCAGACATAAGTCTGGTAAGTCCAGTGACATTCAGCATGTAAACAGGTAAAAGCATCATGACATGAATAAACTGAATATAAGACAATACCGTGATAACATGGATAACAAGATAACCTAAGATTAGCATAAGATATGATAAGGCAAGATAAACTGAATGCGCTTCTACTCTTTCTCTGCTTCGCTACTACCTTGTTATTCTGAATTTTTTATCTCTGGACTACCTAACTAGTGTCCCAACTAGTAATCCGTATAAAATGATCATACGATAATGTAATCCCAATCCCCGTAATTGTGGTAGCCTTCAGGTGTACATCTAGTATGAGGATCTTACCTCAATCAACCTAATTGCCATGAAGATGTTAGATGTACCCTTACTACCATATCGATCGGCTTCTTAATCGTGTTAATGTTCCATGTGTCTGTGTCAATCAGCCCTCGCTTGCGTGTAGATACCCTATGCTGGCCCCACCATAAAGTGTATCAATCCCTATGATAGCGACCCGACACGATTCAAGATGCACATTGTATAACTACTGGTACCCAGTGCCTGCTTATTCCCACTCCGGAGTACGTGCACGCCCGTAATCCGTCGTAACCTACACTGAAGTACCCCATACCGCTATTTTGGCCTCTTATAATCAGCCCAGTAATCGTGCCCCACCCTGCCTAGTTTCAGGGTACCTTGATACATCTATGTGGGTTACTACTGAATTGGGTCCCCATTACTAGGGTTTCTTACTAGTTAAGTTTGTGGGCCTATATTTACTAATATTACCCACCAACCCAATATGTACTTAACCCTCCCACTGATTCAAACATGTTTACTTAATTGTTAAGTTTGTGGGCCTATATTTACTAATATTACCCACCAACCCGATATGTACTTAACCCTCCTAAACATTATGTCATATTGTTTAAGTGTTGTCCATTCATGTTAACTTAACCCACCCACTCATCATGTCATGTTGGTTTAGTGTTTCTTATTAACCCTTCTCACTCGTCATGTTGGATTGTTTAAGTGTTTCCTATTAACTTAACCCCATTCGTTCATCAAGATACATTTGTTAAGTGTTTCTTATTAACTTAACCCCGCGCGTTCATTCATGCTGTATTGGTTAAGTGTCATCAATCAATTCAAGTTAACTTAACCCACCCGCTTTTCGTGTTACATAGGTTAAGTGTTGCCTTCTTGTATTAACTTAACTCTTCCACGCATCCTGTTATATTGGTTAAGTGTTGATCTCTTGTTTTAACTTAACTCTACCCATTCATCATGTCATATTGGTTAAGTGTTTCTTATTAACTTAACCCTTCTCTTTCATCATGTTGTACTGGTTAACTTAACCCTACTCACTTGTCTAATTAACATGTTATAATGGTTAAGTGTTCTAAATTTACTTAACCCCACCTTGTTGTCTAATTAACATGTTATAACGGTTAAGTGTTCTAAATTTACTTAACCCCACCTTATTGTCTAATTAACATGTTATAGCGGTTAAGTGTTCTAAATTTACTTAACCCTACGTTCTTGTCTAATTAACATGTTATAATGGTTAAGTGTTCTAAATTTACTTAACCTTACCATTGTTAGCATGTCTGTTTATTGGCATTAATTAATTTATTAATGCCCCAACCTTTCACATTAGATCTATGTTGTTGCGGTTACTGGATGTGCCGGGCAGTTCCGGGCAGTTTTGCACCACAACTCAATCTAACCTTGGGTTTTTCTTAGGCATGATGCACTAACCTCTCACATTAGATAGGTGTTTTTGTGGTTACTGGACGTGCCGGGCGGTTCCGGGCAGTTTTACACCACAACTCTATCTAACCTCTTGTTAGGCATGTTTATCTTTTAGCACATTTACCATATATGTCCGAGTCTAGATTTTGTATGCTAATCATCCCAAATTCACAAAACTAGTCATGTTCCAATTCTCAAGTTATACCTTTACAAAGCTAAATACAAGTCATTCCCCACAAATTCAAATTCAAGTTATTACTCAACATAGGTTACATTCAATCTTCCCAAATTTGCAATAATAGTCATGCCCCAAAAAATCACAATATATCACATGCCCTAAGGTTTAGTCATATTGCACCGTACAAAATATTCTTCAAAAACCCCCAATCATGATTCATGGTATAAACTATGCCAAATTATAGCCTTTAATTACAGTGCATGCCAATTACCGAAAATCCCAATTTAGGCATGTTCACATTTAACAGTTATCCCTGTCTCACTATAGGTTTTCATGCCTAAGCCATACATCACTATACAAAATAATCTCCTTCTTCCAAGTCATATATATATATATATGCCCCAATTTTAGGTATTAAACCACAACATGTACTATGCCTTACATGCTTACAGTTCAATTTACGCCCAAAATCCCAAGTCATATGTCCAATATACTTTATGCCTCAAATCTCAAGTCATATGTTCGATACACTTTATGCTTTAAATACAACATGTGTTATATCCTCAAATCCGTTACAAATCAGTTATGCTCAATTATACATAATTTAATACTTTTCCCAATTTCTAACGCTGTCCATGTCCAAATCATATATTATGCCCAATTTTTTTTCCAACGTACGTTCATCTCTTATGAGATTCTGCTCAGGCTCTGAAACACCCCACGTCCATTAAGGTCACTCACAAAGGGAATGCCTTAAATTCAGTGGAACGTTATAAGTATACAGAACAGAAATTTACAAGACAGATATGTAAAGTAGTACTTGAAAATTTTATAACTTTATTACAGCAGAAATAGAAATAAGTTTGGTTACATCACAATACCAAAACCCAAGTACACAAATATCAGTCTTATACAAAATCCTTCAGAATGCATAATTTTAAAGCCATAATCCCCAACAGAGAATGCCATAAATAGGTAGAATCAAAGCCAAGATTCTTACTTGGTTTTCACTTCTCTGCACTAATACTAGTATAACAGAATTAGGTGTTGTCCTAATATATAAACAGAAAACAGAACGATCTCTTCAAAAGCACGATGCTAGTAATGGGCCTTTCCACCCTAACAGAGACAGATGTACCGAAACAGAATGCTAGTAATGGGCCTTTACCACCCGAACAGAGACAGACGGATACAGAAACAGAATGCTAGTAATGGGCTTTTACCACCCGAACAGAGACAAACGATAATAGAATATTCCCTACAGAAACAAAATGTTAGAATTAGGTGTACACTAGTAATGGGCCTTTATCGCCCCAACAGACGGTACCACACAGAAACAGATAGGTGTTACCACCCCAACAGAAACAGACGGTACCCCAACAGAAACATATGACACAAGTAATTACCCCTCCTAACCTTGTGTCCCCAGACTAACAGATTTCAGATTAACTTGCTTACAGATTTCAGATGTACAAAGTTCAGATTAACTAGTTCTCACATCAGACATACAAGTTAACAAGTTTTCAGACTAATAAATCAGATATAAAGATTAACAAGTTTTTCGACTAACGGATCAAATATACAGATTAACAGACTTACAGATTGCTACACCTAACCTTATATTGGTTCTATAGATTTTCAAATGGGTTTATTAGATTCATCAGTCCAGTTGATTTAACCTTATCTACCCAATACGTTTTAGGCATCATATTTTTCTTAGATTTGCATTAATTAAATATTAATGCATAGACCTCTCACATTAGGTCGGTAGCTTGTGGCCGTTGGATGTGCCGGGCGGTTCCGGGTAGACTTCTGCCACAAGCCAGACCTAACCTCGTGTCTAAGCATCTTTATGCCTACGACCTTTCACATTAGACTGACAGTTTACGGTTGCTGGTTAAGCCGTTTGGGTCCGGACAGGCTTCTACCGCAAACAGAGTCTAACCTCGTGTCTCAGCATTCTTATTTTAGCTAAAGTATTCATTCACAGACTATGCCAATATCAGACTAATTATGCCAATTCAACAAATTAACTTCTTTACAAGTTACGGCAGATTATCCAAAGTTCTATTAACATGTTTTGCTCAATTTTAGATCGATCCTACAGATTTTCATAACCCAAATTACCGTATTCAGTTTCAACAGATTTAGCAGATTAGGTAATTTAACAGATTTAATCATCCCTTCAAATTCCATTGACATACCTCGCTTGATCATAAAAGTAAGCCTAAGTTAACATGCTCAAATTATGGTCATAATTCACAATATAACATATGCCCCAAATTTCTAGTTAAATTTACATAGTACAGAAAATTCTCCAAAACCCCCAAATCATGATATACAATATGAATTATGCCAAATTATCGCCTTTGATTTCAGCGTATGCCAAATATCCAAAATTCTCATTTAGGCGTATTCACAATTAATAGTTATCCTATTTTAATATAGATCTTTTACGCCTAAATCATATATCCTTTTTCTTCCATGTCATAGATCGTCATATAAAATATGCCTCCAAATCTAGATCTTAAATTACAACATGTATTATGCCCTCAAAATCAGATCTTGAATTATAACATGCATTATGTTCCCAAATTACAAGTCATATGTTGTCATACAATAATTCTCCATCTTCCAAATCATAAACCGTCATATATAGTATGCCTAGATCTAGATCTTAAATTGCAACATATGCCCTTTTCTTAAATCAGTAACAAATCAGTCATGTCTAATTATGCATCATTCATTGTTTTCCCCAAATTTAGCGTTCGTGCGTAAATCTCTTATGAGATTTGGCTCAGGCTCGTGGTAGCCTGGCTATAGAACAGAAGGAAGGAAGAGATACAGAATAGTTACAATAATAAGATAGATCTATACAAAAAAACAGATCTGGTAAACATGAATAAGATAGATCTACACAGGAAAACAGATCTGATAAACAAGAATATGCATAATCTCCAATTCAGATTTATAATCATGTCAAGATCATAATTAAATTTCATATCTGAAAATAACTGTACTCACCTTGGTTGGATTCTAAAAGAGAAAGGGTTATAGTTGTTCTCTTTTAATCCTATTCAGATTGGAAGAAGAAGGAGCACTTGTTCTAGCTTAGGTTTCAGTAGAGTAACAATGCCATTGATTTATATTAATATGAATTTGGACAGAGTATAGGCGTAATGAAATTTTGTGGAGAGAAAGTGAGGTTTGGGGGTGTTTAAATAGCTTAGGACCAACGAATCTGGTCAGAACGGGCGTCTAAATACAGAAAAACGAATCTGTCTACGGATCTGGAAATAGGGGGAGGTCGACCCCATGGTCGACCTGTTCTACCCAGGTCGACCCCCTGGTCGACCTGGGTCCTGGGCGGGAATTTTCCCGCCCAGCCCGGGTGTGTGATTTGAATTTCGAAACTTTGAATTTGAATTCTGGCTGAAACTTTTAAGTGCCATAACTTCTTCATACGGAGTCCGATTTAAGCAAACTCGGACTCTATCTCAAGCAGAATTCCGAGACAAACGCAATAGCGTAACCTATTTTCCTTAATTCTTCTTTTAAAATTTAATTATACTTTGTTTTGTTACTTTTATGTTCACAGAAAATACGGGTGTTACGTTCTCCCCTCCTTAAAGGATTTCGTCCCCGAAATCTTCAAGTTAAGAAGAATGTGTCCTACCATCAAGTCACCCATCTACTCAACTATCATCCACAAGCATCCATTGTCCTTAGAAAACTTCTAATGTCGTATGTACGTATGCAAAAGTGTGTGTATATGCCTCTTATCTAATGAAAAGATCAGGCGGTCTACTGATTCAGTTGACCTCCTTAATGCGAATTATGTTAGTGCCATGAGTCCACTTATGTATGCAATAAATCCTATTTGATACACATCATTTCTATATGAGTGCATAACCATTCATCCAGATGCAACATCCATGTGATGAGTCAATCATTTTGCATTCACAAAAATTGAAAAATGCACACACATCCATTTGCAGTATGAGAGTGTTTTTGAGCAGATCTAGTGCCTAGTGTGTGTGTATGCATCCACGAGCAACCACTGGAAACCACTTGCATCCACTTGCAACCATCAAACATAACATGTCTCAAACACATGTTTACACCCATTAGTTTCTACCTAAAGGTCGAAGAATCGATCGATAGGATACAACCGAGTGATAGAAGCAAGTACAAAAGTTCTGTTCCCATTAGACATCGGTTAAGAGAATAAATCCCTAAGTATCAACCCCGAAGACCAAAATCAACATCAGATTGACACTCAGAGAATTACTCCCATTAAACAATGTCAAAACTGGAAATCTACTTCACGCTTCGAGTAAAAACCCCTATCCTTTTCAGAATCAGATACTTACAGACTATTGGTACATATCAAATTATCAAATGATTCTTAGGAAACTAAGCATGATAAAACCCCACCATATCCCACAAAAACCAAAATGTATGCATCACAGTCAACTTAACGCTTAACACAGATACCTTCAAACCCCGACTTATCACAAACAGATGAGTCGTAACCCTTACGGGGTTTGAGACTATAGCGGGATCAGAAACAAGACTAGTATTAAAGTGCAGAGTCTCAATTACAGAACCAAAATGCCAGAATCAAAGAGAGTTTTAACTCAAAAATCAGATAAGGAAATTAATCCTTCTACAGAAATTTTCATATCTCTACCCTATCCAACAGTCACGAGAGCATTCGCCTACCATCCAGAAGTAGATTTTGCCCTCTTCCCTTGCCCACGTTTCTTCGGGCAGTCCCTAGTGAAGTGTCCCATTTCTCCACAGTTGAAGCAAGCGTCGTTCCTCTTTCTGCAATCCCTGTTCAGATGAGTCAAGCTTCCACAAGTAAAGCACTTTTTCTCCTTCTTATCTTCAGACTTTTCATTCTTCTTTTGTGTATCCTTTTTGGGCCACTCTTTCTTGTTCTGTGGTCCTACGAGCTTTTCTTCTTTCTTCTCACTTTTGGCTTCCTCTTCATGCATTAACGCCATGTCAACCAATTCCTCGAAGGTAGCCCACATAGGAATGTGGGTCATAGCCAACCCATGTAGCGGCTCATTCAAACCTTTAACGAATCTCAGGGCCTTCTTCTCAGGTGAGTTCACCAAGTCTAAGCCGAATCTCGCCAACTGATTGAACTTGTTGACGTACTCCTTCACTGATGAATTCCCTTGCTTCAATGCTAAGAACCTCTCCATGTATAAATTCTCTTCCGCTCGTGAGAGGAATTTCATCTCGAACCTATGCCTGAAATCCATCCATGTCTCTACCGGACGCTCTCCATTCGTGACCTCCCACCAAAACGAGGCTTCGTCCTTCATTAACCAAGCAGCTAATTGGACCTTCCTTTCATCTTCTATCTCGAAGATACCAAACAAATCTTCCACCTCCTTAAGCCAATTTCGAGCTTCAACAAATGTCTCTGATCCGTGAAAAGCTTTCCCGCCCATTGCCCGAAAGTCTTTGCATATCTTCGAAAAAGTATTAGTGCAGGAAGGGGAGGAGGAGGAGGAACGTCTGTTGGGCCAGCGGCGGTGGCCCTAGACTCCTGATACCTTCTGAACCAAGTTGGTATCGGTATGCCCTCGGGTATCTCTGGTACCCCAGACATGCTGAAAAGAAAAAGGGAGAGATTCAAAACGGAGAATCGAAAGACAGATATATAGCTTTCGGGGATTATGTTTTTCAAAATAAACTTTACTTTTGAAAATATTTCCTTTTTAAAACCTTTTAGAAAATAGTTTTCAAAAACTTTTTATCAAATCTGGTAACCTTCAGCTCTGATACCAAGTGAAACACCCCACGTCCGTTAAGGTCACTCACAAAGGGAATGCCTTAACTTCGGTGGAACGTTATTATTAAACAGAACATAAATTTACAAGACAGATATGTAAAGTAGTACTTGAAAATTTTATAACTTTATTATAGCTGAAACATAAATAAGTTTGGTTACATCACAATACCAAAACCCAAGTACACAAATATCAATCTTATACAAAATCCTTTAGAATGCATAATTTTAAAGCCATAATCCCCAATAGAGAATTCCATAAATAGGTAGAATCAAAGCCAAGAAGTATTTCAAGCACTTCTAGCACTTCAAGAAGTTGGAACCTGAATCAAGCTCCTATGTTTCCACCCTGAGAACCTGTGTGGGGGGGGGGGGGAACGGAAGAAAAGAGGCGAAACAAACTAGTTCAGACATAAGTCTGGTGAGTCCAGTGACTTTCAGTATATAAACAGATAACAATATCATGACATGTAAATAAAACTGGATGAGAGACAACCATAACAGGAGTAGCAGGTTAACAGAAGAGACATAATGATATAGGCTAAACTAAGTTTCTTACTTGGTTTTCACTTCTCTGCACTAATACTAGTATAACAGAATTAGGTGTTGTCCTAATATATAAACAGAAAACAGAACGATCTCTTCAGAAGTACGATGCTAGTAATGGGCCTTTACCACCCTAACAGAGACAGATGTACCGAAACAGAATGCTAGTAATGGGCCTTTACCACCCGAACAAAGACAGACGGTTACAGAAACAAAATGCTAGTAATGGGCTTTTACCACCCAAACAGAGACAGACGGTAATAGAATATTTCCTACAGAAACAGAATGTTAGAATTAGGTATACACTAGTAATGGGCCTTTACCACCCCAACAGACGGTACCACACAAAAACAGACAGGTGTTACCACCCCAACAGAAACAGACGGTACCCCAACAGAAATAGACAGAACTAAGTGTACCCTAAATTCTACCCCAAGCGATCGGCTCCCTAATACATAAATACCCTGTGCCGGCCCCACAGAAGGGTGTATCACTCCCTAAAGTGGCAACCTATAGACACAGACCTATTTACAGATGTCACGGTGTCTTACATCCTCAGAGCAGACCGGATCCATGCACACACATGACCTGGTTGGAATGCCCCATCAACACCCCTCGCCATTATCAGAGTGAACCTCTTACAATTAGTTCAGTAAGCGTTCCCTGGACCCCTACCTAGTGTTGGGTCATAGTTTTGATACCAGAAAGGGTTACTGACTAATATGGGTCCCAAACAACATATGACACAAGTAATTACCCCTCCTAACCTTGTGTCCCTAGACTAACAGATTTCAGATTAACTTGCTTACAGATTTCAGATGTACAAAGTTCAGATTAACTAGTTCTCACATCAGACATACAAGTTAACAAGTTTTCAGACTAACAAATCAGATATAAAGATTAACAAGTTTTCCAACTCACGGATCAGATATACAGATTAACAAACTTACAGATTGCTACACCTAACCTTATATTGGTTCTATAGATTTTCAAATGGGTTTATTAGATTCATCAGTCCAGTTGATTTAACCTTATCTACCCAATACGTTTTAGGCATCATATTTTTCTTAGATTTGCATTAATTAAATATTAATGCACAGACCTCTCACATTAGGTCGGTAGCTTGTGGCCGCTGGATGTGCCGGGCAGTTCCGGGTAGACTTCTGCCACAAGCCAGACCTAACCTCGTGTCTAAGCATCTTTATGCCTACGACCTTTCACATTAGACTGACAGTTTGCGGTTGTTGGTTAAGCCGGTTGGGTCCGGACAGACTTCTACCGCAAACAGAGTCTAACCTCGTGTCTCAGCATTCTTATTTTAGCTAAAGTATTCATTCACAGACTATGCCAATATCAGACTAATTATGCCAATTCAACAAATGAACTTCTTTACAAGTTACGGCAGATTATCCAAAGTTCTATTAACATGTTTTGCTCAATTTTAGATCGAGCCTACAGATTTTCATACCCCAAATTACCGTATTCAGTTTCAATAGATTTAGTAGATTAGGTAATTTAACAGATTTAATCATCCCTTAAAATTCCATTGACATACCTCGCTTGATCCTAAAAGTAAGCCTAATTTTACATGCTCAAATTATGGCCATAATTCACAATATAACATATGCCCCAAATTTCTAGTTAAATTTACATAGTACAAAATATTCTCCAAAAACCCCAAATAATGATATACAATATGAATTATGTCAAATTATCGCCTTTGATTTCAGCTTATGTCAAATATCCAAAATTCCCATTTAGGCGTATTCACAATTAATAGTTATCCTATTTTAATATAGATCTTTTACGCCTAAATCATATATCCTTTTTCTTCCAAGTCATAGATCGTCATATAAAATATGCCCCCAAATCTAGATCTTAAATTACAACATGTATTATGTCCTCAAAATCAGATCTTGAATTATAACATGAATTATGTTCCCAATTTACAAGTCATATGTTGTCATAAAATAATTCTCCTTCTTTCAAATCATAAACCGTCATATATAGTATGCCTAGATCTAGATCTTAAATTACAACATATGCCCTTTTCTTAAATCAGTCACAAATCAGTCATGTCCAATTATGCATCATTCATTATTTTCCCCAAATTTAGCATTCGTGCGTATATCTCTTATGAGATTTGGCTCAGGCTCGTGGTAGCCTGGCTATAGAACAGAAGGAAGGAAGAGATACAGAATAGTTACAATAATAAGATAGATCTACACAGAAAAACAGATCTGATAAACAGGAATAAGATAGATCTACACAGGCAAACAGATTTGATAAACAAGAATATGCATAATCTCCAATTCATATTTATAACCATGTCAAGATCATAATTAAATTTCATATCTGAAAATAACTGTACTCACCTTGGTTGGATTCTAAAAGAAAAAGGGTTGTAGTTGTTCTCTTTTAATCCTATACAGATTGGAAGAAGAAGGAGCACTTGTTCTAACTTAGGTTTCAGCAGAGTAACGACGCCATTGATTTATATTAATATGAACTAGGACAGAGTATAGGCGTAATGAAATTGTATGGAGAGAAAGTGAGGTTTGGGGGTGTTTAAATAGCTTAAGAGCAACGAATCTGGTCAGAATGGACGTCTAAATACAGAAAAATGAATCTGTCCACAGATCTGGAAATAGGGGGGAGGTCGACCCCATGGTCGACCTGGGTCCTGGGCGGGAATTTTCCCGTACAGCCCGGGTGTGTGATTTGAATTTCGAAACTTTGAATTTGAATTCGGGCTGAAACTTCTAAGTGCCATAACTTCTTCATACGAAATCCGATTTACGCAAACTTGGACTCTATCTCAAGCAGAATTCCGAGACGAACGCAATAGCGTAATCCATTTTCCTTAATTCTTCTTTTAAAAATTAATTATACTTTGTTTTGTTACTTTTATGTTCACAGAAAATACGGGTTGTTACAGGCTCGCAGTAGGCTGACTATAAAAACAAAAAGGGAAGAAGGAAAGAAGAGACAAAGAATGGACACAATAATATCAATGAAATAGATCCAAAGGATATAGAAAGACAGATAGAAATAGGCATAATGTCAGATTCATATTTATTACAATGTCAGAATCACAATTGAATTTTACTTCTGAAAGTAACATGAACTTACAAATTACAGAACAGTCTTGAATTCTGGGATCTAATTTCTGAATTTGATTAGCTATTCCTTTGTTGTAGACTTTGATTGTTAACTTGAAAACTCTAATTTGATTGATTAAGGTGGAGGCTAAGTCACTTCAGGTTTTAGCAGCATATAAACGCTTATGAATTCATGTGTAGAAAACAATAGGTTTAGGGGTCTTTTTATAGGTGTATGGGGAGATTTAGAGCCTTCAGATCAGTCTAGAAGTCATCATAATCGTCCAGAGCAGAATACCACGTCACACAGCAAATCAGAGAGCAACACGTGGCGAAACATGTCAATGGCCAGATCTGGGCCAACAGGGGTCGACTCCCCTATAGGGGGGTCGATTGATTAAGGTGAAGGCTAAGTCACTTCAGGTTTTAGCAGCATATAAACGCTTATGAATTCGTGTGTAGAAAACAATAGGTTTAGGGGTCTTTTTATAGGTGTATAGGGAGATTTAGAGCCTTCAGATCAGTCTAGAAGTCATCAGAATCGTCTAGAGCAGAATACCACGTCACACAGCGAATCAGAGAGCGACACGTGGCGAAACATGTCAATGGCCAGATCTGGGCCAACAGGGGTCGTCTCCCCTATAGGGTATGATGCGCGTATCTAGTCTTCAGTCTTCTAAGTCGCATTTTTTGAGCTTCATTCCACATTGCTCTAACTGTCTTAACTTCACGATTGCGTAGCTTCTTAGTTTCTATTTCCAGAATATGCATTGGAACTCATTTCACTGTCGCCTCCCTTTCCACCTTTTCTTCTTATAGTATACTTGGCACTACAACTTCTGTCGTGTCATGCTAACATTCCTAGAACTATCTCTTGAAAATAAACAGATGCTAACCATGTTACCAAGTGTATATACTAAGATGATTAGATTCTTCTTCGTCAATCTAGTAAGTGGGGCCGATACCTTCATAAAGTCCTTAATTAACTTCCTATTTTATCCCACTAGTCCAAGAAAGCTTCTTACTTCTGTTGCATTCCTTGGGACCTTCCAGTCTTGCACCGCAACTACTTTTGCGGGATCTACTGCTATCCCTTCTTTGGGCGCCACATTTCCTAGAAACCTTACTTCTTCTCTCCAAAAATGACATTTTTGGAGAACTTCGCCTTAAGTTGATGCGCTTGGAGGGTATCCGAGACTTTTCTTAGATTCAAAGCATGTTCTTCCTCATTCCAAAATGTCATCTATGCACAAGCGAAGTGAACCATCCGCCTTTGTAATGAAAACGACTGGAGCACCCCATTCAGAAATACTTCGCCTTTTCAAGTAACTCTTTTACTTGTTTACTGAGCCCTTCCTTTCCCTTGGATTCATGTGTCGTACAGGTAATGCAACTGGTTTTGCATTATCAACTAGATATATGCAGAAGTCTATCTCGCGTTTTAGGGGATAAACCCCTAACCTGATCAAAAACGTCTGTGTACTCATGGACTACTCTAACGAATCGCAAATCATCGATAGATGCATCAAGTGATTCTAGGTAGCTAAGCCAAACTGATCCCTTAGGATCGCACGAAATCTCGAGGGTATTCTTGAGGCAAGTCAAAAGTCTAACTACCCTCCTTTCACAATTACTAGCTAACCAATCCATGCCTAGAATCAACCCATAGCCCATGAAACCAAAAACATAAGCATTATACTTAAACTCAATACTTAATATAGCTATTCTCAAATCCTTACAAACCAAAGATAAATGAGCCAAACCACCGATTGGATTTGAGGCAATAATGGGATCTTCTACTATACAAGCACTAAGGTGCAGAGACTCAACTATGGAAGCAGATATAAACGAATGCGAAGCGCTAAAATCAAAAAGAGTACTAACAGGATGATCAAAAAAGAAAAACTAGACTTTTTTAATAGAAACTCTACTACCTCTCTCTCAGGTACGCTGGCGGTGAGAGAATGCACTTGCCCTCCTGAGAATGCGGCCCTTAGTTCTTGCCCTTGTCCTTAACTATATGACCCTTTATAAAGACACTTCCTCTTGCCTTAGGTTTTCCTATTCTTCCTTCCCTTCTTGTCCTGTGATTCTTCCACTTACACCTCTTTCTTTTTACCTCCTTTGTGAACCAAGTCTATATTCATAAGTTTCTCATCCTTGGTTTGTGCTCCTTAGCCAAACCCCCTCATTCCCATCTTTGCCATCCTTGTGTAACTTGTTGACAAGTCCCTTGAAAGCTGCCTCCATCGCACGGAAATCCCTACAAAGCTTGAAAGAAAATTAGCCGCAGGTGAAACTACTGCGACTATGGATGGAGGTTGGTCACTTCTTCGCCCTTTGACATGTGTCGTAGTCTTATCAAGCCTACGGAACCATGCCGCGATGAGGTTACCTCCCAGAAAGCCAGAAGCCCCGGAGACTCAGGAAAGAAGGAAACAAGGATTCAAATAGAGGATCAAAAGATAGTGCATATGGCTTTGGGGAATATGCCTTTAAAACAAAACTTTTCTTTAGAAAATTCTTCTTTTAAAACCATTTTGAAAATGATTTTTCAAATCTTTTATCTGATCCGGTAACCTTTAGCTCTGATACCAAGCGAAACACCCCACCTCCGTTAAGGTCACTCACAAAGGGAATGCGTTAACTTCAGTGGAGCATTTTAGGTAAGAGATGCAGATAAATTACAAGACAGACAAATAAAGACATTTTATAAACAAGTTGGTTCAGTCAAGCTTTTACAACAATTGTCTCAATCATCCTTAAAAGTAATACATAAAACTTCTGTCTAGATTCAATAACTTCCAAGTATAAAATAATCATAAAAATAACTATGATATTCCCCAATAAAGCATGAACCAGCCATAGCAGTCGAAGAGAGAGTCAAAAGCAATACAACGACTATCTTCGAGCTTGGAAAGAAAACTGAGCTAAGTGTAACGTTTCAGTGACTTTTAGCATGTAAACAGGTAAAAGCATCATGACATGAATAAACTGAATACAAGACAATAACGCGATAACATGGATAACAAGATAACCTAAGATTAGCATAAAATATGATAAGGAAAGATAAACTGAATGCGCTTCTACTCTTTCTCTGCTTCGCTATTACCTTGTTATTCTGAATTTTATATCTCTGCACCACCTAACTAGTTACCCAACTTGTAATCTGTATAAAATGATCATATGTTAATGTGATCCCAATCCCCGCAATTGTGGTAGCCTTCAGGTGTACATCTAGTATTAGGATCTTACCTCAATCAGCCTAATTGCCATGAAGATGTTAGATGTACCCTTATTACCCTATCGATCGGCTCCTTACTTGTAACACCCCGTATTTTCTGTAAACGTCAAACTAACAAATTAAAGTATACATAATTTTTAAAAGAAGAATTAAGGGAAATGGGTTACGCCATTGCGTTCGTCTCGGAATTCTGCTTGGAATAGAGTCCAAGTTTTCGTAAATCGGTGTAACGACCCGGGGAATTCGACGCCCGAATTCCTACAATAATACATCAAACCGTATTAATTGCTAGAACTCCAGTATCGAAAACACCAGATGGTTATTAGAAAGAATTTAGAGGGTGAGATAAGAAAGAAAGAAATATTAGAATAGAAGAAGAAGAACGCAACAACATCAAAGTCTCACATCGCAGCAAAACAAAATATAATATAGAAGTAAAACTTTATTGAGAGCTTTGAAATAAATAATTACAATCATCAGAGTACATCAATCTCAACTGGACAATTATAAATATTTGTCCTCATGTACAATACACAGCGGAATATATACATATACGTCTGAACTTCTCCAGCATGTCTTCTGAACTTCGTAGTATCCATTAACCTGATCCTGCAAACCCGGGCTAACCCGAGCATCACAAACGCCGGATCAGTCCGGTGAACCAGAGTGAGAAAACTCGCTAAGTTTATATAACATTCATATTGATTTTAAAGTCTAAAATCCTTTTGAAAGAAAAGGATAATAGTAAGACCAGCCCACACATAAACACGGACGGTTTTTATCTTACTATAACCCAAAACATTTTTGAAATCATATATTTATCTGATATTATAATAATGTCTAGTCACAAATAAATATCAATCTACCGGAACACTTGCATCTCACGCTCCATATATATAGTATACAATCAAAACCGCGGGGTCTTATTGGAGATTGGATTGCCAACTATGACAAGGTATGGAACCACCTTCCGATAGTGTATCTCTAGAGGCGAATACACTGGGTTCAACAAGAACATATTACAACCCGGCCCACACATGACTGACCACTCATTTCGCTTGAGTGTATTGAATGTATATCACCAACGGTTGGGATCAGCAACCGTTTCCCGAAAAGGGACAACATTGATAGATTAAAGAAGCAAATGGAATTTCTCTAGATAGGTGATTATACACCCTAATGGGTGCGACCCACATAGCCATGCTACTTGTCCGATTTTTTTCATTTCGCATATGTGAGGCTTGAGGTTAGAATTTATCTTCCAAATATCTCACCATCATTCACTTTGAATGCCACATCCTCAGATCTGCCAAATCAGTAATTGACGTTCACAAAAATATTCTGGGTGTTTAAGCTAAGAGAAGGTGTCTTCTCTGCCACCTACAGTGATACGTTTGTAAAAATCAACGTACGTGATTCTTAAGAAATACTCTGTCAGACATCTGTCCATACAAGTCATCCAGGAACAGGATGAAACGAAGGCACCCTCCTACCACATCCTAGGAATCACCCTATAGATCAGTAGCGAGTAGTCCTTGCAAATCCGTAGATTTCAACCACGACAGAACCACAATACATCTCTGGTTATAAATTATAAATTAAGTTTATATATAGTAGACTTTGAAAACTATAGTAGTAAACCGGAGACATAAGTATCCTTCCGTTTAATGAAGATCTATGGTCTTCACTGGCTCCATCTTGATTAGCATCTGATATCTTCTCAATTTCGTATTTGCTGGTCGGAATGGTTTTCGAATATAATTCGATCCCGGTCATTCCGTTCCAACAATCGTATTGGCCAGATTATATAGTCGGTTATTTAACTATCAAATAAACAACCATTCAATCATAAAAATAAAATGAACTTATGGGTTCGATATTCAGCATCATTTGGCCATATAAATTAAAAATCAAATTAAAACTTTTCAATCTTTTGATATTTTTAAAACACGGTTCTTACTTCTTATCTTATTATAAGAATATGTGAGAAACCATTTTAATTACTTTAAAATGAAATCCCATGTATATACTTCGAACTTTTAGTTAAATCAAATTCCACATAAAACGTCAGTACTAAATCTCTTAAATTTCTCTACTTCAAATTATCGTATAATTTCACAAAACCTTTTTTTATTTTCCTTTACATTGGAAGTATTATTCTATATTCTCAAGTCCCTTTTATTCCCATTACTTTGGAATTATTATAATAATTCCTTGAACCCGCTTTCATAGTTTGTAACCTTTCCATTTCTTAATTCTCCTGTCTTAACTACTTATCAACTTGTAGTATTTAACTTTAAATCTATCAAATCATTTTTAACTTGAAAATCTCATTTCAATTCCATTAGTTCACTTAATCTCAATGTTAAGTATCGTAACTTAAAATCATCATCTTAGCCTCACACTCTTTTATTTATACAACTTTGGTTTAATACAAAACCCTTTTTATCACAATCTCTTCTCGCTTAATTCAATTGTTAAGTAAACATTTAATTTAAACCATCGCAATAGTTCAAAGCCTATTTTATAACTTCAATTTAAAACTCATATTCAATATAAAACTCATTTATAACCCCTTTCAAAACTCGATCATATTTCATTCCCAAAATCGGTTACTTACTTAAATGTATTTCATTTAAGTAGTAATTACTTAAATTGTTATTAATTAAAATAATAATTTACTTCATCATTAATCACCGTTGAAGTAGTTAACTTCTTTATTACTAAAATAATAATTTCTCTTATTAAAATCTTATTAACATTTACAAATATTCGTTAAACCCTTTCATTAGATTTATTTAATAATAATCTAATTTAATTTAATAATCGGTCCCAGTTAGAACATTTGATTCAAAATACGTTTATCTCATTAACCAATCCAATTAATCCTTTCTTTAAATTAACTAATAATATAACTAATTTAAATAAATTCCATTTAATCCAACTCTTAACCCGTTAGGTTAATTTCTGCTCATTTAATTATAATTCTCGTTACATAAGAAGCTTCTTTATAAAATAATTTAATAATTTCTTATAACTTAAATAATAAATAATAAATATTTATTTCCTTTCAAATAATTTTTATTCCAATTAACAGATTTAAAATCTATTTTCAGTTATAAAATAAATTTTATAACTCCGTTACCATCGATTCACTTGACTGTAAATCAATATTTATAAAACGATTGAATATAGGCCATATGCTGCCAATTACCCAACCAATACTGTCTATTGGTTCATAACAAACCAAACGTTGAATTTAGATTCAACGAACAATAAACAAAATAATCGTCTAATCAGGTTGGTCAAATAGTTCATACAATATGATATGAAAATAAACAATAAATTTGAGGAATCCCGTTGGATCCCTCCAACCAGTTCTTCCCTGTATCCAAACATGTTATCTCAATTTCAATTCAACAAACAGATACACTATTTAACGATCAATCAATATCAATTTAAACATTCGTGTTTTAATTTTATACGTTTATTATAAACGTAACCAACAAGGTAAGTTACCTCGTTTGGGATTAACTGTAAACATAACGGTTAGATTTCATTTAAAATAATCTAACGGTGAAATCAACCAATTCAACCGATATAAATATTCGGCAAACAACAAACAATTGTCAACCATAGCACACAAAATAAAACCCAATTTATATAAAATATAAATGGGTAAAAACTAAGTGAGTTATACTCACATTGATTTCATCCGTCGCTGAAACAGTTCATTTTAACTAAATTAAACAAGCGTTTAATTTAATTAAAATTTCCATCTGTGCTCCACTCTTTTCAAAGCAGCTCCATAATATCGTGCTTGCGAATATGATTTCGGCATCCCCAATCTGGTCGAATTTTGATAACCAATGAGAATGTTATAAAAATTTAGATGGTTATGGTTTAAATTAAATTATTTAACCTTTAATTAAATCTTAATTTAAACGTTAATGATATTATTTATAAATATAGTTGGGTATAACATGCACTTACATGTATATGGATGATAAGGTAGGCATACAACATATAATTGTAAACATGGTTAGGCATGTCAAACTTTGGGATTAGGCATAGTATTGGTTGAAAGCGTTAAACCTATATCATACCATGCTAACTACAGGATGAAAAAATATGGGCCACTTAATAACATAATGTCTGTTTAATAGGTGATTAGGTAGGGGTGTATGTATGTGATTCGACAGTAGAATATACCAAACACTGTGCACTGTTTTCACCCACCGGCTCGTACTACTACTCGCCATTTTCACCGTGCTCCCCTTTCCCTGCGCCTTCGACCAAAGACAGCCACCACTGCTCCACCTCTCCTCATGCCAACCGCTTCTTCATGCTAAAACCCAAATAGCCCAAACTGTCTTGCTGTTTCCAAATACCCACTGTACACTGGTTCGACCCCAACATATCTTGATCAACGCACTCCCTTGTGTGGTCTTCATTCCGTGCTCTCACCACAAACAGTAATCCACGCCTCCTCATACTCTGTACTCATCTCCTTCCACCATCAGTAATTCTTCCCAAACATCTTATTCCAAAACAACATAACACATACCTAATGCAATCACATCTCACCGTTCCCTTCTTCTCACTTCTGTATTTAGTTTCATTTTCTTTTCCCCAACGTATTATTTCTGCACCCATCACCCACGTTCAAACTTGCACGGTCCCCTTTAAAAACAAGAACCCAACCTCCCATTTTTTCTTCTTTCCACCATTATGCTGTCACCCTCCTCCTCTTTCGTTTGTGTACCAAGCTTCATCCCTTTAATTCCCATAGCAGCGCCCCAACTTTGCTCCATGTATTGATGCCACATCAGAATGCATATGTCCATACTTTTGTTTGGATCATCACACTTAATTTTCACTCTACTCTCGTCTGTTCCCTCCCACTGTCTTCTCTTCTGCAATGCAATATAAACTCGCTTCCTTCACGTTGAGCTCTGCCTTGTCGTCTCACCACCACACCACTTCACCGACGTAAGAAACCACCTAGCTAGCCTTGCTTCCTCTGGCCTTACGTTATACACCGCGCGCTTCGCTTCCCAGTGCATGTGCAACCCCCTCAATATCATGTACCCTCTTCTTTATTATGTTTTTATATATAAAACATTCAAACTCCATTTGAACGGCATTCCCCACCTATATTTCTGCATCCTTTCGTTAGAAACTCCGTCTGCCAAATTTTGGTTTCAGCTGCTTTTCCTTATTACTATAAATATTTTTTTTTGAACTGTGAAAGATAAAAAGGGTTTTGGTTTCTCATCTCGTGGTAAAAAGAAAAATGAACGGAGGACATGTATATATATATATATATATATATATATATATATATATATGCGTGAAGAGAATGGATAGGATCGGTGTCTACAGCATATTTATAGAGAAGGGAATATGGGGATAAGATCAATGTCAAATAGAAGGGGTACAGGAAGGTTTGTATTGTCTTCGCTGGCATGTATGTCGCATGCAGTAGTCAAGTGATAGAAAGTGACATAATAGCATGTATAGGTAGCTGCGTTCCTTTTTCCTTAGGCGAAGGAGCTAGTTTGAAATCACAAGACATGGTAGTAGCTGAAGAAATTGGCAGAGCAGCAAGGACATATATTTTCTTTAAGCATGAAGCATGTGTAATTTAGGGTAGGGTTTCAGCTTTATGAAAATCTAGGGTAGCGCAGTGAAATTTCATTTCATTAGGAAGGTCTGAAAGTGTGGTATCCATTGCCTAAAAGTATGGTATCCATAGGCTGTGCGTGTCAGCGTGTTGTCTCCTCCCATCAATTCACAGAAGATATTTTCATGTGGGGAGTATTGTTTCCTATCCAAATGGGTCGTCTGTGCTTGGTTTAAAGAAAAAGGTACATGTTGTAGATTTATTGTGTTTAGCGTAGCCGTGTGATATTTATGGTAGTTTTTGTTTTATATGCTTACCACTATTTAACGTCGCCCGTTAAATTCGCATACATGCACACGAACTCCAAACGCAACGAATACGAATGCACTACTACGTCTCAACGTTGCGGTCCCAAAGAAATTTATGTTGTTAAAACCGGAATCCGAATGCACAACGACATTATTTCAATTTATCGGTTTACCCTTAAATTACACACCCCGATAAAACAACTTCGATTGGCTTCAAAGTGGAAATCTAACAATAACTAGCCATACGTATTCCAATAAAACTTGTTTCGTCGAAAACGGAGGTCGTTTGGAGTATAAATCATTTTCGAGACCTATATAACCTATCGAACAATTTCCCGTGTGCGAAGCACGTGTCTCATCATAAGGTAAGCAATGCATTGATTGAACGTTCTGTTTCGTATGATTATTTAATTTCATCATCAATTGTCATTGAGCGGTTGAGCGTGTTATGTTTGTACTGATATACATGAATTCCAAATTGTAAATTACAAAATACCGCAACGTTTACAAGTTCGAATTATAATTATAAATTAAACGTTCTAACTTCGTTATATAAACAAATTATATGTTATGAATCCAATTAAAATTCCAAATCGATATTTAAATAATAAATTATATTAAATATCAGACTATAGAAAATACGGGACGTTACATTCCTTTCCCCTTAAAAGAATTTCGCCCCCGAAATTACTAAGGTATAAGAAACGCGACAAAACCGTTACCTTTTATAAATCCAATTTTTTCAAATCGAAAATTAATTCATTATTGTAAATAAAAAAAATTCCAAAAATATCGAAAATTTTCTAACACTAAATTTCCAAAAAAATTCGGCAGAGTCTCCCCTGTACAGAGGGACTTCTGGTATATCGCAAGATCACCAATTATATACATCGACCCACATGGTCGGAAAAAAAATTTCGAAAACAAAAAATTTATAATTTCTCGTAGGCGTACCTTATGCAAGAGTTATTGTGTATACTGGCTCAATTTATTGCGATATATTCAACCAAAATCAACTTCTAAGCCTTCAGCTACCTGTGCTCAACTCAATTTATCATGTAAGTAAATAATACATGAAATTTTGAATACATTTCAATTATGAACTAGTATAATTACATGGATCTCCAAAACTAAACACATAGCATCTTTCAATTTCAAATTCAGAGTTAAATGCTTAATTTCAAATCATATTCGATTCATTCACATTATTATACTAAACTTTAGTCTACATTTCATTTAACTCTTTTTAAACGGTAGATGAATATATATACAAACAATCAGCAAACAAAGCACAATCACAATCAATCAACTTTTATTAAATTCAATATTAATATTCACTTGATTATATTCACTTGGGTTTAATATCAATCGATTTATATCCGACTGATTATCATTTAGTTATTATTGTTTCAATTCCAAAATCCAAATTTATTTAATTCCAATATACATTCTTCAATTATCCTGACTTAACCAAGTTAAGTTTTAATCCCATATTCAATTAACTAATTAATTCTTCTAATTAGTTCACTTCCAAATCCTGATTTTATTTCCAAAAATCATTCATTCTTTCTTATATAACTTATCTTCAAGTTAAATTCTGATTCATTCAATTGAAATTCGCATTCACAAATTTCAAATGTGAAATCTCCTGGTTATCAAACCATTCAATTTTTTTAATTTGATTTGAATTCTATGCTAATCAATCAATCACACAAATATCTCAGTAATTTAATAAAATTATTTCTTTTCTATATGACAAGATATTTTGGGCAAATTATTTCATTTATCCACTTTACAAAACAATATCGCGTCAGTTGCTAGTTCAAATGCTTCTCAACACTTGAATCAATCAAATAACACAATACAAAACTTTTTTTTTTATAAAATATACAAATACGCGTTGTCATATATATACACTCAACTCAGTCTAGAGTATTACTAACCTCATCTCTATTGAGTTACGCCACAGAGCCAAGGTTATTACTAAACCAATAGCTCTGATACCACTGTAACGACCCGGGGAATTCGACGCCCGAATTCCTACAATAATACATCAAACCGTATTATTTGCTAGAACTCAAGTATCGAAAACACCAGATGATTATTAGAAAGAATTTAGAGGGTAAGATAAGAAAGAAAGAAATATTAGAATATAAGAAGAAGAATGCAACAACATCAGAGTCTCACATCGCAGCGGAACAAAATATAATATAGAAGTAAAACTTTATTGAGAGCTTTGAAATAAATAATTACAATCATCAGAGTACATCAATCTCAACTGGACAGTTATAAATATCTGTCCTCATGTACAATACACAACGGAATATATATATATATATATGTATATATATATACACACATATATACATACATACATATATATATATATATATATGCGTCTGAACTTCTCTAGCACGTCTTCTGAACTTCGTAGTATCCAATAATCTGATCCTGCAAACCCGGGCTAACCCGAGCATTACAAACGCTGGATCAGTCTGGTGAACCAGAGTGAGAAAACGCGTTAAGTTTATATAACATTCATATTGATTTTAAAGTCAAAAATCCTTTTAAAAGGAAAGGATAATAGTAAGACCAGCCCACACATAAACACGGACAGTTTTTATCTTACTATAACCCAATTTTTTTTTGAAATCATATAATTATCTGATATTATAATAATGTCTAGTCACAAATAAATATCAATCTACCAGAACGCTTGCATCTCACGCTCCACATATATAGTATACAATCAAAACCGCGGGGTCTTATTGGAGATTGGATTGCCAACTATGACAAGGTATGGAACCACCTTCCGATAGTGTATCTCTAGAGGCAAATACACTGGGTTCAACAAGAATATCTTGCAACCCGGCCCATACATGACCGACCACTCATTTCGCTTGAATGTATCGAATGTATATCACCAACAGTTGGGATCAGCAACCGTTTCCCGAAAAGGGACAACATTGATAGATTAAAGAAGCAAATGGAATTTCTCTAGATAGGTGATTATACACCGTAATGGGTGCGACCCACATAGCCATGCTGCCTGCCCGATTTTTGTCATTTCCCGTTTGTGAGGCTTGAGGTTAGAATTTATCTTCCGAATATCTAGCCATCATTCACATTGAATGCCACATCGTCAGATCTGCCAAATCAGTAATTGACGTTCACAAAATATTCTGGGTGTTTAAGCTAAGAGAAGGTGTCTTCTCTGCCACCTACAGTGATACGTTTGTAAAAATCAACGTACGTGATTCTTAAGAAATACTCTATCAGGCATCCATCCATACAAGTCATCCAGGAACAGGATGAACCGAAGGCACCCTCCTACCACATCCTAGGAATCACCCTATAGATCAGTAGCGAGTAGTCCTTGCAAATCCGTAGATTTCAACCACGACAGAACCACAATACATCTCTGGTTATAAATTATAAATTAAGTTTATATATAGTAGACTTTGAAAACTATAGTAGTAAACCAAAGATATAAGCATCCTTCCATTTTATGAAGATCTATGGTCTTCACTGGCTCCATCTTGATCAGCATCTGATATCTTCTCAATTTCGTATTTGCTGGTCGGAATGGTTTTCGAATATAATTCGATCCCGGTCTTTCCGTTCCAACAATCGTATTGGCCAGATTATATAGTCGTTTATTTAACTATAAAATAAACAACCATTCAATCATAAAAATAAAATGAACTTACTGGTTCGATATTCAGCATCATTTATCCATATAAATTAAAAATCAAATTAAAACTTTTCAATCTTTTGATATTTTTAAAACACGGTTCTTACTTCTTATCTTATTATAAGAATATGTGAGAAACCATTTTAATTACTTTAAAATAAAATCCCATGTATATGTTTTGAACTTTTAGTTAAATCAAATTCCACATAAAACGTCAGTACTAAATCTCTTAAATTTCTCTACTTCAAATTATCGTATAATTTCACAAAACCTTTTTTCTATTTTCCTTTACATTGGAAGTATTATTCTATATTCTCAAGTCCCTTTTATTCCGATTACTTTGGAATTATTATAATAATTCCTTGAACCCGCTTTCATAGTTTGTAACCTTTCCATTTCTTAATTCTTTTGTCTTAACTACTTATCAACTCGTAGTATTTAACTTCAAATCTGTCAAATCATTTTTAACTTGAAAATCTCGTTTCAATTCCATTAGTTCACTTAATCTCATTGTTAAGTATCGTAACTTAAAATCATCGTCTCAGCCTCACACTCTTTTATTTATACAACTTTGGTTTAATACAAAACCCTTTTTATCACAATCTCTTCTCGCTTAATTCAATTGTTAAGTAAACATTTAATTTAAACCATCGCAATAGTTCAAAGCCTATTTTATAACTTCAATTTAAAACTCATATTCAATATAAAACTCATTTATAACCCCTTTCAAAACTCGATCATATTTCATTTCCAAAATCGGTTACTTACTTAAATGTATTTCATTTAAGTAGTAATTACTTAAATTGTTATTAATTAAAATAATAATTTACTTCATCATTAATCACCGTTGAAGTAGTTAACTTCTTTATTACTAAAATAATAATTTCTCTTATTAAAATATTATTAACATTTACAAATATTCGTTAAACCCTTTCATTAGATTTATTTAATAATAATTTAATTTAATTTAATAATCGGTCCCAGTTAGAACATTTGATTCAAAACACGTTTATCTCGTTAACCAATCCAATTAATCCTTTCTTTAAATTAATTAATAATATAACTAATTTAAATAATTTCCATTTAATCCAACTCTTAACCCGTTAGGTTAATTTCTGCTCATTTACTTATAATTCTCGTTACATATGAATTTTCTTTATAAAACAATTTAATAATTTCTTATAACTTAAATAATAAATAATATATATTTATTTCCTTTCAAATAACTTTTATTCCAATTAACAGATTTAAAAACTATTTTCAGTTATAAAATAAATTTTATAACTCCATTACCGTCGATTCACTTGACTGTAAATCAATATTTATAAAACGATTGAATATAGGCCATATGCTGCCAATTACCCAACCAATACAGTCTATTGGTTCATAACAAACCAAACGTTGAATTTAGATTCAACGAACAATAAACAAATCATTCGTTAATCAGGTTGGTCAATTAGTTCATACAATAGGATATGAAAATAAACAATAAATTTGAGGAATCTTGTTGGATCCCTCCAACCTGTTCTTCCCTGTATCCAAATATGTTATCTCAATTTCAATTCAACAAACAGATACACTATTCAACGATCATTCAATATCAATTTAAACATTCGTGTTTTAATTTTATACGTTTATTATAAACGTAACCAACAAGGTAAGTTACCTCGTTTGGGATTAACTGTAAACATAACGGTTAGATTTCATTTAAAATAATCTAACGGTGAAATCAACCAATTCAACCGATATAAATATTCGGCAAACAACAAACAATTATCAACCATAGCACACAAAATAAAACCCGATTTATATAAAATATAAATGGGTAAAAACTGAGTGAGTTATACTCACATTGATTTCATCCGTCGCTGAAACAGTTCATTTTAACTAAATTAAACAAGCGTTTAATTTAATTAAAATTTCCATCTGTGCTCCACTCTTCTCAAAGTAGCTCCATAATATCGCGCTTGCTGATACGATTTCGGCATCCCCAATCTGGTCAAATTTTGATAACCAATGAGAACGTTATAAAAATTTAGAAGGTTATGGTTTAAATTTAATTATTTAACCTTTAATTAAATCTTAATTTAAACGTTAATGATATTATTTATAAATATAGTTGGGTATAACATGTACTTACATGTATATGGATGATAAGGTAGGCGTACAACATATAATTGTAAACAGGGTTAGGCATGTCAAACTTTGGGATTAGGCATAGTATTGGTTGAACGCGTTAAACCTATATCATACCATGCTAACTACAGGATGACAAAATATGGGCCACTTAATAACATAATGTATGTTTAATAGGTGATTAGGTAGGGGTGTATGTATGTGATTCGACAGTAGAATATACCGAACACTATGCACCGTTTTCACCCACCGGCTCATACTGCTACTCGCCATTTTCACCGTGCTCCCCCTTGCCCTGCGCCTTCGACCAAAGACAGCCACCACTGCCCCACCTCTCGTCGTGCCAACCGCTTCTTCATGCTAAAACCCAAATAGCCCAAACTGTCTTGCTGTTTCCAAATACCCACTGTACACTGGTTCGACCCAACATATCTTGATCCATGCACTCCCTTGCGTGGTCTTCATTCCGTGCTCTCACCACAAATAGTAATCCACGCCTCCTCATATTCTGTACTCACTCCTTCCACCATCAGTAATTCTTCCCAAACATCTTATTCCAAATAATATAACACATACCTAATGCAATCACATCTCACCGTTCCCTTCTTCTCACTTCTATATTTAGTTTCGTTTTCTTTTCCCCAACGTATTATTTTTGCACCCATCACACACGTTCAAACTTGCACGGTCCCCTTTAAAAACAAGAACCCAACCTCCCATTTTTTCTTCTTTCCACCGTTATGATGTCACCCTCCTCCTCTTTCATTTGTGTACTTAGCTTCATCCCTTTAATTCCCATAGCAGCGCCGCAACTTTACTCCACGTATTGATGCCACGTCAGAATGCATGTGTCCATACTTTTGTTTGGATCATCACACTTAATTTTCACTCTACTCTCGTCTGTTCCCTCCCACTGTCTTCTCTTCTTTATGCAATATAAACTCGCTTCCTTCACGTTGATCTCATCCTTGTCGTCTCACCACCACACCACTTCACCGACGTCAGAAACCACCTAGCTAGCCTTGCTTCCTCTGGCCTTATGTTATACACCGCGCGCTTCGCTTCCCAGTGCATGTGCAGCCCCCTTAGTATCATGTCCCCTCTTCTTTATTATGTTTTTATATATAAAACATTCAAACTCCATTTGAACGGTATTCCCCACCTATATTTCTGCATCGTTTCGTTAGAAACTCTATTTGGCAAATTTTGGTTTCAGCGGCTTTTCCTTATTATTATAAACATTTTTTTTGAACTGTGAAAGATAAAAAGGGTTTTGGTTTCTCATCTTGTGGTAAAAAAAAATGAACCGAGGACATATATATATATATATGCGTGAAGAGAGTGGATAGGATCGGTGTCTACAGCGTATTTATAGAGAAGGGAATATGAGGATAAGATCATCGTCAAATAGAAGGGGTACAAGAAGGTTTGTATTGTCTTCACTGGCATGTATATCACATGCAGTAGTCAAGTGATAGAAAGTGACATAATAGCATGTATAGGTAGTTGCGTTCCTTTTTCCTTAGGCGAATGAGCTAGTTTGAAATCACAAGACATGGTAGTAGCTGAAGAAATTGGCAGAGCAGCAAGGACATATATTTTCCTTAAGCATGAAGCATGTGTAATTTAGGGTATGGTTTCAGCTTTATGAAAATCTAGGGTAGCGCAGTGAAATTTCATTTCACTTGGCAGGTCTGAAAGTGTGGTATCCATTGCCTAAAAGTATGGTATCCATAGGCTGTGCGTGTCAGCGTGTTGTCTCCTCCCATCAATTCACAGAAGATATTTTCATGTGGGGAGTATTGTTTCCTATCCAAATGGGTCGTCTGTGCTTGGTTTAAATAAAAAGGTACATGTTGCAGATTTATTGTATTTAGCGTAGCCGTGTGATATTTAGGGTAGTTTTTATTTTATATGCTTACCGCAATTTAACGTCGCCCGTTAAATTCGCATACATGCACACGAACTCCAAACGCAACGAATATGAATGCACTACTACGTCTCAACGTTGCGGTCCCAAGGAAATTTATTTTGTTAAAAACGGAATCCGAATGTGTAACACCCCACCTCCATTAAGGTCACTCACAAAGGGAATGCCTTAACTTTGATGGAGCGTTTTAGTAGACAGAACAGAAACTTACAAGACAGATAAAACAGTACTTGAAAAATTTATAGCTTTATTACAACAGAAACCGAAGTAAGTTTGGTTACATCCTTTCAAATCACAATATCAGAATTCAAGTACAAAATATCAGTCTTGTACAAAAGCCTTCAAACTGCATAGTTTTTAAAATCATAATCCCCAACATAAACTGCCATGCCAAAGCCAGACGATATTTCAAGCAGAGAAGATCCGAATCAAGCTCCACCCTACAAACCTGGGGGGGGGGGGGAAGGGGCGAAAACAAGCAAGGTCAGACATAAAGTCTGGCAAGTCCAGTGACTTTCAGCATATGAACAGATAATAATAATTATGACATGAAAATAAAACTGGATGCGAGATAACATTAACAGGAGTAGCAAATATACTTAGGTTAAACAGAAAAAGAACAGAATGATGTAAGCTACTACTTTTCACCTCTCTGCACAAATACTAGTATAACAGGATTAGGTGTCACCCCAATGTCTAAACTGAAACAGAAACAGGAACAGAATAATTTCCACAGAAGAGAATGCTAGTAATGGGCCTTTACCACCCCAACAGAAACAGACAGAAACATAATGCTAATAATGGGCCTTTACCACCCGAACAGAAGGTACAGAAACAGATTAATCCCTACGGAAACAGAATGTAGATTTAGGTGTACACTAGTAAATGGGCCTTTACCACCCGAACAGACGGTACCACGCAGAAACAGACAGGTGTTACCACCCAACAGAAACAGACGGTACCACGTAGAAACAGACAGATTTCAGATTAACTTGTTTACAAGTTCAGACATACAGAGTTCAGATCAACTAGTTCACAGATCAGACAAGTTTTCAGACTAACGGATCAGATATACGAATTTAACAGATTTACAGATTTGTCTAACTTTGTAATTGGGCCTACAGATTCACGAAACGGGTTTGTTAAATTCATTAGTCCAACTGGTTTAACCCTATCCACCGAACACGTTTTAGACATCATATTTATCTTAGATTTATATTAATTAAAAATTAATGTGCAGACCTCTCACATTAGACTGACAGTTTGCGACCACTGGTTAGGCCGGTTGGTTCCGGGCAGGTTTCTGCCGCAAACTGAGTCTAACCTCGGATTTCAAGCACGTTATGACTAACTTCTCACATTAGAACCTATTGTTTACGGCCACTGGATGTGCCAGGTGGTTCCGGGCAGGATTACGCCGCAAACTCATTCTAACCTCGAGTTAGCCATGTTTCATGTTTAGCCAATGCATTCATTCACAGACTATGCTAATATCAGACTAATCATGCTAATTTAACAAACAAACTTCTGTACAAGTTACAACATATTATTCGAGGTTCTATTAACAAGTTTTTCTCAATTTTAAATCGAGTCTACAGATTTACATACTTCAAATTTCAGCATTTCAGTTCCAACAGATTACGCCATTCAACAGATTAAACAAATAACAGATCTTGCAGATTAGGCAATTTAGCAGATTTAGCAGATAAGGCAATTTAACATAATTAGCAGATTAGGCAATTCAATCTAATTAGCAGTTTAGGCAATAAAACAGAACTAGCAGATTAGGCAATATAATAGATTTAATCATTCCTTAAAGTTTCATTGACATATCTTGCCTAATTATAAATTTGGCCTAAGTTTGCATGCCTAAATAATTGTCATGATTCACAATATGATCATATACCCCCACGTTTGCATTGAATTTACATGGCACAGATTATGGTCATAATTTACCATATAACACATGTCCCAATTTTAGTTAAACTTGCCTAGTACAAAAGATTTACATATAAATTATACCAAATATAGCCATCGATTTCAATGCATGTCATATATTCAAAAATCTCCCACTTAGGTGTTATTCACATTTAATAGTTATCAAATCTTAATATAGATCTTCACACCTAAGTCATATTCTCTTTTTATCTCAAGTCATGAATCGTTATATAAAAAATATGCCCAACAATCTAGAACTTTAAATTATAGCAGATCTTAATTCAAAATATTCGTTATGTCCAATGTCTCAAGTCACATGTTAACATACAATGGTTCCTCTTCTTCCAATTCACAGAATATGCATAGATCTAAATCTAGTTTACAACATCAGTCATAGATTAGCCATGTCCAATTATGCCATCATTCATTATTTGTCCCAAAGTTTAGCGTTCATGCGTTAATCTCTTATGAGATGTGGCGCAGGCTCGTGGTAGCCTGGCTATCGAACAGAAAGAAGAAGGAGATACAGAATAATATATATATCAGAACAGAACGTACACAACCTCAAATTCAGATTTACAATCATGTCACAATTATAATTAAAGTTTATATCGGAAAATAACTGTACTTGCCTTTCGTGGTTTTAAGAAAGGATAATAAACTGTTGTTGATGCAGAAATGATGAATTACTCCTCTTTAATTGTTGTTGTAGCTCTAAACTTTTATATGAGAATTGATTTAGCTTTTAATTCTATTCAGGTTGGAAGATGATGCATCAGTCCAAGTTTTGATTCCAGCAGAGTAGCGACGCCATTTTTATTTTTTTATTTAGAACAGAGACAGAGTATAGACAGAATGAAATTGTTTAGAGAAAATGAGGCTAGGGGGCTGTTTATATAGGATTAGGTGGACGAAACTAGACAGAAAATGAGACCGGATACATCAGAATGAACCTGGTTCAAAAACTGGGTTTCGGGAGCAGGTCGACTCCCTAGTCGACCTGGTCATGGGGAGGTCGACACCCCAGTCGACTCCCCAGTCGACCTGGTTAGGGGGGTCGACTCCCCAGTCGACCTGGGTATATGGGCGGGAATTTTCCCGCCAGCCTTCTCTGGGTTTGAATTTCGAATTTCTGGCTTTATTTTCGAGCTGTTTTTTTATTCAAATTCCTGAAACTTCTGAGGGTCATAACTTGGTCATACGAACTCCGATTTTCGAAAACTCGGACTCGATTTCATGCAGAATTCCGAGACGAACGCAATGGAGCAACCCATTTCCCTTGATTCTTATTTTATAATTTAATTATTCTCTGATTTGTTACTTATACGATCACAGAAAATACGGGGTGTTACATTCTCTCCTCCTTTAAGGATTTCGTCCCCGAAATCTTCAAGTTAAGAAGAATGTGTCCTACCATCCAGTCATCCATCTACTCAACCATCATCCACAAGCATCTATTGTCCTTATAAAACTTCTAATGTTGTATGAACATATGCAAAAGTGTGTGTATATGTTCCTTATCTAATGCAAAGATCAGGCGGTCCACTGATTCAGTTGACCTCCTTAATGTGAACTATGTTAGTGTCATGAGTCCAAAATGTATGCAATTTTCCTATTTGATACATATCATTCTTATATGAGTGACAACCATTCATTCATATGCAACATCCATGTGATGAGTCAATCATTTTGCATCCACAAAAATTGAAAATGCTCACACATCCATATGCAGTATGAGAGTGTTTTCGAGCAGATCTAGTGCCTAGTGTGTGTATATGTATCCACGAGCAAACACTAGCAACCACTTGCATCCACTTGCAACCATCAAACATAACATGTCTCAAACACATGTTTACACCCATTAGTTTCTACCTAAAGGTCGAAGGATAGTGATAGAAGCAAGTATAATTGAAACTAAAGCCAGGTTCTTATTAGGCATCGGTTTAAGAGAATAACTCCCTAAGTATCAACCCCGAAGACCGAAATCAACATCAGATTAATACTCAGAGAATCACTCCCATTAAACAAATGCCCAACTAGAAATCTATTTCACACTTTGAGTAAAAACTCCTACAGACTACTGATATAGATCAGATCACCAAATGATTCTTAGGAAGCTAAGCATGATAAAAAATCAGAATGTACGCGTCATAGCCAACTTAACGCTCAACACAGATACCCAACTTATCACAATTAGATGAGTCATAACCCTTATGGGTCTGAGTCTATAGCGGAATCAGGAACAATACTAGTATTAAAGTGCAGAGTATCGATTACAGAAAAAAATGCCAAAAATCAGAAAAGAGCTTTAACTCAACAACTAGATAAAGAAATTAAACCTCCTACAGAAAGTTTCCTTATTTCTATCCTATCCACTAGCCTCGAGATTGTTCGCCTGCCCTCCAGAAGTTGGTCCTGCCCTCTGCCCTTGCCCTCGTTTCTTTGGGCAGTCCCTAGTGAAGTGTCCCATCTCACCACAGTTGAAGCAAGTGCCCTTCCTTTTTCTGCAATCCTTGTTCAGATGAGTCGAGCTTCCACAAGTAAAGCATTTTTTCTCCTTCTTATCTTCAGACTTCTCAATCTTCTTTTGTGTTTCCTTTTTGGGCCATGCTTTTTGTTCTGTGGTTCCTCCTTCTTTGCCTCTTCCTTGCCCTTGTCTTCCTCGTGCAGTAGTGCCATGTCCACCAATCTCTCGTAAGTCGCTCCCATGGGTACATGGGTCATGGCTAGACTGTGCAGTGGCTCGTTCAATCCTCTAACAAAGCGGAGAGAGCTGTAGACTTTGTTCAAATTGCGAGAGGAATTTCGTCTTAAACCTTGTTCTGAAATCCATCCATGTTTCAACTGGCCTCTCGGCGTTAGTGACTTCCCACCAATAGGAAGCTTCGTCCTTGAGTAACCATACCGCCAATTGTACCTTTTGCCTATCGTTTACCTCGAAAATGACGAACAAATCTTCGGTCTCCTTCAGCCAGTTCCTTGCTGCCATGAAGGATTCAGTTCCACAGAAGTCTTTTCCACCCATAGCCTTGAAGTCTCTACACGCCTTTGCGAAAGCATTTCCACGAGGAGGAGGAGGAGGTGGTACCGCTGCCACTGGGGGAGAAATATCTGTTGGGCCTGTAACGTTGGCCCTAGCCTCTAAGTACCTCCTGAACCAGCCAGGTATTAGCACACCCTCTGGAAGGTTAAGATTCCCAGACATGCTGAAACGAAAGAAAAAAGGATAGATTCAAAACAAAGGATAGAAAGATAGGCTATGGCTTTGGGGATTATGTTTTTCAAAATAAGCTTTCCTTTTGAAAATACTTCCTTTTTAAAACCTTTTTTTTAAAATAGCTTTCAAAAACTTTTTATCAAATCCGCTAACCTTCAGCTCTGATACCAAGTGTAACACCCCACCTCCGTTAAGGTCACTCATAAAGGGAATGCCTTAACTTTGATGGAGCGTTTTAGTAGACAGAACAGAAACTTACAAGACAGATAAAATAGTACTTGAAAAATTTATAGCTTTATTACAACAGAAATCAAAGTAAGTTTGGTTACATCCTTTCAAATCACAATATCAGAATTCAAGTACAAAATATCAGTCTTGTACAAAAGCCTTCAGAATGCATAGTTTTTAAAATCATAATCCCCAACATAAACTGCCATGCCAAAGCCAGACGATACTTCAAGCAGAGAAGATCCGAATCAAGCTCCTAGATTTCCACCCTACAAACCTGGGGGGAAACGGAAGAAAAAGGGGCGAAAACAAGCAAGGTCAGACATAAAGTCTGGAAAGTCCAGTGACTTTCAGCATATGAACAGATAATAATAATTATGACATGAAAATAAAACTGGATGCGAGATAACAGTAACAGGAGTAGCAGATATACTTAGGTTAAACAGAAAAAGAATAGAATGATGTAAGCTACTACTTTTCACCTCTCTGCACTAATACTAGTATAACAGGATTAGGTGTCACCCCAATGTCTAAACTGAAACAGAAACAGGAACAGATTAATTTTCACAGAAGAGAATGCTAGTAATGAGCCTTTACCACCCCAACAGAAACAGACAGAAACAGAATGCTAATAATGGGCCTTTACCACCCAAACAGAAGGTACATAAACAGAAACAGATTAATCCCTATGGAAACAGAATGTAGAATTAGGTGTACACTAGTAAATGGGCCTTTACCACCCGAACAGACGGTACCACGCAGAAACAGACATGTGTTACCACCCAACAGAAACAGACGGTACCAACAGAAATAGACAGAACTAAGTGTACCCTAAAACCCTACCCCAAGCGATCGGCTCCCTAATACATAAATACCCTGTGCCAGCCCCACAAAAGGGCGTATCACTCCCCAAAGTGGCAACCTTTAAATGACACAGACCTATTTACAGATGTCACGGCGTCTTACATCCTCAGAGGCAGACCGGGATCCATGCACGCACATGACCCGGTTGGAACGCACCATCAACACCCTTGCCATTATCAGAATGAACCGCTTATAATTAGTTCAGTAAGCGTGCCCGGACCCTACCTACTGTTGGGTCAAAGTTTTGATACTAGAAAGGGTTACTGACTAATATGGGTCCCAAACAATAGATGGCACAAGTAATTTCCCTCCTAACCTTGTGTCCCCAGACTAACAGATTTCAGATTAACTTGTTTACAAGTTCAGACATACAGAGTTCAGATCAACTAGTTCACAGATCAGACAAGTTTTCAGACTAACGGATCAGATAAACGGATTTAACAGATTTACAGATTTGTCTAACTTTGTAATTGGGCCTACAGATTCACGAAACAGGTTTGTTAAATTCATTAGTCCAACTGGTTTAACCTTATCCACCCAACACGTTTTAGACATCATATTTATCTTAGATTTGTATTAATTAAAAATTAATGCGCAGACCTCTCACATTAGACTGACAGTTTGCGGCCACTGGTTAGGCCGGTTGGTTCCGGGCAGGTTTCTGCCGCAAACTGGGTCTAACCTCGGGTTTCAAGCATGTTATGACTAACTTCTCACATTAGAACCTATTGTTTGCGGCCACTGGATGTGCCGGGCGGTTCCGGGAAGGATTACGCCGCAAACTCATTCTAACCTCGAGTTAGCCATGTTTCATGTTTAGCCAATGCATTCATTCACAGACTATGCTAATATCAGACTAATCATGCTAATTTAACAAATTAACTTCTGTACAAGTTACAGTAGATTATTCGAGGTTCTATTAACAAGTTTTGCTCAATTTTAAATCGAGCCTACAGATTTACATACTTCAAATTTCAGCATTTCAGTTCCAACAGATTACGCCATTCAACAGATTAAACAGATAACAGATCTTGCAGATTAGGCGATTTAGCAGATTTAGCAGATAAGGCAATTTAACATAATTAGCAGATTAGGCAATTCAATATAATTAGCAGTTTAGGAAATAAAACAGAACTTGCAGATTAGGCAATATAATAGATTTAATCATTCCTTAAAGTTTCATTGACATATCTTGCCTAATTATAAATTTGGCCTAAGTTTGCATGCCTAAATAATTGTCATGATTCACAATATGATCATATACCCCACGTTTGCATTGAATTTACATGGCACAGATTGTGGTCATAATTTACCATATAACACATGTCCTAATTTTAGTTAAACTTGCCTAGTACAAAAGATTTACATATAAATTATACCAAATATAGCGATCGATTTCAATGCATGTCATATATTCAAAAATCTCCCACTTAGGTGTTATTCACATTTAATAGTTATCAAATCTTAATATAGATCTTCACACCTAAGTCATATTCTCTTTTTATCTCAAGTCATGAATCGTTATATAAAAAATATGCCCATCAATCTAGAACTTTAAATTATAGCAGATCTTAATTCAAAATATGTGTAATGTCCAATGTCTCAAGTCACATGTTAACATACAATAGTTCCCCTTCTTCCAATTCACAGAATATGCATAGATCTAAATCTAGTTTACAACATCAGTCATAGATTAGCCATGTCCAATTATGCCATCATTCATTATTTGTCCCAAAGTTTAGCGTTCGTGCGTTAATCTCTTATGAGATGTGGCGCAGGCTCGTGGTAGCCTGGCTATCGAACAGAAAGAAGAAGGAGATACAGAATAATATATATATCAGAACAGAACGTACACAACCTCAAATTCAGATTTACAATCATGTCACAATTATAATTAAAGTTTATATCGAAAAATAACTGTACTTGCCTTTCGTGGTTTTAAGAAAGGATAATAAACTGTTGTTGATGCAGAAATGCTGAATTACTCCTCTTTAATTGTTGTTGTAGCTCTAAACTTTGATATGAGATTTGATTTAGCTCTTAATTCTATTCAGGTTGGAAGAAGATGTATCAGTCCAAGTTTTGATTCCAGTAGAGTAGCGATGCCATTTTTATTTTTTTTATTTAGAACAGAGACAGAGTATAGACAGAATGAAATTGTGTAGAGAAAATGAGGCTAGGGGGCTGTTTATATAGGATTAGGCGGACGAATCTAGACAGAAAACGAGATCGGATACATCAGAATGAACCAGGTTCAAAAACTGGGTTTCGGGAGCAGGTCGACCGCCAGGTCGACTCCCCAGTCGACCTGGTCATGGGGAGGTCGACACCCCAGTCGACCTGGTTGGGGGGGGGGGGGGTCGACTCCCCAGTCGACCTGGGTATATGGGCGGGAATTTTCCTTCCAGCCTTCTCTGGGTTTGAATTTCGAATTTCTGTCTTTATTTTCGAGCTGTTTTATTTTATTCAAATTCCTGAAACTTCTGAGGGTCATAACTTGGTCATACGAACTCCGATTTTCGAAAACTCGGACTCGATTTCATGCAGAATTCCGAGATGAACGCAATGGCGCAACCCGTTTCCCTTGATTCTTAATTTATAATTTAATTATTCTCTGATTTGTTACTTATACGATCACAGAAAATACGGGGTGTTACAGAATGCACAACGACGTTATTTCAACTTATCGGTTTACCCTTAAATTACACACCCCGATAAAACAACTCTGATTGGCTTCAAAGTGGAAATCTAACAATAACTAGCCATACGTATTCCAATAAAACTTGTTTCGTCGAAAACGGAGGTCGTTTGGAGTATAAATCATTTTCGAGACCTATATAACCTATCGAACAATTTCCCGTGCGCGAAGCACGTGTCTCATCATAAGGTAAGCAACGCATTGATTTAACGTTCTATTTCGTATGATTATTTAATTTCATCATCAATTGTCATTGAGCAGTTGAGCGTCTTATGTTTGTACAGATATACATGAATTCCAAATTGTAAATTACAAAATACCGCAACGTTTACAAGTTCGAATTATAATTATAAATTAAACGTTCTAACTTCGTTATATAAACAAATTTTATGTTATGAATCCAATTAAAATTCCAAATCGATATTTAAATAATAAATTATATTAAATATCAGACTATAGAAAATATGGGGGTTACAATTGGACTTTGTATGAGGAAGTTATGGCCCTTAGAAGTTTCAGGAATTTAAATAAATTAAAACAGGTCAGATTTAAATTCAAAATTCAAACGAAAACAAAGAAGCGGGCTGGGCGGGATTTTTCCCGCCCCAGGGCAAGTCGACCAGGGGGTCGACCTACCCCCTCGCCCAGATCCAAACAGTGACGATTTTCTGACCTGTTGCTGATTCTTTTCTGACTTGCTGCTGAGTCACTAAGGCATAGGTTGCAATTCTAGATAACTCTATCTACTCTTGACGGTTGTGATTGCTCTTAGGATGATCTAACGGCTCACATAAGTTTAAACCTCTATAAAAGCAACCCTAGTCCTCAACCCTAAATCACACAAATTCATTCCAAGGAGCCACTATGATGTCCATGATCGTCCTAGCCTAGCCACCATTTCTTCTTCAACTAGAAAGCAAGTTAGGAGCTATGAATCAAATCTAAATTAGAGAATCAATAGTCTATTTCAAGGAAGAGCTATTCAGTTTCAGAAAACAGATTCCAGAAATACAAGAATCATTCTCTTTTTGTAAGTTCAAGTTACTTTCAGATGTGAATTCTTAATTGAAATTCTTGGCATGTAATAATCAGATCTAAGCTATACTTGATTATGAGATAATCCTTTCAGATTTATCAAATCTAATCTATTATATTTATGCCTGTGATGTTATTCAAATCTAATCCATTAGATTTATGCCTGATGTAAGTAATCCTTTTAATTGAATCTGTGCTTGTATATGCCTTTGGGAACCGTTGTTGACCATGGAATTGGTCCAATCATATCTATCCTTGTTGTTTATCGGACTCATAATCCTGTTTAAGTTCATGATATAACTCTTGTCAAACCTATATGTCTATGACGATTCACGATGATATTCATATCATATCTATATGCCTGCAATGTATTCAATGCAAAACTTGTCAATTCGGCATATCAAATTTATTGGACCAATAGTTCTTATCATCATATGCCTATTCTTATGCCTTTTATGTTCCATATTGTTTCTCCACTTATTTTATGAATCTTGAGTTGAATCTAAAAATACATACGTTATGAAAGCGGGGGTAATTGGGTATAACATAAAATTTACATTATTTGGCATAATTTGGAACTTGTATTATGGCATGACTGTTAAGATGCAATTTGGGGTAATTTGACATGAATTATGGAATATGTAATTTGACATATTGAACCTAGAATTGCCTTGAATGACAAAGTATGTAATTTGGCGTGAAAAAACTGGTTTTGGGCATAAGCTGTAAAATAGAATATTAAATTTAGATTGGGCATAACTGTTAGTTGGAACGCCAAGCATAGTGTATATTGTGATTTTGGAGCATGACTATTATTGTAAATTTAGGGAAGATTGGATATAGTCAATTTTGATTAATAACTTGAAATTGGAAATTTGTTGGTCATAACTTGGGAATTGGAACATGACTAGTTTTGGTGAATTTGGTAATTAGCATGTAAAATCTAGATTTGGGTATATATGGTAAATGTGTAAAATAAAGATGAACATGCCTAACCCGAGGTTAGATTGAGTTGTGGTGTAAAACTGCCCGGAACCGCCCGGCACATCGAGTAACCACAACAATACCTATCTAATATGAGAGGTTTGTGCATCATGCCTAAGAAAAACCCGAGGTTAGATTGAGTTGTGGTGTAAAACTGCCCGGAATCGCCCGGCACATCCAGTAACCGCAACAACACATATCTAATGTGAGAGGTTGGTGCATTAATAAATAAATTAATGCTAATGAACAAGACATACTAAGAAATGACTAGGGTTAAGTTAATAGGAAACATTTAACCAGTATAGAATGATAAATGGGTAGGGTTAAGTTAACAAGAAACACTTAACCAATATAACAAGATGAATGACTTGGGTTAAGTTAATAGGAAATACTTAACCAGTATAGCATGATAAATGGGTAGGGTTAAGTTAATAAGAAACACTTAACCAATATAACTTGATTTGTGGTAAGGTTAAGTTAAAACAAGAGGGCAACACTCAACCAATCCAACATGATAAGTGAGGAGGGTTAAGTTAATAAGAAACACTTAACCAACATGACACGATGAATGGGAAGGGTTAAGTTAACACGATGGGCAACACTTAACCAATATAACTTGATTTGTGGTAATGTTAAGTTAAAACATGAGGGCAGCACTTAACCAATCCAACATGATAAGTGAGGAGGGTTAAGTTAATAAGAAACACTTGACCAACATGACACGATGAATGGGAAGGGTTAAGTTAACATGAGAGGGCAACAGTTAACCAATATAACTTGATTTGTGGTAGGGTTAAGTTAACACAAGAAGGTAACACTTAACCAAAGTTACATGACGTGAAGGTGGGTTAAGTTAACTTGAATTAATTGATGACATTTAACCAATACAACATGGTGAACACGTGGGGTTAAGTTGACAAGAAACACTTGACCAATCCAACACGATAAGTGAGGAGGGTTAAGTTAATAAGAAACACTTAACCAACATGACATGTTGAATGGGTGGGTTAAGTTAAAATGAATGGACAACACTTAACTAATATGACATAATGTGTAGGAGGGTTAAGTACATATCGGGTTGGTGGGTAATATTAGTAAATATAGGCCCACAAAATTTAACCATTAAATAAACATGCTTAAATCAGTAGGATGGTTAAGTACATATCGGGTTGGTGGGTAATATTAGTAAATATAGGCCCACAAAACTTAACCATTAAATAAACATGCTTGAATCGGTGCGAGGGTTAAGTACATCTTGTGTAGGTGGGTAATATTTGTATATATAGGCCCACAAACTTAACCAGTAGGAAACCCTAGTAACGGAGACCCATTTCAGCAGTAACCCACATAGATGTATCATGATATCCTGAACTAGGCAGGGTGGGGCACGATTACTGGGATGATTATAAGCGGTCAAAACAGCAGCAGGGGGTACGTCAGTGTAGGTTCCGATGGTTTACAGGCGTGCACGTACTTCGAAGTGGGAAAAAGCAGGCATTGGGTACTAGTAGTTATACACTGTGCATCATGAATCGTGTCGGGTTGTTATCATAAGGATTGATACACCTTATGGTGGGACCAGTACATGGTATGTACATGTAATAGAGGGCCGATTGACACACACACAAGGAAAGATTAATAAGAGTAAGGAGACGATCAATAGGTTAGTAAGGGTACATCTAACATGTTCATGGCAATTAGGTAGATTGAGGTGGAATCCTTACGATAGATGTACACCTGAAGGCTACCACAATTGCGGGGATTGGGATCACATTACAATATGATCATTTTATATAGATTACTAGTTGGGACATTAGTTAGGTGGTGCAGAGATATAAAAATCAGAATAACAAGGTAGTACCGAAGTAGAGAAAGAGTAGAAGCGCATTCAGTTTATCTTGCCTTATCTTATCTATACTAATCGTATGTTATCTTGTTATCCTTATTCTCATGGTATTGTCTTATATTCAGTTTATTCATGTCATGATGTTTTTTCCTGTTTATATGCTGAAAGTCACTAGATTTACCAGACTTGTGTCTGACCTAGTTTTGTTTCGCCTCTTTACTTTCGTTCCCCCCTCCCTCAGGTTCACATGGAGGAAATGCTACCACTTAGCTCAGTTTTCTTTCCAAGCTCGAAGATAGTCGATGTATTGCCTTGGACTCTCTCTTCCACTGTTATGGCTGGTTCATGCTTTATTGGGGAATATCATTGTTATTTTTATGCTTTTTTTATTTTTGGAAGTTTTTAAATCAAGACAGAAGTTCTATGTAATACTTTTAAGTGTGATTGAGACAACTATTGTAAAAGCTTGACTGAACCACATTGTTTTTAAAATGACTTTATTTTCTGCTGCTTTATTTGTCTGTCTTGTAATTTATCTGCATCTTTCACCGAAAGCGCTCCACTGAAGTTAAGGCATTCCCTTTGTGAGTGACCTTAACGGAGGTGGGGTGTTTCACTTGGTATCAGAGCTGAAGGTTACCGGATCAGATAAAAGATTTGAAAAATTATTTTCAAAATGGTTTTAAAAGAAGCATTTTCAAAAGAAAGGTTTGTTTAAAGACATATTCCCCAAAGCCATATGCACTATCTTTTGATCCTTTGTTTGAATCCTTGTTTCCTTCTTTCCTGAGGCTCCTGGGTTTCTGGGAGGTAACCTCATCGCGACATGGTTCCATAGGCTCGATGAGATTACAACACCTGTCAAAGGGCGAAGAAGTGCCTAACCTCCATCCATAGTCGTATTAGTTTCACCTGCGGCTAATTCTCTTCCATGCTTTGTAAGGTTTCCCGTGTGATGGAGGCAACGTTCGAGAGACTTGTCAAAATGGTTCACAAAGGAGGTAAAGAGAAAGAGGCCAAAGGGGAAGAATCACAAACAAGGGATTGGAATATAAGAAGGATGGAGGAAATAATAGATCCCGTAACAAGAGGAAGTATCTTTTCTGCGGTATAGCGGGTCATTTAATTGTAGGAAGTAAAAGACAAGTGGTTGTTTTCAGCATGGTGAGGCAGGGCATCTTATCAAGGATTGCCTGGAGGACAAGGACAAGGACAAAGGACAGGATTTTCAGGAAGGCAAGTGCATGCTTTCACCGCCAGCGTACTTGAGAGAAAGATAGTAAAGTTTAGTTTTTCTTTTTGATCATCCTGTTTGTACTCTTTTTTATTTTCGCACTTCGCATTCGTTTATATCTGCTTCCGTAGTTGAGTCTCTGCCCTTAGTACTTGTATAGAAGAAGATCCCATTATTGTCTCAAATCCAATTAGTGGTTCGGTTCTTTTATCTTTGGTTTGTAAGGATTTAAGAATATCTATATTAAGGATTCAATTTAAGTATAATGCTTATGTTTTTGGTTCCATGGGTTATGGGTTGATTCTAGGCATGGGTTGGTTGGCTAGTAATTGCGAAAGGAGGGTAGTTAGACTTTTTACTTGCCTCGGGAATATCCTCGAGATTTTGTGTGATCCTGAGGGGATCAGTTAGGCTTAGCTACCTAGAATCACTTGATGCATCTATCAACGATTTGCGATCCATTAGAATAGTCCATGAGTACGCAGATGTTTTTGATTAGGTTAGGGGTTTTCCCCCTAAAACTCGAGATAGACTTCCGCATATATCTAGTTGACAATGCAAAGCCAATTATGCGATCAACGATAGTTTTGGAGCAAGATTGGCGAGGATAGCCAGAGTCGGTTAAGTGCTCAATTGTTTGGTTGTTTTGCTAGTATCATCTCACATAGATCGTCCAAATTCGGAGGAGGTATTCCTTGGGTGCTTGTCTGATATTGGTTTAGGCCTTTGGGGCTTGTACTTGAGGGATGTCGAGTTCGACTAGGATGGTTTGCGTGAGAAATAAATGGTTGTAGCAGGCACCCTAAGTAAGACTGACCTTAAGAGAGGTAAAAAGTACATAGCAACCTTTAGCTTTAGACCCTTAGATTTGTGACATGATAGATAAGCTAAGTAGAGGGGAGACCTCTTATCATCTAAGTATATACACTTGGTATCATGGTTAACACCTATTTATCTTGGAAATATAGTTCGACTACATGGGATACCCTCTAGCATAGTAAATGATCGAGGTCCTTTCTTTACTAGTGGGTTTTGGAAATGGAGGTCAAGAAGCTTCGCAATCGTGAAGTTAAATTAGTTAAGGTACAGTGGAGTGAAGCTTAAGAAGATGCGACTTAGAAGACTGAAGACTAGATACACGCATCATACCCTTTTTGAGGGTATATCCTTGATTCCACTTTTTTTGTAATGTTTACTTGCATGCTAGTCTTTATCTTTTAAATATATCCTCTAGGTCATATCTTCGATCCTTAGGTAGAAGCCAATGGATATAAACATGTATTTAAAACATGTTATGATTGATGGTTGCAAGTGGTTGCTAGTGGATGCTCGTGGGTGCATATACACACACATTAGGCACTAGATTGGCTCAGTCACTTTCATATTGCATATGCATATGAATATATTTGTATATGGATTGAAACTTGATGTGTTATCACACGGATGTTACATATGGATGAGTGAATATGCACACATATAGTATTTACATGGTTAGGGATATCTGCATACATATTGGACGCATGACGCTCTCATGATTCGCATTAAGGAGGTCGACTGGATCAGTAGACCGCCTGATTTTGCATTAGATAAGAAACATATACACACACTTTGCATATGTTCATACGACATTAGAAACCTTTTAAGGACAATGAATGCCTATGTTTGATGGTTGAGTAGATGGACGGTTGGATGGCAGGATATACGTTATTCCTAACTTGAAGATTTCGGGGACGAAATCCTTTAAGGAGGGGAGAATGTAACACCCCATATTTTCTGTGAACGTCAAACTAACAAATTAAAGTATACTTAATTTTTAAAAGAAGAATTAAGGGAAATGGGTTATGCCATTGCGTTCGTCTTGGAATTCTGCTTGGAATAGAGTCCATGTTTTCGTAAATCAGACTTCGTACGAGGAAGTTATGGCCCTCAGAAGTTTCAGGAATTTAAATAAATTAAAACAACTCAGATTTAAATTCAAAATTCAAACAAAAACAAAGAAGCAGGCTATGCGGGATTTTTCCCGCCCCAGGCCAGGTCCAAACAGTGACGATTTTCTGACCTATTGCTGAGTCTTTTCTGACTTGCTGTTGAGTCACTAGGGAATAGATGGCAATTCAGGATAACTCTATCTAGTCTGGACGGTTGTGATTGCTCCTAGGATGATCTGACGGCTCACATAAGTTTAAACCTCTATAAAAGCAACCCTAGTCCTCAACCCTAAATCACACAAATTCATCCCAAGGAGCCACCATGTTGTCCATGATCGTCCTAGCCTAGCCACCATTTCTTCTTCAACAAGAAAGCAAGTTAGGAGCAACGAATCAAATCTAAATTAGAGAATCGATAGTCTACTTTAAGGGAGAGCTTCAGTTTCAGAAAACAGATTCCATAAATACAAGAATCATTCTCTTTTTGTAAGTTCAAGTTACTTTCAGATGTGAATTCTTAATTGAAATTCTTGGCATGTAATAATCTGGATCTAAGCTATACTTGATTATGAGATAATCCTTTCAGATTTATCAAATCTAATCTATTAGATTTATGCCTGCGATGTCCATTAGATTTATGCCTGATTTAAGTAATCCTTTCGATTGAATCTGTGCTTGTATATGCCTTTGGGAACCATTGTTGACTATGGAATTGGTCCAATCATATCTATCCTTGTTGTTTATCGGAATCGTAATCCTGTGTAAGTTCATGATATAACTCTTGTCAAACCTATATGTCTGTGATAGTTCACGATGATATTCATATCATATCTATATGCCTGCAATGTATTCAATGCAAAACTTGTCACTTTGGCATATCAAATTTATTGGACCAATAGTTCTTATCGTCATATGCCTATTCTTATGCCTCTTATGTTCCATATTGTTTCTCCACTTATTTTATGAATCTTGAGTTGAATCTCAAAATACGTATGTTATGAATGCGGGGGTAATTGGGTATAACATAAAATTTACATTATTTGGCATAATTTGGAACTTGTATTATGGCATGACTGTTAAGATGCAATTTGGGGTAATTTTACATGAATTATGGAATATGTAATTTGACATATTGAACCTAGAATTTCCATGAACGACAAAGTATGTAGTTTGGCATGAAAAATCTAGTTTTGGGCATAAGCTGTAAAATAGAATATTAAATCTAGATTGGGCGTAACTGTTAGTTGGAACGCCAAGCATAGTGTATATTGTGATTTTGGAGCATGACTATTATTGTAAATTTAGGGAAGATTGGGTATAGCCAATTTTGATTAATAACTTGAAATTGGAAATTTGTTGGGATAACTTGGGAATTGGAACATAACTAGTTTTGGTGAATTTGGTAATTAGCATGTAAAATCTAGATTTGGGTATATATGGTAAATGTGAAAAATAAAGATGAACATGCCCAACCCGAGGTTAGATTGAGCTGTGGTGTAAAACTGCCCGGAACCGCCTGGCACATCCAGTAACCACAACAATACCTATCTAATGTGAGAGGTTAGTGCATCATACCCAAGAAAAACCCGATGTTAGATTGAGTTGTGGTGTAAAACTGCCCGGAACCGCCCGACACATCCAGTAACCGCAACAACACATATCTAATGTGAGAGGTTGGTGCATTAATAAATAAATTAATGCTAATGAATAAGACATGCTAAGAAATGACTAGGGTTAAGTTAATAGGAAACACTTAACCAGTATAGCATGATAAATGGACAGGGTTAAGTTAACAAGAAACACTTAACCAATATAACAAGATGAATGACTAGGGTTAAGTTAATAGGAAACACTTAACCAGTATAGCATGATAAATGGGTAGGGTTAAGTTAATAAGAAACACTTAACCAATATAACTTGATTTGTGGTAAGGTTAAGTTAAAACAAAAGAGCAACACTTAACAAATCCAACATGATAAGTGAGGAGGGTTAAGTTAATAAGAAACACTTAACCAACATGACACAATGAATGGGAAGGGTTAAGTTAACACGAGGGGCGACACTTAACCAATATAACTTGATTTGTGGTAAGGTTAAGCTAAAACAAGAGGGAAACACTTAACCAATCCAACATAATAAGTAAGGAGGGTTAAGTTAATAAGAAACACTTAACCAACATGACACGATGAATGGGAAGGGTTAAGTTAACACGAAGGGGCAAAACTTAACCAATATAACTTGATTTGTGGTAGGGTTAAGTTAACACAAGAAGGCAACACTTAACCAAAGTAACATGACAAGTAGGTGGGTTAAGTTAACTTGAATTGATTGATGACATTTAACCAATACAGCATGATGAACACGTGGGGTTAAGTTGACAAGAAACACTTAAACAATCCAACACGATAAGTAAGGAGGGTTAAGTTAATAAGAAACAATTAACCAACATGACACGATGAATGGGTGGGTTAAGTTATCATGAATGGACAACACTTAACCAATATGACATAATGTGTAGGAGGGTTAAGTACATATCGGGTTGGTGGGTAATATTAGTAAATATAGGCCCACAAAACTTAACCATTAAATAAACATGCTTGAATCAGTAGGGGGTTAAGTACATATCGGGTTGGTGGGTAATATTAGTAAATATAGGCCCACAAAACTTAACCATTAAATAAACATGCTTGAATCGGTGGGAGGGTAAAGTACATCTCGTGTAGGTGGGTAATATTTGTATATATAGGCCCACAAACTTAACCAGTAGGAAACCCTAGTAACAGAGGCCCATTTCAGCAGTAACCCACATTGATGTATCATGGTACCCTGAACTGGGCAAGGTGGGGCACGATTACTGTGCTGATTATAAGCAGTCAAAACAGTGGTAGGGGGTACGTCAGTGTAGGTTCCGACGGTTTACGGGCGTGCACGTACTCCAGAGTGGGAAAAAGCGGGCACTGGGTACCAGTAGTTATAAACTATGCATCTTGAATCGTATCGGGTTGCTATCATAAGGATTGATACACCTTATGGTGGGACCAGTACAGGGTATCTACATGCAAGAGAGGGCCAATTGACACAGACACAAGTAAAAATTAATACGAGTAAGGAGCCGACCGATAGGGTAGTAAGGGTACATCTAACATGTTCATGGCAATAAGGCAGATTGAGGTGGAATCCTCACGATAGATGTACACCTGAAGGCTACCACAATTGCGGGGATTGGGATCACATTACAATATGATCATTTTATATAGAATACTAGTTGGGACACTAGTTAGGTGGTGCAAAGATATAAAAATCAAAATAACAAGGTAGTAGCGAAGCAGAGAAAGAGTAGAAGAGCATTCAGTTTATCTTGCCTTATCATATCTATACTAATCGTATGTTATCTTATTATCCTTGTTCTCGCGGTATTGTCTTATATTCAGTTTATTCACGTCATGATGCTTTTGTTTGTTTATATGCTGAAAGTCACTGGACTTACAAGACTTATGTCTGATCTAGTTTTGTTTCGCCTCTTTTCTTCCATCCCCCCCACCCAGGTTCACAGGGAGGAAATGTTACCACTTAGCTCAGTTTTCTTTCCAAGCTCGAAGATAGTCGATGTATTGCCTTGGACTCTCTCTTCCACTGCTATGGCTGGTTCATGCTTTATTGGAGAATATCATTGTTATTTTTATGCTTCTTTTATATTTGGAACTTTTTAAATCAAGACAGAAGTTCTATGTATTACTTTTAAGTACGATTGAGACAACTATTGTAAAAGCTTGACTGAACCACATTGTTTATAAAATGACTTTATTTTCCGCTACTTTATTTGTCTGTCTTGTAATTTATCTTCATCTTTTACCCAAAGCGCTCCACCGTAGTTAAGGCATTCCCTTTGTGAGTGACCTTATCGAAGGTTGGGTGTTTCATTACTCGTGTTAATGTTCCATGTGTATGTGTCAGTCGACCCGCTCTTGCGTGTAGATACCCTGTGTTGGCCCTACCGTAAGGTGTATCAATCCCTATGATAGCGACCCGACAAGATTCAAGATGCACAGTGTATACTACTAGTACTCAGTGCCTGCTTTTTCCCACTCCGGAGTACGTGCACGCCCGTAATCCGTCGGAACCTACACTGACGTACCCCCTGCCGCTATTTTGACTGCTTATAATCAGCCCAGTAATCGTGCCCCACCCTGCCTAGTTTCAGGGTACCTTGATACATCTATGTGGGCTACTGCTGAATGGGTCCCAGTTACTAGGGTTTCTTACTGGTTAAGTTTGTGGGCCTATATTTACTAATATTACCCACCAACCCGATATGTACTTAACCCTCCCACTGATTCAAACATGTTTACTTAATGGTTAAGTTTGTGGGCCTATATTTACTAATATTACCCACCAACCCGATATGTACTTAAACCTCCCACTGATTCAAACATGTTTACTTAATGGTTAAGTTTGTGGGCCTATATTTACTAATATTACCCACCAACCCGATATGTACTTAACCCTCCCATACATTATGTCATATTGGTTAAGTGTTGTCCATTCATGTTAACTTAACCCACCCACTCATCATGTCATGTTGGTTAAGTGTTTCTTATTAACCCTTCTCACTCGTCATGTTGGATTGGTTAAGTGTTTCCTATTAACTTAACCCCATTCGTTCATCAAGTTACATTGGTTAAGTGTTTCTTATTAACTTAACCCCATGCGTTCATTCATGCTGTATTGGTTAAGTGTCACCAATCAATTCAAGTTAACTTAACCCACCCGCTTGTCATGTTACATTGGTTAAGTGTTGCCTTCTTGTGTTAACTTAACCCTTCCACGCATCCTGTTATATTGGTTAAGTGTTGCTCTCTTGTTTTAACTTAACCCTACCCATTCATCATGTCATATTGGTTAAGTGTTTCTTATTAACTTAACCCTTCCCATTCATCATGTTGTACTGGTGAGCTTAACCCTGCTCACTTGTCTAATTAACATGTTATAACGGTTAAGTGTTCTAAATTTACTTAACCCCACCTTCTTGTCTAATTAACATGTTATAACGGTTAAGTGTTCTAAATTTACTTAACCCCACCTTCTTGTCTAATTAACATGTTGTAACGGTTAAGTTTCTAAATTTACTTAACCCTACCTTCTTGTCTAATTGACATGTTATAACGGTTAAGTGTTCTAAATTTACTTAAGCTTACCATTCTTAGCATGTCTGTTTATTGGCATTAATTAATTTATTAATGCCCCAACCTCTCACATTAGATCTATGTTGTTGCGGTTACTGGATGTGCCGGGCGGTTCCGGGCAGTTTTACACTACAACTCAATCTAACCTCAGGTTTTTCTTAGGCATGATGCACTAACCTCTCACATTAGATAGGTGTTGTTGCGGTTACTGGAAGTGCCGGGCGGTTCCGGGCAGTTACACATCGCAACTCAATCTAACCTCGGGTTAGGCATGTTTAACTTTTAGCATGTTTAACATACATGTCCGAGTCTAGATTTTATATGCTAATCATCCCAAACTCACAAAACTAGTCATGTTCCAATTCTCAAGTTATACCTTTACAAAGCTAAATACAAGTTATGCCCCACAAATTCAAATTCAAGTTATTACTCAACATAGGTTACACCCAATCTTCCCAAATTTGCAATAATAGTCATGCCCCAAAAATCACAATATCGCACATGCCCTAAGGTTTAGTCATATTGCACCATACAAAATACTCTCCAAAAACCCCCAATCATGATTCACGGTATAAACTATGCCAAATTATAGCCTTTAATTACAATGCATGCCAATTACCCAAAATCCCAATTTAGGCGTGTTCACATTTAACAGTTATCCCTATCTTACTATAGGTTTTCATGCCTAAGCCATACATCACTACACACAATAATCTCCTTCTTCCAAGCCATAAACTATCATATATATATATATATGCCCCAATTTTAGGTCTTAAACCACAACATGTACTATGCCTTACATGTTTACAGTTCAATTTACGCCCCAAATCCCAAGTCATATGTCCAATATACTTTATGCCTCAAATCTCAAGTCATATGTTCGATACACTTTATGCTTTAAGCACAACATGTGTTATATCCTCAAATCCGTTACAAATCAGTTATGCCTAATTATACATAATTTAATACTTTTCCCAATTTCTAGCGCTGGCCATGTCCAAATCATATATTTTGCCCAATTTTTTTCCAATGTACGTTAATCTCTTATGGGATTCTTCTTAGGCTCGCAGTAGCCTGGCTATAAAAACAAAAAGGGAAGAAGGAAAGAAGAGACAAAGAATGGACACAATAATATCAATGAGATAGATCCAATGGATACAGAAAGACAGATAGAAATAGGCATAATCTCAGATTCAGATTTATTACAATGTCAGAATCACAATTGAATTTTACTTCTGAAAGTAACATGAACTTACAAATTACAGAACGGTCTTGAATTCTGGGATCTGATTCCTTAATTTGATTAGCTATTCCTTTGATGTAGACTTTGATTGTTAACTTGAAAACTCTAATTTGATTGATTAAGGTGGAGGCTAGGTCACTTCAGGTTTTAGCAGCATATAAACACTTATGAATTCATGTGTAGAAAACAATAGGTTTAGGGGTCTTTTTATAGGTATATGGGGAGATTTAGAGCCTTCAGATCAGTCTAGAAGTCATCAGAATCGTCCAGAGCAGAATACCACGTCACACAGCGAATCAGAGAGCGACACGTGGCGAAACACGTCATTGCCCAGATCTGGGCCAACAGGGGTCGACTCCCCTATAAGGGGGTCGACACCTATGTCGACACCCCTATAGGGGGTCGACACCTATGTCGACTCCCCCTGGGGGAGGGGGGTCGATACCTTGAGCGGGAATTTTCCCGCTCAGCCTATTCTGCTTGATTTTCGAATTTTGAACTTCGTTTGAGATGTTTAATTATTATTTATATTTTCTGTTTAAACATGAAATCTTCTGAACTCCATAACTTCTTCATACGAAGTCCGATTCACGCAAACTCGGACTCTATCTCAAGAAGAATTCTGAGATGAACGCAATGGCGTAATCCATTTCCCTTAATTCTCACTTTTAAAATTAAGTATTCTTTAATTCGTTACTTTAATATTCACAGGAAATATGGGGTGTTACAATTACTCTGTGATGGAATCTGATTCGATCAAAGGTGGAAGTCCGTATGCTTATGTAGCATAGTAATGACAGATATATGTGGAATGTAACATTGTTATGTAGAGATCTGTATGTCATTCCAGTGTAGGATGAGGGACTGCGTACATTTTTGTGGCATTACGGTGGAGACCGTGCGAGTGGAGTACCATGGGGTGTACCTCAATATCGGGGATAACTACATATTTATTGTATTAGGTTAATACACTGGAAAGTAAATGGGTACGAGGTGTGTGTAAGCCTTGAGTGTTGTTAACCCAAGTAACCTAATAAATAAGAAAATGTGATTGAACTGTATATGTAGGATTATCCAAAGTGTACAGTTTAAATCCAACCACCAGCACTTGTGTTCTGACCCACTTCTCATAACATACTCGCAGGTTAGATTTGTGGCACAGATATGATAGCTTTGGATACTGGTTAGGCAGTATTATTACTACGGTAAGCCTATATTTTGATTACATTGTATTTTATCCATTCCGCTGTGAGATATTTTTCTAAGCTCTAATATATTTTATATCTCTGTATTTTCTGCAGGATACCAGAGCAAACCAACATGAGTTTCGATAGATTAGAATTTAAAAAAAAAACTGATCTATCAGAATTTGTGTTGTCACAACATCTCTAAACGCTGTGCCCTTTCGTCCCTATCTTTCATCACGACTGACCTCCGCATCCTTTTCTTCTCGTCCTTTCCTTCTCTTCCTAATGAATCGATCGATCTTTTTACCTCTTCTCAAACTTGTGGTCAACTTTCATTCATGTGGTAATTAGCCCTTTTCTACCATACCATAATTTTTCAGACCCATTTCTTTTTTTCTTCTGCCGTCTTACATAGGTTTGCCACCTTCAACACTACCCCAGTATAGATCTTGCGCATGGTGGGTCTCTTCCTGATCATTAGCTAACTCTGGCTAAGCTGTTTTATCTACTCGCGACTACCGATTTACTCACCACACTGTATTAGATTTAAGCAACAATGAAAGGCTGGCCTTTAGGTTTGGATCGCTTTAGCGACAAGCTGATGTCCTTCTTTTTATGGTATAGTCCTGGTTCCAGATCTGGTTTGTTTGTGTGGCAGTTGACCTTATTTTGGTTGTTGCAGTAGCTTTTGACAGTTCGACTTGCGTTGTGTTCTAGTTAGGTTGTGGTGTTTCTAGATTGGCTAGTAGCATTAGTGGTATTGCTGTTTTTTTATGGATCTGAGGCTTTACAATAGGGTGAGGGTGAAGGGTGAGGGTGAGGAAGACTGTGCTTAAATACTGCTCTTGTGCTCCAGTGTGGAACTCTGTTTTCAAGTGAGGTTATTTGGTAAGGTGTTGGTTTTTCAGCATGTAATGTAGGTGATTATTAGTATTGTTACTTGGTTAAGCTTGGAATTCTGCTCTGTTTTAGCTTGTAAAAATGGGAGTCGACGTAGTTTGATCTGTTGGTGATTCCATGCAATTATGTTTTCTAAGTTATTTTCTTGGATATTCCAGTGGTGATTCCTTTTGTGGATTACCAGTCTGTTGAAGGTGTTGAAAGGTTGTTGATGCAGCTTCAAGTGATAGTGGGATTAGTTATCTTGCTACATAATGTGCTATAGTTGTACGGACTGCTTGAGCATCTCATTTGTAATTCATTTTTCATTCTATTTTTTGCTAAGTCGCACCCTACATGGTGATGTTCTATTTTTCCTAGATATTTTCTCTTGTGGCTTAGCTTGTAAAATGTCAGTAGCAGATAGGCGATTTGTCTATCTCCTGAATTTGTAGATTTCATTAGTTGTTTTAATGGAAAAAATGCTACGGAACAAAATAAAAACCGGCTAGCCTTGCCAAAAAAATTGTTTACATTTCTCAATATTGCTGATGATTAAATAAAGAGATATTCCATATATAAATCCCATATGGAAAAATGAATGAATATTTATAGAAATTATAATTGATATTAAGGAAATTGGTAAAATACACGACATAAGTTTCATTATTTTGTTAGAAGAAGGAGAAGGTAGAACGGTGTATGTGTAGGAAACAAACACAATGGTTGTATACAAAGTTTGTTGAGCAGAATGAAAAAGACGCAAAGTAAGGTTAAAAGGTGCAAGAAGTAGGACTATTAACGTGAACGCCTTGCAAGAAACTCAACAGCAACATTATCACATTCTTCAATCTAACCCAAAAAAATATGGTGGGTACGATAATAATTTACGAACTAAATATATAGTGAATATAAGAGCAGTTATTGAAGTAAAAAATTTGTAACATGCCACTTCAAAAGTAGAAAAAATCGCATCCTAATATAATTCGTCATTATTCTCAAAAATTTCGTTGTTAACAAGAGTAGGTGAAAGATCAACTGATTAATTCACGTCGTTAACATTTTGTGATTGAAGCTGAGAAATAGTCTGTTATGAGACATCGACTATGTCATTGTGGTTCCTTATATCAATGGTTGATGTTGTTTTGTTGGACGTATGCTTTTACATTCTAGTTTTTCTACAAAAGGAGATATTGTTGTCTCTTTAATCTATACTGAAGATTTGGGCTGCATGATTCAATATATTAGTTGAAAGGTGTTACATACAGAAGCATAGTTGAAAAGAGTGAAAAAAAGTAATAGGTTTGTTGTGGCAGTAAGAGAAAAGAAGCACCTTTGTCATTCTTGTGTAACAAACGTAGAAAAGTTTGGATGAATATTAGAGAAAGGAGCAATATAAAAACAAAATGAAGTGCTAGTGTAGACATTTATAGTAGTAACAAAAGTAGTCTAACTTCACGTTATTTGTAATGTGGTTAGTAAATGAAGCAATAGACATGGAGATAAATAAAGAGATAAAAAGGTGGAAGAGATGATTAACTGGTTAATTAACAAAAAAAAATCATGAGGAAACCCTGGTCAAGTGATATATGGAAGGTATTTGTGGTATGAGTGTGTGTTAATGGTGATGTAAACTATAATGCTTGGAACTTAGCTGTGAACACTAATATCATGCTATGAGTTCGGTTGCTCTTATCATTGGTTAGCAGAAAAAGCTTCATCCATACAAACTTCAAACAAACATTGTCACAATACAGTCGTTTGTCCAATCTTATTGGTCTAATGATTAATATAGCAATTTAATAAACTAGTATTTACTGTAACATGATAGGGGAAATAATATAAATGTGAAAAAGTCATAAAAAAATATGTAATCATCATAATATACTTCATAACCATATCCGAAAACGTACACAGTTTCATTAACCATTGCATTGCTGTTACTGGCCATTGCATTCGAATGTTACCAATGTAACATGTCAACCAAGAACATAAGCAACCTATCTAATTTTTGGACTTATATCTGTGTTACCCATTGAAACGACCCATTTTCTTGTTCTTCTAGTTTCCCACCATGATTTATACACAAATGCAAGAGAGTCATTACACGAACAAACACCACTAAAAAGAATAAACAGTTGCAGCAAGAATATGATTAGAAGATTTGTTTGCTGTTAGCTGACTAATTGGAAAATGCTCAATTCCTCTATTTTGACCTAAGAATTTGGAGAACAAAACAAATCCAAAGGGAAAAGTTAAGTAAAAGGAACAAGCCGATTGACTCGGTATCATCTCCACATTGAAAATTCTCTCCGTTCAAAAAGCAACGGGATGAGCTACTTAGTTGGCATGTTCCTTTTCAGTGAAATTGATTCCTTTTGACAATGCTTTTACTTCTGTTACTCTTATGCACCATTTATTTTTATTTCGCCATCACCATGGGAGAGAAGTATGCCTGTTCTTAGTTTTTGGGTTCGGAGGCCGAATTATGTAAAGCAAAATCTACGCATAAGGGTAAATCGAAACTTCGCTTGACTGCAATTTGTGTAAGTTATATGTAATGCCCAAGACACTGAATTCTATCTGCGTATCTATTTTCATGAACAAAAAAGAATTAATTGGAGAACCACAACGTATGCATACCCGTATAAAAATTAACATTTATGAAAAATCATAGGTTGAGCAGCATTGGCTGAAGCAGCATATTGAATGTGAAGAACGCCGCATGTAGAAATTTGAATGCTTGCATCTCGTCCACCTTGATTTGCCATCCTATAAAATTAGTAAAATATATCAAATGGGTGTATGATCATCGTACAACATTAACAGTAACAACTTATTGGGAAAAACATAAATTATGACATTACATGTGATAATTGGGCCAATATGTAGCATAAAAAGGTTTATTATATAAATTAACAATACATAACGCAACAACTCGTATTTTTTTACTATTTAAAATTTTGATTTTAATATGATTTTGGAATATTTTATGGTTATCAGAAAATTTAATGATTTAATTATGTAATTTTATGATGTAAACTTAATTAAATGGATTAAAGAATGAATTTCAACCAATTGTAACAATACTAACTTGCATTGATTGTAAATGAAACCATGATTTGTTTTGTATTCATAAATACTGAAATTTGATTTTAATATTAAAATATTTGAATGAAATTGATTTAATAAATTTATAGTTGAAATCCAAAATGAATTTGGTAAATAATCAAAATTGGAATTCAAATTAAATGAAATTCGATTTATAAGGTTAATCTAAATTCTATTTTGATTGGAATAAAGTTAGTAACTTTTGAATTGAAGTTAAAAGTAAATAAATGAAAACTGAATATAATATATATTACTTAACTTGTTAAAATAGTCATTTTGCAAACAACCTTGGAATTCGATGAAATCATTTTCATTAGATTCGAAATTATAAATTATTATGATATTTCAAGTTTTGTGTCAATCGGAGTTGTTACATGGTCGTATGCGATAGAAAAGCGTATCGATTAGTGATTTGAGATTTAAAATAGCCATTTTTCAAATGGACTCAGATTTCGACGAAACCATATTCATGGAATCTGGAATATTAAATTATTGCAAGGTTTTAAATTTCATAGCCATCGGATTTATCATTTGGTCGTGCAAATTTAAAATGATAGAAATTTATGTGTGCAATTTAATTTGAATAATTGAATTTTTAAGAACAACTACTGAAGACGATGGAATTGGGCCTTGCCACTAGTTCCATTGCATTCATAAGGCTTTTAAACCTATAGTCCGGCTGTGTGCAGGCCTGATTTGGACTCCGACCCGTTTTTGGCTTTAAATAACACTAATCAATAAATATTACACTAAAATATTATTCCTAACACTAATCTCTTTCCATGGCCGACCCTGATTTTCGATGGCCGCTAATATTCTCAATTTCCTTCCTTAATTTCTTCAAATCCATGAAACGAATTATGAAAGTTTCAGCTGCAAAATCGTAGAGCTTCGCGAGAGATTCAAATCCACATGGTGGATGGTGGTTATTTGGATCTAGATTCGCCATGTTTTGGTCCTTATAGAAGCGCGGTTTTAGGGATTTTTGGAGGCCGAGGAGCGTTTGGAGGTGACCGGTCTTTGGCTGAAGGTGGATCTCGAGGTGACAGAGCTAGTGGTGTAGTCTGATTATGGAATCAATCATCGTGGGGTGGCGCGTGGTGAAAGGAAGAAAAGGCCTGACGGGTTTGATCGTAACGTACTGGGAAAAAAGGGGAAGAAGGATAAACTGATGTGGTCGTTAGTTAGTGGGTGAGGTTTTCTTTATATAATTTAAATTGGAATGTTTAAACGCGTATAACCTTTTCATATGAACTCGGAGTGACTAACAGTTTGTTTTGTTAGGATCGTATCCAGATTTCAGACGATGTGGCACTGCTATGGATGGATTTGCGTAGATTGTTAGATTTTAGGCCTTCATTTGTATTTCAAAAGCGTTTGAAATCAAAGGTGGGTGATTAAACTCACTCATACTTTACTAAAATATTTGATTGTTGGTTAGATTTTTAACACCCCGAATTTTTAACGACATTAAAGAGAATAAATTAAATAGTAATTAATTTAATATACAGAATTAGAGGAAATGGACTACACCATTGCGTCCATCTCGAAATTTTGGTCAAGATAGACATTTGGTTTGCGTAAAACGGACACTGTATGAAGAAGTTATGAGGGTTTTAAGTTTGTATACGCGCATAAATGTTATGTATACACATATGAGTCAGAGATGAGTTATAATTTTATCTAGAACAGTTCAAATTCGAAAATTGAAAAATAGAGGCAGAATTCTCGCTCTAGGGGGTCAACCCCCTAGAGGGGTGTCGACACCGGGGCCGACCCCCCTTAAAGGGTGTCAACCTACGGGTCGACCCACCCATAGTGGTGTCGATACCCCTAGGGCTAACGTGGCACTCGGTTTCAGAGGGTCTGACAGCTATATATATGTGTCCTATTATCCTATTTTCTTCATTGGAAATCATGGAGGCCATATGCTACCGCGATACGAACTGAGACAGAACCATCTTCTTCAACAACGTACTTTGCAAATCAAATTCAAAAATTCAAGATCTGTTCTTTCTCAGTTCTCTAAACCTAACGTTGTGAGTTTCTAGTTGCTTTTAGGTTTAGATAAATAAAAGTAAATTTTGAAAGACTGTGAATTGGATATGTGATTCTATGCTAGTGTTAATGTAACGGCTGGAAATTTTCGACTCCTCGAGAGTCGAAAATTCCGCGCTGTTAGTAAAAGAAAGTAGAGGGTAAGGAAAAAAAGATAGAACTAATAGAATAGAAGAAGAAGAAGAACTTACATCATCAGAGTAAACACGAATCTCACAGCGGAACGAATAAAATATAACATAACTTTGAAATACAAATCAGTACTCGTATATACATACCATTTCAAAGTACAACACTTAACAACACAGCGGAATAATAATAGCTATAATCCTGAAGTCTCCTGCTCCAAGCTCTCCAAGTGTATCTGTAAAATCCCGACTACTTGACTGCCCGTACAAATTTAGGCACCCAAGAGTTTAGGGAAAACAAAACAAAATAAACTCCGGGTCAGTCATGGGACTGGTGTGAATAAAACTCCAACACTTGGTTAAATAAAGGATATCTTTCTGATATTATAATAATGTCTAAATACAAATAGATATCAATCTAGCAGAACGCTTGCATCTCACGTTCCACATTCATAGTATACAAATAAAACCGTGAGCGCTTATTGGAGATTGGATTCCAACAGACAAGGTATGGGAGCACCTTCCGATCAGTGTACTCTAGAGGAGATACACTAGGGTTCAACAAGAACGTCTTGCAACCCGGCCACACATGACCGTCCACACATTTAGCTTGAGTGTAACGAATATATTATCACCGATGGTTGGGATCAGCAACCATCCTTCCCGATAAGGGACAGCATTGAAATAGATTATAAAGAAGTACAATTGAATATTCTCTAGATGGTGATAATACACCCTGCTTGGGTATGGCCCAACTAGCCATGCTGCCTAGCCCAACTTCTGTTATTTCCCGGTTGTGAGGTTTTGAGGTCACGTTTATCAGTTTGACAGATTATTTCTTCAATTACTTTGAATGCCACATCGTCATACCCGCCAAATCATTATCGATTTCTCAAGCCATCACGGGTATAAAAGCTAAGAGAAACGAATTTCTCCGCCACCAACGTAATACGTTTAAAGAGATCAACATATATGATTCGTTAAGAATACTTTGTCAGACACTCGTCCATATACGTTGTTCTAGGACTGAATAAACCGAAGGCACTATTCAGTGAATCCATCCTACCTAGGCTTTTCACAATAGCCCTTGCACTTCACTCCGTCTTCAATTATCTTCAGCGTACTTGATTCGCAACGCTTATGCTAATACGGAGTGGTTCTTCGGATAATAATCCAACCGGTCTCTCCATATTTACAACGTAAATATGGTCAAAACTTTGATAGTCTGTGATTCAACTATCAAATGAAAACATGTCGGTGTACAAACAACGATCTTATTTCCAAATGGAAATTCGATCGATCAATCATCATATGTTCATATTTCCTTATTTCATATATTTAGAAAATATATGTTATTAATCATTGGAAAACATTTCCATAGCTTATTTTCACATCACTATTATTTCGCAATTATCAGTCCCTAACTGTAACTAGTATGAGAACAATTCTCTAAGTATCAATCCGGAAGGTCGAAACCAACATCAGATCGTCACTTAGAAAACCGTTCAACTTACCCTCTCCAGTCAGTTTCTGAATTTGCTTAACTCTATTTCTTAAATTCTTATCATGAAAACATTTCATTTTCTATGTTTAGAAAACATATCTGACTATATTTGGAAAACGTTTCCAAAACTCATTTACGGATTTCCAATGAACGTTGTATAAAACAAACATCGTTTCGCTTAATCCATTTATCGCTTATTCCTTAACTTTATTCCTAATCAACCTTTTAGATCGAACCACAACTATTCCTTTGTCAATTCTGAAGTCAATCAAGTTGGGGTATAATTACCTCGCAGACCTTAATTGAACAACGTCCTTTACTGTGAAATAGATGAAGCTCATCACTCACTTTTTACAATCATCTGTTTACGCAAATTCTCGGATTCAGGTTACGAATCCACTTCTTATATGACAACGTTTGATTATAACTATACCGTTATAATTCCTACCCCTAAAATATCTAACCTAAATTATAAATTTATTTCCTAACTCGAATAATTTAACAGACACCTTATTTCTAAATCAATAACTAAATCTTAATTTAAACCCTGGAAAGTAAATAGTACTTTCCCGAATTCGCTATAATCGAATTCGACGTATAACTCTCTTTCGAGTAATCTCTATTCGATTAACTCTCCCTTTTAATAACTGATATTCGATAAACTCTATTTCGATTAACTCCTATCGAATAACTAATATTCGAATAACTCTTCTTGGTTGGCTCTATTTCATTAACTCTTATCGAATAACAAATATTCGATTTTCTTAAATGTGTCAATTCTTATCGAATAACTAACATCCGATTAACTTAAATGGATTTACTCTTATCGAATAACTTATTCGATTAACTCAACTTAATTTTCTTAACTCGATTATCTCAACTCGATTACTTAACTCGATTACTTAACTCGATTACTTAACTTGATAACTTAACTTAACCCAAATCGATTAACTCAACTCTAATCGATTAACTTAATTTGATTTACTCCTTTGAATGACTCATTCGAATAACTTAATTGATTAACTCCTTCGAATAACTAATTCGAATAACTTACCTTCGAATAACTAATATTCGATTTACTCTAACTCGATTAACTTAATTCTAATCGATTTACTCCATTTCGATTCAACTTAATTCAAATCGATTAACTTAACTCAAATTGATTAACTCCTTTCGAATAACTAAATTCGATTTAACTCTTCTCGAATAACTAAATTCGATTAACTCAAATTGAATAACTAATATTCAATTAACTCTTACGTGTTTAACTCTATTCGAATAACTAATTCGAATAACTTACCTTCGAATAACTAATATTCGATTTACTCTAACTCGATTAACTTAATTCTAATCGATTTACTCCATTTCGATTCAACTTAATTCAAATCGATTAACTTAACTCAAATTGATTAACTCCTTTCGAATAACTAAATTCGATTTAACTCTTCTCAAATAACTAAATTCGATTAACTCAAATTGAATAACTAATATTCAATTAACTCTTATGTGTTTAACTCTATTCGAATAACTAATTCGAATAACTTACCTTCGAATAACTAATATTCGATTTACTCTAACTCGATTAACTTAATTCTAATCGATTTACTCCATTTCGATTCAACTTAATTCAAATCGATTAACTTAACTCAAATTGATTAACTCCTTTCGAATAACTAAATTCGATTTAACTCTTCTCAAATAACTAAATTCGACTAACTCAAATTGAATAACTAATATTCAATTAACTCTTACGTGTTTAACTCTATTCGAATAACTCTAATGTGTTTAACTCTATTCAAATATCTAATTCGAATAACTCATTTCGAATAACTAAATTTGATTAACTCCCTTTTATAACGTTTATTCATTTCAAAAGATTTCCTTTTTACAACGTTTATCCATTTATAAAGATTTACTTTTAGTAACGGTTCTTCACTTTATAAATGTCCTTTTAATAACGTTTCTACTTCTCTATGTAAGTCCAGACTTATATATATTCCATTTATCAACGATAAATAATTTATTTAATTTATAAAACATTATTTATAAATTAATCTACTTCAATTTATCTGTTTAAAACATATTTCCTATTTAATATCTCATTTAAATCCATATTGTGTTATACCGTGTGCGAAGCACGTGTTTAAATCTATCCTTGTATAATTCTATTTATTTTCCGAACAAGTGTTCCTTTATTTATTCCCTAAATAAATATTCCTTTATTCCATTTATTTATAATCTAAATAAATGTTCCTTTATTTATTTCCTAAAATAAATATTCCTTTATATTCTAATTCATTTATTTTCTAAATAAATGTTTCTATTTTATTTCATTTATTTTCTAAATAAATGTTTCCTTTTTCATTTATTTATTTTCAAATTAAATAAATGTTTTCCTTTTATAAAATCCTATCGATTTTATAAATAAGATTCATTTTCAATATAAACATTGAAAATCCCCTTATCAACATTTCGGTATGTTATGGTATTCAATCATATCAAATCACGATGTTCAATATCGTCCAAGCACATATAATCGCCCACAGATTTTATATCACATCATATAACAATATATGAAAAACAATAAAATAACTGTTGAGGAATCCGGTCGGATTCCTCCAACCTGTTTCCCTGCATCACAGATGTTAGACAATATAGATAACATCACTTTCAGTTCCATATGATATATTCTGTTAAACAGAATCAATATAGAAATTTAACTAACTGACTAGCAGTTCAATCAAACAATCAACACACAGTCAAACAGAAAATTTTAATAGTTCTAACAATACAACATGAAATTATAAACTGTTCAGAGTTAGTGAGATTTACTCACAGTTGCGCGTTAGCCGTAAAATAACAGTTTGCGTTATTTGATTCAGTCAGACAATTTATTTCTCCAAAAATTGTAACGAGCTCGGATTCACTCTTAGTCAGCTCCATTGTGGAGCTCTTGTCCATACGATCCCAACGCAACTTGTTTCGCCCAATTTCAATAAAGTATGATGAAGTTATGATTATCTGAAGTTAGTACACAAATCTCTTTTTAATTAATAACTTAAATAAATGGTTTATTGGGCTCACCTTCAACACCCCCCCTCGGCCCATGAAGCCCAACTCCTTTTAACAAAAACCCGCCCCCCGTTAGTTCTTTACTTCCCCAAATTCATTTTGCTCCCTCCAGAAAATCAATCCCCCTTTGACCGCCACTTTGACCGGTCGTTCCTCCGCCATCGTCCACCAGTCGAGGCCGCAACCATCACCCACGACTTCGCCACAAAAACCCGCACCTACCAGACACCCCCACCTTCAGTTCGACTCCCCCCCCGATAACCAAGCCTGTAGCCTCCCTTTCGTCGTCGCTTCTCCCTTGAGACCACCGGAGTCCTTAAAACCCTGACCAACGGCGGCGCCTCGCATCCACGAACACTGCGCCATCCTCCATCTAACCCAGCTCCTCCTCAGTCGACGTCGAAGTTCAGCCCTAGGCGGCACTGCCGAAACTTCGACCTCCCAAACAAGCGTCGGACACCGTGAACCATACATCAGATTGAAGCAAATACTCACGGGGATTCAAATATATACTTATCGAGATTTTTAGGAATTTTCATCATTTCTTCTTGATTTTTCCTTTTGGGCTTTTTTTTTCTTGCTGTGTTCGGTTTACACGCCTTATATAGGTTGAATGGGTTAGGTAAGGTTTGTGGTGGAGATCGAAGGCCATGTGGTCTGTGCGGAACCTCAGAAAATGGGAGGGATATTTTCAATTTGATTTTTGTATTTTTATTAAATGATTTTCCCCTTGTCTTTGGTCCTTAAAAATCCCTGCGGCCACATATGACGCTTAAAAATCACCCAACTGGACAAGTAGCTAGAGTTCGACATTACGGTCGCAACGAAACTGGTTTCGTCGAATTCCGACTCCGTATGCTCACACAGCGTACTTTTAACTGTCAAAATAATGACTGTTTCTCACTCTAAAAATCCGTACGACCACACAGTGACTCTAAAAATCACGAAACTGGAAATCTAACAACAATTTGACATTGCGGATCTAACAAAACTAGTTTCGTCGAATTCCGACTTCGTTTGCAAAAGTGGCTATTTTTAACGTTCTAAATAACCTATTTAAATATATAAATATATTTAAATATAAAAATTAAATTAAATATAAATAAATTTATATTATCGTATATATTCACATATGATATCGTACAGCTCCGGAATATCATATCAGAATATACAGTTTGATATTTCAGATTCCAGATTATCCCGGTATTCAGTTTATACTGAAAATCTCTTTTATAACGTATATAAAGCGTCGCAAATTATAAAGGAATTCCACAGCGACTTTTTCTGAAATTTGATTTGGACGTACATCAAAATCTACACGACGAAATCCCGATTTTTCTCTTCCACTAGAAAGATATACTACACCAGCTCCACACGTTTCTTGTTTCACAGAAATCCGGCTTAAAATGAATCATGTACATTCAGTTGAAGTTCAAATCGCCAAATTGCGAACTGCCGCGACGTTTCAGGTTCGTTTTAATTATAATTATAAATTATAAGTTCGAACGTTTTACTTTAAGTTATCGATATCGCCAAATCGATATATAAATAATTAAATAAATTAATTATTCGACAGCTAACAAAACGCGCCATTACAGACTTCCCCCCTTAAAATAATTTCGTCCTCGAAATTGCTAAGTTAGAAAAATGCTACTAACTCTACTAACTAGATTTAAAAATCTTTTTACCTCTAAATTTCAGTTTCGACTGGACCCATTTAATTTTAATTAATTTATTAATTCATTTCCGACCAACTAAAATTTTCAAAAATTCTGAAAATTTTCTAACACCTTAAATTTTCGAAAAATTTCGCCATAACCTCCTTTGTACGGATCAATAAGTCAAACCACAAATCGTCTCTCTAGGCCTTTTCCAATCCAAAAGGAAATCAAAATAGCCAAGCGGCTTGCCAATTCGGCTCATAAAATCCAAACTCGTATATGATATAAACTTGTACCTTTTGTCGGGCATTTAACTCTATCCCTTTCATCTGCTACCACTTCAACATATACCAATGTTATCCATTCCAATTGATCTCCAATCAGTTCATATCCTCAAATCCAAATCGAATTTCATTCGAACTCTAATATCACATTCCAAATTATTGACTTATCAATTTGGTTCCATTCTAGATTATCTCTAATCCAATTCAATTTTATTTAACTCGGTTCAAGTTAAATTTCAATTTATTTTTACCATCTCATTTTATTTAACTTCATTAGTTAAATTTTAATTCCAGAACTTAAGTTCCTGGGTTTCTTTCAAATCAATTTGAAATCAAAATGCCAATTCAAAACCTTTGAATTTCTAAACAACTTGTTTTCTCAAAACAATTCAAAAACAAAACCTTTGGTAGTAATCCGTCACTTAGAACTCGAAAATGAACACTGATGATGTCTAGATTCATCATCAGAATCTATTTTCCAGCTATCGAAGTGAGTTCAATACTATATCATTTTCAATTTTGAAAAACATTTTCAAAATCTCCCAGGAACTTAAAATTTCCTTATTTTAAATTCCAAATTCTGATTTAAATTCATATTTAATTCAAACTATTTCATATATTACATTCATATGAATTCTGATTGGTCATTTATAACCATTTCACCCTTTTATAATCTTATTCGATTATAATAACAACCAACACAATCAATATACTATAATAATTTCAAGATATATATTTCTTCTATAAACAAATATATTTTGGGAAAAATTATTTCATTTACCCTCTTTCAAAACATACCATGACGGTTCATCGTATTCGAGTGTTTAGTAACCCTTATCGATACAGTGGATCAAACTGATCGACCAGAATTCATAAGCCACTCAACCAATAAATCTCCACAATATAAAACCATTTTATATTGAATAACAATTACCTGCTCATATATATACACTCAAACTCAATCTAGGATATTACTAATCCCATCTCTATCGAGTTATGCCACAGAGCCAAGGTAATCACTTAACCTCGCTCTGATACCAACTGTAACGGCTGGAAATTTTCGACTCCTCGAGAGTCGAAAATTCCGCGCTGTTAGTGAAAGAAAGTAGAGGGTGAGGAAGAAAAGATAGAACTAATAGAATAGAAGAAGAAGAACTTACATCATCAAAGTAAACACGAATCTCACAGCGGAACGAATAAAATATAACATAACTTTGAAATACAAATCAGTACTCGTATATACATACCATTTCAAAGTACAACACTTAACAACACAGCGGAATAATAATAGCTATAATCCTGAAGTCTCCTGCTCCAAGCTCTCCAAGTGTATCTGTAAAATCCCGACTACTTGACTGCCCGTACAAATTTAGGCACCCAAGAGTTTAGGGAAAACAAAACAAAATAAACTCCGGGTCAGTCATGGGACTGGTGTGAATAAAACTCCAACACTTGGTTAAATAAAGGATATCTTTCTGATATTATAATAATGTCTAAATACAAATAGATATCAATCTAGCAGAACGCTTGCATCTCACGTTCCACATTCATAGTATACAAATAAAACCGTGAGCGCTTATTGGAGATTGGATTCCAACAGACAAGGTATGGGAGCACCTTCCGATCAGTGTACTCTAGAGGAGATACACTAGGGTTCAACAAGAACGTCTTGCAACCCGGCCACACATGACCGTCCACTCATTTAGCTTGAGTGTAACGAATATATTATCACCGATGGTTGGGATCAGCAACCATCCTTCCCGATAAGGGACAGCATTGAAATAGATTATAAAGAAGTACAATTGAATATTCTCTAGATGGTGATAATACACCCTGCTTGGGTATGGCCCAACTAGCCATGCTGCCTAGCCCAACTTCTGTTATTTCCCGGTTGTGAGGTTTTGAGGTCACGTTTATCACTTTGACAGATTATTTCTTCAATTACTTTGAATGCCACATCGTCATACCCGCCAAATCATTATCGATTTCTCAAGCCATCACGGGTATAAAAGCTAAGAGAAACGAATTTCTCCGCCACCAACGTAATACGTTTAAAGAGATCAACATATATGATTCGTTAAGAATACTTTGTCAGACACTCGTCCATATACGTTGTTCTAGGACTGAATAAACCGAAGGCACTATTCAGTGAATCCATCCTACCTAGGCTTTTCACAATAGCCCTTGCACTTCACTCCGTCTTCAATTATCTTCAGCGTACTTGATTCGCAACGCTTATGTTAATACGGAGTGGTTCTTCGGATAATAATCCAATCGGTCTCTCCATATTTACAACGTAAATATGGTCAAAACTTTGATAGTCTGTGATTCAACTATCAAATGAAAACATGTCGGTGTACAAACAACGATCTTATTTCCAAATGGAAATTCGATCGATCAATCATCATATGTTCATATTTCCTTATTTCATATATTTAGAAAATATATGTTATTAATCATTGGAAAACATTTCCATAGCTTATTTTCACATCACTATTATTTCGCAACTATCAGTCCCTAACTGTAACTAGTATGAGAACAATTCTCTAAGTATCAATCCGGAAGGTCGAAACCAACATCAGATCGTCACTTAGAAAACCGTTCAACTTACCCTCTCCAGTCAGTTTCTGAATTTGCTTAACTCTATTTCTTAAATTCTTATCATGAAAACATTTCATTTTCTATGTTTAGAAAACATATCTGACTATATTTGGAAAACGTTTCCAAAACTCATTTACGGATTTCCAATGAACGTTGTATAAAACATCGTTTCGCTTAATCCATTTATCGCTTATTCCTTAACTTTATTCCTAATCAACCTTTTAGATCGAACCACAACTATTCCTTTGTCAATTCTGAAGTCAATCAAGTTGGGGTATAATTACCTCGCAGACCTTAATTGAACAACGTCCTTTACTGTGAAATAGATGAAGCTCATCACTCACTTTTTACAATCATCTGTTTACGCAAATTCTCGGATTCAGGTTACGAATCCACTTCTTATATGACAACGTTTGATTATAACTATACCGTTATAATTCCTACCCCTAAAATATCTAACCTAAATTATAAATTTATTTCCTAACTCGAATAATTTAACAGACACCTTATTTCTAAATCAATAACTAAATCTTGATTTAAACCCTGGAAAGTAAATAGTACTTTCCCGAATTCGCTATAATCGAATTCGACGTATAACTCTCTTTCGAGTAATCTCTATTCGATTAACTCTCCCTTTTAATAACTGATATTCGATAAACTCTATTTCGATTAACTCCTATCGAATAACTAATATTCGAATAACTCTTCTTGGTTGGCTCTATTTCATTAACTCTTATCGAATAACAAATATTCGATTTTCTTAAATGTGTCAATTCTTATCGAATAACTAACATCCGATTAACTTAAATGGATTTACTCTTATCGAATAACTTATTCGATTAACTCAACATGATTTTCTTAACTCGATTATCTCAACTCGATTACTTAACTCGATTACTTAACTCGATTACTTTACTTGATAACTTAACTTAACCCAAATCGATTAACTCAACTCTAATCGATTAACTTAATTTGATTTACTCCTTCGAATGACTCATTCGAATAACTTAATTGATTAACTCCTTCGAAATAACTTACCTTCGAATAACTAATATTCGATTTACTCTAACTCGATTAACTTAATTCTAATCGATTTACTCCATTTCGATTCAACTTAATTCAAATCGATTAACTTAACTCAAATTGATTAACTCCTTTCGAATAACTAAATTCGATTTAACTCTTCTCGAATAACTAAATTCGATTAACTCAAATTGAATAACTAATATTCAATTAACTCTTACGTGTTTAATTCTATTCGAATAACTAATTCGAATAACTTACCTTCGAATAACTAATATTCGATTTACTCTAACTCGATTAACTTAATTCTAATCGATTTACTCCATTTCGATTCAACTTAATTCAAATCGATTAACTTAACTCAAATTGATTAACTCCTTTCGAATAACTAAATTCGATTTAACTCTTCTCAAATAACTAAATTCGATTAACTCAAATTGAATAACTAATATTCAATTAACTCTTACGTGTTTAACTCTATTCGAATAACTAATTCGAATAACTTACCTTCGAATAACTAATATTCGATTTACTCTAACTCGATTAACTTAATTCTAATCGATTTACTCCATTTCGATTCAACTTAATTCAAATCGATTAACTTAACTCAAATTGATTAACTCCTTTCGAATAACTAAATTCGATTTAACTCTTCTCAAATAACTAAATTCGATTAACTCAAATTGAATAACTAATATTCAATTAACTCTTACGTGTTTAACTCTATTCGAATAACTCTAATGTGTTTAACTCTATTCAAATATCTAATTCGAATAACTCATTTCGAATAACTAAATTTGATTAACTCCCTTTTATAACGTTTATTCATTTCAAAAGATTTCCTTTTTACAACGTTTATCCATTTATAAAGATTTACTTTTAGTAACGGTTCTTCACTTTATAAATGTCCTTTTAATAACGTTTCTACTTCTCTATGTAAGTCCAGACTTATATATATTCCATTTATCAACGATAAATAATTTATTTAATTTATAAAACATTATTTATAAATTAATCTACTTCAATTTATCTGTTTAAAACATATTTCCTATTTAATATCTCATTTAAATCCATATTGTGTTATACCGTGTGCGAAGCACGTGTTTAAATCTATCCTTGTATAATTCTATTTATTTTCCGAACAAGTGTTCCTTTATTTATTCCCTAAATAAATATTCCTTTATTCCATTTATTTATAATCTAAATAAATGTTCCTTTATTTATTTCCTAAAATAAATATTCCTTTATATTCTAATTCATTTATTTTCTAAATAAATGTTTCTATTTTATTTCATTTATTTTCTAAATAAATGTTTCCTTTTTCATTTATTTATTTTCAAATTAAATAAATGTTTTCCTTTTATAAAATCCTATCGATTTTATAAATAAGATTCATTTTCAATATAAACATTGAAAATCCCCTTATCAACATTTCGGTATGTTATGGTATTCAATCATATCAAATCACGATGTTCAATATCGTCCAAGCACATATAATCGCCCACAGATTTTATATCACATCATATAACAATATATGAAAAATAATAAAATAACTGTTGAGGAATCCAGTCGGATTCCTCCAACCTGTTTCCCTACATCACAGATGTTAGACAATATAGATAACATCACTTTCAGTTCCATATGATATATTCTGTTAAACAGAATCAATATAGAAATTTAACTAACTGACTAGCAGTTCAATCAAACAATCAACACACAGTCAAACAGACAATTTTAACAGTTCTAACAATACAACATGAAATTATAAACTGTTCAGAGTTAGTGAGATTTACTCACAGTTGCGCGTTAGCCGTAAAATAACGGTTTGCGTTATTTGATTCAGTCGTACAATTTATTTCGCCAAAAATTGTAACGAGCTCGGATTCACTCTTAGTCAGCTCCATTGTGGAGCTCTTGTCCATACGATCCCAACGCAACTTGTTTCGCCCAATTTCAATAAAGTATGATGAAGTTATGATTATCTGAAGTTAGTACACAAATCTCTTTTTAATTAATAACTTAAATAAATGGTTTATTGGGCTCACCTTCAACACCCCCCCTCGGCCCATGAAGCCCAACTCCTTTTAACAAAACCCCCCCGTTAGTTCTTTACTTCCCCAAATTCATTTTGCTCCCTCCAGAAAATCAATCCCCCTTTGACCGCCACTTTGACCGGCCGTTCCTCCGCCATCGTCCACCAGTCGAGGCCGCAACCATCACCCACGACTTCGCCATAAAAACCCGCACCTACCAGACACCCCCACCTTCAGTTCGACTCCCCCCGATAACCAAGCCTGTAGCCTCCCTTTCGTCATCGCTTCGCCCTTGAGACCACCGGAGTCCTTAAAACCCTGACCAACGACGGCGCCTCGCATCCACGAACACTGCGCCATCCTCCGTCTAACCCAGCTCCTCCTCAGTCGACGTCGAAGTTCAGCCCTAGGTGGCACTGCCGAAACTTCGACCTCCCAAACAAGCGTCGGACACCGTGAACCATACATCAGATTGAAGCAAATACTCACGGGGATTCAAATATATACATATCGAGATTTTTAGGAATTTTCATCATTTCTTCTTGATTTTTCCTTTTGGGCTTTTTTTTTCTTGCTGTGTTCGGTTTACACGCCTTATATAGGTTGAATGGGTTAGGTAAGGTTTGTGGTGGAGATCGAAGGCCATGTGGTCTGTGCGGAACCTCAGAAAATAGGAGGGATATTTTCAATTTGATTTTTGTATTTTTATTAAATGATTTTCCCCTTGTCTTTGGTCCTTAAAAATCCCTGCGGCCATATATGACGCTTAAAAATCACCCAACTGGACAAGTAGCTAGAGTTCGACATTACGGTCCCAACGAAACTGGTTTCGTCGAATTCTGACTCTGTATGCTCACACAACGTATTTTTAACTATCAAAATAATGACTGTTTCTCACTCTAAAAATCCGTACGACCACACAGTGACTCTAAAAATCACGAAACTGGAAATCTAACAACAATTTGACATTACGGATCTAACAAAACTGGTTTCGTCGAATTCCGACTTCGTTTGCAAAAGTGGCTATTTTTAACGTTCTAAATAACCTATTTAAATATATAAATATATTTAAATATAAAAATTAAATTAAATATAAATAAATTTATATTATCATATATATTCACATATGATATCGTACAGCTCCGGAATATCATATCAGAATATACAGTTTGATATTTCAGATTCCAGATTATCCCGGTATTCAGTTTATACTGAAAATCTCTTTTATAACGTATATAAAGCATCGCAAATTATAAAGGAATTCCACAGCGACTTTTTCTGAAATTTGATTTGGACGTACATCAAAATCTACACGACGAAATCCCGATTTTTCTCTTCCACTAGAAAGATATACTCCACCAGCTCCACACGTTTCTTGTTTCACAGAAATCCGGCTTAAAATGAATCATGTACATTCAGTTGAAGTTCAAATCGCCAAATTGCGAACTGCCGCGACGTTTCAGGTTCGTTTTAATTATAATTATAAATTATAAGTTCGAACGTTTTACTTTAAGTTATCGATATCGCCAAATCGATATATAAATAATTAAATAAATTAATTATTCGACAGCTAACAAAACGCGCCATTACAGTTAAACCCTATACTATGATACAATAGATCTATTTTCCTAGATCTACTACAATTATGGTTATTATATTATGTTGCCTATGTGGATCTTGACTTGTAACTATATTGTGGTGAAAGTACATCCATTAAAATTGGATAGTTGTAACATTGGCGAGATCTAGTTCTTTATGTAAATCCCCTTTTCACATGTCATATTGTGATCAATCTAGATATGTTGTAAACTTGACATGTGAAGCCATCTTTAGATCTAAACATGTTACTATGTCACCCTAATTATGCTAGATCTAAATAGATGGACACATAAATGGTTCATTTAGATCTCATTATGCTTGCTTTGACATCGTAGTTGTCACAAGTTCATTAGTTTTATGTCCACCTTGTTATGATGTTAATTACATGTCCATTCACCTTGTTATCATGCTAGTTTATGCCAAGATATGTTGAAACTATCACCCTTGTCATATTCCCTTTTTCATTATTATGGCCAGGCTACTTTATAGCCTGGATTCCGCCAAAATACGTGCGAATACGTTAGTTAGGAAATGGGGAAAAGGGATTTATAATTGGCATAATTTGTGTAATATTTATATGAAGTAGAACATATAATTCGAATGGGGAAACATAGAAATAATCACCTATAATGACATATGTAGATTTAGATAAAAATGGAATATTTAGTAATTACAATTAGGAATTGTATTTGTACTTATGACACAAGGTTAGGTTGCATTAGTGGTGGAAGTTTGCCCGGACCCGACCGGCATATCCATCAGCCACTAATGTTCAACCTAATGTGGAAGGTCTAAGTACGTAAATTCAAATTGGGCTATGGAACGTGGTTAGGCCCAACTGTGGAATAAGTCTGCTCGGACCCAACCGGCATATCCAGCATCCACACGTTGTAGGCCTAATGTGGGAGGTCTAGCCCATTATAAACCATAAATGGACATGGTAAAGAATTGGACTACTTAACCTAACTTAATCCATACGGGTTGTATGATTATGAACTTAAGTTAGGGTTAAGTAAAATTGGATCGGTAGTGGATGGGTTAAGTAAACCAGAGAGGGTGGGCAATGTTTACATATAGGCCCACGAACTTAACCCAATAAGGTTATGTAATTAAAGACACCTAGTGGTATACATAACCGGTGGAAAAATATAATAAAGTTATGTAATTAAAGACACCCTTTGGGGTAAGCATAACTGACATAGGGATATGTAATTAAAGACACCTAAGGGTATACATAGTCAGTGAAAAACCTAGTGGGGATACAAGATAAAGTGGAGAGCTTGTATCATATTGTGTGGGACCCATTTCAGTCAGTAACCCGGAGTAGGTATCAAATAAAGAACTCTGTACTAGGCGGAGAAGGGGCACGCTTACTGATTGATTATAAGAGATCCAAACGAGACGGACGGTGTGGGCGGCGCAAACTGACCGGGCCATGTGCGTGCATGAACCAGGCAGAGGGGGACAAGACGACCGTGACACCAGTAGATATGGTTGTGCACTAGTTGCCACTTTAGGAAGTGATACCTCCTACTGTGGGGCCAGCACAGAATATCTATGGAGTAAGGAACCGATCGATTAGGGTAGCGGCTAGGGTACACTCGGACGCATGCCCTAAGTCTACCAACTTATAGTGGAAGGGATCATCTCACTTTAGTTATACTAGTAATAGTGTAGAGTAATCATTAGAGAAGTGTATACACCTTACCCTGTCTACCTTGTCACACCTACCATTTATGTAGTGATCTCTCTTATCCACCTTATATGCCGATCATGTTACTTTTATTTATTTACTGGCTAAAAGTAACTAGACACACTAGACTATACGTCTGACCCTTTTGTTTCTCCTTCTTTCTTTCATTTCTCCCCTCAGGTTCTCAGGGAGGAGACACTCAGGTTTAGTCAGGACTCAGATATCATCTTGCTAGGAGCTACCTTTGAAGTATGTCTCAAGTTCTTGTCTCTACTATGGCTTAACTTTTTTAATTGGGGAATTATGTTTTTCATATTCTTATGTACTCTGATGATGCAAGACAGAAGTTGTTTTATTGTAATTGTTTTTGTGACTTATGATATTATGGACCACGGCATTATGACTTATGTTTGAAATAAAAATTTAAAAATTTCTACTGCTATCTTATTTATATCTGTCTTGTAATTGTTCTATGTCTGTTTACCAATAACGCTTCACAAAACTTAATGCATTCCCTTAGTGAGTGACATTAATGGACGTGGAGCGTTACACTTGGTATCAGAGCTGAAGGTTACCAGATTAGATAAAAGTTTTTGAAAATTATTTTTCAAAAAGGTTTTAAAAAAATGAATTTTCAAAAAGAAAAGTCTATTTTGAAAATATTCCCCAAGAATCCATATGTAATATCCTTTGGTCCTTTATCTAAATTTCTTCCTTTTTCCTTTTTCAACATGTCTGGGGATCAAAACATTCCTAATATCCCAGAGGGTGTCACAATACCCGGATGGTTCCGTAGGTATTTGGAGGCCACAGTGCCTGCCGAAAGCCAAAGAGACGTTCCTCCCCCAGCTGCACCAGTCATTTCTTCTTCTCCCCCTCCAAGAACAAATAACTTCACCAAGATCTGTAAGGACTTCCATGCTATGGGAGGGAATCCATTCCATGGGAACGAGACATTCGTAAAAGCTAGAAACTAGCTTAAGGAGACTGAGGACTTATTCATAATCTTTGAAGTAGAGGATAGAAGGAAGGTTCAGTTAGCCGCCTGGCTACTGAAGGACAAGCCTCATTTTGGTGGGAAGTCACCCAAGCTGGACGTCCGGTGGAAACTTGGGAAGATTTTAGAGAGAGGTTTGAAATGAAATTTCTTTCCCAAGCTGAGAGAATCATACAGATGGAGAGGTTCTTAGCACTCAAACAGGGAAAGTTGACGGTGAAGGAGTATGTGAACAAGTCCAACCAGATGGCAAGGTTCGGGTTAGAGTTGGTGGATACCCCGCACAAAAGGGATTTGCAGCTTGCTAAAGGGCTGAATGAGCCTTTGCATGGGATAGCCATGTCCCATATTCCAATGGGGGCCACTTTTGAAAAGCTTGTTGATATGGCCCTAATGCATGAGGAGGACAAGGGAGAAAAGAAGGAAGCAAAGGCTGAGGGGACATCGTAGAATAAGAAGATGTGGCCCAAGAAGGGGAAACAACAGCAGCAACAACAACAGAAGAAAGGAGGGAAAGATGATAAAGGCAAGGATAAGAAAAAATGTCACAATTGTAGAAAGGAGGGTCACTTGATCAAAGGCTGTAAGAGAAGGAAGAGCAGTTGCTTCAATTACTGAGAGGTCGGCTACTTCTCTAAAGAGTGCCCAAAGAAAAAGGGATCGCAGGGACAAGGTCAAAGAGCAGGAACTTCTGGAGGGCAGGTGTAGGCTCTTACGTCAGTGCTCCTGAAAGAGGTAGAAAAATTTCCGTAGAAAGTTTATTTTCTCTTTCAAACCATCCAGTTAGAACAATTTTTGATTCTGGTGCTTCACACTCGTTTATATCTAGTTCTGTGGTTGAATCTCTGCACTTAATTACTAGTATGGTAGTAGATCCCGTAGTTGTTTCAAACCCCATTGGTGGTTCGGCTGTGATTTGTCGGGGTTTGAAAATTGTTGGGCATCGAGTTTGAATGTGACGCATATGTGCTCGAGTTTATGGGCTATGGGTTGATTCTAGGAATGGATTGGCTTACCACGTATGGGGCCATTCTGGATTGTGAGAAGAGGGTTGTTAGACTTTTGACTTGTCATGGGAAGACCCTCGAAGTTTCTTGTGACCCCTAAGGGTCTGTTATTTTAAGCTTTCTAGCGTCTCTAGATGCATCTATAGATGATTTGCAATCTGTTCTAGTGGTTCGAGATTATTCCGATGTTTTTGATGAGGTACGGGGTTTACCTCCAAGGCGCGAGATCGACTTCCGCATATATCTGGTAGACAATGCAAAGCCAGTTGCATTACCAGTGCGCCACATGGCTCCAAGGGAAAGGAGAGAGCTGAGTAAACAAGTAGGGGAGCTACTTGAGAAAGGGTTTATCAGACGAAGCATATCTGAATGGGCTGCTCCAGTAGTATTCGCAACTAAGGCGGATGGTTCACTTCGTTTGTGTGTTGACTGTAAAGAGTTGAACAAGCTCACCAAGAAGAATAGCACCCACTTCCGAGGATTGATGATTTATTTGATCAGCTTATTGGTGCCTTGTTATTTTCTCAGTTGGACTTAGCTACGGGGTTCCATCAGTTGAGGGTGGCTGAGGACAACATAGATAAGACTGCTTTTAGAACTCCGGATGGTTTCTTTGAATGGCTAGTGATGCCTTTTAGGCTGACGAATGCACCCGCCTATTTTGTCGATCTGATGAGTAGGGTGTTTCGGTAGTTCCTAAACAAATTTGTTGTAGTCTTTGTTGATGATATTTTGATCTTCTCCAAAAGCAAGGAAGAGCATGCCCAACATTTGAGAGAAGTTATGAAAACTCTCCGTGACCATCAGCTTAAGGCGAAGTTCTCCAAATGCCATTTTTGGAGAAAAGAGGTGAGATTCTTAGGGCATGTGGTCTTCAAAGAAGGGATATCTGTAGATCCCGCCAAGATGGTTGCAGTGCAATATTGGCATATTCCTAAAAAGGCAACTGAGGTGAGAAGCTTTCTTGGGTTGGCAGGTTACTATAGGAAGTTCATTAAGGACTTCGCGAAGATATCAGCCCCTCTCACCAGGCTAATAAAGAAGAATTTGGCATTTTCATGGGATATAGACTATGGCATTGCTTTCCAATGACTTAAGAGGGCTCTGACAGCAGCCCCAATCTTGACCTTACTTGACGGGAATAAGGTGTATACTGTTTACACTGATGCGTGCGGTACAAGGCTTAGTGCGGTTCTGATGCAAGAAGGGAAAGTAGTGTGTTATGGGGTAGACAGTTGAGAGTTCATGAAAAGAACTACCCCACCCATGATCTAGAGCTAGCTGCCATAGTATTCACGTTAAAGACGTGACGTCATTATTTACTTGGAGAAAGGTTCGAGTTATACACCGATCATAAATCTCTCAAGTATTTATTCTCACAGATGGATCTCAACTTAAGGCAACAACGGTGGATGGAGTTCTTAGCTTCATATGATTTTGAAATCGCTTTTACCCCCGGCAAGGGTAATGTGGTGGCAGACGCACTAAGTAGGCAGAGGATGGCCTTGATTCCTCTGTTTGTGGAAAGAAAGAACTTGGAGTTCATATCAGCTTTTGATATTAGACCCTCCATCGAGGTTTTGCCTGATTTTTTTGCATCCTTGGAGATACAACCAACCTTTATGGACCAGATAGGAGCTTCACAACAAGGTGACCCACAGATTCTAGACATCATGGATAAGCTTAAAAGAGGGGAGACTTCTAGTCACCTCAGTAGATATGCCATAGATGAAAAGGGGTGGTTGCGATGAGATGGAAGGCTTTGTGTTCCTCAAACTGGAAGCTTGATAAAGGCAGTCCTAGAAGAAGCCCACCATTCTAAGATGACTATTCATCCAGGTGGTGACAAGATATATAGAGACAAGAAGAGGGTTTTCTTTTGGGCTGGGATGAAGAAAGATGTAGCTGGATTTGTTTCTCAATGTTTAGTTTGCCAGCAAGTCAAGGCCGAACAAAAGAAGCCCGAAGGATTACTTAATCCGTTGGAGGTTCCGCGTGGAAATGGGAGAGCGTCTCTATAGATTTCATAGATGGTTTGCCTAGATCAAAGAAAGGAAACACTAATATTTGGGTGGTGGTAGATAGACTCACTAAGAGCGCTCACTTTATTCCAGTTAAGAGTAAGAGGACGACATCGTGGTTGGCAACAATTTATGTTCGTGAGATAGTTCGTCTTCATGGAGTACCTTCCAACATCATAACCGATCGTGACCCCATCTTTACTAGCGAATTTTGGAGGATTTTGCAAGAAGCATTAGGTACACCGTTGTATTTGAGCACCACTTATCATCCTCAGACCGATGGACAGACGGAGAGGGTGAACATGATTCTTGAGGATCTTTTAAAGCTGTGTATCCTAGACTTCGGAGGGACTTGGGAAGAGCATCTTCCTTTAGTGGAGTTTGCCTATAATAACAGTTATCAAGCTAGCATCGGCATGGCACCCTTCAAAGTGTTGTATGGACAACCCTGTAGATCACCAACTTGTTAGTCGGAGTCTACAGAAAGATTATTACATGGACTAGATATGGTTAGGGAAATGTCCGAGAAGATTGACCTTATTTGACGGCGGATGAAGACAGCTCAAGATAGGCAAAAGTCCTATGCAGACAAGAGAAGAACTGACATCGAATTCGAAGTGGGAGACTTGTTTTTTATCAAAGTATTACCTTTGAGGAATGTGGTTCGCTTCGGATTAGTAGTGAAGTTGGCACCTAGGTTTGTGGGACCATTTCCCATAACCGAGAGAATTGGCCAAACGGCCTATAGAGTGAAACTCCCAGAAAATCTATCCGGTGTTCATGACGTTTTCCATGTCTCTCATCTGCGGAAGTGTCTGCATGACACCACAGAAGTTGTTGAGACGAGTATGTTGGAAGAAGTAGAAGTGGAACGGGAGGCAACAGTCAAATGAGTCTCTACCCGTATTCTTGGGTCAGAAGTTAAAAACCTGCGCAATAAGGAGATCAAGTTGCTAAAGGTTCAATGGGGAGATAGCCCAGAGGATGCGACTTCGGAGACCGAAGACAAGATTCGTGCTTCGTACCCTTTTCTTTTCGAGGGTATGTTTTTAACTCCTTTTTCAAAGTTTTATCAGTGCTTGTTTCTGTCAATTGAGTATATCTTGTCCATAGTATTTTTCAGCCTTTAGATAGGAATCCTATGGATGTAAACATGTGTTTGAAACATGTAATGTTTGATGGACGCAAGTATTTGCTAATGGTTTCCTATGGACGCATATACACACACATTAGGCACTAAGATCGGCTCAATCACTCTTATACTGCATATGGATGTGTGTGCATTTTCTTTTCTTTTATGAATGAAAATGGATGAGTTAGCATACAGATGTTGCATTTGGATGAATGAATGTGCATACATATAGAACTCACATGATATACTAGGATTATTTGCATATATATTGGATTCATGGCACTAACATACATTGCATTAAGTAGGTCAACTGAATCAGTAGATCATCTGATCTTCGCATTAATGTTGGGACATATACACACACCTTTGCATATATTCATATAAGCATTAGAAACCTTTAAGGAAAATGGATGCCAGTGATTAATGGATGAGTAGATGGATGATGGATGGTAGGATAAGCGTTCTTCTGGACTTTGAGATTTCGGGGAAGAAATCATTTGAGTAGGGGAGAATGTAACACCCCGAAATTTTAATAACATTAAAGATAATAAATTAAATAGTAGTTAATTAAATACACAAATTTATAGGAAACGGACTGCACCGATGCATTCATCCCGAAATTCTGGTCAAGATAGACATTTGGTTTGCGTAAAACGGATACTGTATGAAGAAGTTTTGAGGGTTTTAAGTTTGTATACGTGCAGAAATGTTATGTATACACATATGAGTCAGAGATGAGTCATAATTTTATCAGAACAGTTCAAATTCGAAAATTAAAAAAATAGTGGTAGAATTCTCGCTTTAGGGGGTCGACCCCCTTAAGGGGTGTCGACCCACCTTGACACCCCTAGGGCTGATGTGGCACTCGGTTTCAGGGGGTCAGGCAGCTATATATATGTGTCCTATTCTCCTATTTTCTTTATTAGAAATCATGGAGGCCATATGCTGCCGGGATACGAACTGAGACGGAACCGTTTTCTTCGGCAACGTACTTTACAAATCAAATTCAGAAATTCAAGATTCGTTCTTTCTCAATTTTCTAAACCTAACGCTGTGAGTTTCTAGTTGCTTTTAGGTTTAGATAAATAAAAGTAAATTTTGAAAGACTGTGAATTGGGTATGTGATTCTATGCTAGTGTTAAACCATGTACTATGACATGATAGATCTATTTTCCTAGATCTAATACAATTGTGGTTATTCTATTATGTTGCCTATGTGGATCTTGACTTGTAACTATATTGTGGTGAAAGTACATCCATTAAAATTGGATAGTTGTAACATTGGCTAGATCTAGTTCTTTATGTAAATCCCCTTTTCACCTGTCATATTGTGATCAATCTAGATATGTTGTAAACTTGACATATGAAGCCATCTTTAGATCTAAACTTGTTACTATGTCACCCTAATTATGCTAAATCTAAATAGCTGGACACCTAAATGGTTAATTTAGATCTCTTTATGCTTGCTTTGACATCGTATTTGCCACAAGTTTATCAGTTTTATGTCTACCTTGTTATGATGTTAATTACATGTCCATTCACCTTGTTATCATGCTAGTTTATGCCAAGATATGTTGAAACTATCACCCTTGTCATATTTCGTTTTTCATTGTTCTGGCTAGGCTACTTCATATCCTAGATGCCGCCAAAATACGTGCGAATATGTTAGTTAGGAAACAGGGAAAAGGGATTTATAATTGGCATAATTTATGTAATATTTATATGAAATGGGACATATAATTCAAATGGGGAAACATAGAAATAATCACCTATAATGACATAGGTAGATTTAGATAAAAATGGAATATTTAGTAATTACAATTAAGAATTGTAATTGTACTTATGACACGAGGTTAGGTTGCGTTAGTGGTGGAGGTCTGCCCGGACCCGATCGGCATATCCAGCAGCCACTAATGTTGAACCTAATGTGGGAGGTCTAAGTACGTAAATACGAATCGGGCTATGGCACTAGGTTAGGCCAAACTGTGGAATAAGTCTGCCCGGACCCGACCGGCATATCCAGCATCCACACATTATAGGCCTAATGTGGGGGATTTAGCCCATTATGAACCATAAATGGACATGGTAAAGAATTGGACTACTTAACCTAATTTAATCTATACGGATTTTATGATTATGAACTTAAGTTAGTGTTAAGTAAAATTGGATAGGTAGTGGGTGGGTTAAGTAAACTAGAGGGGGTGGGCAATATTTACATATAGGCCCACGAACTTAACCCAACAAGGTTATGTAATTAAATACACCGAGTGGTATACATAACCGGTGGAAAAATATAATAAAGTTATGTACTAAAAGACACCCTTTAAGGTAAGCGTAACTAACACAGGGCCATGTAATTAAAGACACCTAAGGGTATAAATAGTCAGTGAAAAACCAAGGGGGATACAAGACAAAGTGGAGAGCTCGTATCATATTGTGTGGGACCCATTTCAGTTAGTAACCCGGAGTAGGTATCAAATAAAGAACTCCGTACTAGGCGGAGAAGGGGCACACTTACTGATTGATTATAAGAGATCCAAATGAGACGGACGGTTGGGCGGCACAAACCGACCGGGCCATGTTCGCGTATGAGCCGGGTAGAGGGGGATAAGACGACCGTGACACCAGTAGATATGGTTGTGCACATCTTAAGGGTTGACACTTTAGGAAGTGATACCTCCTACTGTGGGGCCAACACAGGATATCTACGGAGTAGGGAGTTGATCGATTAGGGTAGTGGTTAGGGTACTCTCGGACATATGCCCTAGGTCTACCAACTTAGTGGAAGGGATCATCTCATTTTAGTTATACAAGTAATAGTGCAGAGTAATCATTAGAGAAGTGTATACACCTTACCCTGTCTACCAGCTTGTCACACCTGCCATTTATGCAGTGATCTCTCTTATCCACTTTATATGCCTATCATGATACTTTTATTTATTTACTGGCTAAAAGTAACTAGACAAGCCAGACTTTTTGTCTGACCCTTTTGTTTCTCCTTCTTTCTTCTATTCCCCTCCAGGTTCTCTGGGAGGAAACACTCAGGCTTAGTCAGGACTCAGATATCATCTTGCTAGGAGCTACTTCTGAAGTATGGCTCAAGTTCTTGTCTCTACTATGGCTTAACTTTTTTAATTGGGGAATTATGTTTTCATATTCTTTTGTACTCTGATGATGCAAGACAGAAGTTGTTTTATTGTAATGGTTTTTGTGACTTATGATATTATGGACCACGACATTATGACTTATGTTTGAAATAAAAATATAAAAATTTCCGCTGTTATCTTATTTATATCTGTCTTGTAAGTATTCTGTGTCTGTTTACCTATAACGCTTCATGAGACTTAATGCATTCCCTTAGTGAGTGACATTAACGGATGTGGGGTGTCACAAGATTAAAATCATGTTATGATATGATTGTATTGGTGGTTGTTTGTTAGTTAAAAATGCATATTTATGTTTATTTGCATCGATAGTATAATTTAATTTAAATGTTAATTTAATTTGAATGGTTAGATTAAATTTGAATTACTTGTTTAAATACAGCGCCATGTAACTAGTAAACTGATGTTATATTGAACTGCCTGAATGGATTAATTTGGATGGATGCCTTGGATTGATATGTTTGGTATATTGATGTTTAATCATATTAATTTACCTGTTCTTCTCATTTATCGTATATGAGTGTTTGTTGTGTTGATTAACCCCAACCATTCACCCTAGATGTTACGGGCATCAAATAAACCAGAGGTTAATCATTGAAATGAATTAAGAATGTAGGTTGAAATGATAAATATTTGTGATCTATGACTTGGATTGAAATGATATATATCCATTCCTGAAGTACTAAAATTAAATTTTAAGTATCACTTGGCCATAAGATAAAAAATTATATACGCACACTAGTTGGTTAAATAAAATTTGTTTTAACCTTGAATCGTGAAATATTGTTTTAGAGACAATATAGATAATTCTTTATAAATCAATTTCCTTTGAACTTGAACTTTAGATTTTGAAATATAAAAGCTAAAGGAAATTGTTTTATGTTGTAAAAAGAAGTTAAAAATGAAACTGAATATGAGCTGAATCTATCGAAATTGAATTTTTTACCCATCTTTGAAATATAGTTTAAATTAACTTTACTTAATGTGATATTTGAATTGTGAGCATGAGATTATTATAAATTGAAATAATTCAAAGTAAAAATTCTTATTGAAACTTCAAATATTCGAATTGACTGAATTTAAAACGGAACTTGAATCGAATGATTTGATTTGAAATTAAAACATAACTTCGAGTTTATTTGAAAATTTGGAAGAAACAATTCTAATTCCGTCTATAGTATTTTAAACCATTATATAAATTATTTTAGTAAATAACTATTTACTTATAAACTATTTTTTTTAACTTATATATATAGTAACTATTTTAAACAATTTTAATCAATAACTATTTTACTTCATAAACTATTTTATTTTTAACTTATATATATTAATTAATTTTAATAAACTATTTTAACAGTCAACTATCTATTTTATAAACTTCTTTAATATTTAACTATATGTATATATTTAGCTAAATTTTGATAAATACTATCTTTATATTCAAACTAAAATTTTATTGTCTACTACTTGTTTCAAACTATTTCAAATATATACCTAAACTATTTTAATATAATTTCCAACTATTCTAAATACTCAATTGTTTTAAAATTTGAACTGTTTCAGTATTCTATGTTGTTTTAAATTGAGATCTTATTATGAAATTATATTCCATTTGAATGTGAAATGGTCTTAAAGAAAAATATGATATTTTGATATGAAGTAAGAACCGTTTGGAATGTAAAAATACAAGCGGTGTGAAAAATGCAAACGTTTGGTTGTTGAAAATTCCATGATTAGATATTGTCATACTCTCTGTCAATACCGAAAATCACTTTAACAACAATGCACGTGGTAAAGAATCCAGAATGAAGTAGGTTGGTTTGGCAAACACTAATGGAATGAAGTAAGAGAACGATGATGGATAGCCTTGACATTCGGGTCATAATTAAAATGACTAAAACATGAGCCATACCCAGGCCAATGTGAGTTAGCTCCTCTCAACAGAAATGCTTCTTCGATACTATATCACTTACTCTAAAACTAGTTTGGCATGTTGTTTGTGGACAAATTAAACAATTGTAAACAACTGTAAAATCCGTTTGGCTTTCCTAAACAATAAGGATTTTTGTAAAGGGTGTCGATGAGACAGCCCAAACTTCCCCGTAAAGGAAAGCCCGGATTAAGTTGAGAACATGATAAATCAGAATACAAACGACAGAACATTTCATTGCTTATTACAACAATTTACATCAGAGTACAAGAATATAACAGAGTATGAATAAATATTACACAACAGCGGAAAAATAATACATAACACAACTGTAAGAAATACACGAATACAGAGCGTTCCGAATATAGCTCCAGTTGTAAACTAGGATCCTATAAACTAGAAATCTGCAAAACCAAAACTACTAGCAGCCCGTGTGGAAAATAGGGGCACCTAGAGTTTAGGTTAAAACAATAAACTTCAGGTCATTCATGTGACTGGTGTGAGAACTAAAACAGTTATTAGCTTGATTTTAAAGTTAGATATATCAAGGGACCACGCCGTATAACACAGAACGGATTTAACCCCAAGAATACCAGTGCATATAAATAACAGCGCAATGCTAAAGAGAAAAATGAAGCTATTATAAGACTCAGGTCCCATCACATAATGAACGCAGTCGAGGATAAAGTTTTCTCTTATAATAGAAAAATATCCTTGATACGCGAAATTTCATCTTTTATTATTACTATAAGTGAAGAAATCAACTTCAAATATAAATGTATCAATCATAGGCGCCGTAGGTACCATTATATTATGTCGCCATATATATATATATATATGGCGACACATATATATATATATATATATATATATGTTTACAACTAAAACCGAATATCACGTATTGGAAATTGGGTTTCCATCTATGAACCGAGGCAAGGGATTATCCACACCGATTTCGAGACACACTAGCAAGTGCCTTAGGATCCCCCACAGTGAACCCCTTGGATCTTTATGGCCGGTCATCTATCGATAATTAGTTATACCATAAACTATATGTTAGTCCGTTCTATCGAACCTCTAAAATGGTCAGTATGTCGACCATATTCATCAGCCCCGTAGTCACCGATATAATATCCATCAGCCCCGCAGTGCTGATATATCTGAGGTACCTCGTCTCCCATAAAGTAATAATAGTGTGAAACATCCACATGAGTAAACGGTATGGGCTCCATACCATGACGTTACTCATAGCTAGAACTAACATATGTCCATTTCCATGCAGTCACCATCCCGTTTTTGGTTCACACCTTGGTGCGAGGCTCGCGAATTAACGCTGCACAAAGCTATGCTATTTAAAGCCGTGCTTTGATCATCAACCATAAGGCTATGGTTTTCAACAAAAGCCTTAATCCTTTGCATCTCGGCATGCCACTGTGACAATTCACATCATGCGACTGATATCTATCGATATATAACCTTTAAGCTTGTACGTCTTAGAGAAGGGTGTTAAGAAAGAGAATAAATTCTTTGCCACCAAAAAGATATATATTTAATAGAAATCAATCAACATAGAATAAAATCCAATGTCAGACACACATCCATTTTCAAATCCGTTCTAGGTCCGAACGAAACCGGAGGCACCTTAATCCTCGTCCCGTGTCCAATACAGGAGAGAGGCCCTCGCATATCCGGTTGATCTCCAAGTATGTCCGGATGATCACCACTTATTACCTTGTCTTGGGTGTACAGCCCAATCAAGACATCAGTAATCATCCAAACGATGTGAAGACCTCTGGTCCTCAACCAGCGTCTTCATCGTCGACTTATCATCGAATCAATTATTCAGAATGGGTATAAACCCGGCCTTTCCGAATAACTCGCGTATATTATAAACAACTGTTACACAAACACAACATACGCCTCATTCCAATTCAGAATATTCTTTTATTCAAATATTCACATCATTAGGGAAAGGTTCCCATTAATTTTATCAATATAAATTCTTTAAATTTATTCTTTAATCTTCTTTTGGATACCAATTCAAACCAAATTAAGGTTTATCCAAACTAGTTGGGATTAGCGCACCTTACCGAAGTAATCATTTGTTATATATTTCCCAATCCCAACCTATTCATCCTATGGAGCAAAACTGGTAATACTCCATATCTAACACCACATTGTTATCGATAAATTTAATTACCATTTCATGTTCAAATCTAGTTAAAGATTTAACTATCGCCTGGAGTAAAACTGGTGATACTCCATTCTTGATCATTTCTCAAATTGGATAATTTAAATTATCACATTCTCATTTCAATCTAAATAAAGATTCATTAAAACTCCACTTTGTTTTAATCTTCCCAAAAATCAAAATTAATGATTATTTTAACTTTGGGAAATCAAACATGTCGCATCGAAAATCTATACCGTACTATTGATTTCTGCCTATATATAACCTCTAAGCTCATACGTCTTAGAGGAGGGTGTTAAGCAAGAGAGTAAATTCTCCGCCACCAAACAGATATATATTTAACAGAGATCAACCATACAGTTCGAAATACAATGTTAGACATGTAATCCTGTCTTTAACTGGGTTAAAGAACTAATGCCGTTTAAAACACAGTTCACGATAAATCCAAAAGCACATTCCATTAATTATGGAATCTTCACGGAAAACAGAACAATATATGGTCGATATCAATTTCCGTATCCGACTAATAATATAAATGGAATAACGACAAAGCCTTTTAAATTCCATATATATTAACAGTCTTCCTCCACATAATTCCAATTTATTGTATTAAATTGGAAAACTTTACTTTGGAAAATTTCCTTCAAATATTAATAAAAATATTTATAAATTCCAAATCATATTTCATTGTAAATCAGGTTAAAGAACAAGTGTCATTTAAAACATCGTTCACTATAAACCCAAAAATCCAATTCTTTTATTCAATTCCAATTAAATATTAATTAATTGGAAAACTTCACTAAATCTTGAATTAAAGATTTATTCTTTTCTCAACTGGCTTTAAGAACTGTGTTAATAAAGACACCATTCACGACAAACCCAAAATCCCATTTGATATTAAATACAAGGCTTTGAATAGAAATTATATCAGCTTATATTCAATATCAAATTCTAAAACCAACAAATATCGTACTGGAAATAATGATATAAATATATCTTCCAAAGTTCCATAACAATATCTGTATAATCACGAAATCCAACATTGAAATATTCCGAAGATGATTTCCATTCAAATCACTTGGAAATTCTGCTTATATTAAAACCCATTCCCAATCCAATTTATTTAAAATTATTTGGATTATAATTCTAGTTAATAACTAGTTCATTTTGATAAAAATATATTTTTATCTTTACAAATGTGGAATTTTTCATCAAAATCCTTTTCAAACCATTTATTATGATTTTACACAAATTATTAATATTTTTAATAATTTTATTAAGGCCCTTTCAGTCGATTTCCATAAACGGTCATCGAACTGCACTTACATCGACCTTTTCCAAAATTTGATTTAGACGTAATTCCAAATCCAACCATTAGATTTCAAATCTCTTATATTCATTGGAAAGATCTTTTTGATACGAAACCAATGGTTCCGGTATTAGGAGAATCCGACGGTCGGATCTTCCGTAATATCAATTCGAAGTCAATGGTCGAAATTCGCGAACGGCCACGGTGAGGCGCTTTCTATTCAGGCCATTATATTATATATTATATTATATATATAATATATATTTCGTCGATTTCCATCTAAAACATATTTTATAAATCGTTTAAATTCGTTTTAAAATGATTCTAACTTCATTTTCAGTTTTAAATCAAAATTGAATACTCTATATCATTATAATATATAAATGATAATATTTTCAAAATATCAGGTTTTGAAATCATTTCCTTTTCAATATTCATTATAAAAATGAATAAAATTGATATAAATATCGTTCGCGTTAAAATGGCGCAAATCTAATCGACACTGCTTATATATTTCAATAATTTCGTGTCCATCCCAAATCAGACATCAAATCAGATTTTAATCCTTTACTGAATTTTATTTTAAAGTATTCGTTATTTTAAAATATTCGTTCTTTCTGAATTGGAATCAAACACAGTCAATTACCATATAATGTTGTTTATATGGATGTCATACAAATGTGTACACAACAATAATTATACACAGTTAACCATCATCCAGAGTGCATCACACAACTGCATAAGCATTAAATATAAATAATTAACGCTTACAACAGTCTGTCAACCAATCGATTGACATACAACTAAATATTGGGATTAGTGTATGTCCAATATCATCCCAATACCCGTGTGGGGTTTTCAAACAACAAATACTGATTATTATTTATGCAGTTGGGCGATGTGTAAAATTTATCGTTTCAATCAATATCAGTTAAATGGGTGTACATAAACAAATCGTCCGATTTGTAAATGAATATTTATTTTCATCACATGACCATTTTATACGATTCATATATTCAATAAAAAATTATATTTTTATTGTTCAAATATTTTATTCCTTACATGAATATTTTATTCACTCAATAAAAATGATATTTTTATTGTTCAAATATTTTATTCCATACAATACAATCAACAACCATAATACAGTCCATTCAATTCAAACAAACAATCATGGTTTGTACAATAAATAGTGTCGGGTGCTGCTAAGCACCGTCTGCATCCTAGTATATTTTTACTGGAAAATAATTAGAGTGAGAAGATGTTCTCACAGTAGGTTTCCACTCCATCAGTTTTATTTTTGAATTTCTGAACCGTTTGGATTTAAATATGCTCGAAATTCTGATTTGCTCCAAATTGGACCCGGTCAGTCTTGTTGTGAAGCTCTCGGCTCCACGATTGCAACGGATCTTGTTTCATGCGATTTGGACACCGTATGAGGGAGTTATGATTTTATAAAGGTTTGTGATATTTTTAAATAAATTAATGAATTAATTAATAAAATAAATACACCTTCTTCCCCTAAAATTCACTGCCGATGTTCAAACAGTTCCTCTACCAAGCTTCAGATCTAGGGTTCGCCGTTGCTTGGGATCAATGGCGTCGGAGGAAGATCAGGGGGCCCCACGACTCTCGCCTTCATGGCGCCTCGTTACGGTGGTGGTGGCCCGCAGTTCGAGGCGGCGAGGTAGTCAGAAAATGGCTCCGAACGTTGCCACTTCATGGCCCGAAATCTCTAAATACACTGCACGATATCCGATCATCGTCATATGAAATTGGAGAGGGTAACATGCTCTCTGATTTCCACTGAAGGAGGTTGACACGATTTTGTTTGGATTACAAATAATTTGAGAAATTAAAACCGAAGATATCGGCCTTCAATCCTCTTCTGGCGGCGCTGAAATGTTATGAGGGGGTATTAGGGTTTAGTGAATTTTTAAGGTTATATATATTTTATAATAATATTAAATTCAAAAATAATTGGTTTATCGTTTCGAACTCCAGATCAAACCCAACGACTATCGCCCCTACCTAAATACCCCCCTTTCGGACACAATGGGATATGTATCGTAAGCCAATTCGACTGTTTCGATCAGTTTTTATCAAAATTAAAATATAAATTAATATATTTTAAATATCAACGTACATTTTAATTTACCGGGGTCACATACTGACTCCAAAAATTCCCGAAAAATAAATATTGCTATGTTTTGATGATACAGTCCTAACAAAACAAATTTCGTCGAATTTGGAGACCGTTTGGAAAACGGTTATTTCCAGTCAATCCAATTCAAACTGAAAGTGCCAAACACGTTTAAATTCACCATGCTCGCATATTAATTCCAAAAATTATGAATTTTGAAATCTAGCAATAATTTGACATTCCGGATCCAACAAAAGTGGTTTCATTGAAAACGGAGGTCGTTTGCAAAATGGTTATTTATTATATTATATTAAATTCCATAGCGATAATTTTAAATTTTAAAATGGACATAACCTTTCATTCCCGTTATGAAATCTAGATTTTTCACATTCGTTGGAAAGATATTTTCAAACAGATTCAAATATTTCTAGTTTTACCGAAATCCAATTTATTTTTAATTATGTATATTCATTTGAAATTTAAAATCGAATTTTCAAACTGTCGCACCATTTCAGGTTCGTTATATAATTAAAATAAATTTATTCGTTCTAACTTCGATTTAAATAAATTTTTAGTCATTATTATTTAAAATAAATCATTTTAAATATTCATAATTCAATTAAATTGCTAAAATAAATTTTTTAAATTGGTTCTGAAAATCCAGGTTGTTACAGTCGAACTCTAGGACCAAAAATATTTAAACTAGTAAATCCAATCAAGTTATTCCAGAATTTTGATTGGTTGAAAACACAGAAAATATATGAAAAAGTGAGTTTTTAATAATAAGAGAAAGCAATTAGGGAGTAATGAAATAAATTAGATAAATATTCATCTATAGCCAAACGAATTAATACAGATCTAATTCATGTCTTTGTCACAAACATGAATCAACGATAATTAGGTTTCTAGAAACAAATATGTGAATAACAACAAGCGTACCCTATGCAGGAGCTAAGCTCTTAAACAACCATAGGCTATCAGGACAGATTCACTAATTTATTTCTAAAACCTAAATATTAGATCTAAATCTGATAAACGTTAGATCGAACTGGAATATACCCTGTGAAGGAGCATAGCTTTTAAATGACACAGGATATGAAGGTTCAGATCTAACCCTTGGTTTAGATCTAGATCTATATACGTGAAGTTCTAATCTCTTTGGCTATGTGATTCATTGAATCTAATCTAAGCGTCATCACCACCTAATTAAAGGAGATTAACTTGACATGGCTAGAAGAGAAACAGAAAATAAACAACATAAATAAACTACAATAAAAAGTAAAGAGAATAGAAGAAGAATGATTTTATTCTAAGAGAAGGATTACAGAATAAAACCTAATGTGTTTTTACATGAATGAGATACAATGTATTTATAGCTGATATGACAAAGACTACTTAGCTAATTTACACAATGTGGGACTAAAGATTTAGCCCAAATAACACATAAGCCAGTGTGAACACAGCTGTAGAGTGAGTGACCGTGCATATGAGCTAATGTGAACGCAGCATGAGTAAGAGGCCTTGCAAATGAGCCAATGTGAACGCAACATGAGTAATCATTGAGCCAAATCTTCCTGACAAAACTCTATTTGCAACCATTCTTCAAGCTTTACTCTCTTCAAGCTTTAGCAATTTCAAACTTCACTCTTTTTAAGAAAATTCTTCATGCTTTATCCATCAAATGCTCTAAACCATGCTTTTTTTAAACAATCTGAAAACACAGCTATAAATACACAATATCAATTATTTTAAAGGTAAAATAAGATAAATAAGCGGATAAAATATACACATTTACGTGTATATCAAATACCCCCACACTTATCTTTTTATTCGTCCTCAAATAAACTAAACTAAAATATGTCACACTTTCATAAGAAACACGATTGCATTTAGCGTATGCAACAAGCCGTTAAACCCCTAGGTGTCCCTAGTAAGACGAGTGTTGTCTCGTGAGGGTATTCAGCGGATACTACCCACAAAATCCAAAGCATCTTAAATACGTGAATTAATCAAATGATATATTAAGGTCTTTCACATTCCAAGGATTTTACCTAACTTCAATAATAACGGTTTAGTCCCAAATTGTCCATCCCATAGTTGGTGCAAAAATAATAAAAAAATTCAAGCTGAATCGTAATTCCTTGATAACACTGTAATTATCTTGAAGGTTAAGAGTGTGGTGTCAACCAAAGTTCTACACATCGACAATGTGCACCCAATCATTTATTCAACTTTTTTTTGAATAATTTTGCACCATTGTAGTTGTAATGTATTGGATGTAAGTTATGCATAGATGAAGGAAAATTTTGTATGTTCTAAAAATGTTATTGATAAGAGGGCAAGTGTATTAGTTGAACTTCAAGCTACAAAAGATAAAGTAATACTAGGGCACATATGAGCATTTTTTTTGGTTTCCTTTCATCTCCTCTGCTATAATCCTCGCTTCCAAGTACGGTATGATGGACGTGAACGGAATGGAAATGAATGCTTTATAGTCAAGAATGACTATTTTATTCTCAGAGATATTCTCTTTATTGCATTTTTTCTTTCTTTGTTTTTTTTTGCATGATAAATGATGAGTGGAGATGGAATGGAATGACACCGTACATTATTTCATTTGATTCCTCCTCTACCAAGCGAATAATAACCAACACTTCATTAAAGGAAAGTTTTGTGCCCTAGTTACTTTACTTCTATAACCCTAATTCAACACACAAGTCTGGATTGATATTATATAAAAGGATGAAAGGAATGATAAGCTAAGTTTCATAAGATAGATAACCCATATAAAATAAGATGTGGTATATGGTTATCCTACCTTAAAACAAGTACGGAGTGGGTAGTGTAATAGTGGTATAAAAAGTGACGTTTTTGAACCTTTGAAAATAAATCAGTACAAGGTTCTTAACTATACCAATATAAGAAAAACCTATTGAAACATGGATGTAATTCGACTAAAACTTGGGTTTGAATAATGTGGGGTATCGAAGAAGAACGCTACAATGAGACATTCCTCCTTAATTGGGCCAAGTGGATTTTAGAAATTACGATTTTGAAAATTTGAGTGAGAAAAAATATTATGCATGAAAACAAACTCAGAAAATCCAACAAATGTTGGTGCAAAATCATTATTTATTTGATTTTTTGTGATTATTTTTACTTGCACATTCTAACATGTATAACAAGGGTTAACACGCTTACTCCAGAACATGACTAACATCTGCACAGTCTCAAGCTAGCATCTTAAAAAGACACATTATGAATCAATGAATAAATAATGTTCATTCCCATCACCCAACAATTCAACTTATCAAACAAGAACCAAGGTGTTATTTATGAATTTTAAATTAGTCCTTGTTCAGTGAATGACCTAAATTTGATTTTTGATGTAATGTAAATCCCCCCCATAGTTGAGTGTGACTGTGCCCTCACAATTATTAATCAGACATATCTTAGTGAAAGGGAAATAAAATAAGAGGGTCAGCATGGCCTACCGGGTACACGTGCAGAAAATACGTAGTCATCGAATAGATCAACCGGTCCACAATGGACTAATGGATCAGCCTCATTAAAATTATGAGACACAGCTGAAGCACAGAAAACCAAATCATAAAGAATTTTATATCATGTTCCAGACTTGGAAAAACAAATTTTGTTTTTTCAAAAGCTTGAGTCGCTAAATTTAAAATTTTGAGCTTATAATTGATCCTAGAATCGAATTGAATTTATCTAGCAACTAAAGAGAAGTCATCGAGTTGGGGTTCCGCAAAAGTTTCAAAAACAAAGTTTGACTTGTTCGATGATGTATAAATTGAGAGACATGAGCTTCATTCTCACCCCCACGCTTGTTTTGAGAAATATTGTTCAGTTTTTCTTTGATATTAGAAATTTTGTTGACTAAAGGTTCATTCGTAAACCTAAAGTTAAAACCAAACAAATGAATTTTCAGTAAATTTCGAAATCATGTTTTCTCAAAAACAGTGTTATTCCAAAAGGAGTTCATGTACTGCAGATATTTATCATTGAAAAACAAGTGATAAAAGTGAGGTTCAGTTGAAACGATCAAGTCACAAGGGGTTTAAACAGTTTCAGAAAAATCATCATTGTGTTCAAGTTCACCTTCAGCAGTTTCGTTGCGTTCAACCTCAAGAATTTCAAATGATTCATTTTCAATTTCACACCCAACAACATTATTGTCAATCAGTTCAAGAATTTTTCGCTCATCAAAGTCGTCCTCACTTAAATAGTTGTTACCAACTTCATTATTTCTTTCTGATTGACCATCTAAATTTGCTAAATTTCCAAAATTTTCAAAATTTGAGTGAGGAAGATCAAATTGAAGATTGACGTCTTCGTTTTCAAGAGAATTTGAATTCAAATCAATTATAGAGATTTCAACAACTTCATTAAGATTTTCGTCAATTTTGAAAGTAGTTAGTTGAAAATTTTCGATTGTGGGCAAAGGTGGATTTTTATTCGGATCGTCACACATTTGGATTTGATTTTATTTCTCACGAAATTTCAAGTAGTTTTCATACAACAAATTCGTGTAATTATCGCCAATTTCATTCATTTTCTCAACAAAATCAGATTTATAATTATTTACATGAGAATTTTCACATTGAAATTGTTGAGAACAAAAGTTTTCAGTAGCACCACAATTGAAATTATTCCCGTTGCCAAAATCATTTGAAAGGTGATTTACATTTCTATTTTGAATTTGAAATTCATTTTGGAGTTCAAAATTGAATTGACAAGGGTTATAATCAGAGTAATTTGAATTTGGAGGTGAAATCGAATTTTGATTATTTTGAAAGCTTTCACTTGAAATGTTGCACATGTATAAATTACACAATTCATTTATTTCTTCATTTTGTTGTATGCTCATTTGAAGTAAAGATTCAACATGTGCTTCAAGAGTTGAGGGTTGATCATCATTTTGAAAATTTGGTGGTGTATAATCGGGATTATCTTGAAAATTTTGAAAAGTTAGTAGCGTAAAATCCAAATTTTTTGTACAATAGTTGTTATTAAAATATCCATGTGAATTTGATGTAAAATTATATGGATTATATTAATTTTCACAACTATCGTAAAATCCCTAGGAATAAGGGAATTGGGACATTTTCAAGAAAGCTCTTAAAAAATATGTTAAAATTAACAACTTTGGATTATTGAATACAAGTCTAGGCCAGGTTCGAACAGGGATTATCAGTGTGCCACGAATCACCGTAGAAACACGACTGAAGGTTTAAGAACCTGTTTGAGTTCTAGAATCTACCATTCCTTAGGCACCACAGAGAGTATCAATCCTAATTGTCAATTTAATGAATATTTTATCCTATGAGCTCTGGGGAATCCTCGATTTGATTTCAAAAATAACTTATTCCACATTTTTTTTAAAAATTTCCGACCACACATCAACAGGCAAAATAATCAATAATATAATAGTCACAGAATAATAAATTGCAGAAATAAATTTTTTACAAGCAAGCCATTGCCCCTACAGAAGAATTTTACAAGCAATTTCTATATTTTCAAGCAGCAGCAGTCCCTGTAGAATTTAGAAATTTCTCACCTAGATCGGCAGTCCCTCCAGTGCAACTGAGTAGCGCTAGCGCGTTCACACCCCACTCGGTGTGCAACCGCTATAACCCAAATTTGTTTGTCAATCGCTTGGCCTCTGAAATCCTTGTATTGCTTGATTTTTTTTGAAAATAAAAGAAAATGCAAACAAAGAAGACAAAAATAAAACCAATCGAAAAGAGAAAATCCTTAAAAAAAACTAACAATTTGGCTCAACTATAGAACTAAACTAAACTATAAAAAAAATGAAAAGCGAAGCTAAACTAAAGAAGAAAAACTAAGTTTAAAAAATGTCAAAAGAACTAAGCTGGAAAAATAAAAAACAACATAGAAACAACTGACTCACACAAAATAAAAATAAAAATAAAAACTAACCTAACAAAAATAAAAACTAACCCTAATTAACAAAAGAAAGATGATTTTTTTTCTTTTTTTAAACAAAACAATGGACAAAAGATATTTTTTTCAAATTTTTTTCAAAGAGAAAATGAAAGCAAACTAGAAAGCAAAAAAAAAACACCTTTTTTACTACTCTAAAAAAAATTAAAGAAAGAGAAAAAAAATGAAAGATGGAACAAAAGAAAATCTAAAAATAAATAAAAAACCTAGACTTGAATTGCCTTAAAACAAATAAAAGAACCGTGCTTACACCCAAAATCCAAGCTTGAGCACGCGCGGCCCAAATGAACACATGGCCAATGTACACTAATTAATCTTGAATACCAAAAGCGGCAGACAACAGTTCCCAACCCCACTAACCCAAAATGCCCCAATATGTATTTCCAAAAAGAGTGTGTGTTCCTTTTTCAATTGAAAATCGATAGAAGATAAAAATCCAGACCTAATTAAATTCGAGTTTCGAATCAAACGTGGAAAGGGGACAGGATCCTACTGGTGATTCATTGCGGTTTGCTGGGCGATCTTCGATTTGGGGTGCGGATCTTGAGGAGTGTTTTACCGGTAATTTAGGTGTTCGATTGGGAAAGGGGTTTTCGGCGAATTGGAGGTTGATGGTGAATTGTTGTTCACTGTTTGAGGGTGGTTTAGAGTGGTGATTTCGGTCTGAAGCAAGGATGTGGTGCGTTTTGGGTGTACTTGGCGGTCTTGTGGTGGTTGCGATTTCGTGGAGGAGGAAGTTGAAGCAGGTCAACGTGGTTTGAGTGGTTAAACCTTGGTAGAGGAATTCGGGAATTGAGTTGCGGTTTGGGAATTGAAGGGGGTTTGGCGAAGTCTTTTTTAGCTTGGTTGAATGGAAGGTAATAGATGTTGGCTTTGTGATTGTATGGGTTGGTTGAAGGGGGGAGACAGAGGAAAAAAATGGTAATTCTTGCTACGGTTTTGGGGGCGTGTTGAATGGAGGATGTTGGTATGTGTAGATCAGAAGGAAGAGGGTGAGGTCAGTGGAGGGGATGTGGTTGTTTGATGTTGGTTTGCTCTTGAACTTGACTGATTAGAGGGTTCGGTGGAATGGAAGCTGAAGATATGGACGTGAATTTGAGTAATTTTGTGTATGGCAAAGTGGGTCTGTGCAACGAGACTATGGAGGAAAGAATTTTGGTATAGTGATGGATAGGGGTTGTGAATTGTTGACGTGAAGAAGGGTTGTCAGGTGGATGGTATGGGGGAGGTAAACAGTGAAGGATTTGGGCTGATAGAAGATGATGACTTGGTTGGTTCTCAGAAGGGTTTGAGCGATGCAGTCATTTTTTTTGGAGGATCAATGTGCATACACTGATGGATACTGTTTGGTTGTGGAAAAGGGTAGTGGCAAAATTTTGTTTGATAGAAAGCGGTGTCGACAGAATTTTTTTATAGTGTCGACAAAAAGTGTATGGAGTAGTTTTATGAAAAGGTTGCAGGGGTGTTCGTCGGATTTGTGGCCGTTGAAGGTGGACTGGGTTGATGGATGGTAACGGTAGTGGAGGCAGTGAAAAGTGGTATATTTCCGGTGGTGGTGGGTAGATGTTGATGGTAATGAGCTATTTGGAAGAGGGTTGTTAATGGAGTGAAAGTGGTGGTGAACCGGTATTTGTGACGATAAACTACAGAAGGCAGAGAAGAAAATAGTCAAACAAGGAATAAAATAAAACAAAAGGAAATGTTGCCCTTTTTATTTTCTTTTATTTAAACTTGTAGAAAATGACATGTAAATATTGGAAAAAGGAATAAAAAAAGGAAAGATATATGAAAGAAAGAAGGAATAAAAAGGCAATGAAAGGGGAAAGAAATCAAACACAAAACTGCAAATTTTTTATTTTTTTTATTTGTAAGAATTGAAAAGGGAAAGATATTGTAAACAAAAGGAGAGAATGTAAAAGAAAGGAAACAAATCAAACAAAAAAATGCAAATTTTTTTTCTAACAAGTTCTTATTTTCTATATAAAAAGAAAAAGGACTAAAAATATTTTTGTGTTTGGTTTTTTTTATGAAGGAAAACTAAAGAAAAAATAAAAAATAAGATAAAAAGTAAAAATATAACCCGAAGGATTTACTAATAAAAATTATTTTGGTCCCCGGCAACAACGCCAAAATTTGTTTGCGAACAAATTAAACAATTGTAAACAACTGTAAAATCCGTTCAGCTTTCCTAAACAACAAGGATTGTTATAGAGGGTGTCGAACTCTAGGACCAAAAATATTTAAACAATCAAGTTATTCCAGAATTTTGATTGGTTGAAAACACATAAAATATATGAAAAAGCGAGTTTTTAATAATAAGAGAAAGCAATTAGGGAGTAATGACATAAATTAGATAAATATTCATCAATAACCAAACGAATTAATACAGATCTAATTCATGTTTCTGTCACAAACATGAATCAACGATAATTAGGTTTCTAGAAACAAATATGTGAATAACAATAAGCATAGCCTATGCAGGAGCTAAGCTTTTAAACAACCGTAGGCTATCAGGACAGATTCACTAATTTATTTCTAAAACCCTAAATATTAGATCTAAATCTGATAAACGTTAGATCGAACTCGAATATGCCCTGTGAAGGAGCATAGCTCTTAAACGACACAGGATATGAAGGTTCAAATCTAACCCTTGGTTCAGATCTAGATATATATACGTGAAGTTCTAATCTATTTGGCTATGTGATTCATATTGAATCTAATCTAAGCGTCATCACCCCCTAATTAAAGGAGATTAGATTGACATAGCAAGAAGAGAAGAGAAACAGAAAATAAACAACATAAACAAACTACAATAAAAAGTAAAGAGAACAGAAGAAGAATGATTTTATTCTAAGGATTACAGAATAAAACCTAATGTGTTTTTAAATGAATGAGATACAATGTATTTATAGCTGATATGACAAAGACTACTTGGCTAATTTACACAATGTGGGACTAAAGATTTAGCCCAAATAACACATAAGCCCGTGTGAACGCAGTTATAGAGTGAGTGGCCTTGCAAATAAGCTAATGTGAACGCAACATGAGTAAGAGGCCTTGCAAAATGAGCCAATGTGAACACAACATGAGTAATCATTGAGCCAAATCTTCCTAACAAAACTCTTTTTGCAACCATTCTTCAAGCTTTACACTCTTCAAGCTTTAGTAATTTCAAACTTCACTCCTTTTAAGAAAATTCTTCATGCTTTATCCATCAAATGCTCTAAACCATGCTTTTTATATACAATCTGAAAACACAACTATAAATACACAATATCAATTATTTTAAAGGTAAAATAAGATAAATAAGCGGATAAAATATACACATTTACATGTATATCACATGCCCTTGATTTTTGAGAGTATTATCTGAGGTGGGGGGTAGTTGCCGGCCAATGGTTATGCCTTACGACCAGCCTGGGTGGGACGACCCGAACTTCCCGGCCGACCTAAGCCGAATAAGAAGGCGGATTGCTTTGAGAACACGACGCATCAGAACACAAACATGAGAATATTTTATTGCTATTACAACAATTTACATCAGGTTACAAGATATCAGAGTTCAAATAAATAATGTGCAACGGAAAATATCAGAGATTTACATTACAAAATAGCACAAAATACAATACACAAATAGAATGTGCAGTGGAAAATACAATACATAAATAGAATGTGCAGCGGAAAACACCAACTACCACAACTGGAAGAAATACACGGATACAAAGCTTTTCGAATATAGCTCCAACTGTAATCCAAGATCTTGTGAAAAGATATATCTGCGAAAACCAAAACTACAAGTTTCCCGTGTGGAAATATGGGAACCCAGAGTTCAGGTGGAAACAAAAAACTCTGAGTCAGTCATGGGACTGGTGTGAGAACTAAAATAGTTATTAGCTTTATTATAATGTTAGGTAAATCAAGGGACCACGTCGTATAACATGGAACATGTTTCCTCCCAAGAATACCATAAAACAAACAGCGCAATGCTAAAGAAGAAAAGATGAAGCCATTATAAGACTCAGGTCCCGTCACACAATGCAAATACAAACTGGAGGATAGAGTTTTACCTTATAATGGCCAAACATACTTGATACACGAAATTTATCTTTTATTATTACTATAAGTGAAGAAATAAACTTCAAATATAAATGTATCAACCATAGACGGCATACTACCCCATCCTACTATGTCGCCATATAGGTTTACAACCGAAATCGAAAGTCGTGTATTGGAAATTGGATTCCATCTATGAACCAAGGCAAGGGATCATCCTTACCGAATTCGAGACAGTCTAGCCTATGCCTTATGACTCACCCGTAAGTGCACCTAGATCTGGCAAGGCCGGTCCACACCTAACGTTTGTGGATTGACAATTCGTGAACAATACGTTTCCCTGCCCTATGAGGCATAAACCTGGTCAGTACATCGACCATTAAAGGCCTTTTAGTCAGCCATATCTGAGGTACCTCGGTATCCATCGTCCACATAAGTAAAACATCTAGGCTCCATACCATGACAACACTCCTAGCTAGAAAAAAACGCATGTCCTCCCTGCGGTCCTCACCCGTTTCTGGTTCACACCGGGGTGTGAGGCTCACGAATTAACGCTACACACAAAGCTGCACTACTTAAAGCCGTACTTTGATCATCAACCACAAAACCATGCTTTTCAACACAAGCTTTGATCCATGCATCTCAGCATGCCATGTTGTCAATCCATACCATACCAATGATTTCCACCAATACATAACCTCTAAGCTCGTACGTCTCAGAGAAGGGTGTTAAACAAGAGAATAGATTCTCCGCCACCAAACAAATATATATTTAGCAAATATCAACAAATACAACACGAAATACAATGTCAGGCATACATCCATTTGCAAGTCCGTTCTGGGTCTGAACGAAACCGGAGACACCTTACTCCTCGTCCCATATGTCCAATACAGGAGAGAGGCCCTCACATATCCGGTCGATCTCCAAGTACGTCTGGACGATCACCACTTATTACCTCATCTTGGGTGTACAACCCAATCACGACATCAGTACTCATCCAAACGATGTGAGGATCTCCGGTCTTCAACCACCATCTTCTTTGACTTTTAGTCGTCGTGTTAGTTATTTAGAATGAGTTAAACCCGGTCTTTCCGAATAACTCGCATATCTTATAATCAAGTGCTACAAAAACACATCATACGTCTCATTCCAATCCAGAATACTAGTGTGAACCCGTGCTTCGCACACGGAATGTCGAAAATAGAATAAAATAAAATTTTAAAATAGCTGAAAAGCTCGTTTTGAAACTAATTTATCATTACCTAATGGTAGTAAACATTGAACAATAATGCAACACTACAGGTTTTCAAGGTTCCAAAGTTTAAAAATAAGGTTATATTATTGGTTCATACTTTGTTGACCACCTTTATCCAAATTTTTATTTTTGCTAAATGGTAAATCACAATGAGCAAGATGTAAAAGTCCAGAGATATAATTCATGTTTTATTGGCAACCTTTGTCCAAATTTCTAATTTTTTACAAAATTGCAAATTGCGGTGTGTATGATAGTAGAAGTTCAAAATGATGGTGTACCTATTACTTATAAATAATTACAATGGGAAATAATGGTAGTTGTAGCTTAGTTTGCAGCCATAATTCGGATGTCGGATTATAAACAAAATGGAAGAAAGTGAAACATGACAAAAAATAGACTTAACACCATACTGAGTATCATAAAAATGTCCGCTTAGTTACATAGTGAAACATGGTACATACAACTATTAATATATTAAAATTTAATTAAAAAAATTGCAGTCTTCGAAAGGTGTCGAGCAATATAAAAGAAAATTCTTCAAGTAACAATAACAATCTTTTCAGAAAGTGTTCTTATATAGATATCTTATTTATTGATGAAACATGAAAATTACACATCATAAAGCAGTGATATACACTCATCAACAGGCCTTTTGCAAAATCGTGCGGATTAATGTTAGTTTATTTTTAAACACATTCAAATCTTAGATTACATCATATTAAGGATTCTTTAAAAGTAAATTTGACAAAGATTGTTTCCACTGTAGCATTGATTATTTTATAAATCCTTCATGGGAAATAAAGGCCACATGGGTTTCCCATAGCAATAGTGAAATGGATTACTCCAAATTTCCACTGTAGCATTGATTATTTTCAGTATAAAAATAAAGCAAGAAGCTTGGGCAATGTTTAGTTCTCCCACTTTTTCATTCCCCTGTCTTTTGGACATTTATCTATTTTCCAAGCACCAACATATTTCAAGATGGAACCGAGGACGTGTTAGCCCTTGCAAATGACAACGATAACTTGTTCAATACCCTCAGGCACGTCCAAGCTTTTCCTTTTTCTTTTGGTTTTGAAATCACAGATCCGATGCTTGTCCTTGTACCCATGTTCAATGGTTGGTTGACCTGCAAGTTGTACCAATTTTTCCAAAGAAATGTCACATATAGTCATAAATTTTTACAGCATACAGACGCACCACTAAAAAATTAAAATTGTTCAGATTGATAAAAGGAAATCATTACTTTCGCCAACACTGTAATAAACCACCAATCTAATCTTAGCAACTTTACTTCCATAGCACCAAACATCAGATGTTTCAATTAATTTCAAAGAAAATATTTATTACCCAGTTTCATCCAGTCATTCAGAAAAATCAGCATGATAAGTCAAAGGTAATGCCATAACTAAAAAAACAATTACCCTTCAATATCTGACTGAGATTCATATTCATCAAATGAAGAAATGTCTTATTTTCCATAATTTGAACCTAGCTGCAATTTCATCATAGTCGAATGTTGCAATCATGCTTTGAAAATTGAATAGCCAATGAGGTTGTAAGCACTACACTACCAAAACTAAACGTATCAATATCTTTTACAACCAAATTTATAATTGCAACTCAATACTCACCATGTTTGGATTCAAGAAGGTGACAGTGTGCTTCGGCCATACCAAAAATGACAGATAGTACCAAACTACCAACAACACTATCAAAATTTACTAAGCATGACTAAAAAATATAACAATAAAATAAAGCTCATTTGATATTCCAGAAAAGAATGAATATTAGTTTTCTAATATAAGTGACACTTAGGTGCTATGTTATAAGGCTTGATCAAGGTTCTATGTGAAAACAAAATAAGAATTTTCTGGTTTGGTTCTACCTTATCATACATCCTATGACACATTTAAATATAATTATACATGTTCAAGTAGTTAAGTAGTTAAAATGCAGATGGATTACTAATGGGTTATAAAATGTCGCATGGGTCCAGATATATTGTGCACTAAAATGCTTAGATTAACTAAGGCAGCTCAATACCAAGGAACAAAAAAAGAAACAGAAGCATGCATCTCGCTCAGTAGACAATATGCAAACCATGATGACGAAACAACAAAAATCCATTTTTGTGCATTACGATTGGAATCACAATCAATAAGAATTTTCAATTCAAATATAACATAAATATATCTACATGTTTTCTACACCTTTGCTACTTCAAAAAGTATATATTATAAACTCAAAATTATCAATTTTTACTCTTCATTTCAAGAAAAGGCCATTCACAAAAAAAGAAAGTAAGTTTTAGCAGCCTGCACAATGAATAATATGTTATTACCAGGGGCAATTTTACTTTAAACTTTTAGGGAGAGGCAGACACCCTCAAGTATTGTCTAGTTGATAGTTTTTTGTATCTTAGTAATGAAATTATGTTTGATTATGCATATTTTATCGACATATTAATAACGTATACAATAATTTGCCGATTCTCAGATGTTGAGCATCTTAAAACATAGAGCTAGATTCATCTCTGGTTGTTAGTACAACATACTTTTAAGAAGGCCAGATAAAATATTACTATTTGCACAAATTTATGCATAAATAAAAGGAATAAAAATAGATATGTATGTAATAAAAACTACATATTATATGATACTTTAAGCATAAATTAATTTTTGTACAAACACCGCAAATTTAAAACATCCCATAACATTAACTGTTTGATAAATAACAACTAAAATATAGCTTGAATTTTTTTAGTGTTTTGGATATGACTGTAACTCTCATAATTTCATCTATATTTTTTTCAAACTACAAATACTTATAGCAAGGTAAGCATTAGCTTAACATAGTAGCAAAAGTTGTTGAGTATAAAAAAGTTAAAAGATAACATTTTCTGCCCAGTACTTTTAAGAAACACCTTGAACCAACTAAGAGATTGAATTATATTAATGAATCTGTAATTATCATTTCCGATTGTTGAACTAAAGTTAAGATCAACAGTGGATAGAATAACAATAATGTAAATAGCAGAATAACCTGGCAATGGCATGCATCTACCATTTTCTGAAGTTCCTTCAGCGCCTTGGAAGCTCCACATCTGGGGCTCCTTTAGCGCCTTCGAAGCTCCAAATCTAGGGTTGCTTAACCGCTATGTGTCATGCCAGCTAACATGTTTATGAAGATATATATCGCTCCTGTTGACAGGGAGATGAAACCTGAGAAGCTGAAGGAGTTTTTTGAGAAGTTTGGTGAGACCTATTTAATGGAAACAGGATGTGAAAGAGAAATTTGTAATTGATAAACTGTAATTGAATGGATTGATGTACATGAACGTTGGCTAATATATAGTAGTGTTGCCAACGGTTTAATTACAATGTGATAACATAATGGGCTAAAGCCCAGCTCAATGGCAAAGCAAATATATCAGCCGAGATAAGTAGAAACCGATCTTTATTTTCCACCCTCATTTTTATCTAGGGTTTCCACTCTTCCTTCTACGCCGCCACCATCTTCAATCTTCATTTCATCTCTAAATTTTGCAAAATTTCTTAGCGACAAAGGCTTTGTGAGGGCATCGGCTCTTTGATATTGAGCAGGAACATGATTTACATTCAGTTTTCCAGATGCGGTTTGCTCTCGTACGAAGTACAGGTCAATTTCAATATGCTTTGTGCGAGCGTGTTGAATTGGATTGGCAGACAACGATACAGTACTCAAATTGTCACACCACACTACTGGTTGCTTGTTGGGAAGAAACCCTAGCTCCTTGAGCAAAGAATTTATCCACATTACTTCAGTTGTCGTGCTTGCTAGCGATCTGTACTCCGCCTCAGTGCTTGATCGAGAGATTGTTGGCTGCTTCTTCGAGCACCAAGAGATTGGGTTGCATCCCATAAATACACAGTATCCAGACGTCGATCTACGATCGTCTGGGTCAGACGCCCAATCTGAATCACTGTAAGCCTGGATATTTAATTCTTTGCTACCTTTTAGTTTAATTCCATGATTGACAGTCCCACTTAGATAGCGTAGGATTCTCTTTACGGCTGTCCAGTGTTCATTGAGTGGCGTTTGCATGAATTGACACACTTTATTTACACTATAACTAATATTAGGTCTGGTGACTGTTAAGTATTGTAATGCACCCACTATGCTCCTGTACTCTTTAACATTTTGAATGGCCTCTCCTTTGTGTTTAGATAGCTTTAGGTTACTGGTCATGGGTGTAGGCATGGGTTTGGCTTTGTCCATTTTTGCTCTAGTAAGAAGTTCAGTGATGTATTTACTTTGCGACAACATAATTTCATCTTTGGAATTTTGAGTGACTTGTATTCCCAGGAAGTAGTTCAGATTTCCCAAGTCTTTGATGGAGAAGGTCTGATTTAAAAATTGAACTATCCTGTTGATCTCAGTCTGATCACTACCAGTAATTAAAATGTCGTCAACATACACAAGTATAAATATGACTTCAGTTCCATTTCTTTTAATATGCAATGAACTATCTGACTTAGCTGTAGTGAACTCCAGTCTCATAAATGTGTCTTTGAGCTTATCATACCATACTCTTGGTGCCTGTTTTAGACCATAGATGGCCTTGTTCAGCTTACACACGTAATTCATACTGTGGTTAGTCTTATACCCATCTGGTTGCTCCATATATACATCCTCCTGCAATTCCCCATTTAGAAATGCATTGCAGACATCAAGTTGTCTTATGCACCAGTGTTTGTGTAAGGCTATACAGACAATAATTCTTATTGTAGAGTGTTTGATCACTGGGGAAAAAGTCTCTTTGAAGTCAAAGCCATATTCCTGCGTGTATCCTTTGGCCACCAATCTGGCTTTGTGTTTTTGTATGCTACCATCTGCTCCCCTCTTTAGTTTGTAGGTCCACTTACATCCTATGATGTTTTTGTGCTTTGGTGCAGTCACTAAACTCCATGTCTTGTTTTTAATTAAAGCTGCGTACTCTTCCTCCATAGCCTTTTTCCACTTTGGACACTTTGCTGCTTCATTGTAATTGATAGGTTCTCTGTCCTCTATAGCTGTAGAATACACTTTAGGCTTGAATATACCATGCTTGGCCCTTGTTATCATGTGATGTCTGTTTTGATCATGTTGCTCGTCTTCACTGCTGGAGTTTATGGTGGTGTTGCTGTTGTTATCGGCTGATTCTGTATCTGTACTCTCATTGTTCCCAGTATTGTGGTTAGTGTCATCTCCTCCAATTATAGAATTAGTTGGACTGTAGATAGATCTGGTACTAGGCACACTTCCTTCATCCTCTTTCTCATCACGCATATGTTGTTTGCTTCTGTTCACTATATGCTCTACTAACTCTGGTGGAGCCACAGTACACCTTTCAGTGTTGATAATTCTTTTAGTGGTTTTGATATCCTTTTCTGCAAAAGGAAATATATGTTCATCAAACACAACATGTCTTGAAATGTATAACCTCCCATCATTATTCAGACATTTGTACCCTTTTTGGTTTTCACTATAACCAAGGAATGTACAAGGACTTGATCTCAAGCTCAATTTATGCCTGTTATAGGGTCTAAGGCAGGGAAAACATAGGCAACCAAATGTTTTTAATTTAGAGTAGTCTGGCTTTGTATTGTGCATCATTTCATATGGACTTTTATATTTCAGGACCTTAGTAGGCATCCTGTTTATTAAATACACTGATGTCACAAAAGCCTCTAACCAAAATTTTAAGGGTACTGAGGATTGTGATATTAATGTAAGTCCTGTCTCTACTATGTGCCTATATTTTCTCTCAACCAACCCATTCTGTTCTGATGTATGTGGGCAAGTCATTCTATGCAATATGCCTTTATTGTCAAAGAATTTTTTTAATGATTTAAATTCGCCACCACCATCTGTTTGCATGATTTTAACTTTACAGTTGATTTGGTTTTCCACCAGAGTTACAAACTGTATTGTTACATTACAAGCATCTGACTTGTTTTTAAGTAGATAAATCCAAGTATATCTAGTAAAAGCATCAACAAAGGAAAGGTAATACCTGTATCCATGATCTGTTTTTACTGGAGAGGGACCCCATAGGTCTGCTGCAATGAGTTCTAGTGGTCTGTCATATTTTGTATCAAACACAGGAAAGGGCAGTTTATGACTCTTGCCAATTTGGCAATGTCTACAAACAAAGTGGTCAGGTACATTGTTGCAATCATTTTTATTTTCATTTAAGATATGTTTGACATTTTTGATATTTGGATGTCCTAATTTGCAATGCCATTCATCAAAAGTTTTATACATGTTACTATCATTAGCAATAGATTCAACATGATTATCAGTAGTAGTTTCAACATTATAACAATGATTTCCATTATCATTGACATCCCTTGACTTCAGATTCTTGAACCTGTACAAGCCTTTATCCAAATTACCCTGTAGTAATATATTCTTATTTAGTAAGTCCCTAACAAGACAATAGTTTGGGTGAAACTCAAAGTATACCTGATTATCATTAGCAAATTGTGATACGCTAATCAAGTTTTTCTTAATCTTGGGCACTCTAAGTAAGTTATTTAAATAGAGCTCCTTTTTTCCCTTTATGTAACCACATCCAATGTGTGATATACCTATGGTTTCACCACTGCCCATTGAAACAGAACACATACCTGAATAGCTTTTGTTACCCAAGTTCAAATTCTGCAAGTTGTTTGTGACATGATTTGTTGCCCCTGAGTCTGGGTACCAGTCATCAAGGTTTATATCATCTGATTTGTTAGAATCATCATTGTTGGATCCTTGTGTCTGCATTCTTGAACTTTCTGCATTAGTTCTTTGTTGTCCCACTTGTGCTGTATTGACATTTGGTGCTCTTTGATTTTGTTGATTCACATTGAATTCTGTATTAAATCTGAAGTAACACCTGCTTGCAGTGTGGCCAAATTTCTCACAGATTTGACATTTTGGCCTGTTGTTATTGCCAAACCTTCCTCCCCTGCCTCTGCCTCTTTGGCTTGCATTTCCTCTAAAGAACTGATTTTCTTGTTTATTATTTTGACCAGCATTTCCTTTTTGCTGTCCTTTGTTTCTTGTCGTGGAGGCATAGTTGACAGAATACTCTGGTTGAGACAACTTCTTCTGTTCAACTCTTCCTTCATGAGCAAGAAGGGATGAATATACATATTGTAGATCAGGTACATTCTTTTGATAGGCAATAAATGTCACTATAGATTCATAGTCTTCATCTAATCCACCAGTGATATAAAGAACTTGTTCACTTTCACTTATCATCTGTCCAATCGAGTTTAGCTTGTCACAGAGAGTTTTCACTTTAGTTAGATATTCATTCATGGACATCTCATCTTTCTTTATGCATTGCAACTGCCTTCTATATAGCATGACTCTTGCTGCTGACTGTGCACTGAATGTTTGTTCAATAGTATTCCAGACTGCATATGATGTATTGCATCCTATCACACGTGGTAATATGTTTGCACTGATAGATGATATTAGCCATGATACAAGAAGATTGTCTTGCTTCTGAAAGTTTAAGTAATCTTCATTACTAACCAGATTTCCATCTTTATCATGTATCATAACAGGTGGGATCAGTACAGTCCCTTTGATGAAATCAAGAAGTCCATAGCCTTTCAATGCCACTTCCACCTGAAATTTCCAAAGCATGTAATTATCTTCGTCCAATGGGATGGTAATTATGTGGCTTTTGGGTTTTATCAGTTGGAAGCTTGGTGGTGGAGGTGCAGTGGGTGGATTGGTGCCAGAGTTGGCTGAGCTAAGTGCTGCTTGATCTGTTCCAGTCATATTCAGAATCAAGAAACGTCTTCTTGAATGACAGAGGGAATCTAGGATGGTGAAATCACGGTTAAGTGATTTTGCAATCGGTTTTCAGGTGAAGAGGGTAAGAGTTTCAACAGAAGCGAGGCTCTAGGACGGCAAGATCACCTGAAAAGGTGGTTTCTGCAACCAGAACTCGCGTCAAAGTAAGACACTAATGTCTGATGGCTGAAACTGCAGCCAAGATGTAAAAGATGATGAAGATACTCTGATTTTGCATCTTGGCGAGGCAGTTCTGATCTCCAATGATGAAAAACTATCCGAGGAGTATCAATTTCAAATATACTCTCTTACAGTGTTTTGGAAATCAAAGTATTTGTAATTTTGATATTATGCCGTTAGGCTTGAAGCTCTGATACCATAATGGAAACAGGATGTGAAAGAGAAATTTGTAATTGATAAAGTGTAATTGAATGGATTGATGTACATGAACGTTGGCTAATATATAGTAGTGTTGCCAACGGTTTAATTACAATGTGATAACATAATGGGCTAAAGCCCAACCCAATGGCAAAGCAAATATATCAGCCGAGATATGCAGAAACCGATCTTTATTTCTATTGGTTTTGATTTGGCTACCGGAAAAGCCAAGGGATATCCTATGTTTGTGTATAAAGATAAAGAAGGTGCAAACAATGCACTTCAAGAGCCATATAAAATGTTTGAGGGAATCCAGTTACATTGTAAGTTGGCAAATCCAAGTCGTCCTACCGAGGATGTACAACAGCCTGATCCAGGAAATTTGGAGGCATCTGCATTGCCTGTTGATCCACAGTCTAATGTGCTTGCAGTAGAACCAGCAGCACAGAATCTGGCCCTTTTGGCCCAGAGTCCGCTGTATGCCACATTATTAGCAAATCCTCTCTTAGCTGCTGCAGCGTTGAATCCTGCTTCAGCAAATTACGGAGCAGTGGGTGGAATGCTAGGGTATGGTGAGTTAGTATCAGCAACAGGGGTTCGGTATGGTGATGGAGCATTAGCGGCCAGGTATGGTGGAGGACCAGCAGCAGCAGAAGCGGGAAAAGGAGGAGGAGCAGCTGCAGTATCTAGGCTTGGGTACGATGGTGGGGAGAAGGAGTTTATGGATTGTATGGGGATATAGCTTTGCAGGGATACCAAGGCAGTATGTCTTCAAGCCAAGGTGCACCGTCTGGTGCAAACAGAAATGCAGGAGGTGGAGCTTTAGGTGGACATGCATCACCATTCATAGGATGAATAAAGCATCATGAATGAGGAGATGCTAATGTCCGTTAAGCCATGTTTGCGTTAAAAGATTTCCTCAATTCCTGTTAAGGCGCTTCGATACCAGAACTTAAAGTGCTAGATATGTTTATTTTTAATTTAAAGTGTCGTGGAGGACGACTTGATCAGTAATGATCTAGTGTCTTATTTTGACTTTGTAAACTTTATTTTGTGACTTATATTTGTATATCAAGTTTGTACCACTTCCCCATCTTGTTACATTCAGTTGTATACTTTGTTAACGTTAATCCGCGATTTACTTTGGAAATATTCCTTTAAAATAATAATAATAATAATAATAATAGTAATAATAATAATAAAGTGGCACGCATCAAATTTTAGTGGAGAATATTCATATGCTTCTAATAGTGGTAGATGGCAAATTTCTTATGGCATCATTGTGACAGAACTTCAATAATATTTATCACTATTTGGTCAAGTAATTAGCTATGATGAGTGAAAGCAAATATCTCCTATCTGTAATGACCGATAAACACAAATCCAACTCTTTCATAATATAACAGAATCACATTTCTTTGCATTTTGAATTTTCAAAATTTAAACGAATTTTCTGCTTCCTTGTTTATAGATTGACTCTTTCATCATTCTATCTATATAAACAAACACGCCTATGAACGATGCCAACAACCTAGGTAGAGAAACAATTTTTTTTTCTAGAACAATTTTAAATTAGAAAATGATTGAGTTTCAGAATAAAAGAAAGAAAAAGTAACAATCTTATAATCACAGTATCTTTTAGTGGCATAATTAAGCTAAGACTTCGAAGCACGTTGCAAACAAAAATTAATTTTTATAATACTACAAATGGAAGAGACATGTACTATGTATATCAAATAAATTTTTACTTTAAAAGATGGTTCAACACCTATGGTTGAAAGCTACATGATTCATTGAAAAAAAATTATACTAAATTAAGGAATCAAAAGAATCAAAGTGAATGACAAAATATAAACAACTCACAAAATGCAGCTTAGGATTTTTACCTCAAAAGGATTGAAATGTTGGATCAGGCGAGGGACTTCACCGTTCTATCTTCCAATGAAATCTCAACGTCGGTTGTAGGCATGAAAATAATTGTGATGACCGACAGAATCATTCTCATCCCCTAGGTAATGTGAAATGAAATAAATTGGTTATTCAATTTTTTTTCGAACTCTGTAATGCCAAAGCCAAAATCCAATCTTATAATAAAAGTGAGTAACAGTAAATATGAATAGATATAGTATAGAGTACAACTCAGGAACGATAATTAACTCAGAGAATATATAATTTTAGTGATTAAGCGATGCAGATAATTTTTCAATCATGCAAACAAAACCAAGCTTTGATTGAAAACATCCAATGAATCAGTCATTTTTGCCCTGTGCTCAATCCCTTTTTTTTATTTCTATTTTCCTCACAGTTCATCTTCATGGTTGCTCAGGTTTTAGACCCATTTATTTGTGAAAAATATTATGCATTTTATCATAATTGTTAGATTACAGATTTCTGGTTAGTGCTTGACACCTAATTATCCTAAACCTTGACCACTATATATATCATATTGTATCAATGTGTTTTAAAAAGGCTTACTACTCCCAGTATCCTAAACCTTGAAGTCTTGAATTCTGAAGGTTTGGTTTTATAAAGCTACCATCTAGTTAATGTAAATGCCGTGATGTGTATATAATAAAGGAATATATCTCATTTTATGATTTAAGCCCTGATAAACAATTCCATTGACCGAAAGTATCAGTTACAGTATATTACGTATTAAGGTAACAACTCCCAAATAAATTCATCTAGTTTTAGAGTTTGCGTCTAGGATTTTGAAATACTAAACATTTCATTTTATATATACAAACAGCTATCCAAAAATGCCAGACGTTGTACATAATGTAGACTAAAAGGCAATAATTTGCAAAGTCCAATTAATAGAGTATTTGAGGTCATTTTGTGAAGTCATGTAATCTAATTAATATATATTTCTTTATATTCTCTTCCATCATCATAGTTGCGGGATATATGCATATTCATATATACGCATATAAGGAAATTTCAAGCAGGTAATTATGTCCATAGGGTGAATGATAAAAAAAATGTGCTAGTTGATTTGTAACACCCCACGTCCATTAATGTCACTCACAAAGGGAATGCATTAACTTCCATGGAGGTTGTAAGTGAATATAGAACAAAAAAAATACAACAAGACAGATAATAAGTAGTACTTGGAAATCTATCACTTCATTTTATTACAGCGGAAACATGTTTATTACATCACAAAACCATTAATCAGGGTCAAGTACATTATCCATCTTCATAAAACAAAATACATAATCCTATTACACAAATAGCCATTAAAGAAGATAACAAACTGGACTTTACTTCAAGGGTCCAAGCTTTCCAAAGAGATGAAGCAATCCAATCAAGCTCCACTAGAGCTGGGTCCAACCTGAGGACCTGGAGGGGAAAAAGGATAGAAATGGAGGGGGTCAGACATAAAGTCTGGCGAGTATGATAATTATAACAATACTATTATCAAAATAACTAGACTAAGGCATAAACTGGAAGACAAGTAAGTGTCTATGAACTATTAGGAAGATAAAGATAGCGTTTAAGATAACGTTGAAGATAACGGTAAAGGCATACCTAACTACTAACGAATAATTACTATACTGCACCGCACATTACTACACTGCACCGCACCAGTCACCCTAAAGGTTGATCCCACTTGCTTCACACAGAAACATATAAATAGCCTTACGTACCCCTAGCTGACTACATAGGTGCCGTCTGCCCCTATCTCCACTAGGTGTACCCCACTACCCACTTTCGATCGTCTCCCTACTCATAGGTACCCGTGATGGCCCCACGGTGGGGTGTATCACTCCCCTAAAGTGGCAACCCGATACAACTTGAGAATGCACGGCTTATACCTACACGATGCAACAACGTCTTACCTACCAGCCCGGGTCTACACACGCATATGAAACCCGTTGGACTTGCGTTGCCACCGCTCCCCGTTTTGGCCTCTTATAGTCAAACTCAGTATGCGTGTCCCGTCCTCGACTTGGGTCGAGCCCACAAAGATACGTTTGGGATACTGGTTGAAATGGGCCCCCACAAGCTACCCACCTAAGCTTGTCATTAATATATCCCACTTAACCCTCTTAGTCATGTTCATTTACATGTATGTTTGGTTAAGTCTTACTAATCGTATTTCACATGCCACTAAGGGCACCCACTAGATTCCTCATGCCACCCAAGGCACCTACTTAACCCCCATGTCCCACTTTACATGTTTATCTGGTTAAGTATTTCTTAATTCATTCAGGCCATAACCTCATAAAGACCTCTCACATTAGACTGGCATTTATGGCAGCTGGATTTGCCGGGCGGGTCCGGGCAGTCTTGCACCATAAAAGAGTCTAACCTTGTGTCTTTACAACTGTTATGCTTTAGTTTAGACTTAGGACCTCTCACATTGGGCTGACGTTTGTGACCACTGGATTTGCCGGGCGGGTCCGGGCAGGTTTACGTCACAAACGAGTCCAACCTCGTGTCCTAAGCATTGATTGACACTTTCAATCTTTTACCCCAGTTTTAATAATTCCCTATCCAAATTATTAATTAAGTCCACTTTTATTGATGTCCATAATTGACTCAATTATGGTCATCCACTCATGGTATGCAAAATCATATCAATTGCACACCCAACATCTTATTATTAAATCCTTAATATTACCCCTACCCCACGTTTATACGTTCGCTTATTCAACGCATAATATAGGCTAGATTTGAATAGTCTAACACATAGCACAAGGACAAATTACCACAACATATAGACAATAAAAATAAGTCTAATCATAATAGGGGTGAAACTTGCATAAACTACGCATGTTAAGGATCAAAAGGTGTCAACTTGTTAAATGTCACAATTTACATGATATGATCATAGCCCAAATCTATACATAAACTTGCATATGGGGTTTATAGGCAATATAATGATGGTGTGAACTAGCATAGGATATCACATATGTCATAGCATAATTCTAGATATCATAATAGATGTCATGGCATATGTTCATAACTTTTCTAATCAATCTAACTTGCATATGTAACTTGTCATATAGATCAACATAGCCCAAACATGATGATTTAATTTATATGAACTAACTAGCATAGATTGTAACATCATGGCTTTTTACATGTATGATTCATCGCAACTTAGCATAGAACCTTTCAACATACATAACATCATCATAGCATGATTTACAACATATAGTATATCATCACCACATAGCATAGGATTAATTAACATACATGATAGCATATGACAATTCACATCATCTACTCACAATCCATTCATGACTTAACCTAATTAAAATGATAATAATCTTGTTAAGACTATCATACTCACAATTAGAGAAGAAAAGAGAGTTTTGCTTTGCTTTAGAGTTGAGAGAATTAGAATTGAATTAGCTACCTTCTTCTTTAGTTGGCGGCGGCTCCATTGATTTCCATGGCGACGGTATGACGGCTTTGGTTCCAATTTTAATTAGGTTTAGGGTTAGCATTAGGGTGTATTTATAGGTGTAGTTAGTTGTTTTAGGCCTTTAGATAAACCCTAGGATAGATTAGAGCCGTCAGATTTCATCACAGCCCTCAAAACCCAGCCCAAAAACCCATTCAGGTGCACCCAGGTCGCCTGGGCTCGACCAGGGAGGTCGACCCCCAGGTCGACACCCATGTCGACCCCCAGGTCGACCCCCAGGTCGACACCCATGTCGACCTAGTGGGCAGGTCGACCCCCTGGTCGACCCCCAGGTCGACCTGGTCTAGGCGGGAATTTTTCCCGCCCAGCCTGTTTGGGCTGAATTTTCGAAATTTGAATTTTCTGAAACTGTTTTGAATTTTCTGAAACTTCCGATGGCCATAACTTCTTCATACGAAGTCCAATTCACGCAAACTCGGACTCTATTTCAACCAGAATTCCAAGACGAACACAATGGCGAAACCTGTTTCCCACAATTCTCACGTCTGAGATTAGTTATTCTTTAATTTGTGGATATTAATATTATCAGAATTATGGGGTGTTACATTCTCCCCTCCTTAAAGGATTTCGTCCCCGAAATATTCAATTCAAGAAGAATGTATATCCTAACATCCAAACAACCATTTATATGCAATATGCAGTATGAAGTGACTGAGCCGATCTAGTGCCTAATAGTGTGTGTGTATATGCGTCCACGAGCAACCACTAGCAAACACTTGCATCCACTTTGCATTCATCATACATAACATGTCTCAAACACATGTTTCAACCATAGGATGATACTAACTAAAGGTCAAAGATACTAGCGGGAGGATACGCTTAAAGATAAGATAAGTACAAGATAAGCGATAAAGGAGAATTTAAAGGACATACCCTCAAAAAGAAAAGGGTACAATGAACGCATCTTCTCTTCTGTCTCCCAAGTAGCGTTGCTCTCGTCATCTCCCCATTGTACTTTGACTAGTCTGACCTCTCGATTTCTCAGCTTCTTAATCTCCGACCCAAGAATGCGCGTAGGAGCTCGTCGAATCGTCGCGTCACGCTCGATCTCCACCTCTCTAAGCAAGCTCGGCTCTACCACTTCCGCGGTCTCGTGCAAGCACTTCCTCAAATGTGACACATGGAATACGTCGTGTACACCACTAAGTCTCTCTGGCAACTCCACTCTATACGCCATCTGTCCAATCTTCTCCTTAATAGGAAACGGCCCTACGAACCTTGATGATAATTTCCCAACAGACCCAAAGCGAACTACGTTTCGTAATGGAGACACTTTGACAAAGACCATGTCCCCAACTTCAAATTCAAGATCCGTCCTTCTCTTATCCGCATATGATTTCTGCCTATCTTGCACTGCTTTCATCCTCCTTCGAATCAAGTCGATCTTCTCCGAAGTCTCTCTAATCATATCGGGCCCAAGTAAGATCTTGTCCGTAGATTCCCACCAACATGTAGGCGAACGACACGGTCGTCCATAAAGAGCTTCGAATGGTGCCATACCAATGCTAGACTGAAAGCTGTTATTATATGCGAACTCCACCAGTGGAAGATGCTCTTCCCATGTACCCCCAAAGTCTAGGATACATAGCCTCAAAAGATCCTCTAGAATGCGATTCACCCTCTCGGTTTAGCCGTCCGTCTGAGGATGATATGCGGTGCTCAAACATAACTGAGTCCCTACCGCCTCTTGTAAGCTTCTCCAAAATTCGCTAGTGAAAATAGGATCGCGGTCGCTCACTATGCTAGAAGGAACACCGTGCAACCGAACTATTTCTCGGACGTATACAGAAGCTAACCATGGAGCAGTCCTCTTACTCTTCACGGGAATGAAATGAGCGCTCTTAGTAAGTCTATCTACTATAACCCAAATCCCCGTATTACCCTTCCTCGATCGCGGTAATCCATCCACAAAATCCATCGAGACGCTTTCCCACTTCCATTGTGGAACTTCCAATGGGTGAAGTAACCCACCGGGTTTCTTTTGCTCCGCTTTTACTTGTTGGCATACCAAGCATCTAGCGACATACTCGGCCACCTCCCTCTTTATACCGGCCCAAAAGAAAACTCGCTTCATGTCTTTGTACATCTTGTCCCCGCCGGGATGAATGGTCATCTTCGAACGATGTGCATCGTCAAGAATAGTCTTCCTTAGGTCATCGTCTTTTGGTACACAAAGTCTACCGTCCCTACGTAACCAACCCTTATCATCTAGGGTATACCTACGGAGATGGCCTGATGACTCCCCTCCTTTGAGCTTTTCTACTAACTCAACCAACTGCGGGTCGTCTCGCTGTACCTCGCCAATCCGTCCCAAAAGCGTAGGTCTAACGTCTAAGGATGCTAGCAAACCGGGTACGAAGTCAACGGAAGGTCTAAAATCAAACATAGAGATGAACTCTAAACTTCGCCGCTCAACAAACAAAGGACTTAAGGATAATCATTTTCTACTTAAGGCGTCAGCCACCACGTTACCCTTGCCAGGGGTATATGCTATCTCAAAGTCGTAGGACGCTAAGAACTCCATCCACCTTTGCTGCCTTAAGTTCAAGTCCTTCTGAGAGAATAAGTATTTTAGCGATTTGTGGTCAGTGAATAATTCGAATTTCTCGCCAAGAAGATAATGACGCCAAGACTTAAGCGCGAAAACAATAGCGGCCAACTCTAGGTTATGCGTGGGGTAATTCTTCTCATGCGCTCTCAACTGCCTTCCACCATAGGCTATTACCCTACCTTCTTGCATTAAGACTGCGCCTAGTCATGTCCCACAAGCGTCAGTATATACGGTAAATGGCTTACTCCCGTCTGGCAGCACTAAGACTGGGGCTGAGGTCAAAGCTCTCTTCAACCGTTGGAACGCATCATCACAATCTACGTCCCATGTGAAAACTAGGTTCTTCTTCGTCAAGCGTGTCAATGGAGCTGATATCTTTGCGAAGTCTTTGATAAACTTCCTATAGTAGCCAGCCAACCCCAAGAAACTTCTCACTTCAGTAGCATTTTTAGGGACCTTCCAATCTTGGATGGCCACCACCTTCGCGGGATCCACGGCTATCCCTTCTTTGGAAACCACGTGCCCTAAGAACCGTACTTCCTTCCTCCAGAAGTGACACTTAGAAAATTTAGCCTTAAGGCTATGCACTCGAAGAGTCTCCAACACTTCCCTAAGATGTAGGGCATGCTCTTCCTCATCCTTAGAAAAGATCAAGATGTCGTCTACAAAGACTACCACGAATTTGTTAAGGTACTCCCTAAACACCCTACTCATCAAATCAACAAAGTATGCGGGGGCGTTTGTCAAACCGAAGGGCATCACTAGCCATTCATAAAAACCGTCTGGAGTCCTAAAGGCAGTCTTGTCAATGCTATCCTCAGCCACTCTCAACTGATGGAAACCAGTGGCTAAGTCCAACTGCGAAAACACTGAGGCGCCAACTAACTGATCGAAGAGTTCGTCAATCCTCGGCAGTGGGTGTCTGTTCTTCTTAATAAGCTTATTAAGTTCTCTATAGTCCACACAAAGTCTAAGGGACCCATCCGCCTTCGTGGCAAATACTACTGGAGCACCCCACTTCGATATACTTCGTCTTATGAACCCCTTCTCAAGCAACTCCTTCACTTGCTTATCGAGTTCCCTCCTTTCACGTGGAGCCATGTGGCGTACTGGCAAAGATACTGGTTTTGCATTATCCACAAGATATATTCGAAAATCTATCTCCCTCTTCAGAGGTAAGCCCTTCACCTCCTCAAACACATCCGAATACTCTCGGACCACTCTAACAGATCGTAGATTTTCCTCAGACGCGTCAAGCGATTCTAGATAACTTAGCATAACCGAATCTATGGGATCACAAAAGATTTCGAGAGCGTTACCAAGGCGAGTCATGAGCCTAACTACTCTCCTTTCACAATCAAGAACGGCCCCATTTCTGGATAACCAATCCATTCCTAAAATTAGCCCATAGCTCGTGAAGCCTAACACATAAGCATCACATCTAAACTCAACATTAAGTATAGAAATTTTCAAATCCAAACACATCATGGACAAATGAGCTGAGCCCCCAATTGGATTCGAAACAACTAAGGGATCCTCTACTAAACTGGTGTTTAAGTGCAGTGATTCAACTAATGATGTAGAGATAAACGAATGCGATGCGCTCGAATCGAATAAGGTACGGACAGGATGATCAAACAGAAAAACTAAGATTTCAACAGAAATGGTTCTACCTCGTTCTTGCAGCGGTGGGACCGCGAGAGCCTGAACTTGTCCCCTTGCCTGCCCTGGTGCTATAAGAGCCTGCACCTGTCCTCCCGAGGTAGCCCCTGCCCTCTGCCCCTTCCTTGGGCAGTCCTTCACTAAATTTCCCGCATCGCCACAATGAAAACAGCCAGTCTTCTTTTTCTTTCGGCAGTCCTTGCTGAGATAGCCTGGGGTCCCACAGTTAAAACATTTCTTCTTTCCCTTGCCATTATTTTCTTTACCACCCTTCTTGTTTTGCTGTTGTGGTTTCTTCTGATCCCCTTTCTTCTCGGGTGCCTTATTAGCATTAGCGCTTTTCTCTTCATGCATGAGCGCCATTTCTACTAGCTTCTCAAAGGTGGCCCCCATAGGGATGTGGGTCATGGCCAACCCTTGCAATGGTTCATTCAAGCCATTAACGAACCTCAAAGCCTTCTTCTCCGGCGTGTTTATTAAGTCCAAACCAAACCTTGCTAGCTGATTAAATTTGTTGACATATTCTTTCACTGACGAGCTTCCTTGCTTCAATGTCAAGAACCTTTCCATATATAGATTTTCTTCCGCCCTAGAGAGAAACTTCGCCTCGAACCTACGTCTAAAATCCGCCCAAGAGTCAACAGGACGCTCCCCATTAGTGACCTCCCACCAAAACGAGGCCTCTCCCTTCATTAGCCAAGCTGCTAATCTAACTCTCCTCCCTTCTTCCACTTCAAAGATTTCTAGCAATTCTTCTATCTCCTTAAGCCAATCTCTAGCTTCCACAAACATTTCTGACCCTTGAAAGGGTTTTCCACCCATAGCTTTAAATTCCTTGCACGTCTTTGCAAAAGTATCTACGCGAGGAGGAGGAGGAGGAATGGGTGCAACTGGTGGTGTAGGAACATTGGCCGGACCTGCGGCGGCCCTAACCTCTAACAGCCTCCTATACCATCCTAGTATTGTTACACCGTCAGGTAGGTTAAGATCTTCAGCCATGCTGAAAAGAAAAAGGAGAGATTCAAAATGGAGAATTCGAAAGATAAAGATATATGGCTATTTGGGGATTATGTTTTTCATAAAACTTCCTCATTAAATTTCTCATTAAAACATGTTTTTGAAAACATTTCTTCCAAAAATAACTATTTTTCTAAAGTATTTTTATCTGTTCTGGTAACCTTAAGCTCCGATACCACGTGTAACACCCCACGTCCATTAATGTCACTCACAAAGGGAATGCATTAACTTCCATGGAGGTTGTAAGTGAATATAGAACAGAAAAATTACAACAAGGCAGATAATAAGTAGTACTTGGAAATCTATCACTTCATTTTATTGCATCGGAAACATGTTTATTACATCACAAAACCATTAATCAGGGTCAAGTACATTATCCATCTTCATAAAACAAAATACATCATCCCATTACACAAATAGCCATTAAAGAAGATAACAAGCTGGACTTTACTTCAAGGGTCCAAGCTTTCCAAAGAGATGAAGCAATCCAATCAAGCTCCACTAGAGCTGGGTCCAACCTGAGGACCTGGAGGGGAAAAAGGATAGAAATGGAGGGGGTCAGACATAAAGTCTGGCGAGTATGATAATTCTAACAATACTATTATCAAAATAACTAGACTAAGGCATAAACTGGAAGACAAGTAAGTGTCTATGAACTATTAGGAAGATAAAGATAGCGTTTAAGATAACGTTGAAGAAAACGGTAAAGGCATACCTAACTACTAACGAATAATTACTATACTGCACCGCACATTACTACACTGCACCGCACCAGTCACCCTAAAGGTTGATCCCGCTTGCTTCACACAGAAACATATAAATAGCCTTACGTACCCCTAGCTGACTACATAGGTGCCGTCTGCCCCTATCTCCACTAGGTGTACCCCACTACCCACTTTCGATCGGCTCCCTACTCGTAGATACCCGTGCTGGCCCCATAGTGGGGTGTATCACTCCCCTAAAGTGGCAACCCGATACAACTTGAGAATGCACGGCTTATACCTACACGATGCAACAACGTCTTACCTACCAGCCCGGGTCCACACACGCATATGAAACCCGTTGGACTTGCGTTGCCACTGCTCCCCGTTTTGGCCTCTTATAGTCAAACTCAGTATGTGTGTCCCGTCCTCGACTTGGGTCGAGCCCACAAAGATACGTTTGGGATACTGGTTGAAATGGGCCCCCACAAGCTACCCACCTAAGCTTTTCATTAATATATCCCACTTAACCCTCTTAGTCATGTTCATTTACATGTATGTTTGGTTAAGTCTTACTAATTGTATTTCACATGCCACTAAGGGCACCCACTAGATTCCTCATGCCACCCAAGGCACCTACTTAACCCCCATGTCCCACTTTACATGTTTATCTGGTTAAGTATTTCTTAATTCATTCAGGCCAAAACCTCATAAAGACCTCTCACATTAGACTGGCATTTATGGCAGCTGGATTTGCCGGGCGGGTCCGGGCAGTCTTACACCATAAAAGAGTCTAACCTCGTGTCTTTACAACTGTTATGCTTTAGTTTAGACTTAGGACCTCTCACATTGGGCTGACGTTTGTGACCACTGGATTTGCCGGGCGGGTCCGGGCAGGTTTACGTCACAAACGAGTCCAACCTCGTGTCCTAAGCATTGATTGACACTTTCAATCTTTTACCCTAGTTTTAATAATTCCCTATCCAAATTATTAATTAAGTCCACTTTTATTGATGTCCATAATTGACTCAATTATGGTCATCCACTCATGGTATGCAAAATCATATCAATTGCACCCCAACATCTTATTGTTAAATCCTTAATATTACCACTACCCCACGTTTATACGTTCGCTTATTCAACGCATAATATAGGCTAGATTTGAATAGTCTAACACATAGCACAAGGACAAATTACCACAACATATAGACAATAAAAATAAGTCTAATCATAATAGGGGTGAAACTTGCATAAACTACGCATGTTAAGGATCAAAAGGTGTCAACTTGTTAAATGTCACAATTTACATGATATGATCATAGCCCAAATCTATACATAAACTTGCATATGGGGTTTATAGGCAACATAATGATGGTGTGAACTAGCATAGGATATCACATATGTCATAGCATAATTCTAGATATCATAATAGATGTCATGGCATATGTTCATAACTTTTCTAATCAATCTAACTTGCATATGTAACTTGTCATATAGATCAACATAGCCCAAACATGATGATTTAATTTATATGAACTAACTAGCATAGATAGTAACATCATGGCTTTTTACATGTATGATTCATCGCAACTTAGCATAGAAACTTTCAACATAGATAACATCATCATAGCATGATTTACAACATATAGTATATCATCACCACATAGCATAGGATTAATTAACATACATGATATCATATGACAATTCACATCATCTACTCACAATCCATTCATGACTTAACCTAATTAAAATGATAATAATCTTGTTAAGACTATCATACTCACAATTAGAGAAGAAAAGAGAGTTTTGCTTTGCTTTAGAGTTGAGAGAATTAGAATTGAATTAGCTATCTTCTTCTTTAGTTGGCGGCGGCTCCATTGATTTCCATGGCGACGGTATGACGGCTTTGGTTCCAGTTTTAATTAGGTTTAGGGTTAGCATTAGGGTGTATTTATAGGTGTAGTTAGTTGTTTTAGGCCTTTAGATAAACCCTAGGATAGATTAGAGCCGTCAGATTTCGTCACAGCCCTCAAAACCCAGCCCAAAAACCCATTCAGGTGCACCCAGGTCGCCTGGGCTCGACTAGGGAGGTCGACCCCCAGGTCGACACCCATGTCGACCTGGTGGGCAGGTCGACCCCCAGGTCGACCCCCAGATCGACACCCATGTCGACCTGGTGGGCAGGTCGACCCCCTGGTCGACCCCCAGGTCGACCTGGTCTGGGCGGGAATTTTTCCCGCCCAGCCTGTTTGGGCTGAATTTTCGAAATTTGAATTTTCTGAATCTGTTTTGAATTTTCTGAAACTTCCGATGGCCATAACTTCTTCATACAAAGTCCAATTCACGCAAACTCGGACTCTATTTCAACCAGAATTCCGAGACGAACACAATGGCGCAACCCGTTTCCCACAATTCTCACGTCTGAGATTAGTTATTCTTTAATTTGTGGATATTAATATTAACAGAATTATGGGGTGTTACATGATTAAGTGCAAAATTTTGACCATTATTTCTCTTTGAAATTGACCAACAATTAAATTCCTATCAAGGAAAACTAATCTGTATGATAAATTTGTGTGTATGTAGATGAAATCGACGTCCAATGTTTAAGCCCACATCATTTCTAATTTAAGAAGCAAACACCGACTGAAACAGAGCATAAAAAATTGACCAATTTTTGCTGTAAAAAATAAATTTAAAAACATTTTGGTAAGATAATATCGTGATTGATTGTTTGAGCCTTGGAGCTTCATAACTAATTTTTAGTTTTTTCTACCTATTTTTAATTGATCTTAACTTGGTAAACAATATTTCCATTGCCAAATTAACTCCAACACGCTAAATATGACAACGCAGAAGATCTGAATTATAACTTCTAACCATTCATAAAAGATATAAAGATTTAAAGACATAAAATAAACTATTAGTACTTCTAAATGATAAATCTGCAGCTTCATAACTAATTAGAAAAAGGCTTTATACTCCTGGTATCCTCTTCCTGAAGTCTTAAAATTTGATGTAACATTTTTATTACAGTGTTTTACAGTGCTATCAGTAATCAATGCAAATGACCATAGTGCTACATAATCAAGGAATATATCTCATTTTATGGTTTATGCATGGCTAAACCATTCCAGTTACTGAAATTATATATACAGTATATTCAGTATTAAGGTAATAACCACCAAAAAAAATCATCTAGTTTTAGCGTGTGCATTGGTGACTTTAACATTTAAATATATATCATGTTAAGTTAAACGCTTCATTTTATATACACAAATAGCTATCCAAAAATGCTAGACTTCATACGTAATATGAATTAAAAGGCCATAATTTGCAAAGTCCTACAGTCTTGCAGAAAAAATTCATCTAGCTTTAGCGTGCGCATTAGTGACTTTAACATTTAAATATATATCATATTATGTTAAACGTTCCATTTTATACACACAAATAGCTATCTAAAAATGCCAGACTTCATGCATAATATGAATTAAAAGGCCATAATTTGCAAAGTCTTACAATTTTGCAGAAAAAGGGAAACAATCAAGGGTGTCGCATTTAGGGAACAAACATTTAAATTTCAGTTGACATTTAAATTTCAACTTTTGCGCAATTGCCTACATCTAAGAATAGATAAATAATATTTATAATTTGGATACCATAGAAAACATAGAATAACGAATGGCAAAAATTAAATTATATCAATTGAGTACTAAACCAAATCTAGAACCCGCAAAAAGCATAACTTTAAATTCATACAACCTAAAAAGCTTCCACGCCTCCATGTCTTCGCCACCGCAATGTAAATTGCCTCCATTAGCATATCAAGCAGTGGCAATGCAGTGGCGGAAGAAGAGTTTCCAGTAATTGCATTGCCTTTGGATCTATGCTTTTCACTCAAAACTTAGATTTTAAATACCAGGCACTTCTTTGAGCAGTGGATATATAAATGGCAAAGAAATTATGGATTAGAAACTGCAGATAATGTAAAAACAAAAATTGCTTCTTCTTAGAAAAATGGGACGATTCACATTCCAAATACATGCATCGACAACAGATTGGATGAAATGGAGGATGCCTCAGAGCTCACAAAGCGACGTAACTTTTAACCATTTATGAAGATCTAAAGATTTAAAGACATAAAATAAAATATTAATATTTCTAAATAATAACTATTCATTTAAATTGCAGTTGTCCTTTTAAAGTTCATTGTGCTTTACCAGTTCCGACGACCATAGCCTACATGATTGATGAGTGTTATCCGTTCGGTTGAAAATTTCATATTCAGACATATTTTCCTACATTTCTAAAGATTCCTATTCCCAAACCAACGAAACTTAAATGTGGATCACCATAATTCTCCTAAAGAAAGAACATAAAAAAACCCGAGTGTCTATTAAGAGCTAACCATTTTAGCAGAACTTGTTGCTTGAGAAATAAATAGTTCCAAAGCATTCATACAACAATCAAAATAAAAAATATAAATCAAGACAATACCATACTCCTAACGTCAGGCACAGCTGTAAATATATCGTCATCGTATATAGGCTTACCGTATATGGTCATCGAGCAGCCCATGCTTGATTTGGTATCTATAGGAAACTGAAATATCTTCGAACGATGACAGGTTCGTAGATCTGGATCCAAATGATGTGGAGTTGGATGGCACCATGGGGCTTCTTTATCGAATGTCCTCCATAATGCCTAGAAAGTTGTCCACTGTTGTGGATCCAGGTTCGCCTGGAGATTTGGTTGCTGCATGAGAATCGGTTATCAATTGGGCGAAAGGAATGTTCAAGTTAGGATAGGAAAGAAGAAAGAGAGAACGATTTCGAAACGTATGCAGATACGGACTAAACGGCAAAGGCAAATTCTATTTCAATCCACCGTTTCAGGTAGTAGCCCCCAAATCATGAAATAATCAGTAAACCCACAAATTTAGTTAGTAGCCCCCGTTTTTAAAAAAAAAATACCCTTCCACGTAGGGGGACTACGTGGTTTGTCACTGTACCTCGTAGGTGTCCTACGTGGTTCATCAAAGTACCACATAGATGATCTCCGTAGTTCATTCATGGACCACGTAGACATACTACGAGGTACACCAAAAAACCACGTAATGCAACTATGAGGTGTTCAAAAAACTGGAAAAAAAAATATAACAGTAAAAGGACAGTTTGGTCATCATATTTTTTTAATAAAATGGGGGGCTACTAACTAATTATGTGGGTTGAAATAGAATTTGCCAATGGCAAAAAGGCGATTGAGTTTCTTTATTACGAAGAGAAAGTGACGTTTGTACTTACAGATACACGTGGCATAAATGTATTGAATTTTGTGAGAGAGGCTGAGAGCAAAGAAAACAAAACTCAGCTTTAATAGTATAGTATTGATTCTTTTATTCAAATATTCTTTTCACAATTTAAACCTAATTAAGGTTCATCAAACTAGTCGGGATTAGCGAACCTTACCGAAGTAATCATTTATTTTATTATCCCAATCCCAACCTATTCATCCCATGGAGAAAAACTGGTAATACTCTATATCTAACACCAATTGTGTTATATGTAAATTCAATTACCATTTCTCGTCCAAATCTAATTAAAGATTTTACTATCGCATAGAGTAAAACCAGTGGTACTCCATTCTCGAACCTTTCATGAATTTGGTAAATTTAGTTACCCCATTTACATTTCAATCTAATTAAAGATTCATTAAAACTTCACTTAGTTTTAATATCAAAAATCATTACTTGATGATTATTCAACTTTAGGAAAATTAGTCCCGTCTTTAACTGGTTTAAAGAACCAATGTCGCTTAAAACATACTTCATGGTAATCCGAAATCATATTCCTTCAAAATGGAACTTCATGGAAATCATAACTATATATAATCGATATAAATTTCCGTATTGGACTAATACTATAAATGGAATAATGGTAAAGCCTTTTAAAATTCCATAAATAGTAATGGTCTTCCTTCACAGAAGCTTATCTCGATTATTGGAAAATCGAATTCCACTCAATTCCAATTTAATATATTAAATTGGAAAACTTTACTTTGGAAAATTCCATTAAATCTTAATTAAAAGATTTATTCTTTTTCTCAATTAGGTTTAAGAACAGTGTTATTAAAGACACAGTTCACAACAAACCCAAAATCTAATTTGATATTAAATACAAGGCTCTGAATAGAAATTATATTGGCTTATATTCAATATCAAATTCTGAAACAAACAGATATCGTATTGGGAATAACGATATCTGTATCTTCCAAATTCCTTAACAATATCCGTATAATCATGGATCCAATATCGAAATATTCCGAAGACTATTTCCATTATAACCCAGTCCAATTTTTATGTTGGAAAATTCTGGTTAGATTAAAACCATTCACAATTCGTTTGAGTTCTTTATTCTAATTGTTAACTAGTCATTCAGATAAATATCTTTTATCTTTCCAAAATTTAGAATATTTGATCCAAAATCTTTTTAAATCACTTAATATGATATAACACAATATATCCTTATTTTTGATAATTTAATATGGCTATTTCACTCGATTTCTATATGCGGTCATCAAACTGCATTTACAACAACCTTTTTCCAAAACTGATTTTGACATATTTTAAATCTAACCGTTAGATTTCAAATCTCTTATTATCAATCGAAAGTTATTTTTAATACGAACCCAACGGTTCTGATTTTGGGAGAATCTGATGGTCGGATCTCCCGTTATGTCCATTCAAAGTCAATGGTCGAAATTTGTGAACGGTCGCTGTGTGAAATGTTCTATTCAGGCCATTTATATATACAATATATTTCGTCGATTTCCTTTTAAAACGTATTTTATAAATCAATTATAAATTCATTTTAAAACGATTTCAACTTCCTTTTCAATTTTAAATCAAAATTGAATATTCCATATCATTATAATATTAAAATGATAATATTTTCAAAATATCAGATTTTGAAATCAGATCTTTTCGATATTCATTATAAAATGAATAAAATCGACAGAATATTCTGCTCGAGTTAAAATGGCGTATATCTACTTAACTCGGCTTCACATATTTCAATATCTTCGTGTCCATCCAAAATTGGACATCAAAATCTTATTTTAATTCTTCACTGAATATTATTTTAAAATATTCATTATATCTGAATTGGAATCAGACTCAATCAATTACCATATAATTTTATTTATATGGATTCCATACATCGCCTGTATTAAATAATAGTAATAAACAACTATTAAACGTTCAATTCACATCCAGAGTGCAATTTACAATTGCATAAGCATTAAATAACGCTTATAACAGTCTGTCAATCAATCGGTTGACATATAATTAAATACAAGAGAGATGTGAATTAATTATCATCCCCAGACCCGTGTGGGGTTTTCAATCATCAACAAATAATTGGGCGATGTGTAAAATTATCGTCCCAATACCCATGTGGGGTTTACATCAGAGTCCATGGGAATATAATTATATTTTCATAGTTTAATAATGATTACATTAAAACTGTAAACAACCATCAATCAACACACAAATATTGCGATCACAGGCAATAAATAAATATATTCAGTCACAGATATAATAACTGTAAAATAATTGGGGTGAGAGAGCCCTTACTTTGATTTCCACTCTGTTAGTCTTTATTTGAGGATTTTATTTTTTTTACACTAAATTAAACGAATGTATAATTTAGCTAAAATTCAACTTGCTTTGTTTCCGTTCTGGTCAGTTACATGTTGTAGATTTCGATCACGCGATTCGAACGTCACCAATTTCACTGAATTCTGATTCCATTATAAAAAGTTATGAACATTCGAATATTTAACTACATTGATCGAATTAAAATTATAATTAACTTAAATTAATTTCTGTAACAACCCGTATTTTTGAATAACATGTTATAACATAAATCAAGGCAGAATTAAACTGTAAAATCTGAATCAAGGGAAACGGGCTTTGCCATTGCGTTCGTCTCGGAAAAATACGCGAAATAGAGTCCGAGTTTTCGAAAATCGGAGTCCGTATGACCAAGTTATGGCCCGTCAAAGTTTTCAGAAAATTTCAAGTTCAAAAACAGTTCAAATTTGAATTTAGAATTCAAATTCTGCCAAAACAGACTGGGCGGGAAAACTCCCGCCCAGACAGGTCGACAGGGGGGTCGACACTAGGGTCGACCTCCCCCCAACCAGGTCGACACTAGAGTCGACCTGGGGGTCGACCTCCCTGGTCGGCCAGGTCGGCCTAGTGCACCTATTTTGGCTGTTTGGACCTGTTTTGGAGGCTTGTGACGTGATTTGATGGCTCGGATTGGATCTAGGGTTAATCCTATGGCTAATACTATCCTAATATTCTATAAAAGGACACCTAAGCCTAGCCTAAATCATCATTATTCAACTCTACAACTAAACTATGCCAAATTTGTTCCTCTCATGGCCTCCACTCTCATGCTAAAATTTCTAAGTTTATTTATATGAGATATTTTGAGTTCATACAAGTGTTTTCAAGCTTGTATGAGTGTTCTTAGTTTGCATTCAAGACATGTTGCAACATTTCTATTACAAAGCAAGGGTTTTTATTGATTTGGCTCAAGGGTTTTTCATTTGGAGCTTTCATATTTGGGTGATTGCATAAGGGCTTCGTCTCAATCTTTATAATAAATATTCACTTGTGTCTTCATAGCATTGTAAGCCCTTTTCTACTTTCTTTTTTTGAACTCTAAGGTTAAATGAATGGTGCAAGTTTGGGTTGATCATTATGATATGCAAGTTTGGTTGATCATTATGTTATGCAAGTTGGTTTAATCATTATGTATGACACGTGTTGCTATGTTATGCAAGTTTGGGTTGATCATTATACACATGTTATCATGTTATGCAAGTTAAACTTGAGTTTGGGGAGCTTAAAGCTTCAAGCTTTATATTAAAGGTTGCATTTTGGCAACATGGAAGTTATCATATCCTTTATGATAGCTTGCATGTGAGGCTAAATGCGAACTCCTAGCAACTTCTACATGTCATTTATCACCATGTATCACTTATATGCTAAGTTTGGTTTTATGCATACTTTTGAAGCCTAATAATGCAATATGCAAGTATATGAACATATGTACATCTCATATGCCACCATGTTAAACTTGTGGCTTCAACACCTTTATGTCATGATTATGCCAAGTTCCCTATTTTATCCTTTATGCGTTGTTGCGATTATGTAAACGATGGGATTACGTTGGGGTTGGGTAACATTATGACATAAACAAGGTTTTTATAACATGACGTGATATGTTAGCTTGTAATTATGTTTTGGAAACATAATGGACATGACACTTAGAAAATATGAGTGTGGCCAACTCGAGGTTGGGTTGAGTTTGTAGCATAAATCTACCCGGACCCGCCCGGCTTAACTAGTGGCTACAAACAATAGGACCCAATGTGAGAAGTTGGTCATGTTGTGCTCGAACCCGAGGTTAGACCAAGTTGTGGTGTAAAGCTACCCGGACCCGCCCGGCTTAACTAGTAACCACAACAAGGTCTAATGTGAGAGGTTAAAGCGCATTAAGTTAATTAATGCCTCCTGATTAGGGTTAAGTCATGGTCCACTTAATACTTAACCAATTTGGGCTTGATGGGTTAATCGGGGTTAAGTCATGAACCTTGGGTACACTTAACCAATTTAATCCACGTTTGGATCTGGTTAACCACATTTAACCCGTTAAGAAACCCTAGTGGCGTGGTCCTTTTCAGCAGTAACCCTCTTGATAAGTATCATAAGACCCTAGGGACTAGGCTAGGGTGGGGCACGATTACTGGGCTGACATGTAAGCGACCAAAACGACGGCTGAGTAGGTACGCCGGTGTAGGTCCAGGCGGACTATGGTCGTGCACATAGTCCGGAGTTGGAAAATCAGGCACGGGTACCAGTAGATCTAGACTGTGCATACTTGATTGGTGTCCGAGGTTGACACCCTAGGACTTGATACACCCTAGGGTGGACCTAGCGCAGTTTAACTACATTTCATGTTTGGGCCGTATGACACCGACACTTGACGAGTTAGGCTTATAGGGAGCCGATCAATTAGACCGTGTAGTTGGACCTTGATTTAGGTCACCTCATGATATTGGGCCAAGCTTGGGCCAAGGGATCAATTCTTGTTTTTACTTGACATGTTAGAATGCTAGTACACCCGTGGTGCAAAACTTAACCTTGATTATGCGATGACACCTTTATCTATCTTGTTAGTTAATCACCATGCCAGTATGTTGTTATCCTTATGTTCATCTCAGCTTCTCATGCCAGTTAACTTTACTAGTTCGTGAACTGATAGTAGTTAGGGCTTACCAGTCTTTTTGACTAACCTGTTTTCTTTCGCCTCTTTTCTTCCGTTTCCCCCCCCCCTCACGTCCTCAGGGTGGGAACATTGGAGCTTAGCTTGGATCTTTATAGCTTGCTTACTGGATTTGCTCATGTACGGTTTTGGACATTGAGCTAGCTATGGTTTATCACTTCACTTTGGAGATAGTACTTTATGTATTTCAGTTTTTCAGTTTATGCTTTTCTCTAGACTTTGTTTGTTGGAAAATAATGACCAAGTACTTTGTTGTAACTTAACTATGGTTTTGAAATGCTGGTTTTATCCGCTGCTTTACTACTCTGTTTTACTTATATGTTATGTCTTGTGATATCTGCATGCATGTTTACCTTGTTTAACGCCCCTCCAAAGCTAATGTCCTTGCAAGAGTGGCATCAGCGGAGGTGGGGTGTTACATTTGGTATCAGAGCATAAGGTTTACAAGATTTGAACAAAAATAAAACTTACCTTTTGAAAAACTATTTTCAAAACCAATTAAGTATTTTCCAAGAAAAGTCTAGTTGTTTTAAAAAAAAGGCTATTCCCCAAAAGCCATAGCACTATCCTTCGTTTCTTCGTTCTGAATCTATCTTTTTCCTTTTTCAGTATGGCCGATCTTAACCTTCCCGAGGGAGTGAACATTCCCGGATGGTTCCGGAGGTACTTGGAAGCTAGGGCCAACGATGTGGGCCCAACAAATACCCCCAATATAACTAAGGTTCCTCCTCCTCCTCCTCCTCCTCAGAATCCGCAAGCAGATTTCGCTAAGATTTGCAAAGACTTTAAGGCGATGGGTGGCAAGAACTTTATTGGGACGGAGACTTTTGTGGAGGCAAGAAATTGGTTGAAAGAAACCGAAGATCTCTTCGCCATCTTTGATGTGGAAGATCCTAGAAAGGTTTTATTGGCAGCATGGTTATTAAAAGAAGAAGCTGCTTATTGGTGGGAGGTCACCAATGCTACGAGGCCTATAGAGACTTGGGCCGACTTTAGAAAGAGGTTTGGGCTTAAGTTCCTATCATCAGCTGAGGCAAATCTGCAATTGGAGAAGTTTATATCTTTGAAGCAAGGGGACATGACAGTGAGGGAGTATGTGAATGAGTTTAACAAGCTCGCCCGATTCGGTTTGGACATGGTTAATACCCCCCAGAAGAAGGCTTTACGCTTTGCACGAGGGTTGAACGAGCCATTACAAGGTTTAGCCCTATCTCATATACCCATGGGGGCCACTTTTGAAGGCCTAGTAGACATGGCATTGCTTCAAGGAGACGATAAGAATGGCAAGAAATAAGTCAAGCCTAATGAGACTCATGCCAAGAAGAAAGACTCCAAGTGGGGAGGAAATCAGAGCAATCAGAACAACAAAAACAACAAGAACAATAAGGGCAACAAGGACAAGGCAAAGGACCCAAGGAAATGCCACTACTGTGGAATTGTTGGGCACATAGCTAAAGACTGTAAGAAGAAGAAGAGGAAGTTGGGCGAATTCTTTCATTGTGGAGAGACTGGACATTTTAGCAAGGATTGCCCCAAGAAGCAAGGACAGAATCAGCGTGCAGGACCTTCTGGAGGGCAAGTGCATGCTCTCAATGCTGCTCCAGTTCAGGACCGAGGTAGTATTTCTGTAGAAAGTCTTGTTTATATTTCTGATTTTTCTGTTCGCACCTTATTTGATTCTAGCGCATCGCATAGTTTTACCTCTTCTGACATTGTTGAAAGTTTGCACCTAAGTACTAGTCTAGTTGAGGATCCCGTTTGTGTTTCAAATCCAATTGGGGGTTCCGCCCATCTATCTATGATTTGTGTGGATTTGAAGATTTCTATCTTGACCGTAGAATTCACGTGTAATGCTTATGTTCTCGGGTTCACGGGATATGGGTTGATCTTGGGCATGGATTGGTTGTCCAGTTATGGAGCCATTCTCGATTGTGAGCATAGGGTGGTGAGGCTCATGACTCGCCTCGGTAATACCCTAGAAATCTCTTGTAACCCTAGAGGTCCCGTCATGTTATGTTATCTTGAATCTCTCGACTCGTCCATCGATGATCTGCAATCTGTAAGGGTGGTCCGAGACTATCCTGATGTCTTTGAAGAAGTTAAGGGGTTACCCCCTAAACGAGAGATAGACTTCCACATTTATCTTGTCGATAATGCCAAGCCAGTATCTTTGCCCGTGAGGCACATGGCCCCACGAGAAAGAAGAGAGCTCAGTAAGCAAATCAAGGAGTTGCTTGAGAAAATTTTTATTAGGCGAAGCATTTCTGAATGGGGTGCTCCGGTGGTATTCGCTACTAAGGCGGATGGTTCGCTTCGTCTTTGTGTTGATTATCGAGAGTTGAACAAGCTGACAAAGAAGAATAGGCACCCGTTACCGAGGATTGATGATCTCTCTGACCAGCTCGTTGGTGCTTCTGTTTTCTCTCAGCTTGATCTAGCCACCGGATTCCATCAGCTTAGAGTAGCTGAGGATAGCATTGATAAAACTGCGTTTAGGACTCCAGATGGATTCTTTGAATGGCTTGTCATGCCATTCGGATTGACTAATGCACCCGCCTACTTCGTAGACTTGATGAGTAGGGTGTTCAGGGAGTTCCTCAACAAGTTTGTTGTTGTCTTCGTGGATGATATTCTGATCTTCTTAAAGGATGAGGAAGAGCATGCTAGGCATCTCAAGGAAGTGATGGATACGCTTAGAGCGCATCAGTTGAAAGCCAAGTTCTCCAAATGTCATTTCTGGAGAAAGGAAGTTCGGTTTCTTGGACATATAGTCTCTAAGCAAGGCATAGCGGTGGATCCCGCGAAAGTGGTTGTGGTTCAAGACTGGAAGACTCCTAGGAATGCAACCGAAGTAAGAAGCTTTCTCGGTCTGGCGGGCTACTATAGGAAGTTCATCAGGGACTTCGCTAAGATTTCGGCCCCTCTTACTAAGTTGACGAAGAAGAACTTAGCCTTTGCATGGGACTTGGAGTGTGAGCTTGCTTTTCAAAGGCTCAAGAGAGCCCTTACCACAGCTCCAGTTTTGGCATTACCCGATGGTGGTAAGATGTTTACCATGTACACAGATGCATGTGGCACGGGGTTGGGTGCCGTTTTGATGCAAGAGGGAAGAGTGATATGTTATGGGGGTAGGCAACTTAAAGTTCATGAGAAGAACTATCCCACTCATGATTTAGAGTTGGCGGCGATCGTCTTTGCACTCAAATCCTGGCGCCACTATCTTCTAGGCGAAAGGTTTGAGTTGTATACTGATCACAAGTCACTCAAGTACCTCTTCTCGCAGAAAGATCTGAATCTAAGGCAGCAAAGGTGGATGGAATTCCTGGCATCTTATGACTTCGAGATAGCTTATACCCCTGGCAAGGGTAATGTTGTGGCAGATGCACTAAGCAGAAGTAGATTGACTTTGAGTCCCTTGTTTGTCGAGATGAGGAGCCTAGAGTTCTTGGCAACCTTTGATTTCACGACGGCTGTTGAATCGATAACGGGTTCATTAGCATCCCTTGAGCTTAGACCCACACTTCTCGATCAGGTTGGGGCTTCGCAGAAGGAAGATCCACAGATAGTCGAAGTTATGGACAAACTGATTCGTGGTGAGACGTCTAGTCACCTTGCTAGATATACTATTGATGACAAAGGTTGGCTAAGGCGTGATGGAAGGCTATGCGTTCCACAAGTAGGGGACTTGGTGCATAAAGTTCTCGAAGAAGCACATCATTCGAAGATGACTATACATCCTGGAGGAGATAAGATGTATAGGGATATGAAGCGCATTTTCTTTTGGGCCGGAATGAAGAAAGACGTGGCAGAGTATGTTTCAAGGTGCATGGTATGCCAACAAGTGAAAGCCGAGTCAAAGAAACTAGGTGGGCTATTACATCCATTGGAGGTCCCGCAATGGAAGTGGGAGAGTATTTCTATGGATTTTGTGGATGGATTGCCTAGGTCAAGGAGAGGGAACACAAGCATATGGGTCATAGTTGACAGACTTACGAAGAGTGCTCACTTCATCCCAGTAAAGAGCAAGAGGACCGCATCATGGCTAGCATCTATTTATCTTCGAGAGATAGTGCGGTTGCATGGAGTTCCTTCCAGCATAGTTAGCGATCGTGACCCAATTTTCACTAGCCAGTTCTGGAATAGTTTGCAAGAAGCGATGGGTACGCGATTAAATCTGAGTACAGCCTATCACCCCCAGACGGATGGCCAAACCGAAAGGGTGAATAGAGTGCTAGAAGATCTTTTGAGGCTCTGTGTTCTTGACTTTGGTGGTACTTGGGAAGACCACCTTCCTCTTGTAGAGTTTGCTTATAATAATAGCTATCAAGCCAGCATAGGGATGGCACCATTTGAAGCTTTGTATGGAAGGCCGTGCAGGTCGCCAACTTGTTGGTGGGAGACGACAGATGAGCTTATACTTGGGCCCGATATGATTAGGGATACATCCGAGAGGGTAGAGTTGATTCGAAGATGGATGAAGGCGGCCCAAGACAGACAGAAATCCTATGTAGACAAGCGAAGGACTGATTTGGAATTCGAGGTGGGAGACATGGTTTTCGTGAAGGTTTCTCCTTTGCGTAATGTGGTACGTTTTGGAGCAGTTGGGAAGCTGGCACCAAGGTTCGTAGGACCCTTCCCTATCATAGAGAGAATTGGAAAGATGGCCTATAAGGTGGAATTGCCCGAAAAGCTAGCCGGAGTGCATAATGTCTTTCATGTCTCGCATCTCCGAAAGTGCCTACATAAGTCCGCTGAGGTGGTTGAACCAAGCATTCTTGAAGACATTGAGGTAGAGAAAGAGGCAACCCTGAGAAGAGCTCCGATTCGTATTTTGGGAACAGAGATCAAGAAGTTAAGGAATCGAGAAGTCAAGTTGGTGAAAGTTCAGTGGAGTGAAGCCGATGAAGACGCAACTTGGGAAACCGAGGAGAAGATGCGTGGGCTTTATCCATTCCTTTTTGAGGGTACATTCTCGACCTCTTTCCTAATTAGCATATCTTTCTTTTTGCTATCCATGTTAATCCATGTTTATCTAGTTTATCTTGTTTCGTAAATCTTGTCATGAGAACCTTAGGTAGAAACCCTTTGGATGAAACATGTATTTGAAACATGTTATGCTTGATGGTTGCAAGTGGTTGCAAGTGTTTGCACGTGGATACTCGTGGATGCATGATACACATTAGGCACTAAGATCGGCTCACACACTTTCATGTTGCATATGCATGAGTGCTTATACTTATTCATGGATGAAACTTGTACGCTAACACACGGATGTTGCATATAGATGGATGTTATGTGCACTCATGTAGAGACTATAAGTTATGTTAGGAATTTGCATACATATGGACTCATTTCACTAACATGTCTTGCATTTAAGGGGGTTTACTGAATCAGTAACCTCCTGATTTTCGCATTAGATAAGTACATATACACACACCTTTGCATATGATCATACAGCATTTAGAATCCTTTAAGGACAATGACTGCACGTGGATGATGGTTTGAGTAGATGGATGATGGATGGTAGGATACGTTCTTCCTAACTTGGAGATTTCAGGGACGAAATCCTTTAAGGAGGGGAGAATGTAACAACCCGTATTTTTGAATAACATGTTATAACATAAATCAAGGCAGAATTAAACTGTAAAATCTGAATCAAGGGAAACGGGCTGTGCCATTGCGTTCATCTCGGAAAAATACGCGAAATAGAGTCCGAGTTTTCGAAAATCGGAGTCCGTATGACCAAGTTATGGCCCGTCAAAGTTTTCAGAAAATTTCAAGTTCAAAAACAGTTCAAATTTGAATTTAGAATACAAATTCAGCCAAAACAGACTGGGCGGGAAAACTCCCGCCCAGACAGGTCGACAGGGGGGTCGACACTAGGGTCGACCTCCCCCCAACCAGGTTGACACTAGAGTCGACCGGGGGGTCGACCTCCCTGGTCGGCCAGGTCGGCCTTGTGCACCTATTTTGGCTGTTTGGACCTGTTTTGGAGGCTTGTGACGTGATTTGATGGCTCGGATTGGATCTAGGGTTAATCCTATGGCTAATACTATCCTAATCTTCTATAAAAGGACCCCTAAGCCTAGCCTAAATCATCATTATTCAACTCTACAACTAAACTATGCCAAATTTGTTCCTCTCATGGCCTCTACTCTCATGCTAAAATTTCTAAGTTTATTTATATGAGAGATTTTGAGTTCATACAAGTGTTTTCAAGCTTGTATGAGTGTTCTTAGTTTGCATTCAAGACATGTTGCAACATTTCTATTACAAAGCAAGGGTTTTTATTGATTTGGCTCAAGGGTTTTTCATTTGGAACTTTCATATTTGGGTGATTGCATAAGGGCTTCGTCTCAATCTTTATAATAAATATTCATTTGTGTCTTCATAGCATTGTAAGCCCTTTTCTACTTTCTTTTTTTGAACTCTAAAGTTAAATGAATGGTGCAAGTTTGGGTTGATCATTATGATATGCAAGTTTGGTTGATCATTATGTTATGCAAGTTGGTTCAATCATTATGTATGACACGTGTTGCTATGTTATGCAAGTTTGGGTTGATCATTATACACATGTTATCATGTTATGCAAGTTAAACTTGAGTTTGGGGAGCTTAAAGCTTCAAGCTTTATATTAACGGTTGCATTTTGGCAACATGGAAGTTATCATATCCCTTATGATAACTTGCATGTGAGGCTAAATGCGAACTCCTAACAACTTCTACATGTCATTTATCACCATGTATCACTTATATGCTAAGTTTGGTTTTATGCATACTTTTGAAGCCTAATAATGCAATATGCAAGTATATGAACATATGTACATCTCATATGCCACCATGTTAAACTTGTGGCTTCAACACCTTTATGTCATGATTATGCCAAGTTCCCTATTTTATCCTTTATGCGTTGTTGCGATTATGTAAACGATGGGATTACATTGGGGTTGGGTAACATTATGACATACACAAGGTTTTTATAACATGACGTGATATGTTAGCTTGTAATTATGTTTTGGAAACATAATGGACTTGACACTTAGAAAATATGAGTGTGGCCAACTCGAGGTTGGGTTGAGTTTGTAGCATAAATCTACCCGGACCCGCCCGGCTTAACTAGTGGCTACAAACAATAGGACCCAATGTGAGAAGTTGGTCATGTTGTGCTCGAACCCGAGGTTAGACCAAGTTGTGGTGTAAAGCTACCCGGACCCGCCCGGCTTAACTAGTAACCACAACAAGGTCTAATGTGAGAGGTTAAAGCGCATTAAGTTAATTAATGCCTCCTGATTAGGGTTAAGTCATGGTCCACTTAATACTTAACCAATTTGGGCTTGATGGGTTAATCGGGGTTAAGTCATGAACTTTGGGTACACTTAACCAATTTAATCCACGTTTGGATCGGGTTAACCACATTTAACCTGTTAAGAAAACCCTAGTGGCGTGGTCCTTTTCAGCAGTAACCCTCTTGATAAGTATCATAAGACCCTAGGGACTAGGCTAGGGTTGGGCACGATTACTGGGCTGACATGTAAGCGACCAAAACGACGGCTGAGTAGGTACGCCGGTGTAGGTCCAGGCGGACTATGGTCGTGCACATAGTCCGGAGTTGGAAAATCAGGCACGGGTACCAGTAGATCTAGACTGTGCATACTTGATTGGTGTCCGAGGTTGACACCCTAGGACTTGATACACCCTAGGGTGGACCTAGCGCAGTTTAACTACATTTCATGTTTGGGCCGTATGACACCGACACTTGACGAGTTAGGCTTATAGGGAGCCGATCAATTAGACCGTGTAGTTGGACCTTGATTTAGGTCACCTCATGATATTGGGCCAAGCTTGGGCCAAGGGATCAATTCTTGTTTTTACTTGACATGTTAGAATGCTAGTACACCCGTGGTGCAAAACTTAACCTTGATTATGCGATGACACCTTTATCTATCTTGTTAGTTAATCACCATGCCAGTATGTTGTTATCCTTATGTTCATCTCAGCTTCTCATGCCAGTTAACTTTACTAGTTCATGAACTGATAGTAGTTAGGGCTTACCAGTCTTTTTGACTGACCTGTTTTCTTTCGCCTCTTTTCTTCCGTTCCCCCCCCCCCTCAGGTCCTCAGGGTGGGAACATTGGAGCTTAGCTTGGATCTTTATAGCTTGCTTACTGGATTTGCTCATGTACGGTTTTGGACATTGAGCTAGCTATGGTTTATCACTTCACTTTGGGGATAGTACTTTATGTATTTCAGTTTTTCAGTTTATGCTTTTCTCTAGACTTTGTTTGTTGGAAAATAATGACCAAGTACTTTGTTGTAACTTAACTATGGTTTTGAAATGCTGGTTTTATCCGCTGCTTTACTACTCTGTTTTACTTATATGTTATGTCTTGTGATATCTGCATGCATGTTTACCTTGTTTAACGCCCCTCCAAAGCTAATGTCCTTGCAAGAGTGGCATCAGCGGAGGTGGGGTGTTACAATTTCCCTTAAACACCTTTCTCTCCCATATACACCTTCAGGCTGTTGCTCGATACCCATCATCGACCCGGAGAACTCCACTTGTGAGCACACTTCGAGGAGGTTGGACGCCGATCTAGAAGCATCACCTACTGCACCGTCGAGTGTGCCACCCAACGCCTGAGTTGCCTCGAACTTGGTGCCACCGTTGATCTCGAAAATGGCTCTGAAGCGGCAGCCTTTGAGGAATGATTTCCATTGATTTACTTCATGAAATTTAATCAAACATATACCATTTGAAAGCCCTCGATTTTCTCTCGAATATTTGTTTTAATTTCATGGTTTAATTTGGCCTGGATTGCGAATGACTGAGGAACGAAATTCTAAGCATTTCAGCCGTTCATGAAGAACTTGCGGCGGGTTCTGAGTGGAACGATAGAATTAGGGTTAGAAACTATATTTATACCTTTTTTTATTATTATTTAATTCAATTATTTCTTAAAAGTGAATTTCGCATCCGAACTCCAAACGAACCCCAACGACTATCGCTCCTAACCGAATACCCCTATTCCAGACACAACGGGATATGTTTCGTAAGCCAATTCGACTATTTTGATCAGTTTTCATCAAAATTAAAATATAAATTAATGTAACGTTCAGTATTGAATTTGAACGTACATTTTAATTTACCGTGGCCACATACTGACTCCAAAAATTATAAAATTTGGAATCTAGCTATGTTTTGACGATACAGTCCTAAAAAATTTGATTTCATCCAATTTTGAGACCGTTTGAAAATAGCCTTTTATTAGCATATTAAATTTAAATTTAAATTGAAACCGCGTTTAAATTTACTACGCTTACATATTAACTCCAAATGAATTGAAATTTTAAACCTGACAATAATTTGACGTTTCTGATCCAACAAAATTAATGTCGTCTAAAACGGAGGTCGTTTGCAAAATGGCTATTTTTAAGGGATATGTATAACATTAATATATATATATATATATCCCATAACGACTATTTGGAATTTTAAACTGGACATAACTTACAATTTATAAAGTGAAATCTCAATTTCTTATATTTGTTAGAAAGATATAATTAAATCGATTCTAAAGTTTCTGGTTTCATCAAATTCTGACTTACACCGAATTCAATACATTCAATTGAAATTTAAAATCGAATTTTCAAACTACCGCGCCATTTCAAGCACGTTATATATAAATTTTAAATTTATGCGTTCTAACTTCGTTTTAAATAATTTTTTCGTCTTTAATTCTCAAAATCAGTCAATTAAAATATTTAATTTCCATGAAAATCAATTAAAAATAAATTTTAAATTGGTTCCAAAAATACGGGTTGTTACACTGGGTCCGCAATCCGGTAGAATCCTATTGATGGGTATTGCCTCGATGCCTTGTCATTTTATCCTGATCGATCCCCTACGACTATGATTTGTACCATACCTATGGAATGCCCTCTGATAGCCACTAGTTTACGGTGGACATTATGGTATCTGTACAGGCTACGGTATTATAAATGGTGTAAGGGTAAAAATGTAATCCTACTTACGCTATTTTAATATTTTATATTTAACCATTGACACTATTATAATAACGTATTTTATTATATAGTATCTAGCTTATTGGATCCTTAGGAGATGAAAATTCCTGTAACATCTCTTAAGTTTTTATGTTCACGAACACATTCGATATGAGGAGTGAATTACTGTAACATCTCTAATCCCGTGACACTCATATTATTACCTGATTCTGACTTGACTGATATGAGAATATTTCAGTTATGGTCCGAATTTTTTTGTCTTTTCATTTGCGCTCGGGTCAACCCGAGTTTTTAGTTATCGAAGAACTTGTTATGAACAAGGAAATGGAGTTTGACAAATGTATTTACTAAGTATTATTCCATTGCATTTGTTGGTATGTTTTGTGATAGTTTATCTTTGATAATTGTTATAAAGTATGATCAAAGTATATGTTAACAAATTAATGAACTGTTATTTATTTATTATATTCCATCCTTCCGCTTTGAGATTTTGTTATTGTTTTTCTTCTTTCATTATATTAATCCCAATAACTATCTGTATTTTGGATTTGTTTGAGTTAACATGTGTATTACTGTCGGCTTAAATGGTCAAAAATCCAGGTCGTTACACATAACAAAGATGACGTAATGCCTGGTACATCAACGGAAAAAACACTCCAATGCACCTTTTTGTGCCGTATTGATAGAATAAAAGGATAGAGCTGAGAATATTATACGGAGTGTGAAAATCATTTACCTAAATATATTCACTATTAAATATTAAAGCATGATATACTTATAACCCTGAATCAGAAATTGTACACACTCATTAAAAGAATCCTAAAAAATGAAAAGAAAAGTAGGTTGGATTGTGATATACAAAAAATTTAGGATATAAACATCCAAACATTTTATAATTGTATCAGTAATCTAGTGCATATCCAATTCATTATTTGCTGCCATTCCTATGTGCTTTGTACTCAAATAGACTCCTCAAGCATCTCACGTCCTTCGTTTCTGATGTACAACACATAGTGAAAAATTAGGTACATGAGAATAGAAAAACACTGAGAATCTTTTTGATTCATTGTTGATGTGATATTTTTCAACCTCACTATTCAAATTTGTTAGGGACAGATTATTGAGCGTAGAAATATATAATTATACCTCAAATTTTATGGCTTGAGAATTGTTTCAACCACACGAAGAAAAAGAAAACATTTCCTCCCCTCCTTTTCCGAGCTTGAGATCGACATCATATAATTAAATTATTGATGGCGGAGTTAAAAATGTTTTCTTAAGCCAAATAACCTAAAATTTAAAATGTTAGTAGTCCTAAAAATTTATGGAAATGAATGTTAAATTTTTGTTAAGTTAACAGGTAAAAGTGACTAAAAATATTGCAGTGAACGGTATAATAGGAATAAATGTTGCAATAAAAAAGTTGAGGTTGACTATAATTGCTAGTTCACGGTTTAATTACATGTGAGTAAAACGTATTGAATAATTCATGTTTTCATTACATGTGAGTAAAACATCCTCACAGGCAACATTTCTAGTATGAGTACGATTTTTCCTTTGGATTTTTCCACTTGTACTAAAATCTTTGTTGTTTGACGTCCAATTCCTTTAGATAAAGCTACATATAAGTGATCGTGACTGAATACATGTTCTGGAAGATAGATAACAAAGTTGGAATTGTTTGCCTTATGATTTGCTAATCATTAAAGTAAAAGCTAGTTTAACTCGAAATTGTTTTCTAATTAAGGTAAAAGGCATGCAAACGTTTTTTGAAGGCTTCAATGGTATCCGGAGGGATAAAAACTCTTATACCACGAGCATGACCGACTGCAATTTCTGCATCAATTAGGTTTATGTGAAAAACATGACTGATTAACCTTATGCCATTACATAATCCAAATTTAGGGTCAATGTTCCTAAGTAGCATTATTGCAGATCCTACTTTAATAGTTAGTTTATGTGGTGGTAATGCACCTGGAGGAAAGAGAATTGAGGAATTCATGTTCATACAAATTATGCGTATCGTCTTCAATGGAATCAAATTAATAATAAATATAGTCAACACTTAGAAACATGATTATAACTATATTATTGATTTCATCAACAATATCATTTGTTGGGGCCAAAATTTGTTTGTTCATTATACACTCAACATCATATAATGTTTCATTAATTGTAGGGAATACATGATCAATTAAAGAATAAATTTACTTTGTATTACTCCAGGAGATAACAATATCATATGAAAGTTTGGTCATGTCATTATGCACATATGGCTCCTCTCCATTCCCAATACGTAAAATGAAGTTAGCATATGAGGGATCATTTATAGCACACATATTTTGTGTTAAGAGAACTATCGTAACATATGACCATAAGTACTATTCTACAAGGCATGCATCAATAGTTTGAGCTCTATTACCATTAGGGATAATGTAAAAACTTGATGGAAATCAACTCCTAAAATGATGACTTTACTATCTGTTGGATCTAGATTAACCCTAAAGGGGGGATGAATAGGGTTTATCGAATTTAATTCGAGATATTAAAATATCACAGAACAGATTGCAACAGATAAAATAAATGTAGAAAATAAATAACACAAAGATTTTACCCAGCTTCGGTAGACCCTGCCTACTGCTGCATTCCCGAAGGTTTCTAGTAGATATTAGTCAATTATTACAACGCTTACAACACTTGTAAACTCTCAACAATTCCTAACCTAAATGTCCTAACACTATGCTCAAAACTTATTCCCAAGTTTTTACTAGGTTCTACACAAAAGGCCTTACAGCTTCGGATTTTTCCTCGTTACAAACCCTGTAACAAAACCCTAATTTTACAGACAAACTAGAAAACGTAGATTTATTTTACAAATTTAAATTCAAACAAAAACCATTAAAACAAAAATAGAAAACCCCCTTTTCACTTAAAACAAACAAAAACCATTAAATTTTGCTTGTGAGTCATTTAAACTGATTTCTCTGTATACTCTTCGATTTGTTGCTTTGAATATCGATTTCGATGCCCTAATGCCAGTGATGGTACGGTGTTTAAATAGGATTAGAAAATCCTATAACTTCTCTGATTTAAATTAGTGACTTGGTTGATTTTCTTGTTTCCCTTATTAATTAAATTGACTTGAATTAGTTGTTGTGAAATTGCTCAATGAACCTTGTCTTGTTTTTGGGCCTCTTATTAATCTGATTGATTTAATTTGCCCCTTTAAATCACGAAGCTTGAATTCTAGAAAATGAAGTTTCCCTGTAATTAACAAGTTAATTTATGGAAAAAAAATTCTTGTCTAAAAATGTTCTTTGTAGACTTGTTCGAATTCTGATTAATTACATGCCAAAACAAGCTTGCTTAATTAAAAACATTTCTCCTGTGTATATATGGATACCCTTGAATGATTTTGATCCCAAGCATGACTCCTTGCCGTATATGATTTCCAGTCTTGATTTATTGGCCTCTTGAATTCGAAATAAATATTTCTGAAAAAAAACTTGCTACATATAAAATTGAAGAACAATTATTTTCTGTGATAAAAACTTTCCAGAAAAAATAATTGCTTTCCCCTTTTAAAACTATTGCCAGCAAATTGTTTACTGAATTTGTGTATAACTGAACCATGCATATATGAACATGAGTACATGCAGTATACTTCCACTTGTGATATCCCACTCTTTTGGTGCATATCCCTGAGTTGCCTTTTGCTTGTACTTGTTGTGTTCTTGTCCAGATTCCTATATATTGTTGCTCCAAATGCTTTGCCAACTGTGTATACATACATGTGTTGATGACCATATATCTGGCTTGCTGATATATTTTCCTTTGCTTGAGTTTTGGTTTGGGTGGTTTGACTTGTTGCACTTGTTCATGTCACCCTTGCTGACTGATATATGCTATTGCCACTTGACAGATATTCACCATGCTTGTTGTATTTGTGCACCACTATGTTGACCATGCTCATCTTATTCCTGCCTTGAACTTGCTGCATTGACCACTCATATATTAGTGACTATACATACTGGACATATACATTTTTCTGTTGAGACACATTTGTGTTGACTGTCTTGTGTTCACTCCCATGTTCCTGTGTGTACTGTCCATCCCTGTATATACTGCTTCTATATGTATTTGGCTACACGCTATGCACTACCTCCTTTCTCAAGCATATTTGTATTGCTTGCTTTGTTTAAACCTATTCATGCTTTTGAACATGCTTGGCCATGATGATATGTTATGTGCTTATCCATGCACACTTGCATGTCTATGTTGCTCTTGCTCTGTGTTGACCTCTTGATTCAACTGGCCCCTCTACTTTGTTACTCCAATCATGTGACTTTGAGTTTTGCCACTTCTCGTCATGTCGAAGTTCATGTGAAAAACATGCCTTGCTCCATTTTGTTTGAAACTGAATCTTGTATAATACTGCATTGTACTTGAGTTTGATTTTTGGCCACTTGAGCTTGTCTCTGGCCTATGTCTGTGTAGTTCCATTGCTTTGTGTTGGGTCTGAATTGAATTGCCTTGACCATTTGTGTACTTCACTTGAGTTTCATCACTGTGCCTACTGGTTTGTATTTGTATGGTTGGTATGACCATTTGATTTGACTTATGCACCTGCACATATATATATGTGTATACATACATACACAATCTAGTGTATAAATGTATAGTGTACTTGCAATTATATTATTTATCAGCAGACCGCTACTACTGAGTTGTGGCTGTTCAGAATCAGCTAATTTGGACGCTGGTTTTGATCAGCAAACCAGTGTAATGTGTTGAGGCTGATCTGTGAGCGTTAGAGATATAAAGTCTTCTTTATGGTATTTACATTGTATCACTGTGAATATCACAAGCTGTCTAGACAGAGATAGATATATAGAAAAATCGGATCAAGTCATGAAAAATGATGAGAAACACACCAAAATTCTAAGGCAAATAAAATAAAAATTATATCTGCTAGAATATAAAATATTTTTGTTCTAGATTACTGTGTGTGTTTCTTTTTGTGATAGGTAGGCAGAAGACTGAACTGACTGTGAAGACAGAGACAGAAGACAAAACTATGTCAGTGTATGTATGCATGACTGAAACTGAGTGTATAAATGAATATGTACAACTGAGTGACTGAGCGAGCTGTAGTAAGGAGCGTTGTATAAAAATGAAATTAAATATGAAAACTAATGTAATGTATTATATTTCATAGATGTACAAATAATGGAGTTATAAATTTTGTACTGTTGAGATGTTGAAATAATATTCTATTTAAATAAACTACTGTTTGAATATTTGAATTCTTGTGTAGTCGTATTCTATTTAAATACAAATATTATATTCCTGTCTTTGATGTAGTATAACAGTACAATAACAAACACATTTATAATATTAAATATATGTTTGTTATCATCAAACAAAAAATCATAGAATTATTAGATACAATAATCTCCCCCTTTTGATGATAACAAACATAAGATAAGATTTTGAATATAATATTATAATAAATTTGTTTTACAGTGAATCATTGAACTCCCCTTATTTAAATGCTTCCCTTACAACAAAACTCCCCCGAAATATTTGCATGAGTGAAAAACAATAATTGAGACTTCAATATTAAAATATTCAAAGAATATCCGCTCATCGATCAAAATCTTAACCCATTCTCCCCCTTTTGTTATCATTGAAAGGATATAGATATTAAAACAATGATGAAAAATGACAAAAAATATAAAATCAGCTTAAGAGGAAGACCGATCATTATAAATCTCAATCAGTCAAACAAAAATCATAATGTTCTAAGAACTAGTGGCAAATTTCACATCATAGAATGATAGATTTATGATGAAATTTATATAAATGGAGAGAGTTTTAAAATATATGATTTCCATTTATTTTCAAAAGAGGTTTTATAAAAATGATCACAAAACAGTGATGGATTTGGACTACAGTTATAAGTTCAACTTTAGTGACAAAATCAATTAATCTCAAATCCCAATAGCTATCAATCAAGAAATCAAAATATATCATAATACATTAATGCATATCACAATTTAGAAAAAATAGATTGATAGACTGGTCACACAAAGGAGAATTTCATATGAATTTTTATTTATTCAAATTAATTTCTTTTCTTTTTCTTTTGATTTAAGAGCACACTGACCACGCATAACCAGATCTTGGATTTTTAAATTAGATCAGTTGCAGCTTAAATATAAGTAATCTCTTTACCATGCATGACCAAAGCTTGGATTTTTAAATATGGTTACATAAACACTTATGAATATTATATTTTTATTATTTTTAGTTTCAAGAAAAACTCCTTAGTATATAAAACCAATATTGATGATAGAAATGTGATAGGTACAGAATTAGGTTGTGAAATAAGTTTCTACATTAGTCGTATTATGAAATATGCTCAACTGTACCGGGATTTTTGAGAATTTTCAAATATCACTAATTCTGGAAAAATAATATAATCTTATTTCCATCACAAATATTCCCACTGTTTATTCAAGATGATTTTTAAAAATATTGAACTCTCCACATTAATATAAAATCATGATGGATGACATAATGATGATAGAAATAGAAGATGGTCATGAAATTTTCCCTAATATAAGGTTATTGTAATAAATGTTCAATCATCATGAAAATTAAAAAATATCCTCTTGTTGTGAAATATACTGTAATCATAACTCATCACAATTTCAAATTTCTAGAAATAATTTTGATGAATTCTAAATACAGTTCAATTTGGTTATTGATTTCAATTTCTAAATAAATAATCAATAAATGTTTTTAAAGTTGAAAAATCAATTACAAGAGGATTCAAAAAGATTTATAGAAGGCAAATGAGATTTAAAGAGATTCATACAAGATGGAGATACAAGATGGAGAAAAAGATCAAAATAATCAAACAAATGAGTGAGAAAAAATTTAAACACTTCTGATACTACTTGTTGTCTCTGCTAATGGGGATTTTAATATCACCTTGGTGGCTAAACAAAGATATCTAAGAGATTGATTTTACATTCTGCCACTCGACACAGAATTTTCAGAAAAGGATTACCAAGCCCATGAAGTTAAATTAATTAAATCAATTAGAGCAGCAAACAATTTTTACCAAAAACAAGCAGTCATCAAGATATTTTCAAAAACGATTCCTTTTTATCAGAGCAGCAGGATGATACAAAAACAAGAAATCGAGAATTTTTTTTCATAACAGTTCCTTCAGAACAGCATAACAAACAAATTCAAAGTAATCTTTTCAAGAGAATTTTCACGACTATTTCTGACAGTCATATAAATGATTCATGATCCAAAATATAGTTTATTTGAAATCGTTTGACGGAATATGAAAATCTCAGGATTCAATGAATCGATCACACCAGATTATAAATTTCAGATCCAAGATATGTGTGAGATTCAAGAAATCAATAATTTCAAATGATTTCAAACAATCAAATATTTAAGTCAAATAGTCATGAAATAATAGTGAGTTTCAGGACCAGAATTTCAGAGAATTTTTCACATATTATTTATAACAACCACAAGAGAAATTTTCAGAATATTTACATCAAGTATGAGATATAATTCATGATCAAAAATTAAGTATTAATTTATTTGAAATCATTTGAATAGATGTAAATTTTTAAATATGACGAATCAATCACACAGGATTAATAATTTCAAATCTAAGAAATGTGTGAGATTCAAAATATCATAAATTTCAGATGATTTCAAACAAACTAATGTTCAACCATGGTGATCATGAGTAAAGAAGAATTTCAAGATGTGTCACATTGATTCAAGTCAAAAAAATTATTTCAGAGATAATCAAGGCAATCAAAAAAATTAATGAAATCCTCACAACTGAAAATTAGCAGTGTGCTGTAATGAGTATAAATTTTCAAACTTTCCAAAATGAATTAAAAGAAACTCAAAACAGCAGAGGTGCATGAAATTTCATTAAATTTTATGATCTTCAAAAATTTAGAATTCAAATTAATAGTGTTCAAGATATAATAGGAATGCTTCAACACTGTTATGAACTCAGAAATAAAATTAAACTACAAAACAGTTGCAAATATTTACAAGTTTAAATTCAAGATCTGGAAATGATTAAAACATTAGAGTTTTATACAAATGAAGCAAATTTCTAGAAAATCATGAATTCTGCAATTTGAAGTTAAGAAAGCTTAGCAGAAGAAAAAAAAATAGCAGTGACAAATCAAATCAGAAAAGTCAAAAGGAAAATAAATAGAAGGGATAGAAGGAGGAATAAACAAAAAAATTCACAATAAAAATGTGAGTCTAGAGATCATACCTGAATTCGATGTGAGCAAATGAATCTCTAACTCAGACAATCTTGGCCATGGAACACAGAATGATACAATGATATAGAACAACTTGAAATTACTTCTCTTTTGCAATGTGGTTCCTCGGTCATCCTTCGATACCTAAGCGTTTAAAGGATCGAGTGGTCTAACAAAATTTGTAAAACCACTCACAGTTTTATTCACGACTTTAGGTACCCAGACTTGTTTATATAACAATCCATTTGAATCAATCTTTGTACCTTTAGGAACCCAAACCTGTTTGAATTTAGATGAAATCACTTTATATCTTTTTGGTATCAGAGAGTGTATAAATAGTTTGTTAAACAAGTTCGGATCTCTTTTTTGATTTAAAAATCCTTTGGCATTTTCAGAGTTCAGCTTTTCAAAATGATCCTTTTCAAGGCAATTTGAAGGACTTTTAAAATTACATGAATTCAGTTTTTCAAAACTATTGATTTTCCCAAAACCAAGACCATTTCTATTTCCAGAAGAAAATTGATTTTTCAATAACATATTCAAAGACTTTTCAGTGGTTGAAAAACATTTCAAACTCAATTAAGATTGTTGATTTTAGTTTTCAGAAAATTATTCTCGTTCAGAAGCTTCTTAGATTTTGGTTTTACTTTCAGAAATCTCAACATCAAATTGTTTTTTGTTTTTTAATCTCAAAGATCTTGAAATTCATGATTTCATTTTCATGTTCATTAAGAACTGATTCTGTTCTCAACAAATTCTCCTTTTCAAAAAATTTATGTTTGGAATAATATTATCCAACTCCTTTTGCAAAGCGTCGTTCTTACAAATTTGCTTATTCTCATTTTGTTTTAAAATGATAATTTCTTTTTCAAATTCCTGAAGATTCTTATTGAGATGAGCTAAATCATTTTTCAAATTAAAACAATTCTTGCAATCAGAGTTTTCAAATTTTAATTTCAACATATTATTTTTGTGGGTCAACTCAGAATTTCTATATTTTAAAATTTTATTTTTCCATCATAGATTTTTGATAGACTTGGTTTGATCAACACAAAAATAAACCAGATCTTAATAAGAAAATTTACTTATTTCACTATCTGTTGAGTCTCCATTGTTATCATTATCTTATTCTTCATCAGTAACTCCTGTTAAGCATAGATCTGAGATTGAGTTGACATTCTGGGGTTTTGAGTTGATGTTGTCAATTATTCCGTACTTCGCATTGAGAGTATTCCAGATTTCCTGCGCAGTAAAACTGTGGGATATAAGTTTAAGCTCATTATTATTAAGATAAGAATAGAGAATATGCATAACATGAGCATTGGTAATTTTATTCTTCTTATCTAACATATCACCCACATTTTCAATAACATTCCAATATTCAGAATTAACGGATTTTAAATAGAATTCGATTTTCGATTTCCAAATTAAAAATTCTGTCCTATTGAAAATAATTAAATATTACTAGACTGACTCTTAATCTCGTTGGAATGACAACTAGGGGAATACATGACTCTAGAGTTAATGAAATTATTAAGCTCTAATACCACTTGTTGGATCTAGATTAACCTAAGAGGGGAAGTGAATAAGGTTTATTGAATATTGTTTAAATCAAAAATGGTTCAAACACCAAAGGTACATATACTGTACTTCACCAATATGGTAAGAAATTAAAAGAAGCCACAATCGCAAAATAAGCGGGAAAAAGTAAGTAAAAGCACATAGATTTTTATAGTGGTTCGATTTATGATAGATCTACGTCCACTTTGGCAAGGATTTTCATTATTATGAAGAATACAAAGTTCACCATCTCATATATCTCATTTTGCCTCAATCTCTCTTTTTACAATGATTTTTCTCTCTTTAATGACTTGATTCTCTCTAGAACATTATGGAAACGGTTGGATCCTTTGAATACAATGATCGTAAGAGTGTATGTTTCACGGTTTGAGCACTTAGAGGATCGACAATGTAACGGCCCGCAAATCCGTACAATCTGAGTTGACTAATAACACCACAAGTCCAACCCAAATTGCACAGAAATACAAATCATTATTAAAAGAAGTTAGAGGATGAGAAATAGAAAGAAAGAAATGTTAGAATAGAAGAAAACAAAGAAGACAAATCTCACAGTGGAACGAATAAAATATATTATATAACATAACTTTTTGAAATACAAATCAGTAACTTTAAATACATACCATCATCAGAGCACAACAATTATTTCTGGAAAAGTTATAAACACCTGTTTCCAGATACAAACATGGTACACAGCGGAATATATGATAGTCTATAGCTAACTGGTGAAGCCACCTGCTTCGAGCTCTTCCGAGTGAATCTGAAAAATCCCGACTACTTGACTGCCCGTACAAATTTGGGCACCCAAGAGTTTAGGGAAAACCAGAACAAAATAAAATCTGGGTCAGTCATGGGACTGGTGTGAGTAAACTCCGATCAATTGTTTAACTTTAAAAATCCTTTCGAAAGAATTGATAATCGTAAGACTGATCCACACATAAACACGGATGGTTTTTACCTTACGATAACCCAAAATATTTTTGATATCAAATCCAGTGATATTATAATAATGTCTACATCAAATAAATAGAATCTAGCGGAATGCTTGCATCTCACGCTCCATATATAATATAAAATCAAAAACCGCATGGCGCTTATTGGAGATTGGATTCCGACTATGACAAGGTATGGAACCAGCTTCCGATAGTGTATCTCTAGAGAGGAATACACTGGGTTCAACAAGAACGTCTTGCAACCCGGCCCACACATGACCGACCACTCATTTCGCTTGAGTGTATCGAATGTATATCACCAACGGTTGGGATCAGCAACCGTTTCCCGAAAAGGGACAGTATCGATAGATTAAAGAAGCAAATGGAATTTCTCTTGATAGGTGATTATACACCCTAACGGGATCGACCCACATAGCCATGCTGCCTGGCCGATTTTTGTCATTCCCCAGTTGTTGAGGTCAGAGGCTACAATTACTTATCATTCCTTGATAGCATGATCACTTTGAATGCCACATTGTCAGATCCGTTAATCACTAGTTGATTTGCACAAATATATTCTGGATATTATGCTATGAGAATAAATTCTCCGCTACCATATATATTTATACAGACCAACATATTCGATCATTGGAAATACTTTGTTAGACATTCGTCCATATACATTCGTTCTGGGACTAAACGAAACCGAAGGCACAATTTCTATTAATAGAAAAAGCCCTTGCACTTTACTCCGTCTTCAATTATCTTCATAAAATATGATTCGCAATGCTACTTCCAATACGGAGTGGTTCTCGGATAATAATCAAACCGGTCTCTACATATTGACAACAATATTGGCAAACACTTCGATAGTCGGTTATTTAACTATCGAAGAAAAACAAACAACCATTCAAAGCATTAAACAAATCACTGGGCCTTTTAGATTAATATTTCATTCATTAATTAAATCACTACTCCATTTCCTTATCAATATTTGTTAACCAAATATTTCAAAAATCATATTGGCCTCTTACGCTATTTGGAAAACATTTCCATATTTCGCCTTCTTTTATTTTCTACACTTAGAAAATATCTTCTATTAATAATTGGAAAATATTCCAATTACTTATTTCTTTCACGACCATTTATTTTTAGACTTAGGAAATATTTACTATTATATTTCCAAAATTTCCATTTATTGGGTTAAAAAAATGTTATGTAAAACATCGTTACAACAACCCAAAATACTACATTCGACTAAATCTCTTTAAACATTTCTCTTCGATACTGAATCTTGCTATTTATCAGCTAATAATGAAATCAATCAAGTTGGGGTATAATTTCCTCTCAGACCTTGACTGAAAATATTATTAACTTCAAAATAGACAAGACTGCTAACTCGAATAATCAACACCATACTAAACCAATTTCCCATTTCTAAAACGTGTATACATTTCTCATTCTATTTTTACTCAATTTAAATTCACAGATTTTCTTTTTGTTTATAATATTCTATTTTTAGTTCGTTTCCTTATCGATTTATATATATATCGATATATTGATTTCTAACTATCAACTTTTCTTTAAAATATTCTAACTCCTTAGATTTCTGGAAAATTTCGCAATAACCTCCTTTGTACCGGTCAACAGTTCAAACCTCAACTCGCCTCTCTAGGCCCTTTCCATTCAAAAAGAAAATCAAAAAGCCAAGTGGCTTGCCGATTCGGCACATAAAATCTTATATGGAATTTAAACGTGTACCATTTTATCGGGCACAAAATTTATAAATCTTCATCTCTTCATTCCATACCTGTCTAACCCATGTACGTCCATTATCAATTTATTCAACCTCAATCTGGTTATTTTTACTCAATTCGCTAATTTATTCTTTAATTAGCTCTTTTGTCTATTCCACTTTTAATTGAACATATCACGTTCATATACTATTTTTAATTTGGTTATAAATCAATTGAATTCCATTTTTCAACTTCGAGTTTCATATTCGATTTCGAATATAAATCAACAAACCCAATTCACTGATCCAATGCCCAATTTCAATTCAAATTCCATTAACTAATTATTCTTCAAAACTAGTTAATTCTATTCAATAATTAACAATCTGATTTTTTTGTTTCAAAAAATCAATCCATTAACTTCATTTGAGTTCATATTTATTTTATAACTCAATTCTGGATTTTTATAATGAAAATCCATATTTTATTTGCTTAGAATCATTTAATTTATTTAAATAAAACGTTATAGTTTAATAACGATTATGGCGCTATTTTTCTGGAAATTTGATTTTGATATAACTCAAAATCTATAAGGTGAAATCCAGAATTTTCTCTTTCATTAGAAAAATATTACCAAATCGGTCATGACGATTCTTGTTTCAAAGAATTCCAACTTAAATTGAGTTCTATATACTCAGTTGAAGTTTGAAATGCCAATTTACGAACTACCACGCTGCGGCTAGTTCATTTTAATTTTATTTAAATACAAACGTTTAAACTTCGTTTATAATAAATTTCAACTCTATTCTAATATATTATATATATATTAAATCCAGTTTTCAAATCCAACTTAATATTTCCGATTATCTCAAATCGTCGATTTTTCTTTATTTGGTTATAAATTTGTTTATAACTCAATTTGCTATATTAAATTCCAATTCCTTTTATAAATAAATTATTTATAAAATTCGATATAATCGAATTCTAATTTAAATCCCTTGGATTTGACTTAATTCGGTTTATATTCCGAATATCGAAATAAAACCTGTCGTTCCCTTTCTGAAACGATTTCCAATTCATAGTTAAATTCATATTTGAATTTAAATTTCTAAGTTATCATATGATAACTTATTTTCCTTAATTTATAAACGTTGTTTATAATTTAACTTTCTTGTTTTATAAAAACAAGTTTCTATTTCGATTCCATCTCAAATTCTACTTTTCAAATTCATTCTTGAATTTAAACCTCTAATGTAATAACCAAGAAATCCGGGCCAATTTAAAATTTTTATTTTGGCAATTTTGATGAATTTTGAATATTTAAAATGAATTATTTTAAATTATATCGACGAGAAATTTATTTTGAGTGGAATTCGAACGTATATATTTATATAGATCGTCGTTAGAAAATAAATAATTATTTATAATTATAAAAGGAATTGAAAATGGCGCGGTAGTTCGATAATTCGATTTCAAAGTTCAAATGAATGTACTGGGTGCAAAATAAACCGAATTTTAGTGAAACCAAAAATATTAGAATCTAAATGAGAATATCTTTCCAACGAATCCGGGGAATCAAAATCTCATAGCGGGGATCAAAAGTTATGTCCAGTTGAAAATTCAGAATAGTCACTATGGAATTATGGCCCTTGCAAATAGCCATATTGCAAACGACCTCGGAATTCAACGAAACCACTTTTGTTGGATCCGTGATGTCAAATTATTGCTAGGTTTCAAAATGCATAATTTTTTGAATCAATATGTGAGCGTGGCAAAGGAAAACGTGTTTTGGCAGTTTCAGTCAATTTCGATCGAATGGAAAATCGCCATTTTTCAAACGGTCTCAGAATTTGACGAAATTAGTTTTGTTAGGACCGTATCGTCAATACGAAGCTAGAAAATATTTTTTGGGAATTTTTAGAGGCTGTATGTGGGCCTGGTAAATTGAAATGTGCGTTCAAATTCAATATATAGAGATATATTTGGATTTTGACGAAAACTGATTGAAAGGGCCGAATCAGCCTACGATACATATCTCATTGTGTTCAGAATGGGGGTAATTAGCTATAAACGACAGTCGGTGGGTTCAATTTCGAGGTCGAAATAAAAAGTTACTTTTTGAAATTAATTAGAATAATATTATATAAACCTAACCCTAGAAAATTAATTGGTCAACCCCTTCATTAACTCAATCTCATGGTCAACCCGAAAAAGAACCCCCCCAGTTCCAGATCGCGTCGCCCCCTTCTAGAGCCCACTGCCCCATCGTGGACCATCGCCTCCCCCTCCGATACCCTGCCGCCTGCTCCATCGCCTCCCTCTTCCTTCCTCTTCGCCGTTCTAAGCTACCAAGTCGAAATTGATGCCAGCGTAACCCATCACCGCCTCCAACCCACTGTGGGCCTGTCGCCGCCACCGTGCTCACTCCACCTTCGCCAGGGTGTCAGGCGACCCCACCTAGCCCCTCAGCGCCGCCGGTGCCCCCCCCCCCCCCCCCCGAAATTAAAAATCCAATTTTTATTTACCCCGTGCGCAAATAACAATCCCCGAGCCTCCCTCTGCCGATTTGAAGTCGTCGATCACCTTCAAGTGGCCTCGGTGTTCATGTGCAAGCTGTGGAAGAAGGCTAGGGCTGGGTTTCTCTCCGATGTTGGATTGTTGATGCTCCTTGCTTCGACGAAGTGGGTTTTCTTCGATGATCGAAAATCGGTGAGGTTTTCTGATTTTTATCGTATGCGAAAGAAATTATATTTTTGTTATGGTAGAAATATATTTTTGTTAAGGTAGGATTTTTAGATAAGTAAGAATAAAATTTTATTATGTAGAAGGTATGAAAATATAATTTTTATCGTTTGGTTAGAGAAATAAAAATATGATTTTTATATTATAGAAGAAATAAAAATATGATTTTTATATTATAGAAAGAATAAAAATATGATTTTTACTATGAACAACGTGAAAAGAAGTGAGATGGAACGGATTAAAATCAGAAAAGGAATTCAGACGGTTCAGAGATTCAGAAGTAAAACTGGCGGAGTGGAACCCTCCGTGAGAACTCCTCACCTTTAATTTAAATTTCTAGTTAAAAATATATACTAGGATGCAGACGGTGTTTAGTAGCACCCGACACCCGTCGTCCATAGACCATGGACGGCTTATATGCTTGTTTGTTTGATTTTGATGTGTAGTTGATTGTGTGATGTGAAATGAAATAAAATATATATATATATAGTTAAAAATATTTTATAGTTGAAAATAGAATTTTTAACGTGTATTTAAAATGAAATAAATATAAATAAATCGAAGGATTTGTTTATATACACACATTTGACTGATATTGATTGGGACGATAAATTTTACACATCACCCAACTGCACAAATAAAATCTATGTTTGATTGTTTGAAACCCCACACGGGTATTGGGATGATATATGACATACACTGATCCCAATAATTAGCTGTATGTCGATCGATTGATTGACATGCTGTTATAAGCGTTGAATATTTATATTTGATGCTTATACAGTGTAGAACGCACTTTGGATGATGGTTGGGTGTTTATCGTCATTGTTGTATATATGAATTTGATGAAATCCATATAACTGAAATTATATGGTAATTGAGTGTGTCTGATTCCAGTTCAGAATTATCGAATAATTTAAAAATAATATTCTTTGAATATTGAAATGTGAAGCCATGTTAAGTAGTTACACGCCATTTTAACACGAACGGGAATTTTGTCGATTTTATAATGAATATTGAAAGTGATTTCAAAATCGAATATTTAGAATTGAATTCGAATTGAAATAGAATTGAATTCGAATTGAAATTGAATAGAAATGAATTCGAATTGAAATTGAATAGAAATGAATTCGAATTGAAATTGAATAGAAATGAATTCGAATTGAAATTGAATAGAATTGAATTCGAATTGAAATTGAATAGAAATGAATTCGAATTGAAATTGAATAGAAATGAATTCGAATTGAAATTGAATAGAAATGAATTCAAATTCAAATTGAATAAATTTAAAATTCAAATTGAATTGGAAACGAACTAAAATTGAATTAAAAATCGAATTGAATTGAAATCGATTTGAAATGAATTTAAAACGAATTTATAAGGAAAAATTCAATTTTGATTTGAATTTGAAATGAAGTTGAAATCGTTTCGAAATGGAATTTAAAACGATTTATAAAATACGTTTTAAAACAAAATCGACGAAATATATATAATATATATTATATATATAATGGCCTGAATAGAATGCGCCGCACCGCGGTAGTTCGCGAATTTCGACCATTGACTTCGAATGGATATTACGGGAGATCCCACCGTCGGATTCTCCTAAAACCGGAACCGTTGGGTTCGTATCGAAAAGAGCTTTCTAATGAATATTAGAGATTTGAAATCTAACGGTTGGATTTGGAATTATGTCCAAACCAAATTTGGAAAAGGTCGCTGTAAGTGCAGTTCGATGGCCGTTGATGGAAATCGACTGTACGGGCCTTGATAAATTTTTTAAAAATAGTAATAATTTGTGTAGAATCATAAGAAATGATTTATGAAGAATTAGGATGAAAAAATCCATATTTGAAAAAGATAAAAATAGATTTTTAGCGAAATGAACTAGTTTTGAACTAGAATTATAATTCAAATTTTTTTTAAATAAATAAATTGGATTTGAAATAGTTTTAAAAGAAACCAGAATTTCCAATAATTGAATTGGAATGGATTTGAATCGAAATTGTCTTTGGAATATTTCGATGTTGGATTTCGTGATTATACAGATATTGTTATGGAAATTTGAAAGATATATTTATATATTTATTTCCAATACGATATTTGTTGGTCATAGAATTTGATATTGAATATAAGCTGATATATTTTCTATTCAGAGCCTTGTATTTAATATCAAATATGATTTGGGTTTGTCGTGAGTGGTGTCTTCATTAACACTGTTCTTAAACCCAATTGAGAAAAAGATTAAAACTTTTTATTTAGATTTAATGAAGTGTACTAATTAAATGGTATTTAATTGGAATTGAATTTGAATTGATTTTTTGGTTTATCATGAACGGTGTTTTAAATAACACTTGTTCTTTAACCCGATAATTAATGGAATGTGATTTTGGGTTGTCGTGAACGGTATCTTCAATAATACTGTTCTTAGACCCAACTGAGTTAAGAAAATCAGAAACTAACTGGAGATTAGTTAAGTTGAATGGTTTCTTGGTTATTGATCTGATGTTGGTTTCGGCCTTCGGGGTTAATACTTAGGGAATTGCTCACTTGCTATTTTACGGTTAAAGGCTGATAGAATGGAATGTGATTTTGGGTTTATCGTGAACCGTGTTTTAAATGACGTTAGTTCTTTAACCCAGTTAAAGATTAAAACCAAGTGGAGTTTTAATGAATCTTTAATTTGATTGAAATGACCGAGACTTGAGTATCACCAGTTTTGCTCCAGGCAATAGTTAAATCTTTAATTAGATTTGAACGTGAAATGGTAATTGAATTTACCGATAACACCGTGGTGTTAGATATGAAGTATGACCAGTTTTACTTCATGGGTTGAATAGGTTAGGATTGGGAAATTAAAACAAATGATTACTTCGGTAAGGTTCGTTAATCCCGACTAGTTGAATCGATATTGTGACGACCCCAAAACCCCGTACTGACGGTGGCAAGGGTAATCTTTGGAATATAACACATAAACAGATAATAGCATAACAGAATTAAATAAATACACCAGATAATGAACAAATAATACACTGGATAAACGTAATCATCAGAGTTACAGAGTATACAAGATCATACTTAGTACAAATACAGTTCAGCTATACATAAATGTCTACAGCGGAAAACAAACATAATATGTACAATAGGAGCTGAACAACATAAAAAGAGATAAATGGTAGGATCCATCTTCAGCTCCAGCTCTCCAGAAAGAGCCATCTAAAACCAGAATACAAGGCTGCCCATGTAGAAAAAGGGGCACCCGAGTTTGCAAGTGAAACAAACTACGAGTCAGTCATGGGACTGGTATGAGAAATCTACTTAACACATTATAATTTGGCTAATCACAGGACCACGCACTTTCACGGAATGGGTTTACTCCATTGGATTGCCAATGCTTTAAAACAATTAAATCTTTTAAACATCGCCATGCCTTTTATAAAAATGAAGTCGATATAAGACTCAAGTCCCATCACACAATGCAAGGCAAACCGGAGGATAGAGTTTTACCTTATATCGACCAAAATATGCTTGATACGAGCAAAACAAATCATTTAAAATGTAAACTTTGTCGTTTAATTCTTAATCAGACTCCAACTGTAAAATAGTAAGAGAACGATCCCCTAAGTGTTAACCCCGAAGGCCGAAACCAACATCAGACCAATACCCAGGAAACCACCCATCTTAGCTCGTTTGCAGTTAGTTTCTAATTTTATACACAATCATAAATATCAATCATAGACGGCAATGGGAACCATATATCATGTCGCCATACATAAGTATACAATCAAAACCGCAAAGTCACGTATTTGGAAATTGGATTTTCGTCATGAACCAAGGCAAAAGATAGTCCTTACCGAATTCGAGACTGTCTAGCCCGAGCCTCAGGCAAGTACTCAGTCAAGCCTTTGGATCGTCAGGGCCGGTCCACCAATGTGGATTAAAATTCCTGAACACTGCGTTTCCCCGCCCTTTGGGGCATAAGTGAGCCAACGAATGACTCCATCGGTCCTGGATCAACCGATATACCTGAGGCGCCTCACAACAGCAACAACCACATAGGTGAAAATAATATAAATGTCAGCCAGTTTAAGCACTGACGCCACCTCTAGCTAGAAAGAAACGCATGTCCTCCCTGAGGTCCTCTCCCGTTTCTGGTTCATACCGGGGTGTGAGGTTCGCGAATTCACGTTATACACAAAGCTACGCCACACAGGCGGTGCTTTGATCATCAACCACAAGGCTTTGCTTTTCAACAGAAGCCCTGATCATTGCATCTTAGCATGCCACACAGGCAATTCACACCATGTAACTGATGGCTATCAATCACACAGAATGAATTCCAATGTCAGACACACAGTCCATTTACAAGTCCGTTCTGGGTCTGAACGAAACCGGAGGCACTATATACCTCGCATACCCATCGATCTCCACGTACGTCTGGACGATCACCACTCATTATCCATATTTCGGGATGCCTCCCAATCAGGACATCAGTTACCATCCAAACGAGGTGAAGATCTCCGTTCTTCGACCACCATCTTCATCTTCGATTTCTTATCGTCGATTCAGTTATTCAGAATGGGATAAACCCGGTCTTTCTGAGCAACTCGCGTATATAATAAACAGGTGCTACACAAACACAACATACACCTTATTCCAATTCATTAGTCACTAACCGTAAATCAGTAAAAGAACGACTTCCCAAATATTAACCCCGAAGGCCGAAACCAACATCAGATCAAAACCCAGGAAACCATTCGACTTAGCTAACCTTCAGTTAGTTTCTAAAATTTCACATTCCATATCGTTTATAATATTTTATAACGATTTATTGCTATTTTTATTTAAAAATAGCCAATTTATTCAAACGACGCTTCAGGCCATAACGCGGTCGTGGCGCTGTTTTTCTTCAGATTTGATTTACACATATCTGAAAATATAACCGTTGGATCTTCACAAAATTTATATCATTAGAAAGATCTTTTTAAAACGAATCCAACGGTTCCAGTTTTGGGAAAATCTGACGGTCGGATCTCCCGGTACACTCGTTTGAAGTTTCGATTTCAAAATTCGAACTTCAGCGTCGTTATTCTATTTAATTTATATATATATATATATATATATATATAATCAATTCTGGCGCTGTTTTTCTTCAGATTTGAATTAAACATTCCAGACAATCCAACCGTTGGATCTTTACAAAGTTGGTGTCATTGGAAAGATATTTCCAATGCGAACACAACGGTTTCGGTTTCGGGAAAATCCGATGGTCGGATCTCCCGCACTAATCGTTTGAAATCACGGTTTCAAAACACGAACTGCAGCTTCGTTATTCGATTTATTTTAATTATATATATATATATATTATATATATATATAATCGATTCTTCGATTTCAAAACCATTTTCTTTTCATACCTTTGATAAAAATGATATTTTTATCCAACCGACATTTATTTCAACACTTCACTATTTTTAACAATTCATGTATATAATAAAAATGTGATTTTTATTGTAAAACAATTTATTTCAAAACACGACTATTTTATATAGTTCATATAGATGATGAAAATATGATTTTTATTATAAAACAATTTATTTCAAAACACGAATACCATTCAACACATGAATTTCTATTCAACGAATGAATTTCTACTCAACACATGAATGTTTTCTATAGTTCGTATATATAAAATAAAAATGTGATTTTTTATATTTAAAACAATTTATTTAAAACACGAATACTATTCAACACATGAATTTCTATTCAACGAATGAATTTCTATTCAACACATGAATGTTTTCTATAGTTTATATATGTACAATAAAAAGGTGATTTTTTTATATTTAAAACAATTTATTTAAAACACGAATACCATTCAACACATGAATTTCTATTCAACGAATGAATTTCTATTCAACAATGAATGTTTTCTATAGTTTATATATATACAATAAAAATGTGATTTTTATTGCAAAACAATTTCTTTCAAAATACGACTATTTTATATAGTTCATATAGATGATGAAAATATGATTTTTATTATAAAACAATTTATTTCAAAACACGAATACCATTCAACACATGAATTTCTATTCAACACACGAATATAGTTTCAGCACATGAAAATAATTCTAACACATGAATATTATTCAAAATTTCGGCAGCATAACGGCAGGGTAGTTAAAACCGGGGCTGTCCCTAGTACGGCTCCTCGCTCTACCTTAAAGCCTCGCAGCTTTTGACAATGGGGATTTCATGCATCTAGTTCGCACGCAGGCGGCATGTATATTTTTTTCTTTCCACAAACTAATCCTATGTGGTTTCAACCAAATAATTCTCAACCACAAACGGGTATTTTTCAACCATAATCAATTAATTTCAACCACAAATAATTCTAATCAACCATTCGCTATCAACCAATTTTCACAACAATCACAACCAATAAATATCGTCCATGGTTCGTGGACGAGGGGCGTATATATATATATATAAGCATTTCACTTCTATTTCAACGCATATATAATTTCCACAATGCATATATAACTTATACATCGAACGTACAACTTATACAACGCTTATACATGAGGTGTACAATGCTTATATAACTCATACATCGACTATATAATTTATACATCGTCGTTTTCCATCGTTTATAATTTAGAAATCTCACATTGGGTTCCACTCCACCAAAAATAGCAGAAGGCTCAGAAAAATATGCGGTCTCTTCTAAAATGTAGAAGACGTCCACACGAGTCCATTGTCTCTTGTTTCACTGAATTTCGTTAACAAACGAAAAAGATATGATTTTTACAGTGAAATCAAAAACTGTAGCACTTTAAAGTGCTATAATATAGTTTATTTAAAATAGGCCGTACCTCAGATGATTTGTTCAAAACTATGTTTTGATTTTTCTTCGAATCCGTGTAGCTATTCGTCGATCGGCCTTTGCAGCGTCGGAGGGGGAGGAGCGGCGCACCTGCGCTTAGAGGAGTTGGCCAGTTCGACGGCCGGAGGAGGGTGCGGTGGCGGGTTGAAGCTCGAAACTTACAGGCGACGAATCTCTCCAATTTCTTAATGAAAAAATCCAAACTTGCTATGGATTTGAAGATCTTGACGAGCTCTACAAAATCCTCAACAGGATGGAGGTCTAATTTTGAGCGGATGGAGAGGAATCGAGGAGAGAAGGGAAGAACGTATTTCTGCCGATCGTTTCTGAAGATTAGCGGGGAGAGAGAAATGAATCAGCCAATCAGATTTTTTTTATTTTATTTATAATTTTTAAAAATCCAAAAATACCCCTTATCTCATACGAACACCAATCCAAACCCAACGACTGTCGTCCCCAGCTAAATACCCCCATTCCGAACACAATGGGATATGTTTCGAAGGCCCATTCGACTGTTTCAGTCAGTTTTCCCTCAAATAAAAATATAAAACATTCAATATTTAATTTGAATGGACATTTCAATTTGGCGGGGCCATATACTGATTCTAAAAATTCCAGAAAAATAAATCTTGCTATGTTTTGACGATACGGTCCCAACAAAACTAGTTTCGTTGAATTCTGAGACCGTTTGAAAAATAGTCCTTTTCTGGTCGATCCAATTTTATAGAAATCGACCAAACACATTTTCCTTTGCCACGATCACATACTAGCTTCAAAAATTATGAAATTTGAAACCTAGCAATAATTTGACATCCCGGATCCAACAAAAGTGGTTTCGTCGAATTCCGAGGTCGTTTGCAAAATGGCCATTTTCACGGGCTATATAAACTCTATAGCGACCTTTCTGAAAATTCATTTGGCCATAACTTTTGCTTCCCGCTATGAAACTTCGATTTTTCAGATTCGTTAGAAAGATATTCACAAACAGATTTAAATATTTTTGGTTTCACTAAAATCCGTTTTAATTTGCACCCGGTACAGTCAGTCAAAGTTTGAATTCAAATTTTGAAACTACCGCGCCATTTCAGGCCTTGTTTATAATTAGAATTAATAATTTTATTTTCAAATGTCGATTCAAACATACTTTTCGTCGTTATTAGTTAAAATATTTATTTTAAATATTTAAAATCCACCATTTTAGCCAATTTAAAATTTTTAAATTGGTTCAGATCTTCCGGGTCGTTACAGATATTCAAAGGAAGATTAAAGAATAAATTTGAGGAATTTATCTTTGATAAAATGAATGGGAACCTATCCCTAAGAATGTGAAGTTTAGCAACTAACTAAAGATTAGTTAAGATGAATGGTTTCCTAGGTATTGATCTGATGTTGGTTTCGGCCTTCGGGGTTAATATTTGGGGAATTGTTCTCTTACTAATTTACGTTAGTGACTGATGAATTGGAATGAGGCGTATGTTGTGTTTGTGTAACACTTGTTAATTATATACGCGAGTTATTCGGAAAGACCGGGTTTATCCCATTCTGAATAACTGATACGACGATAAGTAGAAGATGAAGACGGTGGTCGAAGACCGGAGGTCTTCACATCGTTTGGGTGATTACTGATGATCTTGATTGGGCCATACACCCAAGAGGAGGGAATCAGTTAGTGGTCGTCCAGACGTACTTGGAGATCGATGGATATGCAATGTAAAGGTGCCTCCGGTTTCGTTTAGACCCATAACGAACTTGTAAATGGACTGTGTGTCTGACATTGGATTTTGTTCTGTGTGGTTGATTTCTATTAAATATATATCTGTTTGGCGGCGGAGAATTTATTCTCTTGCTTAGCACCCTTTTCTGAGATGTACGAGCTCAGAGGTTATATATTGATGGATATCAAACGCATGGAGTGAATTGCCTGTATGGCATGCCTAAGTGGCAATATGATCAAGGCTTCTGTTGAAAAGAAGAGTTTTGTGGTTGATGATCAAAGCATGGCCTGTGTGGCATAGCTTTGTGTAGCGTTGATTCGCGAGCCTCACACCCCGGTTGTGAACCAGACACGGGAGAAGGACCTCAGGGAGGACATGCGTTTCTTTCTAGCTAGAAGTGGCGTCAGTGGTTTTACACACCCTGATGAGTTTGACTTATGTGGTTGTTGCTGTTGCGAGGCGCCTCGGATATATCGGTGACTATGTGAAGCTGATGGAGTCATTTTTGGCTCATTTACGCCCCATAGGGCGGGGAAACGCAGTGTTCAAGCATTTTAATCCACATCGGTGGACTGACCCTGTCGCTCCAAAGGCCACTCGAGCTCTGACCTGAGGCTCGGACTAGACAGTCTCGAATCAGTAGAGGACTATCTTTTGCCTCGGTTCACAGATGGAAATCCAACTTCCAATACGTGCCTTTGCGGTTTTATTTGTAGAGCCTAGTATGGCGACATAGTGGGATGGGGCGCTTATGCCGTCTATGATTGATACTTATGATTTGAAATCGTTTTGACACTATACACTTATAGTAATAATAAAACATGAAATTTCACGTACCAAGCATTCTTGGCTATTATAAGGTAAAAACCCTATCCTCCGGCTTGCGTTGCATTGTGTGATGGGACCTGGGTCTTATAATAGCTTCATTTTCCTTTATTTAGCATTGCGCTGTTTGTTTTATGCACTGGTATTCTTGGGAGGAAACCCGTTCCGTGTTATACGGCGTGGTCCCTTGATTTACCTAACTTTAAAATAAAGATTAATAACTGTTTTAGTTCTCACACCAGTCACATGACTGACCTGGAGTTTATTGTTTTAACCTAAACTCTGGGTGCCCTTATTTTGACACGGGCAGTTAGTAGTTTTGGTTTTGCAGATTTATATTCACAGGATCCTGGTTTACAGCTGGAATGATATCCGGAAAGCTTTGTATCCGTATATCTCCTTCTAGTTGTGTTTTGTATTATTTTCCGCTGCAATGTATTTAAATGTAATTTAAATCTATGATATTTCTGTGTAATATTTACTCATACTCTGTAATATTCTTGTATTCTGATGGAATTGTTGTAATATGCAATGAAATGTTCTTCTGTTTGGGTTCTTTTGTGTGTTGTTCTCGAAGTATCCGGGCTTTCCTTACCGGGGAAGTTACGGGCCCTTACATCTAAATTATCTAATGATAATTTATTTCACTAGATTTGTGAATATCGTTTATAAATCCAACTTCCTCGCTTTATAAAATAAAACAAGTTTCATTTCAGAATCTATTGAAAACCAAACCTTATTTTGGAATGTTTTAATTATTATAACTAATCTATATTTTACATATAATATATTTAAATATTTAATTTAAATATAAGTCTCTAATTAATTAATTCAATTCTAATATTCCTTCTTGATATAATTTATTTTATAAATTCAGTACAATCTAACTTAATTATCCAATTAAATTTCCATTCCGAACATTGGAATAGATTTCATCGTTTTCAAACGATTCCCAATTCATATCTTTAAATTCACATTAGAATTTAAAATATTCATATCATCCAATGATAATTTATTTCCCTTCATTTATAAACATCGTTTATAAATTCAATCCAGTTCCCTGATTATCCAATCAAAATCACTCCATTTTATTTATAAACACCGTTTATAAATTTACTTCAATTCCTTGGTTATTTAATTTTTAAACATCATTTATAAATGCAATACTTGTTTTTACTTATTTTCAAAAACAAGTAAATATCTTTAGCCCATTCTAAATTCAAATTCTATTTTAGAAAAATAGAATTTTCCTTTTTAAATTTCAAAACCCTGTTTACGATATTTCTATAAATTACCATTTAGGACCAGTGATATTTCAAACATCCAAAATACCAAATTATCAAATCACGGGTTTTTCTAACACATCATATATGATAACATATATTAAACCAAACAAATGATAAAATTTTTGAGGAATCCAGTTGGATTCCTCCAACCTGTTTTCATGCATCCACAGACGTTAGCCAACATAAATAATACCCATCCTGCTTCAAGGTAGGATATCGCGGTATAAAAGGTCATCCACTATCATAGCGTGGGGCGCATAGGGTCATCCGCTAATGATGCTGTAGGCATCCGATAACGGTACTTCGGGAATCCAACCACCAGTATATATATATATATAATAACCACAAACGCAATCCTAAATAACTAATATATATATTATATAGCCACAATAATATTTCAAAGCATCCAAACAACCAACAATATATTTTTAACAACCAAAAATAATTCAAAATAAATAAATCGAGTGAGATTTACTCACCAGGGTTTTAATTCGATCCATTCTGATTCAAATTTTAATTTCTGATTAGATATCTCGCAGCTACGGATTACTTGACTGATTCCGTTCGATAAATCTTGTATAAATTTAACATGACAATTCATTGTTTAAGCCATCGAACTACTCCAAATTAAATTAAAAAATTTATTACTAAATTAAGGAAAATTACCTAAATTCAAGCTAAAACTTTCTTCCCGAATGCAAGTTTCAATTTGCTTGTGCCAACCTCCTGCCATACATTTTCTCCTTCTTTCCATACTGCAAATTTCAAATAAACATCACCATACACAAATGTTCCATCTTCCTGTGGCCAGACTGCCCCCATTCTTCCTTTCAACAGATCCACGAGACCCTTTTTCAACACAGACTGAACCCTCCCAAAATCGCTACAATCCTATTCCTTCCCTCGATTATTCCCTATAGCTTCATACTATGAACATCCTTCATCTGCTGCTGTCGCTCCTCTTCAGTTAAACCCCATCGCAACTTCCCACCGTTTAGATCTTTGCAGTAAAATCTTCAACTCGCAAGTTCTCCCCAAAATCGCATAAGCTAACTCCACTTGAAATCGATTTCTTCCTGTTCAAAAAAAGTTTTGAACAATGTAGCCTTTTTCATAACCAAATCTGAAATCGAACATCCCTAAATCATCATCTCATCATATCGAGTTACACTCGAAGTCCATCCGGGATCGCAACCTGTTGTTTTAGGTTAACTGCAGCAGATGTCGCGTTTTATAGTGGTTGATCGGAGCTCCTCCAAGTGGTGCCACAGCGTGTGCCTGCGAGCCAAGAACCACCCTAAACTTCTCCAATTCGCCTGAACCAAATCCGCTCTATCGAGACCTAAAATCCCCAAATTGAGCCTTTTTGAAACTCGTCGCACCCTATAAAAGGGGATTAAGATTGAAGCTCTAACCAAAAGGAGGTTAATGGACTTTAATCCATTTGATTTAATTGAGTATCGGATTTATAGTATTTTTAAAGGGGTAGCAGAGGGACGGATTATTTTGTTCCTGAATGAAGAGAATGAACGAACATAAGAGGAAAAGAAAATAGAAGAGGAGTGAGGGGGTTAGTCACGATTTTATACATTAGAAAAAAAGGGGGCCAACATACACAACAAATCTTTGTATTTATTTTAAAAAGATTTTCTAATTAATTTGATTTGATTTTGATTCGATATAAAGACATCTTTTATTCTTTTTAAACAGATATTGATTTGATTTTCGATTCGATTTCGATCTTATCCATTATAAATATCTCTTGGTTCACCACTTAACATCACGAACCGCTATTTTAACGTACCGACCGAAGTTTCAATATCATTGCTATATTCTGAACTGAACTGAATATATTTTGATATTTAATTTCAACATATATACCATATTAAATTAATATAATATAATTTAAATTCAGAACTAATCAATTCGCTAGTAATAAATTATTTTTATTATCGTCTATATTCAAACAAAATTTATACCAGTCATCTGAATTGTTTTTGACTCCTATTTAACTTCGATTTAAACTACATTTCCTATTTCGATAATTTAATATATTCGATATTAAATCAAAATCGTTATTTAAACCGATAACGTAGATATAAAAATTCAAGTATATTATCAAATAAATATTTAAAATGATAATAAATATTTAAAATATATGGATCAAAAATCCTGGTCGTCACATTCTTCTCTCCTTAAAATAATTTCGTCCCTGAAATAACTAAGGTAGGAATAATGCTTCAACCTATTCACTTTTCAAAACTCACTTTTGTTGAAATTCAACATTTCATATTTCTACAATTTTAGTTTTAACTAACTTTTAATTCTACCAAAATTTTTGGTTTCCATTCATATTGAATATCAGTTATGCTTATATTCATTTTATCTGAATGATTTATAATCAATTCATATTCCATTCAAATTGATTTTGATCTATTTATTCACTTCGATCCATTTAACTTGCTTAAGTTAAATTTAAATTCCAAAATTTAAATTCCTGGTTTTCATTTCAAATCCTTCTGAAATCACATAAATATATACATATATATTTATTCCCATTTCAAATTCAAAACATCTGAATTTTCAAACCAACTTGTTTTCTTTCAAACAAATTTCCAACAAAACTTTTCTAAGGTAGCCATCCATCACTTAGAAACTCGAAAATGAACACTAATGATGCTGCAGTCATCATCAGAATTATTTTCCAGACACTGAAGTGAGTTAAGTACTTTATCACTTCCAAATTCCATCCAAAATGATTTTTATACAAGAATCCTCCAAAACAAAGCTATATTATTTTAATATACTTCATAAAATATTTTTCCAAACACTCGGGATTCAAAATTCAAAATTCTGGTTTGAATTTGATTTTTAATTCATCTTATTTTTATATTTCATTCATATACAAATTATATTTGGTTCTATATAACCATTTTAATTAATATTATCTGGTTTTAATATTAACAACCAAATCATCCATATAATGTAATAATTTCAGAAAATTATTTCTTCTATATCAAAATAGAATTTTGGGTAAAATTATTTCGTTTACCCACTTTAAAACAATATTGTGTCGAATTGCTCTTCTCAAGTGTTTATAAATTCCTATCGACTTCGTGGTGTCCCACGATTCGATCAGAATTCACAAATCACTCAACAGACTAGTCAACACAATATAAAACAATTTTTCTTCTATCAATTAACAAATACGCTCTCTCGTATATATACACTCAACTCATTCTAGGGTACTGCTGACCCTATCTCTAATGAGCACAACCCCACCAAAGCCTAGGTATTAGCTCAACCTAAGCTCTGATACCAACTGTAATGACCCACAAATCCGTACTATCTGAGTTGACTAATAACACCACACGTCCAACCCAAATTGCACAGAAATACAAATCATTATTAGAAAGAAGTTAGAGGATGAGAAATAGAAAGAAAGAAATGTTAGAATAGAAGAAAAAAAAAAGAAGACAAATCTTATAGCGGAATGAATAAAATATAGTATATAACATAACTATTTGGAATACAAATCAGTAACTTTATTTACATACCATCATCAGAGCACAACAGTTATTTCTGGAACAGTTATAAACACCTGTTTCCAGATACAAACATGGTACACAACGGAATATATGATAGTCTATAGCTAACTGGTGAAGCCTCCTGCTTCCAGCTCTTGCAAGTGAATCTGAAAAATCCCAACTACTTGACTGCCCGTACAAATTTGGGCACCCAAGAGTTTAGGGAAAACAAAAACAAAATAAACTCTGGGTCAGTCATGGGACTGGTGTGAGTAAACTCCGATCATTTGTTTAACTTTAAAAATCCTTTCAAAATAAATGATAATCTTAAGACCGATCCACACATAAACACGGATGGTTTTTACCTTACGATAACCAAAAATATTTTTGATATCAAATCCAGTGATATTATAATAATGTCTACATCAAATAAATAGAATCTAGCGGAATGCTTGCATCTCACGCTCCATATATAATATAAAATCAAAAACCGCATGGCGCTTATTGGAGATTGGATTCCGACTATGACATGATATGGAACCACCTTCCGATAGTGTATCACTAGAGAGGAATACACTGGGTTCAACAAGAACGTCTTGCAACCCGGCCTACACATGACCGACCACTCATTTCACTTGAGTGTATCGAATGTATATCACCAACGGTTTGGATCAGCAACCATTTCTTGAAAAGGGACAGCATCGATAGATTAAAGAAGCAAAAGGAATTTCTCTAGATAGGTGATTATACATCCTAATGGGAGTGACCCACATAGCCATGCTACCTGCCCGATTTTTGTCATTCCCCGATTGTTGAGGTCTGAGGCTACGATTACTTATCATTCCTTGATAGCATGATCACTTTGAATGCCACATTGTTAGATCTGTTAATCACTAATTTATTTGCACAAATATATCCTGGATATTATGCTAAGAGAATAAATTATCCGCTACCATATATATTTATACAGACCAACATATTCGATTATTGGAAATACTTTGTCAGACATTCGTCCATATACGTTCGTTCGGGGACTAATCGAAACCGAAGGCACAATTTCTATTAATAGAAAAAGCCCTTGCACTTTACTCCATCTTCGATTATCTTCATATAATCCGATTCGCAACGCTACTGCCAATACAGAGTGGTTCTCGGATAATAATCCAACCGGTCTCGACATATTGACAATGATATTGGCAAACACTTCGATAGTCGGTTATTTAACTATCGAAGAAAAACAAACATCCATTCAAAGCATTAAACAAATCACTGGGCCTTTTAATTAATATTTCATTCATTAATTAAATCACTACTCCATTTCCTTATCAATATTTGTTAACCAAATATTTCAACAATCATCTTGGCCTCTTACGCTATTTGGAAAACATTTCCATATTTCGCCTTCTTTTATTTTCTATACTTAGAAAATATCTTCTATTAATAATTGGAAAATATTCCAATTACTTATTTCTTTCACGACCATTTATTTTTAGACTTAGGAAATATCTACTATTATATTTCCAAAATTTCCATTTATTGGTTTTAAACAAATGTTATGTAAAACATCGTTACAACAACCCAAAATACTGCATTCGGCTAAATCTCATTAAACATTTCTCTTCAATACTGAATCTTGCTATTTATCAGCTAATAATGAAATCAATCAAGTTGGGGTATAATTACCTCTCAGACCTTGACTGAAAATATTATTGACTTCAAAACAGACAAGACTGCTAACTCGAATAATCATCACCTTACCAAACCAATTTCCCATTTCTAAAACGTATATACATTTCTCTTTCTATTTTTACTCGATTTAAATTCACAGATTTTCTTTTTGTTTATAATATTCTATTTTTAGTTCGTTTCCTTATCGAATTCTATATATATCGGTACATTGATTTCTAACTATCAAATTTTCTTAAAAATATTCTAACTCCTTAGATTTCCAGAAAATTTCGCCATAACCGCATTTGTACCAGTCAACAGTTTAAACCTCAACTCGCCTCTCTAGGCCCTTTCCATTCAAAAAGAAAATCAAAAAGCCAAGTGGCTTACCAATTCGGCACATAAAATCTTATATGGAATTTAAACGTGTACCTTTTTATCGAGCACAAAATTTATAAATCTTCATCTCTTCATTCCATACCAGTCTAACCCATATACGTCCATTCTCAATTTATTCCAACTCAATCTGGTCATTTTTACTCAATTCACTAATTTATTCTTTAATTAGCTCTTTTGTATATTCCACTTTTAATTGAACATATCACGTTCATATACTATTTTTAATTTGGTTTTAAACCAATTGAATTCTATTTTTCAACTTCGAGTTTCATATTCGATTTCGAATATAAATCTACAAACCCAATTCACTGATCCAAAGCCCAATTTCAATTCAAATTCCATTAACTAATTATTCTTTAAAACTAGTTAATTCTATTCAATAATTAACAATCTGATTTTTTTTGTTTCAAAAAATCAATCCATTCACTTCACTTGAATTCATATTTATTTTATAATTCAATTCTGGATTTTTATAATGAAAATCCATATTTTATTTACTTAGAATCATTTTATTTATTTAAATAAAACGTTATGGTTTAAAAATAATTATGGCGCTATTTTTCTGGAAATTTGATTTTGATATAACTCAAAATCTATAAGGCGAAATCCAGATTTTTCTCTTTCATTAGAAAACTATTATCAAATCGGTCATGACGATTTTTATTTCAAAGAATTCCGACTTAAATTGAGTTCTGTATACTCAATTGAAGTTCAAAACGCCAATTTACGAACTACCGCACTGCGGCAAGTTCGTTTTAATTATATTTAAATACAAACGTTTAAATTTCGTTTATAACAAATTTCAACTCTATTCTAATATATTTAAATATATATTAAATCCAGTTTTCAAATCCAACTTAATATTTCCGATTATCCCAAATCGTCGATTTTTCGTTACTTGGTTATAAATTTGTTTATAACTCAATTTGCTATATTAAATTCCAATTCCTTTTATAAATAAATTATTTATAAAATTCGATATAATCGCATTCCAACTTAAATCCCTTGGATTTGACTTAATTCGGTTTATATTCCAAATATCGAAATAAAACCCGTCGTTCCCTTTCTGAAATGATTTCCGATTCATAGTTAAATTCATATTTGAATTAAAATTTCTAAGTTATCGAATGAAACTTATTTTCCTTAATTTATAAACATTGTTTATAATTTAACTTTCTTGTTTTATAAAAACAAGTTTCCATTTCAATTCCATTTCAAATTCTACTTTTCAAATTCATACTTGAATTTAAACCTCTAAATTATCTAATGATAATTTATTTAACTAGATTTATTAATATCGTTTATAAATCCAACTTCCTCGTTTTATAAAATAAAACAAGTTTCATTTCAGAATTTGTTTGAAAACCAAACCTTATTTTGGAATGTTTTAATTATTATAACTAATCTATATATAACATATAATCTATTTAAATATTTAATTTAAATATTAGTCTCTAGTTAATTCAATTCTAATATTCCTTCTTGATATAATTTATTTTATAAATTCAGTATAATATAACTTAATTATCCAATTAAATTTCCATTCTGAACATTGGAATAGATTTCATCGTTTTTTTTACTTAAAATGATTTCCAATTCATATCTTTAAATTCACATTAGAATTTAAAATATTCATATCATCCAATGATAATTTATTTCCCTTCATTTATAAACATTATTTATAAATTCAATCCAGTTCCCTAATTATCCAATCAAAATAACTCCACTTTATTTATAAACACCGTTTATAAATTTACTTCAATTCCCTGGTTATTTAATTTTTAAACATAGTTTATAAATGCAATAGTTGTTTTTATTTATTTTCAGAAACAAGTAAATATCTTTAGCCCATTCTAAATTCAAATTCTATTATAGAAAAATAGAATTTTCCTTTTTAAATTTCAAAACCCTATTTACGATATTTCTATAAATTACCATTTAGGCCCAGTGATATTTCAAACATCCAAAATACCAAATTATCAAATCACGGGTTTTTCTAGCACATCGTATAAGATAACATATATTAAACCAAACAAATGATAATATTTTTGAGGAATCCAGTCGGATTCCTCCAACTTGTTTTCCTGCATCCACAGATGTTAGCCAACATAAATAATACCCATCCTGCTTCAAGGCAGAATATCGCGGTATAGAAGGTCATCTACTATCATAGCATGGGGCGCATAGGGTCATCCGCTAATGATACTACGGACATCCTCTAATGGTACTACGGGAATCCAACCACCAATATATATATAATAACCACAAACACCAATCCTAAATAACTATAATATATATATATATATAGCCACAATAATATTTCAAGGCATCCAAACAACCAACAATATATTTTTAACGACCAAAAATAGTTCAAAACAAATAAATCGAGTGAGATTTACTCACCAGGGTTTTAATTCGATCCATTCTGATTCAAATTTTAATTTATGATTAGATATCTCGCAGATACAGATTACTTGACTGATTCCGTTTGATAAATCTTGTATAAATCTAACATGACAATTCATTGTTTAAGCCGTCGAACTATTCCAAATGAAATTAAAAATTTATTACTAAATTAAGGCAAATTACCTAAATTCAAGCAAAAACTTTCTTCTTGAATGCAAGTTTCAATTTGCTTGTGCCAACCTCCTGCCATACATTTTCTCCTTCTTTCCATACTGCAAATTTCAAACAAACATCACCATACACAAATGTTCCATCTTCCTGTGGCTAGACTGACCCCATTCTTCCTTTCAACAGATCCACGAGACCCTTATTCAACACAAACCGAACCTTCCCAAAATCGCTACAATCCTATTCCTCCCCTCGATTATTCCCTACAACTTCATACTATGAACATCCTTCATCTACTACTGTCACTCCACCTCAGTTAAACCCCATCGCAACTTCCCACCGTTTAGATCTTTACAGTAAAATCTTCAACTCGCAAGTGCTCCCCAAAATCGCATAACCTAACTCCACTTGAAATCGATTTCTTCCTATTCAAAAAAGTTTTGAATATCGTAGCCTTTTTCATAGCAAAATATGAAATCGAACATCCCTAAATCATCATCTCATCATCTCGAGTTACACTCGAAGTCCAACCTGGATCGCAACCTGTTGTTTTAGGTTAACTGCAGCAGATGTCGCGTTTTATAGTGGTTGATCGGAGCTCCTCCAAGTGGTGCCACTGCGTGTGCCTGCGAGCCAAGAACCACCCTAAGCTTCTCCAATTCGCCTGAACCAAATCCGCTCTATCGAGACCTAAAATCCCCAAACTGAGTCTTTCTGAAACTCATCGCACCCTATAAAGGGGGTATGAGATCGAAGCTCTAACCAAAAGGAGGGTAATGGACTTTAATTCATTTGATTTAATTGAGGATCAGATTTTATAATATTTTTAAAAGGGGTAGCAAAGGGCTGGATTATTTCGTACCTGAATAAAGAGAATGAACGAACAGAAGAGGAAAAGAAAATAAAAGAGGAGTGAGGGGGTTAGTCGCGATTTTATACATTAGAAAAAAAAGGGGACCAACGTACACAATAAATCTTTGTATTTTAATTAATTTGATTTGATTTTGATTCGATATAAAGAGATATTTTATTCTTTTTAAACAGATATCGATTTGATTTTCGATTCGATTTCGATCTTATCCAATATAAATATCTCGGGGTTCACGACTTAACATCACGAACCGCTATTTAATCGTACCGACCGACGTTTCAATATCATTGCATTATTCTGAACTAAATGAATATATTTTGATATTTAATTTCAACGTATATACCATATTAAATTAATATATTATAATTTAAATTCAGAACTAATCAATTCGCTGGTAATAAATTATTTTTATTTTCGTCTATATTCAAACAGAATTTATAACAGTCATCTGAATTGTTTTTGACTCCGTATTTAACTTCAATTTCAACTATATTTCGTATTTCGATAATTTAGTATATTCGATATTAAATCAAAATCGATAGTTAAACCGATAACATAGATATAAAAATTCAAGTATATTATCAAATTAATATTTAAAATGATATTAAATATTTAAAATATATGGATCAAAGATCCGGGTCGTTACATTCTTCCCTCCTTATAAGAATTTCGTCCCCGAAATTACTAAGGTAGGAATAATGCTTCAACCCATTTACTTTTCAAAACTCACTTATGTTGAAATTCAACATTTCATATTTCAACAATTTTAGTTTCAACTAACTTTTAATTCTACCAAAACTTTTGGTTTCCATTCATATTGAATATCAATTATGCTTATATTCATTTTATGTGAATGATTTATAATCAATTCATATTCCATTCAAATTGATTTTGATCAATTTATTCACTTCGATCCATTTAACTTGATTAAGTTAAATTTAAATTCCAGAATTCAAATTGCTGGTTTTCATTTCAAATCCTTCTAAAATCACATAAATATATACATATATATTTATTCCCATTTCAAATTCAAAACTTTTGAATTTTCAAACCAACTTGTTTTATTTCAAACAAATTTCCAACAAAACTTTTCTAAGGTAGCCATCCATCACTTAGAAACTCGAAAATGAACACTAATGATGCTGCAGTCATCATCAGAATTATTTTCCAGCCACTGAAGTGAGTTCAGTACTTTATCACTTCCAAAACCCATCCAAAATGATTTTTATACAAGAATCCTCCTAAACAAAGCTATATTATTTTAATACACTTCAGAAAATATTTTTCCAAACACTCAGGATTCAAAATTCAAAATTCTGGTTTGAATTTGATTTTTAATTCATCTTATTTGTATATTTCATTCATATACAAATTATATTTGGTTCTATATAACCATTTTAATTAATATTATCTTGTTTTAATATTAACAACCAAATCATCCATATAATATAATAATTTCAGAAAATTATTTCTTCTATATCAAAATAGAATTTTGGGTAAAATTAATTCATTTACCCACTTTAAAACAATATTGTGTCGAATTGCTCTGCTCAAGTGTTTATAAATTCTTATAGACTTCGTGGCGTCCCACGATTCGATCAGAATTCACAAATCACTCAACAGACTAGTCAACACAATATAAAACATTTTTTCTTATATCAATTAACAAATACGCTCTCTCGTATATATACACTCAACTCATTCTAGGGTACTGCTGACCCTATCTCTAATGAGCACAACCCCACCAAAGCCTAGGTGTTAGCTCAACTTAAGCTCTGATACCAACTGTAACGGCCCGCAAATCCGTACTATTTGAGTTGACTAATAACACCACACGTCCAAACCAAATTGCACAGAAATACGAATCATTATTAGAAAGAAGTTAGAGGATGAGAAATAGAAAGAAAGAAATGTTAGAATAAAAAAAAGACAAATCTTACAGCGGAACGAATAAAATATATTATATAACATAACTTTTTGAAATACTAATCAGTAACTTTATATACATACCATCATCAGAGCACAACAGTTATTTCTGGAACAATTATAAACACCTGTTTCCAGATACAAACATGGTACACAGTAGAGTATATGATAGTCTATAGCTAACTGGTGAAGCCTCCTGATTCCAGCTCTTCTAAGTGAATCTGAAAAATCCCGACTACTTGATCGCCCGAACAAATTTGGGCACCCAAGAGTTTAGGGAAAACAAAAACAAAATAAACTCTGGGTCAGTCATGGGACTGGTGTGAGTAAACTCTAATCATTTGTTTAACTTTAAAAATCCTTTCGAAAGAAATGATAATCGTAAGACCGATCCACACATAAACCAAGATGGTTTTTACCTTACGATAACCCAAAATATTTTTGATATCAAATCCAGTGATATTATAATAATGTCTACATCAAATAAATAGAATCTATCGGAATGCTTGCATCTCAAGCTCCATATATAATATAAAATCAAAAACCGAATGGCGCTTATTGGAGATTGGATTCCGACTATGACAAGGTATGGAACCACCTTCCGATAGTGTATCTCTAGAGAAGAATACACTGGGTTCAATAAGAACGTCTTGTAACCCGGCCCACACATGACCGACCACTCATTTCGCTTGAGTGTATCTAATGTATATCACCAATGGTTGGGATCAACAACCGTTTCCCGAAAAGGGATAGCATCGATAGATTAAAGAAGCAAATGGAATTTCTCTAGATAGGTGATTATACACCCTAATGGGAGATACCCATATAGCCATGCTGCCTGCCCGATTTTTGTCATTCCCTGGTTGTTGAGGTCTGAGGCTACGATTACTTATCATTCCTTGATAGCATGATCACTTTGAATGCCACATTATCAGATCCATTAATCACTAATTGATTTAAACAAATTTATTCTGGATATTATGCTAACAGAATAAATTCTTCGCCACAATATATATTTATACAGACCAACATATTCGATCATTGGAAAACTTTGTCAGACATTCGTCCATATACGTTTGTTCTGGGACTGAACGAAACCGAAGGCACAATTTCTATTAATAGAAAAAGACCTTGCACTTTACTCCATCTTCGATTATCTTCATATAATCTGATTCGCAACGCTACTGCCAATACGGAGTGGTTCTCGGATAATAATCCAACCGGTCTCTCCATATTGATAACGATATTGGCAAACACTCCGATAGTCGGTTATTTAACTATCGAAGAAAAACAAACATACATTCAAAGCATTAAACAAATTACTAGGCCTTTTAATTAATATTTCATTCATTAATTAAATCACTACTCCATTTCCTTATCAATATTTGTTAACCAAATATTTCAACAATCATCTTGGCCTCTTACGCTATTTGGAAAACATTTCCATATTTCGCCTTCTTTTATTTTCTATACTTAGAAAATATCTTCTATTAATAATTGGAAAATGTTCCAATTACTTATTTCTTTCACGACCAATTATTTTTAGACTTAGGAAATATTTACTATTATATTTCCAAAATTTCCATTTATTGGGTTAAAACAAATGTTATGTAAAACTTTGTTACTACAACCCGAAATACTGCATTCGACTAAATCTCTTTAAACATTTCTCTTTGATACTGAATCTTGCTATTTATCAGCTAATAATGAAATCAATCAAGTTGGGGTATAATTATCTCTCAGACCTTGACTGAAAATATTATTAACTTCAAAATAGTCAAGACTGCTAACTCGAATAATCAACACCATACTAAACCAATTTCCCATTTCTAAAACGTATATACATTTCTCTATCTATTTTTACTCGATTTAAATTCACAGATTTTCTTTTTGTTTATAATATTCTATTTTTAGTTCGTTTCCTTATCGAATTCTATATATATCGATACATTGATTTCTAACTATTAATTTTTCTTAAAAATATTCTAACTCCTTAGATTTTCGGAAAATTTCTCCATAATCTCCTTTGTACCGGTCAACAGTTCAAACCTCAACTCGCCTCTCTAGGCCCTTTCCATTCAAAAAGAAAATCAAAAAGCCAAGTGGCTTCCCGATTCGGCACATAAAATATCATATGGAATTTAAATGTGTACCTTTTTGTCGGGCAAAAAATTTATAAATCTTCATCTCTTCATTCCATACCTGTCTAACCCATATACGTCCATTCTCAATTTATTCCAACTCAATCTGGTCATTTTTACTCAATTCGCTAATTTATTCTTTAATTAGCACTTTTGTCTATTCCACTTTTAATTGAACATATCACATTCATACACTATTTTTAATTTGGTTATAAACCAATAGAATTCCATTTTTCAACTTCGAGTTTCATATTCGATTTCGAATATAAATCTACAAACACAATTCACTGATCCAAAGCCCAATTTCAATTCAAATCCCATTGACTAATTATTCTTCAAAACTAGTTAATTCTATTCAATAATTAACAGTTTGATTTTTTTGTTTCTAAAAATCAGTCCATTAACTTCACTTGAATTCATATTTATTTTAGAATTCAATTCTGGATTTTTATAATGAAAATCCATATTTTATTTGCTTAGAATAGTTTTATTTATTTAAATAAAACGTTATGGTTTAATAACGATTATAGCGCTGTTTTTCTGGAAATTTGATTTTGATATAACTCAAAATCTATAGGCGAAATCCAGATTATTCTCTTTCATTAGAAATCTATTATCAAATCGGTCATAACGATTCTTGTTTCAAAGAATTCCGACTTAAATTGAGTTCTATATACTCAATTGAAGTTCGAAATGCCAATTTACGAACTACCACGTTGCGGCGAGTTCGTTTTAATTATACTGAAATACAAACATTTAAACTTCGTTTATAATAAATTTCAACTATATTGTAATATATTTAAATATATATTAAATCCAGTTTTCAAATCCAACTTAATATTTCCGATTATCTCAAATCGTCGATTTTTCATTACTTGGTTATAAATTTGTTTATAACTCAATTTGCTATATTAAATTCCAATTCCTTTTATAAATAAATTATTTATAAAATTCGATATAATCGAATTCCAATTTAAATCACTTGGATTTGACTTAATTCAGTTTATATTCTGAATATCGAAATAAACCCTGTCATTCCCTTTCTGAAACGATTTCCAATTCATAGTTAAATTCATATTTGAATTAAAATTTCTAAGTTATCGAATTATAACTTATTTTCCTTAATTTATAAACGTTGTTTATAATTTAACTTTCTTGTTTTATAAAAACAAGTTTCCATTTCGATTCCATTTTAAATTATACTTTTCAAATTCATACTTGAATTTAAACCTCTAAATTATCTAATGATAATTTATTTCACTAGATTTATAAATATCGTTTATAAATCCAACTTCCTCGTTTTATAAAATAAAACAAATTTCATTTCAGAATCTGTTTGAAAACCAAACCTTATTTTGGAATGTTTTGACAATTATAACTAATCTATATATTACATATAATCTATTTAAATATTTAATTTAAATATTAGTCACTAATTAATTCAATTCTAATATTCCTTCTTGATATAATTTATTTTATAAATTAAGTATTATCTAACTTAATTATCCAATTAAATTTCAATTCCGAACATTGGAATAGATTTCATCGTTTTCTACTTAAAACGATTTCCAATTCATATCTTTAAATTCACATTAGAATTTAAAATATTCATATCATCCAATGATAATTTATTTCCCTTCATTTATAAACATCGTTTATAAATTCAATCTAGTTCCCTAATTATCCAATCAAAATCACTCCATTTTATTTATAAACACTGTTTATAAATTTACTTCAATTCCCTGGTTATTTAATTTTTAAACATCGTTTATAAATGCAATACTTGTTTTTATTTATTTTCAAAAACAAGTAAATATCTTTAACCCATTCTAAATTCAAATTCTATTTTATAAAAATAGAATTTTCCTTTTTAAATTTCAATACCCTATTTACGATATTTCTATAAATTACCATTTAGGCCCAGTGATATTTCAAACATCCAAAATACCAAATTATCAAATCACGGGTTTTTCTAACACATCATATAAGATAACATATATTAAACCAAACAAATGATAATATTTTTGAGGAATCCAGTTGGATTCCTCCAACCTGTTTTCCTGCATCCACAGACATTAGCCAACATAAATAATACCCATCTTGCTTCAAGGCAGGATATCACGGTATAGAAGGTCATCCACTATTATACCGTGGGGCGCATAGGGTCATCTGCTAATGATACTGCAGGTATCCGCTATTGGTACTGCGGGAATCCAACCACCAGTATATATATATATAATAACCACAAACACTAATCCTAAATAACTAATATATATATTATGTAGCCACAATAATATTTCAAGGCATCCAAGCTACCAACAATATATTTTTAACGACCAAAAATAATTCAAAATAAATAAATCGAGTGAAATTTACTCACCAGGGTTTTAATCCGATCCATTCTGATTCAAATTTTAATTTCTGTTTAGATATCTCGCAGCTACGGATTACTTGACTGATTCCGTTCAATAAATCTTGTATAAATCTAACATGACAATTCATTATTTAAGCCATCAAACTATTCCAAATGAAATTAAAAATTTATTACTAAATTAAGGCAAATTACCTAAATTCAAGCTAAAACTTTCTTCCCGAATGCAAGTTTCAATTTGCTTGTGCCAACCTCCTGCCATACATTTTCTCCTTCTTTCCATACTGCAAATTTCAAATAAACATCACCATACACAAATGTTCCATCTTCCTGCGGCCAGACTGTCCCCATTCTTCCTTTCAACAGATCCACGAGACCCTTATTCAACACAGACCGAACCCTCCCAAAATCGCTACAATCCTATTCCTCCCCTCGATTATTCCCTACAACTACATACTATGAACATCCTTCATCTGCTACTGTCGCTCCACCTCAGTTAAACCCCATCGCAACTTCTAACCGTTTAGATCTTTACAGTAAAATCTTCAACTCGCAAGTGCTCCCCAAAATCGCATAACCTAACTCCACTTGAAATCGATTTCTTCCTGTTCAAAAAACGTTTTGAACACCGTAGCCTTTTTCATAACCAAATCTGAAATCGAACATGCCTAAATCATCGTCTCGAGTTACACTCAAAGTCTAACCGGGATCGCAACCTATTGTTTTAGGTTAACTGCAACAGATGTCGCATTTTATAGTGGATGATCGGAGCTCCTCCAAGTGGTGCCACAGCGTGCGCCTGCGAGCCAAGAACCACCCTAAGCTTCTCCAATTCGCCTAAACCAAATCCTCTCTATCGAGACCTAAAATCCCAAAATCGAGCCTTTTTGAAACTCGTCGCACCCTATAAAAGGGGTATGAGAATGAAGCTCTAACCAAGACTTTAATTCATTTGATTTAATTGAGGATCAGATTTTATAATATTTTTAAAAGGGGTAGCAAAGGGCCGGATTATTTCATTCCTGAATAAAGAGAATGAACGAACAGAAGAGGAAAAGAAAAAAGGAGAGGAGTGAGCGGGTTAGTCGCGATTTTATACTTTAGAAAAAAAGGGGACCAACATACAAAACAAATCTTTGTATTTATTTTAAAAAGATTTTCTAATTAATTTGATTTGATTTTGTTTCGATATAAAGAGATCTTTTATTCTTTTTAAACAAATACCGATTTGATTTTCGATTCGATTTTGATCTTAACCATTATAAATATCTCGGGGTTCACCACTTAACATCACGAACCGGTATTTTAACGTACCGACCGACATTTCAATATCATTTCGTTATTCTGAACTGAACTTAATATATTTTGATATTTAATTTCAACGTATATACCATATTAAATTAATATAATATAATTTAAATTCAAAACTAATCAATTCGCTGGTAATAAATTATTTTTATTATCGTCTATATTCAAACAGAATTTATACCAGTCATCTGAATTGTTTTTGACTCCGTATTTAACTTCGATTTCAACTATATTTCATATTTCGATAATTTAATATATTCTATATTAAATCAAAATCGATATTTAAACTGATAACATAGATATAAAAATTCAAGTATATTATCAAATAAATATTTAAAATGATATTAAATATTTAAAATATATGGATCAAAAATCCGGGTCATTACAAACAAAGAGTCCATGGCGGTTGAGATGTGAATCGAAGCTTCGAGGAGGATTAATAGGGGTAGGAGAGAACTTGAACAGAGCTTAAGAAGATGGAAATGATGGATTTCGGTTTGGAATAGTAGATCTCGGCTTGGAGATGGATGGAGAGAGCTTGAATCGATCACTAATGGAGGAAGGAGGAGACTTGGTCCATTTGATGATGGAAGAAGATGAAGTGAGCTTTGGAGGCCATTAATGGAGTTTGGAGAGAGCTTAGAGTGCTTAAGAACGGTGGAGAAGTGATTTGGGTAGCCCTTCGGGTTGGAAGAATCCATCCCTTGAATGGTAGTGAAGTGGGGTATTTATAGGAGAAGTTTGGACTAGGTAGCAAAGCTGTAATTATGGTGTACAGGGTTCTGGTCGCATATAGAAATATTTAAGGAACTACCACTGGCTAGTTAGAGCCAGCTGTATACAACCGTAAGACGGGTCCCCCTTTAACCAAGTTTGACTAGAAATAGGCAGGCGACCTTGGAGTGAACAAGCGGTCCAGGATTATACAATGTGCGAGAAACCACCTTCTATACTGCATGCGCGACCAGGTATCATACTTCACTATATGCATAAGCGAGCGTTTGCATGTACGACCAGGGAAGATATTGTACGAGCAGGCCTATGCACATCTAGGAAGTAGTCCCTCATGGATGCCATGTATGTGGCCTTAACTTGTGCCAAGTTTAGAAGATGGGATCAAAAATTACATAAAATGTCATTCTCTTTATCTCTTGCACTGTCCCAAATAGGGTTCCATATTTACATGTCTACCATCAGTTTCTTCCTTGCAGCATACCACTTCAATGAACGAGCCACATAATACTACTCGACCCATGATGATACGTTCAGCCCTGCTTTAATGGTGGTGCACGACCCACTTTCCAGGAGGTGCTCGACTTCACTTTCTAGTAGTGCTCGACCCATGCACTTCAATGGATGCTGCTCGATCCTAGTGAGGAGATGCTAACGTGTCCAAATGTTGAACTGATGGCGCTCGACCTGAATCCACCAAGTGATGCTCAGCCCAACTGATTATTGTTGCTCGACAAGCGGCGTTTGAGTGACCAACATATTATGTGCGAGAAACACGTGTAAGTGAGCAAAGTTTGATGCCATGTCACCTCTACTACATGTTTTCCAGTCCACGCACTTTTACATGTTTAATGAACCGTAATGCCTTTGTCCCTCTCAATACAATGAAGTGTCCAAGCTTCATATACTTTTTCCATGTAATGCTTCACTCGTGCACACCTCGCATTTGATCGAATAATTGAATGGCTTAACATTTGCCCCTCGAAGCTTGTATTTTTGTACTTGAGAGAAATGCACGCTTCGAAATGAACGTTGCTAACACAATTTGTACCGAGATTCAGTTGTATCCCTTGTTTGCTATGGAAAATCATGCTTTTATGCTTTGATTTGTTAACTCCAAATGATTCAAGTACATAACTTGTTGATTGGATTCATATGTTTCGTGCCACCTGTTCTGTAATGGAAAAAAGGACTTGCACGATTTTGGACTTATACTTGGTTATTGATCATCCACATCAATAACTGGTTAGTTAGTCATTAATGAATGATTTATGGCGAATTGAATGACGTGCTTATGCAGGACTATTTTGTTTAACTATTTAGAATTCGTTAAATGTTGTTTGCACAGGTACGGTATTCGAATTCGAATTCGTAACCGTACTTGAGTTCTGCTAATTGATATGTACATTGATTGCAGATTTCAATTTTCTCCCTTTTTTATGACCAATATGATCTTGTATGACAGTTTATGTTTTTTGAAACATGTACCCGTTTAGATCGGAATTTCAATTTGATTTTCCAAGGCCAGAGCGATTGCAACCTTTGGATGGATTCAGAGTTTTGAATTTGAATTTGCTTCGACACTATGGATCTTCCTAGGATATAGATAAAATTTTGAATTTCCGTTTCATGACGGCTTGCCCCGGTGCGTAATTATTGCTCAATCTTCTCTTATTGGGGCTTTATAGACAAGGAAGCCTTTATGTTTGAGATTCTAATTGGATTTCCCAAAGTGAAGTGCAATGGGTTTTACTGGCATATCGAACATATCGATTTTTTCGAATTTTTTTAAATGCCCCTGTTTTTATGGCAAGTTAAGCCAAATGTATTGGTTTTTGTCTTGTTGCGATGTGATGAAAAATCCATGTGATCAGTTTGTTGGGTTTCCTTAATCGTAGTTGACATGCTAGAAGCTTACACTTTGTTGGTAAGAGTTATTTGAACTTGCCAACATGCATAGAGCCCCTCAGTTTCGTCAATACAATAGGAATTCTGATTTTACTTATTGGTTTAACACTTCTATTTGGAGAATTTTTTATTACTTTGTGCCCCCCGCTCAAGGAGGACTGATATATTGTGCCCCTGCTAGGGGAGAGCTTTGGATTTTTATACTTCACATCTGATATATCAGATACTGCGCAAATGGTTTTTATTCTTCACATATTATATTTTTAGATGTTGTGCAAATGGATTGATCATCCTTCACATCTGATATTTTCAGATGTTGCGCAAATGGACTGATCATCCTTCACATCTGATATTTTCTGATGTTACGCAAATGGATTGATCATTCTTCACATCTAATATTTTCAGATGTTACGCAAATGGATTGATCATTCTTCACATTTGATATTTTCAGATGCTACGAAAATAAATTGATCATTCTTCACATCTGATATTTTCAGATGCTACGCAAATGAATTGATCATTCTTCACATCTGGCATTTTCAGATGCTACGCAAATAAATTGATCATTCTTCACATCTGATATTTTCAGATGCCATGCAAATCCATTGATCATTCTTCACATCTGATATTTTCAGATGCTACGCAAATGGATTGATCATTCTTCACATCTGATATTTTCAGATGCTACGCAAGTGGATTGATCATTCTTCACATCTGATATTTTCAGATGCTACGCAAATGGATTGATCATTCTTCACATCTGATATTTTCAGATGCTACGCAAATGGATTGATCATTCTTCACATCTGATATTTTCAGATGCTACGCAGATGGATTGATCATTCTTCACATATGATATTTTCAGATGCTACGTAAGTGAATTGATCATTCTTCACATCTGATATTTTCAAATGCTATGCAAATGAATTAGGCGGTTGTTATATCATTTCACTAGGCAACCCTCAATTTCGTTATCGATTCTTGACTTGGCAGGCTATTTCTGTTTAGAAACTGGTGCTTTGAACCTCCCACTTGGAGAAGTGCCCCTTCGATAAAAGCTATAGCTCTCTCGTCCGTTTGTTGTGGCACTTGCTCCTTGTTTGGATCTTTGCGGCTTTTCCCATTCACTTTTCAATGCGTTTCTTTTTTATTTTTGCATTTGTGCATGCCGATATTTACAGCATTTAGCACTTGAACTAGCGTTGTTGGGGTCGCGATGTTACAGGAACAAGCACTCGACAGATGGCCTGCAATATGAAATCAACTTTTGAGCAAGTTTTTATTTGACATATAATTTTGCAAGCAAGAAATTCATTCAGACAGATATGTTTTTGGTCATAGGGCTAATGTTCAGTGCATCACTTGCAGATTATTACAGACTGTTTACAAGAATTTTTGAATATAACAGAAAGTAAAACATGAAGTAAAGCATGAACTAAAGCAGGAAATAGAGAAGTGGTGATTTTGATCGCTTGTTCTGGGCCATTAAAATTGGAGCATCATCAACCGTTATTAATAGATGATTATCCTTGGATTGGTTTGAGCAGAAGTTTTGTTGCTTGGACTAAACTATTCGTTTGATGCCCCCTCCCCTGGGTAGTTGCAGAGGGATTCACGGTCTGCAGATTCTTTACATACTACTGCAGCCTATTTTTACTGATCAATTCCTCGATGAGGTTCTTTAGGTGTCGGCACTCATTAGTGTTATGATTAGGCTAGTTGTGAAATCTGCAGAACTTCCCTGAGTTTGCTTCTTTGTCGCTTATCATTATCGGATTTGGTTCCGCATACTCTTCAGAATTTTTTGTTGCAAGATAGATATTTTCAGGAGTGTCATTCAAAGGCGTCAGCTCTGATGAGTTGAAAAGGCAAAACTTCTTATTAGCCTTGTTATCGTTCCCATTATTGGCACACTTCTGCCCTTGAGTATTCTTCTGATTATATTGGGTAGCAGCATTTTTGGGAGCTTCAAGAAGCGGGTTGGTATCAATAATCTGAAGAGGTACAGTATTAGTGTCGACTCATGTACTCCTCGACCTTTTAATGGAATTTCTCAAGTGTGTTTGGTTCTTTGATTTTAATCCATCTACTGAATTCTCTTTTCTAATCTATGGAGCCTATTAGAGACATGAGTATTATGTGTGGTTCTGGATTTCTGACTTCGGACAAAGCAACGTTAAATCGGTTTTGAGAAATGCTTTAATGGATTCCCCTGGATTCTTCTTCATTGCTGAAAGTGTTATATCATCATTGGCTTTGGTAGCATACAAGCGGAACTGCTCCTTGAACGTTTTGGTCAAGTCAGAGAACCGGTCTACGGACTTAGGTGGTAGCTTTGTGAACCAAAGTGATGCAACACCTTCTAGGTAGAGAGGGAAATATAAGCATCTCATCTCGTCTGTTGCTTTTTCCTCACTCATATGCCATTCGTATTTGAACAGAAAGTAGTTTGGATCAACAAGGCCATTGTACAAAGGTAAGGTTGGAGGATTGAATTTCTTCGGACACTCGGTTTCTCGAATTCTCTTGGTAAACGAAGTCCTAGAGAAATCCCATTCCCTATCATCGTCATTGAGAGCTTGATTCTTCTTCATGATTTGTTCTATCATATCCGGGATGTACTCTTCGGTGGTATGACGCTCTGTGAAGCTGGGCTCTTTACCAAATGTTCGTCTAGGCATGCGATCTTGGTTAAAATGCCTAGGTCCTTTACCTTCCCGATGAGGAGGTGCCTCGTGATGGGACTGGTTACCCTTCGAGCTTTCATCTCAGAACGATTTTTAGCTTTTGGCTTTGAGTTTTTGATGTTAGCCTTGTCTTTGTCGCTCAAGCATTCGTTATCTTCTTCTACGTTGTCGTTGCGATCATGGTTAGAAGCGGATGAATTGGCATTTTCGTCGAGATCAACATGGACCTTTTAAGATGGTGGATTTGGTCGAGCATTAAGGATAGCGTCAAGTTTTTCCATCATAGCTTTAGTAGAAGCATCCATCTGTTGGTTTATGTTGGCAATAGCGGCATCCAATTCATTCTTAGTTGCTCCGGCTCCACCTATCGAGTTTTCTCCTACTTCAAAATGGTTAGTAAGTGGTGTAACTTCGTTGTTGGCAACATTTTCATTTTCTCCAATGGTTTTTCTTGTTCTCTTCTTAGACTTGGCCATGATCTCGGATAAGGCTTTGAATTTGGAAGAGAGTTTGTCGATTGGCTTTGATCTTAGACTTGTAGAATCCATGGTGCAAGTAGGCTTAGAACTTCAATGGTAGGCTCCTAAGATTGAGAGAATTATGAAGGAAGGAGAAGCGAACGCGGCCCCATGGTGGGAGCCAAATGTTTAAATCAAAATTGGTTCAAACAACAAAGGTAAGTAAACCGTACTTCACCAATATGGTAAGAAATTAAAAGGAGCCACAATCGCAAAATAAGCGAGAAAAGTAAGCAAAAGCAAAAAAGATTTTTATAGCGGTTCAATCTATTATAGCTCTATGTCCACTTTAGTAAGGATTTTCATTATTATGAAGAAATTTACAAAGCTCATCATCTCATATATCTCATTTTGTCTCATTCTCACTTTTTACAATGATTTTCCTCTCTTTAATGACTTGATTCTCTATAGACCATTATGGAAACGGTTGGATCCTTTGAATGCAATGATCATGAGAGTGTATGTTTCATGGGTTGAGCACTAAGAGGATCAACGAAGAGTCCATGGTGGTTGAGATGTGAATCGAAGCTTCGAGGAGGATTAATGGCGGTAGGAGAGAACTTGAACGAAGCTTAAGAAGATGGAAATGATGGATCTCGTTTCGGAATAGTAGATCTTGGCTTGGAGATGGATGGAGAGAGCTTGAATCGATCTCTAATGGTAGAAGGAAGAGTCTTGGTCCATTTGATGATGGAGGAAGATGAAGTGAGATTTGGCGGCCTTAATGGAGTTTAAAGAGAGCTTAGAGTGCTTAAGAACGATGGAGAAGTGATTTGGGCAGCCCTTCGGGGTGGAAGAATCCGTCCCTTGAATGGTGGTGAAGTGGGGTATTTATAGAAGTTTGGACCAGGTGGCATAGCTGTAATTATGGTGTACAGGGTTCTGGTCACACATAGAAATATTTACGGAACTGCCACTGGCCAGTTGGAGCCACCTGTGTATAGTTGTAAGACCGGTCCATCTTTAACCAAGTGTGATCAGAAATGGGCGGGGGACCTTGGAGTGAACGAGTGGTCTAGGATTACACAATGTGCGAGCGACCAGCTTCTATACTACATGCGCGGTCAGGTATCATACTTCACTACATGCATGAGCGAGCCATTTGCATGTGCGATCAGGGAAGACATTGTACGAGCGGGCCTATGCACATCCAGGAAGTAGTCCCTCATAGATGCCATGTATGTGGCCTTAATTTGTTCCAAGTTTAGAAGATGGGATCAGGAATTACATAAAATGCCATTCTCTTTATCTCTTGCACTGTTCCAAATAGGGTTCCATATTTACATGTCTGCCATCAGTTTCTTCCTTTCAGCAGACCACTTCAATGAACGAGCCACATAATACTACTCGACCCATGATGATACGCTCTACCCTGCTTTAATGGTGGTACACGACCCACTTTCCAGGAGGTGCTCGACCTCACTTTCCAGTAGTGCTCGACCCGTGCACTTCGATGGATGCTGCTCGAGCCTAATGAGGATATGCTGACATGTCCAAATGTTAAACTGATGGCGCTCGACTGGAATCTGCCAGGTGATGCTTGACCCAACCGATTATTGTTGCTCGACCAGTGGCATTTGAGTGATCAACATATTGTGAGCGAGCAACACGTGTGAGTGAGCAAAGTTTGATGCCATGTCACTTCTACTACATATTTTCCAGTCCATGCACTTTTATTTGTTTAATGAACCTTTATGCCTTTGTCTCTCTCAGTACAATGAAGTGTCCAGGCTTCATATACATTTTCCATGTAATGCTTCACTCGTGCACACCTCGTGTTTGATCGAATACTTGAATGGGTTAACAAATTTAATTCGAGATTTTATAATATCACAGAACATATTGCAGCAGATAAAATAAATGCAAAAAATAAATAACACAAAGATTTTACCCAACATCGGCAAACCCTGCCTACTACTGCATTCCCTAAGGTTTCCACTAGATATTACTCAACTATTACAATGCTTACAACACTTGTAAGATCGTGACAATTCCTAGCCAAAATGTCCTAACTCTACGCTCAAAACTTATCCCCAAGTTTCTACTAGATGCTACACAAAAGGCCTCACAATTCCGCTCTAGTTGCACTAATTCTACTCTCAAAACCCTGTACCGATTTTAACCCCAAAATCGGATTTTTCCACGTTACAAACCCTGTAACAAAAACCCTAGTTTTAAAGACAAACTAGAAAACTTAGATTTGTGTTACAAATTTAAATTCAAACAAAAACCATTAAAAGAAAAATCGAAAACTCCCTTTTCACTTAAAACAAATATAGGCCGACCCTTTTGCTTGTTTTTTGAACCCGACTCCCTTTCTATCTGAAATGAAAAATGGTGGTCGATCCCTAAAAAAATTAGGGTTTTCTTCTTTTTCTCCCAAATCAAATCGCGATTGATAAATTGTGCTCTAGAATTTCTCTGTAGGCTCGAATGCGATGTTGCTCCTGTTCTTCGATTGATTTGGCTTGGCTTCTGATCGAAATCAAGTGTGAGTAATTTAAATTGATTTCTCTATATACTCTTCGATTTGTTGCTTTGAATTTCGATTTCAATGCCCTAATGTCAGTGATGATATGGTATTTAAATTGGATTAGAAAATCCTATAACTTCTCTGATTTCAATCAGTGACTTGGCTGATTTGCTTGATTCCCTCATTAATTAAATCGATTTGAATTAGTTGCTATGTATTTGCTCGATGAAGCTTTTCTTGTTTTTGGCCTTTTTGTTAATCTAGTTGATTTAATTTGCCCCTTTAAATCATGATGCTTGAATTCTAGAAAACGAAGTTTCCCTGTAATCAACATGTTAATTTCTGGACAAAATTTTCTTCCCTAAAAATGTTCTTTATAGCCTTGTTCGAATTCTGATTAATTACATGCCAAAACATGCTTTCTTAATTAAAAAAAATTCTCCTGTGTATATATGGATACCCTTGAATGATTTTTATCCCAAGCATGACTCCTTGCCATATATGATTTTCAGTCTTGATTTATTAGCCTTATGAATTCGAAATAAATATTTCTAAAAAAAACTTGCTACGTATAAAATTGAAGAACAATTCTTTTCTGTGATAAAAAATTTCCAAAAATAATAATTGCTTTCCCCTTTTAAAACTGTTGCCACTCATTTGGGTGCATATCCCTGAGTTGCCTTTTACTTGTACTTGCTGTGTTCTTGTCCAGATTCCTATATATTGTTTCTTCAAATGCTTTGCCAACTGTGTATACACATATGTGTTGATGACCATTTATCTGGCTTGCTGATATATTTTCCTTTGATTGAGTTTTGGTTTGGGTGGTTCGACTTATTGCACTTGTTCAGGTTACCCTTGCTGACCAATATATGTTGTTGCCACTTGACATAAGTTCACCATGCTTATTGTATTTGTGCACCACTATGTTGACCATGCTCATCTTATTCCTGCCTTGAACTTGCTGCATTGACCACTCATATATTAGTGACTATACATATCTGGACATATACATTTTACTGCTGAGACACATTTGTGTTGACTGTCTTGTGTTTACTCCTATGTTGTTGTGTGCACTGTCCATCTGTGACACCCCACGTCCGTTAATGTCACTCATTAAGGGAATGCATTAAGTTTCGTGAAGCGTTATAGGTAAATAGACACAGAATAATTACAAGACAGATATAAATAAGATAGCAACGGAAATTTAAATTTTTATTTCAAACAAAAATCATAATGCCGTGGTCCACAATACCATAAGTCACAAAAACCATTATAATAAAATAACTTCTTTCTTGCATCATCAGAGTACATAAGAATATGAAAAACATAATTCCCTAATTGAAAGAGTTAAGCCATAGCAGAGACAAGAACTTGAGCCATACTTCAGAAGTAGCTCCTATCAAGATGATATCTAAGTCCTGACTAAGCCTGAGTGTTTCCTCTCTGAGAACCTGGGTGGGGGGATGGAAGAAGGAAGGAGAAACAAAAGGGTCAGACATAAAGTCTAGCGAGTCTAGTTACTTTTGGCTAGTAAATAAATAGAAGTAACTTGATAGGAATATAAAGTGGATAAGAGAGATCATTACATAAATGGTAGGTGTGACAAGGTAGACAGGGTAAGGTGTATACACTTCTCTAGTGATTGCTCTGCACTATTACTAGTATAACCGAAATGAGATGATCCCTTCCACTATAAGGCGGTAGAATTAGGGCATATGTCCAAATATACCCTAACCACTACCCTAACTGACTGGCTCCCTAGTCCGTAGATACTCTGTGCCGGCCCCACGGTAGGATGTATCACGTCCAAGGGTGGCAACCCATCACTGATATGCATAGCCCCATATCTTCTGGTGTCACGGTTGTCTTATCTTCCTCTGCCCGGCTCATGCACGCACATGGCCCGGTCGGTTTCCGCTGCCCACACCATCCTCCACGTTTGGATCTCTTACAATCAGCTAGTAAGCATGTCCCCTCTTTGCCTAGTACAAAGTGTTTTATTAGATACCTACTCCGGGTTATTGATAGAAATGGATCCCACACAATGTGATACAAGCTCTCCTCTTTTTGTCTTGTATCCCCTACTAGGTTTTTCACTGACTATACATACCACTAAGTGTATTTAATTACATAGCCCTATACCAGTTATGCTTACCCTAAAAGGTGTCTTTAATTACATAACTTTTGTACTTTCCTCCGGTTATATATACCACTAAGTGTCTTTAATTACATAACCTTATCGGGTTAAGTTTGTGGGCCTATGTGTAAATATTACCCACCCCTTCCAGATTTTCTTAACCCATCCACTATCCAATCAATTTACTTAACCCAAACTTTAATTTATAATCATACAATCCCTATGGATTAGATTTGGTTAAGTAGTCCAATTCATTACCATGTCCATTTATGATTTATAATGGGCTAGACCTCCCATATTAGACCTACAACGTGTGGATGTTGGATATGTCGGTCGGGTCTGGGCAGACTTATTCCACAGTTGGGCCTAACCTCGTGTCTTAGCCCGATTTGTATTTGCGTACTTAGACCTCCTACATTAGGTTCAACATTAGTGGCTGCTGGATATGCCGGTCGGGTCCGGGTAGACTTCTACCACTAATGCAACCTAACCTCGTTCATAAGTAAAATTACAATTCCTAATTGTAATTAATAGACATTCCATTTAATTAATCAATTAATTAATCCTTCACCTCTATAGGTGTTAATGCCCATTTTACCCAATAATTTGAATTATATGTCCAAAAATGTTCATATTCAAATTATGCCAATATTAACACTTTCTCCCCCGTTTCCTAACTAGCGCACTCATAAACTGGTGGCATGCCTAGGCTAGTCAACGACCTAGTTCTGAACGATAATAGAAAAATAATGGGAATATAACCAAAGTGATCATCTTGGCATAAACATAAACTAGCATGATGATAATGCGAACATACATACTGGCATGGACATGTAATTAACATCATTGTAAGGTGGACATAAAACTAATGAACTGGTGGCAGTCAATATAACTACGATGTCATAATAAGCATAGTAAAATCAAAATTAGCAATTTAGATGTCTAATTGGTTTAGATCTAACATGATAACACAAGGTGATAAATTAGATCACATAATTCAGATCTGGGGGTTAAAATAGATCTAACACTATTAGAACGACATAATAGCTTGTTTAGATCTAAATATGGGTTCACATGTCTAACTTAAAACATATCTAAGTTGATCGCAATATGACAGGTGAAAGGTGATTTACAATAAGAGTTAGATATAGCCAATGTTGCAGTTGTCCAAATTAACAGATTTACATTCACCATAACATAGTTACAAGTCAAGATCCATATAGGTAACATTATAGAATAACCACAATTGCATTGGATGTAAAGATGTAGATCCACCATGACACAGTATAAGATTTTACAGTAGCATAGTTTCATAGTTTACAACATATCCAATTCACAGTCTTTCATAATTCACTTATATTTATCTAAACCTAAAAGCAACTAGAAACTCACAGCGTTAGGTTTAGAGAATAGAGCAAGAATGGATCTTGAATTTCTGGATTTGATTTGCAAAATTGAACGTTGTATGTTATTGAAGAAAAATTATCCGTCTTAGTTCGCACACCGACAGCATATGGTTCCCATTGTTTCCAATGAAGAAATAGGAGAATTGAGCACATATTTATATCTGCAGAACCCTATGAAACCGACTGCCACCTCAGCCCTTGGGGTGTCGACACCCCTGTGGGTCGGTCGACCCATAGGTCGACACCCCTTAAGGGGGGTCGACCCCTAGAGCGGGAATTTTGCCGCCTTGACAAATTTTTGATTTTAGAACTGTTCTGGATAGGGTCTGACTCATACGTGACTCATATGTGTATATACGTTCTTTCTGCACGTATACAAACTAAAAATCCTCATAACTTCTTCATTATGTCCGTTTTACACAAACCAAATGTCTATCTTGACCAGAATTTCGAGACGGACGCGATGGCGTAGTCCGTTTTCCTTAATTCTAAATATTTAATTAATTATTATGTAATTTATCCCATTTTTTAGTGTCGTTAAAAATTTGAGGTGTTACATTCTCCCCTACTCAAAGGATTTCGTCCTCGAAATCTCTAAGTTGAGAAGAATGCATATCCTATCATCCATCTACTCATCCAACAACCACTGGCATCCATTGTCCTTAGAGACTTCTAACGCTTATATGAATATATGCAAAAGTGTGTATATATGTCCCAGCACTAATGCGAAAGATCAGGCGGACTACTGATTCAGTTGACCTCCTTAATGCAATGTATGTTAGTGCCATGAATCCAGTATGTATGCAAATTATCCTATTATAACATGTAATGTGTGCACACTCATTCGTCCAAATGCAACATCCATATGCTAATACATCCATTTCCATCCATAAAAGAAAAAAATGCACACACATCCATATGTAGTATGAAAGTGATTGAGCCGATCTTAGTGCCTAATGTGTGTGTATATGCATCCACGGGCAACCACTAGCAAACACTTGCATCCATCAAACATAACATGTCTCAAACACATGTTTGCATCCATAGGATTCTTATCTAAAGGTCGAAAAATACTACGGATAAGATATACTCAAATGATAGAAACAAGCACTGATAAAACTTTTGAAAAAGGAGTTAAGAACATTCCCTTGAAAAAGAAAGGGTATGAAGGGCGAATCTTGTCTCTGGTTTCCTAAGTCGCATCTTCGGGGTTATCTCCCCATTAAACCTTTAGCAACATGATCTCTTTATTGCGTAGCTTCTTAACTTCTGATCCCAAGGTACGGGTAGGGACTCACCTGACTGTCGCCTCCCGTTCCACATCGACTTCTTCCAACAGACTCGGCTCAATGATTACTGCGGTGTCATGCAGGCACTTCCGCAGATGAGAAACGTGGAAAACATCATGAACACTGGATAAATTTTCTAGGAACGTTATTCTGTAGGCCATTTGGCCAATCCTCTCGTTTATGGGAAATGGTCCCATAAACCTAGGTGCCAACTTCCCTACCGATTCAAAGAGAACCATATTCTTCAGAGGTGACACTTTGATAAAAACTAAGTCTCCCACTTCAAATTCGATGTCAGTCCTTCTCATGTCTGCATAGGATTTCTGCCTATCTTGAGTTGTCTTCATCCGTCGTCGAATAAGGTCAATATTTTCGTACGTTTCTCTAACCATATCTGGTCCAAGTAATTATCTTTCTGTAGATTCCCACCAACAAGTTGGTGATCTACAGGGTCGTCCGTACAATGCTTTGAAGGGTGCCATGCCGATGCTAGCTTGATAAATGTTATTATAGGCAAACTCTACTAAAGGAAGATGTTCTTCCCAAGTCCCTCCGAAGTCTAGGATACACAGTCTCAAAAGATCTTCAAGAATCTTGTTTACCCTTTTTGTCTGTCCATCGGTCTGAGGATGATAAGCGGTGCTTAAACACAACTATGTACCTAATGCTTCTTGCAAGCTCCTCCAAAATTCACTAATAAAGATGGGGTTACGATCGCTTCCGATGCTGGAAGTTACTCCATGAAGATGAATTACCTCACGAACATAAATTGCTGCCAACCACGATGTCGTCCTCTTACTCTTAACTGGAATAAGAGAGCGCTCTTAGTGAGTCTATTCACTACAACCTAAATACTGGTGTTGCCTTTCTTCGATCTAGGCAAACCACTGTGAAATCCATAAAGACGCTCCTCCATTTCCACTGTGGAACCTCCAACGGATGAAGTAATCCACCGGGCTTCTTTGGTTCAGTCTTGACTTGCTGGCAAACTAAACATTGAGAAACATATTCGGACACATCTTTTTTCGTCCCAACCCAAAAGAAAACCCTCTTCAGACCCTGTACATCTTGTCACCGCCTGGATGAATGGTTATCTTAGAATGGTGGGCTTCTTTTAGGACTGCCTTTATCAAGCTTCCAGTTTGAGGAACACAAAGCCTTCCATCTCGTCGCAACCACCCCTTTTCATCTATGGTATATATACTGAGGTGACTAGAAGTCTCCCCTTTGCTGAGCTTATCCATAATGTCTAAAATCTGTGGGTCACCTTGTTGCGAAGCTCCAATCTGGTCCATAAGAGTCGGTCGTATCTCTAAGGATGTAAACAAATCAGGAAAAATCTCGATGGAGGGTCTAAAATCAAAAGCTGACATGAACTCCATGTTCTTTCTTTCCACAAACAGAGGACTCAGGGCTACCCTCTGCCTACTTGGTGTGTCTACCACCACATTGCCCTTGCCAGGGGTATAAGAATTTTCAAAATCACAAGAAGCTAGAAACTCCATCCGCCGTTGTTGCCTTAAATTGAGATCCTTCTGCGAGAACAGATACTTGAGAGATTTATGATTGGTGTATAACTCGAACTTCTCTCCAAGTAAATAATGATGCCACGTCTTTAATGCAAACACTATGGCAGCTAGCTCTAGATCATGGGTGGGGTAGTTCTTTTAATGAACTCTCAGCTGTCTACCCTCATAACACACTACTTTCCCTTCTTGCATTGGAACCGCACCAAGCCCTGTACCACACGCATCAGTGTAAACAGAAAAAAAAAACTTATTCCCGTCTGGCAAGGTCAAGACCGGGGCTGTTGTTAGAGCCCTCTTCAGTCGCTGGAAAGCAACGTCATAGTCTATATCCCACGAAAATGCCAAGTTCTTCTTTGTCAGCCTGGTGAGTGGGGCTGATATCTTTATGAAGTCCTTAATGAACTTCCTATAATATCCTGCTAACCCAAGAAAGCTTCTCAACTCGGTTGCATTTTTAGGAATCTGCCAATCTTGCACTGCAACCACCTTCATGGGATCTACAGCTATCCCTTCTTTGAAGACCACATGCCCTAAGAATATCACCTCTTTCCTCCAAAAATGGCATTTGGAGAATTTTGCTTTAAGCTGATGGTCACAGAGAGTTTTCAATACTTCTCTCAAATGTTGGGCATGTTCTTCTTCGCTTTTGGAGAAGATCAAAATATCATCGACAAAGACTACAACAAACTTATATAGGAACTCCCAAAACACACTACTCATCAGATCGATAAAATAGGCGAGTGCATTCGTCAGCCCAAAAGGCACAAATAGTCATTCAAAGAAACCGTCCGAAGTCCTAAAGGCAGTCTTATCTATGTTGTCCTCAGCCACCCTCAACTGATGGAACCCCGTGGCCAAGTATAACTGGGAAAATACCGAGGCAGCAACAAGCTGATCAAATAAATCATCAATCCTCGGAAGCGGGTGCCTATTCTTCTTAGTGAGTTTATTCAGCTCTCTATAAGCAACACACAAACGAAGCAAACCATCCACCTTAGTTGCACATACTACTGGAGCACCCCATTCAGATATGCTTCAACTGATAAACCCCTTCTCGAGTAGCTCCCCTACTTGCTTACTCAGCACCCTCATTTCCCCCGGAGCCATGTGGCGCACTGGCAATGCAACTGGCTTTGCATTATCATCCAAATATATACAAAAGTCGATCTTATGCCTCGGAGGTAAACCCCGAACCTCATCAAAAACACTGGAAAAATCCCAGACTACTGGAACAGATTGCAGATCATCGATAGATGCATCAAGAGACTCTAGGAAACTAAGCATAACCGACCCTTGTGGGTCACACGAAATCTCGAGGGTTCTCCCATGACAAGTCAGAAGCCTAACAACCCTCTTCTCACAATCCAGAATGGCACCATACGTGATAAGCCAATCCATTCCTAGAATCAACCCATAGCCCATAAACCCGAGCACATATGCGTCGCATTCAAACTCGACGCCTAACATATATATTTTCAAACCCCAACAAATCATAGATAAATCAGCCGAACCACTAATGGGGTTTGAAACAACTACGGGAGCGACTACCATACTAGTAACTATGTGCAGAGATTCAACTGCAGAACTTGATATAAATGAATGTGAGGCACCAGAATCAAAAAGTGTTCTAATAGGATGGTTTGGAAATTAAACCTTCCACAGAAATTTTTCTACCTCTATCAGGAGCACTGATCGCGAGAGCATGCACCTGCCCTCCAGAAGTCCCTGTCCTTTGACCCTGCCTCTGTGATCCCTGTTTCTTCGGGCACTCTTTAGCAAAGTGTCCAACCTCTCCATAGTGGTAGCAAGAGTTCTTCCTTCGCTTACAATCTTTAACCAGATGACCTTCCTTCCCACAATGGTGACATTTTCTCTTAACCTTGCCTTTATCACTTTTCCCTCCTTTCTTCTGCTGTTGCTACTGCCCCTTCTTGGGCCACACCTTACTATTTTGCGATGTCTCGTCAGCTTTCTTTTCTCCCTTGTCTTCCTCATGCATTTGGGCCATATCGACAAGCTTTTCAAAAGTGGCCCCCATTGGAATATGGGACATGGCTAAATCATGCAGAGGCTCATTCATCCCTTTAGCAAACCGCAAAGCTCTTTTGTGTGGCATATCCACCAACTCTAAACCGAACCTTGCTATCTAGTTGAATTTATTCACATACTCTTTTACCGTCAAGTTTCCTTGTTTGTGTGCTAAGACTCTCTACATCTACATGCTACTTTCGGATTAGGAAAGAAATTTCATTTTGAACCTCTATATAAAATCTCCCCAATTTTCCACCGGAAGTCCAGCTTGAGTGACTTCCCACCAAAATGAGGCTTCGTCCTTCAGAAGCCAGGCGGCTAACTGGACCTCCCTTTTATCCTATACTTCAAATATTACGAATAAGTCCTCGGTCTCCTTGATCCAATTCCAGGCTTCTACGAATGTCTCGTTCCCAAGGAGTGACTTCCCTCCCATAGCACTGAAGTCCTTGCAGATCTTGGCAAAGTTATCTTCTCTTAGAGGAGGAGGAGGAGGAATGACTAGTGCAGTTGGTGGAGGAACATTTCCTTGGCCTTCTACAGGCGCCGTGGCCTCAAAATATCTACGGAACCATCCAGGTATTGTGACACCCTCTGGGATATTAGGAATGCTTCGTTCCCAAGACATGCTGAAAAAGGAAAAAGGAAGAAATTTAGATAAAGGACCGAACGATACTACATATGGTTTTTGGGGAATGTTTTTCAAAATAGACTTTTATTTATGAAAATGCTTTCTTTTAAAACCTTTTTGAAAATAATTTTCAAAAACTTTTATCTAATCTGGTAACCTTCAGCTCTGATACCAAGTGTGACACCCCACGTCCGTTAATGTCACTCACTAAGGGAATGCATTAAGTTTCGTGAAGCGTTTTAGGTAAACGGACACAGAATAATTACAAGACATATATAAATAAGATAGCAGCAGAAATTTAAATTTTTATTTCAAACATAAATCATAATGTCATGGTCCACAATACCATAAGTCACAAAAACCATTACAATAAAATAACTTCTGTCTTGCATCATCAGAGTACATAAGAATATGAAAAACATAATTCCCCTATTGAAAGAGTTAAGTCATAGCAGAGACAAGAACTTGAGCCATACTTCAGAAGTAGCTCCTAGCAAGATGATATCCGATTCCTGGCTAAGCCTGAGTGTTTCCTCCCTGAGAACCTGGGAGGGGGGGCCGCAAGAAGGAAGGAGAAACAAAAGGGTCAGACATTAAGTCTGGCGAGTCTAGTTACTTTTAGCCAGTAAATAAATAGAAGTAAGATGATAGGCATATAAAGTGGATAAGAGAGATCACTACATAAATGGAAGGTGTGACAAGGTAGACATGGTAAGGTGTATACACTTCTCTAATGATTACTCTGCACTATTACTAGTATAACCAAATTGAGATGATCCCTTCCACTATAAGGCAGTAGACTTAGGGCATATGTCCAAATATACCCTAACCACTACCCTAATCGATCGTCTCCCTACCCCGTTGATACTTTGTGCCAGCTCCACGGTAGGATGTATCACGTCCAACAGTGGAAACCCATCACTGATATACACAGCCCCATATCTTCTGGTGTCACGGTCGTCTTATCCCCCTCTGCCGGGCTCATGCACGCACATGGCCCTGTCGGTTTGTGCCGCCCACACTGTCCTCCACGTTTGGATCTCTTACAATCAGTCAGTAAGCGTGTCCCCTATCCGCCTAGTACAGAGTGTTTTATTTGATACCTACTCCGGGTTACTGATTGAAATGGGTCCCACACAATGTGATACAAGCTCTCCCTTTTTGTCTTATATCCCTCACTAGGTTTTTCACCGACTATGTATACCACTAGGTGTCTTTAATTACATAGCCCTATACCAGTTATGCTTACCCTAAAAGGTGTCTTTAATTACATAACTTTTTTATTTTCCTCCGGTTATGTATACCACGAGGTGTCTTTAATTACATAATCTTATCGGGTTAAGTTTGTGGGCCTATATGTAAATATTACCCATCCCTTCCAAATTTGCTTAACCCATCCGCTATCCAATCAATTTACTTAACCCTAACTTTATTTTATAATCATACAATCCCTATGGATTAGATTTGGTTAAGTAGTCGAAGCCATTACGATGTCCATTTATGGTTTATAATGGGCTAGACCTCCCACATTAGGCCTACAACGTGTGGATGCTGGATATGCCAGTCGGGTCCGGGCATACATATTCCACAATTCGGCCTAACCTCGTGTCTTTACCTGATTCATATTTGCGTACTTAGACCTCCCACATTAGGTTCAACATTCGTGGCTGCTGGATATGCCGGTCGGGTCCGGGCAGGCTTCCACCACTAATGCAACCTAACCTTATGTCATAAGTACAATTAAAATTCCTAATTGTAATTACTAGACATTCCATTTTAATTAATCAGTTAATTAATCCTTTCCCTTTATAGGTGTTAATGCCCATTTTACCCAATAATCTGAATTATACATCCAAAAATGTTCATATTCAAATTATGCCAATATTAACCCTTTTTCCCCTGTCTCCTAACTAGCGCACTAATAAACTGGTCGCATGCCTAGGCTAGTCAATAGCCTAGTTATGAACGATAATAGGAAAATAATGGGAATATAACCAAATTGATCATCTTGGCATAAACATAAACCAACATGATGACGAGGCGAACATACATACTGGCATGGACATGTAATTAACATCATAATAAGGTGGACATAAAACTGATGAACTGGTGGCAGTCAATATAACTACGATGTCACAATAAGCATAGTAAGATCTAAATTAGCAGTTTAGATGTCTAATTGGTTTAGATCTAACATAATAACACAAGGTGATAAATTAGATCACATAATTTAGATCTAAGGGTTAAAATAGATCTAACACTATTAGAACGACATAATAACATGTTTAGATCTAAATATGGGTTCACATGTCCAACTTACAACATACCTAAGTTGATCGCAATATGACAGTTGAAAGATGATTTACAATAAGAGTTAGATCTAACCAATGTTACAACTGTCCAAATTAACATATTTACATTGACCATAACATAGTTACAAGTCAAGATCCACATAGGTAGCATAATAGAATAACCACAATTGAATTGGATCTAAAGATGTAGATACATCCTGATATAGTATAAGATATTACAATAGCATAGATTCATAGTTTACAACATATCCAATTCACAGTCTTTCACAGTTCACTTATATTTATCTAAACCTAAAAGCAACTAGAAACTCACAGCGTTAGGTTTAGAGAATAGAAAAATAATGGATCTTGAATTTCTGGATTTGATTTGCAAAATTGAATGTTGTATGTTGTTGAAGAAAACGAACCCGTCTCAGTTTGCACACCGACAGCATATGGCTCCTGTAGTTTCCAATGAAGAAATAGGAGAATTGAGCACATATCTATAGCTGCACAACCCTCTAAAACCGATTGCCACCTCATCCTTAGGGGTGTCGACACCCCTGTGGGTCGGTCGACCCATAGGTCGACACCCCTTAAAGGGGGTCGACCCCGGTGTCGACACCCTTCTAGGGGGGTCGATCCCCTAGAGCGAGAATTTTGCCGGCTTGACGAATTTTTGATTTTCGAACTATTTGGATAGGATCTGACTCATATGTGTATATATGTTCTTTCTGTACGTATACAAACTAATAAACCTCATAACTTCTTCATACAGTGTCCGTTTTACGCAAACCAAATATCTATCTACCAGAATTTCGAGACGGACGTGATGGTGCAGTCCGTTTTCCTTAATTATGAATATTAAATTAATTATTATTTAATTTATCCCCTTTTTTAGTGTCGTTAAAAATTCGGGGTGTTACACCATCCCTATATATACTGCTTCTATATGTATTTGGCCACACACTATGCACTACCTCCTATCTCAAGCATATTTGTATTGATTTGTTTAAACCTGTTCATGCTTTTGTACATGCTTGGCCATGATGATATGTTATGTGCTTATTCATGCACACTTGCATGTCTATGTTGATCTTTCTCTGTGTTGACCTCTTGATTTAACTGGCCTTGCTACTTGGTTGCTTCAATCATGTGACTTTGAGTTTTGCCATTTCTTGTCATGTCGAGGTTCATGTGAAAACATGCTTTGCTCCATTGTGTTTGAAACTGTATCTTGTATCATAATACATTGTACTTGAGTTTGATTTTTGGCCACTTGAGCTTGTCTCTGGCCCATTTCTTTATAGTTGCATTGCTTTGTGTTGAGTCTGAATTGAATTGGCTCGGCCATTTGTGTACTTCACTTGAGTTTCATCACTGTGCTGACTGGCTTGTATTTGTATGGTTGGTCTGCGCATTTGATTTGACTTATGCACCTGCACAGACACACACACGCGTACATATATATATACATACATACACAATCTTGTGTATACATGTATCGTGTACGTGCAATTATATTATTTATCAGCAGACTGCTACTACTGAGTTGTGCCTGTTCAGAATCAGCTAATTTTGACGCTGGTTCTGATCAGCAAACCAGTGTAGTGTGTTGAGGCTGATTCTTGAGCATTAGAGATATACAGTCTGTCGTGTGGTATTTACACTGTATCACTGTGAATATCACAAACTGTCTAGACAGAGATGGATATAAAGATAAATCAGATCAAGTCATGAAAAACACACCAAAATTCTGAGGCAAATAAAATAAAAATTATATCTGCTAGAATATAAAATATTTTTATTCTAGATTACTGTGTGTGTTTCTTTTTGTGACAGGTAGGCAGAAGACTGGACTGACTGTGAAGACAGAGACAGAAGACAAAATTGTGTTAGTCTATGTATGATTGACTGAAACTGAGTGTATGAATGAATATGTACAACTGAGTGACTGAGTGAGCTGTAGTGAGGAGCATTGTATGAAAATGAAATTAAATATGAAACGTAGTGTATTGTATTTCAAAGATGTACAAATAGTGGAGTTATAAAATTTGTACTATTGAGATCTTGAAATAATATTCTATTTAAATAAAATACTGTTTGAATATTTGAATTCTTGTACAGTCGTATTCTATTTAAATATAAATATTATATTCCTGTATGTTATGTAGTATAACAGCACAATAACAAACACATTTATAATAGTAAACATATGTTTGTTATCATCAAAAAAAAATCATAAAATTGTTTGATACAACACTGTCAAATGGTTTGTTGGTATTAGTTATATCTTTCATTGTTTTATCTAGTGCCTCAAAGGAATAACGATGAGTCATTGTTGCTTCATCCCATAGTATGACCGATGATCGCGTAGTAGTTTTGCAATATCAGATTGTTTGGGAATATAACAAGTGGAGGAGGAATTTACTTTAATTGGAATTCTACATCGAGAATGTGTAGTTCGACCTCCAGGTAATGCTATGGCAGCGATTTCCGATGTGGAAACTGTAAGTGCAATTAGGCCTTTACTTCGTGATTGAGCTAAAATTGCACGAAATAAGTACATTTTTCCTATTCCACCAGGACCATCTATGAAATAAATTGAGTTTATGTTGTCATTAATTGATTTCATGACCGTATCAAGTGCCTCTCATTGTTCTAAATTAAGGCAATTCATTGATGCGATGTCTTGTCGTAGTATTTCTATAGATTTTTCTTCCAAAATAAGGCTTGACTTATTGCAATCAGTTACCTGGTAATGACCAAAATTTTCCGTACTATTTAAGCTGACGTTTTACCACACATGTCAAACTCAAAACCATAGAAAAGTGAATAGTTAGGGAAAGAAGTTAGTGTGTGAGAAGAAGAAAGAAATGTTAGAATTGAATAAGATCACCAGCACTACAGAATCAGAGTAGAAGAGAATCTCTCAGCGGAACAAATAAAATATAATTTATCAATACTCTTTACACAAAGAGAAAAATGTATATATATGGTTACACAATCATAGTACATAGGTAGATCAGCCTATAAAATGTTAATAAATATAACATACACAGCGGAAATAAATTGATACCAGAAAGTACGTAAATACGTCTCGACTTCGGTTCCTCTCCCAAAGCTCCAAGTAACACCTAATGCAACATGGAATATACTCGGTCTGACCCTAGCACATTTTAAGGAAAGCAGAATCATTCGGATCAGTGTGGAATACTTTCAATGATAAAACTCATCACAAACAACTTGCTTTACTTTAGGAAACCTTTAAAAGAATGGAACTCTTGTAAGACACGACTACACATAATCGTAGCACGTGTTTTCTCCTTACGATAACCAAATTATTTTTATTGTAAAATCCAATAATATTATAATAATGTCCTATAGTCCACAAATAAAATAGGAATATAGCCGAAAAGCTCGCATGTTAGTTTTTAACATTTTTGGTTTACATCTAAAACCATACGGCTCATATTGGAGTTTGGATTTCCACGCATGACTAGGTATGGGATCACCTTTCGATCAGTGTCTTCTAGAGATAAAACACTGAGGTTCAACATGAACATCTTGCAACCCGGCCACAACAACCGACTGCTCATTCAACTTGAGTGTACTAAACATATCACTACTACGGTTGGGATCAACTACCGTATATTGCAAAGCATACAAAAAAGGACAATCGATTTCTCTAAATCTGGTAAGGATACACCATAATGGGTATGACCCACATAACGCTGCTTTCTGCCGAATTTATGTCATTTCCCGGTTGATAAGGCTTAAGGTCACGATTACCTTTTTCAGAAACATCACATCAAACTTTGAACACCACATTGTCAGATTAGTTAAATCACTAATTGACGTTCACAATGATACTCTGGTTGTTAAGCTAAAACAGGTTACATTCTCCTCTACCATACTCGGTATATTTGTAAAATTCAACGTACATGATTATTAGGAGTTACTTTGTTAGACATCCGTCCATATAAGTTGCCCAAGAACAGGACATACCGAAGACACTCTTTTACTACATCCTGTTAGAAAAATCTCTTAAAGTAGAAACAAGAAGTCATTGCATCATGCAGAACCCAGAACTAGGGATTAATGCTACAAGTTTAATCCTGATAGTTAACCAGAGACCTCAGCGAGCACCCCTTTCTATCCAAATATCCTCGCCTTGAAATTATCTCATAAACATCCTTATAAGTTAGTTTCAAATGCAAAGTCAAATCGAAATGGTTATGGGTCCAGTTCCCATCCCGGTCTCCTCGAACTAATATATCAATAATAAAAAGGAATTATTGATAGTCGATTATTTAACTATCAACTCAAGTAGTACAGTTTGTACATCAACAACTCAGGCTCTTTTTACATTAAAACCATTCATTAAAACACTTTCATCGATTCTTATGAATCGATTCCTATACTTATCTCTTATTTCCGTTTCTTTGGAAATCATAACCATACACTTACCTTTTCACAATAGGCGTATTCATAAATCAACTCTTTATTTCCTTTACCTCGAAATATCGCTACACGTACTTAATCCATTGGTATAAATCTAATTACCGAATTGTATATGGGCCAAAATGATGTCATTTGACGCATTGTTTATAATATACACCCAAATGGTTTTTATTAAATTCAAAACCTTGTCAATTGTAGTTTAAAATATCGCTTATGGAAATAATAATTAAATTTCCAACATTTACTTCCGTTTCAAACCAGTATAACCTCTTATTTCATTACCTCGAAAACCATGGCTATTTGCTTATTTCTTCGAAATCCTAGCCATTTACTTATTTCATGGAATAAGTTTATTCCCAAAATCCTATTATTTTCATTACTTGGAAAATATTATTATATTTTTAACCGAATGATATAAATATAGCCACACTTCATATCTGGGCCAACAATGTAAAGTGATACATTGTTTACTATATAACCCAATAGTTTTATTTAAATTTCTCTAAACTTTACAAAACAAAGTTGCAGTGTTTCTTATGGAAATAATAAACCATTTCCAACACCTCTACCGGTTCAAACTAGTACTATTCATTGGATAATACTGAAGTCGTTCAGGTTGGGGTATTTTATTTACCTCTCAGACCTTGACTCAACAATGTTCTTATCTTAACATAGATAATTTTTGTAACTCAAAAGCCGATATTAATTATAATATCACAAAAATCACATTTTCTATTTCATTTAAATATGATTTTATAAACCAATCCTGGAATTTTGGAAAATCTTATTTCAATTATAATCGCTTTACATAATTGAATATTAAGTATATTCTTTCCAAACACAACCTTTATTTTTTATACCTTTAATCCAATTAGTTTATAACTTGGATTTATTACAATAATCCATTTACAAAATCGTTTACACAAACTCCTTAAGCATCCTTCATCTTACATTTTTGAAATCCTTCTTCCAATTATAAACGTTTCACTTAATTCAATTATTAAGTAAACATTTATTTTAAAATCAGCGCGTTAGTTTTAAACTTCTTTTATAAACTTTGTTTACAAAACTTGAATTTTATTATAAAATCCTTTTACAAAACCCTTTACTAGGTTCAACTACAAATTTGATTACTTTATTGATTGAATTCCAATTAAAAAGTAATCATTTCAATTATTACTAATTCAACTTCAACATTAACTAAAGTAGAAGTAGTCAACTTCCTTATTAACTAAAACCAAAATAGTTATTTAAATAACAACTAACTTCATTAGTGATCAACAACTCGATAATTATCTTTAAAAATCATTAACTAAAAGATAAATTAACTTTTATGAACACTCGTTAAGTTTAAACGACTGTTCGTTAAAACTATTCTAATATATTAATTGAAAACAAATTAATCTAATAACCAATTCTAATTAAAACAACTGAATTCGTCAACTTGATAACATCAGTTAACTTGTTAACTGATTTTGACTAATTCTTTCTGTTAAATTAATTAATATTATAACTAATTTAACAAAATCACTTAATTGTTCCATAAAAACAATTATTCCAACTTATTAACTCGTAGGTTAATTTTTGGCTTACTACTTATAAAACTTATTAAAAATATAAGAAACTGCTATATAAATCATTTTATAATTACTTAATGAAATCTATTTAAAATATAGATTTATTTATAAAGCCACGATTTTATATAACTTATATAAAGTATAAATTTAAAATCTCACTTTAGTTATAAAAATAAAATTTATAACTTCAAACCAGTCGATTCATGTGATGGCAAGTCAACGTCATAAAAAATGGATTTTAGGCCATCCGCTGCCAATCACTTAATCAATATTGTTTATTGATCAATAACACACCAAACATTGAATTCAATTCAAACAATCAACATCCAAACAAAGTTTAACCCCACTTGGGTTAAATAATTCATATATGAATAATATGAAATCAATAACATCCAAAATATTTGAGGAATCCAGTTGGATCCCTCCAACCTGTTTCCCATGCATTACAGCTCATAACATCATTTTATATATGCATATAAAATAGAAATAATAATCTAATGCATTTCAGACAACAGAAATATAAATATCGACAAACATCTATCAAACAACAATCATCCAAAGCATCAAAACACCCAATTTGTATTAACAATGGTAATTATTATAATTAAATGAATTTTACAACATCATAGTATTTCAGAAAGCATGAGAGTTAACTCACATTTCAATTCGATCGATGATTTCATGTCATTTTCATCTAATTTCAAATAAGTGTTTGAAAGTTGACAAAATTCCAGCTACTCAGAATTCGTCTAAACCACAACGTATGCCTAGTTTTCTCGAATACGAATCCAACTAGACTTGTTTCATAAAAACCTGTTCACAAATGAATAAGATACGATTGTTGTCACTTTTTAATTTGAAATTAAAATAAATTATAAATACTAATGATTTCATTAATTTTTAAACCTTGATTAGCATAATTACCGTGGCATAACCCATCTTCAAAATCGCGATTTCCTTCCTCAGACAAAACACAAACAGCCCCATCTCCTTCAACCTCCACCTATAACACCAAGGACCACTGGTTCCGATCCTAACCGCCGTGCTAGAACCCCCGACTAGAGCAGGCCTCACGCCAGCCGTCCTGACCCCACATGGTAACTGCATCCATCAGAAAAAATGAAAAAGAATCCTCCGTTCAACTTATACCAGCACCGCCACCATGCCACTAACATCTTCTTGGACCCCACCAGGGCCAATCTCTCCGAGGTATACCTACGCCCGAAACTCTAAGCCCCAATGCTCCCTCCTCTCGCTAGAAATCGAGAAAACCCAATTTCCGTTCATCTTCACTTTACAGCCACCACCGATGAACACTGGACCATTGTCGTTCCCTCCGCCTTACTTCCCTCTACAACCTTCCTTCAGGTACCAACACCTAGAAACCACCCCATCAGCCAGTTTTGAAAATACGAGACTTGCAACCTCACGTTCAAACCCCGATTTTTTCCACCTCCGGCAATCGTACCACCCTAAACTTCGCCGGTAGGTCAGCCTCCTCAAGTTCTACAACTTTCTTGTTGATGACTTCAGCTAAATTCTTCCTGTTTTTGGAATTAAAATTAAAAGTTTGAATCGAATGAAAAAGAAGGTGGCGGCTGCTAAATTGACTTTGGTTTAGGGTTAGGGAAAGTTTAAGACGTATTTATAGGGAAGATATTTTATTATTTTATTCAATTATAGTCACGCCTGGAGTTTTAAGCTCGTACGACCACATATATCATCTGATTTAAACGAAATTCGAGGCCCTACAATAACTTAATATTCCTTACCCGATGGAACTAGTTTCTTCGAATTTCGAGGCTTTTAAAAAAAATCTATTTTAATTTCAAAACGTAAATTGATACACGCTTATATCGCGTACGATCACATAATAATTCCAATTGACCTGAAACTTGAAAGTTTACAATAATTAACCATTACAGATTTTATAAAATTGGTTTCATTGAAATCCGAAGTTGTTTGAAATTGACTATTTTCATATGTTCAATTAAATTGATAAAATATTAATCGATTTCAAAATAATCAAATTCATTGATAATAAATTATTAGTCGTGTATATATTCAAATAGAATTTATATTAGTTGTTAGAATCATTTTCGATTCATTTTTAACTTAGAATTTAATCATTTCTTATTTTCGTATTACGATATTTCGATATATTCAGAATTAAATCGTATTCAGCTTATTAAATCGATAAATTCATATAAAAATCAATTTATATTTCCAATTCAACATTTAAAAATAATTTTAAATGTTCAAAGTTAAATGGATAAAATGCAGGTCGTTACATTCCTCCCCCTTGAAAGAATTTCGTCCCCGAAATTACTAAGGCATGAAAATGCTTCAAACTCATTAACTTTTCAAAAAACCACTTAGCTGAAACCCGACACTCCACATTTATACGACTTTAGCTCCATATAAAACTTTTAGTTTCCATGAAAATAATTAATTTCCCATTTCTAATTCAAAATCCTTCAAATTGTACCCAATTTAAAAATCATTCTTTTAGCTTACAAAAATTTCAAAAAATTTGAATGTTTTCTAACCCCCTAAGTTTTTGAAATTTGTGGCAGCATTTCCTCTGTACAAAGGGACTTTTGCAATATAACAAGAGGGATAAATATGCGTACATCAACCCATATGGTCGGAAAACACAATATATAATAGTTCCTATACCTTATTTTGTATTTTTGCACAGGCGTACCTTGTATAAGCGTTATTAAGCGAGTTCTCTTCAATTTTATGCAATTTACGCAAGCAAAACCAAGCCACGTAACACCATGTACCTGCACTTATTTAGTTTAAACACATAAGTCTCACAAAATGAAGTTTAAATAACATTCATTATTTTAATTCGAAAAAACACGTAATTTCTATGTTTTTTAATTTTTGTTAAGGCAGACCAGTTTCTATAGTGCTCCATGACACTTTTTACTAAAAAAATAAAAGTACAAGAGATTACAGGTAATATGCAGAGTGCATATCAACAAAGCTTCAAGTCGGGAAGAGAAACCATTATATGTTCAACTTACCTACTCAATATATAACAAGCATAACTAACATAACACATATAACATGTTTAATTGACAAACTCCAAAATGAGCTCCGCAAAATGCATGGTTCTCATCCTTCTTCATCGTTGAGTCCTTTAAGGAGTTAAATTTTCTTGCTTTTGGCGAGTGGAGTACCACTCACCTTCCTTCCAGAAGAAGTACGAGCTAGTGGTGAATTGCTCGAAGCTCAGGTGGAGCCTTATGTACTGGAGGAGGTAGAATGTGGTCATATAGACCGGGTTTCCTAGCTATTGGGCCTTGAACTAGGCTGTTTTCCTTATAAGTTGCTACAGGCAACAAGTGATTGTTTTTTAGGTGACATAGCTCTTTGATTGTTTAGAAAGTCTGGTTTAATTAATTGCTTATTTCTATAGCTTTTGCTAATTGCATAAGCAACATTGGCTAGTTCACTGGAGAGCAACCCGGTTTGAACAGAAAATCCATGTTGATCAGACTCCCTATTATTCTCAATAGTTCATTCCACTGCAACCTCACTGTCAATAATATTTTCAAAATAAATCTCAGTTAATGTGACGAGAAGGAATTTCGCTCGGTCCGAACCAGTCGCTAAACCGACCCAGACCGTTCGAAACGCCCTATCGTTTTGAGAACACGACAAAACAGAACGCATACAGAAGAACATTTCATTAATATTACAACAATGCATCAGATTACAAGAATATACAGAGTATAAATGAATAAATATTACACAGAAATATTAGAGATTTAAATTACATTTAAATAGATAGCAGCGGAAAATAATACAATACACAACTAGAAGAAGATATACGGATACAAAGCTTTCCGGATATCGTTCCAGCTGTAAACCAGGATCCTGTGAATATAAATCTGCAAAAACCGAAACTACTAGCTGCCCGTGTCAAAATAGGGGGCACCCAGAGTTTAGGTTAAAACAATAAACTCCAGGTCAGTCATGTGACTGGTGTGAGAACTAAAACAGTTATTAATCTTTATTTTAAAGTCATTAGGTAAATCAAGGGACCACGCCGTATAACACGGAACGGGTTTCCTCCCAAGAATACCAGTGCATGAAACAAACAACGCAATGCTAAATAAAGAAAAATGAAGCTGTTATAAGACCCAGGTCCTATCACACAATGCAACGCAAGCCGGGGGATAGGGTTTTCCCTTATAACAGCCAAAGAATGCTTGATACGTTTAAAACAAATCATTTGATACTATTATAAGTGCATAGTGTATAAAACAACTTCAAATCATAAGTATCAATCATAGGCGGCATGAATGGCCCATAACACTATGTCGCCATATATAAGTTTACAATCAAAACCGCAAATGTCGTATTGGAAGTTGGGTTATCATTTATGGTATGAACCGAGGCTAGGGGCAAGATCCTCAACCGATTCGAGACTGTCTAGTCCGAGCCTCAGGAACAGCCGCAACTGCCCCATGGATCGTCGGGGTCGGTCCACCGATGTGGATTATTATGCCTGAACACTACGTTTCCCCGCCCTTTGGGGCGTAAGCCTGGCCCGTCAGCCGACCAGAAGCATCGGCCGAAACCGATATCACGAGGCGCCTCGCTTTTCAGCAAGTAATAATAAGTAACATCCACATGAGTCAAACTCGTCAGCCAGTTCAAGCACTGACGCCACTCATAACTAGAAAGAAACGTAGGTCCTCCCTGATGTCCGTCTCCCGTTTTTGATTCATACCGGGTGTGATACTCGCGAATCAACGTTACACAAAGCTACGCCACAAAGGCCGTGCTTCGATCATCAACCACAAGACTTTGCTTTTCAACAGAAGCCTTGATCATTTGCCTCTTAGCATGCCACACAGGCAATTCACTCCATGCGATTGATATCCATCAATATATAACCCCTGAGCTCGTACGTCTCAGAGAAGAGCGTTAAGCAAGAGAATAAATTCTCCACCGCCAAACAGATATATATTTAATAGAGATCAATCACACGGACTAAAATCCAATGTCAGACACACAGTCCATTTACAAGTCCGTTCTGGGTCTGAACGAAACCGGAGGCACCTAGTACCTCGCATATCCATCGATCTCCAAGTACGTCTGGACGATCACTAACTGTTTCCATCTTCTTGGGTGTACAGCCCAATCAAGATCATCAGTAATTACCCAAACGACGTGAAGACCTCCGGTCTTCGACCATCGTCTTCATCTTTGACTTATCGTCGTATCAGTTATTCAGAATGGGATAAACCCGGTCTTTCCGAATAACTCGCGTATATATTAAATAAGTGTTACACAAACACAACATACGCCTCATTCCAATTCATCAGTCACTAACCGTAAATTAATCAAGAGAATAATTCCCCAAATATTAACCCCGAAGGCCGAAACCAACATCAGATCAATATCCAGAAAACCATTCTGCTTGGCCAACCGACAGTTAGTTTCTAAATTTCACATTCATAGGGAAATGTTCCCATTAATTTTATCCAAGATAAATTTCTTGAATTTATTCTTCTTTTGAATTTCGATTCAACTAGTCGAGATTAACGAACCTTACCGAAGTAATCATTGGTTTTAATTTCCCAATCCCAACCTATTTATCCCATGAAGTAAAACTGGTAATACTTCATATCTAACACCACAGTGTTATCGGTAAATTCAATTACCATTTCACGTTCAAATCTAATTAAAGATTTAACTATCGCCTGGAGCAAAACTGGTGATACTCCATTTCGATTATTTCAATCTAATTAAAGATTCATTAAAACTCCACTTAGTTTTAATCGTTAACTGGGTTAAAGAATCAGTGTCATTTAAAACACGGTTCACGATAAACCCAAAATCACATTCATTAATTATCGGGTTAAAGAACGAGTGTTATTTAAAACACTGTTCACGATAAACCCAAAAATCAATATCAATTCAATTCCAATTAAATATTATTTAATTGGTACACTTCATTAAATCTAAATAAAAAGATTTAATCTTTTCTCAACTGGGTTCAAGAACAGTGTTAGTGAAGACACCATTCACGACAAACCCAAATCACATTCGATATTATCGGGTTAAAGAACGAGTGTTATTTAAAACACTGTTCACGATAAACCCAAAAATCAATATCAATTCAATTCCAATTAAATATTATTTAATTGGTACACTTCATTAAATCTAAATAAAAAGATTTAATCTTTTCTCAACTGGGTTCAAGAACAGTGTTAGTGAAGTCACCATTCACGACAAACCCAAATCACATTCGATATTCAATACAAGGCTCTGAATAGAAAATATATCGGCCTATATTCAATATCAAATTCTACGATCAACAAATGTCGTATTGGAAATAACGATATAAATATATATCTTTCAAATTTCCATAACAACACCTGTATAATCACGAATTCCGACATCGAAATATTCCGAAGACAATTTCGATTCAAATCCACTCCAATGCAATCATTGGATATTTTGGTTATTTTCAAAACCCTTTTTAAATTCAATTTATTTATTTAAAAATAAATAGAATTATATTTCTAGTTCAAAACTAGTTCATTTCGATAAAAATCTATTTTTATCTTTTCAAATATGGAGTATTTCATCCCAATTCTTTCTAAATCATTTCTTATGATTTTACATAAATTATCACTATTTTTAATAATTTTATCGAGGCCTGTACAGTCGATTTCCATCAACGGTCATCGAACTGCACTTACAGCGACCTTTTTCAAATTTGATTTGGATATGATTCCAAATCAAACCGTTAGATTTCAAATTTCTAATATTAGTTAGAAAGCTTTTTTCGATACGAACCCAACGGTTCCGGTTTTAGGAGAATCCGACGGTCGGATCTCCCGCAATGTCCGTTTGAAATAAATGGTCGAAATTCACGAACTGCCGCGGCGCGGCGCGTTCTATTCAGGCCATTATATTATATATATAATATATATAACATATACTTCGTCGATTTCTATTTAAAACGAATTATAGAAAAAGTTTTAAATTCGTTTCAAAAGCAATTTCAACTTCCTTTTCAATTCAAATCAAAATTGAATTCTCCTTTATAAATTCGTTTTAAAATTCATTTCTATTCAATTCAAATTTCAATTCAATTTGAATTCATTTCAATTCGTTTTCAATTCAATTTGAATTCGTTTTCAATTCAATTTGAATTCCTTTTCAATTCATTTCGAAATCGTTTTCAATTCATTTTATTTCGAAATCGATAAAATCGATATAAATATCGTTCACGTCAAAATGGCGTCAATCTAATCAACACGGCTTCATAAATTTCTATTTTCAAATATTTTATTCCAAATATTTCTTTTTCAAAATAGTTGTTATTATCAAAATATTTCGTTCAACACATGACCAATCTCAATGAATGAGTACTGTCAACACATGAACTTTTATTTTATAATGATAAAGATGTAGACTTTATTATTAAAATATTTCGTTCAACACATGACCAATCTCAATGAATGAAACTGTCAACACATGAACTTTTATTTTATAATGATAAAGATGTAGACTTTATTATTAAAATATTTCGTTCAACACATGACCAATCTCAACGGATGAAACTGTCAACACATGAACTTTTATTTTATAATATTCTTTATTTTTCAAATTGGAATGAGGCCCAATCAATCACCATATAAAATTAATTATATGGATTTTCATACAACACATGTATATAATAGCATTGAAAATAATCAACCATCAACCAAAGTGCACTACACTGTATAAGCATCAAATATAGATATTCAACGCTTATAACAGCCTGTCAATCAATCGATCGACATATTTAATCAATCTGAACTTCAAATTTCATCCCAACACCCGTGTGGGGTTTCAAACAATCAAACACAGATTTTTATTCGTGCAGTTGGGCGATGTGTGAAATTTATCGACCCAATCAATGTCCTTCAAATAGGTGTACATAAACAAACCGTCTGGTTTGTAAATGAATATTTATTTATTCACATTCACGTTAAAAATTATATTTTTAACGATAAAACATTTTATTCCAACATATGAATTTCTATTCAGTTCATTCTTTAAATAAAATGATATTTTTAATTTTCTAACTTATTTTAGAAAATTTCGGCGGCATAACGACACGATACTAGAAACGGGACGAGGCCTAGCTTTATCCCCGGTCTAGTGAAGGCCCACGCCATTCACACATCAATCAAATCCATTCATCTCACCAAACAATTCAATTTCAATCAAATAATCTAACTAACTATTCAACCAAACAATTTAACAAACAAGCCATCCATGGTCTGTGGATGACGGGTGTCGGGTGCTACTAAACACCGTCTGCATCCTAGCATATATATATAACTAGAAAAATTAAATTGAAAGGTGAGAAGTTCTCACAGATAGCTATCCTAGCTCCACGGCTCTTCATTTGCAGAAGTCTTCGTCGCTCTCGCCTTTTTTCACTTTCTTTGCCCGTATCCACTATATATATAAAAATCACACATTTTTATATTTCGATATCTTTAAAATAAAAATCACATTTTTATTTTTTTTTCACTTTCAATTTAAAAGTCATATTTTTATAATCACTTCATATATTTGAAAATCGAATTTTTACTTCGCTATTCAGTATATAAAAATCGAATTTTTATTTCACTATTCGATATATAAAAATCGAATTTTTATTTCGAAGTTCAATAGATAAAAATCATATTTTTATTTCAAAGTTCAATAGATAAAAATCATATTTTTATTCTGCTATCTCTATTCTAAAAACAATGCGGTATATATTTTCAAAACAAGGCGATGTATATTTTCAAAAGCAAGGTATATTTTATATTTACAAAAGCAAAGTATATTTTATATTTACAAAAGCAAAGTATATTTTATATTTACAAAAGCAAAGTATATTTTATATTTACAAAACTTGTTCTTTCTATATTTTCAAAAATATGTTCTTTCTATATTTTCAAAAATATGTTCTTTCTATATTTTGAAATTTAAAAACAATGCTTATATATATTTTCTTCTTTCCAAAGTTATTCATAATCCAATTTTAATTAATCTAATTGCCTAAATTATAAATAAATAAATAAAAACAAACAAACAAAGCACACTGTTATTCACGTTCAGGAGAAACCCCGCATATCCATCTCCGTCTCGTCTTCAAAACTAGGTCAGAAACCCGCGCCTCCCCCGATGGTCGTGACTCCGATCAGACCCTCTCACATCGACCGGCGACGAGAGCCGCACCCACCCCAAGAAACTTGGCGAACTCGATGGTGGCAGTGGCCCCAAAAACCCCTCCGAACAGTGCGACTTCGAGCTTGGAATTCGCGACCCATACTGAACGTTAATCGATCCCTTTGGAGTGGAATTGAAGATCGCAGAAAGCACTTCCTTGTTGCTGAAGAAATTTTGAAAACCATTTTGTGGATTTTGAATTAAAGAGGAAGGGAGAATCGAAAAGGAAGAAAAAAAAAATCAGCCGTATATTGCTAGGGAGCGGCGGCTTCTAATTGTTTTGACCGTGGAGAGGAGTTATGAGGGTTTGACCTAGTCTTTGACCTTACATATAAATATTTTTTAATTATTTTAATTTCAAAAATACACTTATGTTCATACGAGCTCGAAATCAAACTCAACGACAGCCGTTCCTAGCTAATTACCCCCATCCCGAACACACTGGGATATGTATCGTAGACTGGTTCGACTGTTTGAATCAGTTTCCGTTAAATTTACATTTAAATCACTATATTGAATTTTAAACGTACATTTCAAATTACCGGGGTCACATACTAACTCTAAAAATTCCCGAAAAATATTTTCTAGCTTCGTATTGACGATACGGTCCTAACAAAACTAGTTTCGTCGAATTCCGAGACCGTTAGAAAAATGGCCATTTTCCAGTCGATTAAATTCAACTGAAATGGTCAAAACGCGTTTTCTTTTGCCACGCTCACATATTGATTCGAAAAATTATGAAATTTGAAACCTAGCAATAACTTTACATCACGGACCCAACAAAACTGGTTTCGTCGAAATCCGAGGTCGTTTGCAAAATGTCCATTTTTAAGGGCCTGAATTCCATAGCGACTATTCAGAATTTTCAACTGGACATATCTTTTGATTCCCGCTATGAAATCTTGATTATTCGGATTCGTTGGAAAGATATCATCAATTAGATCCTAATGTTTTTGGTTTCACTAAAATCCGGATTGTTTTGCACCCGGTACATTCAATTGAAGTTTGAAATCGAATTATCGAACTACCGCGCCATTTTCAATTCTATTTATAATTATATATAAATATTATATTCTAACGACGACGTATATAATATATACGTTCGAATTATATTCAAAATAAATTTCTCGTCGATATTATTTAAAATAATTCATTTTAAATAATCAAAATTCGCTAAAATTGCCAAAATAAAAATTTTAAACTGGCCCAGATTTTCCGGGTTATTACAATCTCCCCCACTTAAAACTTTTCGTCCCCGAAAAGGAACAAAGTCGAAAGTGGTTTGATTAATCAACTCTACATTCGATCTGGCTTCCATTCTCTAACTTTTTTAGTTTCTGAGAATTTTCAAAACTTCAAAAATTTGGCTAACACCCTAAATTTTCGAAAAATTTCGCCATAACCTCCCCTGCACCGGGAGCATCGGGGAATTTCAAATAGCTTCCCAGGTTCTTCAGATCTCAAAAAGAAAAAGAAAAAGCCAAGCGGCTAGCCAATAGGCTCACAAAATCATCATCACCCAAACAAAACAGGAAATTATGTAATAAACATGTACCTATTTGTCGGGCAAACAAATTTTATTCTCTGCTCTAGCCTCCTTGCTATGACCTGTTCAATGTAAGTACAAGTATATGCAAGCAAATGCGACCAATTTCAATACAATTTATTATTTGATACAATTAGGCGAAATGGTTCAAAATTATCAAACAAATAAACAAACATCACAAACATCAATCAATTAGTGAATTAGAGTTTCAAATTCATAAAGTTGATACATATACAAAAATCTTGTTTTTGATGCCAAATCACAACAATAGGCCCTATCTAATTTTGGTTCTCACACCAGTCAATAGGAAATATATAGATATCACACCTTCGTTACTCGAACATGAATACTAATGACGACTAGTCAATCATCAGAATCATCTTCGGGCCACTAGAGTATGATTCTATATCTATCCAGTATATTAAAACTTCGAATACACGCGGATCAGACGTATACGCAAAATCTATATATACTGGACTGTCCAACTCAATATAAATAGATAATCAAATACGAATAATTGATTTAAATTTTCAAAACAAAAATTTGTTTTCATTTTTATTTATCAAAAACACTACTCTTCACACTCGTTCTAGGGTACTACTGATCCCATCTCTAACGAGTCATTCCCATTGGATATTACTAATCCAATATCTGATGAATTCTTTCGTATGGTTCTAATGTGCCTTGTTCTCTGAGCTTTGTAAACCAAAGCTCTGATACCAACTGTGACGAGAAGGAATTTCGCTCGGTCCGAACCAGTCGCTAAACCGACCCAGACCGTTCGAAACGCCCTATCGTTTTGAGAACACGACAAAACAGAACGCATACAGAAGAACATTTCATTAATATTACAACAATGCATCAGATTACAAGAATATACAGAGTATAAATGAATAAATATTACACAGAAATATCAGAGATTTAAATTACATTTAAATAGATAGCAGCGGAAAATAATACAATACACAACTAGAAGAAGATATACGGATACAAAGCTTTCCGGATATCGTTCCAGCTGTAAACCAGGATCCTGTGAATATAAATCTGCAAAAACCGAAACTACTAGCTGCCCGTGTCAAAATAGGGGGCACCCAGAGTTTAGGTTAAAACAATAAACTGCAGGTCAGTCATGTGACTGGTGTGAGAACTAAAACAGTTATTAATCTTTATTTTAAAGTCATTAGGTAAATCAAGGGACCACGCCGTATAACACGGAACGGGTTTCCTCCCAAGAATACCAGTGCATGAAACAAACAACGCAATGCTAAATAAAGAAAAATGAAGCTGTTATAAGACCCAGGTCCTATCACACAATGCAACGCAAGCCGGGGGATAGGGTTTTCCCTTATAACAGCCAAAGAATGCTTGATACGTTTAAAACAAATCATTTGATACTATTATAAGTGCATAGTGTATAAAACAACTTCAAATCATAAGTATCAATCATAGGCGGCATGAATGGCCCATAACACTATGTCGCCATATATAAGTTTACAATCAAAACCGCAAATGTCGTATTGGAAGTTGGGTTATCATTTATGGTATGAACCGAGGCTAGGGGCAAGATCCTCAACCGATTCGAGACTGTCTAGTCCGAGCCTCAGGAACAGCCGCAACTGCCCCATGGATCGTCAGGGCCGGTCCACCGATGTGGATTATTATGCTTGAACACTACGTTTCCCCGCCCTTTGGGGCGTAAGCCTGGCCCGTCAGCCGACCAGAAGCATCGGCCGAAACCGATATCACGAGGCGCCTCGCTTTTCAGCAAGTAATAATAAGTAACATCCACATGAGTCAAACTCGTCAGCCAGTTCAAGCACTGACGCCACTCATAACTAGAAAGAAACGTAGGTCCTCCCTGATGTCCGTCTCCCGTTTTTGATTCATACCGGGTGTGATACTCGCGAATCAACGTTACACAAAGCTACGCCACAAAGGCCGTGCTTCGATCATCAACCACAAGACTTTGCTTTTCAACAGAAGCCTTGATCATTTGCCTCTTAGCATGCCACACAGGCAATTCACTCCATGCGATTGATATCCATCAATATATAACCCCTGAGCTCGTACGTCTCAGAGAAGAGCGTTAAGCAAGAGAATAAATTCTCCACCGCCAAACAGATATATATTTAATAGAGATCAATCACACGGACTAAAATCCAATGTCAGACACACAGTCCATTTACAAGTCCGTTCTGGGTCTGAACGAAACCGGAGGCACCTAGTACCTCGCATATCCATCGATCTCCAAGTACGTCTGGACGATCACTAACTGTTTCCATCTTCTTGGGTGTACAGCCCAATCAAGATCATCAGTAATTACCCAAACGACGTGAAGACCTCCGGTCTTCGACCATCGTCTTCATCTTTGACTTATCGTCGTATCAGTTATTCAGAATGGGATAAACCCGGTCTTTCCGAATAACTCGCGTATATATTAAATAAGTGTTACACAAACACAACATACGCCTCATTCCAATTCATCAGTCACTAACCGTAAATTAATCAAGAGAATAATTCCCCAAATATTAACCCCGAAGGCCGAAACCAACATCAGATCAATATCCAGAAAACCATTCTGCTTGGCCAACCGACAGTTAGTTTCTAAATTTCACATTCATAGGGAAATGTTCCCATTAATTTTATCCAAGATAAATTTCTTGAATTTATTCTTCTTTTGAATTTCGATTCAACTAGTCGAGATTAACGAACCTTACCGAAGTAATCATTGGTTTTAATTTCCCAATCCCAACCTATTTATCCCATGAAGTAAAACTGGTAATACTTCATATCTAACACCACAGTGTTATCGGTAAATTCAATTACCATTTCACGTTCAAATCTAATTAAAGATTTAACTATCGCCTGGAGCAAAACTGGTGATACTCCATTTCGATTATTTCAATCTAATTAAAGATTCATTAAAACTCCACTTAGTTTTAATCGTTAACTGGGTTAAAGAATCAGTGTCATTTAAAACACGGTTCACGATAAACCCAAAATCACATTCATTAATTATCGGGTTAAAGAACGAGTGTTATTTAAAACACTGTTCACGATAAACCCAAAAATCAATATCAATTCAATTCCAATTAAATATTATTTAATTGGTACACTTCATTAAATCTAAATAAAAAGATTTAATCTTTTCTCAACTGGGTTCAAGAACAGTGTTAGTGAAGACACCATTCACGACAAACCCAAATCACATTCGATATTATCGGGTTAAAGAACGAGTGTTATTTAAAACACTGTTCACGATAAACCCAAAAATCAATATCAATTCAATTCCAATTAAATATTATTTAATTGGTACACTTCATTAAATCTAAATAAAAAGATTTAATCTTTTCTCAACTGGGTTCAAGAACAGTGTTAGTGAAGACACCATTCACGACAAACCCAAATCACATTCGATATTCAATACAAGGCTCTGAATAGAAAATATATCGGCCTATATTCAATATCAAATTCTACGATCAACAAATGTCGTATTGGAAATAACGATATAAATATATATCTTTCAAATTTCCATAACAACACCTATATAATCACGAATTCCGACATCGAAATATTCCGAAGACAATTTCGATTCAAATCCACTCCAATGCAATCATTGGATATTTTGGTTATTTTCAAAACCCTTTTTAAATTCAATTTATTTATTTAAAAATAAATAGAATTATATTTCTAGTTCAAAACTAGTTCATTTCGATAAAAATCTATTTTTATCTTTTCAAATATGGAGTATTTCATCCCAATTCTTTCTAAATCATTTCTTATGATTTTACATAAATTATCACTATTTTTAATAATTTTATCGAGGCCTGTACAGTCGATTTCCATCAACGGTCATCGAACTGCACTTACAGCGACCTTTTTCAAATTTGATTTGGATATGATTCCAAATCCAACCGTTAGATTTCAAATTTCTAATATTAGTTAGAAAGCTCTTTTCGATACGAACCCAACGGTTCCGGTTTTAGGAGAATCCGACGGTCGGATCTCCCGCAATGTCCGTTTGAAATAAATGGTCGAAATTCACGAACTGCCGCGGCGCGGCGCGTTCTATTCAGGCCATTATATTATATATATAATATATAATATATATACTTCGTCGATTTCTATTTAAAACGAATTATAGAAAAAGTTTTAAATTCGTTTCAAAAGCAATTTCAACTTCCTTTTCAATTCAAATCAAAATTGAATTCTCCTTTATAAATTCGTTTTAAAATTCATTTCTATTCAATTCAAATTTCAATTCAATTTGAATTCATTTCAATTCGTTTTCAATTCAATTTGAATTCGTTTTCAATTCAATTTGAATTCCTTTTCAATTCATTTCGAAATCGTTTTCAATTCATTTTATTTCGAAATCGATAAAATCGATATAAATATCGTTCACGTCAAAATGGCGTCAATCTAATCAACACGGCTTCATAAATTTCTATTTTCAAATATTTTATTCCAAATATTTCTTTTTCAAAATAGTTGTTATTATCAAAATATTTCGTTCAACACATGACCAATCTCAATGAATGAGTACTGTCAACACATGAACTTTTATTTTATAATGATAAAGATGTAGACTTTATTATTAAAATATTTCGTTCAACACATGACCAATCTCAATGAATGAAACTGTCAACACATGAACTTTTATTTTATAATGATAAAGATGTAGACTTTATTATTAAAATATTTCGTTCAACACATGACCAATCTCAATGGATGAAACTGTGAACACATGAACTTTTATTTTATAATATTCTTTATTTTTCAAATTGGAATGAGGCCCAATCAATCACCATATAAAATTAATTATATGGATTTTCATACAACACATGTATATAATAGCATTGAAAATAATCAACCATCAACCAAAGTGCACTACACTGTATAAGCATCAAATATAGATATTCAACGCTTATAACAGCCTGTCAATCAATCGATCGACATATTTAATCAATCTGAACTTCAAATTTCATCCCAACACCCGTGTGGGGTTTCAAACAATCAAACACGGATTTTTATTCGTGCAGTTGGGCGATGTGTGAAATTTATCGACCCAATCAATGTCCTTCAAATAGGTGTACATAAACAAACCGTCTGGTTTGTAAATGAATATTTATTTATTCACATTCACGTTAAAAATTATATTTTTAACGATAAAACATTTTATTCCAACATATGAATTTCTATTCAGTTCATTCTTTAAATAAAATGATATTTTTAATTTTCTAACTTATTTTAGAAAATTTCGGCGGCATAACGACACGATACTAGAAACGGGACGAGGCCTAGCCTTATCCCCGGTCTAGTGAAGGCCCACGCCATTCACACATCAATCAAATCCATTCATCTCACCAAACAATTCAATTTCAATCAAATAATCTAACTAACTATTCAACCAAACAATTTAACAAACAAGCCATCCATGGTCTGTGGATGACGGGTGTCGGGTGCTACTAAACACCGTCTGCATCCTAGCATATATATATAACTAGAAAAATTAAATTGAAAGGTGAGAAGTTCTCACAGATAGCTATCCTAGCTCCACGGCTCTTCATTTGCTGAAGTCTTCGTCGCTCTCGCCTTTTTTCACTTTCTTTGCCCGTATCCACTATATATATAAAAATCACACATTTTTATATTTCGATATCTTTAAAATAAAAATCACATTTTTATTTTTTTTTCACTTTCAATTTAAAAGTCATATTTTTATAATCACTTCATATATTTGAAAATCGAATTTTTACTTCGCTATTCAGTATATAAAAATCGAATTTTTATTTCACTATTCGATATATAAAAATCGAATTTTTATTTCGAAGTTCAATAGATAAAAATCATATTTTTATTTCAAAGTTCAATAGATAAAAATCATATTTTTATTCTGCTATCTCTATTCTAAAAACAATGCGGTATATATTTTCAAAACAAGGCGATGTATATTTTCAAAAGCAAGGTATATTTTATATTTACAAAAGCAAAGTATATTTTATATTTACAAAAGCAAAGTATATTTTATATTTACAAAAGCAAAGTATATTTTATATTTACAAAACTTGTTCTTTCTATATTTTCAAAAATATGTTCTTTCTATATTTTCAAAAATATGTTCTTTCTATATTTTGAAATTTAAAAACAATGCTTATATATATTTTCTTCTTTCCAAAGTTATTCATAATCCAATTTTAATTAATCTAATTGCCTAAATTATAAATAAATAAATAAAAACAAACAAACAAAGCTCACTGTTATTCACGTTCAGGAGAAACCCCGCATATCCATCTCCGTCTCGTCTTCAAAACTAGGTCAGAAACCCGCGCCTCCCCCGATGGTCGTGACTCCGATCAGACCCTCTCACATCGACCGGCGACGAGAGCCGCACCCACCCCAAGAAACTTGGCGAACTCGATGGTGGCAGTGGCCCCAAAAACCCCTCCGAACAGTGCGACTTCGAGCTTGGAATTCGCGACCCATACTGAATGTTAATCGATCCCTTTGGCGTGGAATTGAAGATCGCAGAAAGCACTTCCTTGTTGCTGAAGAAATTTTGAAAACCATTTTGTGGATTTTGAATTAAAGAGGAAGGGAGAATCGAAAAGGAAGAAAAAAAAAATCAGCCGTATATCGCTAGGGAGCGGCGGCTTCTAATTGTTTTGACCGTGGAGAGGAGTTATGAGGGTTTGACCTAGTCTTTGACCTTACATATAAATATTTTTTAATTATTTTAATTTCAAAAATACACTTATGTTCATACGAGCTCGAAATCAAACTCAACGACAGCCGTCCCTAGCTAATTACCCCCATCCCGAACACACTGGGATATGTATCGTAGACTGGTTCGACTGTTTGAATCAGTTTCCGTTAAATTTACATTTAAATCACTATATTGAATTTTAAACGTACATTTCAAATTACCGGGGTCACATACTAACTCTAAAAATTCCCGAAAAATATTTTCTAGCTTCGTATTGACGATACGGTCCTAACAAAACTAGTTTCGTCGAATTCCGAGACCGTTAGAAAAATGGCCATTTTCCAGTCGATTAAATTCAACTGAAATGGTCAAAACGCGTTTTCTTTTGCCACGCTCACATATTGATTCGAAAAATTATGAAATTTGAAACCTAGCAATAACTTTACATCACGGACCCAACAAAACTGGTTTCGTCGAAATCCGAGGTCGTTTGCAAAATGTCCATTTTTAAGGGCCTGAATTCCATAGCGACTATTCAGAATTTTCAACTGGACATATCTTTTGATTCCCGCTATGAAATCTTGATTATTCGGATTCGTTGGAAAGATATCATCAATTAGATCCTAATGTTTTTGGTTTCACTAAAATCCGGATTGTTTTGCACCCGGTACATTCAATTGAAGTTTGAAATCGAATTATCGAACTACCGCGCCATTTTCAATTCTATTTATAATTATATATAAATATTATATTCTAACGACGACGTATATAATATATACGTTCGAATTATATTCAAAATAAATTTCTCGTCGATATTATTTAAAATAATTCATTTTAAATAATCAAAATTCGCTAAAATTGCCAAAATAAAAATTTTAAACTGACCCAGATTTTCCGGGTTATTACAGTTAACCCAGTTCTTTCCATCACCGAATCATTTGCATTACTATAGGTTACAACATCAGAATGTATACTGATGCTCAATTTTTCAACAATCCCTGTTGTATATCCTCAACCACTTGTTCATCACTAACTTCAATCTCCTTTTTCTTCTGAATAATATTGGTTTGACATGGTACACACTCTTGTTTGGAACTATAGCTACTATCATATAAGTTATTGTTATCACATCGACCATCATAAGGGGAATTGCTCTAGACAACAATTCATTAATTCGGAAAATTTCCCTTTCCTTAAGATCAGTATCCTTATCTAACCCCATATCATTCTCTTCCCAGACATCTAAAGCAGCAAACTTATTAGTAGTAGGGATTAAAATAGATTTCCCTTTGTTCATCAAGAGCATTGGTTATGAAAATGCTACTTTATTCCTTCTACAAACTTTCGTCCAAGTATCTCTGATCCTATTATGTGTTCTCTCTGTGTTACCCACTTTCTCAGCTTAAAGCACATTGATTTTGGTTTTAACGGGTAAGATTTGTTCTGGAGCCTTATCCTAGCTTGCAGAATCAACAGAGCACTTTTTGAATTTTGTACAGCTATTTGATGTATGACCAAATACTTCACATTTCACACAAATATCCGACTTCCACTAATAAGTAACATAAACATCTTGATCTATTCCATCTGGTAACTTAGCCAAGAATTCATTGGTAAGAACATCATTGGGTGTTACCTCAACCATACAATTGGCAAACTCTAGCCGATCTAATCTTTCTGTAGATAAGACCATATAGAGGAACTTTCCCACCTTGGTTGCCAACCAGCTAATACCCATTTTGAACCATGCATACAGTGGGAGATTCAAGATTTAATCCAAACAGAAATAAATCTAATACTGCTACTGAGATTACTTAACCCTGCAAACTAGAGACTGTGAAAACCCGGATTCCGACGGACCGAATTTTTTTTCCAAAACCCAATCCTTCGAAACCCGAGTTGGTTTGCTCTGGTATCTTGCAGAAAAGACAGAGACATAAACATGTCAGAGTTCGAAAAACATCTCACAGCGGAAGGAATAAAATATAATGTAGTTGAAACATAGCTTTACCTTAATAATAATACTGCTAAACCAGTATCCAAAGCTATACAGTATTTGTCATGAACCTAAATTGTGAATGTTATGAGGAGGGGGTCAGAACATAAGTTCTGTGTGAATGAATTTAAACTACACTTCTTGGATAATCCTGCATACACTACCAAATTTTAGAATAACAAAGGCATTTACAATTGTCACTACTAATGCAAATAGGGACCAAAATTTTAGCTAAAAAGCCCCTACAAGAAGGAGAGGCAAATAAAGATTTGCCTCAAATTGTGGAGTCCCTAATAATTTTTAAGGGCTGATTGAACTGGTAAAGTGCCCCTACTATACTTGATGCCATGTAGGCAAACATCCTATGATAAATTGACAATAGCGTCAGGGGCACTTCTCTTTGCCCTTTTAGGTTGATAGCAGGACAAATCCAAATGTCCCTATTCCTATTATTTTAAGTGCATTAACACAGATTAAATTAGTAATCATTTCATATAACAATTTTTTTTTTCATTTTTGATTTTAGACATCAGTAAGAATCATACAGGAAATAGACAAGATGCACATAAAAATGAATGAACACATGAATACTAAAGAAGAAAAAATCATTTGTTGCACACATGCATCCATACAGAATAACCAAAGTTAAACGATAAAACCATAATATTAGTTGACATTGCATATTTCTTTTACAACTCTTTGGAGCCAAATTATCAACTAAACATTCAAAAACAAGAACTGAGCCAAAATTGCTGGTCAAATACACGCCAACGTTAAGTTTTTCATAAGAAAACTCCATAAACCTAAGTCAACCAAAATCTCTCGACACTACATCTATGGTTTATGCACACACATGCTGCACTTATGTCAGTTCCAATGTCGGGGTCTCTCAGCCTGGCGCATTCTAACCATGTTTCACGTTCTCTTCATGTTAGCGCAATAATAACTGTTACCCATTTCTGATCAAAAGTGTTCATGCATGCCTGCCATGTTGCTCTCAATCATATCTTCTTTGCTTCTCTCATATAATGTTGTCATAGCTCTAACTTTTCTACTCTGGATTTGGATCAATCACCACACTACACTAAAAGATAAAATTAGCAACAGGATTATCTGTTGATATCAAACATGTGTTTAATACTACAAAATTACACCAATAAATATTCGTTCCCACATTTATAACACCATTGGCCAACAAAGAGATAATTCTCCAATGGAAGAGAAAAAAATTGCAACTGCTTATTTCTTTTAAAAAAATCAAAACGAAGAAATTTCACAATAATAATGAGATTACAAACACTGTTTGACAATGCAATGAATAGAAATTTTTATTGCAGCATGTCACAAATTATCTCATGAAATTTATTTTCAAAACTGCTTTAGGAACATAAAAGGGCTGAATAAGGGCATGTAGGTAATTGATAGTATTGTTCTAGTTACAAATATCATGAAATGCAAAATACATATAAGAAAAAAAAATCAGTACAAAATTTTGACAAGAATACTAAGATGTGCAACAGATTAAAGGTAGAAAAAAGTAGCGATTGTTAATTAAAATCAAATAGAGCACTCAAAAGAAGATGAGTTCACAAAGAAGTTGTCGGATCACGAGAAAAAACAACTTAACAAAAAACTTACATTAAACTCATTGTTACTCTTTTGGAAAATTGATTCCACGTGGCTTACTAATTCTGGAGCTGCATAAACAAGAGTTGCCGGCATAAATAAACATAATTTATAGTAGACAACCCAAATTAATCTGCATGTAAGCAAACTGGGAACAAAGAAGAGAACAAGGATTAGCCAAAAAATATACAAATAGTCTAACAAGGATCTATTGACCCAGCTATCGACAAGGTTATTTTTCCTACATCTAATATGATCTACACTTACCAAATTTTATCAACTCTCTAAATTATGGAGGCACCGTGTTCAATGCAGTTGACTGATATTTTTTTAACTTATAGGCAGTTGTATTCTAACCAATTAAGGGATACCATATTGCATGTATGTTTGACCACTTCAGATTGTGATACAGCGGTTGTTTAGGTAGCAGAAATAACAAAGAAACTTTTTCCTTCGTTTTGATCATTTTTTAGTATACTTTTGCCTGGACTTCCTGATTTCACAAGAATTTTTGTACCCCTAAATTAATGAAAATATACTAGATAATGGAAATTTTTACTAGAATTTCGCTACTACCAAAATTAATGGAAGGAACTGCGAACTATGAGAAAATGAATTACTAAACTCATTTTTTTGAATGACTTACACAAAGGATAACTAAAACAAATACTAGTCTAGTTGTATTTTCCAAAAATTCACAACTCTAGTGTGTTGAAAAAATGGCTCTCTACAGACATTCACTACACTAAAAATGAAGCTATGCAGCCTACAATTGGATAAAATATATTTGTGCTCCTACAATTGGATAAAATATGTTTGTGCTCTTACAATTGGATATTATTCAACTGCTGGAAATTACATTGAAACTTAAGAATGATATAATAGGATTAAAGGATATAGATACGCTAATAATATCTCGAAAGAAGAAAATCCCACTTCTTTGGCCAATTTACTCAATTATGTTGGCGTTATTCACAAAATCACATACAATTTCACTTGCCGTATTTCTGATCAAAATGAACCCAACATTCTACAAAATAAGAAGAATTGCTTGTACTATAGTCAATAAAAAGGTTTCAACAAAGTAACTTCATGCATTTGCACTAGCAACTCCATAGATATTTGATTGGACATTACAACAAACATCATGAGCGCATTATGATTTATCAAGATATACACTTTCAACAAGTTTAATTGCTTCTGCCAACACAACCCCACTATCAATTATATCATATAGGCATCAAACAGAGATGCCATGTTACTCAAATCATTTGGAGAAGATAGATAAGAGGAGATATAGAGAAGCAGAAATATGCAAGCATTAGGCTACGTTTCGATAGCACATAGAGTAGGGAAACTTACAGAAATTAAAGGGAAAGAGTGCGAGTGTTCTCGACAGTAGGCAGTACAACACGGGAACAAGGAAGCTCGACGAGGCTTTCCATAGTTAGAGTTACCGAACGGAAAATATTCAACGTAGAGACTGGAACAACTTGACGAGAATAGGAGACTCCTGCGAGCTAGACGAGGGCATAGGGCCTGAGAAACAACGACCACAACGAATGAAAGAACCAAGCGGTTTAGATCTGGAACCAAAATGTCGGAGTAGCGGTAATTATTCTTTTCTGGCATAAGAAGTGGTGGAGTGGAGGGAGGAAACGGGCGGAGGCGGTCTCATCTACTTATCGGAAGAAATTAATTGTTTGATTTTAGAAATTAGGGTAGAAGTGAATGAAAAGGAAAAATTAGGGTAGAGGGAGAATGAAAAGGGGGAATTGAAAATTACCGATAATGATAAATGTCCTCTTACACAGGACATGTTGATAAAGAGCTGGAGTTTATTAAAGGCAGATAAATGGGCCTGAATTACCACTATTACTGACGAATGATATATTTGCCTCTAATTAGATATTACTAGAGGCAATTAACTTAATTTACTTTCAACGTAAAGAGTCTGACAGTTACAAATATGGTAGTGGCATTTTAGAGTGCCTCTACTAAGATATATTAGAGGCATTTATTACGTTTGCCACTAATTTCATTCTTATTAGGGGCCCTATGTTATTTTAGCCTCTACTTGAGTGCCGCTAATACCATTTAATTTGGTAGTGATATACCGTTCAATTATATTTTCTTATTTGTTAGGTTATTTGTGTTATTAGCACTCAAGGCTTACACATACGTCGCACCCATCTACTCTCTAGTAGCTTAACCTAATATAGTGTATATGTAGCTACCCCCTTATTAAGGTATACTCTACTCGCATGGTCTTCACCGTATGTACGCAGTCTCTTATCCAATGTCGCATGTCGTATGTATATCAACGCTACGTTTGCATAAAACTATCATCACTGTGTTACGTAAGCGTTTGGACTGCCATTCTAGATCCTACTAGATTCTATCATCGAATAATGCCCTCTATTCTATGGTACACCACCCAGAGCGACATGAGTGTACCTAGACTTTCCCTACGTACATATCGTCAATCGTACTTGATGTCTATTTGCACATGTTCTCTATATGTGCGCCCGAGTCCCGTGGAGAGGCTAATCAAGAAACACGGAACTCGGCCGGGAGCTTTCAGATATCTACTGATGCAGATGCTAAGGTTTGCTTTTATAGTGGCTGTGGTCCCACAAGACCCCTCCCTCAACTAATGAAAGGAACCCAAGAATATCAAGAATGAGAACTGTAACCCTGGCCCCCTATGCCCTTCAATCCTATTGGCCAACCTCACCCATAACTAGATAGCAAAGTATATGGTCTTTTGGAGTTCTCCGCCTTTCCGCTTCACATACTGATTGAAGATGGTAGGTAGATGATGAGCTGCTATCACAGGGCACTAAATGGTCTCGCCGAATCACGATGGTCCATCTTAGTCTTTTGATTTCCTCTTGTTTTGCAATCAAGGCATACTCGTTGGTCCTTCCCACGCAGACCTAACCTCTGTGAGCACAAGCGTATCATCTGCCACTCACAGAGGGATACCAAGAGTACCCTCATGACCCCAGAAGCCGCGTGCTTCATTACCCAGTCCCTTGGAGCCTTCTGCATGATCAGATGGACGTTCGCTCCTCCTTGCGCCATACGGCATCGTGATGATCTACCGTGTTTGGTTATTCATCCCCTATCGTATGGACTGGTCCAAGCGCCTTACCCTTTCGTGTTTTAGACCTTAAGTATAATCTTCTAATTATGCACTTGCTTTATCTCATTAGGGTTTCCTTTTAACTTGGTTATCTCATCCATATTAGTTTTTAAATTTCCAAGTTTCTTTTTATAAGTCTTTCACTATTTCTTACGTAGCCGCGATCTTTTAATCTTTTAATTGTTTACTTAGTTCTCTTAACTAAGGTTTACTAACAAGCTCAAACATGACTTTCTGTAACTGTTTACTTAGTCCTTTTAACTAAGGTTTACCAACATGACTTTCCATGATTGTTTACTTAGTTCTCTTAACTAAGGTTTACTAATAAGCTCAAACACGACTTTTTTGTAACTATTTACTTAGTCCTCTTAAGTAAGGTTTACCAACATGACTTTCCATGATTGTTTACTTAGTTCTCTTAACTAAGATTTAATAACAAACTCAAACACAATTTTCTGTAACTGTTTACTTAGTCCTCTTAAATAAGGTTTACCAACTTGACTTTCCATGATTGTTTACTTAGTTCTCTTAACTAAGGTTTACTAACAAATTCTCTTTATCGTTTACTCATTAACTTAGTCATCTTAACTAAGGTTTACTAATAAGTTTTCCCCTTACTCATATAACTTATGTTTTCCCTATTCGTGGCTTTATCCACGTTCCCATGGATTACTTAATCTTCAATTAAGTACGGCTTGCATTCTTTCATAAGTTATTTCATCTTTGTATCAATCATTATAACCTACGTTATAATTCTTACTTGTCTTGTAACAAGCTTACCTATTATCTTCCAATTCAGTTGTACTCGTATCTGTTGATGTTGCCATTATCCATCATTATTTACTTATTTTTCCTAACTAAGGTTTGCTACCATTCCCCATTATTACGTTGGTTAAGTTTGTCTATGCGCCTCCGTTTACTTAACCTTAGCACACTTAACATGTTTGTTTCGTAGCATTAATATTTTTATTAATGCACTCAACCTCTCACATTAGACATGTTGCTTGCGGTTGCTGGATATGCCGGGCGGTTCTGGGCAGACTTCCACCGCAAACTCATTCTAACCTTGGGTTTTGGGCTTAATGCGCTAAACTCTCACATTAGACTTGTTGTTGCGGTTGCTGGATGTGTTGGGCGGTTCCGGGCAGACTTACACCGCAACTCGATCTAACCTCGGGTTAGGCATGTTCATCTTTTAACTGTCCTATACAATTTCAATCTAGGTTTTATATGCCTATTTATCCCAATCCAATAATTCATGTTCACGCTTCTAAACCCAATTTCATGTTTATGGTTCCAATTTGATTTGGATACATAAATTCTACCATGATTACATAATCTCGTACATAGTTATGCCAATAATCCTTATTATATGTCATGCGCAACTTTTCATGTATATAAGTTATACTTAATTATACCCAAATTAATTTTTCTTTAAAGTTATCAATAATTCATGTCAACCCTCATTCTTATTACTTAGAACAATTAATTCATGTCAACCTTCATTCTTATTGCATAAATCCCAATTCAACTTATAATCCCATATATCTAAATCTTCAATTCTAACTTTTCTTATGTACATATAGTTTATACATAAATTCTTGATTCAACATACCCAAGCATATCTAATCGTTCTCAATTTTTATCGCACATATTTTCTTTTATGTTCTAGGTTAATATATGTGCCAATTTCCCCAAATTTCCCAATTTCAGGTTATGCTATATGTTATTCCACAATTCCCCAATTCATGAATTACACCCAAAAATTCATCTTACAAGTTGTTTCAATTTCCCAAGTATAAATTACTCCCAAATTCCCAAACATCATTTTCACTATTCCAATCTTTGTTCCTACGCATGCTTTTCAGCGAGATTTGGATTAGGCTCGAAGTTAGCCTTATCTTAAAAATAAAAAGGAAAGGGGAAGAAGAAGAAGAACATAATACACATAAAATAAAATCTGAATTATTTTAATTGAATTAAACAAATTAACTTGGGGAATTGCTAAATGATACATCTACTATTATTCAACAAAGGTAATTTAAATCCACTCACAGTGATTTTTTCTTTCCTAGGTCTGATTTAGATTAGCATCCAAAGTTCTTCCCTTTCTTGCGGCGTAGATTGTAGATCAAAATCCCTTTTCTCTTTATTTTGTAATAGAAGAAATTCTTAATCTAATCTTTTATTTTAAGAATAGATTTTGAAGAGAAAGGGAAGAAAGTGGATCTAGGATTTGAAATTACTTGGAGAAGAAGAATTAGAGCTGATTTATGCTAGAACAGAGTCAGGCATCGCCATAAGTTTAGGTGTAGAAAAAGAATGAGTTTTTGGTCCATTATATAGCCTTTAGATCAACAAACAGTGCCAAAAACGTGTCCAGAAACGTCAGAACTCAGCCAGCCCGGATCTGGGTTTGGGGGTCGACAACCTATAGGGGGGTCGACCCCTCTTGGGGGGGGAGGGTCGACTCCTATGTCGACCCCCCCTTAAGGGGATTCGACACATCTGAGCGGGAGATTTCCCGCTCATCCCAGTTTGACCTGTTTTTGAATCTGTTTGAATTCTGAACTTGGTTTTGTTTATATATATGTTTTCTTGCGTGTATACAAACTTCTAAGGCTCGTAACTTCTTCATACGTTATCCGTTTTACGCAAACTTGAAATCTATCTTAAGTAGAATTCCGAGACGAACGCAATGGTGATGTCTATTTTACTTAATTCCTGATATTTAAATTAAGTATTCTTAGTTTGTTATCTTTTCTATTACTTATACTATTATCGTATTAATTTTTTTCATTGTACATCACCATTATTTACCTATCTATGCATATATACTGTAACGACCCGGAAAATCTGAACCAATTTAAAAATTTTAAATTGGCTATTTTAGTGGATTTTAAATATTTAAAATAAATATTTTAAATAATATCGATGAAAAGTAAGTTTGAATCGACATTTGAAAACGAATATAATTAATTCTAATTATAAACAAGGCATGAAATGGCCCTGCAGTTTCAAAAATTGAATTCAAACTTTGACTGACTGTACCGGGTGCAAAACAAAACGGATTTGAGTGAAACCAAAAATATTTAAATCTGTTAGTGAATATCTTTCTAACAAATCTGAAAAATCAAAGTTTCATAGTAGGAAGCAAAAGTTATGGCCAGATGAATTTTCAGAAAGGTCGCTATAGAAATTATATCGCCCATGAAAATAGACATTTTGCATACGACCTCGGAATTCGACGAAACCACTTTTGTCGGATCCGGGATGTCAAATAATTGCTAGGTTTCAAATTTCATAATTTTTGAAGCTAGTATGTGAGCATGGCAAAGGAAAATGTGTTTTGGTCAATTACAGTTAAATTGGATCGGCCAAAAAAGGGCCATTTTACAAACGGTATCAGAATTCGATGAAACTAGTTTTGTTGGGACCGTATCGTCAAATCAAAGCTAGATTTATTTTTCGGGAATTTTTCGAATCAGTTTGTGGCCCTGGCAAATTGAAATGTACGTTCAAATTAAATATTGAATGTTTTATATTTTAATTTGAAGGAAAACTGACTGAAACAGTCGAATGGGCCTACGTAACATATCCCATTATGTTCGGAATGGGGGTAAAACGCTAGGGACGATAGTCGTTGGGTTTGGATTGGAGGTCGTGTTAGAAAACCCCCTTTTAAAAGCTCCCGGTCAATCATAATTTATGAAAAAAAATAGAAAATTCTCAGAAGCCCCCCGATAAACGACGGAAGTGGCTCAGAACTTCCCGATCAATTTCCGTCCGCCACACACCTCGTTGACCCTCGACCCTTTGCAACTTTTTGAAGATCTCCCCGAGCTCTTCAGATCCAAAGCAACCTCGACGCCCACCATCGCGTATCCATCGAGATTCGCCCCTCCAAACATCCGCCGTTCAGAGCGCCGCTGCCACTCCCTCTGGCCATCGAGCAGGCCAAGGCCCCTATCGTCGGAAAGCCCTCTCCAAGGCCGATGAGGTGGTACCCTCCGATCGTCTCCACGCTGCTCGGTTTTCGCGAAAACTACAAACCTAGTTTTGAACAAATTAGTGAGGTAACGGCTGTTAAATTTTATAAAATATACTATAGCAGCTTAAAGCGCTACCGTTTTTTATTTCACTATAAAAATCATATCTTTTTCGTTTCTTGACGAAATTCAGTGAAACAAGAGACAGTGGACTCGTGTATACGTCTTCTACATTCTAGAAGAGACCGCATATTTTTCTGAGCCTTCTGCTATTTTTGGTGGAGTGGAACCCAATGTGAGATTTCTAATTTATAAACGATATGGAAAACGATGATGTACAAATTATATAATCGATGTATGAGTTATATAAGCGTTGTACACCTCATGTATAAGCGTTGTATAAGTTGTACGTTAGATGTATAAGTGATATACGCATTGTAAAAATTATATATGTGTTGAAATAGAAGTGAAATGCTTATAATATATATATATATATACGCCCCTCGTCCACAAACCATGGACGATATTTATTGATTGTGATTGGTGTGAAAATTGATTGATTACGAATGGTTGATTATAATTGTTTGTGGTTGAAATTGATTGATTGTGGTTGAAAAATACCCGTTTGTGGTTGAGAATTATTTGGTTGAAACCACATAGGATTAGTTTGTGGAAATGAAAAAAATATATATGCCGCCTGCGTGCGAACTAGATGCATGAATCCCCATTGTCAAAAGCTGCAAGGCTTTAAGGTAGAGCGAGGAGCCGTACTACGGACGACCCCGGTTTTAACTACCCTACCGTTATGCTGCCGAAATTTTGAATAACATTCATGTGTTAGAATTATTTTCCTGTGTTGAAACTATATTCGTGTGTTGTATAGAAAACCTTCGTGTGATGAATTGAAATTCATTCGTTGAATAGAATTCATGTGTTGAAAGGTATTCATGTTTTAAATAAATTGTTTTGCAATAAAAATCACCCTTTTATCTATATATAAAAACTATAGAAAACCTTCATGTGTTGAATTGAAATTCATTCGTTGAATAGAATTCTTGTATTGAATGGTATTCGTGTTTTAAATATAAAAATCACCCTTTTATCTGTATATATAAACTATAGAAAAACTTCATGTGTTGAATTGAAATTCATTCGTTGAATAGAATTCATGTGTTGAAAGGTATTCATGTTTTACATAAATTGTTTTGCAATAAAAATCACCATTTTATCTATATATATATAAACTATAGAAAACCTTCATGTATTGAATTGAAATTCATTCGTTGAATAGAATTCATGTGTTGAAAGGTATTCATGTTTTAAATAAATTGTTTTGCAATAAAAATCACCCTTTTATCTATATATATAAACTATAGAAAACCTTCATGTGTTGAATTGAAATTCATTCGTTGAATATAATTCATGTGTTGAATGGTATTCGTGTTTTAAATATAAAAACCACCCTTTTATCTATATATATAAACAATAGAAAACCTTCATGTGTTGAATTGAAATTCATTCGTTGAATAGAATTCATGTGTTGAATGGTATTCATATTTTGAAAGAAATAGTTTTTTAATAAAAATCCTATTTTTATCATCAATATGAACTATATAAAATACTCTTGTTTTGAAATAAATTGTTTTATAATAAAAATCATATTTTTATTACCTGTATGAACTATATAAAATAATCGCGTTTTGAAATGAATTGTTTTACAATAAAAATCACCTTTCTATCATATACATGAATAGTTAAAAATAGTGAAGTGTTGAAATATAAGTCAGTTGGATAAAAATATCGTTTTTATCAAATTTATGAAAAGGAAATGGTTTTGAAATCGAAGGATCGATTATATTTATATATATATATATATATATATAATTAAAATATATCGAATAACGAAGCTGCAGTTCGTATTTTGATACCGTGATTTCAAACGATTAGTGCGGGAGATCCGACCATCGGATTTTCCCGAAAACGCAACCGTTGGGTTCGCTTTGGAAATATCTTTCCAACGGCACCAACTTTGTAAAAATCCAACGGTTGGATTGTCTAGAATGTTTAATTCAAATCTGAAGAAAAACAGCGCCAGAATCGATTATATATATATATATAAAAATATAATTATATTAAATCGAATAACGACGCTGCAGTTCGTATTTTGAAATCGAAACTTCAAACGATTGTACCGGGAGATCCGACCGTCGGATTTTCCCGAAACTAGAACCTATGGATTCGTTTTGAAAAGATCTTTCTAATGATGTAAATTTTGTGAAGATCCAACAGTTTGATTTTCGGATATGTGTAAATCAAATCTGAAGAAAAACAGTGCCACGGCCGCGTTATGGCCCGAAGCGTCGTTTGAATAAATTAGCTATTTTAAAATAAATAAAAATAGCGATAAATCATTATAAAATATTATAAACGATATGGATGTGAAATTTAGAAATTAACTGAAGGTTAACTAAGTCGAATGGTTTCCTGGATTTTGATCTGATGTTGGTTTCGGCCTTCGGGGTTATTATTTGGGAAATCGTTCTCTTACTGATTGACGGTTAGTGACTAATGAATTGAAATGATGCGTATGTAGTGTTTGTGTAGCACGTGTTTATTATATACGCGAGTTGCTCAGAAAGACCGGGTTTATCCCATTCTGAATAACTAAATCGACGATAAGAAGTCGAAGATGAAGACGGTGGTCTAAGACCGGAGATCTTCACCTCGTTTGGATGATAACTGATGTCCTGATTGGGAGGCATCCCGAAATATGGATAATGAGTGGTGACCGTCCAGACGTACATGGAAATTGATGGGTTTGCGAGGTATATAGTGCCTCCAGTTTCGTTCAGACCCAGAACGGACTTGCAAATGGAATGTGTGTCTGACATTGGAATTCATTCTGTGTGATTGATAGCCATCAGTTACATGGCGTGAATTTCCTGTGTGGCATGCTAAGATGCAGTGATCAGGGCTTCTATTGAAAAGCAAAGCCTTGTGGTTGATGATCAAAGCACCGCCTGTGTGGCGTAGCTTTGTGTATAACTTGAATTCGCGAACCTCACACCCCGGTATGAACCAGAAACGGGAGATGACATCAGGGAGGGCATGCGTTTCCTTCTAGTTAGAAGTGGCGTCAGTGGTTTTACACGCCCTGACGAGTTTGACTTATGTGGTTGTTGCTGTTGCGAGGCACCTCGGTTATATCGGTCGATCCGGGACCGATGGAGTCATTCGTTGGCTCATTTACGCCCCAAAGGGTGGGGAAACGCAGTGTTCAGGCATTTTAATCCACATCGGTGGACCGGCCCTGACGATCCAAGGGTCACTCGAGCTCTGATCCTGAGGCTCGGGCTAGAGAGTCTCGAAGTCAGTAAGGACTATCTTTTGCCTTGGTTCATGAAGGAAATCCAATTTCCAAATACGTGATGGTGCGGTTTTGATTGTAAATATATATGGCGACATGATATATGGTACTCATGCCGTCTATGATCGATAGTTATGATTCGAAGTTGTTTTTGAAACATATAAACGCTAGTGGTAATATCAAATGCTTTTGTTTTATTCGTATCAAGCATATTTTGGCCATTATAAGGTAAAACTCTATCCTCCGGTTTGCGTTGCATTGTGTGATGGGAACTGAGTCTTATAATGGCTTCATTTTTATAAAAAGCATTGCGATGTTTGAAAGAATTATTTGTTTTAAAGCACTGGCAATCCAATGGAGTAAACCCGTTCCGCGAAAGTGGCGTGGTCCCGTGATTAGCCATATTGTATAATGTGTTAAGTAGATTTCTCATACCAGTCCCATGACTGACTCGTAGTTTGTTTCACTTGCAAACTCGGGTGCCCCTTTTTCTACACGGGCAGCCTTGTATTCAGGTTTTAGCTGGCTCTTCCTGGGTAGCTGGAGCTGAAGATGGATTCTACCATTTATCTCTTTTTATGCTGTTCAGCTCCTATTGTACATATTATGTTTGTATCCGCTGTAGACATTTAGGTATAGTTGAACTGTATTTGTACTAAGTATGATCCTGTATACTGTGTAACTCTGATGATTATTGTTTATCTAGTGATTATTTGTTCGTTATCTGGTGTATTTATTTATTTCTGTTCTGCTATTATCTGTTTCTGTGTTATATTCCAAAGATTACCCTTGTCACCGTCAGTACGGGATTTGGAGTCGTCACAATGTGGTATCGGAGCTTTGGTTGAGCTTAGTGCTGGAATATAACATATTAAAGAACTTGTCAGAAATAGAATCAGTAGTGTTCTAAGACGGGTAACTCATTACAGATAGGATTAGTAATATCCTAGTATGAGTAAAGCGGAATGAAATACACCCCGATAGACACATTTACATTTGAAGTATATGTTTCTATGTTTTAAATTACCTTTTCTGTGACCTGACACTTGATCTGCTATTTGCAGAAGTACTAGAAAATGAGTGTCAGAAACAGAAGGAATGCAGAACCGGATATTGAGGCCCTATTAATCAAGTACCGAAATATGGGTGGAATACCGTTCTCGGGCGAAGAATCTATTATGAAAACACAAGCTTGGATTCGTTCTGCTGAGAAAATCTTTGACGGTTTAAAGCTTAGGGATGACCAGAAAAGATTACTGGCATCCTGGGCACTCAAAGACGAAGCTTTGTTCTGGTGGGATTTGGTTGTTAAGGATAATCCAGAGGGTGATATCACCTGGGATAGATTCAAAGTGATTTTCCTAGAAAAATTTACTCCTCCTGAAGCAACTGAGCGGTTATGTGAAGAATTCTCTTATCTGATACAAGGAGATATGACCATTCCAGAATATCATAAGAAGTTCAACGAACTCTCTCATTTTGCCCCTCATCTAATTCAAAATCCGAAGAGGAAGAATCTGAGATTTATCAACGGGCTTCAAATAAAATATCTGAATAGTGTGATGAGGAATGTGAAGCTTCCTTTATCTGAAATGATATACATGGCTTACCAGTACGAAGATCTCGACAAGAAAGGTATGTTGCGCTACGAAGAGGAGGTCAGTTCTAGTAAAGAAGTTGAGTCTGAAACTGATCGTCCTGAGGCCAGTACGATGTCTGAGGTCAGTAAGAAGCCTAAAGTCAATCGGAAAAGGGCCAGATCTGAGAAGGAACCAGTAACAACTGCTGTGTGCTCTAACTGCAATAAGCAAGGCCATTTCTCGATAAGATGCAGAGCTCTAAAGAAACATGGGAAGTTTCAAGATAACAAAAAGTGTAATCGATGCCTTCAGTCTGGTCACCTTTCAAAGGCCTGCCCGCTATTCAAGAAGTCTAAAACAGTACTTGTAAATGAATTAGCAGAAACTTCTGAGCCCTCAGCTAGTCAGGAAAGGCCAGAGGTTTTAGAAGGCACGCTCAATGTCAAAAATATTCCTGTTAAAGTATTGTTTGATATAGGCGCGTCACGAAGCTTTATTGCAAAGAATGCGGTTAAGAAACTGGATTTGAATTTGAAGAAGCTCAAAGAACCAATGACTATCCATAATCCGGTTGGGTGTTCCCTCGATCTCAGTTGGGTTTGTGTGGTACCTTTCTCTTTTTCCTGTTATAAGTTCCCTACCATCTCTATCGTCATGAATTTTACTGAATTTGATCTTATTTTGTGATTGGATTGGCTAACCAAATATGAGGCAGAGGTTAGATGCGCCGAGAGAGTTGTTAGGGCAAAGATTAAATCAGGTGATTATATAACCATTCCCTATGAAGGCCAGAATTCAAATAGAAAAGACTTCTGGGCAGCTTTAGATGTTTCTCCTGCTCAAATAGAAAATATGCCTGTGGTCACAGAGAATATTCCCGACCTCATCAAAGATATTCCTGTCGTCAAGAATTATGCGGATGTGTTTGAAGAAGTTTTTCACTTACCTCCGCAGAGAGAAATTGATTTCAAAATTACTTTAATTCCGAACGCAAGGCCAGTAGTGCACGCTATTCGGAGGATGACCCTAAAGGAGAAAGAAGAACTAGACAATCAAACAAGACAGCTCGTACGAAAGGGTCTGATCAGGCCAAGTTTCTCTGATTGGGGAGCAGCAGTGGTGTTTGTCCCAAAGTCTGACGGTACTCTGCGACCATGTGTGGATTATCGTGATTTGAATAAGCAGACAATAAAGAAAAAATATCCATTGCCACGAATCGATGATTTATTGGATCGTCTGAATGGAGCACAAATATTTTCAAGGATGGACCTAGCTACAAGCTTCCATCAGCTTCGTATTGCCGAAGAGTGTGTTCCTATGACAGCATTCAGAGGTCCAGGCTTATTCTATGAGTGGTTAGTAATGTCGTTCGGCTTATGTAACGCTCCAGCTTACTTCATCGATTTGATGAATAGAGTGTTCAGAGGAGTCCTGAATAAGTTTGTTCTGGTTTTTATTGACGATATTCTAATCTTCTCTAAATCAAAAGCCGAACATGAAAAGCATTTGGAACAGGTTCTAGAAATTCTGAGGAATGTATTGAAAGCGAAACTCTCCAAATGTATATTCTGGCAAGATGAAGTGAAATTTCTTGGCCACGTCGTATCAAAAGAAGGAATTGCTATGGATCCAAGTAAAATCACAGCTATTCAAAACTGGAAACAGCCCAGTACTCCCACAGAAGTCCGAAGTTTTCTCGGGTTGGCTAGTTATTACCGAAAGTTCGTTAAAGATTTTTCGAAGATATCTAGTCACTTAACGAAGCGTACAAAGAAGCACTCAAAATTCAAGTGGACTCCGGAGTGTGAGGAGGCTTTTGAGGAACTAAAGTTAAGATTAACAAGTGCTTCAGTGTTAACCATCATCGATGGCAATCAGGATTTAAAGGTCTGGACAGATGCCTCTAGAGAAGGCCTTGGCGCAGTATTAATGCAAAGGGGTCAGGTTGTTGCTTATGCTAGCCGCCAGCTGAAGCCACATAAAAAGAACTATTCACTCATGATCTTGAGTTGTTGGCTATAGTATTTGCTTTGAAAATCTGGAGACACTATCTCCTGGGTGAGAAATTCGAACTGTTTACAGACCATCAGTCGTTAAAGTATCTATTCACCCAGAAAGACTTGAATCTGAGGCAGCAACGTTGGCTGGAATTCCTTACAGCATACGATTTTGAGATTATATACACTCCAGGGAAAGCCAATGTCGTGGCCGATGCGTTAAGCCGAAAGAATGTAATGATCGCCGATTTTATTATCACGACTTCATTGATAGATAAAATATCTGCTCTTCAGAAGGATGATCACTTCATTCAGAAGATCAGAGAGATGATTCAGAAAGGCGAGCCCTCGAGTTTTCAGGTTGATAATGAGGGGATTCTAAGACTAAAAGGTCGAATCTGTGTTCCTAACATTCCTGGGCTCCGAAAGGAAGTGCTGGATGAATGCCACAAGTCAAAACTTAGTATCCATCCAGGAGTAAGCAAAATGTATAATGACATCAAACGCACTTTCTGGTGGAAGTCGATGAAGAGAGACATTTCTTTATATGTTAGCCGATGCCCTACTTGCCAGCTAGTCAAAAGCGACCAACAGAAACTTGCTGGATTGTTGCAACCGCTGGACGTTTCAGGTTGGAAGTGGGAACATATTTCCATGGACTTCATTGATGGTTTGCACAGAACTAGAAAGGGAAATGATAGTATTTGGGTGATCGTAGATCGCTTCACGAAGACCACCCATTTCATACCTGTTAGATCAAACAGAACTGCTCAGAGTCTGGCGCAGATATACTTCAAGGAAATTGTTAGACTACACGGAGTGCCGATCGGTATAGTTAGTGATAGAGATCCAATATTTACTAGCAAATTCTGGGAGGCATTTCAAGTAGAACTGGGAACAAAGCTGAACTTGAGCACCGCTTATCATCCTCAGACAGATGGTCAGACTGAGAGGGTGAATCGTATACTAAAAGATCTACTGCGGGCTTGTGTTCTAGATTTCGGTGGATCATGGGAAGACCATCTGCATTTGGCCGAATTCTCATATAACAACAGCTACCAAGCAAGCCTGACAATGTCGCCATTCGAAGCATTGTATGGTAGACCATGCCGATCCCATGCTTGTTGGGTCGAACCCGGTAATAGGCTTGTATTGGGACCTGATATGATCCGTGAGGCTGCCGACAAAGTCGATTTCGTTAAGAAACGATTACTCGTCGCTCAAAGCCGACAGAAGAGCTATGCCGATAAGAGAAGAAGAGATATATCGTTTGTTGTTGGCGACAATGTATATTTGAAAGTATCGCCGATGAGAGGAGTAATCCGGTTCGGTAAAACAGGGAAATTGGCGCCCAAATTCATTGGTCCGTTTCCTATTCTTGAACGGATTGGAACTCTAGCTTATAGGGTTCAATTGCCTGATTGGTTGCCTGGAGTGCATGATGTATTTCACATATCTCAACTTCGAAAGCACGTTCATGACCCAGACTTGGTCGTGGAAGAAGCTGCTCAGCAAAATATTGAAATTACTCCAGAATTAGCTGTGAGAAGGGAGCCGCTAAAGATTATCGGCAAAGAAACCAAAGAACTGAGGAACAAGAAGGCTCACTTAGTCAAAGTGCAATGGAGTGGAGATCCGCGAGATTGTACTTGGGAAACTGAGGAGAGCATTCAGAAAGCCTATCCTAAGTGCCGAGTGGATATCTCTAATTGACTCCGGTGCAAGGTACATTTACCATATTTTGAGATTTCCAGTTGTTCTCTACTTTGTTGTTATTTTCTTTCCATGGATGTGTACTTTTAATTCTATAGTCTGATTAATTTAAAAAGAGTGTATGAATTAATTTGTATGATTTTGAAAAGTTAAAAACATATTGATTGTTGTTTGAGCTGTGTGATAGTAGATTTGATTAATTAAATTATTAGAACGATAATTAATCTAATCAATAAGAGAATGAATGGTAGAATTTATTCGATTAAATCACACATTGAACTGATATAAGAATAGATAGAAATATATATACTTGTGCATTATATATGTTTGAACAGGTTAATTGGATTAGCTGTTGAGTAAAGAAATTATTTGCGTGCCCGACAAATAGGTAAACATTAATGAGTTGGATGAGCAATTTTATTATTATATCAACTCCTGTGAATGCCATTGGATGCGGAGTGCCGGTTATTCTGTGTGTAATAATAAACGTCGCCATAGGATAGTAACAATTAATTTTGAACTACACTGCATGGCATACTTCTTGAAGATAGCATACTTCATCATATACCACCTAAGCATTTGGAGCTTGTGTGACGAGGTTGAAGATTTACCATACGAGTGAGAGGCTTGTATGGCAATGACTATATTTTACAGGTTGAACTGATGACTGATATGACCATATAAAATTGTAACGATGAATTGCCAGATTAATAAAAACCCCACACGGGTCTGGAGTTGACAATAATCACGTCTCTCTAGTCATTAGATACGGCACATAGACTATTTATTTCCCACATGGGACGAGGTGACGAGAATTTATTCTCTGGAGCAATTAAAATACACACTCCCTCAGGCTTTGACAGGGTGATGAGAATTTATTCTCTGGAGTTATTATCTATACACGCTCCCCTGTAAACACCAGAATATATCACTATAAATATGTGTATGCTTATTAGGATTTATTGGGTACCTAATACGGCCCAATAAATTTCCAAATCCCTCCCCGTACAAAGGAGGTTATGGCGAAATTTTTCGAAAATTCTGGGTGTTAGCCAAATTTTTGAAGAATTTGAAAATTCTCAAAAACTGAAAAGTTGGAGAATGGAAGCCAGATTGAATATAGAGTTGATTAATTAAACCACTTTCGACTTTGTTCCTTTTCGGGGATGAAAAGTTTTAAGTGGGGGAGATTGTAACGACCCGGAAAATCTGAACCAATTTAAAATTTTCAAATTGGCTATTTTAGTGGATTTTAAATATTTAAAATAAATATTTTAAATATTTAAAATAAATATTTTAAATAATATCGATGAAAAGTAAGTTTGAATCGACATTTGAAAACGAATATAATTAATTCTAATTATAAACAAGGCCTGAAATGGCCCTGTAGTTTCAAAAATTGAATTCAAACTTTGACTGACTGTACCGGGTGCAAAACAAAACGGATTTGAGTGAAACTAAAAATATTTAAATCTGTTAGTGAATATCTTTCTAACGAATCTGAAAAATCAAAGTTTCATAGTAGGAAGCAAAAGTTATGGCCAGATGAATTTTCAGAAAGGTCGCTATAGAAATTATATCGCCCTTGAAAATAGACATTTTGCATATGACCTCGGAATTCGACGAAACCACTTTTGTTGGATCCGGGATGTCAAATAATTGCTAGGTTTCAAATTTCATAATTTTTGAAGCTAGTATGTGAGCGTGGCCAAGGAAAATGTGTTTTGGTCAATTACAGTTAAATTGGATCGGCCAAAAAGGGCCATTTTACAAACGGTCTCAGAATTCGACGAAACTAGTTTTTTTGGGACCGTATCGTCAAAACAAAGATAGATTTATTTTTCGGGAATTTTTCGAATCAGTTTATGGCCCTGGCAAATTGAAATGTACGTTCAAATTAAATATTGAATGTTTTATATTTTAATTTGAAGGAAAACTGACTGAAACAGTCGAATGGGCCTACGAAACATATCCCATTATGTTCGGAATGGGGGTAAAACGCTGGAGACGACAGTCGTTGGGTTTGGATTGGAGGTCGTGTTAGAAAACCCCCTTTTAAAAGCTCCCGGCCAATCATAATTTATAAAAAAAAATAGAAAATTCTCAGAAGCCCTCCCGATAAACGACGGAAGTGGCTCAGAACTTCCCGATCAATTTCCGGCCGCCACACACCTCGTTGACCCCCGAACCTTTGCAACTTTTTGAAGATCTCCCCGAGCTCTTCAGATCCATAGCAGCCTCGACCCCCACCATCGCGTATCCATCAAGATCCGCCCCTCCAAACCTCCACCGTTCAGAGTGCCGCCGCCACTCCCTCTGGCCGTCGAGCTGGCCAAGGCCCCCATCGCCGGAAAGCCCTCTCCAAGGCCGACGAGGTGGTACCCTCCGATCGTCTCCACGCTGCTTGGTTTTCGCGAAAACTACAAACCTAGTTTTGAACAAATTAGTGAGGTAACGGCTGTTAAATTATATAAAATATACTATAGCAGTTTAAAGCGCTACCGTTTTTGATTTCACTATAAAAATCATATCCTTTACTTTTCTTGACGAAATTCAGTGAAACAAGAGACAGTGGACTCGTGTGGACGTCTTCTACATTCTAGAAGAGACCGCATATTTTTCTGAGCCTTCTGCTATTTTTGGTGGAGTGGAACCCAATGTGAGATTTCTAATTTATAAACGATATGGAAAACGACTATGTATAAATTATATAATCGATGTATGAGTTATATAAGCGTTGTAGACCTCATGTATAAGCGTTGTATAAGTTGTACGTTCGATGTATAAGTTATATACGCGTTGTAAAAATTATATATGTGTTGAAATAGAAGTGAAATGCTTATATAAAATATATATATATATATATATATATATATATATATACGCCCCTCGTCCACAAACCATGGACGATATTTATTGATTGTTATTGGTGTGAAAATTGATTGATTACGAATGGTTGATTATAATTGTTTGTGGTTGAAATTGATTGATTGTGGTTGAAAAATACCCGTTTGTGGTTGAGAATTATTTGGTTGAAACCACATAGGATTAGTTTGTGGAAATGAAAAAAATATACATGCCGCCTGCGTGCGAACTAGATGCATGAATCCCCATTGTCAAAAGTTGCGAGGCTTTAAGGTAGAGCGAGGAGCCGTACTAGGGACGGCCCTGGTTTTAACTACCCTGCCGTTATGCTGCCGAAATTTTGAATAACATTCATGTGTTAGAATTATTTTCCTGTGTTGAAACTATATTCGTGTGTTGTATAGAAAACCTTCATGTGTTGAATTGAAATTCATTCGTTGAATAGAATTCATGTGTTGAAAGGTATTCCTGTTTTAAATAAATTGTTTTGCAATAAAAATCACCCTTTTATCTATATATATAAACTATAGAAAACCTTCATGTGTTGAATTGAAATTCATTCGTTGAATAGAATTCATGTGTTGAATGGTATTCGTGTTTTAAATATAAAAATCACCCTTTTATCTATATATATAAACTATAGAAAACCTTCATGTGTTGAATTGAAATTCATTCGTTGAATAGAATTCATGTGTTGAAAGGTATTCATGTTTTAAATAAATTGTTTTGCAATAAAAATCACCCTTTTATATATATATATATACATATAAACTATAGAAAACCTTCATGTGTTGAATTGAAATTCGTTCGTTGAATAGAATTCATGTGTTGAAAGGTATTCATGTTTTAAATAAATTGTTTTGCAATAAAAATCACCCTTTTATCTATATATATAAACTATAGAAAACCTTCATGTGTTGAATTGAAATTCATTCGTTGAATAGAATTCATGTCTTGAATGGTATTCGTGTTTTAAATATAAAAATCACCCTTTTATCTAGATATATAAACTAAAGAAAACCTTCATGTGTTGAATTGAAATTCATTCGTTGAATAGAATTCATGTGTAGAATGGTATTCATATTTTGAAAGAAATTGTTTTATAATAAAAATCCTATTTTTATCATCAATATGAACTATATAAAATACTCTTGTTTTGAAATAAATTGTTTTATAATAAAAATCATATTTTTATTACCTATATGAACTATATAAAATAATCGCGTTTTGAAATGAATTGTTCTACAATAAAAATCACCTTTCTATCATATACATGAATAATTAAAAATAGTGGAGTGTTGAAATAGAAGTCAGTTGGATAAAAATATCATTTTTATCAAATGTATGAAAAGGAAATGGTTTTGAAATCGAAGGATCGATTATATTTTTATATATATATATATAATTAAAATATATCGAATAACGAAGCTGCAGTTCGTATTTTGAAACCGTGATTTCAAACGATTAGTGCGGGAGATCCGACCATCGGATTTTCCCGAAACCGCAACCGTTGGGTTCGCTTTGGAAATATCTTTCCAACGGCACCAACTTTGTAAAAATCCAACGGTTGGATTGTCTGGAATGTTTAATTCAAATCTGAAGAAAAACAGCGCCATAATTGATTATATTTATATATATAAATATAATTATATTAAATCGAATAACGACGCTGCAGTTCGTATTTTGAAATCGAAACTTCAAACGATTGTACCGGGAGATCCGACCGTCGGATTTTCCCAAAACTGGAACCGTTGGATTCGTTTTGAAAAGATCTTTCTAATGATGTAAATTTTGTGAAGATCCAACGGTTAGATTTTCATATATGTGTAAATCAAATCTGAAGAAAAAACAGCGCCACGACCGCGTTATGGCCCGAAGCGTCGTTTGAATAAATTGGCCATTTTAAAATAAATAAAAATAGTGATAAATCGTTATAAAATATTATAAACGATATGGATGTGAAATTTAGAAATTAACTGAAGGTTAACTAAGTCGAATGGTTTCCTGGATTTTGATCTGATGTTGGTTTCGGCCTTCGGGGTTAATATTTGGGAAATCGTTCTCTTACTGATTGACGGTTAGTGACTAATGAATTGAAATGATGCGTATGTAGTGTTTGTGTAGCACGTGTTTATTATATACATGAGTTGCTCAGAAAGACCGGGATTATCCCATTCTGAATAACTGAATCGACGATAAGAAGTCGAAGATGAAGACGGTGGTCGAAGACCGGAGATCTTCACCTCGTTTGGATGGTAACTGATGTCCTGATTGGGAGGCATCCCGAAATATGGATAATGAGTGGTGACCGTCCATACGTACGTGGAAATCGATGGGTTTGCGAGGTATATAGTGCCTCCGGTTTTGTTCAGACCCAGAATGGACTTGCAAATGGAATGTGTGTCTGACATTAGAATTCATTCTGTGTGATTGATAGCCATCAGTTACATGGCGTGAATTTCCTGTGTGACATGCTAAGATGCAGTGATCAGGGCTTCTGTTGAAAAGCAAAGCCTTGTGGTTGATGATCAAAGCACCGCCTGTGTGGCGCAGCTTTGTGTATAACGTGAATTCGCGAACCTCACACCCCGGTATGAACCAGAAACGGGAGAGGACATCAAGGAGGGCATGCGTTTCCTTCTAGTTAGAAGTGGCGTCAGTGATTTTACTCACCCTGACGAGTTTGACTTATGTGGTTGTTGCTGTTGCGAGGCGCCTCGGTTATATCGGTCGATCCGGGACCGATAGAGTCATTCGTTGGCTCATTTACGCCCCAAATGGTGGGGAAACGCAGTGATCAGGCATTTTAATCCACATCGGTGGACCGACCCTGACGATCCAAGGGTCACTCGAGCTCTGATCCTGAGGCTCGGGCTAGAGAGTCTCGAAGTCGGTAAGGACTATATTTTGCCTTGGTTCATGAAGGAAATCCAATTTCCAAATACGTGATGGTGCGGTTTTGATTGTAAATATATATGGCGACATGATATATTGTACCCATGCCGTCTATGATTGATAGTTATGATTCGAAGTTGTTTTTGAAACATATAAACACTAGTGGTAATATCAAATGCTTTTGTTTTATTCGTATCAAGCATATTTTGGCCATTATAAGGTAAAACTCTATCCTCCGGTTTGCGTTGCATTGTGTGATGGGAACTGAGTCTTATAATGGCTTCATTTTTATAAAAAGCATTGCGATGTTTGAAAGAATTATTTGTTTTAAAGCATTGGCAATCCAATGGAGTAAACCCGTTCCGCGAAAGTGGCGTGGTCCCGTGATTAGCCATATTGTATAATGTGTTAAGTAGATTTCTCATACCAGTCCCATGACTGACTCGTAGTTTGTTTCACTTGCAAACTCGGGTGCCCCATTTTCTACACGGGCAGCCTTGTATTCAGGTTTTAGCTGGCTCTTCCTGGGTAGCTGGAGCTGAAGATGGATTCTATCATTTATCTCTTTTTATGTTGTTCAGCTCCTATTGTACATATTATGTTTGTATCCGCTGTAGACATTTAGGTATAGCTGAACTGTATTTGTACTAAGTATGATCCTGTATACTGTGTAACTCTGATGATTATTGTTTATCCAGTGATTATTTGTTCGTTATCTAGTGTATTTATTTATTTATTTTTATTCTGCTATTATCTGTTTCTGTGTTATATTCCAAAGATTACCCTTGTCACCGTCAGTACGGGATTTGGGGTGGTCACATATACATATATTTTATTTTTAATTATATTAAAAATGCGGGGTGTTAATAATAAAGAGTTTGTTATGTATTATGACTGGATTGGATCTCAGTATTCTGTCCTTATCGTCAACATAAATGATGAGAAAAAAGAATACTTTACCAGTCGGTCCGACTTTTATGGCTTCTGAAGGTTTCCAGAGGCGATGCAAATGATATGTAACTATACTGTACGAGAGCGGCTTGTCTAGAAAGTGCCCAACCAGGTAACCGTTCCACTCCTCTTTGACAGCTTCGAAGATTTCGTTAGAGGGGAGTAATGAATTTACAAAGAATTGAAGCTTAAAGTCGGCGGAGTGTACGCACCCGCATTTCTAGGTTTAGAATCGAAAAGAGAAGTCCATTTCATTTTGGGAGAGTTTGGGAAAAATTAGGGTTAAGAGATGATGAGACAGGTGGAGATTTATGGACAAGAAGGGGAACATGGAGAGGTGGAAGGTTACGAGGCGGAGGAGCAATGTAGGTGTCAATTTGGGAGGGAGAAAGATGGGATGAGAGATTTGGGCTGGAGAAGAGGGAGTAAGGTAACATGGACACCATGGGAATCAGGGAAGAAATTATCTGAGGTAATTTCTTTGTTTTACATGCTATATATGTATATATAAGCAACTCTCAAAATTTCATCATTCAATTATTTATTTCAATTGATCTATGTACTATTTTATTCAGTAAATCATTATAGTTTATAAATGACCATGCTGCAATTTTTCTGGAAATTTGATTTTGACATAACTCAAAATCTACAATATGAAATCTTATTTTTTTTTCTTTTCCATTAGAAAAATATAATACGATAGATTCATAAGAATCTTGTTTCAAAGAATTCTGGTTTATATTAGACCCTATACATTCATTTGAAGTTCGAAGCGTAAAATTACGAACTACCACGATGCGGCGATCTTGGTTTTAATTAAACTTAATTAATACGTTCAAACTTCGTATTATAAATAAATTTCAACATCATTCTCTTATATTTGAATGTAAATTAAGCTAAGTTTTCAAATCTAACTTGAAAATTTTGACTGTCCAAAATCGTCGAATATTCTATCCAAAATTCTTAACTAAGTTATAAAATAATTTACGACTCAATTTTCTCTGTATTTAGTTTCACTTAATATTATTTCTAATCCAACCCAATTTAATTTAAATTAAATTACAATCCATTTGATTTACTTTTATTCAATCTCTTTAACTTGCACAAGTTAAATTTAAATTTTAGAATTCAAATTCCTAGCCTTTGTTTCAAATTCTTTATGTAACGGGCCGAATTTTTAGACATTTCATTTTGAACGTTAAAACTCATTTTAAATGTTGTATTAAAAATATAAATGTAAATTTATATGGAGTTTATTAATTAAACGACGTTTGAGCGTATAATTTATAATTATATTTAAAACGAGCTCGTAATGTCGCGGTAGTTCGTTATATTACATTCTGAACTTCAATTATACAGGTTCCAATATAAATTGGATTTCTTTGAAATAAGAAACTTTTGGGTCTATTTAATTATATTTTTCTAATGGAAGTGAAAAATCAATATTTCGTCTTATAGATTGTGAGTTATATCCAAATCAAATTTTCAAATAGTTGCTATGGAATAATTTATAAATTATAACGATTTATTTTATAAATAAACCAATTTTAAGTTATCCGAACATCGTTTTAATTTTAAATATCGAGTTTAAAATTCAAATATGTTTATTTTGGAACTATATGATATTATATTAGGATATGTATAATAATAATAATTTATTATTATTAAATGAAATTGTTTTTAAATGTATTCATATTTTAATCGATTTATTTAGGCCTTAAAATAGCATTTTTGCAAACAATCTCCGTTTTCAATGAATTTTTTTTCATTGCATCTAAATTATTGTATAAAATAAATTTCATGGCAATTGGATATTGTATGTAACCGCGATAACCATAAACACCTAGATTTCTATTTAATCGTTTTATCGATTTAATATGGAACTTAAGAATAGTCAATTTTCAAACTACCTCTAATTTCGACGAAACCAGTTCCATCATGTCCGGAATATTTAATTATTGCACAAATTCAAATTTCTGTTATGATAAGGGTTCATGTGGGATTGTATGAGCTGTAAACGCTCAATACAAATATTATGATAGTTAAAAAATATCTCTAGTCGTTTTCTTATGTTATCAAAATCTAATCAAAAATCTTATCCCTGACTATTCCAAATCATGGCACATGCGAAGAATCCTATTTAAACCTCTGTAGGAATCTGCAAACAAAGTGCAATCTTCAAATCTCAGCACATGGTTTGTTCGTCCTTCCTGCAACAATTCAATGACCGATTGGTAGTGATATTTCAATAAAAAGAAAATCTGTGTTTCCTTCCATTCGGAGGCTCAGATTACACAACAAACCTTTCATTCACTTTTCTTTGGAACATATCAACTACAAAATGCAACCTCCTTCGTTTTTCTTTTTCTTGCTTCCTATGTCAACAGCCTACTTATGCTTATGAAAAAAAAACTAATATCAAATGAATTCAGTAGCCTTTTGGTCGACGATCCTCTTTTCGGAAAGGGCTTCAAATATATACTCGTTTTATGAAGTTCGATCAATTTTGTTTTCCTAGATTCGATATTTTGCCACAAGCCTAGGGCTGGCAATTAGAGGTGGCACGGCCAATATAGGTAGGTGGTGATTGAAGAACTTAGAAAGAGGCGGAGGTAGCTAAGCTATAGGTGGTGGTCGGTGGCCTGAGATAAATAAGTTTGAACAGATTGTGTTCAATCGAAGTTTCAAAGCCGGTGGTGGCAATTCAAGGATCAGGTTTGCTGGCAAACAAAATTAGGGCGAAGGAGGTGGCGTCGCTGGGCTCAGAGTTCGGTATGGCTTGTGGTGATGACATTTGTAGGTGAAAATTGGGTGAAACAAAGATGTTCGAAGTCAAGAAATTCAACGGAAACCGTGTGATTTATATTACTGGAAGAAGGGTGGGTAGACAACATGGATTGAAGGGGGTTTCACAATGGTAGATTGATTGGCTCCATCGTTATGTGGCAGCAGCGGGAGGAGGATGGTCGGGTTATGTTTCTCAGTTGTTCCTGGAAGCAGATTGGAGAAATACTGTGACGGGAAGAAATTTATGGTATTATAATTAACGTAAGCAAGCTTAAAGAATGACTAAAAATTCGTTTATATGGTTAATGAGGATATTGTTAAAGTTAAAAATTGTAATGCTTATAGCTCGTTCAATCGTGAACAGAATTGAATGCGACCAGTCATGCTGGAATCGTAGGAACAAGGGCTATATTGTTGAACCGATTTCGCTGAGTGTAAAGCTCTTGGAATTTTCTGATAAAATCAAACGCCCGTTTGATTTTAAAATGAAACAAAAATGGAATAGTCAACTGCAAAACTATGTGAGTAAACCCATTAACTCTAGCTAGTTTATATTTTTATATAAACGAGTTTTAAATTAATATATAATGATTTAATGTTGTTTGACGGTTGTTTGGATGAATTGTTGATAATCGGTTGAAATGATATATTATATATAGGGTCCGTTTGACACAGGTCCTTATTAAGTTTTAAAATTAGGCTCACATCTAGTCATAAACTTATTGTAAATTTAGTCCCTATTTTTCGAAAATTCACCAAAAAAATTTAAAAAAATTAAAAAAATACGTAAATTCATATTTATACTAAACATGCACTCGACAAAAAATTCAGATAAAAAAATATCAAACAAGGCATCAAAAACGAAAAAAAAACAGCGAAACTGCAGTTAAATGCATATGCATTTTTGAATTTTTCTTCATACATCTATGCAAAAATATCAATCATGCATTTATGCTGATTTTCGTGTATACATCTGTGCAAGTATTGCATAAAAGCGTGCAACAATCCGCAGGCTAAATTTCAAGTTTTCTTTGTGCAATACATGCATACATGTGTGCAAGTATTTCAAATAGTTGCATACATGTATGCAAGTTTCGGTCCATATTTTCAAGCCAAAACAGCTTATGCAATAATTACACACATGTATGCAACTATTGGTAATAGTTGCATACATATATGCAATTTTTTTTTATTTTCGTGAACTTCCGAGAATATTTCTAGAATTTAGAATTTTTTTATATATAGTAGCGCATGTTTTTCTAGCCAAAGCATGTAAAATACGGAAGTTAAAAATAGGGGGTGGGTTTACATTTAAAACATAGGAGGGATGTGAGCCTAATAAAGTTTGAAAATAGGGTGGTGTGCCTAATATTCACTTATATATATATAATCGTTGGTTGAATATTGATTCTGTTTACTATGATATTTCATATTAAAATGAAATTGATATCATTTACGTTGATCAACATCTGTGGAATCAGGAAAAAAAAGGTTGGAGGGATCCAACTAGTTTCCTCAACATTTATATTACTATTTTTATTTCTTGTGATATATAAAGTGTTATATAATCTGTGATTTGGTATGTTGTGTTTGAATAACACAGGTCCTAGAATTTCGATAATTAGATACCGAAAAATATTTTCGAATGTAGAAAAGGAATATGAAGATTTAGAAGGGGAACTTATTTTTTCAAAGTAGAAATTAATTTCAAATAGACTTGAAAATAGGAACTTGTTTTAATAAATAAAACATGAAGTTGATTATAAACGACGTTTATACATTTAGTAAAATATTTGCTATTGGATGAATTGAAATATAAATTCAAGTTTGAATTTTTATAAAAGAGTAGAAACGGGTTTTGAAACCAATATTTATAATTTGGTTTGGAACTTAACGATTACAAAGGAAATATGAATTCAAACGGAAACTTGGACAAGAAAATTGTTTTCGAAAAAAACGATGTTTTTTTCCAAAGCTTGGGTTATAAAACGAGTTGAGATAAATCCAAAGGATTTATGTTTAAAATTCGGCTATGTTGAATCTTATTAATATGATTTATTTCAAAAAGGGTATTAAAACTCTATTTAGTGTGAATCTATAATTTAAGAAAAATATGTTAAGAAACTAATATTTGATTGGTTATAAATATGAGGAAAAAAATTCTATGCTTTGCAATGATTTAATATTATTTTAAAACGAGAAGGGAATTATAAGAATCAAATAAAGTTGATTTCAAAAGAACGAAATGTATAACTTGTAAATACGTTTAAAAAGAAAATTGAATTGTTTTATATAAACAAAAAGGTGTTACTAGCAGTTTTTATAAATAGAATTTATAAATTAAGTAGAATATGATGTGGGTTTATCAAATGACTTGATATAATGATATTTGCAAGTAAAATTAAGTTGATTTGATCAAACAAATCTAGATTCCTATTTAAAAAATGATATGATTATCTGAAAGTGAACAACGATTGGAAGCAAATGTTTTACGAAAGGAAATAATTATAAGGGAATTCGAGTTAACCTGAAAAGATAGATTTACTCCAAGTTTGGAATATTAATCGAATTTAGATTATTCGAGAAAGAGTTATTTATTCAATTCGATTATATTGAATTCAGGAAAGTACTATTTACTTTTAGTTTAAAATAAAGGTTTAAATATATAAATAATTAATTTATTTACTTATTAGTTAATTTATTTATCTATCCAAATTATTGGATCAAGGTTATATTTCAAAATTAATTATTTAGGAAGCATGGGTTATAACAATGTTGTTATATTCAATGTTTTCCGTAAAAGAAGAGGATTCTTAAAATGATTCCAAGAGTTGCATAAGCAATGTTTGTTAATGTGATGACCCAAACCTCTGTGGTACGAAAGTAAGGATAATCGTAGGAGTATAACATATTTAAAACAATAACAGATCTCAGATATACAGCAGAACATATAAATCATTGCAACGGAAATGGGATTGTCATCACAACATAACATAACAGATAACAGAGTACGCAGTACAGGATACACTTTGCAAAATAGTTGTCTAAAACAGGGAAAGAAATAAAGTCCCAATCTCCCAAAATACAACAATACTCAATATTGTCTCAATGTCTCAAGAAGTAAATAAAAAGATAAAAAGAAAAGATCCTTCATCATCTTCATCAGCAAGCTCTAGTCCAGAAAATATCCCTACCTGAAACCTGCCAATTGGCTGCCCGTGTGAAAAGAGGGCACCCGAGTTTACAAAGTGAAACAAACTACGAGTCAGTCATGGGATTGGCAAGAGAAATCTTACTAAATTAACAATATGGCTAATCACTGGACCACGCCGCTAACACGGAACGTGTTTACTCCATTGGATTGCCAGTGCTTATGATTTATAAATTTTAAGTCAAAAATAATGCAATGCTTTTTATAAAATGAAATCATTATAAGACTCATGTCCCATCACACAATGCAACGCAAACGGAGGATAGAGTTTTACATTATAATGATAAAAAATGCTTGATATGTAGAAGATAATATTTTTAATATTATTATTAGTGTCCAATATGTTTCAAAAATACTTCAAAGTAAATGTATCAATCCTAGTTGGCATAGCTACCATATACTATGTCGCCATATATAGGTTTACAATCAAAACCGTAATGTCGTATTGGAGATTGGATTTCCATCATGAGTCAAGGCTAGGGACGATCTCCTAACCGATTCGAGACACTCTAGCAATGTCTCTGGATTCGGACGTTGGCAAACCCATGGATCCTGCAAGGACGGTCCACAAATACTTTAGTGGATTAGTTATGCCTGAACACACGCTCCCCGATCCTATTGGACCTATAAATTGGCCATTGGCGACCAATAAAAATATCCGAGGCGCCTCATTCCATCAACCACATAAGTAAAAATGTCGGGCCATGTAAAAACCCAAACACCACTTCTAGCTAGAAAGAAACGTGTGCACTCCCTGCGTTCCCTTGTCCCATTTTTTACTCTACCGGGGTGTGAGGCTCGCGAAGTAACGTAATACACAAATCTATACCTAAATAGGCTATGCTTTGATCATCATCTACAAGGCTCTGCTTTTCAACAAAAGCCTCGATCAATTGCATCTTGGCATGTCACATTGACAGTCCATACCATGTGATTGCTAACTACCAATATATAACCTTCGAGCTCATACGTCTCAAAGAAGGGTGTTAAGAAAGAGAATAAATTCTTCGCCACCACAGATATATATTAATAGATATCAATTTAATTACACAGAATGAAATTCAATGTCGGACACACATCCATTTACAAGTCCGTTCTGGGTCTGAACGAAACCGGAGTCACCTTATTCCTCGTCCCGTATGTCCAATACGGAAGTGAGGTGCTCGCGTATCCGGACAATCAACAAGTACGTCCGGACAACTACAACTTTAACTCTTTATTGGTAGCTAGCCAATGCCAGACATCAGTAGTTATCCTTTCGATGTGAAAATCGCCGGTCTTAAATTGCCGTCTTTAAGATCTTCAATTTAGATCGTCGTATGACCATTTGAAATGAGTTTTAACTTGGACTTTTCAAATGATCCTGGCATATATATAATTAAAAATCATTTCATATCGTTAGTGGTATTTAATAATGACTAATCGCTATTTTTATTTATATAAAAATAGCCAAATTTATTTAACGACGCTCCGGGTCGATGGGCGGCCCTGGCGCTGTTTTTACCAAAGTTTGTTTTACACTTATCTTGAAATATAGATTTTAATAAAATTCATATTGATGGAAAGATCTTCCCAAAACGGTCCTAGCGATTCCGATTTTGGGAAAATCCGATGGTTGGATCTTACGGTATAATCGTTTAAAGACGCGACTGACGAAATGCGAACTACCGCGCGCGATTCGTTTAATTTTAATCTATATATATATATATATATAAATATTATTCGTTTGGCAATTTCAACTACTTTCAAACAATCACATACAAGACAAATACAGTCTATATCCATGTTAGGGATTTTATATATGATTTTCATAATCCTACTAACATGATAAAAATGATGATTTGAAATAAATCATGTTTTAATGACTAATTATTTCCAATGGTAACTAAGTAACATTGAAAATATGTATTCCTAATGTTCACTCTTTATGTTGAAACCAAACGACAATAAAAGCATGACTTTTAATCCTACTATTTTTATTTCATCCAAAATGACGATAAAAATATGACATTTAAATCTATTCTTTTATTGTATATAAAATGTCAATGAAATGCAACCTTTGATCTTATTATTTTTATTTCAACTAAAATGACATTAAAATTGTGACATTTTAATCAACTCTTTTCATTGTCTATAAAGTAGCTATAAAAATGTAATTTTGTTTTCATTTAGAATGACAATAAAAATGTAACTTTCAATTCTGTTCTTTTTATTGTCTCTAAAATGACAATAAGAATGTAATTTTAAAATTTACTCTTTTATTTACAACTAACATGTCAACGAAAATGTCATTTTTGATTTATTCTTTTTATTGTCTCTAATTTGATAATAAAAATATAACTTTTAAAACTACTTTTATTACATCTAAAATGTAGATAAAGATATAGCTTTTAAATCCTATTCTTTTTTATTTCAAATAACATGTAAATAAAAATGTAATTTTTTACCTATGTTTTTATTTGTATGTAAAATACGAACAAAAATGCAACTTTTAAATCAGTGTTTGTTTTCACATCTAAAATGCAAATAAATATGCTACTTTTAAATCAATGTTTTTATCCACATCTAAAATGCAAATAAAAATGTAACTTTTAAATCAATGTTTTCATTTGCATCTAAAATACAAATAAAAATGCAACTTTTTATTCCATGTTTTTATTTGCATCTAAAATGCAAATAAAATGTAACTTTTTAAATCAATGTTTTTATTGACATTTAAAATGCAAATAAAAATGTAACTTTTTATTCCATGTTTTTATTCACATCTAAAATGCAAAAAAAGAATGTAATCTTTCATTCTATGTTTTATTTGCAACTAAAATGCAAATAAAAATGTAACTTTCATTCTAGGTTGTATTTGCAACTAAAATGCAAATAAAAATATAATCTTTTAATCTATGTTTTATTTGCAACTAAAATGAAAATCAAAAGTGTAAACTTTATCCTATGTTTTATTTGCAACTAAAATGCAAATAAAAAATGTAATCTTTAATCTATGTTTTATTTGCAACTAAAATGCAAATAAAAAATGTAATCTTTTCAATCTATTCTTTATTTACATCTAATATGTAAATAAAAATATAACTTTTTATTCTATTCTTTTATTTACATCCAATATGTAAATAAAAATATAACTTTTTATTCTATTCTTTTATTTACATCTAATATGTAAATAAAAATATAACTTGTTATTCTATTCTTTTATTTACATATAACATGTAAATAAAAATATAACTTTTTATTCTATTCTTTTATTTAACTAAATTTTCTATTTACCCAAATGTCCATTTTTGTTGGAAGTCTAATTATAACCATAAAAACAATATTTTATTTGATTGAAAACTCTAATTCAATCAAACAACAACAAAGGTGATGTTTTTTATAAATCAACAAACAAAGTGATATATTTTATATTGAATTGAAAGTTCTAATTCAATTCAATAACATAAACAAAGTGATGTTTTTATGGAATTGACAATTTTAATTCAATTCAATAATATAAGCAAAATGATATTTTTATTGAACTGACAATTCTAATTCAATTCAATAATATAACTAAAATGGTATTTTTATTGAATTGACCTTTCTAATTCAATTCAATAATATAAGCAAAATGATATTTTTATTGAATTGACAATTCTAATTCAATTCAATAATATAACTAAAATGATATATTTATTGAATTGACCTTTCTAATTCAATTCAATAATATAACAAAATGATATTCCATTTTTGTTTAATATACATGATTCACAAAATATTGACAAAAATGATTTATTTTAACTTAAACAACACATACAGATCTATAATTTAACTAACAGATTTATGTTTATACATCACAAACAAACAGATCAATCATCCAAAATTTCATCACATCGCAGAACTAATTCATTAACATACATACAGTTATTTAACAGGGAGAAAAATAATTAAATTGATTAATTATTTAAAATCAGAAATCTCACAGTCGGGTTATTATGCTTTGTTCGGATCCGCAAATTTTTCCAAAATTCAAACAGCTCAGAATTGCTTCTAGTTAGAACAACAGCGTAGATCTTGTCTCTACGATCACACAGGATCTGAAATCGTTCATTTTCGATGTCATATGAATTAGTTATGATTTAAATAAGATAGATAATAATTTTTAAATTAAATTAATAAAATATTTAAAAGGATTTAACCTTCTTCCTCAACACAGAAAAACGGCCGTAAGTAAACCCAATAGCTTCAGTTCTAGGGTTCAATTTTATTCAAAATCCGCAGTACCTGGGATCGATCAGACAGTGGGACGTCGAAGTGCTAGAGGAGGCGCATAGGGGTGGCCCACTTGGGTGAAGCTCGATCGAGCCTAGATGGAAGGGAGGCGGCTTCAAAACGTCGGGTTTGGAGGGGTAGAACTCTCGAACTATGCAATTTCAGGTTAGGTTGTCCATATGGATGGGTAGAGCGGAAGAATCTCTACAAAAAAGTCTAAAGAAGTAGGAGTTTTCGTTGAGAGGATTGCAAGATTTTGGAGGAGGGAGGTGGGATAATTTTCGGCCATGGGTTCAAAGGAGGGGCGGCAGCTACGATATAGGTTTAGGGTTTTGCGGAAGATGACAAAGATTTTTGTAATATTTTAATGTAAATTTGACAAATAAATCCATAAGTTCTAAACCAATCTAATTTCAGTCCAACAAGAGTTGACCACACCCAATTGCCCCCATTTCGGATCCAATGGGCTAGGCCTCGTCAGCCCAAACGACTGTCTGTGGCCTGAATTCTTTAATTTAATATTTAAATCCTTTATTAAATTAATTCGATCGCATATTTCAATTCACCGGGGCCACATACGGACTCAGAAAATTGCAGAAGAATTATTTTTGGCTTTGTTTTGATGATATAGTCCTAACAAAATTAATTTCGTCAAATTCCGAGACTGTTTGAAAAATGGCTATTTTCAAGTCGATTAAATTTGACTGAAATTAACAAAACACATTTTCTTTTGCCATGCTCACATATTAATTCCAAAAATTTCGTAAAATTAAATTTAGAAATAATTTGACATTCCGGATCCAACAAAAGTGGTTTCGTCGAAAACGGAGGTCTTTTGAAAAATGGCCTTTTATACGGGATATAAATTATACTATAGCGACCATTCTGAATATTCAACTGGCCATATCTTTTGATTCCCGCAATGAAATTTCTATTTTTCGGATTCGTTGGAAAGATATTTTCAAACATATTTAGATATTTTTGGTTTCACTAAAATCCGTTAGATTTTGAATCCGGTACATTCAGTCAAAGTACAGGTTTGACTTTTTAAACTACCATACTATTTCTAATTCCTTTTGGAATCAAAATAAATATATTCGCTCTAACTTAGATTAAAATAAATTTTTAATTGTTATTATTTAAAATAATTTATTTTAACAATTCAAAGTTTACTGATATAGCCAAAATAAAAAAAAATTAAATTGGTTCAGATTTCCCGGGTTGTTACAATTAATATTTAAGTTGAGAGCCTTGTCTATTTCAAAGTTGGGAATGTTTTTCGATTAAGGTCTGAGAGGTAATTATACCCCAACTTGATTGACGTCGTGATTGACTAAGAAATGGTTAAGGTTCGATAGCGAGATCGGTTAGTGATATGATTAATGAATGATGAATGGGTTAAGTTATGGTAATGATGTTTTATATAACAGCGGTTTAATCAAATAGAAGGATTTTGGAAACATTTTCCAAAGAAAGTCGGAGATGTTTTCTAAACATAGGAAATGAAATGAATCGGTTAATGAGAAATTAAGAAATGGAAATTTGAAATATTTTCCAATGTTAATAATATATATTTTTGAAATATAGAAATTAAGAAATGTGAAGAGATGTGAACATTTTCCAACGTCGATCGTATATTTCCTGGAATATGGGAAATAAATAGTTTATAATATTTGGAAATGTGTACCCAAGAATATGAGAGGCCAAATGGGTTTTATGAAATATGTTGAAAGGATATAGGAATTTGGAAAGTGATAATTGTATAAGAAAAGAATTTAAAAAGGGGACCCAGTGTTGTTGATGGTCGATCAGTAGTATTTCCATTTGGAAATAAGATCGTTGGTTGTATGGATGTTTCCTTGATAGTTGAATCATCGTTTATCAAAATTTTGGTTTATTTTTCTGTTGCCAATACGGAGAGACCGAGATCAGATTTATTATCTGAAAACCACTCCATATGGGCATATGCATTACGATTCAAATTATGCTGAAGATAATTAAAGACGGAATAAAGTGCAAGGGTTGTTCTGTTAATCCTAGGTCGAAATTGCCTAAGATGGATTAATGGAATAGTGCCTTTGGTTTGTCCAGTCCCATGACAAGGTATATGGACGAATGTATGACTGAGTATTTCTAGATGGTCACGTACATTGATTTCTTCAAATATACCAAGTTTGGTGGCTGAGAAGGGAACTTCTCTTAGCTTAACACCCATAGTATATTTATGGACATCAATTAGTGATTTGATGGATCTGGCGATGTGGCATTCAAAGTAAATGGTGGCAAGATGTTCTAAATAGTTAATCGTGACCTCAAGCCTCATCAACCGGGAAATGACAGAAATCAGGCAGGTAGCATGGCCAAGTGGGTCATTCTCATTAGGGGTATTATCACTTGATCTAGAGAAATTCCATTTTCTTTTTATTCTTTTCGCTGCTATATGCTTTCGGTAACGGTTGCTGATCACAACCGTTGGTTATAATATGCTCGGTACACTCAAGTTAATTGAGTGACTAGCCATGTGTGGCTAGATTTCTATATGTTCTTGCTGAACCCAGTGTATTCCTTCTATAGATACACTATCTGGAGGAGGCACTATACCTTGTCATAGATGGAAATCAGTTCTCCAATAAGCACCCCGCGGTTTTTGATTTTATACTATGTGTGTGGAGCGTGAGATGCAAGCATTCCGCTAGATTGTTATTTATTTGGTTTAGACACTATTATAATATCACCGGATTTGATATCAAAAATATTTTTGGTTATCGTAAGGTAAAAACCATCCATATTTATGTGTGGATCGGCCTTACGATTATCTTTTGTTTCAAAAGGATTTGTGAAAGTTAAACAAATGGTTGGAGTTTACTCACGCTAGTCTCACGACTGACCCAGACATTATTTTACTTTGTTTTACTCTAAATTCTTGGGTGCCCAAATTTGTACGGGCAATCAAGTAGTCAGGATTTAACAAGTTCACTTGGAGGAGCTTAAAGCAGGAGGCTTCATCAGTTAGCTATAGACTATCATATTTTATGCTATGTACTATGTTGTAGCTGGAAACAGGTGTTTCTAACTGTTCCAAAAAATAGTTGTTGTGCTCTGATGATGGTATATATATACGTTTACTAAATTTGTATTTCAAAATATATGTTATAAAATATATTTTATTTGTTCCGTTGTGAGATTTATGTTCTTCATTTTCTCCAATTTTATTTTTTCTTTTTTCTTCTCACCCTCTAATTTCTTTTTATTAACAGACTGTTTTTCTGTGCTTTTAAGTTGGATATGTGTAGTTAAATGTCAGCTTAAATAGTACAAAAAAGTTGGGTCATTACACTTTTAAAATAATATATAAACATATGCATATATTTATACCATTTGTAAACTCAAAACCATTGAATTCTTAAAACTTGTTTTTCTCAAATAAATTCCCATTAGCAAATTTACTATGGTAGTAATCCATCACTTATAAACTCGAAAATGAACACCGATGATGTCGTAATCATCATCAAAATTATTTTCCAGTGATTGAAGTGAGTTCAGTACTTTATCACTTCCAAAATCCATTTAAAAACAATTCTTGTTCAAAAATTCCTCTAAGGTAATGCTATATTACTTTATAATACTTCAGAAATATTTTCTAAACATTTGAGATTTGAATTCTCAATTCTGGTTAGAATCCAATTTTAATTTAGCTCACTTGTATTTATGCAAATTCTGTTTGGTTATATACAATCATCTCCATACTATAATCTCATTTGATTATAATAACAACAACAACCACATCAATATTTTTAGGATTTTTTTTGGCATAGCCGACCAGTTTTTGAGGTGACCGCAAACACCTTTTATTGCAACTAATAATTAAAAATCAGTGTGGTACAGGTGATTGTTAGTAGACAATTAGCTATTCAATTTTTAAGGTGGACCGTCCACCGCCTATGAAATTTATAGTGTTCTGTCCACTCTACCTATACAGGCTTACAGTACTGGATCTTGCTTAGTTACTAGACTACAAAACTATCCCCACGTAGGGAGTATAATTACATTCACTGTCACAATAAATAATAAGACAATAAATCCATATGATAACAATAGATTACATGTACACAAGTACAAAGGACGTTAAGGCAGAGAGCCGAAAGTCCACTTTGAATTGGAACAAACCAAAGTATATGACATCTTGAGCCACTTAGTACATGACAACTACAGTAGAATCTATAGTATCTCCCATGTACTGAGCAGTTTCCATTGTTGTACCATGACATAGCAACAACATCTTGTACGTGAATTAGCATGGTCCATGCTCAAACAGACATCTCCATCGAAATTGGTTAAGGTCGATGCAAAGCATCTTGTGTATAACTAAGAACAAAGAAACCTACAAAGCATAACAACAAAAAACCAGTGCCATGGCTACTACAAGGCCACTGAACCTCCAGTCACCCACAAGAGGAACACGAACACTCCAAGATCGACCAACCTCAAACTCAACGTAACCCAAAACAACTATGAAACTCAGATCAAACCCAACAAGATGACAAAACTGCAATACATAGACAATCATAAACCCACAAAACAACCTACCAAAACCCACCAAAACCCGATATACTTCTCAAAGAAGAGCTCATCAAGTAAGAGACATCAAATTGAAAAACCTTTGCATAATTGGTAAATGAAGATAGCATACCAGCGTTGGCAGAAATGTTGCGAAACTGGATAGTGGAAGAAACCATACAATGCACCAAGTAAGCTCCACGTTGGAGAAGAAAACATACCCAAAAGCATTAACTCGAACACAACATCAAGATTTATTGAATACCACCATCATGCTCTCCGTCGGAGCACCAGCAGATTGCTACAAAGGTAGAAAAATTGACACAAGAACAACGGAGAAATAAGAAGTGGAGTTGCCAAAAATAGTGAAGAACATCACACTACAAGAAGGCAGTAAGTTTGACGTTGATAAAAGTTAAGTTTAGAGAGACGGAGGAGCAAGAGGTTCACAACGTAGAAGGACAGGGTGATGGAGGAAGGGAAAAGGGAAAAAGGTCAGATCTGAAAAATAAATTAGGCTTTGGATTCCATACATGCAGACGAAAACATGCATCTTAAAAAAGAGGAGGTACGTATTGAAAGAAGAATAGGAGGAGGGCAGAGGATAAGAAACGAATTTAGAAGAAGAATCAAAGTAAAAAGTAGGAGACGCCGCCTGTCTCCATTAACATATGAAAACCAAAGCAGACCTTTATTCGGCTTAGAAAATTATTCCTTTATATCAAAAATATAATTCTAGATACATTATTTCATTTACCTACTTAAAAACAACACTATATCAAATTGCTTTGTTCAAGAGTTTAGAAACACCTATCGATATAGTTGTACATGTTGTATTAAATAGAGTTCACAAAGTACTCAACAAATCAATCAACACAATATAAAACAAGTTTTATAACACTAAAAAGTATGCTCTCACATATATATAGTTATACACTCAAACTCAATCTAGGTTATTAGTAACCCCATTTTTATTGATTTACACCACAGAGCCAAGGTTATTTGCTCAACCAAAGCTGTAATACCACTTGTAATGGCCCAACTTTTCCGTACCATTTCAGCTGATGTTTTATCACATATGTCAAACTAAAACGCACATAAAAGCGAATTATTAGGGGAAAGAAGTTAGAGGGTGAGAAGAAAGAAAGAAAGAACGTTAGAATAGAAGAAGAAGAACATAATCACTATAGAATCAGAGTAGAATAGAATCTGACAGCGGAATGAATAAAATATAATATATCAATATTCTTTATACAATGACAAAACCGTATATATATGGTTACACAATCAACGTACATAGATAGATCAAACTATAAAATGATGATAAATACAACACATGCAGTGGAAATAAATTAATACTAGAAAGTGCGTGAATACATCTTGACTCCGGCTCCTCTCTTAAAACTCCAAGTAAAACCTAATGCAACTTGGAAAATATACTCGGTCTGATCTAAGCATATTTTGAGGAAAGAAAAATCCCCCGAATTAGCCTGGAATACTTTCAATGATAAAACTCACCATAAATAACTTGCTTAACTTTAGAATACCTTTAAAAGAACGGAACCTTCGTAAGTCATGACCAAAGATAAACATGGCATGTGTTATTCCCTTATGATAACCAAATCATTTTTATTATAAAATCCAATGATATCATAAAAATGTCTAACAATCCACAAATAAAATATGGATATAGCCAAAAAGCTTGCATCTCACTTTCAAACATAGTTGGTTTACATCTAAAACCGTACGGCTCGTATTGGAATTTAGATTTCCATACATGACTAAATATGGGATGTATCACTCTTAATTTGGAGTGCAATTAATAGTCCTACATCACGGAATTTAGGTATGAAGTGGGAACTTATATAGTAAAGCTACTCCTCCTGATAGTGCTGAGGCCTTTTGAGGAACAAAACCCTACTCCTATATGAGGGCTGAGTTAGGGACAACATCTTGCATGAACGAAGGAGCAGGCTGTTATAGTGGTATTAGAGCCAATCCCATCCGGAATTGTGGCACGTGCATTAAATACAACGCCTAGGTGGTGAGAGATGGTGAGCAAACGAGGACGTTAGGCTCTGAAGGAGGGAAGATTGTAACACCCCTTAGTTTGGAGTTGAATTAATAAGTCCTACATCGTGGAATTTGGGTATGAAATGGGAACTTATGTAGTAAAGCTCCTCCTCCTAACAGTACCGAGGCCTTTTGAGGAAAAAAACCCACTCCTATATGGGAGTTAAGTTAGGAACAATATCTTGCACGAATGGAGGAGCGGGTTGTTACATGGGACCACCTTTCAATTAGTGTCCTCTAGAGATAAGACACTGGATTCAATGTAACGTCCCGGATTTCTAGATATTTAATATTGAATATTTACATCTATTTTAAATATTGAACTAGAATAATAAATGCATTTTTATATTGAATTTATCGATTTAATAATTAATATACGATTTAATATCGAAGATACTAAATTATTGTAATTTGAAAATGATAAATAATTGAATTCAGAGTTAAAAACTAAATCAAAACGATTTAGTCGATCAATATAAATTCTATATTGGAATTAGATCAATCATAATTATTTCTTAATTTAAATTGTTTTAAACCGATTTATATTTTAAATCGATTTAATTTAACTATTGGTTTAAATTGATGTCTTTTCATGACGATCGAATCAGGCTTCGATATTTGTTCCAGTGTATTCAAAATGGTGGTTAAAACCTAAATACGCCGGTTGTTACGCTAAAATAGGAGTTCGTTGAATAAAATATATAAAAAAATCAAATCAGTTTAATCTACATATACTTCAGCCATCCTAAAACTAAACTTCAGCCGACCTCTATTTCATTTCACAGAACTATTTATCTTCTCGAGCACCAATTTTTGTCCCCAACCTTCAACGCAAAGCTAAACATGAAGGTAATGGTTAGGTACTTCTGTTCCCTTCTCTTCCTATATAAATATATCGTGACCCTCCCCATTGCTATTTCGATCTTCATTTTTCGTTCCTCTCATCAATAACCTAAAATCAATGTCGTTCCTCTTCAAATTTCTCCAAATATAAATCAAGATTGAAAGTTTTAAATGGCTGCGCTCCACTCAAATCAAGTCAGGATTTCCTTCCCTTTCTCCCATCAGAAAACTTTGAAACCGTTTCCAATCCAAAAAAAAATTGAAGCCACGATTTCAAATCGCGTGAATTCCTCGAAACTCGACTTCATTCTGAGGCACTTGCGTGAGGTGGGATGCGATTGGGAGGGTTTGTGAGGAGCGGTGACATTTGATATTTGGGCATTGCGATTGGGGTTCATTATAGTTTCAGAGGGGAATTTGACCTAATTAGTGGTGCGCAATTGGTGAAAGGACATTGCGAGTTGGGGAAAAGTTAATGATTGGATTGGGTTTCAGTTTCAAGGTACAGATGAACGAACTTGGCAAAATTTGGAGGAGTCTAATTTGGGATTTAGGGGAGGGGGAGTTCGGTCTTTGGTTCTGGAGTGTTGCGAACATGACTGAAGTTGTATTTCATAGAGTTGTACTGGTGTACGGGGTTCGGCATCATGATGAAATAGGAATACAGATATGTGATGTAGTGGTGGTATACAGATAGTAACAAGAGTCAGTGTACTACAATGGTAGGAGATTGATGGTGAACTGTAGGGGTTAGTCGAGAAGCAGCAACTATAGGTGCTACAGTGACTGGAAAATTATAATGAGGGCCGATGGTGTTTGTTTGTATGTTGTAATGGAGATTGTCAATGACGTGTTCGAAGAAATGCCGAAGTAACATGAATCTGTTTTGGGCCTGTTTTGCAAGATCAGTGATTTGCTGAGTTATTCATGGATTGGTCAAAAAGTTGGAACCGCAACAAGGTATAAGTTTTTCAGAATTTAATATATATAGAAAATATTACTAATTATATTAGTAGTTAATTTAAATTAATATACCTTGATCATTAAATAAAAATAAAATAACCATAGGTACTAGATTAATGATTCGAGATGATTCGTAAACGCACCAATATGAATTAAACAGGGATTCAGCGCAAATAAAATCAAGGTGAGTAAACTCACTCTCAGGATAACAAAAATTTATTTAATATAATATTTATATGTTGTTTGTTTGTTGGTTGGTTGGTTGCATTGCTGTTTATTGATGAATTGTGGCTATTATATATTAGTTATATTTAGGCTTGATGGTTGTGGTTATTATATATATATATATATATATGTGTGTGTGTGTGTGTGTGTGTGTGTGTGTGTATATATATATATATATGTTGTATATTTCCCACATTACCATTAGCGGATGACCCTATCGCCCCACGATATATTGAGTTGATGACCTTCTATACTGCGATATCCTGCCTGGAAGCAGGAGTGGTATTATTTATGTTGTCTAACATCTGTGGATGCATGAAATACAGGTTAGAGGGATCCAACTAGATTCCTCACAAATTTATTTTATTAGGGGTTCATATATTGTGTTATATGATGTGTGATGAATTTTGATTGTGTGTTGGAAATTTAAATAACACTGGCCCTAAGTGTTGATATTTAAAAATATCAATAAAAGAAATTTAAGGGTTTTAAAAAGGAAAATTTATTTTTTGAAGTGTAAGTTGGATTTCAAATGGAATTTGAAATAGAAACTTGTTTTAAATATTTAAAACAAGAAGTGAGATTTACAAACGATGTTTATAAAGAAAAGAGGGGAATTTTCATTAGATAATTTAGAAATTTAAATTTAAGAACGAATTTAAAAAGCGATTATAATTTGAACTCATTTTGGGGAAACGAAACGATGAAATTTATTTTGATGTACGGAATCTAAAATGAATTGAAATAAATCCATGCAGATTTATGATTTGAATTCGACCATGTCGAATTTATAAAATAATAAAATAAATAAATGACTTCCAGATAGCATATTGGGATTATACTGAATAGAAACTAAAATTTAAAATTTAAATATGTACCATGTATATATATATATAGGTTACTAAAGTAAACTATTCCAAAATGGGAATCGAGTTTCGAATAGATTATTAAAATAGAAGTTTGTTTTAATAAGGAAGTTAACTTATAAACAACATTTATAAATGTTAAGAAGTAATTTTCATTGAGTAATTTGGAAATAGATTTCCAAATGTAGAAAATGGAATAAAATGTGAGATTTAAATCGAGTTTTTGTATTACAAGCTTTTATCTATCTCAAGATAAGAACGTTGGCAGTCAAGGTCTGAGAGGTAAATAAAATACGCTAACTTGATCGATTTCACTGTTATCAAGGGATGATATTAGTTTGTAATGGTAAAGTATGTTGAATTAATTTGTAATTGGAATCCGATTATACTGAATTTTAATAAAATAATTTACGGAAATTGGAATTAAATATAGAAGTTGAGTTGTGAATAATTTATAACCGAGTTATGAATTTTGAATAAAGTAATCAATAATTTTGGAAAATCGAGATGTTTAAGTTAGATTTGGAAAACCGATTTAACCTATATTTAAATATTAGAGAATGGAGTTAGAATTTATTTATAAATGAAATTTTAAACATTTATATTACATTAAATTAAAACGAACTCGCCGCAGCGCGGTAGTTCATAATTTGGCATTTCAAACTTCAACTGGGTATATAAAACTAAGTATAAGTCAGAATTTAATGAAATAAGAAAAGTTTGGACTGATTAAATGATAGTTTTTTAATGAAAGAGAAAAATATGGATTTCATCTTATAGATTTTGAGTTTTATCAAAAGAAAATTTCAGAAAAGTCATTGTAAAATCATTTATAAACCATAACGATTTATTTAATAAATTTAAAGGGTTTTGAGTAAATAAAATCCGAATTTTTATCAGATAAATCCAGATATGAGTTATCAAATATATACAAACTCAAGTGGAGCGAATGAAGTGATTTTTGGTTTGAAAATCAGATTTTGAATTATGGAATGATGTTAACTAATTAGTAAATGAAGTTAGTTAATGGAATTTTGAATGGTACTTAACGCAGGTCAAGTAAATTGGATTTGTAAGGTAGGATTTGAAATCAAATATGAGACTTGAGTTAGAAATAAAATTTGATTTGTTTATAAGTGGATTAAAATATGTTTGAACACTATTATTCCAAATTATAAATGAATAAAGCGATTAGTGGAATTGAATGCGATTTGATCAAAATAGTTGTATGGATTGAAATAAAATGAAAATATAGGTGTATGTATATTAGATAGGTATGGGATGAAGTGAATGAAGAATATTTTGAAATGCCTAACAAAAAAGTGTACGTTTAATTTGATATGAGATTTTATGTGCCTATTGGGAAAGCTGCTTGGCTTTTTTTATTTTCTTTTTGAATGGAAAGGGCCTAAAGACGCGTTTTGTAGTTGTACCGATTAAGCCATACAAAGGAGACGCTGACGAAATTTTCCAGAAATTTAAGGAGTTGGAATATTTTTTTTAAGAAGTTTGATAACTAGAAATCAATATATCGATATGTATAGAATTTGATAAGGAAGTGATTTAATTAATGAAATATTATGAAGGGCTAGTGATTGTTTGATGTATGTTTGTTTTCCTTTGATAGTTAAATACCGGATATCAAAGATTTTGACCATCGTTGTCAGTACGAAGAGACCAATTGGATTCATTATCCGAAAACCCCTCTGATTGGCATAAGCCTTGCAAATCAAATCAAGCTGAAGATTATTGAAGACGGAGTGAAGTGCAAAGGATTTTTCTATTAATCCTAGGTAGAAATTACCTAAGATGGATTAATAGAAATTGTGCCTTTGGTTTTGTTCGATCCCATAATGAACATATATGGACGAATGTCTGACAAAGTATTTCCAACGGTCACGCCCTGTTGATTATACGAACATACCAAGTTGGTAGGGGAGAAGACAACTTCTCTTTATCTTAATACTGGGTGTGTATTTGCACAAATCAATAAGTGATTTACGGATCTGACAATGTGACATTCAAAGTAAATGTGGTGTGCTATTCTAAAAGATAATCATGACCTCAAGCCTCATCAGCCAGGAAACGACAAAATTGGGTAGGTCGCATGGCTAGTTGGGTCATACCCAAGCAGAGTGTATTATCATCTGATCTAGAGAAAATTCATTTGTTCTTCTTTTGTTTCTGTATCTTCCGGTAACGGTTGGACGACCAACAACTGTGGGTGATAATGCATTCGGTACACTCAAGCCGAATGAGTGATCAGTCATGTTTAGCCTGAGTTGCAAGATGTTCTTTTTGAACCCCAGTGTATCCCCTCTAGAGTACACTGATCGGGAGGTTGTCCCATACCTTATCATTGTTGGAATCCAATCCCCAATAAGGGCTCTGCGGTTTTTGATTTTATACTATGTATGTTGAGGATGAGATGCAAGCGTTCTACTATCTAGTTATTTATTTGATAGACACTATTATAATATCATTAGATTTCGATATCAAATTTTTTTTTTGCTATCGTAAGGTAAAAACCATCCGTATTTATGTGTGGATCGGTCTAACGGTTACCCTTTTCTTTTAAAAGGCTTTACAAAGTTAAGCAAGTTGGTTGGAGTTTACTCACACCAGTCCCATGACTGACCCAAAGTTTATTTTGATTGTTTTACCCCCAAACTCTTAGGTGCCCAAATCTGTACAAACTGTAGCGACCCAAAATTCCAGGACTCTTTGAATCGACTAATTACACTCTAGTCCGACTCAAAGTGCACGGAAAATGGATTACTAAAGAAAGAAGTTAGAAGGTGCGAAAAGATAAGAAAGAAAACTAGAATAGAATAAGAACCAACACTAAATCAGAGTCTCACAACACAGCGGAACAAAATATAATATAGAAATAATCTTTATACAGAAATTGAATAAATATATTTACATACATCAGAGTACAGCAGACAAATCTGGACAGTTATAATATCATGTCCTCATATCTTGTCCTCATCTACAATACACAGCGGAATAAATATTATGTATATCATACGTCCAGACTCCGCCAGCTCATCCCTGAACTTCACAACAACCGATAACCTTGACCTGTAACTCGGGCTAACTCGAGAATTACAAACGGAACGGATCAGTTTGGTGAACCAGCGTGAGAAAAACTCACTAAATTTATAGATAACAACCATATTGCTTAACTTTGAAAAATATTTTGAAAGAAAGGTAATAGTAAGACCAGCCCACACATAAACACAGACGGTTTTTAACTTACTATAACCAAAACATTTTATATATGAAAATTAGGTGGTATTATAATAGTGTCTATTAAATAGCAGAACACTTGCATCTCACGCTCGACATATTTAGTATAAAATCAGAAACTACGGGGCTCTTATTTGGAGATTGGATTCCAACTATGGCAAGGTACGAGACCACCTCCCGATCAGCGTACTCTAGATTGGATACACTGGGGTTCAACAAGAACATCTTGCAACCCGACCACACATGATCGCCCACTCATTTAGCTTGAGCATAGCGAATGTATTATCACCCTAAGATTTTAAGGGCCCACCTCACATCCGCGAAGATACATAAACGAAAGAAGAACAAATAAGGAATTTCTCTAGATTGGTGATAATGCACCCTGCTTAGGTATGACCCACCTAGGCATGCTGCCTGCCCGATTTTTGTCATTTCCCTGTTGTGAGGCTTGAGGTCACGTTTACCTTTCAGAGAAAATCTTATTATCTTTGAATACCACATTGTTAGATCCATCAAATCACTAATTGACGTCCACAAATATACTCTTGGTGTTAAGAAAGAGAATTTCTCCGCCACCAAACTTGACATATTTGTAAAAATCAACGTACGCGACTCTTAGTAAATACTCTATCGGACATTCTTCCATACAAGTCATCCAGGAACAGGATGAACCGAAGGCACTCTCCTACCGCATCCTATATAGGAATCACCCCAAAGATCGGTTGCGAGACGTCCTTGCAATCCGAGGATTCCAATCACGACAGAATCACAAGTCATAATAACTTTGGTAGCTAGCCAGAGAAATTTAACGAGTAGTTCTTCTGCTCATGAAGATCCATGTTCTTCAATGCTCCATATCAACCATCCTCTAATATCTTCAACGTTTACGTATTTGCTGGTTGGAATGGTTTTCGAATATAAATTTGATCCCGGTCTTTCCATACCAACAATCGATAAAAGGCTAGGTAATTTAACTATCAAAATAAACATCCGTACACCCATAAAAGAAAATAAATTCACTGATTCAGTACATAGCATCATTTGGCCCCTTTACTTGACTTTAAAACCTTTCAGTATTCAGAACAAAACTTTTCCCTCTTATGAGAGAAGTCTCAAAATCATTTCATTTCCAGTACTTATGAAATGCCTTATAATCATATCAATCAATTTAAATATCCTTTTGCATTGCTAATTCCATCATTCATTTTTGAACTAAGACAAAGTTTCTTTTTATAAAATAAATGGTTATTAACACTTCGGCTCAACTTAACCTTCATAAACCATGTTGATTTATACATTGTATATATCAAAGCCTAACATTTTCGATTATATTTTAAAGTCTTACTATAAGCCACAATATTACACTTATAGAAACAATAAACATTTCCCAACATATTCTACCATTACAAACTAATATCATCTCTCGATAATGGCGAAGCCGTTCAAGTTGGGATATTCTAATTACCTCTCAGACCTTGATCGACAACGTTCTTATCTTAAGATAAGTAAAAGTTTGTAATCCTGAAACTCATATAAATCTGGAAATCCCAAAATCATATTTAATTCAAAATAGATCATTTCTTTATTTTAGGATACCAACTTATAATTACCTTCTTTAATTATCCTGTTTTGTAACGCTTATAAAAACACAAGCATTATCTTTAATACCTCTTTACTGGTTTGTTTATATGTTGGATTTATTGAAAACTCATTTACAAAATATCTACCCTTATCCATTCGATTAGGGTCTTACCTCCCACTTTCTTTTCCTTTCAAAAGATTTTAATGGAAAATAAATCATTAAAAATAATAATTAACTAGGATATTAATCAAAGCAAAAGTAATTTATTTCGTCATTAATCAACGTAGAAGTCGTTTTATTAACTTGAAAATTGATCAGTTAATCTTTATTTTAAAGAACGCTTAGAATACTCATTAACTTGATAAATATCTTCGAATAATAAAAAATTTATTTATTTTAAAATAAAAAATCATGTTTCAAAATCTTTATTTTTATCGACAGTACTAAAGAGGCAAATGTCTACAAAAGTACCAAACCGTGAAATAGTAACAATTTCGCATTCAATAGCAATATATATTTATATTGATAAACATTATCAATAATAGCGAGGAATCCGGTTGGATTCCTCCATCCTGTCCTTCCCTGCATCACAATGGGTTACCTCAACTCAATATGACGATTTATTTCTTTTTACAATAAACGAAAACAAACAGTTTAACAGATAATAGTCAATAATCAATCAATAACATCCATTCAGACATCCACTTGTTTATTAACTACGTTTATATTATTATAACCATAGCCAACAAGGTAAGTTACCCCGTTTGGAATAAAATCGTTATCACAACGATTATTTAAATTAAATAAAACAAACGTTTAATTTAATCAGTGAACAAAGAAATTTATAGCATACATACAACAGTCATCAAACCATTCAACGATAAGCAAACAAAGCACACAAATATTTAACCCGACTTATAAATTTAAGTGGGAGAACTGAGTGAGTTAAACTCACCTTGATTTAATTTTATGATTTAAACGAGTCGGTTTGATGAAATTAGCAGTTTTCATTCCCATACAATTCAGCTCCAACATCTTACGCTCTTCGATACAGTCCTGACGTCTCTGGCTTTACCGAATTATGATAACAATTCACAACAATATAAATTTACGTTTAAATTAATATAATTTAAACCTTAGATCAAAACTAGTTTAAACTAATTAATTAATATTTATACCGGGTCCGTGTTAATAGCAACTCACGGTTCAACATTCCCATGGTCGAGCTGGCCAACTCACCTCAACCAGCTTTGATTTCATATATTTTCTTTCTTATTGTAGCCTTGATCATGCCCAAATACTTCACGCAACCAACACCCATTCTCTTCTTTTTTTTAGTGCGTGGGCGAAAGCCTAGCCCAAACATGTGTACCCGACAACCCCCTCCTTCTTCTACGTTAAAGGCTTTAAGCCATCCTTCCACATTGTTTACTTGCAGCTACTCTTTCCCATTCTTATTCCCATATATCTTCTCTTCACCGTACATGCATTTCTTACCCAGCTTAATAGATTAAGCTCCACTTAAAATCTATAGCTCCACGCAAGTCCTTCTCATTTTATTCCCCACTTCATTGTTTTTTTCTTCTTTTTCTATGAGAAAGCCCAACGGCCCATTGCTTTGCTTAAAGCCCACATCTCCCCTTCATACACCTTCTTCCCCATATACTACTCCCTTTTCTTCTTCCCAGATTTCTAAATATTCATGCTACTCTCATTCTCATTTTCCCCTACAGTTTTTCTCCTTCTTTGTTTGTTAGGAAACACTTTATTCCTCCTCCACCATATTGCACGCACCTGCTAACACAATTGCTTTTCCATGCATCAGCTTCACGCTTGCTTCTTCCTTCCATACCGTGTATATAATTGCTCCTTTCCCATATTTTCTTTTTCTTCTTGCATGAAATCTTTCCCACGCAAAAAGAATATTGTCTCCCCATGCATCTCCCCATATTCCTTTTTCTTTTTATTGTTTTTCCAACTTCAACAAACACGTCCTTCTTCTCTAATATCACTATTTCCATTTGTTCTTTCCGCATGAAACTCAACATGCTTCCACTTCACTGCTTTCTTATTGCATACAGATTTTTCTTCAACAACAAACTGCTCCAGGCTTCGCCCCTTTCCTATCGCCACCTGAGGCCGACCGTGACCCCTCCCCAGACCTCATCCCGACTCCATGACTACACAAAGCTTCCACCGAAGCGACTGAACTTTTCCGAGCTCTGACCACAACAACGTCGGACTCGTTGACCTCACCAGAAAACGCGACACATGCTCTTCAACCAATGAACCTCATTTCCTTACCCACGTCGAGACTCCATGGAAACAAACGGATCCGAAACCCATGCATTACCTTAGATAAGAACCACGCAGCTATACTCATTCGAATTGTGTAGGGGAGGCTTTTTCTTTTGTGGAGAGAGAGTGTTGGAGTTTTATAGTTTAATGGCAGCACATTGGTTTTCTTCATGCTTGCTGAAACAAAATGAAGGAGGCAAGGCCAAGGCAATATATATATATATATATATATATATATATATATATATATATATATATATATATATATATATACGGGTAAGAGGAAATGGATAGGAAGAATGTCATTGTCTATGCGTACATGGTAGGCCTGTTGTGAAGGTAGGGAGTTGTGGAGGCTTCAATTTTTTGTCGGCTTGGATAGTGAAAATTCACTGAGATTCCATTTTGGTCGGCCTGATATTCTCTGTCGGATGTAGGTGAAGAAAATTTCCATGTGAACTCTTTAATGGTGAAAGATGTTAGGTGTTGCGTTGTATTTGGTGAAGGAACAGTGTACGAATCCGGTTATATATATAACATGTGCATTTCAAATTTTGTAGCTGCACAAAATATATGCGTAGGAATTTTTAGAAGAAGATATGTGTTCAGGTTTATGTAGGCTAGTTTTCGATAGGAAATAGGTTAGGCTAGACTTATTTATTTATTTATTATGTTCATTTTTATGTAGTTATTAAATTTTTCTGCTAACGGTCGTCGATATTCTCAATTTCGCGTTGTTATATACTAGCTTCAAATATAATGAAAATGGATGTACCACTATGTTTTGACGTTCCGGGCCCAATGAAACTAATTTCATCGAAAATAGACTCCGTTTGCTAAATGGTGTTATTTAAATATCAAATTATTTATCGGTTCACCTTTAAATTTCGTCTACCAATAAAATAACTCCGTTTGGCTCCAAACTAGAAATCCAGCAATAATTAATTTTACGTATTCCAATAAAATTTGTTTTGTTGAAAACGGAGGTCGTTTGAAAAATGGTTATTTCTAAAGCTTATAATATCAATAAAATATATATTAAATCCAGAATAATCCAATTTAATAATAATAATTTTTTTATTCCTAAATGTATCCAAATGAAATAACATATGTCTTCAAATTAAACCAAATAAAAATTCAGTGTTCAGAAATTCGAATTAACCGATATTCTATTTACATAAAAAACTCCTTTTATGTAAAAAATAAATTGATACAATTTAAAATGATTCCATAGCGACTATTTGAAAATTTGAATTGGACGTAACTAACAATTTATACGATGAAATCTCTATTTTTCTCTTCCATTAGAAAATTATTATTCAACAGATTCAAACGTTTCTAGTTTCATAGAAATCTGACTTATATCGGATCCTGTATATTCAATTAAAGTTCAAAACTCAATATTACAAACTACCACAATGTTATGAGCTCATTTTAATTAAATTATAAATTTTTATATTCAAACTTAGTTTTATTAAATAAATTCAGTATAAAAATCCATTGAATCAATATTTAAAACAGAATTAAATATTCATAATTAACATTCAAAAATTTGGGACGTTAAACAGAGAGTCAAGTGTTTTAGGATTTTACAAATACACTTAGAGGAGCTTGAAGCAGGAGGCTTCACCGTTAGTTATTTAGAGTTTTTCCGCTTAGATGTATACGTGTTGTACTCTGATATGGTATGTATATACAATACATATTGTATTTCAAAGTTATGATATATGATAATATATTTTGTTCTGTCCACTGTGAGATTCTAATGTTTCCTTTGTTGTATCTTATATCTGTTTCTATTTCTTCAACCCTAATGACTTTTACTTATGTGCAATTTGGGGTATACATGTGTTGTCTTAGTCAACTCAGATAGTATGGACTCGCGAGCCACTATATTTGGTATCATAGCTTAGTTTTAGCGAACACATAGGCTTTTGTGGGGTTTACTCAGTAGAGATAAGGCCAGTAGCGCCCTAGAATGAGTATGAGAGAGTATATGTGAGAGAATGTGTTTGTTAGTTGTTATAAAAATTGTTTTCTATTGTGTTGATTGGTTTTTTGAGTGGTTTATGAACTTTGGTTGGTACAGTATGACCAACTGTACTGATAGGTATTTCTAAACACTTAAACAGAGTAATTCAACACAATATTGTTTTAAAAGCTAGGTAAATGAAATAATTTTGCCCAAAATTATATTTGATATAAATAGATAATTTTCTGAAATTATTACATATGTATGTGTCGATTATTGGTATCAAACGGTAAGACGGTTATATATAACCAAATAGAATTGGTAACTTAATATACTAATGGGATAAACTAAAATTGGATTGAAACCAGAATTTGGAATTTAAATCCCGGATATTTTGAAAATATTTCTTGAAATGTTATAAAAATCATTTTGAATAGATTTTGAAAGTGATTAAGCACTTAACCCAGTCACTGGAAAATAATTCCGAAGATGAACCGCGACAACATTGGTGTTCATTTTCGAATTTCTAAGTAATAGCTTGCTACCATAGTGAGATTTCCAGTGGAAATTTATTTGAGAACCAAGTTGTTTTGAAAAATTCAAATGTTTTGAATTTGATATGGAAATAAATATATGTATATGTATTTATATGATTTCAAACGAATTTGAAATAAAAACCGGGTATTTGAATTCTGGGATTTTTAAATTTAACTTAAGCAAGTTAAATATATTGAAATGAATGAATTTGAATGTAAATAAATTGAATAAAGTAAATAATATATTGGATAAAACAGTTTGTATAGATGTGGAGATATGCATGAGAGTATATGGACTAAAGATAAGGATGTGAGAATGGATTGTCCAAAAATGGTGGACAGGTCAATTGAGATAAATAATTTGACATTGAGTATAGATAAGAGATTAGAAGGTTCTGCATGAGAACTGAGTTGTGGAGATATGAAGCGTAAGATCTCTACCATGTGAGTTGATAGTAGTTGGAAGAGTTATAACAAAGTGGACTTTTGAAAAAGTTAACGGGTTTGCAGCATTTCTTCTACCCTAGTAATTTCGGAGACGAAATTCTTTTAAGGGAAGGAATGTAACGTCCTGTATTCCTAGCTATTTAATATTGAATATTTAAATTTATTTTAAATATTGAATTGGAATAATAAATGTATTTTTATATTGAATTTATCAATTTAATAATCGATATATGATTTAATATCAAAGATACCGAATTATCGTAATATGAAAACGATAAATAATTGGATTCAGAGTTAAAAACTGAATCTAAACAACTCAGTCGATCAATATAAATTCTATATTGGAATTAGAAGGATAATAATTATTTATTAATTTAAATTTTCTACAACCGATTTATATTTTATATCGATTTAATTTAATCATCGGTTTAAATTGATATCTTTTACAGATGATCAAATCAGGCTTCGATATTCGTTACTATGTGTTTAGAATGGTGGTTAAACCTTAGAAATGCCGGTCGCTATGCTCAAATAGGAGTTCGTCAAATAAAATATATAAACAAAAATCAAATCAGTTTAATTTAAATATACTTGAGCCATCCTAAAACTAAACATCAGCCGACCTCCGTTTCATTTCGCAGACCTATTATTCTTCTAGAGCACCAATTTTTGTCCCCAACCTTCAATGCAAAGCTAAACATGAAATTGATGGTTAGGTACTTATATTCCCTTTTCTTCCTGTATAAATATATCGTCACCCTCCCCACTTCTATTTCTATCTTCCTTTTTCATTCCTCTCAGTAATAATCTAAAATCAATGTCGTTCATCTTCATATTTCTCCAAATTTAAATCAAACTTGAAAGTTTTAAAATAGTCACGCTTCACTCAAATCAAGTCAAGATTTCCTTCCCTCTCTCCAATTAGAAAAGTTTGAACCCGTTTCCAATTTAGGAAGAATTTTTTTTCAAAGTCGCGATTTCAAATTGAGTGACTTCTCCGAAGCTTGACTTCATCCTGAGTCACTCGCGTGAGGTGGATGCGATTGGAAGGGTTTCTGTGAGGCCCGGTGAAGTTTGATTTTTAAGCGCGCGACTAGGGTTTAGCATAGTTTCAGAGGGGATTTTGACCTAATTATGGGGTTCACAATTGGTGAAACGACGTTGCAAGTTGGGGAAAATTCGACGATTGGCTTGGGTTTCAGTTCGAAGGTACGGATGAACGAACTTGGCAAAAATTGGAGGAGTTCAATTTGGGATTTGGGGGAGGGGGAGTTCAGTCTCTGGTTCTGGATTGTTACGAACATGAATGGAGTGGTGTTTTCATAGAGTTGTATTGTGGTGTATGGGGTTCGACAGCATGATGAAATGGGGAATGCAGATATGTGATGTAATGGTGGTATGCAGAAAGTTACAAGAGTCAGTGTACGACAATGGTATGAGATTGATGGTGAGCTGCAGGCGTTAGTCGAGAAGCAGTAGTTATGGTTGGCTACAGTGATGGGGAAATTCAAATTAGGGCTGATGGTTTTTGTTTGTATATTGTAATGGAGACCGTCGGTGATGTGTTCGATGAAATACCGAAGTAACATGAATCGGTTTAGGGGATGTTTTTCAAGATCGGTGACTTGCTGAGTTATTCATGGATTGGTCAAAAAGTTGGAATAACAAAAAGGTATAAGTTTTTCATAATTTAATATACGTAGAAAATTTTATCTAATTATATTAGTAGTTAATTTAAATTAATATAGCTTGATCATTAAATAAAAATAAAATAATCATAGGTACTAGATAGACGATTCAAGATGATTCGTAAACGCACCAATATGAATTAAACACAGATTCAGCGCAAATAAAATCTAGGTGACTAAACTCACTCTCTGGATAACGAAGATTTATTTAATATAATATTTATATGTGGTTTATTGGTTGGTTGGTTGGTATCATTGTTGTTTATTGATGAATCATGGCTATTATATATATAACTTATATTTAGGCTTGGTGGTTGTGGCTACTATATATGTATATTAGATATTTCCTGCAGTACCATTAGCGGATGACCCTATCGTCCCACGATATATTGAGTAGATGACCTTATATACCGCGATATTGTAATGGCCGCCCCGCACCATCAGACATTTCCCTTAAAATGCGTTGTGCAATGCCCGACTGGCACGATACGATCATCAAGAGAAAGGTGTTCGAAACTATGAATCATCAAGAACCTATAGTATATCTCACAACGCATGGAACAAAATATAAGAATAACATAACTTGATATAAAACAAGAGAGACAGTGCATAAGCTAAAAACTAAACTATATCCATCAGAGTAGCGGTATCCAAAATATTGCTTATGACCCAAACCATTATTACAACTTCAAAATACTGTCTTTAAAAAGGAAATTAAAGAGGTACACTACTAATGCTCAAAGTAGAGACCAACAACAACATACGGAGAATACATGTAAATGGTATATGGAAGCCTCCTGCTCGTCTCCGGACATCTACTTGTGCATAACCACCTAACCTGTCTCTAGTCTGCTCATTTAGGAGCACTTAGAGTAATAAGAAGAGACATAAAACGATGGGTCAGGAGAAAATCAGGTATGAGCGATAGCAATAAGATAAGGCAATAATAGGTATAAGTAATCATACCTGACCTGGACCTGTAACCAAATAGTTAGCACAACAAGATGTACAATACTCTAAGATAACACTAACATAATGATGTAAAAATGTGAGTGTGCGTGTCATGGTGATAGCAATCATCCTTACATCCCTCACTCAGTGCGTAAAGCATACGATATCCACCGCTTTGGTCACCAGAACCATTAGGGCCCACGGCGGAGTCCAAAACCGTACAACTATCGATACAACCACTTTTCCCTTTGGAGACCTGATGGATTCCAACTCCATGCAATCTTTGACCCCACTGCACTGGTCCATAGTCAATGCCCCTTCCCTCAATAGTGAACCATAGTTATAGATATTGATAACCCCTTGCATACGTCTCGCAGCAAAGTCCTACTCTTGAAGTTAACTCAATGGTTCCCATCTGGATCATGAGTAATAACTCCCCATTTGGACTTCCTTTACATCTCGGGTTTTGGTTGAATTGGAGTCGGTCTTCAGAAGAGTTCGCGATCGTCGTCGCGTGGTAATGGTTGAAGCCCAAACCCGGTTCAGTTCGGATATACGGTGTTTAAGTTTCATGTTTGGTTCGGCTCGATCTCACTTGTTCGGTTCAGTTCGGCTCGGTCTCACTTGTTCGGTTCGGTTCGGATATATGGTTTCCAAGTCCTCCGTTCGGTTCGATCCACCGGTCTGGTTCGGTTCGGTCCTCCGGTCCGATCCCATGCAAAGCTCCAGTCTACTCTGCTCTAACTCGATCCAACTCCAGCTCCATTCCACTTCGATCCGAGCCGGGCCTTCGTTGTTGCCCTTGAATTTGCACACTTTCTGAAGATGCCACCACTTCGGTTCGGCTCGTACACTTCGGCCTAGTTCGAGACATACACCTTGATCCGACCCGCTCGCCCTATCCAATCCGATCTGGATCTCTGCAGCATTTCCAGCAACCTTGTATCGTCCATTCTCGCTATACAACGACGCTTTCAACCATTCTAGCTTTATTAAACAATCATAAAGCATCCCAAATAGTAATAATAACTTGTGTAATCAACCAAAAACATTAAAACATCAATCACATGTGTTATTTAGGATCAAACATACCCAAAAAAAATATTTCTCCTTGTTTAACCATATCTAACAATAGGATTAGCAAACTTAATCCAAATTTTTACCAATGACATAAAATAATATTTCATAATTTATGCATATTTTTCCATATTTTTCTAAGTTATAATTTCGCTAATTATCACTAATCTCCCCTAATTAGCCGTAATTAGTGAATAAACTTGCTAATCACTCACCTTAGCCACAAATAAATTATATATCTGAAACTCTAACTGATTTGGCTCGGATTCCTATGTAGTGCAGCAGCTCTATCTCGATTTTGGTGCCAATCCACCTTGATTTGATATAGATTTGCTTAATATGTGATTAGAAAGTGATTAGAGAGAGATTTGGAAGATTGAGACCATTACTAGCATTAGAGAAATGTTTGTGGCGGCTAGAAAAATGAAAAGGAATCATTCTATAACTTCTTTCAGCCCTTCCATAACTCTTATCCCGAAATGGGTTATAGGCCTAGCTGCTAATCACCCTGTTAAGCCCAATTATGTTGTTTTTTCATCTTCCAAACCTTATTTCAGCCATATCTCCCAAACGGTAAGTCCGTTTAACTATTGTGACCACTCTACGGAAAGGTAAACCATCATCTGAATCCAATGGAAGTAGATTAAAATCAAAACTCCTTACCAATCAAAAGTTATAGGCGAAACAAGATTCGCCAGGGGCAAAACGGTCATTTAAAATTCGCCAAAAATTGTGAATGTGGGAAATGACTCCAAAAGTCATTTCCCAAAGTCAAATGACCATATAACTTCGTACGAGAATAAAATAAATATTATATGATCCTTCGATACATAGATTGTGGGTCGTTACACTTTCCCACCCTTAAGAAATTTCGCCCTCGAAATTCCTTAACCAAACATACAATGGTGCCCCACATGCCTACCAGCCATTTGCAAATAATCAAACATACATACTGACACAACAAGCCTATTCTAGCATGCGGTTTACTAATAAGGGAAATATCGCGATTAAAACCTTACCAGGTAAAGAGCTCTGGATATTACTTCCTTATGTTCTCCTCGGTTTCCAAGTACAGTCATTCTCATTATCACCCCACTGGACCTTAACCAGTTTCACTATCTTCTTCCGGAGTTGCTTTGTATCGTGTCTGACAATACGAACTAGTCTGCGGTTTCCAGCTGCCTCTGGTTCTATCTTGATATCATCCAACTGATCTGGAAAAATAGTCATATCAAAATCGTGCATGAACTTCCTTAACTGAGAAACATGAAATACGTTGTGCACTCCCGCCATCTTGTCAGGTAATTCAACTTTATACGCCAAATTCCTAACTTGTTCGAGAACTGGAAATGGACCAACAAACCTTGGTGCTAATTTGCCTCTCCTACCAAACCAAATCACGCTCTTCAACAGAGAAATCTTGACGAATACCAAGTCGCCAATGGAGAATTTCAAATATCTTCGTCTTTTATCAGCATAACTCTTTTGCCTATCTTGGACAGCCTTCATTCGCTGTTGAATAACCTTGATCTTATCTGAAGTTTCTCTTATTACATCTGGCCCAAGCACAAATTTTTCATCGGTTTCCAATCAACATGATGGTGAGTTACATGGTCTTCTGTACAAAGCTTTAAATGGAACCATACCAATACTGGACTGATAACTATTATTACATGCGAACTCAATAAGATGTAGATGGTCATCCCATGAACCCCCAAAATCCAATTTAGAGCTCTCAAGAGATCCTCCAACACACGATTCACCCTCTTTGTTTGACCGTCGGTTTGAGGATGGTACGCGGTACTGAAATGTAATTCTGACCCTAAAGCCTCTTGTAAGCTCTTCCAAAACCCACTAGTAAATAATGGACCTCTGTCACTCACAATACCTTTAGGTGCTCCATGAAATCTCACTACCCACTTTATATACAGTTCTACTAACTTAGCTGTCATTCTATTCGACTTGACCGGTAGAAACCTTGTACTCTTGGTCAATCTATCAATAATCACCCAAATGCTATCGTGACCCGATCTAGTCCTTGGCAAACCGTCAATGAAATCCATTGATACTTTTTCCCATTTCCATTCGGGAATTTCCAGCGGTTGTAACAAACCACTAGGCTTCTTTTGCTTGGCTTTAACTAACTAGCAGTTCATGCACTTGGATATAAACTTCCCAACGTCTCTCTTCATCCCTTCCTAGTAGTATGTCTGCTTCATGTATCGATACATTTTTTTACCACGAGGATGTATAGTCAGCTTCGAGTGATGACACTCTCTGAGCACTTCATCTCTCAATTCATTTACGTTGGGTACAACTAGCCTCTCATACTTTCGAAGCCGTCCTTAAGGATCAAGTCCATACTTGTACATTCTCTAGCCGTCGATACCCATCTCTACGTTGAAGATGATTTCCAATAGATTAGGATCGTCCCTCTGACTGGAACGAATCCGCTCAATCAAAGTCGGTCTGATCGTAAAACTTGTTAACATCTTTGGATCCAGTTCGCACTTAGGTCTGAAATCATATCCTGCGATATACTCCAGTTGCTTCCATTCAAGAAACATAGCCCCCAAACTGGCATGTCTCCTACTCAATGCATTAGCTACCGCATTGCCCTTCCCGGGTGTGTATGCGATATTGAAATCATATGAAGCCAAGAACTCTAATCCTCTCTGCTGACGAAGATTTAAATCCTTTTGGGAGAAAAGATACTTTAAAGGCTTATGATCGGTAAACTACTCGAATCGTTCTCCCAAGAGACAGTGTCTCCAAATCTTCAACGCGAACACGATTGCTGCCAATTCTAAATCACGGGTAGGATACCTTTTCTCATGCAGTTTCAGTTGCCGACTTGCATAAGCTACAACCCTACCTCCTTGCATCAGCACAACACCTAGTCAGGTACCACAGGCATCTGTGTATACCGTCATCTCTTCATTCCCCTTAGGAATAACTAACACTGGTGCACATGTCAACTTTTCCTTTAGACTCTTAAATGCATACTCGCACCTTCCATCCCAGACGAAAGCTTGATTCTTCTGGGTCAACTTAGTTAACGGTGTCGCTATCTTGGAGAAGTCTTGAATAAATTTACGATAGTATCCAGCTAAACCCAAGAAACTTCTAACGTCCGTTGCATTCTTGGGCGTAGACCAATCTTGCACCATAGCCACCTTCGTAGGATCCACGGCAATACCATTCTCTGAAACAACATAGCCCAAGAACCTCACTTCCCTCCTCCAGAAGTGACAATTAGAAAATTTCGCTTTCAATAAAAATTTCCTCAACACTCCCATCACTATCCTCAAATTTTCCTTGTGTTCTTCCTCTGCCCTCGAGTAAACCAAGATATCATCCACGAACACAAGAATAACTTATTTAATTGATCTCTGGAAACCCTATTCATAAGATCCACAAAATATGCAGGTGCATTGGTCAACCCGAATGGCATGACCAACCACTCATAAAATCCAGACGGCGTCCGAAATGTCATTTTAGGTATACTCTCAACTGCTACTCGGAGCTGATGAAAACCTTTCGCGAGATCCAACTGAGAAAACACTCTTGCTCCGTTCAATTGATTAAACAAATCATCTATTCGTGGAAGAGGATACTTTTTCTTCCTAGTGACCTTGTTCAACTTGCGGTAGTCCACGCATAAGCGAAGGGAACCATTGGCCTTAGTAGCAAATACCACTGGTGCTTCCTACTCGGAAACACTTCTTCGGATAAATGCCTTCTTCAAAAGGTTGCCTACTTGCACCTAGAGCTCTCGCTGCTCCCTTGGTGCCATACGACGAAGTGGCATCACTGTAGGTCTGGCATCTTTCACTAAATCAATCTGAAACTCGATCTCTCGATGTGGTGGAAGTATGGTCACTTCCCCGAAGATGTCCGGATACTCGCCAGCAATAGGCACATCTGATAACTCATCATGCGGGATGTCGGGGGAATTTAGAAAACTAGCCATCGCCCCATCACTAGGTAGGCAACTCAATACCACCCTCCGCCCATCATCCGCCCTAATGGTCACCAAAGGCCCCTCACAGTCTACCACCACCCCATACCTTTGGAGCCAATCGACTCCCAAAATAATGCCAAACCCAGTAAAGTCCAAAACAAAGCAATCACAAACAAACATGCATCCATGATTCGATAAGAGAAAATTACGACAAATCATACAAAGACTAGTCGAGCCACCGATCGGGTTCGTCACAACTAAAGGTCTATAGACGATCTCGGGATCCAATTCCAACCTATCTACTAGATCATTAGATACGAAGGAATAGGAAGCCCCGGTATCAAACAGTACTCGAACAGGAACATCATACATAGAAAGCATACCTTGGATAACAACACCCTTTCCCTTCTCTATCACTGTTGGGCATTCGACGAAGAAGGAACAACGTTGATAGCATATGCTTTCACCATTTGCTTCTCCTTAGGGGGTTGTGGACATTCGTTCTTAAAATGTTCCACTTGGCCACAGTTGAAGAACTACTTTTCCCCTGGTTTTGCTTGACAATTGCTGGCATAGTGGCCCTTCTTGCCACAGCTAAAGCACTCGATATCTTTCTTATTTTTCTTTTTCTGACCATCCTTGGTCTGGTTCTGCTTCCTTTTATTCTAGGAATTATCCTTTCCTCCACCGCTTGCATGCGGCTTTGGCTCCTCTACAGATGTAACAGCAACCTCGGTCTTCGACTTAGGGTAAAGGCTCTCAGATCTCAATGCTTTTCCCATAATAGATTCGAAAGTCTCATCGATATGGTTTATAATTCTTTCCTCCAAGTACCCATCTAGACCAGTTATGAACTTCTCGTTCTTCTTCTCGACAGTATCGATAAGAGATAATCCATATTTTGATAAAGTATCGAATTCAGCAGTATATTCCGAGACTACCCTACCATTCTGCTTAAGCTCCAAAATCTTCCTAAACAATTCTAATTTCTGAGCAGCTAGAATAAACTTGTCACTGAAGCGAGTCTTAAACTGATTCCAAGTAACTTGATCCTCGGGAGTGGTCGCTTTAATGGCATTCCACCAATTCATTGCTTGTCCATGAAGCTGACGTGATGCTAGTTTCCTCTTCATTACATCATCAATCACCAAATCCTTGAAGATGCGCTCACAACTATCCAGCCAATCTTGAACCACCATAGCCAATTGCGTTTCAAGGAACGGCTTCCCACCAAAGACTAGCATAATCCTTGTTAAGCTTGGTGAAATCAGCTCTAGGTGCCTGCACTACTAAACCACCACCGTTAGCAGCATTAGGAACTGCTCCCTAAGCATCCTTAAGCATCTCTCACATGAAGGCAATAAATATCGTCCTTATGTCAGGGACATTCCCATTGTTGGCTCCTGAACCCGTACTCCTCGTATTTCGGTTCATCGCTCAGTCTGTAAAGAGAAAACGATTAGTCATCTACTTAGTGGTGCCTGTGCAGTGCGTCTTCATCCTTAGATATGCTAATAGTATAAATATATATAGTTTTTGAAAACCAAAATATCACAAATACGCGCTCTCATGTACGTATACTATCTCTCCCTGATGTTTTCTCTTAGGTTAAACTACACAACCTAGGCTCTGGTACCAAGTGTGATGGCCTCCCCGCACCATCAGACATTTCCCTTGAAATGCGCTACGCCAATGCCCGAGTGGCGTGAGAAGATTGTCAAGAGAAAGCGGTTTGAAACTACGAATCATCAACAACCTATAGTATATCTCACAGCGAATGGAATAAAATATAATAATAACATAACTTGATATAAAATAGGAGAGACAGTGCATAAGCTGAAAACTAAACCACATCCATCAGAGTAGCGGAATCCAAATCCAGCTTATGATCCAAACCATTATTACAACTTCAAAATACTATCTCTAAAAAGGAAATGAAAGAGGTACAATATTAATGCCCAAAGCAGTGACCAACAACAACACAGGGAGAATATATGTAAATAGTACGTGGAAGCCTCCCGCTCGTCTCCGGACAGCTACTCGTGCATAACCACATAACATGTCTCTAGTCTGCTCGTTTAGGAGCACCCAAAGTAATAAGAAGAGACATAAAACTCTGAGTCGGACAAAAGTCTGGTATGAGCAATAGTAATAAGATAAAGCAATAACATGTATAAGTAATCATACCTGACCTGGACCTGCAACCAAAGAGTTAGCACAACAAGATGTACAATAAACACTAACATAATGATATAAAAATGGGAGTGTGCATGTCATGGTGATAGCAAACATCAAACATAGCAATCATCCTCATATCCCTCACTCAGTGCGTAAAGCGTACGATATCCACCGCTTTGGTCACCAGAACCATTAGGGCCACGATGGAGTCCAACTCCATACAACTATCACTACAACCACTTTTCACCTTGGAGCCCTGATGGAGTTCAACTCCATACAACCACTGACCCCACTACACTGTCCATAGTCAATACCCCTCCCTCAATAGTGAACCAAAATTATAGATATCGATAACCCCTTTGCACATGTCCCATAGCAAAGTCCAACTCTTTAAGTTAACTTGTTGGTTCCCATCCGGATCCTGAGTAATAACTCCCCAATTGGACTTCCTTTGCATCTCGGGTTTTGGTTGAATTGGAGTCGGTCTTCAGAAGAGTTCACGATCGTCGTCGCGTGGTAATGGTAGAAGCCCAAACCCGGTTCAGTTCGGATATATGGTGTTTAAGTTCCCTATTCGGTTCGGCTCGGTCTCACTTGTTTGGTTCAGTTCGGATATATGGGTTCCAAGTCCTCTGTTCGGTTCGGTCCTCTGGTCCGGTTCGGTCTTCCAGTTCGGTTCGGTGCTCCGATCCGATCCCATGCTAAGCTCCAGTCTGCTCTGCTCTAACTCGATCCAACTCCAGCTCCATTCCACTTCGATTTGAGTCGGGCCTTCCTTGTTGCCCTTGCATTTGCACTCTTTTTGAAGATGCCACCACTTCAGTTCGGCTCGTACACTCCGGTCTGGTTCAAGACATACACCCTGATCCGACCCGCTCGCCCTATCCGATCCGGATCTCTACAACATTTCCAACAACCTTGTATCGTCCATTCTCGCCATACGATGGCGTTTTAAACCATTCTAGCTTTACTAAACAATCATCAAGCATCCCAAACATTAATAATATCATGTGTAATCAATTAAAAACATTAAAACATCAATCACATGTTATTTAGGATCAAACATACCTAAAACCATGATTTCCCCTTAACCATGTTTGACCATATCTAACAATAGGATTAGCAAACTTAATCCAAATTAACCCAAATTTTTACTAGTGACATAAAATAATATTTTAGAATTTATGCATATTTTTTCATACTTTTCTAGGTCATAGTTTCGCTAATTATCACTAATCACCCCTAATTAGCTGTAATTAGTGAATAAACATGTTAATCACTCACCTTAGACACAAATAAATTATAGATATAAAATTCTAACTGATTTGGCTTTAATTCCTATGTAGTGAAGCAACTTTATCTCGATTTTGATGCCAATCTTTCATTTGATGTAGATTTGTTTAATATCTGATTAGAGAGAGATTTGGAAGATGGAGGCCATTACTAGGGTTAGGGAAATGTTTGTGGTGGCTAGAAAAATGAAAAGGAATCATTCTCTAACTCCTTCCGGCCCTCCCATAACCCTAATCCAAAAATTGGTTATGGGTCTAGCTGCTAATCACCATGTTGAGCCTAATCATGCTATTTTTTCATCTTCCAAACCTTATTTCAACCATTTCTCCCAAATAGTAAGTTCGCTTGACTAATGTGACCACTCTACGGAAAGATAAACCATCATCTAAATCCAAAGGAAGTGGTTTCAGATCAAAACTCCTTATTAATCAAAATTTATAGTCGAAACAAGATTCACTAGGGGCAAAACGCTCATTTAAAATTTGGCAAAAATCGTGAACGTGGGAAATGAACCCAATAGTCGTTTCCCAAAGTTACACGATCATATGACTTTGTATGGGAATAAAATAAATATTCTATGATACTCCGATACGTAGAATGCAGGTCGTTATAGATATCCTGCCTTGAAGCAGGATTGGTAGTATTTATATTATCTAACATGTGTGGATGCAAGAAAAATAGATTGGAGGGATCCAACTGGATTCCTCACAAAATTATTTTATTATGGTTTCATATATTGTGTGATATGATGTACGATGAATTATGATTGTGTGTTGGAATTTAAATAACACTGGACCTAAGTATTGATATTTAAAAATATCAATAAAAGAAATTTAGGGATTTTAAAAAGGAAAATTTATTTTTCGAATTGAAAATTGGATTTCAAATGGAATTTGAAATATAAACTTGTTTTAAATATTTAAAACAAGAAGCGAGATTTATAAACGATGTTTATAAATAAAAGAGGGGAATTTTTATTGTATAAATTAGAAATTTAAATTCAAGTAGGAATTTAAAAAGCAATTTATAATTTGAAATCGTTTTAGGGAAATGAAACTATGAAATTTATTCTGATGTTCGGAATGTAAAACGAATTGAAATAAAACCATGCAGATTTATGATTTAATTCCACCATGTCAAATTTATATAAAAATAATAATAATAATTTTCACATAGGATATTGGGATTATATTGAATAGAAACTAAAATTTAAAATTTAAATATGTAACATGTTTATATATATATATATATAGGTTATAAAATTAACTATCCCAAAATGGGAATCGAGTTTCGAATAGATTATTAAAATAGAAGTTAGTTTTAATAAGGAAGTTATTATAAACAACGTTTATGAATGTGATGAAATAATTTTTATCGAGTAATTTGGAAATAGATTTCCAAATGAAGAAAATGGAATAAAAGGTGAGATTTAAATCGAGTTTTTGTATTACAAGCTTTTATCTATCTCAACATAAGAACGTAGTCGGTCAAGGTCTGAGAGGTAAATAAAATACCCCAACTTGAACGACTTCAGTATTATTAAGGGATGATATTAGTTTGTAATGGTAAAGGATGTTGAATTAATTTATAATTGGAATTTGAGTATATTTAATTTTAATAAAATAATTTATGGAAATTGGAATTAAATATAGAAGTTGAGTTGTGAATAATTTATAACCGAGTTATGAATTTTGAATAAATTAATCAATGATTTTGAAAAATCGAGATGTTTAAGTTAGATTTGGAAAACCGATTTAATATATATATATATATAAAAATATTAGAGAATGTAGTTGGAAATTATTTATAAATGAATTTTTAAATGTTTATATTAAATTAAAACGAACTCGCCGCAGCGCGGTAGTTCGTAATTTGGCATTTCAAACTTCGGCTGGGTATATAGAACTCAACATAAGTCGGAATTTGATGAAATAAGGAACATTCAGACTGATTAAATGATAGCTTTCTAATGAAAAGGAAAAATCTGGATTTTGTCTTATAGATTTGGAGTACTATCAAAAACAAATTTCAAAAAAAGTTACTGTAAAATCGTTTATAAAGCATAACGATTTATTTAGTAAATTTAAAGCGTTTTGTGTAAACAAAGTACAAATTTTTATTAGAAAAATACGAATTTGAGTTAACAAATATATACGAACTCAAGTGGAGTGAATGAAGTGATTTTGGTATAAAAAACAGATTTTGGATTATGGAATGATATTAACTAATTAGTAAATGAAGTTAGTTAATGGAATTTTGAATGGTCCTTAACATAGGTCAAGCAAATTGGATTTATAAGGTAGGGTTTGAGGTCGAATATGAGACTTGATTTAGTTTTGAAATTCTATTTGTTTATAAGTGGATTAAAATATATTTGAACACTATCGTTTCAAACTATAAGTGAATAAAGCGATTAGTGGAATTAAATGTGATTAAATCAAAATAGTCGTATGGATCGAAATAAAATAAAAGTGCAGGTATATGTATATTAGACAAGTACGTGATGAAGTGAATGAAGAATATTTTGAAATGCCTGATGAAAAGGTACACGTTTAATTCGATATGAGATTTTTATGAGCCTATTGGGAAAGCCGCTTGGCTTTAAGAGTTTCCTTTTGAATGGAAAGGGCCTAGAGAGGCGTTTTGTAGTTGTACCGATTGAGCCGTACAAAGGAGATGCCAGCGAAATTCTCTAGAAATTTAAGGAGTTAGAATATATATTTAAGAAGTTTGATAACTAGAAATCAATATATCGATATATTTAGAATTCGATAAGGAAGTAATTTAATTAATGAAATATTAGGAAGGGACAGTGATTGTTGGATGTTTGTTTCCTTTTGATAGTTAAATCAATGGCTATCAAAGATTTTGACCATCGTTCTCAATACGAAAAGAACGATTGCATTCATTATCCAAAAACCGCTCTGTATAAGCATAAGCGTTGCGAATCAAATCAAGCTGAAGATTATTAAAGGCGGAGTGAAGTACAAGGGATGATTTTCTATTAATCCTAGGTATAAATTGCCTAAGATGGATTAATAGAAATTGTGCCTTTGGTTTCGTTCAGACCCGGAACAAACATATATGGACGAACGTCTGACAGAGTATTTCCAACGATCATGCCCCGTTGATTTTATGAATATACCTAGTTGGTGGGGAGAAGGCAACTTCTCTTTATTTTAATAACCAGTGTGTATTTGTACAAATCATTAAGTGATTTACGGATCTGACAATGTGACATTCAAAGTAAATGTCGTGTGATGTTCTAAAAGATAATCGTGACCTTAAGCCTCATCTACCGGGAAATGACTAAAATCGGGTAGGTCGCATGGCTAGTTGGGTCATACCCAAGCAGGGTGTAATATCACCTGATCTAGAGAAAATTCATGTTCTTCTTTCGTTTCTGTATCTTTGGGTAACGGTTGGACGACCGACTACCATGGGTGATAATACATTCGGTACACTCAAGATGAATGAGTGACCGGTCATGTTTAGCCTGATGCAAGATGTTCTTGTTGAACCCCAGTGTATCTCCTCTAGAGTACACTGATCAGAAGGTGGTCCCATACCTTTTCTTAATTGCAATCCAATCTCCAATAAGCGCCTTGCAGTTTTTGATTTTATACTATGTATGTAGAGCTTAAGATGCAAGCGTTCTACTATTTGGTTGTTTATTTGATATACACTATTATAATATCATCGGATTTTGATATCAAAAATGTCTTGGTTATCGTAAGGTAAAAACCATCTGTATTTATGTGTGGATCGGTCTTACGATTACCCTTTTCTTGCAAAAGGTTTTTCAAAGTTGAGCAAGTTGGTTGGAGTTTACTCACACAGTCCCATGACTGACCCAGAGTTTATTTTGTTTGTTTTACCCTAAACTCTTGGGTGCCCAAATTTGTAATGGCAGTCAAGTGTTTTAGGATTTTACAGATACACTTGGAGGAGCTTGAAGCAGAAGGTTTCACCGTTAGTTATTTAGATTTATTCCACTGAGATGTATATGTGTTGTACTCTGATATGGTATGTATATACAATAAAAATTGTATTTTAAAGTTATGATATATGATATTATATTTTTTTTAGTTCGTTGTGACATTCTAATGTTTTCTTTGTTGTATCTTCTACATATTTCTATTTCTTTACCACTAATGACTCGTATTTCTGTGCAATTTGGGTTGGATATGTGTTGTTTTAGTCAACTCAGATAGTACGGATTTGCAGGCCACTACATTCAACAATAACATCTTACAACCCGGCCACACACAACCGGCCACTCATTCAACTTGAGTGTACCCAATATATCACCACTACGATTAGGATCAACAACAATATTATTCTAAAGCTTACAAGAATGGATAACCGTTTTCTTTTGATCGGTTGACGATATGCCCTAATCGGTATGACCTATATATCCTTGCTACATGCCCGATTTCAGTCATTTTCCGATTGATGAGGTGTGAGGTCATGATTACCTTTTCAGAAACATCACATCTAACTTTGAATGCTATATTGTCAGATCCGTCAAGTCACTAGTTGACGTTCACAAAGATACTCTGGGTGTTAAACTAAAAGAAGTTGCCTTCTCCATCACGATACTCAGTATATTCCTAAAAGTCAACACATATGATTATTAGGAATTACTCTATCAGACATTCGTCCGTACGAGTTTCCTAGGAACAGGACAAAACAAAGGCACTCTTTTACTATATCTCGTTGAAAAAATCACTAGGATTAGTTATAAGAAGTCCTTGCATCATGCAGAACCTAGAACGTAGGGATTACTGGTACAAGTTTAATCCTGATAGTTAACCAAAGACTTCAGTGAGCACCCCTTTCGCTCCAAAGATCTATGCCTTAAAATCATCCATAAACATCTCTGTAACTTAGATTCAGATGTAAAGTCGGATCAAAGTGGTTTTGGGTCCAATTCTCATGCCGAACTCCTCCAATTAACATGTCAATTAAAAAAGAATTATTGATAGTCTATTCTTTGACTATCAACACAAGAGTACAACTAAGTATATCACCAGTTCATGCCCTTTTAATATTAAAACCATTCATTAAAACACTTCATCGACTCTTATAAATCGATTCCATATACGTATCTCTTATGTCCATTTCTTTGAAAATCATAACCATACACTTGCCTTTTCACAATAGGCGTATTCACAAAACCCCATCTTTATTTGCTTTACCTCGAAATATCACTACACATACTTTTTTTTGGCATAGCCAACCAATTTTTATAGTGATCCGTAATACTTTATATCGCTACACATACTTAACCCAATGGTATAAGTTTAATTACCAAATTATATATGGGCCAAAACGATGCCATTGGACACACTGTTTATAATATAAACCTAAACGGTTTTTATTCAACTTTAAAACCTTGTTGGTTACAGTTTACATTATCGTTTATAGAAATGATAATTAAATTTCCAATGTTTACTTCTATTTCAAACCAATATAACCTCTTATTTTATTACCCCGAAAACCATGGCTATTCACTAATTTATTCGAAAATCCTAGCCATTCACTTATTTCTTGGAATAAGCGTATTCCCAAAATCCAACTATTTTCATTACTTAGAAAATAGTGTTCGGATGGTACAAATATTGTCACACTTCATATTTGGGCCAACAATGTCAAGTGATGCATTGTTTACTATAAAACCCCATAGTTTTATTTAAATTTCTCTAAAGTTTGCAAAATAAAGTTGTAGTATTTCTTATGGAAATAATAAACCATTTCTAACACCTCTGCCAATTCAAATTAGTATTATCCCTTAGATAATAGTGAAGTCGTTCAAGTTGGGGTAGTTTAATTACCTCTCAGACCTTGACTCCACAGCGTTCTTATCTAAAGATGGAAAAAATTTTGTAACTCGAAAGCCAATATTAATTATAATATCACAAAAATTACATTCGCTATTCCTTCGCTATTCCATTTAAATATGGTTTTATAAACCAATCCTTGAATTTTGGAAAATCTTCTTATAAGTATAATCGCTTTAATTAATTTGTTATTAAGTAAATTCTTACAATAACACAACCTTTAATTTTAATCCTCTTTAATCCAATTAGTTTATAACTTGGATTTATTACAATAGTCCATTTACAAAATCCTTTAACTTCCTTTCGTTTCACATTTTGGAAATCCTGCTTTCAATTACAAACGTTTCACGTAATTCAATTCTTAAGTAAAAATTTATCTTAAAATCATCGACTTAGTTTCAAACTCTTTTACAAACTTTGTTTAAAAAACATGGATTTTTTTATAATCCCTTTACAAAACCCTTTACCAGATTCAACTACAAACTTGATTACTTTCTTAATTGAATTCCAATTAAAAAGTAATCATTTCAATTATTATTAATTAAGATAATAATTAACTTCAATGTTAACTAAAGTAGAAGTAGATAACTTCCTTATTAACTAAAACTAGAATAGTTAATCCATTTTAAAAAGTTATTTAAATAATAATTAACTTCATTAGTGATCAACAGCTTGATAATTAAAATCTTATTTAACATTCTAGTTTGTGTTTGTGTGACCATTAATGGTGACGGATAATTTTCCACTTTCTTCCCTCTTATGCTCTTTGTCGCTTCTATCACTTCTTCACCTTCCTCCTCAAATCGACTTTCTTCTTTTCCCTTTTCCCCTATTTTCTTTCGTCTACGTGGTCCCACAAACGCTTCTCAAATTTCTATGTTAGATCTGAGCACTTGTCACCAAATATCCCGTAATTTCTCCAAACCTCCCCACATCTGCTGCTCTTCCTACCTCTCTACAACCTTCCCTTTTTACTCTAGTGCACGTTGGCCCGTCCTAGGTTTCCCTCGCCTTTCTTTTGCTGCCTCTGCAGGTTGATTTCGCGACACCCTATCCGAATGATTAACTATAATGTGCATCGCCAGGATTCCTTTCAATTTCATGCTAATACATTGCTTAGTGTTTATCTGTTCAAAATTTGTCTGACTGTATCAGGAGTGGTTGATATGTGTTTTTGTTGGGTCTCCTGTATGGGTTTCGAGAGTCTTGTGTGTCTAAGTCCGGTTGGTGGTTTCGGCTTGCCTGGGGTTGTAGGTTTTGGCCTCCTCATGGAGCTTCTGAAGTTTGCAGTAACTTCTTACCTTAGTCTGCCTCGTGTTTTACACCTGTTGGTTGTGATGGTGCTTACGAAGGGTTATATGTTCAATGTATCTTCGATTATCGTCTTGAGGATTCCGATTTGTTGGCTGTGATGTGTATTTTGGGGTGCAGTTGTAGTTTATGGTGGTTTTGGTTTGTTATCCCTTGGAGTTCGGTTATTGTTTTGTTCTTGGTTGCTGGTATTGGGTGGTATCTGTTTTTTCATTTTCCCATTGACTCCTTGTAATGACCCTAAAATTCCCCTTGCGGGAAATCACCGGATACATTAACTTTGGGCATACAACACATCAGAACAAATAAAAGAAGACTTTTATAAACATTATAATAATGTTTCATCAGAGTACAGAATATCAGAGTACATCGGATATAATACAACGGAAGATAATTTAAAATAAATGTAATACAATGCAACAGAACAATAAACTAACACAGCGGAAGACTATCATGCTCTGGACAAAGCTTTAAGCTTCGATCCAGAATCCTGCTTAATATATCTGCAAAATAAGCTACTCAACTGCCCGTGTGGAAAAGAAGGCACCCGAGTTTGCAAAGTGAAACAAATTACGAGTCAGTCATGGGATTGGTATGAGAAATCTTATTTAACTTATCTAATAATAATAAGGCTAATCATAGGACCACGCCGCTAACGCGGAACGGGTTTACTCCATTGGATTGCCAGTGCAAGAAATAAAGTAAATCATTAAACAACGCAATGCTTTTTAGAAAAATGAAACCATTATAAGACTCAAGTCCCATCACACAATGCAACGCAAACCAGAGGATAAAGTTTTACCTTATAATGGTCAAAAACGCATGATACAATAAAATGGATTTGATATTATTATTAGTGTATATATGTTTCAAAAACATTTCAATCATAATATATCAATCATAGACGGCATAGCTACCATATACTATGTCGCCAAATATAGGTTTACAATCAAAACCGTATGGTGTCGTATTGGAGATTGGATTTCCATCATGAACAAAGGTAAGGGATCGTCCTTATCGAATTCGAGACACTCTAGCCCGTCCCTCAGGACTCAGACTCAGGTGATCCCTTGGATCTTCAGGGCCAGTCCACAAATATTTTAGTGGATTAGTAATGCTTGAACAATACGTTTCCCCGCCCTATGGGGCGTAAATAAAGAGCCGCTAGGGACTCAAATCCGAGGCGCCTCATTCTATCATCCACATAAGTAAAATGTCTAGTCTTCATACCATGACACTACTTCTAGCTAGAAAGAAACGTATGTCCTCCTTGCAGTCCTCTCCCGTTTCTGGTTCATACCGGGGTGTGAGGCTCGCAAAGTATCACTATACACAAAGCTATGCTAACTAAAGCTGTGCTTTGATCATCATTCACATGACTCTGCTTTTCAACAAAAGCATTGATCATTTGCATCTTATCATGCCACATTGTCAATCCATACCATACCATTGATTTCTGCCAATATATTACATCTAAGCTCGTATGTCTAAGAGATGGGTGTTAAGCAAGAGAATAAATTCTCCGCCACCAAACAGATATATATTAAGCAGAGATCAACGAATACAACATAAAGGAATACAACGTCAGACATACCATCCATTTACAAGTCCGTTCTGGGTCTGAACGAAACCAGAGACACCTTATTCCTCGTCCCATATGTCCAATACTGGAGAGAGGTTCTCGCATATCCGTCGATCTCCAAGTACATCTGGATGATCACCACTTATTACCTTGTCTTGGTATGCCTCCCAATCAAGACATCAGTAATCATACAAATGATGTGAAGATCTCCGGTCTTCAACTGCCGTTTTCATCTTCGACTTTTAATCGTCGTAGTAATTATTCAGAATGGGTTAAACCCGGTCTTTCCGAATTACTCGCGTATTTTATAATCAATAATTAAGTGCTATAGAAACACGTCATACGCCTCATTCCAATTCATAATATTCTTTTAATAAAATATTCACATTATTAGGGAAAGATTCCCATTAATTTTATCAAAGATAAATTCTTTTAAATTTATTCTTTAATCTTCTTTTTAAAGATTCATTAAAACTCCAATTTGGTTTTAATACCAGAAATCATTACTTTCTGATTATTCCATTTAAAGAAATAAATCTTGTCTTTAACCGGGTTAAAGAACCAATGTCATCTGAAAAACAGTTCACGATAAACCCAAAATCATCTTTCATTAAATGGAATTTTCACAGAAATCAAATCAATATATAATCGATATAAATTTCCGTATCAGACTAATAATATAAATGGAATAACGACAAAGCCTTTTAAATTCCATATATAATAATGGTCTACTCTTACAAAAGCTCATCTCAATTATTATTACCAAATCGAATTCCATTCAACTCCAATTTAATATATTAAATTGGAAAACTTTACATTGGAAAATTTCCGTTTAAATCTTAATAAAAAGATTTATGAATTCCAAATTATATTTTCATTGTTAATTGGAATAAAGAACGAATGTCATTAAAAACACATTTCACAATAAACCCAATTCACATTTCATTTTATTCCAATTACTAAATATAATTAGAAACTCTAATAATATTAATTAAAAGATTTATTCTTCTCACACGGGGTATAAGAACAGTGTTATTTAAGGCACCATCCACGACAAACCCAAAAATCCAATTTATCTTATTTAATTCCAGTTAAATATTAATTAATTGGAAAGCTTCATTAAATCTTAATTTAATGCTTTATTCTTTTCTCATCGGGGTTTAAGAACAGTGTTATTTAAGACACCATTCACGACAAACCCAAAAATCCAATTTATATTATTTAATTCCAATTATATATTAATTAATTGGAAAGCTTCATTAAATCTTAATTTAATGATTTATTCTTTTCTCATCGGGGTTTAAGAACAGTGTTATTTAAGACACCATTCACGACAAACCCAAAAATCCAATTTATCTTATTTAATTCCAATTAAATATTAATTAATTGGAAAGCTTCATTAAATCTTAATTTAATGATTTATTCTTTTCTCGTCGGGGTTTAAGAACAATGTTATTTAAAGACACCATACACGACAACCCAAAAATCCAATATTTAATTCCAATTAAATATTATTTTTTGCAAGGCTTACGGGGTTGAGTGGACCCCTACCACTTTATTGATGCACTAGAGAAAACAAAAAGATACAACACACACAAGAAGACCTAGAAACACAGTACATCACACTACGAGTGAAAACAACGAGAAACACAAAAACAGAAGAAGAAAGATTACATTAAAGCAACCAAAATCCCCGGATCAAACGTAAAACTTAAGAATTTAATGCCTTCACGAATCTCCATTCTTATCCTCTTCGCCAATTGATTTACAGTCTGCGCTTTGGTTGGATCAAAGATGCACACGTTCCTTTCTTTCCATACTGCATATACAAACTTTTTCACGACATAATTTAGCATTCTGCCTTTTCGCCTTTTTATACTGGTTTGATTTTTCAGTTTTCTCCATTCCAATTCAGAAACATTAGTAGCATCTGTCCTTCCAATATTATACATCAATTCTCTCCAGAAGTTGTAAAGAACAGCACACTCAAAAAATAGGTGTTCAAGTGTTTCATCCTTATCTTTGCAGAAGACACAAACTTTGTCAATTTGCATACCTCGTTGGAATAACTTATCTTTTGTGAGAATAGCACCATGTACCACCTTCCATAACATGAAGTTCTCCTTAGCACAGTTGTCATTCGACCATATTTTCCTTCTCCATAAGCACTTCGGCAATTCATCAAAGAGTGCTAAGTTATTGTACACACTTTTTATTTTGAATTTTTGTCCTTCGCTCCCCCAGGCAGTAATGTCTTCTTGTGTGTTAATCACTTGCATGTGATCAGCTTGCCTCCATAGTTGGTTGACCTTTTGAATATGAGTGACTGGAAGAATGATTTTGTTACCTTGAATATATTCAGCTACTCTTGACTGTCTATTTATTCCGGTGCTTATCAACTCAAGGTGTGACAGCTCATTGCTCAAGATTAAGCCGTTCTGCAGCCAAGGATCATCCCATAGCCTCACTTTTGAACCGTGATTGATTTGAACTTGAAAATAGGTAGGACAGCCTGCCTAAGTTTGAAGATGGACCTCCATGTCCAGCTAGAACCTTGCGGTTGCGACATCGTCCAGAAATCCCTGTTCCTAATTACGTTTTGATCCGACCATTTCACCCAAACACTTTTCTTGCCGTTCAGAAAGTCATCAGCGTGTTTAAGCATTGATGCTTTATTCCATGTCATTATATTTACCACTCCAAGCCCACCTTTACTAATTGGCATTTCAATTTTCTTGAAAGCGACCGGTGCTAAGTATCTTCCTTCACTCTTACCTCTCCATAAATATCTCATCATAGCGGTTTTAATCATAGAGATCAGCTTAGTTGGGAGAATGAAAGTTCTGGACCAGTAAACTTGCATGGAGAAGATTACCGATTTAATCAAAGTTAACCTACCAGCTTGACTCAGCAGCCTCGCAGTCCAAATGTTGAGACGAGCAGTGATCTTGGAGTACAGGGGCATACATTGCCATACAGTAATTTTTGCCGTAGTTAAAGGGAGACCAAGATAGGAGATGGTTTCAGTGTTGTTATTCAGACCAGTTTTCATTTGAAGCGCAAGAGCATGGTCAGGAGAGACTCCAGCAGTCTTCATGTCGGATTTGTTCAAGTTGACTTTAAGGCCAGTCATGAGGTAGAAGTTAGTGAGAGTTTCAAAGATCGTATCAACCGTCCGAGCATTCGGTGTACAGAAGATAACAAGATCATCAGCAAACATGAGCGACGAAATTCTTGGTTCATGACACTTGGGGTGCAATGTAAAATGGCAAGCTTCAATCTTTTGATTAAGCATTTGCGTAAGCATTTCCATAACCGTGATGAAGATATAAGCGGAGATTGGGTCTCCTTGACGTATTCCTTGTTTACTTGGAAAGAAACCATGATTAGAACCGTTTAACACAACAGAGAAGTTAGCCGAAGAAACACAGGAGTAAATCCAGGTTATAAAGTGTGGTGGAAAGTTCATGTATCCGAGAATTCTTACGATCGAGTCCCATTGAAGCATGTCAAAAGCTTTCATGATATCCAATTTAAACATCACCCTTGGTGTAGCATTAACACTGGCGTAACCATTTAGAATTTCATGTGACAATAGAACATTGTCAAGAATATCTCTACCCGGCAAGAAAGCAGCTTGATTGGAGGAAATTATGGATGGAAGTACTTTCTTTAGGCGAGAGGCTATAATTTTGGAAATGCACTTATAAATTGTATTGCAACAGGAGATCGGCCTGTAATCAGAGACTTTTGTAGCATTTTTGATTTTGGGTATCATTGCCAGATTTGTTGTGTTATAGGACATTAACATAGTTAATAACTAGTTCATTCCAATTAAATATTAATTAATTGGAAAACTTGATTAGATTATTATCCTAGTTAATAACTAGTTCATTTCGATAAAAATGTATTTTTATCTTTTCAATTATAGAATTTTCCATCCAAAATCTTTTATTTGTATACAATTCAATGTTTAATTTGACAAATAAAAATGAATACTATTATTTGTATATAATTCAATATTTAATTTGACAAATAAAAATGAATACTTTTACTTGTATACATTCAATGTTTAACTTGAAAAATAAAAATGAAATTTTTTATATACTTACAATTTTAGTTCAACAAAACAAATAAAAATGATACTTATGTTTTGTCGACAATTCAAACAAAATATATAAAAATGATATTTCTGTTTTGTTGACAATTCTATTTCAACAAAATATATAAAAACGATATTTCTATTTTGTTGACAATTCTATTTCAACAAAATATATAAAAATGATATTTCTATTTTGTTGACAATTCTATTTCAACAAAATATGAAAATGATATTTCTATTTTGTTGACAATTCTATTTCAACAAAATGAACTTTTAATATTGACAATTCTAATTCAATAAACATGACATTTTAATATTTTACATGTCTAATTCAATAAAATGACAATTTTACATTCAACGTCTCTAATTCAATAAAATGACAATTTTATATTCAGCATCTCTAATTCAATAAAATGACAATTTTATATTCAGTGTCTCTAATTCAATAAAATGACAATTTTATGTTCAACATCTCTAATTCAATAAAATGACAATTTATATTCAACATCTCTAATTCTATAAAATAACAATTTTATATTCAACATCTCTAATTCAATAAAATGACAATTTTATATTGTCAATTCTAATACAACAAAATATTCCATCAAATCAACAGTTCATCATAGCAGCATCAATAAATTTAAATCAAATCACGTACATGCAAGAATTTCTAAAAACGATAATAATTAATTTATTTTTAATTAATTAAATAACAAATCTCACATTGGGTTTTTTTTGAATTATTCAAAATTTTAGATCGCTCCGTTTCAGCTTTGGTCTACTCCTTGTTGTAGATCTCATCGCTCCGAATCCATCGCCTCTGAAATCGTCTGATTTCTTCGCTGTTTGAAAGTGTTATGGAAGCTTAAATATTTAATTACATTTTCAAATAATTGCACAATATTAATTTAATTAATTATCATCAAGGGTTTAATACCCTTTCTCCTTCATTATTGCTTCAGCCGATCTTAACCCATCATTCGCTCCAGAAATTGACCATCGCTCCGCCATATGGTGCACCGTAGTTCGATCCAATACCTCCACACCGAAGCTGCTGACACCGCCACCCATCGTCGGCCATCTGGGCCAACGCGCAGCTCTCCTCCTTTACGAAATCCAACTCGAATTGGCTGCGCTTGAACCATAAATTCTCCCCAAACATAACAGTAAAACCCATCTTAAACGTTGACATTGTAGAAAATGAGGAGCTCTTCGATTTTTGTTTTGGTTTCATATTATTTTATTGTGTAAATGGAGAGAAAGGAGGGATTGAAATTCGGAGTTGCATGGCCATTGATTTTCTGAACGACGACTCTTGTATATGCCCTAGGGTTTAGAATTTAGGTGTATTTATATAATATAATATTAATTAATTCATTAATTTACAAAAGAAAACCCGTTAATTCCAACTATCTCCAAATCCAGCCCAAAGAATGTTGCCCCTAGCCAAATACCCCTATTCCGAACACAATGGAATAGGTCCCGTCAACGCGTTTGATCGTCTCAGCCCACTTTTCTTTAATTTACAATATAAAACATTTAATTATTTAATTTGATTGTACATTTTAATTTTCCGAGGCCACATACTGACTCTAAAAATTACAGAAAAATTATATCTAGCTATGTTTTGACGATACGGTCCTAAAAAAATTAGTTTCATCGAATTTGGAGACCGTTTGAAAAATGGCTATTTTCTGGTCGATCCAATTTGACTGAAATTGACAAAACACGTTTTCTTTTGCCACGCTCACATATTGATTCCAAAAATTATGAAAATTGGAATCCTGCAATAATTTGACATTCTGGATCCAACTAAAGTGGTTTCGTCGAAAACGGAGGTCGTTTGCAAAATTGCTATTTATTATATTAAAAAATATATAAATTCCATAGTTATTCTGAAAATTTAATTGGCCATAACTTTTTGTTCCTGCTATGAAATTTCAATTTTTCAGATTCGTTGTAAAGATATGTTTAAACAGATTTAAATATTTTTGGTTTTACTGAAATCCTATTTATTTTGAATCATGCACATTCAGTCAAAGTTCAAATTCAAATTTTCAAACTGCTGTGCCATTTCAAACTCCTTTTATAATTAAATTAATTTTTTTCATTCTAACTTCGATTTAAATAAATTTTTAATCGTTATTATTTAAAATAAATTATTTTAAATATCCAAAATCCATCAAATTAGCCAAAATAAAATTCTTAAATTAGTTCCAAAATTTCGGGTTGTTACACTCCCCTCTCGACAACATGGTGAAACTTCGCTCGTGACCTACTGCGGTTTAGACTATGGTCTTCCCTATTGATGTCCCCTTTGCTGGCTGGTCATACCTATGTCTTAGGCTCTTTGTAATATGGTAGGGATGCCATGTCTTTTCCTGCCCTTTGTTGGGTAATATCAGAGCTTTAGTCAATAAGCATGGGTTTGTGATGATAATCTGCTGCTTCCTTGGGATAATAAAGTAGCTTGAGTGAGTGGCTCGAGAAATTAGGATACATTGTTTTGTCCTTTCTTGGATTTACTGTGTTATTGTACCCTACTTGGTATCGCTTCAATTTGGTCCTAGTGTCTTGTTTTGTATGTAATTTTCAGTTGTACTTCATTGTGTAACTGTGTATGAAATGTCCTCCCTGCGTAGAGTATGAAATATTGTGTAGTCTAATCTTTTTTATTAGTTCGAGTGCTTTTAGCTAGGTCAATAACATAGTTGGGCCACTATAAAAACCAACTATGGTGGACGGTCCACCTTAAAAATCGAATGTTGTCGTTAGATAATCTGTCTAAAAACTGTAAAAATGTATTTATAATTTGTTATAATAAATAGTGTTTATGGTCACTTTAAAAACCGGTTGACTTTGCCAAAAAATCAACTCGATAATTTTCTTTAAACACTATTAATTAAAATATAAATTAAATATTATGAACACTCGTTAAGTTTAAACGACGGTTCTTCAAAACTATTTTTATTAGATTAATCGAAAACAAATAAATCTAATAACCAATTCTAATTAAAATAATTGTCTTAGTCAACTTGAAAACATTAGTTAACTTGTTAACTAATTTCGACTAATTCTTTCCCTTAAATTAATTAATAATATAATCAATTTAACAAAATCGCTTAATTGTTCCATAAAAACAATTATTCCAAATTATTAACCCACAGGTTAATTTTTGGTTTACTACTTATAAAACTTATTAAAAACACAAGAAATTGCTATATAAATCATTTTAAAATTACTTAATAAAATCTATTTAAAATAATTATTTATTTATAAAACCTTGATTTTATATAAAGTATAAATTTAAATCTCACTTTAGTTATACAAATAATTTTTATAACTTCAAACTAGTCGATTCGCCTGATGGCGAACCAACATCTTGAAAAGATGGATTTTAGGCCATTAGCTGCTAATCACTTTATCAATATTTTTTATTGATTAATAACACACCAAACATTGAATTCAATTCAAGCAATCAACATCGAAACAAATTTTAACGTCACTTGAGTTAAATAGTTCATATATGAATAATATGAAATCAATAACATCCAAAATATTTGAGGTATCCGGTTGGATCCCTCCAACCTGTTTTCCCTGCATCACAGCTCATAATATCATTTTATATATGCATATGAAATAGAAATAGAAATACTAATGTAATGCATTTAATATAATTGGAATATAAATATCGACAAACATCAACCAAACAACAATCATCTAAAGCATCCAACACCCAATTTATACTAGCAATGGTAAATACTATAATTATATGAATTTTACCACATCATAGTATTTCAGAAAGAGTGAGAGTTAACTCTTATTCAATTCGATCGACGATATTGCACCATTTTCATCTAATTTCAAACAAGGGTTTTAAATTAGATAAAATTCCAGCTACTCAGAATTCATCCAAACCACTCTATATGCCTTGTATTCTTAAATACGAATCCAACGAGACTTGTTTCATTAAAATTTGTTCATGTATAAACAAGATATGATTGTTATAAGTTTTTAATTAGAAATTAAAGTAAATTATAAATACAAATGACTTCGTTAATATTTAAACCTTGATTAGCGTAATTACCCTGGCCTAACCCATCATCAAAATTGCGATTTCATTCCTCAAACAGAACATGAACGACCCCATCTCCTTCAACCTCCACCCGTAACCACCAAGGACCACCAAAGCCGACCCCAACTGTCGCGCCGGAACCTCCGACCAAACCAGGCCCCACGACAGCCGTCTTGACCCCACACGATAACCTCGGTCACCAGAAAACTTGAAAACCCATTCTTTATTCAATTTATACCAATGCGGCCACCACGCCACTAACGGCCACCGCGACCCCACCAGGTCCACCGCCTCTCCGAAGGCTACCCATGCCCGTGACCCAAGACCCAATGCACCCTCCTCGTACCAAAAATAAAAAACTCAATTTTTGTTCATCATCACTTCGCAACCACCACTGGCGATCGCATGCCACCAGACCACCGTCATTCCCTCCGCCTTACATCCCTCTACAACCTACATTTACACGTCAACAGCTGGAAACCACCCATCGGCTGAAATTTGCAAAAATATGAAACCAAAAACCTCATTCTTAAACCTTAATTTCGGCCACCTCCTGCCTTTGTACCACCTCAAAACTCCGCCAGTAGGTCGGCTTCCTAAGGCTCTACAACTTTCCAATTGATGACTTCAGCTAATTCTTCCTTGTTTTGGAATTAAAATTTAAAGTTTGAACCGAATGAAAAAAAAGATGGCGACTGCTAAATTTACTTTGGTTTAAGATTAGGGAAAGTTTAGGATGTATTTATAAGGAAGATATTTTATTACTTTATTCAATTATATTCGCGCTCGACATTTTAATCTTGTACTACTACATAAATCATTTGATTTAAATGATATTCGAAACCTTATAATAACTTAATATTCCAGACCCAATGGAGCTGGTTTCGTCGAATTCCGAGACTTTTTGGAAAACTCCTATTTTAATTTCAAAACGTAAATATATACGTGTTTATATCGCGCATAATCACATAATAGTTCTGATTGACCAAAAACTTGAAATCTTACAATAGTTAACCATTACAGATTTTATAAAAGTGAAAATAAGGCTCACGTCCTTAAAAACTTTGGAAATGCAAACGACATCCTTGCCATATTTCAAATGTAAAACAGGTCCCTATTTTGGGTGTTACGTGTTTTTGAAAAAAAAAAAGAGTTGGTATGTAAAAAAAAATCAAAAAATCGCAAATATTCCCAGAAGCAGTCTGAAAAAAAAATGCAGAAATATATGCAACTATTACCAATATATACATACATGTATGCATATATTCATCCAGATTTTCAATATAAAACACTGGATGAATATATGCATACATGTATGCATATATTGGTAATAGTTGCATACATTTATGCATATAGAGTTGAACTAAGTTGCATGTGTTACGAATAATTGCATAAATGTATGCATATATTCTGTATAAGTGCATACATGTATGAAACAAAGGTAAAAAGGAGGAATGCTTACTAAAATGTACATACGTGTATGCATTTATTAACTATATACGCAGAAATGTATGCATAAAATGTGTATGCTTGAAAAAACTTGCCATAATTGAATATATATATATATATATATATACATATATAGCAGTTTAACTACATAAATGTATGCATAAATAGTGCAGTTTGATGCATAACTAAAATATATGCATAAATGTATGCAACTATATATTTACAAATAAGTGCATCTTTTGATGCATAATACTGCCGTTTCGCTGTTTTTTTTTTATGCTTTTTGGTGGTTTTAACGCATAATTTTGATGACTATTAATTGTTGTATTTAATTATGAATTTACGCGATTTTTTTATTTTTTACGTGATTTTTTGATGATTTTTCAAAAAATAGGGATGTAGTTTATATGTAACGTTTCGACTGGATGTGTGCCTAATTTTGACAGGGACCCGAGACAAACTGACCCTTTAAAAAATTGGTTTCGTTGAAATACGAGGTCATTTGAAAATTGACTATTTTCATATGCTTAATTAAATCGATAAAATATAAATCAATTTCAAAATAATCAAATCCATTGATAATAAATTGTTATTGTCATATATATTCAAATATAATTTATATTAGTTGTTAGAATCTTTTTCTATTCATTTTTAACTTAGAATTTAATTATTTTTCGTTTTCGTATTTGGATAATTCAATATATTCGAAACTAAATCGTATTCCTCTTATTAAATCGATAAACTCCATATAAAAACCCATTTATATTTCCAATTCAACATTTAAAACAATTTTAAATGTTCAAAGTTAAATGGCTAAAATCCAGGTCATTACATACGTAGTTAACACTTCTCAAAGAGAAGTCAATAACCAAAGACTGATTCGGTGTACTGTTTGAGTGGGTCATTAAGGTCTGAAAGACAAATATGAATGAAATATGTAATGTTAGTAATGGAATATGTACCAAGCATGGTGAAAACTCTTCCCACCTTTTTCGTACATGATTTGGTTCATAGTCAAGGTTTTAAAACTCGGATATCAGTCGCGTTTTGCCTCGGCGATTTTAGAGACTTGATCCCGTATCGGTGGAGATCTAGGATGAGATGAGTCTATCTCGGAGGTTTGTCTCAGATTTCCATCTCGGGTCTGAAAGCTCATATTGGAACAACCTCTGGGTATATGATATGTTAAAAATTGATATTCTTACATAATAATTTTCATGAATTCCATTATAGAATAGTAACTTAAACTTAAATGGCAAGACCACCTCATCATTTTTAATTTATGAAAGAACAATTATATTCATAAATCATAATATGCTTAAAATAAAACATAACACAATACAAATAGATTAGTGCTTACAACTTATAATCCATGAAGATGAGTTATTGTTAGACAAAGAACATTTGATCCAAAACATAAAACAATTCAATATAAGTAGAGCATGAGATACATAATTTCATAGGTAGCATGCTAGTAAAAAAATGACGAATTTATAGCCAACGTTGAACATATATAAATATATGGCATGCTCATTTAACATGCAAAAAATAAAATACCAGGAGATTATAATGGCTGGATTTGACTATTCTTGATTATCATTTTGTTTTAGGCACATGTTTAAATTTAAACTAGAAAAACCAAGATCTCGGGTGATATCTCAGTATCTCGTCTTAGTTGATATATCGTTCGATATTGCAATATCTCGGACGATATATTCGAAATGAGATTTACAGAGAGATTTTCTGTCTCGTTTCGAAAGGAGCCTAAAACGAGATCTTTGAGGAGATCTCGGGCGATAGTTTCGAGTTTTGAAATAGTGGCTACAACAAACTAAGATAAATCCATAGAAATTTCGGTCAAGCTACAATTCTAATGGCTACAGGCCAATATGGTTAAAACTATAAACACATGAGCATCAACATAAATTTTTCAACATGCAATAGAAGATCATGGCTTCAGGGCTATAGAACAAAGATCAAGTGCGATGGACTCAATTACAATATGGAATGCAACAACAGACAGTATCCCAACAATGAAAATAACCCAAACACAAGCATGTACAATGCATTCACGCAAACTCCATTCGAAGCATGGGGATTAGGTGCCTGGAAGATCAAAAGCATTAAAGAAATAAGGCAATGCATAATGAATTAGCAAGAAGCTAAATATTCAGTAAAACATGGTGCAGAAAGCATTCCTACATTCAAACCTATACACGGTCAACCTAGTGGTTGACCCATGCTTTGAGGTAGTCGACGTAGGGTCGACCCCAGAAGGCCTGGGACGACACCCAGGACAAGCCAGTGTATGTAGTTCCTACAGGTCAATCGACATGATCAAAGTACCAACTTCGGTAACACTTTAAGACTCTCAAACAGTGATCGGTTCGAGCCAAACTTTGAATGAATACACAAGGATTATATAGCTACACAATGCAACATAAACCAGAATACATCAAAGGAAAGGAGAGACCTAAGCTCTCGAAAATGGACCGACACTGATTTTGGCAATCAGGAAATTTACAAAAGCAACAACATGTATGTCAACAATAATGCGATGAATTAATCTACACTAATGAACCTGAAACTTTTGTAAACTATAGAATGTGAGAACACACTCACCTAGCGTTGGGTTTAAGAAAGATCTAAGCAAGGATACACTGATTTGAGACATGCAGGCATTGTAGAAGAAAACCCTTTGTCCTTCAGTTGCTATATGCATTATACCTTCTATTCTTCTGATTCAGAAATTGCAGGATTTGATCTATTGGTTTAAGCTTGCTATTTGATGCTAGCTAGAGGGTTCCATAACATTTTTTTTGCAATTAGAATTATGTTTTTCAAATTTATAATGAAGAAGGTGGCAACCACGGATTTCTATAGAAAGCTCCCGGCTGAGAAGAAAGGGGATACGGAAAATAAAAAGTGTCATACTATTCTCCTCAGAAACATTAAGAAGAAGGGGAATAGGCTAAATAACCCTAAAACCCAAATGTGAACCACTTAAGCAAATTAGGCTTATTACATTATCCTATCACTATTATCACCCTATTAATTCATGTACACACATCCAAGACTTATTAAGTTGTGTTTAATTCAAAAAAACAACTACACATACTACAACAAACCTCAAAACACTCAAACAATGCTGTTAAATTATATATTTTGACACAATATGCTAATATAAAAATGTTTGTTGCAATAATTATTTTACCTTTCGTGTAACAACCTTTATTTTTAAAACAAATTTAAATTTTTTATTTTAGCAATTTTAATGGATTTTGAATATTTAAAATGATTTATTTTAAATAATAATGACTAAAAATTTATTTAAATTGAAATTAGAATGAATAAATTTATTTTAATTATGTAACGAGCTTGCAATGGCGCGGTAGTTTGAAAATTCGATTTTAAACTTTAACTGAATGTACATGATTCAAAATAAATCGGATTTCAGTAAAAACAGAAGTATTAGAATCTGTTAAACAATATCTTTCTAACGAATGTGAAAAATCCAGATTTCATAGCGGGAATAAAAAGTTATGTCCAGTTTAAAATTCAGAATAGTCGCTATGGAATTTTATATAATATATAGCCCTTAAAAATAGCCATTTTGCAAACGACCTCCATTTTTGATGAAACCACTTTTGTTGGATCCAGAATTTCAAATTATTGCTAGATTCCAATTTTCATAATTTTTGGAATTCATATGTGAGCGTGGTGAATTGAAACGTGTTTGGTAATTTTAGTTTGAATTTAATCGACTGGAAAATGATCGTTTTTCAAATGGTCTCCAAATTCGACGAAATTAGTTTTGTTAGGACCGTATCATCAGAACATAGCTAGATTTATTTTTCGGGAATTTTTGGAGTCAGTATGTGGCTCCGGTAAATTTAAATGTACGTTTAAATTCAATATCTATTGATTTATATTTTAATTTTGATGAAAACTAATCAAAACAGTCAAATTGGCTTACAAGACCTATCCCATTGTATTTGGAATGGGGGTATTTAGCTAGGGGTGTTAGTCGTTAGGTCTCATTTGAAGTTTGTTTGCGATTTTGACACAAAAGTTGAATTATATAATTTGACAAATATATTCATATTTCTATGCATATATCTGGAATACTTGCATATAAATATTCAGAAATTATTGTTTTTTGCTGAATTCTACGCATGTATTTATATTATTCTGAAGCAGTTTTTGTAATTTAGGTGTAACACCCCACCTCCACCAGGGTGGCTCTTGCAAGCACTCTGACTTTGGAGGGGCGTTTGAATCAGGTAAACATGCATAATGATATATCAAGGCAGAACAAGAACATATGTATATATGTAAACAGAGTAAATAACATAGATAAAACAGCGGAAGATTTCAAAACATTTCAAAACAAGTCTGGTACAACATAGCTTTCCAAATAAACAAGTCTAGATAAAACAACATCAACTGAAAAACTGAAATAAATAAGTGCTATCCCCAATTAAGTGGTAACCATAGCTAGCTTCATGTCGAAACCGTACATGAGCTGAAATCCCACAAGCAAGCAATCCGAAATCCAAGCTAAGCTCCAGTATTCCCTCCCTGAGAACCTGGGGGGGGGGAAACAGAAGAAAAGAGGCGAAAGAAAACAGGTCGGTCAAAAAGACTGAGTAAGCCCTACTACAATCAATGTAAACTGATAAAGTTAACTGGCATGAGCAGCAGGGATGAACATAAGGATAACAATATACTAGCATGATGATTAACTAACAAGGTAGATAAAGGTGTCATCGCATAATCAGGATTAAGGTTTTGCACCACAGGTGTACTAGTAAACTAACATGACTTGAATAAACAAGTATTGATCCCTTGGCCCAAGCTTTGGCCCAATAACATGAAATGACCCTAATACAAGGTCCAACCAAACGGTCTAGTCGATCGGCTCCCTAAGCCTAACTCGTCACGTGTTGGTGTCAATACGGCCCAATCATAATTGTAGTCGAACTGTGCCGGGTCCACCCTTCGGGTGTATCAAGCCCTAGGGTGTCAACCCCTGGACACCATGAACATGAGTGCACAGTCCCGATCTACTGGTACCCGTGCATGTTTTCTCCGGCTACGGACTATGTGCACGACCAGAGTCCGCCCGGAACTACACCGGCGTACCCTCTGCCGTCGCTTTTGGTCACTTACCTCCAGTCCAGTAATCGTGCCCCCACCCTAGCCTAGTCCCTAGGGTCATGATGATACTAACTTGGGATTACTGCTGGAGTGGGCCCCCATTGCTAGGATTTTTCTAGTGGGTTAAGTACGGTTTAACCCTCTTGCTAATCCTGGATTAACTTGGTTAAGTGTAACGATGAGTTCACGACTTAACCCCAATTAATCTACCAAGCCCAAATTGGTTAAGTATTAAGTGGACCATGACTTAACCCTAATCACGAGGCATTAATTAATTTAATGCGCCTTAACCTCTCACATTAGACCTTGTTGTGGTTACTAGTTAAGCCGGGCGGGTCCGGGTAGCTTTACACCACAACTTGGTCTAACCTCGGGTTCAAGGTACAACATGACCAACTTCTCACATTGGGTCCTATTGTTTGTAGCAACTAGTTAAGCCGGTCGGTTCCGGGTAGGTTTACGCTACAAACTCAACCCAACCTCGAGTTGGCCACACTTATCTTTTCTAAGTGTCATGTCCATCATGTTTCCAAAACATGTTACAAGTTTTCAAGCAATTGGGTAGACCTAACTTAATAGGTAAATTCCCAATGGGTAGACCTAACTTAATAGGTAAATTCCCAAGCTTATGTTTTATGTCTTTTAAGTTTACCCAACCCCAAACGCAATCCCATCGCTTACATATCGCAATAGCGCATAAAGGATAGAAAGAGGGAACTTGGCATAATCATGACATAAAGGTATTGAAGCCACAAGCTTAACATGGTGGCATATGAAATGTTCATATGTTCATACACTTGCATATTACATTTTTAGGCCTCAAAAGCATGCATAAAACCAAACTTAGCATATTGGTGGTACATGGTGCTAAATGACATGTAGAGATGGCCATAAGTTCGCATTTAGCCTCACATGCAAGTTATCATAAGAGATATGATAACTTACATGTTGCTAAAATGCAACCTTTGGCATAAAGCTTAAAGCTTTATGTTCATAAACCCAAAATAAGCTTGCATAACATGATAGCATGAACAAAATGTTCAACCCAAACTTGCATAACATAACTTGGCATACTTGCATATAAACTTGCATATCACAACATGATAACTTGCATATAAACTTGCATATCACAACATGATAAACTTGCATATAAACTTGCATATCACAACATGATAAACTTGCATATAAACTTGCATATCATACATTTAACTTTATAGTTTAAGTATGAAAGTAGAATAGGGCTTACAATGCTTAAGAAGTCACAAAAATATGACAAAGCCCTTATGAAATCAATTAAACCCAAAATGCAAGCAAAACCCTTGAGCCAAAATGATCAAGACTCTTTCTTTATGATGCAAATATATAAACTTGACTTGAATGCAAGCTAATGATGCTCATACAAGTTTGAAAACACTTGTATGCATGGAAAATCACTTAGGAATTTATTTAGGAATTTTATGAAGAGAGTGGAGGCCATGAGAGGATTGATTTTGCCATAGTTTAGTTGTATGAATGAATAATGATGATTTAGGGTAGGTTAGGGTCTTATTTATAGATTAGGCAAGTGTTTTAGGCCATAGGATTAAACCTAGATTCAATCCAAGCCATCAAAGCATGTCTTGGGGAAGAAGTCAAGTGTAGGAACCATCTAGGGCCTTTAGATTAAAGATGAACCATGAGAACCATTCAAATGCAAAATCTGCATTTGAGCGAATCGGCCCACGGGTTGACAGCCAAACACCCTGGATTAACCCCTAGTCGACCCAGCAAGCTCGGGTCAACCTCAAAAATCGGCCGGTTCGGTTATTCCCCTCTCCCAATTCGCTGTTTTGAACATTTTTGCATATTTATTTATTTAATTTTCAATTATATATATATATATCAATATATATATATTGCTCTGTGCAACCCATTTCACTTAATTAAGTATACTTTAATTTGGGAATTTTTCGTGAAACTTCGCGAGGCCATATCTTGGTCATACGGACTCCGATTTTCGAAAACTCGGACTCTATTTCGCGTATTTTTCTGAGACGAACGCAATGGCATAGCCCGTTTCCCTAGATTCAGATTTTACAGTTTAATTCTTCCTCCATTTATGTTATAACATGTTATTCAAAAATACGGGTTGTTACATTCTTCCCTCCTTAAAGGATTTCGTCCCCGAAATCTCCAAGTTAGGAAGAACGTATCCTACCATCCATCATCCATCTACTCAAAACATCATCCACGAGCAATCATTGTCCTTAAAAGGTTCTAAATGCTGTATGATCATATGCAAAGGTGTGTGTATATGTACTTATCTAATGCGAAAATCAGGAGGTTACTGTTTCAGTAAACCCCCTTAATGCAAAATATGTTAGTGAAATGAGTCCATATGTATGCAAATTCCTAACATAATTTATAATCTCTACATGAGTGCACATAACATTCATCCATATGCAACATCTACGTGATAGCATAACAAGTTTTCATCCATGAATAAGCATAAACACTCATGCATATGCGGTATGAAAGTGTGTGAGCCGATCTTAGTGCCTAACGTGTATTATGCATCCACGAGTATCCACTTGCAAACACTTGCAACCACTTGCAACCATCAAGCATAACATGTTTCAAACACATGTTTCATCCAAAGGGTTTCTACCTATGGTTCTCATGACAAGATTAACACGATAAACTAGATAAACATGGATAGCAAAGAGAAAGATATGCTAACAAAGAAAAGAGATTGAGAGTGTACCCTCAAAAAGGAATGGATAAAGCCCACGCATCTTCTCCTCGGTTTCCCAAGTTGCGTCTTCTTCGGCTTCACCCCATTGAACCTTCACCAATTTGACCTCTCGATTCCTTAGCTTCTTGGTCTCCGTCCCCAAGATACGAATCGGAGCTCTCCTCAAGGTAGCCTCTTTCTCCACTTCTACATCATTTAGAACACTTGGCTCAACAACCTCTGCTGATTCATGTAAACACTTCCGTAGATGTGAGACATGAAAAACATCGTGTACTCCAGCAAGCTTCTCGGGCAACTTCACTCTATAAGCCATCTGCCCGATCCTCTCTATAATAGGGAATGGTCCAACAAACCTCGGTGCCAACTTCCCAACAGCTCCAAATCGGACCACATTCCGCAAAGGAGAAACCTTCACGAAAACCATATCCCCAACATCAAACTCCAAATCCGTTCTTCGCTTATCAGCATAGGATTTCTATCGGTCTTGGGCCGCTTTCATCCGTCTCTGAATCAACTCGATCTTCTCGGATGTATCTCTGATCATATCAGGCCCAAGTATAAGCTCATCTGTAGTCTCCCACCAACATGTAGGCGACTTGCACGACCTCCCATATAAAGCTTAAAATGGTGCCATCCCTATGCTTGCCTGATAACTGTTATTATATGCAAACTCAACAAGAGGAAGATGGTCTTCCCAAGTACCACCAAAATCCAGAATACAAAGCCTCAACAGATCCTCGAGTACCCTATTCACCCTTTCGGTTTGACCGTCCGTCTGTGGGTGATAAGCCGTACTTAGATTCAACCTTGTGCCCACAGCTTCTTGCAAGCTATTCCAAAATTGACTTGTAAAGATTGGGTCACGGTCACTGACTATACTAGAAGGGACTCCATGTAGTCTCACAATCTCACGAAGATATACAGACGCTAGCCAAGATGCGGTCCTCTTGCTCTTCACCGGAATGAAATGAGCACTCTTCGTAAGTCTATCCACAATAACCCAAATGCTCGTATTCCCTTTCCTTGACCTTGGTAGCCCATCGATAAAATCCATGGAAATACTCTCCTACTTCCATAGTGGAACGTCTAGAGGATGCAATAGCCCACCGGGCTTCTTCGACTCGGCCTTAACTTGCTGGCAAATGATACATCTAGAGACAAATTCTGCCACATCCTTCTTCATCCCAGGCCAAAAGAAAATGCGCTTCATATCTTTATACATCTTATCTCCGCCCGGATGTATAGTCAACTTAGAGCGATGCGCTTCCTCAAGAACTCTTCTTACTAGATCTTCTACCATTGGAACACATAACCTTCCGTCTCTCCTCAGCCAACCCTTGTCATCAATAGAATATCGAGCGAGATGACTAGACGTCTCTCCTCGAATTAGCTTATCCATAATCTCAACTATCTGAGGGTCTTCTCTCTGCGAAGCCCCAACTTGATCAAGAAGGGTAGGTCTGAGTTCCAGAGATGCTAAAGAACCGGTCATCGACTCAATCGCCAAAGAGAAATCAAAGGTTGCCACATACTCTAAATTCTTCATCTCAACGGATAGAGGACTTAGGGTCAACCTTCTTCTACTCAATGCATCTGCTACCACATTCCCCTTGCCAGGGGTATAAGCTAACTCAAAATCGTAGGACGCCAAGAATTCCATCCATCTTTGTTGCCTCAGATTTAGATCCTTCTGAGAAAAGAGATACTTCAATGACTTGTGATCGGTATAAAGCTCAAATCTTTCTCCCAGAAGATAATGGCGCCAAGCCTTGAGTGCATATACTATTGCTGCCAACTCTAAGTCATGAGTGGGATAATTCTTCTCATGCACTTTGAGTTGTCTACCGCCAAAGCATATCACTCTTCCTTCTTGCATAAGAACAGCTCCTAACCCCGTGCCACATGCATCGGTGTATACGGTAAATAACTTCCCTCCATCGGGCAAAGCTAGAACAGGTGCTGATGTGAGGGCTCTCTTGAGCTTCTGAAAAGCAAGCTCGCATTCTATGCTCCAAGCAAAAACTAAATTCTTCTTCGTCAATTTAGTGAGAGGAGCGGATATCTTTGCGAAGTCCTTGATGAACTTCCGGTAGAAACCCGCAAGACCTAGAAAACTTCTCACTTCGGTTGCATTCCTTGGAGTCTTCCAATCCTGAACTGCCACTACCTTAGCGGGATCCACCGCTAAGCCTTGCTTAGATACTATATGCCCAAGGAATCTAACTTCCCTTCTCCAAAAGTGACACTTGGAGAACTTGGCCTTCAACTGATGCGCTCTAAGCGTATCCATCACCTCCATGAGATGCCTTGCGTGCTCTTCCTCATCCTTAGAGAAGATCAGAATATCATCTACGAAGACCACGACAAACTTGTTCAAGAACTCCCTGAACACCCTACTCATCAAGTCCACGAAATATGCGGGTGCATTAGTCAAGCCGAACGGCATGACAAGCCATTCGAAGAATCCATCTGGAGTTCTGAACGCAGTCTTGTCTATACTATCTTCAGCTACCCTGAGCTGATGGAACCCCGTAGCAAGATCAAGCTGAGAGAAAACAGAAGCACCGACAAGCTGGTCAAAGAGATCATCAATCCTCGGTAACGGGTGTCTGTTCTTCTTAGTCAGCTTATTCAACTCTCGATAGTCAACGCAAAGTCGGAGAGAACCATCCGCCTTGGTAGCAAATACCACAGGCGCTCCCCATTCAGATATACTTCGTCTAATGAAGTCCTTCTCAAGCAACTCTTTCACTTGCTTACTTAGCTCCCGCCTTTCACGCGGAGCCATGTGCCGAACGGGCAAAGAAACAGGCTTTGCATTATCCACCAGATAAATGCGGAAATCAATCTCTCGCTTAGGGGGCAACCCCCTAACTTCTTCGAAAACATCCGGATACTCTCGAACCACTCTCACAGACTGAAGAGTTTCCATTGACGAGTCGAGTGATTCCAGATAGCACAACATGACGGGACCTCTCGGATCACAAGAAATCTCTAGGGTGTTTCTGAGGCGAGTCACGAGCCTCACAACCCTATGCTCACAATCAAGAATGGCTCCATATCTGGACAGCCAATCCATGCCCAATATCAATCCGTATCCCCTAAAACCAAGAACATAAGCACTGCACAAGAACTCTACACTCAGTATAGAGATCCTCAAATCCCCACATATCATAGACAAATGGGCGGAACCCCCAATAGGATTTGAGACACAGACGGGATCATCTACCAAGCTAGTACTAAGGTGCAAACTATCAACAAGATCAGATGAGATAAAGCTATGCGATGCACCAGAATCAAACAAGGTACGAACTGGAAAATCAGAAATATATACAAGGCTCTCAACAGAAATACTACCTCGATCGGGAACTGGAGCGACATTGAGAGCATGAACTTGCCCTCCTGAAGGTCCAGCACGCTGAGTCTGACCCTGGCCTTGCCCTTGCTTCCTCGGGCAATCCTTACTGAAATGTCCAGTCTCACCACAGAAAAAGCATTCACCATTCTTCCTTTTCCTCTTCTTACAATCCTTAATAAGATGCCCAACTGAACCGCAATAATGGCACTTCCCCTTGTTGTTCTTGCCCTTGTTGTTATTGCCCTTGTTGTTGTTCTGATTGCCTTGACTGCTCTGACCACTTGGATTACCCAGATTTCCTTTTCCCTGGGAATCAGTCTTCTTGGCTTGAGTATCATTCATCTTGGTTTCTTTCTTGACATCTCCCTAAAGTAACGCCATATCAACCAAACTCTCAAACGTGGCCCCATGGGGAATATGTGACATAGCCAATCCCTGCAACGGCTCATTCAATCCTCTAGCAAAATGAAGAGCCTTCTTCTGAGGAGTATTCACCATATCCAAGCCAAAACGAGCTAACTGATTGAACTTGTTCACATATTCTTTGACAGACATATCTCCTTGTTTCAAAGTTATGAACCTCTCCATTTGCAGATTCTCCTCAGCAGAAGATAGAAACTTAAGCATGAACCTTGCCCTGAAATCGGCCCAAGTCTCAACAGGCCTAGTACCATTGGTGACTTCCCACCAATAAGCGGCTTCATCCTTCATAAGCCAAACCGCCAACAAGATCTTCCTCTGATCGTCTAACCCAAAGATAGCAAACAAATCCTCGGTCTCTTTCAACCAATTTTTAGCCTCTACAAAAGTCTCAGTGCCTTGAAAGTTCTTGCCACCCATTGCTTTGAAAACTTTGCAATTCTTTGCGAAGTCCACTTGAGGATGCTGAGGGGGAGGAGGAAGAGGAACCTCAGCGACAAGAGGAGGAGGAGGAACATTAACCACCGGAGGAGGAGGAGGAACATTAACTACCGGAGGAGGAGGAGGAGGAACATCTGCGGGGCCGGCTTCGGTCGCCCTAGCCTCCAAAAGTCTCCTATACCAAACAGGTACGTGTACTCCCTCCGGAATAGCAAAGTTATCGGCCATACTGAAAACGAAGAAAAAGACAGATTCAGAATGGAGAAAAACGAAGGAATTTTGCTAATGGCTTTTTGGGGAATAGCCTTTAAAATAAACTAGACTTTTCTTTGGAAAATACTTTATACTTGGTTTTGAAAATAGTTTTCCAAAAGTTTTCTAAAAGCCTTTTTGTTCCTTCTCGTACCATATGCTCTGATACCAAATGTAACACCCCACCTCCACCAGGGTGGCTCTTGCAAGCACTCTGACTTTGGAGGGGCGTTTGAATCAGGTAAACATGCATAATGATATATCAAGGCAGAACAAGAACATATGTATATATGTAAACAGAGTAAATAACATAGATAAAACAGCGGAAGATTTCAAAACATTTCAAAACAAGTCTGGTACAACATAGCTTTCCAAATAAACAAGTCTAGATAAAACAACATCAACTAAAAAACTGAAATAAATAAGTGCTATCCCCAATTAAGTGGTAACCATAGCTAGCTTCATGTCGAAACCGTACATGAGCTGAAATCCCACAAGCAAGCAATCCGAAATCCAAGCTAAGCTCCAGTATTCCCTCCCTGAGAACCTGGGGGGGGGGGGAACGGAAGAAAAGAGGCGAAAGAAAACAGGTCAGTCAAAAAGACTGAGTAAGCCCTACTACAATCAATGTAAACTGATAAAGTTAACTGGCATGAGCAACAGGGATGAACATAAGGATAACAATATACTAGCATGATGATTAACTAATAAGGTAGATAAAGGTGTCATCGCATAATCAGGATTAAGGTTTTGCACCACAGGTGTACTAGCAAACTAACATGACTTGAATAAACAAGTATTGATCCCTTGGCCCAAGCTTTGGCCCAATAACATGAAATGACCCTAATACAAGGTCCAACCAAACGGTCTAGTCGATCGGCTCCCTAAGCCTAACTCATCACGTGTTGGTGTCAATACGGCCCAATCATAATTGTAGTCGAACTGTGCCGGGTCCACCCTTCGGGTGTATCAAGCCCTAGGGTGTCAACCCCTGGACACCATGAACATGAGTGCATAGTCCCGATCTACTGGTGCCCGTGCATGTTTTCTCCGGCTACGGACTATGTGCACGACCAGAGTCCGCCCGGAACTACACCGGCGTACCCTCTGCCGTCGCTTTCGGTCACTTACCTCCAGTCCAGTAATCGTGCCCCCACCCTAGCCGAGTCCCTAGGGTCATGATGATACTAACTTGGGATTACTGCTGGAGTGGGCCCCCATTGCTAGGATTTTTCTAGTGGGTTAAGTACGGTTTAACCCTCTTGCTAATCCTGGATTAACTTGGTTAAGTGTAACAATGAGTTCACGACTTAACCCCGATTAATCTACCAAGCCCAAATTGGTTAAGTATTAAGTGGACCATGACTTAACCCTAATCACGAGGCATTAATTAATTTAATGCGCCTTAACCTCTCACATTAGACCTTGTTGTGGTTACTAGTTAAGCCGGGCGGGTCCGGGTAGCTTTACACCACAACTTGGTCTAACCTCGGGTTCAAGGTACAACATGACCAACTTCTCACATTGGGTCCTATTGTTTGTAGCAACTAGTTAAGCCGGTCGGTTCCGGGTAGGTTTACGCTACAAACTCAACCCAACCTCGAGTTGGCCACACTTATCTTTTCTAAGTGTCATGTCCATCATGTTTCCAAAACATGTTACAAGTTTTCAAGCAATTGGGTAGACCTAACTTAATAGGTAAATTCCCAATGGGTAGACCTAACTTAATAGGTAAATTCCCAAGCTTATGTTTTATGTCTTTTAAGTTTACCCAACCCCAAACGCAATCCCATCGCTTACATATCGCAATAGCGCATAAAGGATAGAAAGAGGGAACTTGACATAATCATGACATAAAGGTATTGAAGCCACAAGCTTAACATGGTGGCATATGAAATGTTCATATGTTCATACACTTGCATATTACATTTTTAGGCCTCAAAAGCATGCATAAAACCAAACTTAGCATATTGGTGGTACATGGTGCTAAATGACATGTAGAGATGGCCATAAGTTCGCATTTAGCCTCACATGCAAGTTATCATAAGAGATATGATAACTTACATGTTGCTAAAATGCAACCTTTGGCATAAAGCTTAAAGCTTTATGTTCATAAACCCAAAATAAGCTTGCATAACATGATAGCATGAACAAAATGTTCAACCCAAACTTGCATAACATAACTTGGCATACTTGCATATAAACTTGCATATCACAACATGATAAACTTGCATATAAACTTGCATATCACAACATGATAAACTTGCATATAAACTTGCATATCACAACATGATAAACTTGCATATCATACATTTAACTTTAGAGTTTAAGTATGAAAGTAGAATAGGGCTTACAATGCTTAAGAAGTCACAAAAATATGACAAAGCCCTTATGAAATCAATTAAACCCAAAATGCAAGCAAAACCCTTGAGCCAAAATGATCAAGACTCTTTCTTTATGATGCAAATATATAAACTTGACTTGAATGCAAGCTAATGATGCTCATACAAGTTTGAAAACACTTGTATGCATGGAAAATCACTTAGGAATTTATTTAGGAATTTTATGAAGAGAGTGGAGGCCATGAGAGGATTGATTTTGCCATAGTTTAGTTGTATGAATGAATAATGATGATTTAGGGTAGGTTAGGGTCTTATTTATAGATTAGGCAAGTGTTTTAGGCCATAGGGTTAAATCTAGATTCAATCCAAGCCATCAAAGCATGTCTTGGGGAAGAAGTCAAGTGTAGGAACCATCTAGGGCCTTTAGATTAAAGATGAACCATGAGAACCATTCAAATGCAAAATCTGCATTTGAGCGAATCGGCCCACGGGTTGACAGCCAAACACCCTGGATTAACCCCTAGTCGACCCAGCAGGCTCGGGTCGACCTCAAAAATCGGCCGGTTCGGTTATTCCCCTCTCCCAATTCGCTGTTTTGAACATTTTTGCATATTTATTTATTTAATTTTCAATTATATATATATATCAATATATATATATATATATTTCTTTGCGCAACCCATTTCACTTAATTAAGTATACTTTAATTTGGGAATTTTTCGTGAAACTTCGCTAGGCCATATCTTGGTCATACGGACTCCGATTTTCGAAAACTCGGACTCTATTTCGCGTATTTTTCCGAGACGAACGCAATGGCATAGCCCGTTTCCCTTGATTCAGATTTTACAGTTTAATTCTGCCTCCATTTATGTTATAACATGTTATTCAAAAATACGGGTTGTTACATTAGGTTACTGCACATTAAGCTTATTAATGTTGATTTTCGTTTTTTGATAACAGTGTTCCGACGGATATTGGTGTAGTGGTGTTGTTGAAGCTTGGTCCTCCATCCTTTTCCAAATGATTGAAATCTGCAGTTGTTTCTACAGAGTCTACTAAATGTTCTGAAATTTTTGATGTAGTACATGTAAATGTTGTCTATACTTATTTTTTGATGTAGTACATGTAAATGTTATGAAATTATTCATGTAAGTATGCACATATTTCTGTTATTTGCATATATATATGCATCTTATTATAATTATATGTATTTACTTTTTTGTCATTTCTTTTGTTTCAGCAATTATGCAGTACAGTTCTGTATATGTATGCAATTATTTCACTTTTTTGCATAAATGTATGCAATTTTAATTAATATTTGTATCTAATTGCCTAGTTTTTCGTAAAAATCAAAAAATATTAATAAAAAATTGTAGTCCCTACATTCAAGTAATTATTTATTTCTGAATAATATTAATGTATGCACGTCTACTTCATTGTTGCGCAAAACTAATAATTTATTTTTTGCATAATATTAATAAATGTATGCAATTATTCCACTTAGTTGCATAAATGTATGCAATTTTACGTAATATATGTATCTAATTGTCTATTTTTTCATAAAAATCAATAAAAAAAATAAAAAAATCGCTGTTGGAGTGATCGACGGTTTTCCAGAATTGTAGGATTAGGTTTATGAGCAAGATAATAGGAGCGATAGACTGAGTAAATGAGGACAAACAGTTGTTGGATAGTTTTTTAGGTGTGTAAGGGTAGATCTGGAAATTTTTTAGCGGAAATTCAAAAATAGGGATGTATTCTATATTATTTTTATCACCGATTTTTTTTTATATTTTGAAACTTAATAGGGACCTGTAAAAAACGCACCCATTATATAATGACAGTTAGATTAATTTCAACAAAAGATTCCTCAGCCAGTTAACAGACAGGAGTTATCGATGCATCAGGAATCACCCTAGCAATGCAGCCAAAGGTTTAAGTACCTTCAGAGGAACAATCGATATAATATTTACGAATCACCGTAATATTTATAAACCATTATTACTCTGCCATAGTCTAGACACCGAGAAATAATTCATTAGAAATAAACCAATTTGTCAAAATATAATGAATTCCTTAGAAAATAAAAACAAAACTAAAATGAATGCAATTTTCAGTAGTATTTTAATCAATTACAGAACAGTCACAGAATAATAAATTTCAAAAATAAAATTTTTACAAGCAACCCGTGCCACTTGCTCGAAATATTTACAAGCAAATTTTTATATATTTTTCAAGCAGCAGCAGACCCTGTAAAGTTAAGAAAATTCTCACTTAAATTGGCAGTTCATCCAGTGCAACTGAGTAGCGCTAGCGGGTTCACAACCCACTTAGTGTGAAATAGCTCCAACAATTCAAATTCTGCTAATTGCAAATTGCTTGACTTCTGAAATCTTTGAGTTTTTGCTTGACTGTTTTTGTTTCGGTCCTTGTTTCTTTTTCTTTGAGCGGTTTTTTTTTCAAAAGAACGGATAACAAACGAAAAGAAAACTGACTTGGAGTTAAAAAAAAGAAAAAAAAATGAAATTGACCAAACTGTTTTTTTTTTGATATTTTTTTCAAAGATCATAAAACAAAAATAAACAAATTAATCGAAAAGGAAAAAAATCTATATAAAAAAATAAAACAAGCAAATTACTTAACTAAAAAATGAACTAGACTTCTCACGCACTAAAAATACACAGCAAGGATAAATCATGCCAAAAATCATTCCCCACTTGGAAAAATAGTTTAACAACTAAATCGATTAAATAGGAAGAATAAGCAGTTGTTACGCCGTTCAAAGAATCAAACCGACATGTCTTTATATAAAACATGGTCTGAAGCCTGAAGTGCCAAAACCAAAACGTTGCTTCTATTTCATCAAAACAATTATTAATTCTTCTCCTTTCTCGAAAATGACTAGGGTTTTGAAATAGGGTTCGAAATCAAATAAAAAAAATTGATTTGCCTTTGGGGTTTTGTCGGATTCGATGGTTGAACTGTAGTGTGAAGAAGATGGTTTGAACATGAAGATGCTTCGTCAGATGGGATTTGCAAGGTTTCGATGTGAAGGTGATTTCGGTTATGCGATTACGAACGGGTTTCTTTAGGGATTTTAGCTTCACAAGAACCAGGTTGGTGATGGGTTTCAACAGGAGATGGAGGTTCGTGAGGCTGAACTAGGCAGGGAGTTGGATTCGCTTTGGTTTCGAATTGGGTGGTGATTGATGAGTGAGAAGTTGACGTGGTTTGAAGGTGACGAAGGCAGTGGTATTTGTGTGATTTTATGGAGGAAGGCAGAGGAATATGAAGAGGAAGATGATGTGTGTAGTTGGTGGGTATGGTTTGGAGATGGTGGGTGTTTGTTTGTCGAAGAAAAGGGTTTTGGAGCAGTGGAGTGTTGTGAGGTTGTTTGTTGTATGGGTTTGGTAGCTGGTCGGACGTGGTGTAGACGATGGACTATGGTGGTATGGAGTTGTGCTTCGGGTCTTATTTTTGGTAATGGTGATCGAGAATTTGTAGTAGGAGTTTGTGAATGAGGTAGTGCAATTTGGTCAAGGATGCTGATAGGAGTTCTAATGGTGATTTTGTGAATTGTGGGTGGTTTGTTGATTGAAGAAATGGTCAGAAAATATAGGAAAAGAAGAGAATTGTGAAAGGTTTTTTTAATTTTATTTTATCCTCTCTAAATTTGTAAAACTTGGAAAAGAAGAAATATGTTGTAAAAGGAAAAGAAATAAGCGAAAGGAGGAAAAGCAATTGTATTGTAAATAGGAAAGAAGTTGTAAAAGGAAAGAAATCGAAGAAATTGACACGAAATTGAAAGGAAAAGTGGCAAGAATTAAATTTTTTTTCCTCTTGATTTAGAGATTGTAGTACCAACATGAATACCTAATCAACTAAGCAAGAATTTTCTTGTATGAAAGAAAACAAGAGGAATAAAATAAATTTTTTAATGGAAAATAAGAAAATAAAAATATAACCCGAAGGATTTACTAATAAAAATTATTTTGGTCCCCAGCAACGGCGCCAAAATTTATTTGCGAACAAATTAAATCATTGAAAACAATTATTTAATTCGTTCAACTTTCCTAAACAACAAGGGTTGTTGTAAAGGGTGTTGAACTCTGGGACCAAAATTCTTTTAACTAATAAAACCAATCAAATTATTCTGAAAGTTTGATTGATTGTAAACAACAAAAAATAAATAAAAAGAGAGTTTTTTATAATAAATGAAAGCAATTAGGGAGTAATGACATAGGTACATTTTAATGGTAATTGGTGAGATTTACATCATTTTTGTGATAATCGTCATATTCATGTTGTTAGAAATGTTGTAACATGTTTATGATTGTGTTTAATGATTTTGGTTGAGTTGAATTCATCGTTCGGCAAAGTTTTGGTTGTAATCGGAGTTGGATTGGGGCTGTACAGGGGACCGATCAGTCGGAAAAGTCATGGATTGGAGAACAAGTCAGACCGAAGACCGACCGACCGATGGCAGATGCAGAAGGATGACCGACCGGTGTAGTTGCTTTCCAGACCAATTGGTTTAGTGACTGGATAACTTACCATTGGAGTTCAAAGAAGGACCGACTGGTGAAGGTAACAGGTTTCGGTGATTCCAGATGGGACTATGAGATCGACCGATAGTGACTAGGGAGGACCGACCAGTGGTGACTAGGGAGGACCGACCGGTGGTGACTGGGGAGGACCGACCAGTGGTGACTGAGGAGGACCGACCAGTGGTGTTTGGGAGGACCGACCGGTGGTGAATTTGGGAGGACTAACCGATGGTGTTTGGGAGGAATAATCGGTGGTGAATTTGGGAGGACCAACCGATGGTGTTTGGGAGGACTGACCGGTGTTGATTAGGAGGACCGACCGGTATGTTTTGGGAGGACCGACCAACCGGTATTGATTTCCTGAAAATTTTATTTTTCGGGTACGGTTCTCATTTTAATAAAAAGGTGTTTTAATTTATTTTTTTCGGACAGCGGCGTCCGAACCCTTGCCACAGCACAGTGGTGTAATATGGCTCGACGATGGTGTAACTTCGAAGTGGTTCAAGTAGGAAGGTTCGAAGTGTTAAAAGGTGCTCGTTGATCGGTGTAGAACAACGAATGAGGTGGCAACTCAAACGTCGTGAGTTGGTGGATAATGGTTGCTCGAGAATGTTTCTTGAGCCATGAAAAGTCATCAGGTTGGGTGACTAGAGATGTGAAGGCCGAGAGATTATCGTTGTCGTAAGTTCTAGCAGGCTCGAAGCAGGGGTACACTAGAGACGTCTAAAAGACCGGTTGTAGGCCGAGTACCCTGGGTCTTAGGGAAAGGCCTAGTTGTCAAGGTTGGACATATGGAATTTATGCTAGAACTGGGGTTACCATTAGCCCTTGACATATGGCAAGGTTGGCTGTCATACGATTAACGATGGTTTCAAAGCAGGATTGGCGGTGATAGCCAGAGTCAGTCATGGATGATTGGTTGTTCTGTTTGTACTATCTCACATAGATTATCCAAAGTCGAGGGAGATGTTCTTTGAGTGCTTGACTGATATTGGTTTAGGCCTATCGGGAGAGTACTTGGGGAATGTTAAACTCGATTAGGGTTGTCTGTGTGAGACTTATATAATCTTGATGTTATGAGTGTTTTCTATGATTGAATGGGTGTTCTAGTTTCCATGGATGAATGGTTGAATTGTTTATAGTAAAGGCTGTCACTGTCCGATGTGGGGAAGACAAGGTTGAGTTCTACTTTGGTGTCGTGGGTAGATTAGTATGTTTATTTATCCCTTCTCATATACTTTATTGTTGAAGTTTGTTAGCTGTTTTATCGCTCACTAAGACAGTTGTCCGACTCAAGGTTTTATGTTTCCTCTTATTACCTTGGGCTGTTCATCCAGTATTGGATGGGCAGACTAAGTAACAGGTGATAGGTAATGCTTTAGTGAGGACGACGATGCTGATGGATGGCATGCAGGAGGCTCACGTACCAGTTTTACTACTATCTAATAATTGGATTTCCGCTATTTACTTTTCTGCGTGATGTAGTGAGGCAACTTCGTACAAACACTATTTCCAAGTTGTGGATATTACTTTCTAGTTGTATGAAAGTCAAGTGTTTCTGTTTCACTATTACTACCTGTTGTATATGTTCTATTGTATTTTATCCTTGCGCTGTGAGTTTACGATAGTTTCCACTTGCGTATACCTACTTTGATGATTGTCCATGACTGCCTGGAACACCCTTCAGCGCATTATTCCTCTTGTATAGTGCCTGGTTATGGGTGGTCATCACAGGGCAAGAATAGTTTTATTCCAGGAGAAGAGTTACAGAATAAAACCCAATGTAATTCTAAATGAAAGATATACAGTGTATTTATAACTGCCATGACCAAGACTAAGTGGTCAATTACAAGAAGTGAGACAAAAGGCTTTGCCCAAATAATAACTAGACCATGGACATGCAAATGACATGAAAAAATAGCTTGCGGGTATCAAACAGTATCAACTTCAATTGTTTTGAGCATGACTAAGAAATCCATAACATTTAGAACAAGCAATCTTTATGAAAAGGCATTGAATTCTAACTTTAAAATATGTGGTAGAAGGTGGTTGAACATCAACAATTTTTCATGTCCTCATGCTTTAATCCAGCTCTAAAACTCAACACTCTTCTTGCACCAATTCTTCAAGCTTTTCAACAATTAAGTGCATCAATCCATTCATCTTAAATAATCTGAAAACACAACTAAAACTACACAGTATCAATTATTTTAAAGAGAAAATAAGATAAGTAAGCAGATAAAATATTCACATTTACGTTTATATCAGTAGTCGACTTAGGTGTCGGCTGTGCAATCAACTTAGGGGTTGACCCCCTGGTCATTGTTTTCCAGTTGCATCTAGGGTTTTATAGATAAAGACTATGTATTAACAGATGAATTTTTCTGAAAATAAATCTAATGTTTCATGGTCAATTCTACTCCTATAAATAAAGGTCTAGACCCTTACTTTTTTTGTAACAACCCGAATTTTGAGCACCTAGGTTAAACAGATCATTATGTATTTTTTATGTTTTTATTTTTAGAGAATAAAATACGAATTTGAGAGCCAAACTTGTATAGTGTTTTAAAATAGAAAATAAGGAATATGGATTTTCATAATTCATGTGTTTGGAATAAATTTAATATTCTTATTTTAATAAATAATTTATTCCAATGTGCATGTTTATAAATTATAAATTGTGATTTAAGTGAATAATGAAAATATATAATACTGATTGGGAATCAATATTTAAGAAGAAAATATATTTTCAATACTTATGATAAATTGTGACTGGAAATAGTTGTAAAATTCAAAAGGATAATATAATGTTGAATTTTGTCAATATTGAAAATAGAGACTGAAAGTTGTAATTTAATAACATCGACAACAACAATTAGTGATTTAATTGGATTACTGTCAGTTTAATATATATTGATTGTGAATCAATATTTGATGATTCAGAATGTCCTATTATTGTTAATTGATTTAATATCTTGAATCAATGAAGAATGAGAATATTGTTGTATAGATATAAGATGTTTCGAAATGTAACAACCTGGATTTTCAGAAAAAATTTAAAAATGAAACGACCCAAACTTTCCCTTTCGGGAAAGCCCAGATTGAGTTGAGAACACGACACGTCAGAACACAAACAATAGAACATTTCATTGTTATCACAACAATTTACATCAAAGTATAAGAATATTCCAGAGTATGAATAATTATACAACAGAAAAATATCAGAGATTTAAATATTACATAGCAGCGGAAAATAATACATAAGTAAAATGCGTAGCAGAAAATAACAACTGACATAACTGAAAGAGACATACAGATAAAAGCTTTTCGAATAGAACTCCAGCAGTAATCCAGGATCCTGTGACAAGAAATATCTACGAAAACTAAAACTACTAGCTACCCGTGTGGAAAATATGGGCACCCGGAGTTTAGGTTAAAACAATAAACTCCAGGTCAGTCATGGGACTGGTGTGACAACTAAAACAGTTATTAATTTTATTTTAAAGTTAGGTAAATCAGGGGACCATGCCGTATAACACGGAATGGTTTTACCTCCAAGAATACCAGTGCATAAAACAAACAGCGCGATGCTAAATAAAGAAAAATAAAGCATTATAAGACTCAGGTCCCATCACACAATGCAATGCAAGCCGGAGGATAGAGTTTTAGCTTATAATAGCCAAATATGCTTGATAGGCGAAATTTATCTTTTATTATTACTATAAATGTATAGTGTAGAAATCAATTTCGAAAGTAAATGTATCAATCGTAGGCGGCATAGGTACCATATATTATGTTGCCATATATAGGTTTATAATTAAAACCACAAAGCTCGTATTGGATGTTTGGATTTCCATACTAATGGCTCCTGATTCGAAAGATCTATCTCGTAGTGCAATACACAATGACTTACGTTCCAGCTAGAGAAAACACCGTAATACATATCCGCCGTTTTGGGAAATCAAGTATCACTGCGGCTTACGTCCCAGCGAGAGAAAATAACGCTTACTCTATCCCTCTGGGAATCAGGGGGTGTGCCCTATCCCTTTGAGTGTGGAGCGACCACACTCAGCTCATCTAGGTCGACCGAATCCATCCACATATCGAAAGCATACTGACCTGACCATCAGTTCACCATTTTACCGGGGTGTGAGGCTCGCGAAGTAACGCTACACAAAGCAATGCTAATTAAAGCTATGCTTTGATCATCATCCACAAGGCTCTGCTTTTGAACAAAAGCCTTGATCCATGCATCTCCGCATGTCACATTGTCAATCCATACCATACTATTGATTTCTGCCAATATATAACCTCTAAGCTCGTACGTCTCAGAGAAGGGTGTTAAGCAAGAGAATAAATTCTCCTCCACCAAACAGAAATATATTTAGCAGAGATCAACGAATACAGTATAAAGGAATACAACGTCAGACATAGCATCCATTTACAAGTCCGTTCTGGGTCTGAACGAAACCGGAGGCACCTTATTCCTCGTCCCGTATGTCCAATACCAGAGAAAGGCCCTCGCATATCCGAACAATCAACAAGTACATCCGGACGGCTACCATTGTAGCCCCTTCAAGGTAGCTACTCCAATCATGGACATCAGTAGCAACTCATCCATTCGATGTGAAGATTGTCATTCTTGCACCATCTTCAATCTCTTCGACTGTTAGTCGTTGTATTCATTATTCAGAATGAGTTAAACCCTGTCTTTTCGAATAACTCGTGTATTTTATAATCAGGTGCTATAAAAACACATCCTACGCCTCATTCCAATTCAGAATATTCTTTTATTCAAATATTTTACATTTTTAGGGAAAGGTTCCCATTAATTTTATCAAAGATAAATTCTTTTAAATTTATTCTTTAATCTTCCTTTGGATATCCATTTCAAAAGATTAAATTAAATCCCCTCATTCACATTTCAATCTAATTAAAGATTCATTAAAACTCTAGTTCAGTTTTAATCTCAAAAATCATTAATTAATAATTATTCGAATTTAAGAAATTAATCTTATTTTTAACTGGGTTAAAGGAACTAATGTCTTTTAAAACACAGTTCACGATAAACCCAAATCTTCTTCCATTAACTACGGAATCTTCACGGAAATCATAACAGTGTATAATCAATATAAATTCCCGTATCAGACTAATAATATAAATGGAATAGCGGTAAGGCCTTTTAAATTCCATATATAGTAACAGTCTTCATTCACAGAAACTCATCTCGATTATTACCAAATCGAATTCCGTTCAATTCCAATTTAATATATTATATTGGAAAACTTTACTTAGGAAAATTTCCATTAAATCTTAATAAAAGATTTATAAATTCCAAATCATTTCTTTACTGTTAATTGGGTTAAAGAACAAACGTTATTTAAAACACCGTTCATGACAAACCAAAAATCCAATTTCAATCCAATTAAATATTAATATATTAGTAAAATTTCCTAAATCTTAATTAAAATATTTATTCTTTTCTCAAATGGGTTTAAGAACAGTGTTATTAAAGACACCATTCATGACAAACCAAAAATCCAATTTGACATTAAATATAAGGTTCTAAATAAAAATTATATCGGCTTACATTCAATATCAAATTCTGAAACCAACGGATATAATATTGGGAATAACGATATATATATATATATATATATATATATATATCTTCCAAATTCCTCACAATATCCTCATAATCACGGAATCCAATATCGAAATATTCCAAATATAATTTCCATTCAAATCTATTCCAATTTATATATTGGAAAATTCTAGTTATTTTAAAACCATTTTCAAAGTCCAATTTATTTCTAAAGATAATTTGCATTATTATTTTAGTTAATAACTAGTTCATTTCAATAAAAATATATTTTTATCTTTTCAAAACTAGAATTTTTCATCAAATTTTTTTCCAAATCATTTATTATGATTTTACATAATTTTCAATATTTTTAATAATTTTATTATCGCCCGTACAGTCGGTTTCCAATAACGGCCACCGAACTGCATCCATAGAGACCTTTCCTGAAATTGATTTGGACGTATCTACAAATCTAACCGTTAGATTTCAAATCTCTTAAATTTATTGGAAAGCCATTTTCGATACGAACCCAAGGTTCAGGTCTTAGGAGAATCCAACGGTCAGATCTCCCGTTACATCAAATTAAAGTTAATGGTCGAAATTCGCGAATGGTCGCTGCACGACGCGTTCTATTCAGGCCATTAAATATATAATATATATATTATATATATTTCGTCGATTTCTATATAAAACGATTTTATAAATCGTTTATTATTTCATTTTAAAACGGTTTCAACTTCATTTTCAATTTTATATCAAAATTGAATATTCTATATCTTTATCATATTAAAATGATAATATTTTCAAAATATTATATTTTGAAATCACTTCTTTTCGATATTCATTTTGAAATGAATAAAATCGGGTCAATAAACCCGTTCAGGTTGAAATGGCGTTTTCTACTTAACTCGGCTTCATATTTCAATATTTTTGTGTCCATCTAAAATCAGACATCAAAATCATAATTTTTTACTTCACTGAATATTATTTTAAAATATTCGTTGTTTTAAAATATTTTTTATTTTTGAATCGGAATGCGACTCAATCAATTACCATATAATTTCAGTTATATGAATTTCATACATCACATGTATACAAAAATAATGATAAACAATCACTAAAAATTCATACAACATCCAGAGTGCATTTTATAATTGTATAAGCGTTAAAATAAATAAATAACGCTTACAACAGTCTGTCAACCAATCGATTGACATACAACTAAACAATTGGGATAAGTGTACGTCAAATATCATCCCAATACCCGTGTGGGGTTTCAACCAACAAATACTGAATATTATTCGTGCAGTTGGGCGATGTGTAAAATTTATCGTCCCAATCAATATCAGTTAAATGGGTGTACATAAATAAATTGTCCGATTTGTAAATGAATATTTATTTTCATTTCAGGAGAATTTTATGTCGTTCTTATATACGTTAAAATTATATTTTTAACGATAAAATATTTATTTCAACACATGAATATTTTTAATAGTTCATACATTCAATGAAAATGATATTTTTATTGTTCAAATATTTTATTCGACACATGAATATTTTTAATAGTTCATATACAAAAAAAAATGTTTTTTTTAACTAACACATTTTATTTCTGAAAATTTTAGCAGCATAACGGCGCGATACTATAACCAGAATAAGGTCTAGCCTTATCCCTCGTCTAATACTGGCTCGTGCCATACACATACCAAATTCAATCAATTCCATTCACATTCCAAACCAAATTCAACCAATTAAATCAATCCAAACAAATAACCAAACATTCATGGTTTCAATCAAAGGTGTCGGGTGCTACTAAGCACCGTCTACATCCTAGTATATATTTAACCGTAAACAAAATTAGAGTGAGAAGTTCTCACCTTTGGTTTCCACTCCGTTAGTTTTATTTCTAAATTTCTGAACAGTTTGGATTTGCCCGAAATTCTAACGCAATCTTTTTTATGCTCTTCATGGTAAAAATCACATTTTTAATATTATGTTTATATATTTAAAAATCGTATTTTTATCTAAGTTATACATGATTAAAAATCACACTTTTATATTGCTACAATATATATATATATAATCAAATTTTTATAAAAATACTATCTAAATAAAAATCATATTTTTATTTCAACTCTATATATATAAATCATATTTTTATAGAATTAAAAGTTATTTCATACATACGATAAAAATCCCATTTTTATCTTATCTAAAAATATTTATTTTATACGATAAAAAAATCATATTTTTTTATATAGTGAAAAATTATATTTTTCAATACATAAAAAAAATCTAAACTTTCTTTGATTAAAAATCTTAACTTCCTATGATTAAAAATCTTAAATTCACAATCAAAAATCATAGAACTTCATAATCAAAAATCATAGAACTTCATAAATAAAAATCAATTTTTTATTGATCTAAAAATATTTCAAACATATTTTTAAACAATGAAGAATCATAATTTTAAACAATGAAAAATCATATCTTGAAACAATGAAAAAACATTTCTTAATAAATGAAAAATCATATTCTTAATCAATGAAAAATCCTATATTTAATCAATGAAAAATCTTATTTTTTCATTAACAAAGAAATCAATTTTTCAATCAAAGAAATCAATTTTCTTCAATCAAAGAAATCAGTTTTTTTTCTATCAAGGTGATCAGTTTTTTTTCAAAGCGTATGATGTTATATTTAATTAACAAAGTAATATAAAAAAGTCGCCTTCTTCTATCTGCGTCGGATCTCGCGTTGGGTGGAGGAGCTCGCTGGGTCTTGAGTTGGCTACGCGTATGGGGAGGGCTTCTACTGGCGTCAGGGTGCTGCAGGGCAGAAGGTGGCGCAGTGTGGTCTCGATTTGATAGTTCAGTCGAAAAGGGGTTGCTGGTTCGATCGAAGGGGGGAGGCTAACGCGCGGAGGTGCCAGGCGATAGGGGGAAGAGAAGAAACGACGGCGGTGGTGTCAGACCCGGGGCACGGTGAGAGCGCGTGGCCGGAGCAGCGAACGACGAAGTTGTTTTTTTTTCTATTTTCCAAATGTTGGGTTTCTTTCTTGAGGGAGGCGGCTCGTTTTTAATTCCAGCGCTGACTACGAAGGAGTGAGAAATAGGGTTTGACCCCCTTTTATAAACAATCTATTTTAATTAATTAATGGGTGCGTTTTTTACAGGTCCCTATTAAGTTTCAAAATATAAAAAAAACCCGGTGATAAAAATAATATAGAATACATCCCTATTAGCAGAATTTGAATTGTTGGAGCTGTTTCACACTAAGTGGGTTGTGAACCCTCTAGCGCTACTCAGTTGCACTGGATGAACTGCCAATTTAAGTGAGAATTTTCTTAACTTTACAGGGTCTGCTGCTGCTTGAAAAATATATAAAAAAATTGCTTGTAAAGATTTTGAGCTAGTGGCACGGGTTGCTTGTAAAAAATTTATTTTTGAAATTTATTATTCTGTGACTGTTTTGTAATTGATTAAAATACTACTGAAAATTGCATTCATCTTAGTTTTGTTTTTATTTTCTAAGGAATTCATTATATTTTGACAAATTGGTTTATTTCTAATGAATTATTTCTCGGTGTCTAGACTATGGCAGAGTAATAACGGTTTATAAATAACACGGTGATTCGTAAATATTATATCGATTGTTCCTCTGAAGGTACTTAAACCTTTGGCTGCATTGCTAGGGTGATTCCTGATGCATCGATAACTCCTGTCCGTTAACTGGCTGAGGAATCTTTTGTTGAAATTAATCTAACTGTCATTATATAATGGGTGCGTTTTTTACAGGTCCCTATTAAGTTTCAAAATATAAAAAAAAAATCGGTGATAAAAATAATATAGAATACATCCCTATTTTTGAATTTCCGCTAAAAAAATTCCAGATCTACCCTTACACACCTAAAAAACCATCCAACAACTGTTTGTCCTCATTTACTCAGTCTATCGCTCCTATTATCTCGCTCATAAACCTAATCCTACAATTCTGGAAAACCGTCGATCACTCCAACAGCGATTTTTTTATTACTTTTTTTTTATTTTTACGAAAAATAGACAATTAGATACATATATTACGTAAAATTGCATACATTTATGCCACTAAGTGGAATAATTGCATACATTTATTAATATTATGCAGAAAATAAATTATTAGTTTTGCGCAACAATGAAGTAGACGTGCATACATTAATATTATTCAGAAATAAATAATTACTTGAATGTAGGGACTACAATTTTTTATTAAGATTTTTTGATTTTTACGAAAAACTAGACAATTAGATACAAATATTAATTAAAATTGCATACATTTATGCAAAAAAGTGAAATAATTGCATACATATACAGAACTGTACTGCATAATTGCTGAAACAAAAGAAATGACAAAAAAGTAAATACATATAATTATAACAAGATGCATATATATATGCAAATAACAGAAATATGTGCATACTTACATGAATAATTTCATAACATTTACATGTACTACATCAAAAAATAAGTATAGACCACATTTACATGTACTACATCCAAAATTTCAGAACATTTAGTAGTCTCTGTAGAAACAACTGCAGATTTCAATCATTTGGAAAAGGATGGAGGACCAAGCTTCAACAACACCACTACACCAATATCCGCTGGAACACTGTTATCAAAAAAAGAAAATCAACATTAATAAGCTTAATGTGCAGTAACCTAAATTACAAAAACTGCTTCAGAATAATATAAATACATGCTTAGAATTCAGCAAAAAAAATAATTTCTGAATATTTATATGCAAGTATTCCAGATATATGCATAGAAATATGAATATATTTGTAAAATAATATGTTTTTCTGTTTGTTTGATAAAAAATTGCATACATATATGCATATATTAAGAATAGATCCATATTTGTCCGCAACTTTTTATCAGAAGTTCAGCAAAAATCCACGAAGGTTAGGAGAACAGTTGAGTCAACATTCCAAGAAGCACAACTGAGTTCATAAATAAAACTCATGCTCATTCCAATGCAATTGACCAGTTTACATATTGATCGTTCAACCCATTGATGGGCAAAAGTATACCTCATCAAAGTCATATACACTCGGCAATTACAAGTGCAAACTCAAGATTCTCAAATTCGTAACAGAGGTACCATAAACAAAATTAACCCAATTTAATCAAATCTAAACCAGTTCTAGCCCAAAGATCATCAATCCAAAACATTAAACACCAACAAACCAATTCAAGGAAGAATTAAAAGGAACAATCACCTGTAGTAGTCATGGAGCTTCAGGTTTTAAAGAAAATTCCTTGAATCAATTCGGAATTGGCAAAGTTTGGAGCCGCTCCAAATATAATGAAAATTAAACTAAAATGGGGCAATTTAGAAAGTAGGGTTACCAGTTTCAGAGTTGAGATCTCGCGTATTCTTCTTCTTAGCACCGCAATCTGATCCTTCATTTCTGCAATTCGGTCATGCGTCTCGTGTTTTGGTGCTGAAGCCCTCTCGTGTTTTGGTGCTGGAGCCGCCCTCTCGTGTTTTGGTGCTGGAGCCCTCTCGTGTTTTGGTGCTGGAGCCGCCCTCTCGTGTTTTGGTGCTGGAGCCCTCTCGTGTTTTGGTGCTGGAGAAGCCGCCGCCATGGATTAGAAAAGTGTGTTTCTGTAAAAAATAAAACCCTAATACATAACCTATAAACAAAAACGCACCGTTAAAATCGAATGAGGGCATTTCCGGAAAAAAAAAAGCTGCGTTTTAAAAATAGGGATGAGATTTATATGTTTCAAAAGGAGAGGATGTGAGCCTAATTAACTTTAGTTTTAAGGATGTGAGACTAATTTTCACTTATATAATTCTAGAAAAATTGTAAATAAGGAATTTGCATTCATTTAGTTGCATTAGGTTCATCCAATTAAAAGGAAAAAAAAAACAAAATTAAAAAAAAGGCAATTTTCTTTTGTGAATATTTCATTTTCTCTTTAAGAAAAAGATTTTCAAAACAATTCTCGTTTTGTAAAAAAAATCACTTCTATTCTCTTCTCAAACTTGTTTTTCTTGTCTTTCCTTATTCATCTCGCTAGTGCATGCGTAGTTGGACCCGTGATCCTACTACCAATCGTTTAGTTCGAACAAACATTCCTTTAACCATGGCCGAAGAAAATCTCCCACGAACTCTTATGGATAGATACTTCCCCGATTGGGTTTCTATTCCTTCTTGCATCATATTGGCCACACTAACGGGTAATCTCTTTGATATTCTTTTGAATCACATAAATACTCTTCCAAAATTCGGCAATTTAGAACGTGATGATCCTTACATTTTCTTAACCAAATTTGAACAAGTTTGTGCAACCATGAAATTTCAACAACTAAGTGACGATGGAATCAACTTAGGTTAATTCCATTTTCACTTACCGATTATGCTGAAAAATGGTTGCATAGCTTGCCTTCAAATACCATTGGAACTTGGGATGAATTTGTGAATGTTTTTGTAAAGAAATTTTACCCCTTGGAAAAACATCCAAAATTCGAAATGAAATCGTTAATTTTCATTAATTTGGGGGTGAATCCTTTGCAAAATATTTCGAAAGATTTAAAGAATTTCTAGTCAAATGTCCACATCATAATTTCGAAAAATGGTCTCTTTGTCAAATTTTATACAATGGATTTGAAAATAACTCTCGAACCATGCTCGAATCGATGTGCCAAGTAAAATTTCTAGCCTAAAATCATGATGTCGCTTGGCAATTTCTCGAAAATTTGGCCGAAAAATCAGCTCAATTGGAAAGATCTAACGAGAAATTGATTTAATCCCGATCAAACGCTCATTCGATGGGATCTTCAACGACCTTAGAAGCGAAAATAGATGCGTTGTTAACTAAATTCGATAATGTTCTTTCATCAACTCAAATAAATCAAGCTTTAGTGGCTTAGCTCTCATGTTGCAAATGTAACGATCCTAACAACATTACCGATCATTGCCCACATTCGTTACTACAACTCAACGCATTTAACAAAGCTAGAAATGACCCATTATTCCTAACATGGATCCGGGTTGGAGAAACCATCCTAACTTCTCTTGGGACCAAAACAATGCAAATTCGAATTTGGTTTGACCCCCCTTTCAACCATTTTCGAATAATCCTTCGAATCCTCCCTTTCAAAAAAGTCAATTCCAAAATCTTGCTCCACCTTCTCAAAATCAAGCACAACAATCAGTTGCGCCCCAATATGAAAAATGCCTTTCTACGTTTGAGAGGAATTTAACTGAGGTGAGTTAACTATTAATGCAAATGATTAAGCAAAGTGTTGAGAATCAAAACAAGTTAGACAACTCGTTACACTCATACATGCAAAACACGAATCAACAAATGAGTGAACTTCAAAAACAAATGTCTTAACTCAACGCTATATTAAGTTAAAGGGAAAAGGGTATGTTTCCAAGTCAACCCATCCAAAACCCTAGATGGCCAAATTCGAACTCCAACCAAATTCACATCATTCAACATTCAAACATTAGTCACTTGAATGTGGTCACGACTCTTAGATCTGGCAAAAAGATTGACAACCATGTGGTCAATCCAAATGATTTACCGGACGATCTTCCAAACCCTACTGAAAATTCGACCAACTCGAATCAAAATATTGAGCCAATTGATGACAAGGACCATCCTCAAACTCAAGTAGCCTAACCTACTGAGTTGTCTGCTACATTTCCTCATAGACTTCGACCTAGGAAAAAGACGGATCAGATAGAAAAGATCCTAGTGATAATTGAGCAAGTTAGAGTGAACATTCCTCTTTTAGATATTATACAACAAGTTCCACAATATGCGAAATTTCTAAAAGATTTGTGCACTCAAAAACGTCATACACAAGTACCTAAGAAAGTTTTTCTAGTGGCAACTCTTAGCAAAGTCTTGTCCCAATCAATGCCAGTGAAATACAAAGATCCTGGCTGCCTCCGCAATATCATGTACTATTAGGGACAAGAAAATCAATAGATGCCTGCTAGACTTAGATGCTAGTGTTAACTTGCTTCCATATTCCATCTACCGCCAATTAGGATTAGGAGAACTGAAACCCACCAAGGTTTCCCTTCAGCTTGCTGACCGTTCAATTAAGAAACCTATGGGCGAAATTGAGGATGTATCAATCAAAGTAGGCGAGTTCATCTTTCCAGTTGACTTCATTGTCCTAGAAACTCAACAGGTAAACAATCCTATGAACTAGATCCCTTTGATTTTAGGACGACCCTTCTTAGCAACCTCTAATGCGCTTATCAATTGTAGAAATGGGTCTATGAATCTCTATTTTGGTAACATGACCATCGAACTAAACATCTTTAGAACAGAAAACTTTCCTAACTCTTATGTGGACCAGTTTTCCGAAATCCACGTTGTTCACGACAATGAAATTGAGCTCGACCATCTGAACAATGAAATTGAATCGAATTACGAAACTTTATTTCAGGATATTCCCGAAAATGTCTCTGAGTCAATTCCTGTTGAGCCGCTCATAACTGAGTCTATCCCTCAACCAATTTCTTCGGTTGAGTCAACCCCCAAATCTGAACTCAAAGTGCTTCCCAGTCATCGTAAATACTCTTACTTAGGAGACAATGAAACTCTTCCTATCATTATCGCTTCTGACCTTACTTTAGAGCATGAACAATTGCTCCTTCCCATCCTTAAGAAAAATAAGAAAGCAACTGGTTGGTCCATGGCTGATATTAAGGGGATTAGTCCTTCGATAGTTCAACATCGAATCCACCTTATAGATGATGCCAAGCCCACTCATGATCCCTAGTGTCGACTGAACCCCATCATGAAAGGAGCAGTTCTTGATGAAATTCTTAAATGTCTTGATAATGGAATTATCTACCCGATTTTCGATAGTCAATGGGTGAGTCTGATTCATGTAGTACCTAACAAATCAGGGAAAACCGTGATCCACAATGAAGCTAACGAGCTTATCCCAACCCGCACCCAGACGAGTTAGCGTGTTTGCATTGATTATAGGAAAACTAATGCTGCAACACGCAAGGATCATTTCCCTCTGCTATTTATCGATCAAATGTTAGAATGACTAGCCGGTCACGAGTACTACTGTTTCCTTGATGGGTACTTGGGCTATAATCAAATCCCTATCACTCTTAAGGACAAGGAAAAGACCACTTTCACGTGTCCTTTTGGTACATTTGCGTACCGCCATATGCCTTTTGGTATCTGTAATGCACCAGCAACCTTCCAGAGATGCATGGTTAGCATTTTTTTTATATGATCGAGAAATTTTTGGAAGTTTTCATGGATGACTTTTCCATATTTAGGGACTCTTACACTGAGTGTTTACATCTCCTTGATCATGTTCTTAACCGTTGCAAAGATAAACACTTAATGCTTAACTGGGAGAAGTGTCACTTCATGGTCAAACATGGCATTGTTTTAGGACATGTCATTTATAATAAAGGAATTGAAGTAGACAAATCCAAAATCGAAGTTATCTATAATATTTCCATTCCCAAATCCATTAAGGACATCCAATCCTTTTTAGGTCATGTTGGCTTTTACCATCGCTTTACAAAAGATTTTAGCAAAATCACTCGACCTTTGACTAGTCTTCATGCCAAGGATGTTCCTTTTAACTTCAACTTTGACTGTGTTTCATCTTTTGAGGATCTCAAAAATGAACTTGTCTCTGCCCTTATCATCGGCTCTCCCAACTAGAAGCTGCCTTTTGAAATCATGTGTGGCACATCGAATTTCGCTGTAGGCGCTGTCTTAGGACACCGTATTGATAAAATTCTTTTATGTCATGTACTACGCGAGTAAGACTTTGAACGACGCTCAAATCAATTATATGACCACTGAAAAAGAACTTTTGATAGTCGTTTTCGCTCAGAAAAAATCAGACCTTATCTAGTTGGCTCACACATCACTGTTCATACCGATCACTCCGCACTATTGTACCTTTTCTCTAAAAATGATGCTAAGGCTCATCTCATTCGTTGGATCCTTCTACTTCAAGAATTTGGTATTACCATTAAGGAAAAAAAAGGATCCAACAACGTTATTTCGGACCACTTGTCTCGTCTTCCAAATGCCACGTCTTCTTCTCTTCCGATCAACAAGAATTTTCTGGATGAACAACTCTTTTCTTTATCCACTGGTCCTTGGTACGCTGATATTGTCAATTACTTAGTAACCAAGTAGACCCCTTCCTTTTGGTCTAAGTAGGATAAACAAAAATTCTTTTCCTAAGTGAAACATTTTTACTAGGATGACCCTTATCTTTTCAAGTACTGTCCTAACCAAATCATCCGAAGATGTGTTCCCGACACTGAAACTTGCAATGTCCTCTCCTTTTGTCATGACCTAGCTTGTGGTGGTCATTTCGGTCCCAAAAAGACAGATGAAAAGGTTCTCCGATTTCTGCTGGCCTAACCTTTTCAAAGATGCTTATGAATTTTGCAAAACTTGTGATCAATGTCAATTCTTAGGGAAAATTGGTAAAAGAAATATGATGCCCCTAAACCCCAATCAAGAAATCAAAATTTTTGACGTTTGGGTATAGACTTCATGGGACCCTTCCCTAATTCTTTTGGGAACCTTTACATTCTCTTAGCTGTTGATTATGTCGATAAAAAGGTTGTTATGCGCTTCTTAAAAGAAAACATCTTTTCTAGGTTTGGCACACCTCGCATAATAATCGGCGACAATGGAACACACTTCTGTAATTGTTCTTTTGATGCCCTCATGAGAAAGTGTTCGATAACCCACAAGTTATCCACTCCTTACCATCCTCAAACTTATGGGAAAGTTGAAGTATTGAATAGGCAAATTAAACAAATCCTTGAGAAAACTATGAATCGGAATCGTAAAGATTGGTGCCATAAGTTAATTGACGCTCTTTGGACTTACCGCACCGCTTTCAAAACTAACTTAGGTATGTCCCCTTATTGGTTGATTTTTGGTAAGCCATGTCACTTGCCAGTTGAACAAGAACATAGGGCGTTATGGGCAATAAAAACTTTAAATCTTGACTTAGAGCAAGTAGGGGAACTTAGGAAGCTTCAATTTAATGAACTTGATGAAATTCAAAATGATGCTTATAAAAATGAACGAATTTACAGGGATAGAACGATATTTTTTCATGATAAATCAATTTTACGTATAACTTTCATGCTAGGTTAAAAAGTTCTTTTGTATGACTTGAAATTGCATTTATTTCCGAGTAAGTTAAAATCTAGATGGACAGGACCTTACACTGTATGGACCGTTTTTCCGTATGGTGCGGTAGAAATTGGGAATCCAACCAAAGGATCTCCTATAAGGTGTAACACCCCACGTCCGTTAATGTCACTCACAATGGGAATGCTTTAAGTTTCGTAGAGATAAGTAAACAGAACGGAATATTACAAGACGGATAAAGTAGTACTTGAAAATTTTATGACTTTACTGCAGTGGAAACAGAAATAGGTTTGCTTACACCTTCAAAACAACAAAACCAAGTACATAATATCAGTCTTGTACAAAAGCCTTCAGAGTACAAAATTTTAAAGCCATAATCCCCAACAGAAAATGCCATAAGCAGAATCAAAGCCAAGCAATACATCTTTCAACTTCAAGCTGGAAGAAAGAGACATCTGAACTAAGCTTGAGTATTTCCTCTTTGAGAACCTGGGGGGAACGGATGAAAAGAGGCGAAATAAACTAGGTCAGACATTAGTCTGGTGAATCCAGAAACTTTAACAATATAATCATTAAAGTAACAGGATAAGAACATAAACTAGAAAGTAAGAAATGACTATACATAAGCATGCATGACAAGGTAGGCAAAATGAATAAGATAAATGTTGTTCGCGCTTCTAGTCACTATAGGTTAATTACTACATTGCACCAATGCTAAATATATCGCACTGTTACTGGTTCCATACTGAAAGTTGATCCCAACCCCGCAATTGGTAGCCCTCAAGCGTAACATCTAGTAAGAGGTATCCACCCCATACAATCCTTGACAGCCTACTAAATACTAGATGTCCCCACACTACCCCCTTATCGCTTAATCGATCAGATCCTTAACTCGTATGTATTCATTGCTTGTGTCATTCGGCCCTGCTTGTTTGTAGATACCAGTGCTGATCCCACCATGGGGTGTATCAATCCCTATGATGGCAATCCGACACAATTCAAGATGCACAGTGTATGACTACTGATGCGTAGTGCCTGCTTTTTCCACTCTGGAGCACGTGCACGCCCGTACTCCGTCGGAACCTACACTAATGCACCACCCACCACTATTTTGACTGCTTATAATCAGCCCAGTAATCGTGCCCCACCCTGCCTAGTTCAGGTTACCGTGATACATCTATGTGGGTTATTGCTGAAATAGGTCCCCGTTACTAGGGTTTCCTAACTAACATGTTATAACGGTCAAATGTTCTAAATTTAACCTAACCCCACCCATTTATTTAATTAACATGTTGTATTGGTTAAGTGTCGCCTATCCATATGTCACTTAACCTTCCCATTGATTCATGCATGTTTATTTAACGGTTAAGTTTGTGGGCCTATATATACTAATATTACCCACCTACCCAAGATTTACTTAACCCTTTTACTTATCAAGTCCATATGTATTATTGGTTAAGCTTGCCTTAACCCTATCCACTTAGTTCATGTAATATTGGTTAAGTTGTCTTCTTACCTATGTTAACTTAACCCTACCCACTAACTCGTTTAGGTATCATATTCAGCATTAATTAGTTATTAATGCACAGACCTCTCACATTAAGTCAATCATTTGTGGCCGCTGGATATGCCGGGCGGTTCCGGGAAGACTTCCACCACAAGCCAGACTTAACCTCGTGTCTAAGCATCTTATGCCTTTGAACTCTCACATTAGACTGTCATTTGCGGTTGCTGGATATGCCGGGCGGTTCCGGGCAGTCTTATACTGCAAACCAAGTCTAACCTCGTGTCTTAGGCATTCATCTTTTAGCCAATTTACATATTTACTGTTAAAATCTAGATTTATATATAAATTATCCATAAATGTGGTCAATTCAAGCTATGCCACATTTACTTGTTATGCCCAAAATTACTTAATTAAGTTATACCCAATTCCCCGCGTTTTAATCGCACGTACAACAAGGTCCAAAAATAAAACGGAGAGGGATAGAGGAGAAACACAAGAATTGACACAAGGTACAAAATAGGCATGTAAAGGTGTACCCAACTCAAGAATTATGTTTCCAATAGACATGTTGTACATTACAATAAGTATGGCTAAACTGAGTAAGTTACATCATAGGCATAAAGATTCGATAGAATTGAACATAAAAGAATCACCAATTTGGTGTACAACATGATAGGTTCCATCACAAAAGTCTTATAGGCATAGTTAATTCGGTTTTGACAAAAAGGATAAGCATGAATCATAATTGATTATCTTACGACTAGGCATAGTTCTAAATTTGATTCATTACAAGTCATGATTCCTATTACATGTTCCAAATCTGAGAAATAACTGAACTTACCAAATTATCACAAGTTTACACCCAAACCCATTTACGTCAAGTCTCATGTTTGCTTATTATATACAATTTTTCCCAAACCATAGCCATCATCAATTTATGCATTTTTACAAATCACATGTTATTCAACATTTCCCAAACTTTTTCACTATCATTCAAGCGTTATACGTGCACGAATTTTGCATAATATGTTAGGCTCGAAGTTATCCTAACTCATAAAAAGAAAAAGGAAAAAGGAAGAGGGAAGAGAATCATGGTATCAAAATAGGCATAAATATACGAGCACGAAGAACAGGCATGAACTGATAGAATTGAACAGAAAAGCATAGACTATGAATCAAAAAAATGACAACTTGCAAATTTGATAAGATCCATTATAGGCATAGTCATATGGTCACAATTTACAACTTATCATAATTACTTTAGTTTAATAATCTTGTGAAAGCTACATGAACTTACAGAGATTAAGAATGAAGAGAAGATCTGGAATCTGATTTTTGAAGTTGACAAGCTAATCCGTTGATGTAGGCTTTGATCTTTATCTTTAATCTTGAATTTGATTAGTTAAGGTGGAGGCTAGATTAGTTTGGGATGCAGCAGCATGGTGGCTCAAGAATCAATTTAGTTTTGATTAGGGTTTAGGTTTGATGTGATTATATAGAAGTACATGATTAATTTGAGCCTTTAGATCAACCTAGGATCCATCCAAACCATCCAGTCTAAGAAAATGCATCATCAGGCCAATCAGAAGTTGCCATGTAGCCCTATGACTCAGAAAATCGTCACTGTCCAGAACAATCAGCAGGGGTCGACCCTACAGGGGGGGTCGACACCCATGTCGACACCCCTTAAGGGGGTCGACACCCTCTAGCGGGAATTTTTCCGCCCACCTCTTCTTGCTGGTTTGAATTCCGAATTTTGATTTATTAATTATTTATTTAATTCTGATTTAAACTTACATCTTCTAAGCTCCATAACTTCTTCATACGGAGCCCGATTTACGCAAACTCGGACTCTATCTCAAGTAGAATTCCAAGATAAACGCAATGGCATAACTCGCTTCCCTTAATTCTTCTTCTAAAAATTAGTTCTTAAATTTGTTAATGTTAATATTTTAAAATTATGGGGTGTTACATTCTCCCCTCCTTAAAGGATTTCGTCCCCGAAATCTCCAAGTCAAGTAGAATGTATATCCTACCATCCAACATCCATCTACTCAACCATTCAATCACAGGCATCCATTGTCCTTAAAAAGGTTTCTAATGCTTTTCATGAACACATGCATAGTGTGTGTATATGTCCTTACCCAAATGCAAAATCAGGCGGTCTACTGATTCGGTTGACCTCCTTAATGCAAATCATGATAGTGTCATGCGTCCATTATGTATGCAAAAGAATCCTAATTATACATATTATTTCTACATGAGTGAACAACTATTCATTCAAATGCAACAGCCATATGATAACACGTTCAATGTACATCCATTTAATTAAATATGCACACATATTCATATGCAATATGAAAGTGATTGAGCCAATCTGGTGCCTAATGTATGTGTAAATGCATCCATGAGAAACCAGTAGAAAACACTTGCATCCACTTGCATCCACCAAACATAACATGTCTCAAACACATGTTTACAACCATAGGATTTTCCTATCTAAAGATCGAGGATGTAAACAAGAGGACATACTAAACGATAGAACAAGTATAAACAAATCGGTAGAAAAGGGAGAAGTTAAGAACATATCCTCACAAAAGGAAAGGGTATGATGCACGTATCATGTCTTCCGTCTCCCAAGTCGCATCTCCTTGATCATCTCCCCATTGGATTTTAACCGACTTGACCTCTCTGTTGTGTAACTTCTTGATCTTCGATCCAAGGATGCATGTAGGAGCTCATCTAATCGTGGCATCTCGCTTCACTTCCACTTCTCTAAGAATGCGTAGCTCCACTACTTCCGCGGTATCATGTAAACACTTCCGCAAATACGACATGTGAAACACGTCATGAACACTAATAAGCTTCTCCGCAACTTCACTCTGTACGCCATCTGTCCAATCCTCTCTGTAATAGGAAAGGGTCCTACAAACCTTGGTGCTAATTTCCCTGCAGCTCCAAAGCAAACTACGTTCTCAACGGTGACACCTTAATAAAAACCATGTCTCCAACATCGAACTCAAGATCGGTTCGTCTCTTATCAGCATACGACTTTTGTCGGTCCTGTGCCGTTTTCATTCGCCTTCGAATCAAGTCCATCTTCCCTGAAGTTTCTCTCTGATCAGCTCGGGTCCAACCAAAATCTTATCCGTAGACTCCCACCAACAAGTTGATGATCAACACGATCGTCCATAAAAACCCTAATACTAGCTTAATAACTATTGTTATAAGCAAACTCCACAAATGGAAGTTGCTCTTCTCATGTCCCTCCAAAATCTAGGATACATAACCTCAAAAGATCTTCAAGGATTCTATTCACCCTTTCCGTCCGTCCATCACTCTGTGGACGATACGCGATGCTCAAACATAACTGCGTACCTACCACCTTTTGCATATCACCTTTTCCTCTTGCATCGAAAACTGCTCCAAGCCCTATCCCGCAAGCACCGGTATATACTGCGAACGGTTTGCTCTCATCTAGCAAAGTCAAAACTGGGGCTGATATCTTCGCAAAGTCCTTAAACGAGCTTCCTATAGTATCCCGCCAACCCTAGAAAACTTCTTACTTCCGTTGCTTTTCTAGGAACCTTCCAATCTTGGATTGCCACCACCTTCGCAGGGTCCACTGCTATCCCTTCCTTAGAGGCCACATGTCCTAAGAAACTCACTTCTTTCCTCCAAAAATGACATTTGAAGAACTTAGCTTTGAGTTGATGCGCTCGTAGGGTCTTTAAGACTTCCCTAGATGTAGGGCATGCTCTTCCTCGCTTCTAGAGAAAATCAAAATACCGTCTAAAAAGACTACCACAAACTTGTTTAGAAACTCCCTAAACACCCTACTCATCAAGTGTACGAAATATGCGGGTGCATTTGTTAATTGAAAAAGGCACGACGAGCCACTCGAAGAAACCGTCGGGAGTCCTAAATGCAGTCTTATCTATGCTATCCTCAGCCACCCTTAGCTGATGAAATCCTGTAGCTAAATCCAACTGCGAGAAAACTGAAGCGTCAACCAACTGATCGAACAAGTCATCTATCTTCGGCAATGGGTGTCTGTTCTTCTTCGTGAGCTTGCTCAGCTCCCTATAGTCCACGCACAATCTAAGCGAACCATCAGCCTTCGTAGCAAAAACAACTGGAGCACTCAATTCTGAAATACTTCTTCTTATGAACCCTTCCCCAAGTAGCTCCCTTACTTGCTTACCGATTTCCCTCCTCTCTCTCCGAGCCATGTGGCGCACCGGTAATGCAACTGGCTTTGCATTATCTACTAAGTATATACGGAGGTCTGTCTCGCGCCTTAGGGTTAAACCCCGAACCTCATCAAAGACGTCACCATACTCATGGACTACTCGAACAAATTCTAAATCATCGATGGATGTGTCAAGTGATTCTAGGTAGCTACGCGTCACCGGACCTCTAGAGTCACAAGAAATATCAAGGGACTTTCCACAACGAGTTAACAGTCTAACTACCCTTTTTTCACAGTCTAGGATGGCACCATGCCTGGCTAGCCAATCCATCCCTAGAATCAAGCTATAGCCCATGAAACCAAGAACGAAGGCGTTGCATTCAAACCTAATGCCCAAGATAGACATTCTAAAATCCTGACAAACCATAGATAAATGAGCCGACCACCAATAGGATTTGAGACTACAATAGGATCCACAACTAGACTTATATTTAGGTGCAGTGTTTCAACTAACGAAGCAGATATGAACGAATGCGAAGTGCCAAAATCAAACAGAGATCGAACAGGATGATCAAAAAGGAAAAATCAAACTTTCAACAAAAACGTTTCTATCTCTCTCCTGTCCTTGTGCCATGAGAGCATGAACCTGTCCACCGGAAGTAGGTCTTGTCCTCTGCCCTTGCCCTTGCCCTTGTCTCCTTAGGCAGTCTTTAATCAAATGTCCTGCCTCATCACAATGAAAACAACTAGACTTCTTCTTCTTCCTACAGTCCTTAATTACATGGCCCGTTATACCGCAATAAAGAGGCCTTCTTTTGTCACAGGGTTAATTATTCTTTCGACTTTCTCCTTTACCTTCTTCATGGATTAAAGCCATATCAACAAATTCCTCATCCTTGGGTTGTGCTCCTTAGCCTAAAATCCCTCATCGACCAAGCAGCTAGCTAAACCTTCCTTCCATCGTTTATCTCAAAGATACTAAACGAGTCCTCCACTTCCTTGAGCCAATTCTAGCTTCGACAAATGTCTCAGTCCTATGAAACAATTTTCCGCCCATCGCACGTAAGTCCTTACATATCTTAGAAAAAGCATCTACACGTGGGGAAAGAGACTCAAGAAGGAAAAAGAAAGAGATTCGAAACAAAGAATCGAAAGATAGATATATGGCTTTTTGGGGATTATGTTTTTCATAATAAACCTTTCTCTTGAAAACTCCTTCTTTAAAACATGTCTTTTTTTGAAAATACTTCTTTAAAAAATGCTTTTGAAAATGGTTTTCAAAATCTTTTATCTGTTCTGGTAACCTTGAGCTCTGATACCAGGTGTAACATCCCACGTCTGTTAATGTCACTCAAAAAGGGAATGCACTAAGTTTCGTGGAGCGTTATAAGTAAACAAAATGAAATATTACAAGACGGATAAAGTAGTACTTGAAAATTTTATGACTTTATTGCAGCGAAAACAGAAATAGGTTTGGTTACACCTTCAAAACAACAAAACCAAGTACATAATATCAGTCTTGTACAAAAGCCTTCAGAGTACAGAATTTTAAAGCCATAATCCCCAATAGAAAATGCCATAAGCAGAATCAAAGCCAAGCAATACATCTTTCAACTTCAAGATGGAAGAAAGAGATATCTGAACTAAGCTTGAGTATTTCCTCCCTGAGAACCTGGGGGCGGGGGAAACGGAAGAAAAGAGGCGAAACAAACTAGGTCAGATATTAGTCTGGTGAGTCCAATAACTTTAACAATATAATCATTAAAGTAACAGGATAAGAACATAAAATGGAAAGTAATAAATGACTGTACATAAGCATGCATGACAAGGTAGGCAAGATGAATAAGATAAACATTGATTGCGCTTCTAATCACTATAGGGTAATTACTACACTGCACCAATGCTAAATATATCGCACCGTTACTAGTTCCATACTGAAAGTTAATCCCAACCCCGCAATTGGTAGCCCTCAGGCGTAACATCTAGTAAGAGGTATCCACCCCATACAATCCTTGACAGCCTACTAAATACTAGATGTCCCAACACTACCCCCTTATCGCTTAATCGATCAACACATTAACTCGTATGTATTCACTACTTGTGTCATTCGGCCCCGCTTGTTGGTAGATACCTGTGCTGATCCCACCATGGGGTGTATCAATCCCTATGATGGCAACCCGACACAATTCAAGATGAACAGTGTATGAATACTGATGCCCAGTGCCTTCTTTTTCCACTCCGGAGCACGTGCATGCCCGTACTCTGTCGGAACCTACATTGACGCACCACCCGCCATTATTTTGACCGCTTGTAATCAGCCCAGTAATCGTGCCCCATCATGCCTAGTTCAGGGTACCGTGATACATCTATGTGGGTTACTGCTGAAATGAGTTCCCGTTACTATGGTTTCCTAACCAACATGTAATAATGGTTAAGTGTTCTCAATTTAACCTAACCCCACCAATTTGTTTAATTAACATGTTGTATTGGTTAAGTGTCGCCTATCCATATGTCACTTAATCTTCCCACTGATTCAAGCATGTTTATTTAACGGTTAAGTTTGTGGGCCTATATATACTAATATTACCCACCTACCCAAGATTTACTTAACCCTTTTACTTATCAAGTCCATATGTATTATTAGTTAAGCTTTCCTTAACCCTATCCACTTTGTTCATGTAATATTGGTTAAGTTGTCTTCTTACCCATGTTAACTTAACCCCACCCACCTAACTCGTTTAGGTATCATATTCAACATTAATTAGTTATTAATGCACAGACCTCTCACATTAAGTCGATCACTTGTGGCCGCTGGACATGCTGGGCGGTTCCGGGAAGACTTCCACCACAAGCCAGACTTAACCTCGTGTCTAAGCATCTAATTTGTGCCTTTGACCTCTCACATTATACTGTCGTTTGCGATTACTGGATATGCCGGGCGGTTCCAGGCAGTCTTATACCGCAAATCAAGTCTAACCTCATGTCTTAGGCGTTCAAATTCTAGCCAATTTACATATTTACTGTCCAAGTCTAGATTTATATATGAATTATCCATAAGTTGGTCAATTCAAGCTATGCCACATTTACTTGTTATGCCCAAGATTACTTAATTAAGTTATACCCAATTCCCTACGTTTCAATCGCACGTACAACAAGGTCCAAAAATAAAACGGAGAGGGATAGAGGAGAAACACAAGAATTGACATAAGGAACAAAATAGGCATGTAAAGATGTACCCAAATCATGAATCACGTTTTCAATAAACATGTTGTACATTACAATAAGTATGGATAAACTGAGCAAGTTACATCATAGGCATAAATATTCGATAGAACTGAACATAAAAGAATCACCAATTTGGTGTACAACACGATAGGTTCCATCACAACAATCTCACAGGCATAAGTGATTCAGTTTTGACAAAAAGGATAAGCATGAATCAAAACTGATTATCTTAAAATTAGGCATAGTTCTAGATTCGATTCATTATAAGTCATGATTCATATTACATGTTCCAAATCTGGGAAATAACTGAACTTACCAAATTATCACAAGTTTACACCCAAACCCATTTATGTCAAGTCTCATGTTTGCTTATTATATACAATTTTTCCCAAACCATAGCCATCATCAATTTATGCCTTTTTACAAATCACGTGTTATTCAACATTTCCCAAACTTTTTCCCTATCATTCAAGCGTTCTACGTGCGTGAATTTCGCATAATATGTTAGGCTCGAAGTTAGCCTAACTCATAGAAGGAAAAAGGAAAAAAGGAAGAGGGAAGAGAATCATGGTATCAAAATAGACATAAATATACGAGCACGAACATGCATGAACTGATAGAATTGAACAGAAAAGCATAGGCTATGAATCACGAAGATAACAATTTGCAAATTTAATAAGCTCCATTATAGGCATAATCATATGATCACAATTTACAACTTATCATTATTACTTTAGTTTAATTATCTTGTGAAAGCTACATGAACTTACAGAGATTAAGATAGAAGAGAAGATCTGGTTTTTGATTTCTGAAGTTGATAAGCTAATCCATTGATGTAGGCTTTGATATTTATCTTTAATCTTGAATTTGATTAGTTAAGGTGGAGGCTAGATTAGTTTGGGATGCAACAGCATGGTGGCTCAAGAATCAATTTAGTTTTGATTAGGGTTTAGGTTTGATATGATTATATAGAAGTATATGATTAATTTGAGCCTTTAGATCAACCTAGGATCCAGTCCAAGAAAATGTGTCATCAGGCCAATCAGAAGTCGCCACGTAGCCCTACGACTCAGAAAATCGTCACTATCCAGAACAGTCAGCAGGGGTCGACCCCTACAGGAGGGGGGTCGACACCCATGTCGACACCCCTATAGGGGGGTCGACACTAGTGTCGACACCCTCTGGCGGGAATTTTCCCACCCACCTCTTCTTGCTGGTTTGTATTCCGAATTTTGATTTATTAATTATTTATTTAATTCTGATTTAAACTTACATCTTCTAAGCTCCATAACTTCTTCATACGGAGCCCGATTTACGCAAATTCGGACTCTATCTCAAGAAGAATTCCGAGACGAACGCAATGGCTTAACCCGCATCCCTTAATTCTTCTTCTAAAAATTAAGTGTTCTTAAATTTGTTAATTTTATTATTTTAAAATTACGGGGTATTACATAAGGACAATGGTCAACGCCTTAAACCTTACTCAACCAAAAGGAAGAGCTCATGGTCCTCCATGAGCCACGTTACATTCGGTATGACGCACTAATCCTCTTTTGTACATATGTAAATAGTCTGTTGTTAAATAATTTCATTTCACTAAGATATGTCTGATTAACGACTGTGGGGGCACGACCACACTCAAGTATGGAGGAATTTACATTACATCAGCAATCAAATTTTATGAACTAGGTCATTCGTTTAACAAGGACTAACTTAAATTCATAAATAACACATTGGTTCTTTATTGATAAGTTGAATTGTTAGGTGATGGGAATGAACATTAATTATTCTTTGAGTCGTAATGTGTCTTTTTAAGATGCTAGCTTGAGACTGTGCAGACGCTAGTCGTGTTCTGGAGTAAGCGTGTCAACCCTTGTTATACATGTTAGAAGGTGCAAGTAAAAAAAATCAAATTAAAAAAACATAAAAAATTCAAATTAAAATGATTATGTACCTACATTTGTTGGGTTTTCTGAGTTCGTTTTCATGCATAATATTTATTCACTCAAATTTTTGAACTTGCAAGTTCTAAGTTCCACTTGGCCCACTTAAGGAGAAATGACTCATTGTAGCGTTCTTCTTTGGTACCCCACATTATTCAAACCCAAGTGTTACTTGATGTACATCTATGTTTCGACAAGTTTTTCTTATATTGGTATACTTAAGAACCTTTTTACTGATTTATTCTCAAAGGTTTAAAAACAGGTCACTTTTTATACCAACATTACACTACCCACTCCGTACTTGTTTTAAGGTAGGATAACCATATAACACATCTTACTTTATATGGGTTATCTGTCTTACGAAACTTTGCTTATCTTTCCTTTCAGCTTTTTATATAACATCAATCTAGATTTGTGTGTTGAATTAGGGTTAAGAAGTAAAGTAATTAGGGCACACAAAGTTTCCTTTCATGAAGTGTTGGTTATGATCTGCTTATTATAGGAGGAATCAAATAAAATACGGTATCATTCCATTCTATCTCCACTCATTATTCATCCTGCATTTATGAAAAAAAATAGAAAAGAAAAGAATGCAATGAAGAGAAAAACTCTGAGAATAAAATAGTCATTCATCATTCTTGACTATAAAGCTTCCATTTCCATTCCATCCATATCCATCATAACATACTTAGAAGCAAGGATTGTAGTAGAGGAGATGAAACAAAACAAAACATCCATATGTGCCTTAGTATTACTTTATCTTTTGTAGCTTGAAGTTCAACAAATACACTTGCCCGCTGATCTATAATATTTTGGAACTTACAAAACTTTCCTTCATCTAAGCATGACTCACATCCAATACATTACAGTTATAGTGGTGCAAAATTATTCAAAAAATAGGGAGAATAAATAAATGATTGGGTGCACATTGTCGGTGTGTAGACACCACGCTCTTAACCTTCAAGGCAATTACAGTGTTATCAAGGAATTATGGTTCAACTTGAAATTTTATATTCATTTTTGCACCAATAATGGGATGCACAATTTAGGACTAAATCGCTATTATTGAAGTTAGGTAAAGTCCTTGGAATTTGAAAGAACTTAAATATATTATTTGATTAATCCGCGTACATAAGACGTTTCGGATTTTGTGGGCAGTATCCACTGAAAACCCTCATGAGACAACACTCGTCCTACTGGGGACACCTAGGGGTTTAACGGCTTGTTGCATACGCTAAATGCAATCTTATTTCCTACGAAAGTGTGACATATCTTAGTTTAGTTTATTCGAGGACGAATAAAAAGATAAGTGTGGGGGTATTTGATATACACGTAAATGTGTATATTTTATCCGCTTATTTATCTTATTTTCTATTTAAAATAATTGATACTATGTATTTATAGTTGTGTTTTCAGATTATTTATGATGAACGGATTGATGCACTTAATTGTTGAAAAGCTTGAAGAATTGGTGCAAGAAGAGTGTTGATTTTTAAAGCTAGATTAAAGCATGAAGACATGAAGAAATGTTGTGTTCAACCACCTTCTGCCGCATATTTTAAAGTTAGAATTCAATGCCTTTTCATAAAGATCGCTTGTCTTAGATGTTATAAAGTTCTTATTTATGCTCAAAACAATTGAAGTTGATGCTGTTTGATGCCCACAAGCTATTTTTCCATGGCATTTGCATGTCCATTCACTTGCGTTCACATTGGTCTAGTTGTTATTTGGGAAAAGCCTTTTGTCCTACATCTTGTAATTGGCCACTTGGTCTTGGTCATGCAGGTATAAATACACTGCATCACTTTCATTTTAAATTACATTGGATTTATTCTATAACTCTTCTCTTGAAATAAAACTATTCTTCCCCTGTTCTCTTTAGTTTTATTTTATTTATGTTTGTTCTTTTATTTTTCGCTTTTTCTCATTTTTTCACATCTAGCTAATCCCCTCTAATTAGGGGTGATGACGCTTATAGATTAGATTCAATATGAATCACATAGACAAATAGATTAGGACTTTATGTTGAATCAAGGAATTCATAGCATTTTGATTAATGACAAAGAGATGTTTCATGATCATCAAAAAGAAGAGAATCAATGGTATTGTAAGTTAGAGGTTGATTATTTAGTGATTTAGCCATGTTATAAATGTTAAAATCTATCCTCAAATAATCATATACCTCATTATTGTGAATATATATATGTGTATATATATGAATGCACATTTATTGTGCATATTGCCAGAAATCGGTCGACCGGTTTCTAAATAGGCGATCGATCGTTTCTGGGTAGAATGCACAATGAACATGCACACATGTATATAACATATATATATATATTCAAATTTCAGTATACTGGTTATTTTTGACCTTTCGACCGATTTTCGAACTGAAAGCAACTCTTCGTATAGACATCTTCATTCATCAAAAGTTGCTTCCTTTTCCTTTCATCAAAAATCATTTCTATTCAATACTTCTGTTCACCAATGATTGTGACTCTTTATCTTCTATAAAAACAACATGAAATCATCGATTCAAATAACGAATTCTTTCTATCTATTCTATCTATTGTTGATTTCATTTTTGTTCTTTCAAAGCACTCAAACGCTCATAATCTTCTTATATCGTTCTTGAATCCTAGAATTTATATATTATTCTTTTGATTCAAACACGATATCATCTTCCAAATCTTTACATACACAATTTCTATTTGAGGATAAGATTATAGGAAGGTTGTACAAGGATTGACAAATTCATGTTATTAAGAACACACATTGTCAAATCACAAGTTTACTCATCTTGTTTGAAGCCCTCCGTGTTGTAAGAGGCAAGTTGTGAAGTCCTCGTGTTGATAGAGGCGTGAAATTCCCGTTGGGCTGCTCGGGTGTTGTAAACCTGTTCTTCCGGGTGAAGTGAAATTGTTGTTAGAGAAAATCCAGATAGAAGTCTGGGACTGGATGTAGGACGGTGCTCCGAACCAGTATAAAAATCTCTGGTGTGATTTTTCCTTTTACTGTATTTACTTATCTATTATATTGGTCCGTGATTAGCTATTCTTTATACTTGAATATTGTTTGTCATATTACATGATCCTTGTGAGTGTTTTATACTTGGCACATACATGCACACATTTTCAATTGGTATCAGAGCGAGGTTATCTTATAACTGTTACATAGTTACTTGATATATTCTAGTAATATGGCAAATAACCCAAGTAGTAGCACTAACACAACTTACACTGAAGGTCAATCAACACAAAGACCTCCTTCCTTCAATGGTCTTAACTATAGCTATTGGGCAACACGTATGGCTTTTTACATGCAATCAACTAACTATGATGCTTGGAATGCTACTTAGAAAGAAATAGTAAATCCAACAACTGAGTTTTTAGAATGGACACCGGCTGAGAAAACGGCAGCAGCCGTAAATGCAAAGCAATAAATATGTTGTTTTGTGCATTAGACCAAAATGAATATAACCATGTTAGTATTTGCACCACTTCTTAACAAGTTTGGCAAACGCTAAAAACCACTCATGAAGGTACTAACAAGGATAAACAAGCCAAAATAGCCATGCTAAAAAGTCAGTTTCAAAATTTCAAAATGAAACCGAATGAGACAATCAATGATATGTATTCACGGTTTCAAACTATTCATCATGCACTTATTGGTTTAGGGCAAAAATATTCCAATTTTGATGTTGTTTCGACAGTCCTACATTCTCTGACTAGTGAATGGGAAGGAAAAGTATTAGCAATTGAAGAAGCTAATGACCTTTTTGTCATGAAGCCAGATGAATTGATAGGAAATCTAATGTCCTATGAAGCAAATTTGCAGGCTAGAAAAGAACAGAAAGAAGAAAAGAAAATTGTAGCTTTTCATGCTGAAAAGGATGAAGACAACTCAGATTCCGAAGATGAAGATTTAGCATTCATTGAAAAAGGATTCAAGAAATTCTTAAAGCAACGAAAAGCTAGTCGATACAACAAAAAGAAGTTCGGTTCAAATAAACCATCATCATCAAATATAGAACGCTTCAATTGTCACAAAAAAGGGCAAATGCAAAAGGACTGTCCGGAGCAAAAGAAGAAGTCGAAAAATGACAAATTCAAATACAAGAAAGACAAGTCAAAGAAATGAGCATTCTCAGTAACATGGGATGATTCAGACTCATCTTCATCTGATTGTGAAAGTGATTCAGACAATAAACAAGCTAATATATGTCTCATGGCAACAGAAGATGAGGTACAAATTTCTACTTCTGAAGAAGTTCTTGATATTAATGCTGAATTAATTTTTAAATTTAAAGATATGAAACGACAATGCAAACAAGCCAAAGCAGATTTAAATAGAGTAGAATTTGAACGAGATATGTTAAAAGACGAGAAGAAAATATTAGAGGAGGAACTTGAAAAAGTTCAAGAATCATCATCTAATATTGATTCTCAATTATCTCTTTTGAGTCAAGAAATTGAAACTCAAAAAGAGAAAAATGATGCTCTTACTACTAAAAATCATGAGCTTAAGGCAAAAGTCAAGATTCTAGACCTAGAAAAGGCTAGTTTATAAACTAAGTTAGATGACATTACTCAAAATGTTTCTAACTTCAACAAAGGTCGATAAAAATTGACAAAAATTATTGAAAATTCACAATCTGCTTTGAATAAACAAGGTTTGGGGTATAAGAAACAAGATATCAAGAAATATCTTGGTAATAAAAGAAAAAGAAAACATAAAACAGTACAAGAAACTGAAGCTAAGAAAAATCTCAGTTTATTATATTCCAAACCCAAACCGGTTGTGAAATTTTAAAAGAAAAATGTCAAGACTATAAAAATATGGGTTCCTAAAACAAATAACAATTTGATTAGGAACAAATACATTTAGAATTTTTTGAATACTGTGCATCGTAATTCCAATTATCTATATAAAGGGGATACCGTGCCCGTATGGGTTTGGACTCCTAAGACCTAACTCTTAGGACCCCATAAAAAAGTGGGTACCATGGACTTAATGTTATTTTTTGCAGGTCCCAGTTAAGAAAAGAGGAAAGTGGATATTGGACAGTGGTTGCTTGAAGCATATGACTGGAGACAAGAGCTTACTGACAAATATCACTTATTCAGATGGTGGCTCCGTCACTTTTGGAGATAATTCAAAAGGCTATATCATCGGCAAAGACGATGTGAGAAATTGCGGTACATCTAACTTACCTCTTATTACTAATGTCATGCTAGATAAAAATTTGAAACACAATTTACTCGGTATCAGTCAACTATGTGATAAGGGTTTTACCATTTCCTTTTCGGATAACAATTGTAGTATTTTAGATAAAGATCGAAATTTAGTTTTTGAAGGATATAGAGACAGAAATATTTATATTCTGAATATGAATGTCAATCATAATTCAGATATGTGTCTTGTAGCAAATGATAATGATCCATGGCTATGGCACAAACGTTTATGTCATATAAACATCAGAACTATCGACAAGCTAGCCAAAAATGACCTAGTTAGAGGACTACCCAAAATGAGCTATACAGTTGATAATATTTGTGATGCATGTCAATTAGGAAAATTGACTAAATCGTCATTTAAATCCAAGAAAGTCATATCAACGTTACAACCACTTGAGCTATTACATATGGATTTATTTGGACCAACACAGGTTCAGTCAATTAATCATAGTCGATATGCGTTTGTAATTGTTGATGATTACTCTCGTTATACTTGGGTGATTTTCTTGAAAAATAAAAGCGGCACTTTCAATCATTTTAAATCTTTCGTCAAGAGAATTCACAAAACAAAAGGGCTTAAAGTTAAGAATATAAGAAGTGATCATGGCGGAGAGTTTGAAAATAATGAATTTGAACATTTTTGTACAAAGAAAGGTATATATCATAATTTTTCGTTTCCTAGAACTCCACAACAAAACGGAGTTGTAGAATGGAAAAATCGGACTTTACAAGAATGTGCAAGAACATTATTAAATGGATCCACTTTACCAAAATATTTTTGGGCAGAAGATGTTGCAACTGCGTGTTATGTTTTGAATCGTGTATCCATTCGACCTGTCACCAAGAATACATCTTATGAGTTATTTAATCAAAGAAAGCCAAATATCTCATACTTCAAAGTTTTTGGTTCTAAGTGCTTTATTTTAAATACGAAAGACCATCTTGGAAAATTTGATCCAAAATCCGATGAAGGTATATTTGTTGGATATTCGGAACGAAGCAAGGCCTATCGTATATTTAATAAAAGAACTAAAACTATTGAAGAATCACTTCATGTCTCATTCGATGAATTCTATAAACCGTCTCATAACATATCTGATGACGATGAAGTTATAATCACTGAAAATCCTATCATCACGAATAATGACTTTGACTCAGAAATTATTGAGAATATTCCTTAGCCAGTTGTGATACCTTCTCCACCAAGATTTCGATCTCCTCCGAGAATTCTAAGAGATCATCCAGTTCAAAATGTAATTGGATAATTAACATCACAAATTAGAACAAGGAGTCAACTAAATCAAATGGGTCATGTCGCGTTTCTTTCAAATATCGAACCTAAGAATCCAAAAGAAGCTGCTACTGATGATTACTGGATCATTGCCATGCAGGAAGAACTAAATCAGTTAGAGCGCAATGATGTCTGGGAACTTGTTCCAAGACCAACTGATCAGTCAGTTATTGGTACTAAATGGGTCTATAAAAATAAGGCCGATGAACAAGGAAATATGACCAGAAATAAAGCAAGATTAGTAGCACAAGGATACAATCAGAAAGAAGGTATCGATTACGAAGAAACTTTTGCGCCAGTTGGACGACTAGAAGCTATTAGAATCTTATTATCCTTTGCTTGTCATCATAATTTCAAACTTTATCAAATGGATGTCAAAAGTGCTTTTTTAAATGGGTTTATCAAAGAGAATGTATATGTCGAACAACCTCCCTTGTTCATACATGAAAAATATCCTGATCACGTATATAAACTTAAGAAAGCTTTATACGGATTAAAACAAGCACCTCGTGCTTGGTATGAAAGATTACGTACCTATCTTACTAATTCAAGATTTCAAATTCGTTAAGTTGATCAGACTTTATTCATCAAACATTCTAGAAAAGATATATTGGTTATCCAGATATATGTAGACGATATTATCTTTGGTTCAACAAATGATAAACTCTGTAAAGAGTTTGCAAATATTATGACCAAAGAGTTTGGAATGTCTCATATGGGAGAACTATCATATTTTCTTGGTCTTCAAATCAAACAGCTTTCTAACGGTATTTTTATTAATCAAGAAAAATACTGTGGAAATCCCATCATACATTTCGGTTTAGAAAATACATCTGGTAACCGACTCCTATGAGTACGACTACACATCTTGAAAAAAATGAACATGGTAAGAATGTTGACCAGAAGTTATATTGAAGCATGATTGGTTCTCTTCTTTATCTTACCGCAAGTCGTCCCGATATAATGATGAGTGTTTGTCTATGTGTAAGGTTTCAAGCAAATCCTAAAGAATCACATTTACGAGCAGTAAAACGTATAATACGTTATCTTAATAATACCAAAGACTTTGGTCTATTCTATCCAAAAGATTGTCCATTCGAGTTAGTATCCTATAGTGATGCTGATTTTGGAGGCTCTCGTACGGATAGAAAGAGTACAAGTGGTACATGCCATTTTATTGGAAAATCACTTGTCTCTTGGTTTAGTAAGAAACAAAATTGTGTTTCACTATCGACATGTGAAGCTGAGTATATATTAGCAGCTCTTGCTTGTACTCAAGTATTATATATGCAACAAACACTTCGTGATTTTGATATTCATTTATCGAACTCCATCTTATACTATGATAACACAAGTGCAATCAACTTATCAAAAAATCCAGTAAATCATTCTCGAACAAAACACATTGATATTCGACATCATTTCTTGAGAGATAATGTTGAAAAAGGAACAATATGTCTCGAATATGTCCAGACTGAACATTAACTAGTGGACATTTTTACTAAGCCTCTACTCGAATCAAGTTTTATTTCTTTGCGTAGAGAGCTTGGATTAATCTGTAACAACCCGTATTTTTGAATAACATGTTATAACATAAATCAAGGCAGAATTAAACTATAAAATCTGAATCAAGGGAAACGGGCTGTGCCATTGCGTTCGTCTCGGAAAAATACGCGAAATAGAGTCCGAGTTTTCGAAAATCGGAGTCCGAATGACCGAGATATGGCCTCGCGAAGTTTCACGAAAAATTCAAATTCAAAACAGATTCAAATTTCAGAAATCGGGGTAGGCGGGAAAAATCCCGCCCAGACCAGGTCGACCTGGGTGTCGACCTGGGTGGGACCAGGTCGACTGGGGAGTCGACCCCAGGGTCGACCTGGGGGTCGACCTGCCTGGTCGGACCCAGGCAACCTGGTGCACCATTTTGGCTGTTTTGACCTGTTTTGTTGGCTTGTGACGTGATCTGATGGCTTGGATTGAATCTAGGGTTAATCCTATGGCTAATACTATCCTAATCTTCTATAAAAAGACCGCTAAGCCTAGCCTAAATCACCATTATTCAATCCTACAACTAAACTATGTCAAAATTGTTCCTCTCATGGCCTCCACTCTCATGCTAAAATTCCTAAGTTTATTTCTATGAGAGATTTTGAGTTCATACAAGTGTTTTCAAGCTTGTATGAGTGTTCTTAGTTTGCATTCAAGTCAAGTTGCAACATTTCTATTACAAAGCAAGGGTTTTTATTGATTTGACTCAAGGGTTTTTCATTTGGAGCTTGCATATTTGGGTTTTTTGGTGATTGCATAAGGGCTTCATCTCAATCTTTATAATAAATATTCATTTGTGTCTTCATAGCATTGTAAGCCCTTTTCTACTTTCTTTTTATTGAACTCTAAAGTTAAATGAATGATGCAAGTTTGGGTTAATCATTATGATATGCAAGTTTGGTTGATCATTATGTTATGCAAGTTGGTTTAATCATTATGTATGACACATGTTGCTATGTTATGCAAGTTTGGGTTGATCATTATACACATGTTATCATGTTATGCAAGTTAAACTTGAGTTTGTGAGCTTAAAGCTTTATGTTAAAGGTTGCATTTTGGCAACATGGAAGTTATCATATCCCTTATGATAACTTGCATGTGAGGCTAAATGCGAACTTCTAGCAACTTCTACATGTCATTTATCACCATGTATCACTTATATGCTAAGTTTGGTTTTATGCATACTTTTAAAGCCTAATAATGCAATATGCAAGTATATGAACATATGTACATTTCATATGCCACCATGTTAACTTGTGGCTTCAACACCTTTATGTCATGATTATGCCAAGTTCCCTATTTTATCCTTATGCGTTGTTGCGATTATGTAAACGATGGGATTACGTTGGGGTTGGGTAACATTATGACATGAACATGATTTTTATAACATGACATGATATGTTAGCTTGTAATTATGTTTTGGAAACATAATGGACATGACACTTAGAAAATATGAGTGTGGCCAACTCGAGGTTGGGTTGAGTTTGTAGCATAAATCTACCCGGACCCGCCCGGCTTAACTAGTAGCTACAAACAATAGGACCCAATGTGAGAAGTTGGTCATGTTGTGCTCGAACCCGAGGTTAGACCAAGTTGTGGTGTAAAGCTACCCGGACCCGCCCGGCTTAACTAGTAACCACAACAAGGTCTAATGTGAGAGGTTAAAGCACATTAAGTTAATTAATGCCTCCTGATTAGGGTTAAGTCACGGTCCACTTAATACTTAACCAATTTGGGCTTGATGGGTTAATCGGGGTTAAATCATGAACCGTGGGTACACTTAACCAATTTAATCCACGTTTGGATCGGGTTAACCACATTTAACCCGTTAAGAAACCCTAGTTGCGTGGTCCTTTTCAGCAGTAACCCTCTTGATAGTATCATAAGACCCTAGGACTAGGCTAGGGTGGGGGCACGATTACTGGGCTGACATGTAAGCGACCAAAACGACGGCTGAGTAGGTACGCCGGTGTAGGTCCAGGCGGACTATGGTCGTGCACTTAGTCCGGAGTTGGAAAATCAGGCACGGGTACCAGTAGATCTAGACTGTGCATACTTGATTGGTGTCCGAGGTTGACACCCTAGGACTTGATACACCCTAGGGTGGACCTAGCGCAGTTTAACTACATTGCATGTTTGGGCCGTATGACACCGACACTTGACGAGTTAGGCTTATAGGGAGCCGATCAACTAGACCGTGTAGTTGGACCTTGATTTAGGTCACCTCATGATGTTGGGCCAAGCTTGGGCCAAGCTTGGGCCAAGGGATCAATTCTTGTTTTCACTTGACATGTTAGAATGCTAGTACACCCGTGGTGCAAAACTTAACCTTGATTATGCGATGACACCTTTATCTATCTTGTTAGTTAATCATCATGCTAGTATGTTGTTATCCTTATGTTCATCTCAGCTTCTCATGCCAGTTAACTTTACTAGTTCATGGACAGATAGTAGTTAGGGCTTACCAGTCTTTTTGACTGACCTGTTTTATTTCGCCTCTTTTCTTCCGTTCCCCCCCCCCTCAGGTTCTCAGGGTGGGAACATTGGAGCTTAGCTTGGATCTTTATAGCTTGCTTACTGGATTTGCTCATGTACGGTTTTGGACATTGAGCTAGCTATGGTTTATCACTTCACTTTGGGGATAGTACTTTATGTATTTCAGTTTTTCAGTTTATGCTAGACTTTGTTTGTTGGAAAATAATGATCAAGTACTTTGTTGTAACTTAACTATGGTTTTGAAATGCTAGTTTTATCCGCTGCTTTACTACTCTGTTTTACTTATATATTATGTCTTGTGATATCTGCATGCATGTTTACCTTGTTTAACGCCCCTCCAAAGCCAGTGTGCTTGCAAGAGTTACCCTGGCGGAGGTGGGGTGTTACATTTGGTATCAGAGCATAAGGTTTACAAGATTTGAGCAAAAGTGTTTTTTGAAACTTAACTTTTGAAAAACTATTTTCAAAACCAATTAAGTATTTTCCAAGAAAAGTCTAGTTATTTTAAAAAGGCTATTCCCCAAAAGCCATAGCACTATCCTTCGTTTCTTCATTCTGAATCTATCTTTTTCCTTTTTCAGTATGGCCGATCTTAACCTTCCTGAGGGAGTGACCATTCCCGGATGGTTCCGGAGGTACTTGGAAGCTAGGGCCAACGATGTGGGCCCAGCAAATACCCCCAATATAACTGAGGTTCCTCCTCCTCGTCCTCCTCAGAATCCACAAGCGGATTTCGCAAAAGTTTGCAAGGACTTTAAGGCGATGGGTGGCAAGAATTTCATAGGGACGGAGACTTTTGTGGAGGCATGAAATTGGTTGAAAGAAACCGAAGATCTTTTCACTATCTTTGATGTGGAAGACCATAGAAAGGTTTTATTGGCAGCATGGTTATTAAAAGAAGAAGCTGCTTATTGGTGGGAGGTCACCAATGCTACGAGGCCTATAGAGACTTGGGCCGACTTTAGGACAAGATTTGGACTTAAGTTTCTATCATCAGCTGAGGCGAATCTGCAATTGGAGAAGTTTATATCTTTGAAGCAAGGGGACATGACAGTGAGGGAGTATGTGAATGAGTTTAACAAGCTCGCCCGATTCGGTTTGGACATGGTTAATACTCCCCAGAAGAAGGCTTTACGCTTTGCACGAGGGTTGAATGAGCCATTACAAGGTTTAGCCCTATCTCATATACCCATGGGGGCCACTTTTGAAGGACTAGTATACATGGCATTGCTTCACGGAGACGATAAGAATGGCAAGAAGGAAGTCAAGGCTAATGAGACTCAAGCCAAGAAGACAGACTCCAAGTGGGGAGGAAATCAGAGCAATCAGAACAACAAAAACAACAAGAACAACAAGGGCAACAAGGCCAAGGCAAAGGATCCAAGAAAATGCCACTACTGTGGGAATGTTGGGCACATAGCTAAAGACTGTAAGAAGAGGAAGTCGGGCGAATGCTTTCATTGTGGGGAGACCGGACACTTTAGCAAGGATTGCCCCAAGAAGCAAGGGCAGAATCAGCGTGCAGGACCTTTTGGAGGGCAAGTGCATGCTCTCAATGCTGCTCCAGTTCGGGATCGAGGTAGTATTTCTGTAGAAAGTCATGTTTATATTTCTGATTATCCTGTTCGCACCTTATTTGATTCTGGCGCATCGCATAGTTTTATCTCTTCTGACATTGTTGAAAGTTTGCACCTAAGTACTAGCCTAGTTGAGGATCCCGTTTGTGTTTCAAATCCAATTGGGGGTTCCACCCATTTATCTATGATTTGTGTGGATTTGAAGATTTCTATCTTGACCGTAGAATTCACGTGTAATTCTTATGTTCTCGGGTTCACGGGATATGGGTTGATCTTGGGCATGGATTGGTTGTCCAGTTATGGAGCCATTCTCGATTGTGAACATAGGGTGGTGAGGCTCATGACTCGCCTCGGTAATACCCTAGAAATTTCTTGTAACCCTAGAGGTCCCGTCATGTTATGTTATCTTGAATCTCTCGACTCGTCCATCGATGATCTGCAATCTGTAAGGGTGGTCCGAGACTATCCTGATGTCTTTGAAGAAGTTAAGGGGTTACCCCCTAAACGAGAGATAGATTTCCGCATTTATCTAGTTGATAATGCCAAGCCAGTATCTTTGCCCGTGAGGCATATGGCCCCTCGTGAAAGAAGGGAGCTCAGTAAGCAAATCAAGGAGTTGCTAGAGAAGAATTTTATTAGGCGAAGCATTTCTGAATGGGGTGCTCCGGTGGTATTCGCTACTAAGGCGGATGGTTCGCTTCGTCTATGTGTTGATTATCGAGAGTTGAACAAGCTGACAAAGAAGAATAGGCACCCTTTATCGAGGATTGATGATCTCTTTGATCAGCTGGTTGGTGCTTCTGTTTTCTCTCAGCTCGATCTAGCCACCGGATTCCATCAGCTTAGAGTAGCTGAGGATAGCATTGATAAAACTGCGTTTAGGACTCCAGATGGATTCTTTGAATGGCTTGTCATGCCATTCGGATTGACTAATGCACCCGCCTACTTCGAAGACTTGATGAGTAGGGTGTTCAGGGAGTTCCTTAACAAGTTCGTGGTTGTCTTCGCGGATGATATTCTGATCTTCTCAAAGGATGAGGAAGAGCATGCCAGGCATCTCAAGGAAGTGATAGATACGCTTAGAGCGCATCAGTTGAAAGCCAAGTTCTCCAAATGTCATTTCTGGAGAAGGGAAGTTCGGTTTTTTGGACATATAGTTTCTAAGCAAGGCATAGCGGTGGATCCCGCGAAAGTGGTTGTGGTTCAAGACTGGAAGACTCCTAGGAATGCAACCGAAGTAAGAAGCTTTCTCGGTCTGGCGGGCTACTATAGGAAGTTCATCAGGGACTTCGCTAAGATTTCGGCCCCTCTTACTATGTTAACAAAGAAGAACTTAGTCTTTGCATGGGACTTGGAGTGTGAGCTTGCTTTTCAAAAGCTCAAAAGAGCCCTTACCTCAGCACCAGTTTTGGCATTACCCGATAGTGGTAAGATGTTTACCGTGTACACAGATGCATGTGGCACGGGGTTAGGAGCTGTTCTAATGCAAGAGGGAAGAGTGATATGTTATGGGGGTAGGCAACTTAAAGTTCATGAGAAGAACTATCCCACTCATGATTTGGAGTTAGCAGCAATCGTCTTTGCACTCAAATCCTGGCGCCACTATCTTCTAGGCGAAAGGTTTGAGTTGTATACTGATCACAAGTCACTCAAATACCTCTTCTCGCAGAAAGATCTGAATCTAAGGCAGCAAAGGTGGATGGAATTCTTGGCATCTTATGACTTCGAGATAGCTTATACCCCTGGCAAGGGTAATGTTGTGGCGGATGCACTAAGCAGAAGGAGGTTGACTTTGAGCCCCTTGTTCATTGAGATGAAGAACTTAGAATTCTTGGCAACCTTTGATTTCACGATGGCTGTTGAGTCGATGACGGGTTCATTAGCATCTCTTGAGCTTAGACCCACACTTCTTGATCAAGTTGGGGCTTCGCAGAAGGAAGATCCACAGATAGTCGAGGTCATGGACAAGTTGATTCATGGTGAGACGTCTAGTCACCTTGTTAGATATACTATTGATGATAAGGGTTGGCTAAGGCGTGATGGAAGGCTATGCGTTCCACAAGTAGGAGACTTAGTGCATAAAGTTCTTGAAGAAGCACATCACTTGAAGATGACTATACATCCGGGAGGAGATAAGATGTATAGAGATATGAAGCGCATTTTCTTTTGGGATGGAATGAAGAAGGATGTGGCAGAGTATGTTTCAAAGTGCATGGTGTGCCAACAAGTGAAAGCCGAGTCAAAGAAACCAGGTGGGCTATTACATCCATTGGAGGTCCCGCAATGGAAGTGGGAGAGTATTTCTATGGATTTTGTGGATGGATTGCCTAGGTCAAGAAAAGGGAATACAAGCATATGGGTCATAGTTGATAGACTTACGAAGAGTGCTCATTTCATTCCTGTAAAGAGCAAGAGGACCGCGTCATGGCTAGCATCTATTTATCTTCGGGAGATAGTGCGGTTGCATGGAGTTCCTTCTAGCATAGTTAGCGATCGTTACCCAATTTTCACTAGCCAGTTCTGGAACAGTTTGCAAGAAGCAATGGGTACGCGATTGAATCTGAGTACGGCCTATCACCCCCAGACGGATGGCCAAACCGAAAGGGTGAATAAAGTGCTAGAAGATCTCTTGAGGCTTTGTGTTCTCGACTTCGGTGGTACTTGGGAAGACCACCTTCCTCTTGTAGAGTTTGCATATAATAATAGCTATTAAGCCAGCATAGGGATGGCACCATTTGAAGCTTTATATGGGAGGCCGTGTAGGTCACCATCTTGTTGGTGGGAGACAACAGATAGGCTTATACTTGGGCTCGATATGATACGGGACACATCCGAGAAAGTTGAATTAGTGAGAAGAAGGATGAAAGCGGCCCAAGATAGACAGAAATCCTATGCTGACAAGCGAAGGGCAGATTTGGAATTCGAAGTGGGAGACATGGTTTTCGTTAAGGTTTCTCCTTTGCGTAATGTGGTACGTTTTGGAGCAGTTGGGAAGCTGGCACCAAGGTTCGTAGGACCCTTCCCTATCATAGAGAGAATTGGAAAGATGGCCTATAAGGTGGAATTGCCCGAAAAGCTAGCCGGAGTGCATAATGTCTTTCATGTCTCGCATCTCCGAAAGTGCCTGCATGAGTCCGTTGAGGTCGTTGAACCAAGCATTCTTGAAGACGTGGAGGTAGAGAAAGAGGCAACCTTGAGAAAAGCTCCGATTCGTATCTTAGGAATAGAGATCAAGAAGCTAAGGAATCGAGAAGTCAAATTGGTGAAAGTTCAGTGGAGTGAAGCCGATGAAGACGCAACTTGGGAAACCGAGGAGAAGATACGTGGGCTTTATCCATTTCTTTTTGAGGGTACATTCTCGACCTCTTTCTTAATTAGCATATCTTTCTTTTTGCTATCCATGTTAATCCATGTTTATCTAGTTTATCTTGTTTCGTAAATCTTGTCATGAGAATCTTAGGTAGAAACCCTTTGGATGAAACATGTATTTGAAACATGTTATGCTTGATGGTTGCAAGTGGTTGCAAGTGTTTGCACGTGGATACTCGTGGATGCATGATACACATTAGGCACTAAGATCGGCTCACACACTTTCATGTTGCATATGCATGAGTGCTTATACTTATTCATGGATGAAACTTGTTATGCTATCACGTGGATGTTGCATATGGATGAATGTTATGTGCACCCATGTTGAGACTATGAGTTATGTTAGGAATTTGCATACATATGGACTCATTTCACTAACATAATTTGCATTAAGGAGGTTTACTGTATCAGTAACCATCTGATTTTTGCATTAGATAAGTACATATACACACACCTTTGCATATGATCATACAGCATTTAGAATCCCTTAAGGACAATGACTGCACGTGGATGATGTTTTGAATAGATGGATGATGGATGGTAGGATACGTTCTTCCTAACTTGGAGATTTCGGGGACGAAATCCTTTGAGGGGAGAATGTAACAACCCGTATTTTTGAATAACATGTTATAACATAAATCAAGGCAGAATTAAACTGTAAAATCTGAATCAAGGGAAACGGGCTGTGCCATTACGTTCGTCTCGAAAAAATACGTGAAATAGAGTCCGAGTTTTCGAAAATCGGAGTCCGTATGACCGAGATATGGCCTCGCGAAGTTTCACGAAAAATTCAAATTCAAAACAGATTCAAATTTCAGAAAATCGGGGTAGGCGGGAAAAATCCCGCCCAGACCAGGTCGACCTGGGGGTCGACCTGGGTGTCGACCTGGGTGGGACCAGGTCGACTGGGGAGTCGACCCTAGGGTCGACCTGGGGGTCGACCTGCCTGGTCGGACCCAGGCAACCTGGTGCACCATTTTGGCTGTTTTGACCTGTTTTGTTGGCTTGTGACGTGATCTGATGACTTGGATTGAATCTAGGGTTAATCCTATGGCTAATACTATCCTAATCTTCTATAAAAAGACCCCTAAGCCTAGCCTAAATCACCATTATTCAATCCTACCACTAAACTATGTCAAAATTGTTCCTCTCATGGCCTCCACTCTCATGCTAAAATTCCTAAGTTTATTTCTATGAGAGATTTTGAGTTCATACAAGTGTTTTCAAGCTTGTATGAGTGTTCTTAGTTTGCATTCAAGTCAAGTTGCAACATTTCTATTACAAAGCAAGGGTTTTTATTGATTTGGCTCAAGGGTTTTTCATTTGGAGCTTGCATATTTGGGTTTTTTGGTGATTGCATAAGGGCTTCGTCTCAATCTTTATAATAAATATTCATTTGTGTCTTCATAGCATTGTAAGCCCTTTTCTACTTTCTTTTTATTGAACTCTAAAGTTAAATGAATGATGCAAGTTTGGGTTAATCATTATGATATGCAAGTTTGGTTGATCGTTATGTTATGCAAGTTGGTTTAATCATTATGTATGACACATGTTGCTATGTTATGCAAGTTTGGGTTGATCATTATACACATGTTATCATGTTATGCAAGTTAAACTTGAGTTTGTGAGCTTAAAGCTTCAAGCTTTATGTTAAAGGTTGCATTTTGGCAACATGGAAGTTATCATATCCCTTATGATAACTTGCATGTGAGGCTAAATGCGAACTTCTAGCAACTTCTACATGTCATTTATCACCATGTATCACTTATATGCTAAGTTTGGTTTTATGCATACTTTTGAAGCCTAATAATGCAATATGCAAGTATATGAACATATGTACATTTCATATGCCACCATGTTAACTTGTGGCTTCAACACCTTTATGTCATGATTATGCCAAGTTCCCTATTTTATCCTTTATGCGTTGTTGCGATTATGTAAACGATGGGATTACGTTGGGGTTGGGTAACATTATGACATGAACATGATTTTTATAACATGACATGATATGTTAGCTTGTAATTATGTTTTGGAAACATAATGGACATGACACTTAGAAAATATGAGTGTGGCCAACTCGAGGTTGGGTTGAGTTTGTAGCATAAATCTACCCGGACCCGCCCGGCTTAACTAGTAGCTACAAACAATAGGACCCAATGTGAGAAGTTGGTCATGTTGTGCTCGAACCCGAGGTTAGACCAAGTTGTGGTGTAAAGCTACCCGAACCCACCCGGCTTAACTAGTAACCACAACAAGGTCTAATGTGAGAGGTTAAAGCACATTAAGTTAATTAATGCCTCCTGATTAGGGTTAAGTCATGGTCCACTTAATACTTAACCAATTTGGGCTTGATGGGTTAATCGGGGTTAAGTCATGAACCGTGGGTACACTTAACCAATTTAATCCACGTTTGGATCGGGTTAACCACATTTAACCTGTTAAGAAACCCTAGTTGCGTGGTCCTTTTCAGCAGTAACCCTCTTGATAGTAACATAAGACCCTAGGACTAGGTTAGGGTGGGGCACGATTACTGGGCTGACATGTAAGCGACCAAAACGACGGCTGAGTAGGTACGCCGGTGTAGGTCCAGGCGGACTATGGTCGTGCACTTAGTCCGGAGTTGGAAAATCAGGCACGGGTACCAGTAGATCTAGACTGTGCATACTTGATTGGTGTCCGAGGTTGACACCCTAGGACTTGATACACCCTAGGGTGGACCTAGCGCAGTTTAACTACATTGCATGTTTGGGCCGTATGACACCGACACTTGACGAGTTAGGCTTATAGGGAGCCGATCAACTAGACCGTGTAGTTGGACCTTGATTTAGGTCACCTCATGATGTTGGGCCAAGCTTGGGCCAAGGGTTCAATTCTTGTTTTTACTTGACATGTTAGAATGCTAGTACACCCGTGGTGCAAAACTTAACCTTGATTATGCGATGACACCTTTATCTATCTTGTTAGTTAATCATCATGCTAGTATGTTGTTATCCTTATGTTCATCTCAGCTTCTCATGCCAGTTAACTTTACTAGTTCATGGACAGATAGTAGTTAGGGCTTACCAGTCTTTTTGACTGACCTGTTTTCTTTCGCCTCTTTTCTTCCGTTCCCCCCCCCCCCTCAGGTTCTCAGGGTGGGAACATTGGAGCTTAGCTTGGATCTTTATAGCTTGCTTACTGGATTTGCTCATGTACGGTTTTGGACATTGAGCTAGCTATGGTTTATCACTTCACTTTGGGGATAGTACTTTATGTATTTCAGTTTTTCAGTTTATGCTAGACTTTGTTTGTTGGAAAATAATGATCAAGTACTTTGTTGTAACTTAACTATGGTTTTGAAATGCTAGTTTTATCCGCTGCTTTACTACTCTGTTTTACTTATATATTCTGTCTTGTGATATCTGCATGCATGTTTACCTTGTTTAACGCCCCTCCAAAGCCAGTGTGCTTGCAAGAGTTACCCTGGCGGAGGTGGGTTGTTACATAATCTCTAGACCTGAACTTGATGTATAAATTCTAAACATATATACGTATGAGTTGTCAAGTTCTCTTCTAACCGATGCTTTCATTTTTCATATTTTAGCTATTAAGTAGCTATCACTATTATTAGTAATAAAATTATGAGCAATCCATTTTTTGTATGGTATATATGCTTTGAACCTTGTCAACCATTAATCTATTCTTAGACTAACTTATATATATGAGTTCATTCTTTCTCCTTTCTGCATCTCCTACTTCTGAGACCATATTATTCTTAAAACAAGTTCAATTATATCAAATATGGCTCATATCTGTGACGAATGTGCACAGAGGTCACACATTTCGGTCACCAATTCTGAACCGGAGGAATACTATTCTTGTAACAACCCGCATTCTACGCATCGGAGGATCGTAGAATATTTCTTTCTTTCTTATACGAAGTCGTATGGTCATGTGGCTTTGGGAAATGACTATTGGGGTCATTTCCCATGTTCATGATTTTTGTCGATTTTTAAATAACCGTTTTGCCCCTAGCTGATCTTGTTTCGGCCATAACTTTTGATTGGAAAGGAATTTTGACCTGAAACCCCTTCCATTAGATTCGTTTGATGGTTTACCTTTCCGTAGAGTGGTCACATGCGAAAAACGGACTTACCGTTTGCGAGATATGGCTGAAATAAGGTTTGGAAGGTGAAAAACTACTTAACCGGGCCAAATAGGGTGATTAGTGAATGAGTCCATAACCCATTTCGGGATTAGGGTTATGGGGAGGCTGAAATGAGTTAGGGTTTCATTTCATTTCAGTTTTCTAGCCTCCACTTACCTCTAAGAAACCCTAAAAATGGCCTTCACTCTCTTAATCTCTTCAAAACACCTCCAAATCACCTACAACTTGAAGATTGGGATTAGCAACATCAAATCAAGGGAGATCTTCACCAAATCAAGAATAGAGCTGCTGAAACACATTAGAATACGACCCAAATAGAGAATCATTTCAGATCTATAGTTTACTTTGTGTCAAAGGTGAGTGATTTGCATTGTTTTTCACTAATTACGGCTAATTATGGTAATTAGCGAAGATTAGCGAAATTATGGCTCAGAAAAATCTAGAAAAATTCCTAAAATTCTATAACATCATTTTATGTCTCTGATATGAATTTGGGTTAATTTCGACTAATTTTGCAAATCCCGGAATTTGGGGGATTAAGGGGTGATTAGTGGAAATTAGCGAATTTATGCATGTTAAAATAATCTGGAAAAATATGTATAAATTCTTAAATATTGTTTTAGGCCTTTGTTAGAAAATTTGGCTAATTTGGTTATGTTCTGCTAGTCCTATTGTTAGATTTGTTTAAACATGCTTAAGGGGAAAATATGGGTTTTTGGGTATGTTTGATCCATTTTACATGGTATGATTGTTGTTTTGGTGTTTGTGGATGTTTATACATGTTGCTATGACTCTATGGTATGCTTTGTGATTGTTTAGAACAATTAGATTGGTCGAAAATGCCGTCGAATGGCGTAAACAGTTTGTTGGAAGAAGTGCAGGAAACAGACCGGATCGGATCGCAGGAGGGGTATCACGACCCAACCTGATCGTGCCTAATATCCACGAGTCGATCGCCTAAGTAAGCCACGAGCCGAGCTAGTATATGAGTCACTCACGATCCAGCTATCTCTGATCCGTTCTCCTCTGAAGTCCTCCGATCTGAACTGCTCGCACACATGGACCACGAACCGGTGCACTCCACGACACAATTCGAAGAGAAGACCACGACCCGATCCAGACGAGGTAGCACGAACCGAACCGATGGACCGGAAGCTTGGCCACGACCTGATCTGATGGAGCTGGAGGACCACGAGCTGATGGCGCGACCCGATCCGAATGGAGGAACTCGACCCGAACCAGTATGGTGACTGCAGACTGAACCAGGAAGCTTGAACGCGAGGTATGAGCTGTTAACTGAATTAAGACCGATCCGGAGGAGACCAAAACCCGAGATGCAAAGGTAGTCCAAATGGGGAGCTTGTACTCAGGATCCAGTTGGGAAACAACGAGTTAACTTCATGATTGGGCTTTGCTGCGGGACGTGTGCAAAGGGGTTATCGATGCCTATCACTTTGGTTTACCACTGATAGATGGATTAGGGGCTCGTAGTGTAGTTATACGGGGTTGGACTCCGTCATGGCCCAAAGGATTAGGTGAACAGAGTAATGGGTATCGTATGCTTTACGCACTGAGTAAGAGATGTGAGGATGGTTTCTATGCTTGATTTGTTTGCGATCACTATGACATGCACACCCCCACCCCCGTATTTCTTACACTGTATGTTAGTGGCACCTTAGAGTATTGTACGATATGTAGTGCTAACTCTTTGGTTGCAGGTCCAGGTTCAGGTATGATTGGATTATACCTGTTATTGTTTTGTTTTGTTGCTTATCGCTCATACCAGACTTTTGTCTGACCCAGAGTTTTATGTCTCTTGTTATTACTCTGGGTGCTCACACGAGCAGACGAGAGACAGGTTAGCTGGTGATGCGCGAGTAGCTGATTCGGAGGCGAGCAGGAGGCTTCCACGTATGATATATAGATATTCTCCCTGTGTCGTTGGTGGTCGCTACTTGGGCATTAGTAGTGCACCTCCCTTATCTTGCTTTTGCTTTTGAGACAGTTTGAAAAGTTGTAATAATGTTGGCTTTGGATCATAAGCTGTATTTGGATTTTCCGCTGCTATGTTAGTTTATTTCCAGCTTATGCACTGTCTCACCTGTTTTATGTCAAGTATGTTATTATTATACTTTATCCTATGCGCTATGAGACATTCTACAGGTTCCTTGTTAGTTCATTTCCTTCTTTCCTTTCTTCTGACGACCGTCCCGTGCTAGCTGGACATGTGTACAGCGCACTTTCGGAGGAAATGTCGGTTGGTGCGGGGCGGGTCATCACATTTGGTATCAGAGCTCTAGGTTGCGTAGTTAACTTAGGGAAAGACACCAGGGAGAGATAGTACGTATATGAGAGCGCGTATTTGTCATTATTTTGGTTTTCAAAAGCTATATCTATATATATTACTAGTATAGCTAAGGATGAAGTCGTACTGCACTGGCACCACTATGGAGATCGTTAATCGTTTTCTCTCTACAGATTTGATGATGAGCCGAAATTTGAGAGGTGCTGGTAGAGGAGCCAATAATGGGAATGCTCCTGACATGAGGACGATGTTCACTGACTTCATGAGGGAGATGCTTAGGGATGTTCAGGGAGCAGTTCCCAATGCCGGTAATGGTGGTGGTCCAGTAGTGCAGGCGCCTAGGGCCGATTTCGCCAAGCTGTGCAAGGATTACACTAACCTTGGTGGGAAGCCGTTCCATGGAACGGAGTCGGCCACAGATGTTCAGGATTGGTTGGATAGCTGTGATCGTATCTGCAACGACTTGGGTATTGAGGATGCGATGAAGAGAAGGCTAGCGTCTCGTCGGCTGCAAGGGAGAGCGATGAATTGGTGGAATGCCATTAGAACAGCTACTCCAGAAGATCAGGTTACTTGGGATCAGTTCAAGGCTCGCTTTAGCGAGAAGTTCATTCCAGCTGCCCAGAAGTCAGTGTTGTTTAAGAGATTCTTGGAACTCAAGCAGAACGGTAGGGCAGTCTCTGACTATATTGCTGAGTTCGACACTTTGTCGAAGTATGGACTATCTCTTGTCGATACTCCTGAGAAGAAGAATGAGAAGTTCATTACTGGCTTGGATGGGTACTTGGGGGAAAGACTTATAAACCATATCGATGAGACGTTCGAGTCTAATGTAGGAAAGGCATTAAGATCAGAGAGCCTTTTCCCTAAGTCGAAGACTAAGGTTGCTACGGCATCTGCAGAGGTACCAAAGCCGCAAGCAGGCGGTGAAGGCAAGAAGAATTCTCAGAACAAGAGGAAGCAGAAGCCGACCAAGGATGGTCAGAATAAGAAAAATAAGAAAGATGGAAAATGCTTTAGTTGTGGCAAGAAGGGCCACTATGCCAGAGATTGTCGAGAAAAGCCTGGGGAATGGAAGTGCTTTAACTGCGGCCAGGCGGGACATCACAAGGATGATTGCCCACAACCTCCTAGGGAGAAGCAGATTGTGAAAGCGTATGCTATCAACGCTGTTTCTTCTTCGTTGAATGCTCCAAGTGCGGCGCAGAAGGGAAAGGGTGTCGTTATAAAAGGTATGCTTTCTATTTAAGATGTTTCTGTTCGGGTATTGTTTGACAAACCCGAGATAGTCGATAGACCTCTAGTTGTGACGAACCCGATTGGTGGTTCGTCTAGTTTTGGCATGATTTGTTGTAATGTGGTCTTATCGAGTCATGGATGTATGTTTGTTGTGATTGCTTTATTTTGGGCTTTACTGGGTTTAGCATTATTTTGGGGAGTCGATCCACTCTAAAGGAATAGGGTGGTATTAGGTACCTACCTAATGTTGGCGATAGTAACTGGAGTTAAGGAAGCTGAGAAGTTATCGTTGTAATAAGTTCTAGTTGTCTCTGGGAGGCAAATGAGTGCTCCAGTGCTAGATTGTTTTGCTAGTATCACCTCACGTGGGTTGTCCGAACTCGGAGGAGATGTTCCTTGTGTGTTTTTCTGATATTGGTTTAGGCCTTTGGGGCTTGTGCTTGGGGAATGTCGATTTCGACTAGGATGGTTTGCGTGAGGGGTAAATAGTTGTTGTGATTTTTCATTGGATGATATCTTGGTTTACTCGAGGAGTGATGGGCAGACGGAACATGATAAGACTGTTCAATGGTATAGACTGCCCATAGTTAGACTCGATAGGGTTATGAGATTGCTCGACTGGGACTCGAGAAAGATGCAAAGTAATGGATTGTTTAGAACCCTATGTTGATGTTCTCTTTGGATAGTAGGACTTGGAAGGAATTGGATGTGTTCGTTGATCATGGAGGATACAACGAAGATTAGGGCGATTCAAGTTTGACTTGAACTCGTAAAAAGAAAAAGGGTGTTCGTTGATCTTGGAGATGCAACGAATAGGGAGACGACTCACGTTGGACTAGAGTTTGTCGGTAATGGATACTCAAGACTGGGTCTGAGTTATAGATTGACTCGAGTTGGACTCGAGAAGGCTGCAAGGAATTGGATTTGGCTCGAGTTGTACTCGAGAGGGCAACAAGAAAATGGATAGACTTGGGTTGGACTCAAGTATTTTAGGCGGACTAAAAGCAGGGGTATCTGGGGACGCCCGTTACCCTGGATCCGTTGGACGTGATCTAGTTATCCTTGGAGGATAAACGTACGTTGGACGTACGGTAGTCCGTAGGGAGGCGGGGCTTCCATTGGCCTGGGATTGGTTGGACCAGTCAAGTAGGCATCGGTGTATGTATGGAGGCTGGGCTTCCATTAGTTATTGATGTTGGTTGGACCAGACATACTAGAATCGACATATTGGGATTGGTTAGACCAATCATGTAGGTGTCGATGTGTTTATGAATTTAGCAGGTGATAGGTAGGACTTGTTTGATAGATGTTATGGTTGCTATGTTGTTCCTATTTTTCTTCCCTTGAGTAGACTATCACCTGTAGGGTTCCAGCGATGGGGAACAAAGTGAATGTAGTATGACTATGAGCCAGTGCAGTAGAGTCGTCATGACTCGAGGGGCAAAGTGGACATAGTAAAGGATTAGTAAGGCTATGAGCCAGTGCAGTGGAGTTGTTATGACTTCATGGGGCAGAGTGGACATAGCGAAGGACTAGTGGCTATGGATCAGTGCAGTGGAGTCGCCATGACTCCATGGGGCAGAGTGATCATAGTAAAGGATTTGGGTGCGGTAATAGTTGCATTGAGTAGGAGACATGCCAGTTTAGGGGTTTTGTTTCTGGGATGGAAGCAACTAGAGTATATCACAGGATATGATTTCAGGCCCAAGAGTGAATTGGATTCAGAAACACTAGTAAGATTGACGATTAGATCGATTTTGATTGAGTGGATTAGTTCCAGTTAGAAGGACGATCCTAATCTATTGGAAACCATCTCTAGGGTAGAGATGGGTATCGATGGAAAGAGAATGATCAAGTAAGGATTTGATCGAGAAGGATGGCTTCAAAAGAATGGGGGACTAGTTGTACCCAACGTAGATGGACTGAGAGATGAAGTGCTTAGAGCATATCATCACCCGAAATTGACTATACATCCCAGTGGTGACAAGATGTATTGAGACATGGAGCAGATCTACTACTGGGAAAGGATAAAGAAAGACGTTGGGAAGTTTATGTCCAAATGCATAAATTGCCAGTTAGTAAAAGCTGAGCAAAAGAAGCCTAGTGGTTTGTTACAACCATTAGAAATTCCTAAATGGAAATGAGAACAAGTCTCAAATGGATTATATTGATAGTTTACCAAGGACTAGGTCAGGTCATGATGGTATTTGAGTGAATTGTATATTAGAGAATGAAGGCTACCCAAGATAGGCAGAAGACTTATCTCGATAAGAGACGAAGAGATTTGGAATTCTTCGTGAACGACTTGGTGTTCGTCAAGATCTCTCCATTGAGAATGTGATTCGGATTGGTTGGAGAGGTAAGTTAGCACCAAGATTTGTTGGTCCATTCCCAGTCCTCGAGCAAGTTGGGAATTTGGCGTATGAAGTAGAGCTACCTGACAAGATGGCGGGAGTTCACAATGTATTTCATGTTTCCCAGTTAAGGAAGTTTGTGCAAGACCCTAATGTGGCTATTTCACCAGATCAGTTGGACGATATCGAGGTTGAACCCGAGGCGGTTGAGAACCGCAAGCCTATGCATATTGTTGGGAACGATACGAAGCAGCTTCGAAGGAAGGCGGTGAAACTAGTCAAAGTCCAGTGGGGTGAGAATGAAAAAAGACTGTACTTGGGAAACAGAGGAAGATACAAGGAAGAAGTATCCAGAACTCTTTGCCTGGCAAGGTTTTGGTAGTGATAGTTTCTTCCCTTGTTAGTAAACCGCATGCTAGGATAGACTTGTTTTGCATGTTGATTGTTGTTTTGGGGCTGATAGGCATGCGAGACCCTTTGTGTGTTTTGGTTAGGGAATTTCGGGGGCGAAATTTCTTAAGGGGGGGGGGGGGGGGAATGTAACAACCCGCATTCTATGCATCGGAGGATCGTAGAATATTTATTTCTTTCTTATACGAAGTCGTATGGTCATGTGGCTTTGGGAAACGACTATTGGGGTCATTTCTCATGTTCATGATTTTTGCTGATTTTTAAATGACCGTTTTGCCCCTAGCTGATCTTGTTTCGGCCATAACTTTTGATTGGAAAGGAATTTTGACCTAAAACCACTTCCATTAGATTCGTTTGATGGTTTACCTTTCCGTAGAGTGGTCACATGCGAAAAACGGACTTACCGTTTGGGAGATATGGCTGAAATAAGGTTTGGAAGGTGAAAAACTGCATAACCGGGCTAAATAGGGTGATTAGTGAATGGGCCCATAACCCATTTTGGGATTAGGGTTATGGGGAGGCTGATATGAGTTAGGGTTTCATTTCATTTCAGTTTTCTAGCCTCCACTTACCTCTAAGAAATCCTAAAAATGGTCTGCACTCTCTAAATCTCTTCAAAACACCTCCAAATCACCTACAACTTGAAGATTGGGATTAGCATCATCAAATCAAGGGAGATCTTCACCAAATCAAGATTAGAGCTGCTGGAACACATTAGAATTCGACCCAAAAAGAGAATCATTTCAGATCTATAGTTTACTTTGTGGCAAAGGTGGGTGATTTGCATTGTTTTTCACTAATTACGGCTAATTATGGTAATTAGCGAAGATTAGCGAAATTATGGCTCAGAAAAATCTAGAAAAATTCCTAAAATTCTAAAACATCATTTTATGTCTCTGATATGAATTTGGGTTAATTTCGACTAATTTTGCAAATCCCAGAATTTGGGGGATTAAGGGGTGATTAATGGAAATTAGCGAATTTATGCATGTTAAAAAAATCTGGAAAAATATGTATAAATTCTTAAATATTGTTTTGGGCCTCTGTTAGAAAATTTGGCTAATTTGGTTAATTTCTGCTAGTCCTATTGTTAGATTTGTTTAAACATGCTTAAGGGGAAAATATGGGTTTTTGGGTATGTTTGAGCCATTTTACATGGTATGATTGTTGTTTTGGTGTTTGTGGATGTTTATACATGTTGCTATGACTGTATGGTATGCTTTGTGATTGTTTAGAACAATTAGATTGGTCGAAAACGCCGTCGAATGACGTAAATAGTTTGTTGGAAGAAGTGCAGGAAATAGACCGGATCGGATCGCAGGAGGGGTATCACGACCCAACCTGATCGTGCCTAATATCCACGAGTCGATCGCCTAAGTAAGCCACGAGCCGAGCTAGTATACGAGTCACTCACGATCCAGCTATCTCCGATCCGTTCGCCTCTGAAGTCCTCCGATCTGAACTGCTCGCACACATGGACCACGAACCGGTGCACTCCGCGACACGATTCGAAGAGAAGACCACGACCCGATCCAGACGAGGTAGCACGAACCGAACTGATGGACCCGAAGCTTGGCCACGACCCGATCCGATGGAGCTGGAGGACCACGAGCTGATGGCACGACCCGATACGAATGGAGGAACTCGACCCAAACCAGTATGGTGACTGCAGACTGAACCAGGAAGCTTGAACGCGAGGTATGAGCTGTTAACTGAATTAAGACCGATCCGGAGGAGACCAAAACCCGAGATGCAAAGGTAGTCCAAATGAGAAGCTTGTACTCAGGATCCAGTTGGGAACCAACGAGTTAACTTCACGATTGAGCTTTGCTGCGGGACGTGTGCAAAGGGGTTATTGATGCCTATCACTTTGGTTTACCACTGATAGATGGATTTGGGGCTCGTAGTGTAGTTATACGGGGTTGGACTCCGTCATGGCCCAAAGGATTAGGTGAACAGAGTAATGGGTATCGTATGCTTTACACGCTGAGTGAGACATGTGAGGATGGTTGCTATGCTTGATTTGTTTGCTATCACTATGACGTGCACACCCCCACCTCCGTATTTCTTACACTGTATGTTAGTGGCACCTTAGAGTATTGTACAGTATGTAGTGCTAACTCTTTGGTTGCAGGTCCAGGTTCAGGTATGATTGGATTATACCTGTTATTGTTTTGTTTTGTTTCTTATCGCTCATACCAGACTTTTGTCTGACCCAGAGTTTTATGTCTCTTCTTATTACTCTGGGTGCTCACACGAGCAGACTAGAGACATGTTAGCTGGTGATGCGCGAGTAGCTGATTCGGAGGCGAGCAGGAGGCTTCCGCGTATGATATATAGATATTCTCCCTGTGTCGTTGGTGGTCGCTACTTGGGCATTAGTAGTGTACCTCCCTTATCTTGCTTTTGCTTTTGAGATAGTTTGAAAAGTTGTAATAATGTTGGCTTTGGATCATAAGCTGTATTTGGATTTTCCGCTGCTATGTTAGTTTATTTCCAGCTTATGCACTGTCTCACCTGTTTTATGTCAAGTATGTTATTATTATACTTTATCCTATGCGTTGTGAGACATTCTACAGGTTCCTTGTTAGTTCATTTCCTTCTTTCCTTTCTTCTGACGACCGTCCCGTGCTAGCTGGACATGTGTACAGCGCACTTTCGGAGGAAATGTCGGTTGGTGCGGGGCGGGTCATCACAATTCTCCAGAAACATCGAAAAGTAGACCAAAATGTACTCATACCCCCGGAAATACACCAAAGTCTAAACGTGCAAAGAAGGCATTATTTTGGCCCCCACGAACTAGAGAAAAGATAAGTGAGATTCATCACTACCAAAAACATCAAATGGATCTCCAACGACAACTCCATTATGAACTAAAACTTACGTCTGATCGTTTAGCTCTTTTGGAACGCATGGCCTCATTTTTCTGTCGCACGGAAAAACATGGATTTTATCAACCTATGCCTCATGTTCCTTCATCATCAAGGAGTCCTAATTCATGGGATAAGAATTATATTCGAAATGAAGGAGCTAAGGAAACTTGGTCGCCATGGACACCAAGAGTTACCAATATCAAAGAAGATTCCGAGAACAACTCCTCCACTTCTCATTGATTTTATATATTGTGAGATTCATCTCTTTGTTGTTGTTCTAATAAGTAGATTCAATCTTGAGGGATTTTGTTTTCATGAATTTTGGTTGATTAGTTTGAGTTTTGAAATAAATTTATATTATATGGAATAGTGGAGCTTTGGAAAATTCTCAGAAAAACAAGAAAAACCAGGGACAGAGAAACCAGTCGACCAGTACAATATGGCCAGTCGACCGATTAAGTTTCGGGTTGAAAACAAATTTTTTCATCAACCAGTCGACTGACACAAATTCACCAGTCGACCGTTTAAGACTCTGTCTCAAACCAGTCGACCGGTGAATTCGTAGCGGTTGACCGATCTCGTTACTTTCTGTTTTTAAATTCAACTTCACACGTCGGTTCCTCCCTCACACGTATTCATTTACACTTTTCATCTCTCAAACTCACATACCTTATCAACCCTAAAATCCCCAAATTCATTTCCTTCACAAAATCAATGGCTCCACCACAAAAGAGATTGAAGAAATCATCTTCTACACAACTACAACCCATTGATTCCAATATCAAACAATGGTTAATGGATCCAATAGCAGTCAAGCGATGGAATGAAATGAAAGATTATACAATTCATGAAGGTTCTTTCATCAAATTCTCTGATTTTATTCTCTTTGATGTTAAAGAATTAGCAATCAAAGCCCGTATTCAAAATCTTCTTGACTTTGATAAGAACAATGTGGATATCAATCATATAATGATCAAATTGTTCTATGCTAATCTTAACTTAGAAAAGTTTAAACCCGAAAATTCCACTCATTGTCTATGGTCGGTTGTATGTGGTGAGCACATATTTATTTCAAAGGAAAGGATGGCAATGGTACTTGGTTCAGAGAACAATGGAAGAAAGTTCTCTAGCAATTTTCGTACTATTCATACTCGAGACAAGGTAAGTCATTTTTTTATTGAAGATCATAAACTTAGTACAAAGGCGATCAACTTACGGCCTACCGCTAGAATTCTACATCATGCTATTACGCATTCTTTATTACCAAGAGTTGGTAACTTCGATGCGGTATATAAGCAGAATTTTAAGGATTTGTACGCTATATATGGAGATATACAAATCAATTAGATAAATATGATTTTTGATGAGATTTTACTCGTAAATGATCGTAAGCGACCACTTTTATTCTACAACGAATATATCATGCGACTTATACTTGATTGTGGTCTCAAATCTCCAGAATCAAAAGTCTCTAAACCAAAATGTATCAACAAAGCATCGAAAAGAGAATGAAGCTTCCAAAACCATGTTTAAATATCATACCCTTCGAACAATACCAGGAACAAGGTCACCAAGAAAGCATTTCATCAAAATCCTCTAAACCTAAACCGGAAGAGGTTAAGCTTCTTCAAACATCCTCTTCGACCAAAGATTCACTTGAACAAATTGCAAGGAATCAATTCCTTCTTGAAGCAAGAATTAAGCGTACGGACAATGAGATCGATCATTTAAATACAAAGCTTGACAAACGCTTTTTCAAAACTTAAGTCTTTCTTTGGTATACTTTGGGATGCAATATCATGTGGATTGTCTTCCTCCTCTAAGCATATACAAGATCCAGGCAAACGTCCAATGCCTCCTACGTTTACATGGTCATCTTCAGAAGAAGGCACAAGTTCTGGAATGATTAATGCACGTGGTCGTGGAAAATTTGATAGTGAGGAAAAAGACGACGAAGAAGGAGACACAGAAGAAGAAGGAGACAAAGAAGAAGAAGGAGATACGACTAAATCCGACTCACCATCTCATTAGCTCTCTTTATCCATGTTTTGTCGTATTATGTCTTATTTAAGTAAAACTAAAATCAGCACTTGTACATAAGTAGTGCTATATTTTATTTTGGGTTTGTATGTATTAACTCTTATCTTCAACACTTGGTTGGGTATGTATGGTGTGTATTGTCTGCTATAATCCGAATGCTTTTTGTGTTTGTTTTATGGTATGTGTGTCTTAACTACTCCTTTTTGTCGATGACAAAGTGGGAGAAAAATGTTTACTAATAATATTTTTTTGTAATTTTTTAATATATATTTCAGGGGGAGTACAAAGACAGGGGTAGTTAGAAACACTTTCAGATCTATGTTGTCATCAATCAAAAAGGGGGAGAATGTTGAATCAAGGAATTCATAGCATTTTGATTAATGACAAGGAGAAGTTTCATGATCGTCAAAAAGAAGAGAATCAATGGTATTGTAAGTTAGAGGTTGATTATTTAGTGATTTAGCCGTGTTATAAATGTTAAAATCTATCCTCAAATAATCAAATACCACATTATTGTGAATATATATATATATATATATGTATATGTATGAATGCACATTCATTGTGCATATTGCCAGAAACCGGTCGATCGGTTTCTAAATAGGCGGTCGACCATTTCTGGGCAGAATGCATAATGAACATGCACACATGTACATAACGTATATATATTCAAATTTCAGTCTACTGGTTATTTTTGACTTGTCGACCGATTTTCGAACTGAAAGCAACTCTTCGTACAAACATCTTCATTCATCAAAAGTTGCTTCCTTTTCCTTTCATCAAAAAATCATTTATATTCAATACTTCTCTTCACCAATGATTGCAACTCTTTATCTTCTATAAAAACAACATAAAATCATCGATTCAAATAACGAATTCTTTCTATCTATTCTATCTATTGTTGATTTCATTTTTGTTCTTTCAAAGCACTCTAATGCTCATAATCTTCTTATATCGTTCTTGAATCCTAGAATTTATGTATTATTCTTTTGATTCAAACACGATATCATCTTCCAAATCTTCAGATACACAATTTCTATTTGAGGATAAGATTATAGGAAGGTTGTACAAGAATTGACAAATTCATGTTATTAAGAGCACACATTGTCAAATCACACGTTTACTCATCTTGTTTGAAGTCCTCCATGTTGTAAGAGGCAAGTTGTGAAGTCCTTATGTTGATAGAGGCGTGAATTTCCCGTTTGGCTGCCCGGGTGTTGTAAACCTGTTCCTCCAGGTGAAATGAGGTTGTTGTTAGTGGAAATCCAGATAGAAATCTGGGACTGGACGTAGGACGGTGCTCCAAACCAGTATAAAAATCTCTGGTGTGATTTTTCCTTTTATTGTATTTACTTATCTATTATATTGGTCTGTGGTTAGCTATTCTTTATACTTGAATATTGTTTGTCATATTACACGATCCTTGTGAGTGTTTTATACTTGGCACATACACGCACACATTTTCACTTTATGTATATAGATCTAGATCTGAACCAAGAGTTAGATCTGAACCTTCATACTCTGTGTCATTTAAGAGATATGCTCCTTCACAGGGTGTATTCGTGTTCGATCTAACGCTTATCAGATTTAGATCTAATTTTTCGGGTTTTAGAAGTAAAGTAGTGAATCTGTCCTAATAGCCTATGGTTGTTTAAGAGCTTAGCTCCTGCATAGGCTATGCTTGTCATTATTCACATGTTTGTTTCTAAAATACCTAATTATTGTTGATTCATATTTGTGACAGAAATATGAGTTAGATCTGTATTTATTTATTTGGCTATTGATGTGTATTAATCTAATTTATTTCATTACTCCCTGATTGCTTTGATTTATATAAAAAAACTCTCTTTTTATTTATTTTCCGTTGTTTACAATCAATCAAACTTTTGGAATAATTTGATTGGATTTATTAATTAAAATATTTTTGGTCCTAGAGTTCGACACCCTTTACAACAACCTTTGTTGTTTAGGAAAGTCGAACGAATTAAATAGTTGTTTTCAATTGTTTAATTTGTTTGCAAACAACTGCTTTAGTTGTCCAACCCCTAGTGAGTGCAGGTAGTAAATATAAAAATATTCTATTTAATTATCTTCCATATGTTTTCATATTTTGTCCGTAAAATTTTCATACAGACTCCGTTCGCGAAGTTCCAAACAGGAAAGTTGACCAAAGTTCCATCACGAACGCAATGGTGTAAGTTTCATGGTCAAATTCCATTATTGGATTCTAACTACATAACTAATTAGTTAATGTTGAATCCCGGGTTGTTACAGAATTATCCTAGAATTAGTCTTCATACTTAAGGAAGTTTGGATTTAAACCTTGGTTAAAGTTAGAAGGATTCTTTTCCTAAATTCCACCTTGTATCATGGTTCTTGATCAAGTTCGAATTTTTTTAGATTTAGTACTAGATATCATTCTTAATATAAATTGATTCATTTTCATTTCCTCAAATAAGCATAGATCGGTGTATCATTCCTCGAGCTAAAATTAGATGGAAGTGGCACACACCAAAGGACGACACACTGTGTCATACATTTGTTTCAATTTTGACGAGAGTATATGATTTTCTTAAATCAATTCTAAAGCATTGATTATTCTTAAAGCTATCATATTACTTCTAATATGGGTTTGATTTGTGAGCTTATTAACTTAGCAAAATGATTATACTATAAAATATGTAACATTTTGGTAAAATTGATTTAATCAAGAGTAAATAGTTTAAAGTAGCTTAAAGAAACATAGTACTTAAGCCCTCCCCTTAAAGTAAAAAATATAGACTCACCTCAAAATATTGATTCTCAATGAATAGATCATGTTTTGTCTTACGCCATTACATAACGAAAACTTTTAATAAGTTCAAAATTTGTTATTAGAAAGGAAAGCAACGTGAACTCCCTTCTTCGTCATTGCCTCATGGTTTATTTTTATGGAGTTAATTCAAAGATAAGATATTTGTGTTGCATTCATGAGAGGTTGATGCAAAATGTTAGTTATTGGAAAGTACAAGTCACGGTATTAAGCTTCGAGTCATGTCACTTTCAAATAATTATGATTTGAAGCATGAGACACTATATCAAATTATTGGTAGAAGTTTGAAAAGAAATAGCTTAATTCCCAATATTTATCAGTGAAAAGTTTAGTGCTTCGTGTCACCTCTAAGGAAAAGCAGTGCAAAGCACTGGTTTCATGTAAACATGAGTCAGTGTATTGTACCTAAAGGAACTTTGGCTTTAAATAATCCTTGCTCGAGTTGCACCAGACTACATCGCTTTCTTACTCAAATTTGTATATCACTTGTTGTGGCGAAGCGTAATGCGTTATTTCACCTTGGCATATTAGTCCCAATAACCATTAACTTAGTTTAGCTATTACATACTTGGTTTAACCTTTACCGAGCCAATGTTAATGTTTTATTATAGTACCATAATTACTCGTATTGGAGGATACAATATGTTCTGCTTCCACTTATCCACTTATGAGATGAAACACCATATTGGTTATCAATCTAATAAATTTTACCATTTTATTGATTAAAATTAGAACGATATTACCTAGAAGAAACATAACCGTTCTGAACTAAAGAAAAAACCTATAAAGATGTTAACTTTGCTTGAGTGCCTCTCCTCCTAAAGATTAAAAGAGAGACTTATTCTCTCAACAATCTGACAGCACCTCATAGGACAAGGCGAACTTCATTCTTAAACGGTTTGGGATTTCTAGGTTGAAGCTATTCCAGCTTGTTCTGATGATACCATCCACTCTCCCTCAAAAGGCTACTTTGTATTTACACTGATTCACATTTTGCATGCAGCTACCTTCCCTTTTTTGGGTTGCTTCAAAGGTATTTCGAATATGTAGACATAGCTCCTATCTAACTTATTCCAAATGACTCTACATATCTTGCTTGTAGGAAGTTCTTTCTCAAGAAACAAGTTTTCCTTCAGCTTAGGTTGAAGTTCTTCATTATATTGCTAGTCCATACAGAAACAATAAGTCCCAAGGTAGACTTCTTTACAAGATCAACCCCCATCCTAAGTACATGATATTTGATTCCATAAACAAGCCTACGAAATGGGAATCTCACTTCTTTTTCGTGAAATGTTTTTCTAAGATCAGAGAGGAATTATACACTTCCAATATGCTCTTGTTCTACTTTTATTGGAATTGGTCTTTTGTTCATATTACTTTATTAAGGCATTCTCATATGTAGCTCTTTCTTCAAAGTCTTTTAATCCTAACAATGAGGCTTTAATTGAGGCTTTATTTTCTAAGGAAAAAACCATGAGAATAAGAACTATTATGTTAAGTCCACAAGGCTTCACCAATATGAGATTATTTCTTTTGCTCATAAGGTGTTGGCTGAGCCTCCTTCTTAAAAGACTCTAGGAGCATCTCCAGTGGCTTAAGGGGAAGAAATTCAGAACACTGAATATTCAGTGCTAAAGTGGGGGAAAATGCCCAGTGGTTAGGCACTTATTTTATGGGCGCTAGACATCAGGGGCCCACCTAACTTATAAAACAATATTTTTGTCGCATGACAACATATAAAATAGTAATGTAGTGTATAATAACTGGTATACAGTATGGAAAATACAATGGCAGGTGCCTATTAAATGGGCGCCTAATGTCAGATGCCCATTAAATAGGCGCCTGATCTTGAGCGCCCATTAAATGGGCGCCTAAGTCCCATTCAGGATTCAGGATTGAATCTTGAATATTACCCTTAATATTAAGGTGTAATATTACCACTGGAGTGTCGATTCTGAATAATAAAGGCTGACCACTGGAGATGCTCGAAAGGGAGAAAATTTTCTAGGTCTTAGTAAGCTTTCTCCTTTCACTCAGTACTCCCCTATCCGTGGAGGTTTTTTAGGTAATCCTTAATGTATTTTCCATTGAGATCTCTTGCGATGGTGGCTTATATTTTTATTACTTTCCTTTTTAGGTGCTTTACTATTTCTTCTTTCTTGAAATAGACAAAAATTGAAATTACTTTTTCCTTACCAAAGAAATAACTTACCACTGCTCATGTTTCATTTGATATTCAAGAATCAAATGGCTTCATAGATGACATTAATAACTTATATTCATTTAGGAAGAGAAGAGCTAGCCCAACAACCGTTCCTTATTCTCCAAAAGACTTAATATTATTGAGAAACATTTTGTAGTTTCTCTTGGAGAAGAAAACATAATAGTTTGTCCTATATAGACTTTCGTGACTCCAGCCCCCTAGCTCTACTTCTTCTCAAATCATAGAAGTTAAGCAAAATCTAAATTTTGTTCAAAATATTTTAATTCTCGATCCAGTTGGTAACCAAAATTGAAGATGCGAGGAGCTTGGTTTTCTTATTTCTCCCTAGGATCTTTCCCTTCTAAGTCCTCTATTCCTGCTCCAAATAATAGATTTAAGGATTAGGTCCAACTTGTGATCAAACCATGTCTCTCTCGTCTCCCGAGCCATCTCAAATCCCACTTACCACTCCAAAAGAATAGTTTGAAATTATGAAGCACTTTTAATAGTAGATACTCTTATCTTATTCTCAAAAAAGTTTGTATGTTATCGTAACTTGGTTTAGTCATATGCTCGCTTCTTATCATCGGCTTTCAAGCATCTCTTCAAATCTCATGGCAATATCTCCACTACAAAAAAAACTTGAATTAGAGAATGAAAAATTCTATCTTTAACAAAGCAGTTCGATCTTTAAATATGAGTTAAGGAATGATTAAAAACCAAAAATTGAAGTCACTAATCTTCAAGTTGCAAAATATATTTGAAACTGAAGTTCAGTCTTAAATTTTAAAGACCGAAAGTCTGTGTCTAACTTTGTTAAAGATCGAACTTGTTGAGATTGAAATAAAGTTTCAGATCAATCATAAACACACGCACACACACACACACACACACACACTCACACACACACAAACACACACACACACACACACACACACACACATATATATATATATACGCACACACACACATATATATATATAACTGTTTTGTCTAATTGATTTCAGTATTAATTAAACTAAATCAAAATTCAATTTCACATAATTTAGAACCTTCAAAATTGTTGTGCAATTATATTTCTTCAAACATACACATAAAAAAAATATTGATATACATAATCATAAAAATTCATTTAATTCTGGTGACATCCGGACGTTAACATACATTTTCATCATGCATCATTGTATGATTGTAGAAAGTACACCACATTAGAAATATACAATGAATTTAATGTTACTTCCAACAATTATTTCACTTGTGACATGCGACTTCCTATTACATACATTATGCATGTTCTATATCAAGACCCTTTGCTACTGTCTTAGGATTAGTTGTGAAGACCGAACCGTATGTCAAACCGTGGTAGTGAAAGGTCCAAGGTTTTTATGGTTCATCTGGTTAGACCGTGAGAACCGCGTTGATAGTTTATGTCTATTTTTCTGATTAAACGTAACGTTATTTTAAATGTAGATAAAATTTAATCAATTATGACAAACAACCGTATCCAAACTACCTAATTGAAATAAATGTATAACAACTTATCATAACAAAGTAATAAATTTACTAATTTATCATTGTGAAAAAAGGATTAGTTCAATTATAGATCGTAAAATGTACATAAAAATGAATTATATCATTCAAAACTCAATGATAATGGCTATGAAATTATTTGTTATAGTAAAAAATAAAGAGTTAAGCAATTATTTTTTCACAAAGTTGAAGAACCGTGAGGTTCAAAGAGGTCCGACCAGAGATTTTATAGGGTTTTGAGGTTAAACCGCGGGTCTGTGAACACGCATGGTTATTTCATTTTCAGAGCCGTGACGCTCCAAGGTCGGAGGTTAACCGTTGTAACAACCCGGAATTTTAGGACCAATTAATTTTTTTTTTTTAGAAATTTGAATAAATTTAGAGCATTTAAATTAATTTATTTTAAATAATAATGACGAAAAATTTATTTTAGCCAAAGTTAAAAATAAAATAAAAATTATATATATATATATATATGGAAATATATATATACGTATATTTAAACTGATTTTGATTGATCTGGTTGCGATGTTGGATCTAAACATATGTTGTTCATTAAAATATTGTCTATACCATTTTTGTTAGAATAAAAATATTCATTTGTTAATTATCTGTTATGTTAATCGAATTTGGTCATTTTATATAAAAAAATTAGGTTAATCGAAATTGGTCATTTTATATAGAATTTTTGTGTTAATCAAAATTGGTCATTTTGGTTAGAATATGTAGTGTAAACAAAAAATAACATTTTGGTTATCAATGTTACACTAGGATAAATTTTACTTTTTTGTTGTAAATTATCATGTTAAATAAAATTAACATTTTTGTTGTAAATCATCATTTTGTGTTATTGGATTTGTTAATTAATAATTATGTTAATTAGAAAAATATTGAAACCAAATCATTATGTTATGTTAAATTAGATGTGTCATATAATTTGTATATATGTTATGTTAAATTAGATGTGTCATATAATTTGTATATATGTTATGTTAAATTAGATGTGTCATATAATTTGTATATATGTTATATTAAATTAGATGTGTCATATAATTAGTATAAATGTTATGTCAAATTGGAGGTGTCATTTAATTAGTATAAATGTTATGTTAAATTAGATGTGTCATTTAATTAGTGTAAATGTTATGTCAAATTAGGGGTGTCATTTCATTAGAATAAATGTTATGTTAAAATAAATATGTCTATACCTTTCTATCACTTTATAGCAAGTACCACATGTTGCACTTACAAAAATTACATTATCATACATTTGTTTGTACTCACATCTATGTCACATGTTTGTCAAATCAAATTGATAATAAACCAATAAATACTAATTATATTCTCCCTGTTAATTAAATAATTCTAAGAAAGGAAATGAAAGTTTCCTTCTCTAACTACCCTCATTAATTAAATAATTTAAAGAGAGGAAATGAAACTTTTTTCTCTCCTCCTCATTAATTGATTACATTAAACGAAAGAAAATGGGAAGTTTCATCTCTAAATAAATTTAAGTAGTAAATAAATAAAAATTTAATAATATATAATATTATATATACCCTCATAATCCTATAACCCTAATTCTTCATAACCTCCACCATCCACTATGAATGGCTGAAATTGCCAATCTTTGATCTCTTAATTTCTCACAGACCACCACAAATTAAAAATAGGATCTCAAAGCCAAAACCAAAGAGGATCTCGAGGCCTTTAAGATCATACAACTAAGATCAAAAAACGTTAGGTGTACTGTTCGATTTTGCCCCACAAAGGAGAGCCGCTCGCATGCAAATCTAAGGCAGTGGGGACCCCCGAGAGAAAAGTGGCTCCAGTTGGAAGTAGACGGCGGAAATGGCTTCAGCGTGGTAGTTTCAGATCGGTAGGATGACGTCTCAAGCAGCGTGCGTTTCGAGGTTGAGGCAACGAAGTTGGGTTCCGTCGGCTTCCAGTAATAACATACGATGGCGGAAGAAGGTTTAACTGCTTCATCATGTAATTAAATCTAATTAATTATGTAATTTAATTAAGTATTGTATCCAATGTATAAAAATTGATATCTCATTCATACGACTTCAGAAATTGATGAAATGGGATGCGTTAGAATCGCAAAAATGAGATCTATCTCATGGAACTGACCAGATCTGAAACTGAAGTGAAAATTCAGACAAATCAATGTGAGAAATTCTATTCCTTTATTTATATAATTAAAATTTATTAATCATAATTTTATTGTTACACATGTGCTGTAATATTTGCGGAATGTTCATGATTGGATTTAAATTTGTTGGATGTTGTTTGATGATGTGTTAATGTGATGGAATATTTTGTCATATTAGAATTGACAAAATAATCATGTCCTTTATGTTAAATCATTATTGGCAAAATAAAACTTTCATTTTGCCAGTATACGTTGGGTTGAAATTAACATTTTTGTTAATTAGATTATGGTGGAACAAAGATTAACATTTTGTTAATTAGATTATAGTTAATCGAAAAGTTACATTTTTATTCATTAAATTAGTTGAACTAGAAATATGTCAATTTGTTATTATAAAATTGATGAGAACACATACATCATTTTGTTGTGACGGAAAGATTGAAAACAAAAATATATCATTTTCGTTGTAACCAAATAGTGTAACCAAATCATCATGTTGAGTTATTAAATTTGTTGATTCAAGAATTAACAATTGTGTTAATTAGATTTGTCAATTCTAAAGGATTAACAAAGGTGTTGATTAGAAAGATAGTTAAAAAAATGCATCATATTTGTTAAAATGAAACAATTGAAAACAAATATTTCATTTTTTTTATTGTAAAATTTTTGTAAACAATCTTATCATTTTTGTTATAATAAATTAGATAAAACAAAAATATCATGTTAATTGAAATAAAGTAGTTGAAACCAAAATATCATTTTTGTTAATTAGAAATCGTTAACAAATAAGATTATCATTTTTTTTTTGTTAAATTAGATATTTAAGAAAAAATTGTTTATATATAAAATACTCTTTTATATGATATTAGAAAACAAAGAAAAATGTTAACATATGATTTAACAAATAAAAATATGATTAAACAAAATACTTTGATCATTAAAAAGGATTAAAGAAAAGATGAAACATTTTTGTCCATTTAGAAATGATTAAACAAAAAGATACACCTTTGTTCATTGAAAAGAAAATGACAATTTTTGTGTCCATTAAAAAGAAAGTATACATTTTTGTTAGTTAAAAAAAACATACATTTTAGGTATGGATAAAAGATAGAATTGAAAAGTACCATTGTACTTACATTCTACATATAAATAAAAATATGAAATTAGAAACATGATTATAAAAAGAACATATCTTTTTATTTACAATTTAGTTGTAGATAAAAATATGATTATAGGAAATTGATTATAAAAGGACAATTTTGCTTACATGTTAGGTGTAAATCAAAATATGATTATTAGAGGACATTTTTATCTTTATGTTAGGCATAAATGAAAAAATGATTATAAAAGTCATGAATAAAGAGGAAGTGCATTTTATTTGCATCTTTTTATGCTAATAAAAACATAAGAAAAGAATTACATTTTATTTGCATCTTTATACGCAAATATATACATAAGAAAAGAAAGCATATTTTATTTGCATCCTTTATATGCAAATAGAAACAGAGGAAGAAAATATACATTTTTATCTGCCCTTTTTATACGCAAATAAAACATAGGAAAATAAAACATTTCTGTTAGAAACTGTCTTGTTAGATAAAATAAAACATTTTTGTTAGGAATTCTCATATTAGGATAAAAATTGTCATTTTATGTTTAATTAGAATTGATAAAATATAAATGTCATGCATGTTTAATTAGAATTGATAAATATAAATGTCATGCATGTTTAAATTGATAAATCATAAATGTCATGCATGTTTAATTAAAATTGAAATGTAAGTTAGGATATTAGGAAGCAAAATATTTTTAACAATTTAATAAAAAGATCGTATATTTATTATGTAAAATATTTTAATAAAGTTATATTTTAAAATAGGAGATATTTTAAAATTAAGATATTTTGAAATGAAGGATGTTTTAAAATAATATTTCCCAATAAAATAATTATAATTATAAATTATAATTGTTCTTGGACACGAGGTTAGGTCACATTTGTGGTGGAAGTCTGCCCGGAACCAACCGGCATATCCAGCAGCCACAAATGTTGGGCCTAATGTGAGAGGTCCAAGTGCACAAATACGAATTGGGCCAAGACACGAGGTTAAGCCCAACAAGTGGAATAAGTCTGCCCGGAACCAACCAGCATATCCAGCATCCACAAGTTGTAGGCCTAATGTGAGGGGTCTGGCCCATTATAAAACATAAATGGGTGAGAAACAATTTAATATGAAGTTCATTTAAAAAATAAAGATTTCATAGGAATTTACATTTTCCTATGTAAATAAAGAATGAAATGGAAATTTGCATTTTTAATGAAATCAAGGGTTGAAGTAAAAGATTTCGTTTTAAAATAGAAATAATGCATTGAAAGAAAAGAGTACATTTTTAATGCAAGTCATGAAACTAGAAAAATGATCATATTTTTGAAATAAAAATATGTTTGCATCAAACACCACATTTTTGACATAAGATAATAAAAGAAAGAGGAAAGTTACATTTTTTCTTAATGTAAATAAAAATTAGAAAAGTTTTACATTTTTATGTAATTAAGTTAGAGAACATAAAAATTACATTTTTATGTAATTAAGTCAATTTCCATGTGAATTAGATTAAAGGTGAAAAATTTACATTTATCATGTAAATTATGATAAAGGAGGAAAATTACATTTTTAATGTAATTTAAAATTTAAAGAAAGGAAAGTACATTTTCTATTTAAAGGAAGAATTTCATTTTCATGTAATTAAGGTTTAAAAAAAGAGTTATATTTTCATGTAATTAAGATTAAAGGTAGAAGTTACATTTTTCATGTAATTTAATAAAAGTAAAGATACAATTTTAGGAATAGGTTTTTTTTCTTATTTAAAAAGGGTAGATTTAAAGCGACATTTTATTGACATTCTATATTCAATAAAAAGCATAGAATTAAGAGAAGTATTTTTATTGTCATTCTAGGGACAATAAAAAGAGTAGAAGTAAAATTGGCATTTTTATCGTCATTTTAGATGCGATAAAAAGAATGGATTTTATTATTTGAAACCGCTAAAGGAATTATAATTTATATTTATATATATAAAAATATAAATTAAATTTAAACGAATCGCACGCGACAGTTCGCGTTTCGGCAATCGTAACCTTAAACGATTATACCGTAAGATCTGACCGTCAGATTTTCCCAAAACTGGAACCGTTAGGTCTGCTTTGGGAAGATCTTTTCGATGATATAAATTTTGATAAAATCCAATGGTTAGATTTCAAAAAAATGTGTAAATCAAATTTGGTTGAAAACAGCGCCAGGGCCGCCGATCGACCCAAAGCGTCGTTAAATGAATATGGCCATATATATATATATATATATATATATATATATATAGCGATAAATCGTTATTAAATACTATTAACGATATGAAATGTTTTTATACTATATTTATGCGAGGATCATTTGAAAGGACCGAGTTCAATCTCGTTTCAAATGATTATACGACGATCTGAGTCGAAGAGTGTAAGGCGGTGATTGAAGACCGACAATCTTCACCTCAAATGGATGTGTTGCTACTGAGGCCCATGATTGGAGTAGCTACCTTGAAGGGGAGTCAGGGGTAGCCGTCCGGATGTAGTGTTGATTTTTCGGATATGCGAGGTATAAGGTGCCTCCGGTTTCGTTCAGACCCAGAACGGACTTGTTAATGGATCGTATGTCTGACATTGTATTCCTTTATACTGTATTCGTTGATCTCGGCTAAATATATATCTGTTTGGTGGTTAACACACTTCTCTGAGACGTACGAGCTTAGAGGTTATATATTGGTAGGAATCAATGGTATGGTATGGATTGACAATGTGGCATGCCAAGATGCATGTATCAAGGCTTTTGTTGAAAAGCAAGGCCTTGTGGGATGATCAAAGCATAGCCTGTTTAGGCGTAGCTTTGTGTATAGCGTGACTTCGCGAGCCTCACACCCCGGTATGAGTAAAAAAGGGGATATGGACCGTAGGGAGTGCACACGTTTCTTTCTAGCTAGGGGTAGTGTCAGTGCTTAAACTGGCTGACATTTTACTTATGTGGATGATGGATTTTGAGGCACCTCAGATTTATTGGCCGGAAGTGGTCATACTATATGTTCAAAGGAACCGGGAAACGTGTGTTCAGGAATTGCCAATCCACTACCGTTATGTGGGGACCGACCCTACCGCATCCAAGGGTTGTCCATAGGTGTGATCCTGAGGCATTTGCTAGAGTGTCTCGAATCGAAGAGGACGATCCCTAGCCTTGATTTCATGATGGAAAATCAACTTCCAATATGACACCATGCGGTTTTGATTGTAGAACTAGTATGGCGACATAGTAGGATGGGGTACTATGCCGTCTTTGATTGATACATTATGATTAAAATTGTTTTTGAAACATATATATACATGAGTAATAATAACACCAAATCCGTTTTTATCATATCAAGCATCTTTTGACCATTTTAAGGTAAAACTCTATCCTCCGGTTTGCGTTGCATTGTGTGATGGGACTTGAGTCTTATAATGGTTTCATTTTTCTAAAAATCATTGCGTTGTTTAACGATTTACTTTATTTTATGCACTGGCAATCCAATGGAGTAAACCCGTTCCGCGTTAGCGGCGTTGTCCTGTGATTAGCCTTATTATTAGATAAGTTAAGTTAAGATTTCTCATACCAGTCCCATGACTGACCTGTAGATTGTTTCACAGGCAAACTCGGTTGCCCATATTTTCCACACAAACAGTCGAGTAGCTTTTTGCAGATATATATCTTTTAGCAGGATTCTGGATCGAAGCTTAAAGCTGTGTCCAAAGCATAGAAAGTCTTCCGCTGTGTACTGTGTTCTTAATGTAAAATTTATCTTCCGCTGTATTTATTCTATTCGATGTACTCTGATATTCTGTACTCTGATGTTATATTATTATGATGTAATAAAAGTCTGTTGTTATTGTTCTAATGTATTGTATCCCAAAGTTAGTGTATGCGGGTTTTGAACGATTTTGATCGATCTAGCGATCGATTAAGGTCGGGCAAAATTCATGTCGTTACAGTGGTATCAGAGCTCTGGTTAGCTCAAATCTTTGGGGTACAACTCGTTAGAACTGAACAAAGGACTCATCAGAGATTGGATTAGTAATATCCAATAAGAATACTCATTAGAGATAGGATCAGCAGTATCCTAGAGTGAGAAAACTCATTAGAGATGGGGTTAGTAATACCCTAGAATGAGTCGAGAGTGCCAAGTCTTTAATTAACGTATTTGTATAATCCGATCTTAGATAATATGATTTTTGGATATATAAAAGTTATATATATTTAAAAGGTTAATCAACTAATAAGATTATTGAAATAAAAAAAAGTTGAGATAGGTTAGTTAAACAACTTTTAGCTTCGTTCCTTTTCGAGGATGAAAAGATTTTAAGTGGGGGAGATTGTAACAACCCGGAATTTTGGGACCAATTTAAAAATTTTATTTTAGAAATTTGAATAAATTTAGAGCATTTAAATTTATTTATTTTAAATAATAACGACGGAAAATTTATTTTAGCCGAAGTTAAAAATAAAATAAAAATTATATATATATATATGGAAATATATATATATATACGTATATTTTAACTGATTTTGATTGATCTGGTTGTGATGTTGGATCTAAACATATGTTGTTCATTAAAATATTGTCTATACCATTTTAGTTAGAATAAAAATATTCATTTGTTAATTATCTGTTATGTTAATCGAATTTGGTCATTTTATATAAAATTGTTAGGTTAATCGAAATTGGTCATTTTATGTAGAATTTTTGTGTTAATCAAAATTGGTCATTTTGGTTAGAATATGTAGTGTAAACAAAAAATAACATTTTGGTTATCAATGTTACACTAGGATAAAATTTATTTTTTGTTGTAAATTATCATGTTAAGTAAAATTAACATTTTTGTTGTAAATCATCATGTTAAGTTATTGGATTTGTTAATTAACAATTATGTTGATTAGAAAAATAGTGAAACCAAATCATTATGTTATGTTAAATTAGACGTGTCATATAATTTGTATATATGTTATGTTAAATTAGATGTGTCATATAATTTGTATATATGTTATGTTAAATTAGATGTGTCATATAATTTGTATATATGTTATATTAAATTAGATGTGTCATATAAGTAGTATAAATGTTATGTCAAATTGGAGGTGTCATTTAATTAGTATAAATGTTATGTTAAATTAGATGTGTCATTTAATTAGTATAAATGTTATGTCAAATTAGGGGTGTCATTTCATTAGAATAAATGTTATGTTAAAATAAATATGTCTATACCGTTCTATCACTTTATAGCACGTACCACATGTTGCACTTACAAAAATTACATTATCATACATTTGTTTGTACTCGCATCTATGTCACATGTTTGTCAAATCAAATTGATAATAAACCAATAAATACTAATTATATTCTCCCTGTTAATTAAATAATTCTAAGAAAGGAAATGAAAGTTTCCTTCTCTAACTACCCTCATTAATTAAATAATTTAAAGAAATGATATGAAACGTTGTTCTCTCCCCCTCATTAATTGATTACATTAAACAAAAGAAAATGGGAAGTTTCATCTCTAAATAAATTTAAGTAGTAAATAAATAAAAATTTAATAATATATAATATTATATATACCCTCATAATCCTATAACCCTAATTCTTCATAACCTCCACCATCCAATCTTTGATCTCTTAATTTCTCACAAACCACCACAAATTAAAAAGAGGATCTCAAAGCCAAAACCAAAGAGGATCTCGAGGCCTTTAAGTTCATACGGCTAAGATCAGAAAACGTTAGGTGTACTATTCGATTTTGCCCCACAAAGGAGAGCCGCTCGCACGCAAATCTAAGGCAGTGGGGACCACCAAGAGCAAAGTGGCTCCAGTTGGAAGTAGACGGCGGAAATGGCTTCAGCGTGGTAGTTTCAAATCGGTAGGATGGCGTCTCAGGCAGCGTGCATTTCGAGGTTGAGGCAACGAAGTTGGGTTCTGTCGGCTTCCAGTAATAACATACGAAGGAGGAAGAAGGTTTAACTGCTTCACCATGTAATTAAATCTAATTAATTATGTAATTTAATTAAATATTGTATCCAATTTATAAAAATTGATATCTCATTCATACGACTTCAGAAATTGATGAAATGGGATGCGTTAGAATCGCAAAAATGAGATCTATCTCATGGAACTGACCAGATCTGAAACTGAATTGAAAATTCAGACAAATTAATGTGAGAAATTCTATTCCTTTATTTATATAATTAAAATTTGTTAATCATAATTTTAGTGTTACACATGTGCTGTAATATTTGCGGAATGTTCGTGATTGGATTTAAATTTGTTGGATGCTGTTTGATGATGTGTTAATGTGATGGAATATTTTTGTCATATTAGAATTGACAAAATAATCATGTCCTTTATGTTAAATAAATATTGGCAAAATAAAACTTTCATTTTGCCAGTATACGTTGGGTTGAAATTAACATTTTTGTTAATTAGATTATGGTGGAACAAAGATTAACATTTTGTTAATTAGATTATAGTTAATCGAAAAGTTACATTTTTGTTCATTAAATTAGTTGAACTAGAAATATGTCAATTTGTTATTATAAAATTGATGAGAACACATATATCATTTTTTGTGACGGAAAGATTGAAAACAAAAATATATCATTTTTGTTGTAACCAAATAGTGTAACCAAATCATCATGTTGAGTTATTAAATTTGCTGATTCAAGAATTAACAATTGTGTTAATTAGATTTGTCAATTCTAAAGGATTAACACAGGTGTTGATTAAAAAGATAGTTAAAACAAATGCATCATATTTGTTAAAATGAAACAATTGAAAACAAATATGTCATTTTGTTATTGTAAAATTTTTGCAAACAATTTTATCATTTTTGTTATAATAAATTAGATAAAACAAAAATATCATCTTAATTGAAATAAAATAGTTGAAACCAAAATATCATTTTTGTTAATTAGAAATCGTTAACAAATAAGATTATCATTTTTATTTGTCAAATTAGATATAAAAAAAAATGTTTACATATAAAATACTCTTTTATATGATATTAGAAAACAAAGAAAAACGTTAACATATGAAATACTTTGATCATTAAAAAGGATTAAAGAAAAGATGAAACATTTTTGTCCATTTAGAAATGATTAAACAAAAAGATACACCTTTGTTCATTGAAAAGAAAATGACAATTTTTGTGTCCATTAAGAAGAAAGTATACATTTTTGTTAGTTAAAAAAAACATACATTTTAGGTAAGGATAAAAGATAGAATTGAAAAGTACCATTGTACTTACGTTCTACATATAAATAAAAATATGAAATTAGAAACATGATTATAAAAAGAACATATCTTTTTATTTACAATTTAGTTGTAGATAAAAATATGATTATAGGAAATTGATTATAAAAGGACATTTTTGCTTACATGTTAGGTGTAAATCAAAATATGATTATTAGAGGACATTTTTATCTTTATGTTAGGCATAAATGAAAATATGATTATAAAAGTCATGAATAAAAAGGAAGTGCATTTTATTTGCATCTTTTTATGCTAATAAAAACATAAGAAAAGAAATTACATTTTATTTGCATCTTTATACGCAAATAAATACATAAGAAAAGAAAGCATATTTTATTTGCATCCTTTATATGCAAATAGAAATAGAGGAAGAAAATATACATTTTTATCTGCCCTTTTTGTATGCAAATAAAACATAGGAAAATAAAACATTTCTGTTAGAAACTGTCTTGTTAGATAAAATAAAATATTTTTGTTAGGAATTCTCATATTAGGATAAAAATTGTCATTTTATGTTTAATTAGAATTGATAAAATATAAATGTCATGCATGTTTAATTAGAATTGATAAATATAAATGTCATGCATGTTTAAATTGATAAATCATAAATGTCATGCATGTTTAATTAAAATTGAAATTTAAGTTAGGATATTTGGAAGCAAAATATTTTTAACAATTTAATAAAAAGATCATATTTTTATTATGTAAAATATTTTAATAAATTTATATTTTAAAATAGGTGATATTTTAAAATTAAGATATTTTGAAATGAAGGATGTTTTAAAATAATATTTCCCAATAAAATAATTATAATTATAATTTATAATTGTTCTTGGACACGAGGTTAGGTCACATTTGTGGTGGAAGTCTGCCCGGAACCAACCGGCATATCCAGCAGCCACAAATGTTGGGCCTAATGTGAGAGGTCCAAGTGCACAAATACGAATTGGGCCAAGACACGAGGTTAAGCCCAACAAGTGGAATAAGTCTGCCCGGAACCAACCGGCATATCCAACATCCACAAGTTGTAGGCCTAATGTGAGGGGTCTGGCCCATTATAAAACATAAATGGGTGAGAAACAATTTAATATGAAGTTCATTTATAAAATAAAGATTTCATAGGAATTTACATTTTCCTATGTAAATAAAGAATGAAATGGAAATTTGCATTTTTAATGAAATCAAGGGTTGAAGTAAAAGATTTCATTTTAAAATAGAAATAATGCATTGAAAGAAAAGAGTACATTTTTAATGCAAGTCATGAAACTAGAAAAATGATCATATTTTTGAAATAAAAATATGTTTGCATCAAACACCACATTTTTGACATAAGATAATAAAAGAAAGAGGAAAGTTACATTTTTTCTTAATGTAAATAAAAATTAGAAAAGTTTTACATTTTTATGTAATTAAGTTAGAGAACATAAAAATTACATTTTTATGTAATTAAGTCAATTTCCATGTGAATTAGATTAAAGGTGAAAATTTTACATTTATCATGTAAATTATGATAAAGGAGGAAAATTACATTTTTAATGTAATTTAAAATTTAAAGAAAGGAAAGTACATTTTCTATTTAAAGAAAGAATTTCATTTTCATGTAATTAAGGTTTAAAATAAGAGTTATATTTTCATGTAATTAAGATTAAAGGTAGAAGTTACATTTTTCATGTAATTTAATAAAAGTAAAGATACATTTTTAGGAATAGGTTTTTTTTTATTTAAAAAGGGTAGATTTAAAGCGACATTTTATTGACATTCTATATTCAATAAAAAGCTTAGAATTAAGAGAAGTATTATTATTGTCATTCTAGGGACAATAAAAAGAGTAGAAGTAAAATTGGCATTTTTATCGTCATTTTAGATGCGATAAAAAGAATGGATTTTATTAGTTGAAACCGCTAAATGAATTATAATTTATATATATATATATATATATAAATTAAAATTAAACGAATCGCCCGCGACAGTTCGCGTTTCGGCAATCGTAACCTTAAACGATTATACCGTAAGATCCGACCGTCAGATTTTCCCAAAACTGGAACCGCTAGGTCCGCTTTGGGAAGATCTTTCCGACGATGTAAATTTTGATAAAATCCAATGGTTAGATTTCAAAAAAAATGTGTAAATCAAATTTGGTTGAAAACAGCGCTAGGGCCGCCGATCGACCCAAAGCGTCGTTAAATGAATATGGCCATTTATATATATATATAAATAGTGATAAATCGTTATTAAATACTATTAATGATATGAAATGTTTTTATACTATATTTATGCGAGGATCATTTGAAAGGACTGAGTTCAGTCTCGTTTCAAATGATTATACGACGATCAAAGTCGAAGAGTTGAAGGCGGTGATTGAAGACCGACAATCTTCACCTCGAATGGATGTGTTGCTACTGAGTCCCATGATTGGAGTAGCTACCTTGAAGGGGAGTCAGGGGTAGCCATCCGGACGTAGTGTTGATTGTTTGGATATGCGAGGTATAAGGTGCCTCCGGTTTCGTTCAGACCCAGAATGGACTTGTAAATGGATCGTATGTCTGACATTGTATTACTTTATACTATATTCGTTGATCTCGGCTAAATATATATCTGTTTGGTGGTTAACACCCTTCTCTAAGACGTACGAGCTTAGAGGTTATATATTGGTAGGAATCAATGGTATGGTATGGATTGACAATGTGGCATGCCAAGATGCATGGAACAAGGCTTTTGTTGAAAAGCAAGGCCTTGTGGGATGATCAAAGCATAGCCTGTTTAGGCGTAGCTTTGTGTATAGCGTGACTTCGCGAGCCTAACACCCCGGTATGAGTAAAAAACGGGATATGAACCGTAGGGAGTGCACATGTTTCTTTCTAGCTAGGGGTAGTGTCAGTGCTTAAACTGGCTGACATTTTACTTATGTGGATGATGGATTTTGAGGCGCCTCAGATTTATAGGCCGGAAGTGGTCATACTATAGGTTCAAAGGAACCGGTAAACGTGTGTTCAGGAATTGCCAATCCACTACCGTTAGGTGGGGACCGGCCCTACCGCATCCAAGGGTTGCCCATAGGTGTGATCCTGAGGCATTTGCTAGAGTGTCTCGAATTGTAGATGACGATCCCTAGCCTCGATTTCATGATGGAAAATCAACTTCCAGTATGACACCATGCGGTTTTGATTGTAGAACTAGTATGGCGACATAGTAGGATGGGGTACAATGCCGTCTATGATTTATACATTATGATTGAAATTATTTTTGAAACATATATCTACACGAGTTATAATAACACCAAATCCGTTTTTATCGTATCAAGCATCTTTTGACCATTTTAAGGTAAAACTCTATCCTCCGGTTTGCGTTGCATTGTGTGATGGGACTTGAGTCTTATAATGGTTTCATTTTTCTAAAAATCATTGCGTTGTTTAACGATTTACTTTATTTTATGCACTGGCAATCCAATGGAGTAAACCCGTTCCGCGTTAGCAGCGTGGTCCTATGATTAGCCTTATTATTAGATAAATTAAGATTTCTCATACCAATCCCATGACTGACTTGTAGTTTGTTTCACTGGCAAACTCGGGTGCCCATATTTTCCACACGGGCAGTCGAGTAGCTTTTTGCAGATATATATCTTTTAGCAGGATTCTGGATCAAAGCTTAAAGCTGCGTCCAAAGCATAGAAAGTCTTCCGCTGTGTACTGTGTTCTTAATGTAAAATTTATTTTTCGCTGTATTTATTCTATTCGATGTACTCTGATATTCTGTACTCTGATGTTATATTATTATGATGTAATAAAAGTCTGTTGTTATTGTTCTAATGTATTGTATTCCCAAAGTTAGTGTATGCGGGTTTTGAACGATTTTGATCGATCTAGCGATCGATTAAGGTCGGGCAAAATTCATGTCGTTACAGTGGTATCAGAGCTCTGGTTAGCTCAAATCTTTGGGGTACAACTCGTTAGAACTAAACAAAGGACTCATCAGAGATTGGATTAGTAATATCCAATAAGAATACTCATTAGAGATAGGATCAGCAGTATCCTAGAATGAGAAAACTCATTAGAGATGGGGTTAGTAATACCCTAGAATGAGTCGAGAGTGTCAAGTCTTTAATTAACGTATTTGTATAATCCGATCTTAGAAAATATGATTTTTGGATATATAAAAGTTATATATATTTAAAAGGTTAATCAACTAATAAGATTATTGAAATAAAAAAAAAGTTGAGATAGGTTAGTTAAACAACTTTTAGCTTCGTTCCTTTTCGAGGACGAAAAGATTTTAAGTGCAGGAGATTGTAACAAACAGGAATTTTGGGACCAATTTAAAATTTTTATTTCAGAAATTTGAATAAATTTAGAGCATTTAAATTAATTTATTTTAAATTATAACGAAAGAAAATTTATTTTAGCCGAAGTTAAAAATAAAATAAAAATTATATATATATATGGAAATCTCTATATATATATACGTATATTTTAACTAATTTTGATTGATCTGGTTGTGATGTTGGATCTAAACATATGTTGTTCATTAAAATATTGTCTATACCATTTTAGTTAGAATAAAAATATTCATTTGTTAATTATCTGTTATGTTAATCGAATTTGGTCATTTTATATAAAATTGTTAGGTTAATCGAAATTGGTCATTTTATATATAATTTTTGTGTTAATCAAAATTGGTCATTTTGGTTAGAATATGTAGTGTAAACAAAAAATAACATTTTGGTTATCAATGTTGCACTAGGATAAAATTTATTTTTTGTTGTAAATTATCATGTTAAATAAAATTAACATTTTTGTTGTAAATCATCATGTTGTGTTATTGGATTTGTTAATTAACAATTATGTTAATTATAAAAATAGTGAAACCAAATCATTATGTTATGTTAAATTAGATGTGTCATATAATTTGTATATATGTTATGTTAAATTAGATGTGTCATATAATTTGTATATATGTTATGTTAAATTAGATGTGTCATATAATTTGTATATATGTTATGTTAAATTAGATGTGTCATATAATTAGTATAAATGTTATGTCAAATTGGAGGTGTCATTTAATTAGTATAAATGTTATGTTAAATTAGATGTGTCATTTAATTAGTATAAATGTTATGTCAAATTAGGGGTTTCATTTCATTAGAATAAATGTTATGTTAAAATAAATATGTTTGTACCTTTCTATCACTTTATAGCACGTACCACATGTTGCACTTACAAAAATTACATTATCATACATTTGTTTGTACTCGCATCTATGTCACATGTTTGTCAAATCAAATTGATAATAAACCAATAAATACTAATTATATTCTCCCTGTTAATTAAATAATTCTAAGAAAGGAAATGAAAGTTTCCTTCTCTAACTACCCTCATTAATTAAATAATTTAAAGAAAGGAAATGAAACATTTTTCTCTCCCCCTCATTAATTGATTACATTAAACGAAAGAAATGGGAAGTTTCATCTCTAAATAAATTTAAGTAGTAAATAAATAAAAATTTAATAATATATAATATTATATATACCCTCATAATCCTATAACCCTAATTCTTCATAACCTCCACCATCCACTATGAATGGCTGAAATTGCCAATCTTTGATCTCTTAATTTCTCACAAACCACCACAAATTAAAAAGAGGATCTCAAAGCCAAAACCAAAGAGGATCTCGAGGCCTTTAAGATCATACGGCTAAGATCAGAAAACGTTAGGTGTACTGTTCGATTTTGCCCCACAAAGGAGAGCCGCTCGCACGCAAATCTACGGCAGTGGGGACCACCGAGAGCAAAGTGGCTCCAGTTGGAAGTAGACAGCGGAAATGGCTTCAGCGTGGTAGTTTCAGATCGATAGGATGGCGTCTCAGGCAGCGTGCGTTTCGAGGTTGAGGCAACAAAGTTGGGTTCCGTCGGCTTCCAGTAATAACATACGATGGAGGAAGAAGGTTTAACTGCTTCATCATGTAATTAAATCTAATTAATTATGTAATTTAATTAAATATTGTTTCCAATGTATAAAAATTGATATCTCATACATACGACTTCAGAAATTGATGAAATGGGATGCGTTAGAATCGCAAAAATGAGATCTATCTCATGGTACTGACCAGATCTGAAACTGAATTGAAAATTCAGACAAATCAATGTGAGAAATTCTATTCCATTATTTATATAATTAAAATTTGTTAATCATAATTTTAGTGTTACACATATGCTGTAATATTTGCGGAATGTTCGTGATTGGATTTAAATTTGTTGGATGCTGTTTGGTGATGTGTTAATGTGATGGAATATTTTTGTCATATTAGAATTGACAAAATAATCATGTCCTTTATGTTAAATCAATATTGGCAAAATAAAACTTTCATTTTGCCAGCATACGTTGAGTTGAAATTAACATTTTTGTTAATTAGATTATGGTGGAACAAAGATTAACATTTTGTTAATTAGATTATAGTTAATCGAAAAGTTACATTTTTGTTCATTAAATTAGTTGAACTAGAAATATGTCAATTTGTTATAATAAAATTGATGAGAACATATATATCATTTTGTTGTGACAGAAAGATTGAAAACAAAAATATATCATTTTTGTTGTAACCAAATAGTGTAACCAAATCATCATGTTGAGTTATTAAATTTGTTGATTCAAGAATTAACAATTGTGTTAATTAGATTTGTCAATTCTAAAGGATTAACAAAGGTGTTGATTAGAAAGATAGTTAAAACAAATGTATCATATTTGTTAAAATGAAACAATTGAAAAAATTTTGTCATTTTGTTATTGTATAATTTTTGTAAATAACCTTTTCATTTTTGTTATAATAAATTAGATAAAACAAAAATATCATGTTAATTGAAATAAAATAGTTGAAACCAAAATATCATTTTTGTTAATTAGAAATTGTTAACAAATAAGATTATCATTTTTATTTGTTAAATTAGATATTTAAAAAAAAATTGTTTACATATAAAATACTCTTTTATATGATATTAGAAAACAAAGAAAAATGTTAACATATGAAATACTTTGATCATTAAAAAGGTTTAAAGAAAAGATGAAACATTTTTGTCCATTTAGAAATGATTAAACAAAAAGATACACCTTTGTTCATTGAAAAGAAAATGACAATTTTTGTGTCCATTAAAAAGAAAGTATACATTTTTGTTAGTTAAAAAAAACATACATTTTAGGTATGGATAAAAGATAGAATTGAAAAGTACCATTGTACTTACATTCTACATATAAATAAAAATATGAAATTAGAAACATGATTATAAAAAGAACATATCTTTTTATTTACAATTTAGTTGTAGATAAAAATATGATTATAGGAAATTCATTATAAAAGGACATTTTTGCTTACATGTTAGGTGTAAATCAAAATATTATTATTAGTGGACATTTTTATCTTTATGTTAGGCATAAATGAAAATATGATTATAAAAATCATGAATAAAAAGGAAGTGCATTTTATTTGCATCTTTTTATGCTAATAAAAACATAAGAAAAGAAATTACATTTTATTTGCATCTTTATACGCAAATAAATACATAAGAAAAGAAAGCATATTTTATTTGCATCCTTTATATGCAAATAGAAACAGAGGAAGAAAATATACATTTTTATCTGCCCTTTTTATATGCAAATAAAACATAGGAAAATAAAACATTTCTATTAGGAACTGTCTTGTTAGATAAAATAAAACATTTTTGTAACGACCGCGAATTTCGCTCGATCCGAATCAGTCGCTAAACCGATCAAGACCGTTCGAAACGCCTGATTGTTTTGAGAACACGACAAAATAGAACGCAGACAAAAGAACATTTCATTGCATATTACAACAATTCCATTATATTACAAGAATATACAGAGTATTAACAAATAAAATACATTCTATAAATATCAGAGATTACAATACATTACATAGCAGCGGCAAAATAAAACAAAACACAACTAGAAGTATATATACGGATACAAAGCTTTTCGGATATCGTTCCAGCTGTAAACCAGGATCCTGTGAATATAAATCTGCAAAACCAAAACTACAAGATGCCCGTGTCAAAATAAGGGCACCCAGAGTTTAGGTTAAAACAATAAACTCCAGGTCAGTCATGGGACTGGTGTGGGAACTAAAACAGTTATTTAAAACTTTACTTTAAATCAGATATATCAAGGGACCACGCCGTATAGCACGGAACGAGTTTCCTTCCAAGAATACCAGTGCATATAACAAAACAGCGCAATGTTTTTTGGAAAAATGAAGCTATTATAAGACCCAGGTCCTATCACACAATGCAACGCAAGCCGGGGGATAGGGTTTTCCCTTATAATAACCAAACATGCTTAGTACGTTTAAAACAAATCATTTGATACTATTATAAGTGCATAGTGTATAAAACAACTTCAAATCATAAGTATCAATCAGAGACGGCATGGGTACCATATATCATGTCCCCATACTCGTTCTACAATTAAAACCGCAAAATCACGTATTTGGAAATTGGATTTCCATCTGTGAACCGAGGCAAGGGATCGTCCTCTACCGAATTCGAGACAATATAGCCCATGTCTCCGGAATAGCCGCAACTGCCCCTTGGAGCGACAGGGCCGGTCCACACGGAGTGGATTATAGTGCCTGAACAATACGTCTCCCCGCCCTATAGGGCGTAAATGAGCCAACGAATGACTCCATCGGACCCGGATCGTCCGATCAAACCGAGGCGCCTCGCAACAGCAACAACCACATAAGTCAAACTCGTCAGGGCGTGTAAAACCACTGACGCCACTTCTAGCTAGAAGGAAACGCATGCCCTCCCTGAGGTCCTCTCCCGTTTCTGGTTCACAACCGGGGTGTGAGGCTCGCGAATTCACGTTACACAAAGCTATGCCACACAGGCCGTGCTTTGATCATCACCACAAGACTTTGCTTTTCAACAGAAGCCTTGATCAATTGCTATAACTTCCCGTATTTTTGGTAGCCAAATATTTAATTTAATTTATTTATTTTTAAATATTATATTTGGAGTATTAATGAATTTTAATATTTAATTTGTTATTTAAAACGACGTTTGAACGTTATATTTTATTTATAATATAAAACGAGCTCGAAATCGCGCGACAGTTCGTAATATTGAATTTTGAACTTCAATTCAATATACAGGATTCGATATAAACCGGATTTCTGTGAAACAAGAAATGTCAGAACCATAGTGATGATAATTTTCATATGAAAAAGAAAACTTCATATTTCATGTTATAGTTTGTATGTTATGGTCAAATCAAATTTTGAAATAATCGCTATGGAAAATCGTTATTAAAATATACGCTTTAAAATAGTCATTTTTCAAACGGGCTCAGATTTCGACGAAACCAGTTTCATTAGAACCGTATCGTTAAATTATTGTATGATGTTGAATGGCGTGGCAAACCGATGTCGTATGTGACCACGGTAGCCGTAAACGCCCGTTCAATTTCTATTGCGCGTAATTAATTAAATAAAGGGTTATTTTGGTATAACTTGAGCAGACGATCGAATTAAGCCACGAAACCAGTTCCGTTGAGTTAGTATCGTCGATAGAGTCAGGATAGGTATATAGTTTGTTATTTTTGGAGACGGTGAAATTTGGTGTCTAAAATGGCATTGCGGTGCATGTAAAAAATAGCCTACCGGGGAAACAGTCTCAGAATGCGACGAAACTGGTGCCGTTGGGTTCGTATTGAAAAATTATTGTAGGATATCAAGGTTTTAAGTTGATTTGATTTATCCAGTGATCGTGAAAAATTAAAACGTGTGTTTATTTCCGGTTTTATAAAGGAATTCTTTTCATATGACCTCGGATTTCGATCAAACTTATCCCATTGGATCCGGAATATCTTTTTACACCAAGATTAGCTTTTTTATCAGAAGACAGAAGTCGATTGGGGCTAGTTTCACGTGTTACTTCACGGTGAAGTTTCATTGATAATAAAATAATATCAAATTATACCGTATACACATGAACATAGTATCAAAACCACTGTGCACATATTTTAATACATGCACTGTGCGCTAGTATCTGCAAACCTACCAACAGTACAGTTTCCATCAAGACAAGAAAGAAACACTGCGCTGCCATCTAGGATTCTTAGAGCCTACCTATTTTCTTCAATCACCAACACTTTATTTGCAACCGACTTTTCAGACTTAACGCAACTGTCATATGAATGGAAATGAAAACTCGTAACAGTATTGATGTTTCAACCCAACCAGACATGAAATGAAAACTGGGTGCCGACCTATGATTTGAAACAGGTTTCCCCTATGCTTCTGAAAATTCACGTGCATAAGGAGCGAAATATCCCAGCCTAATGAAATTGAAAACTCAAGTACACCGGTCTAGATTCCAGCTATTTGCACATGCTACGTCCTCCTCCCTCGCACAGTGTTGTATTTTCCCATCACCTCCATACGCACACAGAGCTGCAGAGTCTTGTATTTCCACGTCATGTAGGGCAACATGTATTGTATAATCACATAGCTCATAGGAAAATGGAAACTGACGCACATGCTCCCCTAAATATATATGTATGTCCTAAAGCCTAAGGAAGACTTAGCTATGCAGACCTAAATATATAGCTATATAAAAATATATATGTAAAACGTGGTCACCACGTTTGTTTCACATGTAAATATGTGTGTTGCTGTCCATACTTCGTTCCAGGAAGTCTCCATCCTCAAAACAAATCCTACTTTTTCTATAAAATATATATATATATATATATATATATATATATATATACTGAAGGAACAAATATGGTGGACTGAAAAGAAGAAAAGGGAAGACAAATGGAGCGATCTGGTGAACAAAGCTGTGGGTGCTTCACGCATTTGACAGTTTATAAGGGAAGAAGGATTGGGGAGGAGAGGATTAAAGGGGTTGGCAACGTTTGAGATGGGAGAGGCATGCAGCAACGTGAGTTTGCTGTTAATGGGACATTGCGGCTAAAGGAACACGTTGGACAAAGAAAAAGGAAATGGGAAGAGTGTCGTAGCAGGTGAGAAAGCATGTTGGCGGTTGGTGAAGTTGTGGGTGTCCATGATGGAAGGATTATGTTTGGCGGTGAACTTGAGGACTGGGAGGACAATCAGGGTGTTAGCAAGGCAGCGAAGCAGGCGTTGGTGAGGTGGCATGTACATATGGCGCTCGGGCTAACAGTAAGTGTTGGCGTGGGTTCAAGAATGGGAGTGGAAAGCATTGACAGTGGTAAAGTTTATATGTGGATCGAAGATGCCTTGAACACGTGAAGGCAGATGTACAGCGCGTATTGAATATGCCTAATTAAGGTATGTAGGGGCGCCTAATCACGTTGAGTTTGTTTAATATAAATTATATATATATAATAGCGTAAGTTAAGGGTTAATATTAATATATACATATATTAAGTTATACGTTATTCATAATATTGCTAGACCAGCAAATGTTTACCGCAATTACAAATGTATCCACCGTATACAGTAGAATACTAGTATTTGTTCCTGACCATTTAAATTTTAAGTGGAACACTGATATAGCATGACGTGCACAGCTTTCAAAATTCCTGATCTATTTTATAACATGCCCAATCCTGTACCAAACCGACTAGTTTAAACATTTTAACTATGGCCCTTTTACATCATATATAATATAATAGCCAGTAGCTTAATTCTGCCTAGCTCAAATTGTAACGTGCCTAATGATATACAGGTGCCTAATACCTAGTCAAGTTTAATTTACGAACATAGAATTAGGAATTTAGGATATGATTTCAATATTGATAATATTAATTTATTAAAGTAAATATCGGTCGTATTAAAATTTGTAACCGTATCATACAGTAACGGAACCAGTTGAAACAAGGACGCTAAGACCGTATCAATGGGCGTAATATTTTGGAACTGTTCGCTGATGGAAAATCAAGGTGAGTTTACCTCACTCAGTTTACCCCATTTATATTTTATATAAATCGGGTTTTTATTTTGTATGCAATGATTGCTAATGGTTGGTGATTTGATGACTGTTTGCTTGTGTGCCGAATATTTTTAATATTCAGTGATTAAATTAAGCGTTCGTTTAATTTAATCAAATTAAATCATTATTTTTAACGATTATATTCCAAACGAGGTAACTTACCTTGTTGGTTACGTTTATAATAATATAAACGGATTCTTGGATGGACGTTACAAGTTGTTGCTGACTGTTATTAGTTGAATGGTTATGTATTGAATTTGATATAACCCATTGTGATACAGGGAAGGACAGGTTGGAGGAATCCAACCGGATTCCTCAAATATGTTGTTTGCTTTCATATTACATGAACTGTATAATCAATGCGATTGATTGTTGAATTCAAACCCCACACTAGTTTGATATTAACCAATGGGTGATATTGGTTGAGTAATTATCGGCAGATGGCCTACAAATACATCGTTTATAAAAATTGATTTACCGTCAGGTAAATCAATGAAAAGAAAGTTATAAAATTTGCTTTATAACTAAGGACAAGTATTGAAATCTATTTTATACAGATTATTTTAAAATGAGGTAATTAAAGTAAATAAATATTTATTTTTATTATAAACAAGTATGTAAAACGAGATTCGTAAATTAATGAGTTTTGTAAGCAAAGAAGCAGCGACTATCAAAATGGTTAAGAATTTGATTAATGGTTTTCGATAAACAATTATATGAGATTATTACATTTGATTAGATTGTTAAATCAAATGAGAATTATTTAAATTAATTTTATTTATTAATTTAAAGGAAATGACTAAGTGGAAAAGGTTTACGAAGTAACCTTGTTGAGATGACTAAGTCGACTACTCGAACGAGAATTGTGTTTTAAAACTATTAATATATTGCTTATTGTTAAAGTTAAGTATCATTTTTTGTAAATAACCCTTTAAGAATGTTTAATTATTTTATGCATAGTTGATAACGAAGTAAACCATTTGATGTCAGACCATTAACAAGGAATTAAACGGTAAACGAAATTTTAAAAGTATAGTTTGAATATGAATTCATAAAGTATCTCGATAGGCAAGATTTGAATTTATAATAGTATTTTCAAAAGAAACCATGATGTTTTGATATATCGATGACTGATTTCTATAGGAAGAATAATGTTAACCCTCAAAGTAAATGATGATTGAAAGGAACCAAATTAAAATAAAAATGGTGATGAAGGAAATTAGCAAGTAAGATCTTGTTTATAATTAAAAAGGGTTCTAATAAGTGGTTACTCATATTTATATGAGTTATATTTTCGATTTATTTCCGGAAAGGAATTATATGAAAGGAAAGCTTTAAACAAGATTGATGTGAGTTGTAATCGAACGTGAACCTTAGCGGATTGAACTTGGTTATAAAAGTAAGAATCTAACGATAAGAATCTAGAGATGAATATTCGAAATGTGGAAGAAGTTTAATTGAATAAAACTAAGACATGTGGTTATTTAAAAAGGATTTTAGAATAAGTAGAAGTGTCGGGATATCATTTGAATGAGATTTCGTCTGTAAACTTCTATACATTCCGAAGATAAGAGTGTCGTCGACTCAAGGTCTGATAGGTAACAAAATACCCCAACTTGTAACGACTTCATGATTATCCAAGAATGATATTAGTTTAGAAACGATGGCAGTTGATGGAGTTAGGTTATACTTCCGTGAAGAATATTATAAACTATAAATTAAAGAGTTTATAAGTTAAATGATTTGATTTGGAAATAAGAAGTGAAAAAGCGGTATTCAGAATGTTGGAAGATTTAGAAATTTTAAAATCAAATGTTTAACTAAAGAGGCCAAGTGATGCTGTATACTGAACCAGTGAATCCACTATATTTTTCTATGGATGATGGGTGTTTATTTGATAGTTAAATCACCGACTATCAAATCTGGCCAAATCGATTGTTGGTATGGAAAAACCGAGATCGAATGTGTATTCGAAAACCATTCCGACCAACAAACATGTAAACGTTAAAGATATCTGAAGATGGTCGAGTAGAGCATTGAAGACCGTGGATCTTCATGAGCGGAAGAACTACTCGTTGAATTTCTAAGGGTAGCTCCCAAGGATATTCTGACTTGTGATTCTGTCGTGATTGGAATCTTCGGATTGCAAGGACTTCTCGCTGCTGATCCTTTGGGTGATTCCTAGGATGCGGTAGGAGGGTGCCTTCGGGTCATCCTATTCCTGGGTGACTTGTATGGACGATGTGATTGGTGGCCAGATGTTCCAAAAGTCGATTATAACCTCAAGCCTCATCAACCGGGGAATGACAAAAATCGGGCAGGCAGCATGGCTATGTGGGTCGCTCCCATTAGGGTGTATAATCACCTATCTAGAGAAAATCTGTTTCATTCTTTAATCTATTCAATGCTGTCCCTTTTCGTGAATACGGTGGGTCGCACCCAACCGTTGGTGATATACATTCGATACACTCAAGCGAAATGAGTGGTCGGTCATGTGTGGGCCGGGTTGCAAGACGTTCTTGTTGAACCCAGTGTTTTCGCCTCTAGAGATACACTATCGGCAGGTGGTCCCATACCTTGTCATAGTTGGAAATCCAATCTCCAATAAGCGCCGTGGTTTTAATTGTATACTATATATGTGGAGCGTGAGATGCAAGCGTTCTGCTAGATTGTTATTTATTTGTATTTAGACACTATTATAATATCAGATTAAGATATGGTTTCAAAAACAGTTTTGGGTTATAGTAAGGTAAAAACCGTCCGTGTTTATGTGTGGACTGGTCTTACTATTATCCTATTCTTTCCAAATGATTTTGAACTTTAAAATCGATATGGATGTTATATAAACTTAGTGGGTTTCTCACTCTGGTTCACCAGACTGACCCGTCGTTTGTAATGCTCGGGTTAGCCCGGGTTACAGGTTCAGGTCATCGAATGCTGTGAAGTCCAGAGACGAGCTGAAAGAGTCTAGACGTATAGTATTATATAGTATGTTTCCGCTGTGTGTTGTATATGAGGACAGGTCATTATAACTGTCCAGATTTATCGATGTACTCTGATGATGTAAGTATTATCTTTCAAGCTTTCAATAAAGAATATTTTTACATTATATTTTGTTCCGCTGCGATGTGAGACTCTGTGTAGTGTTGTTTCTTCTTCTTCTATTCTAATACTTCTTTCTTTCTTATCTCACCCTCTAATTTCTTTCTAAATGACTATCTGGTGTGTTCGATACTGGGATTTTGGCAAGTAATATGGGATTTATATATTGTTGTCAAAATTCGAGCATCGAATTTCTACCGGGTCGTTACAGTGGTATCAGAGCTATTGGTTTAGTGATAACCTTGGCTCTGTGGTGTAACTCGATAGAGATTGGGTTGGTAATACCCTAGATCGAGATTGAGTGTATACATATGAGAGCGTAATTGTAAATTTTATATACAAATGGTTTGTATTGTGTTGGTTGATCGGTTCAAGTGTTGAGAAGCGTTGAACTGGTAATCGATACAATATTATTTTGTAAAGAGGGTAAATGAAATAATTTTACCCAAATTATATTTTTGTATATAAAGGTAATAATTTTATCAAATTATTGAGATAGTAGTGTATTTGATCGATTTGAATAGAATTCGAATCGGATTGAAAATTTGAATTGAGCTTAACTTGGTTAAGAGTAATTAAATTAAGAATGATATTGAAATTAAATAAAATAAAATAGAGTGAAATAAAAAAATTTGATGAATGAATAATAATCAACTCTGAGAAACCAAAATAAAATATTAATATTGAATATGAATTCAATTGATTTGGTTGTGTATTGGTTGTTGATTGTGAATTGGTTGTTATTGGGTGATAGTTTGTTTGAATAGAAATAATCAACAGTTAACTGGAACTGAATGAATTATAAACTAAAGAATAATTTCTGGTATAATTTAACTGGAATCAAAGTGAATATGAATTGGAATTTATAATTTAAACCTGTGTTTGATAATGAATTGATGTTGTGTGTTTGATTACAGAATTGGTATAGTTATGCCAGTTGATTACTGAAATATTTTTTCAGAATTTCACATATTTATTACTGATATGTGAACTGAGTTAAGCACAGGTGCCAGAGGAATAGGCAGACTGATGTTGGTTGAAAAAATCGCATATACGTTAAGCAAATATGCTCAATAGCGCTCGTAAAAGGTACGCTTATGCAGAATATGAAATATTGGGTTTTATTTGGATTTTGAGTTGGGTTTTTGAATTTTTCCGACCCTGTTGGTCGATGTATATGTGTTTCTTGAACCTGCGATATTCCAGATGTCCTCCGTATAGGGGAGACTCTGCCAAAAATTTTCCAAATTTAAGAGGTCAGAATTTTATTTTTTGGAAAATTCTTTTATTTGGAATGAATTGATTTAAAAACCCATTTGATCAGTTATGGAAATAAAAATCGAGTTTTAAATTTATTATTTTTGTAAAGATAATGGGTTTGTAACGTTTTTCTTACCGTAGCAATTTCGAGGACGAAATTATTTTAAGGGGGGAAGGATGTAACGTCCCGTATTTTTGGTAACCAAATATTTAATTTAATTTATTTATTTTTAAATATTATATTTGGAGTATTAATGAATTTTAATATTTAATTTGTTATTTAAAACGATGTTTGAACGTTATACTTTATTTATAATATAAAACGAGCTCGAAATCGCGCGGCAGTTCGTAATATTGAATTTTGAACTTCAATTCAGTATACATGATTCGATATAAACCGGATTTCTGTGAAACGAGAAATGTCAGAACCATAGTGATGATAATTTTCATATGAAACAGAAAAATTCAGATTTCGTGTTATAGTTTGTAAGTTTTGGTCAAATCAAATTTTGAAATAATCTCTATGGAAAATCGTTATTAAAATATACGCTTTAAAATAGTCATTTTTCAAACGGGCTCAGATTTCAACGAAACCAATTTCATTAGAACCGTATCGTTAAATTATTGTATGATGTTGAATGGCGTGGCAAACCGATGTCGTATGTGACCACAGTAGCCGTAAACGCCCGTTCAATTTCTATAGCATGTAATTAATTAAATAAAGGGTTATTTTGGTATAACTTGAGCAGACGATCGAATTAATCCACGAAACCAGTTCCGTTGAGTTAGTATCATCGATAGAGTCAGGATAGGTATATAGTTTGTTATTTTTGGAGACCTTGAAATTTGGTGTCTAAAATGGCATTGCGGTGCGTGTAAAAAATAGCCTACCGGGGAAACAGTCTCAGAATGCGACGAAACTAGTGCCGTTAGGTTCGTATTGAAAAATTATTGTAGGATATCAAGGTTTTAAGTTGATTTGATTTATCCAGTGATCGTGAAAAATTAAAACGTGTGTTTATTTCCGGTTTTATAAAGGAATTCTTTTCATATGACCTCGGATTTCGATCAAACTTATCCCATTGGATCCGGAATATCTTTTTACACCAAGATTAGCTTTTTTATCAGAAGACAGAAGTCGATTGGGGCTAGTTTCACGTACTTCACGGTGAAGTTTCATTGATAATAAAATAATATCAAATTATACCGTATACACATGAACATAGTATCAAAACCACTGTGCACATATTTTAATACATGCACTGTGCGCTAGTATCTGCAAACCTACCAACAGTACAGTTTCCATCAAGACAAGAAAGAAACACTGCGCTGCCATCTGGGATTCTTAGAGCCTACCTATTTTCTTCAATCACCAACACTTTATTTGCAACCGACTTTTCAGACTTAACGCAACTGTCATATGAATGGAAATGAAAACTCGTAACAGTATTGATGTTTCAACCCAACCAGACATGAAATGAAAACTGGGTGCCGACCTATGATTTGAAACAGGTTTCCCCTATGCTTCTGAAAATTCACGTGCATAAGGAGCGAAATATCCCAGCCTAATGAAATTGAAAACTCAAGTACACCGGTCTAGATTCCAGCAATTTGCACATGCTACGTCCTCCTCCCTCGCACAGTGTTGTATTTTCCCATCACCTCCATACGCACACAGAGCTGCAGAGTCTTGTATTTCCATGTCATGTAGGGCAACATGTATTGTAAAATGACATAGCTCATAGGAAAATGGAAACTGACGCACATGCTCCCCTAAATATTTATGTATGTCCTAAAGCCTAAGGAAGACTTAGCTATGCAGACCTAAATATATAGCTATATAAAAATATATATGTAAAACGTGGTCACCACGTTTGTTTCACATATAAATATGTGTGTTGCTGTCCATACTTCATTCCAGGAAGTCTCCATCCTCAAAACAAATCCTACTTTTTCTATAATATATATATATATACTGAAGGAACAAATACGGTGGACTGAAAAGAAGAAAAGGGAAGACAAATGGAGCGATCTGGTGAACAAAGCGGTGGGTGCTTCAGGCGTTTGACAGTTTATAAGGGAAGAAGGATTGGGTAGGAGGGGATTAAAGGGGTTGGCAACGTTTGAGATGGGAGAGGCATGCAGCAACGTGAGTTTGCTGTAGATGGGACGTTGCGGCTAAAGGAACACGTTGGACAAAGAAAAAGGAAATGGGAAGAGTGTGGTAGCAGGTGAGAAAGCATGTTGGCGGTTGGTGAAGTTGTGGGTGGCCATGATGGAAGGGTTATGTTTGGCGGTGAACTTGAGGACTAGGAGGACAATCAGGGTGTTAGCAAGGCAGCGAAGCAGGTGTTGGTGAGGTGGCATGTACATATGGCGCTCGGGCTAACAGTAAGTGTTGGCGTGGGTTCAAGAATGGGAGTGGAAAGCATTGACAGTGGTAAAGTTTATATGTGGATCGAAGATGCCTTGAACACGTAAAGGCAGATGTACAGCGTGTATTGAATATGCCTAATTAAGGTATGTAGGGGCGCCTAATCACGTTGAGTTTGTTTAATATAAGTTATATATATAATAGCATAAGTTAAGGGTTAATATTAATATATATATTAAGTTATACGTTATTCATAATATTGCTAGACCAGCAAATGTTTACCGCAATTACAAATGTATCCATCGTATACAGTAGAATACTAGTATTTGTTCCTGACCATTTAAATTTTAAGTGGAACACTGATATAGCATGACGTGCACAACTTTCAAAATTCCTGATCTATTTTATAACATGCCCAATCCTGTACCAAACCGACTAGTTTAAACATTTTAACTATGGCCCTTTTACATCATATATAATATAATAGCCAGTAGCTTAATTCTGCCTAGCTCAAATTATAACATGCCTAATGATGTACAGGTGCCTAATACCTAGTCAAGTTTAATTTACGAACATAGAATTAGGAATTTAGGATATGATTTCAATATTGATAATATTAATTTATTAAAGCAAATATCGGTCGTATTAAAATTTGTAACCGTATCATACAGTAACGGAACCAGTTGAAACAAGGACGCTAAGACCGTATCAATGGGCGTAATATTTTGGAACTGTTCGCTGATGGAAAATCAAGGTGAGTTTACCTCACTCAGTTTAACCCATTTATATTTTATATAAATCAGGTTTTTATTTTGTATGCAATGATTGGTAATGGTTGGTGATTTGATGACTGTTTGCTTGTGTGCCGAATATTTTTAATATTCAGTGATTAAATTAAGCGTTCGTTTAATTTAATCAAATTAAATCATTATTTTTAACGATTATATTCCAAACGAGGTAACTTACCTTGTTGGTTACGTTTATAATAATATAAACGGATTCTTGGATGGACGTTACAAGTTGTTGCTGACTGTTATTAGTTGAACGGTTATGTATTGAATTTGATATAACCCATTGTGATATAGGGAAGGACAGGTTGGAGGAATCCAACCGGATTCCTCAAATATGTTGTTTGCTTTCATATTACATGAACTGTATAATCAATGCGATGGATTGTTGAATTCAAACCCCACACTAGTTTGATATTAACCAATGGGTGATATTGGTTGAGTAATTATCGGCAGATGGCCTACAAATACATCGTTTATAAAAATTGATTTACCGTCAGGTAAATCAATGAAAAGAAAGTTATAAAATTTGCTTTATAACTAAGGACAAGTATTGAAATCTATTTTATACAGATTATTTTAAAATGAGGTAATTAAAGTAAATAAATATTTATTTTTATTATAAACAAGTATGTAAAACGAGATTCGTAAATTAATGAGTTTTGTAAGCAAAGAAGCAGCGACTATCAAAATGGTTAAGAATTTGATTAATGGTTTTCGATAAACAATTATATGAGATTATTACATTTGATTAGATTGTTAAATCAAATGAGAATTATTTAAATTAATTTTATTTATTAATTTAAAGGAAATGACTAAGTGGAAAAGGTTTACGAAGTAACCTTGTTGAGATGACTAAGTCGACTACTCGAACGAGAATTGTGTTTTAAAACTATTAATATATTGCTTATTGTTAAAGTTAAGTATCATTTTTTGTAAATAACCCTTTAAGAATGTTTAATTATTTTATGCATAGTTGATAACGAAGTAAACCATTTGATGTCAGACCATTAACAAGGAATTAAATGGTAAACGAAATTTTAAAAGTATAGTTTGAATATGAATTCATAAAGTAACTTGATAGGCAAGATTTGAATTTATAATAGTATTTTCAAAAGAAACCATGATGTTTTGATATATCGATGACTGATTTCTATAGGAAGAATAATGTTAACCCTTAATGTGAATGATGATTGAAAGGAACCAAATTAAAATAAAAATGGTGATAAAGGAAATTAGCAAGTAAGATCTTGTTTATAATTAAAAAGGGTTCTAATAAGTGGTTACTCATATTTATATGAGTTATATTTTCGATTTATTTCCGGAAAGGAATTATATGAAAGGAAAGCTTTAAACAAGATTGATGTGAGTTGTAATCGAACGTGAACCTTAGCGGATTGAACTTGGTTATAAAAGTAAGAATCTAACGATAAGAATCTAGAGATGAATATTCAGAATGTGGAAGAAGTTTAATTGAATAAAACTAGGACATGTGATTATTTAAAAAGGATTTTAAAATAAGTAGAAGTGTCGGGATATCATTTGAATGAGATTTCGTTTGTAAACTTCTATACATTCCGAAGATAAGAGTGTCGTCGACTCAAGGTCTAAGAGGTAACAAAATACCCCAACTTGTAACGACTTCATGATTATCCAAGAATGATATTAGTTTAGAAACGATGGCAGTTGATGGAGTTAGGTTATACTTCCGTGAATAATATTATAAGCTATAAATTAAAGAGTTTATAAGTTAAATGATTTGATTTGGAAATAAGAAGTGAAAAAGCGGTATTCAGAATGTTGGAAGATTTAGAAATTTTAAAATCAAATGTTTAACTAAAGAGGCCAAGTGATGCTGTATACTGAACCAGCGAATGCACTATATTTTTCTATGGATGATGGGTGTTTATTTGATAGTTAAATCACCGACTATCAAATCTAGCCAAATCGGTTCTTGGTATGGAAAAACTGAGATCGAATGTGTATTCGTAAACCATTCTGACCAACAAATACGTAAATGTTAAAGATATCATAAGATGGTCGAGTGGAGCATTGAAGACCGTGGATCTTCATGAGCGGAAGAACTACTCGTTGAATTTCTAAGGGTAGCTCCCAAGGATATTCTGACTTGTGATTCTGTCGTGATTGGAATCTTCGGATTGCAAGGACTTCTCACTGCTGATCCTTTGGGTGATTCCTAGGATGCGGTAGGAGGGTGCCTTCGGGTCATCCTGTTCCTGGGTGACTTGTATGGACGATGTGAATGGTGGCCAGATGTTCCAAAAGTCGATTATAACCTCAAGCCTCATCAACCGGGGAATGACAAAAATCGGGCAGGCAGCATGGCTATGTGGGTCGCTCCCATCAGGGTGTATAATCACCTATCTAGAGAAAATCTGTTTCAGTCTTTAATCTATTCAATGATGTCCCTTTTCGGGAAGACGGTGGGTCGCACCCAACCGTTGGTGATATACATTCGATACACTCAAGCGAAATGAGTGGTCGGTCATGTGTGGGCCGGGTTGCAAGACGTTCTTGTTGAACCCAGTGTATTCGCCTCTTGAGATGCACTATCGGTAGGTGGTCCCATACCTTGTCATAGTTGGAAATCCAATCTCCAATAAGCGCCGCGGTTTTAATTGTATACTATATATGTGGAGCGTGAGATGCAAGCGTTCCGCTAGATTGTTATTTATTTGTATTTAGACACTATTATAATATCAGATTAAGATATGGTTTCAAAAACTGTTTTGGGTTATAGTAAGGTAAAAACCGTCCGTGTTGATGTGTGGGCTGGTCTTACTATTATCCTATTCTTTCGAAATTATTTTGAACTTTAAAATCGATATGGATGTTATATAAACTTAGTGGGTTTCTCACTCTGGTTCACCAGACTGACCCGTCGTTTGTAATGCTTGGGTTAGCCCGGGTTACAGGTTCAGGTCATCGAATGCTGTGAAGTCCAGAGACGAGCTGAAAGAGTCCAGACGTATAGTATTATCTAGTATGTTTCCGCTGTGTGTTGTATATGAGGATAGGTCATTATAACTGCCCAGATTTATCGATGTACTCTGATGATGTAAGTATTATCTTTCAAGCTTTCAATAAAGAATATTTTTACATTATATTTTGTTCGCTGCGATGTGAGACTCTGTGTAGTGTTGTTTCTTCTTCTTCTTCTATTCTAATACGTCTTTCTTTCTTATCTCACCCTCTAATTTCTTTCTAAATGACTATCTGGTGTGGTCGATACTTGGATTTTGGCAAGTAATATGGGATTTATATATTGTTGTCAAAATTCGAGCATCGAATTTCTACCGGGTCGTTACAATTGCCACTTAGGCATGCCTCACAGGCAATTCACTCCATGCGTTTGATATCTATCAATATATAACCCCTGAGCTCGTACGTCTCAGAGAAGGACATTAAGCAAGAGAATAAATTCTCCACCGCCAAACAGATATATATTTAATAGAAATCAATCACACACTAAAATCCAATGTCAGACACACAGTCCATTTTCACGTTCGTTTTGGGTCTGAACGAAACCGGAGGCACCTAGTACCCCGCATATCCATTGATCTCCAAGTACGTCTAGACGATCACCAACTGTTTACATCTTCTTGGGTGTACAGCCCAATCAAGATCATCAGTAATTATCCAGACGACGTGAAGACCTCCGGTCTTCAACCACCGTCTTCATCTTCGACACCACGTTGAATCAGTTATTCAGAATGGGATAAACCCGGTCTTTCTGAATAACTCGCGTATATATTACAAAAGTGTTACACAAACACAACATACGCCTCATTCCATTTCAGAATATTCTTTTATTCAAATATTCTTATACTTTGGGAAAGGTTCCCATTAATTTTATCAAAGATAAATTCTTTAAATTTATTCTTTAATCTTCTTTGAATATCAATTCAAACTAGTCGAGATTAGCGAACCACACCGGAGTAATCATTTATTTTATTTCCCAATCCCCACCTATTCATCCCATGAAGTAAAACTAGTAATACTTCATATCTAACACCACGATGTTATCGGTAAATTCAATCACCATTTCACGTTCAAATCTAATTAAAGATTTAACTATCGCCTGGAGTAAAACTAGCGATACTCCATTCTCGATCTTTTCAATCTAATTAAAGATTCATTAAAACTCCACTTAGTTTTAATCTTTAACCGGGTTAAAGAATCAGTGTCATTTAAAACACGGTTCACGATAAACCCAAAATCACATTCCATTAATTATCGGGTTAAAGAACAAGTGTTATTCATAACACCATTCACGATAAACCCAAAAATCAATACCAATTCAATTCCAATTAAATATTATTTAATTGGTACACTTCATTAAATCTAAATAAAAAGATTTAATCTTTTTCTCAACTGGGTTTAAGAACAGTGTTAATGAAGACACCATTCACGACAAACCCAAATCACATTTGATATTAAATACAAGGCTCAGAATAGAAAATATACCGGCTTATATTCAATATCAAATTTTACGACCAACAAATATCGTATTGGAAATAACGATATTAATATATCTTTCAAATCTCCCTAACAATATCTGTATGATCACGAAATCTAACATCGAAATATTCCAAAGACAATTTCGATTCAAATCCTTTCGAATTCAATTTTTTGGAAATTCTGGTTATTTTCGAAACCACTTCAAATCCAATTTATTTATTTTAAAAATAAATAAATTATTATTCTAGTTCAAAACTAGTTCATTTCGATAAAAATCTATTTTTATCTTTTCAACTATGGAGTTTTTCATCCCAATTCTTCTCAAATCATTTCTTATGATTTTACACAAATTATCGATATTTTTAATAATTTTATCAAGGCCCGTACAGTCGATTTCCATTAACGGCCATCGAACTGCACTTACAACGACCTTTTCCAAATTTGATTTGGACATAATTCCAAATCCATCCGTTAGATTTCTAATTTCTAATATTCTTTAGAAAGCTCTTTTCGATACGAACCCAACGGTTCCAGTTTTAGGAGAATCCGACGGTCGGATCTCCCGTAATATCCATTCGAAGTCAATGGTCAAAATTCGCGAACTACCGCGGCGCGGCGCGTTCTATTCAGGCCATTATATTATATATATAATATATACTTCGTCGATTTCCTTTTAAAACGTATTATATAAATCGTTTTAAATTCGTTTTCAAAACGATTTCAACTTCTTTTCAAATTCAAATCAAAATTGAATTTTTTCCTTATAAATTCCTTTCAAATTCATTTCAATTTGATTTCAATTCAAATTGATTTCTAATTCAATTTCAGTTCGTTTTCAATTCAATTCAATTTCAAATCGAATTCATTTATATTCAATTTCAATTCGAATTCATTTATATTCAATATCAATTCGAATTCATTTCTATTTAATTTCAATTCGAATTCATTTCTATTCAATTTCAATTCGAATTCATTTCTATTCAATTTCAATTCGAATTCTAATTCTTTTCAAAATATCAGATTTTGAAATCACTTTCGATATTCATTATAAAATGAATAAAATCGATATAAATATCGTTCACGTCAAAATGGCATCAATCTATCAACACGGCTTCATATATTTCTATTTTCAAATATTCTATTTCAAATATTTCTATTTCAAATATTTCTTTTTCAAATATTTCTTTTTCAAATATTTCTATTCAAAACTGGAATGAGGCCCAATCAATTACCATATAATGTTAATTATATGGATTTTTCTACAACACATGTAAATAATAACAACGATAAATAATAAACCATCATCCAGAGTGCACCACAAAACTGCATAAGCATTAAATATAAATAATTAACGCTTACACAGTCTGTCAATCAATCGATCGACATACAGCTAAATAATTGGGATTAGTGTACGCCAAATATCATCCCAATACCCGTGTGGGGTTTCAAACAATCAAACACAGATTTTATTTGTGCAGTTGGGCGATGTGTAAAATTTATCGTCCCAATCAATATCAATCAAATCAGTGTATATAAACAAATCTCCGATTTGTTTATAAATATTTATTTTATATACACGTTAAAAATTTCTATTTTTAACTATATAAATATTTTATTTCCTTTCACATCACGTCACACAATCAACTACACATCAAAATCAAACAAACAAGCTGTCCATGGTCTGTGGACGACGGGTGTCGGGTGCTACTAAACACCGTCTGCATCCTAGTATATAATTCAACTATAAATAAATTCAAAAGTGAGGAGTTCTCACCGAGGGTTCCACTCCGCCCTGCTTTGCTTTTGAACAGCTGAACCGTCTGGATTGGCTTGAAATTCCTATGCAGTTCTTTTTCACGCTATTTATATCAAAAATCATATTTTTAATATGATGTTTTATATATAAAAATCTTATCATTACATCGCTACTTCGTTATAAAAATTATATTTTCATATCGTTCTTCTTCTAATAAAGATTATATTTTTATAACTCTACCTAAATAAAAATAATATTTTTATATCTTCTATAATATAAAGATCCTATTTTTAATACTATACTTATATAAAAATCATATTTTTATTATTCCTACTATATAAAAATCATATTCTTCCCACAACGTTATATTTTCTTAATAACTTATCATAGTTTCAGTTTTAATGATCATGTATTATTTTCAATGGTTTAAAATAAAATCGGATCTATAGAAAATAAATAATAAAAATGAGTAAATAGGACTTACTGTATTTTTTTCTCAGCGAGGAGGGGGATTCTTGGCGTCACAAAAAAAGGGGGGAATCTCGCTCGAGATGGCGCGCGTCGGAGGTGGAGTCGGCAGGGGGTGGCAGCGGCGGTGGTGAAGCCAGGGGGTGGGGATTGGTCAGATTAAGGGCTCGTGGGCGTCGGTCTTCAGGTGGCGCGGTCTTCTTTGCTAGGGTTCGGGGTTGTGGGGTTCGGGGGTGGGGGGGATGACAGCGCGAGAGGGAGGAAGGAGAGGAGGAGTGAGGCCAGCCTGGACGGTGGCGCGACGGTGGCGCGCGCCCCTGGGGCGGCGGCATGGATCTACGTCGAGCCCCCTTTTTTATTTTTATTTTCGATTTCTGAACTGTGGAGAGAGGAGTGAGGGTAAGGAGTTATATAATATATAATTTTATATTATTAATTTATTTTATAATTCCAAAAAGCAACTTTTTATTTCGACCTCTAAACGAGACCCACCGACTGTCGTCCCAAGCGTATTACCCCCATTACGAACACAATGGGATATGTTTCACAAGCTGATTCGATTGTTTCGATCAGTTTTCGTTCAGATCAAAATATAACTCTATATATTGAATTTGAACGCGTATTTCAATTTACCGGGGCCACATACTAACTAGAAAAATTCCCAAAAAATATTTTCTAGCTTCGTATCGACGATACGGTCCTAACAAAACTAATTTCATCGAATTCTTAGACCGTTGGAAAAATGGCCATTTTCCAGTCGATTAAAATCAACTGAAACTGGTCAAACGCGTTTTCCTTCGCCACGCTCACGTATTGATTCTAAAAATTATGAAAATTGAAATCTAGCAATAACTTGACATCACGGATCCAACAAAAGTGGTTTCATCGAAATCCGAGGTCGTTTGCAAAATTTCCATTCTTAAGGGCCAGAATTCAATAGCGACTATTCTGAATTTTCAACTGGGGATAACTTTTGATTCCAGTTATGAAATTTTGATTTCCCAGATTCGTTGGAAAGATATTCTCTATTAGATTCAAATATTTTTGGTTTCGCTAAAATCCGGTTTATTTTGAACTCGGTATGTTCAATTGAAATTTCAAATCGAATTATCGAACTACCGCGCCATTTTCAATTCCTTTTATATTTATATATAAATATTTATATTCTAACGACGAACTATATAAAATATACGTTCGAATTCCATTCAAAATAAATTTCTCGTCGTTATTATTTAAAATAATTCATTTTAAATAATCAAAATTCACTAAAATTGCCAAAATAAAAATTTTAAATTGGCTCGGATTTCCGGGTTATTACAATCTCCCCCACTTAAAACTTTTCGTCCCTAAAAACGAACGAAGCCGAAAGTTTTTTTCACAAACCAACTCAACTTTCTCTATTTTCTTTACGGCTTAAGTTCTTCAACTTTTCAGTTTCTAAGAACTTTTCAAATTTTTCAAAAATTTGGCTAACACCCTAAATTTTCGAAAAATTTCGCCATAACCTCCCATGCACTGGGGACTTCGGGATATTTCATATAGCCTCCCATGGCCTTCTTCAATCCAAAAGAAAAAGGAAAAGCCAAGCGGCTAGCCAATCGGCTCACAAAATCACCCAAAACTCAAGAAATACAATAAACATGTACCTATTTGTCGGGCAAACAATTTTATTCCTCTGCTCTAGCCTCCTTGCTATGACATGTTAAATGTAAGTACATGTATATGCAAGCAAATACGACAAATTTTCAATACAATTTACTATTTGGTTCAAATTGGCTATATGGTTCAAATTTTAATTACTCAACCAATAATCAAACAACACAATCAACAATCAATTAGTTGATTATCATTTCAAATTCATAACTTTGATATATAGTCAAAAATCACATTTTTGATGCCAAATCACAAAAATAGCCCTATCTAATTTTGGTTCTCACACCAGCCTAATGGAAGTATATAGATATCACACCTTCGTCACTCGAATATATATTCTGATGATGATATATCAATCATCAGAATCACCCCCGGGCGACTAGAGTGTAATTCTATATCTACCCAATATATTAAAACTTCGAATATCTGTGGATCAGACGTATATGCAAAATCTATATGTACTGGATAATCCAAATCAATATAAATGAATAATCAAATACGAGTAATTGATTTAAATTTTCAAAACAAAAATCGTTTTCATTTTAAAAATATACTCTTCACACTCGTTCTAGGATACTACTGATGATATCTCTAACGGGTCATTCTCATTGGATATTACTAATCCAATTTCTGATGAATTCTTTCGTATGATTCTAATGTGTCTTGTTCTCTGAGCTTTGTAAACCAAAGCTCTGATACCACAATGTAACGACCGCGAATTTCGCTCGATCCGAATCAGTCGCTAAACCGATCAAGACCGTTCGAAATGCCTGATTGTTTTGAGAACACGACAAAATAGAACGCAGACAAAAGAACATTTCATTGCATATTACAACAATTCCATCAGATTACAAGAATATACAGAGTATTAAAAAATAAAATACATTCTATAAATATCAGAGATTACAATACATTACATAGCAGCGGAAAAATAATACAAAACACAACTAGAAGGAGATATACGGATACAAAGCTTTCCGGATATCGTTCCAGCTGTAAACCAGGATCCTATGAATATAAATCTGCAAAACCAAAACTACTAGTTGCCCGTGTCAAAATAAGGGCACCTAGAGTTTAGGTTAAAACAATAAACTCCAGGTCAGTCATGGGACTGGTGTGAGAACTAAAACAGTTATTTAAAACTTTACTTTAAATCAGATATATCAAGGGACCACGCCGTATAGCACGGAACGGGTTTCCTCCCAAGAATACCAGTGCATATAACAAAACAACGCAATGCTTTTTGAAAAAATGAAGCTATTATAAGACCCAGGTCCTATCACACAATGCAACGCAAGCTGGGGGATAGGGTTTTCCCTTATAATAACCAAACATGCTTAGTACGTTTAAAACAAATCATTTGATACTATTATAAGTGCATAGTGTATAAAACAACTTCAAATCATAAGTATCAATCATAGACGACATGGGTACCATATATCATGTCGCCATACTAGTTCTACAATTAAAACCGCAAAATCGCATATTTGGAAATTGGATTTCCATCTGTGAACCAAGGCAAGGGATCGTCCTCTACCGAATTCGAGACAATCTAGCCCATGTCTCTGGAACAGCCGCAACTGCCCCTTGGAGCGATAGGGCCGGTCCACACGGAGTGGATTATAGTGCCTGAACAAGACGTCTCCCCGCCCTATGGGGCGTAAATGAGCCAACGAATGACTCCATCGGACCCGGATCGTCCGATCAAATCGAGGCGCGTCGTAATAGCAACAACCACATAAGTCAAACTCGTCAGGGCGTGTAAAACCACTGATGCCACTTCTAGCTAGAAGGAAACGCATGCCCTCCCTGAGGTCCTCTCCCGTTTCTGGTTCACAACCAGGGTGTGAGGCTCGCGAATTCTCGTTACACAAAGCTATGCCACACAAGCCGTGCTTTGATCATCACCACAAGACTTTGCTTGTCAACAGAAGCCTTGATCAATTGCCACTTAGGCATGCCACACAGGCAATTCACTCCATGCGTTTGATATCTATCAACATATAACCCCTGAGCTCGTACGTCTCAGAGAAGGGCGTTAAGCAAGAGAATAAATTCTCCACGACCAAACAGATATATATTTAATAGAAATCAATCACACAGACTAAAATCCAATGTCAGACACACAGTCCATTTTCACGTTCGTTCTGGGTCTGAACGAAACCGGAGGCACCTAGTACCCCGCATATCCATCGATCTCCAAGTACGTCTGGACGATCACCAACTGTTTCCATCTTCTTGGGTGTACAGCCCAATCAAGATCATCAGTAATTATCCAGACGACGTGAAGACCTCCGGTCTTCAACCACCGTCTTCATCTTCGACACCACGTCGAATCAGTTATTCAGAATGGGATAAACCCAGTCTTTCTGAATAACTCGCGTATATATTACAAAAGTGTTACACAAACACAACATACGCCTCATTCCATTTCAGAATATTCTTTTATTCAAATATTCTTATACTTTGGGAAAGGTTCCCATTAATTTTATCAAAGATAAATTCTTTAAATTTATTCTTTAATCTTCTTTGAATATCAATTCAAACTAGTCGGGATTAGCGAACCACACCGGAGTAATCATTTATTTTATTTCCCAATCCCCACCTATTCATCCCATTAAGTAAAACTAGTAATACTTCATATCTAACACCACGGTGTTATCGGTAAATTCAATCACCATTTCACGTTCAAATCTAATTAAAGATTTAACTATCGCCTGGAGTAAAACTGGTGATACTCCATTCTCGATCTTTTCAATCTAATTAAAGATTCATTAAAACTCCACTTAGTTTAAATCTTTAACCGGGTTAAAGAATCAGTGTCATTTAAAACACGGTTCACGATAAACCCAAAATCACATTCCATTAATTATCGGGTTAAAGAACAAGTGTTATTTAAAACATTGTTCACGATAAACCCAAAAATCAATACCAATTCAATTCCAATTAAATATTATTTAATTGGTACACTTCATTCAATCTAAATAAAAAGATTTATTCTTTTTATCAACTGGGTTTAAGAACAGTGTTAATGAAGACACCATTCACGATAAACCCAAATCACATTTGATATTAAATACAAGGCTCTGAATAGAAAATATACCGGCTTATATTCAATATCAAATTCTACGACCAACAAATATCGTATTGGAAATAACGATATTAATATATCTTTCAAATCTCCCTAACAATATCTGTATGATCACGAAATCCAACATCGAAATATTCCAAAGACAATTTCGATTCAAATCCTTTCGAATTCAGTTTTTTGGAAATTCTGGTTATTTTCGAAACCACTTCAAATCTAATTTATTTATTTTAAAAATAAATAAATTATTATTCTAGTTCAAAACTAGTTCATTTCGATAAAAATCTATTTTTATCTTTTCAACTATGGAGTTTTTCATCCCAATTCTTCTCAAATCATTTCTTATGATTTTACACAAATTATCGATATTTTTAGTAATTTTATCAAGGCCCGTACAGTCGATTTCCATCAACGGCCATCGAACTGCACTTACAACGACCTTTTCCAAATTTGATTTGGACATAATTCCAAATCCATCCGTTAGATTTCTAATTTCTAATATTCGTTAGAAAGCTCTTTTCGATACGAACCCAACGGTTCCGGTTTTAGGAGAATCCGACTGTCGGATCTCCCGTAATATCCATTCGAAGTCAATGGTCGAAATTCGCGAACTGCCGCGGCGCGGTGCGTTCTATTCAGGCCATTATATAATATATATAATATATACTTCGTCGATTTCCTTTTGAAATGTATTATATAAATCGTTTTAAATTCGTTTTCAAAACGATTTCAACTTCTTTTCAAATTCAAATCAAAATTGAATTTTTTCCTTATAAATTCCTTTCAAATTCATTTCAAATTCATTTCAATTCAAATTGATTTCTAATTCAATTTCAGTTCGTTTTCAATTCAATTTCAATTCGAATTCATTTATATTCAATTTCAATTCGAATTCATTTATATTCAATTTCAATTCGAATTCATTTCTATTTAATTCGAATTCATTTCTATTCAATTTCAATTCAAATTCATTTCTATTCAATTTCAATTCGAATTCTAATTCTTTTCAAAATATCAGATTTTGAAATCACTTTTGATATTCATTATAAAATGAATAAAATCGATATAAATATCGTTCACGTCAAAATGACGTCAATCTATCAACACGGCTTCATATATTTCTATTTTCAAATATTCTATTTCAAATATTTCTATTTCAAATATTTCTTTTTCAAATATTTCTTTTTCAAATATTTCTATTCAAAACTGGAATGAGGCCCAATCAATTACCATATAATGTTAATTATATGGATTTTCTACAACACATGTAAATAATAACAACGATAAATAATCAACCATCATCTAGAGTGCACCACACAACTGCATAAGCATTAAATATAAATAATTAACGCTTACACAGTCTGTCAATCAATCGATTGACATACAGCTAAATAATTGGGATTAGTGTACGCCAAATATCATCCCAATACCCGTGTGGGGTTTCAAACAATCAAACACGGATTTTATTTGTGCAGTTGGGCGATGTGTAAAATTTATCGTCCCAATCAATATCAATCAAATCAGTGTATATAAACAAATCTCCGATTTGTTTATAAATATTTATTTTATATACACGTTAAAAATTTCTATTTTTAACTATAAAATATTTTTAACTATATAAATATTTTATTTCCTTTCACATCATATCACACAATCAACTACACATTAAAATCAAACAAACAAGCAAACAAGTCGTCCATGGTCTGTGGACGACGGGTGTCGGGTGCTACTAAACACCGTCTGCATCCTAGTATATAATTCAACTATAAATAAATTCAAAAGTGAGGAGTTCTCAACGAGGGTTCCACTCCGCCCTGCTTTGCTTTTGAACTGCTGAACCGTCTCGATCGGTTTGAAATTCCTATGCATTTCTTTTTCACGTTGTTCATATCAAAAATCATATTTTTAATATGATGTTTTATATATAAAAATCATATCATTACATCGCTACTTCGTTATAAAAATTATATTTTCATATCGTTCTTCTTCTAATAAAGATTATATTTTTATAACTCTACCTAAATAAAAATAATATTTTTATATCTTCTATAATAAAAAGATCCTATTTTTAATACTATACTTATATAAAAATCATATTTTTATCATTCCTATTATATAAAAATCATATTCTTCCCACAACGTTATATTTTTTAATAACTTATCATAGTTTAAGTTTTAATGAACATGTATTATTTTCAATGGTTTAAAATAAAATCGGATCTATAGAAAATAAGTAATAAAAATGAGTAAATAGGACTTACTGTATTTTTTTCTCAGCGAGGAGGGGGGTTCTTGGTGTCGCAAAAAAGGGGGGAATCTCGCTCGAGGTAGCGCGCGTCAGAGGTGGAGTCGGCAGGGGGTGGCAGCGGCGGTGGTGAAGCCAGGGTGGCGGGGATTGGTCAGATTAAGGGCTCGTGGGCGTCGGTCTTCAGGTGGGGCGGTCTTCTTTGCTAGGGTTCGGGGTTGTGGGGTTCGGGGGGGTGACAGCGCGAGAGGGAGGAAGGAGAGGAGGGGTGAGGCCAGCTTGGACGGTGGCGCGCGCCCCTGGGGCGGCGGCGTGGATCTACTTCGAGCCCCCTTTTTTATTTTTATTTTCGATTTCTGAACTGTGGAGAGAGGAGTGGGGGTAAGGAGTTATATAATATATAATTTTATATTATTAATTTATTTTATAATTCCAAAAAGCAACTTTTTATTTCGACCTCTAAACGAGACCCACTGACTGTCGTTCCTAGCGTATTACCCCCATTCCGAACACAATGTGATATGTTTCACAAGGTGATTCGCTCGTTTCGATCAGTTTTCGTTCAGATCAAATTATAACTCTATATATTGAATTTGAACGTGTATTTCAATTTACCGGGGCCACATACTAACTAGAAAAATTCCCGAAAAATATTTTCTAGCTTCGTATCGATGATACGGTCCTAACAAAACTAATTTCATCGAATTCTGAGACCGTTGGGAAAAATGGCCATTTTCCAGTCGATTAAAATCAACTGAAACTGGTCAAACGCGTTTTCCTTCGCCACGCTCACATATTGATTCTAAAAATTATGAAAATTGGAATCTAGCAATAACTTGACATCACGGAACCAAAAAAAGTGGTTTCATCGAAATCCGAGGTCGTTTGCAAAATTTCCGTTTTTAAGGGCCAGAATTCCATAGCGACTATTCTGAATTTTCAACTGGGCCTAACTTTTGATTCCCGTTATGAAATTTTGATTTCCCGGATTCGTTGGAAAGAAATTCTCTATTAGATTCAAATATTTTTGGTTTCGCTAAAATCCGGTTTATTTTGAACCCGGTATGTTCAATTGAAATTTGAAATCGAATTATCGAACTACCGCGCCATTTTCAATTCCTTTTATAATTATATATAAATATTTATATTCTAACGACGAACTATATAAAATATACGTTCGAATTCCATTCAAAATAAATTTCTCGTCGTTATTATTTAAAATAATTCATTTTAAATAATCAAAATTCACTAAAATTGCCAAAATAAAAATTTTAAATTGGCTCGGATTTTCGGGTTATTACAATTTTTATTAGGAATTCTCATATTAGGATAAAAATTGTCATTTTATGTTTAATTAGAATTGATAAAATATAAATGTCATGCATGTTTAATTAGAATTGATAAATATAAATGTCATGCATGTTTAAATTGATAAATCATAAATGTCATGCATGTTTAATTAAAATTGAAATGTAAGTTAGGATATTTGGAAGCAAAATATTTTTAACAATTTAATAAAAAGATCATATTTTTATTATGTAAAATATTTTAATAAAGTTATATTTTAAAATAGGAGATATTTTAAAATTAAGATATTTTGAAATGAAGGTTGTTTTAAAATAATATTTCCCAATAAAATAATTATATTTATAATTTACAATTGTTTTTGGACATGAGGTTAGGTCACATTTGTGGTGGAAGTTTGCCCGGAACCAACCGGCATATCCAGCAGCCACAAATGTTGGGCCTAATGTGAGAGGTCCAAGTGCACAAATACGAATTGGGCCAAGACACGAGGTTAAGCCCAACAAGTGGAATAAGTCTGTCCGGAACCAACCGGCATATCCAGCATCCACAAGTTGTAGGCCTAATGTGAGGGGTCTGGCCCATTATAAAACATAAATGGGTGAGAAACAATTTAATATGAAGTTCATTTATAAAATAAAGATTTCATAGGAATTTACATTTTCCTATGTAAATAAAGAATGAAATGGAAATTTGCATTTTTAATGAAATCAAGGGTTGAAGTAAAAAAATTCGTTTTAAAATAGAAATAATGCATTGAAAGAAAAGAGTACATTTTTAATGCAAGTCATGAAACTAGAAAAATGATCATATTTTTGAAATAAAAATATGTTTGCATCAAACACCACATTTTTGACATAAGATAATAAAAGAAAGAGGAAAGTTACATTTTTTCTTAATGTAAATAAAAATTAGAAAAGTTTTACATTTTTATGTAATTAAGTTAGAGAACATAAAAATTACATTTTTATGTAATTAAGTCAATTTCCATGTGAACTAGATTAAAGGTGAAAAATTTACATTTATCATGTAAATTATGATAAAGGAGGAAAATTACATTTTTAATGTAATTTAAAATTTAAAGAAAGGAAAGTACATTTTCTATTTAAAGGAAGAATTTCATTTTCATGTAATTAAGGTTTAAAATAAGAGTTATATTTTCATGTAATTAAGATTAAAGGTAGAAGTTACATTTTTCATGTAATTTAATAAAAGTAAAGATACATTTTTAGGAATAGGTTTTTTTTATTTAAAAAGGGTAGATTTAAAGCGACATTTTACTGACATTCTATATTCAATAAAAAGCATAGAATTAAGAGAAGTATTTTTATTGTCATTCTAGGGACAATAAAAAGAGTAGAAGTAAAATTGGCATTTTTATCGTCATTTTAGATACGATAAAAATAATGGATTTTATTAGTTGAAACCGCTAAAGGAATTATAATTTATATTTATATATATATAAATATAAATTAAAATTAAACGAATCGCATGCGGCAGTTCGCGTTTCAGCAATCGTAACCTTAAACGATTATACCGTAAGATCCGACCGTCAGATTTTCCCAAAACTGGAACCGTTAGGTCCGCTTTGGGAAGATCTTTCCGAAGATATAAATTTTGATAAAATCCAACGGTTAGATTTCAAAAAAATGTGTAAATCAAATTTGGTTGAAAACAGCGCCAGGGCCGCCGATCGACCCAAAGCGTCGTTAAATGAATATGGCCATTTTTATATATATATAAATAGCGATAAATCGTTATTAAATACTATTAACGATATGAAATGTTTTTATACTATATTTATGCGAGGATCATTTGAAAGGACCGAGTTCAATCTCGTTTCAAATGATTATACGACGATCTAAGTCGAAGAGTTGGAGGCGGTGATTGAAGACTGACAATCTTCACCTCGAATGGATGTGTTGCTACTGAGGCCCATGATTGGAGTAGCTACCTTGAAGGGGAGTCAGGGGTAGCCGTCCGGACGTAGTGTTGATTGTTCGGATATGTGAGGTATAAGGTGCCTCCGGTTTCATTCAGACCCAGAACGGACTTGTAAATGGATCGTATGTCTGACATTGTATTCCTTTATACTGTATTCATTGATCTCGGCTAAATATATATCTGTTTGGTGGTTAACACCCTTCTCTGAGACGTACGAGCTTAGAGGTTATATATTGGTAGGAATCAATGGTATGGTATGGATTGACAATGTGGCATGCCAAGATGCATGGATCAAGGCTTTTGTTGAAAAGCAAGGCCTTGTGGGATGATCAAAGCATAGCCTGTTTTGGCGTAGCTTTGTGTATAGCGTGACTTCGCGAGCCTCACACCCCGGTATGAGTAAAAAAGGGGATATGTACCGTAGGGAGTGCACACGTTTCTTTCTAGCTAGGGGTAGTGTCAGTGCTTAAACTGGCTGACATTTTACTTATGTGGATGATGGATTTTGAGACACCTCAGATTTATAGGCCGGAAGTGGTCATACTATAGGTTCAAAGGAACCGGGAAACGTGTGTTCAGGAATTGCCAATCCACTACCGTTAGGTGGGGACCGGCCCTACCGCATCCAAGGGTTGCCCATAGGTGTGATCTTGAGGCATTTGCTAGAGTGTCTCGAATCGGAGAGGATGATCCCTAGCCTCGATTTCATGATGGAAAATCAACTTCCAATACGACACCATGCGGTTTTGATTGTAGAACTAGTATGGCAACATAGTAGGATGGGGTACTATGCTGTCTATGATTGATACATTATGATTGAAATTGTTTTTGAAACATATATATACACGAGTAATAATAACACCAAATCCGTTTTTATCGTATCAAGCATCTTTTGACCATTATAAGGTAAAACTCTATCCTCCGGTTTGCGTTGCATTGTGTGATGGGACTTGAGTCTTATAATGGTTTCATTTTTCTAAAAATCATTGCGTTGTTTGATGATTTACTTTATTTTATGCACTGGCAATCCAATGGAGTAAACCCGTTCCGTGTTAGCGGCGTGGTCCTGTGATTAGCCTTATTATTAGGTAAGTTAAGTTAAGATTTCTCATACCAGTCCCACGACTGACCAGTAGTTTGTTTCACTGGCAAACTTGGGTTCCCATATTTTCCACACGGGCAGTCGAGTACCTTTTTGCAGATATATATCTTTTAGCAGGATTCTGGATCGAAGCTTAAAGCTGTGTCCAAAGCATAGAAAGTCTTCCGCTGTGTACTGTGTTCTTAATGTAAAATTTATCTTCCGCTGTATTTATTCTATTCGATGTACTCTGATATTCTATACTCTGATGTTATATTATTATGATGTAATAAAAGTCTGTTGTTGTATTCCCAAAGTTAAAGTATTCGAGAATTTCCAACCTTTGAATCAGGCATGCGTGGTTTATGGTCGGTTCTTTAGAGCGGGAATTTTCGGGTCTTTACAACCGTGGTCGAACCGAGGTTTGGTTGGGTCTTTAAAACACTGGTCTTAGGTAAACCACCTCCTGCTTTAACACATGCATACATACATTCCCCACCTTTTGCTATAAGAAAGACAATATCATTATACATCGCCTCCCTCCATACTCAACAACGTCATTCATTCACAACCAATCCCTACTCCAACTGTTTACTAAATCTGCTCATAATCATCAAATAAAATATTTTTTGTCATGGGAGAAGTCATTTGGTTTCCTTTATGAGTTAACATAGCTACTATTTCAGAAATTGCAGCCTTGATCTTGGCTGCAGTTGTATGCATAGAAAAGCCTGCATGAAAAATAACCATTTTAGCAATATGATTTTGTGCCATATTCACTTTTCTCAATACACTAAAAATATCTTTAATCATATAGTGGAAGAAACTTAAATTCACATACTAATCCATAATAAAATAATAAAAGTAAAATTCAAGATTTTTTTAGTTATGGTGAAATGGTTACCTACAATGTTCCTGTAAAAGCAACAGAATGCAACACCCGGGCACCATATTGCCATTAATGATTGCAAGCTACCATGCTCTGATGGTAAAGCTCCAACCATCCTATCGAACACAAATCCTCCTCGTACCCTTTCTGAACATTGCAAAAACAAATTGTTGATACCATCATGTTGCATTTGTTGATAAAACCAGAGAGAAATACTTAAAACTCATTTATGTGAACAGTCAATATAATGCCAGGAAGTTGAGATCTAATATGAGGTTTGAGAGTGAGAGGGCTGTTTAGTTGGAATCGCCAGCTCGACATTACTAAATGTAGAGCAATGAAATCTATTTTCTACAGAAAGAAAATTTAGGAAGATGAAGTAGTTCAATAAAGCAGAAGAGAAAGAATGAAGAGCTTTCTCATGTTTAAGAGCATGAACAGCTAAAACGAACCCTAAGAGAAATTGAATATAAACTGATATTAGGTGAAATAAGACGAAATTTATCCATTTTTAAATGGAGATAGTGGAGAAGATGGCCGTAGCGGCAACTTTATTTTTCAGTTCATCACAAAAATTATTTATTTAAATATATAACCTCGAATCATGAAAATTAACCGTTGGATTAGAAACCAATTTAGAAAGTTCCATGTTTAAAGTAATGAAAAATTATGTAATTAATAAATCAGAGACTGAAATACAGTTTGTAGGTTATCTCAAAAGGTTACAAATGGATTAAATACCGATTTTCAGTCTTTGATATTAAATATCTAAGACCAATTCTTGCAGTTGCCAATCAATCTTTGACTAAAGAGTAAAGACTGTTTTTTTTCTTCAGTTTTTAGTCTGCATTCTTTAAATAAATCTTTTTTTGGTAGTGCTCAGCATTAATTAGTGAAAATTGAAAACTAAAAGATGAGGCTTATACTTTTTAATAGTCAAATCGTTAACCTTTCTATTGAAAAATTTGAAGCTGAGAAAGAGAGGGACATGGAGACAGAAGGAATGGAAAAAAATCAACCAAATTTCTATAAGAACTATGGGCTTCCTTGGCTGAAATCAAAGAGAAAAAGGAAAGAAGCCAAAAACTAAGGGAAAAACTTTACTCAAAACTTGATTGATTCATATTCTACAATAGGCAGACTTATGAACAACAATCAAACCCATCAAACGAAGAAGAAAAACGCAAATAACCTTTAGAATTTATTGCAATCATTATAGATGCTAAGCAAAATGTAGTTAATTTCCTACGAACGATTCCCGCTAGGTTCCATCGTTAAGCAGTCACATGAGAGACCCCTTTACATTGTCTACAAAGATAATAATAAGATATTCCTTGGCTTGGACTTCCACTCCTTGCACCACGGCGTTGTTTTAATGGAGAAGTCCAAAGCATGTAGGAAAGTGCTCCTGACATGAGAAACGATGTCGATGCTAAGAATTTCTCATCTTTGATGATCCACCATGGATGAGGTTGTTGATTCCTATGATGAACAATACGACAATGATCTAACAACTGGTAATGACCATGATGTAGACGATGGGGTTATCAAGAAAATGATGATCACCATGGGAACCACGATCATGGCACAAATTTTAACAGAAGAAATTATGGCAATGATGGGTTTGGTAGGAGGAATAGTATGGAAAATGAGGGAAGCTCAATTGGGACCCGTGGTGGAGAGGAGAGTGGCAAAGATATTAAACTTAGAAAAATGTCAGATTCCCTATCAAAAGATAATCCCTGTAACACCCCACATTTTTGAAGTAATTTATTAAAATGAATATAATTAATAAAAAATAAGAAAGTAGCCAAAATTGGAAGTTTGTAAATATGGGAATTTGGTCACATAAGTTATATTGTTGTGTTTGTGGTGATTTTCTGATCAATTCTGATATGTTATATTTTATGAACAGATTTCAAACGGAGAAGTTATGACCATTTAAAGTTTTGGCATCAAAACAATCGCATATGAGAGATGGCCCCCTTAAATTAATAATGATTGATAGGTTAATTGATTGAATAATTAATTAATTAATTGACTCATTGGTTAATTTAATGATTGAATTATTAATATTAAGTGATATATAAGTATTTGAATTTGAAAGGATGGTAAATATGTAAAGTAAATAAATTATCAATGAAATAAATTATGCATAATGTGTACATATATGTTTGAATCAAAATTGATGAATATTAATGTAATAATGAAACAAATGAATTAGGAACTAATTCATGATTAGCAAATAATGAACACAGTACATATTAATAAAGAATTCAAAATAAATGAATAGAATTAATGTGTGTATATGTATGCATTATATATAAGTGTACATGCGTACGGGAATTACAAAAATAAAAATATGTGAGTCTGAAAATCAAACATGCATTATAAATGAAAAGGAATTAACAATTAATGTTACAAACTTAACATAGAAGCTAGAAGAAATGCTAGATATAATTAAGAATTTAACATGTATGTGTATATATATAAGTACGCATGTGCAAGGATTCGAGAAATAAATGTATATTTGAATTTAAAATTATAACATATGACAGAAATAAATAAATCAAAAAATAAATGGAAATTTAGAATGGGGTAACATTATATAAATAACGTAATAATTATTAATGAAGGCCAGCGTTTTTACATGCATCTTGACCCATATGTGTCGACCATTATTGGGGTTGGGTCGACCTAGCGGCTGACCGCCTAATGGGTTGGGTCGGCCCGAATACAGGTCAAAGACGCATGAGTGTAGCTAACGAATATACAGTTTTGATCCATTTCAATCCTACGAACGACGCAATTTTGGATTCCTATAAATGAATGTGCATGGCTAGCTCTAAACTCATTTTTTTCTCTTGAATGGGCATGGAAGTCCTGTCACTTTTCTTTTCCCTCCAATTCTTCAGAAAATATATATTATATATTAAGTCTTCTAATTTACAAATTTGAGAAAGAGACATTGGTCGAGGATATGGATTATCCATAATAGATCATTTGTATAAGGTAAGATTTCAGATCTAATTATCATTTTTTGTTAAATTATATTATTTAGATCCAAATATATAGATCCGTATAAATTCCAGTTTATGATATTGTTGGATTCCCATTTTGATTATTGAAATGGATATTGTTGTGTTTAGGATAACTACAAAAATTAACTTATTCAAGTTATTTATATTAAACTGTAAATCTTTTTTTTTTGCATGTTAAGAATGGTTCAAGTGAGGACCCTTACCTCATTTAATTAATATAAAACAAAAGTACAAAAAGTTTGGACTAAATACCAAAACCAAGTTATCTTTCGTGTGTGTGTGTGTGTGTATATATATCATCTATAGAAGCATAAAATTCATCCTTCCAAGACAACACTTTTGTTTGTAAATCTTCAAAAAAGTGAAATAAATTTAATTCTAAGTCTTGATTGTGTTCCCAAAAATGTGTGCATTCCTTTCTCTCCATATTCCAATTAAAACCACTTTAATGCCTGCAGCAACACCTTGGATTTCTCTTCACGCCATCTTATGGTTTTAAAAACAGTGTGCCACTCTTCCGTGTTATCCCATCGGGCATATGAAAGCTCCAACATCTAAGAGATGATGTACATAACTCATAATGGAAAGCATTAAATTATAACAGTAATATATACTTACCCTATGCAGTTAAAGCGCCGCAATATCCCTACAATAGCCCATAGCGCTCTTGAAGTGCTACGATGTTTCAATTTAGTGTTGATGAACAACAGATCTGCTTTTAGCTCCACTAATTCTTGTTTCATATACTACTGAACAATTTTTAGCGTCCGCTTTAGGAGTATTAATATATAGAGCTTGATTTGACTAGTTCTTTTTTAATAAATTCAGTAAATTTAGCGTAAATGACTAAATTTAAGGCATAAGTGTCTAGTATATGGTAATAATCAATTACACTCATCAAAATTGAGCATGCATAACTATTATACTATTGATTTTGTTATCTAATATTAATTAAAATTAGTTTCTTATACACATGTAATGTGAGAAATATGATTAATTAATTATCAAATATTTGGTTTTACATCAAATTAAACTTTTTACGCCTCCACTATTACCCCGCTTTATCCCCGCTACGCCTTTTTTCACCTTTGCCGCTATAGAACCGCTAAGCGCTTTAACTGGACAGTACTCACCAATGAAATGATACTTTAAAGTCCAAGTGTCTCTAAGCAGAATAACCTTTGCCTTTAATCTAACCTGTGAGATGTTAGGAGGAAGGTCAGGACTAATGGAATTCTGGTTTAGATAGACCCCAAATTTGCAAAAACGGACAACGTATGAACAAGTTACAGGCTCTAGAAGTTTGTATACATATAAGAGATTTATGTATGAATATAAATTAAATATAAGTACCAGAATTTCGAACAAAGTAAGTGGGAAGAGGAAGCAGGAAATTGTCCTATTAAGGGGACAACCCATTCCAGCCCAAGTCGACCCATGGGTCAACCCAAGGATGGTTGGGTCGACCCAACCCTGATCCATCCAAATTCTTCCTTCTGTAACTGGACTATTTTGTGACTCTATTCATGCTGACTCGGCATGACTTGTATGGTTCAGATTTTAGACCTAAGATCTAAGGGTTGGTGTTGGCTATGTAACTCTATAAATAGATGGCTTACCTCATTTACATTTCACACACAAATTCTTCATATCTTCTTCTGCCTCCATGAAATTATTCTAAAAATTATAAATATATAATGGGGGTCCCACGCTAGGTAGGAGCCAGAGAATGCTTTACTGAACTGGATAGTAAGAGGTTCACAGGGGGGTGGTTACGGGTGCGTTTCGGTGGAGTCATGAGCGTGCATGGATCCGACTAGGGAAGATAAGACGCTATAACGCCAGTAAATAGATCCGTGTTACATAGTTGCTGGGTTAGGGACTGATACACCCTACTGTCGGGACTAACACGGAATGTTTACGTAGTAAGGAGCTGATTGCTTGGGTAGTAATTAGGGTACACCTAATCCTGTTTTTTAGACCTGCTGTTTATTCCAGCTGTTAATCCTGCAGTTATGTGATCAAGTTAAACTTGTTATACTAGTATTGGTGCAGACATATACGTTCAGACGTTACCTGTTTAGGATATAAATGTGAATCGTTACTCGATCATAGTTTATTTTTCTGTTATTCCTATCCATCATGCTATTTTGTTTAGTTTATCTATTTTGACACTTAATCTTTCTTATCTAGTCTTATTTACTTGTCTTGGCATTCCTATTTTATACAGATTTGTAAGTCACTATAACTCGCCAAATTTTATTTCTGAACCTTTTTCTTTCGCCTCTTCCTTCCCCCTTTCAGGTCCTTATAGTGGTAGCAATTAACAATGACTAGGATTTCTCTTAAATCTTGGAATTGACTTAGACTTCTTGAGATGTATCGGTTTGGCTTGCTCTCTACTTTAGTATGGCTTATGGCATAGGATATGATTTTATGTTCTTTGATATTTTATTTCCTGAGATGTTTTGAAAGATAGATTCGAGATAGTTTGCTAGTTCTAACTGGGTTTTGATGTATTTCTGAAACTATGCTTTATTTCTTTAATAATTAAGTTTAAGATTTTCTGCTACATATTTTATCTTTCTTGGAAATGTTCTGTAATGATTACCTATTGCGCTCTATTGAACCAAATGCATTCTCTTATAAGTGACATTAACGGACGTGGGGTGTCACATTTGGTATCAGAGCTGAAGGTTACAAGATCAGATCAAAAGTTTTCAAAACCATTTTCAAAATGCAAAGCAATTTCAAGTAAAAATATGTTTTTAAAAACATATCCCCTTAAGCCATAGTTAATATTCTCTTGATCTCTTGTTGAACTTTTTCTTTTCTTTTCAGCTTGTCTGGGGCACTCAATCTTCCCGAGGGCATTCCATTACCGACATGGTTCCATAGATATCTTGAGGCTACGGCACCTGTTGGAGGTCAAGAGGATGCTCCACCCCCAGCTGCAGTTGCTATTCCTCCACCTCTACAGGTAGATAACTTCTCTAAGTTATGCAAAGACTTCTGCGCTATGGGAGGAAGACATTCCGTGGTACCGAAAGCTTTGTTGAAGCACAGAATTGGATATAGGAGACGGAAAACTTTTTTGAGGTACAATTGGCTGCATGACAGCTTAAGGATGAGGCTTCCTACTGGTGGGAAGTAACACAAGCTGGACAGCCATTGGTTGCTCGGGATGACTTCAGACAAAGGTTCAAGGTGAAATTCTTATCTCAGGCAGAAAAGGGATTGTAAATGGAAAAGTTCTTGGCTTTAAAACAAGGAGACATACCGATTAAGGAATATGTGAATAAGTTTAATCAACTAGCAAGGTTTGAACTATAGTTGGTGAATACGCCGCACAAGATGGTGCATAGATTTGCCAGAGGGTTGAATGAACTTCTCCAAGGACTTGCTTTGTCTCACATACTGATGGGGTCAACTTTTGGAAGGATGGTTGATATGGTGCTTATGCAAGAGGATGGAAAGGGAAAAAAGAAAGAGACTAAGACTGAGGAGACTCAATCTAAGGGCGAAAAGCAAAAATGGGGGACCAAGAATGGAAAATAACAAAAGAAACGTGGGAAGCTTGACTTGGTTAAAATCAAAAAGGAGGTAAAGTGTCATGGTTGTGGTGCTATAGGTCACTTTGTAAAAGACTATAGAAAGACCAAGGGAGGTTGCTTTGATTGTGGGTGATGGGGCACTTCACCAAGAAATGCCCTAGAAAGCAAAGGTAAGGGGCATGAACTTCTGGACAAGTACATGCTTTGGAAGATAGTGGACCCGATCGAGGTAGGAAAGTCATAGTTGAAGATTTGATTTCCCTTTTTGACTATCCTGTTCGAACACTGTTTGATTTTGGTACTTCATACTCGTTTATATCCAATCCTTTAGTAGATAGTCTACACCTAAATACTTGTATAGTCTTTAAACCTGTAATAGTCTCAAACCCCACAGGAGGATCAGATCATTTCTCTATGATGTGTAGGGGTTTGAGAATATCTATCTTGGGCGTCGAATTTGATTGCCACACATATGTGCTGAGTTTATGGGATATGGTCTGATTCTAGGCATGGATTGGCTAGCCATGTATGGTGCCATCCTTGATTGCGAAAAGAGAGTGGTTAGACTTCTTTCTTGTCATGGTAGGACTCCCAAAATTTCTTACGACCCACGGGGGCCAGTAATGCTTAAATTTCTAGAGTCACTTGATACTAATGTTGATAACTTGAGGTCTGTGCCCATAGTTAGAGACTACTGGGATGTGTATGAGGAGGTTAAGGGGCTGCCTCCAAAATGTGAGATAGACTTTTGGATTTATTTAGTAGAGAACACGAAGCCAGTTTCTTTACCCGTGTGCCACATGGCTCCTAGGGAAAGAAAGGAGCTCAAAAGCAAGTAAGGGAGCTATTTGAGAAAGGTTTTATTAGGCGAAGCATTTCAGAATGGGGAGCACTAGTCGTCTTCGCAACTAAGGAAGATGGTTCACATCTTCTATGTGTTGATTATAGGGAGTCTAATAAGCTCACAAAGAAGAATATACACCCACAACCGATAATTGACGACCTGTTTGATCAACTGATTGGTACGTCAGTTTTCTCGCAGATGGATCTGGCCATGGGGTTTCATCAGTTGAGAGTGAAAGAGGACAACATCGATAGGACCGCATTTAGAACTTCAGATGGCTTCTTCAATTGGTTGGTTATGCCTTTTGGGTTAACCAATGCACCCGCTTATTTTGTGGACTTGATGAGTAGGGTGTTTAGGGAATTTCTGAACAAGTTTATGGTTGCCTTTGCGGATGACATTATGATCTTCTCAAGGAATGAGGAGGAGCATGCCCAACATTTAGGGGAGGTTCTACGCACCCTCAGGTCATATCAGCTCAAGGAAAAAAAAATTAAGTGTTACTTTTGGGGAAAGGAAGTAAGTTTCCTAAGGCATGTGGTTTCTAAGAATGGGATAGCAGTGGATCCCGCAAAAGTCGTTGCAGTTCAAGATTGGAGGGATTCAAGGAATGCAACAGAGGTGAGAAGTTTCCTAGGGCTAGCGGGATATTATGGAAAGTTTAACAATGATTTGGCAAGAGTATCAGCTCGGCTTACCCGATTGACGAAAAAGAACTTGGCTTTTTCATGGAGCATTGATTGTGAGGATGCCTTTCAGAGGTTGAAGAGGGCTCTGACAACAGCCCCAGTTTTGACACTACCAGATGGAAGCATGATGTTTACGGTTAACACAGACACATGTGGTACAGGACTTGGTGCCGTTCTGATGCAAGAGGGAAGGGTAATGTGCTACGGAAGCAGGCAGATGAGGGTTCATGAAAAGAACTACGTAACCCATGATCTAGAGTTCGCTGCTATAATGTTGCATTGAAGTCTTGGAGACACTATCTACTTGGAGAAAAATTTGAGTTATATATGGATCATGTCACTCAAGTACTGTTCTCACAGAAGGATCTCAACATAAGGCAGCAACAGTGGATAGAGTTCCTAGCGTCCTACGATTTCGAGATAGCGTATACCCCTGGAAAGGGTAACATATTGGCGGATGCACTGAGTAGGTAGAGGATGACTTTGAATCCTCTATTCGTAGAGAGGCGAAGATTGGAGTACATCTCGATTTTTGATTTTAAACCCTCTAGCGATTTCATAGTTGGATTGTTAGCCTCTTAGGAGCTGCGGCCTACTCTATTGGAGCGAATTGGATCTATGCAACAGGAGGACCCACGGATTTCTGACATCTTGGAAAACGCAATAGTGGGGAGACTTCTAGTAACCTTGCTAGATATATTGTGGATGATAAGTGGTGGCTAATACGGGATGGAAGGCTATGTGTCCTAAGATTGGGGAATTGCATATGCCATTGCTTGAGGAAGCACATCATTTTCGAATAACTATCCATCCGAGTGGTGACAAATTTTATCGAGACATGAAGAAGATTTTCTTTTGGACTGGCATGAAGAAAGATGTAGTGGAATTTGAAGCCTGATGCATAACGTGACAAAGAGTAAAGGCTGAACAAAAGAAACCAGGTGGATTGCTTCATCCATTGGATGTCCGACAGTGGAAGTAGTAGAGTGTCTCTATGGACTTTATCGATGGATTGCTTTGATCGAGGAAGAGAAATACAAGCATTTATGTGATAGTTGATAGACTTACAAAGAGCACTCATATTATTCTTCTGACGAGCAAGAGGACGGCGTCTTGATTGGCATCAGTTTATCTCCGAGAGATAGTTCGATTACATGGGGTACCTACTAGTATAATGAGCAACCGCGATCCCATCTTTACTAGTGAGTTTTGGAAAAGCTTGCAAGAGGCGTTAGGTGCACAACAACGTTTGAGCACGGCATACCACTCTCAGACAGATGGACAGACTAGGAGAGTGAATGCAGTTCTTGAGGATCTTCTAATACTGTGCAACCTAGACTTTGCAGGGACTTGGGAAGAGCATCTTTCTTTAGTAGAGTTCGCCTACAACAACAGTTACCAATCCAGCATAGGCATGACACCCTTCGAAGCATTATATGGATGACCTTGTAGATCATCGACTTGTTAGTGAGAGTTTACAAATAGACTTTTTCTTGGACCGGAAATGATTCGAGATACTTCCGGGAAGATTGATCTTATCCGTCGGAGAATGAAAACCGCTCAAGACATATAGAAATCTTATGCTGATAAAAGAAGGACAGATTTGTAACTTGAAGTGGGACATATGGTCTTCATTAAAGTGTCACCGCTAAAGAATGTAATTCACTTTGGATCTATAGGGAAGTTGGTGCCCAGGTTTGTAGGACCATTCCCTATAGTAGTGAGGATAGGACAGATGGCTTATAGGATTAATCTACCAGATAGACTAACGGGCGTACACAACGTATTTCACATTTCCCATTTGAGGAAATGTCTCCATGGTATGACAGAGATAATATAGCCGAGCACTCTCGATGATGTAGAAGTTGAGAAGGAAGCATCAGTAAGATGAGTTCCTACTCATATCCTTGGATCAGAAATCAAGAAGTTGCAGAACAAGGAAATCAGATTAGTGAAAGTGCAATGGGGAGAAGACCGCGAAGATACGACATGGGAACCCAAAGATAGGATTTACGCTTCTTATCCTTTTCCTTTTGAGAATACGTTCTTGACTTCTTTTCCAAGCTTTTACATTGCATTTTCTTCTTCCATTCGAGTTTATTTATCCTATCGTTCGAATCTTTTGATCTTTAGGTAGAATCCAATGGTTGGAAACATGTGTTTGAAACATGTTATGATTGATGGTTGCAACTGGATGCAAGTGTTTGCTAGTGGTTGCTCGTGGATGCATATACACACTAGGTACTAGATCAGCTCAATCACATACATGTTTCATATGGATGTGTGTGCATTTTAAACTTTCTATGGGTAGAAATGGATGTATCATCATTTGGATGTTGCATTTGGATAAATGATTATGCACACATATAGAGTTTACATGATATACTAGGACTATTTGCAAATAATTTGGACTAATGGCACAAACATATACTGCATTAAGCAGGTCAACTGAATCAGTCGATCGCTTGATTCTCGCATTATTGTAAGGACATATACAAACAATACTTTGCATAAGTTCATACAAGGATAAGAAATCTCTTAAGTACAATAGATGCATGTGGATGGTGGATGAGTAGATGGATGTTAGGATAATAACATTCTTCTAGACTTGGAGATTTCGGGGACGAAATCCTATAATTATGGGAGAATATAACACCCAAAATACTATAACCATAAAAAATATTCAGAATTAATTGAAACTGGCATTACCATTGCATTCATCTCGGAATTCTGGTTCAAATAAATCCCATGTTTGTGTAAAACGTACAATGTATGAACAAGTTATAGGCTCTAGAAGTCTGTATACATATAAGAGACTTATATATGAATATAAATTAAATATAAGTTCCAGAATTGCGAACGAAGTAAGAACGAAGAGGTAGAGGGAAATTGTTCGGTTAAGGGGATGACCATTCTAGCCCAGGTTGACACATGGGTCGACTCAAGGGTGGCTGGGTCGACCCATAGGTCGACACAAGGTGTAACACCCCACGTCCATTAATGTCACCCACAAAGGGAATGCATTAACTTCCATGGAGGTTTTAAGTGAATATAGAACAGAAAAATTACAACAAGACAGATAATAAGTAGTACTTGGAAATCTAAAACTTTATTTCATTGCAGCGGTAATTAAACATGTTTGTTACATCATAAAACCATAAATCAGAGTCAAGTACAATATCCATCTTGATAAAACAAAATACATAATCCCATTACATAAATAGCCATTAAAGAAGATAACAAGCTGGACTTTACTTCAGCGGTCCAAGATTTCCAAAAGAGAGAATAAGCAATTCAATCAGACTCCACTAGAGCTGGGTCCACCCTGAGGACCTGGAGGGGGAAAAAGATAGAAATAGAGGGGGTCAGACATAAAGTCTGGCGAGTATGATAATTCTAACAATACTATTATCAAAATAACTAGACTAAGGCATAAGCTGGAAAACAAGGAAATGTCTATGAACTATTGGGTATGGAAGAGCAGATAAAGATAACGTTAAAGGCACACTTAATACTAACGAATATTTACTACACTGCCCCACACCAGTCACCCTAAAGGTTGATCCCACTTGCTTCACTTAGAAATTTTATAAATAACTTCGTGTACCCCTAGATGACTACATAGGTGCCGCCTGCCCCTATCTCCGCTAGGTGTACCCCACTACCCACTTTCGATCGGCTCCCTACTCGTAGATACCCATGCTGGTCCCACAGTGGGGTGTATCGCTCCCCTAAAGTGGCAACCTGATACAGCCTAAGGATGCACGGCTTATACCTACACGATGCAACATCTTACCTACCAGCCCGGGTCCACACACGCATATGAAACCCGTTGGACTTGCGTTGCCATCGCTAACCGGTTTGGCCTCTTATAGTCAAGCCCGGTATGCGTGTCCTATCCTCGACTTGGGTCGAGCCCACAAAGATACGTTTGGGTTACTGGTTGAAATGGCCCCCCAATTACTTACCACAAGCTATCCACCTAAGCTTGTCCCCACTAGTATATCCCACTTAACCCTCTTCTTAGTCATGTTCATTTACATGTGTGTTTGGTTAAGTCTTACTAATCGTACTTCAAATGCCACTGAAGGCACCCACTAGATTCCTCATGCCACCCAAGGCACCTACTTAACCCCCATGTCCCACTTCACATGTTTATCTGGTTAAGTATTTCTTAATTCATTCAGGCCCTAACCTCATAAAGACCTCTCACATTAGACTGCCATTTATGGCAGCTGGATTCGCCGGGCAGGTCCGGGCAGTCTTACACTATAAAAGAGTCTAACCTCGTGTCTTTACAACTGTTATGCTTTAATTTGGGCCTAGGACCTCTCACATTGGGCTGACATTTGTGACTACTGGATTTGTCGGTCGGGTCCGGGCAGGTTTACGTCACAAACGAGTCTAACCTCGTGTCCTAAGCATTGATTATTACTTATAATCTTTTACCCCAGTTTTAAATATATCCCTATTCAAATCATTAATTAATTCCAATTTTAATGATGTCCATAATTGACTCAATTATGGCCATCCACTTACGGTATGCAAAATCATATCAATTGCACCCCAATTTCTTAATATTAAATCCTTAATATTACTCCTACCCCACGTTATACGTTCGCTTATTCAACGCAAAATATACGTTAGACTCGAATAGTCTAACTCATAGCACAAAAATAAATTATCACAACATATAGACAAATAAAATAGATCTAATCATAATAGGGGTGGAACTTGCATAAAACTACACATATCATGGATCTAAAGGTGTCAACTTGTTTGGTTAAATGTCACAACTTACATAATATGATCATAACCCAAGTTCATGTATAAACATGCATATGTGGTTTATGCAACATAATGATGGTGTGAACTAGCATCTAACACATAGAACAAACACATGTCATAGCATAATTCTAGATCTAAATAGATGTCATAATTCTAGATCTAAATAGATGTCATACAATATGTGAGATTATACATACTAATAAATCTAAACTTGCATAGGTACATGTGATTTATCATGTGAATCATCATAGCCCAAATATATATAATCAACATCATGATTCATAAGCTAACTACAACATAATAACATCATGGCTTTGTAACATCGCAACTTGGCATAGAAACTTGCAACATATATAATATCATCATAGCATGATTTACAACATATAGGATATCATCATCACATAACATAGGATTTACAACATACATGATAGCATAAGGTTTACAACAACATATATGACAATTCACATCATTTTCTTATGATCCATATCACATCTTAATCTAATTAGTTTGCTAATAATCTTATTGAGATCATCATACTCACAATTAGAAAAGAAAGAGAGTCTTGATTTGCTATAGAGTTGAGTAGAATTAGAGTTTTGATTAGCTTTCTTCCTTCTTATTTGGCGGCGGCTACACTGAGTTCCATGGCGATGGCATGACGGCGGCTATTCTATTTTTCATGTGATTTTAGAGTGAGAGACTACCTAGGTATATATAGAGTTTAGGATTTATTTAGACCGTCAGATCAACTCAGAACTAACCTGAACAGTTAAATTAGCCAACTCAGCCCTAAAGACACATCAGCAGCTCAAGATTGGGCTCTGCAAAAACCTGGCCGACTTGACCAGGTCGACACCCAAGTCGACTGCGCAGTCGACCTGGTCCTGGGGGTGTCGACTGCCCAGTCGACCTGGGGTGCTGGGCGGGAAATTTCCCGCCTGGCCTGTTTGACTTCGAATTTTGAATTTTCTGAAACTTCCGATGGCCATATCTCCTTCATACGAAGTCCAAATCACGCAAACTCGGACTCTATTTCAACCGGAATTCCGAGACGAACACAATGGCGCAACCCGTTTCCCACAATTCTCACGTCTGAGATTAGTTATTCTTTAATTTGTGAATATTAATATTAACATAATTACGGGGTGTTACACAAGGGTAGGTGGGTCAAACCAACCCTGATCCATCTGAATTTTGTCTTCTGTACTTGGACTGTTTTGTGACTCTATTCATGCTAACTCAGCATGACCTTTACGGTTCAGATTTAAATCCTAAGATCTAAGGGTTGATGTTAGCTCTATAACTCTATAAATAGATGGCCTCCCTTATTCACAATTCACACACAAATTCTTTATATCTTCTTCTGCCTCCATGAAATTATCCTGAAAAATATAAACATATAATAGGGGAATGATGCTAGAGACTAGATCGAGTAGAGACAACAACAAAATTGCATACATACAACCTGGATTGGATTTGGCCTACGACATAGTGTTATATAATTATCTTCACCAAGACTCACTATGAATTTCCATTATTTACAGATCTAATTTCTTAGGCCTTGAACATTACAGTTAAATAAAACTAGTTAGGATCTACAGTTGAATAAGTATACATGTTTCACTATTATCACCTATGCCGTCGTGATCCATTATACATATGCCTATGATGTTGTTAATTAAACAAGTTATACATATGCCTGTGATGTCGTTAATTGAACAAGCTATACATATGCCTGTGATGTTGATAATTGAACAAGTTGTACATATGCCTGTAATGTTGGAAAGATTAACAAGTTATATGTATCTGTCTTCCTTTTCCCACTTTCTATTTTTGTTTCCTATCTTGTTTATACGCATACGTGATTTGATTCTATTCCACTTCCTCTATTTTCCTTTGCATTTTATGCTAAGCCTAGGCCTTTGGAAGCCTAGGCTATACCCGGTTAGAGTGTACGTATGTTTGGGGGCAAAGATAAATAATATGAAAGAGGAACTTAGGCATGTTATTTACTTGACTGATTGACTATAATTTGGGGAAAAGGATAAATATACATGTTTAGACTTAATTGCTATAAATGGACATTATGCATAAAACTGTAACTTGGGAATGTAGTTGATGAATAATATGCATATGAAATAGAATGTTAAAATTAACTTAAACGGACATTAATGAATGCCATGTTAAGAATAGTGTAGTACACACATAATAACATTACAACCATGCTTACTAGTAAACCTAAACCAGCTAGGTTAAGTATAAATATTAATAAGCTAAGAGGTCCCTTGTCCGCTATGGTATCGGGTTTTGGGGACTCTTAAACCCTAGTTATTTGGGGGCACAAGCTTAGGGGGTTTGGCTTGTGTCAATCTACTGTTTGGAACCCATATCAGTTAGTATCCCTGTAGGTGTCTTGTTAATGGGGTCCCGCGCTAGGTAGACGCCACAGAACGCTTTACTAAACTGGATAGTAAGATGTTCACATGGAGGTGGTTACAGGTGCGTTCTGGAGGAGTCATGAGCGTGCATGGATCCGACTAGGGAAGATAAGATGCTATAACACTAGTAAATAGGTCTGTGTTATATAGTTGCTGGGTTAGGGACTGATACATCCTACTGTCGGGACTGACACAGAATATTTACATAGTAGGAACCCAATCTCTTGGGTAGTAATTAGGGTACGCCTAATCCAGTTGTTTAAACCTGCTGTTTAATCCTGCTGTTATGTGATCATGTTGAACTTTGCTATACTAGTATTGGTGCAGACATACGTAACACCCCATGTCCATTAATGTCACTCACAAAGAGAATGCATTAACTTCTATGGAGCGTTTTAAGTGTGTATAGAATAGAAACTTAACAACAAGGCAGATATAAAACAATACTTAAAATTTTTAAACTTCATTTATTGCGGCGGTAAACAGATAAGTTTGATTACATCATCAAAAACCAAAGACTAGAGTCAAGTACATAATATCTATCCTGACTAAATCAGAGTACATAAAATGAAAGACATAACCCCATCATAAAATAGCCAAAAATGAGAAAGGCTGAACTTTTACTTCAGCGATCCAAACAACTTCCAAAGAAAGAGATAAAGCTGTCCAAATCAAGCTCCACTAGTACTAGTCCCACCCTGAGCACCTGGGGGAAAAAGGAAGAAAAGAGGTGGAAACAAGGGGGGTCAGACATAAAGTCTGGCGAGTGCAATAACTTTAACAATATAATCATTAAGTAATTAGGATAAGGCATAAGCCGGAAAATAAGGAAATGCCTATGAACAAATGGGTATGACAGAGCAAACAAAGGAAATAAGATGAACAAAGATAACGTTAAAGGCGCACCTAATCACTATAGGATAATTACTATACTGCACCAAAGCTAATTACACTGCACCCTTCCTAGTCACCCTAAAAGTTGATCCCGCCCACCGAACAAAAAAAATGATAATGGCAGTTCATGTACCCCTAACTGCGTTCATAGGTGTCGTCTGCCCCTATCTCCACTAGGTGTACCCACTACCCTACCCACTCTAATTACAATATTTATTCATAATATGGTAGTTATACTCCTAGCTGTCTTCATAGGTGCCGTCTGCTCCTATCTCCACTAGTCGTATCCACTACCTTCCCCATTCGATCGGCTCCCTAACTCGTAGATACCTGTGCTGGCCCCACAGTGGGGTGTATCACTCCCCAAAGCGGCAACCCGATACCACCAAGATGCAAGGCTTATATCTACACGATGCAACAACGTCTTACCTACCAGCCCGGGCCCACACACGTATATGACCCCGTTAGACTTGCGTTGCCACCGCTAACCCGTTTTGACATCTTACAATCAAATCCAGTACGCGTGTCCCGTCCTCGACTTGGGTCGAGCCCACAAAGATACTTAATGGGTTACTGGTTTGAAAAGGGTCCCCACACAAGCTTTCCCCCTATGCTTGGTCCCCATTAGAATTTCCCACTTAACCCCTCCTATTCATGTCTTCTTATATGTTTCAACTTGGTTAAGTGTTTATAATTATATCCCACATGTCACCCATGTTACTTACTCAACAAATCAATATGTGTTATTGGTTAATCTTGTCTTAACCCTATCCACTTATCAAATTATTGGTTAAGTTTGTCTTAACCATACCAGATCAATGTATATTATTGGTTAAGTTTGTCTTAACCCTACCCACTTATCAAATTATTGGTTAAGTTTGTCTTAACCCTACCCACTTACCATTTTATTGGTTAAGTTGGTCTTAACCCTTTTACTTAGTTTATGATTAGGTACTTCTTAGTCCACAGATACATTGGTTAAGAGAATAACTCCCTAAGTACCAAACCCGAAGACCGAGATCAACATCAGATCGTTACTCAGAGTATCACTCACTCAACCAAACTTCTGTTTGTCATTCATATTTTCCTTTAATCAGCATTAATTAATTATTGAGACACCTAATCGTATTTCACATGCCACCCAAGGCACCCACATAATTTCTCAAGCCACCCAAGGCACCCACTTAACCCTCGATGTCCCACCACATGTTTATCTGGTTAAGTGTTTCTTAATTCATTAACACCGTAACCTTGTAAAGACCTCCCACATTAGACTGGCATTTATGGCAGCTGGATTTGTCGGGCGGGTCCGGGCAGTCTTACACCACAAACGAGCCTAACCTCGTATCTTTACAACTGTTACGCATTTAATTCATGCCTTTGACCTCTCACATTAGACTGGCATTTGTGGCAGCTGGATTTGCCGGGCGGGTCCGGGCAGTCTTACACCAAAAAAGAGTCTAACCTCGTGTCTTAGGCGGTTTATTATTACATATCTTTATTTAACCCCAAATTGGATTATTATCCCTATTCAAATTTGTCAATAAATTCCAAATTCATTTATGTCCATAATTTTCTCTTAAATTTATGTCCATAAATACTAATTATGCCAATTAATATCTTAAATTAATTATATGCCTTTTTAGGCCATTTATGCCAATTCTCAATTTATGCATATTCAATATTACCCTCCCCCCCCCCCCCATCGTCCCCACATTGTTTCGTTCGTTTATCATGACATATATATTGGACTATCAATTAGTCTAACACATAAAAGGGAAGAAACATCCCAGAATTTGCATAACACCCGAAATAGATCTAACTTGCAAATAAGAATCACAACATAACTTGCATAAACTTTGTATAGTCATGAATCTAAACATAAACCTAAAAGGTGTGAACTTGCATGTATGAATCTAGTTTTCACCCAAACTTGCATAGGACATAGTCACAATCTTGCATAAAACTATACATGTCATAGATCTAAACATAGGGGTGTAAACTTGCATATATATAATATAGTTTTTCACCTAAAACTTGCATAGGCCATAATCACAAACTTGCATAAAACGATGTATGTCATAAATCTAAATCTAAAGGGGTAAACTTGCATAGGCCATAATCACAAACTTGCATAAAACGATGTATGTCATAAATCTAAATCTAAAGGGGTAAACTTGCATATATGTGAATCTAATTTCTACCTAAACTTGCATAGAATCACTTTATTTGATTCACATGTACAATTCACATAGAAACTAGCATATAATCTACACTCAAACTTGCATATAAAATGATGTCAAACGTGAATCAAGTTGAACATAGATAATTTGGCATATGAAAAGGGATCCACAACAAAACTATCATGATAAACAACTAGCATATATTCACAAAAGATTACGTTTTTCCAATGATTCACAAACATAGCCATATAACCCAATTTATAACTCAACCCAATTAACTTATTAATTATCTTATTAAAGAAATTGAACTCACAACTCAAAGAAGGTCTTGAGTTCTGAAATCTGAGTTCTGAAATTGATTTAGCTCTCCTTTGAAGAAGACAAATTCATTGTTGTTGTTATTGTTATAATCTTGAATTGAGTTGATTAGCTTTTCTTCCTCTCTAATTGGTGGCGGCTACTCTAGGTTGCAAGGTGATAACATGACGGCCATGGTTCTAATTTTTATTTGATTTTAGGGTTTGAGTCTACATGTGTTTATATAGAGTTCAGAATTAATTTAGGCCATCCGATCAACCCAGAATTAACCACAGCCATTCAGTCAAGATAGGGTGACAAGTCAGCCCTAATGACTCAGCCAAGAGTCACAAAATCGTCATCACTCAAATCTGCCCGGAGGGGCAGGTCGATCCCCAGGTCGACCCCTTGGTCGACCTGTATGGGTAGGTCGACCCTCTGGTCGACCTGGCCCCTGGCGGGAATTTTCCCGCCTAGCCCAATCTGAGTCTGAATTTGAATTTTTGAAATCTGTTTGATTTTTTCTGAAACTTCCGATTACCATAACTTCTTCATACGAAGTCCAATTCACGCAAACTCGGACTCTATCTCAACCAGAATTCCGAGACGAACACAATGGCATAACCCGTTTCCCTTAATTCTCACATTTAAAATTAAATATTCTTTAATTCGTTACTTTAGTGTTAACAGAAATACGGGGTGTTACATTCTCCCCTACTTAAAGGATTTCGTCCTCGAAATCTCTAAGTCAAGAAGAACGTATCCTACCATCCAATCATCCATCTACTCAACCATCAACAACAAGCAATCATTGTCCTTAAAAAAATTCTAATGCTTTTCATGTATATATGCATAGTGTGTGTACATGTTTGTATACTAATGCAAAATTAGGCGGTCCACTGATTCAGTCGACCTCCTTAATGCAAATAATGATAGTGCCATGTATCCATCATGTATGCAAAGAACCCTATACATATCATTACTACATGTCTGCACAACCATTCATTTAAATGCAACACCCATATGATACACACATTCAATGTACATCCATTTTACTAAATACATCCATTTATATGCAATATGCAATATGAAAGTGACTGAGTCGATCTAGTGCCTAAAGTGTGTGTATATGCATCCACGAGCAACCACTAGCAAACACTTGCATCCACATGCATCCACCATACATAACATGTCTCAAACACATGTTTCAACCATATGACTACCTTATCTAAAGGTCAAAGATACTAGCGAGAGGACATACTAAAGATAGAACAAGTACAAGCTAAGCGATAAAGGAGAAATTAAAAGACATACCCTTGAAAAGAAAAGGGTACAATGAACGCATCTTCTCTTCCGTCTCCCAAGTAGCGTCGCTCTCATCATCTCCCCATTGCACTTTGACTAGCTTGACCTTCTCGATTCCTCAACTTCTTAATCTCCGACCCAAGAATGCATGTAAGAGCTTGTCGAATTATCGCATCACGCTCTATCTCCACCTCTCTAAGCAAGCTCGGCTCTACCATTTCCGCGGTCTCATGCAAGAACTTCCTCAAATGTGATACATGGAATACGTCGTGTACACCACTAAGTCTCTCGGGCAACTCCACTCTATACGCCATCTGTCCAATCCTCTCCTTAATAGGAAACGACCCTATGAACCTTGGTGCTAACTTCCCAACGGACCCAAAGCGAACAACATTCCGTAATGGAGACACCTTGATAAAGACTGTGTCCCTAATATCAAATTCAAGATCTGTCCTCCTCTTGTCCGCATACGATTTCTGCCTTTCTTGCACCGTCTTCATCCTCCTTCGAATCAAATCGATCTTTTCCGAAGTCTCTCTAATCATATCGGGCCCAAGTAAGATCTTATCCGTAGATTCCCACCAACATGTAGGTGAACGACAAGGCCTTCTATAAAGAGCCTCGAAAGTTGCCATGCCAATGCTAGATTGAAAACTATTATTATACGCGAACTCCACCAAAGGAAGATGCTCCTCCCATGTACCTCCGATGTCTAAAACACATAGCCTCAAAAGGTCCTCTAGAATACAATTCACCCTCTCGGTCTGGCCGTCCGTCTGAGGATGATATGCGGTGCTCAAACATAACTGAGTCCCTACCACCTCTTGCAAGCTCTTCCAAAACTCACTAGTAAAGATAGGATCGCGATCACTCACTATGCTAGAAGGAACACCGTGCAAACGATCTATCTCTCGAATGTATACGGAGGCTAACCATGGAGCAGTCCTCTTACTCTTCACTGGAATGAAATGGGCGCTTTTAGTAAGTCTGTCTACCATGACCCAAATCCCCGTAGTACCCTTCCTTGATCTTGGTAACCTGTCAACAAAGTCCATCGAGACATTCTCCCACTTCCATTGTGGGATCTCCAATGGGTGAAGCAACCCACCGGGCTTCTTTTGCTCTGCTTTTACTTGTTGGCACACCAAGCTTCTAGCGACAAACTCAGCCACATCCTTCTTCACACCGACCCAAAAGTAAACTCGTCTCATGTCCATGTACATCTTGTTTCCGCCGGGATGAATGGTCATCTTCGAACGATGTGCATCATCAAGAATTGTCTTCCTCAAGTTCTCGTCCCGTGGTACACAAAGTCTACCGTCCCTACGTAACCAACCCTTATCATCTAGGGTATACCTACTGAGATGGCTCGATGACTCCCCCCTTATGAGCTTTTCTACCAACTCAACCAACTGTGGGTCATCTCGCTGTGCCTCACCAATCCGTCCCAAAAGTGTAGGTCTGACCTCTAAGGATGCTAGCAAACCAGGTACAAAATCAATGGAAGGTCTAAAGTCAAACGTAGAGATGAACTCTAAGCTTTGTCGCTCAACAAACAACGGACTCAAGGACAACCTTTTCCTACTTAAGTCGTCTGCCACCACGTTACCCTTGCCAGGGGTATATGCTATCTTGAAATCGTAGGACGTTAAGAATTCCATCCACCTTTGCTGCCTTAAGTTCAAGTCCTTCTGAGAGAACAAGTATCTTAGCGATTTATGGTCTGTTTTTCTTTGTGAGCTTATTCAGCTCTCTAAAGCCCACATACAATCTAAGTGAACCATCAGCCTTTGTAGCAAAAACGACTGGAGCACCCCACTCCGAAATACTTCTTCTTATGCACCCCTTCTCAAGCAATTCTTTCACTTACTTACCGAGTTCTCTTCTCTCTCTCGGAGCCATGTGGCGCACTAGTAATGCAACTGGCTTTGCATTGTCTACTAAGTATATTCGAAAGTCTATCTCACGCCTCAGGGTAAACCTTGAACCTCGCCGAAGACATCACTATATTCACAGACCACATGAACAGATTCCAAATCATCATTGGATGCGTCAAGGGATTCTAGGTAGCTAAGCGTTACCGGACCTCTAGGGTCTTTCCACAATGAGTCAATAATCTAACTACCCTTCTTTCACAATCTAGGATGGCACCGTGCCAAGTTAGCCAATCCATACCTAGAATCAAGTCGTAGCCCATGAAGACAAGAACGAAGGCGTTGCATTCAAACCCAACGCCCAAGATAGACACTCTCAAATCCCGACAAATCATAGAAAGATGAGCCGAACCACCAATAGGATTTGAGACTACTATAGGATCCATAACTAGACTAGTATTTGGGTGCAGTGTTTCAACTAACGAAGAAAATACAAACAAGTGTGAAGTGCCAGAATTCAAACAAGGTTAGAACAGGATGATCAAAAAGGAAAAACCAAATTTCCAACCAAGTTATATTTCTACCTCTATCAGGTATGCCAGTCGTGAGGGGACGCGTCTGCCCTCTAGAAGATCCTATACCTTGTCCTTACCTTTGCCTTTTGCGTCTTTGGACAATCCTAATAAGATGTCCCATAACGATAACAACTAGTTTTCTTCTTCTCTCTAACATCTTTATTTAAGTAGTCAGGTATTTCACCAGTGTGGCCCCTCCTTTTCTCTTGACCCCTTGTTACCTTTTCGCCTTTCTTTAGATCTACTTTATCGTGTGTCGTTTCCATGTCTTTCCTGCACATTCTCTATTCGTGGCCTCCTACCAAATGAGGTTTCGTTCTTCATTAACCAAGCAGCTAATTGAACCTTCCTCCCGTCGTCTATCTTAAAGGTACCAACAAGTCCTCCACTTCCTCCTAGTTTTGACAGACATCCCAGTCCCATGAAGTGGTTTCCCACCCATTGTATGGAAGTTCTTACATATCTTAGAAAAAGCGTCTATATGCGTGGAGGAAGAAATTCAAAAAGGAAAGAGGAAGAGATTCAAAACGGAGAATCGAAGGAAAGATATATGGCTCTTGGGGGTTATGTTTTTAAAACAAACAAACTTATCTCTTGAAAATACTTTCCTTAAAACGTATTTTTGAAAGTATTTCTTTAAAAAATGCTTTTGAAAAACAGTTTTTCAAAATTCAAATCTGTTCCGGTAACCTTCAGCTCTTATACCACGTGTAACACCCCATGTCCATTAATGTCACTCACAAAGGGAATGCATTAACTTCTATGGAGCGTTTAAGTGTGTATATAACAGAAACTTAACAACAAAACAGATATAAAACAGTACTTAAAAATTTAAAACTTCATTTATTGCGTCGGTAAACAGATAAGTTTGATTACATCATCAAAAACCAAAGACTAGAGTCAAGTACATAATATCTATCTTGACTAAATCAGAGTACATAAAATGAAAGACATAACCCCATCATAAAATAGCCAAAAATGAGAAAGGCTAAACTTTTACTTCAGTGATCCAAGCAACTTCCAAAGAAAGAGATAAAGCCGTCCAAATCAAGCTCCACTAGTACTAGTCCCACCCTGAGCACCTGGGGGAAAAGGAAGAAAAGAGGTGGAAACAAGGGGCGTCAGACATAAATTCTGGCGAGTGCAATAACTTTAACAATATAATCATTAAGTAACTAGGATAAGGCATAAGCCGGAAAATAAGGAAATGACTGTGAACAAATGGGTATGACAGAGAAAACAAAGGAAATAAGATGAAAAAAGATAACGTTAAAGGCGCACCTAATCACTATAGGATAATTACTATACTGCACCAAAGCTAATTACACCGCACCCTTCCTAGTCACCCTAAAAGTTGGTCCCACCCACCGAACAAAAAAAATGATAATGGTAGTTCGTGTACCCCTAGCTGCCTTCATAGGTGTCGTCTGCCCCTATCTCCACTAGGTGTACCCACTACCCTCCCCACTCTAATTACAATATTTATTCATAATATGGTAGTTATACTCCTAGCTGTCTTCATAGGTGCCGTCTGCTCCTATCTCCACTAGTCGTACCCACTACCTTCCCCATTCGATCGGCTCCCTAACTCATAGATACTCGTACTAGCCCCACAGTGGGGTGTATCACTCCCTAAAACGGCAACTCGATACCACCAAGATGCACGGCTTATATCTACACGATGTAACAACATCTTACCTACCAGCCCGGGCCCTCACACGCATACGACCCCATTGGACTTGCGTTACCACCGCTAACCCGTTTTGACCTCTTACAATCAAATCCAGTACGCGTGTCCCGTCCTCGACTTGGGTCGAGCCCACAAATATACTTAATGGGTTACTAGTTTGAAAAGGGTCCCCACACAAGCTTTCCCCATATGCTTGGTCCCCACTAGAATTTCCCACTTAACCCCTCTTATCCATGTCTTCTTACATGTTTCAACTTGGTTAAGTGTTTATAATTATATCCCATATGTCACCCATGTTACTTACTCAACAAATCAACATATGTTATTGGTTAAGCTTGTCTTAACCCTATCCACTTATCAAAATATTGGTCAAGTTTGTCTTAACCCTACCGGATCAATGTATGTTATTGGTTAAGTTTGTCTTAACCCTACCCACTTATCAAATTATTGGTTAAGTTTGTCTTAACCCTGCCCACTTATCATTTTATTGGTTAAGCTGGTGTTAACCTTTTTACTTAGTTTATGATTAGGTACATCTTAGTCCACAGATACATTGGTTAAGAGAATAACTCCCTAAGTACCAACCCCGAAGACCGAGATCAACATCAGATCATTACTCAGAGAATCACTCACTCAACAAAACTTCTGTTTGTCATTCATATTTGTCTTTAATCAGCATTAATTAATTATTGGGACACCTAATCGTATTTCACATGCCACCCAAGGCACCCACATAATTTCTCATCCACCCAAGGCACCCACTTAACCACCATGCCCCACCACATGTTTATCTGGTTAAGTGTTTCTTAATTCATTAACACCATAACCTTGTAAAGACCTCCCACATTAGACTGGCATTTGTGGCTGCTAGATTTGCCGGGCGGGTCCGGGCAGTCTTACACCATAAACGAGCCTAACCTCGTGTCTTTACAACTGTTACGCATTTAATTCATGCCTTTGACCTCTCACCTTAGACTGGCATTTGTGGCAGCTGGATTTGTCGGGCGGGTCCGGGCAGTCTTACACCACAAAAGAGTCTAACCTCGTGTCTTAGGCGGTTTATTATTACATATCTTTATTTAACCCCAAATTGGATTATTATCCCTATTCAAATTTGTCAATAAATTCCAAATTCATTTATGTCCATAATTTTCTCTTAAAATTATGTCCATAAATACTAATTATGCCAATTAATATCTTAAATTAATTATATGCCTTTTCAGGTCATTTATGTTAATTCTCAATTTATGCATATTCAATATTACCCCCCCCCCATCGTCCCCACATTGTTTCGTTCATTTATCAAGACATGTATATTAGACTATAAATTAGTCTAACACATAAAAGGGAAGAAACATCACAAAATTTGCATAATACCCAAAATAGATCTAACTTGCAAATAAGAATCACAACATAGCTTGCATAAACTTTGTATGGTCATGAATCTAAACATAAACCTAAAAGGTGTGAACTTGCATATATGAATCTAGTTTTCACCCAAACTTGCATAGGCCATAGTCACAAACTTGCATAAAACTATACATGTCATAGATCTAAACATAGGGGCGTAAACTTGCATATATATATATATATATATATATATAGTTCTTCACCTAAAACTTGCATAGGCTATAATCACAAACTTGCATAAAACGATGTATGTCATAGATGTAAATCTAAAGGGGTACACTTGCATATATGTGAATCTAATTTCTACCTAAACTTGCATAGAATCACTTTATTTGATTCACATGTACAATTCACATAGAAACTAGCATATAATCTACACTCAAACTTGCATATAAAATGATGTCAAACGTGAATCAAGTTGAACATAGATGATTTGGCATATGAAAAGGGATCCACAACAAAACTATCATGATAAACAACTAGCATATATTCACAAAAGATTACGTTTTTCCAATGATTCACAAACATAGCCATATAACCCAATTTATAACTCAACCCAATTAACTTATTAATTATCTTATTAAAGAAATTGAACTCACAACTCAAAGAAGGTCTTGAGTTCTAAAATTTGAGTTCTGAAATTGATTTAGCTCTCCTTTGAAGAAGAAAAATTCGTTGTTGTTGTTGTTGTTGTTGTTGTTGTTATAATCTAGAATTGAATTGAGTTGATTAGTTTTTCTTCCTCTCCAATTGGTGGCGGCTACTCTAGGTTGCAAGGTGATAGCATGACGGCCATGGTTCTAATTTTTATTTGATTTTAGGGTTTGAGTCTACATGTGTTTATATAGAGTTTAGAATTAATTTAGGCCATCCGATTAACCCAGAATTAACCACAGCCACTCAGTCAAGATAGGGTGACAAGTCAGCCCTAATGACTCAGCCAAGAGTCAGAAAATCGTCATCACTCAAATCTGCCCGTGGGGGGGAGGGGGGCAGGTCGACCCCCAGGTCGACCTGTATGGGTAGGTCGACCCCCAGGTCGACCTGGCCCCTGGCGGGAATTTTCCTGCCTAGCCCAATCTGAGTCTGAATTTGAATTTTTGAAATCTATTTGAATTTTTCTAAAACTTCTGATTGCCATAACTTTTTCATACGAAGTCCAATTCACGCAAACTCGGACTCTGTCTCAACCAGAATTCCAAAACGAACACAATGGCGTAACCCGTTTCCCTTAATTCTCACATTTAAAATTAAATATTCTTTAATTTGTTACTTTAGTGTTAACAGAAATACGGGGTGTTACAACGTATACGTTCAGACATTACCTATTTAGGATATAAATGTGAATCACTACTCAATCATAGTTTATTTTTCTATTATTCCTGTCCATCATGCTATTTTGTTTAGTTTACCTGTTTTGACACAGTATCTTTCTTATCTAGTCTTATTTACTTATCTTGGCATTCCTATTTTATGTAAATTTGTAAGTCATTGGAACTCGCCAAACTTTATGTCTGACCCTTCTTCTTTCGCCTCTTTCTTCCTACCCCCTTCAGGTCCTCAGAGTGGCAGCACTCAACAATGACTAGGATTTTTCTTACAGCTTGGACTTGGCTTGGACTTCTTGAGATATATTGTTTTGGCTTGCTCTCTACTTTAGTATGGCTTATTGCATGGAATATGATTTTATGTACTCTGATTTTTTATTTCCTGAGATGTTTTGGAAGATAGATTTGAGACAGTTTGCTAGTTGTAAATGGGTTTTGATGTATTTCTGAAATTATGCTTTATTTCTTGTATAATAAAGTTTAAGATTTTCCTGCATATTTTATCTGTCTTGGGAATGTTCTATAATGATTACCTATTACACTTCACTGAACTTAATGTATTCTATTATGAGTGACATTAATGGACATGGGTGTCACACTTTTAACCATATTACTACATATGCTGTTCTATTACCATCTTTGTTATATTAGGTTAATTAAAGTACACAACTCTCATCTTTGTGTGTAAATTGCACTCATTTACTCCCTAATATATTTGACCTAATAAACAATATACATATGTATCGGTCCTAGGTACTACCCATAGTACCCTTAGTATCCTCCTTACTAGAATTCCACCTTCTTGCCATGAGAGTGCCAAGACTATATCTGTAAAGGACAACCAATAATGCCTACAATACAAATGTTCGATCGTCCGATAAGAAAACATATAAACTACATTAGCAATGGGCCGCTCCAATGCGTAAGATTAGGGATATCCACAATGGACCACTACAACGCCTACATTGTGGACTTGCACATAATCTTTCGTCTATACTTCTGGACTCATAGGTGTCACTAATACACACCATGTACAGAGCTCAATTAGGAATTTACCACATCTATAATGGTCTATTTCGTAAGGCCTACAGTACATATGCTCTCTATGTCTTGTCCCTTTCTTAATGCGACTATAAACCCGCATAACCACCCCTCAAATAATTGCAAGGCATTTCTCATGGGTTAATGGCCTTTCCCTAAAACAAACAAACTAAAGTGTAACGAACTAGGATTTTTACGATTTAAAATATAATAAAAATTCAATTTTTGAATATCAAGTGAATTTAATAAGGTTTGAAAAAAAAAATTAAAAAAATAATATATATATGAGTTGAATAAATATATTTTTTTTGTTTTTTTTTGTTTTGATTATTTGAATATGAGTAACTTATTCTATGATTTTGTTCAAGATTTTTTTTTATTTAAATCTTTTTAATATTGATAAGTGAAAATGTTGTTTAGTTTATAATATAAATTGTTTTCCCTAAAGTTTTGTTGCATATCAAAATTTCCATTTAGTAAGTGATATGTGAGGATAATATGAATATTGTAAGATTTTAAATTTATGGTTATAAAATGTTATAAGGACTTTTAAGCATTTTCTTTTGACTATTTTATAAATTTTAGAAATTTTATATGAATTTTTTTTATGAACAAAGTTAATAGGTATTCTTGAAGTTATTGAAATTCATAAACAGTTTGCAAAATCTTATGTATTATATTGGTTACATTCATAAACATTTAAAATTTTCTACATTAATGAGTGTTACTAAGGTGTAGCTAATATTAAAATTTAACAAATAAATAAATAAGTTTATTTTGTCATACATGCATTGGAGAAATTTTAATAAAATAAAATATATACTTATGTGTCCTTATGCATGAGAATTGGTTGCCAAGCGTCAGTTGTTGGAGAATGACATTATCCCTTAAAATCAAAACATGAAGACGCGCATGCATCAGACCTTAACGTTTAAAACCTTCCGCCTTCACTATTGAAACTGAAATAATTATATATTTAAGTGGAATACACATGCAGGGATGATAATGTTTACATGAGACATCTGTTCAAATAGTGGACACGTGCATCCCCACCGCCTTCTTTTCCTTTTAAAAATAAACACGTACTATTTCCTCCCTCTTCTCTAAGAACATTATTCTTCCCACTTCGGCTTCTCTCTCACACCTCCTCCAACGCGTTTCTACTCCACCGCCTCCTTGCTGAGCACCACCGCCTGTAGGAGCCTCCGAAGCATGTCAGTCCGCGTCTCCTCTCACATTTACCCTCTCCACTTCCAGTCATCCTCATCACCTACACACTCCTCCGCCTTAAACTAGCCTTCAACCACCGTGAGTTTCCCCAGTCTCCACAACCGAACAGTCCGCCCTCCCTGCCAAGCACAACCACCACCGACATTTCGCCAGTCATCATCACCTCAGCTCACCCGTACCACTTCCATTCACCACCAATGCTTGCAGCACCACCAGAACCCGCGAGATCCTTCCTTTCTCTCCATTTTGCAACAGCCATCCGCCCTCTCCTCTTCCTTTTCTCCATGTCGGGTTCCTTTTCAAACCACCGTTCACCGCTAGTGAGGCGGCAAATCAAAACCCTACCACCGCAAGCGGCCTCCGGCCATCCTCCTTCCTTTGCCAGTCACCACCCCTCCCATTCGCAAGCCCTCACGCCATGCAGCTCCTCCGCACTCTCCACTTTCGCTCCCTCTCTTTCTTCCATGAAAGCGGCACGCATGCGGAAATTTAAGAAAGGAGTATATATATTTATGAGCGGGAAGGAGGACAGGAGCTTTGCTGTTGGATTCATGTTGCATGCATAGAAATATGAGTGGAAATGGGGATCTTGGTATGAACGTGTATAAAGGGGAAGGAGTATATGCCAAGTTGAGCTGCAGACAGAAGAAGGAAGGTGCAGTTTGGACCCAACCTGGTAGAACGAGGCAGATTGTTTGTGCGGGTTGCGGAGAGCAGTTGCTGGTTGTTATCGAATGAGGGTAATCAACTTTACTAAATAACTTAGGGTTAATGATCTTAATTATACAACGTCAAATTTATAAAATGTAATACTCTCTAGTGCAAGGTCGAAATCGAACACCATTAGGATCGTCGAACTCATTTTGACATAGTCTTCACTTTGGAAAAAAAAGAAAAAAAGAAAGAAGAGAAGTAGTTCGCATAGCGGTATCATTGTTTATTGGCTTGTTCGCTACTGATACGGGGTCCCGACATTCAAATATTGGAGAGCATCAGGTGAGAACTTCTAATTTAAACTTTATTTATTTAAATTAGTTAATTAAAATTAGCTGAGTTAATTATGACTTGTCGATGATGATTGTGTGTTGGATGTTATTATGTGAATGGACGTGCATGTAGTTAGATAATACACTGAACACTGGAAAGCGTTATCGACAGTAACGCTTGTGTACAACTGAATTGGTTGTTGTTGATGATAACGATAATTCATTATCATCGTATATATATGGTTGATTTACCCTGTTGTATGATGCACACATAATACAATTGTTATGGGATTATACAGGTGATCGATTTTATCCCCCTTCCATATAAACGAAGTTGATTTTCTAATACTAGATATTATCATGTTCAAATTATTTCAAAAATAAGATTTTTGAAAATTTGATTTTGGCTTTATAAGTTTTGAAAACATAATATGATAATATATATAGACGCCAGAACGTTCTAGGATGACAGAGAGGATAGTGTCTAGGCTTGGGTTTGGAAATTCAGTTTCCTGCTCTCCCTGGCTATCCCTAACTGGTCCGACAACGGGATGGTAAATCCGAAATCTATTTTGAAATATATTTTGAAACTGTTCAAAGGATTTGGAAGTATAAATTCAATTTAAAAAAAGGGTTAAGCGACTTATATTAAATCGTTATATGACTTGAATAAGGCATGCTCCGTTGCGACAACTAGTAAATATCGATTTCAAACTTCGAATGGTTATGACTTGATAAATATTAAATCGACTTGAAATAAGACACGTTGGATTTCAAATAATAATAGTATTTGAATAGAAGGAAAATTTCGATTTTCAATATATGATTTCAAGTTATATGTAAACAAAGTTGAAATACATACAGTTGGCAATCATAACGAAAATCGAATAAAGCAAATTTATTTAAATTGGAGAATTTATGAAAATTTCTATTTCATAAACCTAAGGGTGGTTAGAATTGAAATATTTGAATTTCGAATAACTTTAAATCTATTTGATTTAAATGACCATTTTAACAGCAGTACCTTTGGGTAACATTTCCAAATGTTGTTTTGGCTTTGAAATTTATAAGCATGAACTATCGTTGGTTACAAGAATGATTTCGAAGATTATTAAAGTATTGGAATATTTATATGGTATTAAAATGAGTTTTCCAAATTTTAAATTTGGATATGGTTAGAGATAAATCTTCGAATGCTTGATATAAATTTGGTAAATGAAAACTCTTATTATCTGAGGAATTTAAAAGGTAATTCACCATTATTCCACTTATAATATGAGTTGGATACGGTAATTAATATTGAAGATAAGTTGATGGTATTTCTATCCAGATCTAATGTCGAAGAATTGAATAAATCTTTCAATTAAGATACGGGTTTTCACCCTGATTGAAATAAGTTAGATAGAAATAATCTTCGATATTTGGTATGAAACCTCATGATGTAAATGTATACTATCTGGAGAATTTGAAAGATATTATTATATCGTTATTCCACTTATGGTATTCGTTGATTATGAGAATTCATATCGAATATAAGTGGATAGATTTTTGTGTAAAATATGATTCAATATCGACTGATTGGGTTTTGTCGTGAATCGTATCTTCAATAATATCATTCTTGAAACCCAATGAGATTGAATGGTGGAAATCCATATCGTAATTGGGATTTAATCAAATCTTTGATTCAAGGGAACTAAAGGTAAGAAATTGAAGCGAAGGTATAATCTTTGATTTCAAAGAAGAGATAAGATGATAATGAGATGTATGAAATTAAAGTAATTCAAATCTTGAATTATATATGAATTGATAATCTTTTGGAAGGAGATTTAAATCGAAAAGCCTGTGTAAACCATAGCTACTGTTTTAAAGTACGCTCGTTACTTGGAAAGACCAGGATCGAATATATGTTCGAAAACCATTCCAAGTAATAATACGACGTTATGAAGCAATTCAAGACTCGGTAAACGACGAATGAAGACCGGGAATATTTAAATTTGTTTAGATTGATCGTGATAAATGTCTCGGTTAGGTAGGCCACCGATACGAGGTATGAGTTACATGAGACCTGAACATACTTAAGTATTTTCGGGTTGTTGTTCCGTTCAGACCCAGAACGGACTTGCATGGATGGTGTGCCTGACATTGAAATTGACCGCATAGCACTGATTTCCGTTAATGTATATCGGATTTGTGGCAATATATTATCCTCGTCTCTAAGTCATATGAACTTAGAGGGTATGCATTGATTGAAATCAGTGATATGTCGTGAATGGTCAATGTGGCATACCCAAGTTATGAAACGAGCTAGTGATGATCAAAGAATGGCTTATCGAAGCATCGCTTTGTGTATGACGTGACATCGTCAAACCTCACACCCCGGATTGATGAGAAACTGGCGGTTAGGTTTATACTTATATATGAATTAATGATGAAGCTGTGCAGCAGTGGGAAACCGCTTATGAACCTGGGGAAGTTGGGTATGTTCGGGGGGCCGTGTCTGGTCGAAAACCGTTGATCTGCCCTGACGATGTGTAGTCGGTGTCCGCGTATGGTCGAAAAAGCCGTTGAGGCACTTCGTTTTGTATCCCTGATTGATCTTTCGTGCCAGGAATCATCAAGTTGGAAACCCAAATTTCTTATGCGAGCCATACGATTTTGATTGTATATATATATATATATGGCAACATATATTATGGGGTATATGCTGTCTAGGATTAATACATTTACTTGCGAAATGTTTTTCCACACTATATATATTATGGTATTGAAGAGGATTTTACGTATGAAAGCATATTTGGTTGTCGTAAGATAAAACTCGCCCATCTGGTGTGCGCTTGCATTGTGTGATGTGGGACGAGCTTATGATAGCTTCATTTTCAAAAGACATTGCGCATTTATATGCACGGGTATTCACATGGAGTAAATCCGTTCCGCGTTAGCGGCGTGATCCGGTGAAGTTCCCAACTTTAAAAATGAATCTAACTGTTTTGAGTTCTCACACCAGTCCCACGACTGACCTGGAGTTTACTGTTCCTTCCTAAACTCTGGGTGCCCATTAATTTCCACACGGGCAGCCAGTAGTTTAGTTTTGCAGTTATAGATCGTTGGAGCAGGATTCAGAGCGCTATCAGAGTTGGAGTCCACGCTAGAGTTTGGAGCTTCCGCTGTATCATAAGGTTCTTCCGCTAAGAGTATAGTTTCCTTTCTTCCGCTGTATATGTTGTAACTCTGATATTCTGAATAACTCTGATGTATCATTGTATTTTGCAATAAAAAGTTCTATTGTTTTGTTCAATATACGTATGTACCCATAACAATTCGTCTTTCTGAACGGTTTAAGTCGGTTTAATTACCGCCGAGAATCGACCAAAAAGGCGGGTCATTTCAGTTGGTATCAGAGCTTTGGTTTTACAAAGCTATAGGTACGTACATATTTGGACAAAAAGAATAGGACTCCTCAGAGTTATATTATCTCATTAGAGGTAGGGTTAGAAATACCCTAGAATGAGATCTCGGAATATTATGACAAGAGAGCGTATTTTTGAGACCTATATAAGGCATTTCGAACGAATAAATCATTTTGAAAACGATGATTATTAGAAATATATTTTTGAAATATAATTTAAAATAAGGATTTCGAGTGTTTTATTTGACGTCACGATTGGACTATCGAGTATGTGAGAATTTGAATATACGCCTGATCAACGTATATACGAAGTCCAGTATATACTAGGAAGATATAGAATCACACTCTAGTCGCCCGGAGATGATTCTGATGATTGAGATCTCATCATCGGTATTTATGTTCGAGTTTCGAAAGTGGGATGACTATATATTCTGATTGTGACGTCGAGAAATACTTAAAACTGTTTCGACCAATGTTTGATAATAAGTCAGCTAAGTTTAAATATACTTATCTTGGATAATGAGAGGAAAACGCAAATCAAACTATTTTGCCATAAAAAAAATGTTTAGAAGTGAATCTCGCTTAGAAAACTCGAAAGTAAAATTTTGGAAGTGCACGTAAGTAAGTTTATTTGTTAATCATATATGTTGAACATCACTCTGTTCTAACAAAAGTAATTGATCAAGTTATAACAAATGTTTGAATATGAATTTTGAGATCTAATAAGATATCATACTTACTCACGTCAATGAGGGCTAAATAAATCGATTTGAACCTATACTTAGCATGAACTATGAATGATAATATACAAGTTAAATTATTTTGTTGGAAGTATAATTTTGCGAAGCAAAAAAAAACCTTCAAGAAATTTGAGGGTAATTTTGAGTTAAGTTGAAAATTTGTTTAAAATTATGATTTAAAATATAACTAACATCTTAAGTGGGGAGGAAACTACCCTTCCCTATTGGGGCGATATGAGTAAGTCAGCTGGAAATTTATTTAACAAGCAATTGCTGAAGACGCAAAGAAAATATTAAAGTAAAGTTTACCTTAATTGAACTTTACATAATCGTATCACCAGGCGCACTCGATGTCTCTGTCTTGACCTACGCTTGTTCCATTTTTGAACCTTTTGTTCTTGAAAAGCATCATACATGCCCTCTTATCTTATGAACTTAGTCAAGTGATTTTGATTCTTACCCTCATTCTGATACTGGAATCTTATCTATAACTCGATTTGGGCACATACAATTCGATTTCTCGAACGAAGCCAAGTTTTGAATTAGAACTAGAAATGGTGATCTATCCAAAATATTATGTTAAGGAAATCTCTATAAGTAAACGTTGCATAGAAATTTAAAAAGTTTGAAATACGGGTCCAACTTATGAGAGAAATTGGATTTATAAATATTAGTTGATTATGAAAATTTATCTCAAATGTTGGAAAACATTAGAAACAACACCAGCTGAAATATGCTAAATTAGAGTAGCGCAGCGAAAGCGTAGTGGTAATTTGAAAGGAATGTTTCAAAGGTTTTCGCCAGACTTGTTGAATAGGGTAACCTTCCAAACAAGATTTGGAATTTGAAACAAGAATGAATAAATGTCGTAGATCTTGAAATACAAACAAAAAAGAAAAGTTGTTCGACTCTATGAATATGACTTCTAAATTATAGGATTAGACTCTGGGAAAATATTATATGAAAGTCTTGAAATGTGAAGCGATATTGAAGTTTTAAAAGAAGTTATTGCCATGTATGAAGTTTAAACGGTTTGAATGTAAGATTGAATTTGCGTAAGACTAATTTATGATAATAATGAGTCGATAAGGAAGATTTCAACATATGTAAAGAATGAAATTTAAATTCGCAAGGTTAGGTATGAATTCGAAACTTGAAATGTTGATGTCGACAAGAGTTGCTTGGAAATTTTATTTTCAACCATTTTGGATATGATAAATAGGATATAAACTGTTTATAATAAACAGTGGTTTCGACGACTAGAATCCCGATATTTTGAAATATTTGAAAACAATAGGTATTTGTAACCCATGGTTATGAAATGATTTACAACTTCGGGATATGAAATGTTTTGGTTGTTCAAGTAACCATGACTAAAATTGGGTTATGATGTGGAATTAGATTTTGTGAGTTGGGTGATACTCAGTTGCCCTGTCATGAGGATGAACTTCTCGAGCTAATAACATATAGATTTTGTCATGTTATATTTGAAATTTTTGGAAGCAAATTTGGTTTTGGAAATCCCGAAGTGAAGTATGATCTTCTATGTGAAAGGAATATATAGTATTCAATGGGTTGAAATGGGATTCTAAGTCCGAGAGATCATCTTGAGTTTCAAAGATTGAAATTTATAGGTAAAAATTATTTTACTTATGAATAATTTTACGAACTTCCCTTTTCGAGGACGAAAAGTTCTTAAGTGGGGGAGACTGTAACGAACCAGGATTTTTATGATTTAAAATATAATAAAAATTCAATTTTTGAATATCAAGTGAATTTAATAAGGTTTGAAAAAAAAAATGTTTAAAAAAATATATATATATATATGAGTTGAATAAATATATATTTTTTTGTTTTGATTATTTGAATATGAGTAGCTTATTCTATGATTTTGTTCAAGATTTTTTTTTATTTAAATCTTTTTAATATTGATAAGTGAAAATGTTGTTTAGTTTATAATATAAATTGTTTTCCCTAAAGTTTTGTTGCATATCAAAATTTCCATTTAGTAAGTGATATGTGAGGATAATATGAATATTGTAAGATTTTAAATTTATGGTTATAAAATGTTATAAGGACTTTTAAGGATTTTCTTTTGACTATTTTATAAATTTTAGAAATTTTATATGAAATTTTTTTATGAACAAAGTTAATAGGTATTCTTGAAGTTATTGAAATTCATAAACAGTTTGCAAAATCTTATGTATTATATTGGTTACATTCATAAACATTTAAAATTTTCTACATTAATGAGTGTTACTAAGGTGTAGCTAAAATTAAAATTTAACAAATAAATAAATAAGTTTATTTTGTCATACATGCATTGGAGAAATTTTAATAAAATAAAATATATACTTATGTGTCCTTATGCATGAGAATTGGTTGCCAAGCGTCAGTTGTTGGAGAATGACATTATCCCTTAAAATCAAAACATGAAGACGCGCATGCATCAGACCTTAACGTTTAAAACCTTCCGCCTTCACTATTGAAACTGAAATAATTATATATTTAAGTGGAATACACATGCAGGGATGATAATGTTTACATGAGACATCTGTTCAAATAGTGGACACGTGCATCCCCACCGCCTTCTTTTCCTTTTAAAAATAAACACGTACTATTTCCTCCCTCTTCTCTAAGAACATTATTCTTCCCACTTCGACTTCTCTCTCACACCTCCTCCAACGCGTTTCTACTCCACCGCCTCCTTGCTGAGCACCACCGCCTGTAGGAGCCTCCGAAGCATGTCAGTCCGCGTCTCCTCTCACATTTACCCTCTCCACTTCCAGTCATCCTCATCACCTACACACTCCTCCGCCTTAAAGTAGCCTTCAACCACCGTGAGTTTCCCCAGTCTCCACCACCGAACAGTCCACCCTCCCTGCCAAGCACAACCACCACCGACATTTCGCCAGTCATCATCACCTCAGCTCACCCGTACTTCTTCCATTCACCACCAACGCTTGCAGCACCACCAGAACCCGCGAGATCCTTCCTTTCTCTCCATTTTGCAACAGCCATCCACCCTCTCCTCTTCCTTTTCTCCATGCCGGGTTCCTTTTCAAACCACCGTTCACCGCTAGTGAGGCGGCAAATCAAAACCCTACCACCGCAAGCGGCCTCCGGCCATCCTCCTTCCTTTGCCAGTCACCACCCCTCCCATTCGCAAGCCCTCACGCCATGCAGCTCCTCCGCACTCTCCACTTTCGCTCCCTCTCTTTCTTCCATGAAAGCGGCACGCATGCGGAAATTTAAGAAAGGAGTATATATATTTATGAGCGGGAAGGAGGACATGAGATTTGCTGTTGGATTCATGTTGCATGCATAGAAATATGAGTGGAAATGGGGATCTTGGTATGAACGTGTATAAAGGGGAAGGAGTATATGCCAAGTTGAGCTGCAGACAGAAGAAGGAAGGTGCAGTTTGGACCCAACCTGGTAGAATGTGGCAGATTGTTTGTGCGGGTTGCGGAGAGCAGTTGCTGGTTGTTATCGAATGAGGGTAATCAACTTTACTAAATAACTTAGGGTTAATGATCTTAATTATACAACGTCAAATTTATAAAATGTAATACTCTCTAGTGCAAGGTCGAAATTGAACACCGTTAGGATCGTCGAACTCATTTTGACATAGTCTTCACTTTGGAAAAAAACGAAAAAAAGAAAGAAGAGAAGTAGTTCGCATAGCGGTATCATTGTTTATTGGCTTGTTCGCTACTGATACGGGGTCCCGACATTCAAATATTGGAGAGCATCAGGTGAGAACTTCTAATTTAAACTTTATTTATTTAAATTAGTTAATTAAAATTAGCTGAGTTAATTATGACTTGTCGATGATGATTGTGTGTTGGATGTTATTATGTGAATGGACGTGCATGTAGTTAGATAATACACTGAACACTGGAAAGCGTTATCGACAGTAACGCTTGTGCACAACTGAATTGGTTGTTGTTGATGATAACGATAATTCATTATCATCGTATATATATGGTTGATTTACCATGTTGTATGATGCACACACAATACAATTGTTATGGGATTATACAGGTGATCGATTTTATCCCCCTTCCATATAAACGAAGTTGATTTTCTAATATTAGATATTATCATGTTCAAAATATTACAAAAATAAGATTTTTGAAAATTTGATTTTGGCTTTATAAGTTTTGAAAACATAATATGATAATATATATAGACGCCAGAACGTTCTAGGATGACAGAGAGGATAGTGTCTAGGCTTGGGTTTGGAAATTCAGTTTCCTGCTCTCCCTGGCTATCCCTAACTGGTCCGACAACGGGATGGTAAATCCGAAATCTATTTTGAAATATATTTTGAAACTGTTCAAAGGATTTGGAAGTATAAATTCAATTTAAAAAAAGGGTTAAGCGATTTATATTAAATCGTTATATGACTTGAATAAGGCATGCTCCGTTGCGACAACTAGTAAATATCGATTTCAAACTTCGAATGGTTATGACTTGATAAATATTAAATCGACTTGAAATAAGACACGTTGGATTTCAAATAATAATAGTATTTGAATAGAAGGAAAATTTCGATTTTCAATATATGATTTCAAGTTATATGTAAACAAAGTTGAAATACATACAGTTGGCAATCATAACGAAAATCGAATAAAGCAAATTTATTTAAATTGGAGAATTTATGAAAATTTCTATTTCATAAACCAAAGGGTGGTTAGAATCGAAATATTTGAATTTCGAATAACTTTAAATCTATTTGATTTAAATGACCATTTTAACAGCAGTACCTTTGGGTAACATTTCCAAATGTTGTTTTGGCTTTGAAATTTATAAGCGTGAACTATCGTTGGTTACAAGAATGATTTCGAAGATTATTAAAGTATTGGAATATTTATATGGTATTAAAATGAGTTTTCCAAATTTTAAATTTGGATATGGTTAGAGATAAATCTTCGAATGCTTGATATAAATTTGGTAAATGAAAACTCTTATTATCTGAGGAATTTAAAAGGTAATTCACCATTATTCCGCTTATAATATGAGTTGGATACGGTAATTAATATTGAAGATAAGTTGATGGTATTTCTATCCAGATCTAATGTCGAAGAATTGAATAAATCTTTCAATTAAGATACGGGTTTTCACCCTGATTAAAATAAGTTAGATAGAAATAATCTTCGATATTTGGTATGAAACCTCATGATGTAAATGTATACTATCTGGAGAATTCGAAAGATATTATTATATCGTTATTCCACTTATGGTATTCGTTGATTATGAGAATTCATATCGAATATAAGTGGATAGATTTCTGTGTAAAATATGATTCAATATCGACTGATTGGGTTTTGTCGTGAATCGTATCTTCAATAATATCATTCTTGAAACCCAATGAGATTGAATGGTGGAAATCCATATCGTAATTGGGATTTAATCAAATCTTTGATTCAAGGGAACTAAAGGTAAGAAATTGAAGCGAAGGTATAATCTTTGATTTCAAAGAAGAGATAAGATGACAATGAGATGTATGAAATTAAAGTAATTCAAATCCTGAATTATATATGAATTGATAATCTTTTGGAAGGAGATTTAAATCGAAAAACCTGTGTAAACCATAGCTACTGTTTTAAAATACGCTCGTTACTTGGAAAGACCGGGATCGAATATATGTTCGAAAACCATTCCAAGTAATAATACGACGTTATGAAGCAATTCAAGACTCGGTAAACGACGAATGAAGACCAGGAATATTTAAATTTGTTTAGATTGATCGTGATAAATGTCTCGGTTAGGTAGGCCACCGATACGAGGTATGAGTTACATGAGACCTGAACATATTTAAGTATTTTCGGGTTGTTGTTCCGTTCAGACCCAGAACGGACTTGCATGGATGGTGTGCCTGACATTGAAATTGACCGCATAGCACTGATTTCCGTTAATGTATATCGGATTTGTGGCAATATATTATCCTCGTCTCTAAGTCATATGAACTTAGAGGGTATGCATTGATTGAAATCAGTGATATGTCGTGAATGGTCAATGTGGCATACCCAAGTTATGAAACGAGCTAGTGATGATCAAAGAATGGCTTATCGAAGCATCGCTTTGTGTATGACGTGACATCGTCAAACCTCACACCCCGGATTGATGAGAAACTGGCGGTTAGGTTTATACTTATATATGAATTAATGATGAATCTGTGCAGCAGTGGGAAACCACTTATGAACCTGGGGAAGTTGGGTATGTTCGGGGGGCCGTGTCTGGTCGAAAACCGTTGGTCTGCCCTGACGATGTGTAGTCGGTGTCCGCGTATGGTCGAAAAAGCCGTTGAGGCACTTCGTTTTGTATCCCTGATTGATCTTTCGTGCCAGGAATCATCAAGTTGGAAACCCAAATTTCTTATGTGAGCCATACGATTTTGATTGTATATATATATATATGGCAACATATATTATGGGGTATATGCTGTCTAGGATTAATACATTTACTTGCGAAATGTTTTTCCACACTATATATATTATGGTATTGAAGAGGATTTTACGTATGAAAGCATATTTGGTTGTCGTAAGATAAAACTCGCCCATCTGGTGTGCGCTTGCATTGTGTGATGTGGGACGAGCTTACGATAGCTTCATTTTCAAAAGACATTGCGCATTTATATGCACGGGTATTCACATGGAGTAAATCCGTTCCGCGTTAGCGGCGTGATCCGGTGAAGTTCCCAACTTTAAAAATGAATCTAACTGTTTTGAGTTCTCACACCAGTCCCACGACTGACCTGGAGTTTACTGTTCCTTCCTAAACTCTGGGTGCCCATTAATTTCCACACGGGCAGCCAGTAGTTTAGTTTTGCAGTTATAGATCGTTGGAGCAGGATTCAGAGCGCTATCAGAGTTGGAGTCCACGCTAGAGTTTGGAGCTTCCGCTGTATCATAAGGTTCTTCCGCTGAGAGTATAGTTTCCTTTCTTCCGCTGTATATGTTGTAACTCTGATATTCTGAATAACTCTGATGTATCATTGTATTTTGCAATAAAAAGTTTTATTGTTTTGTTCAATATACGTATGTACCCATAACAATTCGTCTTTCTGAACGGTTTAAGTCGGTTTAATTACCGCCGAGAATCGACCAAAAAGGCGGGTCATTTCATAAAGAAATCATGTGGCATTGGTACCTCAATCCTGCATCCCTATAGTGAAAGATTATTGGCCTATAGATGTCTAATCCAAGCCTTTCCCTATGTTTGCTATTGACTGGTGATAACCGATTCCTGGATTGGTACTGTCCTTAAAATAGGCACCAAACAACAAGAAGTATGAATAAACAAATCACCCATCAGCCTTTAGACTGCCTGATGGTGTCAAGGCATACCCACTTGATGAACATTGCAAATTCTCCTTCCAATGGCCCACCCATTTGTCTACATCACAGGGTATCCTCCATGTTCCATTGAAGCCACTTATTTACCCATGCCGAAGAAACACCAGTGCGCGAGCAGTACAAACTTCCTATACTCTAAAGGATCTATGATGGACCATCCATTATTGACTACATCCATATTTCCTTTAGGCTTCTCTAAACGCATCTTATGAAATTATCGATGTAACATAACCTTTTATTAGACCCTCCATCTAATCTTTTTCTTGTTCATTTAGCTTATCTTTTCTTTTGCTTACTTTATTCTTTTATTATGATACTTAATCATCCTTTAGGTTCTTTGTTACACTATAGTCTCAATCCAAAAACAGAACCTACCTATCATAAACCACTTACCATAATAATTATTTTCTTTTTGGTATTTATCTACATATCTTAAAAACAGATCTTCATTCCATTCTTTATTTCTCTTTTACATCTTTGTTATTCAGTCTTATCTCTTTTCCTTCACCTACCAAGTTTCGACATGACTATTTCCTTTTTCTTTTTTTTACCTTCATCTCGATTTTTACATTTTTACCTTTTTTACTATTATTGTAAGTTTTATTCTTATGGGGCTAGTCATATTATAGCGGGTTGGTTACTGAGGCTTATTCGAAATCTATTTCAAAATTTACTATTAAATAATTCCTTGTGCCATAATCCGTAATTACAAGACATATTTTCTGCTTTTTACTCTTTCTCTGGCTAGTACAAAATGCAATAACACCTCTATTTTGTACTAATCCTTTTTCGTTTAACTTCATCTTTGTAACTACAATAATTGCTTCTTTCTAAAACTTGTAATATGGAATCTATTCTTTTCCAACCATCCAAAATATTACTAACTGCCGAAATCATATTAAATTATATTCCCTTTTTATTTCACTTTTATGTATTTGACAATGCTATTGTAAATTTTCTCATTTTTAGGGTTATGTCCTTTTTCCTTTGTTTTAAGCCCAAACTTACTTATGTGTTCAAATTTATTCTTGTTAGAAGAACTTTTACATTTAAAAGATTTATAGTTTAACACCTTTAAGCTTCATTTTAGAATAACTTACTTGTAGTCACATGACCTTCCTTACTCTAGCAACACTTGCACTAAAACTCTGTGGAGACTGGTAGAAAGGTTAACTCTAAAAGTAGCGAACAAGGATATTTTGTTATGTGGTATAAAGGCTCATCTCCACTCCATTAAACTTGCCTATAACTTGCTGATAAATAATACCAAGTTAACTTTAGACCAGCAGGCTACTCGAACTAGGGATGTGTTGGGCATGCAACAACATAATTTCTTTATGCGGAGGGCTTTAAAAAGTGGTCTTCTTACTGGAAGCCATTGTGTTGTATCATACATGCATGATAATATATGACTACCAAATTGAAGTAACTAATAAATTCGGCTAATAGATAAATGATTGAAAGAATATAAAGGTTTCAAACCGGTAAATAACAGGGTAGAAAATTTTATTCCAAGAAAAGGAAATTGGTAGAAGATAATTTATCTAGAGAAAAGGGAAATTGTAGGAACATTTTGAGTCTAAACCCCACTTACATTTGTGGCTTCGAAAGTAGAAAAAATAAAAAGAGCTCGTATGTTTTTCTTTGAAATTCGTATTTTCTAAGAATTTCATAAAAGTAGCTATATCTATTTTTTCAAAAAGAAATTTTTGTGACTCTTTGAATAATAAGTTATCTCACAAAGATTTTAAAAACATGTTTTTGTAAAAAAAATGAAAATAGGTTTTAAAATTACATATATTGAAAGATTAAAAATAAGTAAGTCCTTATGGGGTTGGATAATATAAGGGGATAAATAAAGGAACACAAGACAATAAAGGTAAAGACTTGAAATTGGATGTGAGTATGGTTAAAATAATTGTACATGGAAGGTAGAGTAGGCTCTAGAATTTTGAAACTAAATTGTGATAATGACTTAGCTACGTTTAACCAATTTGAAGAGGGTTAAAAAAGGACAAAGAGAAAAGGTATGAAAATGGAAAACTTTGGAAATAAGTGGATGAACTCGCTTGAAAGATTTATCCCTAGAGTATTTAGGATAGGTAAGATGGAAAAGATCTCCAGTGAATTTGGTTAGAATGACACAACATTATAAGATAAACCATTTAGGTTGGTAGTTTTAAAGAAAAATTCGAGTCACTTGTGAGTCAACATGAGATGAGATGTTAATAAATTGAATAATAAAACCTTATCTCATAAGAAGAAATTATAGTTATATCAACTTGGGTGCATTTGAAGAAATCAAGCCTCCTACCTTTGTTCTTTTGACAAACATTCTTTAAATATTCTATCATCATTTTCTCCTTTGATCGGAATCTTTCTTCTAGATATCCTTGGGTAGGGTTGATCTTAGGATTAAGCTTTGGATGTAAGGATTGATTGTAAGCATGTTATTAGAACATGTTTGATGTACGCCAGTGGATGCAAGTGTTTTAAGTGGATGTAGTGGATGCATATACGCACTCTGGGCACTATTAGGGATCAACAAATAAGATACCTACATATGCATATGGATGTTTATGCATGTTTCTTTATTTTCATGGTTGATATAATGGAAGATTATCCATTGATTATTGCACTTCGATGATGTTTGAAGCCCACATGTAGAACAATATGTTGTCATAAGGGCTTTTTGCATACATTAGGATATATGGCACCAACATAATTGCCTAAAAAAAGGTCAAATGAATCAGTAGACCACCTAATCTTTTGCATTAGTTAGGGTCATATACACTACACTATTTCATAGCTATATGAAAAGCATTAGAAAATATATGGACAATGGATTATATTTCAATAGATAGTTGTAGATACTTGTGTGAAAACATTTATCTTATCTTCCTACCCTTAGAGATTTCGGGGACAAAATCCTTTAAAAATGGGAGAATGTGATAACCAAATTTTTAATATATGATGGTTAATTAACAGATTAAAAAAATAAATTATAAATTGGAAATTTTTCAAAATTAGGCAAAGAGACTTGTACCATTGAGTCTTTTGCAATTTTCTGGTCCAGTTACATATTTGATTTGCAAGCGTTGGATCTAGATTAACCCTGGGGGGGAGGGGAGGGGTGAATAGGGTTTATTGAAAATTAAATGAGATATTAAAATTATCAGATCACAGAATGCAGCAGAAATAGAAATGTAGAAAGTAAATGATACAAGATATACCCAGCTTCGGCAAAATCCTGCCTACTGCTGCATTCCTAAGGTTTTTACTAGGAGTTAATAACAGATCTCGCTTACAATCCCATGTAGACTCGCAACGCCTTCTCCTGTCCTAACCCTATGCACAAAACCCTAGACTGATCTAGTCCCCTAGATCAGATTTCCCCTGATTACAACCCGGTAACCAGTAACCCTAGTTTTTACAGACTCTAGTAAACTGCCAGTTAACACCCTAACTGGATACCTAGAATTTTACAGACTCTAGAAACTATTCGGACGAATACAAATGAAATACAAATTCAATACCAGATAGAAACAAATGAAACCCTAATTTAAATAGAATTTTAATTCTCCCTTTAAAAAAAATAGGCCAGCCGCCCTTTGATTGTGTTGCACCCGTCTTTATTTCTTCGATCAGTTTTCTTTTTCTCTGGAGAAAGTAAATGGCGGCGGCAATAGCTAGGGTTTCTGAAATCCTCCTCAAATCAATTCAATTTCTTGACGAAATGATGAAAAATGATTCTCGAGTTGCTTCAATCTATGGCCCCGTGCTTCTTCAATTGATTGTTTTTTTATTTGAGAATTGTGGCGATCGAAACTCTTGTAACAAATGTGAGTTTTTTTATTTTAATCCTTTGAGTGAAATTGTTGCTTTTGGTTTCGATCAATTGAATAGCCAGTGATGAATAGAGTGTATCTAAATAGGATTGTCAAATCCTTTATCTCTCTGATTTCATATAAAATGACTCGGCTGATTTTTCCTTGAATTGCTTGATTTCCACTTTTGATTTATGGATTTGATTGAATATAAGATTTCCTCTTTTGGTCCCTCTGGTTTAAATTGCTTGCGTGTGTTTGGACATGAATTCAGGAAATTATTTGTTGCCTTATATTCTCTAATGGTTTGAGCTTGTTCCCCCTGTTGCTTGTTGCGGCTTTAATGAATATGTGAAATCAGGAAATAAATCTTGAAAAATTTACATTATCCAAACAAAACGAATTGAAAGAATTTCCCTGAAATGCATTCATTTAATAAATACTTTCCTTATATTTGTAGCATTTTTCCTTGCATGATTTAAACCATTCCAAAACTCTTATATATCAAATTGATGATGGTTTAATTCTGAAAATCATTGAAACCTTGCCACTTATGATACTGTCAAAACAAGAAATATTTTCTTGCCTTAAGACCACTTGTTGATTTTCTGGAAACAAAAATTGATTTTGTGGCCCGTGTCTGATCTGTGCACTTCCTTTCCTTGTATTGTGTTTGACTATGCATGTTTCCTTAACCATATCTTGACTTGAACATGCATGTAGCCTTTTTTTGAACCTGCTTTTGCATGTATACATTGTTTAAACTGAAAACAGTATGTGTACTTAAGCTAGGTCACTGGAATGGATGTGGGAATTGTTCTATTCTTTGATTCACCTTCACTTGAGTCACTTGATTATGCCCAGTTTTGCACCATGTACACCTATATCACCACTTTAAAAAACTGCTTGCACATTGTTTTACATTTCCCTGTCATCTTGACTGTGTCGAGCTGATACTTGCACTTGCTCCATGTATGTTGTTGTTACCATATACACAGTTTCTTGTGCATGTCATCTTTGATCTGCATGTCACACATTGTATTTGCACCATTGTGTAAGCTACCATTCACATTCATGCTGAACTGTCATGTTGCCTGAGTCATGCTTGCTGAAACATGTTTTGAACCATTGTGATTTGCATTCTTGCTTGCTTAACCTTGCTATATGTGTACCCTGTGTATGCTGACTTGGTCTTATGTTGGCTGCACCACCTTTGTATTTGAGCTGCCTTGAATAATTTGGCTTGACCAGCTTTGAGTTGGCTTCTATGTTGGTTTTCCAACATCACTCCACCAGCATTACATGCCTTAAAATCTGAAATAGACTTGTACATGTTGACATGCCAAATCTTGTAGCTATTGCTCCATTTGTGACTTTGTCGTGCTTCATTTGTACATGTAGATATGAACATGAATGACTCGACCATGCTTCATGTTGATTGAGTTGTCTACTTCCTGACTTTGTGCTTGACCATGTTTCTGTTTTGCCAATATATGCTGTTTTGATCACTTTGGTGTTTTTGGGTTGCCTCGACCATATTCATATGCACTGAGTTGAGATGGTCCTTGTGGATACTACTCAGATGCATACTGATTGGCATGGCAGTGCACACGTGTATATCTATACATGTGTGTATATGCAACCATTAAAAAGATTTCTTGTCCCTGCATTGAAATATTTTATATTTACACTGACTGCCTTGTGGTATTTACAGTGTATCACTGTGAATATCCGAAGCTGTCTAAAACACAGTCGGATAAATTGATAAACAAGACCGAGTCAGAAAAATGATGAGAAACACACCTAAATTCTGAGGCAAATAAATTTTTTAAAAATAAAATTTATATTCGCGTGTATTCTGTATCATTTCTATTGTAGTGCACTCTGTTTGTGTTTCATCTGACAGATACGCATGAAGACTAGACTGACTGTGCAGTGAAGACTGAAGACTGAAGACAGAAGACAGTGTAGTGTCAGTGAATGTAAATGTAACAGTAAATGTACATATAGATGAAAAATGTACAACTGAGTGTTGAGTTTTGTAGTGAGGAGTTATGTACTAAAATGTATTGAAATGAAAATTATCAGTGAAGTGTACAAATAGTTGGAGTTATAAATTTGTACTGTTTAAATGTTGAAATAAAATATTATATTTAAATAAAATACTGTTTGAATTTTTTAGTTCTTGACCAATAGTATTCCATTTAAATATTAATATTATATTTCTGTCTGTGATGTAGAAAATCAGTACAATAACAAACACATTTAAAATAATATTTATTTGGTTGTTACCATCAAACAAAAATCATATAATTGTGTATACAACACCATTATATACAACAATCTCCCCCTTTTGATGATGACAAACAAATAAAACATTTTGAGCATAATAACTGTGTTTGGCAGTGAATATTGAACTCCCCCTATTCGTATGCTCCCCCTACAACTAAACTCCGCTATAACTGTGCATGATGAAAAGAATGTGAAAATGAATTGGAATTTTCAAAAATATTTATAAAATATTCACTCATAAATCAAAATCTAAACCCATTCTCCCCCTTTTGTTATCATCAAAAGGATTCAGAATTTAAAATATAGACGAAAAAAGAATAGAAAATATAATTTCAGCTTAAGAGGAAAAACGGTCATTATAAATCTCAATTAGTCAAAAAAAATCATAATAAACTAAGAACAGGTGGCATATTTCACATTATAGAGAATGACGGATTTAAAATGAAATTTATAAAAATGGAGAGAGTTCTAAAACAGATGATTTTCAATTATTTTCAAAAGAATTTTTGAATTGAACCACAAAATAGTGATGGATTTGGACTATATTTATAATTTCAACTTAAGTGACAAAATCAAATAATCTCAAATCCCAATAGCTATCAATCAACAAATCATAATACGTCATAAGATATTAGCACATTTCACAAATTAGAAAATGGATTGATAGGCTGATTTTTAAACACCAAGGAGAATTTCATAGAAATTTTTATTTATTCAAATTATTGTCTTTTCTTTTTCGTTTGACTTAAGAGCACAATAACCACGCATAACCAGATCTTGGATTTTTAAATGAGATCAGTTGCAGCTTAAATATAAGTAATCTCATAACCATGCATAACCAGAGCTTGGATTTTTAAATGAGGTTAGAGAAACACGTATGTATTAATTATATTTATTATTTTCAGCTTCAAAAGAAAAACTCGGCGGTATATAAAGCCAATATGAATCACAGAAACGTGGTAAATACAGAAATGGAATGTGAAATAAATTTCTGAATTAATTATATTATGAAATATGCTCGACTCTACCAGGATTATTGAAAATTTTCAATTATCACTAATTCTGAATAATAACATACTCCAATTTCTATCACAAATATTTCCACTATTTATTCAAAAAGATTTTTAAAAAATATTAAACTCTCCACATTAATATAAAAAACATGATGGATGATAGAATACTGGTAGATAAAGAAGATGATCACGAAATAATCGCCAATACAAAGATATTATAATAATTATTCAACCATCATGAAAATCTAAATAAAATCTCCTCTTGTTGTGAAATATACTGCAGTCATAATTCATCACAATTTCAAAATATGATAATAATTTTAATACAGTTCAGTTTGGTTATTGATCTCAATTTCTGAATGAATAATCAACAAATAATTTAAAATTGAAAATCATTTACAAGAGGGATTTGAAAGATCTATACAAGACAAGAGGGATTAAAAATATATATACAAAAAAATATTCAGCACTTCTAAACTGATACCACTTGATGTCTCTATTCATGAGGATTTTAAAAATGACACTGGAGACGAACAAAGATATCTCAAACAACAACATCATAATCACAGAGCCTAAGAAGACACGGCTAACTAATGAAGCAATTTAATTTCATCTATCAGAGCATGGTATAAATTTGATACCAAAACAAGCAGTCACCAAACAATTTCAAAAGCGGTCCTTCTATCAGAGCAGCAGACCAAAAAATTTATCAAAGCAAGCAGTTACCAAAAAAAATTTAAGTCAATATTAAGGCAGCACAAACAGTTTCAAAGTACAACTTATCAGGATGATAGTCACATTAGATGATTCATGATCTAAGATTAAAAATACAATTTATTTTAAATCATTTGATGGAATATGAAGATATCAGGATTCAATGAATCAATCACACCAGATTAAAATTTCAGATCCAAGATTTGCGTGAGATTCAATAAATCGATAATTTCAAATGATTTTAAATAAGCAAATATTTAAATAAAAAATATCATGAAATAATAATGAGTTTCAAGACAGGATTTTCAAAGAATTTTTCCAAATTATTTCTGATAAGCCCAAAGAATTTTTCAGAATATTTACATCAGGTTTATAGACATATTCATGATCCAAAAATAAAAATAATTTATTTGAAATCACTTGAATGGATGTAGATTTTGAGATATAAAGAATCAATCACCCATTATTAATTTCAAATCTAAGAGGTGTGTGAGATTCAAAATCTCAAGAATTTCAAATGATTTCAAACAAACAGATTCCAAATCAAATGATCATGAATAAGGATAAATTTCAAGATGTAACACTGATTCAAGATAATTCAAAATATCCAAGCCAATCTGAAAAATAATGAAACTATCACAACTGATAAATATTGGTGTGCTGTAATGAGTATATTATTTCAAGTTTTTTTGAAAAGAATTAGTGAAAACTAAAAACAGCAGTAGTGTGTGAAATTCCATTAAACTTTCAGATCCTCAAAAAATTAGAATTCAAATCAACAACATTCAAGATATGACAAGAATACATCAACACTGTTATGAATTGAGAAATCAGAAAATAATCTTCAAAACAATTGCAGATATTTATAGATTTAGATTCAAGATCTGGAAATTATTAAAACATTAGAGTTTTATACAAATGAAGTGAATTTCCAGAAAATATGAATTCTACAATTGGAAGATTAAGAAATCCCAGAATAAAAGAAAATAATATGGCGGTGTCAACTCAAAAAAAAAAGGGTAGAAGAAATAAACAAAAAAAAAATTTACTAAATGAGTTTAGAGATTATACGTGAGATCGATGTAAATCAGAATCTCTGACTCAACAAACTTGGCTTAAGGAACCGTGGATAATTTGATGATATGAAGCAATTTGAATTATGCTTATCTTTCACAAAGCAGTCCCTCAGCCTCCTCCTGTACCTAACAGTTTAAGGGATCGAGTGGTCTAACAAAATTTAGAAAACTACTCTGAAATGTGTTCACGACTTTCGGTACCCAAACCTGTTTGTATAACAATCCATATGAATTTACCTTTGGAACCCAAATCTATTTGAATTTAATGAAGTTTTTTTTACTTCTTTTTGGGATCCAAGATCGTTTAGATGGATTATTATAAAACAAATTCACATCACGTTTTTAATTCAAAAATCCTTTGAGATTATCAGAGTTTAAAATTTCGAATTGATTCTTTCCAAAGTAGATTGAAGGATTTTTCAAATCATTTGAATTTCGTTTTCCAAAAACATCATTTTTCTCAAAACCAAGGCCATGCTTATTTTCAGAATAAAATTGTTTTTCAACAGCATATTTAAAAAAAAATCACCGTTAGAAAATTTAGCCAATGTTGTTTCAAGTTGTGGAATTTTAAATTTAAGATCACCATTTTCTTTCATTAGATCTGAACAATGGTTTTCAGTGATCTTACTCTTTTCAAAATCAGTTTTCAAAACCGAATTTTCATCATTAAGCAATTTAATTTTGGTTTGGGACTCAACAATTTCAAAATCAAAATGTTTTCGACTCTTAGATTCAAATTTCTTTAATTTTTCAATTTCGATTTCAAGATCTTTCAAACTCATATTTGTTTTCAACAAACTATTATTTTTAGCAATTTCATGTTTGGAATTTTTGGTAGCCTTAAAATTTATAAATTCCTTTTGATAACAATTGTTTGCATATTTCTTCTCAATCTCGTTATCTTTTAAAATTAGAATTTCTTCTTCTAGCCTTTGAATGTTATTATTGAGATGAGCGAGATCAGATTTTAATTTCAAACAATTTTTACAATCAGAATATTCAAATTTCATGACATTTTCACGTCTTAATTCCAAACATTGATTTTTACTAGTCAACTCAAGATTCTTAGATTTCAAAGATTTATTTTTCAGCTGGAGTTTATCAACAGATTTAGTTAAATCAACACAAAAATAAATCAGATCTTCATAAGAGAAATTTTCTATTTCATTGTCTGTTGAGTCTCCATCACCTGATCCATGTGAGTTATCTTCTGTAAAACCTGTCAAGCATAGATCTGAAGCTGAGTTGACATTTGGGGGTTTTGAACAGTTGTTGTAATTTTTCCATACTTCGTATTGATTGTTTTCCAAATTTCCTGCACAGTCAAACAAAGGGAGATAAAAATAAATTGATTATTGTTAAGATGAGAATAGAGAATATGCATAGCATGAGCATTAATATTCCTATTTATTATATCACCTCCACTATTAAGAACATCCCAATATTTAATATTAACATATTTTAAATAGGATATCATTTCTGATTTCCAGTTCAAAAAATCTGTACCATCAAAAATGTTTGGGATGTGACAGGACTGACTCTCAATAATATGACAACAAGGATTACCCATTACTCTAGAGTTTAACAAAAATACATGCTTTGATACCACTTGTTGGATCTAGATTAACCCTAGAGGGGGGTGAATAGACTTTATTGAAAATTAAACGAGATATTAAAAATATCAGATCACAGAATGCAGCGGAAATAGAAATGCAGAAAGTAAATGACACAAGGTATACCTAGCTTCGGCAAAATCCTGCCTACTGCTGCATTCCTAAAGTTTCTACTGGGAATTAATAACAGATCCCGCTTACAATCCCATGTAAACTCGCAACGCCTGCTCTTGTCCTAACCCAACGCTCAAAACCCTAGACTGATCTAATCCCCTAGATTAGATTTATCTTAATTACAACCCCGTAACCAGTAACCCTAGTTTTTACAGACTCTAGTAAACTGCCAGTTAACACCCTAACTGGATACCTAGAGTTTGACAGATTCTAGAAACTGTTCAGACGAATACAAATGAAATACAAATTCAATACCAGATAGAAATAAATGAAACCATAATTTGAATAGAATTTTAATTCTCCCTTTAAAAAAAATAGGCCAGCCACCCTTTGATTGTGTTGCACCCGTCTTTATTTCTTCGATCAGTTTTCTTTTTCTCTAGAGAAAGTAAATGGCAGCGGCAATAGCTAGGGTTTCTGAAATCCTCCTCAAATCGATTCAATTTCTTGATGAAATGATGAAAAATGATTCTCGAGTTGCTTCAATCTCTGGCGTCATGCTTCTTCAATTGATTGTTTTCTGTTTTGAGAATTGTGGCGATCGAAATTCTTGTAACAAATGTGAGTTTTTTATTTTAATCCTTTGAGTGAAATTGTTGCTTTTGGTTTCAATCAATTGAATAGCTAGTGATGAATAGAGTGTATCCAAATAGGATTGTCAAATCCTTTATCTCTCTGATTTCGTATAAAATGACTCGGGTGATTTTTCCTGGAATTGCTTAATTTCCACTTTTGATTTATGGATTTGATTGAATACAAGATTTCCTCTTTTGGTCCCTCTAGTTTAAATTGCTTGCGTGTGTTTGGACATGAATTCAGGAAATTATTTGTTGCCTTATATTCTCTGATGGTTTGAGCTTGTTCCCCCTGTTGCTTGTTGTGTCTTTAATGAATATGTGAAATCAGGAAATAAATCTTGAAAATTTTACATTATCCAAACAAAACCAGTTGAAAGAATTTCCTGAAATGCATTCATTGGATAAATACTTTCCTGATATTTGTAGCATTTTTCCTTGCATGATTTAAACCATTCCAAAACTCTTATATATCAAATTGATGGTGGTTTAATTCTGAAAATAATTGAAACCTTGCCACTTATGATACTGTCAAAACAAGAAATATTTTCTTGCCTTAAGACCACTTGTTGATTTTCTGGAAACAAAATATGGTTTTGTGGTCCCTGTCTGATCTGTGCACTTCTTTTCCGTGTATTGTGTTTGACTATGCATGTTTCCTGAACCATATCTTGGCTTGAACATGCATGTAGCCTTTTTTTGAACCTGCTGTTGCATGTATACATTGTTTAAACTGAAAACAGTATGTCTACTTAAGCTTGGTCACTGGTATGGATGTGAGAATTGTTCCATTCTTTGATTCACCTTCACTTGAGTCACTTGATGATGCCCAGTTTTGCAACATGTACACCTATATCACCACTTTAAAAAAACTGCTCGCACATTGTTTTACATTTCCCTGTCATCTTGACTGTGTCGAGCTTATACTTGCACTTGCTCCGTGTATGTTGTTACCATGTACACAGTTTCTTGTGCATGTCAGCTTTGATCTGCATGTCACACATTGTATTTGCACCATTGTGTAAGCTACCATTCACATTCATGCTGAACAGTCATGTTGCTTGAGTCATGCTTGGTGAAACATGTTTTGAACCATTGTGATTTGCATACTTGCTTGCTGAACCTTGCTATATGTGTACCCTGTGTATGCTGACTTGGTCTTATGTTGGCTGCACCACCTTTGTACTTGAGCTACCTTGAATAATTTGGCTTGAGCAGCTTTGAGTTGGCTTCTATGTTGGTTTTCCAACATCACTCCACCATCGTTACATGCTTTAAAATCCGAAATAGACTTGTACATGTTGACATGCCAAATCTCGTAGCTGCTGCTCCATTTGTGACTTTGCCTTGCTTTATTTGTACATGTTGATATGAACAAGAATGACTCGACCATGCTTCATGTTGATTGAGTTGTCTACTTCCTGACTTTGTGCTTGACCATGTTTTTGTTTTGCCAATATATGCTGGTTTGATCACTTTGGTATTTTTGGGTTGCCTCAACCATATTCATATGCACTGAATTGTGATGGTCCTTGTGGCTACTCCTCAGATGCATACTGATTGGCGTGGCAGTGCACATGTGTATATCTATACACGTGTGTGTATGCAGCCATTAAAAAGATTTCTTGTCCATGCATTGAAATATTTTATATATGCACTGACTGCCTTGTAGTATTTACAATGTATCACTGTGAATATCACAAGCTGTCTAAAACACAGTCGGATAAATTGATAAACAAGATCGAGTCAGAAAAATGATGAGAAACACACCTAAATTCTGAGGCAAATAAAATTTTTAAAATTTATATTTGCATGTATTCTGTTTCGTTTCTATTGCAGTGTACTCTGTGTGTGTTTCATGTGACAAGTACGCATGAAGACTAGACTGACTGTGTAGTAAAGACTGAAAACAAAAGACAGTGTAGTGTGTCAGTGAATGTAATTGTAACAGTAAATGTATGTATAGATGAAAAATGTATAACTGAGTGTTGAGTGTTGTAGTGAGTAGTTATGTACTGAAATGTATTGAAATGAAAATTATCAGTGAAGTGCACAAATAGTTGGAGTTATAAATTTGTACTGTTTAAATGTTGAAATAAAATATTGTAATTAAATAAAATACTGTTTGAATTTTTTAGTTCTTGTGCAATAGTATTCGATTTAGATATTAGTATTATGTTTCTGTTTGTGATGTAGAAAATCAGTACAATAGTAAACAAATTTAAAATAATATTTATTTGGTTGTTATCGTCAAACAAAAATCATATAACTGTGTATACAACACCGTTATATACAACAGCAAGAAATAGATGCAAAACAAATAAGTTATAACCAAATGAAATTTGAACCAAAAAAATAAATATTGGATCTGGATGACCCATCCCTCACCTAGGTCGACCCGGGCTATGCGAGGATCGATCCATGGGTCTACAGGGGTTTAAGTGGGTTGATCAACCTGCTTGCCAGACACGTAAGCATGCCTGGCAAGAAACCGGGTGAATGGAGATAATTTCTCCAATGCTTTTTGGTGAGTTGGCTTTTTGGTTGGCCTACTTCAAATCCTAAGCTGACATGGCTAGCTCTGGTTGGTCCAATTACATGGTTTGCTCAAATTCGATTTATAAATCTAACGGCTTAGAATCTTTAGCTTAATATATACATAGACCTCCACCCCCTCCCTTCATTCTTCACAAACAAAAATCTCTTCCCTGTCTAGGCAAATCTTCTATTTTGGGGACATGCCAACATAATTTAAATTTTTTGGGGAATTAAGATTTTATAAATAAAAATATTTTCACTTGTATTAATGTTCTAGAGGTTGGTTCTTACGAGGCCATGAGGGAAGATTTTTCCGGTGAGTTTTATAATTATTTATATTTTTGTTATGTTTAGGTAAATAGGCCTAATAGTATGTGTAGTTTTTACTTATAGTCTTTTTACATTTACTTACAGTTTTTTCCCTGTAAGTTGTAGTTTTTCTGTAAATATCTTTCTATAAGTTATTTTTTTCTTTTCTTATAGTTTTTATCTAGTTAATATTTGAAGTACTGTAAGATATCTTCTCAATCTTTTTTCCCCTTTTTCTGCATCTGATTTTGTAGTTTTATGTTAGTTTTTTTATTGTGCCCAAAATATGCCTAGATTTGCTATATCGGCATATATATACGACTGGTTTACACCACTGATTTATATGCCTAATTTTAAGTGACTGATTATAATCCATTTTATTTTTACCATGTTAGAAAATATGATTCAATTGGAATAATGTGAAAGAAGATTTGATAATTTGGGGCTACGTTGACATGTAATGCTAAAATTGTAAAAAAAGGGAATTTGAACTGAAAATAGGAAAAATTGATAAGATTTGCAAAAGTCCTATGGCACGAGTTATGGCAGAAAAATGGGCTGTAAAATATTTGCGTAAATATGATAGATTGCAAAAACACAAAGAATCAAAATAAACAAATTTGGTTTTAAAACTCGAGGTTATAAATGAACAAATAGGCTTAATATAAAATTTTACTTAAACGATGTTATGTTATAAGTTTAATTCTATTGTTATTCTATGGTTCTATGATGGCCTGGTAAGTTGACAATTCTTTGCTTATTCTATGGTGGCCTCATAACTAGGACAATCTGTGCTCTATAGTCGCCTCGCAAATAGGAAATTCTATGGTTATGGTTTCTATGGTAAATTTATGGGGGTCCTAATCAAAGGGGATTTGGACCAACTAGGATTTTTTGTTGGGAATCTGTATCATGAAGCATACCCACTATCACATATGGCCACACACTAGGGAGGAGGTGTAATAACCCGAATTTCGACAGACCGACCGTAATTTTTCAATTCCAAGCGGATGGAAACTTCACAAGTGAATGTACAAAAACCTAAGTTATAACCAAACTAGGCGTGACCCTATTACTTATCAATGAAGGTTTTTAAAAGGTATAAATAAATTTCAAAGCCTATCACCCATACTTACATTAATGATGTGAACATGTCACCCATACAAACATTAAGGTGAACGTGCCTGTCTATGAAAGAAGCTACTAAAATATCCAACGTATAGCTTAAGCAAGAAGCTATTAAAATATCCATACCTTTGCCTTTAAGTAACATCAATAGCACATACATATTTAAAATAAAAAGAAACCTACCATCTAAGTAATTTCGAACCATACCCTATTGCCTATTGCGTTCCATTAAAGCAATGCAACCATGCTCTATAGCCTAACCTAAATGAGATATTTCTAAGCTATACCATTACCTATTCCTTGAGAGTTAAGAGTTCCAACTCTATAAATAACGAACCAAGCTCCTTCTTTGTTTTTGTTTTTCAACAAATACACAACAATTTATAAGCAAGTACTCTACAAAAATAAAAAGAAAATGGCCCAAAACATGTGATATGAATCAGTAGAAGAAGGGGTGCTTGCGGCTACCTATTTTGAAGGGAGAGCATGGTTAATATATCATATACACTACGCTGGCTTGGAGGAATAGATCGTTTGGATCTGCCCTTGCGTTTGTTTGGGCGTCTGAGGAGAGGATGCATCGAGTTAGGGGGGACTGGAAGGAGGCGTTTGCGTGGAGAGGCAGTATTGGAGTGTGTAAATATGTGCGAGATGATGTTTTTTTTATGGAGGAGGAGTAAGTGGAACGGTGCAAAATGGGAGGACGTGAAGCATGAACGGGAAGACGGCAGTTGCAGGTATATGGGAGGATGAAATGGAACTTTGTTTTGTGCATGGTTATATACCAGGGGGAGGCATATGGTAAGGGAAGAAATGGTGTTCATGGGGTGGCCATTGCGTGTTAGTATACAGGAGGATGGGCTGCCAACATATAGGCTTGAGGATGCATGCGTGTAAAGCCTGCAGCAAGGCATAGTATGTGTTAATGCATATAGTGATGTATGAGCAAGTGGAAGGTATCTGGAAGGCATGAAATAGAAGAGGAATGGGCATAAGCTGACATGTAAAGCACATTTATGTGAGGAGTTGAGTTTAAACAAGGAGAAGGTTTGGTCGTTTTGCCTGTAGCGAAACGCAGCAGTTTTATGTTGTGCACAAGGGGGAGTACGCATTGTTTTGGCATGAGTGTAGTGATATCATGGGGACTCGTTGAGTATGGAAGTAAAAGAAGGGAGTTCAGGGTGGTGTGTTGTGAGGGAGTGCGAGTGGAGGCGTTGTTTGTGTGAAGAGTGTAAAAGAAGTGGCAGAACGTACAGGGCTTGTATGAACAAGTTTTGGTGCATGCGTGGCCATGAAGTTTACTATTTGTATATATGCAGATTATTACATAGTGACCGGCGGAAGGGGTATTGGTGAGAAGTTCAATGATGTGTTGGTAGTCTTGTGAAGAAGAACGTGAGCCATAGGGTGGTACTGGTGTGCGCATGGTGGAGTGAGTGTGAAGATATGGTAGCAGCGGGCCCAGCAAGCATTGGTTGATGTTTGGTAGTAGAATATGGTGCAATGAAGAATAAAGCTGAGTCCGAAGCTCGTGTCAGCACGGTACCTTATGTGGAAAATTCGATCTAGTGGTGGAAGTGACAGTAACGTGGAAATTCGGTTATGTCATGCATGAAGTTAAAAACGTTGGAGGAAAGAAATGAAATAAAGGAAAATGGCGGCAACATATGAGAATGAAAGAAAGGAGGGAGAGAAAGGCCAAATGGAGGAGGACGTGAAATATGCAACATTTGAAAGGAGCGATAAGGAACGGAAATGATTTTGTGATGAACGGCGGCCCGATCAAGACGAAAGGAAGCCGTGATGGTATCAATAATAGCCTGGTGGAGAGGATAACAGGTTCACTGTGTTGGGGAAGGGACGCGAGCTACACGATGGAACCAGTCTAGACGATGGGAGCTCATCGTAAAATATGATAGAATAAAACGCCTCAACGGAATAATCAACTGACGCAAATCATTATTTAACGGTTAACATGCAAAGGTGAGTAAATTCACTAACTCTGGTCTATTTTAAAATGTTATAATTATATTTTATTGTTGTTTGAATGCTGTGTGATGGTCGCTTAGGTAGATTATAATTAAATTTGTTGAAATATATATATATATATATATATATATATATATATATATCGTCGTATATATACCCATCATTGATTGGATACAGATTCCATCGATTATAATATTCCATAATATGGAATTAGTGTTATCTGTGTTGGCTAACATCTCTGGATGCAGGAAACTAGTTAGAGGAACCCAATCGGATTCCTCAATATTTATTTGTACTGCTTGTTTTATATATGCATTGTTTGAACCATGTAAAATGGAAATTCAACGTTATGTTTATTTAATAAATAAACAATAACGATAAAATAACGTTGTTAACTAGGTTTAAGCGTGACTGTTATGACGAGATTTGTTATAAGGGGAATATTACAGCACATTGCAAGTTTTTACAATAACGATAAATTAACGTTGTTAACTAAGCTTAAACATGATTATTATATATAACTCTATTCCGTAGAAAGGTTGGAAATTCACTACGTTTTCCCCCCGAAGAAGTGTAAATGAATTATAATGAAATTGGATATATTTTTCCAATGTAGATAAGGTATAATATCCAAGTGTAGAAAATAAAGAAGTGTGAAAAGGCTAATAACGGGTTTGAGAAATATCTGGTAAGATATAGAAACTTGAATAATAAGAATGAATGTTAAATAAAAAGGGTTGTGGTTGTGTGATGTTTAGTTGTACATTTAAATGAATGTTTGTTTTTACTTTGATAGTTAAATAACCGACTATCGAAGTGTTTTGACCATCGTTGTCAATACGGAGAGACCGGTTGGGTATATTATCTGAAAACCACTCCGTATAGGCATAAGCGCTGCGAATTATATTATGCTAGAGAAAATTGAAGACGGAGTAAAATGCAAGGGTCGTTCTGTTCCAGAATGGTGCTTTCTGTTTGTCCAGTCCCAGGACAACTTGTTTGGACAAGTGTCTAACAGAGTATACCTAACAAATCACGTATAGTTGATCTCTTAAAGGTATTACGTCTGGTGGCGGAGGAATTCGTTCCTCTTAGCTTTTTATACCCATGATATGTTTGGGAATCAATTAGTGAGTTGACGGGTTTGACGATGTGGCATTCAAAGTGAATGGTGATCAGATGTCTTGAAGATAGACGTAGCCTCTAGCCTCACAACCACGAAGTAACAAAATTTGGGATAGGCAGCATGGCTAGTTGGGTCATACCCAAGCAGGGTGTATTGTCATCGATCTAGAGAAAATTCACATTTGTTCTTCTTTACGACTCTGTATCTTCGGATGACGTTTGGATGGCCAACAACCGTGGGTGATAATATATTCGCTACACTCAAGCTAAATGAGTGGGCAGTCATGTGTGGCCAGGTTGCAAGACGTTCTTGTTGAACCCAGGTGTATACCCTCTAGAGTACACTGATCGGAAGGTGCTCCCATACCTTGTCTGTTGGAATCCAATCTCCAATAAGCGCCCTGCGGTTTATGATTTTATACTATATATATGTGGAGCGTGAGATGCAAGCGTTCTGCTATTTGGATATTTATTTGATTAGACATTATTATAATATCACTGGATTTTGATATCAAAATGATTAGGGTTATAGTAAGGTAAAAGCCGTCCATGTTTATGTGTTGGCTGGTCTTACTATTATCCGTTTGTTTAAAAAGGAATTACAAAGTTAAACAGTATGGTTGGAATTTACTTACACCAGTCCCATGACTGACCCAGAGTTTATTTGTTTGTGTTTTCCCTAAACTCTTGGGTGCCCAAATTTAACGGGCAGTCAAGTGTTTCAGGCTTTACAGATACACTTGGAGGAGCTAAAAGCAGAAGACTTCACCATTAGTATTTAGAGATTATTTCCGCTGTGATATGATGTATTGTACTCTGATAATGGTATGTATATACAATACAGTTTTGTATTTCAAAGTTATGTTATATAATACATTTTATTTGTTCTGCTGTGAGTTTAGTGTTTACTCTGGTTCTATTCAGTTATATTCTTCTTCTTCTATTGTATTAGTTCTACCTTATCTTTCTCACCCTATAACTTCTTTCTATTAATGATCTGAACTTTCGTGCACTTTAAGTTGAATGTGTAGGATATTAGTCAGCTCAAATTGGTACGGATTTTCGGGCCATTACAAAATTGTTATGAGAATAGAGAGTTTTAGAAGAGAAGATGGATGGTCTTGGTTTCAGGGAGTTTAGCGAAGTGATAAGGGAGAAATGATGGAAGGAAGGTGCTGCAAATGGGTTGAGTTGCGGGTTCAAAAGATCAGAACGAGGAAGAAAGGAAATTAAAGGGTGTGAGTCTGATTTTAGTGGGCCGGTTTTGAAAGTGGTAAACCCAATTGGAAAAATTAAATTATCCTAGTTTTAATTTAATTAAATAATCATATAACTTGTAAATTAAATATCTCGATAATACTGTATCAGAATTTCGAACAATCGGACACATTGGGATCATATGGACGAGGGCTACACAATGGAACTGATTCGGGGTGAATTGGAGCTCATTACAATTTATAGCGAAATAAATTGCCTGATTCAAATCAAAGGCAGTTTTTTGTTATTTAACGATAGACGTACAATGTAAGTAAATCTCACTAACTCTGATCAGTTTATATTTTTATAACGTATTTTTTTGAATTGATAAATGCTGGTTGATTGTTGTGTGTTGACTGTTTGGATAAACTGCTAATTAATTGGTTGAAATTATAGATAACGATATATATATCGTTAATCAAATATTGATTCTGTTTATCAGAATATTTCATATTGAAATGAAGTTGATGTTAATTATATTGTTTAACATATGTGGATGCAGGGAAACATGTTGGAGGGATCCCACTGGACTCCTCAATATTTATAATACTGTTTTTCTTGTATTGTGATATATGATGTGATATAAAATCCGTGATTGATTTTGATGTTTTTGGATGACACTGGTCTTTGTATTTGGTATTTTAAATACCATAAAAAAATACTGGAATGAAAAAGGGAATTTTCAAAGTATATATTGAGATAAAATATTTATATAAAATCAAATGATTATATAAAAGGAATATTTATTTGGAAATTAAATAGAATTATAAAAGGGATATTTATTTAGAAAATAAATAGAATTATAAAATGAATATTTATTTGGAAAATAAATAGAATTATGAAAGGAATATTTATTTGGAAAATAATAGAACTATAAAAGGAAATATTTGGAAAATAAATAACATTACAAAAGGAAATTGACGAGATATAAAAGAATTATGGGAAGATTAATTTAAAGTAGATTTTAAATAGAATATGTTTTAACAGATAAATTGAGAAGATTAATTTATAAATAATGTTTTATAAATTAAATAAAATATTTACCATTTGATAAATGGGATATATAAGTCTGAAATTATATAGAGAAGTAAAATCGGTTTCAACACCAATATTTGAAATCGAATGTGAACTTAGCAGTGTAAAGGGAGTTATAAATAAGTTTTTTATGAATAGTCTATAAATAGAAGTATAAATAGAATTTGGAATTTAGATATTGTTTTTAAGTACAAAATCAAACCGTTCGATTTGATAAAAGAAACATTTTTCACATTTGATGTGAATAAGGGATTTAAGTAAACATTTTGCGAAATGAAAATATTATAAAGGAAACTGGGTTTTGAAATAGAAATTTGATTTGGAGTTAATTGAATATTAGTTATTCAAAGAGAGTTAGTTAAATTTTAGTTATTTGAAAAGAGCTAATCGAATATTAGTTATTCGAAGAAAGTTAATCGAGTATTAGTTACTCGAATAGAGTTAACCGAATATTAGTTATTCAAAGAGAGTTAATCGATATTAGTTATTCGAATAGAGTTAATTGAATATTAGTTATTCCAAGAGAGTTAATCGAATATTAGTTATTCAAATAGAGCTAATCGAATATTAGTTATTCAAATAGAGTTAATCGAATATTAGTTACTCAAATAGAGTTAATCGAATATTAGTTATTCGAATAGATTTAATCGAATATTAGTTATTCGAATAGAGTTAATCGAATACTAGTTATTCGAAGAGAGTTAATCGAATATTAGTTATTCAAATAAAGTTAATCGGATATTAGTTATTCGAAGAGAGTTAATCGAATATTAGTTATTTTAAGAGAGTTAATCGAATATTAGTTATTCGAATAGAGTTAATCGAATATTAGTTGTTCGAAGAGAGTTAATCGAATATTAGTTATTCGAAGGGAGTTAATCGAATATTAGTTATTCGAAGAGAGTTAGTCGAATATTAGTTATTCGAATAGAGTTAGTCGAATATTAGTTATTCGAATAGAGTTAATCGAATTTTTGTTCTTCGAATAGAATTAATCGTACGTAAGTTATTCGAAGATAGATTATTTGGGAGAGAATTATACATTGGGATTCGACTATATCGAATATGGGAAAGTACTATTTACTTTTCGGTTTTTAAATCAAGATTTATTTATTTAATAAACCATTTATTTATTTATTTAAATTAAGGTATAAAAGTTTTATTTAAAGTTAAATATTTCGAAAGTAGGGATTATAATGCTATCGTTATAACCAATGTTTTTCATAAAAGAATTGGATTCGTTAACTGAATCCAAGAGTTGCGTAAGCAATGATTTGATAAGAAGACAAGAAACAGAGTTAAGGAATTTAGAAACTGATTGGAGATTAGTTATGTTGAACAACTTTCCGGGTATCGATCTGATGTAGGTTTCGACCTTCTGGGTTGATATTCAGGGAATTGTTCTCTTACTAGTTTACAGTTAGAGGTTGATAGATGTGGGAGGTTAGTGATGCGTGAATAAGAAATGGAAACGTTTTCCAAAGTTAATAACATATATTTTCTGAAACTAGAAAATAAGGATTGATGAATATATGGAAATAGGAAATGAGAAAATGGATAAATTAATGATGAATTAATTTAAAGGGAAAAATATTGATTGATGATTGATCGATATAATTGCTATTTGTAAATAGGATCGTGTTAGACCAAAATCTGCGCCTAACACCCAAATGCAGATCACAGATCACAGAATGCAGAAAATGATAAATAACAGGAGACACACGAAGTTTTTATAGTGGTTCAGCTGTAGATGTAGCCTACGTCCACTTTGTAATCTTATTGTTATACTGACAGATTACAAGAATCAGTTATATGCAGACACACAATCCGTGTGTAACACCCCATGGCTATTAATGTCGCTCACAAAGGGAATGCATTAATGTCATGAAGCGTTATAGTAGTATAAAACAGATAAATTACAAGAATAAATAAATAAAACACAGCGGAAGATAAAACTTATTTCATAGCATCATAACTTCAGAACAAGCTTATATAAGTAGTCTCCAAAAACCATTACAACAGGATCAATTGTCTTTTCCAAAAACTTCAAAGTACATAAAGAAGCAAATACTTAAATAACATAAATGCATAAATCCCCACTGAGCATAAGCAATGCCATAAAGATGAGAGAGTCCAAAGCGATACATCTACTCTCTTCAAGCAACTGAAAGAAATCGGCACTAAGTTGTAGTATTCCCTCCTTGCAAACCTGAAGGGGGGGAGGAAAGAAAAGAGGTGGAAACAAAACGGGTCAGACATAAAGTCTGGCGAGTCCAGTAATTTTAACAAATAATAGGTAAGGTAAATGATCAAGACATAAATAGGTATCATGATATGGCTGTAGCATAGATAAGGTAGATAAAAAGGATGGACAAGATGATTCCATTCCTAAGTACTAAGACAATCCTACACCTTGGCTAAGCGAACAACCCTCCAAGTACTAACCCCGAAGACCGAAGTCAACATCAGACTAGCACCCAAAGGACTATCCAACTCAACCAACATGTATTTCGTTACACCAAACTTTTGCTAAGTTACACCACATTACTTAATTACACTGCACATCTACTAGTCTTTATTTACTAAAGGTTGATCTCTTCCCACTAACTGTACCCACATGACAAACTTGGTAGTTACTTATACCTAGCTGCTATCGTAGGTGCCGGCTTGCTCCTACCACCGCTAAGGTACCCTTACCCTACCCATTCGATCGGCTCGCTAAACCCCGTAGGCACCCGTGCTGGCCCCACAGTGGGGTGTATCACTCCCTAAAGTGGCAACCCCGATACCAACATAAAATGCACGGCCATACCTACACGATGCAACAACGTCTTACCTACCATCCCGGACCCATGCACGCACATGAACCCGTTGGACTCGCGTTGCCACCACTATTCACGTTTTGGCCTCTTACATTCATGTCCAGTAAGCGTGCCCCAACCTCAGCCTAGTACCGGGCCCAATTAGATACTCAAACAGGTTACTGGTTGAAACAGGTCCCCCATCCGACACAAGCCTCCCGCCTATGCTTGGTCCCCACTAGGTTTTTCTCCCACTTAAACATTTTAATTTAAATGTCCATGTCTTACACATGCTATGGTTAAGTCCATACTTACATGTCATAATTTACATGTCTTATCTTATTCCGGTTAAGTCCATATTTACATGTCATAATTTACATGTCACCCCACTTAACCCTCTAACCATACCCAAGTCTTATTATGGTTAGTATTCCTTAATTCATTCCTTATGACAAACGGTGCATGACCTCCTACATTAGACCGAACGCTTTGTGGCCGCTGGATTTGCCGGGCGGTTCCGGGCAGTCTTACGCCACAAACCGGGTCTAACCTCGTGTCATTAACCATTGCGCCTACAATTCATTCCTTTGACCTCTCACATTAGACGTCCAATTGTGGCAGCTGGATTTGCCGGGCGGTTCCGGGCAGTCTTACGCCACAATTGCGCCTAACCTCGTGTCAAAGGTTTATTAATAATCGTATTTCACCCATACCCAATTTTCATGCCATGTATATCCAATTAAACATATAATCATGTTTATAATATTACCTATTCCAAATTGTCACTAATTACATATTAATTAGCCTCAATTACAAATTTACAATTATAGGCAATTTCATCAATTCCATGTAATTCATACCCAAATATGCAAATTTCACATATTATCCAATTATCCAAAATATCCAATAATATCCAATTTTCCAGATTTCACATATTCCCATCGTTCTCACGTATTTGCATTCGCGCGTATTTTTAACATAGGCTCGAAGGTAGCCTAGATCCAAAAATAAAAGGAATACGGATAAGAAGAGAGAATCAAATCACAGAAAATTGGAATTAACACAACATCATGAAATAAAGGGGCATGTAAACTAGCATAGAGGCATAATGACAGATTCAACATGAATAAACTGATAAAGGTATGAACTTTACATAGAAACATAGGCATATGATGACATGAATCAAAAATTTGAAGACTTGGATGAGATTTAAATTACATATATACATATGAATCCTCTTTACAACTTCATCATGTTATTTTTAATCCCATTATATTGTGAAAATCACCGTACTCACCTTTCGTGGTTAAAGAATAGAATTATGCACTGAAATTGGTGTAGAAACGTTGCGATGTTGCTGATTTATCTTCTTGAATTGTTGTAGAAGCTCTAATCTTTAATTTGAGTTGAAGTTGAACACTTGAGATTTGATTTAGAGGCGGCGGCTAGGGTTAAAGAGGGAATTTGATAGCATAATGGTGTCATAGATAATATTTATGAATTAGGGTTAGGTCTTAGGTGTATATATAGGTGTAGGAAGTTATTTAGGCCTTAGGATTAACCCTAGAACTGATCTGGACCATTCAGATGCCATATCAGCCCTTAGGGCGAATCGGGCCACGGGTTGGCAGCCAAACACCCTGGATTGACCTCTAATCGACCCAGTGGGGCTTGGGTCGACTCCAAAAATGGTGCGGTTCGGCTATTCCCCCTCCAGATTCGCTATTTTGAACTTTTTTTGAATAATTATTTATATAATTTTTTTATATATCTATATATATATTTCTCTCATATGCATACAAACTTCATGGCTTAATAACTTCTTCATAATTAACCATTTTCACACTAAACCACTTTTTGAACTGCGTTCACACTAAGCCACTTTTTAGCCATTCCCCTAAAACAAAAATATGGCGCTGGCGGGGATCGAACTCTGTACCTCTTGTATGCAAGTCACATGTTCTAACCAAATGAGCTACTAAGTCTTTTGCTTACAAACCTTAGAACAATGCAAAACATCATTCTTTTCTCATTCCTCTTTTTCAAATAAATTATTCTTTAATTTGTTATTTTAATATTCTCAGAAAATACGGGGTGTTACACTGTGTGTTAATTGAGATTACAAGAGGAGAATTTATGTGTAGAAAGGTGCAAAGTCCTTGCAATCGGTAATGGCAGAGGCAGTCTAGATGTAGGAAAAAGTCTCAGCCAAAAAGTCAGAGAGAATCCCCTTAAAATTCCATGTAGAGGTGTATTTATAGCTGTAGGAGAGCTTCTGGGAAGACCGGTTCGTGATGGGGTACGTGGCACCCGATCCGGAAAAGTAGGAGCAAGATGTGGCATGAGAACAGGTCAAAACAGTTCGTGTATCAGCAGATGCAGGGGTCGGTTCGTGGTCATGGGATCAGATCGTGATATGGGCTCCATGAACCGAGGTCTGATCGTGAGTTGTATGGTGAAGCTGGTGTGTCACGAGCGGGTCGTGATCAGAAGGTGTACCACGAACGGGTCGTGGTCTGAGGGTGCGCCTCGATCCAAGGGGGCGATCCGATGAAGAGCGAACCGAGGGTGCACCACGAGCCAGAGAGGATGAACGAGCCATACTCCGATCATGTGACGCTTCGTCGCTTTATCCAGGAAATTGCCAGATTACACCCATTCACGGAAACGGGCGTGACTTTCAAAACGTAAGTCCGATTGAGCCAAACCGAAGCCCAAACTGAAGCTAATTCATAGATCTACAAGAATAACAGAGCTCAGCTTTGTAATTGCTATTTTCGGGCCCAAAAAAGGTCGTCTGATAGGAGTTTCGGGCCTTTCTTTGTTCATGACGCGACTTTGACCAAATCACTACCTATCTTCTGATGTTGTTCTCCATATCCGAGTGTGATGCTATCCAGATATACAGTGTGACAGCTTTTACCAAAAAGATTGTCAACATGTTTACCCCCCAGAATATATCTTGCTGGTTGAAGGAAGATGTGTTTTGGATAATCTGAGAAATCCAAACCCAGAATGCGACTATCACACCGGATCGTATTAAGGCCAGAAACCGACGATCACACTGGATCGTATTAAGGCCATAGAAATCCAAGAAGACCAGGAGTTTGTACCTGCAAGAATATTTCCTAGATGGCCTTATCGTAGTAAACAATCCGAGGAGATGTTAGAGGGGTTCCAAGACAGCCTTACCGGAGTAAGACGACCAAGGAAATGCCATGAAAGTTCCAAGACGACCAAGGAAAAGCACATGAAGTTCCAAGACGGCCTTACCGGGGTAAGACGACCAAGGAAAAGCACATGAGAATTTGTTTATACTAGACGGATCCAGTTGGGAGCCGGAGCTTATGTTTGTACTGGACGGATCCAGTTGGGAGCCGGAGCTCAACGTTTATACTGGACGGATCCACTTAGGAGCCGGAGCCTAATGTTTATACTGGACAGATCCAGTTAGGAGCCGGGGCTCTAGAGTGATCATTATTGATTCATGAAAGCTAAGCGGTAGTTATTCTAACCCCAAACACGACTGGAGACTACTGGTCGGTTCCGTGCGTGTGGGCCGATGTTGCCGTGCTTATTACATGCATTGAAAACAAAGAGGGGCGAGAAGTCACCTAAAAACCTAAAAACATGAACTACGAACCGGAGTCCGACTAACTGAAGGGATCCGCTGAGTGGGATCAGTTGATTATAATCCCGCGGTTGCTCGATCCAGGATCATTCGCTCTCCGGGGAGTCGGTGGTGGCAGCGCAGGGGAAGATGCAGGCGTTGTTGGTTGAATGAAGTACTCGAGTAGTTCTCCTCTCCTGACCCGAGCCTCAATAAGGTCTCGCAAATGTCTGTAGTCATCAGTGTTATGACCATCCATGTCATGAAATATGCAGTGCCTGCCAGAATTACATTGTGCTAGTGTTGGTCCCTCTTAGGAGGCCTTGGATATGAGACAACACCCCCTGTATCTACGTAGATATTTCTCAGGGTGTCATTCAGTTCAGTGCATTTGTCGTATCTGGACCCTCTCCGGGGTGGAGCATTACGATCATTCTTTGCATTGTCTGATCCTTTGCCTTTTCCAAAATCAGATGGTTCTCCATCTTTGAACATGTTGACTTCGAGGGTTTTCTTCTCGGAAGTTGCATCTTCTTCCCGCAGAAATCTATCTTCTTCAAGGTAGAATTCGCTGTGATTTTGTGGGGGATCTCCGTACAAAGATTTTTTTAAACTCCGAGTTATCTAGAACACCGGATACTGCTGCCATCAGTACCATCGATGGTTCAGGGTGATCAACTGATACTGCTGCAACGTTGAATCTTTCCAGGAATGAACGCAGAGTTTCTCTAGGCCTCTGCTTGATTGTGGTAAGGGACGTGACATTCTTGGGTCGTGCGATGTGCACCCGAAATTGTTCAAGGAAGCGTGTGACCAACATGTTCCAACTGCTGATCGATTCCGTTTCTAGCTGTCGAATCCACATGGCTACTATATCTGTTAGAAAGAGGGGAAAACATTTAGCCATGACGTTTTCCGATGCCGATTGAACTTCCATATGCCGTTTGTAGCGCATCAAGTGCACGGTAGGATCTGTCCTGCCATTGTAGGGCTCCAGTTGTGGAAGTTTGAAATCTGGGGGATTGCGAGAATTCCTGATTTCTTATGTGAACGGGTTGTGGTTGACGTCATCCACGTCATTCTGATAAGTGCGGCCTCTCGAGAGGCATTGAATCAGATCAGCGAGTCGATTGCCTTCAAAAAGCTATTGCAAACTACCAAGATCAGAGCTGGTGCACCCAGCGTTGAGTGCAGGAGAGAACGGAGGCTGCTGGTGAGCTGTTTCCTGGGGACCGCGGATCGAGGGTGGCGACCCAATCCGGTTCGATGGGGTCGGTTCGTGAGGTAGGTTGGTGAAGGCTGGATCGTGGTTCGTGGGGAGAGAACTGAGGAGGGGCGATCCAACCCGGTGCTGGTTGCCTGTCACGAGCCGATCCCTGCTGCAGTTAAGTGGGAGTTTGTGCTCCGGTATCCATCCGATCTGGAGCTGAAGTCGGTCGCTGTGCATTTCCAATAACGAGGGGGTTGCCCCCGAGTCCATGTGATGCCCGAGCCGCTTCTGTGGCTTCATTTCCAATGACTTGAGCGTTGCTTGGCCTTCCATCCATCCGAGCGAAGAATTGGCTGATCATTTACTGTTGTTTCTGGAGGAGATCATCGTGTCGTGCCATCTGATCTCTCAGTTCAGTGAGAACTCCGTCCATCTCGTCTCTGGTCAAGTATGCAAAAGGATCTCCATGAGAGGAAGCTTCCTGGCTTGCCTCGTTCCTTGTGTCTTCAGTGTCAGCATCATCAGCAAGAGTGGAAGTTCCAATCTTCTTCCTTTTGTTCGCGATTGAGTCTCCTTTCAAGCTAGAATTTGAGGTTGTCGTGTGCCCCCCTTCCTGGCACGCCAAAATGTTAGACCAAAATCTGGGCCTAATACCCAAATGCAGATCACATATCACAGAATGCAGAAAATGATAAATAAGAGAAGACACACGAAGTTTTTATAGTGGTTCAGCTGTAGATGTAGCCTACGTCCACTTTATAATCTTATTGTTATACCGACAGATTACAAGAATCAGTTATATGCAGACACACAATCCGTGTGTTAATTGAGATTACAAGAGGAGAATTTATGTGAAGAAAGGTGCAAAGTCCTTGCAATCGGTAATGGCAGAGGCTGTCTAGATGTAGGAGAAAGTCTCAGCCAAAAAGTCAGAGAGAATCCCCTTAAAATTCCATGTAGAGGTGTATTTATAGCTGTAGGAGAGCTTCTGGGAAGACCGGTTCGTGATGGGGTACGTGGCACCCGATCTGGAAAAGTAGGAGCAAGATGTGGCATGAGAACATGTTAAAACAGTGTGTGTATCAGCAGGTGTAGGGGTCGGTTCGTGGTCATGGGATCAAATCGTGATTTGGGCTCCACGAACCGGGGTCTGATCGTGAGCTGTAAGTGAAGCTGGTGTGTCACGAGCGGGTCGTGATCAGGAGGTGTACCATGAACGGGTCGTGGTCTGAGGGTGCTCCATTATCCAAGGGGGCGATCCAATGAAGGGCGAACCGTGGGTGCACCACGAACTAGAGAGGATGCACGAACCGGACTCCGATCGTGTGACGCTTCGTCACTTTATCCAGGAAATTGCCAGATTACACCCATTCACAGAAACAAGCGTAACTTTCAAACCCTAAGTCCGATTGAGCCAAACCAAAGCTCAAACTGAAGCTAATTCACAGATCTACAAGAATTACAGAACTTAGCTCTGTAATTGTTGTTTTCGGGCCCAAAAAAGGTCGTCTGATAGTGGTTTCGGGCCTTTCTTTGTTCGTGACGCGACTTTGACCAAATCGCTACCTTTCTTCTGATGTTGTTCTCCGTAACCGAGCGCGATGCTATCCAGATATTCAGTGTGACAGCTTTTACCAAAAAGCGTGTCAACGGATCATTATGTGTATGGATGTTTTCCTATGATATTTAAATAACCGACTATCAAAGTTTTGTCCATTTTTCCACCGTCAATACGGAGAGACCGGGATCAGATTTATTATCTGAAAACCACTCCGTATAGGCATTAGCGTTGCGAATCAAATATGATGAAGATAATTGAAGACAGAGTTTATACAAGGCTGCTCTGGCAAATCCTAGGTAGAAATTGCCTAAAATGGATTTACTGAATACTGCCTTCGGTTTATCTGATCCCAGGACAACCTGTATGGAAGAATGTCAGATAATGTATATTTAATAGATCGTGTAAGTTGACTGCTTTAAACGTATTTACGTTTGGTGGTGGAGGAAATCGTTTCTCTTAGCTGTATACCCATGGTATTTTTGGAAAAATCAATTTTTGGTTTGGTGGGTATGAAGATGTGACATTCAAAGTAAATAAAGGTGTGATATATACGTTATGGCCTCTAGCCTCACAACCGAGAAGTGGTATAAAATCGGGTAGGTCGCATGGCTAAGTGAGTAGCTCCAAATTAGGGTGTATTGTCACCAGATCTAGAGAAATTTCATTTACTTCTTTAACCTATTTTGATGCTTTCCCTTTAGGGAAACGGTTGCTGATCCTAACCGTTGGTGATAATATATTCGGTACACTCAAGAGAAATGAGTGACTGGTCATGTTAAGCCTGGGTTGGAAGATGTTCTTGTTGAACCCGGTGTATTCCTCTCTAGAGATACACTATCGGAAGGTGGTCCCATACCTTGCCAGTTAGAATCCATTACTCACTATGCTCCTGCAGTTTTTGATTATATATTATATACGTGGAACATGAGATGAAAGCGTTCCACTGGATTGCTATTTATTTGATTTAGACATTATTATAATATCAGAAGAGTATGGATTTTAAAAGAATGTTTTGAGTTATCATAAGGTAAAAACCATCTGTATTTATGTGTGGATTGGTCTTATGATTGTTCTTCTTCTGAAAAGGATTTTAAAAGTTAAACAAATGTTTAGAGTTTACTCACACCAGTCACATGACTGACCCAGAGTTTATTTTGTTTTGTTTTCCCTAAACTCTTGGGTGCCCAATTTTGTATGGACACTCAAGTAGTTAGGATTTTACAAATATACTTGGAGAGCTAGAGCAGGAGGCTTCAGGATTATATAGCTATTGTTTATTTCCGCTGTGTTATAAGTGTTGTACTTCGATAATGGTATTGTATACAGATTCTGGTTATTATTTCAAAGTTATGTTATATAATATATTCATTCATTCCGCTGTGAGATTCGAGTTACTCAGATTCTGTAACATCCCGTATATACTATGAATATTAAAGTAACGAATTAAAGAATACTTAATTTTAAAAGTAAGAATTAAGGGAAACAGGTCACGCCATTGCGTTCGTCTCGGAATTCTGCTTGAGATAGAGTCCGAGTTTGCGTAAATAGGACTCCGTATGAAGAAGTTATGGAGTTCAGAAGATTTCATGTTAAATTAGAAATTAAATATAAATAATAATTAAATCGAAAAAGCAGTTCGAATTTCAAAATCACGTAAATCAGCTAGGCGGGAAAATTCCTGCCCATAGGGGTTGACTCCCTCCATGGGGGTCGACATAGGTGTCGACCCCCCAAGAGGGGTGTCGACTGGGGTGTCGACCCCCCTTGTAGGGGTCGACCCCCTCGCCCGGATCCAAATAGTGACAATTTCTGACTTGTTGCTGAGTCACTAGGGCATAAGTGGCAGTTTCTGGATAGCTCTATCTTGTCTGGATGGTTCTGATTGCTCCTAGGTTGATCTAACGGCTCACATAATTCTAAGCGTCTATATAAGCAACCCAACCCCAACTCTAAACCACAAAATTTCATTCCAAGGAGCCATCATGCTATCCATGGTCAACCTAGCATAGCCACCATTCTTCTCGAACTAGGAGGTAAACTAGAAAGCAAGTTAGAAGCTACGAATCAAATCTAAATTAGAGAATCGATAGTCTTTGTCAAGGGATAGCTTTTCAGTTTCAGAAAACAGATCCCAGAAAACAAGATTTGTCCTTTGTTTTGTAAGTTCGAGTCACTTTCAGATGTGAATTCTTAATTTAATTTCTTGGCATGTTATCATCTGTATCCAAGCTATACCTGATTGTGAGGTAATCCTTTTCATATTTATCCATCTACTTTATCATATTTGTGCCTGCGATGTTATTCAAATCTACTTTATCAGATTTGTGCCTGCTATGTTATTCAAATCTACTTATCAGATTGGTGCCTGAGATGTTATTCAGATCTATTTTATTAGATTTGTGCCTACGATGTTATTCAAATCTATTTTATCAGAATAGTGCCTGCGATGCTATTCAAATGTAATCTATCAGATTTATGCCTGCGATGTAATTCAGATCTATATTTCTTTTCTGTTCCTGATATTACTATTATCAATCTAGCGTCGCATGGCTATTTTATGCCTAATCCTTGATGTTTCCTCTTCTTCCCCTCTTTTTTTGGATCTAGGTTGCCTCGAACCTAGACGAAATCTTGTTACATATACGATTGGAATACGGGGGAATTAGGCCTAATCCATTTTATGTACTATTGGGCGTAACTTGTAACTGAGATTTGGGTATAACTTGTAATTGATATTAGGCATTATTATCGTTATAACTGCAAGATGGGTTAATTGGCATAAAAATCAAGTTTTGGGCATGATTTTTATTGTTTCGAATTTGGGGTAACTTGAAATATTAAACCTAGATTGGGGGAAAATGTAAATTGGAATATTAAACCTAGATTTGGCCTAACTATTGGCTGGGACGCTAAGTATAATGAATATTGTAATTTTGGGCACGGAATTATTGCAAATTTGGGAAGATTGGGTGTAACCTATGTTGAGTAATAACTTGAATTTGAATTTGTGGGGCATAACCTGTAATTAGCTTGGTTGAGGTATAACTTGAGAATTGGAACATGATTAGTTTTGTGAATTTGGGATAATTAGCATATAAAATCTAGACTTGGACATGTCTGGTAAATATGCTAAAAGATAAACATGCCTAACCCGAGGTTAGATTGAGTTGCGGTGTAAAACTGCCCGGAACCGCCCGGCACATCCAGTAACCGCAACAACACCTATCAAATGTGAGAGGTTAGTGCATCAAGCCCAAGAAAAACCCGAAGGCTAGATTAAGTTGTGGTGTAAAACTGCCCGGAACCGCCCGGCACATCCAGTAACCGCAACAACATAGATCTAATGTGAGAGGTTGGTGCATTAATAAATCAATTAATGCTAATGAACAAGACATGATGTATGGGTAGGGTTAAGTTAAAACAGGAGAGAAACACTTAACCAATATAACAGGATGCGTGGAAGGGTTAAGTTAACACCAGAAGGCAACACTTAACCGGTGTAACATGACAAGTGGGTGGGTTAAGTTAACTTGAATTGACTGATGACACTTAACCAATGCAGCATGATGAACGCGTGGGGTTAAGTTAATAAGAAATACTTAACCAATTTAACTTAATGAACAAATGAGGTTAAGTTAATGGGAAATACTTAACAAATATAACGTGATGAATGAACAGGGTTAAGTTAATAGGAAACACTTAACCAATACAACATGATGTGTGGGGAGGTTAAGTTAACATGAATGGACAACACTTAACCAATATTACATGAACAAAGTGGACAGGTTTAAGGCAAGCTTAACCGATAATACAGATTGACTTGATAAGTAGGAGGGTTAAGTAAATTTTGGGTAGGTGGGTAATATTAGTATATATAGGCCCACAAACTTAACTGTTAATTAAACATGTTTGAATTAGTGGGAGGGTTAAGTACATCTCGTGTAGGTGGGTAATATTTGTATATATAGGCTCACAAACTTAACCAGTAGGAAACCCTAGTAACAGGGACCCATTTCAACAGTAACCCACATAGATGTATCACGGTACCTTGAACTAGGCAGGGTGGGGCACGATTACTGGGCTGATTATAAGCAGTCAAAATAGTGGCAGTGGGTACGTTAGTGTAGGTTCCGACGGTTTACGGGCGTGCACGTACTCCGGAGTGGGAAAAAGCAGGCATCGGGTACGAGTAGTTATACATTGTGCATCTTGAATCGTGTCGAGTTGCTATCATAAGGATTGATACACTTTATGGTGGGGCCAGCACAGGGTATCTACACGCAAGAGATGGGAAATTGACACAGAAACAAGGAAAATTAATACGAGTAAGGAGCCGGTCGATAGGGTAGTAAGGGTACATCTAACATCTTTATGGCAATTAGGTTGATTGAGGTAAGATCCTCATACTAGATGTACACCTGAAGGCTACCACAGTTGCGGGGATTGGGATCACGTTGTAATATTATCATTTCACATGGATTACTAGTTGGGACACTAGTTAGGCGGTGCAGAGATATAGAAATCGGAATAACAGTGTAGTAGCGAAGCATAGAAAGAGTACAAGTGTATTCAGTTTATCTTGCCTTATAATATCTTATGCAAATCTTAGGTTATCTTGTTATCCATGTTATCACGGTATTATCTTATATTCAGTTTATTCATGTCATGATGCTTTTGCCTATTTACATGCTGAAAGTCACTGGACTTACTAGGTCTGACCTAGTTTGTTTCGCCTCTTTTCTTCCATTCCCCCCCCCCCAGGTTCACAGGGAGGAAATGTTACCACTTAGCTCTGTTTTCTTTCCAAGCTCGAAGATAGTCGATGTATTGTTTTAGACTCTCTCTTCCACTGCTATGGCTGGTTCATGCTTTATTGGGGAATATAATTGTTATTTTTATACTTGGAAGTTTAGAATCAAGACAAAAGTTTTATATATTACTTTTAAGTATGACTGAGACAATTATTGTAAAAGCTTGACTGAACCACATTGTTTATAAAATGACTTTATTTTCCGCTGCTTTATTTGTCTGCCTTGTAATTTACCTGTATCTTTTAACTAAAACTCTCCACCGAAATTAAAGCATTCCCTTTTTGAGTGACCTTAACGGAGGTGGGGTGTTTCACTTGGTATCAGAGCTGAAGGTTACTAGATCAGATAAAAGATTTGAAAATTTATTTTCAAAATGGTTTTAAAAGAAGCATTTTCTAAAGAAAAGTTTTGTTTTAAAGGCATATTCCCCAAAGCCATATGCACTATCTTTTGATCCTCTGTTTGAATCCTTGTTTCCTTCTTTCCTAAGTCTACGGGGCTCCAGGCTTTCTAGGAGGTAACCCTATCGCGGCATGATTCCGTAGGCTTGATGAGACTATGACACCTATAAAAGGGCGAAGAAGTGCCCAATCTCCATCCATAGTCGCAGTAGTTTCACCTGCGGCTAATTTTCTTTCAAGCTTTGTAGGGATTTCCGTGCGATGGAGGCAACATTCAAGAGACTTGTCAACAAGTTACACCAAGATGGCAAAGATGAGAATAAGGGAGTTTGGCTAAGGAACCCAACCCATGAATGAGAAACTCATGGATATGGACATGGTTCACGAAGGAGGAAAAAATAGGAAAATCTAAGACAAGAGGAAGTGTCGTTATTATGATATAACGGGTTGTTTGCGAACAAATTATACAATTGTAAACAACTGTAAAATTCGTTCGTCTTTCCTAAACAACAAGGATCGTTGTAGAGGGTGTCGAACTCTGGGACCAAATTATTTTATTAATAAATCCAATCAAGTTATCCCTAACGTTTGATTGGTTGAAAACAAAGAAAATAGCAAAATTAAATAAAAGAGAGTTTTAACAATAAGTGAAAGCAATTAGGGGATAATGACATAGATCTGATTCATAATCATCAATAGCCAAAAGATTAACCAGATCTAATACATGTTTCTGTCACAAACATGAATCAACGATAATAGGTTTTTAGAAACAAATATGTAAATAACGACAAGCATAGCCTATGCAGGAGCTCAGCTCTACAACCATAGACTATCAGGACAGATTCACTAATTAATTTCTAAAACCCTAAAATTAGATCTAGATCTGATAAACGTTAGATCGAACACGAATATATCCTGTGAAGGAGCATAGCTCTTAAACGACACAAAATATGAAGGTTCAGATCTAACCCTTAATTCAAATCCAGATCTATATGTATACAGTCCTCATCTTTTGGCTATGTGATTCATATTGAATAATACTATCAGCGTCATCACCCCCTAATCAAAGGGGATTAGCTAGACATAGCTAAAGAAGAAGAGAAAAAGAAAATAAATAACATGAACATAAATAAAATAAACAAAAAGTAAAAAGGAAGGGAGAGAATGATTTTATTCCAAGAAGAGAATTACAGAATAAAACCTAATGTGTTTTTACATGAAGGAGATACAATCTATTTATAGTTGCATTGACAAAGACTATTAGTTAAATTCTACAATGTGGGACTAAAGAATTAGCCCAAATAACACATAAGCTAGTGTGAACGGGGTTGTAGAGTAAGAGGCCTTGTAAGTGAGCCAGTGTGAACGCGTGCAGTGCATGAATGAGAAGCCTTGCAAAGGAGTTAATGTGAACGCTACATGAGTGAAATGGTCTGCAATTGAGCCAATGTGAACACAATATGAGTCTTCAGTGAGCTAAATCTACCCAACTAAACTCTAATTGCAACCGTTCTTCAAGCTTTAAACTCTTCAAGCTTTAGTAATTTTAACTTCACTCTTTTTCAGCAAATTCTTCATGCTTTATTCATCAAATGCTCTAAACCATGATTCTTGTAAACAATCTGAAAACACAGCTATAAATACACAATATCAATTATTTAAAAGATAAAATAAGATAAATATGCGGATAAAATATACACATTTACGTGTATATCAAATACCCCCACACTTATCTTTTTATTCGTCCTCGAATAAACTAAACTAAGATATGTCTCACTTTCGTAGGAAACACGATTGCATTTAGCGTATGCAACAAGCCGTTAAACCTCTGGGTGTCCCCAGTAGGACGAGTGTTGTCTCGTGAGGGTTTTCAGCGGATACTACCCACAAAATCCAAAGCGTCTTATGTACGCGGATTAATCAAACAATATATTTAAGGTTTTTCACATTCCAAGGATTTCACCTAACTTCAATAATAACGGTTTAGCCCCAAATTGTCCATCCCATAATTAGTGCGAAAATGAACAAAATTTTTCAAGCTGAATCGTAATTCCTTGATAACAATGTAATTGTCTTGAAGGTTAAGAGCGTAGTGTCAACCAAAGTTCTACACATCGACAATGTGCACCCAATCATTTCATTATTCTTTTTTTTTTTGAATAATTTTGCACCAATGTAACTGTAATGTATTGGATATGAGTTATGCATAGATGAAGGAAAATTTTTTTGTAAGTTCTAAAAATATTCTAGATAAGAGGGCAAGTGTATTAGTTGAATTTCAAGCTACAAAAGATAAAGTAATACTAAGGCACATATGAACATTTTTATTTCCTTTCATCTCGTCTACTACAATCCTCACTTCCAAGTATAGTAGAATGGATGTGGATGGAATGGAAATGGATGCTTTATAGTCAAGAATGATGAATGACTATTTTATTCAAAGAGACTCTCTCTTTATTTCAATTTTTTTTCTATTTTTTTTCTTTCTTTCTTCTTTTTTTTCTTCTTTTTTTTTTTTTTTTGAATGATGAATGGAGATGGAATGATGCCATACATTATTTCATTTGATTCCTCCTCTACTAAACCAATACTTCATGAAAGGAAAGTTTTGTGCCCTAGTTACTCTACTTCTATAACCTTAATTCAACACACAAGTCTGGATTGATGTTATACAAAAAGCTGAAAGGAATGATAAGCAAAGTTTCGTAAGATAGATAACCCATATAAAGTAAGATGTGGTATATGGTTATCCTACCTTAAAACAAGTACGGAGTGGGTGGTGTAATATTGGTATAAAAAGTGACGTTTTTGACCTTTAAACAAAGGTTCTTGAGTATACCAATATAAGAAAAACTTGTCGAAACATGGATGTAATTCGACTAAAACTTGGGTTTGAATAATGTGGGGTATCGAAGAAGAACGCTACAATGAGTCATTTCTCCTTAACTGGGCCAAGTGGATTTTAGAACTTACGATTTTAAAAATTTGAGTGAAAAGAAAATATTATGCATGAAAACGAACTCAGAAAATCCAATGTAAGTGCAAAATCATTATTATTTCTTGATTTTTTTTTTGATTATTTTTACTTGCACATTCTAACACGTATAACAAGGGTTGACACGCTTACTCCAGAACACGACTAACGTCTGCACAGTCTCAAGCTAGCATCTTAAAAAGACACATTACAATTCAATGAATAAATAATGTTCATTCTCATCACCCAACAATTCAACTTATCAAACAAGAACCAAGGTGTTATTTATGAATTTTAAGTTAATCCTTGTTCAATGAATGACCTACTTCATAAAATTTGATTGCTGATGTAATGTAAATCCCCCCACACTTGAGTGTGACTGTGTCCTCACAGTTATTAATCATACATATCTTAGTGAAAGGGAAATAAAATAAGAGGGTCAGCACGGCTTACCGGATGTGTGTGCAGAAAATACGCAGTCATCGAATAGATGAACCGGTCCACAATGGACCAATGGATCAGCCTCATTAAGCTTATGAGACACAGCTGAAGCATAGAAAACCAAATCATAAAGGATTGTATATTACGTGACAGATTTGGAAAAACAAATTTCGTTTTTTCAAAAGTTTGAGTTGCTAGTTTTAAAAGCTTGAGCTTACAATTGATCCTGAAATCGAATTGAATTTTTATAGCAACAAAAGAGAGGTCATCGGGCTGGGGTTCAACAAAAGTTTCAAAAACAAAGTTTGACTTGTTCAGATGATGTATAAATTGAGAGACATGTGCATCGTTCTCACCCCCACACTTGTTTTGAGAAATATTGTTCGGTTTTGCTTTAATATTTGAAATTTTATTAACTAGAGGTTCATTCGTAAACCTAAAGTCAAAACCAAACAAATGAATTTTCAGTAAATTCCGAAATCGTGTTTTCTCAAAAATAGTGTCATTCCAGAAAGAGTTCATATACTGCATAAATTTATCATTGAAAAACAAGTGATCATAGTGAGGTTCAGTTGAAACGATCAAGTCGCAAGGAGTTTCAACAGTTTCAGAAAAATCGTTATTGTGCTTGAGATCACATTCAGCAGTTTCGTTGTTTTCAACCACAAGAATTTCAAAGTTTTCAAAAGTTTCATTTTCAGTTTTAGACCCAACAACATTATCGTCAATTAATTCAAGAAGTTTTCGCTCATCAAAGTCGTCCTCACCTAAACAGTTGTTAACAACTTCATCATTTTTGTCATGTTGGCAATCTAAAGTTGCTAAATTTTCAAAATTTTCAGAATTTGAGAGAGGAAGATCAAATTGAAGATTGACGTCTTTGTTTTTAAGAGAATTTAAATTCAAATCAATCGCAGAGCTTTCAACAACTTCATTGAGATTTTCATCGATTTCAAAAGTTGTCAGTTGAAAATCATTAATTGTGGGCAAAGGTGGATTATCGTTCGATTTGTCACACAATTGGATTTGATTTTGTTTTTCACGAAACTTCAAGTAGTCGTCAATTTCATTTGTTTGCTCAACAAAATCAAATTTATAGTTATTTACATGAGAATTTTCAAGTTGAAATTGTTGAGAACAAAAGTTTTCACTAGCACCACAATTGAAATTATTCCCATTGCCAAAATCATTTGAAAAGTGATTTACATTTCCATTTCGAATTTGAAATTCATTTTGGAGTTCAAAATTGAATTGACAAGGGTTATAATCAGAATCTTTGGAATTTGAAGGTGAAATCGGATTTTGATTATTTCGAAAACTTTCACTTGAATTGTTGCACATGTATGAATTACACAATTCATTTATTTCTTCATTTTGTTGTATGCTCATTTCAAGTAAAAATTCAACATGTGTTTCAAGAATAGAGGGTTGATCATCATTTCGAAAATTTGATGATGTACAATCGGGATTATCCTAAAAATTTTGAAAAGTTGGTGGTGTACAATCCAAATTACTTGTACAATAGTTGTTATTAAAATATCCATATGAATTTGGTGTAAAAGTATATGGATTATATTGATTTTCACAACTATCGTAAAATCCGTAGGAATAAGGGAATTGAGACATTTTCAAGAAAGCTCTTTTAAAAAATATGTTAAAATTAACAACTTCGGATTATATGAATACAAGTCTAGGCCAGGTCCGGACAGGGGTTATCAGTGTGCCACGAATCACCGTAGAAACACAACTGAAGGTTTAAGAACCTGTTTGAGTTCTAGACTCTACCGTTCCTTAGACACCTCAGAGAGTATCAATCCTAATTATCAATTTAACGAATATTTTGTCATATGAGCTCTGGGGAATCCTCAATTTGATTTCAAAAATAATTTAGTCCACATTTATTTTAAAATTTCCAACCACACATCAACAATCAAAATAATCAATCACAGACAGTTAAAGAATGATAAATTGCAGAAATAAAATTTTTACAAGCAAGCCGCTGCCCCTGCAGAAGATTTTTACAAGCAGTTTATATATATATTTTTTATTTGCAGCAGCAGTCCCTATAGAGTTAGAAAATACTCACCTTGATCGGCAGTCCGTCCAGTGCAGTTGAGTCGCGCTAGCGCGTTCACACCCCACTTGGTGTGCAACCGCTCGAACACTGAATAGTCCGCTGCTTTTTATTGTTGTCGCCTCCTATTATTTGCTTGACTGCGCTGCGGCACGGGTTCGGGAACGGTTGAGATGGAGGCTTTGGAGTGGGGCGCCGATGGTCAGAACTTGGTTGCGAGTTATGCCGATGGAGCGATTTGGGTTACGGCGAGTTGAGGATGGTTTGTATGGAAGGAGTTTGCAGTGGATTCCGATTCGGATCTTGGTAGGCACGATTGGGTTGGAGCGGCAATTGTGGAGGTGTGTGTATACAGGTGAAGGTGAGAAAGAGGGGTTTGTAGGAATTTATGGCAGTGATTGTTTGGATGAGGGATGAGATGATTGTAATGGACTGGAGAAATTGTAAACAAAAGTGCAAACAAAATGTAAACACAAATGCAGAGATTTTTTTTTTTAGAAATTTGTAAAAAGGAAAGAGATGAATGGAAATAAATTAGAAAAAATGGCAAGCGATAGGCAAGGAAAGGGAATCAATGAATAATCTTTTTTTTTTATAGAGATTTGCTGAATAATGGAAGGCGGTGTAATGGGAAAGAAAGCAAAAGGCAATGAAAGGAAAGAAATCAAACTAAAAGTTAAATTTTTTTTTTCTAACTATGCTAGGAAACAAAGGGGAACAAAATAAAATAAAAATATTTTTTTGTGTTTTTTTTATGTTAAGAAAAAGAAAATTATAACCCGAAGGATTTAAAAACAAAAATTATTTTGGTCCCCGGCAACGGCGCCAAAATTTGTTTGCGAACAAATTATACAATTGTAAACAACTGTAAAATTCGTTCGTCTTTCCTAAACAACAAGGATCGTTGTAGAGGGTGTCGAACTCTGGGACCAAATTATTTTATTAATAAATCCAATCAAGTTATCCCTAACGTTTGATTGGTTGAAAACAAAGAAAATAGCAAAATTAAATAAAAGAGAGTTTTAACAATAAGTGAAAGCAATTAGAGGATAATGACATAGATCTGATTCATAATCATCAATAGCCAAAAGATTAACCAGATCTAATACATGTTTCTGTCACAAACATGAATCAACGATAATAGGTTTTTAGAAACAAATATGTAAATAACGACAAGCATAGCCTATGCAGGAGCTCAGCTCTACAACCATAGACTATCAGGACAGATTCACTAATTAATTTCTAAAACCCTAAAATTAGATCTAGATCTGATAAACGTTAGATCGAACACGAATATATCCTGTGAAGGAGCATAGCTCTTAAACGACACAAAATATGAAGGTTCAGATCTAACCCTTAATTCAAATCCAGATCTATATGTATACAGTCCTCATCTTTTGGCTATGTGATTCATATTGAATCATACTATCAGCGTCATCACCCCTTAATCAAAGGGGATTAGCTAGACATAGCTAAAGAAGAAGAGAAAAAGAAAATAAATAACATGAACATAAATAAAATAAACAAAAAGTAAAAAGGAAGGGAGAGAATGATTTTATTCCAAGAAGAGAATTACAGAATAAAACCTAATGTGTTTTTACATGAAGGAGATACAATTTATTTATAGTTGCATTGACAAAGACTATTAGGCAAATTCTACAATGTGGGACTAAAGAATTAGCCCAAATAACACATAAGCTAGTGTGAACGGGGTTGTAGAGTAAGAGGCCTTGTAAGTGAGCCAGTGTGAACGCGTGCAGTGCATGAATGAGAAGCCTTGCAAAGGAGTTAATGTGAACGCTACATGAGTGAAATGGTCTGCAATTGAGCCAATGTGAACACAATATGAGTCTTCAGTGAGCTAAATCTACCCAACTAAACTCTAATTGCAACCGTTCTTCAAGCTTTAAACTCTTCAAGCTTTAGTAATTTTAACTTCACTCTTTTTCAGCAAATTCTTCATGCTTTATTCATCAAATGCTCTAAACCATGATTCTTGTCAACAATCTGAAAACACAGCTATAAATACACAATATCAATTATTTAAAAGATAAAATAAGATAAATATGCGGATAAAATATACACATTTACGTGTATATCACGGGTCATATAATTAAGGACAAGGGCAAGAACAAAGGACAGGATTTTCAGGAAGGCAAGAGCATGCTTTCACCGCCAGTGTACCTGAGAGAGAGATAATAAAGTCTAGTTTTTCTTTTTGATCATCCTGTTAGTACTCTTTTTGATTTTAGCGCTTCACATTCGTTTATATCTGCTTCCATAGTTGAGTCTCTGCACCTTAGTACTTATATAATAGAAGATCCCATTATTGTCTCAAATCCAATTGGTGCTTCGGCTCATTTATCTTTGGTTTGTAAGGATTTGTGAATAACTATATTAAGAATTGAGTCTAAGTGTAATGCTTATGTTTTTGGTTTTATGGGCTATGGGTTGATTCTAGGCATGGATTGGTTAGCTAGTAATTGTGAAAGGAGGGTAGTTAAATTTTCGACTTGCCTCTGGAATACCCTCGAGATTTCATGTGATCCTAAGGGATCAGTTTGTCTTAGCTACCTAGAATCACTTGATGCATCTATCGACGATTTGCGATCCGTTGGAGTAGTCCATGAGTACGCAGATGTTTTTGATTTGGTCAGGGGTTTATCCCCTAAAACGCGAGATAGACTTCCGCATATGTCAAGTTGACAATGCAAAGCCAGTTGTGTTACCTGTATGACACATGAATCCAAGGGAAAGGAAGGGCTCAGTAAACAAGTAAAAGAGTTACTTGAAAAAGGGTGCATAAGGCGAAGTATTTCTGAATGGGGTGCTCCAGTCGTTTTTGTTAAAAGGCGGATGGTTCACTTCGCTTGTGCACAGATGATATTTTGGAATGAGGAAGAACATGTTTTGCATCTAAGGGAAGTCTCGGATACCCTCCAAGCACATCAACTCAAGGCGAAGTTCTCCCAAAATGTCATTTTTGGAGAGAAGAAGTAAGGTTCTTAGGACACATGGTCTCTAAGGAAGGGATAGCAGTGGATCCTACAAAAAGGTTGTGGCAATCCAAGGTTGGAAGGTTCCTAGAAAAGCAATGGAAGTAAGAGGTTTTCTAGGGTTGGCGGGCTGCTATAGGAGGGTCGTTAAGGACTTTGCGAAGATATCAGCCCCAGTCTTGACTTTGTTAGATGGGAGCAAACCGTTCATAGTATATACCGGTGCTTGCGAAACCGGGCTTGGAGCAGTTCTCAAAGCAAGAAGGAAAAGTGATATGAAAAAGGCTGTAGGTATCCAGTTATGTTAAGCACCGCTTGTCATCCTCTAACAGGAAGGGTGAATTGGATTTTGGAAAACCTTTTGAGGAAATGTTAGCATGACATGGCAAAAGTTGTAGTGCCAAGTATACTATAAGAAGAAAAGGTGGAACGAGAGGCGACAGTGAAATGAGTTCCAACGCATATTATGGAAACAGAAATTAAGAAGCTACGCAATCATGAAGTTAAGACAGTCAGAGAAATATGGAATGAAGCTCAAGAAGATGCGACTTAGAAGATTAAAGACTAGATATGCACATCATACCCTTTTTGAGGGTATATCCTTGATCTCTCTTTTTCTGTAAAGTTTATTTGCATTCCAGTCTTTATCCTTTTAAGTATATCCTCTCGATCCTATCCTCGATCCTTAGGTAGAAGCCAATGGATGTAAACATGTGTTTGAGACATGTTATGTTTGGTGGATGCAAGTGGATGTAAGTGTTTGCTAGTGGTTGCTCGTGGATGCATATACACACATTAGGCACTAGATCGGCTCAGTCACTTTCATATTGCATATGCATGAGTGAATTTTTATATATATGAAACTTGATGTGTTATCATATGGATGTTTCATTTGTATGAATGATTGTTCACTCATGTAGAAGTTATAAACTACGATTTGGAATAATTGCATACATGATAGACTCATGGCACTGACATAATTCGCATTAAGAAGGTCAACTGAATCAGTAGACTGCCTGAATTTGAATTAGATAAGGACATATACACACACTATGCATATGTTCATGAAAAGCACTAGAAATCTTTTTAAGGACAATGGACGCCTGTAATTGAATGGTTGAGTAGATGGATGTTGGGATACATTCTCCTTGACTGGGAGATTTCGGGGACGAAATCCTTTAAAGGAAGGGAGAATGTAACATCCCGTATTTCCTGTGAATATTAAAGTAACGAATTAAAGAATACTTAATTTTAAAAGTAAGAATTAAGGGAAACGGGTTACACCATTGCGTTCGTCTCGTAATTCTGTTTGAGATAGAGTCCGAGTTTGCGTAAATCGGACTCCGTATGAAGAAGTTATAGAGTTCAAAAGATTTCATGTTAAATCAGAAATTAAATATAAATAATAATTAAATCGAAAAAGTAGTTCGAATTTCAAAATCACGTAAATCAGCTGGGCGGGAACCGCCCATAGGGGTCGACTCCCCCTGGGGGGGGTCAACATAGGTGTCGACCCCCCAAGAGGGGTGTCGACTGGGGTGTTGACCCCCCTATAGGGGTCGACCCCCTCACCCAGATCCAAACAGTGACGATTTCTGACTTGTTGCTGAGTCACTGGGCATAGGTGGCAGTTTCTGGATAGCTCTATCTTGTCTGGATGGTTCTGATTACTCCTAGGTTGATCTAACGGCTCACATAAATCTAAGCGTCTATATAAGCAACCCTAACCCCCAACCCTAAACCACACAATTTCATTCCAAGTAACCATCATGCTGTCCATGGTCAACCTAGCATAGCCACCATTCTTCTCCAACTAGGAGGCAAACTATAAAGCAAGTTAGAAGCTACGAATCAAATCTAAATTAGAGAATCGATAGTCTTCGTCAAGGGATAGCTTTTCAGTTTCAGAAAACAGATCCCAGAAAACAAGATTTGTCCTTTGTTCTGTAAGTTCAAGTCACTTTCAGATGTGAATTCTTAATTTAATTTCTTGGCATGTAGTCATCTGAATCCAAGCTATACATGATTGTGAGATAATCCTTTTCAGGTTTATCCATCTACTTTATCAGATTCGTGCCTGCGATGTTATTCAAATCTACTTTATCAGATTTGTGCCTGCGATGTTATTCAAATCTACTTTATCAGATTTATGCCTAAAATGTTATTCAAATCTATTTTATCAGATTTGTGCCTGCGATGTTACTCAAATCTATTTTATCAGAATAGTGCCTGCGATGCTATTCAAATGTAATCTATTAGATTTATGCCTACGATGTAATTCAGATCTATATTTCTTTTCTGTTCCTGATATTACTATTATCAATCTAGCCTCGTATGGCTATTTTATGCCTAATCCTTGATGTTTCCTCTTCTTCCCCTCTTATTTTGGATCTAGGTTGTCTCGAACCTAGACGAAATCTTGTTATATATACAATTGGAATACGGGGGAATTGGGCCTAATCCATTTTATGTACTATTGGGCATAACTTGTAACTGAGATTTGGGTATAACTTGTAATTGATATTGGGCATTATTATCGTTATAAATGCAAGATGGGTTAATTGGCATAAAAATCAAGTTTGGGGCATGATTGTTATTGTTCCGAATTTGGGGTAACTTGAAATATTAAACCTAGATTGGGGGAAATGTAAATTGGAATATTAAACCTAGATTTGGCCTAACTATTGGCTGGGACGCCAATATAATGAATATTGTAATTTTGGGCATGACTATTATTGCAAATTTGGGAAGATTGGGTGTAACCTATGTTGAGTAATAACTTGAATTTGAATTTGTGGGGCATAACCTGTAATTAGCTTGGTTGAGGTATAACTTGAGAATTGGAACATGACTAGTTTTGTTAATTTGGGATAATTAGCATATAAAATCTAGACTTGGACATGTCTGGTAAATATGCTAAAAGATAAACATGCCTAACCTGAGGTTCGATTGAGTTGCGGTGTAAAACTGCCCGGAACCGCCCGGCACATCCAGTAACCGCAACAACACCTATCAAATGTGAGAGGTTAGTGCATCATGCCCAAGAAAAACCAGAGGTTAGATTGAGTTGTGGTGTAAAACTACCCAGAACTGCCCGGCACATCCAGTAACTACAACAACATATATCTAATGTGAGAGGTTGGTGCATTAATAAATCAATTAATTCTAATGAACAAGACATGATGAATGGGTAGGGCTAAGTTAAAACAAGAGAGCGACACTTAACCAATATAACATGATGCGTGGAAGTGTTAAGTTAACACAAGAAGGCAACACTTAACCGATGTAACATGACAAGTGGGTGGGTTAAGTTAACTTGAATTGATTGAATACACTTAACCAATATAGCATGATGAACGCGTGGGGTTAAGTTAATAAGAAACACTTAACCAATTTAACTTGATGAATGAATGAGGTTAAGTTAATGGAAAATACTTAACCAGTATAACATGATGAATGAACAGGGTTATGTTAATATGAAACACTTAACCAATGCCACATGATGTGTGGGGAGGTTGAGTTAACGTGAATGTGCAGCACTTAACAAATATTACATGAACAAAGTGGATAGGGTTAAGGCAAGCTTAACCAATAATACAGATTGACTTGATAAGTAGGAGGGTTAAGTAAACTTTGGGTAGGTGGGTAATATTAGTATATATAGGCCAACAAACTTAACCGTTAATTAAACATGTTTGAATCAGTCGGAGGGTTAAGTACATCTCGTGTAGGTGTGTAATATTTGTATATATAGGCCCACGAACTTAACCAGTAGGAAACCCTAGTAACGGGGACCCATTTCAGTAGTAATCCACATAGATGTATCACGGTACCCTGAACTAGGTAGGGTGGGGCACGATTACTGGGCTGATTATAAGCGGTCAAAATAGCAGCAGGGGGTACGTCAGTGTAGGTTCCAACGGTTTATGGGCGTGCACGTGCTCCGGAGTGGGAAAAAGCAGGCACTGGGTACCAGTAGTTATACACTGTGCATCTTGAACCGTGTTGGGTTGCTATCAAAAGGATTGATACACCTTATGGGGGGACCAGCACAGGGTATCTACACGCTAGAGAGGGCCGATTGACACAAACACAAGGAAAATTAATACGAGTAAGGAGCCGATTGATAAGGTAGTAAGGGTATATCTAACATCTTCATGGCAATTAGGCTGATTGAGGTAAGATCCTCATGCTAGATGTACACCTGAAGGCTACCACAGTTGCGTGGATTGGGATCACACTGTAATATTATCATTTTACACAGATTACTAGTTGGGACACTAGTTAGGCAGTGCAGAGATATAGAAATCGGAATAATAGGGTAGTAGCAAAGCAGAGAAAGAGTAGAATTGCATTCAGTTTATCTTGCCTTATCATATCTTATGCAAATCTTAGGTTATCTTATTATCCATGGTATTGTCTTATATTCAGTTTATTCATGTCATGATGATTTTGCCTGTTTACATGCTGAAAGTCACTGGACTTACCAGACTTATGTCTGACCTAGTTTGTTTCGCCTCTTTTCTTCCGTCCCCCCCCCCACCCAGGTTCACAAGGAGGAAATGTTACCACTTAGCTCCGTTTACTTTCCAAGCTCGAAGATAGTCGATGTATTGTTTTGGACTCTCTCTTCCACTGCTATAGCTGGTTCATGCTTTATTGGGGAATATCATTGTTATTTTTATACTTGGAAGTTTTGAATCAAGACAGAAGTTTTATATATTACTTTTAAGTACGATTGAGACAATTGTTGTAAAAGCTTGACTGAACCACATTGTTTATAAAATGACTTTACTTTCCGCTGCTTTATTTGTCTGTCTTGTAATTTACCTGTATCTTTTACCTAAAACGTTCCACCGAAGTTAAGACATTCCCTTTGTGAGTGACCTTAATTGAGGTGGGGTGTTTCAGATTCTGTTGTTATGTTCTTCTCCTTTTTCTATTCTAATTTTCTATCTTTTCTGTTCTGACCCTCTATTTTCTTTCTATTAATGATCTGGGATGTTCGATGCCAGAATAATTGACATGGGTTTTTATGTTGATTTTCTGTGTCGAAAATCCCAGTTCATTACACTTATTAACTTAGTTCTCTTAACTAAGGTTTACTAATAAGTTTCCTTTCCATAAATATAACTTATGCTATCCTTATTAGTAGATTTCAAATTCTTGTTCTCATAGATAACTTAATTTACAATTAAGTACAACTTATCTCATTACATAAGTTATTCCATTTTCTTTCTTGTTTATTATAACCTAAGTTATAATTTCAACTTGTCCCTAGGACAAGCCTACCTATTATATAACATTCTCATTAATGTAGTTTATTTATAATAGGTTATTGTCATTCCCCGTTCATTCGACTTTTTTTACTGTTGTAACTTTCATTCATTTCTTATTCATTTCCATTAATCACAATTAGTGCCATTTATTTCTATCCTTTTATATACATACATTTTTGTATATGTTTATGCACTAGACCTCTCACATTAAGTCGATCACTTGTGGATGCTGGATTTGCCAGGTGGTTCCGAAAAGACTTTTACCACAAGTTGGACTTAACCTCGTGTCTTAGCACCGTTACTTGTATATTTACGCACTAGATCTCTCACATTAAATTAACAACTTGTGGATGCTGGATTTGTGGGGCGATTATGGGCAGACTACTACCATAAGTTTTCTATTTACTGCAAATATAAGCATATCTATTCTTTCCAAATTTTACTATAATTTATTTTTACATGTCATACTTAATATCATATTAAGTTCATTTTAACTTATAATCATGTCGCATGTTCTTTCTAGCATGTAATTAACTTTATTCTAAAATAATAGCATGTAACAATCAATCATGTAATTATCCTAATCTAACGATTTAACATGTAATTATCCCAATTTTTATAGTTAAGTCCAAGCACATAATATGTCATAGGTTAACATGTAATTAAAACATGCATTTATACAACGGTAATTGTTCCCACATTTTTAACAAGTTTACATTTCAACAAATTTACATTTCAATATATTAACATTTCAACATATGTATATTCCAACATATTAACATTTTAACATATTAATATTTCAACATGTCATATCAACATGTCAACACTTTAAGCATTCTAGCATATTTACATTGCATATTAATGGGGAATGTTAAACGATAAATATACCATTATCAAAAAGATATATTTTAAATCCACTCACCTAAATTGCTTTCCAATTCCTAAATTTGGTCCAGATCTAGCATTCCATGATTCTCCTAACTGGATTTAGACCCAAATAACCATGGATCCACAATTCTTAACTAAAAGAAGAGGGGAAGAAAGAGGTGAAATTCAAATAGACTAGATCTAAGAAATTACCTTACTTCGAATATAATTCTAAGCACCTTCTTTATTAATATTCATCTTTTCCCTCCAGATCTTGAATCGGAATTTTCCTAAACTAATTATTCTATTTTTCTGAAGAGATTTGAGGAGGACGAAGAATGGCAGAGTATAGATGTCGTCTCAGAAAATTTGAGATTTAGGCTAGGCTCTACTAGCCTATTTATAGATGTTCAGGATCTTTTTATACACGTAGCAATTAGTCAGCAACGAACATGGTTACGAAAACAGTCCAGATTCGTTGATGAATTTGTCCGGATATGGGGTGGGGTCTGTAACACCCCGCATTTTTAATTGAAGATAATAAAATAAGAATAAATTAATTAAATATTCAGAATTAAGTAAAACGGATTAAGCCATTGCGTCCATTTCGAAATTCTGGTCAAGAAAGACACCTAGCTTGCCTAAAGCAAACATCGTATGAAGAAGTTATTAAAGTTTGAAGTTTGTATACACGCAAGAAGAATATATATATTAGGTTCAGAAATTCAAAAATTGGTTCAAAATTCAAAATTTGGGAAGGTGGCAGATTTCCCGCCCAGGGGTGCCGACCGCCTAATAGGTGGGTCGACCCCCCTACGGCAGATTTTGGCAGATTTGGGTTTTTTAGATCGGACGTTTTTGATGGTTTTTAATCAAATCTGAGGGTCCTGGTTTCTCTGATACACCTATAAATAAGTCTGCAGAGCTAACCCTAAGCCTCATATTTTTGAGGCTACGATGAAGCTCTGTCATTTCCTCTTCCTCCCTTAATCTATTCAAAAAATTAAGAATATTAGTCTAGAAAAAGTTCTGAATCCGGATCTGAAGGAAAGGAACATATGTTTATAAATGGGTGTAAAAATCTCTTAACGAAGTAAAGTAACTTTCTAGATCCGATATATTCAAATTCCTTCCTCTTTCTTTCCTTTCTCTTTTAATGAAAATAATCAATCCATGGTCGTTATGTTTTGAATCCAATTAAGGGAAAAACCATGGATGCTAAAACTGGATCAGATCCAAAATTGGGAAAGCGTATGCGGTGAGTGGGTTTAAGCTTTAGCCGTTATATGAATTGTGAAATCGTCAAATTAATTATAAATTATTGTTAAAACAAGTTGAGATGTTAATATGAATAATTCATACGTTGAATCGGTTAAAGTGTTGGGATGATTACATGTTGAGCAAACTTGTTAGAATATGGGCAATGACTACTATTTTTATAATTATATGATTCACTTGTGGCACATTATTGAGTAAATGACATGTTTAACTTGTTGGATTTGAATAATTAGCAGATTGAATGTTTACATGTCAAAATAGAATTAAATGCATGTTAAAAAGGACATGAGACAAAATATAGGCATAATTTGGCGACATGTAAATTAGATTACAGTAAACATATGAAAAGGAGAATATGCCTAATATTTACATGAAATAGGAATAATTGTTAACGAATGAACATGTCTAGACTCACAGTAATATAACACTGTAACGCTCGTAAACACGAGGTTAGGTTGCACTTGTGATAGAAGTCTGCCCGGAACCGCCCGACACATCCAGCATTCACAAATGGTAAATCTAGTGTGAGGGGTCTAAGTGCATAAAAAAACATGTTATGGTACTGAGACAGGAGGTTAAGTCAACTTGTGGTAGAAGTCTGTCCGGACCCGCCCGGTAAATCCAACGTCCAGAAGTGCAGGTTTAATGTGAGAGGTCTAGTGCATATATATATGTATGTATGTATGTATGTATGTATGTATGTATGTATATAACAAGATATGAATAAATGGCAATTATGGTAATTAAATGTCTAACTCAGAAAATAAGAAAGGAAGGGATGAAAAGGACCGAGTTAGTGCGACGTGAAGGAAAACTGATGTATTTCCCTAAATGACCTATTTCTGAGAATGTGGTTGTAAGTAAGCTACAATGAATATAGTAAGAAAAAGGAAAGAAATTATTTCCCACCACGGATTTAGATGGGAATACGTTATGAAAATAAATCACTGATTCCTTCGATACATCGAACTGATAAGATGCATGAAGTGTTTTCCTTAATTAAAATAAGGAACATATATTATAGTGAATGAAGAATACTGGAATACAACAGTAAAAGAAAATGGTTTAAATGGGGAATGATAATCACCTATTATAAATAATTAACATTAATGAGAATGTTGTGTAATAGGTAGACTTGTCCTGGGACAAGTGAAGATTATAACTTAGAATATAATAAACTAGTAAGGAAGTGGGATAACTGGTGAAATGAGATAAGGGACACTTAATTGTAAATTAAGTAATCAATAAACAGGGAAAACCTGAAACCATTCGAGAAAAGGGGGAAATTTATGAAATATAAGAGGTTGTACTTAATTATAAATTAAGTAATCTGTAAAATTGGAAGTCTGAAACCCGCTGACAAGAATAACATGTTTAGACTAGCCCTAGGGACAAGAGGAAATTATAACATAGGTTATAATAAAGTGAAAATTAGGCACACATCCCTAAAAGCAAACTTAATTAGGCTCACATCCTCCTGTTTCAAAACATATAAATTACATCCCTAATTTCAAACAACGGCTGGTATTTTTACAAAAGTGCCCTTTTTCTTAATTCACGCCGTATTTAGCTAGGTTGGATCTATTCATTACGTATTTACTTTTTTTTTCTTTTCCAGAAACCTAAAATTCGTTCTTCATGGCGGCGGCGGCTCCAACGAAATTGATGGCCTCTAATCGGTGGCTGCTTCCTCCTTCAACCGAAACCCCTTAATCCCCAAAATTCTTATCGCGTTCAATTTTTGGTTCTAGCGTAGAGTCAGCAGCGATTCCAGTGATTCTGGCAGGCATCGCATCGAATCCAGTCAAGCGATTTGGATTTCAATTTGCATAGAAGGAGAGATTAGCAATCCAGGCAGACGGGCGCGACAACGAAGTGATTTTAGCGAAAGGTATTCTTCTAGTCTTTTTGGGCGGCTAGTAATTCAATCATTTGACTATGTTTTAATTTTATTTGTATGTCACTATATTTATATTTTCTATCTGTAAAACTCATTCGACAACTCCCTGGAATGACAATTTGTAATGTGTGTTTTAATTGAGAGTGTATACAGTGTTAAAGTTTTCTTTTGCAACATGGTTGATTCTTGCTGAATTTCTGTTAAAAAGTTGCGGACAATTATGCAGCTATTCTTAAATATATGCATATATGTATGCAATTTTTGATGAAAATGCAAACAGAAAAACATTCAAAATCGCGATCTGTAAGATGTAGGAAAATATCTTTGAATTTTGCTGAACTTCTGATGAAAAGTTGCGGACATATATGCAGCTATTCTTAATATTTGCATATATGTATGCAGTTTTTTATCAAACAAACAGAAGAACATATTATTTTACAAATATATTCATATTTCTATGCATATATCTGGAATACTTGCATATAAATATTTAGAAATTATTGTGTAAGATGTAGGAAAATATCTTTGAATTTTGCTGAACTTCTGATGAAAAGTTGCGGACATATATGCAGCTATTCTTAATATTTGCATATATGTATGCAGTTTTTTATCAAACAAACAGAAGAACATATTATTTTACAAATATATTCATATTTCTATGCATATATCTGGAATACTTGCATATAAATATTTAGAAATTATTGTGTAAGATGTAGGAAAATATCTGATTTTTGCTGAACTTCTGATAAAAAGTTGCGGACAAATATGCAGCTATTTTTAATATATGCATATATGTATGCAATTTTTTATCAAACAAACCGAAAAACATATTATTTTACAAATATATTCATATTTCTATGCATATATCTGGAATACTTGCATATAAATATTCAGAAATTATTGTTATTTTGATGAATTGTACGCATGTATTTATATTATTCTGAAGCAATTTTTTTTAATTTAGGTTACTGCACATTAAGCCTACTAATGTTGATTTTCTTTTTTTATATAACAGTGTTCCGGCAGATATTGGTGTTATCGTGTTGTTGAAGATTGGTCGTCCATCCTTTTCCAAATGATTGAAATCTGCATGTGTTTCTACAGAGACTACTAGATGTGGTTTGCGCAATAAGCTGGGTCTTAACAAAATTATTTGTTCTTCAAAAGACCGTCATCTCTGCTTTGTAATTGTTTTGAAATTTTTGATGTAGTACATGTAAATGTGGTCTGTACTTATTTTTTGATGTAGTACATGTAAATGTTATGAAATTTTTCATGTAAGTATGCACATGTTTCTGTTATTTGCATATATATATAAGCATCTTGTTATAATTATATGTTTTTACTTTTTTGTCATTTTTTTGTTCCAGCAATTACGCAGTACAGTTCTGTATATGTATGCAATTATTTCACTTAGCTACGCAAAACTAATAATTTATTTTCTGCATAATATTAATATATGCATGCAATTATTACACTTAGTTGCATAAATGTATGCAATTTTACGTAATATATGTATATAATTGTCTAGTTTTTTGTAAAAAATAAAAAAAAGTAATAAAAAAATCATTTTATGTAATATTTTTTTATATAGTTGTCTAGTTTTTCGTAAAAATAAAAAAAAAGTAATAAAAAAATTGTTGTTGGATTGAACGACTGTTTTCCAGAATTGTTGATTTAGGTTTATGGGCGAGATAATAGGAGCGATTGACTGAGTAAATGAGGACAAACAGTTGTTGGATAGTTTTTTAGGTGTATAAGGGTAGATCTGGAATTTTTTTAGCGGAAGTTCAAAAATAGGGATGTATTCTATATTATGTTTATCACCGGGTTTTTTTTATATTTTGAAACTTAATAGGGACCTGTAAAAAACGCACCCTATAATAAATGGGTAGAGAAACTTATTAATAGACCTTAGTTAAGAGAACTAAGTTAATAAGTAAACAACGATAAGTTGTAGTGACCGTGTAAAATGGAATTATGATTAAATGGGAAAGGATGAGGAAAACTTATGAAATAAGTTATATTTAATCATAAATAATGACTGACATGTTAAATAAGAAAACATTTGAATTGAGATATACTTAATTACATATTAAGTAGAACATGTTATCGTAACGGCGAAATCAAATAAGAATATAGAAGGGATTGTGGATTATGGAACTTGGGCCACAATCTAGAGAATATCATGTTGTGGGCTCATTAGTAAACTTAAATGGGTTAAGGTATATTACTGGAATTAATATGCTGGAGGAACTTGTTAACTTGATTAAGAATTCAATATAAATGGTAATAACCATGTTAAATGGAAACCTGATGAGGTAAGGCAAGCGCGTAAATGAATATTTAGACATAGGGTGTAACAACATATTAAAGTGAGGCGCTTGGACCAGTCCGCACGTTTGAGGGTGAATAACCCAATGGGGTAGATCATCGTGGTGTTATAAGGCACGAGGGGAGCGCACATTCGTATGATTATTTTGTTGGCTCAGAAGGATTGGAAGGGGAAGCACGCGGCTTCCTGAGATACGTAAGGTGCTCCTAGTAGTCCTCTGTGCAGTGGCAGATGTTTAGGCTGTGCTCGCAAAGGTTGAGTCTGCGCGTAACTACTAGGTGGGTGGGCCTAGACTGTAGAAGTAGCTATGCAGTCAGAATGCTGTGATGCGGTGACACCATGGTGATTTGACGGTCGCCTCAACGGGGAGGCAAAGGGTCATGACCAACAAGGATAGTAGATCGTCGGATACCCATCATCAGCAGCCAGTGGGATGCGGAAAGACTAGAGCTAAAACCAATAGACCATTCACCTTTCACTATTGGGGTATGGTGGTTGATGGAAGATACCAAATGGATGTTTAGATTGTTTTTTTAGGTGCAGTCGTTTAGCTCTTGTAGTCTTTACTAGTTGAGGGAGGGGCCGAGGTGGGGCCATAGCCACCGTGAAAACAGACCCTAGGAATATCTGTATATAAAGGCTCTCAAAGACGGGCCTGTACAGATATGGAAAAGCTCCCGACCGAGTTCCGTGTTTCTTGTATCGCCCTGCCATGGAACTAGGGGCACATTAGAAGACATGTGGTTGAGGTATCGAGCTACAATTAACATTATGTACATGGGACAGTCTAGATACATGCATGTCGGCTCTGGGTGGTGTATCGTAGACTTGAGGGCATTACACCTGTATGGAATCTGATTCGATCAATAGTGGTAGTCTGTACGCTTACGTAGCATAGTAATGACAGATATATGCGGAACGTAACATTGTTATGTAGAGATCCGTACGTCACTCCGGCGTTGGATGAGGGACTGCGTTCATTTCTATGGCATTATGGTAGAGACCATTCGAGTGGGGTACCATGGGGTGTACCTCAGTATTGAGGGGTAGCTACATATATATATATATTGTATTAGGTTAATCCACTGGAAAGTAAATGGGTATGACATGTGTGTAAGCCTTAAGTGTTGTTAACCCAAGTAACCTAATAAATTAGAAAATGTAATTGAACGATATATGTAGGATTATCCAAAGTGTATAATTTAAATCTAGTCACTAGAACTTGTGTTCTAACCCCCTCCTCATCACATCCTCGCAGGTTAGAATTGTGGCAGAGACATGATAGCTTTGGATACTGGTTAGGCAGTATTATTAATACGGTAGGGCTATACCTTTAGTATATTATATTTTATCCATTCCGCTGTGAGATATTTTCTGAGCTCTAACATATTTTATGTCTCTGTCTTTTCTATAGGATACCAGAGTAAACCAACCCGAGTTTCAATAGATTGGAATTTTGAAAAAGAAATCGGTCCGTCTGAATTCAGGTTGTTACATCTGGTATCAGAGCTTAAGTTTAGGATTCCTGTATAGATAGTGAGTGAACATATTTGTATTCTTAAAAATGTAAATATATTATATATATATACCTAGATCCATAGAGAAACCCACTAAATAGAAAGAGTATAATATGGTAAAAATAGGATGTCTGTTTTGTACACTAAAGGAATGAATATGGAAATCTGAGACCCTTAGGAAGTTTGGGTGGGAAGCGTACAATATACTTTGTATGGAAGAAAGATAAATCCCATATGTTGGTATTTCGGATTAGTGGGTTTGGCGGTAAAACCTTATACATTGGAAAAGGTTGAAAAGAGAAAAATGGATTAGGAATATATAGTTGAGAGAATCAACCTTGGGGAGTGTCTAGGAAAGCCTAGGAAATTGGAAACCCGCTTTGAGTCTAAACCCATTATTAACTTTTAAGAACTTGAAATTATAAAAGTTTTGGGAAAATGATTTATTGTGTTTTCAAGTTTTAATCTTAAAAGTTATAGTTTTAAAATATGTAAAGAAGTACATATAGGGTTTTGAAGTAAAATGGGTTATATTTTGTAAATAGTGATTTCTGTTGAAAACTTTGTCTAAAGTAAAATTCTCTCAGTAAAAGGTGCATATTATAGAGCATGTATAGCTCGCTAGTTTTCTTGTTATATTTCATACAAGAATTTTTAATAAATAAAGTTTTGAAGTCTCTATTCTTTTGACAATCATTTTTGATAAATTGTTTAAAAGAGAAATTTTGTTGGGTGAACAAAATAAGTTGTAGAAATTAAGAATAGAGTAAATGTTTGCACTTTGTAGTAAGAAACTGAGCTGACCATAGGCAAAAATGAGCCGTAAACCCAATTGAGAAATAGTTGTCCTTATCTACTCCAGTTTTTGTGATTTGAAAAAAAAATGATTTACATTTTTTTATATATATGACATGTTTTATGGTTTAGCAAAAGTAAGTTTTCATGAGGAAAATATGGTTTTGACATTTTTAAATTTTTGGAAGAAAGTTTAAATAAAAAGGCCAAACCATGTTTCAAAAGTATGGAGTAGGTGAGGATTAGTACCTAGGGAAGACGGGAAATTTTTTGAGACTATGAAGCAGATAGCGAGAATTATCTGGGAAATAATAGTAAGTTCCTGTAGAATGCGTAAGCATTGAAAAGCCTAAGGTGTTGCTTAAAACAATTGTTGGTACACAACTAGAATTAGTAGTGACTACTAGATAGTAAAGGGCAAGTAAGTGTTTAGATCATGTTGCTAATTTCCATGTTAGGGGTAAAACCCAGTACTACATTTCTGTTGGGACCATTCCACTATTTTGTTCTTATTGGGTAGTTAGGGTAACACCTAAACCTATCGTGTATCCCATGGTGTGAACTTTTCTGTCTGAGGGGGACATAGTCCCGAGACTCTTGGCCCTTAGTAGTAGCTGTGTAGGGTATTTGTTCTCATGTTTTAGTTGAAGGACTAGAAGGCCTATTTAAATTTAAACTTAGATCAGATGATTAAATAAACTAAGAAATGGTATAACTAAAAAGGACACAACAAATTCAGTAAAGCAACAAACTTGACAAATTATGAGAAAAGATGAATAAGAGTAAAAATTTCCAAGATAAGATGAAAAAGAAAATCGGTAATAAAAGAAAATTTTCTTATATGGGCTGTGTTTGGATTGGAAAATAGGGAATTTTATAAATGGTTTCATAAAATCCAAGTACGGTTGGAAAAAGGAACATAAAAGAAAAACGGAAGATGTGAAAATTTCCATTTTCCACCTTTTTTTTGTAACATAAGAAATCGAATTTAAAAAATTAATTTTTTCTGAAATTCGAAAAATAAAGTTGGTTGGTAGGATTTTGGATGCAACGGTTGGATGAACTATGCTCTTATTCAGTAAGAGTATGGGAAAATTTGGATGAAAATGTATTTTGATTTTCAAAATATTGCATCCATGTAGAACTGCCAGTATATTTAGGATGTGAGCATCATGTTTTTAAAAAGATTTTTGAAAATTTTGCATACACATAGGAGGTACCGCTTAGGCATACATGCATTATTATGTTGTATTTCGCTTTGCACAAGTGCACGATGTTTGCAAAAATTGGATGCACACATGATGAATGTATATTATGCGAGGGGTTATTTGAATTTTACCTTATCAAATTTCGGGGATGAAATTTCCTAAGGGTGGGAGAATGTAACACCCCGCATTTTTAACTTAAGATAATAAAATAAGAATAACTTAATTAAATATTCAGAACTAAGTAAAACAGACTGTGCCATTACGTCCGTCTCGAAATTCTAGTCAAGGTAGACACCTGGTTTGCGTAAAACGGACATCGTATGAAGAAGTTATTAAGGTTTGAAGTTTGTACACATGCAGGAAGAATATATATATATATGTGTGTGTGTGTGTGTATTAGGTTCAGAAATTCAAAACTAGGTTCAGAAATTCAAAAATCGGCTCAAAATTCGAAATTAGGGAAGGCGGCAGATTTCCCGCCCAGGGGTATCGACCCCCTAACAAGGGTGCTGACCCCCTTGCGGCAGATTTTGGCAAATTAGGTTTTTTGGGATCGGACGTTTCTGATGGTTTTTAGTCAAATCTGAGGGTCCTGGTTCCTCTGATACACCTATAAATAAGTCTGTAGAGCTAACTCTAAACCTCACATTTTTTTGGCTACACTGAAGCTTTATTGTTTCCTCTTCCTCCCCTAATCTATTTAGAAAATTAAGAATATTAGTCTAGGAAAAATTCTGAATAAGTTTTTAGATCCGATCTATTCAAATTCCTTCCTCTTTCTTTCCCTTCTCTTTTAATGAAAATAATCAATCCATGGTTGTTAGGTTTTGAATCCAATTAAGGGAAAAGCCATGGATGCTAAAACTGGATCAGACCCAGAATTGGGAAAGCGTATGAGGTGAGTGGGTTTAAGCTATAGCCTTTAGATGATAATACATTATCGTTTAGCATTCCTTTTTTATTAATTGTGAAACTGCCAGATTAGTTATAAATTATCGTTATAACAAGTTGAGATGTTAATATGAATAATTCAAATGTTGAATCAGTTAAAATGTTGGAATGATTACATGTTCAACAAACTTGATAGAATATGGGCAATGACTACTGTTGTTATAATTATATGATTCACTTGTGGCATATTATTGAGTAAATGACATGTTTAACTTGCTGGATTTGAATAATTACTCGATTGAATGTTTACATGTCAAAATAGAATTAAACGCATGTTAAAAAGGACATGCAACAAAATATAGGCATAATTATGTGACATGTAAATTAGATTACAGTAAACATGTGAAAAGGAGAATATGCCTAAAATTTACATGAAATAGGAATAATTGTTAAAGAACGAACATGCCTAGATTCACAGTAATTTGACACTGTAACGCTCTCAGACACGAGGTTAGATTGCACTTGTGATAATAGTTTGCCCGAAACTGCTCGGCACATCTAGCATTCACAAGTGGTAAATCTAATGTTAGGGGTCTAAGTGCATAAATAAAACATGTAATGGTACTAAGACATGAGGTTAAGTCAACTTGTGGTAGATGTCTGCCCGGACCCGCCCGGCAAATCCAGCGTCCACAAGTGTAGGCTTAATGTGAGAGGTCTAGTGAATATATATAATATATATATATTTATATATGTATGTATATAACAAGACATGAATAAATGGCAATTATGGTAATTAAATGTCTAACTCAGAAAATAAGAAAGGAAGGGATGTAATGGACTGAGTTAGTGCGATGCGAAGGAAAAGTGATGTATTTCCCTAAATGACATATTTCTAAGAAAGTGGTTGCAAGTAAGCCACAGTGTATAAAGTAATAAAAAGGAAAGAAATTACTTGCCAGCACGGATTTAGATGGGAATACGTTATGAAAATAAATCACTGATTCCTTCTGTACATCGAACTGATAAGGTGCATGAAGTGTTTTCCTTAATTAAAATAAAGAACATATATTATAGTGAATGAGGAATACTGGAATATAACAATAAAATAAAATGGTTAAAATGGGGAATGATTGTCACCTATTATAAATAACTAACATTAATTAGAATGTTGTATAATAGGTAGACTTCTCTTAGGGACAAGTGAACATTATAACTTAGGTTATAATCAACTAGAAAGGAAATGGGATAACTGGTGAAATGAGATAAAGGACACTTAGTTGTAAATTATGTAATCAGTAAATGGGGAAAACCTGAAACCAGTTGAGAAAAAGGGGGAATTTTATGAAATATAAGAGGTTGTACTTAATTATAAATTAAGTAATCTGTAAACTTGGAAGTCTGAAACCCGCTGATAAGAACATGTTTAAACTTGTCCTAGGGACAAGAGCAAATTATGACATAGGTTATAATAAATGGGCAGAGAAACTTATTAATAGACCTTAGTTAAGAGAACTACGTTAATAAGTAAACAACGATAAGTTGTAGTGACGGTGTAAAATGGAATTATGATTAAATGAGAAAGGAAGAGGAAAACTTATGAAATAAGTTATATTTAATGATAAATAATGACTGACATGTTAAAATATAAAACATGTGAATTGAGATATATTTAATTACATATTAAGTAGAACATGTTATGGTAATGGCGAAATCCAACAAGAATATAAAAGGGATTGTGGATTACAGACCTTTGGCCACAATCTAAAGAATAACATGTTATGGGCTTATTAATAAACTTAAATGGGTTAAGGTATATAACCGAAATTAATAAGCAAGAGGAACTTGGTAACTTGATTAAGAATTCTATATGAATGGGAATAACCAAGTTATATTGAAACCTGATGATGTAAGGCAAGCGCTTAAATGGATGTTTAAACATAGGGTCTAACAACATATTAAAGTGAGGCGCTTGGACCAATATGCACGCTTTAGGTTGAATAAACCAATGGGGTAGATCATCGTGGTGTTATAAGGCACAAGGGGAACGCACATTCATCTGATTATTCTGTCGGAAGCACGCGGCTTCCTGAGATACATAAGGTGCTCCTAGTAGTCATGTGTGCGGTGGCAGATGTTTAGGATGTGCTCGCAGAGGTTGGTCTGCGCTAACTACTAGGTGGGTGGGCCTTGACTGCAGAAGTAGCTATGCAGTTAGAATGCTATGACGCGCTGATACCAGGGTGATTCGGCGGTCGCCTCAATGGGGAGGCGATGGGTCACGACCAACAAGGATAGTAGATCGTCGGATACTCGTCATCGGCAGCCAGTGGGATGCGGAATGACTAGAGCTAAAACCAATAGACCATTCACCTTTCATTATCGGGGTACAGTGGTTGAGGGAAGACGTCAAATGGATGTTTAGATTGTTTTTTAGGGGCAGTCGTTTAGCTCTTGTATTCTTTACTAATTGAGGGAGAAGCCGATGTGGGGCCATAGCCACCGTGAAAACAAAACCCTAGGAATATCTGGATATAGAGGCTCTTAAAGGTGGGCCTGTACTGATATGGAAAAGATCCTGACTGAGTTCCATGTTTCTTGTATCGCCATGCCACGAAACTCGATGCACATTAGAAGACGTGTGGTTGAGGCATCGAGCTAGAATTAATGATACGTACGTGGGACAATCTAGATACATGCATGTCGGCTCTGGGTGGTGTATCATAGACTTGAGGGCATTACTCCGGTATGGAATCTGATTCGGTCGACGGTGGCAGTCCGTACGCTTACAAAGCCTAGTAATGAAAAATATATGTGGAACGTAATTGTTTTATGTAGAGATCTGTACGTCACTCCGACATAGGATGAGGAACTACGTTCATTTTTGTGGCATTATGGTGAAGACCGTGCGAGCGGGGTACCATAGGGTGTACCTTAGTATTGAGGGGTAGCTACATATATATATATATACTGTATTAGGTTAATCCACTGGGAAGTAAATGGGTACGACGTGTGTGTAAGCCCTGAGTGTTGTTAACCCAAGCAACCTAATTAATTAGAAAATGTGATTGAACGATATATGTAGGATTATCCAAAGTGTATAATTTAAAACGAGTCACCAGAACTTGTGTTCTGACCCCCTCCTCATCACATGCTCGCATGTTAGATTTGTGGTAGAGACATGATAGCTTTGGATACTGGTTAGGCAGTATTATTAATACGGTAAGGATATACTTTTAGTATATTATATTTTATCCATTCTACTGTGAGATGTTTTCTGAGCTCTGACATATTTTATGTCTCTGTCATTTCTGCAGGATACCAGAGCAAACCAATCTGAGTTTCAATAGATTGGAATTTTGAAAAAAATCGGTATGTCGGAATTCGGGTTGTTACAGGGTCGACCCCCATGTGTATGTGTCGACCCTAGGGTCGACCCGCCTATGGTTGTGTCGACCCCCTATGGTTGTGTCGACCCCAAGGTCGACCCCCCTAGGTCCCACTTTTTTTCTCTTCTTTTGCGTATGGTGTTTATTTGAACTAATTTGAATTATATTTATATATAAGGTCCTTATATGTATACAAAACCTCTAACGACCATTTTACACATATATATATACGCACAACTTTTATTTCGTTTTCAAAATTCAAATGATGTTGTACCGTTATTTAATTTTTACCATATTTCTTTGATTGCGGCCTTATTTTGAACTTTTCCCTTATATATATATATATATATATATATTTCTGCACATATATTCACATATACATATATTTTTCTATACTTCCTTATATGTATACTTTTCCTTATATGTGCGTTTATACATATTTTCTCTTTAGAACATGCATTATTTTTGTCGTTCCCTTAAAACAAAAATATTGTGCCGACAGGGATCAGACCTTGCACATTTTACTTGAAAGCCACATGTTCTAAATAACTGGGCTACTTAGGCTTTTGTTAACAAGGCTCAGAACAATGGTGGTCATTGTTTTCTTCTTATTCCTCTTTTTCATTTAAACTATTGCATGAAATCTTCTCACTTTGCATGCATCTTTTCCTTTTTTCTTTTACTATTAATGTATAATATTTGTAAATCATTGCACGCAACATGTTTACGTTGCATGCAACCAATTTCATCTTTCTTTTAACGTATGCATTGCATTTTTATTTGCATTAATCTTTTCTTCTTTTTCAATGCGTGTATTTATTACATGCAATTGTATATTATCATTATTTTTTTTCTTCTTTTAGATATTTACGTCTATGCATATATATATACACATTTGCATTATTAAATATTTTAATTATCATAAAATGCGGGATGTTACATTCTCCCATCCTTAGGAAATTTCGTCCCGAAAATTTAATAAGGGTAAAATAGATAATCCCTCGCATAATATCCATCCATTATGTGTGCATCCAATTTTTGCAAACATCGTGCACTTGTGCAATGTGTAATACATCATAGTAATACATGTATGCCTAAGCGGTGCCTCCAATGTGTATGAAATTTTTTCAAAAATTCTTTTAAAACATGATGGTTACATCCTAAATATATTGGCAGTTCTGCATGAATGCAATATTTTGAAGATCAAAATACTTTTTCATCCAAATTTTCCCACACTCTTACTGAGCAAGAGCGTAGTTCATCCAATTTTTGCATCCAAAAACCTTACCAACCAACTTTATTTCTCGAATTTCAGATAAATCTAATTTTCTTAATTTGATTCATATTTACAAAATGTGACGGCCCGCCCCGCACCAACCGACATTTCCTCCAAAGGTGCGTTGTACACATGTCCAGTTAGCGCGGGACGGTCGTCAGAAGAAAAAGAAAGAAGAGAATGGGCTAATCAAGGAACCTGTAATATGTCTCACAGCGCATAGGATAAAATATAATAACAACATACTTGACATAAAACAGGTGAGACAGTGCATAAGCTGAAAATAAACTAACATAGCAGCGGAAAATCCAAGTACAGCTTATGATCCAAAGCCAACATTATTACAACTTTTCAAACTGTCTCAACAAAACAAAAGCAAGATAAAGGAGGTACACTACTAATGCCCAAGTAGCGACCACCAGCGACACAGGGAGAATATCTATATATCATACGTGGAAGCCTCCTGCTCGCCTCCGAATCAGCTACTCGCGCATCACCAGCTAACCATAACCTGTCTCTAGTCTGCTCGTGTGAGCACCCAGAGTAATAAGAAGAGACATAAAACTCTGGGTCAGACATAAAGCCTGGTATGAGCGATAAGCATCTAAACAGAATAATAACAGGTATAATCCAATCATACCTGAACCTGGACCTGCAACCAAAGAGTTAGCACTACATACTGTACAACACTCTAAGGTGCCCTTTCAAATGGTGTAAAGATAACGGGGGTGGGGGTGTGCATGTCATAGTGATGTCAAACAATCAAGCATAGCAATCATCCTCACATCCCTCACTCAGTGCGTAAAGCATACGATATCCACTACTTTGGTCACCTAATACTTTGGGCCATGACGGAATCCAATCCCGTGTAACTACCACTACAAGCCCACTATCCATCTCTCAGTGGTGAACCAAAGTTATGAATACCGACAACCCCTTTGCACACGTCCCGCAGCAAAGCCCAACCATGAAGTGAACTCATTGGTTCCCATCTGGATCCTGAGCTCTAACTCCCATTTGGACTACCTTTGCATCTCGGGTTTTGGTCGTCATCTCCATCCGGATCGGTCTTCCTTTCTTCACTTCACTTTGCTTCAGGTCGTGGTATTCCTTCAGGTTTGGATCGTGCTCCGCCCTCCAACGGTTCGGGTCGCACCACCCTGGTTCGGTTCGCAGTCACTAGCTCGTGGTCACCCTCTGTTTCGGATCGTGCGCTCCCCTCCAGATCGATTCGTGACAAGTTCCTTCAGCTCGGATCGTGGTCATCTGCATACGGTTCGGATCGTGGTTCGTGATTCCTTGGCCATCGGTCCCTTAGCTTCTGAAGCAGTTCGTGGCTTGCTCTCCCAAGAGGATCGTGGTGATGACTCGCGATCGGATCGTGGGAGATAGGGGGCGATCCGATCCGGGTTCTGCATATTCCCTTCAACTACTTCCAGCGACTGTTTTACGCCATACGACGGCGTTTTCGACCAATCTAACTTTTCTAATCAGTCACAAAGCACATCATACAGTCATAGCAACATGTATAAATATCCACAAACAGCAAAACAACAATATGATATGTCAAAACGGATCAAACATACCCAAAAATCCATATTTCCCTCTTAAGCATGTTTAAGCAAATCTAACGATAGAATTAGCAAAACTTATCCAAATTAGCCAAATTTTCGAACAGAGGCCTAAAACAATATTTCATAATTTCTGAATATTTTTCCAGATTTTTAACATGCATAAATTCGCTAATTATCACTAATCACCCCTTAATCCCCCAAATTCCGGGATTTGCAAAATTAGTCGAAATTAATCCAAATTCGTATCAGAGGCCTAAAATGATGTTTTAGAATTTTGGGAATTTTTCTAGATTTTTCTGAGCCATAATTTCGCTAATCTTCACTAATTACCATAATTAGCCATAATTAGTGAGGAACTATGCAAATCACTCACCTTAGCCACAAACAAACTTTAGATCTGAAATAATCTCTGATTTGGATCCAATCCCTATGTGTTCCAGCAGCTCTCTCTGATTTGGTGCTACCCTTCCTTGATTTGATATAGTTTTGCTTAATCTTCGATTAGAAAGTGATTAGAGATGATTTGGGATGAAATTAGAAGGTGGAGGCCATTGCTAGAGCTTGAAGGAGGTAAGTGGCGGCTGGAAAAATGAGTCTAAAACCGAAATCCTAACCCTAGCAGCCCTTAAATACCCCAAATCCCGAAATCCCCCATTGGGCCTAGTTGCTAATCACCCGGTTAAGCCCGATTAGCTGTTTTTCACCTTCTAAACCTTGTTTTAGCCATATCTCCCAAACGGTAAGTCCGTTTGGCTAATGTAACCACTCTACGGAAAGAGAAACCATCATTTGAATCCAATGAAAATTGTTTCAAGTCAAAATTCCTTTCCAGTCAAAAGTTATGGCCAAAACAGTACCAACTAGGGGCAAAACGGTCATTTAAAAATCGACAAAAATCATGAACATGGGAAATGACCCCAATAATCGTCTCCCAAAGTTACATGACCATACGACTTCATATGTGAAAGAAATAAATATTCCACGATCCTATGATGCGTAGAATGAGGGTCGTTACACTCTTCCCCCCTTAAGAAATTTCGCCCCCGAAATTCCCTAACCAAAACACAAAAAGGGTTCTGCATGCCTATCAACCATAAACAACAATCAACATGCAAAACAAGTCTATCCTAGCATGCGGTTTACTAACAAGGGAAGGAACTATCACAACCAAAACCTTACTAGGCAAAGAGTTCTGGATACTTCTTCCTTATATCCTCCTCTGTTTCCCAAGTACAGTCTTTTTCATTCTCCGCACACTGGACTTTGACTAGTTTCACCGCCTTCCTTCGAAGCTGCTTCGTATCGTTCCCAACGATACGCATAGACTTGCGGTTCTCAACCGCCTCGGGTTCAACCTCGCCATCATCCAACTGATCTGGTGAAATAGCCACATTAGGGTCTTGCACAACTTCCTTAACTGGGAAACATGAAATACGTTGTGAACTCCCGCCATCTTGTCAGGTAGCTCTACTTCATACGCCAAATTCCCAACTTGCTCGAGGACTGGGAATGGGCCAACAAATCTTGGTGCTAACCTACCTCTCCAACCAATCCGAATCACATTCTCTATGGAGAGATCTCGACGAACACCAAGTCGTTAACGAAGAATTCCAAATCTCTTCGTTTCTTACCGAGATAAGCCTTCTTCCTATCTTTATCCCTTCCCAGTAGTAGATCTGCTCTATGTCTCAATACATCTTGTTACCACTGGGATGTATAGTCAATTTAGAGTGATGATATGCTCTAAGCACTTCACCTCTCAGTCCATCTACGTTGGGTACAACTAGTCCCTTATTCTTTCGAAGCCACCCTTCTCGATCAAATCCTTACTTGATCATTCTCTTTCCATCGATACCCATCTCTACCCTAGAGATGGTTTCCAATAGATTAGGATCGTCCTTCTAACTGGAAACAATCCACTCAATCAAAATCGATCTAATCGTCAAGCTTACTAGCGTTTCTGAACCCAATTCAGTCTTGGGTCTGAAATCATATCCTGTGACATACTCTAGTTGCTTCCATCCTAGAAACAAAACCCCTAAACTGGCATGTCTCCTACTCAATGCAACTAGTACTGCACCCAAATCCTTTACTATGATCACTCTGCCCTATGGAGTCATGGCGACTCCACTGCACTGATCCATAGCCACTAGTCCTTTGCTATGTCCACTCTGCCCCATGAAGTCATAACAACTCCACTGCACTGGCTCATAGCCTTACTATTCCTTTACTATGTCCACTTTGCCCCTCGAGTCACAATGACTCTACTGCACTGGCTCATAGTCCTACTACAATCACATTGTTCCCCATCGCCGGAACCCTACAGGTGATAGTCTACTCAAGAGAAGAAAGATAGGAACAAACATAGCAACCATAACATCCATCAAACAAATCCTATCTATCACCTGCTAAAGTCATAAACACATCGACACCTACATGATTGGTCTAACCAATCCCAATATGTCGATTCTAGTATGTCTGGTTTAACCAACATCAATAACTAATGGAAGCCCAGCCCCCATACATACACCAATGCCTACTTGACTGGTCCAACCAATCCCAGGCCAATGGAAGCCCCGCCTCCCTTCGGAATATCGTACGTCCAACGTACGTTTATCCTCCAAGGATAATTAAACTAATGGAAGCCCAGCCTCCAATCGGACTACCGTACGTCCAACGTACGTTTATCCTCCAAGGATAACTAGATCACGTCCAATGGATCCAAGGTAACGGGCGTCCCCAGATACCCCTGCTTTTAGTCCTCCTAAAATACTTGAGTCCAACCCAAGTCTATCCATTATCTTGCTGCCCTCTCGAGTCCAACTCGAGCTGAATCTAATTCCTTGCAGCCTTCTCGAGTCCAACTCGAGTCAATCTATAACTCAGACCCAGTCTTGAGTACCGACAAACTCTAGTCCAACGCGAGTCGTCTCCCTATTCGTTGCATCTCCAAGATCGACGAACACCCATTTTCCTTTACGAATTCAAGTCCAACTTGAATCGCCCTAATCTTCGTTGTATCTCCCACGATCAACGAACACATCCCATTCCTTCAAAATTCTACTATCCAATAGATAACATCAATATAGGGTCCTAAACAATCCATTACTTTACATCTTTCTCGAGTCTCACTCGAGCAATCTCATAACCCTATTGAGTCCAACCCTGGGCAGTCTATACCATTGAACAGTCTTATCATGTTCCATCTGCCCGTCACTCCTCGAGTGAACCAAGATATCATCCAATGAAAATCGCAACGTCTACTTATCCCTCACGCAAACCATCCTAGTCAAACTCGACATTCCCCAAGCACAAGCCCCAAAGGCCTAAACCAATATCAGACAAGCACCCAAGGAACATCTCCTCCGAGTTCGGACAATCCACATGAGGTGATACTAGCAAAACAATCTAGCACTGGAGTACTCATTTGCCTCCCAGAGACAACTAGAACAATGATAACCTCAGTTTCATTAACTCCAGTTACTATCGCCATCACTAGGTAGGTACCTAATACCACCCTATTCCTTTGGAGTAAATCGACTCCCCAAAATAATGCTAAACCCAGTAAAGCCCAAAACAAAGCAATCACAAGGAAACATACATCCATGACTCGATAAGACCACATTAACAAACCATGCCAAAACTAGTCGAACCACCAATCGGGTTCGTCACTACTAAAGGTCTATCGACTAACTCAGGTTTGTCAAACAAAACCCGATCAAAACATCTTAAATAGAAAGCATACCTCGAATAACGACACCTTTTTCCTTCTGTGCCGCAGTTGGGGCATTTGACGAAGAAGGAACAGCGTTGATAGCATACGCTTTCACAATCTGCTTCTCCCTAGGAGGTTGTGGGCAATCATCCTTGTGATGTCCCGCCTGGCCGCAGTTAAAGCACTTCCTTTCCCCAGGTTTTTCTCGACAATCTCTGGCGTAATGGCCCTTCTGGCCACAACTAAAGCATTCGCCATCTTTCTTATTTTTCTTACTCTGACCATCCTTGGTCGAGTTCTGCTTCCTCTTATTCTGAGAATTCTTCTTGCCTTCACCGCCTGCTTGCGGCTTTGGCTCCTCTGCAGATGCCGTAGGAACTTCGGTCTTCGACTTAGGGAAAAGGCTCTCTGACCTTAATGCCATTCCTACAATAGACTCGAACGTCTCATCGATATGGTTTATAAGTCTTTCCCCCAAGTACCCATCCAAGCCAGTTATGAACTTCTCGTTCTTCTTTTCGACTGTATCGATAAGGGACCATCCATATTTCGATAAAGTGTCGAATTCAGTGATATACTCCGAGACTGCTCTACCGTTTTGCTTAAGCTCCAAGAACTTCTTGAACAATTCTGATTTATGAGCAGTTGGAATAAACTTATCACAAAAGCGAGTCTTAAACTGATTCCAAGTAACTTGATCTTCTGGAGTAGCTGTTCTAATGGCATTCCACCAATTCATCGCTCGCCCTTGCAGCTGACGAGACGCTAGCCTTCTTTTCATCGCATCCTCAAGACCCAAGTCGTCGAAGATACGATCACAGCTATCCAACCAATCCTGAACATCTGTGGCCGACTCCGTTCCGTAGAACGGCTTCCCACCAAGGTTAGTGTAATCCTTGCACAACTTGGCAAAATCGACCCTAGGTGCCTGCACTACTGGACCACCACCATTTCCGGGATTGGGAACTGCTCCCTGAACATCTCTAAGCATGTCTCTCATGAAGTTGGTGAACATTGTCCTCATGTCAGGGGCATTCCCATGGTTGGTCCCTCTACCAGCACCTCTAGGATATCGGCTCATCGTTAATCTGTAAAAGGGGAAACGATTAACGACCACATAGTGGTGCTAGTGCAGTACAACTTCATTCTTATACTACCAATAGTATATATATATAGCTTTCGAAAACCAAAGTAATCACAAATACGCGCTCTCATATACGTACTATCTCTCCCTAGTGCCTTTCCCTTGGTTAACTACGCAACCTAGAGCTCTGATACCAAGTGTGACGGCCCGCCCCGCACCAACCGACATTTCCTCCAAAGGTGCGCTGTACACATGTCCAGTTAGCACGGCACGGTCGTCAGAAGAAAAAGAAAGAAGAGAATGGGCTAATCAAGGAACCTGTAATATGTCCACAGCGCATAGGATAAAATATAATAACAACATACATGACATAAAACAGGTGAGACAGTGCATAAGCTGAAAATAAACTAACATAGCAGCGGAAAATCCAAGTACAGCTTATGATCCAAAGCCAACATTATTACAACTTTTCAAACTGTCTCAACAAAACAAAAGCAAGATAAAGGAGGTACACTACTAATGCCCAAGTAGCGACCACCAACGACACAGGGAGAATATCTATATATCATACGTGGAAGCCTCCTGCTCGCCTCCGAATCAGCTACTCGCGCATCACCAGCTAACCATAACCTGTCTCTAGTCTGCTCGTGTGAGCACCCAGAGTAATAAGAAGAGACATAAAACTCTGGGTCAGACATAAAGCCTGGTATGAGCGATAAGCATCTAAACAGAATAATAACAGGTATAATCCAATCATACCTGAACCTGGACCTGCAACAAAAGAGTTAGCACTACATACTGTACACCACTCTAAGGTGCCCTTTCAAATGGTGTAAAGATAACGGGGGTGGGGGTGTGCATGTCATAGTGATGTCAAACAATCAAGCATAGCAATCATCCTCACATCCCTCACTCAGTGCGTAAAGCATACGATATCCACTACTTTGGTCACCTAATACTTTGGGCCATGACGGAATCCAATCCCGTGTAACTACCACTACAAGCCCACTATCCATCTCTCAGTGGTGAACCAAAGTTATGAATACTGACAACCCCTTTGCACACGTCCCGCAGCAAAGCCCAACCATGAAGTGAACTCATTGGTTCCCATTTGGATCCTGAGCTCTAACTCCCATTTGGACTACCTTTGCATCTCGGGTTTTGGTCGTCATCTCCATCCGGATCGGTCTTCCTTTCTTCACTTCACTTTGCTTCAGGTCGTGGTCTTCCTTCAGGTTCGGATCGTGCTCCGCCCTCCAACGGTTCGGGTCGCACCACCCTGGTTCGGTTCGCAGTCACTAGCTCGTGGTCACCCTCTGTTTCGGATCGTGCGCTCCCCTCCAGATCGATTCGTGACAAGCTCCTTCAGCTCGGATCGTGGTCATCTGCATACGGTTCGGATCGTGGTTCGTGATTCCTTGGCCATCGGTCCCTTAGCTTCTGAAGCAGTTCGTAGCTTGCTCTCCCAAGCGGATCGTGGTGATGACTCGCGAATGGTGATGACTCGCGATCGGATCGTGGGAGATAGGGGGTGATCCGATCCGGATTCTGCATATTCCCTTCAACTACTTCCAGCGACTGTTTTACGCCATACGACGGCGTTTTCGACCAATCTAACTTTTCTAATCAGTCACAAAGCACATCATACAGTCATAGCAACATGTATAAACATCCACAAACAGCAAAACAACAATATGATATGTCAAAACGGATCAAACATACCCAAAAATCCATATTTCCCTCTTAAGCATGTTTAAGCAAATCTAACGATAGGATTAGTAAAACTTATCCAAATTAGCCAAATTTTCTAACAGAGGCCTAAAACAATATTTCATAATTTCTGAATATTTTTCCAGATTTTTAACATGCATAAATTTGCTAATTATCACTAATCACCCCTTAATCCCCCAAATTCCGGGATTTGCAAAATTAGTCGAAATCAACCCAAATTCATATCAGAGGCCTAAAATGATGTTTTAGAATTTTGGGAATTTTTCGAGATTTTTCTGAGCTATAATTTCGCTAATCTTCGCTAATTACCGTAATTAGCCATAATTAGTGAGGAACTATGCAAATCACTCACCTTAGCCACAAACAAACTTTAGATCTGAAATAATCTCTGATTTGGATCCAATCCCTATGTGTTCCAGCAGCTCTCTCTCTGATTTGGTGCTACCCTTCCTTGATTTGATATAGTTTTGCTTAATCTTCGATTAGAAAGTGATTAGAGATGATTTGGGATGAAATTAGAAGGTGGAGGCCATTGCTAGAGCTTGAAGGAGGTAAGTGGCGGCTGGAAAAATGAGTCTAAAACCTAAATCCTAACCCTAGCAGCCCTTAAATACCCCAAATCCCGAAATCCCCCATTGGGCCTAGTTGTTAATCACCCGGTTAAGCCCGATTAGCTGTTTTTCACCTTCTAAACCTTGTTTCGGCCATATCTCCCAAACGGTAAGTCCGTTTGGCTAATGTAACCACTCTACGGAAAGAGAAACCATCATTCGAATCCAATGAAAGTGGTTTCCAGTCAAAATTACTTTCCAGTCAAAAGTTATGGCCAAAACAGTACCTACTAGGGGCAAAACGGTCATTTAAAAATCGACAAAAATCATGAACATGGGAAATGACCCCAATAATCGTCTCCCAAAGTTACATGACCATACGACTTCATATGTGAAAGAAATAAATATTCCACGATCCTATGATGCGTAGAATGAGGGTCGTTACACTCTTCCCCCCTTAAGAAATTTCGCCCCTGAAATTCCCTAACCAAAACACAAAAAGGGTTCTGCATGCCTATCAACCATAAACAACAATCAACATGCAAAACAAGTCTATCCTAGCATGCGGTTTACTAACAAGGGAAGGAACTATCACTACCAAAACCTTACTAGGCAAAGAGTTCTGGATACTTCTTCCTTATATCCTCCTCTGTATCCCAAGTACAGTCTTTTTCATTCTCACCCCACTGGACTTTGACTAGTTTCACCGCCTTCCTTCGAAGCTGCTTCGTATCGTTCCCAACGATACGCATAGACTTGCGGTTCTCAACCGCCTCGGGTTCAACCTCGCTATCATCCAACTGATCTGGTGAAATAGCCACATTAGGGTCTTGCACAACTTCCTTAACTGGGAAACATGAAATACGTTGTGAACTCCCGCCATCTTGTCAGGTAGCTCTACTTCATACGCCAAATTCCCAACTTGCACGAGTACTGGGAATGGGCCAACAAATCTTGGTGCTAACCTACCACTCCAACCAATCCGAATCACATTCTCTATGGAGAGATCTCGACGAACACCAAGTCGTTAACGAAGAATTCCAAATCTCTTCGTTTCTTACCGAGATAAGCCTTCTGCCTATCTTTATCCCTTCCCAGTAGTAGATCTGCTCTATGTCTCAATACATCTTGTTACCACTGGGATGTATAGTCAATTTCGAGTGATGATATGCTCTAAGCACTTCACCTCTCAGTCCATCTACGTTGGGTACAACTAGTCCCTTATTCTTTCGAAGCCACCCTTCTCGATCAAATCCTTACTTGATCATTCTCTTTCCATCGATACCCATCTCTACCCTAGAGATGGTTTCCAATAGATTAGGATCGTCCTTCTAACTGGAAACAATCCACTCAATCAAAATCGATCTAATCGTCAAGCTTACTAGCGTTTCTGAACCCAATTCAGTCTTGGGTCTGAAATCATATCATGTGACATACTCTAGTTGCTTCCATCCTAGAAACAAAACCCCTAAACTGGCATGTCTCCTACTCAATGCAACTAGTACTGCACCCAAATCCTTTACTATGATCACTCTGCCCCATGGAGTCATGGCGACTCCACTGCACTGATCCATAGCCACTAGTCCTTTGCTATGTCCACTCTGCCCCATGAAGTCATAACAACTCCACTGCACTGGCTCATAGCCTTACTATTCCTTTACTATGTCCACTTTGCCCCTCGAGTCACAATGACTCTACTGCACTGGCTCATAGTCCTACTACAATCACATTGTTCCCCATCGCCGGAACCCTACAGGTGATAGTCTACTCAAGAGAAGAAAGATAGGAACAAACATAGCAACCATAACATCCATCAAACAAATCCTATCTATCACCTGCTAAAGTCATAAACACATCGACACCTACATGATTGGTCTAACCAATCCCAATATGTCGATTCTAGTATGTCTGGTTTAACCAACATCAATAACTAATGGAAGCCCAGCCCCCATACATACACCGATGCCTACTTGACTGGTCCAACCAATCCCAGGCCAATGGAAGCCCCGCCTCCCTTCGGAATACCGTACGTCCAACATACGTTTATCCTCCAAGGATAATTAAACTAATGGAAGCCCAGCCTCCAATCGGACTACCGTACGTCCAACGTACGTTTATCCTCCAAGGATAACTAGATCACGTCCAATGGATCCAAGGTAACGGGCGTCCCCAGATACCCCTGCTTTTAGTCCTCCTAAAATACTTGAGTCCAACCCAAGTCTATCCATTATCTTGCTGCCCTCTCGAGTCCAACTCGAGCTGAATCCAATTCCTTGCAGCCTTCTCGAGTCCAACTCGAGTCAATCTATAACTCAGACCCAGTCTTGAGTACCGACAAACTCTAGTCCAACGCGAGTCGTCTCCCTATTCGTTGCATCTCCAAGATCAACGAACACCCATTTTCCTTTACGAATTCAAGTCCAACTTGAATCGCCCTAATCTTTGTTGTATCTCCCACGATCAACGAACACATCCCATTCCTTCAAAATTCTACTATCCAATAGAGAACATCAATATAGGGTCATAAACAATCCATTACTTTACATCTTTCTCGAGTCTCACTCGAGCAATCTCATAACCCTATTGAGTCCAACCCTGGGCAGTCTATACCATTGAACAGTCTTATCATGTTCCATCTGCCCGTCACTCCTCGAGTGAACCAAGATATCATCCAATGAAAATCGCAACGTCTACTTATCCCTCACGCAAACCATCCTAGTCAAACTCGACATTCCCCAAGCACAAGCCCCAAAGGCCTAAACCAATATCAGACAAGCACCCAAGGAACATCTCCTCCAAGTTCAGACAATCCACATGAGGTGATACTAGCAAAACAATCTAGCACTGGAGTACTCATTTGCCTCCCAGAGACAACTAGAACAATGATAACCTTTCAGTTTCATTAACTCCAGTTACTATCGCCATCACTAGGTAGGTACCTAATACCACCCTATTCTTTTGGAGTAAATCGACTCCCCAAAATAATGCTAAACCCAGTAAAGCCCAAAACAAAGCAATCACAAGGAAACATACATCCATGACTCGATAAGACCACATTAACAAACCATGCCAAAACTAGTCGAACCACCAATCGGGTTCGTCACTACTAAAGGTCTATCGACTAACTCAGGTTTGTCAAACAAAACCCGATCAAAACATCTTAAATAGAAAGCATACCTCGAATAACGACACCTTTTTCCTTCTGCGCCGCAGTTGGGACATTTGACGAAGAAGGAACAGCATTGATAGCATACGCTTTCACAATCTGCTTCTCCCTAGGAGGTTGTGGGCAATCATCCTTGTGATGTCCCGCCTGGCCGCAGTTAAAGCACTTCCTTTCCCCAGGTTTTTCTCGACAATCTCTGGCGTAATGGCCCTTCTGGCCACAACTAAAGCATTCGCCATCTTTCTTATTTTTCTTACTCTGACCATCCTTGGTCGAGTTCTGCTTCCTCTTGTTCTGAGAATTCTTCTTGCCTTCACCGCCTGCTTGCGGCTTTGGCTCCTCTGCAGATGCCGTAGCAACTTCGGTCTTCGACTTAGGGAAAAGGCTCTCTGACCTTAATGCCTTTCCTACAATAGACTCGAACGTCTCATCGATATGGTTTATAAGTCTTTCCCCCAAGTACCCATCCAAGCCAGTTATGAACTTCTCGTTCTTCTTTTCGACTGTATCGATAAGGGACCATCCATATTTCGATAAAGTGTCGAATTCAGCGATATACTCCGAGACTGCTCTACCGTTCTGCTTAAGCTCCAAGAACTTCTTGAACAGTTCTGATTTATGAGTAACTGGAATAAACTTATCACAAAAGCGAGTCTTAAACTGATTCCAAGTAACTTGATCTTCTGGAGTAGCTGTTCTAATGGCATTCCACCAATTCATCGCTCGCCCTTGCAGCTGACGAGACGCTAGCCTTCTTTTCATCGCATCCTCAAGACCCAAGTCGTCGAAGATACGATCACAGCTATCCAACCAATCCTGAACATATGTGGCCGACTCCGTTCCGTAGAACGGCTTCCCACCAAGGTTAGTGTAATCCTTGCACAACTTGGCAAAATCGACCCAAGGTGCCTGCACTACTGGACCACCACCATTTCCGGGATTGGGCACTGCTCCCTGAACATCTCTAAGCATGTCTCTCATGAAGTTGGTGAACATTGTCCTCATGTCAGGGGCATTCCCATGGTTGGTCCCTCTACCAGCACCTCTAGGATATCGGCTCATCGTTAATCTGTAAAAGGGGAAACGATTAACGACCCCATAGTGGTGCTAGTGCAGTACAACTTCATTCTTATACTACCAATAGTATATATATATAGCTTTCGAAAACCAAAGTAATCACAAATACGCGCTCTCATATACGTACTATCTCTCCGTAGTGCCTTTCCCTAGGTTAACTACGCAACCTAGAGCTCTGATACCAAGTGTGACGGCCCGCCCCGCACCAACCGACATTTCCTCCAAAGGTGCGCTGTACACATGTCCAGTTAGCACGGGACGGTCGTCAGAAGAAAAAGAAAGAAGAGAATGGGCTAATCAAGGAACCTGTAATATGTCTCACAGCGCATAGGATAAAATATAATAACAACATACTTGACATAAAACAGGTGAGACAGTGCATAAGCTGAAAATAAACTAACATAGCAGCGGAAAATCCAAGTACAGCTTATGATCCAAAGCCAACATTATTACAACTTTTCAAACTGTCTCAACAAAACAAAAGCAAGATAAAGGAGGTACACTACTAATGCCCAAGTAGCGACCACCAGCGACACAGGGATAATATCTATATATCATACGTGGAAGCCTCCTGCTCGCCTCCGAATCAGCTACTCGCGCATCACCAGCTAACCATAACCTGTCTCTAGTCTGCTCGTGTGAGCACCCAGAGTAATAAGAAGAGACATAAAACTCTGGGTCAGACATAAAGCCTGGTATAAGCGATAAGCATCTAAACAGAATAATAACAGGTATAATCCAATCATACCTGAACCTGGACCTGCAACCAAAGAGTTAGCACTACATACTGTACAACACTCTAAGGTGCCCTTTCAAATGGTGTAAAGATAACGGGGGTGGGGGTGTGCATGTCATAGTGATGTCAAACAATCAAGCATAGCAATCATCCTCACATCCCTCACTCAATGCGTAAAGCATACGATATCCACTACTTTGGTCACCTAATACTTTGGGCCATGACGGAATCCAATCCCGTGTAACTACCACTACAAGCCCACTATCCATCTCTCAGTGGTGAACCAAAGTTATGAATACCGACAACCCCTTTGCACACGTCCCGCAGCAAAGCCCAACCATGAAGTGAACTCATTGGTTCCCATCTGGATCCTGAGCTCTAACTCCCATTTGGACTACCTTTGCATCTCGGGTTTTGGTCGTCATCTCCATCCGGATCGGTCTTCCTTTCTTCACTTCACTTTGCTTCAGGTCGTGGTCTTCCTTCAGGTTCGGATCGTGCTCCGCCCTCCAACGGTTCGGGTCGCACCACCCTGGTTCGGTTCGCAGTCACTAGCTCGTGGTCACCCTCTGTTTCGGATCGTGCGCTCCCCTCCAGATCGATTCGTGACAAGCTCCTTCAGCTCGGATCGTGGTCATCTGCATACGGTTCGGATCGTGGTTCGTGATTCCTTGGCCATCGGTCCCTTAGCTTCTGAAGCAGTTCGTGGTTTGCTCTCCCAAGAGGATCGTGGTGATGACTCGCGAATGGTGATGACTCGCGATCGGATCGTGGGAGATAGGGGGCGATCCGATCCGGGTTCTGCATATTCCCTTCAACTACTTCCAGCGACTGTTTTACGCCATACGACGGCATTTTCGACCAATCTAACTTTTCTAATCAGTCACAAAGCACATCATACAGTCATAGCAACATGTATAAACATCCACAAACAGCAAAATAACAATATGATATTTAAAAACGGATCAAACATACCCAAAAATCCATATTTCCCTCTTAAGCATGTTTAAGCAAATCTAACGAGAGGATTAGTAAAACTTATCCAAATTAGCCAAATTTTCTAACAGAGGCCTAAAACAATATTTCATAATTTCTGAATATTTTTCCAGATTTTTAACATGCATAAATTCGCTAATTATCACTAATCACCCCTTAATCCCCCAAATTCCAGGATTTGCAAAATTAGTCGAAATCAACCCAAATTCATATCAGAGGCCTAAAAATATGTTTTAGAATTTTGGGAATTTTTCTAGATTTTTCTGAGCCATAATTTCGCTAATCTTCGCTAATTACCATAATTAGCCATAATTAGTGAGGAACTATGCAAATCACTCACCTTAGCCACAAACAAACTTTAGATCTGAAATAATCTCTGATTTGGATCCAATCCCTATGTGTTCCAGCAGCTCTCTCTCTGATTTGGTGCTACCCTTCCTTGATTTGATATAGTTTTGCTTAATCTTCGATTAGAAAGTGATTAGAGATGATTTGGAATGAAATTAGAAGGTGGAGGCCATTGCTAGAGCTTGAAGGAGGTAAGTGGCGGCTGGAAAAATGAGTCTAAAACCGAAATCCTAACCCTAGCAGCCCTTAAATACCCCAAATCCCGAAATCCCCATTGGGCCTAGTTGCTAATCACCCGGTTAAGCCCGATTATCTGTTTTTCACCTTCTAAACCTTGTTTCAGCCATATCTCCCAAACGGTAAGTCCGTTTGGCTAATGTAACCACTCTACGGAAAGAGAAACCATCATTCGAATCCAATGGAAGTGGTTTCAGGTCAAAATTCCTTTCCAGTCAAAAGTTATGGCCAAAACAGTACCAACTAGGGGCAAAACGGTCATTTAAAAATCGACAAAAATCATGAACATGGGAAATGACCCCAATAATTGTCTCCCAAAGTTACATGACCATACGACTTCATATGTGAAAGAAAAAAATATTCCACGATCCTATGATGCGTAGAATGAGGGTCGTTACACAAAAGGTGAAAAAGGGAAAATTTAACATCTTCCGTTTTTCCTTTTCGACCTTTTTCCAACCGTACTTGGATTTTATGAACTATTTATAGAGATTCCCTATTTTCCTATCCAAGCACAACCCACATAAGAAAATTTTCTTTGTTATAGATTTTCTTTTTCAACTTATCTTGAAAAAATTTATTCTTATTTGCCTCTTTCTCCGAATTTTTTCATCTTTTTTTAACTGCCGTGTTTGTTGCTTTACTGAATTTGTTGTTTCCTTTTTGGCTATGTCTTTACTCATTTCTTAGCCTATTTAACTTAATCCTCTTATTTAAGTTTAATTTTAAATAAGCCTTCTAGTCCTTCAACTAAATCAGGAAAACAAACACTCTACACAGCTACTACTAAGGGCCAAGGATCCCAGGACTATCTTCCCCTTTGAAAAAATCAAACAACAGGATGTAAACACTTTCTTGCCCTCTACTGTCTAGTAGTCACCACTGGTCCTTGTTATTACTAACAAAAAATTTTAAGCAACACCCTAGGCTTTTCAATGCTTATGCATTTTATGGGAACTTACCATTATTCCAAGACAAGATAATTCTCGCTATCTACTTCATAGCCTCAAAACTTTCCCCGTCTTCCCTAAGCACTGATCTTACCTACTCCGTACTTTTTAAAACATGGTTTGGCCTTTTTCATTTAAATTTTCTTTCAAAAATTAAAAGTGTTAAAACTTCATTTTCCTCATGAAAACTTTCTTTTTCCAAACCATAAAAACATGTCATCTTGAAAAAAATGTAAATCATCATTTTTTAAATCACAAAAACTGGATTAGATAAGGACAACTATTTGTTAATCAGGTTTACGACTTGTTCTTGCCTATAAGGTAAGTTCAGTTTCTTACTACAAGGTGCAAACATACACTCTATTCTTAATTTCTACAGCCCATTTTGTCCACCCAAAAAAAAAATTCTTTTTAAATTTTTTTATCAAAAATGATTGTCAAAAGAATAGAGATTTCAAAACTTTCTTTACTGAGAATTTTAACAAAATGCGATATTTTCTAAGTTTTGCTTTTTAATCCTTTCATGCAATGTAACAAGAAAACTAGCGAGCTATACATGCTCTATAATGTGCACCTTTTTATGAGGGAATTTTAATTTAGACAAAATTTTCACAAGTAATCGTTGTTTCCACAATATAATACGTACTTTTTAAATATGTCCCTTACATATTTTAAAACTATAAATTTTAAGATTAAAACTTGAAAACACCATAAACCATTTTCCCAAAACTTTTACAATTTCAAGTTCTGAAAAGTTAACATGGGATTAGACTCAAAGTGGGTTTCGAATCTTAACTAGGATTTCCTTGACACTTTCTCCAAGTCAATTCTCGCAACTATATGTATTCCTAATCCAATTTTTTTCTCTTTTAACCTTTTCCAATTTATAAAGTTTTACCGCTAAACCCACTAATCCGAAATACTAATATATAGGATTCACTTTCTTTCAATACAAAGTATATTGTACACTTCCCACCCAAATTGCCTAAGAGTCTTAGATTTTCACATTCCTTCATTTAGTGTAGAAATCAGACATCCTAATTCTTGCCATATTATACTCTTTCTATTTAGTGGGTTCCTCCATGGATCTAGGTATATATATATATATTATTTGTATTTAAAAAAATACGTTCACTCACTATTAGATACAAGAATCCTAAACCTAGGCATTGATACCAGATGTGACAACCCGAAATTCCAACAGACCGATTTTTTTCTTCAAAATTTTAATCCATCGAAACTCATGTTGGTTGCCCTGGTATCCTATTGTAATAACCCGGAAATTCTGAACCAGTTAAAAAATTTTATTTTGGAAATTTTAATGAATTTTGCACATTTAAAATGAATTATTTTAAATAATATCGACGAGGAATTTATTTTGAATTGAATTCGAATATAAATAATTATATATAATTATAAAATGAATTGAAAATGGCGCGGTAGTTCGATAATTCGATTTCAAACTTCAATTGAATGTACCGGGTGCAAAACAATCCGGATTTTAGTGAAACCAAAAACATTAGGATCTAATTGGGAATATCTTTCCAACGAATCCGAAAATCAAAATTTCATAGCGGGAATCAAAAGATATGTCCAGTTGAAAATTCTGAATAGTCGCTATGGAATTCAGGCCCTTAAAAATAGGCATTTTGCAAACGACCTCGGATTTCGACGAAACCACTTTTGTTGGATCCGCAGTGTCAAATTATTGCTAGATTCCAAATTTCATAATTTTTCGATTCAATATGTGAGTGTGGCAAAGGAAAACGCGTTTGACCAGTTTCAGTTGATTTTAATCGACTGGAAAATGGCCATTTTTCCAACGGTCTCAGAATTCGACGAAACTAGTTTTGTTAGGACCGTATCGTCAATACGAAGCTAGAAAATATTTTTCGAGAATTTTTAGAGTTAGTATGTGACCCCGGTAAAATGAAATGCGCGTTCAAATTCAATATATAAAGTTATATGTTGATTTTGACGGAAACTGATCGAAACAATCGAATCAGCCTACGATACATATCCCATTATGTTCGGAATGGGGGTAAAATGCTATGGACGACAGGCGGTGGGCCTCGTTTAGAGGTCGTATGAAAAAGTCAACTTTTTGAAATTAAAAAAAAATTGATTAAAAAAAATATCCTTCTCTCCTTTTATCAGTCGACCCCCCCCCCCCCCCCCGTTCATTTCAAAGAAAAAAAAACCACGCCCTAGCCCATCGACGCCGCCCCCCAATCGACCATCGCGCCACCGCTCCCCGACCGGCGCTCTCACCCCCTCAGCTCCGTACCCCTCTTCTCCTTCTCCCTCCGGCGCGAGAAGCCCTAGCCCAAATCGCGGAGAACCTCCACCCTGGACGCCGCCTCTGGCGCGGATCTACCCCCCCTGTCTTCATCGACCGACGCGAAGAGCTACCCCCCCTATCCTGATGCCGACCAGAGACACCCCCCTCTCCAGTATTCGTCTGTAAGTTTTTATTTTTGCTTTATTTTATTCGTTTTCTTTTTCCCTTTCTGCTTTTACTTTAAATTCGAATTAGTTAAGTTGGGATTTTTAAATTAGTTAAGTTGAGATTTTTAAAATAGAAAATATTAGATTTTTAAAATAGAAAAGATTAGATTTTTAAAGGAAGAAAGACGATATTTTTAAATGGAGAAAGGCATGATTTTTACATATGTAGTGGATTAAAAATATGATCTTTATATAGTATAGATATTAAAAATATGATTTTTATATTATAGAAGAAGAAAAAAAAATATGATCTTTATATTTGAAAAGGCGAAATCTTTAAATTTGAAAAGGCGAAATCTTTATAGTTGAAAGGACGAGATTTTTATATATTGAATAGCAAAGTAAAAATTCGATTTTTATATATTGAATAGCAAAGTAAAAATTCGATTTTTACATATGTAGAGAATACGGGCAACGAAGGTGACAAAAAGGCGAGAACAATGAAGATTTCTATAAATGAAGAGTTGTGGTATTGGATAGCTATCGATGAGAACTTCTCACCTTTTAAAATTCCTTTTTCTAGTTATATCATAGTATATGCTAGGATGCAGACGGTGTTTAGTAGCACCCGACACAATCGTCCACAGACCATGGACTTGTTTGTTTGATTATGTAGTTGGTTAGATTATTTGGTTTGAATTGAGTTGTTTGGTGAAATGAAATGGATTTGATTGATGTGTGAATGGCAAGGGCCTTCACTAGACCGGGGATAAGGCTAGGCCTTGTCCCGTTTCTAGTATCGTGCCGTTATGCCGCCGAAATTTCCTAAAATAAGTTAGAAAAATAAAAATATCATTTTTATTTTGTAAATGAGCTGAATAGAAATTCATGTGTTGAAATAAAATATTTTATCGTTAAAAATATAATTTTTAACGTGGAAGTGAATAAAATAAAATATTCATTTACAAACCGGACGGTTTGTTTATGTACACCTATTTGAAGGACATTGATTGGGACGATAAATTTTACACATCGCCCAACTGCACAAATAAAATCTGTGTTTGATTGTTTGAAACCCCACACGGGTGTTGGGATGAAATTTGAAGTTCACTCATCCTGATTGATTAAATATGTCGATCGATTGATTGACATGCTGTTATAAGCGTTAGATATCTATGTTTGATGCTTATACAGTGTAGTGCACTTTGGTTGATGGTTGATTATTTTTCAATGCTATTATATACGTGTGATGTATGAAAATCCATATAATTAATATTATATGGTGATTGATTGGGCCTCATTCCAATTTAGAAAATAAAGAATATTATAAAATAAAGGTTCATGTGTTGACCGTACTCATCCGTTGAGATTAGTCATGTGTTGAACGAAATATTTTAATAATAAAATTTACATCTTTATCAATATAAAATAAAGGTTCATGTGTTGACAGTACTCATCCGTTGAGATTAGTCATGTGTTGAACGAAATATTTTAAAAATAGAAATATTTGAAATAGAAATATTTGAATAGGAAATATTTGAAAAAGAAATATTTGAAATAGAATATTTGAAAATAGAAATATATGAAGCCGTGTTGATTAGATTGACGCCATTTTGACGTGAACGATGTTTATATCGATTTTATTCATTTTAAAATGAATATTGAAAAGTGATTTCGAAATCGAATATTTTGAAATGAAATTTGAATTAAATTGATTAGAAAACGAATTTGATTTCAATTGAATATATAACGAATTTGATTTCAATTGAATATATAACAAATTTGATTTGAATCGAATAGAAAACAAATTTGAATTGAATCGAATAGAAAACAAATTTAAATTGAATCGAATAGAAAACAAATTTGAATTGAATCGAATAGAAAACCAATTTGGATTGAATCGAATAGAAAACCAATTTGGATTGAATCGAATAGAAAACGAATTCGAATTGAATTGAAAACGAATTGAAATGAATTCAAATTGAATTGAAATTTGAATTGAATTGAAATGAATTTTAAAACGAATTTACAAGGAAAAATTCAATTTCGATTTGAATTGAAATGGAGGTTGAAATTGTTTTCGAAACGAATTTAAAACGACTTATAAAATTCATTTTAAATAGTAATCGACGAAATATATATTATATATATATTATATATAATATAATGGCCTGAATAGAACGCGCCGCGCCGCGGCAGTTCGTGAATTTCGACCATTTATTTCAAACGGACATTACGTGAGATCCGACCGTCGGATTCTCCTAAAACCAGAACCGTTGGGTTCGTATCGAAAAGAGATTTCTAACGAATATTAGAAATTTGAAATCTAACGGTTGGATTTGGAGATACGTCCAAATCGAATTTGGAAAAGGTCGCTGTAAGTGCAGTTCGATGGCCATTGTTGGAAATCGACTGTACGGGCCTTGATAAAATTACTAAAAATAGTACCAATTTGTGTAAAATCATAAGAAATGATTTGGGAAAAATTGGGGTGAAAAACTCCATATTTGAAAAGATTAAAAATAGATTTTTATCGAAATGAACTAGTTTTGAACTGAAATTAAAACCCATTTATTTTTAAATGAATAAATTGGATTTGAAATGGGTTTAAATAGAATTGATTCATGGGTTTATCGTGAACGGTGTTTTAAATAACACTAGTTCTTTAACCCGATAATAATTAGAATGTGATTTGGGTTTGTCGTGAACTGTGATTTAAATGACACTAGTTCTTTAACCCAGTAAAAGGAGTTTTATTGAATCTGCAATTAGATTGAAATGTGAATTGATAATTCAAATTATCAAATTTGGCAAACGAGCGAGAATGGAGTACTACCAGTTTTGCTCCAAAGCGATAGTTAAATCTTTAATTAGATTTGAACGTGAAATGGTAATTAATTTTACCGATAACACCACGGTGTTAGATTATGGAGTATTACCAGTTTTGCTTCATGGGATGAATAGATTGGGATTGGGAAATAAAATAAATAATTACTTCGGTGTGGTTCGCTAATCTCGACTAGTTTAGAAAACCATAATTTGGTTTGAAATGACATCCAAAGGAAGATTAAAGGATAAATTTTAAAGAATTTATCTTGGATAAAATTAATGGGAACCTTTCCCCTAGGAATGTGATTTTGTGAATAAAAGAATATTCTGGATTGGAATGAGGCGTATGTTGTGTTTGTGTAACATTTGTTTTTAATATACGCGGGTTGTTCGGAAAGTCCGGGTTTATACCCATTCTGAATAACCGATTCGACGATATGTCGAAGATGAAGACGGTGGTCGAAGGCCGGAAGTCTTCACATCGTTTGGATAATTACTGACGATCCTGATTGGGCTGTACACCCAAGAGGATGGAAATAGTTGGTGGTCGTCCAGACGTACTTGGAGATGGATGGATATGCGAGGAAAGTGCCTCCGGTTTCGTTCAGACCCAGAACGGACTTGTAAATGGATTGTGTGTCTGACATTGGATTTTATTTTGTGTTGATTGATTTCTATTAAATATACATCTGTTTGGCGGCGGAGAATATTTTTCTTTTGCTTAACGCCCTTCTCTGAGACGTACGAGCTCAGAGGTTGTATATCGATGGACATCAGTCGCATGGCATGAATTGCCTGTGTGGCACGCTAAGATGCAATGATCAAGGCTTTTGTTGAAAAGCAGAGTCTTGTGGTTGATGATCAAAGCACGGCCTACGTGGCAGCTTTGTGTATAACGTGAATTTGCGAGCCTCACACCTCGGTATGAGTCAAAAATGGGATACGGACTGCAGGGAGAGCACGACGTTTTTTTCTAGCTTTGGTGGTGTCAGTGACTTACCAGCCCTGACATTTATATACTTTTCACCTATGTGGTTGTTGGATGAGGCGCCTCGATTTTAGGTCTGTAAGGACCGGGAAACGTGTGTTCAGGAATTGCCAATCCTCTAACGTAAGTGAGGACCGGCCCTGAAGCATCCAGGATTGCCCAGAGTGTGTAGTCCTGAGACATTTGCTAGAGTGTCTCGAAAGCGGAGAGGAGCTTGCCCCTTGCCTCAACTCATGACGGAAATCCAATTTCCAATACGTGTATTTCGGCTTTATTTGTAGAGCCTAGTATGGCGACATAGTGGTATGGGGCACTTATGCCGTCTATGATTTATATTTATGATTGAAATTGTTTTGACACTATACACTTATTATAGTATCAAATGATTTGTTTTTAAACGTACCAAGCATGTTTGGCTGTTATAAGGTAAAACCCTATCCTCCGGCCTGCGTTGCATTGTGTGATGGGACCTGGGTCTTATAATAGCTTCATTTTTCGAAAAAGCATTGCGTTGTCTTTTCTATGCACCGGTATTCTTGGGAGGAAACCCGTTCCGTGTTATACGACATGGTCCCTTGAATTACTCTCTTTTAAAATAAAGCTTTAAATAACTGTTTTAGTTCTCACACCAGTCACATGACTGACCTGGAGTTTATTGTTTTAACCTAAACTCTGGGTGCCCCTATTTTCGACACGGGCAGCTAGTAGTTTTGGTTTTGCAGATTTATATTCACAGGATCCTGGTTTACAGCTGGAATGATACCCGGAAAGCTCTGTATTCGTATATCACCTTCAGTTGTGCTTTGTATTATTTTCCGCTGCTATGTAATTTATTGTAATCTCTGATATTTATTGAATGTAATTTATTCATTTATACTCTGTATATTCTTGTATCTGATGGAATTGTTGTAATATGCAATGAAATGTTCTTCTGTTTGTGTTCTGATTTGTCCTGTTCTCAAACGATCAGGGGTTTCGAACGGTCTAGATCGGTTTAACGACTGATTCGGATCAAGCGAAATTCCTGGCCGTCACACCTATAGAAAAGACAAAGATATAAAATATATCAGAGCTAAGAAAATATCTCATAGAGGAATAGATAAATATAACATAACCAAAATATAGACATACGGTAGTAATAATACTGCCTCACCGGTATCCAAAGCTATCTCTGCTACAAATCTAACCTACAATATGTTATGAGGAGGGGTCAGAACACAAGTCCTGGTGACTAGATTTAAACTACACATCTTGGACAATCCTACATATACCGTTCAGTTACATTTTCTTTTTTATTAGGTTACTGGGGTTAACAACACTTAAAAGCTTACATACACGTCGTACTCATCAACTTCCTAATGGAATAACCTAGTACTGTATATATGTAGTTACCCCCAATATTAACGTACACACCATAGTACCCCACTCGCACGGTCTTCGCCATAATGCCTCAGAAATATATCCAGTCCGTCTTCCTACGCTGGAGTGACGTACGGATCTTTATATAACAATGCTACGTTCCGCATAGATTTGCCATCGCCATGCTACGTAAACATACTGACTACCACCTTTGATCGAATCAGATCATAGAGTAATGCCCTATGAGTCTACGATACACTACCCAGAGTATACATGCATGTATCTAGACTTTCCCACGTACGTATCGTCAATCGTACTCGATGCCTTAACCGCACATATCCTCTACTGTGCACCGAGTCCCGTGACATGGCTGTACAAGAAACACGGAACTCGGTCGAGAGCTTTTCATATATTTGTTTAAACAGATGCTAAGGTCTGCACTTTCAGTGGCTACGGTCCCACCTGACCCCTCCCTCAACTAATGAAAGACGAACAAAATTGAGAACTAATGACCTGGCCCAAGAGCAAATAACAAACAACAAATCCTAATGGCCTGTCCCTTACTTATAGCCTTGATAACAAAAGGTATATGGTCTGTTGGTTTAGCTCTCCGCCTTTCCGCATCGCGCATCACGTATCAAGCTGACTGACGACGGTAGGTACCCGATGACTTTGCTATCTAATTGTTAGACATGTCAGTACAAAAGAGTGGTCATAACCTAGCAAGTTAGGCAACGGGATCTTCGAATCACCTATGCTACCCTACAGTCTTATGATTGCCCACTATCGTGGCAATCAAGGCATACTCACCGGGTAGAAATGCGCAGACCTAACCTCTGTGAGCATAGTAGAACGCTGTCATAGCACAGAGGGCTGCCAGGGGTACCCTCTATGTAACAGCCTGCATTTTTGATCGCTTCAAGTCAATAGTTAAACCAACTTAAACCGCTCAAAGCAATAGATTGTTATTTAGCTTACTAGGTTCAATAGAATCACATCACAAAAATCACAGAATAAACAAACTACAATATCTCATAGTGGAATTTTTTTTACATAAATACCAGAGCTTACAAAAAAATTATATACAGGGGAAGATTTAATTAATACGTACATTTTCAATTAAAAATATAACGGAAGAACGAATCAAAGCGAGTGCATCTTCACGAATTATTATCGTTGTCAGCTTCAAATCTAAGCTGTAATTACTCAGGTTTGACCCCGACCTGAGCAAAACAAAAACTTAGGTGAGGTTGTATTCAAGTAAACTAATTTCAATAAAAACTGAAATAAGAAAGGTAATCCTAACATAAATGAGAATTTATTAAATTTCTAGTATGCTACATATCCGAGCGAAGTTGCCAAATAATTCAATGCATAAGTAAGTATGTACAAAACTGACTAAGGCATTAAGACATATTATTGCAACTAATATTATTATAAGAACTGTATTTCAACTTACATTAAAATATAGATCTAACATACACTATTCTAGAGAAGTAAAGATATGCAATACGTTGGTTCCCTCACTCAACTAAATATGTCATATGCATATAATTTATATATATATATATATAATTATGTACATAACGCATATACCAGGCACAAAAAAAAAGAAATGAACTTTGTTTCATAAATTTGAACTATACGTATTACATTCCAGTAACGCATATTAAACAAGGCCAAAGTTCTTAAGTATTCAAACCCAACACTTAAAGACAAGTGGTAGCTTCCACATTTTAGCACATAAACTTTAACAAAAGAATTCTATTCCCATGCATATATTATATACCCAACTTCCTGCTTGCAAGTTCAAAGTTCCTAAACTTGTTTCAGAAATTTTTTCGTGACTTCCCACACAAAGAAAATGGATAAGGCAAATAAAATGAAACAACCTTCATATATGATTCAGGAAACATATATATATATATATATATAACTAACGCTACAATTCCTATATGCTTATAACTATTTCCAAAAAAAGGGCAATGGTTAAATATTTCCTTGATTCAACGAAGGAAAAGGAAGTCGACTTTACTGTACCATGGCCGGTGAACATGCCAAGTGAGCGACGGTAAAATAAATAAATATAGAAGAACTGTAGCAATTAGACAAAAAGTGATGTACAACATGGATCATGGTAAAATGGCAATGGCCATAACAACATTATGACAATATCAACCAAATTCCCTCGGTTATGTCAAAAGTAACCGACCACAATACATCAAAGATAATTCAAGTATGCTAAACAAGCAAAAGATCCATTTTTTTTAATTAGCGTAGTATTGATGTTAATTACTTGAGGCAATATTAACCGTGAGATTAAAACTCACCTTGGTTCGATGAAGAAAAACGAAGTTGGTGACAACACTGCGAGGATGGACGAAGGCGGAGATTGTTGGCGAGGACGGTGGAGAGAATTCGTTTGATTTGTGAAAATTTGCTTTTTAGTTGGCTATTAATTAGATGGGTGATTTAATTTTTCGGTGGAGGCCTCCATTAAATGAAAAGAAGGAGCCTTGATTTCGTTTGGGGAAATATTCTTTAGGCTGACAATATAAGTAAAGGGAAAGGAGGAAATTCTGGGGAATGAACAACAGGTAAGGAAATAAATAAAGAGAAGGGAACGGTACATGCGCTAGAATTTTGAATGTGTTCGTAAACCTCAATCAAAGGAGAGAGATTAGTGGCATCGGAGAAGGCAAAGCATAGATTAGTACAAACGTGTGGGGCTTTAGACGTTGCACTAAAACTTTTCATCTATGTGTATTATTATTATAAATGTTAACATAAATTTCATTAACTGCGATAGTTAAAACATACATTATATACCTTTAGCACTCGGTGTCTTACAATTCTTCCTATATAAAATTAAATTAGAAACATTCATAAATTTATTTTCAATTATCACAATAATGCCTATATTGAACCATAAAAATAAAATCAAGGATTCAACTGCTAATTTTTTTCCAACAATAGTTCAAAGTTAGCTAGTCCAAATCTATAAACATAAACAATTTAATAACTTCCATTATTATCAATCACAATTTAACAAATTATAAATTGTTGTTTATCACAAATAAAATTTTAAATCGTTCATTAATAACATCATAAATCTTATTTAAAAACCAATCCAAATTCAAACAGTAAATTAAATTTTAAATTTTAAATGGTCGTAAATTTAAGGGATGTTACAGTCTCCCCCAATCAGAATTTTTCGTCCTCGAAAGGAATGAAATAAAGAACTAGTAATTGAACGATTCTCCATTCATATGCATACATTTTCGATTGCTTGCTCAAATACAAATTTTTTCTTTCAATTAGTATTGGTAACCCGATCACTCAAGTGCGGACTTCTGATTTGACTTCTTGATTAGAAACTTCCATTCTCCTTGCATAGCAATAAACTATGATAGAGAACTTTAGATTCTTATTAAAAACTCATATCGGTATTCATCGTCGAGAATCGAGCGAACAATTCTATTTGAAATCAAAATCATGTATTCAAAACTAAATCAAAACTGAAGTTTATAATAAAAAAATATTTGAAGAAAAATTCTTTTATATATAAAATAACCTTGTATTAAAAATAGTTTTTGATAACTCGATATTTCCACAAGTTTGTCATCGTTCTTTAAGAATCTGGTAATGCGTTGATCAAGCGCAAAACTATAAATCTTGAAGTACTAAGTAAACTCGTTTTAACATCCAGTGAAAATACTTTAAAAAAACCTTAAAATAGATAAAAGAAGTACCATCCAATAAACCAACCGATGAAACTTATTCGTGAATCGCAGATACACATGGCTACACCGGGGTCACCCAGGAAGCATCCGTACCCGTAGGAAATCTCTTTCCTATATTTCGTCACAAACAATCAACGAGATGAATCAATAGAAATAGAATAGAAAAACCTGAGTTCATCATGGAACGCAACCCCTAAGGTCGCTCTATCACCAGGTCGAGAGGACAAAGTGTCATGACTATAGGTGGCTAGGCAATCACTGCCTTACGTATTTCTCCTTAACATCTCAAAATTAATCGCATGGATCATAGTTTACATCTAGTAACACTACTGGTTACATCTCTATTACCCGTAAACCTTAGGCAATCACTGCCCTACAAATTACGCCATGTGGACCGCAGATACACAATGGTTACACCTGGATCCCCCAGGAAGCATCTGTACCCGTAGGCTTCACAGCCCTGCGGATTTCACCATCGTAAAACGATATAGATCGCAACAGACACAACGGTTACGCCTGGTTCCCCCAGGAAGCATCCTTCGCCGTAGGCCTTTGCGGCCTTGTGAATTTCGCTATGAAGCCGAGTTCAAAGAAAACATTCATGAGTATTACGTCCGAACAACCACAATCAAATAAACATCAACAAGAGTTCCTAACGAGTAGGACCTCGATTTTCAATGGATGGTACTTACTGTATCTTTGGCTTGAAATCATATAGTACTATATATAATATTCATTTCACTTCGCGTATATAGGACATATATAAAATTTCATTTATATAAGATTTATTAAATCATATTTCAACATGTCATTCTTGTACAAAATCCATTACATACAAGATATCATTTCATATAAATTACCTTCCAAATCAATAATTTTGAATTCAGTGCATTCTTATATTAAATTTTCATATATATAAGTTTATATAACTTTCATATCAAGTGTCTAAAAATCGAAGATTCTCGAAATTCCATTTCAATACCAAATTCAGTTTGATTTCTTAATCGATTCAGATATTTGATATCATTTCAATTTCAGATTTACAAATCAATTCACCATCAAAACTTCGAATTCAATTTAGATTGCATTCATGTTACAAATATTATTATTCAATTGAATCTTTACATTCAATCATTTTGGACTTAAATTGCTTGGATTGAAAATATACATCCTTATCTCTAAAATAGTTAAGTTAAATTTAAAATAGTTTAAGTAAGATAATAAACTTGATATAAAATAGGTTCGAATAGAGTAAACAAGTTTTTTATATAAAGTAATTTAAATAGGTTTGAATAGAATAAACATATTTTAGTATAAAATAGTTTAAATAAATTATGGTTTGCTATAGAATAGTTGGATAAGATAGATAAGTTTATATTCAAAGTAGTTTAAATGAAGTAAATAAATTAATTTTATAATTTTGGAAAGCAAAATACTAACTTCAAGAGATAATCCAATCTGAATCAATTTATGCTAAATTACAATGATAATTCAGCTTTGATTTCATAATATGATTTCAATAATCATTCCTCAAATCGAACCTTATTCACAAAAGATAAATTCTTTCAAAAGCTTCTAAAATAAGCTTATAATTCATACATATAAATTTATACAAATAACCTTCTCAAAATAGTTCTTGATCAAATATTTCTAACACAGTTCATATAAGTTGGATTCAATATATTTCAAAACAATTAAGAAATCTATATCTATCCATTTTAATTATCCCTTACATCTCATTTTCAATATGTCCATTAACATAGTACAAAAACAATACTTCGAGAATTCAATTGTCAATTGTTTTCATAATTCAACGTTCAAATGTTTGTTTCAAATACAAATTATGTCATTGATCCAACTTTATTTTAGACTTTTTTGCAATGCATGGTAAACAAAAGGGTACAAAGACATGAATTGAGTAGTAATGAAAGCTCAAACATGAATAATACAAGGGAGGGAAGATCAAACAACAACTACTAAAGCAAGGTGAACGTATCAAAACGAATGAAGGGACTATCTATTCTCAAGGCCAAGGGGGAAAACTATGCAACTATGAAATTTCTTTAATCAACTCACATTAGTTCAAATTTTAAAATATTCACATTTGTTGTTGTAAAATTTAAAGCTCGTTCCTTTTATTCAATTTTATTCGAGTTACCTTCTTTTTAAATTTTCAATTTAATTATAACATTCACTTATCGTTATAAAATTTTAAATTTAACAATTTTTCAATGTCATCATTCACTGTCCAATGTACAATTTAATTTTAAAACATTCATTTGCAAATTCATTTGACATTTCACAAACAAAGATGTATTTTATTTATATTTGTTAACATAAACTAGCCAAAAGCACTACTATTTATTAAACATTTATCAAAATGACTTAAGTATTTCTTGACGTTTCAATCGGAATCATATGATTATCCCACTTTCGGAACTTGAAATTAGATACTGTTGATGTCACGACAATCACCATAATCATCTAAAAGTGACTAGAGTGTGATTCGATATCTATCTAGTACAGACAAGACTTTTTATATACGTTAGCTAGGCGTATATGCAAAATCCTACATACTCAATAGTCCAACCTTAACGTCGAATAAATACTCAAAATTCTTTTTATAAAAATACACCATCTCCAAATATATAAGACAAAACGATATACTTCAAAATAATTTATCAATTTCAAAATAAATTTGTTTCAAAATTTATTAATTTCAAAATACTTCTGATGCGCTACTCTTTCAAAATATTAGTTTCAAAACCATTTATATTTCAAATTACTCTCTCTCTAGTGTAATTTCTAGTGAATGATTCTTATTAAACTCCATAAGCTAAGCTTTGTACAAACCAAAGCTCTGATACTACACTGTAACAGCCTGCCTTTTCGATCGCTTCAAGTCGGTAGCTAAACCAACTTAAACCGCTCAAGACGACATATTGTTATTTAGCTTACAGGGTTTAATAGAATCACATCACAAAATCATAGAATAACTAACTACAGTATCCCACAGTGGAATTATTTTACATAAATATCAGAGTTTACAAAAAAATTATATACAGAAGAAAATTTAATTCATATATACATTTTCAGTTAAAAATATAACGGAAGAACGAATCAAAGCGAGCGCGTCTTCATGAATCCTTATCGTTGTCAGCTTCAAATCTAAGCTGTAATTACTCAGGTCTGACCCCGACCTGAGCAAAACAAAAACTCAGGTTAGGTTGTATTCAAGTAAATTAATTTCAATAAAAAATGAAATAAAATATATAATCCTAACATAAATGAGAATTTATTAAATTTCTAGTACGCTACATATCAGAGTAAAGTTGCCAAATAATTCAATGCATAAGTCAGCATGTACAAAACTGACTAAGGCCATAAGACATATTACTACACCTAATATTATTATATGAACTGTATTTCAACTTACATTAAAATATAGATCTAACTTACATTATTCTAGAGAAGTAAAGATATGCAGTACGTTGGTTCCCTCACTCAACTAAATATGTCATATGCATATAATCTTATACATACATATATATATATATATAAGCATGTACATAACGCATATACCTGGCACCAAAAAAAACGAAATGAACTTTGTTTCATAAATTTGAACTATACATATTACATTCCAGTAATGCATATTAAACAAGGCCAAAGTTCTAAAGTATTCAAACCCAACACTTAAAGACAAGTGGTAGCTTCTGTGTTTTAGCATATAAACTTTAACAAAAGAATTCTATTTGCATGGGAGTTCCTAAAGTTGTTTCTGAAATTTTTTCATTACTTCCCACACAAAGAAAATGGACAAGGAAAATAAAATGAAACAATCTTCATCAACTAATGTGTATATATATATATGACTCAGGAAACATATATATATAACTAACTCTACAAACCTATATGCTTATAACTATTTCCAAAAAAAACAAGCAAAAATAAGCAATGGTTAAATATTTTCTTGATTTAAGGAAGGAAAAAGAAGCCGATTTTACAGGTACCATGGCCGGTGAACATGCCAAGTGAGCGATGGTAAATACATAAATATAGAAGACCTTTAACAATTAGACAAAAAGTTATGTACAACATGGATCATGGTAAAATGGAAATGGCCTTAAAACCATTATGACAGTATCAACTAAATTCCCACGGTTATGTCAAAAGTAACCGACCACAGTACGTCGAAGGTAATTCAAATATGTTAAACAAGTAAAAGATCCCTTTTTTTAATTAGCACAATATTGATGTTAATTACTTGAGGCAAAATTAACCATGAGATTAAAACTCACCTTGATTCGACGAAGGAAAAAGAAGTTGGTGACAACGCTGCGAGGATGGACGATGGCGGAGATTGTTGACGAGGACGGCGGAGAGAATTCGTTTGATTTGAAAAAAATTTGCTTTTTAGTTAGCTATTAATTAGAGAGGAAGAAACAGATCTAATGGCAGCAGGCCACTGATTTGAGCGGGGAGAAATTTATGAAGCCTTAAAAAAATGGGTGATTTAATTTTTCGGTGGAGGCCGCCATTAAAATGGAAAGAAGGAGACTTGATTTCGTTTGGGGAAATATTCTTTAGGCAGATAATAGAAGTAAAGGGGAAGGAGGAAATTCTAGGGAATGAACAACATGTAAGGAAGTAAATAAAGGGAAATGAACGGTTCATACGCTTGAATTTTTAATGTGTTCGTAAATCTCAATCAAAAGAACTGGTCAATATGCTTTACTGATTCACAAGGCAATAAATTTTCAGACTTCATTTGTTTACAGCGTTTCATATGAATTTATGCCAAATGCATGTGTTATGCCAAATGCATGGAAAAAGGGGCAATGTTTATGCATGCTTGCAATTGAAATGAAAGGTTTCCTTTTGTTTTAAATATATATGTTACGAGATGGTTTTCATGGATGGAAGGGCCATAAAGAGACAACGTAGATAACGTTATTTATTTATTTAACTGAATGCTTACACGTTAATGAAGAAGAGAGTTTAGTGGGGTTGGAGAATGCAAAGCATATGTTAGTACAAATATGTGTGGCTTTAGACATTACACTAAAACTTTTCATTTAAATTTATGCATATTATTATTGTAAATGTTAACATAAATTTCATTAACTGCAATAGTTAAAACATACGTTATGTACCTTTAACACTCGGTGTCTTACAATTCTTCCTATATAAAATTAATTTGGAAATATTCATAAATTTATTTTCAATTATCACATTAATGCCTATATTGAACCTTAAAAACAAAATCAAGAATTCAACTGCTAATTTTTTTCAACGATGGTTCAAAGTTAGCTTGTCCAAATGTATAAACATAAACAATTTAATAATTTTCATTATTATCAATTACAATTTAACAAATTATAAATTGTTGTTTATCACAAATAAAATTTTAAATCGTTCGTTAATAACATCATAAATCTTATTTAAAAACCATTCCAAATTCAAACATTAAATTAAATTTAAAATTTTAAATGGTCGTAAATTTAATGGATGTTACACTCCCCCTCCCAAGAAGCCGCGTGCTTCCCCTTCCAGTCCTTCGAAGCCAGCAGAATAACAAAATAAACAAATGGTCGTGTGCTCCCCTTGTGCCTCATGACACCATGATGATCTACCCCGTTGGGTTATTCATCCTCAAACGTACGGATTGGTCCAAGCACCTCATTTTAATGTGTTATTAGACCCTACGTCTAAACATTCAATTATGTGCTTGCTCTACCACATCAGGTTTCTAGTTTAACTTGGATATCTCAAATCATATTGACTTCTTATCCAGGTTACCAAGTTCTTTCTGATCCCCTTGTTTATCTAAGGAATGGATTCCTCTTGTTTATTAATTTCAGTCATATAACTTAACCCATTTAAGTTTATTAATAAGCCCATAATATGTTATTCTCTAGATTGTAACTCAAGGTCTGTAATCTACAATCTCCTCATATTATTCATTGTCTGATTCCATAGTTGCAATAACATGTTCTACTTAATATGTAATTAAGTATATTTCAATTCACATAACATGTCACTTATTATTTATGATTAAATGTAACTTATTTCATTTCATAAGTTTACCTCATTCTTTCTTATTTAATCATAATTCTATCTTACATTGTCACTACAACTTATTTTTGTTTACTTATTAACTTTGTTCTCTTAACTATGGTTTACTAATAAGTTTCCTTTCTATAAATATAACTTATGTTGTCCTTATCAGTAGATTTCAGATTCTCGTTCTCATAGATAACTTAATTTACAATTAAGTACAACTTATCTCATTACATAAGTTATTCCGTTTTCTTAACCTAAGTTATAATTTCCACTTGTCCCTAGGACAAGCCTACCTGTTATATAACAATCTCATTGATGTAATTTATTTATAATAGGTTATTATCATTCTCCGTTCATTCCACTTCTTTTACTGTTGTAACTTTCATTAATTTCTTATTCATTTCCATTAATCACAAGTAGTGCCATTTACTTCTATCCTTTTATATACATATATTTTTATATATGTTTATGCACTAGACCTCTCACATTAAGCCGGTCACTTGTCGACGCTAGATTTGCCGGGAGGTTCCGGGAAGACTTTTAACACATGTTGGACTTAACCTCATGTCTTAGCACCGTTACATGTATATTTATGCACTAGACCCCTCACATTAAAATAACAACTTGTGGATGCTGGATTTGCCGGGCGGTTCTGGGCAGACTTCTACCATAAGTTGAATTTTACCTCGTGTCTAAGTGCAGTTACAGTTTTTTATTTACTGTAAATTTAAGCATATCCATTCTTTCCAAATTTTACTGTAATTTATTTTTACATATCATAATTAATATCTTATTAAGTTCTTTTTAATTTATAATCATGTCGCATGTTCTTTCTAACATGTTATTAACTTTATTCTAAAATAACAACATGTAACTATCAACCATGTAATTATTCTAATCTAACAATTTAACATGTAATTATCCCAATTTTTACAGTTAAGGGTCCAAGCACATAATATGCCAAAGGTTAACATGTAATTAAAACATGCATGTATACAACAGTAATTGTTTCCACATTTTTAATAAGTTTCATTTCAACAGATATACATTTCAACATATTAACATTTCAACATATGAATATTCCAAGATATTAACATTTTAACATATTAATATTTCAACATGTCATATTAACATTTCAACACCTTAACAATTCTAGTGGTTTTACATTGCATATTAACGAGGAATGTTAAACGATAAATATACCATTATCAAAAAGGTATATTTTAAATCCACTCACCTAAATTGCTTTCCAATTCCTAAATCTGGTCCAGATCTAGCATTCCATAGTTCCCCTAACTGGATTTAGACCCTAAATAACCATGGATCCACAATTCTTAACGAAAAGAAGAAGGGAAGAAAGAGGAGAAATTTAAATATACCAGATCCAAGAAATTAACTTCGAATAGAATTCTGAACACTTTTTTATTAATATTCATCCTTTCCCTCCAGACATTGAATCAGAATTTTCCTAGACTAATTATTCTATTTTTCTGAAGAGACTTAAGGAGGAAGAAGAATGGCAGAGTATAGACGTCATCTCAGAAAATATGAGATTCAGGTTAGGCTCTACTAGCCTATTTATAGATGTTCAAGATCTTATCGTACACGCACCGCTGTATCACCAACGAACATGGTTAAGTAAACAGTTCAGATTCATTGATGAATCTGCCCAGATATGGGGTGGGGTCGACCCCAGGGTCAACCCCCATGCGTATGTGTCGACCCCAGGGTCGACCCCCCAGGTCCTACTTTTTTTCTCTTTGCGTACGGTGTTCAATTTGAATTGATTTGAATTAGATTCATATATAAGGTCCTTATGTGTATACAAAACCTCTAATGACCATTTTACACATATATATACACACACAACTTCTATTTCTTTTTCAAAATTTAAATGGTGTTGTGCCATTATTTAATTTTTACCATCTTTGATTGCAGCCTTATTTGACCTTTTCTCTTGTGTGTATATATATATATATTTCTGCACATATATACGCATATATTCTCATATACATATATACATATATTTTTCTGTACTTCCCTGTACGTATACTTTTCCTTATATGTGCGTTTATACATATTTTCTCTTTAGAACATGCATTATTCTAGTCGTTCCATTAAAACAAAAATATGGTGCTGGCGGGGATCGAAACTTGCACCTCTCAGTTGAAAGCCACATGTTCTAACCAACTGGGCTACTTAGACTTTTGTTAACAAGGCTTAGAACAATGGTGGTCATTGTTCTCTTCTTATTCCTCTTTTCATTTAAACTATTGCATGAAATCTTATCACTTTGCATGCATCTTTTTCTTTTATTTTTCTTTTATTATTAATGTATAATATGTGTAAATCATTGCATGCAACATATTTACGATGTATGCAACCAATTTCTTCTTTCTTTTAACGTATGCATTGCATTTTTATTTGCATTAACCTTGTTTCTTCTTTTTCAATGCATGTGCTTATTACATGCAATCGTATATTATCATTATTTTATTCTTCTATTTGATATTTATGTCTATGCATATATATACATATATGCACTATTAAAAAAATTAATTGTCATAAAATGTGAGGTGTTACCGTCATCGCTCTACATCCTCGCCTCACTAAGTTTTGCTACTTGTAACCTGCTACTCAGTCTGCCCATCCAAAACCAGATGAATAGCCCAAGGTAATAAGAGGGAACATTAAACCTAGAGTCAGACAACAGTCTTTTTGAGCGATAAAACAACTATCTAACATCATCAATAATGTATATAAAAATAGATAGATTAACCAACCAATCTACCAAAACTCCAGAGAATAACCCAAAACCGTCTTCCCCACATCTGAAGTGATAGCTTTTACAACAAGCATTTGAAAACAACGATGCATCCATGGCAATCAAAAACAACCAGACCATAGCAATCATAGCAACTTACGTGAGATGGTATAAGCAATCATAGTTATATCTCATGTAAACCATCCTAAACGAGGTCAACATCCCTAAAGCACAAGCCCCGAAGGCCTAAACCAACATTAGACAAGCACCCAAGAAACATCTCCCTCGACGTCAGATAACTTACGTGAGATGGTACAAGCAAAACAATCAACATCCAAGATTCTGGCTATCGCTTCCTATCCTGCTTTCATACCATCGTTAATCGTATGACGACCAACCCAACCATTTGTCAAGAGCTAATGGCAACCCCACTTCTTTGAAAAACTCTATACGCCTTTCTATGATATGTATATAGTCCTTTCGAAAATGCCTTTGGTACTCGACCTTCAACTCCCCAGTCTATTACGTATGCCCCTATTATACCCCTGCTTTTGAGTCTGCTAGAACCTACGACAACGATAATTCCTCGGCCTTCAACATCTCTAGTCGTCCTCCCTGACGGTTATTCATAGTTCAAGCAACCCTCTCGAGAAACCATTATCTACGAACTCAACACCCTTGAGTCGTCTTCACATTCGTTGCATTATGACAATCAACGAGCACTTTATGATGCTTCATACATTCCTCCTTGAACTCGTGCTGAAGCTAAAACAATCGTTGACTCAAAAAAAGCTACATTTGGTCGACATTCATTAGGTCTGGAACTCCTTATGTCTTACTCCTTAGGTCTTGCTCCTTAGGTCTCGCTCCTAACGTCTTACTCCTTAGGTCTCAAAATGACCTAAGTCCTAACAACCTAAGACCTAGCGACCTAAGATCTAACTCCTTAGGTCTTAAAAATGACATAAGACCTAGCTCCTAGGTCTTAAAAACGACTTAAGACCTAACTCCTTAGGTATTCAAAACAACCTAACACACTAACGACCTAAAACCAACGACCCGACCTTCATCCATTTCTTGAGCAAAAAACCACATGACCCAAACTCCATGCTACGTCATCAACGACCTAAGAAAAATGACCCGACTCCATATCTGACCAAAATAGCTTCAATCTTGACCAAATCATCACCAAACGACAACTTTGATGCAAACAACTCATCCAAATCATCCAATTCAACAATCAACACTTCGTGAGACCATCAACATCATCAAAATGACAATTATTCATCAATAGTCATATAAGATTCGTTGAATCATGATAAATGAATGAATAAACTAAAATAATGGGTCTAACTTGCATAAACATATGAATTAACATAAGAATTACTGATTTTAATTTGCTAGATTAGATTCTATGGTGATTCAAATGAAAATATACTTACCAAGAGGTAGATCTAGGTGAAAACAACTTGAAAATGATGAAAATAAGATCAAACAACCCATATACTTGATTGAATCCATGTGAGAGATGCTTATCACTCACCAATTCTTCGAATTAACTCGAAATCGTTATATTCTCAATCCGAACAGCGAAGAATATGCTTAAAACCTCTTGATTTGATGCGATCTCCTTCACTTGACGTAGATCTAGCTTCAAATGATGTAGATCTTTGATTCTCTTATGTAGATCTAGAATTTTAATTGTGGAAATGTGTATTTGATTGAACAAAGAGGATCATGAGCTCAACCAAATGAGAGAATAATTAAAAGAAAACCTCTCCCCATGCCTCCAACCCCCTATTTATAGTCTCCCACTAGCCCACTAATGGGTCTCCTCAAATCAGCCCATCAATGGCTTACAAAACCTGTACTGATATTGTGAAATACTAAAACAACGATTCCTCCCAAACCGCTGAACCAAATGTTTAATGTGACCACTCTACAAAATAGGCAGCACCATTTGCTTTCGAATGAAATTGACTTCTACACCAAATTCGATCCCAGTCAAAAGTTATACCCTGTACAAAACTGACAGGGGAAATATGATCACAAATAAAATTGGAAAAAAATATGGACATGTCTCACATCCGCATAAACAACATATCAAAATATGAGAATGATCCAATCCTCAGGGAATAAAATAAAAATATTTTACGATCCTCCAATACGTAAAATGCGGGCTGTTACAAAGGTATACTCACCGCGCGGTATCGCGCAAACCCCACCTTCGTGAGTACATCTTGAGTGTGTACCGCAATAGAGGACCACCATGAAGTACCCTTCCACGTCCCTCGGAAGCTGCGTGCTTCCCTCTAGTCCCACCAAGAAATCAAGCTGCATGTCGAGCTAAGTAATTAAGTGGGCGTGCTCCTCCCTTGTCTCTAGACACCCCGATGATCTAGCCCATTGGGTTCTTTACCTTCGTTCGTGCGGAGTAGTCCAAGCGCATCACGCAAATGTATTATTAGACCCCATGTCTACTTTAATGGTAGTAATCTACACCCATTTAATCCGAGTTGTAATTAACGAAAGTAATCTACAACACCTTTTTATTACCATGTCGTTAATGCCAGTTACATGTCTACAAGTTCCGATAACATGTTCTACTTAATGTATAATTAGTATTTATTATTACAATCCACATGTTTTCTGTTAACATGTTACTTAATGTATATAATTAAGTATGACTTATTTTTTCCCATAAGTTTACCTTGTTCTTCCTTATTTGATCATAATTCTCATATTGTCGTCACAACTTGTTGTTATTACTTGTTAACTTAGTTCTCATAACTAAGGTTTATAAATAAGTTCCCTTTTTATTATAATCCATGTTATAATTTCCACTTTCCCCTAGGACAAGCCTACCTATTATATTGCATTCTCATTAATGTAATTAATTATAATAGGTTATATTCCTTGTCCATCACATTTTCCTTTTTAAACAAACTTTTATTGTGGTAACTTCCTCTTCTTTACCGACTTGTATATTTCACATGTACCATTTATTTCTATTCGTTACTATTAATATCACTGATGAACATAACAGTCATATTTCCCCAAGACATTAATAGACAATAAAGTATCCTTATTTTATTATTCCCCAAAATATCTATTTTGTTGTACCCCAACTGACATTACTAATTTACTTATTTATTTATTTATTACCTGTTGTATACGTATAATTTTAACATATCTTTAGACACCAGACCTCTCAGATTAAGTTGACCAATTGTGGATGTTGGATTTGCCGAGTAGCTTCGGGAAGGCTTCTACCACAAATTGAACTTAAACTCCTGTCTCAGTGTGGTTATCTACAATTTCCTAATTACTGTGAATTTTACATGCAAATTAGGCATATCTATTCTTTTTTATTATTCCCAATTTCAGTGTAATTTGATTTTCAATATCCAATTTGTCATTAATAACATTTTCTATAACATATACACTTATATTGTAAATTCCACAATTCCAGTATTACAATGATTTTAATCCAGTTAATAGATTCATAGGATAAATCTATACAACATTAATATTATTAACATAACTAGAAATGAATTATATCGCAATTATCAAAATTTACAATTATCTAACATGTTAAGAATTACGGGGAATGTAAAAGGTTAATATACCATTGTTTAAAAAGATATAACTTAAGTCCATTCACCTAACATATTTCCAATCCATGAATCTGATCCATATTAGTTCCATGGCATCCCTAACTGAATCTATTATTAGAACAACCACATGTAGCAACCCAAATTTCCGGTACCTTTTACGCTGACCAAACAACACCGGTCCAACCCAAAGTGTACTGGAAACCAAGATGCCAACAGAAAGAATTTAGAGGATGAGGAGAAGATAAGAAAGAAAGATTATAATAGAAGAAAGAAGGCAAACCACTAATACACAGAATCTCACATCTCAGTGGAACAAAATATAATATAGAAATAAATCTTTATTGAGAGCTTGAAAAATATACTTATAATCATCAGAGTACATCAATACGTCTGGAGAGTTATAATAATTTGTCCTTATATACAAACACAACGGAATAAATACTAATACGTATGAACCCCTCCAACACGTCTTTTGGACTTCGTAGTATCCAATAACCTGAACCTGTAAAACCCGATCTAACTCGAGCATTACAAACGTCGGATCAGTCTGGTGAACCAAAGTGAGAAACCCACTAAGTTTACAAGAAATATCCAACTTGATTTTAAAGTTAAAATTTTGTTTCGAAAGAAAGGATAATCATAAGACCAAATCCACACATAAATACAGACGGTTTTTACCTTACGATAACCCAAAACATTTTGAAATCATATATATATTATGATATTATAATAATGTCTAAATCAAATAAATATATATGTAGCAGAACCCGTGCATCTCAATTCTACATATATAATATGGAATCGAAAACGCCGACGGTTATGGGAGATTAGCTTCTGACTATGACAAGGTATGCAACCTCCTTACGATAGTGTATCTCTAGAGGGGAATACACTGGGTTCAACAAAAACATCTTGTAACTCGGCCACACATGAACAACCACTCATTTTGCTTGAGTGTATCGAATGTATATCACCAACGGTTGGGATCAGAAACCGTTTCCCGAAAGGGACAACATCGAGTAGAATAAAGAAGAAAATGAATTTTTCTAAATTTGCTATTGTACACCCTAATTGGGAGTGACCCACTTAGCCATGCTGCTTGCCCGATTTTTGTCATTTCCCAGTTGTAAGGCTTGAGATTAGAATTTTCTTTTAGAACACCTGGCCACCATTTACTTTCAATGTCACATCGTCAGATCCGCCAAATCACTAATTGACGTTCACAAAAATACTCTGCTTGTTAAACTAAGAGAAGGTCCATTCTCTGCCACTAACAGAAATACGTTTGTAGAAAAATCAACGTAGGTGATTCTTAAGAAATACCCTGTCAGACATCCGTCCATACAAGTTATCCAGGAACAGGACGAACCGAAGGCACCCTCCTACCACATCCTAGGTATCACCCTATAGATTAGTAGTGAGTATTCCGTGCAAATACATAGATTTCAAGCACGACCGAATCACAATATATCTCTGGGAGATTAACCAGAGATTATAAGCAATCCTTCCATTTTTGAAGATCCATGGTCTTCAATTGCTCTGTCTTGATCAGCATCAGATATCCTCAACGTTTACGTATTCATTGGTTGGAATGGTTTTCAAATATAAGTTCGATCCCGGTATTTCCATACCAACATTCATATAGGCCAGATTTGATAGTTGGTTATTTAACTATCAAATAAACAACCATTCAACCATATAAATAAAATGTATTTACTGGTTCGATATTCAGCATCACTTGGCCCCTTTAATTAAAAATAATTAAAGAATGGTTAATTAAAATCTTCTAAATCTTTCAATATTTTAAAATATGATATTTACTTCTTATTTTGATATACTAATGTTCTCAAAACCATTTCATTTCAATACTTGGAAAAACATCTTATAACTATATCCAATTCCCATTTCATTAATATTTCAAAACATAAGTTACAACATCATTCATGCATTTCTATGCTCCAACAGTCATTAGTTCTTGATACAAAATTGGTAAGAGAATAATTCCCTAAATATCAACCTCAAAGATCGAAATCAACATCAGATCAATACTCAGAAAATTACCCAACTGAACCAATCTCCAGTTAGGTTCTAATTCTTATCTTAACTCTTTATCAATCCGTATTATTCCACTTTGAATCCATTCAATCGTTTTCCACTTCGAAAATCTCATTTCAATTCCATTATTAAGTAACGTTAATTTAAACTTAACGTTTCCGCCTCACATCCCTTTTACAAACTTCATTTATACCTCTCCGATTTAATATAAATCCTTTTACCTCGATTCCATTTTACTTAATTCGAATGTTAAATAAACATTTATTTCAAACCATCGTATTCGCTTAGAACCACTTTTATAACTTGTTTATAAAAATCCTAGTTTAAATATAAACCCGCTCATAACCTCTTTGCAAAACTCAGTTCTATTCCAATTAGTCAGTCCTTTAAATTACAGTATAACTAATATAAATAATTCCATTAATTGTCTGTTAAAAACAATTTATCCAACTCTTAACCATAGGTTAAATTCTACTAATTTGCTTATAAATCTTATGAACATCCGTTTTCACCATATAAAACCATTTAGTAATTTCCTATAAACTTAAATAATAAATAATAATTTCCTTTATTAAACTTTTATTTAAAATAATAGATTTCAAAAATCTATCTTCAGTTACAAAATAATTTTATAACTTCATTATCATCAATTTCACCTAACGATAAATCAATATTTATAAACAATTTATTTTTGGGCCAACTTCTACCAATTACTCAACCAATACTATCCATTGCTTAAAGCAAAAAAAATTTGAATTATGATTCAACAATGAACAAACAAGTCAATCATTCAATCATATTGGTTAAACAGTTCATATAATTGCAATATTAAAATAAATAATAAATTTAGGAATCCAGTTGGATCTCTCCAACCTACTTTTGCCTACATCCAAATATGTTACCTCAAATAAATTCATATATTTCAATAAACAGAAATATTATTCAACAATCAACAATAACAGTAATCAAAACATCCATATTCAATTTAATATGTTTATATGATTATAAACGTAACCAACGAGGTAAGTTACCTCTTTTGGAAATAATCGTTAAAATAATGATTGGTTTAAATTAAATTAAACGAACAATTAATTTAATCAGTTTCGTCGACACACACACACACATAAACACATATATATTCAACATCCATCAAATAATTAACAATCATAGCGCACAAATTTTTTAAACCCGACTTATATAAAATATAAGTAGGACAAAAATGAGTGAGTTGTACTCACCTTGGTTATTTAATTGTTAAATAAAGATTAATTTCAATCTGCCATTTTAATTTGCTAGAAATCCTAACGAGCTCCAAATTGCTTTAAACCAGTTCCATACTGTTGCATTCATCACCATGATTCCAGTTCAACTTGTCTCGTTCTATTCTGATAACACAATTATAAATTGACATGTCATTTACTATTTAAATAAATATTATAATTACTTATATAATATTTTCATTTATAATATCTAATTTACATTAATTAACTTAGATTACGAATATATAAGTTGATTAGGCATATTCTAATACTTATGTTAATTTTACTAATGTTAATTCCACTAACGTTAATTCTACTTGAATCACACATGTCTGAAACAGGTTTTAGGCCCAATAAAACCTTCCTGGCAGGTAACGTGTATTATTTGATAGGCATATTTTTCTATACTTAAGTACACTATGTAACGTCAATAATATAACATCAGGTCACGTTATTTTATACTATTTGGGTTAGGCATAAATTAATGGCAATTAGGCATGGTTAAACACTAGGTTAGGCAAATTAGATATATTACCCTGGTCGCTATTTTATTTACTTCTTCTCTCCACCGACATACTGTTTCTCCCAAGCATCGCTCCCCATCATTCCACTTCACCCTCCACTGTGCCACGGCCCTAGCCACCGGAAACCCTGCCACCCTTGCTCCGACTCCCCTCTTCTATCTCCTAGAAACATGAACAACCCTATTCCTTCTCCATGCACACTTCCTTCCCTCTCCCCGTTCGTTCGAACCTGCTATTCTTTTTTCTTCTTTGTTCAAAACTTGCCGCAAACTTTCCCCTCCCCCGTGTATGGTTTCTTCCTGTTATTTAAATGTCAGACTTTTATATTTCTTCACCATGCTCCTCTAAACTTCTTCCACTTCATTTTAAAATTTATTTCATACGTTAGTACCCAAATAGACACATCGCCACTGTCAGCCCCACCATGCCTTCGTTCTACCCTATGGCTTCACTTCATGTCAACCTGTAACCCTCAATGTCACCCATACAGCTATGCATCATTCTCCAGTATCCCGATAACCCACTTTCCAAACAGCTGCTCATGAAAATGCGTGCAACCCACGACTCCACTAAACCTAAATGCCTGACTGCTCCTCCTGCAGTTCACCAGGACATCGGCGACCACCACCCCTTGACAGACCCGACTCCCTCTATCGGTTCTCAGTTGAAGCCACTGGATGCGGTTGTGGAGGTACGATATTGTTTTGAAAGGAGTTTGCGGTTTTTGGTTTGGAACCTGGGCTTGCGTTGCTTTGAATGGAGGCTTATATTTACTTTCGCTTTGGATCAGTTTGGTTTCTGCAGAAGAGAATGCGAATATATATATAGGTGGATTACATTGTATAAGAACAATGTCTTTCCTTAGGTCGATGCAGGCGCTTAGGGTAGTTGTGCATTATTAATGTTCATTAAGCATTTCCTGTGAAGGAAGAGCCATTTGCATGTGAGAGTTGTTAAGGTAGATGGGATGAAAGAAGACAGTGTAGCTGTGTGGTACCTTCTTTTATATACATATACATACATATATATATATATATATAAAAAGAATTGCTGTTTTTATAGGGTCTGCATAGTTATATTTTAGAGTATGTAAGTGAAGGTCAGCAAGTGCGTGCGTACGTCCAGAGCAAGAATTAGAGTAGCTGTGTGTTTTACTTAGGGCCAAAGCAATGTAAAATACACATGGGTAGGAAACTTTAGGTTGTTGGAAAATATTTAGGGTAGGTACGACTTTATATTAGATTCGCAGTGGACAAAGGTGGAAGTAATAGGGTCGGCGATATACAATTACCTAGGATATAAGTTTAATATTCATATTTTATTTTTATATGGTACTAGTGTGTAACCCGTGCGTTGCACATGATAATATTAAAAAATATAGTATTTAGAATTTTATTATTAAAATTGAAACTTTATTATATAGCATGCGATGAATCTGACGAAATAAATTAATTATAAATTATTATTGTTGTTGTTGTTCATATAAGGTGTACATTATGTTACTTTTATTTGTTTGAAGTAAAAAAATAGTTTTATTGTTCTTATTACTATAAGCAAGTGTTTATGTTGAAACTAACATTTAATTATTTTAGATATATTAAAAGATATTATTTATTTCTTTTAAAAATATGTTAACTTTGAAATTATGTAATTGGCTAAAATATATTATCTTAAGTGTAAATAATCTAAATAAATTGAGAACGATTTTATAGCAACATTATATAGGTCTTATTGTAAAGTTATTTGAAGTTAAAAATAGTATTATTGTTCTTAACGTAGTGTGTGATAAATTTACTGTTTATCTACATAAACGATGATAGTTATTTACAAATTAACTTTACTATTGTTGTTTATGTACATAAATGTATGCATGTGATCTATATATCTACCTAGCTAAACACAATTTTTTTATCATGGTTTTTATTAATATGTAAGTCTACACACATGTGATTGATATATATATATAATTAAAATATTTTAAATTTGAGATTTCGTAAGCAATTTAAATACATAGGATCTAAATATAAAAAAAAATAGTAAACAGTCGATGAAGTGCTTATAACTATAGAAATAACAAAACATGGATATTTAGAGTTAAAAATAGAATTATACAATGTAGATAAATTTATTCAGATAAATGAATAATAAATTATCTTTGTTAATGTTAATCATGTCTACTATTCATGATATTTAAATTATATATTTTTATATTTAAATGAAAAATTCACTTGACTATTTTTTAAGAGAACGGCTATTTGGACACAAAATTATACATAGTTGGTGGCACAAGACATCCGAGTCGTTGGATTTTTTATCCTTATATTGAGAGGTAGAATTCAGGGGGATCTAATGGTGGAGATTAACAATGCCACCAATTGTGCTAAAATTTTGTATTCAAATAGATTTTCTCTTATTTCAATATGAATATGATGTACATATAGAAACCATCACATTAGAGGATTTATTAGATAAATTAGTGAATAATTATTAATTAAATTTATTCAAATAATTTATAACCAACATTTATGTGATTAATTGAAAATATATGGATGTAAATGTACAAAATTATGTGATATCGAGGTGGTTGTTTTGGGCAACTGTAAAAATTTCAGAAGGTATACACTTTATTTAAAGTAATAATTTTGTAGTGTAATGCACTAATGTATTGATACAGATGAATCATAAATTAAACTTGTGATTATTTTTACGTATATTATTATATTATGTGACCGATGTACTTGTCTATCCAAATGAATTTTATACCCTTTATTTAAAATGAATATTGTGCAGATATTGAATTTTTTTTATGATTTATTTGACACATCAACAATTAATAGTTACTAAATCTAATTGTAGTTCTAAGATTTGTGATTAACTCCAGTGTATGAAGTTAAATATAAATTATTAGAAGACAATTGAGATAGCTCGGTAAAATGTTAAAATGAAGGTCTCTGCTATAAAAAACATACTTTTGTAATGCATGACAGAATTGTTGATATTTTTTGTTTTATTTAAAAAATTAAATTTGTACTTAGTGTCACGTTTCTATAAGCATTGTTTTTTTTTTTGCACAAATGGTTTCTTTATTTTTTTTTTTTTTTTTTTTGCAAAATTGACTACAATTATTCATAAATTGGTTAGAACTAAAAGTGACAAATGTTTTAAAGCATGTTTTTTTAGAAAAAAATGTATGGGTATTTCAAAATTTAAAGAGTGTTCCCTATTGTTTATGTTATTTTGTATATCCGTGACTTACATATTTCAGTTTAATCAAAATGCAGTTTTATCATATTTCACTGATATGTGTGTGACATGAATTATTGAATTTTTCGTATTGTTATTTGAACTAATGAATATCATTTAATTACATTATCCTAACATTTAAAACTTAAGATTACATAATTAATTTAAACACAAGAACTGAAGCGTAAACCATATGAGAAAGTGGTGTGAGTTTCGTAAATAATTGTGGTAATTTTAAAATAGGTATTTTAAGTTAAATGTAGAATTTTATAATGTCATGCATGATAAATATATTTTTACCATTTTAAATATAGGTATCTTATGTTAAATAATAAATGAATGAAATATTAAGCTTATATTATGTGAATCATTTGAATAATTGACTTTTATTTTGAGTGGTTTGAACTTTTGTCATTTACTGAAAATCATGGAGCCCTAAATTGTAAATTGTTTGCATGAAGTAATATTTTCATTTTCCATACATGCGCTGAAATCGAGTATTGTGGAAATTGTGTTCTTATCAGAAATTGCAACGTGTATAAATATTAAGCAGAAATGGTATAAAATATCCACTGCTATTAGAAATTGTAACCCAAATATGATCTATGAAATAAAAAACTAATATGTGTCCTATGAGTAAAGCTGAGGTTATCCTATGTGTAAAATAACATTAAAATATATAAATAAATCAATAGGCATGTGTCCAAGATTAGAGCGAATAGGAAAAGTGTATATATCCAATCAATGTAAGTAATGCTAACAAAAAGTATGTTTAAAATTTTACAGAAATAAAGTAATAATTAGCTGATAATATATATCTCAAATTCAATGGTTCTAATGACAGTTGGAAAACATGGAGAAAATGACAGTAAAAATCTATGCATTCTACATTTATAATTAACTAAAAACAGTCACCTCTGTTTTTCTTTAAAAAATTATGTATTTTTTGTCTTTATAAAATATTGGAGTGCAAACCCGTACTTCACATATGGTCGCATCTATATATTTTGTACAGCTATCAATTGGAAATAATAATAATAATATAATAATAAACATACATCGAAGTTATTAAAACAACATTAATTAATCAATATAATATTTTGCTATAGTAACTTCAAAGGAAATTAAAAATGGCCACATCAAATGATAATAACTATAGCATGCTCACATTGAAAATGATACCTCATATGCATTATTTAATTTCATAACTGACTTCAATCTTTTGTGGTATTGTTGGAAAATTGCAACGCCAAAGTACAATATTGGATATTTGTAATAATCAATATTCGATATTTGGGCATCATATTATAAAAATATTATGCGCGAAATAGCTAAAAGATAGATAAATTATAAACATACTTCTCATTCTCATCAACACCAGTGCGAGTGAAGAACAAAAGCAATTATGAAGCATTATTTAATGTATGTTCATTGCCAACTGAAGGCAATTTGATTACCTGTACAGCATAAATATGGATTGCAAGCAACTTCATATTACAAAAGAGCACTTGCGTTTGTAATTGACATGTATGAATAGTCATTTCTATGGTCTACCACTACCATTTTTCATCCCAGGCATTTTAATACAAATAGCAATCTATAATACTGTATTCATTGCTACCAATTTGTCCTAGGCATTTTAATACAAACAACAATACATAACGCCATCTTCATGTGCTCCTTGTGGATGCCAAGTTGGTCGTAGGAACGTAACTTTGTCTAGCCGTGAACACGTCCAACTTGCATTTAACCTAACAAACATATATAGGAATAATTTAGTAATCTATTCAATAATAATATGTTACATATTTATTATGCAGACTTTTGCTATTATTAGTTGAACAGTTCTGGCGCATCATGACAGTTAAATCAAGCAAAAAAATTTAGTAAATAAAGCTATATAATATATAAGTTTGGTCAGCTCACAAGGATATATAACCCCATCCAGAATAGATCAATAAGCAACAATTTGCAATCGGAATCCATAAGCGATTATGCAAGCATATCAAACTTTGTTTGCTTTTCAACGTGTCTTGACTATCCGAGGCATCATTAGACATTTTTAGAATCAAATTTACTAACAAAAACATACCATCAATATTTGGTGTAACTTACATGGCATATGCTAGTTAAATATATCATAGGAAAACTAAAAACCATCTAACTTTTGATGTAACATAAAAAGCAAGATCCAGTTTCATTCTATTATATTTGTATATTATATTTGTAGTTATACTCACAGAGCTCGTGTAATTCATTTTAGACCAACCAATAGGATTTTTAAACAAATTACGTTTAGTTCGTAGACCTGTGCGTACCAATATCTTTAGTAACTAAGCTTATACTACCCCTTATGCGACCGTAAGTAGGATACAGACCCGGCTTCATACACGGATTAATCATAAAAATGAACAGTTAAAATTTGTTACCTTGTTCTTTCAGCAAAATAATAATAAGAATTTCATTCTCCATTGCAACTTTCATCAAGTCCATCGCAAATCTAAACCTCGTTATCAAATTTCTACTGCATCAAATAATTCGATGCCATATGTCATTCTCTTCAAGTTCCATATTCCTTTCTACATCGATCTGAAGCACACAACCTACTTCCACCTCTACTTTCACGTCCTACATCCACGTCATCCTTCAGACCAGCACGTCATCTTTATAAGCATGTACTTCATTTGCTTCATACGGTAAATATGCGTATTTAAAATTATAGACATCTCACTGTTCAAAGCAGTTGAAACTTGCAAGCTAAATTTATTTACTGAAGGGAAAGTTCTTAAAATGGGTCTCATTTTATGGAAGAGGATGTCAATTAGTCGATCTTTTTAAGTTTTCAGATTTTTTCTATTAATAATGTTCCCTTGTCAAGCAAATTCTCTCACTAACTTTTCATTTTTGTTAAGCTTGTATTCTTTTTTACACTTTGTTCATTTCATTTTCCTTTACTCAAAACTATAACTAATGAAGACAATAAATGTCTCAGTTCACACTTTATAGATTATTAAGAAAAACAACTTAACTATTCTGTTCAAATTTACTCGTTCTTGCTAGTTTTTCCTTTAAATTTTTTTTTTACTCTTTTGAAATAAAGTTTTAAGAATATTTAACAAAAATGATATATGGTGATTCTAATGCATGGAGCAATCAAAAATTTTGTATTTCATATTCTAATAGAAGAACATTTAATTATTCGCTTTAAGTAAAGTGGAGTATAGATAATCCATTAATTTGTTAGAAACATAAAAAAATTGAATGAAACAAATGTAGCTTAAAAAGGCCCACACTCCATAAACTTCACATGCAACAAATATATTGTTAATTCCATTGCAAGTTATTATATAATGTTCAATATGCCAGACTATGAAATTATAAATGAGTGTACAATGGTCATTTCAAAATCGAAGGTATGCTTGGGATTGTTATAATGCTATTAAAGGGGAAACTGAGAAAACATTACAACAATATTATTTATAAAATGGAGATTCTTATCCAGAGGCATTAGTTAAGAAAATTATACATGTGAGTTGAAATATAGAAATATAAGCAAGAATAATCTAGTACACTATTTTATATATTAAATCAATCAAGCACGCCTTTTATTTTCTAAAAGAAAGCCTTTGAGGCACAGTTGGGTAATATTAATCAATATTTTCACATGTTATCAAGTAACCAGTAAAGAGAAAAGAGAAGCAGTTCTGAGTTGGAAAAGCATTTATCTACTTTATCCTTATACCCTTTTGCATGCAAATTAAATTGCAGCAAAAATAGAGATTTGAGCATTTGGCAGCAAAGCTTAATTTATAGAAAATAATACAAAAAGATTATCATGCATCAAAATCGCAAGATCAAAAGAATAGACCTGAGAAAATAATACAAAAAAATTTATCACCGTTAATTTGTTAAGTCCATCATTGAGGACATTTTAATCGGATAAATCAATCAAGGCTGAAAAGATTAAAAATAAGAGGAAAGTACCTCAATCGTAGATTCATTAAGCATGTTCTTGACTGAGTCGGATCCAAAAGGTCCACGAAATTATTATGCGTCAAAATCGCAAAATCAAAGTATAAATCTAAGAAGAAAAATACAGAAAATCTTATCATCTAATTCGATATAAGAGCTTGAATAATCAGAAGCAAAAATTGAAAACTACCTCGAGCATGAATTTGTACATAGATTCTTTTGACTTGAGTGTGGATTTAAGAGAGCCGTGAATCTTCACATGCGAAATCAAAAAGAATATGTAAGAGTCAACATTCACACTGAAATGTACAAAGGAATAAGAATATAGAATGAAAAGCACCATAAATGTCTAGGGCTCATTGAAGAATAATTCAATCAAGCCCAAAAAAACAACATTTTAAAAATATAGAAAAGTTTAGTTATTTTGGATAGAGGACAAAGGATAATGAAGCTTAAATCAACAGAAGTAACAAATGAGAGAGAAGCCAGTGTGACATCTTTATAGCTAAGAATGAAACCACATCTAATCAAGGACCCATATAGCAATACACACACACACACACACACACACACACACATATATATATATATATATACACACACACACACACTGTCACACACACACACACACACATATATATATATATACATACACATACACACACTAAGACAACCTAATTACGCAATGTCTTATGATACTGATTTTTCATATGTAGAACTACCAATTCTAACAAAAGAATCATGAAACAGTAAAAAAATCATTGCAATAGTTACTATTTTGTTGCAACTAAAAAACAAAATGTAACTTGATTTCCTCTCATAAAATGCCAGGGTTAAGAAAACAACTACCTCTCTATCTCACTTTGCCTCACATCATCTTCCTTTTTTGTTGTTGTTCTCAGTAGAAAAAACTGTCAGCTCACAGCCAAATAAAGTTCATCATCTATTTGATATTTAGCTCTAGTTCATTGGGCCAACGTATTGAACAAAGCCAGGTTCATGGTGCACCCTGCGGAAAAGATAATACTTGTAAATAAGTAGGTCAATTGAAAAAAGAAAGAAAAAACATTTTGCAGCCTAGAGGATGTAGATTGTTCTGCTTTGAATGTGAATCGCTCATCTATACTGTCTAATTGCACTTCTATGGATAAACGTCCATGGTATGACTACATATTTTATCACACTCCCATTTCAATTTTCAAGGGTTTAGAAGTAGGACAACTTTATTTCTCAGAGCTGAAAAGAGGACTTCAAATTTGACACACATGGACATCTTTCAAAAGAATTAATTTCAAAATTTAAACTCAGTTTTATTCTTATTTTACCGAGAATTATCTTCATGAATATTTGTCTTCTTACCTAAAACTCCACAGACTTTACTTTTATATTCATAACCATAATTTCACTACCAAATATCAACATACTCAGTAAATTTTTCAAATGCAAAACACGGGAAGAAAGGAGGCACTGCAACACATCAAAAAGAGTAATATCTTCATAATGCGTATGTTTAGTTAAAAAATTTCCTCAAATTGTGAACAATAAGAAACACATAGAGTAAACAAATAAAGTATATCATAGTTGGAAAATAGATCACTGCTGAATCGATGAAAACAATGACTACATTCCAGGGAAACTGCATACCATTTACCTTTTTAAGAGCTTCACATCATGAATATTACTTAGCCAAGAATAACAATCACCTGAAATAAGCCAATATAAGATAATGAGGTTATAAACAACATAAAAACATGCAAAAGAAAATTTTGCTACATTTACAAAAGACAGGTTAAAAACATGCAAAAGAACTTATATTTACAAACCAACAACTGCAGAGGAATCATTCCTAAATCCAGTCAATTTCTACATTGTTGTAGATGCTGAAATGGGGGAACATTATAATTTAGAAGCAAGTAAGACTTATTCGTTCAGTCACTTACAAATATGAGAACCATCCAAAGCGTAGGTAGATAATTAAATAAAAGAAAGTGGATAAATAAGTGAAAAGCTATTATCAGTTGCAAATAGAGTGGAAAACCTAAACGAAAAATCTCTAATAGGGTTTTTTCTCAAAGCATCAAATCAAATCTGAAATTGAACAGAAATAGGTTGTGAAACCATCAAACATGTTTTGTAAAAGGAATGATTGAACAGAGAAAATCCACGTGAGGAAGAACTGAAAATCAAAAGCAAGCGGATCAAAGATACAAACCTGAAGTCCAGGTCTTCAAAAGCGAAGAAATTGCGTTTTTTTCCTCAAAGCATCAAATCAAATCTGAAATTGAACATAAATAGATTGTGAAACCATCAAACATGTTTTGTAAAAGGAATGATTGAATAGAGAAAATCCACACGAAGAACTGAAAATCAAAAGCAAGCGGATCGAAAATACAAACCTAAAGTCCAGATCTTCGAAAGCGAAGAAACGTAGACAGCATCATGTATATTGAGCGAAGAAGAAGAAATTGTGGTTCTTCTGGATCAGCAGATTAGAAGATGGAAACTTGCGTTTTTGTTTATCATCCACCGAGGAGAACGCAGAAACAAAATTTCAATTCTGGAAACATAATGTAATTACACATTAATACCATGTCCAATTGTGTGCTCATGCAAAGATATTAACCACCATTTTCAAGTTCAAACACTTACAGTAATAATATTGGCTTACTTGTATAAGCTTCGTTTCTCTCTAGAACCTGGATGTAAAATAGAAATGACATTAAAATGATGTAAAGCTAATTAGTATATGGTTATACATTCCTTTATTCTTGTAGCTTTGTTGGTCTACAATGAGAGACAGCTACATATATATGAGAAGGGAATGAATAACCGGAGAGTGCATAACTAAATTCAAGAAGTTATCGAGGACGTACATAAAAATTCTACAAACAAAAATGACTAAAAGAGGCTGATAAGTGTACTGCAATTTCATAAATGGGGGATATTTTGGGTAGTTAAACAGTTTCGGATTTGCATTGGGATCAAAGCAACATAACTGTGATTGTACAGCTTAATTTCACAACAGTATAAACTACCTATGTGTGGTTGTTAGAGGATCTTATAAATAATAAAGTTTTTTTTAGTATAACACAGAATTCACAAATGAGCAGATTGTGACCATTTGTTCCTAAGGGTTAGTTACAAACTACAACCAAACAAATATGCATCATAACTACAAATAGGTTATTTTATAAAAAAATATTTTTTTTTAAAACTATAATACAAAATTCACAAATAGGCAGATCAGGAAAATAGTGTGAAGGACAAAATGTACAAAAAAATGTTCCATAAGGACAGGAGGCTAAAATGTTGTCCATAAGGACAAATTTTAGTGTAAAGGGAGGAATTATAGTGGGCCCCTGAATTCCTCCCTTTACACTAAAATTTGTCCTTGTGGATAAAATTTTAGCCCCTTGTCCTTATGGAACAATTTTTTGTTCATTTTGTCCTTGAGGCTAAAAACTCCTAGGCAGATTGGGGCCATTTGTTCTCAAGGCATAGTTACAGACTAAAAAAAAAAAACTAATTTACGTCATAACCTGCGTTTGCAAAAAACATGAAATTCTGAAATAGTATCCAAGATATCGAAGGAAACAAATCAAATTTAGGCCTTTTGAAATAACGTATAATAAATTAATAAAAAGCATGACTACAATATGAGATGATCAGAAAGGTTCGCAAATATTATAGCAGAACTAAGAACCAAAATAATGGAAGAAGAGAATCATAAGGTAACACTCATGCCAGTGGTCAAAAAATGATGATGAATAATAGTCGAAATGATATACCTTTCAATCGCAATGACCTCAACGCCTGTGAATATTTCACCCTATCGGAGTAAGAGGGTAGGCTATTCGGTGGGCATTAGAGGAAGTAAATTATGGTTAGGGATTGACAAATCAGGCAGAGTTGGTATGCTAGGCTTGGAGGATTAGTAAAGTGAAATTAGGGATTAGAGAGAGCATGAGAAGGGAAAGAAACGCAACACAGAATGTCTCCATGGCCTTTTAGCGATAGAACATAGGTCTCTTGCTAGAATGATGATGAATAATAGTCGAAATGATATACCTTTCAATCATAATGACCTCAACGCCTGTGAATATTTCACCTTATCGGAGTAAGAGGGTAGGCTATTCGGTGGGCATTAGAGGAAGTAAATTAGGGTTAGGGATTGACAAATCAGGTAGAGTTGGTATGCTAGGCTTGGAGGATTAGTAAAGTGAAATTAGGGATTAGGAAGAGCATGAGAAGGGGAAGAAACGCAACACAGAATGTCTCCATGGCCTTTTAGCGATAGAACATAGGTCTCTTGCTAGTGTAGATAAAAGGGAAGGTAATACAGGGGTTGGAGAATAAGGAAGAAATGGAGAGCGAGTGGAGAAATGGAGAGCGAGTGGAGAAAATAAAAAACGGATAATGCTCTGGGTGCTTTGCGTTGCTGAAATGAAACTCACTAATAAGTAGTATAGATATCTTGAGAGTTTGAAGGTAAACAAAAAAAAATTTAATTTTAAATAAAATATCATGAGAGTTTTAAGCTAAACAGAGAGAATTGAGAAAATTAAGGTGAATAGAGAGAATTGAGAAAATTAAGGAGAGAGCTTGAAAAGCTTCTGCTTTACTATTATTTAATAGATTAGATTCTACCGCTAATCATTGTTTTACATTAACCATTAAATTCTTACTGATACCATGAATTCCAAACGCAACGAAAAAGGACACACCGTTGCGTCTTAATATTCTGAACCCAACGGAACTTTTTTGGTCGAAAACCGACTTTGTTAAACAGATTCTGTTTGCACAACGGTGTTATATTTAAATTCTAATTTATTTATCGGATCACTTCTAAATTGCACACACAAATAAAACAACTCCAATTAGCTCCAAACTGGAAATCTAACAATACATATCACAATAAAATTTGTTTCGTCGAAAATGAAGATCGTTTGAAAAGAATACTATTTCTAAGGCATATTTAATATTAATAAAATATATTTAAATCCAAAACAATTCAATTCGATAATACTAAATTATTATTATTGTATATCTCTAATTGAAATCTTACACAACTTCAAAATAAACAAATATATATATTTAACTTAATATTTAAAATCTCGGGTTAAACGATATTCAAATATATTTACAAACCCTTAATATTTTACTTAATAAACATTATCATTTATTAATGAATTCCATAGCGACTATTTGAATATTTGAATTGGACGTAACTAACAATCTATAAGCTGAAATCTCCATTTTTCTCTTTTATTAGAAAATTATAATCAAATCGATTCAAACGTTCCTGGTTTCACAGGACTTATATCGAATCCGGTATATTCAGTTGAAAATTAAATTGTAAATTACAAACTACCGTGACGTTTCGAGTTTGTTTTATAATTATATATAAATTCTATGTATAGACGTCGTTTAAATAAACGAATTATATATTATAAATCCGTTTAAAATTCCAATACAATATTTAATATAATAAATAAATTAAATATTTGACTACCAAAAATACGCGATGTTTCACCATAGATTCACAAATCTGATGCTAAAAGAAGACATGAAGGAAGAGAGAAACCTAAATAAATCAGATTCAAGAACTTACCTCATGTTGATCAGAAATTTGTACACATATGTTATAGATTTACATTCTTTTATCTTCAAACCTTGAATCAGAATTTCCTAAAACTAATATTCTAATTTTTGAAAAGATTTGGAGAGGAAGGAGAATGGCAGAGCCTAGGCAACATCTCAGAAAATATGAGTTTAGAGCTAGGCTCTGCTAGTCTATTTATAGGTGTACAAAAAAGTCCGGCCCAACCGATTTAACCAAATAAAATTTGAACCATTTATACCAAAAAGCCACGTCATCCGGAAAATATATCTGGAACCGATTGGGTTGATCCCTGTGTCGACCTACTCAGAGATGGGTTGAACCCTGGATCGACACATGGGTCGACCCAGGCAAAGGGGGTCGACTCATCCTGGGTCCAGGAAAATTTTCTACGCCGTTTGTTTTATTGATTCTTAACGTTAATCGATAATGTTAATTAACAACTCAGTATACCTCTCCTGATTTATATTATTCCGTTTATGACTTATCTTTAAGTTTGAATTTCAAATTTATGCATATATATACGCATGCATTCTTTCAGTTTCTTGTCCGGTAATAGCTGCAATTAATGACGCTTTATTTTGTTCCTTTTAATGCATTCTAATTTCAAAGTCAACTTATTTATTATCCATTTTCTGCTCCTAACTTGTACTTTTTGTCTCAACAATTCGATTTATAAGTATATATACGCACAATTTTTGTTTCTTTTTCAAAATTCAAATGGCGTTATCCCATTATTTATTTCTTACCTATTTTCATTAATTGCAAGTTTATTTTAGATTTCTCTATCATATATATATATTTTTGCACACACATATGCATATATTTACATATACATGTATACATATATTTTTATACTCACCTTTGTGTATAATTTTCCTTATATGTGCGTTCATACATATTTTCCTCTTAGAATATGTATTATTTTAGCCATTCCTTTAAAATAAAAATATGTCACCAACGGGACTCGAATCTACACCACTCACTCGGGAGAGACATGTCTTTACCAACTGGGCTACATATGCTTTTGTTCATAAGATTAAAAACAATGGTGGTCATTGTTCTTCTTAGTTTTCGTCGTATACCTTCTTTTCATGTTTGTTGTAATATTTCAATTAAAGATATCTTTTTCATCATAATTTTTTTTCCTGCAAATCATAGGTCTAAATCGATCAGAAAATCACCACGGATGCACTGATGCTAATTCTATAACCAAATTGCGAAAGCTTCTCAAATTTTATTTTATTATTTAATTAAAAATGCGGCGTGTTACATGAGGCTAGGGTACACTCATGCTGTGCAAGGTAGTAAGATGGTCCTAATGGAGGTGGGTGCCAGACTACCAGTGTATTCCGGTGGTATAATGTGCGTGCATTGAACCGATTTGGGAAGATGAGACACTGGAGTGCCAATGGTAATGCGATGTACTTTTGCTGATGGGGCGGGTCTGATAAGCCCAAGACCCATAGTGGGCATAGGTTACCAACTTATGGTTTATTAGCAGCCGATCAATGGTTAGTATTACGGCTGAGATTAAGAAAGACATATGTTTTACATTATGTGAAGCATTGTTTTAAAGAAACATCTTGTGTAAAATAAATGTTTCAGCTGTATTTTGTTTTTATGTCTTGTGAATCTTAATCTTTATGATTTATTTCTTTGTACCTACAACATTCCTTAATATGACCTTATTTGGGAATACTAAGGGTGTGGGGTATTTCAAGTACATACATTTATGTGCTAACTTTACGGATCAGGGATAAATCTAGTATGGTCCTTCATACCTATGTACCATTTACTATAACGATTGCTTCGAGATTTTCTTATCGCTCACACCAGACTGTTGTCCAATCCAAAGTTTTATGTTTACTGTTATTAATCTGGATAATCATCGACAGTGCTTATGAGTAGGCTAGGTAACAGGTCCAAGTACTATCTGGAACTACATAGGTGGACAAGAAGGAGGCGACGCCTTGTCATATTATACTTGTGTTTATTGTTACATATATTCCATTATGGGGCACTACAGTGCCTTAATAGCATTCGACTTGATGCTTTTACAGACTATTTACTTGTTGAATTTATTTCACTTGTGTAGACTGCATGATCTGGTATACTTTGATTATATAGTTTATGTGGTTATTATTGTTTTTCCTACCTTATATCTATTATTTCTATTATATTTTTTCTGTTGCTCTATGAGATATAAATAGGTGTTGTGATCGTGTTTGGTATTTTTATCCTTCTCTTCTAGTCCTTTCGCTCTCATTCCTTTCTAGTTATCTTCTATCCTTCTATTTATTTCACTTGACAATCGTTTAACATCGATTGGGTTCTTGTACAGTGCCATATTGGATTATATGAGTGTCAGTGATATAGGACGGTCGTAACATATCTACTGTCGAACCTGTGTTTAATATACATGAGTTGTCTACAAAGACTAGTGCTTTCATCCACATCCATTTTTGGAGCAAGCATATCCGATGTTGTCCCTTTGTGACTTAGATAATATACAATCCTACGATAGAATTTAGCAATGTTTTTATCATTTGTTAGTTTTGCACAATTACTTTTACTAGATTCTGCCACTCTATAAAAGTACACATTTACCATTATTAAATAAACTTACTAAAGTGCACTTTAAAATAGCTAACAAAATTTATGGGGCACTACGCCTAGCTTGAAGTGCTCAAACAGAGGATATGAAAAAGAGATAAAGAAGATAACTTTTCTCTTTTGATTTGATTTATATTTAGTATCAAGAGAAGGAGGAACCATTGGTTTATAGTATGAAATAAATGTACAATTTTTTTTTATTTCTCCACATTTGACCATTCCTCCCCCTTATATTAAATCCAAATATAATTGGTAAATGAATAGAAATTTATTTGTATTTATACGACTATTAATATGTACTATTTATTAGATCTCCAATTGTACCAACCACATTTGTCTCTTTTCTTCCTATCATAGGACTAACCACATTTAAATTATTCGCCGTATATTAATTAATACGTGAAATTATATATATATATATATATATATATATATATATATGCTTTTGTGTGTGTATATGTATAATATTTATCTTAGGACTTTCAGTTAATTAAATTAATCATTTAAAAGAAAACATATATAACAATTAAACATATTAAGATCAATCGGTTTGGGTAATTCTAAAAATTAAGTTACTCACACATGCACAAGAACTATATATTTGTATTGGTTTCATTACGGATCATAGCAATTACAAGTTATTATATTATGAAATTTTGGTCCCACTTGAACACCTTTTGGTGTGACTCATAAGTGTGACTTCGATCCTCAATATTTAAACAATTTAAATACTAGACCATGTGAGGATTATAATGAAGCAAAGTAAAAGTCACAAAGTCATACTCTTACGAAATATCAAGCTAAGGACCTACTTCATAATGTTTTTGAAGTTATACCCTTATGCAATTGTAGTTGTACACAATTATCTCTTTGTCACAACTATGTCACTAGGATATCTAAGGTTAGACTGTCAATTAAAACTGAAATAATGTCCTTGTTTGATTATAGATTTGAGACCCAAAATAAATAAGTTCAAGTGACAATAATATTCACTTTTGAATATACCACGGTTGAGAGTTCTTACTTAGAGTCAAAAAAACTAATTAACACTAGCCTTCTATATCTAATTAGACAAATCCTCTCTTGCATGGTCTATAACTTTGAGTACATAATCTTATACTCATCCATGGTCCTAAAATGAAGTCATATTGTGATTCCCCACTCTGAGACTCACACTTATAAAGAGCATTACTAAGTAATGCCATTTGCTAGTGCAAAGAATATGGCATGTTAGGTGCAGTAATTCATAAGTTTTATCTTAAACGAATATCGAATGCGTCGATTGGTGCTATAATTTTTATTTTCTTACCTTATAAGGTTCGACATATCTGATTCAAGTTTAATACAAAACTATAGGGGCTAAGGATCTATTCAGAACAAAATACAACAATAACTCAAAACATAGATATCAAATAGGATACACATATACATATATAAACAATAAACATACAACATCATATGTGTTACATAAGCAAACAGTTCTTAGGAACCATATATAAATACAACATATCCTAACAAATGCACATAGATAAGGTACCACAACTAAGTACTCAAACTGGCACTAACATCAAATAGGATAGTCCAAGGTGGAAGCACAGAAAAGAGGGAATCTACTTGAAGTGTTTAACCTGAAATTACTTGGTCTGACTCAAGTATATAAAATACACTGATCTTTCTAACTTAAACAAGACAATTAGTGCATAATAGGTGTGACGACATGAACTTCCCCGTGAAGGAAAGCCCGAATTGCTTTGAGAACACGACAAATCAGAAGACAAACAGAAGAACACTACATTGCTTATTACAACAATTTCATCAGAATACAAGAATATACAGAGTATGAATAAATATTACACATTTACTAAATATCAATGATTTACAAGTTACAATGCAGTAGAAAATAATACAAAACACAACTGAAAAGGATATACGGATACAGGGCTTTCCGAATATCATTCCAGCTGTAAACCAGGATCATGTGAATATAAATCTGCAAAACCAAAACTACAAGCTGCCCGTGTGGAAAATAGGGGCACCCAGAGTTTAGGTTAAAACAATAAACTCCAGGTCAGTCATGTAACTGGTGTGAGAACTAAAACAGTTATTTAAAACTTTACTTTAAATCAGATACATCAAGGGACCACGCCGTATAACACGGAACGGGTTTCCTCCCAAGAATACCAGTGCATATAACAAAACAACACAATGCTTTTTTAGAAAAATGAAGCTATTATAAGACCAGGTCCTATCACACAATGCAACGCAAGACGGGGGATAGGGTTTTACCTTATAATAGCCAAACATGCTTGGTACATTAAAACAAATCATTTGATACTATTATAAGTGCATAGTGTATAAAACAACTTCAAATATAAATGTATCAATCCTAGACGGGCACAGGTACCATATATCATGTCGCCAATACTAGGCTCTACAATCAAAACTGCAATATCACGTATTGGAAGTTGGATTTCCATCTGTGAACCAAGGCAAGGGATCATCCTTACCGCTTCGAGACTCTCTAGCCCGAGCCTCAGGAACAGTCGCAACTGCACCTTAGATCGTCAGAGCCGGTCCACACGGAGTGGATTAAAATGCCTGAACAATGTGTTTCCCCTCCCTATGGGGCGTAAACTAGTCATATCCCGACCAAACTATTGGCCCCGAAACGACCGATATAACCGAGGCACCCCGCAATCCATCATCCACATAAGTAAAATGTCAGGGCTAGTAAAACGCTGACACCAATCCTAGCTAGAAGGAAACGCATGTCCTCCCTGAAGTCCTCTCCCGTTTCTCGTTTACACCGGGGTGTGAGGCTCGCGAATTAACGCCACACAAAGCTATGCCACAAAGGCGGTTCTTTGATCATCAACCACAAGACTCTTCTTTTCAACAGAAGCCTTGATCATTTGCATCTCAGCATGCCACACAGGCAATTCATGCTATGCAACCAACGTATATCAATCACACAGAATGAAATCCAATGCCAGACACACATCCATTTACAAGTTCGTTCTGGGACTGAACGAAACCGGAGGCACCTTATTCCTCCCCCATATGTCCAATACAGGGGAGAGGCCCTCGCATATCTGGTCGATCTCCAAGTACGTCTGGACGATCACCACTTATTAACTTGTCTTGGTTGTACAACCCAATCAAGACATCAGTAATCATCCAAACGATGTGAAGACCTCCGGTCTTCAACCACCGTCTTCATCCTTGAAACATCGTCGAATCAGTTATTCAGAATGGGATCAACCAGGTCTTTCTGAATAACTCGCGTGTATAATAAACAAGTGTTATAAAAACACAACATACGCTTCATTCCAATCCAGAATTTTCCTTTATTCAAATATTCTTATACTTTGGGAAAGGTTCCCATTATTTTATTAAAGATAAATTCTTTAAATTAATTCTTTAATCTTCCTTTGGATATCATTCCAATCTAATTAAAGATGCATTAAAACTCCACTTCGTTTTAATCTTCCCAAAAATCAATATTAACGATTGTTTAACTTTGGAAATTATATCCTATCTTTAACTGGGTTAATGAACCAATGTCATTTAAAACACGGTTCACGATAAACCCAAAATCACATTCCATTCCATCAGCCATTAACCGTAAATTAGCAAGTGAACAATTCCCTAAGTATTAACCCCAAAGGCCGAAACCAACATCAGATCAATACCCAGGAAACCATTCAACTTAACTAATCTCCAGTTATTTTCTGATTTTCTTAACTCCATTGGGTCTAAGAACAGTATTATTAAAGATACCATTCACGACAACCCAAAATCTTATTCCTGTCTTTAATTGGGTTAAAGAACCAATGTCCTTTAAAACACGGTTCACGATAAACCCAAAATCACATTCCATCCCATCAGCCTTTAACCGTAAATTAGCAAGTGAACAATTCCCTAAGTATTAACCCCAAAGGCCGAAACCAACATCAGATCAATACCCGAGAAACCATTCAACTTAACTAATCTCTAGTTAGTTTCTGATTTTCTTAACTCCATTGGGTCTAAGAACAATATTATTAAAGATACCATTCATGACAACCCAAAATCTTATTCCATTGTTAATCGGGTTAAAGAACAAGTGTTATTTAAAACACCGTTCACGATAAACCCCAAGACCAATTTCAATTCCATTCCAAATAAATATCAATTAATTGGTATACTTAATTAAATCTAAATAGAACGATTTAATCTTTTCTCAACTGGGTTCAAGAACAGTGTTAATGAAGACACCATTCACGACAAACTAAAATTCTCATTTAATATTAAATACTAGGCTCTGAATAGAAAACATATTGGCTTATATTCAATATCAAATTCTGGAATCAACAAATACCGTATTGGAATAACGATATATATATATACATATATTCCAAATTCCTCCACAATATGTGTATAATCAAAGAATCCAACATCGAAATATTTTGAAGATAATTTCGATTCAAATCCATTACAAATCATATATTGGAAATTCCGGTTATTTTTAAAACCATTTCAAATCCAATTTATTTATTAAAAATATTGGATTTCATAATTCTAGTTCATTTCGGTAAAAATATATTTTTATCTTTACAAATATGGAATTTTTCATCCCAATTCTTTCCGAATCATTTGTTATGATTTTACACAAATTATTGATATTTTTAATAATTTTATCAAGGCCTGTACAGTCGATTTCCATAAACGGTCATCGAACTGCACTTACAACGACCTTTTCCAAATTTGATTTGGACATAATTCCAAATCCAACCATTAGATTTCAAATCTCTAATATTTTTAGAAATCTCTTCTCGGTACGTACCCAACGGTTCCGGCTTTAGGAGAATCCGACGGTTGAATCTCTCGTAATGTACGTTCGAAGCCAATGGTCGAAATTCGCGAAGTGCCGCTGCGCGGCGCGTTCTATTCAGGCCATTATATTGTATATATATAATATATATATTTCTTTGATTTCCATTTAAAACGTATTTTATAAATCGTTTAACTTCGATTTGACAACGATTTCAACTTCATATTCAATTTCAAATCAAAATTGAATATTCCTTATCATCGATATATAAATGATAATATTTTCAAAACATTAGATTTCGAAATCATTTCCTTTTGAATATTCATTATAAAAATGAATAAAATCGATATAAATATCGCTCACGTCCAAATGACGTTAATCTAATCAACACGGCTTTATATATTTAAATATTTTCGTGTCCATCCCAAATCGGACATCAAAATCAGATTTTGATCTTTTACTGAATATTAATTTAAATGTTCATTATTTTCAAATATTCGTTATTTTAAAATATTCATTCTTTCTAAACTGGAATCAGACACAGTCAATTACCATATAATGTGATTTATATGGATTTCATACACACACGTATACAACAACAATCAAACATAGTCAACCATCATCGAAAGTGCATTCTACACTGCATAAGCATCAAATATAATTATTCAACACTTATAACAGCCTTTCGATCAATCGATCGACATACAGCTAATTATTGGGACTAGTGTATGTCCAATATCATCCCAATACCCGTTTGGGGTTTCAATCAACAAATACAGATTTATTTGTGCAATTGGGCGATGTGTAAAATTTATCGTCCTAATCAATATCAGTCAAATGCGTGTACATAAACAAATCGTTCGATTTGTTTATGAATATTTATTTTATTTTATTTTATGTGCCCATTAAAAATTATATTTTTAACTATAAAATATTTTATTCCATTTCACATCACACAATCAATTTTCACAACCCAATCAATCAAACAAACATGTCATCCATGGTCTGTGGACGATGGGTGTCGGGTGCTGCTAAGCACTGTCTATATCCTAGTATATATTTCAACTAGAAAATAAATTAAAAGTGAGGAGTTCTCACATTTGGGTTCCACTCCGTCATTCTATATTGGACGATGGTTTGGATTTACCCGACATTCCACCTCCATCTTTCCACGCTATTCATAAATAAAAATCACATTTTTATTTCAATTCTAAAAATTATATTTTTACTTCCAAGCCATATGTGTAAAAATCACATCTTTAACACGATGTTTACTTTATAAAGATAATATTTTTATTTCAATGTTCATACAGTAAAAATCATATTTTTATTATCTCTATAATATAAAAATGTGATTTTTATTATCTCTCTAATATAAAAATCATATTTTTATCTCGCCATTCTCTATATTAAAGTCACATTTCTATATATAAAGATCGTATTTTTATATCTCTACTACATATGTAAAGATCATATTTTTTTACCAATGGCTCATATAATTAAAAATCCCATCATTACATCACTAAAAATCTCGTCTTTACATCGTTAAAAATCTAATCTTTTCTTGTTGAAAATGTAATCTTTTCTTTATTAAATAAAAATCAATACTTTATAAATATGAAAAAAAAAATCAAAACTTGTTCATAAAAAGAAAATCATACTTTGCCATATATAAACTGATTTTTTATTAAGCTAATTACCTTGAATAAATAGAATAAATAAACAAAAAAAAACTAACAAAATTTCGATCGTCGGAGAAGGAGGAGGGGGTTCACCAGTTGGAGGGGGTGATGGAGGGTCGCGCCGGGTCGGGGAAGGTGCTGGGGTGGGCGCTGGCCATGGGTAGTCATGGGTGCCCGGAGTTAGGTCGCGGCAGTCGGTGTGGGGTTTTGGGGGTTTGTGGTTCGAATTAGAATTGGGGAAGCTAGGAGGAGGGGGGTCCAGCGGCCGGAGGCGCCATCGCTGGTGGGTGCGGCGGTCGAGGAGCAGAAGAAGGGCGCCGCTTTTTTTTTTCTCTTATCTCAATTTATTTGTTCAGAGAAAATAGACCAGGGGGAAGGGGTTAAGTGGGAAAAGGAAAATTTTATATTTTATTATTATTTTATTTTAATTCTCTAAAACATGATTTTTCGTTTGAAGTCCAAACGACATCCAACGACTGTCGCTTCTAGCTAATTACCCTCATTCCGAACACAATGGGATATGTATCGTAAGTCAGTTCAGCAGTTTCGATCAGTTTTTATGGAAATCAAAATGTAAATCTATATATTGAATTTTAAACGTATATTTCAATTTACTGGGGCCACATACGGACCCCAAAAATTCTGGAAAAATAAATATAGCTATGATTAGACGATACGGTCCTAACAAAACTAGTTTCGTAAAATTTGGATACCGTTTGGAAATGGCTATTTTCTGGTCGATCCAAATTGACTGAAATTGACAAAACACGTTTTTTTCTTCCACACTCGCATATTGATTCAGAAAATTATGAATTTTGGACTCTAGCAATAACTTGACATACCGGATCCAACAAAAGTAGTTTCATCGAAAACGGATGTCGTTTGCAAAATTTCCATTTTTAAGGGCTATATTTTCCATAGCGACTATTCTGAATTTTCAACTGGGCATAACTTTTTATTCCCGCTATGAAATTTTGATTTTTCGGATTTGTTGGAAAGATATTTTCAAATAGATTCTAATATTTTTGGTTTCGCTAAAATCCAATTTATTTTGAATTCTGTACATTCATTTGAAATTTGAAATCGAATTTTCAAACTACCGCGCCATTTCCAATTCCTTTTATAATATAAAATAAATATTTATATTCTAACGTCGATTCAAATAAATATATACGTTCTGATTCTATTCAAAATAAATTTCTCGCCGTTACTATTTAAAATAAATCATTTTAAATATCCAAAATTCATTTAAATTGCCAAAATAAAAAATTTAAATTGGTTTGCATTTTCTGGGTTGTTACAATCTCCCCCACTTAAAATCTTTTCGTCCTCGAAAAGGAACGGAGCTGAAAGTTGTTTTACTAATCAACTCAACTTTCAGTTTGGCTTTCATTCTTCAACTTTTCAGTTTCTGAGAATTTTCCAATTCTTCAAAAATTTGGCTAACACCCTAAATTTTCGAAAAATTTCGCCATAACCTCCTTTGTACGAGAGCACCGGGAAAATCCCCAAACCGCCACACAAGCCCTCTCATCTCAAAAAGAAAAAGAAAAAGCCAAGCGGTTGGCCAATCGGCTCATAAAATCATCCAAACCCAATAAATTTGTAAATATGTACCTATTTGTCGGGCATACAATTTTATTCCTCTTCTCTAGCCTCCTTGCTTTGACCTGTTCACACACACACACACACACACACATATATATATATATACATGCATGCATTTCCAAACAATTCTCAATACAGTTCAATATATGATTCAATTTGGCCTAAATTTACTTTTCTTTCACATGTTGATTTAAATAAATATTCACACCATTCAATCATCAATCAATTAGTTGATTAGCTTTTCAAATTCATAACTTTGATACATAGTCCAAAAATCAGATTTTGATGCCAAATCACAACAATAAGCCCTATCTAGTTTTGGTTCTCACACCAGTCAATTGGAATCATATAGAAATCCCACTTTCGAAACTCGAACACCATTACTGATGATGCCCGGGCATCACCAGAATCATGTCCGGGCAACTAGAGCGTGATTCTATATCTATCCAGTATATTAAAACTTCGAATACACGTTTGCAAGGCATATATGCAAAATCTTTATATATTAGATTGTCCAAATTCAATATAAAATAAATATTCAGATACGTATAATACGATTTAAATTTTCAAAACAATTTTTTTTTCACCTTAAAATATACTCTTTCCACTCGTTCTAGGATACTACTGATCCTATCTCTAACGAGTCACTCTCATTGGATATTACTAATCCAATCTCTGATGAATTCTTTCGTTTGTTTCTAATGCGCCTTGTTCTCGAGCTCTGTAAACCAAAGCTCTGATACCAAATGTAACGACCCATATTCTACGCATCGAAGGATCGTTGAATATTTATTTCTTTCACATGCAAAGTTGTATGGTCATGTAACTTTGGGAGACAGCTATTGGGGTCATTTCCCATGTTCATGATTTTTGCCGATTTTTAAATGACCGTATTGCCCCTAGCTGATTTTGTTTCGGCCATAACTTTTGATTGGAAAGGATTTTTGACTTGAACTCACTTCCATTTGATCCGGATGATGGTTTACCTTTCCGTAGAGTGGTCACATTAGCCAAACGGACTCACCGTTTGGGGGATATGGCTAAAACAAGTTTCAGATGGTGAAAAACAGCTTAATTGGGCTTAACCGGGTGATTAACAGCTAAGCCCACTGGGGAATTTCGGGATTAAGAGTATAAGAGGGCTGCTAGGGTTTTGAAAACGAATTTTACATCATTTTCCAGCCGCCTAAGACATTCCTCTCAACCTAGCAATGGCCTCCACTTGCTAAAACACCCCAAATCACCTTTTAATCGCTAATTAAGCCAATTCTACATCAAATCAAAGCGGATTAGCACAAGAATCGAGGTAGAACTGCTGTATAGCCTTGGGAACAGTGCCAAACAGAGAATCATTTCAGATTTGGTAGTTTGTTTGTGGCTAAGGTGAGTGATTTGCATAGTTCCTCACTAATTATGGCTAACTAAGGGTAATTAGTGATAATTAGCGGATTTATACATGTTAAAAATCTGAAAAAATGTTCATAAATTTCGAAATATTGTTTTAGGCCTCTGTTAGAAAATTTGGTTAAGTTTTACTAATCCTATCATTAGCTTTGTTTAAACATGCTTAAGGGAAAATATGGGGTTTTGGCTATGTTTGATCCGTTTTAACCTATCAAGTTGTTGTTCTGGTGTTCGTGGTCAATTCTATATGTTGCTATGACTGTTTGAAATGATTTGTGATGGTTTAGAGAAGATAGATTAGCCGAAAACGCCGTCAAAAGGCGTAAAAACAGTTGCTGGAAAAAGTTGCAGAAAGTTGTGCAGGGTTTCAGGTCGGATCGGATATGGGGCTCGGATCGGATCATTGGACTCGGCAAGAGGGTACGAACCGGACTGGAACCTGGCACAAGAGGATGCAAGGGCAAAAAGGAAGGCCATTAAAACTGAGTGGAGTTGGGGTCGGATCGGAACGGCAGGAAGGCTTGGGAACGGATCTACGTGGACCGAACCGAAGCGAGAGGGGTAGAGAACCGAACCGGAGTGCCACGAAGGCAGGAGTACCGAACCGATGCGAACGTAGGGGACCCGAACCGAACCGGCGTCTGGGGATGAAAAGCAGCCGAACCGAACCAGAGGCTGGAGCATGCCGAACCGAACCAAATGGAGGAACTGGAACACTATACCACCAAATCGAAAGGGAAACCTAGGAGCGATGTATTTTAATCGAACTGGCTGGAGCAAGTCGAACTGAACCGGATTGGGGCTGCGATTACGCGATGACTCTTCTGAAGACCAACTCTAATTTGACCAAAACCCGAAATGCAAAGGAAGTCCAAATAGGAAGTAGAACTCAGGGTCCAGTTGGGAATCAACGAGTTATCTTCATGAGTGGGCTTTGCTGCGGGACGTATGCTAAGGTGTTATCGACGTCCATAGCTTTGATTCACCACCAAGATGGATGTTAGGCTACGTATCAGTCCAGTATGGTAGTTATTACCCCATGGGGCAGAGTGATCGTAGCATGGCTATGAGCCAGTGCAGTGGAGTTGTTATGACTTCATGGGGCAAAATGGACATAGCAAAGATTAGTGGCTATGGATCAGTGCAGTGGTGTCATCATGACTCCATGGGGCAGAGTGATCATAGCAAGGAATAGGGTTATCAAAGTGGTGGATGTCGTATGCTTTACGCACTGAGTGAGAGATGTGAGGATGGTTGCTATGTTTGATTGTTTGCTTTCACTATGACATGCACACCCCCACCCCCGTATTCTTTACACCATATGTTAGTGGCACCTTAGAGTATTGAGCGGTATGTTGTGCTAACTCTTTGGTTGCATGTCCAGGTTCAGGTATGGTTTAGTATACCTGTTATTGTTCTGTTTTGATGCTTATCGCTCAAACCAGACTTTTGTCTGACCCAGAGTTTTATGTCTCTTCTTACTACTCTAGGTGCTCTTAAACGGGCAAACTAGAGATAGGTTAGGTGGTATGCACGGGTAGCTGTACCGGAGACGAGCATGAGGCTCCCACGTATGATATATATAGATATTCTCCCTGTGTCGTTACTGGTCACTACTCTGGGCATTAGTAGTGTGCCTTTCCTTTCTTTTGCTTTAGAGACAGTTTTAAAGTTGTAATAATGATGATGTGGAACATAATCCGTAATTGGATTTTCCGCTGCTATGATGTTTAATTTTCAGCTTATGCACTATCTCACCTGTTTTATGTCAAAGTATGTTATTATTATATTTTATTCCATGCGTTGTGAGATATTCTACATGTTCCTTGTTAGTTAAAACTCCCTTTTCTTTCTTTGGCGACCGTCTCGTGCTAGTTGGACATTGGCACAACGCACTTTCATGGGGAAATGTCGGCTAGTGCGGGGCGGGCCGTTACACTTGGTATCAGAGCTCTAGGTTGCGTAGTTAACCTAGGGAAAGACACCAGGGAGAGATAATACGTATATGAGAGTGCGTAATTGTGATTATTTTGGTTTTCAAAAGCTATATATATATATATACACTATTAGTATAGCTAAGGATGAAGTTGCACTGCACCGACACCACAAAGAGGATGGTTAATCGTTTCTCTTTACAGATTGAACGATGAGTCGATATACGAGGGGTGCTGGTAGAGGAGACAACAATGGGAATGCTCCTAACATGAGGGCTATGTTTACTAACTTCATGAGAGAGATGCTTAGAAATGTGCAAGGAGAAGTTCCCAATGCTGTAAATGGTGGTGGTGCAGCGGTGCAGGCGCCTAGGGCCGATTTCGCCTAGCTATGCAAGGATTACGCTAGTCTTGGTGGAAAGCCGTTCCATAGAACGGAATCGGTCACGGATGTTCAGGATTGGTTGGATAGCTGTGAGAATATTTTCGAAGACTTAGGTATCGAGGATGCGATGAAGAGAAAACTAGCATCACGTAAGTTACAAGGACGGGGGTATCGAGTGCTTCAGCTGTGGTAAGAAGGGCCACTATACCAAAGAATGTCGGGCCAAGCCAACGGATAGGAAGTGCTTCAACTGTGGCGAAGTGGGACATCACAAGGATAAGTGTCTGCAACCCCCTAAAGAAAAGCAGACTGTGAAAGCATATGCTATCAATGTTGTTCCTTCTTTGTCGAATGCCCCAACTGCGGCGGAGAAAGAAAAGAATGTTGTTATTCAAGGTATGCTTTCAGTTTATGATGTTCCAGTTAGTGTGTTGTTTGATACCGGAGCTTCTAGTTCCTTCATATCTAGTGACTTGGTAGATAGGTTGGGATTGGAGGCCGAGATTGTCGATAGACCTTTGGTAGTGACGAACCCGATTGGTGGTTCAACTAGCCTTAGCATGATTTGTCGTAATGTGGTCTTATCGAGTCATGGATGCATGTTTGTTTGTGATTGCTTTGTTTTGGGCTTTACTGGGTTTGGCATTATTTTGGGAGTCGATTGGCTCCAAAGATACAGGGTGGTGGTAGACTGTGAGGGCTTTTTGGTGACATTTAGAACGGATGATGGGCGGAGGGTAGTGTTTGGTGGTCTACCTAATGATAGGGTAATGGCTAGTTTTCTAAATTCCTTCGACATCCTGCATGATGAGTTGTCAGATGTGCCCGTGGCTGGCCAGTATCCGGACGTCTTCAAGGAAGTGACTGGACTTCCACCACACCAAGAGATTGAGTTCCGTGTTGATTTAGTGAAAGATGCCAGACCTATAGTGATGCCACTTCGTCGTATGGCACCAAGGGAGCAGCGAGAGCTTGGGGTGCAAGTGAGCGATCTTTTGAAGAAGGGATTTATCAGAAGAAGTGTTTTTGAGTGGGGAGCACCAGTTGTGTTTGCTACCAAGGCAGATGGTTCCCTTCGATTGTGTGTGGACTACCGCAAGTTGAATAAGGTGACGAGGAAGATAAGTATCCTCTACCACGGATAGGTGATTTGTTTGATCAGTTGAGTGGCGCGAGAGTGTTCTCCTAGTTGGATCTCGCGACAGGTTTTCATTAGCTTAGAGTGGAAGCTGAGAGTATAGCTAAAACGGCCTTCCGGATGCCGTCTGGATTTTATGAGTGGTTGGTCATGTCATTCGAGTTGATCAATGCACCAGCATATTTTGTGGATCTTCTGAATAGAGTATTCAGAGATCAGTTGAATAAGTTTGTTCTTGTGTTTGTGGACGATATACTTGTTTATTCGAGGACAGAGGAAGAACACGAGGAACACTTGAGGATAGTGATGGAGGTGTTGAAAAAACACCAATTGAAAGCAAAGTTTTCTAAGTGCCACTTCTGGAGGAGGGAGGTGAGATTCTTAGGCCATGTTGTTTCAGAGAATGGTATCGACGTGGACCCTGCGAAGGTGACTACGGTACAAGATTGGTCTACGCCCAAGAATGCAACGGACATAAGAAGTTTCTTGGGATTATCGGAATATTATCGTAAGTTTATCCAAGACTTCTCCAAGATAGCAATGTCGTTGACTCAGTTGACCAAGAAGAATCAAGCTTTTGTATGGGACGAAAAGTGCGAGAATGCATTCAAGAGCCTAAAGGAAAAGTTGACATGTGCACTAGTGTTAGTCATTCCTAAGGGGAATGAAGAGATGACAGTATATACAGATGCATGTGGTACCAGACTAGGTGTTGTATTGATGCAAGGAGGTAGGGTTGTAGCTTATGCAAGTCGGCAATTGAAACCGCACGAGAGAAGATACCCTACCCATGATTTGGAATTAGCATCGATCGTGTTCGCGTTGAAGATGTTGAGACATTATCTCTTGGGAGAAAGATTTGAGTTGTTTACCGATCATAAATCGTTAAAGTATCTCTTCTCTCAGAAGTATCTAAATCTCCGACAACAAAGATGGTTAGAATTCTTGGTTCCTATGATTTCGACATCGCATATACACCAGGAAAGGGCAATGCGGTGGCTGATGCATTGAGTAGAAGACATGCCAGTTTAGGGCTATGTTTCTAGAATGCAAGCAACTGGAGTACATCGTTGGGTATGATTTCAGACCAAAGTGCAAATTGGATCCATAAATGTTAGCAAGTTTGACGATCAGACCCACTTTGATTGAGCGGATTGGTTCCAGTCAGAGGGACGATCCTAACCTATTGGGAATCATCTCCAAGTTAGAGATGGGTATCTATGAGGAGATGAACAAGTATGGGCTTGATCGAGATAGATGGCTTAGAAAGAATGGAAGACTAGTTGTACCCAATGTCAATGGATTGAGAGATGAAGTGCTTAGAGAATGTCATCACTCAAAACTGACTATACACCCCGGTGGTAACAAGATGTATTGAGACATGAAGCAGACCTACTACTGGGAAGGGATGAAAAGAGACGTTGGGAAATTTATATCCAAATGCATGAACTACCAGCTAGTTAAAGCTGAGCAAAAGAAGCCTAGTGGTTTGTTGCAACCATTAGAAATTCCAGAATGGAAATGGGAACAAATATCAATGGATTTAATTGATGGGTTACCAAGGACTAGGTCGGGCCATCATAGCATTTGGGTGATTGTGGATCGACTGACCAAGAGTGCAAGATTTATACCCGTCAAGTCGAATAGAACGACAGCTAAGTTAGCGGAACTATATGTAAAGTGGGTAGTGAGATTTCATGGAATACCCAAAGGCATTGTGAGCGACCGAGATCCGTTGTTTACTAGTGGATTTTGGAAGAGCTTACAAGAGGCGTTAGGATCAAAATTACATCTCAGTACCGCATATCATCCTCAAACCGACGGTCATACAGAGAGGGTGAATCGTATATTAGAAGATCTCCTGAGAGCTTGCATATTGGATTTTGGTGGATCATGGGATGACCATTTGCATCTAGTAGAGTTTACATATAATAATAGTTATCAATCCAGTATTGATATGGCTCCATTTGAAGATTTGTATGGAAGACCGTGTAACTCACCATCATGTTAGTTAGAAACTGGTGAGAAGTTTGTGCTTGGACCAGATGTGATAAGAGAAACTTCAGCTAAGATTAAGGTTATCCAACAGCGAATGAAGGCTGCCCAAGATAGGCAGAAGAGTTATGCCGATAAGAGGAGAAGAGAATTAAAGTTCTCCATTGGCGACTTGGTGTTTGTCAAGATTTCTCCGTTGAAGAGCGTGATACGATTTGGCAGGAGAGGCAAGTTAGCACCAAGATTCGTTGGTCCATTCCCAGTTCTTGAGCAAATTGGGAATTTGGCGTATAAAGCTGAATTACCAGACAAGATGGCAGGAGTTCACAACGTATTTCATGTTTCCCAGTTAAGGAAGTTCGTACACGACCCTGATGTGACTGTTTCACCTGATCAGTTGGATGATATCGAGGTTGAACTCGAGGCGGTCGGGAACCGCAGACCTATGCATATTGTTGGGAACGATACGAAGCAACTTCGAAGGAAATCCGTGAATCTAGTCAAGGTTCAGTGGAGCGAGAATGAGAATGACTGTACTTGGGAGACAGAGGAGAGCATTAGGAAAACGTATCCAGAACTCTTCGCCTGGTAAGATTTTAGTTTCGATTTAGTCTTTCCGCATGCTAGGATAGGATTGTTTTGTTTGTTTTGCATGTTTGATTGTTGTAAGTGATTGGAAGGCATGTGGGATCCTTTGTATGTATTGGGTTAAGAAATTTCGGGGACAAAATTCCTAAGGGGGGAAGAATGTAACGACCCACATTCTACACATCGTAGGATCGTAGAATATTTATTTCTTTCACATGCGAAGTCGTATGGTCATGTAACTTTGGGAGATGACTATTGGGGTCATTTCCCATGTTCATGATTTTTGCCGATTTTTAAATGACCATTTTTTCCCTAGCTGATCTTGTTTCGGCCATAACTTTTGATTGGAAAGGAGTTTTGACCTGAAACCACTTCCATTAGATCCGGATGATGGTTTACCTTTCTGTAGAGTGGTCACTTAGCCAAACGGACTCACAGTTTGGGAGATATGGCTGAAACAAGTTTCAGATGGTGAAAACAGCTTAATTGGGCTTAACCGGGTGATTAACAGTTAAGCCCACTGGGGAATTTCGGGATTAAGAGTATAAGAGGGCTGCTAGGGTTTAGAAAATGAATTTTACTTCATTTTCCAGCCGCCTAAGACATTCCTCTCAACTAGAAATGGCCTTCACTTGCTAAAACACCACAAATCACCTTCTAATCGCTAATTAAGCCAAATCTACATAAAATCAAAGAGGATTAGCACAAGAATCGAGGTAGAACTGCTGTATAGCCTTGGGAACAACGCCAAACGGAGAATCATTTCAGATTTGGTAATTTGTTTGTGGCTAAGGTGAGTGATTTGCATATTTCTTCACTAATTATGGCTAATTAAGGGTAATTAGTGATAATTAACGAATTTATGCATGTTAAAAATCTGGAAAAATGTTCATAAATTTCGAAATATTGTTTTAGGACTCTGTTAGAAAATTTGGTTAATTTGGTTAAGTTTTACTAATCCTATCATTAGCTTTGCTTAAACATGCTTAAGGGAAAATATGGGGTTTTGGCTATGTTTGATCCGTTTTAACCTATCAAGTTGTTGTTTTGGTGTTTGTGGTCAATTCTATATGTTGCAATGACTATTTGGAATGATTTGTGATTGTTTAAAGAAGATAGATTAGCCGAAAACGACGTCGAAAGGCGTAAAAACAGTCGCTGGAAAAAGTTGTAGAAAGTTGTGCAGGGTTTCGGGTCGGATCAGATATGGAGCTCGGATCGGATCGGTGGACTGGGCAAGAGGTTACGAACCGGACCGGAACCTAGCACAAGAGGATGCAAGGGCAAAATGGAAGGCCATCAAAACTGAGTGGAGTTGGGGTCGAATCGGAACGGCAGGAAGGCGTGCGATTAGATCTACGTGGACCGAACCGAAGCGAGAGGGGTAGAGAACCGAACCGGAGTGCCATGAAGGTAGGAGTACCGAACCGATGCGAACGTAGGGGACCCAAACCGAACCGACGTCTAGGCATGAAAAGCAGCCGAACCGAACCATAGGCTGGAGCATGCCAAACCGAACCAAATGGAGGAACTAGAACACTATACAACCAAATCGAAAGGGAAACCTAGGAGCGATGTATTTTAATCGAATTGACTGGAGCAAGTCGAACCGAACTGGATTAGAGCTACGATTACGCGATGACTCTTCTGAAGACCAACTCCAATCCGATCAAAACCCGAGATGCAAAGGAAGTCCAAATAGGAAGTAGAACTCAGAGTCCAGTTGGGAATCAACGAGTTATCTCCATGAGTGGGCTTTGCTGCGGGACGTGTGCTAAGGGGTTATCGACGTCCATAGCTTTGATTCACCACCAAGACGGATGTTAGGCTACGTATCAGTGCAGTCGGGTAGTTATTACCCCATGGGGCAGAGTGATCGTAGCATGGCTATGAGCCAGTGCAGTGGAGTTGTTATGACTTCATGGGGCAGAGTGGACATAGCAAAGACTAGTGGCTATGGATCAGTGCAGTGGTGTCATCATGACTCCATGGGGCAGAGTGATCATAGCAAGGAATAGGGTGATCAAAGTAGTGGATGTCGTATGCTTTACGCACTGAGTGAGAGATGTGAGGATGGTTGCTATGTTTGATTGTTTGCTTTCACTATGACATGCACACCCCCACCCCCGTATTCTTTACACCATATGTTAGTGGCACCTTAGAGTATTAAGTGGTATGTTGTGCTAACTCTTTGGTTGCAGGTCCAGGTTCAGGTATGGTTTAGTATACCTGTTATTGTTCTGTTTTGATGCTTATCGCTCATACCAGACTTTTGTCTGACCCAGAGTTTTATGTCTCTTCTTATTACTCTAGGTGCTCTTAAACGGGCAGACTAGAGACATGTTAGGTGGTATGCACGGGTAGCTGTACCAGAGACGAGCAGGAGGCTCCCACGTATGATACATATAGATATTCTCCCTGTGTCACTGCTGGTCACTAATTTGGGCATTAGTAGTGTAGCTTTCCTTTCTTTTGCTTTAGAGACAGTTTTAAAGTTGTAATAATGATAATGTGGAACATAAGCTGTAATTGGATTTTCCGCTGCTATGATGTTTAATTTTCAGCTTATGCACTGTCTCACCTATTTTATGTCAAAGTATGTTATTATTATATTTTATTCCATGCGCTGTGAGATATTCTACAGGTTCCTTGTTAGTTCAAACTCTCTTTTCTTTCTTTGGCGACCGTCCCGTGCTAGTTGGACATTGGCACAACGCACTTTCATGGGGAAATGTTGGCTAGTGCGGGGCGGGCCGTCACACCAAATATGGCGACCTTAACTTCCCCGTGAAGGAAAGCCCGGATTGCTTTGAGAACACGACAAACCAGAAGACAAACAGAAGAACATTACATTGCTTATTACAACAATTTCATCAAAATACAAGAATATACAGAGTATGAATAAATATTACACATTTACTAAAAATCAGATATTTACAAGTTACAATGCAGCGGAAAATAATACAAAACACAACTGAAAAGAATATACGGATACAGAGCTTTCCGAATATCATTCCAGCTGTAAACCAGGATCCTGTGAATATAAATCTGCAAAACCAAAACTACAAGCTGTCCTTGTGGAAAATAGGGGCACCCATAGTTTAGGTTAAAACAATAAACTCTAGGTCAGTCATGTGACTGGTGTAAGAACTAAAACATATATTTAAAACTTTACTTTAAATCAGATATATCAAGGGACCACGCCGTATAACATGGAACAGGTTTCCTCCTAAGAATACCAGTGCATATAACAAAACAACGCAATGCTTTTCTGGAAAAATGAAGCTATTATAAGACCCATATCCTTTCACACAATGCAACACAAGCCGGGGGATAGGATTTTACCTTATAATAGCTAAACATGCTTGGTACGTTAAAACAAATCATTTGATACTATTATAAGTGCATAGTGTATAAAACAACTTCAAATATAAATGTATCAATCCTAGACGGCATGGGTACCATATATCATATCGCTAATACTAGGCTCTGCAATCAAAACTGCAATATCACGTATTGGAAGTTGGATTTCCATCTGTGAACCAAGACAAGGGAACGTCCTTACCGGTTCGAGAGTCTCTAGCCCGAGCCTTAGGAATAGCCGCAACTGCACCTTGGATCGTCAGGTCCGGTCCACACGAAGTGGATTAAAATACCTGAACAATACATTTCCCCGCCCTATGGGGCGTAAACTGGTCATATCCCGACCAAACTATCGGCCCCGGAACGACCGATATAACCAAGGCGCCCGCAATCCATCATCCACATAAGTAAAATGTCAGGGCTAGTAAAACGCTGACACCACTCCTAGCTAGAAGGAAACGCATGTCCTCCCTGAAGTCCTCTCCCGTTTCTTGTTTACACCGGGGTGTGAGGCTCGTGAATTAACGCTACACAAAGCTATGCCACAAGGGCCGTGCTTTGATCATCAACCACAAGACTCTTCTTTTCAACAGAAGCCTTGATCATTTTCATCTCAGCATGCCACACAGGCAATTCACGCTATGCAACAGATGTATATCAATCACACAGAATGAATCCAATGTCAGACACACATCCATTTACAAGTTCGTTCTGGGACTGAACGAAACCGGAGGCACCTTATTCCTCCCCCATATGTCCAATACAAGGGAGAGGCCCTCGCATATCCGATCGATCTCCAAGTACGTCTGAACGATCACCACTTATTACCTTGTCTTGGGTGTACAGCCCAATCAAGACATCAGTAATCATTCAAACGATGTGAAGACCTCTGGTCTTCAACCACCATCTTCATCCTCGATACATCGTCGAATCAGTTATTCAGAATGGGATAAACCCGGTCTTTCTAAATAACTCGCGTATATAATAAACAAGTGTTATAAAAACACAACATACGCCTCATTCCAATCCAGAATATTCCTTTATTCAAATATTCTTATACTTTAGGAAAGGTCCCCATTAATTTTATCAAATATAAATTCTTTAAATTTATTCTTTGATCTTCCTTTGGATATCATTCCAATCTAATTAAAGATGCATTAAAACTCTACTTGGTTTTAATCTTCCCAAAAATCAATATTAACGATTGTTTGACTTGGGAAATCATATCCTGTCTTTAACTAGGTTAAAGAACCAAAGTCAATTAAAACACGGTTCACGATAAACCCAAAATCACATTCCATCAGCCTTTAACCGCAAATTAGCAAGTGAACAATTCCCTAAGTATTAACCCCGAAGGCCGAAACCCACGTCAGATTAGTACCTAGGAAACCATTTAACTTAACTAATCTCTAGTTAGTTTCTGATTTTCTTAACTCCATTGGATCTAAGAACAGTATTATTAAAGATACCATTCACGACAACCCAAAATCTTATTCCTATCTTTAACTGGGTTAAAGAACCAATGTCCTTTAAATCACGGTTCACGATAAACTCAAAATCACATTCTATTCCATCAGCCTTTAACCGTAAATTAGCAAGTGAACAATTCCCTAAGTATTAACCCCGAAGGCCGAAACCAACATCAGATCAATACCTAGGAAACCATTCAACTTAACTAATCTCCAGTTAGTTTCTGATTTTCTTAACTCCATTGGGTCTAAGAACTGTATTATTAAAGATACCATTCATGACAACCCAAAATCTTATTCCATTGTTATTCGGGTTAAAGAACAAGTGTTATTTAAAACACTGTTCACGATAAACCTTAAGACCAATTTCAATTCCATTCCAATTAAATATCAATTATTTGGTATAATTCATTAAATCTAAATAAAAAGATTTAATCTTTGCTCAACTGGGTTCAAGAACAGTGTATATGAAGACACAATTCACGACAAACCCAAAATCACATTTAATATTAAATACTAGGATCTGAATAGAAAATATATCGACTTATATTCAACATCAAATTCTAGAATCAACAAATACCGTATTGGAATAACGATATTTATATCTTCCAAATTCCTCCACAATATCCGTATAATCATGGAATCCAATATCGAAATATTCCGAAGATAATTTTGATTCAAATCCATTCCAATTCATCTATTGGAAATTCCGGTTATTTTTAAAACCATTTCAAATCCAATTTATTTATTTAAAAATATTGGATTTCATAATTTTAGTTCATAACTAGTTCATTTCGGTAAAAATATATTTTTATCTTTTCAAAAATGAAATTTTTCATCCTAATTCTTTCCAAATCATTTGTTATGATTTTACACAAATTATTGATATTTTTAATAATTTTATCAAGGCCCGTACAGTCGATTTCCATAATCGGTCATCGAACTGCACTTACAACGACCTTTTCCAAATTTGATTTAGACATAATTCCAAATCCAATGGTTAGATGTCAAATCTCTAATATTCGTTAGAAATCTCTTTTCGATACGAACCTAATGGTTCCGGTTTTAGGAGAATCCAATGGTCGGATCTCCCGTAATGTCCGTTCGAAGCCAATGGTTGAAATTCGCGAACTGCCGCGGCGCGGTGCGTTCTATTCAGGCCATTTTATTATATATATAATATATATTACATTGATGTCCATTTAAAACGTATTTTATAAATCGTTCTAACTTCGTTTTGAAAACGATTTCAACTTCATATTCAATTTCAAATCAAAATTGAATATTCCATATCATCGATATATAAATGATAAAATTTTCAAAACATTAGATTTCGAAATCATTTCCTTTTGAATATTCATTATAAAAATGAATAAAATCGATATAAATATCGTTCACGTCCCAATGGCGTTAATCTAATCAACACGGCTTTATATATTTAAATATTTTTGTGTCCATCCCAAATCGGACATCAAAATCAGATTTTGATCTTTTACTGAGTATTAATTTAAATATTCATTATTTTAAAATATTCGTTATTTTAAAATATTCGTTCTTTCTGAACTGGAATCAGACACAGTCAATTACCATATAATGTGATTTATATGGATTTCATACACACACGTATACAACAACAATCAAACACAGTCAACCATCATCCAAAGTGCATTCTACACTGTATAAGCATCAAATACAAATATTCAACGCTTATAATAGCCTGTCAATCAATCGATCAACATACAACTAATTAGTGGGACTAGTGTATGTCCAATATCATCCCAATACCCGTGTGGTGTTTCAATCAACAAATACATATTTATTTGTGCAGTTGGGCGATGTGTAAAATTTATCGTCCCAATCAATATCAGTCAAATGTGTGTACATAAACAAATCGTCCGATTTGTTTATGAACATTTATTTTATTTTATATGCCCGTTAAAAATTATATTTTTAACTATAAAATATTTTATTCCATTCCACATCACACAATCAATTTTCACAACCCAATCAATCAAACAAACAAGTCATCCATGGTCTGTGGACGACGGGTGTCGGATGCTGCTAAGCACCGTCTGCATCCTAATATATATTTCAACTAGAAAATAAATTAAAAGTGAGGAGTTCTCACCTTTGGGTTCCACTCCGTCATTTTATATTGGACGATGGTTTGGATTTACCCGACATTCCACCTCCATCTTTCCACGCTGTTCATAAATAAAAATCACATTTTTATTTCAATTCTAAAAATTATATTTTTTACTTCCAAGCCATATGTGTAAAAATCACATCTTTAACACGTTGTTTACTTTATAAAGATAATATTTTTATTTCGATGTTCATACAATAAACATCATATTTTTATTATCTCTATAATATAAAAATCATATTTTTATTATCTCTATATTACAAAAATCATATTTTTATCTTGCCATTCTCTATATAAAAGTCGCATTTTTATATATAAAGATTGTATTTTTATATCTCGACTACGTATGTAAAGATCATATTTTTATACTAATGGCTCATATAATTAAAAATCCCATCTTTACATCACTAAAAATCTCGTCTTTACATCATTAAAAATCTAATCTTTTCTTTGTTGAAAATGTAATATTTTCTTTGTTGAAAATGTAATCTTTTCTTTGTTAAATAAAAATCAAAACTTTATAAATATGAAAAAAGAACCAAAACTTGTTCATAAAAAGAAAACCATACTTTGCCATATATAAACTGGTTTTCTTTATTAAGCTAATTACTTTGAATAAACAAAATAAATAAACAAAAAAAAACTCACAAAATTTCGATCATCGAAGAAGGAGGGGTTAACCGGCCGGAGGGGGTGCTGGAGGGTTGCGCCGGGTCGGGAAGGTGCTGGGGGAGGGAGGGCGCTGGCTATGGGTAGTCGTGGTTGCCCGGAGTTAGGTCGCGGTAGTCGGTGTGGGTTTTAGGGGTTTGTGGTTCGAATTAGAAGAGGGGAAGCGAGGAGGAGGAGCGGAGGAGGGGGGTCCGGCCGCCAGAGGCGCCGTCGCTGGTGGGTGCGGCGGTCGAGGAACTGAAGAAGGGCGCCGCTTTTTTCCTCTTATCTTGATTTGTTTGTTCAGAGAAAATAGACCGGGGTGGGGGGGGTGGGGAAGGGGTTAAGTGGGAAAAGGAAAATTTTATATTTTATTATTATTTTAATTTAATTCTCTAAAACATGAATTTTTGTTCGAAGTCCAAACAACATCCAACGACTATCGCCCTTAGGTAATTACCCCCATTATGAACAAAATGAGATGTATATCGTAACCCAGTTCAGCTGTTTCGATAAGTTTTCATCAAAATCAAAATGTAAATCTATATATCGAATTTTAAACGTATATTTCAATTTACTGGGGCCACATACGGACCCCAAAAATTCCAGAAAAATAAATCAAGCTATGTTTAGACGATACGGTACTAACAAACTAGCTTTGTCAAATTTGGAGACCGTTTGAAAAATGACCATTTTCTGGTCGATCCAAAATGACTGAAATTGTCAAAACACGTTTTCTTCTGCCACGCTCACATATTGATTCAGAAAATTATGAATTTTGGAATCTAGCAATGACTTGACATCCCGGATCCAACAAAAGTAGTTTTGTCGAAAATGGAGGTCATTTGCAAAAATTCCATTTTTAAGGGCTATATTTTCCATAGCGACTATTCTGAACTTTCAACTGGGCATAACTTTTTATTCCCGCTATGAAATTTTGATTTTTCGGTTACGTTCAAATAGATTCTAATATTTTTGGTTTCACTAAAATCCGGTTTATTTTGAATCCTGTAAGTTCATTTGAAATTTGAAATTAAATTTTCAAACTACCGCGCCATTTTCAATTCCTTTTATAATATAAAATAAATATTTATATTCTAACATCGATTCAAATATATATACGTTCCGATTTTATTCAAAATAAATTTCTCGTCATTATTATTTAAAATAAATCATTTTAAATATCCAAAATTCATTAAAATTGCCAAAATAAAAATTTTAAATTGGTTCAGATTTTCCGGGTTGTTACAATAGGTGAAACATAGATACACATGAGCGTTAATTAAGGAAAAATATATGTGTGTGTGTATTTATAGTCATGAAATTCTAAAGTAACACACAATTAACCAAAACAAGTAAGAAATAAATTTCGAGATAATGTTATTTGAATTTTGAAAAAATGAGGTTGTACGTAGGTATATACGCGCAAGAATTCCGAGAATAAATGCGTTTGAAATTTGAATGTATATTAAATACGGAAAGAATCAATGCAATGGTCAGGGAATAATACCGTTTCAGAAACAAAAATTACGAAGTTATTAATGATTGAAATTTTATGTAGTTATGCGTAGATATACACACATAGGTTTAAAATTGGAATTTAAAACGCAAAATGTTAACGAAAAATAATAAATAGATTGGTAATTAAATTCAGCTCTATATGTCATATATTAAGTGACAATATAAATCTTACTAAAAATCCAATCTTTTTCATACTAAGCCACATTAAACCATCCCAAACATTTTCAAACCACAATACAAAATTAAATACACTATCACATGTCAATATATATTCAAACGAGTTCATATACACAAGTTAATAATTAACTAGCCCTTTTTAAGTTCAATGTTTCCCACCTTTGTTTCCACTCCGCCTAACTTTGATTATAAGACATCCTAGCTATGCTGAAAAAATTCGGCAGCTTCCAACATCAACGAATTATTTCTGGAGAAAATTAGGCTGCGGTTCGATCCTATTTGATTTCAGGTTTTCAGGAGAATAAAATGGAGCTATAACTATGTTTTCCCAAAAAATAGAGTATAGTTCTGAAGTAAACAGAGTTTGAGCTTGGAGAGGTGGGGCCCGAACTGCTGGGTGCGTACGATGGAGCCATAATGTAACACCCCGTATTTCTGTTAACACTAAAGTAATGAATTAAAGAATATTTAATTTTAAATGTGAGAATTAAGGGAAATGGGTTACGCCATTGTGTTCGTCTCGGAATTCTAGTTGAGATAGAATCCGAGTTTGCATGAATTGGACTTCGTATGAAGAAGCTATGGCGATCGGAAGTTTCAGAAAAATTCAAACAGATTTCAAAAATTCAAATTCAGACTCAGATTGGGGTAGGAGGGAAAATTCCCGCCAGGGGCCAGGTCGACCAGGGGGTCGACCTACCCATACAAGTCGACCAGGGGGGTCGACCTGCCCCCCGGGCAGATTTGAAAGATGAGGACTTTGTGACTGGTTGCTGAGTCATTAGGGTTTCTGGATAGTTCTGATCTGGTCTGAATTGCTGTGGTTAATTCTGGGTTGATCGGATGACCTAAATTAATTCTAAACTCTATATAAACACATGTAGACTCAAACCCTAAAATCAAATAAAAATTAGAACCATGGCCGTCATGCTATCACCTTGCAACCTAGAGTAGCCGCCACCAATTAGAGAGAAAGTAAAGCTAATCAACTCAATCCAATTCAAGATTATAACAACAACTACAACGAATTGTCTTCTTCAAAGGAGAGCTAAATCAATTTCAGAACTCAGATTTCAGAACTCAAGACCTTCTTTGAGTAGTGAGTTCAATTTCTTTAATAAGATAATTAATATGTTAATTGGGTTGAGATATAAATTGGATTATATGGCTATGTTTGTGAAGCATTGGAAAATGTAATATTGGGTAAATATATGCTAGTTGTTCATAATGGTAGTTTTAGTTTAATTGTGTTGTGGATCCTTATCATATGCTCAGTCACCTATGCTCAACTTGATTCATAGTTTTATATGCAAGTTTGGATGTTGATTTATATAGGAATCATATGCAAGTTGATGAGAATCATATACAATCCTTACATGTTTCATGACATCTATTTTATGTGTAAGTTTGGATCTAAAGTTTAAGTTAAGACATGTGTGAGTTATATGCAAGTATGTATGCGTATTATACAAAATTTAATATGATAGTTTACATGTAGATCTTAATTTACATGTTTAGGTGCAAGTTTACATCATAGTTTACGTTGCATAAATCACATATGTAAGTATATATATGTTTGGGGCATGAATCATGTAATGAAAGTTTGAGATTCCTATGCAAGTTCATACCTTTATGTTAAAACTACATAAGTTATGAAAGTACATGTGTTATACACCCATTGTCTATGCAAGTTTAGATGAAACACCTTATTCACACATGCAAGTTCACCCCTTATGTTTAGATCTATATGCCAATTCATGTTATGACTTTTATTCGTAAGTTAGATCTAATTTATATTCTATGCATGTTGTGATGTTTTCTCTTTATTCCATAAGTTAGACTATTCGAGTCTAACGTATATTTCACGTTAAACGAATGAACGTACAACGTGGGGCAATGAGATAAGATCAAAATATTTAATATGGAGAATTGGCTTAAGTGCCTTAAAATAGCATATAATTAAATTGTGATTTTAATTGGTATAATTTTATATACCATAAATAGATGGACATAATTAAGGTGTCAATTATGGACATAGTTAAATTTGGAATTGATTGACAATTCAAATTAGGGATATTAATCCAATATGGGGTTAAATGAAATATGTAATAATAAACCGCCTAAGACACGAGGTTAGACTCTTTTGTGGTGTAAGACTGCCCGGACCCGCCTGGCAAATCCAGCTGCCACAAATGACAGTCTAATGTGAGTGGTCAAAGGCATGAATTAAATGCGTAACAGTTGTAAAGACACGAGGTTAGGCTCGTTTGTGGTGTAAGACTGCCTAGACCCGCCCGGCAAATCCAGCTGCCACAAATGCCAGTCTAATGTGGGAGGTCTTTACAAGGTTATGGTCTTAATGAATTAAGAAACACTTAACCAGATAAACATGTAGTGGGATATGAGGGGGTTAAGTGGGTGCCTTGGGTGGCATGTGGAATTTAGTAGGTGCCTTTGGTGGCATTTGAAATACGATTAGATGCACTTAACCAAGATTGAAACAGGTAAGAAGACATGAATAAGAATGGGGTTAAGTGGGGAAAAACCTTAGAGGGGACCAAGCATAGGTGGAAAGCTTGTGCCATGCATGGAGGCCCTTTTCAAACTAGTAACCCATTAAGTATCTTTGTGGGCTCGACCCAAGTCGAGGACGGGACACATGTACTGGATTTGATTGTAAGAGGTCAAAACGGGCCAGCGGTGGCAACGCAAGTCCAACGGGTTCATATGCGTGTATGGGCCCGGGCTGGTAGGTAAGACATTGTTGCATCGTGTAGATATAAGCCGTGCATTTTCGGTAGTATCGGGTTGCCACTTCGGGGTGTGATACACCCCACTGTGAGGCCAGCACGGGTATCTACGAGTTAGGGAGCCGAACGAATGGGAGTAGTGGGTACACCTAATGAAGATAGGAGCAGACGACACCTATGGAGGTAGTTAGGGGTACACGAAACTACCATTAGCAGTACTAAGTTCTGTATGTGGGATCAACCTTTAGGGTTACTAGTGGTGGTGCAGTATAGTAATTATCCTATAGTGAGTAGGGCACATTTAACGTTATCTTTGTTCGTCTTATTTCTTTGTTTGCTTTGTCATACCCAATTGTTCACAATCATATCCTTATTTTCCAGCTTATGCCTTATCCTATTCACTTAATGATTATATTGTTAAAGTTATTGCACTCGCCAGACTTTATGTCTGACCCCCTTGTTTCCACCTCTTTTCTTCCCTTTCCCCCCTCAGGTTTGCAAGAAGGGAATACTACAGCTTAGTGTCGATTTCTTTCAGTTGCTTGAAAAGAGTAGATGTATCACTTTGGACTCTCTCATCTTTATGGCTTTGCTTATGCTCAGTAGGGATTTATGCATTTATGTTATTTAAGTATTTGCTTCTTTATGTACTTTGAAGTTTTTGGAAAAGACAATTGATCCTGTTGTAATGGTTTTGGAAACTACTTATGTAAGCATGTTTTGAGTTATGATGCTATGAAATAAGTTTTATCTTCCGCTGCGTTGTTTTATTTATGTATTCTTGTAATTTATCTGTTTTATACAACAATAACGCTTCATGGACATTGATGCATTCCCTTTGAGAGTGACATTAATGGACATGGGGTGTTACACGTGGTATCAGAGCTATGGTTACAAGAACAGATAAAAAGTTTTGAAAAGTGTTTTCAAAAGTATTATTTTCCTAGAAAGTATTTTCAAAAACTTGTTTTAAAGAAGCTATTTTCAAGGAAAGTTTACTTTAAAGAGCTTAATCCCCGCAAGCCATACATCTCTCTTTCGCTTCCCTTATTTTGAAACTCTTTCTTTTTCTTTTCAGCATGTCTGGAGCATCTGAGATACCAGAGGGTGTTCATGTACCCGGTTGGTTTCATCAATATCTCGAGGCCAGGGCCGCTTCCGCGGGTCCGGCCAACATTCCTCCTCCTCCTCCCCCAGCTCCAATCATTCCTCCACGTGGAGATACTTTCTCCAAGATATGTAAAGACTTTCGTTCGATGGGTGGAAAATCTTTTAGTGGGTCTGAAACGTTCATTGAAGCTAGAAATTGGTTGAAAGAAGTGGAGGATCTGTTTGGCATTTTCGATTTGGACGATTGTAAGAAGGTCCAATTGGCTGCTTGATTGATGAAGGACGAAGCTTCGTTTTGGTGGGAGGTCACTAATGGAGAGCGTCCCGTTGATACATGGCTAGATTTCAGGCGTAGGTTTGAGGCAAAGTTTCTCTCACGGGCTAAAGAGAATTTATTTATGGAAAGATTTTTGGCGTTAAAGCAAGGGAATCTATCAGTGAAAGAATACGTCAACAAGTTCAATCAGTTGGCGAGATTTGGCTTGGACTTGGTGAATACACCCGAAAAGAAGGCCTTGAGATTTGTTAAGTGTTTGAACGAGCCACTACATGGGTTAGCTATGACCCACATCCCTATGGGGGCCACCTTTGAGAGACTAGTTGATATGGCGCCTATGCATGAGGAGGAGAAAGGCGCCAATGCTAATAAGGCACCTGAGAAGAAAGGAGATCAAAAGAAACCACAACAACAAAACAAGAAGGGCGGGAAGAATAATAATGGCAAAGGAAAGAAGAGGTGCTTTAATTGTGGGACACCAGCCCATCTGAGTAAAGATTGTAGGAAAAAGAAGAAGACTGGCTGTTTCCACTGTGGAGAGGCAGGTCATCTAGTTAAGGACTGCCCAAGGAAACAGGGACAAGGGCAAAAAACTTCTGGAGGCAGCTTCAGGCTCTCATGGCACAGAGGCAGGCAAGGGAGCAGGTCCAGGCTCTCGTGGTCCCACCGCTGCAAGAACGAGGTAGAAACATTTCCGTTGAGAGTTTAGTTTTTCTGTTTGATCATCATGTCCGTACTTTATTCGATTCTGGTGCATCACATTCGTTTATCTCTACATCATTAGTTGAAACACTGCACTTGAATACTAGTCTAGTTATGGATCCCATTGTAGTCTCAAATCCTATTAGTGGGTCGGCTCATTTATCCATGGTTTGTAGGGATTTGAGATTTTCTATCTTAGGCGTTGGTTTTGAATGTAATGCTTTTGTGCTTGGTTTCATGGGCTATGGGTCGATTCTAGGGATGGATTGGCTAGCCAGATATGGTGCCATCCTAGATTGTGAACGAAGGGTAGTAAAATTGTTGACTCGTAGTGGAAAGACCCTTGATATTTCTTGTGACCCTAGAGGATCGGTGGTGCTTAGTTATCTTGAGTCACTTGACGCATCCAATGATGATTTAGATTCTGTTCGTATAGTCCGTGAATATGTTGATGTCTTCGATGAGGTGAGGGGTCTACCCCCAAAACGTGAGATAGACTTTCGTATTTATCTTGTAGACAATGCAAAACCAGTATCTTTGCCAGTACGCCACATGGCTCCTCGTGAGAGGAGGGAGCTCAATAAGCAAGTAGGGGAGTTGCTTGAGATGGGGTTCATAAGACGTAGTATATCGGAGTGGGGTGCTCCAGTAGTATTTTCCACGAAGGCGGATGGGTCCCTTAGACTTTGTGTGGACTATAGAGAACTTAAAAAACTTACTAAGAAGAATAGGCACCCACTGCCGAGGATTGACGATCTCTTTGATCAGTTAGTTGGCGCCTCAGTGTTTTCGCAGTTGGACTTAGCCACTGGTTTCCATCAGTTGAGAGTGGCTGAGGATAGCATAGAAAAGACTGCCTTTAGGACTTCGGACGGTTTCTATGAGTGGCTTGTAATGCCCTTCGGTTTGACAAACGCCCCCGCATTCTTTATTGACTTGATGAGTAGGGTGTTTAGGGAGTACCTTAATAAATTCGTGGTGGTCTTTGTGGACGACATCTTGATCTTTTCTAAGAGCGAGGATGAGCATGCCCTACATCTTAAGGAGGTATTGGAGACCCTTCGAGTGCATAACCTTAAAGCAAAATTTTCTAAATGTCACTTTTGGAGGAAGGAAGTGCGATTCTTAGGGCACATGGTTTCCAAAGAAGGGATAGCTGTGGATCCCGCGAAGGTGGTGGCCATCCATGATTGGAAGGTCCCTAAAAATGCTAACGAGGTGAGGAGTTTCTTGGGGTTAAGTGGGGAAAAACCTTAGAGGGGACCAAGCATAGGTGGAAAGCTTGTGTCATGCATGGGGGCCCTTTTCAAACCAGTAACCCATTAAGTATCTTTGTGGGCTCGACCCAAGTCGAGGACGGGACACGCGTACTGGATTTGATTGCAAGAGGTCAAAACGGGCCAGCGGTGGCAACGCAAGTCCAACGGGTTCATATGTGTGTATGGGCCCGGGCTGGTAGGTAAGACATTGTTGCATCGTGTAGATATAAGTCATGCATTTTCGGTAGTACCGGGTTGCCACTTTGGGGAGTGATACACCCCACTATGGGGCCAGCACGGGTATCTACGAGTTAGGGAGCCGATCGAATGGGGGTAGTGGTTACACCTAGTGGAGATAGGGGCAGACGACACCTATGGAGGTAGCTAGGGGTACACGAAACTACCATTAGCAGTATTTAGTTCTGTAGGCAGGGTCAACCTATAGGGTGACTAGTGATGGTGCAGTATAGTAATTATCCTATAGTGATTAGGGGCGCATTTAACGTTATCTTTGTTCGTCTTATTTCCTTGTTTGCTTTATCATACCCAATTGTTCACAGTCATATCCTTATTTTCCAGCTTATGCCTTATCCTAGTTACTTAATGATTATATTGGTAAAGTTACTACACTCGCCAGACTTTATGTATGACCCCCTTGTTTCCACCTCTTTTCTTCCCTTCCCCCCCTCAGGTTTGTAAGAAGGGAATACTACAGCTTAGTGTCGATTTCTTTCAGTTGCTTGAAAAGAGTAGATGTATCGCTTTGGACTCTCTCATCTTTATGGCTTTGCTTATGCTCAGTGGGAATTTATGCATTTATGTTATTTAAGTATTTGTTTCTTTATGTACTTTGAAGTTTTTGGAAAAGACTATTGATCCTGTTGTAATGGTTTTGGAAACTACTTATGTAAGCAAGTTTTGAGTTATGATGCTATGAAATAAGTTTTATCTTCCGCTGTGTTGTTTTATTTATTTATTCTTGTAATTTATCTGTTCTATACAACAATAACGCTTCATGGACATTGATGCATTCCCTTTGAGAGTGACATTAATGGACATGGGGTGTTACACATGAGGTACGGCTGGAGTGCGGGTTCGGGTTATTTTGGGTAAAAGAGGGGTGCTTTGGTGATTTTAAGGGTGGATGAGGTATTTAAATGGAAGTTTACTGTATTTGGAGTGTTTAGAAGGAGGGGGCCCATGTTTTGGGGCGGTGCTGACGTGGAGGGGCATGGACGGTGGGGGGACTGCTGTGTTGGTGAGTGGGTCGGTGAAATGGGGTAGAAGGGAGAGAGGAAGGAGTAAGGAAAGAAATGAATGTAAAGTGAGAAATGGAGTGGAAGTGGCTTGTATTTAGAGCCATGTTTGTTCACATGGATTAGCGAGGTGTCAACTATCTAGCTTAGAGGAGAAAGTACACTTAGTGCCATTGGATGGTTAACAACTCAAAGAAAGCACAAATTGTAACTAACTAGATTAAGGTGTGAACGCGATTTAAGGCACGAGTAAATAATCTTTAAGCTTTACACATGTGATAACATACTGATTCCGTTTTCGATGAAATTTGGAATCTCGACATATTTTTCCGATAGGGTTATAATGAAATTGATTTCATCGAATTTCGAGTCCGTTTGCTCAAAATTTACTCGTTCGAGCTAAATTCAAGTTCATATTAGTGATCGGTTTAATCTTAAATTCCGTCACGTCAGATAATAACTCTGAATGATGCGAAATTTGGAGCCCTATCATTTTTCGATCTTTCGGATCCGATAAAAGGGGTTTCATCGGATTTCGAGATCGTTTACAAAAAATTTACTTTCTAGGTTATTAGAATAATATTAAAATATTGAATTCTAATATTATTAACTTTTAAAATCAACTTTCAAAGCTCACTAACATTATCTTAACTATTTAATAAGTCGTATACAAATACTTATCTCAAAATCTCAAACTTTTCAATTTCGGTGAATAGTGTTTTGACCAAAATTGTTTGAACAGATAAGTTGCAAAAACTGATTTAAATAACTTAACTAACTGTTATACATTTTGAAATCCTATATAAAAATGAGTGTATGTATCCAGAACCGCGCGCGGTTATTCTAATTTCTTAAAAACTCATATTTCCCAAAATTTTAAATTGGTTCTAAAATTTCAGGTCGTTACAGCGAGTGTCCGGAGACATGAGTGGAGCACGTCCAACTTATTACTCAACGGGACTAGATGGAAGTGTGGGACTTCCATGGGACGTGAAGATACTCCAAGATGGACCTCCGCGATAGGCCTAATGAAGTTGTACCCATAGAGGCACGGTCTATACGGTTCTATCAAGTGAGTATGCATTGGCTGCATCTTTGATAGTAGGCTGCCTAAAGACTGAATGGGATGATTTTAGGATGATTCGACGGCTGCCTCAAGGGGCTAAGGCTTCGTGGTCGTGACCCAACAAACGATAATAGGTTGTTGGATATCTACCATCATCAGTCGGAGCGTGCGCGGGGAAGACAGGAACTAAACCAAGAGGGATATGACCTATTACTATCGGTTTACTAGATAAGGCACCATATGTTTTTTTAGATTGGATGATAGGGTGATCATTTAGCTCTTTGAATAGTCTTTCATTAGTTGGGTTAGGGTGGGTGAGGCCTTGGAGAGCCACCGAAAGAGATAGACCAATCTTTAGATATCTGTATTGTATGTCTAATGAGACTGTCCTTTACGGATATGTGTAAAGCCCCCGACTAAGTTTCATAGAGGAATTCAGGGATTAGGGCATCCTTGTGGCACAACGGTAAAGGTTTATTCACTTTCGCAGTGAAGCCTAGTATGCTTTTGTAGCATAGAGATGGAAGTCTAATACGTTTTTGTACTACGATAATGGGAACCACTCGCGAAGGGTACTATGGGAAGTATCTCTATATATTGGATATGTAGCTACATATATTATTTATTAGGTTAATCTACTAGGGCTAGATGGGTACGATTTATGCAGAAAAACCAAAGTGTATTGTGCGATAAACCCAAATAACTTAACAAATATGAATGCCGAATAACTATTCGGAATGGTTTTCGAACATAAGTTCTTTTCCCAGTTTTCCCGAATAATTAGCATCATTTAAAAATAATATGGATATATCATATTTCAGTTAATTTTCAACCCATCTTAACTTTCGAAATTTCTATTCATTATTAAAAATTCTTCGTTATTTATTTGAAAAGGTTTAACAAAGGTTAGATGTCGATTATTAGGTTTAAATCCTTCGAATTCAATTATTAAGCAAAAAGCATTTCAAAAGCGTTACTAAAAGCATTACAATTAGGCTATTTAAACTAGATTGATCAAAATAACTTTAAAACTCTATATTTTCAAACCAAATTACTTTGAAACCATTTATTATGATTTATAAAAAAATCCGTATTTTTATTAATTTTTATAAGGCCATTACAGTAGATTTCTAAATTTGGTCACTAAACTACACTACCGCGGTCAGTGATAGAACAATATATGTAGTGTCATTTGTAGGAAGTATAATTTATCCATTCACCGAACTTTTGTTTTGACCCCCTCCTCACAATAAACCCGCACGTTAGAGAGGTGGTTGAGATTCTGCAACTTAGGGACACCTGTTAGATAATGTCATTATATTGGTAAGTGCTTACCTACTATTATATTTTATTTCCTTTCACTGTGAGATTTCTTTTATGAGCTATGATATATTTATCTTTGACTTTCTACACGATACCAAACAAACCAACTCGAGCTTCGATAGATTTGGGATTTTGAAAAAAAAACTAGTCTGTTGAAATTCGCATTGTTACATTTGGTATCAGAGCTTAGGTTTAGGATACCTATTTACATAGTGAGCGAACGTATTTGTAGTTTTAAAATATACATATTATATGTATACCTATATCCATAGAGGAACCCACTAATTAAGTGAACAACACATGGATGAAGTAGGGTATTGGTTTTGTACACTAAGGAAATGGTTATGGAAGTTTGAGGATTATAGACCCATGAGTAGCTGGGGTGGAAAGTGTACAAGATTATAGACCCATGAACAGCCAGGGTGGAAAGTGTACAAAAGATTTGGAAAAACAAGAGAAGATTCCACGTGTTGATGTTTGAAATTTTGGTATTTCGGATTGGCGGTCTAGTTAGTATGGCCTTGTAAATTAAGAATAAAGTAAGAAAAAGAAAAATGGATTGGGAATTTATATATATACATTTAGTACAAAAGTGGTTCTAGTCTTATTCTCCCTTTTAGACATGGTTTGATAGGAATTTATGTAAAGGAGAAATTTAGGATAAAGAAATATAATATTGCGCGAAGGATTTGGAAAAAGCAAAAGTTAGAAACCACTTTGTAATCAGCCCCATAGTTAGAACTTTTAAAAAAGAACTTGAAAAAAATGTAAATGTAGAAAAAGATTTCCAGAAAAGTTTTCAAGGTTCGAATTTTAAAAGTTTACAATTTTAGAAATTTACTAGTTTGTAATATTAAGAATTGTGTTAAATGATTTCTTAGAAAATTTTGCAAACTTGCTTTCAAAAAATATTGAATGAGTAAGCATGTTGTGAGATTATGCGACATAAGTGGTTAAGAGAAAACGTGAATAAATAAACTAGCCATATGGGATGCACAGGTGACCTTGAATGAAATAAAATATAAACATTTTCTAAAAGAACGGATTATAACACACTTTAACTTGTTGGAATAAGAAAATTATACGATAAAATTTTATGAATCAATAAGCTTGTAAGTAAACATGTTTCGTAACGTGGCAAGGAAACTTACTTTACACAGAACAAAAAAGTCCTCTCTAGAAAAAGTTCATAGAAAGTTAATCTTATTTAATTAAGAAAAATTTAGTGAAAAGGGTCCCATTAGTGTGCATGGACAGTTAATAAACGTTTGAGGAAATTTCGAAAAGATATTTCAAGTGGTTACTTTTAATAGAAAAGAAGTAAAAAAGTAAATTCAAAACTTGCATTGTTTAAGGGAATAGGATAAAGAGGAAATGAATAAGAAAAAGCAAGGTGAGATTTTTATAAGTAAATTTATGGCATTATTACTGTTTAATAGAAATCATTTTTTAGCACTCCTTGAGGAAATATGAAAGTTCTCTTTTAGTATAGATTTACATTTCTATCAGTGATCTATTTTAGAAAAATAGAATAGTTTAGTAGGATATTTTCTACCCAGGTGCTTGTGATGGCTAGATAAGAATAAAAACATAAGATATGGTGCATAAAATGAAAATAAAGGAAACAGATGAACAACTAAAAGAAAAGCAAAGACGATAGCTGCAAAAACTAAAAATAGTAAAAGAAATGAATTCTTCCTAAGTAAGCTTGGGAAACCGCAAAATCTTATGTAAACTGTGCTTAGAATAGAAAATAGAAATTTTCGTAAGAATAGCAATTAAGATTTCCAAGTACGGGGGAAAAGGTGCATATACGTGGATGGAAAATATATAATTTTCCATTTTCTACCTCTTTCTAACATAAGAAATCGAATTCACAAACTTATACTTTTCTAAAATTTGCAAATTTAAAGTATGTCGGAAGGATTTGAATGCAAAAATTGGACGAACTACGCTCTTACCCTTTAAGAGTGTGATAAAAATTGAATGAAAAGGTATTTTTGATTTTTAAAATATTGCATTCATATAGAAATTACCAGTATATTTAGGATGTTTGCATCATATTTTCAAAAGGTATTCAAAGAAAATTTGCATTTATATAGAAGGTACAACTTATGTATTTAATGAATTCATGTATTTTTATGTTGTGTTACACTTTGCACAAGTGCAAATTTGGTTGGAAAAAATGGATGTACAGACGATGGTTGTAAATTATGCAAGGAATTATTAACTTTTCCCTTACCAAATTTGGGGGATGAAAATTCCTTAGGGTGGGATAATGTAACACCCCGTATTTTTAAATTAAGTGATAAAAATAAAATTTGTATAATTTTCTAAATTTTGTTATAGAACTAGCGTCGTTGCGCCCATGGCGATTTATGATCAATTTAGACCTATGATTTGCAGAAAACGGACTTGAAACAAAGAAGATACCATTAAATGAAGTTTTATAACAAACACGAAAAAGAAGAAATAAGAGAAATGCACATAAGACTAATAGCTTTCAATATTCTAATTTTGTGAACAAAAAGGGAGTGTAGTCTAGTGGTTAGGCACTTGCCTCCCAATTTGTGGCACGTGAGTTCAAATCCACTAATGTCATGCTTTTTAATTTTTAAGAAGGCTAGCCAAAAAGATGTATGTTCTAAGAAAAAAGTATATGTGTATGTACATATAAGGAAAGATTATTATAGATGAGTGTGTGCGTGTATTGCAACACCCCGTATTTTCAGTGAACATTAAACTAACAAATTAAGGTATACTTAATTTTTAAGAGAAGAATTAGGGGAAACGGGTTACTCCATTGCGTTCGTCTCAAAATTCTTCTTGAGATAGAGTCCGAGTTTGCGTAAATCGGACTCCGTATGAAGAAGTTATGGCACTTAGAAGTTTCAGGAATTTAAAATAAAAACTAGCCCGAATTCAAATTTAAAGTTTCGAAATTCAAATCACACACCCGAGCTAGGCGGGAAATTTCCCGCCCAGGACCCAGGTCGACCAGGGGATTGACCTGGGTAGAACAGGTCGACCATGGGGTCGACCTCCCCCCTTTTCCAGATCCATGGACAGATTCGTTTTTCTGCATTTAGACGCCCGTTCTGACCAGATTCGTTGCTCCTAAGCTATTTAAACACCCCCAAACCTCACTTTCTCTCCACACAACTTCATTTCGCCTATACTCTACCCTATTTCATATCAAAATAAATCTAAGACGGGGTTATGCTGCTTAAGTCCTTCGTAGAAATCAAGTTTATAATTCTAGTAGAGATTCAAAGGCTATTTCAACAACTATTTCTAAGAATCAAATCAAATCAAATCCAAATTAGAAGAACTAATAGTCTACTTCAAGGGAGAGCTATTCAGTTTCAGAATACAGATCCAAGAATTCAAGACCCTTCTGTAATTTAAAAGTTCACGTTACTTTCAGAAATAAAAGTTAATTGTGATTCTGACATTGTAATAAATCTGGATCTGAGATTATGCCTGTCTTTCGATATCCTTTGGATCTATCTCATTGATAATATTATGTCCATTCTTTGTCTCTCTTTCTTTCTTCCCTTTTTGTTTTATAGCCAGGGTACTGCGAGCCTGAGCCAGATCTCATAAAAGATGAACGTATGTTGGAAATAAAATTGGGCATAATTGAGTTATATTCAAAACATAAAATATTGGACATATGACTTGAGATTTGAGGCATAAAGTATTGGACATATGACTTGAGATTTGAGGCGTAAAATATTGGACATATGACTTGAGATTTGAGGCATAAAATATATTGGACATATAACTTGGGATTTGGGCCGTAAATTGAACTGTAAACATGTAAGTTCAAGTTATTTTCGGATTTAACATCTAATAGTGATTTTGGCATGTAATGAAATGGATCTAAGTCCATGCTTGATGATAAGACAAATCTTTTAGGTTGATTCCTATCTTTCTATTGAATCAATGATTTACATGCCTAGGAAGTTATAATTCAATCATGCCTGTCTTTGTTGGACATCTGATATATATAATCCTTTTAGGTTCATGATGTTATTTATATCAGATTTGTCTTTGTTATACCCCAAATCTAACAAATCTGCAATCCTCTTAGGTCCAAAATATTATATTTGACAGATCTACCATTTTAATGCCTGTTTTATGCCTACTCTCGTTTATCCTCTGTCGTCCCCTTTATTTTATGAATCTAGATTAACCTCGAATCTAGACAGAAACTTATTATACTTGCAATTGGAATGCGGGGGTATTGGGGAATAGTCTATTTGGTAATAATGGAACATAATTTTGTAACTTATGATTTGGGGCATAATTGTCTTTGTTGCGAACTTGGGGAAATTCAAATATTAAATCTAGATTTGGCGCAAACTATAAATTGGAATATTAATCTAGATTGGGCATAACCATTGGTTGAGACGCTAAAGAATAATGTGTATTGGGGTATTGGGACGTGACTATTAGTACAAACTTGGGAAGATTAGATGTAGCCTAATTTGAGTAATAACTCGAAACTTGAATTTAGGGGCCATAACTTGCAATTAGCTTTGTTGGGCATAACTTGAGAATTGGAACATGACTAGTTTTGTTGAATTTGGTAATTGGCATGAAAAATCTAGAATTCGGTATATATGGTAATTGTGAATAATTTGCATAAAACTGTAAATATGTGAACTAGTGAAAGATGAATATGCCTAACCCGAGGTTAGATTGAGACATGGTGTAAAACTGCCCGGAACCGCCCGACACATCTAGTAACCACAACAACACCTATCTAATGTGAGAGGTTGGTGCATCATGCCTAAGAAAAACCCGAGGTTAGATTGAGTTGTGGTGTAAAACTGCCCGGAACTGCCCAGCACATTTAGTAACCGCTACAGCACATATCTGATGTGAGAGGTTGGTGCATTAATAAATCAATTAATGCTAATGAACAAGACATGCTAAGAAATGACTAGGGTTAAGTAATAAGAATACTTAACCAATATAGCACGAATGACTAGGGTTAAGTAATAAGAACACTTAACCGATATAGCATGAATGATTGGGGTTAAGTAATGAGAACACTTAACCAATATAACAAGACGAATGACTAGGGTTAAGTAATGAGAGCACTTAACCAATATGACAAGATGGATGACTAGGGTTAAGTTAATAGGAAACAATTAACCGGTATAGCATGATAAATGGAAAGGGTTAAGTTAACACTTAACCAATACAACCTGATTTGTGGTAGGGTTAAGTTTACACAAGAAGGCGACACTTAACCAAAGTAACATGACAGGATGAGTAGGTGGGTTAAGTTAACTTGAATTGACTGATGACACTTAACCAATACAGCAAGACGAACATGTAGGGTTAAGTAACAAGGAAACACTTAACCAAAATAACTTGATAAACGAATGGGGTTAAGTAAATAAGGAACACTTAGCCAACATGACATGATGAATGGGTGGGTTAAGTTAACATGAATGGAAAACACTTAACCAATATGACATAATGTGCGAGAGGGTTAAGTACATATCGGGTTGGTGCGTAATATTAGTAAATATAGGCCCACAAAACTTAACCGTTTAATAAACATGCTTGAATCGATGGGAGGGTTAAGTACATCTCGTGTAGGTGGGTAACATTAGTACATATAGGCCCACAAACTTAACCGTTAAATAAACATGCTTGAATCAGTGGGAGGGTTAAGTACATATCGGGTTGGTGGGTAATATTAGTAAATATAGGACCACAAACTTAACAAATAGGAAACCCTTGTAACGGGGACCCATTTCAGCGGTAACCTACATAGATGTACCACGGTACCCTGAACTAGGCAGGGTGGGGCACAATTTCTGGGCTGATTGTAAGCGGTCAAAGCAGCGACAGGCGATACGTCAATGTAGGTTACGACGGTTTACGGGCGTGCACGTACTCCGGAGTGCGAAAAACAGGCACTGGGTACCAATAGTTATACACTGTGCATCTTGAATCGTGTTGGGTCGCTATCATAAGGATTGATACACCTTATGGTGGGACCGACACAGGGTATCTACACGCAAGAGAGGGCCGATTGACACAGACACATGGAACACACAACACCAGAAAAGGGTTTTAATAACAATTATTACCATTACTAATCCACTTTGTAACAGTTAAAACCGTTACTACGACATACGTGACAAACTGTTATCACGAATATTGTAACGGTTATAACTGTTACAAAGAGTGTATATTGTAACGGTTATTACCGTTATGTAATTATTATTTTGTCACACTTATAACCGTTATAAAATTTATTTTTATAACATTAATTATTGTTACAAATACGAAACTTGTAACAGTTATTACTGTTAGTATATAAAGCTGACTATATCATATAATAAATTTAATAACAGTTATAACTGTTACAAACGCGTATATTATACCAGCCCAATAGTAGGTAATTCCTTCAAACAATTAACAATCATAACATGCTTCGTCTACTTTCATAAAACATATATCAATAAGCATATACAACATATATAATAATAATATCTCAAAGCAAACACAACATATCACAATTTGCCGATCGATAGGGTAGTAAGGGTGCATCTAACACATTTATGGCAATTAGGCTGATTGAGGTGGAATCCTCACGATAGATGTACACCTGAAGGCTACCACAATTACAGGGATTGGGATCACGTTATCATTTTATACAGATTACTAGTTGGGACACTAGTTAGGTGGTGCAGAGATAGATATAGAAATCAGAATAACAAAATAGTAGCGAAGCGGAGAAAGAGTAGCATTCAGTTTATCTTGCCTTATCATACCTTATACTTATCCTATGTTATCATGTTATCCTTGTTTCTCACGGTATTGTCTTATATTCAGTTTATTCATGTCATGACGCTTTTACCTGTTTATATGCTGAAAGTCACTGGACTTACTAGACTTATGTCTGACCTAGGTTCACAGGGAGGAAATGTTATCACCTAGCTTAGTTTTCTTCCAAGCTCGAAGATAATCGATGTATTGTTTTGGACTCTCTCTTCCACTGCTATGGCTGGTTCACGCTTTATTTGGGGAATATCTTTGTTATTTTTATGCTTCTTTTATACTTGGAAGTTTTTGAATCAAGACAGAAGTTCTATGTACAACTTTTAAGTATGATTGAGATAACTGTTGTAAAAGCTTGACTGAATTAAGTTGTTAATAAAATGACTTTATTTTCCGCTGCTTTATTTGTTTGTCTTGTAATTTATCTGCATCTTTTACCTAAAATGCTCCACCAAAGTTAAGGCATTCCCTTTGTGAGTGACCTTAACAGAGGTGGGGTGTTTCATGTATATATATGTGTGTATATATAAATAAAATTCAAAAGTAACACACAATTAACCAAAATAAGTAAGAAATAAATTTTAGGACAATGTTGTTTGAAATTTGAAATAAATGAGGTCGTATTCGGATATATACGTGCAAGAATTCCACGAATAACCGCGTTTGAAATTTGAATGTGTATTAAAAATGGAAAGAATCAATGAAATTGTTAGGGAATAATAAAGTTAATAATATAAGAAATAAAAATTACACAGCTATTAGTGGTTGAAATTTCGTGGAGTTGTGCATAAATATGTACGCATAGGTTTAAAATTGAAATTTAAAGCATAAAATAGAAACGGAAAATAATAAATAGATTGGAAAGAAATTAGGAAAGAAAATAACGTTATAGGAAGACGTTTTAATTGGAGTGACAATCACAAATGGATGACCCGATATACGTTTTAAATGGAACATATATGGGTTGACCCACCTTAGAAGTTGGTCGACCCAATTAGGCATTAGTCGACCTACTTCGGGTCAGGCAGCATGGTCTGTTTTGTTCCGAATGGTTCAAATTTATTCGTTTTAAATTGTATGGACGAGGTTCTTTTGAGCACCTATAAATAAACCAGCAGGGCCTAGCCTCCAACTCATATTTTTTGAGAGGGCGCCAGAGCTCTGTCATTTCTTTTCTCCTTCAAATTCTTCAAAAAATAAAAATATATTAGTTCTAGGATTTTTGATTGAAGATTTAAAGAAGAAAATTGTAGATTTAAGCTATAGATGCCCAGATCCTCGGTCTAGACAAATTTATAAATTCGAATTTAAAAGAAAATAGCGTAGATCTAAATCAGATCCAAAATATTAGAGCGCAAATCGCAAGTGAGTGGATTTAAATTATATTTTATGATAATGGTATTTTGTATCGTTCGATTCCTGTAGGAATTAACATTATGTTCTTATCCTTCTTCTTTTCCCCTCTTCTTCGACAGAATATACAGTTCATGTTAAATTTTTAGTTATGCGCAAATTGAATAAAATTTTGGTTATGTGCAAAATGAATAAAATTGTGGTTATGCGCAAAATAACTAAATTGTGATCAGACACAAATTGATTAAATTTTAGTTACGGGAAAAGTAATTGAATTGTGGTAAGGGAAAATTTAAGTTAATTAAGGCTCTGCGCAAATTAATGGGAATTGTTATAAAAAGAGGAAAACTTAATGATTTGGGGATAAATGAATGTACTACGCCAAAACTGTAACAAAAAAGGGAAAATTTGAAAGTAGGCAAACTCGGTAAGGCTTATTAAATTAATGTTACAAAGATTGAAATGGCATAAACAAAGTTATGTATAGTAAATTTATAACGACCCGAACTTCCCCGTGAAGGAAAGCACGGATTGCTTTGAGGACAAGACCAATCAGAACACAAACAGAAGAACATTTCATTGTTTATTACAACAATTCCATCAGAATACAAGAATATACAGAGTATGAATAAATATTACACATTTGACAAATATCAGAGATTTAAATACATTACTGCAGCGGAAAAATAATACAAAACATAACTGAAAGTAATACACGGATACAGAGCTTTACGAGCATCATTCCAGTTGTAAATCAGGATCCTGTGAATGTAAATCTGCAAAACCAAAACTACTAGCTGCTCGTGTGGAAAATAGGGGCACCCAGAGTTTAGGTTGAAATAATAAACTCCAAGTCAGTCATGTGACTGGTGTGAGAACTAAAACAGTTATTAATCTTTATTTTTAAAAGAGAGTAATTCAAGGGACCACGTCGTATAACACGGAACGGTTTCCTCCCAAGAATACTAGTGCATATAACAAAACAGCGCAATGCTTTTTGGAAAAATGAAGCTATTATAAGACCCAGGTCCCATCACACAATGCAACGCAAGCCGGAGGATAGGGTTTTCCCTTATAATAGCCAAACATGCTTGGTACGTTTAAAACAAATCATTTGATACTATTATAAGTGTATAGTGTCAAAACAATTTCAATCATAAATATCAATCCTAGGCGGCATGGGTACCATCTATCATGTCGCCACACTAGGCTCTACAAATAACACCGCAATGTCACGTATTGGAAATTGGATTTCCGTCATGAGTCGAGGCAAGGGGCAAGCTCCTCTCCGTTCGAGACACGCTAGCAAATGTCTCAGGACCACACAAAGCGATCCTTGGAATCGGTTGGGCCGGTCCTCTCTTACTTTTGAGGATTAGTTATTCCTGAACACAAGTTTCCCGGTCCTATAGGACCTATATAATGGTCTATACGTCGGCTCACATAGAGCCAGTTATCGACCATATATTCAAGGCGCCTCGCATTCCAACAACCACACAGGTAAAAAGTATATAAATGTCAGGGCTGGTAGGTCACTGACAACACCCATAGCTGGAAAGAAACGTCGTGTTCTCCCAACGGTCCTTATCCCGTTTTTGACTCATACCGAGGTGTGAGGCTCGCGAATTCACGCTATACACAAACTGTGCCACACAGGCCGTGCTTTGATCATCAACCACAAGACTTTGCTTTTCAACAGAAGCCTTGATCATCTGCTACTTAGGCATGCCACACAGGCAATTCACTCCATGCGACTGATGTCCATCGATATACAACCTTTGAGCTCGTACGTCTCAGAGAAGGGCGTTAAGCAAGAGAATAAATTCTCCACCGCCAAACAGATGTATATGTAATAGAGATCAATCAACACAGAATAAAATCCAATGTTAGACACACAGTTCATTTACAAGTTCGTTCTGGGTCTGAATGAAACCGGAGGCACTTTCCTCGCATATCCATCGATCTCCAAGTACGTCTGGACGATCACCAACTGATTCCCTCCTCTTGGGTGTATAGCCCAATCAAGATCATCAATGATCATCCAAACGATGTGAAGACTTCCGGTCTTCAACCACCGTCATCATCTTCGACTTATCGTCGAATCGGTTATTCAGAATGGGTATAAACTCGGCCTTTCCGAATAACCCGCGTATATAATGAACAACTGTTACACAAACAATACATACGCCTCATTCCAATTCAGAATATTCTTTATTCAAATATTCACATTCTTAGGGAAAGGTTCCCATTAATTTTATCAAAGATAAATTCTTCTAAATTTATTCTTTAATCTTCCTTTGGATATCATTTCAAACCATTTCATGGTTTTCCAAACTAGTCGGGATTAGTGAACCACACCGAAGTAATTATTTATTTTATTTTCCAATCCCAACCTATTCATCCCATGGAGCAAAACTGGTAATACTCCATATCTAACACCACGGTGTTATCGGTAAATATTAATTACCATTTCACGTTCAAATCAAATTAAAGATTTAACTATCGCTTGGAGCAAAACTGGTGATACTCCATTCTCGATCACTTTAATCTATTTAAAGATTCATTAAAACTCCACTTAGTTTTAATCTTCCTAAAAATGAATATCCTGTCTTTAACTGGGTTAAAGAACCAATGTCCTCTAAAACATGATTCACGATAAACCCAAAATCACATTCTATTGTTAATCGAGTTAAAGAACAGGTGTTATTCAAAACACCGCTCACGATAAGCCCAAAAACCAATTTAAATTCAATTCCAATTAAATACCAAATTAACTGGACAATTTCACTAAATCTTAATTAAAAGATTTATTCTTTTCTAAACTAGGTTCAAGAACAGTGTTATTTAAGACACCATTCACGACGAACCCAAGATCACATTTGATATTAAATACAAGGCTCTGAACAGAAAATATATCGGCTTATATTCAACATCAAATTCTGAAACCAACAAATATCGTATTGGAAATAACGATATAAATATATCTTTCAAATTTCCACAACCATATCTGTATAATCACGAAATTCAACATCGAAATATTCCGAAGATAATTTCGATTCAAATCCATTCCAATTCACGTATTGGAAATTCTGATTATTTTCAAAACCATTTCAAATCTAGTTCAAAACTAGTTCATTTCGATAAAAATATATTTTTATCCTTTCAAATGTGGAATTTTTCATCCTAGTTCTTTCCAATTCATATATTATGATTTTACACAAATTATTAATATTTTTAATAATTTTATCAGGGCCCATACAGTCGGTTTTCAATAACGGCCACCGAACTGCACTTACAACGACCTTTTCCAAATTTGATTTGGACATAATTCCAAATCCAACCGTTAGATTTCAAATTTCTAATATTCATTGGAAAGCTCTTTTCGATACGAACCCAACGGTTCCAGTTTCAGGAGAATCCGACGGTTGGATCTCCCGTAACATCCATTCGAAGTCAATGGTCGAAATTCGCGAACTGCCGCGGCGCGGCGCGTTCTATTCAGGCCATTTAATATACAATATATATATTATATATATATTTCATCGATTTCAATTCTAAACGTATTTTATAAATCGTTTTAAATTTGTTTTCGAAACGATTTCAACTTCATATTCAATTTCGAATCAAAATTGAATATTCCACATCATCGATATACAAATGATATTATTTTCAAAATGTTATATTTTGAAATCACTTCCTTTACTATAATCATTTTAAAAAAACGAATATAATCGATATAAATATCGTTTGCGTCAAAATGGTGCATCTCTAGTCAACACGGCTTTATATATTTCAATAACTTCGTTATTCTATTCAACAAATGAATATTTTCTTCAACACATGAATATATACTTCTTTCAACACATGAATATCGTCAACACATGACTATTTATGTTATTCAATATATTTTATAAAATTATGATAAAGATGTAATTTTATTGTTTAAAATATTTTACTCAACACACGAATATTTTCAACACATGAATACATATTTTATTCTATTCAACACATGACTAATTTTGTTATTTAATATATTTTATAAAATTATGATTTCTATCGTTTAATTTTTAATCAGACTCCAACCGTAAATTAGTAAGAGAACGATTCCCTAAGTATTAACCCCGAAGGCCGAAATCAACATCAGATCAACACCCAGGTGACCACTCATCTTATCTAGTTTCCAGTTAGTTTCTAATTTTATATATGATAAAGATGTAAATTTTATTGTTAAAATATTTTTCTCAACACATGAATCTATATTTATTCAACACATGAATATTTATTCCATTCAACACATGAATATTATTCTATTCAACACATGAATCTATATTTTATTCAACACATGAATATTTATTCCATTCAACACATGAATATTATTCTATTCAACACATGAATCTATATTTTATAATATTCTTTGTTTTCCCGATTGGAATGAGGCCCAATCAATTACCATATAATGTTAATTATATGGATTCCATACAACACATGTATCTAATAGCAATGATAAATAATCAACCATCATCCAAAGTGCACTACACAACTGCATAAGCATTAAATATAAATAATTAACGCTTACACAGTCTATCGACCAATCGATCAACATACTACTAAGCAATCGGGATTAGTGTACGCCAAATCTCATCCCAACACCCGTGTGGGGTTTCAAATCAACAAACACTGAATATTATTTGTGCAGTTGGGCGACGTGTAAAATTTATCGTCCTAATAGATATCCTTCAAATGGGTGTACATAAACAAATCGTTCGATTTGTAAATGAATATTTATTTTATTCACACTCACGTGAAAAATTATATTTTTAACGATAAAATATTTTTATTTCAACACATGAATTTTTATTATCCAATTCACATCAACATCACAAAAAAACTTCACAACACATCAAACAAGCATACAAGTCGTCCATGGTCTGTGGACGACGGGTGTCGGGTGCTGCTAAGCACCGTCCGCATCCTAGTATATATTTTAACTAGAAAATGAAATTTAAAGTGAGAAGTTCTCACCGACTAGCTAAACCAATACACCGCGACTCTTCATATGTAGAAATCTTCGTCGTGCTCGCCTTTTGTCAATTTCACTGTCCGTAGCCACTACATATATAAAAATCACATTTTTATATTGTTGCTATGTATATAAAAATCACATTTTCATAACTACGCTATATGGATAAAAATTCTATTTTTATACCGCTGCTATATAGATAAAAATTCTATTTTTATACCGGTGTTCATATAATAAAGATTATATTTTTCTCTCGCCATTCTCTATATAAAAATCACATTTTTATATATAGAGATCGTATTTTTATATCTCTACTACCTATGTAAAAATCAAATTTTTATTAACTATATATTATAAAAATCATATTTTTATCCTTCCTATAGTATAAAAATTATATTTTTAAACTTCTCATATAATAAAAATCATATTTTTAAACTTCTCATATAATAAAAATCATATTTTTAAACTTCTCATATAATAAAAATCATATTTTTAAACTTTTCATATAATAAAAATTATATTTTTAAACTTCTCATATAATAAAAATAATATTTTTTTCATTGTTAAGAATCACATTCTTATGATAACAACATACATATACAAATCATATCCTCTTCATGGTATAATATATATAAAAATTTGATTTTTATATCGCGATTACCTAAATAAATCAAAATAAAACATACTGACGCGAATGGGGGGTGGAGATGGCAGTCTGAGGTGTCGGAGATGGCGGTCAGAGGCACGGATAGCGGCCTTGGGCTGTGGCGGCGTGGCTCCCTTCAGTTTGGGGGTTATTTTGGGTGTGGGGTTTCAAATCAGTGGAGGTGGAGGGTGGAGTTGCTCACGGCGGTGCTGAGGGGCGGTAGGAGGTCGCGGTGGCGGCAGCAGGTCAGTGGGGTGGCGGCGATGGTGGTGGGTTGCGGGTTCATGGGTTTTGGGGGAAATAGGGGGGCGCGGTCAATTAAGAAGAGGGGGAGGAGGAGAGAGGCAACGGGAGGAGGAGGAGGTGAGGGAGAGGGCGCGGTGGCCCACCTGGGCGGCGGCGGTCGACGATCGAGGGGGGGGGGGGGCTGAAGCATCGGCGGGTTCTTTTCTTTTTTTTATTTTTTTTATTTTGATGTTGAATGAAGAGAGAGAGGGGGGAGAGTTATATATTTATTTTAATTTCAAAAAGTAACTTTTTATTTCGACCTCCAAACGAGACACACTACCTATCGTCCCTAGCTTATTACCCCCATTCCGAACATAATGGGATATGTTTCGTAGGCCAATTCTATCGTTTCGACCAGTTTTCGTCAAAATCAAAATATAAATCTTTATATATTCAATTTAAACGCACATTTCAATTAACCGGGGCCACATACAGTCTCTAAAAATTCCAGAAAAATTATTTCTAGTTTCTTATTGACGATACGGTCTTAACAAAACTAATTTCGTCAAATTCTGAGATCGTTTGAAAAATGGCCATTTTCTGGTCGATCCAAATTGAAAGAAACTGTTCAAACACGTTTAACTTCGCCACGCTCACATATTGATTCAGAAAATTATGAATTTTGAAACCTAGCAATAATTTGACATCCCGGATCCAACAAAAGTGGTTTCGTCGAAAACCGAGGTCGTTTGCAAAATTTCCACTTTTAAGGGCCTGAATTCCATAGCGACTTTTCTGAATTTTCAACTGGGCATAACTTTTGATTCCCGCCATGAAATTTTGATTTTTCGGATTCGTTTGGAAGATATTCTCAAATAGATTCTAATATTTTTTGTTTCGCTAATATCCGTTTTATTTTGAATCCTGTACACTCATTTGAACTTTGAAATCGAATTTTCAAACTACCGCGCCATTTTCAATTCCTTTTATAATTAAAATAAAATATTTATATTCTAACGATGATCTATATAAATATATACGTTATAATTCTATTCAAAATAAATTTCTCATTGTTATTATTTAAAATAATTCATTTTAAATATTCAAAATTCATTAAAATTGCCAAAATAAAAAAATTAAATTGGCTCAGAATTTTCGGGTTATTACAATCTCCCCCACTTAAAACTTTTCGTCCCCGAAAAGGAACGAAGCTTAAAGTTGTTTAACAAACCAACTCAACTTTCATTATTTTTTTACGGCTTAAGTTCTTCAACTTTCCAGTTTCTAAGAACTTTTCAAATTCTTCAAAAATTTGGCTAACACACTAAATTTTCGAAAAATTTCGCCATAACCTCCCCTGCACCGGGGACTTCGGGATATTTCAAATAGCCTCCCATGGCCCTTACCAATCCAAAAAGAAAAAGAAAAGGAAACAGCCAAGCGGCTAGCCAATCGGCTCATAAAATCATCCAAACCCAATAAATTTGTAAACATGTACCTATTTGTCGGGCAAACAATTTTATTCTTCTGCTCTAGCCTCCTTGCTATGACCTGTTCAATGTAAGCACATGTATATGCATGCAATTTTAATCATTTTCCAATACAGTTCAATATTCGGTTCCATTAGGCTAAATGGTTCAAAATTTTAATAAATGAAACCAATAATCAAACAACACAACCATCAATCAATTAGTGAATTATCGTTTCAAATTCATAACTTGATACATATTCAGAAAATCATGTTTTTGATGCCAAATCACAACAATAGCCCTATCTAGTTTTGGTTCTCACACTAGTCTAATGGAAACATATAGAAATCTCACTTTCGAAACTCGAACACAAATACTGATGATGTGGCCACATCATCATAATCATCCTCGGATGTCTAGAATGTGATTCTATATCTATCCAGCATATTAAAACTTCAAATATACGTTCATGACGCATATATGCAAAATCTTTATATACTCAATTGTCCAAATTCAATATAAATAAAATATTCAAATACGTATAAAATGGTTTAAATTTTCAAAACAAAACTTGTTTTCATTTGAAAAATATACCCTTCACACTCGTTTTAGGATACTACTGATCCTATCTCTAACGAGTCATTCTAATTGGATATTACTAATCCAATTTCTGATGAATTCTTTCGTTTGGTTCTAATGTGTCTTATTCTAGAGCGATGTAAACCAAAGCTCTGATACCACTTTATAACGACCCGAATTTCCCCGTGAAGGAAAACACGGATTGCTTTGAGGACAAGACCAATCAGAACACAAACAGAATAACATTTCATTGATTATTACAACAATTCCATCAGAATACAAGAATATACAGAGTATGAATAAATATTACACATTTGACAAATATCAGAGATTCAAACACATTATTGCAGCGGAAAAATAATACAAAACATAACTGAAAGTAATACACGGATACAGAGCTTTCCGAGCATCGTTCCAGTTGTAAATCAGGATCCTATGAATGTAAATCTGCAAAACCAAAACTACTAGCTGCCCGTATGGAAAATAGGGGAACCCAGAGTTTAGGTTGAAACAATAAACTCCAGGTCAGTCATGTGACTGGTGTGAGAACTAAAACAGTTATTAATCTTTATTTTTAAAAGAGAGTAATTTAAGGGACCACGCCGTATAACACGGAACGGGTTTCCTCCCAAGAATACTAGTGCATATAACAAAACAGCGCAATGCTTTTTGGAAAAATGAAGCTATTATAAGACCCAGGTCCCATCACACAATGCAACGCAAGCCGGAGGATAAAGTTTTCCCTTATAATAGCCAAACATGCTTGGTACGTTTAAAACAAATCATTTGATACTATTATAAGTGTATAGTGTCAAAACAATTTCAATCATAAATATCAATCCTTGGCGGCATGTGTACCATCTATCATGTCGCCACACTAGGCTCTACAAATAAGACCGCAATGTCACGTATTGGAAATTGGATTTCCGTCATGAGTCAAGGCAAGGGGCAATTTCCGTCATGAGTCGAGGCAAGGGGCAAGCTCCTCTCTGTTCGAGACACTCTAGCAAATGTCTCAGGACCACACACAGCGATCCTTGGAATCGGTTGGGCCGGTCCTCTCTTACTTTTGAGGATTAGTTATTCCTGAACACACGTTTCCCGGTCCTATAGGACCTATATAATGGTCTGTACGTCGGCTCACATAGAGCCAGTTATCGACCATATATTCAAGGCGCCTCGCATTCCAACAACCACACAGGTAAAAAGAATATAAATGTCAGGGCTGGTAGGTCACTGACATCGCCCATACTTAGAAAGAAACGTCGGGTTCTCCCAACGGTCCTTATCCCATTTTTGACTTATACCGAGGTGTGAGGCTCGTGAATTAACGCTATACACAAAGCTGTGCCACACAGGCCGTGCTTTGATCATCAACCACAAGACTTTGCTTTTCAACAGAAGCCTTGATCATCTGCCACTTAGGCATGCCACACAGGCAATTCACTCCATGCGACTGATGTCCATCGATATACAACCTCTGAGCTCGTACATCTCAGAGAAGGGCGTTAAGCAAGAGAATAAATTCTCCATCGCCAAACAGACATATATTTAATAGAGATCAATCAACATAGAATAAAATCCAATGTCAGACACACAGTCCATATACAAGTTCGTTCTGGGTCTGAACGAAACCGGAGGCACTTTCCTCGCATATCCATCGATCTCCAAGTACGTCTGGACGATCACCAACTGATTCCCTCCTCTTGGGTGTACAGCCCAATCAAGATCATCAATAATCATCCAAACGATGTGAAGACTTCCGGTCTTCAACCACCGTCATCATCTTTGACTTATCGTTGAATCGGTTATTCAGAATGGGTATAAACCCGGCCTTTTCGAATAACCCGCGTATATAATAAACAAGTGTTACACAAACACAACATACGCCTCGTTCCAATTCAGAATATTCTTTATTCAAATATTCACATTCTTAGGGAAAGGTTCCCATTAATTTTATCAAAGATAAATTCTTCTAAATTTATTCTTTAATCTTCCTTTGGATATCATTTCAAACCATATCATGGTTTTCCAAACTAGTCGGGATTAGCGAACCACACCGAAGTAATTATTTATTTTATTTCCAAATCCCAACCTATTCATCCCATGGAGCAAAACTGGTAATACTCCATGTCTAACACCATGGTGCTATCGGTAAATATCAATTACCATTTCACGTTCAAATCAAATTAAATATTTAACTATCGCTTGGAGCAAAATTGGTGATACTCCATTCTCGATAACTATAATCTAATTAAAGATTCATTAAAACTCCACTTAGTTTTAATCTTCCCAAAAATGAATATCCTGTCTTTAACTGGGTTAAAGAACCAATGTCCTCTAAAACACGATTCACGATAAACCCAAAATCACATTCTATTGTTAATCGGGTTAAAGAACAGGTGTTATTCAAAATACCGCTCACGATAAACCCAAAAACCAATTTAAATTCAATCCCAATTAAATACCAAATTAACTGGACAATTTCACTAAATCTTAATTAAAAGATTTATTCTTTTCTAAACTAGGTTCAAGAACAGTGTTATTTAAGACACCATTCACGACGAACCCAAGATCACATTTGATATTAAATACAAGGTTCTGAATAGAAAATATATCGGCTTATATTCAACATCAAATTCTGAAACCAACAAATATCGTATTGGAAATAACGATATAAACATATCTTTCAAATTTCCACAACCATATCTGTATAATCACGAAATCCAACATCGAAATATTCCAAAGATAATTTCGATTCAAATCCATTCCAATTCACGTATTGGAAATTCTGATTATTTTCAAAACCATTTCAAATCTAGTTCAAAACTAGTTCATTTTGATAAAAATATATTTTTATCCTTTCAAATGTGGAATTTTTCATCCCAGTTCTTTCCGATTCATATATTATGATTTTACACAAATTATTAATATTTTTAATAATTTTATCACGGTCCGTACAGTCGGTTTTCAATAACGGCCACCGAACTGCACTTACAGCGAACTTTTCCAAATTTGATTTGGAATCGAACCGTTAGATTTCAAATTTCTAATATTCATTGGAAAGCTCTTTTCGATACGAACCGAGCGGTTCCGGTTTCAGGAAAATCCGACGGTCGGATCTCCCGTAACGTCCATTCGAAGTCAATGGTAGAAATTCGCGAACTGTCGTGGCGCGTTCTATTCAGGCCATTTAATATATATAATATATATATTATATATATATTTCATCGATTTCAATTCTAAACGTATTTTATAAATCGTTTTAAATTCGTTTTCGAAACGATTTCAACTTCATATTCAATTACGAATCAAAACTGAATATTCTACATCATCGATATACAAATGATAATATTTTCAAAACGTTATATTTTGAAATCACTTCCTTTACTATAATCATTATAAAAAAACGAATATAATCGATATAAATATCGTTCGCGTCAAAATGGCGCATCTCTAATCAACACGGCTTTATATATTTCAATAACTTCGTTATTCTATTCAACAAATGAATATTTTCTTCAACACATGAATATATACTTCTTTCAACACATGAATATCGTCAACACATGACTATTTATGTTATTCAATATATTTTATATAGTTATGATAAAGATGTAAATTTTATTGTTTAAAATATTTTACTCAACACATGAATATTTTCAACACTTGAATATATATTTTATTCTATTCAACACATGAATATCGTCAACACATGACTATTTTTGTTATTTAGTGTATTTTATAAAATTTTGATTTCTATCCTCTAATTTTTAATCAGACTCCAACTGTAAATTAGTAAGAGAACGATTCCCTAAGTATTAACCCTGAAGGCTGAAACCAACATCTGATCAACACCCAGGTGACCACTCGTCTTATCTAGTTTCCAGTTAGTTTCTAATTTTATATATGATAAAGATGTAAATTTTATTGTTAAAATATTTTTCTTAACATTTGAATATTTTCAACACATGAATCTATATTTTATTCAACACACGAATATTTATTCCATTCAACACATGAATAGTATTCTATTCAACACATGAATCTATATTTTATTCACCACATGAATATTTATTCCATTCAACACATGAATATTATTCTATTCAACACATGAATCTATATTTTATAATATTCTTTGTTTTCCCAATTGGAATAAGGCCCAACAATTACCATATAATGTTAATTATATGGATTCCATACAACACATGTATCAAATAGCAATGATAAATAATCAACTGTAACGACCCAGAAAATCTGAACCAATTTAAAAATTTTAAATTGGCTAAAATAATGGATTTTAAATATTTAAAATAAATATTTTAAATAATGGCAACGAAAAGTGAGTTTGAATCAACAATTGAAAACGAATATAATTAATTATAATTATAAACAAGGCCTGAAATGGCGCTGCAGTTTCAAAATTCAAACTTTGTCGGACTGTACCGGGTGCAAAACAAAACGGATTTTAGTGAAACCAAGAATATTTAAATCTGTTAGTGAATACCTTTCTAACGAATCTGAAAAATCGAATTTTCATAGCGGAAAGCAAAAGTTATGGCCGAATGAATTTTCAGAAAGGTCGCTATGGAATTTATATAGCCCATGAAATTGGCCATTTTGCATACGACCTCGGAATTCGACGAAACCACTTTTGTTGGATTCGGGATGTGAAGTTATCGCTAGGTTTCAAATGCCATAATTTTTGAAGCTAGTATGTGGGCGTGGCAAAGGAAAATGTGTTTTGGTCAATTACAGTTAAATGGGATCGACCAAAAATGGGCCTTTTTGCAAACGGTCTCAGAATTTGACGAAACTAGTTTTGTTGGGACCGTATCATCAAAACATAGCTAGATTTATTTTTCTGGAATTTTTCGAATCAGTTTGTGGCCCTGGTAAATTGAAATGTACGTTCAAATTAAATATTGAATGTTATATATTTTAATTTGAAGGAAAACCGGCTGAAACAGTCGAATGGGCCTTCGAAACATATCCCAATGTGTTCGGAATGGGGGTAAAACGCTAGGGACGACAGTCGTTGGGTTTAGATTGGTGGTCGTGTCAGAAAACCCCTTATAAAATCTCCCGGCCAATCAGAAAAAAAAAAGGAAAATATCGTTTTCTCTCTCCCCGACGAACGACGGAAACGCGTTCGAAACTTCCCGTCCACTTTCCGATCAATCCACGCAAAATTAGTGCCTCCTCCAGTTGAAGATTTTGTAGAGCTCGGAGAGATCTTCAAATCCATATAAGGTTTGGATTTTTTCATTGCGTGGTTTGGGAGAACGGACGTCGGGAAGTCATCGCCTTCAGTTCGCCGCCGCCGCCTCCGACCACCGGAGTTCGCCGCTCCACCGCGCGCAGGCGCGCCCCACTTCACCCTTCGACGTTGTACCCTCCGATCCTCGCATCGCTTCACGGATTTCGCGAAAAATCCAAACCTAGTTTTGAACGAAACAGCTGAGGTACGGCCCTGTTTATTTTCAACTGTTTTAACACCTTTAAACCGTTGCAAACTTTGAAAAATCATATCTTTTTCGTTTCTAGACGAAATTCAGTGAAACAGGAAACATCGTGACCGTGTGGACGCCTTCTACATTTTAGAAGAGACCGCATATTTTTCTGAGCCTTCTGCTATTTTTGGTGGAGTGGAACCCAATGTGAGATTTCTAATTTATAAACAATATGGAAAACGACGATGTATAAATTATATAGTCGATGTATGAGTTATATAAGCGTTGTACACCTCTTGTATAAGCGTTGTATAAGTTGTACGTTCGATGTATAAGTTATATATGCGTTGTAAAAATTATATATGTGTTGAAATAGAAGTGAATTGCTATATATAAATATATATATATATATGCCCCTCGTCCACAAACCATGGACGATATTTATTGGTTGTGATTGGTGTGAAAATTGATTGATAGCGAATGGTTGTTTGGGATTGTTTGTGGTTGATATTGATTGATTGTGGTTGAAAAATACCCGTTTGTGGTTGAAAAATATTTGGTTGAAACCACATAGGATTAGTTTGTGGAAATGAAATAAATATATACATGCCGCCTGCGTGCGAACTAGATGCATGATCCCCATTGTCAAAAACCGCGAGGTTTTAAGGTAGAGCGAGGAGCCGTACTAGGGACGGTCCCGGTTTTAACTACCCTGCCGTTATGCTGCCGAAATTTTGAATAATATTCATGTGTTTGAATTATTTTCATTTGCTGAAACTATATTTATTCGTTGAATAGAAAACCTTCATGTGTTGAATCGATATTCATTCGTTGATTAGAAATTCATGTGTTGAATGGTATTCGTGTTTTAAATATAAAAATCACATTTTTATCTATATATAGAAACTATAGAAAACCTTCATGTGTTGAATCGATATTCATTCGTTGATTAGAAATTCATGTGTTGAATGGTATTCGTGTTTTAAATATAAAAATCACATTTTTATCTATATATAGAAACTATAGAAAACCTTCATGTGTTGAATCGATATTCATTCGTTGATTAGAAATTCATGTGTTGGATGGTATTCATATTTTGAAATAAATTGTTTTATAATAAAAATCACCTTTTTATCATCTATATGAACTATGTAAATTGACCTTGTTTTAAAATAAATTGTTTTACAATAAAAATCACCTTTTTATCATCTATATAGACTATATAAAATAATAGTGTTTTGAAATAAATTGTTTTATAATAAAAATCACCTTTTTATCATCTATATAGACTATATAAAATAATAGTGTTTTGGAAAGAATTATTTTACAATAAAAATCACATTTTTATTATATACATGAATTGTTGAAATGTGAAGTGTTAAAAATAGCAACTCGTTCAAATAAATATGCATGAGTCGAAATATTCATTAATTAGCTAATGATGTGATTTTTATCTGTGCATGCAACATTAGAATGAATGGTGTTTTTAAATCAAATGGAATCAAATATGAAGTTGAATGGAAAATGATAAATGATAAGAACTGTATATATGTACATGCATATTTATTGAACAGGTTATAGCAAAGGGGCTAGAGAAGAGGAATAAAATTTTGTGCCCGACAAATAGGTACACATTTACTGTTTTGTTTGGGTGATGATTTTATGAGCCTGTTGGCTAGCCGCTTGGCTTTTTCATTTTCTTTTTGACATGAGACGCCCGTGTGGCTATTTGGGAATTTTCCCAGCCCCTCCCGTACAAAGGAGGTTATGGCGAAATTTTCCAAAATTTAAAGGCGTTAGTGAAATATTTGAAGTGAAAACGATATTGAAATAGTTGAATGAACTATATTTATATAAATATATAAATATAAATAAAATTAAAACGAAACGTGGCCGTGCAGTTCGTGTTATGAAACTGTGATTTCAAACAACTAGTGCGGGAAATCCGACCATTGGATTTTCTCGAAACCACAGCCGTTGGGTTCGCCTTGGAAATATCTTTCCAACGGCACCAATTTTGTAAAAATCCAACGGTTGGATTGTCTGGAATGTTTAATTCAAATCTGAAGAAAAATAGCGCCAGAATCGATTATATTTATATATATATATATAAAAATTTAATTATATTTAATCGAATAACGACGCTGCAGTTCGTATTTTGAAATCGAAACTTCAAACGATTGTACCGGGAGATCCGACCGTCGAATTTTCCCGAAACTGGAACCGTTGGATTCGTTTTGAAAAGACCTTTCTAATGATGCAAATTTTGTGAAGATCCAACGGTTAGATTTTCAGATATGTGTAAATCAAATCTGAAGAAAAACAGCGCCACGGCCGCGTTATGGCCCGAAGCGTCATTTTGAATAAATTGGCTATTTTAAAATAAATAAAAATAGCGATAAATCGTTATAAAATATCATAAACGATATGGAATGGAAATAAACTGAATTTGCTCGATTTATGTGGTATTTGATGGTTGAATGTGTTTGGTGTGAAAATTACATTAAAGAACAAAATTGGTGTTGTCGAATGATTTAACCATTGAAATAAATTGATTTGAAATTCTAAATATACGTGAATTATTTGAAAATGCCGAGTTAATTCTCATTTCAAATAATTGACCGACGATTGAAAGTCGAAGATGAAGACGGTGGTCAAAGACCGGAGATCTTCACCTCGTTTGGATGGTAACCGAGGTCCTGATTGGGAGGCATCCCAAAATATGGATAATGAGTGGTGATCGTCCAGACGTACGTGGTGATCGATGTGTTTGAGAGGTATTTAGTGCCTTCGGTTTCGTTCAGACCCAGAACGGACTTGTAAATGGACTGTGTGTCTGACATTGGATTTTATTCTATGTGGATTGATCTCTATTAAATATACATCTGTTTGGCGGCGGAGAATTTATTGTTTTGCTTAACGCCCTTCTCTGAAACGCACGAGCTCAGAGGTTGTATATCGATGGACATCAGTCGCATGGCATGAATTTCCTGTGTGGCATGCTAAGATGCAGTGATCAGGGCTTCTGTTGAAAAGCAAAGTCTTGTGGTGATGATCAAAGCACCGCCGGTGTGGCGTAGCTTTGTGTATAACGTAAAATCGCGAGCCTCACACCCCGGTATGAACCAGAAACGGGAGAGGACATCAGGGAGGGCCTGCGTTTCTTCCTAGCTAGGGTGGTGTCAGTGACCTACCAGCCCTGAAATTTATATACTTTTCACCTGTGTGGTTGTTGCTGTTGCGAGGCGCCTCGGTTTGATCGGACGATCCGGGTCCGATGGAGTCATTCGTTGGCTCGTTTACGCCCCAAAGGGCGGAGAGACGTAGTGTTCAGGCATAATAATCCACATCAGTGGACTGGCCCTGACGATCCAAGGCTTGCCTGCGCGCTTGCCTGAGACTCGGGCTAGGCAGTCTCAAATTCGGTAAGGACTATCTTTTGCCTTGGTTCATGATGGAAATCCAATTTCCAAATACGACATCATGCGGTTTTGATTGTATATATATATGGCGACATGATATATGGTACCCATGCCGTCTATGATTGATAGTTATGATTGAAATTGTTTTTGAAACATATAAACACTAGTCATAATATCAAATGCTTTTGTTTTATTCGTATCAATCATATTTTGGCCATTATAAGGTAAAACTCTATCCTCCGGTTTGCGTTGCATTGTGTGATGGGAACTGAGTCTTATAATGGCTTCATTTTTATAAAAAGCATAGCGATGTTTAAAAGAAAGATTTGTTTTAAAGCACTGGCAATCCAATGTAGTAAACCCGTTCCACGAAAGTGGCGTGGTCCTGTGATTAGCCATATTATAAATGTGTTGAGTAGATTTCTCATACCAGTCCCATGACTGACTCGTAGTTTGTTTCACTTTCAAACTCGGGTGCCCCTCTTTCTACATAGGCAGCCTTGTATTCAGGTTTAGCTGGTTCTTTCGGGATAGCTGGAGCTGAAGATGGATTCTATCATTTATCTCTTTTTATGCTGTTCAGCTCCTATTGTACATATTTTGTTTGTTTTCCGCTGTAGACATTTATGTATAGCTGAACTGTATTTTTACTAAGTATGATCCTGTATACTGTGTAACTCTGGTGATTACTTTTATCCAGTATATTCTATTGTTCATTATCTGGTGTATTTATTTAATTCTGTTCTGCTATTATCTGTTTCTGTGTTATATTCCACGGATTACCCTTGCCACCGTCAGTACGGGGTTTGGGGTCGTCTCATTTGGTATCAGAGCTTTGGTTAAGCTTAGTTCTGGAATATAACATTTGAACGAACTCGTCGGAAATAGAACCAGTAGTGTTCTAGGACGGGCAACCCAATACAGATAGGATCAGAAATATCCTAGTATGAGTAAAGCAGAATGAAATAGCACCTCGATAGACACATTTACATTTGAAGTAGGTGTTTCTATATTTTAAAATACCTTTTCTGTGACCTGACACTTGATCTGCCATTTGCAGAAATACTAGAAAATGAGTGTCAGAAACAGAAGGAATGCAGAACTGGATATTGAGGCCCTATTAATCAAATATCGAAATATGGGTGGAATACCGTTCTCAGGTGAAGAATCTATTATGAAGACACAGGATTGGATTCGTTCGGCTGAAAAGATCTTTGATGGTTTAAAGCTGAGGGATGACCAGAAAAGATTACTGGCCTCCTGGGCACTCAAAGACGAAGCTTTTTTCTGGTGGGATTCGGTTACAGAGAATAATCCAGAAGGTGATATCACCTGGGACAGATTCAAGGTGATTTTCCTGGAAAGATTTACTCCTCCAGAAGCGACAGAGCGATTATGCGACGAATTTTCTTATCTGATACAAGGTGATATGACCATCCCAGAATATCATAAGAAATTCAACGAACTTTCTCACTTTGCTTCTCATCTGATTAAAGACCCAAAGAGGAAGAATCTTAGATTTATTCACGGGCTTCAAAGAAAATATCAGAACAGTGTGATGAGGAATGTGAAGCTTCCTTTCTCAGAAATGATTATATGGCTTGTCAGTATGAAGATCTCGATAGGAAAGGTATGCTACAGTACGAAGAGGAAGTCAGCTCTAGTAATAAAATTGAGTCTGAAACTGATCGTCCTGAGGCAAGTACAAAGTCCGATGTCAGTAAGAAGCCCAGTGCCAAGAGAAAAAGGGCTAAATCTGAAAAGGAACCGGCAACGACTGCCACATGCTCTAACTGCAATAAACAGGGGCATCTGACTAGGAAGTGTAAAACCTCGAAGAAGCGAAAGGAGGGTGGGTCTAAATCCAAGGGCAAGTTTCCTGTGACTCGGGAGTGCAATCTTTGTCATCAGGCCGGTCATATAAAGCGAGATTGCTGGCTGTTAAAAAAGACCATAGAGGCTCAGGTAAATGAAGTGGCTGAAGTGCCTGCATCTTTGCCTGCTCAGGAAAGGGCTGATGTTTTAGAAGGAACGCTTACTGTCAAAAACATTCCAGTCAAAGTACTGTTTGACACAGGCGCGTCACGAAGCTTTATTGCCAAGAGTGCAGCTAGGAAGCTGGATTTGAATTTGAGGAAGCTCAAAGAACCAATGACTGTCCAGAATCCGGTCGGGGGTTCTATCAATCTCAGTTGGATTTGTGCAGTACCTGTCTCCTTTTCCTGCTATAAATTCCCTACTATCTCTATCGTTATGAATTTTAATGAATTCGATCTTATTCTGGGATTGGATTGGCTAACCAAATATGAAGGAGAGGTTAGATGCGCCGAGAGAGTTGTTAGAGCCAAGATTAAATCAGGGAGTTATATAACCATACCGTGTGAAGGTCAGAAATCTAATAGAAAAGACTTCTGGGCAACTTTGAATGTTTCTCCAGCTCAAATGGAGAATATCCCTGAAGTTACAGAGAATATTCTAGATCTCATCAAAGACATTCCTGTCGTCAAGAATTATGCGGATGTGTTCGAAGAAGTTGTTCGCTTACCTCCGCAGAGAGAAATTGATTTCAAAATTGCTTTAATTCCGAATGCAAGGCCGGTAGTTCACGCTATTCGAAGAATGTCCTTGAAAGAGAAAGAGGAATTAGACAATCAAACACGACAGCTAGTATGGAAAGGCCTGATCGGGCCTAGTTTCTCTGACTAGGGTGCAGCAGTGGTGTTTGTCCCAAAATCTGACGGTACTCTACGTCTATGTGTGGATTATCGTGATTTGAACAAGCAGACCATAAAGAATAAATATCCATTGCCGCGAATTGATGATTTGTTGGATCAATTAAATGGAGCACAAGTATTTTCACGAATGGACCTGGCTACGGGTTTCCATCAACTTCGAATTGCCGAAGAGTGTGTTCCAATGACAGCATTCAGAGGTCCCGACTTATTCTACAAGTGGTTAGTAATGCCGTTCGGCTTATGTAACGCTCCTGCTTACTTCGTCGATTTGATGAATAGGGTGTTCAGGGGGGTGTTGAATAAATTTGTTCTGTTTTTCATTGACGATATTCTAATTTTCTCTAAATCAAAGGCCGAACATGAAAAGCATTTGGAACAGGTTCTAGAAATTCTGAGAAGGAATGTATTGAAAGCAAAGTTTTCCAAATGTATCTTCTGGCAAGATGAAGTAAAATTTCTAGGCCACGTCGTATCGAAAGAAGGAATTGCTGTGGATCCAAGCAAAATCACAGCTATTCAGAATTGGAAACAGCCCAGTACCCCCACTGAAGTCCGCAGTTTTCTCGGATTGGCTAGCTATTACCGAAAGTTCGTTAAAAACTTTTCGAAGATATCTGGTCATTTAACGAAGCTTACGAAGAAGCATTCTAAATTCAAGCGGACTCCAGAATGCGAAGAGGCTTTTGAGGAGCTAAAATTAAGACTAACGACAGCTCCAGTGTTAACCATCATCGATGGCAACCAGGATTTGAAAGTCTGGACTGATGCTTCTAGAGAAGGCCTTGGCACAGTGTTAATGCAAAGAGGCCAAGTGATTGCTTATGCTAGCCGTCAACTGAAGCCGCACGAGAAAAACTACGTCACTCATGATCTTGAGTTATTGGCGATAGTATTCGCCTTGAAAATTTGGAGACACTATCTCCTGGGTGAGAGATTTGAACTGTTTACAGATCACCAGTCGTTAAAGTATTTGTTCACCCAGAAAGACTTGAATCTGAGGCAGCAGCGTTGGCTGGAGTTTCTTGCAGCTTACGATTTTGAGATCATATACACTTCAGGGAAAGCCAATGTCGTGGCGGATGCGTTAAGCCGAAAGAATGAAATGATCGCCAGTTTTATCATTGCGACTTCATTGATAGATAAAATATCTGCTCTTCAAAAGGATGATCACTTCATTCAGAAGATCTGGGAGATAATTCAACAAGGCGAACCCTCGATTTTTCAAGTTGATAATGATGAGGTTCTAAGGCTCAAAGGTCGAATCTGTGTCCCTAACATTCCTGAGCTTCGAAAGGAATTACTGGATGAATGCCATAAGTCAAAACTTAGTATCCATCCGGGAGTAAGCAAAATGTACAATGACATTAAACGCACTTTCTGGTGGAAGTCGATGAAGAGGGACATTTCTTTATATGTTAGCCGATGCCCTACTTGCCAGCTAGTCAAAAGCGACCAACAGAAATTGGCTGGATTGTTACAACCACTAGAAGTTCCTGGTTGGAAGTGGGAACATATTTCTATGGATTTCATTGATGGTCTGCCCAGAACCAGAAAAGGGAATGACAGTATTTGGGTGATCGTAGATCGCTTCACGAAGACCGCCCATTTCATACCTGTCAGATCAAACAGAACCGCTCAGAGTCTGGCGCAGATTTACTTCAAGGAAATAGTTAGACTACATGGAGTGCCGCTCAGTATAGTCAGTGATAGAGATACAATATTTACTAGCAAATTCTGGGAGGCATTTCAAGTCGAGCTGGGAACGAAGCTGAACTTGAGCACCGCTTATCATCCTCAGACAGACGGTCAGACTGAGAGGGTGAATCGTATTTTAGAAGATCTATTGCGGGCTTGTGTTATAGATTTCGGTGGATCATGGGAGGACCATCTGCATTTGGCTGAATTCTCATATAACAACAGCTACCAGGCGAGCCTGACAATGTCGCCATTCGAAGCATTGTATGGTAGACCGTGTCGATCTGCTGCTTGTTGGGTCGAACCTGAAAATAGACTTGTGTTAGGGCCAGACATGATTCGAGAAGCTGCCGACAAAGTCGATTTTATTAAGAAGCGATTACTCACCGCTCAAAGCTGACAAAAGAGCTATGCCGATAGAAGAAGAAGAGATATATCCTTTGCTATTGGCGACTACGTGTATTTGAAAGTATCGCCGATGAGAGGGGTTATCCGGTTCGGTAAACTGGAAAGTTGGCGCCCAAATTCATTGGTCCGTTTCCTATTCCGGAACGGATCGGAACTCTCGCTTATAGGGTCAAATTGCCTGATTGGTTGCCTGGAGTTCATGATGTATTTCACATTTCTCAACTTCGAAAGCACGTTCATGATCCAGACTTGATCGTGGAAGAAGCAGCTCAGCAGGATATTGAAATTACTCCAGAATTGGCTGTGAGAAGAGAGCCGCTAAAGATCATCGGCAAAGAAACCAAAGAGCTGAGGAACAAGAAGGTTCACTTAGTCAAAGTGCAATGGAGTGGAGATCCGCGAGATTGTACTTGGGAAACTGAGGAGAGCATTCAGAAAGCTTATCCTAGATGCCGAGTGGATATCTCTGATTGACTCCAGTGCAAGGTATATTTACCATACTTTGCATTACCATTTAATTCTCTACTCTATTGTTATTTTCTTTCCATGGATGTGCACTTTTAACTCTATAGTCTGAATGGTTTTAAAAGGAGAATAGGAATTAATTTAAATGGTTTTGAAAAGTTAAAAACAAATTGCTTGTTGGTTGTGTTGTGTGATTGTAGATTAGATTAATTAAAATTATTGAAACGATAGTTAATTTGATCAACAATAGAATAATGTTGGAATTTATTCGATTATATCACACATTGAACTGATTAGAAAATAAATAGAAATATATATACATGTGTATTATATATGTTTGAACAGGTAAATGGATTAGTTGTTGAGTAAAGATTTTATTTGCGTGCCCGACCAATAGGTAAACCTTAATGAGTTGGATGCGAAATATTATTATATCAACTCCTGTGAATGCCATTGGATGCGGAGTGCTGGTTTTTCTGTGTGAAATAATAAACGTCGCCATAGGATAGTAACAATTAATTTTGAACTACATTGCATGGCATACTTCAGAAGATAGGCATACTTCATCATACAGCACATAAGCATTTGGGGCTTGTGTGACGAGGTGGAAGATTTACCATACGAGCGAGAGGCTGGTATGGCGATGACTATATTTTACAGGTTGAACTGATGACTGATATAGACTATTTAAATTGTAACGATTAAATTGCCAGATTAATAAAAAAAACCACACGGGTCTGGAGTTGACAATAATCACGTCTCTCTAGTTATTAGATACGACACATGGACTATTTATTTCCCACACGGGGCAGGGTGACGAGAATTTATTCTCTGGAGTTATTATCAATACATGCTCCCCTGTAAACACCAGAATATATCACTATAAATATGTGTATGCTTATTAGGATTTATTGGGTACCTAATATGGCCCAATAAATTTCCAAACCCCTCCCCGTACAAAGGAGGTTATGGCGAAATTTTTCGAAAATTCCGGGTGTTAGCCAAATTTTTGAAGAATTTGAAAATTCTCAGAAACTGAAAAGTTGGAGAATGGAAGCCAGATCGAACGTAGAGTTGATTAATCAAACCACCTTTGACTTTGTTCCTTTTCGGGGATGAAAAGTTTTAAGTGGGGGAGATTGTAACGACCCAGAAAATCTGAACCAATTTAAAAATTTTAAATTGGCTAAAATAATGGATTTTAAATATTTAAAATAAGTATTTAAAATATTTAAAATAAATATTTTAAATAATGGCAACGAAAAGTGAGTTTGAATCGATAATTGAAAACGAATATAATTAATTATAATTATAAACAAGGCCTGAAATGGCGCTGTAGTTTCAAAAATTGAATTCAAACTTTGTCGGACTATACCGGGTGCAAAACAAAACGGATTTTAGTGAAACCAAAAATATTTAAATCTGTTAGTGAATTCCTTTCTAACGAATCTGAAAAATCGAATTTTCATAGCGGAAAGCAAAAGTTATGGCCGAATGAATTTTCAGAAAGGTCGCAATGGAATTTATATAGCCCGTGAAATTGGCCATTTTGCATACGACCTCGGAATTCGACGAAACCACTTTTGTTGGATTCGGAATGTGAAGTTATCACTAGGTTTCAAATTTCATAATTTTTGAAGCTAGTATGTGAGCGTGGCAAAGGAAAATGTGTTTTGGTCAATTACAGTTAAATGGGATCGACCAAAAATGGGCCTTTTTGCAAACGGTCTCAGAATTCGACGAAACTAGTTTTGTTGGGACCGTATCGTCAAAACATAGCTAGATTTATTTTTCTGGAATTTTTCGAATCAGTTTGTGGCCCTGGTAAATTGAAATGTACGTTCAAATTAAATATTGAATGTTATATATTTTAATTTGAAGGAAAACCGGCTGAAACAGTCAAATGGGCCTTCGAAACATATCCCATTGTGTTCGGAATGGGGGTAAAATGATAGGGACGACAGTCGTTGGGTTTAGATTGGTGGTCGCGTCAGAAAACCCCTTATAAAATCTCCCGGCCAATCAGAATTTAATAAAAAAAAGGAAAATATCGTTTTCTCTCTCCCCGACGAACGATGGAAACGCGTTCGAAACTTCCCGTCCACTTTCCGATCAATCCACGCAAAATTAGCCCCTCCTCCAGTTGAAGATTTTGTAGAGCTCGGAGAGATCTTCAAATCCATATAAGGTTTGGATTTTTTCATTGCGTGGTTTGGGAGAACGGACGTCGGGAAGTCATCGCCTTCAGTTAGCCGCCGCCGCCGCCTCCGACCACCGGAGTTCGCCGCTCCACTGCGCGCAGGCGCGCCCCACTTCCCCCTTCGACGCTGTACCCTCCGATCCTCGCATCGCTTCACAGATTTCGCGAAAAATCCAAACCTAGTTTTGAACGAAACAGCTGAGGTACGGCCCTGTTTATTTTCAACTGTTTTAACACCTTTAAACCGTTGCAAACTTTGAAAAATCATATCTTTTTCGTTTCTAGACGAAATTCAGTGAAACAGGAAACATCGTGACCGTGTGGACGCCTTCTACATTTTAGAAGAGACCGCATATTTTTCTGAGCCTTCTGCTATTTTTGGTGGAGTGGAACCCAATGTGAGATTTCTAATTTATAAACAATATGGAAAACGACGATGTATAAATTATATAGTCGATGTATGAGTTATATAAGCGTTGTACACCTCTTGTATAAGCGTTGTATAAGTTGTACGTTCGATGTATAAGTTATATATGCGTTGTAAAAATTATATATGTGTTGAAATAGAAGTGAATTGCTATATATATAAATATATATATATATATATATATATATATATATACACCCCTCGTCCACAAACCATGGACGATATTTATTGGTTGTGATTGGTGTGAAAATTGATTGATAGCGAATGGTTGTTTGGGATTGTTTATGGTTGATATTGATTGATTGTGGTAGAAAAATACCCGTTTGTGGTTGAAAAATATTTGGTTGAAACCACATAGGATTAGTTTGTGGAAATGAAAAAAATATATACATGCCGCCTGCGTGCGAACTAGATGCATGATCCCCATTGTCAAAAACCGCGAGGTTTTAAGGTAGAGCAAGGAGCCGTACTAGGGACGGTCCCGGTTTTAACTACCCTGCCGTTATGCTGCCGAAATTTTAAATAATATTCATGTGTTTGAATTATTTTCATTTGCTGAAACTATATTTATTCGTTGAATAGAAAACCTTCATGTGTTGAATCGATATTCATTCGTTGATTAGAAATTCATGTGTTGAATGGTATTCGTGTTTTAAATATAAAAATCACATTTTTATCTATATATAGAAACTATAGAAAACCTTCATGTGTTGAATCGATATTCATTCGTTGATTAGAAATTCATGTGTTGAATGGTATTCGTGTTTTAAATATAAAAATCACATTTTTATCTATATATAGAAACTATAGAAAACCTTCATGTGTTGAATCGATATTCATTCGTTGATTAGAAATTCATGTGTTGGATGGTATTCATATTTTGAAATAAATTGTTTTATAATAAAAATCACCTTTTTATCATCTATATGAACTATGTAAATTGACCTTGTTTTAAAATAAATTGTTTTACAATAAAAATCACCTTTTTATCATCTATATAGACTATATAAAATAATAGTGTTTTGAAATAAATTGTTTTATAATAAAAATCACCTTTTTATCATCTATATAGACTATATAAAATAATAGTGTTTTGGAAAGAATTGTTTTACAATAAAAATCACATTTTTATTATATACATGAATTGTTGAAATGTGAAGTGTTAAAAATAGCAACTCGTTCAAATAAATATGCATGAGTCGAAATATTCATTAATTAGCTAATGATGTGATTTTTACCTGTGCATGCAACATTAGAATGAATGGTGTTTTTAAACCAAATGGAATCAAATATGAAGTTGAATGGAAAATGATAAATGATAAGAACTGTATATATGTACATGCATATTTATTGAACAGGTTATAGCAAAGGGGCTAGAGAAGAGGAATAAAATTTTGTGCCCGACAAATAGGTACACATTTACTGTTTTGTTTGGGTGATGATTTTATGAGCCTGTTGGCTAGCTGCTTGGCTTTTTCTTTTTCTTTTTGACATGAGACGCCCGTGTGGCTATTTGGGAATTTTCCCAGCCCCTCCCGTACAAAGGAGGTTATGGTGAAATTTTCCAAAATTTAAAGGCGTTAGTGAAATATTTGAAGTGAAAACGATATTGAAATAGTTGAATGAACTATATTTATATAAATATATAAATATAAATAAAATTAAAACGAAACGTGGTCGTACAGTTCGTGTTATGAAACTGTGATTTCAAACAACTAGTGCGGGAAATCCGACCATTGGATTTTCCCGAAACCACAGCCGTTGGGTTCGCCTTGGAAATATCTTTCCAACGGCACCAATTTTGTAAAAATCCAACGGTTGGATTGTCTGGAATGTTTAATTCAAATATGAAGAAAAACAACGCCAGAATCGATTATATTTATATATATATATATATATATATATATAATTATATTTAATCGAATAACGACGCTGCAGTTCGTATTTTGAAATCGAAACTTCAAACGATTGTACCGGGAGATCCGACGTTGGATTTTCCCGAAACGGGAACCGTTGGATTCGTTTTGAAAAGACCTTTCTAATGATGTAAATTTTGCGAAGATCCAACGGTTAGATTTTCAGATATGTGTAAATCAAATCTGAAGAAAAACAGCGCCATGGCCGCGTTATGGCCCGAAGCGTCATTTTGAATAAACTGGCTATTTTAAAATAAATAAAAATGGCGATAAATCGTTATAAAATATCATAAATGATATGGAATGGAAATAAACTGAATTTGCTCGATTTATGTGGTATTTGATGGTTGAATGTGTTTGGTGTGAAAATTACATTAAAGAACAAAATTGGTGTTGTCGAATGATTTAACCATTGAAATAAATTGATTTGAAATTCTAAATATACGTGAATTATTTAAAAAGGCCGAGTTAATTCTCATTTCAAATAATTGACCGACGATTGAAAGTCGAAGATGAAGGCGGTGGTCGAAGACCAGAGATCTTCACCTCGTTTGGATGGTAACCGAGGTCCTGATTGGGAGGCATCCCGAAATATGGATAATGAGTGGTGATCATCCAGACGTACGTGGTGATCGATGGGTTTGCGAGGTATTTAGTGCCTCCGGTTTTGTTCAGACCCAGAACGGACTTGTAAATGGACTGTGTGTCTGACATTGGATTTTATTCTGTGTGGATTGATCTCTATTAAATATACATCTGTTTGGCGGCGAAGAATTTATTCTTTTGCTTAACGTCCTTCTCTGAAACGCACGAGCTCAGAGGTTGTATATCGATGGACATCAGTCGCATGGCATGAATTGCCTGTGTGGCATGCTAAGATGCAGTGATCAGGGCTTCTGTTGAAAAGCAAAGTCTTGTGGTGATGATCAAAGCACCGCTGGTGTGGCGTAGCTTTGTGTATAACGTAAAATCGCGAGCCTCACACCCCGGTATGAACCAGAAACGGGAGAGGACATCAGGGAGGGCCTGCGTTTCTTCCTAGCTAGGGTGGTGTCAGTGACCTACCAGCCCTGACATTTATATACTTTTCACCTGTGTGGTTGTTGCTGTTGTGAGGCGCCTCGGTTTGATCGGACGATCCGGGTCCGATGGAGTCATTCGTTGGCTCGTTTATGCCCCAAAGGGTGGAGAGACGTACTGTTCAGGCATAATAATCCACATCGGTGGACCGGCCCTGACGATCCAAGGCTTGCCTGCGCGCTTGCCTGATACTCGGGCTAGGCAGTCTCGAATTTGGTAAGGACTATCTTTTGCCTTGGTTCATGATGGAAATCCAATTTCCAAATACGACATCGTGCGGTTTTGATTGTATATATATATATGGCGACATGATATATGGTACCCATGGCGTCTATGATTGATAGTTATGATTGAAATTGTTTTTGAAACATATAAACACTAGTCATAATATCAAATGCTTTTGTTTTATTCGTATCAATCATATTTTGGCCATTATAAGGTAAAACTCTATCCTCCGGTTTGCGTTGCATTGTGTGATGGGAACTGAGTCTTATAATGGCTTCATTTTTATAAAAAGCACAGCGATGTTTAAAGGAAAGATTTGTTTTAAAGCACTGGCAATCCAATGGAGTAAACCCGTTCCATGAAAGTGGCGTGGTCCTGTGATTAGCCATATTATAAATGTGTTGAGAAGATTTCTCATACCAGTCCCATGACTGACTCGTAGTTTGTTTCACTTTCAAACTCGGGTGCCCCTCTTTCTACACGGGCAGCCTTGTATTCAGGTTTAGCTGGTTCTTTCTGGATAGCTGGAGCTGAAGATGGATTCTATCATTTATCTCTTTTTATGCTGTTCAGCTCCTATTGTACATATTTTGTTTGTTTTCCGCTGTAGACATTTATGTATAGCTGAACTGTATTTTTACTAAGTATGATCCTGTATACTGTGTAACTCTGGTAATTACTTTTATCCAGTATATTCTATTGTTCATTATCTGGTGTATTTATTTAATTATGTTCTGCTATTATCTGTTTCTGTGTTATATTCCACGGATTACCCTTGCCACCGTTAGTACGGGGTTTGGGGTCGTCTCATCAACCATCATCCAAATTGCACTACACAACTGCATAAGCATTAAATATAAATAATTAACGCTTACACAGTTTGTCGACCAATCGATCAACATACTACTAAACAATCGGGATTAGTATACGCCAAATCTCATCCCAACACCCGTGTGGGGTTTCAAATCAACAAACATTGAATATTATCTGTGCAGTTGGGCGACTGGTAAAATTTATCATCCCAATAGATATCCTTCAAATGGGTGTACATAAACAAATCGTTCGATTTGTAAATGAATATATATTTTATTCACATTCACGTTAAAAATTATATTTTTAACGATAAAATATTTTTATTTCAACACATGAATGTTTTATTATCCACTTCACATCAACATCTCAAAAAAACTTCACAACACATCAAACAAGCATACAAGTCGTCCATGGTCTGTGGACGACGGGTGTCGGGTGCTGCTAAGCACCGTCCGCATCCTAGTATATATTTTAACTAGAAAATGAAATTTAAAGTGAGAAGTTCTCACCGACTAGCTAAACCAATACACCGCGACTCTTCATATGTAGAAATCTTCGTCGTGCTCGCCTTTTGTCAATTTCACTGTCCGTAGCCACTACATATATAAAAATCACATTTTTATATTGTTGCTATGTATATAAAAAACACATTTTCATAACTACGCTATATGGATAAAAATTCTATTTTTATACTGCTACTATATAGAAAAAAATTCTATTTTTATACCGGTGTTCATATAATAAAGATTATATTTTTCTCTCGCCATTCTCTATATAAAAATCACATTTATATATATAGAGATCGTATTTTTATATCTCTACTACCTATGTAAAAATCAAATTTTTATTAACTATATATTATAAAAATAATATTCTTATCCTTCCTATCATATAAAAATTATATTTTTAAACTTCTCATATAATAAAAATCATATTTTTAAACTTCTCATATAATAAAAATCATATTTTTAAACTTCTCATATAATAAAAATCATATTTTTAAACTTTTCATATAATAAAAATCATATTTTTAAACTTCTCATATAATAAAAATCATATTTTTTTCATTGTTAAGAATCACATTCTTATGATAACAACATACATATACAAATCATGTCCTCTTCATGGTATAATATATATATATATATATATATATATATTCGATTTTTATATTGCGATTACCTAAATAAATCAAAATAAAACATACCGGCGTGAATGGGGGGTGGAGATAGTAGCCTGAGGTGTCGGAGATGGCGGTCAGAGGCGCGGATAGCAGCCTTGGGCTGTGGCGGCGCGGCTCCCTTCAGTTTGGGGGTTATTTTGGGTATGGGGTTTCAAATCAGTGGAGAAGGAGGGTGGAGTTGCTCAAGGCAGTGCTGAGAGGCGGTAGGAGGTCGCGGTGGCGGCAGCAGGTCAGTGGGGTGGCGGCGATGGAGGTGGGTTGCTGGTTCGTGGGTTTTGGGGGAAATAGGGGGGCGCTGTCAATTAAGAAGAGGGGAGGAGGAGAGAGGCAACCGGAGGAGGAGGAGGTGAGGGAGAGGGCGCGGTGGACCACCTGGGCGGCGGTCGACGATCGAGGGGGGGACTGAAGCATCGACGGTTTTTTTTTTCTTTTTTTTTTTGATGTTGAATGAAGAGAGAGAGAGAGGGAGAGTTATATATTTATTTTAATTTCAAAAAGTAACTTTTTGTTTCGACCTCCAAACGAGACCCACCGCCTGTCGTCCCCAGCTAATTACCCCCATTCTGAACACAATGGGATATGTTTCGTAGGCCAATTCCATTGTTTCGACCAGTTTGCATCAAAATATAAATCTTTATATATTCAATTTAAACGCACCTTTCAATTTACCGGGGCCACATACAGTCTCTAAAAATTCCAGAAAAAGTATTTCTACTTTCTTATTGATGATACGGTCTTAACAAAACTAATTTCGTCAAATTCTGAGATCATTTGAAAAATGGCCATTTTCTGGTCGATCCAAATTGACAGAAACTGTTCAAACACGTTTAACTTCGCCACGCTCACATATTGATTCAGAAAATTATGAATTTTGAAACTTAGCAATAATTTGACATCCCGGATCCAACAAAAGTGGTTTCGTCGAAAACCGAGTTCCTTTGCAAATTTCCATTTTTAAGGGCCAGAATTCCATAACGACTTTTCTGAATTTTCAACTGGGCATAACTTTTGATTCTCGCTATGAAATTTTTATTTTTCGGATTCGTTGGGAAGATATTCTCAAATAGATTCTAATATTTTTTGTTTCGCTAAAATCCGTTTTATTTTGAATCATGTACACTCATTTGAACTTTGAAATCGATTTTTCAAACTACCGCGCCATTTTCAATTCCTTTTATAATTAAAATAAAATATTTATATTCTAACGATGATCTGTATAAATATATATGTTCTAATTCTATTCAAAATAAATTTCTCGTCGTTATTATTTAAAATAATTCATTTTAAATATTCAAAATTCATTAAAATTGCCAAAATAAAAAAATTAAATTGGCTCAGAATTTCCGAATTATTACAAAATTTGCAGCAAAAAGGGTAAAGCTGAGAATTTACATATATTGCTTGTAAGAAATCACTTTTCAGATTTAAAGTAGAAATATGCAGGAAATTGTATGGATCGAAAGAAAAAGAGGTGTAAACCTTACTGTGTCAAATTTTGCTATACAAAAGGGGGAAAATAAGTTAGAGATAATAATTAATGTATGTCAATTAAATTTGGAAGTTAGTAGTAGCCTAGATTAATTGGTTAGGGAAAAGGGGATACATTTCCATAGTTTGGCTTTTAAAAGAAATGGAAAACATAATTGCAAGTTTAGAAAATAAATAAATATGCATATTAGTGTGAGATAAGGATTTTATCATATTGTGCACTGTTCAATAGCCTAAAAATAATTGAAAGAAATTCCTTGCAATAATGGGTTTTCATTGCGGTAATTACTGTAGCGTCTTAGGAATTCGACTCTCGAATTCAGTCACTAATACATCTCGTGTCCGAATTCAAGTATCGAAATCCCAGAAAGCTAATAGAAAGAAAAAAGAGGATGAGAGATAGAAAGAAAGTTAAGAATAGAAGAAATAAAAAGAAAAATAATACACAGTCTCACATTGCAGTGGAATAAGATATAATACCGAAATAAATCTTTATTTAAAACTTGAAATAATACTAACAGTTATCAAAGTACAATAGACATTTAATTCATCTGGACAGCTATAACAGCCAGTCCTTATTTACAGCACATAGCAAGATAATAACTATATATACATCATACGTCTGATCTCCTCCAGCTCGTCTCCTGGAATTCATATCTTATCCTGAACCTGTAAAATTCGAACTGGGCCAAGCATTACAAACGCCACAAGTCAGTCTAGTGAACCAGCATGAGAAAAACTCGCTATCATTTCGAAAGAAAAGGATAATCGTAAGACCAATCCACACATAAACACGGACGGTTTTTACCTTACGATAACCCAAACCATTTTTGAAATCATAATTATTCTGATATTATGATAGTGTCTAAATCAAATAAATAACAACTAGTAGAACGCTTGCATCTTACGCTCTACATATATAATATGAAATCAAAAACCGCGTGTAACGACCCAGAAAATCTGAACCAATTTAATTTTTTTTAAATTGGCTAAAATAATGGATTTTAAATATTTAAAATAAATATTTTAAATAATAGCGATGAAAAGTGAGTTTGAATCGACGTTTGAAAACGAATATAATTAATTCTAATTATAAACAAGGCCTGAAATGGCGCTGCAGTTTCAAAAATTGAATTCAAACTTTGTCGGACTGTACCGGGTGCAAAACAAAACGGATTTGAGTGAAACCAAAAATATTTAAATCTGTTAGTGAATACCTTTCTAACGAATCTGAAAAATCGAATTTTCATAGTGGAAAGCAAAAGTTATGGCCAAATGAATTTTCAGAAAGGTCGCTATGGAATTTATATAGCCCGTGAAATTGGCCATTTTGCATACGACCTCGGAATTCGACGAAACCACTTTTGTTGGATCCGGGATGTGAAGTTATTGCTAGGTTTCAAATTTCATAATTTTTGAAGCTAGTATGTGAGCGTGGCAAAGGAAAACGTGTTTCGGTCAATTACAGTTAAATTGGATCGACCAGAAATGAGTCTTTTTGCAAACAGTCTCAGAATTCGACGAAACTAGTTTTGTTGGGACCGTATCGTCAAAACATAGCTAGATTTATTTTTATGGAATTTTTCGAAAAGTTTGTGGCCCTGGCAAATTGAAATGTACATTCAAATCAAATATTGAATATTATATATTTTAAATTGAATGGAAACTAACTGAAACAGTCGAATGGGCCTACGAAACATATCCCATTGTGTTCGGAATGGGGGTAAAACGCTGGGGACGATAGTCGTTGGGTTTGGATTAGTGTTCGTGTGTGAAAGGGGGTATTTTCGGATTTTAAAATTTATAAATATAAAAAAAAATTCCCATTCGCCCACGTCAGCACACCCCCCCGTCTTCTCTCTCCCCGTCAGCGATTGAAGGCAGAAAGCCTTTCAAAACTTCTCTCCTCCTTTCCAGCCGCCACAACCACTTCCAGCCTCCGCCACCACTCAACTTCGAAAGCCCTCCTCCCCCTCGTCACATCCATACCCACTTCGACCCCCCTCGTTGCGTCATCACCGAGATCCATCCCCTTCAAAGTGCGCCATCGCGAGGTGAACTGCTCCTCCCTCCGGCGATCGTACGGCGTGCGGTTGGTACCTTTAGAAAGCCCTCTCCAAGCCCTATCTCGTAGTGAAGACAGATCGACAAACCGCTGCACGGATTTACGTGTAAATCAAACCCTAGATTTGAATCCAAACAGTGAAGGTACGGTGTATTATATTTAAACTGTTTTATAGCACTTTAAAGCGCTACGGTTTTTGATTTCACGGTAAAAATCATATCTTTTTGCTATGTGGTCGAAATCCAGTGAAACAAGAGACGCCGGGACCGTGAGGACGTCCTCTACATTCTAGAAGAGACCGCATATTTTTCTGAGCCTTCTGCTATTTTTGGTGGACTGGAACCCAATGTGAGATTTCTAATTTATAAACGATACGGAAAACGATGATGTATAAATTAAATAGTCGAAGTATGAGTTATATAAGCGTTGTACACCTCATGTATAAGCGTTGTATAAGTTGTACGTTCGATGTATAAGTTGTATATGCGTTGTAAAAATTATATATGTGTTGAAATAAAAGTGAATTGCTATATATATATATACGCCCCTCGTCCATAAACCATGGACGATATTTATTGGTTGTAATTGGTGTGAAAATTGATTGATAGCGAATGGTTGATTGGGATTGTTTGTGGTTGATATTGATTGATTGTGGTTGAAAAATACCCATTTGTGGTTGAGAAATATTTGGTTGAAACCACTTAGGATTAGTTTGTGGAAATGAAATAAATATATACATGCCGCCTGCGTGCGAACTAGATGCATGATCCCCATTGTCAAAAACCACGAGGTTTTAAGGTAGAGCGAGGAGCCGTACTAGGAACGGTCCCGGTTTTAACTACCCTGCCGTTATGCTGCCGAAATTTTGAATAATATTCATGTGTTTGAATTATTTTCATTTGTTGAAACTATATTTATTTGTTGAATAGAAAACCTTCATGTGTTGAGTCAATATTCATTCGTTGGATAGAAATTCATGTGTTGAATGGTATTCGTGTTTTAAATATAAAAATCACATTTTTATCTATTTATATAAACTATAGAAAACCTTCATGTGTTGAATCGACATTCATTCGTTGAATTGAAATTCATGTGTTGAATGGTATTCATATTTTGAAATAAATTGTTTTATAATAAAAATTACATTTTTATCATCTATATGAACTATATAAAATAATCTCGTTTTCAAAGAAATTGTTTTATAATAAAAATCCTATTTTTATTACCTATATAAACTATATAAAATAATAGTGTTTTGAAATGAATAATTTTACAATAAAAATCACATTTTTATTATATACATGAATTGTTAAATATAGTGAAGTGTTGAAATAGAAGACAGTTAGATAAAAATATCATTTTTATTAAACGTATGAAAAGAATATAGCTTTGAAATCGAAGAATCGATATATATATATATATATATATATATATATAAATAGAATTAAAATATATCGAATAACGACGCTGTAGTTCGTATTTTGAAACCGTGATTTCAAACAATTATTGCGGGAGATCCAACCATCGGATTTTCCTGAAATCGCAACCGTTGGGTTCGCTTTGGAAATATCTTTCCAACGGCACCAACTTTGTAAAAATCTAACGGTTGGATTGTCTGGAATGTTTAATTCAAATCTGAAGAAAAACATCGCCAGAATCGATTATATTTATATATATAAATAAATATAATTATATTTAATCGAATAACGACGCTGTAGTTCGTATTTTGAAATCGAAACTTCAAACGATTATACCGGGAGATCCGACCCTCGGATTTTCTCGAAACTGGAACCGTTGGATTCGTTTTGAAAAGACCTTTCTAATGATGTAAATTTTGTGAAGATCCAATGGTTAGATTTTCAGATATGTGTAAATCAAATCTGAAGAAAAACAGCGCCACGGTCGCGTTATGGCCCGAAGCGTCGTTTTGAATAAATTGGCTATTTTAAAATAAATAAAAATAGCGATAAATCGTTATAAAATATTATAAACGATATGGATGTGATTTAGAAATTAACTGAAGGTTGGCTAAGTCGAATGGTTTCCTGGGTGTTGATCTGATGTTGGTTTCGGCCTTCGGGGTTAATATTTGGGAAATCGTTCTCTTACTGATTGACGGTTAGTGACTAATGAATTGAAATGATGCGTGTGTATGTTAGTGCTGCACTTGTTTATTATATACGCGAGTTGCTCAGAATGACCGGGTTCATCCCATTCTGAATAACTGAATCGACGATAAGGAATCGAAGATGAAGACGATGGTCGAAGACCGGAGATCTTCACCTCGTTTGGATGGTAACCGAGGTCCTGATTGGGAGACATCCCGAAATATGGATAATGAGTGGTGATCATCCAGACGTACGTGGTGATCGATGGGTTTGCGAGGTATATAGTGCCTCCGGTTTCGTTCAGACCCAGAACGGACTTGTAAATGGATAGTGTGTCTGACATTGGATTTTATTCTATGTTGATTGTTCTCTATTAAATATACATCTGTTTGGCGGCGGAGAATTTATTCTTTTGCTTAACGCCCTTCTCTGAAACGCACGAGTTCAGAGGTTGTATATCGATGGACATCAGTCGCATGGCATGAATTGCTAGTGTGGCATGCCTAAGTGGCAAATGATCAGGGCTTCTGTTGAAAAGCAAAGTCTTGTGGTGATGATCAAAGCACCGCCTGTGTGGCGTAGCTTTGTGTATAAAGTAAATTCGCGAGCCTCACACCCCGGTATGAACCAGAAACGGGAGAAGGACCTCAGGGATGGCATGCGTTTCTTTCTAGCTTGGAGTTGTGTCAATGTTTTTACACGGCCTGACATTTTACTTATGTGGTTGTTACTATTGCGAGGCGCCTCGGTTAGATCGGACGATCCGGGTCCGATGGAGTCATTCGTTGGCTCATTTGCACCCCATAGGGCGGGGAGACGTATTGCTCAGGCATTTTAATCCACATCGGTGGACCAGCCCTGACGATCCAAGGGTCACTCGAGCTCTGATCCTGAGACATGGTAGGTTAGATTGTCTCGAATTCGGTAAGGACTATCTTTTGCCTTGGTTCATGACGGAAATCCAATTTCTAAATACGACATCGTGCGGTTTTGATTGTAAATATATATGGCGACATGATATATGGTACCCATGTCGTCTATGATTGATAGTTATGATTCAAAATTGTTTTTGAAACATATAAACACTAGTAGTACTATCAAATGCTTTTGTTTTATTCGTATCAAGCATATTTTGGCCGTTATAAGGTAAAAACTCTATCCTCCAGTTTGCGTTGCATTGTGTGATGGGAACTGAGTCTTATAATGGCTTCATTTTAATAAAAAGCATTGCGATGTTTAAAAGAAATATTTGTTTTTAAAAGCACTGGCAATCCAATGGAGTAAACCCGTTCCACGAAAGTGGCGTGGTCCTGTGATTGGCCATTTTATAAATGTGTTGAGTAGATTTCTCATACCAGTCCCATGACTGACTCGTAGTTTGTTTCACTTTCAAACTCGGGTGCCCCTTTTTCTACATAGGCAGCCTTGTATTCAGGTTTAGCTGGTTCTTTCTGGATAGCTGGAGCTGAAGATGGATTCTATCATTTATCTCTTTTTATGTTGTTCAGCTCCTATTGTACATTATGTTTGTTTTCCGTTGTAGACATTTATGTATAGCTGAACTGTATTTGTACTAAGTATGATCCTGTATACTGTGTAACTCTGATGATTACGTTTATCCAGTGTATTCTATTGTACATTATCTGGTGTATTTATTTAATTCTGTTCTGCTATTATCAGTTTATGTGTTATATTCCAAAGATAACCCTTGTCTCCGTCAGTACGGGATTTGGGGTCGTCACACCGCGGGTGCTTATTGGAGAATGGATTTCCAAATATGACAAGGTATGGAACCACCTTCCGATTAGTGTACTCTAGAGGGGATACACTGGAGTTCAATAAGAACGTCTTGCAACTCAACCACACATGACCGACCCCTCATTTCTCTTGAGTGTATCGAATATGTTACCACCTTACGGTTGGTACCAACACAACCGTTCCCGGGAGATACAGAAGCATAAAGAAGTAACAAACATGACTATTCTCTAGATGGTGATAATACACCCTAATGGGGGCAACCCATATAGCCATGCTGCCTGGCCGATTTTTGTCATTTTTTCGGTTGTGAGGCTTGAGGTTGTTAAATTACCCTTTTTGATCATCTGGCCACCATTCACTTTGAATGCCACATTGTCAGATTCGTCAAGAAAACCACTAATTGACATCCACAAAAATACTCCAGTTGTTAAGCTAAGAGACATGCCCTTCTCCACCACCAACTACGGTAAGTTTGAAGAAATCAACGACTTACGTGACCCGTTTGGAAATGCTCTATCAGACATCTGTCCATTCAAGTTGTCCTTGGACTAGACAAACCGAAGGCACTCTCCTACTGCATCCTAGGAATCGCCCTATCGATCAGTAACAAGAAGTCCTTGCAAATCCATAAATTTCCAACCACGATAGAACCACAGTATATCCCTGGCCGCTAAACCAAAGATTTTAAGTAGTTCTTCTGTTTTATGAAGATATACAGTCTTTAATATTCCTTCTCGATCAGCGTCAGCTATATTCAATGTTTTACGTATTTGCTGGTCGGAATGGTTTTTGAATATAAATTCGATTCCAATCTTCGCGTACCAACAATCATTTTAGGCCATATTTGATAGTCGGTTATTTAACTATCAAATAAAACAACCACTCACCCATAAAAGAAAAATTAAATTTATAGATTCAATGTTTGCCTCTTATTTAATCATTCGCTAATTAAAATTCCAAATTTTCCCAACAATTGAAATACTCATTCTCTTCTTATATTATTATAAGAATATTCAAAACCATTCATTTTAAAAACACTTTAATAATGTTCTTCTCATCTTGGTCATTAGTCCCTGACCGTAAACTAATAAGAGATAATAATTTCCTAAGTATCCCAAAGGCCGAAACTAACATCGGATCGATACTCAGAAAACTATTCATCTCAACTAATCTCCAGTCAGTTTCTAATTCCACTAACTTCATTTCTAAACGAATAGAATTTCCGATATCAATTACCATTTTAAATGAAATGTTTATCTCAAATTATAACTATTCAAATATTTTATTTATAACTAGCATTTACAAAACTTTGCTCCAACCTTTATAAAATATTCCCTTAAGGGTTTGGTTTGTAAAACATTTGGTAAATATTTATTTCTAAACTGAAACAAGATTCTTCTTATAACGATATATTTTCATTAACCAACTCAATTTCATGTAAACCTAGTTCCATGTCAAGTCTTCAGTCCAAAAATCTTTATAAACATATGTATATGTTTATTCCACTCATTCTGGTTTTATTGCAATAAGCTTCATTTATTTCAATTCTAACATCTATTCAAAATATTCGTATGTAACTTTTGCAAATTCTTACTAAGAATATTTATTTATTTTAACCCGTATATAAAATCCTTTAATATAATCCATATTATGTTATTCAAATTAGTTCATCTCCAATTCAATTATTATTTGTAATTTTAAAACACTTTCTAACTTCCTTTCAAAAATTCTCATTTGCAAAATATTCACTTCAACCCCAATTCACCTCACCTGTAAGTAATAACTCTTAATACAAATCCATTCTTGACTAAATTTGTCAATTTGATTCCATAATTGCAATTTCAAGTTCCAATTCTATTATCACTTCTATTATTAGATCTATTTCATATAATCTAATTTATAATTTCCATTGAACTTGGCAATGATCAAATCTAATAACAAATACCGATTTTAAACCCAATTTCCACCTATCTTCATATTCAGATTATATTTTTGTAATTCTCCAATAATAATTTACTTTTTTATAAATATTGTTAATAAAATCAACTTGTCATCTTATTAGTTAAAAACAAATCTTTACTGTTCAATTCCATTTATAATTCGGTTTCAAAAAGTATTCTATTTGAAAATAAAATTACCTTTAAATACTTTGTATTTTTAAATTCTTTTTTAAAATTCATATCCATTAGTTTGACATTCAAAATATCAAAAATCAAGTTCCAATATTAATACACATCCAACATGTCATACACTATCATAGGTTATCAAACATATCATATAACAACATATATGTGAAAACAAATAAATAAATGATGAGGAGTCAGTTGGATCCCTCCAACCAGTTTTTCCTGCATCCATAGATGTTAGTCAACAATAATAATACCCTTCCTGCTTCGAGGTAGGATATCGTGGTATAGAAGGTCATCCACTATATATATTGTAGGGGCGTATAAGGGAAATCATATGGTAATGGTACTGCGGGCATCTGCTAATGGTACTGTGGGAAATATCCAATCAACAATCACCAATATTATTGTATAATATTATATATATACTATTATAACTTGATATCAATCAATTATCATCCAACAAACAATAAATTAAATTTCTGTTAAAAATAGTTCCTAATAATTTAACTAAATGAGTTTAACTCACCTTAATTTTCCATTGATGATATTCCATTTAATTTCTGAATTGTCGCGTCCACAAATCATCTTGAATAAATTCCTTCCTACGATTATTTAATTTAATCGATAAGCTGCTATTTAATTTAAATTAGCTAATAAATTATTTTACATAATTCTGTTGACATCAGAAGTTGGTCACTAGTGATAGTCAACCCCCAATCATGTGGAGAGCACACAAATAATGATAATGAAATGCAAGAAAGTGTAACACCCCGTAATTATAAAACATGACATAAGAGATAATTAAAGAATAATTAATTATTAAAGGAATAATTAGAGGAAACGGGTTTCGCCATTGTATTCATCTCGGAATTCTGTTTGAGATAGAGTCCGAATTTGCGTAAAACGGGTAACGTATGAAGGAGATATGGACGAACGAAGTTAGACAAAAAAAACCCGGAAATAGACCAGAATGCACTGGCGCACTTGTGAAGTGCGCCAGTACAAAAATGCACTGACACAGCTGCCAAGTGTGCCCATGCCGAGGTCTGTCCAGCACAGAATTCTGGAGTGTTCTGTGATGACGTGTCTTCCTCTGATATGCTGGATGATGTGTCTTTGAGCTGTGTGGATCTGATAACCCCTATGCTAATCTAAAGGCCATGGTTTGTTTAACACTTCTATATAATCACCTCAAACCTAAACCCTAACCTCATAATCCTATTCTATGATGCCACCATGTTGTCCATCACCAAACTAGCCTATCCTCCTTCTTCTTCTCCAAACTAGAGATCAAATTAGAAAGCTTCAAATTGGAGTAAAGATCTTCCATTTCAATCAACAAAGAAAGGTTAGGATCGCTACAATGTCAACTAATTCACCTTTTCTAATCCTATCACTGTAAGTTCAGTTATTATTCAGATTTGAACACCTAATAGAAATCATGACTGTAATAATTGGATCTAGAACTATGCCTAATTGTGATATAATCAATTCTGATTCATGCTTATCCTTTTGCTTACAAGACTGTTGTGACTGGAACAATGGAACATACCATGTTGTATACCACTATGCCTAATTGTGAGATAATCAATTCTGGTTCAGGTTTATCCTTTTGTCAAATCTGAATTACCTATGCTTATGAGGCCGGTGTGATTGAAACAATGGAACCTATCATGTTGTACACCAAATTGGTGATTCTCTTATATTCAATTCTATTGAATCTTTATGCCTATGATGTAACTTGCTCAGTTTGGCCATACTTATTGTTAATGTACAACATGCCTATTGGAAACATGATTCTTGGATTTGGGTATACCTTCACATGCCTATTTCGTTTCTTATGTCAATTCTTGTGTTCCTTCTCTATTCCCCTTTTTGTTTTATTTTATGAATACTAGGTTCATTTGGAACCTAGACTGAATCTTGTTGTACGTACGGTTGAAACGCGGGAATTGGGTATAACTTAATTGAGTAATTTTGGGCATAACAAGTAAATGTGGCCTAACTTGAATTGACTACAATTGTGGGTAATTGGCATATAAAAATCTAGATTTGAGCATGTATGGTAAATATGTAATTTGGCTAAAAGATGAACATGCCTAACACGATGAGAACGAATCAAATCAGATGGTTCTATTTCTCAATCTTTCTGACTTGTGCTCCTACGGAACCAAGGTGCTTGCGATTGAAAAATTCAGTCATTAACAACCACTGATGAAGGATTCCTCGAAAAGTTAAGGATTAGTAATCCTTTTTAGAAATCGAATGGATCCGTTCTTATACATATGCGAGGAAGGTAATCAAAAAAGAAAGAAGATGAGTTCTTCATTCTTTTATCACTTAGGAGCAGTGCAAGATGAAAGTCTCATGCACGGTTTTGAATGAGAGAAAGAAGCGAGGAATCCTCTTTTTGACTCTGACTCTCCCACTCCAGTCGTTGCTTTTCTTTCTGTTACTTCGAAAGTAGCTTCTTTAGCTTCAGCCACGCGAATTTTCGATATTCCTTTTTATTTCTCATCAAACGAATGGCATCTTCTTTTGGAAATCCTGGCTATTCTTAGCATGATATTGGGGAATCTCATTGCTATTACTCAAACAAGCGTGAAACGTATGGTGTAAGGCTGCCCGGAACCGCCCGACACATCTAGCAACCGCAGCAACAGATCTAATGTGAGAGGTTAGCGCATTAAGCCTAAAACCCGATGTTAGAATGAGTTTGCAGTAGAAGTCTGCCTGGAACCGCCCGGCACATCCAGCAACCGCAAACAACAGTTCTAATGTGAGAGGTTGAGGCATTAATGAATGAATTAATGCTAATGAACGGACATGCTAAGAATGGTAGGGTTAAGTTAACTTAGGCAACACTTAACCAACACAACTTGTTAATTAAACAAGATGGGTGGGGTTAGGTTACATGGAGAACACTTAACCATTATAACATGTTGATTAGGAAACCCTAGTAACGGAGACCATTTCAGCAGTAACCCACATAGATGTATCATGGTATCCTGAACTAGGCAGGGTGGGCACGGTTACTGGGCTGATTATAAGCGGTCAAAATAGCGGCGGGTAGTGCGTCAGTGTAGGTTCCGACGAAGTACGGGCATGCACGTGCTCCGGAGTGGAAAAAACAGGCACTGGGCATCAGTAGTTATACACTGTACATCTTGAATTGTGTCGGGTTGCTACCATAGGGATTGATACACCCCATGGTGGGACCAGCACAGGTATCTACAAACAAGCGGGGCCGAATGACACAAGTAATAAATGCATGCGAGTAGGAGCCGATTGATAAAGGGATCATTTTATTATGAACACATGATGCTAGTTGAAACATTTGTTAGTAGGTGCAGAGAAATGGAAATGAGTGCGATAGCATGTTAAGTTTATCTTGCCTTATGTTATCTTGCACTATGGTATTGTCCTACATTCAGTTTATTCATGTCATGATCCTTTTTCTTGTTTACATGCTGAAAAATTACTGGACTTACCAGGCTCATGTCTGACCCGTTTTCTTTCGTCTTCTGGTCGCCCACCCCCGGTCCGTAGGGAGGGAATACTTTAGCTTAGTTCAGACCTTTTCCAGCTTGAAGAGAGTAGATGTATTGCTTGGATTCTCTTTTCTTGGTTTGTGGATGTGGTTACACTTTTATTGGGGATTTATGCTGCTTTACTATTGTTTTATGCTTCTTTTTGTTTTAATCAAGACAGAGGTTTTATTGTAATGATTTGGAAGTTGGGTTTTGAGACAATAGTTATAATGTTTTGACTGAACCACGCTGCTTATGAAATAAATTCATTTTTTCCGCTGTTCGTATGTCTGTCTTGTGAATTATCTGTATCTTTTAGCTATAATGCTTCATCAAAGTTAATGCATTCCCTTTGTGAGTGACCTTAACGGAGGTGGGGTGTTTCACTTGGTATCAGAGCTGATGGTTCCAGATCAAATAAAAGTTTTTGAAAACTATTTTTCAAAAGAAGTTTTAAAGAAGCATTTTCAAGAAAAGTTTTGTTTTATTTTAAAGGCATATTCCACAAAGCCATACGCACTATCTTCTATCCTTTGTTTTGAACCTTTTCCTTTTGTTTCAGCATGTGCGGGAATCTTAATCTTCCCGAGGGCGTATATATACCCGGCTAGTTCAGAAGGTATCTGGAGGCTAGGGCTAATGCCGCAGGCCCAGCAGACGTTCCTCCTCCTCCTCCGCGTGTGAATTCTTTCTCGAAGATATGTAGAGACTTTCGAGCGATGGGTGGAAAGAACTTTAATGGGACTGAATCATTCGTGGAAGCAAGAAATTGGCACAAGGAAACAGAAGTTTGTTTTTTATCTTCAAAGTGGACGATAGATAGAAGATACAATTGGTTGTATGGTTACTTAAGGATGAAGCCTGTTTCCGGTGGGAAGTGACTAATGCTAAAAGACCTGTTGAGACTTGGGAGGATTTCAGAATGAGGTTTGAAATGAAGTTCCTCTCGCAAGCTGAACGAAGCCTATAGATGGAGAAGTTCTTAGCACTCAAACAGGGAAGCCTATCGGTTAAGGAATACGTCAACCAGTTCTACCAGCTGGCTAGATTCGGACTAGAGTTGGTACACACTCCACATAAAAAGGCTCTCTATTTCTTTAAAGGGTTGAATGAGCCACTGCACGGCCTAGCTATGTCCCATATACCTATGGGTGTGACTTATGAGAGATTGGTGGATATGGTACTGTTACAGGAGGAAGACAAGTATGGGAAGAAAGAGACAAAGGTGGAAGGACCTCTAGACAAGAAAGTGGAGGGATCGCAGAATAAGAAGATGGATTCTAAGAAGGGTGGGAAGAATAACAAACCCCGTGAAAAGAGGAAGTGTAATTTTTGTGGCATACCTGGACATCTGATTAAAGACTGCAGAAAGAAGAAGAGGAAGATGGATGGTTGATTTCAATGCGGCGAGACATGACATATGGATAAGGACTGCCCAAGAAGGTAAGGGCAAGGGTAGAGGACTGGATCCACTTCTAGAGGGAAGGTTCATGCTCTCATTGCACCTCCGTAAGAACGAGGCAGAAATATTTCTGTTGAGAGTTTAGTTTATCTTTCTGATCATCTAGTTCGTACTCTTTTTTATTTTGGCGCATCGCACTCTTTTATATCTACTGCTTTAGTTGAATCTCTGCACCTAGATACCAGTATAGTAGAGGATCCCATTGTTGTTTCAAATCCAAGTGGGGGTTTGGCTTATTTGTCAATGATTTGTTTGGATTTGAAAATTTCTATACTAAGCGTTGGGTTTAGATGTAATGCTTATGTTTTGGGTTTCACGTGCTATGGGTTGATTCTAGGCATGGATTGGTTATCCAGTGATGGTGCCATCCTCGATTTTGAAAAGAGAGTGGTTAGACTTATGACTCGCCTTGGTAATACTCTCGAAATCTCTTGTAATCCCATGAATTCTTTTATGCTTAGCTACCTAGAATCTCTTGATGCGTCTGTTGAAAACTTGCAATTTGTTAGAGTAGTCCGTGAATACTCGGATGTCTTTGAAGAGGTGAAGGGTTTACCTCCGAAGCGAGAGATAGACTTCTGCATGTACCTTGTTGATAATGCAAAACCTGTTGCTTTACCCATTAGGCATATGGCTCCAAGGGAAAGGAAGGAGCTCAGCAAGCAAGTTAAAGAGCTGCTCGAAAAGGGGTTCATAAGGCGGAGTATTTATGAATGGGGTGCTCAGTGTTCGCAACTAAAGTGGATGGTTCACTTCTCCTATGCGTGGATTATAGGGAGCTAAACAAGCTAACCAAGAAGAATAGGCACCCACTTCCAAGAATAGACGACTTGTTCGACCAGCTTGTAGGTGCATCAGTTTTCTCCCAACTAGATCTGGCCACCGGATTCCATCAGCTAAGAGTGGCTGAAGACAGCATAGATAAGACCGCATTCAGGACCCCAGATGGTTTCTTCGAATGGCTTGTCATGCCTTTCGGCTTGACAAACGCACCCGCCTATTTCGTTGACTTGATGAGTAGGTGTTCAAGGAGTTCCTTAATAAATTTGTAGTGGTCTTCGTGGGCGACATTTTGATTTTCTCAAAAAGTAAGGAAGAACATGCTTTGCATTTAAGGGAAGTTATGGATACTCTTCGAGCACATCGGCTGAAAAAAAAATCTCCAAATGCCATTTTTAGAGAGAAGAAGTAAGATTTCTTGGACATGTGGTTTCCAAAGAAGGGATAGCCGTGGATCCCGCAAAAGTAGTCGCAGGGCAAGATTGGAAGATTCCACGGAATGCAACCGAAGTATGAAGTTTTCTTAGGCTAGCGGGCTACTATAGAGAGTTCATTAAGGACTTTGTGAAGATCTCAGCTCCACTTACAAGATTGACGAAGAAGAACCTAACATTTTCCTAGGATTTGGATTGCGATGTTGTTTTCCAACGATTGAAAAGGGCTCTGACAACAGCCCCAGTCCTGGCATTGCCTAATGGGAGTAAGATGTTTACATATACACAGACATATGCGGTACAGGATTAGGCGCTGTCTTGATGCAAGAAGGCAATGTAGTTTGTTATAGGGGAAGGCAGTTAAAGGTACATGAGAAGAACTACCCAATTCATGATTTGGAGTTAGCTTCCATTGTTTCCGCTCTTAAGTCATGGCGTCATTACCTACTAGGAGAAAGGTTTGAATTGTTTATTGACCATAAATCATTAAAGTACCTTTTCTCACAAAAACATCTTAACTTAAGACAACAAAGGTGGATGGAGTTTCTTGCCTCATACGATTTTGAGATAGCTTATACCCCTGGCAAGGGCAATGTGGTAGCAGACGCCTTGAGTAGGAAAAAGCTGACCTTAAGTCCTCTCTTTGTGGAAAGGCAAAGCTTGGAGTACATAGCAACCTTTGACTTTAGACCCTCTTTTGAGTTTGTACCAGGTTTGTTAGCAACGCTAGAGGTGCGACCTACGCTTTTGGACTCAATAGGAGCCACGCAACATGAAGACCCTCAGATTGTTGATATGATGGATAATTTAATTAGAGATGAGACTTCTAGTCACCTCAATAGATACTCCATAGATGCCAAGAGTTGGTTAAGACTGGATAAAAGACTATGTGTCCCACAAACAAGGGATTTGGTGAAGACAGTTCTCAAAGAAACACATCATTCTAAGTTGACCATACACCCAGGTGGAGATAAGATGTATAAAGACATAAAAAGGGTTTTCTTTTGGAATGGCATAAAGAAGGATGTAGCTGAATTTGTCTCTAAATGCTTGATATGCCAGCAAGTTAAGGCAGAACAGAAGAAGCCTGGTGGTCTGCTTCATCCTCTAGAGGCCCAACAGTGGAAATGGGATAGCATTTCGATGGACTTTATAAATGGGTTGCCTAGGTCAAGAAGAGGCAATACCAATGTTTGGGTAATAGTTGACAGGCTCACTAAAAGCGCTCACTTTATACCAGTTAAAAGTAGGAGGACTGCCTCATCGTTAGCATCCATTTATCTTAAAGAGGTAGTTCGACTGCATGGAATACCCTCTAGCATAGTAAGTGATCGAGATCCTATCTTTACGAGTGTGTTTTGGAAGAGTTTGCAAGAGGCTGTAGGCACACAACTATGCTTAAGCACTGCCTATCACCCTCAAATCGATGGTCAGACGGAAAGGGTGAACAGAGTGTTAGAAGATCTCTTGAGATTGTGCATTCTTGATTTTAGAGGAACATGGGAGGATCATCTTCCTTTGGTGGAGTTTGCATACAACAATAGCTACCAAGCCACCATAGGCATGGCACCCTTTGAGGCTTTATATGGAAGACCATGCCGATCACCAACTTGTTGGTGGGAGTCTACAAAAAAAGCTTATACTTGGGCCCGACATGATTAGAGAAACTTCAGAGAAAGTGGACTTGATACGAAGATGAATGAAGACCGCACAAGATAGACAGAAATCATACGCGGACAAAAGAAGGACCGACCTTGAGTTTGAGGTTGGAGACAGGGTTTTCCTTATGAGGAATGTCATTCGCTTTGGTTCCGTAGGGAAATTGGCACCAAGGTTTGTAGGGCCATTTCCTATCACTGAGAGGATTGGGACGGTGGCTCATAGAGTAGAGATGCCCGAAGGACTGGCTGGAGTTCATAATGTTTTTCATGTTTCTCATCTACGAAAGTGCTTACACGAGTATGCGGAAGTTGTGGAGCCAAGCATACTAGAGGAGGTAGAAGTGGAACGAGAAGCGATAGTGAGAAGAATTCCAACTCGTATCTTGGGAACAGAAGTTAAAAAGCTACGCAATCGTGAGGTCAAGCTAGTAAAAGTACAATGGAGTGACGTTGAAGAAGACGCGACTTGGGAGACTGAAGACAAGATACGCGTAGCCTACCCTTATATTTTTGAGGGTACATCCTTGATCTCTTTTTCCTAAGTTTATGCATTTTTGTATCTGTCTTTTAAGTATATCTCCTCGGTCCTATTCTTAATCCTTAGGTAGAAACCAGTGGATGTAAACATGTATCTGAAACATGTTATGATTGATGGTTGAAAGTGGTTGCAAGTGGATGCATATACACACACATTAGGTACTAGATCGGCTTAGTCACTTTCATATTGCATATGCATACATGTATTTGTATATGGATTGAAACTTGATGTGTTATCATATGGATGTTGCATTTATATGAATGATTGTGCAATCATGTAGGAGTTATAAAGTATGATTAGGAATAATTGCATGCATGATGGACTCATGGCACTAACATAATTCGCATTAAGTAGGTCACCTGAATCAGTAGACCGCCTGATTTTGCATTAGATAAGGACATATACACACACTATGCATATGATCATGAAGCATTAGAAATCTTTTTAAGGACAATGGATGCTTGTGATTGATGGATGAATAGATGGATGATTGGATGGTAGGATACATTCTTCCTAACTTAGAGATTTAGGGGATGAAATCCTTTAAATAGGGGGAATGTAACACCCCGTAATTCTAAAACATGACATAAGAGATAATTATAGAATAATTAATTATTAAAGGAAGAATTAGAGGAAACGGGTTTTTCCATTGCGTTCGTATCGGAATTTTGCTTGAAATAGAGCCCGAATTTGCGTAAAATGGATAACGTATGAAGGAGATATGGACAAACGAAGTTAGGCAAAAAAAACCAGAAACAGACCAGAATGCACTGGCGCACTTGTGAAGTGCGCCGGTACAAAAATGCACTGGCCCACCTGCCAAGTGCGCCCATGCCGAGGTCTGTCCAGCACAGAATTATGGAGTGTTCTGTGATGACGTGTCTTCCTCTGAATTGCTGGATGATGTGTCTTTGAGCTGTGTGGCTCTGATAACCCCTATGCTAATCTAAAGGCCATGGTTTGTCTAACACTTCTATATAGTCACCTCAAACCTAAACCCTAACCTCATAATCCTATTCTATGATGCCACCATGTTTTCCATCTCCAAACTAGCCTAGCCTCCTTCTTCTTCTCCAAACTAGAGATCAAATTAGAAAGCTTTAAATTGGAGTAAAGATCTTCCGTTTCAATCAACAAAGAAAAATTAGAATCGCTACAACGTCAACTAATTCGCCTTTTCTAATCCTATCACTGTAAGTTCAGTTATTATTCAGATTTGAACACCTAATAGAAATCATGACTATAATAATCAGATCTAGAACTATGCCTAATTGTGAGATACTCAATTCTGATTCATGCTTATCCTTTTGCTTACGAGACTGTTGTGATTGGAACAATGGAACCTATCATGTTGTATACCACTATGCCTAATTGTGAGATAATAAATTCTGATTCATGTTTATCCTTTTGTCAAATCTGAATTACATATGCTTATGAGACCGTTGTGATTGAAACAATGGAACCTATCATGTTGTACACCAAATTGGTGATTCTCTTATATTCAATTCTATCGAATCTTTATGCCTATGATGTAACTTGCTCAGTTTGGCCATACTTATTGTTAATGTACAACATGCCTACTGGAAACATGATTCTTGGATTTGGGTATACCTTTACATACCTATTTCGTTTCTTATGTCAATTCTTGTGTTCCTTCTCTATTCCCTTTTTTTTTATGAATACTAGGTGCATTCAGAACCTAGACTGAATCTTGTTGTACGTACAGTTGAAACATGGGGAATTGGGAATAACTTAATTGAGTAATATTGGTCATAACAAGTAAATGTGGCCTAACTTGAATTTACTACAATTGTAGGTAATTGGCATATAAAAATCTAGATTTGGGCATGTATGGTAAATATGTAATTTGGCTAAAAGATGAACATGCCTAACACGAGGTTAGAATGAGTAGCGGTGTAAGACTGCCCGAAACCACCCGGTACATCCAGCGACCGCAAAAACAGATCTAATGTGAGAGGTTAGTGCATTAAACCTAAAACCCGAGTTTAGAATGAGTTTGCGGTAGAAGTCTGCCCGGAACCCCCCGGCACATCCAGCAACCGCAAACAACTATTCTAATATGAGAGGTTGAGGCATTAATGAATGAATTAATGCTAATGAACGGGCGTGCTAAGAATGGTAGGGTTAAGTTAACTTAGGCAACACTTAAACAACACAACATGTTAATTAAACAAGATGGGTAGGGTTAGGTTACATGGAGAACACTTAACCATTAAAACATGTTGATTAGGTAACCCTAGTAACGGGGACCCATTTCAGCAGTAACCCACATAGATGTATCATGGTACCCTGAACTAGGCAGGGTGGGGCACGATTACTGGGCTGATTATATGTAGTCAAAATAGAGGTGGGTGGTGCGTCAGTGTAGGTTCTGACGGAGTACGGGCATGCACGTGCTCCGAAATGGAAAACTCAGGCACTAGGCATCAGTAGTTATACACTGTGCATCTCGAATTATGTCGGGTTGCCACCATAGGGATTGATACACCCCATGGTGGGACCAACACAGGTATCTACAAACAAGCGGGGCCGAATGACACAAGTAATAAATACATGCGAATAGGAGCCGATTGATAAAGGGATCATTTTATTATGAACACATGATGCTAGTTGAAACATTTGTTAGTAAGTGCAAAGAAATGGAAATGAGTGCGATAGCATATTCAGTTTATCTTGCCTTATTTTTCCTTATGTTATCTTATACTATGGTATTGTCCTATATTCAGTTTATTCATGTCATGATCCTTTTTCTTGTTTACGTGCTGAAAAATCACTGGACTTACCAGGCTCATGTCTGACCCGTTTTCTTTCGTCTTCTTTTCTTCCGTTCCACCCCCCTCCCGGTTCGTAGAGAGGGAATACTTCAGCTTAGTTCAGACCTTTTCCAGCTTGAAGAGAGTAGATGTATTGCTTGGATTCTCATTTCTTAGGCTGTGGCTGTGGTTACACTTTTATTGGGGATTTATGATGCTTTACTATTGTTATATGCTTCTTTATGTTTTAATCAAGACAGAGGTTTTATTGTAATGATTTGGAAGTTGGGTTTTGAGACAATAGTTGTAATGTTTTGACTGAACCACGCAACTTATGAAATAAATTCAGTTTTTCCGCTGTTTATATTTCTGTCTTGTAAATTATCTGTATCTTTAACCTATAATGCTTCGCCGAAGTTAATGCATTCCCTTTGTGAGTGACCTTAACGGAGGTGGGGTGTTTCAGAAAGTAAAGAAAACAGGGAACACACAAGGATTTTTATTGTGGTTCGGCAAAGAGGTTGCCTACGCCCACTTTATATGCATTGACCTTTTCTTTCTGATTACAAATACAATGCTTTTCCTATTTTGAGGAGGAAGAAGAAGTTGTTATCTTTTAACTTAGCCATGGAGATGCTTTGAATTAGGAGAAGAGGTTCAGCCGAAAGTTGAAGCAGCCGAAAAAAATGTTCCCTTTCCATTTTAAGCATGGTTGTATTTATAGGTGAAGAAGTGGACTGGGTGGGCTGCTACGTGGCTTTCCTCTTTTCCAGAGGTTGGACATGTGGAGCTCGATTAGTGGAAGAAGTTGCGGAAGTGGAACTCGATCTACTGCTGATTAATAGTATACTCGGAAATGGTGGCTTATGTGGCACTCGAGGTGAGGTGTGTCCAAAGTAGAACTTTGTCCGGAGATGGTTGATCGCCTTTATTGCCTCAAGTGTCGGGATGAGTATTTGAAAGACTCAGCTGGATATTTCTGCATGGATCCGAGATATCCGGTCGATCCTATTTTAGAGGAAGCAACTAACTCGGTCGGCTGAGGGAAGTGATTCTTCCGGGCTCGATAAGTCGCTGCTTGAGGGAGACCAGCTCGAGTCAGCCTTTGTTCAGGCTGTTCTTGAAGGAAGCTGGCATAGCCCTGACTTTGTCTGGGTTTTGCAGAAGTGTGGGCTGCTTGAACTGGTCGATTGACCGATGCTGGGAGACGAAATTCAGGATATTGGGCTTCGATCTGGTCTTTGATAGCTTTTTGCCAAAAAAATTGATCAACACTTTGCCCCTTCGTATACGTATTTCTTGATAAAGGAGGTGTATTTTGACCCTTGCATCAAAGTCCAATATGCAAGTAGAGATGGTTGCATTGAACCATGTTAAGGCCAGAAATCCTGCAGTCTCGATGATTGTGTTAAGACCAGAAAACCGATGATCGAAATAGATCGTATTAAGGCCAGAAAACTAACAACCGTCGAGGACCGTATTTTGGCTGAGAAACTATTGTCGATCCTGGTTGTGGGATCCAGTACCTGCAGAGATTGTATATGCCATTCTCGGTCTAGAGAAGGCTTTTGCTTTATTTGGTTTAGTATTAACCATACTCGGCTTAAAGTTCAGGGCGAGCAGTTATTACACTTGGCTTAGAGGCATGGCGAGTATTAACCATACTCGGCTTACGGAGGTGGCGAGTATTAACCATACTCAGCTTACCGAGATGGCGAGTATTAACCATACTCGGCTTATGGCAAGTGTTATACATGCTCTCCTTGTATAAGGTCATTTCGATAAATCTTAGAAGGGGCAAGTATAGACCATACTCGGCTTAAATCATTCAAACATAATCCATGTTTACAAAAGAAAGATCGTTGTTTACTAAGAAATTATTTACAAGAAATAAATTCTAAGAGGATGAACGTTGATTCCAGAGCATGCCTAGGAGCTAAATCCTAACCCTGTACATGTGTACATCAACATATCCTTTTAATTGAAAGAAACAAAAATACATTGGAAATAAGAAGTCCGAATTTTATTAATTGATCATAATGCCGCGAGTGCTACTCTCGGGGTCCTTTCCGTCCCTAGGAGCTCGAGGACTGGCTTGAGGAGCTCGGGCTAAAGATTGTGGCTGCATGGCATGTTGGTTCTTCTTGACATACTTGGGAAGCTCCCCTTGCCTGACCCTATCCTCGATGAGATCGCGAAAGTGCCTGCATTCATTGGTGTTGTCGCCATCGATGTTGTGAAACATGCAGTGGTTTCCTGAGTCGAGCTCTTTTTGGATCGACTCTCTTCCAGGAGGTCTTGGGAAAGGCATGGACCCTCGTATGTCAAGATAGATGTCGAGCAAGGAAGAATTGAGCTCGATATACTAATCGTACTTATCCTCTCTTCGAGGTCATACGTTGAGTTCACTCTCCTCTGGGGCCTTTCCTCTTCCTTTATTCTGGCCATTGGTGTGAAATGGACCTCCTTGTTTGGTGGCTTGAACCTTGAGTCTCTCCATCTCAATGATGGCGTCTTCTTGTCGGAGGAATCGTTCGGCCTCTACATAGAAATCTTTTATCTCCTTGGGAGGATCTCTAGTCAAGGATATGGAGAATTCTGATCGAATCTGAACATTGCGGCCATAAGCACCATCGATGGCTCGGGTCGATCGACGGATACTGCAGCTGCGTTGAATTTTTCGAGGAAGGACCGAAGTGTTTCTCCCGGACGCTGCTTGATGGAGGTCAAGCACATGACACTCTTCGGTCAGGAAATATGAACTCTGAACTACTCGATGAAGTGGGTGACCAGTGTGTTCCAGCTGTTGATCAACTCCATCGTTAGCTGTCGAAACTACATGCCAGCTATATATGTGAGGAAGAGTGGGAAGCATTTGGCCATAACATTGGTCGATGCGCCGAGCACTTCCATATAGTGCATATATCGCATAAGGTGGATGGTTGGGTCGGTCTGACCATTGTAGGGTTCAATGGCAGGAAACTTGAAGTCTGAAGGATTACGAAGTTCCTGATTTCCCTGTTGAAGGGGCTGCGATGGATGTTATCTATATCGTGTTAAAAAGAACTGCCCCGGGTGAATCGTCGGATGATGCTTGGAAGCTGGATTCCATCTCCAAGGAGTTGATGTCATGAATCCGGCTCTGCATTCGGGAGAGTTCCAGCACTAGGGTCCAATGAAAGCATGCTAAGAAGGGTGGCCGTTGGTAGGCCCGAACTCCGAGAGTTGAGTGAAGGTGAGGGCGAGGGTCCATGGCAGTCGTTGGTTCTGGGGAGACTGACCCCTCTTGAACTTGATGAGGATTGGACCAAGCCATACTGTAACGACTTGCCTTTTTGACCACTCCAAGTCGGTATTTAAACCAATTCAGAACGTTCAAATCAACAGCTCATTATTTTAGCTTAGCGGGTTTAAATAGAACAAACATAGAATCACTGACATAGAAAAATAACAATAGCTCACAATGGAATTTTTATACAAAATAATATCAGAGTTAATACAACATTTTTGTACAGTACCACGGAAGATATATGAATACCGTACATGATTTTAAAATTAAAGATTATGGTTTTGTCGAGCGCGCGCATATGTGTCTTGCATCCTCTCGTTCGTCTCCGGTGCAAGCTAAAACTAAAATCTGCAACACTCGTATCTGACCCAAGCGTTCCATGCAAAAACACAAAATACTCGGGTCAGGATTAAACTTATTTCAAGTTAGCAAACTTCGATAAACACATAAGTATAATTAGAATAATCCTAATAATTATATTAAATAACTCAAATACGATAAATCTATGAACTGCTGAAACGTACATGTTCATGTCAAACTGGGTTAAAGTACATGCAAGCGACATCCTTAAATCTAATGTGAGGCGAAGTGTGTGTGTGTGTGTATATATATATATATATATATATATATATATATATATATATATATATATATGCCGAGCTTGCACAGGACACATTATTATTATGTTTCCATCAATACTTAAGGGCTAAGGGGGTATAATAAACTATAAACTCATGTTGCATGCATAAATAATAAATGATGTCTTGTGTACACAATATGCATATGAGATATATTTTCTTAGAAAAAAAATTTCTTACATAATTTACTGGTCACATAACTTGCATCAAAATATCAAAACAACATATTGTAATTGTCAATTGTATTAAACAAATCCTGTGTAGTGTCAACTTTACAAATCATATCATTACACTAGTGTGCATGCGAGGTCGTACCGTCTCAACAGGAAAATGTAAACATAATGTAGCATGTATGAGGCTTGCGGAAGTGAGTAGCCTTAGCCACATAGCAAATTTCACTACTATCAATACTAAGGGTAGTTTGGCCGCATAATATATAAGCCAGGGTAACATGCATGTCGGTGTATACCCATAATTTTCATAAGCATGCACAGATGTGTGTAGGAGAGTAAACCACCCATGTTAGAAAATGTAAATTTTGTTTCCATGAGCATAAGGCATGTACTGATGTATGTGCGATTCATATGAATAGTACACAAACAAAAATGGGCAACCAGTTTCAAGGTATTGGTCATGACAGGGGTGTATAAATTTGCATGGAAAATTTTAATGTGCGCAAACAAACCAAGCAACATGTTTACAGCAAGCCATCAGGATCATGAAAGCTGCTCATGCATGTTTGGGTTTTCAAAGAAGGTAGACATAGAAAATATGTATAGCATAAGCAAAGAAACCAAGTTGGATGGAATATTCATCCTACACAACAAATCAGACAGTCCACCGAGCATCCCACGACAATCAAAAATAACATTCAACAGTACTACGACAACCCACTCTAGTTATATTTAGTGTGACAAAAGTTGGAAAACTTGAAAAGATTTAATCGTAAGAGCACTTACATCCTATCGATGAAGCGAGAGCAGAACGTAGCGGATAAGGAACAGCAAGTGGTGCTGAGCCACGCGTGACGCAACGACTTTGGTCACGGTGGTTGCATGAGATTGCAAGGCGCATCAGTTCGACTCAGGAAGGGACGGATTTAAGAAGGCCGAAAAGCGGCGCAGACGACCAATGGACGGTTCCTAGCGGACGAGGCAGTTTGCGGTAGAAGCGTGAGAAGAAGCCTGAGCGAAAGAGGCAAGCTTGGTTGGTTTGAGGCAGCGCAAAATCGATTTTTGCCTGAAACATTTTGAAATCCCTGGCCTCGATTTTGCGGTGGTGCGGAGGATTAGATGCTGGAGATTTTTGATTTGAATTAGGGGAACAATATGATTTCGGCTGTCATGGATTTGGCAAAAAAAAGAGGAGGCGAATAGATTTGAGGAAAGTTATTACGGTGGAAATAAATGAAATGAAGATGGATCCAAGCTTAAAGGGAAAGATACGATAAAACCTGAATTTGGAACGGTGGAGAGCAACGTGTGCAAAAACAAGAGAACACGTGTTTAAAAATCTCAGAACAAATGAATAATTGTCAAAAACAGTTTAAACAAATAATTTAAAATAAAAGAGTATATAACAAATGTATACAACTACAAAAGAGCATCCAATACATTTCAATACCATCTCATATTATTATTATTATTATTAAAACAAATTTAAATCTTCATAAATAAAATAAATCTCAAACTAAATTTTAAAAATCAAATACATATCTAAGATATAAAAAACAAAAATGAAAAAAAAATCAACTAAACAAATCTATTTAGATTAAATATTCAATTCAAATTGAAAATTAAGTCTAAAATTTCTCAAGCAACACATTCACTTAGTTTAAAATATTAACATCGTTTAATATTTAACAAAACAAATTTAATTTCAAAGATAATTTAATATTCATACTTATAAAAATCAATTCAAAACCAAGTTATATAAACTAAATTTTCAAAATTATCAACAAATTCCAAATGTAAACATGGGTTTTCGTTCTCGAAAAGGGGAGATCGTTAAAACTGTGTATTTATATAAACAATATATCTAATAATATTAGATTTAATTTTTAAATAAAATAACAATTGAATTTTAAAATTTTAAAATCAAAGCATGGTATCATTTCTTCGACCAAAATTCCTATTTATTTCAAATCACTTGAAATACTATATTTCTTTTCATCTCGAATTTTACTCGCTTCGGGATTATTTAAAACCAAAATCATTTCGAAATTTCAAATAATTTTACGATAAACGACATAAACATTTATGTCCCAAGTCGAGAGGTTTCTCCCAGTGACAAGGCCACGAAGCACGGCCTACGCATGTTCCGATTTCGAATAATGACGTCTCTCCAGACCCCAGAGTAGACCATCACCAATCAAAGGCCTTCACCCACATTATACCTTTCTTTAGTCATGGGTTACTCAAATCTTAGCAATAAATCATTTTATTTCATATCCCGAAGTTTATAAATCATTTCTCAATCATAATTTCAAGTACTTTCAAATTGTATTGTTGTCGTTTTCTAAACATTTCCAAATATCGGGATTTCAAGTTGTCAAACATTCTATGTTTATAAGTTACTTTTATAAACTATTCATCATATCCAACATAATTGGAAAACCAATTTCCTTCAACAATTGGAATCAAATTTGATCAATACGATCTTCATAATGGCCTTTCAACTAGATTGCATATGAATTCAAGCTTCTAAATTTCAATCAAAGTTTTAGAAAATCGTTTATGCTTTATATAAGTCATATCAACTTCTTTAAATCAAATTTCATTGTTTCACATATTAATATATTTGTTAATAGAACACTTTGGACAACATCAACTTGGGGATTTATTCATTTATCGTTGCAAATCTAAACTTTATTCAATTCAAAGTTAATCTTAGCCTCTTTAGAAATATAACATATGGGGTATACATGATCAAAGGTCATAGGAACAATGTATTGAATTCATAAGATCAAGTCAAATCGACGCAAACATGAAACTTTAGATTCAGAATAGACAGCTAACAACACGACGGTTCAAGTTCAAAATATTCATTGAGCTCAAAGTTGAAGGCAACTTAAGATCAAATAGTCAGGCACAACAAGTCCAAGATAAGAAAGTCAAGGTAGTTCAATCATGGTGTACTAGAAAATTTCTACTGTATCGCAAGTGATTATTCATTTAAACGTTCTTATTTGACTTATTCCTATAGTTTTAGGTGGAGAAATCGGTTTTCTCCCCCACTTAGACATTATTCATATCTTTAAATCATCTGCAAATTTCTTAAGTGAACTTTGATTTTATTCAATATATACTTTAAGTGAAATAGTTTAGCTGCCTTTTATTATTCATGTTAAAACTAAATTCAAGTCGATTATATATTTCCAATTTATCTAACACTCATCGACGGGTTTAGGTACTTGATTAGATTACAAGATTTATATATAATTGGACTAATTTCAAGATTTTGATTTTCCAAATTTCAAATTTAGACGTAAGTAAAATTGAAAAAAATTATATATAATTTCCAAAGCTGTGGACTTAGAGTCCATTTAAAATCCCCTTACTTAATTCATTGAGTTGAGGTTATACAAGTTCTAATTTCAAGTTATCGGTTTGTTGTTTAGAGTTCAACAATACTTGATAACTCAAAGTCTAACAAGTCTACCTCTGTTCTTAAAGAACTTTAGCCATACGTGGCACCGACGCATGTCTAAAAATCCCCAAGTACTAAATATATACTTGTTTCGACTCCCAATGAAATTACTTAAAATCCTTAAAATAGATATTGGTAGTTCCAACTGATGCCAATTGTTAAACTACTCACGGATCGTAGATACACAATGGTTACGCCTAGATCCCGTAGGTAGCTTCTGTACCCGTAGGAAGTCGGTTCCCTGCAAATTTTGTCATGAGAAAATCAACAGAAGGCATCTAAAAGAAATCAGAAAACCTGATATACTCATAAAGCACAGCCAAGTTCGGCAATCACTGCCACCTTACGCTCGTAATATCTCAAGTTGGACCGCAAATACACAATGGTTTCGACTGGATCCCCCAGGAAACATCCGTACCCGAAGGCGCTCCCAACCCTGCGGATTTCGCCATCACACCCCGACCATAAATCGAAGCAAACACAATGGTTCCACCTGGATCCCCTAGGAAACATCCGTCGCCGTAGGCGCTCCCAGGCCTGCGAATTTCGTTATGCAGCCGAGTTCGAAGGAAACATACAAGTTTTACGTTCGGACAACCCAATCATCACATGAAATATCTACCAAATAGGTTTGCTAGTCGCAAGAAGGTACTTCCCGTATCTTAATTTGAAACATAGGATACTATATACATAGTACTTCATTCCATGTTTCGATATATCACAATTATATAAATGTCCATTTACATAAGATTTCCAAATATCATTTTCATGTACGTCATTCTCATATAAATCCATTATATAAGATTATCAGTTTAACATCAATTATATTCCAAACCAATAATTTTCGAATCTCATACTTATATAATTTCATATATACAAGTTTCAAATTTCATATCAAAGTATTAGCATATCGATAATGTTCAAAATTTCCTTTCAAGATTAAGTTGATTTCAGACAATTTGAGTAATCAATATCATTCAAAATTTGCTTTTTCATTTACAACTCGATTTGAGTATTCAATATAATTCAAACTTTTAATTCCACATTTACAAATTCGATTTATTATCAACATTCATGCTCAATTTGGGTTACACATAACGGTTATTGATCTTCAATTGAGTCTTTACATTCAATCATTTTGGACCTTAATTTGTTCAGATTGGATACATATACTTTTATCAAAATAACTAAGTTTCATAAAATAATCTTGGAAAAATAATAGCTTAATGAAAATTAACTTAAATAAACAAATAGATTTTTAAAATAGGTTTGAAATAAATAATATGATTCGTAAAATAATTAGCGTGATATAAAATAGATTTAAATAAGTGGATAGTTTTGGAAAATGAGTTAAATGGGTATATAGGTTTTACAAATAGTTTGAAATAAATAAATAAATAAATAAATATGTTTTGGAAAAGTAAATTAGAAAGCAAAGATAATTAGGCTTGTAACCAATTAATTTAGATAATATAAATATTCTAATACCATAATTTCAAATAAAATAGTTTTATAATGAATACTGCTTTAAAAAATAATCCAATCCGAATCAATTATTCAAAATTTCAAATTTCTTAACCATTATCGGTTCAAATTTCGAGATTAAACTCAATTTAACATCAAAATTCAATTCATTTACATTTCGAGTTGAACCCAAGGTTCAACTTAGCCCCTTACTCGAGCTTCCATTTTCGATTTCAACCAAGTTCAAACCCAAATTTCAATTTCAACTATACTCCAAATTGAATTAATTATTCAAATTTTTTTGGGCCTATAACTCAAAATTCAAATCTCGCTTAAAAAATTCAAAATTATTAAACAATTCGAAAAATCGAACTTCAATTCATTTGAGATTTAGATTCGGTAGTTTTCTTCAAGATATTCATTCGAGGTATACATATTATATTAATACAATAGGATGTATATCGTTTAACTCATACTCGAGATTCAATTCCGGGTTTTTCTTTCGATTATTCAAAAATATAAGCATTTACATATCACATCATGTTTCACAAATCAAACTTTATTTGAATAAAGCTACCAAAGTGGTATTCCCCATTTTGAGACTCGAAAATAAATTCCAATGACGAAAAAGCTTCATTGAAATTGTTCCCTAGCGACAAAATGGGTTCTCCATTCGTATTTTCCTTTTTGAACATATTTCAGAAAGTTGCTTTAAACATTTCGAAAATACTACTATATACCACTAGTTTTTTTCTAACAAAACCTTAGAAATCAATATCAAAATTTTCCGGAATCAAATTCTCAAGTTTAGTCACACGATCTTCTTTGTTATGACTTCCTTCGTCTTATTCCACAATTTATCTTAATTTGGAATACACTTCTTATTTTTATTTTAATGGTTCGGCATTCTTCCATTCATCATACATCTCAACTAAATTTCAACAACCATTTATTCTTACAACAAGTATTTTCAAAACACTCGATTCAAATTCTATTAGTAAATAATTAATTTATTTGCTTAGCTTATATTCGTATTTCCGACAACCACGATAACTCGACAATGGCTTTCGACAAAGGACTCAAGGATAAGAATTTGACAGTTTCCAAAATTTCAAGCACGAACGGTTTGAATTCTATAAGCAAAAGATGACATCAGATCTAGGGAAAACAAACAAAACAAGCAAAGTGACAAAATTTATATTTTAAAACACTCAATCAAGCTCAATTTTGTTCCAGTTTAATTTCATATTTTATCCAAATTCGTTTGTAGTTTCCGCCTACAACAATGAATACATCACTTTATTTAAATCCTGCTTATTTACTCAAGTTCACATTACCTTGTCAAAACATTTTATTAGAATTATTCAATCTTATCTCAATGATCTCCAATTTTATCTTAATTCATTTTCAAGTTCAATTCATACTCTACTTATTTATTCCACTTATTCATTCTAGTTCATATCAAACATTTCTGTTAATGTTTATCCAAACAATTCCAATTACTTATCTAAACGATATCAAGTATTTCTCAACGTTTAACTCGGGACCATACAATCATCCCATTTTCAAAACTCGAAAATAAATATCTGATGATGTCGCGATCATCCTTGTATTATTTTCAAGCGACTAGAATATGATTCTATATCTGTCTCGTACATATTGGATTTCGTATATACGTTAGCTAGGCGTAAATTCAAAATCCGAACATACCCGACAGTCCAACTTCGACGTCAATAAATACTCAAAACTCATATTATAAATTTTATTTAAAAATATTTATGCTTTCAAAACAATTTATTAAATTTCAAAATAATTTTTATTTTTCAAAATACGCTCTCTCAATAGATATTCTTGTGTCAATTCCACTCATTCTAGGATATCGCTATCCTATCTCTAATGAGTTTTTTAAAACTGATAAGCTAATCTTGTCAAACCTGGATCTGATACCACACTGTAACGACCTGCCTTTTTGACCGCTCAAAGTCGGTATTTAAACCAACTCAGAACGTTCAAATCGACAGCTCGTTATTTTAGCTTAGCGGGTTTAAACGGAAAAACACAGAATCACTGACATAGAAAAATAACAATAGCTCACAACAGAATTTTTATACAAAATAATATCAGAGTTAATACAACATTTTTGTACAGTACCGCGGAAGATATATGAATACCGTACATGATTTTAAAATTAAAGATTACGGATTTGTCGAGCATGCACATATGCGTCTTGCGTCTTCTCATTCGTCTCTAGTGCAAGCTGAAACTAAAATCTACAACACTCATATCTGGCCCGAGCACTCCATGCAAAAACACAAACACCCGGGTCAGGATTAAACTTATTTCGAGTTAGCAAACTTCGATAAACACATACGTATAATTAGAATAATACTAATAATTATATTAAATAACTCAAGTACGGTAAATCTATGAACTGTTGAAACGTACATGTTCATCTCAAACTGGGTTAAAGTACATGCAAGCGACATCCTTAAATCTAATGTGAGGCGAAGTGTATATATATGCCGAGCTTGTACAGGACACATTATTATTATGTTTCCATCAATATTTAAGGGCCAAGGGTTATAATAAACTATATACTCATGTTGCATGCATAAATAATAAATGATGTCTTGTGTACACAATATGCATATGAGATATATTTGCATAGAAAAAAAATTCTTACATAATTTACTGGTCAAGTAATGTGCATCAAAATATCTAAACAACCCATTTTGTAATTGTCAATTGTATTAAACAAATCCTGTGTGGTGTCAACTTCACAAATCATATCATTACAGTAGTGTGCATGCGAGGTCGTACCGTCTCAACAGGCAAATGTAAACATAATGCAGCATGTATGAGGCTTGTGGAAGTGAGTAGCCTTAGTCACATAGCAATTTTCACTACTATCAAACGTAAGAGTAGTTTGGCAGCATAATATATAAGCCAGGGGTAACATGCATGTCGGTGTATACCCAAAATTTTAATAAGCATGTACAGATGTGTGTAAGAGAGTAAACCACCCATGTTAGCAAATGTAATTTTTGTTTCCATGAGCATAGGGCAAGTACTGATGTATGTGCGATTCATATGAATAGTACACAAACAAAAATGGGCAAACAATTTCAAAGTATTGGTCATGACAGGGGTGTATAAATTTGCATGGAAAATTTTCATATGTGCAAACAAACCAAGCAACATGTTTACAGCAAGCCATCAGGATCATGAAAGCTGCTCATGCATGTTTGGGTTTTCAAAGAAGGCAGATGTAGAAAATATATATAACAGTAGCAAAGAAACCGAGTTGGACTGAATATTCATTCCACACAACAAATCAGACAGTCCACCATGCATCCCACGACAATCACAAATAACATGCAACAGTACTAAGACAACCCACTCTAATTATATTTAGTGTGAACCAAAGTCGGAAAACTTGAAAAGATTTAATCGTAAGAGCACTTACATACTATTAACGAAGCGAGAGCAGAACTAGCGGATAAGGGACAGCAAGTGGTGCTCAGCCAGGCGTGGCACAGTGGCTTTGGTCATGGTGGTTCCGCAAGATTGCGAGGTGGATCAGTTCGATGCAGGCAGGGAGGATTTAAGAAGGCCTAACAGCGGCGCAGACCGACAGACGGTTGCTGGCGGACGAGGCAGTTTGCGGTAGCAGCATGAGAAGAAGCCAAAGCGAAAGAGGCAAGCTTGGTTGGTTTGAAGTAGCGTAAAATCGATTTTTTCTTGAAACATTTTGAAATCCCTAGCCTCGATTTCGCGGTGGTGTGGAGGATTAGATGCCGGAGATTTTCGATTTGAATTAGGGGAACAATATGATTTCGGCTGCCATGGATTTGGCAAAAAAAGAGGAGGCGAATAGATTTGAGGAAAGTTATTACAGTGGAAATAAATGAAATGAAGATGGATCCAAGCTTAAAGGGAAAGACACGATAAAACCTAAAGTAGGAACGGTGGAGAGTGACGCGTGCAAAAACAAGAGAACACGTGTTAAAAAATCTCAAAACAAACGAACAAGTGTCAAAAACAATTTAAACAAATAATTTAAAATAAAAGAGTATATAAAAAATGTATACAACTACAAATGAGCCTCCAATACATTTCAATACCATCTCATATTATTATTATTATTATTATTATTAAAACCAATTTAAATCTTCATAAATAAAATAAATCTCAAGCTAAATTTTAAAAATCAAATACATATCTAAGATTAATAAAAAAATGGAACAAAAACAAATAAAACTAAACAAATCTATTTAGATTAAATATTCAGTTCAAGTTGAAAATCAAGTTTAAAATTTCTCGAACAACAATTCACTTAGTTTAAAATATTAACATCGTTTAATATTTAACAAAACAAATTTAATTTCAAAGATAATTTAATATTCATACTTATAAAAATCAATTCAAAACGAAGTTAGATAAACTAATTTTTCAAAATTATCAACAAATTCCTAATGTAAACATGGGTTTTCAACATTAAATTAAATTAATTTTTTTTAAATGCTAAAATTTCTAGTTTGTTACACATACCCATGACTGTAGGTCCGGGCTGATCTAGCATAGCATGTGATGTTTGACGCTCTTCGATGCCTTTGCCCGAGGTGATGTTAGGAGGGTCTACAGTAGCATTTTCATCCGCCAATCTAGGAACCGATATGGTAGAGTGGTCTCCCTGGTTCGAAGGGAAGGCTCCACCAGCTCTTCGTTAAAGGAAAGACAACATAAAGCGAGTCTGCAATAAGATACTGGGTTGTAATAGAAATGGAGTTGATCCTGACTGACACAGCGGTTGCTCGATTGGTCCGGGGGGTCATTCTATCAGCATAAGGCGAGTCTGCGATAAGATACTGGGTTGGAATAAAAATGGAGTTGATCCTGACTGACACAATGGTTGCTCGATTGGTCCGGGGGGTCGAGCTATCCCCAAGAGTGGAGGCAAAGTGGTCGAACGACCTAGATTTTGATCGCAGGCCTCCAGTGAATCTGCAGCTGCGACTACGCTAGTCGCTGGAAGTGATACCCCTGGCTATGGTTGGTCGGGAGGGGGAGCGGAGCTAAGAGGAAGCAAAAGTGTGATCTGATTAGTGGCCTGATTCTGTGCAGATTGGAGATAATTTATTGCCCCAGTCTCGATCGGTGGAGGAATTGATGTTGAAGCGTTTAACCCATCTCCACTTGATAAAGAAGGTGATCCATCAACTGTTTCTTTCGTTCGAGGAGTTTACCCTGAGATGTCATATGGCCTCTGAATTCGTCCATAATCTTATCTATGTCATCCCGGGTGAGATATTGTGACATGTCTTCATGAGAGGAGGCTTCCTGACTTGCCTCTGCAGCATTTGTCTCGGCTGCATCGGCATTCGTGGGACGGGAAGATGTTGCATCTTTCTTTCGCTTGTTCGCCATGGATCAGAATAAGAAGAAAGTTGTAGGGTATGTCAATGCATGCCCCTCCCCCCTTCCTGGTGCGCCAAAGTGTTGACATCAGAAGTTGGTAACTAGTGACAGTCAACCCCCAATCGTGTGGAGAGCACACGAATAAGGATAATGAAATGCAAGAAAGTAAAGAAAACAGGGAACACGCAAGGCTTTTTATAGTGGTTCGGCAAAGAGGTCGCATACATCCACTTTATATGTATTGACCTTATCTTCTGGATTACAAATGCAATGCTTTTTCTATTTTGAGGAGGAAGAAGAAGTAGCTATCTTTTAACTTAGCCGTAAAGAAGCTTTGAATTAGGAGGAGAGGTTCAGGCAAAAGTTAAAGCATCCAAAAAAGAAGTCCCCTTTCCATTTTAAGCATGGGTGTATTTATTGCTGAAGAAGTGGGCTGAGCGGGAAGCCACATGAATTTCCTCTTTTTCAGAGCTTGGACACGTGGAGCTTGATCAGTGGAAGTAGTTACGGCGATGGGACCCTGTCTACTGCTGATTAATAGTATCCTCAAAAATAGTGGCACTCGAGGTGAGGAGTATCAAAAGTAGAGCTTTGTCCGAAGATGGTTGACCACCTTTATTGCCTCGAGAGTCGAGATGAGTATTTGAAAGACTCAACTAGATATTTCCATATGGATCCGAGATATCCAGTCGATCCTATTTTAGAGGAAGAGGCTAACTCGGTCGATTGAGGGGAGCGATTATTGCGGGCTCGATAAGTCGCTCTCTGAGGGAGACCTGCTCGAGTCAGCCTTGGTTTGGGCTGTTCTTGAAGGAAGCTAGCGTAGCACTAACTTTGTCTGGGTTTTGTTGAAGTGTGGGATGCTCGAATTGGTCGAATGACCGATGCTGGGAGAATAAATTTGGGGTAGTGGGCTTCGATCTGGTCTTTAATAGTTTTTTTTCCAAAATGTTGGTCAACAATTTCTAAGTTATTGCAAAAAGAATACCTCGCTATCCTGCGAATTTCTCGATCGATCCACGAACCTATCCTTAAACAGCTTTAAAATATTGCTCCATTCGTATCTGTATTTCATCGAACACTCAAATTGCATCTCCATTTATTTTTAAAACCAACCGCCTCACCACTGCTCACCTCAACACATCAGCCCCTCACTTGCCCAGACCCCCTACTGCGCACATTAACCTTCCCAACAACAGACCACTTACGTCAGCATTTAACATCTCAAAATACACAGATCGACCTTCCATAATATTACATACTGAACATAGCATATTCCCCCAAACATCATATCGCTGGACCTAAAAAATCATAGCATCACACTTTGTTTACACCTTACAAACTCTGAGATTGAACTCCAGTCCACCACGTCCATTTTCACAGTATCAAGCTCCTCAAAGTCACGGCACCCTACATCCAATCGGATCCTAGATAAAGCTTCACTGTTAAACAACCCAGTTCAACCCCCTAGTGTTATCTAGTCCTTCATCATCCAAAAAGAAAATCTAAACTCCCCATGTCTTTATCATTCCAGACTTCGTACTCTACTAAGAGCACACCCAAAACCATCGACCATCCGTACTTCACACAAACGCTATCTGGAAAAGTAGCAGTACAACACCGGCTCCCCCATGGAATTAAACGCTATCGCGATTGAGGGGATTTCAACTAGCCATTTTCTTTTCTTTTTTAATTTAAGTGAAACCATTTTTTTATTTTTGGAAAAAGAAAAGAATGGAAGAAAGGGTAGAGGAATTAAACTAGTTTTATTTTGTTTGAGGAAAGAACGAATTGAATTGCTGAGTTACTTCGTTGGTTTTGGAATGGAGAGAAATGATTGTGAGGGCTTAATTTACAGGCGAATATTAAAGCGAAAAGAAAATCGACTTCAGCTAGGCATTGACATTAGGAATTAGGTTTGCAACGTTTCTTGATGGATGATAGAAGAGAAAGAACGAAGCAGCTACTTAGGATAGGCTTGCAGAAATGTTTGAAAGGAACATGATTTCATAATTTTGAAAGAACGAGGCAGCTAATGCTTGTGTTATAAAAGATAGGTCATCCCTTATTGTTATATATTTTTATTTTGATTTTTTATTTAAAATTTATTTATCTATCGCGATGGCTTCAATTAAAATACTCTACGGTTTCGAACCCCTATTTGAGCGCAACGAACGATATTTGTAGGGTTCTACCACCATTCTGAACACACTAGAACATGTTTTGTGGCCTAATTTGACCATTAAATTAAATTGACGACTTAACATTAAATTCGACTTAATATAAATCGACTCAAAAATATCAAATAAAATATTATTATCATATAAATATACGCAACTGAATTCATAAAATTTCCGGAATAAACTAACTCGAAATTTTAAACTCGATAATTAATTTTCACGTTAGACAAATACTAAATTGATTTAAAATCGATTTATTTTATTAAATAAATCGTTACGGTTTATAAATGACTACATAACGACTATTTGAAAATTTGATTTGGGCATAACTTAAAATATAAAATACAAAATCTCAATTTTTCTCTTTTATTACAAAATTATAGTTAAACATATTCGAATATTTCTTATTTCAACAAAATCTGACTTATAACAGATTCTGTACACTCAAATGAAGTTCAAAACTAAATATTACGAATTACCGCGCCGTTGCGAGCTCGTTTATATTATGTTAATTTATTTATTTATATGTTCAACTTTGTTTTTAATTAATAAAATTCCATTTAGATTACGATTTCAACACTTAAACTAAATTAAATATCCAAAACATAAGTGATAAAAATACGGGATGTTACTTTCCTTCCGCCTTAAAAAAATTTTGTCCCCGAAATTTCTAAATTGGTAAAACGACTATATCTCATTATCTTCCCACAGTCCACCTATGCAACTCGACGCTCGCCTAGACATTCTTACTACATAACCAACTCATCAGTTCACTCAAAAATCCTTAACTTCAATTTCCAATTGAACATTAACTTTTTATTAACAAAAATTTTCAAAACTGTTGAAAAAATTTCTAACTCCCTAAATTTTCGAATTTTTTTGCCAACACCTCCTTTGTACGGGCGGATCAGTACAACTATAAAATGCCTCTCAGGGCTCTCTTCAGTTAAATAGAGAATCAAAAAGCCAAGTGGCTTCCCAAATAGGCTTATAAAATCCCATATTCAATTAAACATGTATGTCGGGCATCTCATATTTATTCTTCACACTTGCTTCTATCCAATAAACCTGCTCAATCATATACACATGTATTTCAAACTGATTACGAACAATTTAGCTTCTTACTTCCAATTCACCAATTCTTCTACTAACTTGTTATCATACTTAACTCATGATAATTTAAACCTTCATGCTCAAATGTATACACATTTGCTTATAAACAAGTTGAGTTTATTTATAATCCAAGTTCCATGTTTTTTATTTTATATACAAGTCCATTTGCATTTGAGTTCAAATTTACATTCAATTTCAATCAAACTCAATTTGGTTTATTCTTCCAAGTTATATTGTATTCATTTGAATTGGATTCATTTAATTCACTTTTTATTTCAATCGACATATTTAAATGATATGTGTCGAGCTCTATTAAGATTATAAATATTCAATTTATTAATGTTTCAACTTGAATTCAAGCAATTTCATTCCATATTGATTCAATAATTCGTTTTAGTTTAATATGGTTTTAATTTCAATTCAAGTCTACTTAACTTACTTTTCAACCAAGTTTAAACCCATTCATTTATATTGGAATTTGTTTTTCTTAGCTTCCAATTTATACCCACATTTTGATTTTTATGTTAAAAAAATCATTCCATTTATCTTTTGGTTATATTTAACCGTTTTAATTCCAAATTCCATTTGAATTTCATTCAAATAATCAAACAATCAAACATCAACATAGCTTAAGAAAACTATTTCTTTTTCTATACAAAAATATAACTTAGGCAAAATTATTTCATTTACCCTATTTACAATACAGTACTGTGTCAGTCACCAGTTCAAGTAACATAGTACCAAACTATTTTTATAAAATTAACAAATACGCTCTCATATACACATATATGCACTCGAACTCAATATAGGTTATTACTAACCCCATCTATATCGAGTTATACCATAGAGCCAAGGTTATTCCTAAACAATTGCTCTGATACCAACTGTAGCGTCCAATGAATTCGACTCTCGAATTCAGTCATTAATACATCTTGTGTCCGAATCCAAGTAACAAAATCCCAGAAAACTAATAAAAAGAAATAAGAGGATGAGAAATAGGAAGAAAGAAAGTTAAGAATAGAAGAAATAAAAAGAACAATAATACACAGTCTCACATCGCAGCAGGGTAAGATATAATACAGAAATAAATCTTTATTTAAAACTTGAAATAATACTACCAGTTACTAGAGTACAACGGACATTTAATTCATCTGGACAGTTATAACAGCCTATCCTTATTGACAGCACACAGCAGGATAATAACTATATATATATATATATATATCATACATCTGATCTCCTCCAACTCGTCCCCTAGAATCGTATCTTATCGTGAACCTGTAAAATTCGGACTAGCCCGAGCATTACAAATGCCACAGGTCAGCGTGAGAAAAACTCGCTAAATTATTGGTATCATCCAACTTGATTTCAAATTTAAAAATCATTTAAAAAAAAGGATAATCATAAAACTAGTCCACACATAAACACGGACAGTTTTTACCTTACGATAACCCAAACCATTTTTGAAATTATAATTATTCTGATATTACGATAGTGTATAAATCAAATAAATAACAATCTAGCAGGACGCTTGCATCTCACGCTCTACATATCTAATGTAAAATCAAAAACTGCAGGCGCTTATTGGAGAATGGATTTCCAACTATGACAAGGTATAGAACCACCATCTGATCAGTGTACTCTAAAGGGGATACACTGGAGTTCAATAAGAACGTCTTCCAACTTAGCCACACAAGTCCGACCACTCATTTCTCTTGAGTGTATTAAATAAATTGTCACCTTACGGTTGGTACCAACACAACCATTCCCAGGAGATACAGAAGTGTAAAGAAGTAACAAATATGAATATTCTCTAGATGGTGATAATAAACCTAATGGGGTCCCCACATAGCCATGCAACCTGGCCGATTTTTGTCATTTTCCGGTTGTGCGGCTTGAGGTTGTTAAATTACCCTTTTTGATCATCTAGCCACCATTCACTTTGAATGCCACATTATCAGATCAGTCAGAAAATCGCTAATTAACGTCCACTAAAATATTCTAGCTGTTAAGCTAAGAGAAGAGCCTGTCTCCGCCACCAACTATGGTACCTCTGAAGAAATTAACATGCGTGACTCTTTTGGAAATACTCTCTCAGACATCCGTCCATACAAGTTATCCTGGGACTAGATGGACCGAAAGCACTCTTCTACTGCATCCTAGGAATAACCCTATAGATCAGTAGCGAGAAGTCCTTGCAAATCCGTAAATTTCCAACCACGACAGAACCACAGTATATCTCTGGCCGCTAAACCAGAGATTTTAAGTAGTTCTTCCGTTTTATGAAGATTTACGGTCTTCATTATTCCGTCTCGATCAGCGTCAGATATATTCAACGTTTTACGTATTTGTTAGTCAGAATGGTTTTCGAATATAAATTCGATTTCGGTCTTCCCGTACCAACAATCGCTGTAGGCCAGATTTGATAGTAGGTCATTTAACTATCAAATAAAACAACCATTCACCCATAAAAGAAAAATTGAATTTATTGATTCAATGTTTGCCTTTTAATTAATCATTCGTTAATTAAAATGCCAAATTTTCCCAATAATTGAAATACTCATTCTCTTCTTATATTAGTATAAGAACATTCCAAACCGTTCATCTTTAAATCACTTTAAATACGTTCTTCTCGTCTTGGTCATTGGTCCCTAACCGTAAACTAATAAGAGATAATAATTCCCTAAGTATCAACCCCGAAGGCCGAAACCAATATCAGATCGATAATCAGAAAACCATTCATCTCAACTAATCTCTAGTCAGTTTCTAATTCCATTAACTTCATTTCTAAATTTCTAAACGAATATAATTTCCAATATCAATTACCATTTTAAATGAAATGTTCTCAAATTATAAATATTCAAATATTTTACTTGTAAATAGCATTTACAAAACTTTGCTCCAACCTTAATAAAATATTCCCTTAAGGGTGTGATTTGCAAAACATATGCTAAATCTTTATTTCTAAACTGAAACAAGATTCTTCTTATACTGATATATTTTCATTAACCAACTCAATTTCATTTAAACAAGTTCCATGTAAATCTTCATTCGAGAAATATTTATAAAAATTTGTATATGTTTATTCCACTCATTCTGGTTTTATTTCAATAAGCTTCATTTATTTCAATTCTAACATCTATTCAAAATATTCGTATATAACTTTTGCAAATTCTTACTAAGAATATTTATTACTCATAGCCCGAATATAAATCCTTTAATATAATCCATATTATGTGATTCAAATTAGTTCATCTCCAATTCAATTATCGTTTATAATTTTAAAACACTTTCTGACTTCCTTTCAAAAATTCACATTTGCAAAATATTCACATCAACCCCAATTCACCTTACCCGTGAATAATAACTCTGAATGCAAATCCATTCTTGACCAAATTTGTCGATTTGATTACATACTTGCAATTTCAAGTTCCAATTCTATTATCATTTCTATTTTTTGATCTATTTTATATAATCTAATTTATAATTTCCATTGAACTTGGCAATGATCAAATCTAATAAAAAATACCAATTTTAAACCCAATTTCCATCTATCTCCGTATTCAGATTATATTTTCTGAATTCTCCAATAATAATAATTTACTTCTTTATAAATATTGTTCATAAAATCAACTTGTCGTCTTATTGGTTAAAAACAAAATCTTTACTGTTCAATTCCACTTATAATTCAGTTTCTAAATAAATATTCTATTTGAAACTAGAATTCCCTTTAAATACTTTGTATTTTAAAATTCTGTTTTAAAATTCATATCCATTTGTTTGACATTCAAAATATCAAAAATAAAGGTCCAATATTAATACACATCCAACATTTCATATACTATCACAGTTTATCAAACATATCATATAACATCAAATATTTGAAAACAAATAAATAAATGTTGAGGAATCCAGTTGGATCCCTCCAACCTGTTTTCCTTGCATCCGTAGATGTTAGTCAACAATAATAATACCCATCCTGCTTCGAGGCAGGATATCGCGGTATAGAAGGCTATCCACTATATATATATTATGGGGGCGTATAGGGGAAATCATCCGCTAATGGTACTGCGGGAAATATCCAATCACCAGTCACCAGTATTATTGTATAATATTATATATATACTATTATAACTTTATATCAATCAATTATCATCTAACAAGCAATAAATTAAATTTGAACTGTTAAAAATAATTTCTAATAATTTAACTGAGTGAGTTTAACTCACCTCTGTTTTCCTTTGCTAATTTAATTTCTGAAATGTTGCGTCTACAAATCATCTTGAATAAATTCCATCCTACGATTGTTTAATTTAATCGATAAGCTACTATTTAATTTAAATTAGCTAATAAATTATTTTATGCATTTCTAGGTTACTGTAAAAAGAATACCTCGCTATCCTGCGAATTTCTCGACCAATCACCGGACCTATCCTTAAACGGCTTCAAAATATTGCTCCATTCATATCGATATTTCATCGAACACTCAAAGTGCATCTCCATTTCTTTTTAACACCAACTGCCTCACCACTGCTCACCTCAACACATCAGCCCTCACTTACCCAGACACCCTACTGTGCACATTAACCTTCCTAACAACAGACCATTTATGTCTGCATCTAACATCACAAAATACACGGATCGACCTTCCATAATATTGCATGCTAAACATACCATATTCCCCCAAAATATCATATTGTTGGACCCAAAAAAATCATAGCATCACAGTTTATTTACACCTCACAAATTCAGAGATTGAACTCCAGTCCACCTCGTCCATTTTCGCAGTATCAAGCTCCTCAAAGTCACGGCACCCTACATCCAATCAGATCCTAGTTCAAACTCCACTGTTAAACCTCCTAGTTCAACCTCTTAGCGTTATCCAGTCCTACATCATTCCAAAAAGAAAATCCAAACTCCCCACGTCTTTATCATTCCAGACTTTGTACTCTACTAAGAGCGCACCCACAACCATTGACCATCCGTACTTCACCCAAATGCCATCTGGAAGAGTAGGAACACGGCACCGGCTCCCCCCCGGAATAGCACACCTCAAATCAACAACCATTGTTACATCCCAATCACCAAACCGCACTCCCAGTACATCACACCCTCAGTTTAGACTCCATCAACAGTCAAACTCATCTCCAGATGCAAAAAAAGATCGATCACCCCAATTCATAATTTTGAACATCGAACTCCTTCTAGTCACCATCGTTCAACCTCTATGCATGAGCACTCCCGACTGCCTTTGAGCTTCCATTGATCTCGCGATCGATGGGGATTTTGATTGGCCGTTTTCTTTCTTTTTTTTATTTCAGTGAAACCATTTTTTTCTTTGGAAAAAGAGAAGAACGGAAGAAAGGGTAGAGGAATTAAACTGGTTTTATTTTGTTTGAGGAAATAACGAAGTGAATTGCTGAGTTACTTCATTGGTTTTGAAATGGAGAGAAATGATCATAAGGGCTTAATTTATAGGCGAAGGGTAAAGAGATAAGAAGAACGACGACTTCAGCTGGGCATTGACATTAGGAATTAGGCTTGCAGCGTTTCTTGATGGATGATAGAAGAGAAAGAACGAAGCAGCTACTTAGGATAGGCTTGTAGAAAAAGTTTGAAAGGAACAGGACGTCGTGATTTTGAAACAACGAGGCAGCCAATGCCTGTGTTATAAACGATAGGTCATCCCCTATTGTTATATATTTTTATTTTGATTTTTTGTTAACTAAATTTTATTTACCTACCGCGGTAGCTTCAATTAAAATACTTTACGGTTCTGAACCCTTATTTGAGCGCAACAAACGATATTCCTAGGATTCTACTACCATTCTAAACACACTAGAATGTGTTTCGTAGGCTGATTCGACCATAAAAAATATTAAATTAAATTGACGATTTAATATTAAATTCGATTTAATAAAAATCGACTCAAAAATACCAAATAAAATATTAATACCATATAAATATACATAGTTGAATTCGCAAAATTTTCAGAGTAAACTAACTCGAAATTTCATTTTCACGTTAAAACAATATTAAATTGATTTAAAAACAATTTATTTTATTAAATAAATCATTACGGTTTATAAATGATTCCATAACGACTATTTGAAAATTTGATTTTGTAACAACCCGAAAATCTAGGCCAGTTTAAATTTTTTATTTTGGCAATTTTAGCGAATTTTGAACATTTAAAATGAATTATTTTAAATAATATCGACGAAATATATATAATATATTATATATATATATATAATGGCCTGAATAGAACGCGCCGCGCCGCGGTAGTTCGTGAATTTCAACCATTAACTTCGAATTGACGTTGCGGGAGATCCGACCGTCGGATTCTCCTAAAACCGGAACCGTTGGGTTCGTATCGAAAAGAGCATTCCGATGAATATTAGAAATTTGAAATCTAACGGTCGGATTTGGAATTATGTCCAAATCAAATTTGGAAAAGGTCGCCGTAAGTGCGGTTCGATAGCCGTTGATGGAAATCGACTGTACGGGCCTTGTTAAAATTATTAAAAATATCTATGATTTGTGTAAAATCATAAGAAATGATTTGGGAAAAATTGGGCTGAAAAATTCCATATTTGAAGAGAGAAAAATAGATTTTTATCGAAATGAACTAGTTTTGAACTAGAATTAAAATCAATTTATTTTTGAAATAAATAAATTGAATTTGAAAGTGATTTTAAAAATAATCAATATTCCCAATACATGGATTGGACTGGAGTTGAATCGAAATTATCCTTGGAATATTTCGATGTTGGATTTCGTGACTATACAGATATTGTTATGGGAATTTGAAAGATATATTTTATATCATTATTTCCAATACGATATTTGTTGGTTTCAGAATTTGATATTGAATATAAGCCGGTATATTTTCTATTCAGAGCCTAGTAGGAAATATCAAATGTGATTTGGGTTTATCGTGAATCGTGTTTTAGATGACATTGGTTCTTTAACCCAGTTAAAGGCAGGATATTGATTTTTGAAAAGATTGAAACTAAGTGGAGTTTTAATGAATCTTTAATTGGATTAAAATGTGAATTGATAATTTAAATTATCAAATCTGAAAGGTGATCGAGAATGGAGTACCACCAGTTTTGCTCCAAAGCGATAGTTAAATCTTTAATTAGATTTGAACGTGAAATGGTAATTAATTTTACCGATAACACTGTGGTGTTAGATATGGAGTATTACCAGTTTTCTCCATGGGACATATAGGTTGGGATTGGGAAATAAAATAAATAATTACTTCGGTGTGGTTCGTTAATCCCGACTAGTTTGAAATGATATCCAAATGAAGAATAAAGAATAAATTTAGAAGAATTTATCTTGGATAAAATTAATGGGAACATTTCCCTGAGAATGTGATTTTGTGAATAAAAGAGTATTCTGAATTGGAATGAGGCGTTTGTTGTGTTTGTGTAACATTCGTTTATTATATACGTGGGTCATTCAGAAAGGCCGGGTTTATACCCATTCTGAATAACCGATTCGACGAGATGTCGAAAATGAAGACGGTGGTTGAAGACCGGAAGTCTTCACATCGTTTGGGTGATTACTGATGATCTCGATTGGGCTGTACACCCAAGATGAGGGAAATGGTTGGTGATCATCCAGACGTACTTGGAGATGGAAGGATATGCGAGGAAAGTGCCTCCGGTTTCATTCAGACCCAGAACGAACTTGTAAATGGATTGTGTGTCTGACATTGGATTTTATTCCGTGTTGATTGATCTCTATTAAATATACATCTGTTTGGCAGCGGAGAATTTATTCTCTTGCTTAACGCCCTTCTCTGAGATGTACGGACTCAGAGGTTGTATATCGATGGACATCAGTCAAACTCATCTCCAGATGCAAAAAAAGATCGATCACCCCAATTCAAAATTTTGAACATCGAACTCCTTCTAGTCACCATCGTTCAACCTCTATGCATGAGCACTCCCGACTGCCTTTGAGCTTCCATTGTTCTCGCAATCGATGGGGATTTCGATTGGCCATTTTCTTTTCTTTTTTTATTTCAGTGAAACCAATTTTTTTTTTGGAAAAAGAGAAGAACGGAAGAAAGGGTAGAGGAATTAAACTGGTTTTATTTTGTTTGAGGAAATAACGAAGTGAATTGCTGAGTTACTTCATTGGTTTTGAAATGGAGAGAAATGATCATAAGGGCTTAATTTATAGGCGAAGGGTAAAGAGATAAGAAGAACGACGACTTCAGCTGGGCATTGACATTAGGAATTAGGCTTGCAGCGTTTCTTGATGGATGATAGAAGAGAAAGAACGAATCAGCTACTTAGGATAGGCTTGTAGAAAAAGTTTGAAAGGAACAGGATGTCGTGATTTTGAAACAACGAGGCAGCCAATGCCTGTGTTATAAACGATAGGTCATCCCCTATTGTTATATATTTTTATTTTGATTTTTCGTTAACTAAATTTAATTTACCTACCGCGGTAGCTTCAATTAAAATACTTTACGGTTCTGAACCCTTATTTGAGCGCAACGAACGATATTCCTAGGGTTCTACTACCATTCTAAACACACTAGAATGTGTTTCGTAGTCTGATTCGACCATAAAAAATATTAAATTAAATTGACGATTTAATATTAAATTCGATTTAATAAAAATCGACTCAAAAATACCAAATAAAATATTAATACCATATAAATATACATAGTTGAATTCGCAAAATTTCCAGAGTAAACTAACTCGAAATTTTAAACTCGATATTTCATTTTCACGTTAAACCAATATTAAATTGATTTAAAATCGATTTATTTTATTAAATAAATCATTACGGTTTATAAATGATTCCATAGCGACTATTTGAAAATTTGATTTGGACATAACTTAAAATATAAAATACAAAATATCGACTTTTCTCTTTTGTTACAAAATTATAGTTCATCGGATTCGAATATTTCTTATTTCAACGAACTCTGACTTATAATGGATTCTGTACACTCAATTGAAGTTCAAAACTAAATATTGTGAAATACCATGCCACTGCGAGCTTGTTTATATTATATATATACACACACACACGTTCAACTTCATTTTAATTAATAAAATTCCATTTATATTACGATTTCAACACTTAAACTAAATAAATATCCAAAACTTAAGTGATAAAAATACGGAATGGTGCAATTACCTTAAGCTATGAAAATAGATTTTGTACAGTTTTAATAACCAATCAATTAGGAATAAGTCTAATTTCCTAAAGAATGAATTGTAATGATGTAAATAAAAAGTGGTAACATTAGTAAAAGATATTATGCAGAGAAAATGGAATAAGAAACTTGTGAAGTATGTAATGAATGGGGAATGCAATCTATTATAATAAATTATATAAGAGGGAAACATAATATAATAAGTAGACTTGTCAAAGGGACAACTAGGATTACAACTTACAGGTTATAATTAAAAGATGAAATGGAAAGCAAGAGGCTTATTATAGATGAACTTAAATTAATTAAATAAGTTTAATAAGAAAACTCATAATTGTATTTGTTATAATATTATAATACGAGTTTATAATTAAATGGGAAAGAGTAGAGTAGGCTTATTATTAATAAACTTATAATTGATGAATTAAGGTTAATGAATGTAATAGTAAGCAGTGGTCCATTCCGGCAGTGAGAGATGATTAGGGAAAATAAGCGGTCAACTGAAGTTAATAAACAAATAACGTGAATGCAGAATAAACAATTTAATGTTATTAACAATGTTGTAAGTAAAACAAGTGCATAATTGAAGATTAGACATAGGATCTTGTAACGTAATGATGTGATACACTTGGACTAGTCCGTACGTATTTGGGATTTAGAGCTCAAGAGGGCAGATCATCACGGGTGTCTGGAGACATGAGAGGAGCATGTCCAACTGATTACTCGATGGGGCTGGAAGGAAATGTGGGACTTCTACAGGATGTGATGGTACTCTGAGATGGCCATGTACAGTAGGCCTAATGAAGTTGCATCCACGGAGGCATGCTCTATACGGTTCCATCAAGTGAGTATGCCTTGGTTGCGTTTTTGATGGTGGGAAGCCTAAAGACTAATTGGGATGATCTTAAGATGAATCGACAGCTGCCTCAAGGGGGAAGCTTCGTGGTCGGCACCCAACAAAGGATTTTAGGTCGTCAAATATTTGTCATCGTCAGTCGGAGCATGTGCTGGAAAGACCAAAGCTAAGTGAAGAAGCTAGTGACCTTTGAATATCGGGTCATTGGATGAGGGACCACATGTTTGTTTGAATTGGATGGTAGGGCGGTTATTTAGCTCTTTGAATAGTCTATCATTATTAGGGGTAGACTGTGTGGGGCCTTGGAAAGCCACCGAAAGAGACAGTCCTAACTTTGGATATATGTATTTTAGGCCTAACAAGACTATCCTTTACATATATGTGTAAGTCCCTTACTGAGTTCCGTGGAGGAACTCAGGCATTAGGGCATCCTTACGGCACAACGGTGGAGGCTTATTCGCTTTTGCAACGTAGCCTAGTACGCTTTCGTAGTGTGGAGATGGAGATCCATTACACTTTCGTAGTACGACGATGGGGACTACTCGAGGAGGTTACTATGGGAAGTACCTTGATATATTAGGTATATAGCTACATATATATTATTTATTATGTCAATCTAGTGGGGGTACATGGGTATGATTTATGCGGAAAAATCGAAAGTATATTGTGAGATAAACCCGAATAACTTAATAAATATGAACCAGTGATAGAACGGTATATGTAGTATTATTTGTAGAAAGTGTAATTTATCCATTCACTAGAACTTTTATTCTAACCCCCTCCTCATAACAAACCCACAGATTGGAGTGGTAGGTGAGATTCTGCAACTTAGAGACACTTGTTAGATAGTGTCATTGTATTGGTAAGTATTTATTTACTGTTATATTGTATTCTCTTCCACTGTGAGTTTTCTTCTATGAGTTATGATATATTTATCTTTGACTTTCTGGAGGGTAACAGACGAACCAACTCGAGCTTTGATAGATTTGGATTTTTGAAAAAAATCCGGTCTGTCGAAATTCGGGTTGTTTACAAGTTGTCAATATTGATCACTTCCTAGTAATCGTTAATGACTACTTTGATCACGTATTTAACCAAAACTAGTTAAATACACATCAAACGAAAACGCCCAACATCTGTTTGGAAATCCATGCTCGCCATTGAAATGATTCCTCGTCTTCAGATCTTCCACCAAGTTCCAATATTGCTCCTTACTCCGGTCAGTCACAATGCTCCGACGAACATCCATTATCAAATCGGTCTACAAGTCCTGATATTTCTTCGTGAATATATCTTTCTTGTTTGAGCCTTGTGTGCCCAATTAGTACACACCAACTTGTGCGTTGATCGATAACACTAAACCCTGGCGGACAAGGTTTCCTAGTCCTATTTCGCCGATAAACGACATTTACAACCAAACTACGCAAACAACAATCATTTAACCAACAATCCTAAAATTGACTAAAATAGTATGTAAACATCTATAATATCATTTAGAACATATGTTGGAGCTATCTAAAATAATTGGTGTGAATTTAGTGTCGAAATAGTTCAGTTCTGATAATAATGCCAAATAGCATGCAAATAATTAAAAATATGTTGTTTGGGTCTAAACTAACCAAATTACTTTATAATCTACTAACTTACTAATTATTAGGTTCGGCGATCCTACAAATTACATTTTCAAGTCATAAATCAATTTAAAATGTCAATTTTTCATCGTACAAATAAATAAAGTTCAGTGAGAGACAATGTCACTCACCTTTGCCAAATCAGCCCAAACTAGTGTTAAATAGTAGAGCTCCCCAATATGAGTCTAACGCAAGAAAAGATGTCCAAATTGGATATCGTATGCAAAATTTATAGCGAATACAAGTTTGACAATTATTTAAATAAACAAATTTGGCTAAAAAGTAATTAACACTTAACCACCACTCATAATTCTCCTTCTTCTCCAAATCCTATATGCACATCCTATACATTTCCTAAAACAAACCCACTTCGCTTCAATCCCCTGTCTACCCTTTTCTCCCTCATTTCTTAATGGAATCTAAAACCATTTACACCTATGAACTCCTCTAGGAACAAGCTTATGAACAAACACAACCATGTCAAACTAGCCTCCCCCGGCAAACTGCGTTCTCCAGCACCTCACGATGCCCAAAAAAATGCACCTCCCTGATTATGACTGCACACTCCAAAATTACCGGCACGGGTGTTATTTCCAATGAGAAGAACAATGGAGGCCTCCATTCAGCGAATCGTCGATCGTAGCTTCGGCAAACTCGAGCCCTAGATGAATGCCCTTGAACGCCATCCACCCCAAAGTTGATCACACCCATCAAAAGTGGTATAGAATTGTAGAGGAATTAAATCTAGGAATTTAGGAAATGATTTCGTGAATTTATACGGAGTAAATCAACTAGAATTAATTTTTTAAGATGGAGGAAAGGAAGACATTGTTTTGAGAGGAAGATGACAGCTAAAGTAGTTGGCTCATGAGTGGATTAGGATTAATGACAAATTAGAGGGTTATTTATAATCCCATTATGCCCACTTGTCAAGAATTGTGTATCTAGAACAAACATACATTTTCAAACCAAATGGTATATCCATTTGATACCAAACTTGATAGCATGCAAAAACTTTTTGTGATGATTCCAAAAATATAAATTTTTTCATAATCCAACAATGTGTCCGAAATGACAATTTTCGTGCATATTTCAAGACTATTTTACCCCTAGAGCATAAAATTTTGAAATATAATGATTCGTATACTACTTCTCCACCTAACGAACTATCTGAATTCAATGGAAATAGTCTCAAGCCCTGTTTCAATCATTTAGGAAAAATTTCACTTTAGAACCATCAAATAATTAAAGATTAATATTTAAATATCCAATCGTCAAAAATAGGGTTGTTACAAGGATAATATAGTAAATCATACGAGGCAATACCCAGGGTAGGATTCCACCAATTGCACCCCCGGACCGGTGGTAACGCATAGCCATAACTACTGCCTACCTCGAAACACACTCCCGTAATCAAATGGGCCTTAAATTAATCACAAAGCAATAGAGATTGTGACAATCCAAATTCCGACAGACCGAATTTTTTTCAAAATTCCAATCCATCAAAACTCAAGTTGTTGTGCTCTGGTATCCTACAGAAAAGACAGAGATAAAATATGTCAGAGCTTAGAAAATATCTCACAGTGGAATGGATATAATATAGTATTATCAAAACATAGCTGTATCATATTATTAATACTACCTAACCAGTATCCAAAGTTATCATGTCTCTGCCACAAATCTATCATGTGAGTACGTTATGAGGAGGGGGTCAGAACACAAGTTCTGGGGACTGGATTTAAACTATACACTTTGGATAATCCTACATATATCGTTCAATCATATTATCTTATTTATTAGGTTACTTGGGTTATCAACATTCAAAGCTTACACACATGTCGCACCCATTTACTTCCCAGTGGATTGACCTAATATAGTATATATGTAGCTACCCCCAATATTAAGGTACACCCCATGGTACCCCACTCGCATAGTCTCCACCATAAAATTATCGAAATATACACAGTCCCGCATCCTACGCCGTAGTGACGTACGGATCTCGATATAACAACGTTACGTTCCGCATATATCTGTCATTACTATGCTACGCAAATGTATGGACTGCCTCCTTTGTTAAAATCAGAATTCATACCGGAGTAATTCCCTCAAGTCTATGATACACCACCCAGAGCCGACATGCATGTATCTAGACTATCCACTATATGTATCTTTAATTGTAGCTAGATGCCTCAATCGCATGTCCTTAAATGTGCACCGAGTTCCATGGCAGGGCGATATAAGAAACACGGAACTCGGTCGGGAGCTTTTCCATATCTGTACAGGCCCGTCTTTAGGAGCCTCTACAGATATTCCTAGGGTCTGTTTTCATGGTGGCTATAGTCGTACCTAGGCCCCTCCCTCAGCTAGTAAAGACTACAAGAGCTAAGGGATGTGCCCCTAATAACAAACAATCTAAACATCCATTTGACGTCTCCCCTCAACCACCGTACCCTGATAGCAAAAGGTGAATGGTTTCTTGGGTTTAGCTCTAGTCTTTTGCATCCCACTAGTTGTCGATGACGAGTATCCGACAATCGACTATCTTTGTTGGTCTTGACCCCGCCTCGCATTGAGGTAACCGCCGAATCACCCTGGTTTCACCGTGTCACGGCATTCTAACCGCATAGCTACTTCTGTAGTCAAGGCCGACCCACCTAGTAGTTACACGTAGACCCAACCTCTGCGAGCACAGCCTAAGACATCTGCCACTGCACAGAGGACTACTAGGAGCACCTTACGTATCTCAGGAAGCCGCGTGCTTCCCCTCCCAGTCCTTCAGAGTCATCAGAACAATCAGATGAATGTGCACTCCCCTCATGCCTTATAACACCTCGATGATCTACCCCGTTGGGCTATTCACCCTCAACCATACGGACTAGTCCAAGCGCTTCACTTTAATATGTTGTCAGACCCTACGTTTAAAGATTTTTTTACGCGCTTGCCTTACCTCACCATGTTTTCATTTAACTTGGTTATTCCCTTTCATACTGAATTCTTATTCAAATTACCAAGTTTCTCTTGCTTAGTAATTTCAGTCATATAACTTAACCAATTTAGATTAATTAATTAGCCCACCACATGTTATTCTCTAGATTGTGGCCCAAGGTCTTTAATGCACAATCCCTTTTATATTCTTGTTTGATTTCTAGGTCGCAATAACATGTTTTACTTAATACGTTATTAAGTATCACTTAGTTCACATGTTTTCTAATTAACATGTCACTTACCATTTATGATTAAATATAACTTATTTCATTTCATAAGTTTTCCTCATTCTTCAAATTTAATCATAATTCCATTTCCACCATCTTTACAACTTATTGTTGTTTACTTATTAAATTAGTTCTCTTAACTAAGGTTACTAATAAGTTTTTCTTTCCATAACTTATGTTGTCCTCATCCGTAGAATTCATACTCTCGTTCTCACCAATAACTTGATTTACAATTAAGTCCAATTTATCTCTTAACATAAGTTATCCCCCTTTTCTTGTTGTTTTTTTTATAACCCAAGCTATAATTCTCACTTGTCCCTAGGACAAGCTTTAACATATTATTCTATCAACAGATTTCAGATTTCCAAGTTTATAGATTACTTAATTTATAATTAAGTACTACTTCTTACTTTCCATAAACATTTCCCCTTTCTCTATGTATTACAATCTACTAGTTTCAATTTTCCCCTAATTACTGATTACTTAATTTAAAACTAAGTGTCACTTATCTCATTCCACAAGTTATATCACGTTCTTACTAGTTTATTATAACCTGAGTTATAATCTTCACTAGTCCCTAGGACAAGTCTACCTATTATATGAATTTCATAGTAATAAAAAATACATGTCCTACCGAGACAGAATTTGTAATTCTCATTAATGTTATTTATAATAGGTTATTATCATTCCCCATTTATTCCAAATCATTTACTGTCGTATCTTTCTTTCATTCAATTTCATTTATTACCAATAATTTCAATTAATATTGTTTATCAGTTCGGCTATGTATATGTGTGTGTGTGTATATATATGCATACATACATGTACAGACCTCTCACATTAAGCCTACAATCAATGGATGCTGGATATGCTGGGCGGGTCCGGGCAGACTTCTTCCACAAGTCGGACTTAACCTCGCGTTTTGGCACATTTCATGTTTACGCACTTAGAACGCTCACGTTATATTCGCCACTTGTGGTTGCCGGATATGCCGGGCAGATCCGGGCAGACTTCTACCACAAGTGTAATCTAACCTCATATCTAAGCACGATTACATTTTCTAATTACTGTAATTCTAGGCATGTTTATTCTTCAATAATTATTCCTATTCCATTATAGGTTTTCATGCCCCATTTTCCAAGTCATATTTACTATCCCAATTTAGGATCTTTAAACATAATTTGGTTGATGCCCCAATCCATATTTATTTATTCAATTCTATGTTAACATGAAACCATATAATCATATACTTACTCCAATTATTTCATATACACATTTTGGACAAATTAATATGTAACAAGAACAGTCACCGTTGATGCCCATATTCTAACAAGTTCATAACATGTAAATTTTTTATCACTTCAACTAATTCAATATATAAGTTTTTCCAACATGTTCATATTAATATTATAACATGTAAACATTCCAACATTTCAACTGATTCATATTAACAATTTAACGTTATATCATGCTAATCATTCCCGCATGTCATATACCACTTTAATCATTATTAGCATATGTTTAGGCATCTTAACATGTCATATTCCAATTTGTCATAATGGGGAATGCTAAATGGTAATATACAATTATCTAAAATAATATGGCTTAAATCCACTCACCTCGTAAGCTTTCCAAATCCTGGATCTTGTCCAGATCTACCCTTCCATGGTTTTCCCCTTATTAGATTCAGAACCTTACAACCATGGATTCTATAATTTTTACTAACAGAAAAAGGGAAGAAAAGAGAAGGGAATTGAAAAATAGACCAGATCCGGGAATTACCTCACTTCGATAAGAGATCTAAAATCAACGTAAATTCGTTCTAGAAAAAAAAGAAATAGGGATTACTGATGTAGAATCCCAGATCTCCAAACTTGAATAACTCTAATAGGTTGAAGAAGAAAAGTCTAGAACAAACTACGTTGGAGCAGCACTTCGTTGTCGCCATTGAATTGTATGAATAAAACAATGGGTCTAGGTTCTTATTCATAGGTGTAATGGTAGAACCATGACCCATAGATCTAAATCTAAAACACCAAAACCGACCACGTCAGAAAAGAATGTTCAGATCCGCGGGTGGGTCGACCCGTAGGTCGACCCCCCTGTTGATGGGTCGACCCGTAAGTCGACCCCCAATGGGCAAAATTCCCGCTCGACTTCCCACCTTCCGAATTTTGATTTTTGAACTGATTTTCGAATTTTCTAAATATATTTATTTAATACATATATATATATATATATACATATAAGCTCCTTATATGTATACAAATTTCTAGCGCTCATAACTTCTTCATTTGGTGTCTGATTTACGCAAACCAAGTGTCTATCTTGACCAGAATTTCGAGATGGACGCAATGGCACAGTCTGTTTTACTTAATTATGAATATTTAGGTAAGTTATTTTTATTTCATTATCTTAAGTTAAAAATGCGGAGTGTTACATTCTCCCACCCTTAGGAAATTTCGTCCCCGAAAATTAATAAGGGTAAAATCAATTAACCCCTCGCATAATATACATCTAACATGTGTGCATCCAATTTTTTGCAAACATTGTGCACTTATACAAAGTGAAGTACAACATAATAATGCATGTATGCCTAAGTGGTACCTCCTATGTGTATGCCAATTTTTCAAAAATCCTTTTTTTATATGATGCTCACATCCTAAATATACTGGTAGTTAAACATGAATGCAATATTTTGAAAATCAAAAATGCTTTTTCATCCAAGTTTTCCCACACTCTTACTGAGTAAGAGCGTAGTTCATCCAATTGTTGCATCCAAAATCCTACCAACCAACTTTATTTTTCCAATTTCAGAAAAATCTAATTTTCTAAATTCGATATCTTATGTTACAAAAAGGTGAAAAACAAAAAATTTCACATCTTCCGTTTTTCTCTTATGTACCCTTTTCCAATCATACTTGGATTTTATGTAATTATTCTATAAAGATTCCCTTTTTCCTATCCAAGCACAACCCACATAAGAAAATTTCTTTTTGTTACTGATTTTCTTTTTTATCTTGTCTCAGAAAGTTTTATTCTTATCCATCTTTTCTCATAATTTTCCATTTTTGTTGCTTTACTGAATTTTCTATTTCCTTTTTAGTTGTACTATTTTTCTTTTCTTAGCTTATTTAATCATTTGATCTTAGTTTAAATTTAAATAAGCCTCTAGTCTTTCAACTAAAATAGAAGAACAGACACCCTACACAGCTACTACTAAGGGCCAAGAATCTCGGGACTATGTCCCCCTCTGTCAGAAAAGTCCAAACCATGGGATCCACGACAAGTTCAGGTGTTACTCTTACTTCCCAACAAGAAAAATATAATGGAACGATCCCAACCGAAATGTAGTAATGGGTTTTACCCCTAACCTGAAAATTAGTAATAGGGTCTAAACACTTACTTGTCCCTTTTCTATCTAGTGTCACCACTAGTCCTAGCTGTGTACCAACAATTATTTCAAGAAACATCCTAGGCTTTCCAATGATTACGCATTCTACAGGAACTCACTATTTTTCTAAGATAATTCTCACTATTTACTTTATAGCCTCAAAACTTTTCCCATCTTTCCTAGGCACTAATCCTTCCCCACTCCATACATGGTTTGGCCCTTTTCCTTCTAAAAATTAAAAGTGCCAAAACTTTATTTTCCTCATGAGAACTTTCTTTTGCCAAACCATAAAGACATGTCATCTTAAAAATGTAAATCATCATTTTTTTTCCAATCACAAAACTAGAGTAGATACGGACAACTATTTTCTCCTTCGGGTTTATGACTTGTTCTTACCTATAAGGTCGGTTTAGTCTCTTACTACAAGGTGCAGACATCCACTCTATTCTTAATTTCTACACTTATTTTGTCCACCCAACAAAATTATCATGTCAAGATAATTTATCCAAAAAGGATTGTCATAAGAACAGAGATTTCAAATCTTTCTTTTAAAAACTGTTGTATGAAATATAACAAGAAAACTAGTGAGCAATACATGCTCTATAATATGCACCTTTTTCTAAGAGAATTTTTCTTTAAAACTCAATATGTGTACTTCCTTACATATTTAAAACTATAACTTTTAAGATTAAAAATTGAAAACACCGTAAACCATTTTCCCAAAACTTTTATAATCTCAAGTTCTTAAAAGTTAACAATGGGGTTAGACTCAAAGCGGGTTTCCAATTTTCTAGGCTTTCCTAGACATTCCCCAATATCAATTCTCTCAACTGTATATATTCCTAATCCATTTTTCTCTTCTTAACCTTTTCCAATCTATAAAGTTTTACTACCAAACCCACTAACCCAAAATACTAATCATATGGGATTCACTTTCCTTCCGTACAAAGTATATTGTACGCTCTCCACCCAAATTACTTAAGGGTCTCAGATTTCCTTATTCATTCCTTTAGTCTACAAAACAAACATCCCATTTCTGATTGTGTTGTACTCTTTCTATTTAGTGAGCTTCCTCTATGGATCTAGTTATATACATAATATATATAAATTTTTAAAGACACAAATACGTTCACTCACTATTTATATAGGAATCCTAAACCTAAGCTCTGATACCAGATGTAACAAACCGAATTCCGATAGACCAATTTTTTTTTCAAAATTCCAATCCATCGGAACTCAAGTTGTTGTGCTCTGGTATCATGCAGAAAAGTCAGAGACATAAAATATGTCATAGCTCAGAGAATATCTCACAACGGAATGGATAAAATATAATAAAATCAAATTATGGCCTTACCGTATTAATAATACTGCCTAACTAGTATCCAAAGCTATCATGTCTCTGCCACAAATCTAACCTACAAGTACGTTATGAGGAGGAGGTCAGAAAACAAGTTCTGGTGACTGGATTTAAACTATACACTTTGGATAATCCTACATATACTGTTTAATCATATTATCTTATTTATTAGGTTACTTGGGTTAACGGCACTCCAGGCTTACACACGCATCGTACCCATTTACTTCCCAGTGGATTAACCTAATATAGTATATATGTAGCTACCCCTTAATATTGAGGTACACTCCATGGTACCGCACCCGCATGGTCCCTACCGTAATGCCATAGAAATGAATGCAGTCCCTTATTATACGCCGAAGTGACGTACAGATCTCTATATAACAATATTACGTTCCGCATATATCTGTCATTACTATGCTACACAAACGTACGGACTACCACCTTTGTTCGAATCAGAATTCATACCGTAGTAATGCCCTCAAGTCTATGATACACCACCCAGAGCCGACATGCATGTATCTAGACTGTCCACCATATGTATCTGTAATTGTAGCTCGATGTCTCAATTGCACATCCTCTAATGTGCACCGAGTTCCATGGCAGGGCTATACAAGAAACATGGAACTAGATCGGGAGCTTTTCCATATCTGTATAGGCCCATCTTTAAGATCCTCTAAAGATATTCCTATAGTCTTTTTTCATTGTGGCTATGGCCCCACCTAGGCCCCTCCCTCAACTAGTAAAGACTACAAGAGCTAAGCGACCTGCCCCGAACAACAAACAATCTAAACAACCATTTGGCGTATCCCCTCAACCACTGTACCTTGATAGTAAAAGGTGAATGATTTCTTGGTTTAGCTCTAGTCTTTTCACATCCCACTGGCTTTCGATGACGAGTATCCGACGATCCATTTTCTTTGTTGGTCCTGACACCGCCTCGCGTTGGGGCAACCGCCGAATCACCCTGGTGTCACCGGGCCACAACATTCTGACTGCATAACTACTTCTGCAGTCAAGGCCCACCAACCTAGTAGTTACGCACAGACCCAATCCTTGTGGGCACAGCCTAAGACATCTGCCACCGCACAGAGGACTACTAGGAGCACCTTACGTAACTCCGGAAGTCGCGTGCTTCCCCTTCTAGTCCTTCGAAGCTGTCAGAACAATCAGATGAATGTGCGCTCCCCTGATGCCTTATAACACCTTGATGATCTACTCCGTTGGGTTATTCACCCTCAAACGTACGGATTGGTCCAAGCGCCTCACTTTAATATGTTGTTAGACCCTATGTCTAAACATTCTTTTATGCGCTTGCCTCACCTCACCAGGTTTCCATTTAACTTGGTTATTCACTTTCATACTGAATTCTTATTCAAATTACCAAGTTTCTCTTGCTTATTAATTTCAGTCATATAACTTAACCAGTTTTGATTTATTAATAAGCACACCACATGTTATTCTGCATATTGTGGCCAAAGGTCTGTAATCCACAATCCCTTTTATATTCTTGTTTGATTTCAAGGTCACAATAACATGTTTTACTTAATATGTTATTAAGTATCTCTTAGTTCACATGTTTTCCAATTAACATGTCACTTACCATTTGTTATTAATTATAACTTATTTCATTTCATAAGTTTTCCTCATTCTTCTTATTTAATCAAAATTCCATTTCCACCGTCTTTACAACTTATCGTTGTTTACTTATTAACTTAGTTATTTTAACTAAAGTTCACTAACAAGTTTTTCTTTCCATAACTTATGTTGTCCTCATCCGTAGATTTCATACTCTCGTTCTTACCAATAACTTAATTTACAATTAAGTCCAATTTATCTCTTAACATAAGTAATCCCCCCCACTACGCCATAGATGGCCTACGGCAACCCCAGAGAAGTGATACAGTAGGTGCCAAAAAGTGTTGCTATAGACAATAAATGATCTGTGGCAACACTTTTTTGGGGTTGCCTTTTGCCGCGTTGCCTTAGAGTCAAAGGCAACGCCTTTGCGACTCTATGGCAATATCGGTACAGGTGTTGCCACAGGTACCAATACAACAAAAAAACACCCTTTCGCAACTGCCAAAAACAGTTGTAATATGTCTAGTACAGCTTGCAATTGTAATAAAGTCAACCTTTTTTACAACTGTTTCTAGCTGTTGTTAAAAATTGTTTTACAACTGCTAAAAGTAATTACACCTCAACTTCTATTGATCAAAGATTTCATAATATTATAATAAATATTATTATAACGCAGTATTTTATTTGAATAAATATTTTATTTCAACATTTCAATTGGTACAAATTTTTTGACTCCACTATTGTACATTCACTCGTCAAACATTCCTCACTACATTGTCACTCGGTTCACTCATATACAAAATTACACATAAAACCATAAACAAGAAAAAATACACGAAAATGATTATATAAACTACTACCTTTATCTTTTTCCTTCTGATGATTTGCTCGCAAAGTATGTGCAACTACCTCACGAGCACGTTTTCCTCTTCCATAATGCTGTGTATCAAGGCTGCCACCTTATTAGTCCACTCATTGCACATCCAATGTGTTCATCGATTTCATGCTAAATAGCTATGTTTGTCCATGCATATCAGTCCGTGCTTCTAATCAGCTAGATGGCTATGCTTTCCATGCTTATCAAGTGAAATATGCACAGCTGAAGCACAGATATTGCCAGTGCTATCTGTAAGTGTGTTATACGATCAATTATGCATCTCAACTAAGAAGAAAATAATATCAAGGCACCAGGTAGATATCGTTTACTGCCACTTAAGAAGCTGTGTCGCATGTGTATACTTTGCTTGTCATTTGTACAATACTGGGGATACTAACTTAATACTGTCCATTTTTCTGGTTTGAAGTTACTGGTGTATACCTTATCTTACAACAGCTTCTACAAATTTTTTTTTGTAGACTGAAGCTGACCTTAAGTCGGTAAACTCTCCTAGGTCTATATCTTTGTGTTCTTGTAGAGCTCTGTTGTGATGACTTGGTCTAATGTAGAGTCACCTAGAAATTCAAGTCGCTTATGCAAACAAAGATGTAAAAATCTCTTTAGTAGCTGATATACTTGAGATAGTAGAAAACTGGTGTCAATCCTCAATTTTACATAGACTAAAGTTGAATTCAAAATATCAATGTTATCCAATTTCCTTGGAACTGTTTGTCATCCCGACATCATAACATTCATGTTTAATTTTTTCTCCTCAAAACAACAAAAAAAATGAGGGATTCCTTCATTGTTTGATTATCATATAATTTATGATAAAGTTTTAATTTATTTCAAAGCATAACAACATATATTCTACTACCTGGTAATAATACCCAGTTCTGAATTCTTGGTAGTAACTGCCAATAAAACAGTTATGTGTTCAGGTGGCTTAAGATTCATATAAGGTGATCCAGACATAGAGGAGATAGACATTGAAGCACATTGATATGAAGAAGGAATATTTAAAGCAGAACTTGCATTCAAAGCAATTGCCGAAGCATTAGCAGTTGCCGAAGTATAAGCAAGACTTACCAATGTATTATGACTTAAAGAAGACGAAGACATAGAGGCTGCTAAAGATGAACCAGTTGCCGAAGTATTAGCAGATGAAGAAGATGGATCCATCGTCGTGTCATCATGAGAACCCACAAAGTTGCCATTTCTACACTGAACCTCAGCTTCATGTTGTTCTGCACTATTCATACATGTTTCTTGTTGTCCATCCTAATTAACACTAGTATTAGCGTTCCCATTAACAACTGTTGTTTTTTCATTATCATCCCCAGTGAGCTCAGTTGCTACTGTATCCAGATTTGCAAAAGGATTTGCATTTTCAATTCCCACATCCGCAGCTCCATTTACTTTATCCCTATTACCAATTCACACAAATGATACAATACTAATGACTACATGAACTAAGAACTATTTACCATACAACATAAAAAAGCATTCATAAGATTTCCACTACCGCGTGAAATATTAAGAAGAATATGACAGGTCATATACCTATAAGAGATCATGCAAGCGGGACAGGGATTGCATTATAATTCCATTTCCGGATCAGCCAGTTCCCATGCAAGCCAGCCAATCCATTAAAATACCAAGTTCCTGGATTCTGACACACCAGCCAATCCATTTCTGGTTCCAGCCAGTTCCCATGCATGCAGGACAGGGATTGCATTATAATTCCATTTCCGGTTCACACATAAAGGAAGTATGCTATTCAGATGAGGTTAGTTTGTTGTATGTATATTGGAACAAAAAAGATACTCTACTAAATTTGGACAGCAAACACCACTTTAAACAAGTAGATTAAAACAATAAAAGGAAGAGCAGATAGCAAGAGAGCACATAAAATCAATTAACCAATAAGATATAATATGCTCACCTTTAGCTTCATAAACTTCGGCTCTCTGTTTGGCTTTATTTGATGATATTACTTCTCCACTCACAAGAGCTATTCCTTTCTATACATAAAAGCTTATAAATACCTGAATGTAGTATGTCCATTTGGGGTTCAATAACATTTTCAGTGTTATGTAAGAATACCTGAACCAAATATCAATGAATTTAACATCCATCGAATGAACTTGCAATTATCACCGACAATATATAAATGACTAGCTTTAGGTCTTTCACAAGCAGCCCACTATATATCTTTATACATATTATCCTCTTCATTTTAATTCTTACATAGCATTGGAGATATTGCTCAATTGTTTGGGAATTAATCGTATATACCTGAACCAAATATCAAATATAACCCAGTATCAGCCCTGAAGGTGTTCAATACCTGAACATAGACTGTCCAGTAAAATAGCTTAAGCACAGCTTTGAAGCTTGAAACAGCAAGTGTTTGTGCATCACAAATGATAATTTTGATGAAGAAGAAGATGAGTAATATTACTTTTTAGAAACATGATCAGATAAGGATGTGATGTAGGTGATCTCATATAAAGTTAAAAATGGAATAACAACCAAGATTGAAGTATTTTTAACTATAAAATGACCATGCTGATTGACATATAATTGAGGGAGTTGCACTGTGTTTTGGAGTATAGCTTTGTTTGTAAAATAGGATTGACTGCACCCCAGAATTAGTTTTAATAAGATTATGGAAATGAAAAATGATTGTTACTCACCTTTCATATAGTATTGATGATGGATAAATATCCATAAGATAGTGTGCCATTATTACTAACTAATATCGTTGAGATTCCATTTCCCCTATGTAATTATTACATAGTTAACTGCAACTCATAGTACCTTTCTACACATAAAGCTCATTTAAACTGCAATATTTGGACTGTTATTAGCGGTGCTTAGTACCAAACAAAAATGTTAACAAATCTTGCCCACAAATAAAGCAGTAAGTGCCTCAGAATTACCCCAAATAAGGTTAATCAAATAAAGCTTCAGAATGAGTAGGAGGATTAAGTCGGTCATAAAATCAGTTCAGAACAAAACAATTCATCATTACCCCAACTTCATATGGCTAATTTTTCACCAAGCACGGGTATAATCGAAACAATATAAAAATTTAAAAGCGAAAAATTACCTCAGACAATTTCGAGTTGATCGTTTCCTTCATCGATAAAATTAACAAGAAGTTTATCCAAATAAAGCAATTGTACATTTGATTTAGAATTAGAGATCGATGATTTTGGAAATTAGGGATCGGTGATTTTTGAAACTAGGGATCGGTGATTTTGAAAATTTGGGGCGGAATTGAAATGAAAAGTGAGGCGACTGAAAGAAAATAAAAGCGGGAATAGAAATAGGTATGGCGCGGATTAATGGTGTTGATGGACGACTGAGATTTTGTTTTAACTATGGTGTGGATCGCGGACGTGTATTTTTTTTAATCTTTTTAATTAGAATATATTGATAGTTGTTGCAACACATGTTGATATATATGCTAACACATCGAAGCGTGCGTTGCAATAGACAAAAAAACAGCATAGCAATGGCAACATTGTAGCTAGCAACACCATGAGTTTTTGTTGCGATATGTCATCTATAGCGTAGTGCCCTTTTCTAAAAAAATTCTTTTAACCCAAGTTATAATTCTCACTTGTCCCTAGGACAACCCTTAACATATTATTCTATCAGCAGATTTAGATTTCCAAGTTTATAGATTACTTAATTTATAATTAAGTACTACTTCTTACTTTCCATAAACTTCCCCCTTTCTCTATGTATTACAATCTACTGATTTCAATTTTCCCCTAATTACTGATTACTTAATTTAAAATTAAGTGCCACTTATCTCATTCCACCAGTTATATCACATTCTTACTAGTTTATTATAACCTGAGTTATAATTTTCACTTGTCCCTAGGACAAGTGTACCTATTATACAACATTCTCATTAATGTTACCAGTACACAGGCACGCCCGATGGGCGTGTGCATAGATGCATTTGACCAAAGCTGGTATTGAAGTGCAGAATAAGCAATCGTTACAGTTGTTTAAATGCAGAGATTGTGAAGGTTACAAAATGAAGGAGAATAAAGTGAAAGCAGTGTGTGGAACGAAAAAAGAAAGTGCAGGCTGTAAAGCAGAAAAGTGTAGCATCAGAATGTACGTTGTACTTCACATCAAGTACATTATTGAATTCAAATACATGGAATAAACGTTTACAATGTTGTTCACATCAGCTAGCAGTACTTATTACGGATAAAAAACTGACATAAGGAGACAAAGGTGAGAAAGAAAAAAAACCAGACGGGAAAGGAAAACACGGTAGGAAAACCAACATCAGTATAAGCGTTAATGTGATCGTGAACGGCTTTCGAGCTCGGCAAAAACTCTGTCAATTTCTGCTAGCTGCACGAATGAGTACATGTACTTAGAATGTGGGTGTTAAAAATATTAAAATGATAGAAGTGAGAACAGTTTAAGAGTGGAAAAAAATAACTTACCACTGCCGGGTCATTCCAGTTAGTATCATCGTCACAGTCAGCATGTTCATTGTGAACAATATTGTGCGAAGTGCCAGCAATATGTCTGCCAAATTGACTGCTGTTGCGGTCCAGGTCAGGCGATGTTTGATTTGGTGATTCATAGCTCGCAGAAGTTTGTTGCTTTGTAATGCGGGAGCTCTTACGTGTCAAATTTTCCGTCGGAGGCATTGCAGTCTCCTTACCTTTACCTGATCCTTTGGGTTGTGTGTGTAAGAGTATTAGTTCACAGTAATGAAGTTGACAGAAGTTAGAAAAAAAGAGCAGGAAAAAAGAAACGCAAACAGGGAAAGTGAGAGGGAAGAGGTCATAGTACCTTCGGCATTAAATGAGTAAGAAAGTGAAGTAATATGTAATGAAAGTGAGGAAGAAAATGATAGGAGGAAAGAAGTAGGTGCGGTTGATATAAATAGAAGTAGATTAGTGACCTGGTAAAGTTAATGGACAAGTGTAGGAAAGTTGGGGGAAATAAAGGAGGAAAAAAGGAGATCAGTAAGGGAATAGGTCAGTAGGTAATAGAAAATACATAGGGATCAGAAAACTGAGCTTACAACGGTAGTAATACCAATTGCCTCAAATATGTATCTCTTTTTGGCAAGCTTTCCAATCAGATAAGGTAAAAGTGACTATGTAACAAATTTGTAGTAACGATAAAAAGAAATTTGAAAAAAAATATTATTAGTATAATGTACTAAACAGCTATGAAGAATTTAGTAATAAAAGATGGTTAACAAAGGTATTGTAGAAATGAACACATAGCAGTAAAAAAAAAAGTAAGTCAAAATATAATCAAAAGGTATGTATGTTGAACATTGCATGAAGATACCAATGTTTATCATTGGTGGCTGACTGTAAGATAGACAGTTTTGTAAACAGAGGGCAATCTTTTTAAGTTTGGATTAATTTGTATCATAAGTAAAAGTGGTAGTTATACGATGAGCTGAAAGAATTACAGGAACCATTTACATTATTAATGCAACATAAGTTCTAGCATTCATAGCAGATGAGTCAAATGTTAACCCAAAAAAAATGGTTTGAAAAGTAAAAAAGGTTTCAGATACCTTGACAGAACAGTAAATGAAATGAATCCTTCCCTCATTTGGACCAATTGTGTTGTTTTTCATTAATTATTAGTCAAAGCTGTCAAAAGTAACAATTCGTGGTTATAAAGATTGATACAATAAAGATCGTAATTGATAAATTTAAAATATACAATAAAATGAGTTGCAACAATGTTAGATCAGTTGTACTCTTATGTGTGTAGTATAGCTGATCATTGACGTGCGTTATAATTGTTATGTGTGACTTTCATTATCATCTCTCGCACATGTTGCTGCTGCGTGCAGAGTAATAAAGCATCAAATACGTAGGCTGTTTTGGTTGAAAATATTGTGTTATATAAAGCAGTATCAAGTGCACATCACATGCTTAGTTTCTGTTTAACTCATCCATAAATCAAGTGTGAAATATATATAGTATTTAACGGTTGATAATATAGTAATATGTAAAGCAGTTAGAACTACAGTTATTTATAGTTGCGTATGCATAGTTTGATATATACCTTATTTGCAATATCTTCCACGTATAGTAAATAAATTTGGACTGACATAGCAAGACCTAAAATGATCTAAGATGTAAAGCTGACCGGTAAGTGTAATTAAGGTTTAAGTGGGACTGTAAAAGGCATGCGTGAGTACAGCATGTGTTAAAAAACTATGGTCGAGTTAAAGTTTGTAAAGCGGTAAGATAGAAGATAAATATTATACCTGCATTTAAGCCAAATTACACGTTCCCGATGAATTGCTCACTTCCCCATGTTACTTATTTGAATTGCAGTTAAGGCCAAAATATCAAAATACGGATGGTACTGAAGTTGCAAATCCTATTAAAAAGACCAAAAAAAAATTGAGAGGTTAAAGGCAGAAACAATTAAGAGGCAATGTAGAATATAATAAATGTAATACAGTATATGAAGTTATCATTCCTCTTAAAAATTAGACAATCGTCTTAAAGATTGGAGAGGCAACATCAAATGTACTCCTATATACTTTGGAATCAAGTCATTATTTGCCCCAAAAATAATAATAAACACATCCAGAAACATTAGTGTTTAAGATGAATTTGAACAAATATATATATATATATATATATATATATATATATATAAGAATTCAATTCAGAAAACTAAGAATTATAATTGTATACATATGTAATTGTGAAAAAAGTTAACACTTGCTACCCATTTGAGTCACCAAAAGCGACTGCATTAGCAAGTGCTCGAGTATTGGTTGATAGGTAAAAGTGGAACCTGCATGGCACTTATTATAAGGAAAAAAATGTTTCAATGAAGCTCATATATGAGTGTAATAGCATCTGATGCACGCACAACTCATTTTGGCACTCATTTTATAATAAACAACTGATATTTGTTTCAAGGAAAGCATCTTGATCTTATTGAAAAAATTAAGGTAAAGGAACCAATTTCAAGAAAAAAAAAGACCAATGTTTACCAAGGCTATATTTTGATGCACTGCTTAATACTCAAAACATAGATCTATTCAAATGTAGGATAGGTATAACAAAAACAGTCAGTACAAAATAGTCAAGCAGAAAATATGTGTGTATTTTGTATAATATTTGTGAATTTTATTCAGAGAAAAATGTGTACATAGCTGGAAAAACAACCATAACATTATTTGGATGCAAACATTTAACGAAAAAATGAAGTGGATAATGTCTAAAAGGGGATTGGACGAACATTTTGTAACTATGACATCAAGATTTAACGAAATTTGTAATAATATCGCAGTTACTTCAATTACCGACTGCAGTTTTAATATCGAAAATTAAGCGTAAAATGGGAAAGAAGCCTTACTCGAATCACCTATTACCACGCTCCAAGCCAAGCTGCAGTGGAATCTGCTCTCAGAACTGATTGATTCCATCTTCAAACAGTAGACCTACATTTGATAAAAGAAACAATAGATATATTTGATTTAACGCAATAATTGCAAAGGAATTTTTACCAATCATTTAGCGATGTGTGATTCGATAAACCGAAGAAACTGAAGTTTAAGAATATAGATTTTGCAAAATCAAATAAAAAATATAGCAAAATAAATAAATGAACAAAGCATATTAGGCATCATGCCAAGCTATTCAATTCAAATTTCAATTCGTAGGAAAATGGATGATAAAATAGAAAGAACCAATTGTATCGAAACAGAATGAGAACAAAACCAAGAGTATGAAAGTAAGAAACCATACAATTGTTCATAAACATTACCTCTGTTTCATACCCTTGAGTTCGTATGAAGACGGTTGGATCCAAAAGCGCGTAAATCTGAATTGAACAAAGTAATAATAAATTTACCATATGTTAGTACATGCAGTAATAAAGTTTAGTTTGGACCTTTGAGTATCCATGTCTATTAGTAAATGCAGTTTGCAGATTCGAACTATTGTGATGCCGTTGGCAGTTCATGAAGATGACTGTCAACAGTGATCTCTTTAATTTTTATTCTGCAATTATGCACATCGGAACGTTGTCCCAACTGACATAAGACGGACACAAAAGGGTTAATACTATCCAATACTTCCTTTATAATCAAAATTATGTCAGCTCTCAAATTCTGGGTATCCAATTGACGATTTTCGGTCTCATGCTCTGTGTCGTAAATGTACAATTGTAAATACCGAGGTCGGTTACCTTCAGATGGCATCACACTGCCTATACGGTGGTAAATAGACCCCTGAGCACGATACGAATAAACGCCACTTGTTGCATTCGCCAAATCTTGATCAATATTTGCACCCATTGACGTAAACGCAAAAGCATTGTTATAAGACCTGATATTAGTTCTGAAGTGGCTGCCAATTTCAGTTTGATCAACAAATAGATCAAGTAGTTGTTGTGGAGCGGGAGGGCGGAAAATATGAAATTTACCATTTGAACAGCAAGTTTGAGTATTTTCATGATCGAATCTTTTTGCTGAGCAGAATGGGCAGAAAGTTGGTTGTGGCAGCATATGCTTACGAAGTCTAGTGTTTGCTAGAAAATTTCGTGCAGAGCAATGAGAAGTGGTAAATGTAGGAAGAAGCTGAGCGTTGTTATTTTGCAGTGATTGATTATGTTGCTCAGCAGATGGTGGTTGAAGTCGTTGCGAACGGCGAAGATTTCGACGGGTTGCCAACTGACTTTCATGTTCTTCAGTTGACATTCTAGCACGTCGAGCTCGTTGAGCCACGCGTTGTTGTTCGCGCTGGTGAGCATCCATGTAGTTAAAGAAGAGAGAAGTGAAAAAGCTGGAGGTGAATAAGCTGGGAAGAGTTATTGTGAAGCAGAAATGGATAAATGATGAAAGTATATGAGCAGAAAGAAATATGGAAGAAGAAAAGAGGTAGTAGGATAGTTGGCAGACGTAACAATGTACAAATATCAGAATATAGGAAGGAGAAAAAGGTGGAATGGTAGGATATATTTGAATAAGTCATCTAAGACTTGGTAGATAAGAATGAAGTGATAATAGGACAAACATTAAATTTCAAAAATCTCGCAAAAAAGATGGGGAGAAAGGTAGGCAATAAGACAGTAAGGTATACAAATTTATGAATATATTTGTATTTTTAATTAAAAAAAAAATTGACATAGCATTTGTTTTGTAACGTATATGCAGTACACAATATATATAGCACAGAGTATTAAATGTACAGATATGAAATTGTAGTTTAAAAAAATAGCATATACATGGAAAAATAAAGAGGAATGAGCACTGGTATATAATTAGTACGCAGACGTGAAAATGACAGCCACATATGTGACCCTAAAAGTGTGAAATGTATAATGGACGGCTATAAATATTTAGCATACATATAAATTAAGTTATACATGTTTGAAACATACGATACAGGCGAAGGGATATGAATAAAAAAATAAATGAATCTATATCGTGTATATGAAGTCATAAGTTGAAGCATTCATTGTACGTTATAATGAACATAAATTTTTTTTGCATGAATGTCAAAATACCTAGCCGAATGGATATGGTGAACGACTCAAACAGTTGTTTGCAACCTCATCTTTGAATCAAACTCGCAGTTTTCTGGAAAAAAAAAAAAAAAGAAAGAAAGAAAGAAAAAAAAATGTAAGAAAACAAAATAGACGGATATAAAAGATTACACACTGAGTCGGATAGGCAAAGTTTTTACGCTTGATTCACACGATTATACTTTGCCATCATCTATAACAGCCATTGCAGCAGTATTATGGAAATTTTCAAAACAAATGAAAATAAAATATGTGCCACTGACAATTCTACAATTTGACAGCAATTACTGTTATGAACCACTTGAAAAGGTAGAAAGTCATATTAATAAAATAGTATTAAAATTTGAGAAATTATCAACCCAACTTACTTGAAAACAATGGTCATTTGGATCGGTCAGTGATGTAAGGATTGATTTGTGAAGCCAAATCAATTCAGCATGGTTCATTGCACCATATGCTGTACTGCATCGCATCTGAAAAAAAATTGAGTTAGGTCAACCAATAGTTAGAGTGATGTACATGACAAACAGGTTAACAAATTACAAACTGATCAGCTGAACATGCAAATGAGCAAAAAAAAAAGTATAGTCTTTCGTTGATGTAATATGACGTCCACTAATTATGAGAACCATGTATTAGATGTATCGAAAATTATATGAATGAAAGAAGTAACAGTACACTAAATTTTAATTACTGTTATTAACATATTATCATATTGACGAACGGAGGTATAAACAAAAGTTATGAATCAAATAATAATAAAATAACATCGAACACAATGCAAATGAACAGCGGAACATGCAAGTGACTAAACTATATATTGAAATATTTTTTTGTCCATGTAATATCATGTATATAGTTTTTTTTTTTGCGTCGAAAAAACTGGAAACTTAATTCACTGAGAAATTTGTGTTCATGTAATGGATTGTGAGTATACTATTTTTCGCTTGCAAAAAACCACAAACATAGGAAAGATTATTTCATACAATATAGTTTATACTAATCCTGATCAATGATTTTGTGTGCATATAAAGTATATTACGACATCTAACATCATGTTGTTCACAACAATCCATATTTTTATAATTTGCCCCAAAAAAAATAATGTGTGATAGCATTAAACATGATAACATGTTTAATGCAATTTATTCTCTGTGTTTAACGAATTGGATTAATAAAGTTTATAACAGAAAAAAATTAAAACACATAATAAATACATGTGGTACAACATGCGTTCAGGTCGAATATTTGTTGTAGAAGTTAATATTTAATTGTGAGTTAATATTTTATTTATGTAGCATATGGCCAGATAAAAACTAATCGAATACAGAGATGACGGAGATGGTGTGCCGTGGCATTATTGAACATGTGACTACAAATTATACAAGCTTATGAACCCTACTCGCATGGGAGTCATGCATATATAACATAACGTATGTAAAAAGTTACGAATAAAGTAAACAGAAATTATGTAAATGAACATGTAAGTGGAAGGTAGTTATCAAACTTTGGAAACTTACCTTTCCGCTGGTTACATTTGTCATCGAAAATCTGAACCTGCAATCCATATTGATACCATTTTGCTTTTCCATCCTCAAAATCAGAATTGGAGATTTGGACATTGAAGTCATAGTTTAGTGCTGAAATGATTACAATACAAAGGAAGACATATGGTTAACTAAGTAAAATAAATAAATTATACACAATGTTATTATGTTAGTAGTACAGTGAATATAATTCAAATGAAACCATAAGCTGGTGCAGTTTATCTTGTGTACAGTATACGACATAAATATAATTTTTCTCGTAATGAGTACTAAATATGTTGATGTAAATGTGTTGTTAATACTTGGCTTTGTTTACATTTTCAGTAATACAGTCTGTGTATCATAAAACATGTAATATAAATTATTTGTAACTAAGTTGATGTTTTTAACGCTTGCTCTTCTTTATGCTTGGTTTCAATTCCAACACGGTATAAAACATGAAATATAAATAGTTATGGATAATATATGCATAAGTCAAAAAAGCTGATTAGTCTATCATGTCTAAATCTAGTTGAACATATTTATATGTTTCAGTTTACAAAATGAAATTTTGTTCTGAATCTTCTGATTCACTTGTTTTGAGCAGAACCAAAAGAAAAGTAAAGATTATATGTCAACTTTGAAATCAATGATTAAACATACTGTTAATACGTTGACAACTGTATACCTGAGTAGATCTGGACGATTCAACCGGAAGTAGACTTCGAGCAGTGGCATATGTGAGCGTAAGTAGGCGGAATCTACAAATTTTGGTAGTCAGTTGTAAAAAATAGGAATAGTCAGGTCAGAAGTAAAAAAATATACCTGTGCTGACGTCGATTAGGTGGTACTTTGGCTTGTGGAGGAAGAGAATTGAACTGCAGGAGCTGGTTGGACAAAAAAGGCATAAGCGAAAGCAACAGTAGGTGTAGCTGGAGGTGAAGATGGGTTGGGTGAAGGCGGTACGTGGTTGGAAGGAAATAGGCATATAAAAGTTTATGATTTACTGAGATAAGGTTGGAGATTTGGGAAGACATGGGTGGAAAAGCAGAAGAAACGGCAAAGAAGTCGTGCGAAATGGAAGGAGAAACCAAATGCTTGGAGACGGTTGACTGCGTAGATCGTGGGGTAAAAGAGATAATATATGGGAAGCGGAATGACCGTATTGCCCTCAAAACCTTTTTTTTTAAAGTACTAACGTAGGAGGATAGTGGGGTATTTCAGGAAGCGAATAAAAGCTTCACCATGTTTAAATGATTTCCTTTATTAGTAGAGATTTATAATAGGTTATTATGATTCCCGATTTATTCCAAATCATTTACTGTCGTATCTTTCTTTCATTCAATTTCATTTATTACCATTAATTTCAATTAATATTGTTGATCAGTCCGGCTATATATATATATATATATACATATACAGATAAATATATATATACATACATATACCAGACCTCTCACATTTAGCCTACAACCTATGGATGCTGGATATGTTGGGCGGGTCCGGGCAGACTTCTTCCACAAGTCGGACTTAACCTCGTGTCTTGGCACATTTCATATTTACGCACTTAGACCCCTCACATTAGGTTCGCCACTTGTGGTTGCTGGATATGCCGGGGCAGGTCCGGGCAGGCTTCTACCACAAGTGTAATCTAACCTCATGTCTAAGCACGGTTACAGTTTCTGATTATTGTAATTCTAGGCATGTTTATTCTTTAATAATTATTCCTATTTCATTATAGGTTTTCATGCCCTTTTTCCAAGTCATATTTACTAGCCCAATTTAGGATCTCAAAACATAATTTGGTCGATGCCCCAATCCATATTTATTTATTCAATTTTATGTTAACATGAAACCATATAATCATATACTTACTCCAATGATTCCATGTACACATTCGGGACAAATTAACATGTAACAAGAATAGTCATAGTTGATGCCCATATTCTAACAAGTTCATAACATGTAAACTTTTTAGCACTTCAACTAATTCAATATATAAATATTTCCAACATGTTCATATTAGTATTATAACATGTAAATATTTCAACTGATTCATATTAAGAATTTGACGTTATATCATGGTAATCATTCCCGCATGTCATATACCACTTTAATCATTATTAGCATATGTTTAGGCATCTTAACATGTCATATTCCAATTTGTCACAATAGGGAATGCTAAACGGTAATATACCATTATCTAAAATAATATGGCTTAAAACCACTCACCTCGTAAGCTTTCCAAATCTTGGATCTGGTCAAGATTTACCCTTCCATGGTTTTCCCCTGATTAGATTCAGAACCTACAACCATGGATTTTATAATTTTTACTAAAAGAAAAAGGGAAGAAAACAGAAGGGAATTGAAAAATAGACCAGATCTAGGAATTACTTCACTTTGATAAGAGATCTAAAATTAACGTAGATCCATTCTAGAAAAAAAAAAGGGATTGCTGATGTAGAAACCCAGATCTCCAAGCTTGAATAACTCTAATAGGTTGAAGAAGAATAAAAGGCTAGAACAAACTACATTGGAGCAGAGCTTCGTTGTCGCCATGGAATTATATGAATAAAACAATGGGTCTAGGGTCTTATTTATAGGTGTAGCGGAGGAACCAGGAACCATAGATCTAAAACACCAAAACTGACCACGTCTGAAAAGAATGTTCTAAATCCACGGGTGGGTCGATCCCTAGGTCGACCCCCCTGTTGATGGGTCGACCCCCAACGGGCAAAATTCCCGCTCAACTTTCCACCTTGTGAATTTTAATTTTTGAACTGATTTTCGAATTTTCTGGATATATTTATTTAATATATATATATATACATATAAGCTCCTTATATGTATACAAATTTCTAATACTCATAACTTCTTCATATGGTGTCCGATTTACGCAAACCAGGTGTCTATCTTGACCATAATTTCGAGATGGACGCAATGGCACAGTCCGTTTTACTTAATTCTGAATATTTAATTAAGTTAAAAATGCAGGGTGTTACATTCTCCCACCCTTAGGAAATTTCGTCCCTGAAATTTAATAAGGGTAAAATCAATTAACCCCTCGCATAATATACATCCAACACGTGTGCTTCCAATTTTTTGCAAACATTGTGCATTTGTGCAAAGTAAAGTACAACATAATAATTCATGTATGCCTAAGCGGTACCTCATATGTGTATGCAAATTTTTCAAAAATCCTTTTTTAAAATATGATACTCACATCCTAAATATACTGGTAATTCTACATGAAAGAAATATTTTGAAAATCAAAAATGCTTTTTCATCCAAGTTTTCCCACACTCTTACTGAGTAAGAGCGTAGTTCATCCAATTGTTGCATCCAAAATCCTACCAACCAACTTTATTTTTCAAATTTCAGAAAAATCTAATTTTCTAAATTCGATATCTTATGTTACAAAAAAGGTGAAAAACAAAAAATTTCACATCTTCCGTTTTTCTCTTATGTACCCTTTTCCAACCATACTTGGATTTTATGTAATTATTCTATAAAGATTCCCTTTTTCCTATCCAAGCACAGCCCACATAAGAAAATTTCTTTTTGTTACTGATTTTCTTTTTTATCTTGTCTCATAAAGTTTTATTCTTATCCATCTTTTCTCATAATTTTCCATTTTTGTTGCTTTACTGAATTTTCTATTTCCTTTTTAGTTGTACTATTTTTCTTTTCTTAGCTTATTTAATCATGTGATCTTAGTTTAAATTTAAATAAGCCTCTAGTCTTTCAACTAAAATAGAAGAACAGACACCCTACACAGCTACTACTAAGGGCCAAGAATCTCGGGACTATGTCCCCCTCTGTCAGAAAAGTCCAAACCATGGGATCCACGACAAGTTCAGGTGTTACTCTTACTTCCCAACAAGAAAAATATAATGGAACGATCCCAACCGAAATGTAGTAACGGGATTTACCCCTAACCTGAAAATTAGTAATAGGGTCTAAACACTTACTTGTCCCTTTTCTATCTAGTGTCACCACTAGTCCTAGCTGTGTACCAACAATTATTTCAAGAAACATCCTAGGCTTTCCAATGATTACGCATTCTACAGGAACTCACTATTTTTCTAAGATAATTCTCACTATTTACTTTATAGCCTCAAAACTTTTCCCATCTTTCCTAGGCACTAATCCTTCCCCACTCCATACATGGTTTGGCCCTTTTCCTTCTAAAAATTAAAAGTGCCAAAACTTTATTTTCCTCATGAGAACTTTCTTTCGCCAAACCATAAAGACATGTCATCTTAAAAATGTAAATCATCATATTTTTTCAAATAAAAAAACTGGAGTAGACACGGACAACAGTTTTCTTCATCGGGTTTATGACTTGTTCTTCCTATAAGGTCGGTTTAGACTCATACTACAAGGTGCAGACATCCACTCTATTCTTAATTCCTACACTTATTTTGTCCACCCAACAAAATTATCATGTCAAAATAATTTATCCAAAAAGGATTGTCATAAGAATAGAGATTTCAAATCTTTCTGTATTAAAAATTCTTGTATGAAATATAATAAGAAAACTAGCGAGCTATACATGCTCTATAATATGCACCTTTTTCTAAGAGATTTTTTCTTTAAAACTCAATATGTGTACTTCCTTACATATTTAAAACTATAACTTTTAAGGTTAAAACTTGAAAACACCATAAACCATTTTCCCAAAACTTTTGTAATCTCAAGTTCTTAAAAGTTAACAATGGGGCTAGACTCAAAGCAAGTTTCCAATTTTCCAGGCTTTCCTAGACATTGCCCAATATCAATTCTCTCAACTGTATATATTCCTAATCCATTTTTCTCTTCCTAACCTTTTCCAATCTATAAGGTTTTACTGCAAAACCCACTAACCCAAAATACTAATCATATGGGATTCACTTACCTTCCATACAAAGTATATTGTACACTCTCTACCCAAATTACTTAAGGGTCTCAGATTTCCTTATTCATTCCTTTAGTGTACAAAACAAACATCCCATTTCTCACCATGTTATACTCTTTCTATTTAGTGGGTTCCTCTATGGATCTAGGTGTATGCATATATATATATATATATAATATATATTTATATTTTTGAAGATACAAATACATTCACTCGCTATTTATATCGGAATCCTAAACCTAAGCTCTAATACCAGATGTGACAACCTGAATTCCGATAGACCAATTTTTTTTTTTTCGAAATTCCAATCCATCGAAACTCAAGTTGTTGTGCTTTGGTATCCTGCAGAAAAGACAGGGATATAAAATATGTCAGAGCTTAGAAATATCTCACAACAGAATGGACAAAATATAGTATTATCAAAGCATAGCCTTATCGTATTATTAATACTGCCTAACCAATATCCAAAGCTATCATGTCTCTGCCACAAATCTAACCTGCGAGTACGTTATGGGGAGGGGGTCTGAACACAAGTTCTGGTGACTGGATTTAAACTATACACTTTGAATAATCCTACATATACCGTTCAATCATATTGTCTTATTTATAAGGTTATTTAGGTTATCAGCACTTAAGGCTTACACACATGTTGTACCCATTTACTTCCCAGTGGATTAACCTAATATAGTATATATGTAGCTACCCCCAATATTAAGGCACACCCCATGGTAACCCACTTGCACGGTCTCCACTGTAACACTATCGAAATATACGCAGTCCCTCATCCTACGCCGTAGTGACGTACGGATCTCTATATAACAATATTACGTTCCGCATGTATCTGTCATTACTATGCTATGCAAACGTATAGACTGCCACCTTTGTTCGGATCAGAATTCATACCGAAGTAATGCCCTCAAGTTTACGGTACACCACCCATAGCCGACATGCGTGTATCTAGACTGTCCACCATATGTATCTTTAATTGTAGCTCGATGCCTCAATCGCACATCCTCTAATGTGCACGTAGTTCCATGGCAGGGCTATACAAGTAACATGGAACTCGATCGGGAGCTTTTCCATATCTGTACAGGCTCGTCTTTAAGTGCCTCTACAGATATTCCTAGGGTACGTTTTCACAGTGGCTATGGCCCCACCTAGGTCCCTCCCTCAACTAGTAAAAACTACAAGAGCTAAGCAACGTGCCCCTAAAAACAAACAATCTAAACATCCATTTGGCATATCCCCCCAAACACCATACCCCGATAGCAAAAGGTGAATGGTTTCTTGGATTAGTTCTAGTCTTTTCGCATCTCACTAGCTTTCGATGATGAGTATCCGACGATCCACTATCTTTGTTGGTCCTGACCCCGCCTCACATTGAGGCAACTGCCGAATCACCCTGGTGTCACCACGCCATATCATTCTGACTGCATAGCTACTTCTGCAGTCAAGGCCCAACCACCTAGTACTTACGCGCAAACCCAATCTCTGCGAGCACAGCCTAAGACATCTGCCACCGCAAAGAGAACTACTAGGAGCACCTTACGTACCTCAGGAAGTCGCGTGCTTCCCCTTACAGACCTTCGGAGCCATTAGAACAATCAGATGAATGTGCGCTACCCTCATACCTTATAACACCTTGATGATCTACCCGGTTGGGTTATTCACCCTCAAACGTAGGGACAGGTCCAAGCGCCTCACTTTAATATGTTGTCAGACCCTACATCTAAACATTCTTTTACGCGTTTGCTTACCTCACCAGGTTTCCATTTAACTTGGTTATTCCCTTTCATATTGAATTCTTATTCAAATTACCAAGTTTCTCTTGCTTTTTATTTTCATACATATAAATTAACCCATTTGGATTTATTACTAAGCCCACCACATGTTATTCTCTAGATTATGGCCCATGGTCTTTAGTCCACAATCTATTTTATATTCATGTTTGATTTCAAGGTCACAATAACATGTTTGACTGAATATGTTATTAAGTATCTCTAGGTTCACATGTTTTCCAATTAATATGTCGCTAACCATTTATGATTAAATATAACTTATTCCATTTCATAAGTTTTCCTCATTCTTCTCATTTAATCATAATTCCATTTCCACCGTCTTTACAACTTATTGTTGTTTACTTATTAACTTTGTTCTCTTAACTAAGGTTCACTAATAAGTTTTCTTTCCATAATTTATGTTGTCCTAATCCGTAGATTTCATACTCTCGTTCTCACCAATAACTTAATTTACAATTAAGTCCAATTTATCTCTTAACATAAGTTATCCATCTTTTCTTATTGTTTTCTTATAACCCAAGTTATAATTCTCACTTTTCCCTAGGACGAGCCTTAACATATTATTCTATCAGCAGATTTCAGATTTCCAAGTTTATAGATTACTTAATTCATAATTAAATACTACTTCTTACTTTCCATAAACAATCCCCCTTTCTCTATGCATTACAATCTACTGGTTTCAATTTTCCCCCAATTGCTGATTACTTAATTTAAAGTTAAGTGTCACTTATCTCATTCCACCAGTTATATCACGTTCTTACTTGTTTATTATAACCTGAGTTATAACCTTCACTTGTCCCTAGGACTAATCCACCTATTATACAACATTCTCATTAATTTTATTTATAATAGGTTATTATCATTCCTTATTTATTCCAAATCATTTATTGTCGTATCTTTCTTTCATTTAATTTCATTTACTACCATTAATTCCAATTAATACTGTTTATCGGTCCGGCTATATATATATATGTGTGTGTGTGTACCAGACCTCTCACGTTAAGCCTACAACCTGTGGATGCTGGATATGCCGGACGGGTCCGGGCATACTTCTTCCACAAGTCAGACTTAACCTCGTGTCTTGACACATTTCATGTTTACGCACTTAGACCCCTCACATTAGATTCGCCACTTGTGGTTGCTGGATATGTTGGGCGGGTCTGGGAAGACTTCTACCACAAATGTAATCTAACTTCATGTCTAAGCACCGTTACAGTTTCTAATTACTGTAATTCTAGGAATGTTTATTCTTTAACAATTATTCCTATTTCATTTTCGGTTTTCATGCCCCTTTTTCCAAGTCATATTTACTAGCCCAATTTAAGTTCTTTAAATATAATTTGGTCGATGCCCCAATCCATATTTATTTATTCAATTCTATGTTAACATGAAACCGTATAATCATATACTTTCCAAATCCTGGATCTAGTCCAGATCTACCCTTCCATGGTTTTCCCCTAATTAGATTCAGAACCTAACAACCATGGATTTTATAATTTTTACTAAAAGAAAAAAGGTAAGAAAGGAGAAAGGAATTGAAAAATAGACCAGATCTAGGAATTAACTTACTTCGATAAGAGATCTAAAATTAACGTAGATCCGTTCTAGAAAAAAAAGAAAAAGGGATTGCTGATGTAGAATCCGAGATTTCCAAGCTTGAATAACTCTAATAGGTTGAAGAAGAAGAAAAGGCTAGAACAAACTACGTTGGAGCAGCACTTCGTCATCGCCATTGAATTATATGAATAAAATAATGGGCCTATGGTCTTATTTATAGGTGTAGCGGAGGAACCAGGACCCTTAGATCTAAATCTAAAACACCAAAACCGACCATGTCAGAAAAGAATGTTCCACATCCGCGGGTGGGTCGACCCCCCTGTTGGTGGGTCGACCTATGGATCGACCCCCAACGGGCAAAATTCCCGCTCAACTTCCCGCCTTGTGAATTTTGATTTTTGAATTGATTTTCGATTTTTCTGGATATATTTGTTTAATTTATATATGCATATAAGCTCCTTATATGTATATAAACTTCTAACGCTCATAACTTCTTCATATGGTGTCCGATTTATGTAAACTAGGTGTCTATCTTGACCAGAATTTCGAGACGAACGCAATAGCGCAGTCCGTTTTACTTAATTCTAAATATTTAATTACGTTATTCTTATTTCATTATCGTAAGTTAAAAATGTGGTGTGTTACAGAGATGGTATCGAATAAGTGTATCCAATGGGAGGTGTGACCTCACTTAATCACGGTATAGCATTTGTTTTAGTCATTTCAATTATAACCCGAAGTTCGAGGCTACTCGTCATCATTCTCTTACTTCATTCTAGTATCGTTCGATAACCAACCTATTTCATTATAGATTCTCCACCACGTGCATGGTTGTCAAAGTGGTTCCCGGTATTGGTAGAGAGTATGATAATATCTAGCCCCGACCTCTTTAAACAACATATGCTTATTTCACACTGCGGTCATTTATATTTAAAACATTTCAAATATCATAAATCAATGTAATAATAATATTGGTTTATATTCAAATAATTACATTCAAATGGTTAAAGTTTGTAAATCACGTTTTAGAACATCATAAAGCAAATGTAATTTTGTTTATAAACTATTTTAAAAGCATGAAATTTAAATCTTGAACTTAATCCAATGATGAGAAAAAATGAACTATGGTTTATGAACTTATTTGAATAATGAATTGATTTAAAATATATTCAAGTTATTCCATTGTATTCTTATGAATATAAACCGTAAATAATAAATTTTTAAGTTCAATTCATTTCAAAATTATATTCAAGTTAGGTTATTTTATTGTATTCTTATGAATTCAAATCACCATTTTATAAAGTTTGTATCAATTTTTTTGGCAAGACCGGTCGGTTTTTAGAGTGCACCGTAACACTTTTATTATATTAAAATAATAAGTACAAATTAACCATGAGATACACATTGTGTGTGTATACTACAAATAAGGAAATCTCCATGCATGGAGAAAAGATGTGACAAGGTACACCAATACAAGATGAAACTAACATAGCCAATATTAGGCTAGAAGCTACAACACATTACATACTACACATTACAACAAAAAGCATTACAAAGAAATGACACAGGAGCCCAACAAAGACTCAATACTGTCCATACCTCCCCCGTTAACTATTGTTGAACTAAAGTCCCATGTGCCTACTTCTAGTACTCGGCATGTTAGGCTCTTTGGACAGAAAGGAGCTAAGTGCAGTAACCTTTTCAGCTACAATGTTGGATGGAGGCGGCTTGTAAGTCGTAGAAGGAAGAATGTGTGCATAAGGGAAATCCAGAAAATGTTTAACCTTTTCCTTTGTAGAAGCTAGCATGGAAGATTTCTGATCACTAGAACTGGAAACTGCACTGCCTTTGCCAGCATCCTTCACATTGGATTTGGAGAGCTTTTAAAGGGGCTAGCACTGTTCAAAAAGCTTGGCTTAAAGTTAAAGGTGCTAGGATGCCAGATGTTGCTTTCTTGAGGTGGAGTAACAGAGCTATGAATATCATAGGCAAGATCACCTATTAGCATAGCTTTCTCAAAATCCCTCACATCATCAAGAAGTTGCTGCATTAAGTCATCTTTGCGCATGTACTCTTCATTTGTTTCTATGCAACAGAGTGACAAGCATTAACTCTAGCACTCTTAGTAAAAGACTTTGAGAAATTTTCATCAATCCCCACCGCTTGCTTTTCCTTACCTTTATCTCCAAGGCTCAGGCCACTTTAACCAAAACGTTGCTCGAATTCGAATCCAAGCCCATGCACACAGCTCAAACCGATACCCCTAAAATCAATCTTGAATTCGATTCAAAGCTCGATTTCGACCCTCTTGAACTCCAACCTCGTGTTCGAGTGCATGGTCAACTTCGAGTTCGATTCGAGACAAGACCTTGAGAATGTTTCGAGCACCAGTGTTAGACCCGATTCGAAATCTAGTTCAACTTCACAAACCATCGGTTTCAAGGTCCAAATTCGAGTTCCATCTGGTTTTTCGAGTTCAATAGTCAAAGATTTCGAATCTAGGGGCTGCAAATTTTTTAAGTCATAATACTGGCAACGAAAGAAGAAGGAAGCGAGATTTCGTTTCGAATATATAGGGGAGGGGATACTGGGATTAGCTCGTTTACCGTTTTGTTTCCCTTCGGCGATGCAAAACCCCGTACCCCACTAGGACACGAAATTTCGTATCCCCCCGTTGGATATGAGATTAAAAAAATGTAAAATATACACCATATGTTCATACGCGTATACATATATATATATATATATATTTGAACTTTTGTTCACTTTATTGCTAAAACCAATCAAACCTCCTTTATAAGCCTCGTTAAAACCTTATAAACCCCCTAACCTAAGTGGGTGCCTTACAAGGAAAAAGAATACTTATAAATTTGGTATACAGCATAAAGAAAACAAACTATAACTTTTTAAAGAATACAACATAAAAAAGAAAGGACACACTAAACGGATCACAAATCCCAACAGCCAACTAGGCCCAACACTTCAGTCTTCCATTTAACATTTCAACGCACTTCAAAGTCAACTAGTGTCTCTAAGTTTAATACCCCATCTACCCAATATTAATTCACTTCTCCCATCTCGAGTAGACTTGCTACCATTATTGTTCACCAACCACTTGATTTCTCTTTCAATTTTCCAAAGACACACCGCTGAATCCAAGCTTCTACCATGGAAAACTCTCAAATTTCTTTCCTTCCAGATAAAATATATAGCACTAGTGAAGGTTGCGCACGCCAAGTCTTTCAATTGATCCTTTCTCTTGAAGTTATCATGCATAATCATGGCTTCTTCTTTCAGATCCATCAGATTTAAGCAAGATCCAATTTTTGCTTCAAAGATAACCATATAAAAGCTGAAAAATCACACGAGAAGAATAAATGTTGTATAGTCTCGGGATGGTTGTTGCAAAGTGGACACAAAGGATCTGAGATGTTACTGTAGTGCTGAATTCTATCCTTCGTGTTTAATCTACCAAGAATTGCAAGATAAGAGATAAAAGAAATTTTTCTACTATTTTTGCCATGCTAAATTACAGAGAAAACTTTTTCCTAATGTTCATGTTTTCGTAGAGAATCCCATGCTTTATGGAAACAGAACTGGGCACCTTCACACCATTTGTAAAAAACATGACTTTTATTTGGATATGTGGAAACGGAGCTAATCTCTTCTAACAATTCTCTTGTGGCTGGATGGATTTCAGGTAAAACTCTTCATTTCTGATAATGCTATTTACTTTCTGATCTGCATTACCAATTAGATTCAATCTGTCATAACCAAGCAAGTCTACCAAGCTCTTACAATTAATCCAGGGTTCATGCCACATAAAATTATCCTCACCATTGACAATAACTTTATTAAACAGCTGTTTAGATCTTGTTCTTAACCTTAGTAGATATTTCCATGTTGAGGATGCATTATTGTCTAGAGCCATTGACCAGAAATAATCTTTTTTACAATATTTATTATGAATCCATTTACTCCAAAGTGATATATTAGATAAGAATTTCCAGAGCAACTTCACACATGCTGCTTTTTTAAGATCTGAAAAGTTTTTTAATCCAACTCCACCTTCAGCCTTTGGCCTACACAATTTTTGCCATGACACTTTATGTGATGAACCCCCCTCCTCCCCCCAAAAGAAATCAGCACTAATTGATTGTAGCTTGTCTACGGTATATTCTGGAATTTGATAAATGAAGATCTAATACAAAATGATGGGAGTAATACCAGTATTAATCAATTCAGCCCTTCCTGCAAAACTAAGTAATTTAGTTTCCCAACCATTAATTTTACCTTGTATTCTTTGAATGAGAGAGTTACATTCTGAATAGTGTAAATAATTGGCTGATAAAGGTACTCCTAAGTATTTGATGGGTAAAGATCCTTGCTTAAATTCCAAAATATTTTGAATCCGCTCTGAATTTGTAACCGAATTACTAAAGAACACTTTAGTCTTTGTTGCATTTACACTTAGTCCAGCATACATGCTTAGATTCTGAAAAATCTTCTTTAAAGATTGAGCATTAGAAATAGATGATTTTCCAAAGATCGTAAGATCATCAGCATACAATAGGTGAGAGATAATTGGTTGAATTGCATTGCTTGGTTGAAATTTCTTTTGTTGAGTTGCTTCATCCATTAAATAAGAAAAATATTGCATAGCAAGAGAGAATAAATATGGGGACAAAGGATCACCCTGTCTAATTCCCCTATTTAATGTTATACAGCGTTTTGGAACACTTTGAATCATAATAGAATAGGATGCAGTTGACATACATTCATATATGATATTTAAGAAATGTATAGGAAATCCTATCCTAGACACTATATAGCAAATGAACTCTCTATTCACGCGATCATATGCCTTCTGCAAGTCTACTTTGAGACACATTTTTGGCATTCCCTTTTTCTTAAAATCCCTCAATATTTCATGTGCTAGCAATATATTATCCCCAATGTATCTATCATAGATAAAAGCACTCTGGTGTTCCGAGATTAAATGAGGCAAAAAATGTTTTAGTCTGTTACATAAACCTTTAGAGAAAATTTTATAATAGACATTACAACAAGCTATTGGCCTATAATTTGCTATCTCAGATGGTCTATCATTTTTGAGGATTAATGTGATGAATGTATGATTTAAAGATCTAGGAAATTTACCTGAACTGAAAATACCAGAAATAGCCAATAACAAATCATTTTTCAGATTATCCCAATGCACTTTGAAGAACCTTGCATTAATGCCATCAGCCCCAGGGCTGGATTCATCTTGTATAGAATATAATGCATCTTTTATTTCTGATAATTCAATTGGTTTCAAAAGTAATTGTTGTCCTTCAGAGTTGATAGTGGAAATAGGGTGAAAGCTTGGAAATGTTGTACTGCTTGAACCATTAAACATATCCTGAAAATAATTGATAGTTTGGAACTCAATATCCTCAGTTTTGTACAATAAATTTCCATTTTGATCAATTAATTCTCTGATGTGATTAAAAAACCTTCTATTAGACATCCTGGAATAGAAGAATTTAGAATTTGTGTCTGATTGCTGAAGCCAGGAAACCTTCGCTTGTTGTTTGAGACCTTTGAAATGAATTTGTTGCAAATTTTGATACTCTTTTTTGGCTAACAGGTAATTTTCATACAGAAGAATGTCTTATGGATCACCATCAGCAGCTTTTTCTAATTGATTTGCAATTTCTTTAGCATGTTTGAGGTTAGCAGAATTTTTATCTCTTAATTTGTTCCAATTTTTTAATTCAATTTTACAATTTTTGAGCTTTTGCATGAACTGGTAACCTTAAAACCCCAAACTGCTGCATTTAATACCTTATGAAAAGCATCTTTATAACTATCCAAATTATGCCAATCATTTCTATATCTAAAAGGAAGCCCCTTGACTTCTTTAGTAGAAATAAGATCTTGCATTATAGGATTATGATCACTTGATTTTTGGGGGAGGGAAAGAGCTTTTATGTGAAGAAATAAATGTAAACAGTAGTTATTTACCAGTATTTTGTCAATACATGTTGCAATTCACTTTCGATGCCATGTGAAATTGAAACCCAGTGGTTTAATTTCTGATGGTGAAGCTTGAATTAGAAATTTCTGAAATTCTCTGATTTGTTGGAAAGGAACAGATAAACCACCTCTTTTATCATTTGGAGTTAACACATTATTGTAATCCCCCATAAGAATCCAGGCATTGTCAATCAGGCTAGCTTCATTTACTAAATTTTTCCATAAAATAATCATTTCTGCAAAGATATTACTATCATATATAACTGTAAAAACCATCCCAAAACCTCCTTTGTTGCAAGCATTTACTATCATGTGTTGAGAAGAGAAAGATGAAAGTGCCACATCCCCAACATTAGAGTCCCATATTAACAAAATTCTACCAGAAGATAGTGATGAATTATTTGTTAATGATCTCCAAGAACTGGGTAACATAGAGGAAAACAACACTAAATTATTAGAAGACAGTTTTGTTTCTACTAAACAAACAAGGTTGATTTAGTATAATTCAGGAGAGATAACACATCCTTCATATGAGAAATTGGGTTCATCCCCCTGACATTACATGTTAACATTGTCATTTGATCGAGGAAGAACTCCTTGTATTTCTTTTAGAAGGAGGAATAGTTTTTTAAGAAACTGCTGTGCTATCATCTTTAAAATAATTAGCATTTTTGTCTACCATATTTGGAACATCTATTTGTTTACCCTTTTCCTTAGATACTTCTTTGTCATTTTCTAAAATTGCATCCGCTACAATATTTAATTCATCTGGCATCAAATTTCAGGTAGCTTGGAATTCAGAAAATCTAAATCATCATCTGGGGTAGAAGAGATACATCCAATATCATTTGTATTTTGCATTTTATCTTTATTAACTTGTTCAGCTTCAAGTTCTTCTGATGTCTCATTAAGTTCAACTTGAAAATTAGGTGGAATCCAACGAGGATCCATAGAGACATCATGATATGAATCCTCATGGCCAAACAGTTTACATTGTAGACATCTGAAAGGCATAAACTCATATTCCACTGCTATGTTAACTTTTGGTCCATTATGCATTAGAATAGGAATTTATGTTTGTGAAAACCCGTAACTTCCCCGGTTGGGAAAGCGCGGATAGTTCGAGAACAAGCCACAACAGAACACAGACGAAAGAACATTTCATTGTATATTACAACAATGCATCAGATTACAAGAATATACAGAGTATAAATGCATATTACACAGAAATATCAGAGATTTAAATTACATTTAAATACATAGCAGCGGAAAATAATACAATACACAACTAGAAGGAGATATATGGATACAAAGATTTCCGGATATCGTTCCAGCTGTAAACCAGGATCCTGTGAATATAAATCTGCAAAACCAAAACTACTAGCTGCCCGTGTCAAAATAGGGGCACCCAGAGTTTACGTTAAAACAATAAACTCCAGGTCAGTCATGTGACTGGTGTGAGAACTAAAACAGTTATTAATCTTTATTTTTAAAGTTAGGTAAATCAAGGGACCACGCCGCATAACACGGAACGGGTTTCCTCCCAAGAACACCAGTGCATAAAACAACAGCGCAATGCTAAATAAAGAAAAATGAAGCTATTATAAGACCCAGGTCCCATCACACAATGCAACGCAAGCCGGAGGATAGGGGTTTTACCTTATAATAGCCAAGAATGCTTGATACTTTTAAAACAAATCATTTGATACTTTTATAAGTGCATATTGCATAAAATATCTTCAAATCATAAGTATCAATCATAGACGGCATAAGTGCCCCATCCCACTATGTCGCCATACTAGGCTCTACAAATAAAACCGAAATACACGTATCGGAAATTGGATTTCCATCATGGTGGCTCCTGGTTCGAAAGATCGATCGCGTAATGCAATTCACCACGGCTTACGTCCCAACAAGAGAACACCGTCTGCACATCCACACATTTGGGACCAGAGTACCACCGCGGCTTACGTCCCAGCGAGAGAACACCGCCTACTCTATATATCCCTGAGCACTAGGCTCATCTCGGTCGACCGAATCCACGACACCACTGAGACGACCCAAAATCCCGTTCTCACGGAAACAAGGGTTATCTTTGGAATATAACACAGAAACATATAATAGCAGAACAGAATTAAATAAATACACCAGATAATGAACAATAGAATATACTGGATAAAAGTAATCATCAGAGTTACACAGTATACAGGATCTTACTTAGTACAAATACAGTTCAGCTATACATAAATGTCTACAGCGGAAATAAACAAAATATGTACAATAGGAGCTGAACAGCATAAAAAGAGATAAATGATAGAATCCATCTTCAGCTCCAGCTATCCAGAAAGAACCAGCTAAACCTGAATACAAGGCTGCCCGTGTGGAAAAAGGGGCACCCGAGTTTGAGAGTGAAACAAACTACGAGTCAGTCATGGGACTGGTATGAGAAATCCATTCGACACATATATAATTGGCTAATCCCAGGACCACGCCACTTTCGTGGAACGGGTTTACTCCATTGGATTGCCAGTGCTTTAAAACAAATCTTTCTTTTAAACATCGCTATGCTTTTTATAAAAATGAAGCCATTATAAGACTCAGTTCCCATCACACAATGCAACGCAAACCGGAGGATAGAGTTTTACCTTATAATGGCCAAAATATGATTGATACGGATAAAACAAAAGCATTTGGTATTATGACTAGTGTTTATATGTTTCAAAACAATTTCAATCATAACTATCAATCATAGACGGCATGGGTACCATATATCATGTCGCCATATATATATACAATCAAAACCGCACGATGTCGTATTTGGAAATTGGATTTCCGTCATGAACCAAGGCAAAAGATAGTCCTTACCGAATTCGAGACGCTCTAGCCCGCCCCTCAGGAACAGCCGCAACTGCCCCCTGGATCGTCAGGGCCGGTCCACCGATGTGGATTATTATGCCTGAACACTACGTCTCCCCGCCCTTTGGGGCGTAAACGAGCCAACGAATGACTCCATCGGACCCGGATCGTCCGATCAAACCGAGGCGCCTCGCAACAGCAACAACCACATAGGTGAAAAGTATATAAATGTCAGGGCTGGTAGGTCACTGACACCACCCTAGCTAGAAAGAAACGCAGGCCCTCCCTGATGTCCTCTCCCGTTTTAGGTTCATACCGGGGTGTGAGGCTCGTGAATTCACGTTATACACAAAGCTACGCCACACAGGCGGTGCTTTGATCATCACCACAAGACTTTGCTTTTCAACAGAAGCCCTGATCACTGCATCTTAGCATGCCACACAGGCAATTCATGCCATGCGACTGATGTCCATCGATATACAACCTCTAAGCTCGTGCGTCTCAAAGAAGGGCGTTAAGCAAAAGAATAAATTCTTCGCCGCCAAACAGATGTATATTTAACAGAGATCAATCAACATAGAATAAAATCCAATGTCAGACACACAGTCCATTTACAAGTCCGTTCTGGGTCTGAACGAAACCGGAGGCACTAAATACCTCGCAAACCCTTCGATCACCACGTACGTCTGGACGATCACCACTCATTATCCATATTTCGGGATGCCTCCCAATCAGGACCTCGGTTACCATCCAAACGATGTGAAGATCTCCGGTCTTCGACCATTGTCTTCATCTTCGACTTTCAATCGTCGGTCAATTATTTGAAATGAGAATTAACTCGGCCTTCTCAAATAATTCACGTATATTTAGAATTTCAAATCAATTTATTTCAATGGTTAAATTATTCGCCAACACCAATTGTGTTCTTTAATGTAATTTTCACACCAAACACATTCAACCATCAAAAGCCACCTAAATCAAGCAAGTTCAGTTTATTTCCATTCCATATTGTTTCCAATATTTTATAACTATTTATCGCTATTTTTATTTATTTTAAAATAGCCATTTTATTCAAAACGACGCTTCGGGCCATTAGGCGGCCGTGGCGCTGTTTTTCTTCAGATTTGATTTACACATATCTGAAAATCTAACCGTTGGATCTTCACAAAATTTACATCATTAGAAAGGTCTTTTCAAAACGAACCTAACGGTTCCAGTTTCGGGAAAATCCGACGGTCGGATCTCCCGGTACAATCGTTTGAAGTTTCGATTTCAAAATACGAACTGCAGCGTCGTTATTCGATTAAATATATAATTATATATATATATAAATATAATCGCTTCTGGCGCTGTTTTTCTTCAGATTTGAATTAAACATTCCAGACAATCCAACCGTTGGATTTTTACAAGGTTGGTGCCGTTGGAAAGATTATTCCAAGGCGAACCCGACGGTTGAGGTTTCGGGAAAATCCAATGGTCGGATTTCCCGCACTAGTTGTTTGAAATCACGGTTTCAAAATACGAACTGCACGGCTTCGTTTCGTTTTAATTTTATTTATATTTATATATATTTATATAAATATAGTTCATTCAATGATTTCCATATCGTTTTCACTTCAAATATTTTTCTAACGCCTTAAATTTTGGAAAAATTTCGCCATAACCTCCCCTGCACCGGGAGCATCGGGAAATCGCAAATAGCGTTCCCGGTCCTTCTAATCTCAAAAAGGAAAAGAAAAAGCCAAGCGGCTAGCCAACAGGCTCATAAAATCATCACCCAAACAAAGCAGTAAATGTGTACCTATTTGTCGGGCACAAAATTTTATTCCTCTTCTCTAGCCCCTTTGCTATAACTTGTTCAATGAATATGTATGTACATATATACACAGTTCTTATCATTTATCAATTTCTATTCGACTTCATATTTGATTTCTATTTGGTTTAAAAACTCCATTCATTCTAATGTTACATAAATAGGTGCAAATCATTTCATTAGCTAATTAATGAATATTTCAACTCATATATGTTTATTTTGAACAAGTGGCTATTTTTAACACTTCACACTTCAACGATTTATGCATACAATAAAAATGTGATTTTTATTGTAAGACAATTCATTTCAAAACACTATTCTTCTATATAGTTCAAGTTGGTGATAAAAATGGGATTTTTATCATAAAACAATTTATTTCAAAATATGAATACCATTCAACACATGAATTTCTAATCAACGAATGAATATCAATTCAACACATGAATGTTTTCTATAGTTTCTATATATAGATAAAAATGTGATTTTTATTATCAAACAATTTATTTCAAAATATGAATACCATTCAACACATGAATTTCTAATCAACGAATGAATATCAATTCAACACATGAATGTTTTCTATAGTTTCTATATATAGATAAAAATGTGATTTTTATTATCAAACAATTTATTTCCAAATATGAATACCATTCAACACATGAATTTCTAATCAACGAATGAATATCAATTCAACACATGAATGTTTTCTATACAATGAATAAATATAGTTTAAGCATATGAAAATAATTCAAACACACAAATATTATTCAAAATTTCGGCAGCATAACGGCAGGGTAGTTAAACCGGGACCGTCCCTAGTACGGCTCCTCGCTCTACCTTAAAACCTCGCGGTTTTTGACAATGGGGATCATGCATCTAGTTCGCACGCAGGCGGCATGTATATATTTATTTCATTTCCACAAACTAATCCTATGTGGTTTCAACCAAATATTTTTCAACCACAAACAACCAATATCAATCACAAACAATCCCAAACAATCATTCGCTATCAATCAATTTTCACAACAATTTCAACCAATAAATATCGTCCATGGTTTGTGGACGAGGGGCGTATATATATATAGATATATATTTATATATAGCAATTCACTTTCATTTCAATCACATATATATAATTTTTAAATCAGAAATCTCACCAATAGCTATCCAACTACGCGACACTTCACTTAGAGAAATCTTCGCCAATCTCGCCTTTTTGTCGCTTTCGCCCGTATTCTCTACATATGTAAAAATCGAATTTTTACGATGCTATTCAATATATAAAAATATGATTTTTACTTCGACTTTCAATATATAAAAATCTGATTTTTACTTTCAATATATAAAAATCTGATTTTTCCTTTAAAACAAAATCAGTTTTTATAGCTTTTTTTAAAATCAGTTTTAACTTCTTTTAAAAATCCGTTTTTACTTTTTGAAGTTTAAATCCTTTATTTTTTTAAAGTTTAAATCCTTTAAAACCCTTTTAAAAATCAGTTTTAAAATCATTCAAAATCAGTTTTTATAGCTTTTTTAAAATCAGTTTTTAAAATCTTTTAAAATAAGTTTTAAAATCTTTTAAAATCTTTTACAAAAATCAGTTTTATCATCTTTTAAAATCGAAATTCAAAGATGAAAATAAAATAAAATAAAAACAATTTACCTGCGAAGAAAAAGGGGGGGGAGAAGGAAGAAGACGTCGGCGGTAGGTTATCTCCCCCACTTAAAACTTTTCGTCCCCGAAAAGGAACAAAGTCGAAAGTGGTTTGATTAATCAACTCTACGTTCGATCTGGTTTTCATTCTCCAACTCTTTAGTTTCTGAGAATTTTCAAAAATTTGGCTAACACCCTAAATTTTCGAAAAATTTTGCCATAACCTCCCTTGCACCGGGAGCATCAGGGAATTTCAAATAGCTTCCCCGGTCCTTCAGATCTCAAAAAGAAAAAGAAAAAGCCAAGCGGCTAGCCAATAGGCTCATAAAATCATCATCACCCAAACAAAACAGTAAATTATGTAGTAAACATGTACCTATTTGTCGGGCAAACAAATTTTATTCTCTGGCTCTAGCCTCCTTGCTATGACCTGTTCAATATAAGTATATGTATATGCAAGCAAATGCGACCAATTTTCAATACAATTCAATATTTGTTTCAATTAGGCTAAATGGTTCAAAATTATCAAACAAGTAAACCAACAACACAAACATCAATCAATTAATTGATTATATTTTCAAATATATAATTTTATATATTTAAAATCATATTTCCTAAAACCAGATTATATATATAATCACAAATACGTTATTTATAAACAAATAACTCTCGACTCATTCTGGGGCATTTCTAACCCCATCTCTAACGAGTCACTCATTCTAGAATGCTACTGATTCTATCTCTAATGAGGATTCTTTTATAGGACATTACTAATCCTACCTCTGATGAGTCTTTTGTTCAGTTCTAACGAGTTGTACCGCAAAGATTTGAGTTTAACCAAAGCTCTGATACCACGTGTAACGACACGGGTTTCGCCCGGACCTAATCGATCGCTAAACCGACCAAGACCGTTCGAATCCCGCATACGCTAACTTTGGGTATACAACACATCAGAACAAAATAACAGAAGACTTCAATAAACATCATAATAATGTTACATCAGAGTACAGAATATCAGAGTATATCGAAAATAATACACAGCGGAAGATAAATTTACATAAATGTAATACAATGCACAGCGGAAATATAAACTACACAGCGGAAGACTGTAAATGTCTGGACACAGCTTAAAGCTTCAATCCAGAATCCTGCTCAAAACATCTGCAAAATAAAACTACTCGACTGCCCGTGTGGAAAATAGGGGCACCCGAGTTCGCAAGGGAAAAGCAAACTACAGGTCAGTCATGGGACTGGTGTGAGAAACTCTAACAGTTATAATTAACTTATTTACTAAAATGGCATATCACGGGACCACGCCGTATAACACGGAACGGGTTTATCCCCATGAATACCAGTGTATAAACAATAATCAATATAGATATATGGATCTACTATGCATCAATCAACATGCAATATCCCACTCTACCCATTTAGATTAATCACCACACTTAGATTTTACAAATCCAATTCAATTTACAGAAATTATTCCTTTGGATTTTATTCCCGATTCCTTATTTCAAATCATTTGAAATACATATCTAACTTTCTATATTAAAGTAGATTTCACTTCGGGATCTCAAATCAAATCATTTTGAAATGTGAATTCCAAAACATAACAATGCATACAAACAAGTATGCAACCAAATATCGTGCTCCCCATCGACAAGGCAAAGGGTACGCACCTCGCAACTCGATATATATATGTGCACCTACCCCACGTAGGAGTAGGCTACACCGACAATGCACCTCCCACTCATGGAGAGCATACACCGCCCTCTCACCCATACTTTTAGTCTCAGGGTTACCCGAATCTTTAGCCACATACTAAATCATTTCATATCCCGAAGTAGGGAAAATCATTTCACAATGTAGTAATCACAAGTACTTTCAAAATATAGTACTTCACATCAGTAATTCACGCATATGATCAGTCACTATTAATCACATAACCTTTGAGCTCGTACGTCTCAAAGAAGGGTGTTAAGCAAGAGAATAAATTCTCCGCCACCAAACAGATACATCATCAATAGCAACTAATCGAATACGCGATGAACCACAATGTAACATATAATACATTCCTAAATCATTTTAGAAATCATCGGGTTTTGGGCCTCGAAATCCTTTCTGTTTTATAAAACATTTTTACAAAACATTCCCTGTCCAAAATCGGGAATACATTTCTTTTCACTTAAGAAAAATATCATTTCACAATCATTCATTAAATTTGAAATGGACACAACATCGCTAAACACCTTATCGTCAAATCGTGAAGTGTTTCACAAGGAGTTAGCACATAGATATTTTCAACCCAACCCAATGCTAAATGTAAAAGCATACTCTGCTCATAAACTGGTCGAGCACAATCCATACAATCAATCAATCAAATTTGACATTAAATATAAGGTTTTGAATAGAGATAGTATTGACTTATATTCAACATCAAATCCTGAAACCAACAGATATCATATCGGGAATAACGATATCGATATCTTCCAAATTCCCATCACGATATCTGTATAATCACGGAATCCAATATCGAAAATATCCAAAGATAATTTCAATTCAAATCTAATCCAATTTATTTATTTATAACCATTGGATTATTTTTCTAGTTAATAACTAGTTCAATTCGATAAAAATCTATTTTTATCTTTTCAAATATGGAGTTTTTCATCCCAATTCTTCTCAAATCATTTCTTATGATTTTTCACAAATTATCGATATTTTTAAGAATTTTATCAAGGCCCATACAGTCGATTTCCATCAACGGTCATCGAACTGCACTTACAGCGACCTTTTCCAAATTTGATTTGGACGTATCTCCAAATCCAACCGTTAGATTTTGAATTTCTAATATTCGTTAGAAAGCTCTTTTCGATACGAACCCAACGGTTCCGGATTTAGGAGAATCCGACGGTCGGATCTCCCGTAATGTCCGTTTGAAATAAATGGTCGAAATTCACGAACTGCCGCGGCGCGGCGCGTTCTATTCAGGCCATTATATTATATATATAATATATATAATATATATTTCGTCGATTTCTATTTAAAACGAAGTTTATAAATAGTTTTAAATTCGTTTCAAAAGCAATTTCAACTTCCATTTCAATTCAAATCAAAATTGAATTCTTCCTTATAAATTCGTTTTAAAATTCATTTCTATTTAATTCAAATTTCAATTCAATTTGAATTCATTTCAATTCGAATTCGATTCAATTTGATTCAATTCAAATTGGTTTTCTATTCAATTCGAATTCGTTTTCAATTCAATTCGAATTCGTTTTCTATTCAATTCATTTCGAATTCGTTTTCAATTCAATTCAATTCAAATTGTTTTTCAATTCAGTTTCAATTCAATTCGAATTCGTTTTCCATTCAGTTCAATTCAATTCGAATTCTTTTTCAATTCAATTCAATTCGAATTCGTTTTCTATTCAATTCATTTCGAATTCGTTTTCTATTCAGTTTCAATTCGAATATTTCATATACATCGTTTTCAATTCGAATATTTCATATACATCGTTTTCAATTCATATATATATATATTCACTTTTCACTATATACGATATTTTCATTTTCAATACATACGATATATTCATTTTTACTATATATACGATATTTTCATTTTCACTATATATACGATATTTTCACTTTCAATATATATACGATATTTTCACTTTCAATATATACGACATTTTCACTTTCAATATATACGACATTTTCACTTTCAATATATACGACATTTTCACTTTCAATATATTCGATATTTTCACTTTCAATATATTCGATATTTTCACTTTTAATATATTCGATATTTTCACTTTCAATATATATGATATTTTCACTTTCAATATATTCGATATTTTCACTTTCAATATATTCGATATTTTCACTTTCAATATATACGACATTTTCACTTTCAATATATATGATATTTTCACTTTCAATATATTCGATATTTTCACTTTCAATATATACGACATTTTCACTTTCAATATATTCGATATTTTAAGTTTCAATATATTCGATATTTTCTCTTTCAATATATTCGATATTTTCTCTTTCACTATATATATAAATTTCACTCTTTCACTATATATGATATTTTCACTTTCAATATATTCGATATTTTCACTTTCACTATATACGACATTTTCACTTTCAATATATATATTTCATACACTTCTAATATATATAATTCATTTTACATCAATTTCCACACAGAATACAATCAAACAAACAAGTCGTCCATGGTCTGTGGACGACGGGGAACAGTTCATATATGCAGTTATGAAATAAATAACTGAACAGAAAATTTAAAGTGAGAGAATTCTCACCGTGATCGGTTTCATTTCTGAATTTTTGTTTTGATTTGGATTTGAATTTTCCCCAATTTCTACTTGGCTTCATTTCCATTCTAGTCTGTTTCATTGGGTAGAGCTCTTTAAGACGGTTCCAACGCACCCTCACTTGTCGAATTCTGATTTAATATGATGGAGTTATCAATATTTAAAGTAAAAACAATTTAATTTATAATTAAATTCACTAATCACATTTCATTAAAACTAATTACCATATTAGCATAACTGGGCCGCACTAATCCCTTACTCATCGTCGTTCTTCCTAGAGCAATTAAGAACCGCCGAAACCCATGTTTGCCAGAAAACAAAATGCCACCGCCCCTCAATCCTTGCCGCCGGCCAACGATCCACCATCACCACTCGAACGCCACAACCTCCCTCGCTCCGACGCCCTGTGAATGGTGCAACTCGCACGCAACAGATGGACGGAAAACGTCCTGAAACTCGGCAGCTTCCAGCGTCCAAACCTCCCCTAATACTGAACGAAATCTGATCATAGTTGTACAGACCGAAAGCTCTCAAGATATTCTAGAATTTTGCTTTAGAAGTTTGTCAAATTAGAGAGTGGATCGATCGGATTTTGAAGAGGAAAAATCATGCGATATGGGCCATCGAATTTTAACCTGGCGGCTGAACGAGATAAAGTAATTAGGGTTTTGAATTTCTTTTGAGATATTTATACTATTTTTAAATTATTATTTTATTCGAAAAGGGTGTTTTCACATACAAACTCCAAACGAACTCCAACGAATGTCACCCCTAGCACATTACCCTCATTCCGAGCACAATGTGATATGTACCGCAGGCCAATTCGACCGTTACGATCTGTTTCTGTTGAATTTAAAATATAAATCTTTATATATTCAATTTAAACGCACATTTCAATATACCGGGATCACATACAGTCTCTAAAAATTCCAGAAAAATATTTTCTAGCTTCGTATTGACGATACGGTCCTAACAAAACTAGTTTCGTCGAATTCTGACACCGTTAGAAAAATGGCCATTTTCCAGTCGATTAAAATCAACTGAAACTGGTCAAACGCGTTTTCCTGTGCCACGCTCACATATTGATTCGAAAAATTATGAAATTTGGAATCTAGCAATAACTTGACACTGCGGGCCCAACAAAACTGGTTTCGTCGGAATCCGAGGTCGTTTGCAAAATATCCATTTTTAAGGGCCTGAATTCCATAGCGACTATTCAGAATTTTCAACTAGACATATCTTTTGATCCCCGCTATGAAATTTTGATTTTTCGGATTCGTTGGAAAGATATCATCAATTAGATCCTAATGTTTTTGGTTTCACTAAAATCCGGATTGTTTCGCACCCGGTACGTTCAATTGAAGTTTGAAATCGAATTATCGAACTACCGCGCCATTTTCAATTCTATTTATAATTATATATAAATATTTATATTCTAACGACAACGTATATAATATATACGTTCTAATTATATTCAAAATAAATTTCTCGTCGATATTATTTAAAATAATTCATTTTAAATAATCAAAATTCGCTAAAATTGCCAAAATAAAAATTTTGAACTGGCCCAGATTTTCGGGTTATTACAACCACTAAGGTGCCCATCCACGAAAAAGCATACTGATCAAACCATCAGTTTACCACCATACCGGGGTGTGAGGCTCGCGGATCAACGCTATACACAAAGCCATGCTATATCAGCTGCGCTTTGATCATCAACCACCAAACTTTGCTTTTCAACAAAAGTCTGGATCACTGCATCTCAGCATGCCACACTATCAATCCATATCGTACTACTGATTTCTGCCAATATATAACCTCTGAGCTCATATGTCTCAGAGAAGGGCGTTAAGCAAGAGAATAAATTCTCCGCCGCCAAACAGATATATATTTAGCAGAGATCAACAAATACAATATAAAGGAATACAATGTCAGACACACCATCCATTTACAAGTCCGTTCTAGGTCTGAACGAAACCGGAGGCACTTTCCTCGCTTATCCATCCATCTCCAAAGACGTCTGGACGACCACCAACTATTTCCATCCTCTTGGGTGTACATCCCAATCAGGATCGTCAGTAATTATCCCAACGATTTGAAGATCTCCGGTCTTCGACCACCGTCTTCATCTTCGACATATCGTCGAATCGGTTATTCAGAATGGGTGTAAACCCGGCCTTTCCGAACAACCCGCGTATATTATAAACAAATGTTACACAAACACAACATACGCCTCATTCCAATTCAGAATATTCTTTTATTCATAAAATCACATTTTTAGGGAAAGGTTCCCATTAATTTTATCCAAGATAAATTCTTTAAAATTTATCCTTTAATCTTCCTTTGGATGTCATTTCAAACCAAATTATGGTTTTCTAAACTAGTCGAGATTAGCGAACCACACCGAAGTAATTATTTATTTTATTTCCCAATCCCAACCTATACATCCCATGAAGCAAAACTGGTAATACTCCATATCTAATATCATGGTGTTATCGGTAAAATTAATTACCATTTCACGTTCAAATCTGATTAAAGATTTAACTATCGCTTTGGAGCAAAACTGGCGATACTCCATTCTCGCTCCTTTCTAAATTTGATAATTTAGATTATAGATTCACATTTCAATCTGATTGCAGATTCGTTAAAATTCCTTTTACTGGGTTAAAGAACTAGGTGTTATTTAAAACACAGTTCACGACAAACCCAAATCACATTATATTTATCATCGGGTTAAAGAACTAGTGTTGTTTAAAACACCGTTCAAGATAAACCCACAAATCAATTCTAGTTCAACTCAAATCAAATATATTTGGAATTCTGATTATTTAAAACCCCTTTTTAAATCTAATTTATTTATTTAAAAACAAAAAAAATCGGGTTTTAAATTTAGTTCAAACTAGTTCATTTCGATAAAAATCCATTTTTATCTTTTCAAATATGGAGTTTTTCACCCCAATTTTCCCCAAATCATTTCTTATGATTTTACACAAATTATTGATATTTTTAATAATTTTATCAAGGCCCGTACAGTCGATTTCCATCAACGGCCATCGAACTGCACTTATAGCGACCTTTTTCAAATTTGATTTGGACGTATCTCCAAATCCAACCGTTAGATTTTAAGTTTCTAACATTCGTTAGAAAGCTCTTTTCGATACGAACCCAACGGTTCCGGTTTTAGGAGAATCCGACGGTCGGATCTCCCGTAATGTCCGTTTGAAATAAATGGTCGAAATTCGCGAACTGCCGCGGCGCGGCGCGTTCTATTCAGGCCATTAGATTATATATATAATATATATAATATATATTTCGTCGATTTCTATTTAAAACGAATTTTATAAATCGTTTTAATTTCGTTTCAAAGACAATTTCAACTTCCATTTCATTCCAAAGCAAAATTGAATTCTTCTTTATAAATTCGTTTTAAAATTCATTTCTATTCAATTCAAATTTCAATTCAATTTGAATTCATTTCAATTCGCTTTCAATTCAATTTGAATTCGTTTTCAATTTAATTCAATTTCAAAGTCGTTTTCAATTCGATTCAATTCAAATTGGTTCTCTATTTGATTCAATTCAAATTGGTTTTCTATTCGACTTAAATCAAATTCGTTTTCTATTCCATTTGAATTCAAATTCGTTATCTATTCCATTTGAATTCAAATTTGTTATCTATTCAATTCAATTCGAATTCGTTTCGTTTGCTATTCAATTGAAATCAAATTCTTTATATATTCAATTCGAATTCGTTTCGTTTGCTATTCAATTGAAATCAAATTCGTTATATATTCAATTCGAATTCGTTTCGTTTGCTATTCAATTGAAATCAAATTCGTTATATATTCAATTCGAATTCGTTTCGTTTGCTATTCAATTGAAATCAAATTCGTTATATATTCAATTCGAATTCGTTTCGTTTGCTATTCAATTGAAATCAAATTCGTTATATATTCAATTCGAATTCGTTTCCTATTCAATTCATTTCGAAATCGTTTTATATTCAATTCATTTCGAAATCGTTTTCTATTCTATTCAAATTCAAATTGGTTTTCTATTTGAATCAAATTCATTATATATTCAATTGAAATCAAATTCGTTTTATATTCAATTCATTTCGAAATCATTTTCTATTCAATTCATTTCGAAATCGTTTTCTATACAATTCATTTTAAAATGAATCAAATCGATATAAATATCGCTCACGTCAAAATGGCGTCAATCTAATCAACACGGCTTCATATATTCCTTCATTCTATTCAACAAATGAATATTTATTTTTGTCAACACACGACTAATCTCAGCGAGTGAGTACTGTCCACGTGTGACTATTTTTGTTAAATTATTTCGTTCAACACATGACTAATCTCAACGGATGAGTACCGTCAACACATGAACCTTTATTTTATATTGATAAAGATGTAAAATTTATTATTAAAATATTTCGTTCAACACATGACTAATCTCAACGGATGAGTACTGTCAACACATGAACCTTTATTTTATATTGATAAAGATGTAAATTTTATTATTAAAATATTTCGTTCAACACATGACTAATCTCAACGGATGAGTACTGTCAACACATGAACCTTTATTTTATATTATTCTTTATTTTCTAAATTGGAAGGAGGCCCAATCAATCACCATATAATGTTAATTATATGGATTTTCATACATCACACGTATATAATAGCATTGAAAAATAATCAACCATCAACCAAAGTGCACTACACTGTATAAGCATCAAATATAGATATCTAACGCTTATAACAGCCTGTCAATCAATTGATCGACATATTTAATCAATCAGGATGAGTGAACTTCAAATTTCATCCCAACACCCGTGTGGGGTTTCAAACAATCAAACACAGATTTTAGTTGTGCAGTTGGGCGATGTGTAAAATTTATCGACCCAATCAATGTCCTTCAAATAAGTGTACATAAACAAACCGTCCGGTTTGTAAATGAATATTTATTTATTCACATTCACGTTAAAAATTATATTTTTAACGACAAAACATTTAATTTTAACTTATGAATTTCTATTCAGTTCATTCTTTAAATAAAATGATTTTTTATTTATTTTTCTAACTTATTTTAGAAAATTTCGGCGGCATAACGGCACGATACTAGAAACGGGACGAGGCCTAGCCTTATCCCCGGTCTAGTGAACGCCCACGCCATTCACACATCAATCAAATCCATTCCATTTCACCAAACAATTCAATTCAAACCAAATAATCTAACCTCCTACACAACCAAACAATTAAACAAACAAGCCATCCATGGTCTGTGGATGACGGGTGTCGGGTGCTACTAAACACCGTCTGCATCCTAGTATATATATATATAACTAGAAAAAGAAATTGAAAGGTGAGAAGTTCTCACAGATAGCTATTCAACCATCTCGACTCTTCTTTTAGAGAAATCTTCATCGTTCTCGCCTTTGTCACTTTCGTTGCCCGTAGCCACTACATATGTAAAAATCACATCTTTACTTTGCTATTCAATATATAAAAATCGAATTTTTACTTTGCTATTCAATATATAAAAATCGAAAGGATTGCATTTTCATATGAAATCATATACATAAATTATTATGTTATTCATAAGAAAGATAATATTTTTAATTTAACCTTGTTCGTATACCAAAAAGAATCACTTCTTTTCATCTTTGTTCATATATAAAAACCATTTTTTTACATGTTAATATATATATATATATATAATTCTAATCTTTATAGCGAGGTTCACATCATAAAACTGAAATCTTTCTTATCTTAAATATTCAATCTTTCTTTCTTTTTTTTTTTAAATCTAAACTTCTTTATTAAAAAAAAACGAGTCTTTACAGTGTTAAAGATAAAGTCTTTTTATTTGCAAAAACAATGAAAAACAATGCCCTTTCTATATTTTCTAAAATAAGGTATATTTTTATATTTACAAACAATGTACATATTTTTCTCTTGCTTTTCATTTGCTTAAAAACAAAGCTATATTTTTCCCAAAACAATCCTATATTTTTTTATTCAAAACAAAGTATATTTTTTTATTCAAAACAATGTATATTTTTTTATTCAAAACAAAGTATATTTTTTTATTTCAAAACAATAAAACAAAAAAAACTCACTGCAGTTTGCATCTGGAAACCCTCGCCGTCTTCACCGATTTGGGGAAACCGCCTGCGCCACCTCCACATAGCGTCGGACCAGAATCGGAGGCCAACACATCGTCGAGCTTGGAGCTGCCGTCCCCCACCCAAAAGTCTGACGAACTCGAGCTCCTCGTTGGCGCAGAAAACCCAACCAAACCCCCGAACTTTAAGCCCCCGATTTGGCCACCTCCGGCGCTGATTTCTGATCCTGACCGTTAAAGAGGTGGGTGTCGGGGAGGCCAACGTTTTCGCATTAGGGGTTGGTGGTATTGGTGAGCGGATTGAGTGGAGATTGGTGGAGAACGATGGAGCTTTCCCATAGTCGAATCGCTCCTGGAGGTGGAAAGGAGACGTTGACCGCGGGTTTGAATGGAGTGAGGGTTGACCAATCCAATAATTCCTAGGGTTATATATATTAAATTATTATTTAATTTCAATAAATGAGATTTTACATACGAACACCAAATCAAACCCAACGATTGTCGCCTCTAGCTAATTACCCACATTCCGAACACAATGGGATATGTCTGGTAAGCCAACTCGACTGTTTCGATCAATTTTCGCTAAATTTAAAATATAAATCTATATATTCAATTTTAAATGTACATTTTAAATTACCAAGGCCACATACTGATTCAGAAAATTCCAGAAAAATTATTTCTAGCTTTGTATTTACGATACGGTCCTATCGAAACTAATTTCGTCGAATTCTGAGACCGTTAGAAAAATGGCCATTTTCTAGTCGATTAAAATTAACTGAAACTGGTCAAACGCATTTCCCTTTGCCACGCTCACATATTGATTCGAAAAATTATGAAATTTGAAACCTAGCAATTACTCGACATCACGGATCCAACAAAAGTGGTTTCGTCGAATTCCGAGGTCGTTTGCAAAATTCCCATTTTTAAGGGCCTGAATTCCATAGCGACTATTCAGAATTTTCAACTGGACATATCTTTTGATTCGCGCTATGAAAGTTTGATTTTTCGGATTCGTTGGAAAGATATTCACAATTAGATTCCATTATTTTTGGTTTCACTAAAATCCGGATTGTTTTGCACCCGGTACATTCCATTGAAGTTTGAAATCGAATTATCGAACTACCGCGCCATTTTCAATTCCTTTATAATTAAAATAAAATATTTATATTCTAACGATGACGTATATAATATATACGCTCGAATTATATTCAAAATAAATTTCTCGTCGTTTTTATTTAAAATAATTTATTTTAAATCTTCAAAATTCGTCGAAGTTGCCAAAATAAAAATTTTAAACTGACCCAGAATTTCCGGGTTATTACAATCTCCCCCACTTAAAACTTTTCGTCCCCGAAAAGGAATAAAGTCGAAAGTGGTTTGATCAATCAACTCTACGTTCGATCTGGCTTCCATTCTCCAACTTTTCAGTTTCTGAGAATTTTCAAATTCTTCAAAAATTTGGCTAACACCCTAAATTTTCGAAAAATTTCGCCATAACCTCCCCTGCACCGGGAGCCACGGGAAAATCCCGAAATTGCCATATAGGCCTTCTGATCTCAAAAAGAAAAAGAAAAAGCCAAGCGGCTAGCCAATAGGCTCATAAAATCATCATCACCCAAACAAAACAGTAAATTATAGTAAACATGTACCTATTTGTCGGGCAAACAAATTTTATTCTTCGGCTCTAGCCTCTTTGCTATGACCTGTTCAATGTAAGTACCTGTATATGCAAGCAAATGCGACCAAATTTCCAATACAACTCACTATTTGATCAAATTGGTTATATGGTTAAAATTTCAACTAATCAAAACAGTAATCAAACAACACAACCATCAATCAATTAGTTGACTAGCATTTCAAACACATAATTTTGCTATATATTCTAAAAATCAAATTTTGATGCAAAATCACAACAATAAGCCCTATCTAATTTTGGTTCTCACACCAGTCAATTGGAAATATATAGAAATCTCACCTTCGAAACACGAAAATAAATTCTAATGATGACGCGTCAATCATTAGAATCATGTCCGAGCGACTAGAGTGTGATTCTATATCTATCGAATATATTTGAGGCTTCAATACACGTGGATCAGACGTATACTAAAATCTCTATATATTTGATTGTCCAAATCAATATAAATAAATAATCAAATACGTATAATTGATTTATATTTCAAAACAAGATTTGTTTTCACTTTAAAATTTTACTCTTCACACTCGTTCTAGGATACTACTGATCCCATCTCTAACGAGCCATTCTCGTTGGATATTACTAATCCAATTTATGATGAATTCTTTCGTATGGTTCTAATGTGTCTTGTTCTCTGAGCTTTGTAAACCAAAGCTCTGATACAAAATGTGAAAACCCGTAACTTCCCCGGTTGGGAAAGCGCGGATAGTTCGAGAACAAGCCACAACAGAACACAGACGAAAGAACATTTCATTGTATATTACAACAATGCATCAGATTACAAGAATATACAGAGTATAAATGCATATTACACAGAAATATCAGAGATTTAAATTACATTTAAATACATAGCAGCGGAAAATAATACAATACACAACTTGAAGGAGATATACGGACACAAAGCTTTCCGGATATCGTTCCAGCTGTAAACCAGGATCCTGTGAATATAAATCTGCAAAACCAAAACTACTAGCTGCCCGTGTCAAAATAGGGGCACCCAGAGTTTAGGTTAAAACAATAAACTCCAGGTCAGTCATGTGACTGGTGTGAGAACTAAAACAGTTATTAATCTTTATTTTTAAAGTTAGGTAAATCAAGGGACCACGCCGCATAACACGGAACGGGTTTCCTCCCAAGAACACCAGTGCATAAAACAACAGAGCAATGCTAAATAAAGAAAAATGAAGCTATTATAAGATCCAGGTCCCATCACACAATGCAACGCAAGCCGGAGGATAGGGTTTTTACCTTATAATAGCCAAGAATGCTTGATACTTTTAAAACAAATCATTTGATACTTTTATAAGTGCATATTGCATAAAATATCTTCAAATCATAAGTATCAATCATAGACGGCATAAGTGCCCCATCCCACTATGTCTCCATAATAGGCTCTACAAATACAACCGAAATACACGTATCGGAAATTGGATTTCCATCATGGTGGCTCCTGATTCGAAAGATCGATCGCGTAATGCAATTCACCACGGCTTACGTCCCAACAAGAGAACACCGTCTGCACATCCGCACATTTGGGACCAGAGTACCATCGCGGCTTACGTCCCAGCGAGAGAAAACACCGCCTACTCTATATATCCCTGAGCACTAGGCTCATCTCGGTCGACCGAATCCACGACACCACTAAGGTGCCCATCCACGAAAAAGCATACTGATCAAACCATCAGTTTACCACCATACCGGGGTGTGAGGCTCGCGGATCAACGCTATACACAAAGCCATGTTATATCAGCTGCGCTTTGATCATCAACCACCAAACTTTGCTTTTCAACAAAAGTCTGGATCACTGCATCTCAGCATGCCACACTATCAATCCATATCGTACTACTGATTTCTGCCAATATATAACCTCTGAGCTCATATGTCTCAGAGAAGGGCGTTAAGCAAGGGAATAAATTCTCCACCGCTAAACAGATATATATTTAGCAGAGATCAACAAATACAATATAAAGGAATACAATGTCAGACACACCATCCATTTACAAGTCCGTTCTAGGTCTGAACGAAACCGGAGGCACTTTCCTCGCATATCCATCCATCTCCAAATACGTCTGGACGACCACCAACTATTTCCATCCTCTTGGGTGTACAGCCCAATCAGGATCGTCAGTAATTATCCCAATGATGTGAAGATGTCCGGTCTTCGACCACCGTCTTCATCTTCGACATATCGTCGAATTGGTTATTCAGAATGGGTGTAAACCCGGCCTTTCCGAACAACCCGCGTATATTATAAACAAATGTTACACAAACACAACATACGCCTCATTCCAATTCAGAATATTCTTTTATTCATAAAATCACATTTTTAGGGAAAGGTTCCCATTAATTTTATCCAAGAAAAATTCTTTAAAATTTATCCTTTAATCTTCCTTTGGATGTCATTTCAAACCAAATTATGGTTTTCTAAACTAGTCGAGATTAGCGAACCACACCGAAGTAATTATTTATTTTATTTCCCAATCCCAACCTATACATCCCATGAAGCAAAACTGGTAATACTCCATATCTAATATCATGGTGTTATCGGTAAAATTAATTACCATTTCACGTTCAAATCTGATTAAAGATTTAACTATCGCTTTGGAGCAAAACTGGCGATACTCCATTCTCGCTCCATTCTAAATTTGATAATTTAGATTATAGATTCACATTTCAATCTGATTGCAGATTCGTTAAAATTCCTTTTACTAGGTTAAAGAACTAGGTGTTATTTAAAACACAGTTCATGACAAACCCAAATCACATTATATTTATCATCGGGTTAAAGCACTAGTGTTGTTTAAAACACCGTTCACGATAAACCCACAAATCAATTCTAGTTCAACTCAAATCAAATATATTTGGAATTCTGATTATTTAAAACCCCTTTTTAAATCTAATTTATTTATTTAAAAACAAAAAAATCGGGTTTTAAATTTAGTTCAAACTAGTTCATTTCGATAAAAATCCATTTTTATCTTTTCAAATATGGAGTTTTTCACCCCAATGTTCCCCAAATCATTTCTTATGATTTTACACAAATTATTGATATTTTTAATAATTTTATCAAGGCCCGTACAGTCGATTTCCATCAACGGCCATCGAACTGCACTTATAGCGACCTTTTTCAAATTTGATTTGGACGTATCTCCAAATCCAACCGTTAGATTTTAAGTTTCTAACATTCGTTAGAAAGCTCTTTTCGATACGAACCCAACGGTTCCGGTTTTAGGAGAATCCGACGGTCGGATCTCCCGTAATGTCCGTTTGAAATAAATGGTCGAAATTCGCGAACTGCCGCGGCGCGGCGCGTTCTATTCAGGCCATTAGATTATATATATAATATATATAATATATATTTCGTCGATTTCTATTTAAAACGAATTTTATAAATCGTTTTAATTTCGTTTCAAGGACAATTTCAACTTCCATTTCATTCCAAAGCAAAATTGAATTCTTCTTTATAAATTCGTTTTAAAATTCATTTCTATTCAATTCAAATTTCAATTCAATTTGAATTCATTTCAATTCGCTTTCAATTCAATTTGAATTCGTTTTCAATTTAATTCAATTTCAAAGTCGTTTTCAATTCGATTCAATTCAAATTGGTTCTCTATTTGATTCAATTCAAATTGGTTTTCTATTCGACTTAAATCAAATTCGTTTTCTATTCCATTTGAATTCAAATTCGTTATCTATTCCATTTGAATTCAAATTTATTATCTATTCAATTCAATTCGAATTCGTTTCGTTTGCTATTCAATTGAAATCAAATTCTTTATATATTCAATTCGAATTCGTTTCGTTTGCTATTCAATTGAAATCAAATTCGTTATATATTCAATTCGAATTCGTTTCGTTTGCTATTCAATTGAAATCAAATTCGTTATATATTCAATTCGAATTCGTTTCGTTTGCTATTCAATTGAAATCAAATTCGTTATATATTCAATTCGAATTCGTTTCGTTTGCTATTCAATTGAAATCAAATTCGTTATATATTCAATTCGAATTCGTTTCCTATTCAATTCATTTCGAAATCGTTTTATATTCAATTCATTTCGAAATCGTTTTCTATTCTATTCAAATTCAAATTGGTTTTCTATTTGAATCAAATTCATTATATATTCAATTGAAATCAAATTCGTTTTATATTCAATTCATTTCGAAATCGTTTTCTATTCAATTCATTTCGAAATCGTTTTCTATTCAATTCATTTTAAAATGAATCAAATCGATATAAATATCGTTCACGTCAAAATGGCGTCAATCTAATCAACACGGCTTCATATATTCCTTCATTCTATTCAACAAATGAATATTTATTTTTGTCAACACACGACTAATCTCAGCGAGTGAGTATTGTCCACGTGTGACTATTTTTGTTAAATTATTTCGTTCAACACATGACTAATCTCAACGGATGAGTACCGTCAACACATGAACCTTTATTTTATATTGATAAAGATGTAAAATTTATTATTAAAATATTTCGTTCAACACATGACTAATCTCAACGGATGAGTACTGTCAACACATGAACCTTTATTTTATATTGATAAAGATGTAAATTTTATTATTAAAATATTTCGTTCAACACATGACTAATCTCAACGGATGAGTACTGTCAACACATGAACCTTTATTTTATATTATTCTTTATTTTCTAAATTGGAAGGAGGCCCAATCAATCACCATATAATGTTAATTATATGGATTTTCATACATCACACGTATATAATAGCATTGAAAAATAATCAACCATCAACCAAAGTGCACTACACTGTATAAGCATCAAATATAGATATCTAACGCTTATAACAGTCTGTCAATCAATCGATCGACATATTTAATCAATCAGGATGAGTGAACTTCAAATTTCATCCCAACACCCGTGTGGGGTTTCAAACAATCAAACACAGATTTTAGTTGTGCAGTTGGGCGATGTGTAAAATTTATCGACCCAATCAATGTCCTTCAAATAAGTGTACATAAACAAACCGTCCGGTTTGTAAATGAATATTTATTTATTCACATTCACGTTAAAAATTATATTTTTAACGACAAAACATTTAATTTTAACTTATGAATTTCTATTCAGTTCATTCTTTAAATAAAATGATTTTTTTTTTCTAACTTATTTTAGAAAATTTCGGCGGCATAACGGCACGATACTAGAAACGGGACGAGGCCTAGCCTTATCCCCGGTCTAGTGAAGGCCCGCGCCATTCACACATCAATCAAATCCATTCCATTTCACCAAACAATTCAAACCAAATAATCTAACCAACTACACAACCAAACAATTAAACAAACAAGCCATCCATGGTCTGTGGATGACGGGTGTCGGGTGCTACTAAACACCATCTGCATCCTAGTATATATATATAACTAGAAAAAGAAATTGAAAGGTGAGAAGTTCTCACAGATAGCTATTCAACCATCTCGACTCTTCTTTTAGAGAAATCTTCATCGTTCTCGCCTTTGTCACTTTCGTTGCCCGTAGCCACTACATATGTAAAAATCACATTTTTACTTTGCTATTCAATGTATAAAAATCGAATTTTTACTTTGCTATTCAATATATAAAAATCGAAAGGATTGCATTTTCATATGAAATCATATACATAAATTATTATGTTATTCATAAGAAAGATAATATTTTTAATTTAACCTTGTTCTTATACCAAAAAGAATCACTTCTTTTCATCTTTGTTCATATATAAAAACCATATTTTTACATGTTAATATATATATATATAATTCTAATCTTTATAGCGAGGTTCACATCATAAAACTGAAATCTTTCTTATTTTAAATATTCAATCTTTCTTGCTTTTTTTTAAAAAAAATCTAAACTTCTTTATTAAAAAAAACGAGTCTTTACAGTGTTAAAGATAAAGTCTTTTTATTTGCAAAAACAATGAAAAACAATGCCCTTTCTATATTTTCTAAAATAAGGTATATTTTTATATTTACAAACAATGTACATATTTTTCTCTTGCTTTTCATTGCTTAAAAACAAAGCTATATTTTTCCCAAAACAATCCTATATTTTTTATTCAAAACAAAGTATATTTTTTTATTCAAAACAATGTATTTTTTTTATTCAAAACAAAGTATATTTTTTTATTTCAAAACAATAAAACAAAAAAAACTCACTGCAGTTTGCATCTGGAAACCCTCGCCGTCTTCACCGATTTGGGGAAACCGCCTGCGCCACCTCCACATAGCGTCGGACCAGAATCGGAGGCCAACACATCGTCGAGCTTGGAGCTGTCGTCCCCCACCCAAAAGTCCGACGAACTCAAGCTCCTCGTTGGCGTAGAAAACCCAACCAAACCCCCGAACATTAAGCCCCCGATTTGGCCACCTCCGGCGCTGATTTCTGATCCTGACCGTTGAAGAGGTGGGTGTCGGGGAGGCCAACGTTTTCGCATTAGGGGTTGGTGGTATTGGTGAGCGGATTGAGTGGAGATTGGTGGAGAACGATGGAGCTTTCCCATCGTCGAATCGCTCCTGGAGGTGGAAAGGAGACGTTGACCGCGGGTTTGAATGGAGTGAGGGTTGACCAATCCAATAATTCCTAGGGTTATATATATTAAATTATTATTTAATTTCAATAAATGAGATTTTACATACGAACACCAAATCAAACCCAACGATTGTCGCCTCTAGCTAATTACCCACATTCCGAACACAATGGGATATGTCTGGTAAGCCAACTCGACTGTTTCGATCAATTTTCGCTAAATTTAAAATATAAATCTATATATTCAATTTTAAATGTACATTTTAAATTACCAAGGCCACATACTAATTCAGAAAATTCCAGAAAAATTATTTCTAGCTTTGTATTTACGATACGGTCCTATCGAAACTAATTTCGTCGAATTCTGAGACCGTTAGAAAAATGGCCATTTTCCAGTCGATTAAAATCAACTGAAACTGGTCAAATGCATTTCCCTTTGCCACGCTCACATATTGATTCGAAAAATTATGAAATTTGAAACCTAGCAATTACTCGACATCATGGATCCAACAAAAGTGGTTTCGTCGAATTCCGAGGTCGTTTGCAAAATTCCCATTTTTAAGGGCCTGAATTCCATAGCGACTATTCAGAATTTTCAACTGGACATATCTTTTGATTCGCGCTATGAAAGTTTGATTTTTCGGATTCGTTGGAAAGATATTCACAATTAGATTCCATTATTTTTGGTTTCACTAAAATCCGGATTGTTTTGCACCCGGTACATTCCATTGAAGTTTGAAATCGAATTATCGAACTACCGCGCCATTTTCAATTCCTTTACAATTAAAATAAAATATTTATATTCTAACGACGACGTATATAATATATACGCTCGAATTATATTCAAAATAAATTTCTCGTCGTTTTTATTTAAAATAATTTATTTTAAATCTTCAAAATTCGTCGAAGTTGCCAAAATAAAAATTTTAAACTGGCCCAGAATTTCCGGGTTATTACAATGTTTTTAGATCTGATAATGTATCAATTAAAAGTAAAACTCTCGCATATTTTGTAAATCTTTTACTTGTTGTATTCTCATCTATTAACACCGGATTTGCAATATAACTTGCAATCATTTATATAACATCTATAGTCTAATACTCCATAGGTAGATCCATCAATCTAATCCAAATCTGTACTACATCACTTTGTTTCTTAGAGTAATCATACCCTGGATACCATTTTTCAATCAAAAGTAGTCTACCAAAGTAAGAATATGTAGAGCTTTCTAAGATTCGAGAGAAATCAGAGTGATCTTCAAATTGTACAACAAAATCATATGAGGGAGAAACATGAATATGAAAATTACCCTGTGGTTTCCAGAATTTAGAAATATAGTCTTTAAGCTTAATGGATGATAACTTGAAGTGAATTAGGATTAATGCCAAAGTATTAATCCAAGCTTCTATAGATTTGTTAAAAATCTTTTCATGGATAAATACATATTCTGTAGATGGCTTCACAAATGTGAGACATCGAGCAGATTGATCTTGTATGTTATTATCATTTGGGACGCCAGTGGGATTTGAGATAGGGTTTGTTGTATTTGATTTGGATTGAGGCTTTTCTGATGAAGAAGGAAGAGGAGGTTGAGAACGAAAAGGAAATCTCGAGTTAGTTACGGTGGCAGAGCACGCCTTTAAAAAAGGAAAACAAATGGAATTATATATATATATTATATTATATGCACGAATTTCCATTATTCATACGACCATATATATTTGTATGCATATGTATATATGTACGTATATGACAACGATCAATGAACGGGAACAAAGTTTCTAAACTTCAAGAAATTTCCGACTCGCGATTCTGACCACGGACACACGCACATGTTTTTGATGTTACAACAATCGACATCGATCTGCACTAACTAATAATACGCTCGTAAGTTTGAGCAACTCAAGAACGTACGAAAAGCGATTGAATCCATGATTCAGTGTCGTTTCCAAAATCCAACTTGCACAGTCATAAACCGACGACACATTTACTATACATACTTTATTTTCCAACTTTGACTGCATCGCGAAGACCACGTGAAAACGTCTAAGCGAACATGCTACACTTTGTCGACAACGGCTCGTTTACTTTACAACGTAAACAAAAGTCGACGACTAATGTTTAATTTCGTAAGTAAATAGGAATTAGATATTCAAAAGAGGTATCGACGAATTAGCATCCTCGGCATGCTCAACAGAAATGATGATTTCAACTCAAAGAACATCATGTCGAGACAAGACTTACTTTGGGGAGGCAAATGTTAACCGGCCTTTTGTTACGGTTTCCAAAAGTACATCAGGTCTGCTTGACTCAACATACCGCGTGGTATCAAAGCCCATAGTGTCTCCAAAACACTAAGGATTCAGGTCCGAGAGAAGTCGTGCACCCGTAGGCCTCACAACTCCTCAATATAGTCAACTATGTGTATTTCAAATCCCATGCTTCGAGGATATTGAATCCCTCACTACACATAATTTGAGTCCTTAAAAGTACACCACATTTCCAAAGTTTTGAATCCCTCCAGAGCCATGAACATTTCGACTTCCTTAGCTTCACAACACACAGTTCAACTCCCTCAACATGCAATGGGAAATTTGAATCCCCCCAACAACACTTCTTATTTTGCATCCTCCTTCACTCGAAATCCTCTCAAACGTATCCTCAAGATATGATTTCGCATCCCCTAGGGGATACGAAATCTCATATCCCAAGGGGATATAAAATTACCGTATCCTCTGGGATATGAATTTGTATCCCTAAGAGGATACGAGAATTTGTATCCCTCAAGGGATACGAAGCAACCGTATCCCAAGGGATATGAATTTCATATCCCTTGGGATGCAAAATTCATACCCTCTAGAGGGGATATGAATTTTCGTTGCACACTATTAAGGGATGCGAAATTTTAGGTGTTGGCCTCCAAGGATACAAATTTCAGCTGTGTGCTCCCCAACTCTCACCTACTCCCACCTAACCTACTACCTATAAATATCCCCTTTCTTATTCTTCACAAGGGTTGGAATTTGGTTGATTTGACACCTCCACAATCTCCTAGAACCCATTAATGGCTACATAGCTCTTGAGGAAGAAAAGATACATACTTCTTTCCAAGACTTGACATATGAAAATTATGACTCCAAAATGCATAGAAAGACTTGTAAACATATGCTGTGATGACGTTCAATGCCTGTAACTCATATTCGTGAATAACAGATCAAAAAACTCCTTCAGAGTGGACAAAGGTTCCTCACTGACCGAACCACTACATACCGTCGTGTTATTTACGGCTTCCTGCAGTTTATTTTCCTTACCCGAAAAAGTATTCTCTAGTAAAGAGAATCTTTGGGTGTTGTGACATTTTTTGTCATCAACATTTTGGTGCTTTCACTGAGAATTAAACTCACTTCTTTTCGCACACTACCATCTCGACTTCGACGCGCCACTCAGGTTTCTTCCTAACCTACCGCTCAAGTCTACTTACGATGGTTAAGCGATCAAAGAATCCAATGGTTGAAACCTCCATAGTGGTCGGCACTGCTGCTTCTCAACAACCCCAATTGGTAGGGAACTCGATCAACTTGGATATCATTCCTACAACAGACCATGATAATCCTGCAACTCAAACGCAACTTTACGTGCTAAATAAAAAGTTGGAAGATAGATCTTGAGGACTCAACGACATGTTGAAGACTAACATTGACCTGATGTGTCAACTCCAAGAAAGTCAACGTCTCATCGCTTAACTTCAGCTTGCTCAGAGCAAAGCTCGGTCATAGTTCAACGCCTTGCAAAGTTCTTCGTCCAATACTGGGGGCCAGAGCTAAAGAAGGAGGATGAATCTCAATGCCACTGCCCTCGCCAACACTAATGCCCATGTCAGTGGCAACGTTAAAGGCAACAGAAACGGTAACGGAACTACCATAACTTTTTGCGAGAAAATGCGTCAACGCGACCGTTCCCGGTTGATTATCAATGATGAACAAGGTTCAAGTAACTGTAATGACCTAAAGTTTTTAGTAAAAATTATTTTAACATGGTTTAAAATGTTTACTGAAATTAAATTGGAAATAGTGGGGTTTTTGAATCTGTGTGCATATATGTGTGTGTACAAATATGTACAACTGGGACATGCACAAGGCAAAGCCATAATTCCTGGATAAATAATGTGATTTATGTATATGAGTATACATGTATACTAGTGGCAATTAAATTAAATCGTATAGCCTGATTTAATGTACAACATAAAGAAGGTTTGAGATAATATATATACATGTATATGGTAAAGACAACTTGCACCAAGATTAAATAGTGCATATCCAGATTTAGAAAATGGGAATCATTATGTCCATTTTCTATTTTGTTATGACTTACTATGGAGGAAAATGATTAAAAACACTCTCTTTATCTCTAAAAAGTAATGCAGATTTTATATCCGAGCACTACAAAGAAAACAAAGCAAAATAATGTGAATAACACTCACACAAATATCATGATCTGATAAGGGGCAAAACTGACTTTGTATAACCTAGAAAACCATTGGAATTTGATGATATAAGTAAGGGTAGATGGGCAAAATTAAACTGCCTAGTGCAAACAAGTAAAAATACGTAAAATTTATTTTGAAAGGAAGAAGGGAAGCTTGGGAAAAAAGCAAGAGTTCTCTGGTTTTCTTAAGCATAGAAGAAGAGTTTTGCTGAGTATTCTCACTTAAAACAAATGGCATTAAGTCCTGAGATTAAAGAGGCAGCCCATATTTTTATATGTTCATTTTACTTTGATTTTGATCCTCTGATTATTTTTCCTATCTATATGTGATTTTAAATATGTTAATAATTCTATTTAGAAATTGTGGAGTCTTACGACATTGGTTCGGATTTATTTGAATATTTAGTTTTATGATAACTTGGAAAACCTTTTTATGATACTTTGAAAACCCCATTAATCTGGACATATAAATGTCACTAATCTATGGCAATCTTTCATAAAAATGTACATGAGCTGCAATATACTTGTGTATAGGTGCTGAAGCTCTATAGATATTTGATTTAGAGAGAAATAGGATTTTCTATGTGCTGATCTCTAATCAAACATTCCAACATTATGTCTCAGCTAGGTTTTGAAATCCATTTTAAACCAGATTATGCATAGTGGCAAAAACTCTCAAAAAATATTCATAACAGCCATAGATTAATATCAGATCTATATCCAGACAAGCAAATATGTATAAGTGGCTATATTTAGACAAGGATTTTACCTTATTAAAACCCTAAAATAAAATGATTTTTTGGAATATATATATATATATATATATATATGTGTGTGTGTGTGTGTATGTGTGTGTATATATATATATTGGATGGATTATAATCTTGCTTGAATGGTTATTTTGATTGTTTGGGTGATTTCTACGAAATCCGTGGCATTATGAAATGAATCTAATTGTGTTAATTTACCATATTCAGGTAAATAGTCACTGAAAAATATAAGGAAAAATACTTAGTAATTTAACTAAGGTATTTTTGGTCAAGATGTTGTTGAATGGCTTGCACTAGAGTTGTAAGTTTGACATATGGCCTAATTTTTGTCCTGAGATCTTTGTGTAGTGATGTGAATTTGATCACTACAATGTGTCCCAGTGATTCACTTATACAAATTAGATCAGAGTATTTAAACCAATTGATATATGCTAGGAAATAAATACAAGGAACTTGATTTTTCCTGGAAAACTTCCTAGGGCAAATGTGAATGCATTACGGCTATAAATCACAATATTATCAGGATGGATTTACTTTGTTATGTACATGTGTATGATTGATTTGTATGTATTAGCCTGGACACTGTTGATAAACACTGAATAAATCAGTGAAAGTGCATTTGCACAAGCTTATTAATTAATTAAAGGGTAATGTCTTTTAAAATAGAATCTCCTTATAGATTTTATCCTAATTTCTATTATTAAGTTTTGATTAAGATGCTCAAACCAGACACATTAGTCTGACCTTGTTTGCTCATGGAAAATGGAGTGTCTCATTACATGATGAGGCAGCCTCTAGTGCTTTTTCAGGTAATGATGGAGCTAAGTGGAAACTAGGTTAGGAGTCTGGCTTGTTTTCATGGATGTTAGCATGCTTAAGTTAGAAAATAAAAGCTTATGAATTGTTATATCTGCGTGAATCCTTGAGAATTACTTTATGAATCAGTTTTGTAAATATTAAGCTGAGCCATGGGAAAATTATATTTAGAGGATAGGAGAGATTAAGTTCAATGTTATATTTTAATGACTGAGCTAAAGTAGTATTTTATATGATCCTTTTTGCAAATTAAATTTGAGAAAATATAAGTTTGAATTATGTAAATTTTCTAGTATTATATGTATTAGTCAATTTGGAGTCATTATGCAAAGAGAAGTGTACATGTACAAGTTTACAAGCTGGATTATTGTTGCATTATTTCAGTAAACTCAAGTACAAAAGTGGTGCACATGGGCACACTTTGTTCAGTTCATATCAGAGGAAGTCTAACCCAGGGTCCAATGTAGACCCATGCACTAAAGACCAGGATAGTAAACCTGCACATGTCACACACATTGTCATAAATGTATCATTTTCCGAAAGTATCATTTCTGTATACATGAGAGTATCATTTTTGAAAAGTACCATTTTTGCAAGTATCATTTCTTGATGCATATAAGTATCATTTTATGAAAGTATCATTTCTGTATGCATAAGAGTATCATTTTTTATAGTATCATTTTTGAAAGCATCATTTCTGTAGGCACAAGAGTACCGTTTTTGGATCTGTGTTCAACATTGATATATAATGGGGTCAATGGATATCTTGCTTTCTTTCTACTCTGATTTAAAGCAAGAGGGGTATATATATCCTCATATATATATATATATATATATATATACCAAAACATTATCTATATGAACTAATATTTTTCTATTGGTAAAACTTTGGGATCCTGGGATTTTGATTAGAAAAGAATGGCTCAGGCTTATAACTTTGAAATTAGAAAACCATTTGCATACTATAGTAAAAAAACATTCCAAAATTCTGGCTAAAAGCAAGGTCATTCCATTTTGGTATCAGAGTTGTGTTAATTTAAAAGCACAGATACTACCTTATGGTTAGGAGATAGAATCATTTATTTCAATTGGTATGATTGCTTGCATGTGTGTGCCCGATTGCTATATACATATATGAGGGAGTAATCCCATATATGAGTAGTGCTAACCCAAAAATCCTTTCACTTAAGAAACATTGCTGGAAGACCAAGAGCACCACCTTTGGTGATTATGCAAGAATTAGTGAATGCTCTGAGGGAAGGAATAGGGCATAGAGATGAGAATCCACATGAAGAGCTCTCCAAATTACTAAAGACCTATACTCATTTGGGAGGCAAAGGCTTTGAAGGGACTGAAAGTGTAATGGAAATCCAGTTTTGGCTTAGAATCTTGGAGAGGATTTTTGGAGATATGCAATTAGATGATCAAAGGAAGAGGCAAGTAGCTTCTAGACAACTGAAGGGAGCATCTTTGAGTTGGTGGGAGGTATTCATGGCTAGAAGAGTTGAAAATGACATTACCTGGAATCAATTTAAGGAATTGATTGAATCTAGATTTGTGCATGCATCTGCTAAGGCAGCTTTGCTTGAAGAGTTTATAAGACTTAGACAAGGGAATTTAAGTGTCACTGAGTACACCCAAAAATTTGAAGAATTGTCAAAGTATGGGACTATGCTAATTGTTGATGAGGCATCTAAAAATAGAAGGTACATTAAAGGAGTGAATCCAGGCTTGAGTAGAGCTATGTTACCCTATGCTGACAAAACTTTTGATCAAGTCATAGATCTGGCTTTAAACTTTGAGCAACATGATAAAGAAAGGGGAAAATGCAGAAATTTTAAGAATAACAATAATAAAAAGGGTAAGGGAAAGTATCACTCATATGAAAAGAAACAGGAAGATGCTAGAAGCAAGAAAACCAGCAATGCCAAGACAGGTGAAAACAAGAAGAAAGTAGTGTGTCATCACTGTAGAAAAGAAGGACATATTAAATCAAAATGTCCAAAATTGAAGGGTGGAGCATTCAAGTGTTATACTTGTGGGAAGGAAGGCCATTTGAAGAGGAATTACCCTGAGAATAAGCAGTAAGGTAAAGTGGTAACTCTAGAGGCAAAAGGCAAATCCATAGTGGAATCTAATGCAGAAAACCTTGGACAAATGGAAGGCATATTGTTTAGTTTCCAAGTGCCTATATCAGTAGTATTTGATACAGGAGCAACACTTTTTGATCTCTCATGATATAGTTAAGACATTGAAACTAAATTGCATTTTTTTGAAAAGACTTTACTTGTTAAAAGCCCTCTAGGAAATTCTTGTGTTTTGGATATGTTGTGTGTGGATGAAGAGTTAATTATAGGAGGAAATGCTTTTGTTTCTAATTTATGTGTTTTAAATTACCCAGATGTAAGTATTACAGTGTGTATGGATTGGTTAAGGCAACACAAGGTTATAATTAATTTAGAAACATCCACCATTTCATTCCAAACAGTAAGAAGCAAAGAATTACAGTCCTTTGTGAATCTTCCAAGGAAAGAACGTTATTTCATTTATGTGGGTTAGGTGATGAAACTTTTGAATTTTCAATTGAACACATACTTATAGTAAATGAATACTTGGGTGTTTTTGGGGAAGTAAAAGGTATCCCACACAATAGACCAGTGGAATTTCAAATTAACTTAATCCCAGAGGCTTCTCCAGTTATTAAAAAGCCTACCAGAATGAGGCCAAGTGAATTTATAGAACTGAAGAAACAGTTAGAGGAATTATAAGGGAAAGGTTTTATAAGACCAAGTAACTCTTGTTGGGATGCACCAGTGGTTTTTGTGAAGAAACAAGATGGTCCTTTAAGGTTGTGTATAGATTACTTGGAATTAAATAAATTAACCATAAAGAACAAATACCCTTTGCCAAGAATTGATGATCTTTTTGATCAACTGGCTGGATCAGAAGTGTTTTTAGACGTGATTTAGCCTCTGGTTATCACCAAATGATAGTGGAAGAGTCTAGCATCAAATACACAACATTTAACACCAGATATGGGTTATATGAATTTCTAGTAATGCCCTTTGGACTGACTAATGCACCATCTTATTTCGTTGATTTGATGAATAGGATATTTAGGGATTATTTGGACTATTTTGTGTTAATTTTTATAGATGACTTTTTGATTCATTCAAAAACAATGAAGGAACACAAAGATCATTTGCATTTAGTCTTGAGCAGATTAAGGCAAAACAATTTAAAAGCAAAATTTCTAAATGTATCTTTTGGAGAAAGGAGGTAAACTTTCTTGGACATGTAATCTCTGCACAAGGGATTTCAGTAAATACAAGTAAGGTGATAGCCATACAGACATGGCAAATACCCGAAATAGTGAGTGAAATGAGATCATTCATGGGGATGTCTGGGTACTATAGGAGATTCATTAAGGATTTTTCTAAAATATCAGCACCACTCACTAATTTAATAAGGAAGAATCAAGCCTATGTTTGGACAGAAAAATGTGAAAAAGCTTTTGTGGAGCTAAAAGGAGCATTGGTGAATGCATATGTCTTAAAAGTACCAGAAGGAATCCATGGCTTAACAGTTTATACAGATGCATGTGGGTATGGTTTAGGATCAGTATTAATGCAACAAGGTCAAGTAGTGGCATGTGCATCAAGGTAATTAAAATCAGATGAAGCTAGGTATGCAACACATGACTTGAGCTATCAACAGTGGTATATGCTTTAAATCTATAGAGACATTATTTGTTAGGAACCAAATTTGAGCTCTACACTGACCATAAATCCGTGAAATATTTATTTTCACAAAAAGATTTAAATATGAGGCAACATAGATGGGTTGAGTTTTTAGCTGCTTATGATTTTGACAAATTGTATACACTAGAAAAATCAAACAAAGTAGCTGATGCTTTGAGTAGGCAACATGCTAAAATAAGTTTAATGATGATAGAAGAATTCAAAATTTTAATGTTAGTCACTGATCTGGAGAAAAAGAGAATAATGATGTGAACATGGAAGTGCAAGATGTACAAGAAACCGTGGGGAGGTTAAGTATGGTCACCTTGCAATCTGATTTAATTTAGAAAGTGGGAAATATGAAAAATCAATCCCATTATTTTAGAAAAGAAAACCCTTTTGGAAAAAGGAAAGGAAGTGAAAAATCTGCATATTGATGAGAAAGGATATGGAAGGAATTAAAATAGAATTTGGGTGCCTGGAAATTCAGAATTAAAAAAGGAGATAGTAAATGAATATCATAGAAGCAAGTACTCCATACACCCAGGGAATACCAAAATGTATCATAATCTTAAGAGGGATTATTGGTGGAAAGGAATGAAGAGTGATGTAGCAAAATGTATAATTTGCCAACGGATAAAGGCAGAGACACAAAAACCCTAAGGTTTATTTCAACCCTTAAGTATACCTCAGTGGAAATGGGAGGATATCTCCATGGATTTTATAGATGGTCTACCAAGATCAAAAAGAGAAAATACTAGTATATGGGTAGTGGTTGATAGGCTGACTAAAGTAGCACATTTCATTCCAGTGAAGTCAGATAGAAATGCACCAAAACTGGCTCAAATATTCATGAAGGAAATAGTAAAATTGCATGGCATACCCAAGACTATTGTGAGTGATAGAGACACTATCTTCACATCTAAATTTTGGAGAAGTTTTCAGGAGGCCATGGGAAGTGAGCTTTTCATGACCACTGCTTACCACCCTTAATCATATGGGCAAACTGAAGTAGTTAACAAAGTGCTAGAGGATTTATTGAGAGCCTGTATTTTAGATTTTGGGGGTAACTGGGAAGAACACCTCCACTTAGCTGAATTTACATATAATAACAGTTATCAAAGCACTATAGGAATGGCACCATTTGAAGCCTTATATGGCAGGCTATGTTTATCTCCTATATGTTGGGTTGACATTAGGGAAAGAGCAATATTAGGACTAGAGTATATAAAAGAGACCATTGAAAAAGTTGCATTGATAAGGAAAAGGATGGCAGCTGCATAAGATAGACAAAACAAATATGCAGATAGAAAGAGGAGGCAAGTTAAATACTAGGTGGGGGACTTTGTCTTCGTCAAAATTTCACCAATGAAAAATGTGTTAAGGTTTTGGAAGCAAGGAAAACTAATACCTAGGTATGTTGGACCATACAAAATTTTGGAAAAAATTGGTTCTTTGGAATATAAATTAGAATTGCCTGAAGATATGCAAGGGATACAAAATGTTTTTCATGTATCACAATTGAGAAGGTGGGTTCATGACAAGCAAGATATTTTGGAGACACCATCACAAGTTCAGATAAATTCAGATTTGATTTATGAAAAAGAACCAGTGGGGATTTTGGCTAAAGAGTTAAAGAAATTGAGAAATAAAACCCTGAAGTTTGTGAAAGTGCAGTGGAGTATTGATCCAAATGATTGCACATGGGAATTATAAGACAAGGTTAGGGTGAGTTATCCTAAGTTGTTTGCAAATTAAAGGTATCTCAATTTTTGAAATTACTTCATAAGTGTATGTCTTATGTTTGGTGAGCCAATTTAATTAATTGGATGAATGTGTTTAATCACGGTTTATAATCTCTGAGTCAAATTGAAAAATATTATTCAATTATGAAGAAAATTGTGAGGACACAATTCCTAAAAGGTGGGGTATTTGTAATGACCCAAAGATTTTAGTAAAAATTATTTTAACATGGTTTGAAATGTTTACTGAATTTAAACTAGAAATAGTGGGGTTTTTGAATCTATGTGTATATATGTCTGTGTACACATGTGTACAACAGGGACATGCACAAGGCAAAGCCATAATTCTAGGATAAATAATGAGATTTATGTATATGAGTATAAATGTATTCCAGTGGCAATTAAATTAAATCGTATAGCCTATTTTAATGTACAACATAAAGAAGGCTTGAGATAATACATATACATGTATATGGTAAAGACAAGTTGCACCAAGATTAAATAGTACATAGCCAGATTTAGAAAAGGGGAATTATTATGTCCGTTTGCTATTTTGTCATGACTTGTTATGGAGAGAAAATGATTTAAAAACGTTTTCTTTATCTCTGAAAAGTAATGCAGATTTTATACCCGAGCACTACAAAGAAAACAAAGCAAAATAATGTGAATAACACTCACACAAATAGCACGATCTGATAAGGGGCAAAAGTGACTTTGTGTAACCTGGAAAACCATAGGAATTTGATGATATAAGTAAGGGTAGAAGGAAAAAATTAAACTGCCTAGTGAAAACAAGTAAAAATACATAAAATTTATTTTGAAAGGAAGAAGGGTAGCTTGGAGAAAAAGCAAGAGTTCTCTGGTTTTCTTAAGCATAGAAAAAAAGTTTAGGTAAGTATTCTCACTTAAAACAAATGGCATTAAGTCCCGAGAATAAAGAGGCAACCAATATTTTTATATATTCATTTTACTTTGAATTTGATCCTCTGATTATTTTTCTTGTCTACAAGTGATTGCAAATATGTTAATAATTCTATTTAGAAATTATGGAGTCTTATAACATAGGTTCAGATTTATTTGAATATTTAGTTTTATGATACCCTGGAAACCCTTTTTATGATACTTTGAAAACCCCATAAATCTGGACATATAAATGATACTGATCTATGGCAGTCTCTCATAAAAATGTACATGAGCTGCAATATACTTATGTATAGGTGCTGAGGCTCTATAGATATTTGATATAGAGAGCAATAGGATATTCTATGTGCTGATCTCTAATAAAAAATGCCAACATTATGTCTTAGCTAGGTTTTGAAATCCATTTGAAACCAGTTTATGCATAGTGGAAAAAACTCTCAAAAAATATTCATAACAACCATAGATTAATATCAGATATATATCCAGACAAGCATATACATACGTATAAGTGGGTATATTTAGACAAGGATTTTACTTTATTAAAACCCCAAGATAAAAAGATTTTTTGGAATATATATATATATACACACACACACACATATACTGGATGGTTTATATTCTCGCTTGAATGGTTATTTTGATTGTTTGGGTGATCTCTATTAAATCCATGGCATTATGAAGTGAATCTAACTATGTTAGTTTACCATATTCAGGTAAATAGTCACTGGAAAATATAAGGAAAAATACTTAGTAATTTAACTAAGGTATTTCTAGTCAAGATGCTATTGAATGGCTTGTACTTGAGTTGTAAGTTTGGCATATTGCATAATTTGGTCCTTAGATCTTTTTGTGATGATGTGAATTAGATCACTACAATGTGTCCCAGTGATTCACTTATACAGATGAGACCAGGGTATTTAAACCAATTGATATATGCTAGGAAATAAATACAAGGAACTTGAGTTTTCCTGGAAAACTTCATAGGGAAAATGTGAATGCATTATGGCTATAAATCACAATATTACCACGATGGATTTACTCTGTTATGAATATTTGTATGTATTAGCCTGGACATTATTGATAATCATTGAATAAATCAGTGAAAGTGCATTTGCATAAGCTTATTAATTAATTAAAGGGTATTGTCTTTTAAAATAGAATCTCTTCATATATTTTCTCCTAATTTTTATTATTAAATTTTGGTTGAGATGCTCATACTAGACACATTAATCTGACCTTGTTTGCTCATGGCAAATGGGGTGTCTTATTATATGATGAGGCAGGCTCTAATGCTTCTTCAGGTAATGATGGAGCTAAGAAGAAACTGGGTTAGGAGTCTGGCTTGTTTTCATGGATGTTAGCATGCTTAAGTTAGAAAATAAAAGCTTATAAATTGTTGCATCTGCATGAATCCTTGAGAATTACTTTATGAATCAATTTTGTAAATATTAAGCCGAACCATGGGAAAATTATATTTAAAGGATATGAGAGATTAAGTTCATGTACTATTTTAATGACTGAGCTAAAGTAGTATTTTATATGATCCTTTTTGCAAATTGAAATTGGGAAAATATATGTTTGAATTATGGAAATTTTCTAATATTATATGTGTTAGTCAATCTGGAGTCATTATGCAAAGAGAAGAGTAGATGTACAAGTTTACAACTTGGGTTATTGGTGCATTCTTTCAGTAAACTCAAATTCAAAAGTGGTGCACATGGGCACACTTGGTTCAGTTCATATCAGAGGAGGTCTAACCCGGGGTGCAATGTAGACCATGCACCAAAGACCAGGATAGTAAACATGCACATGTCACACACATTGTCATAAAAGTATCATTTCTATATACATCAGAGTATCATTTTTGAAAAGTATCATTTTGCAAGTATCATTTTTGGATAAATACAAGTATCATTTTATGAAAGTATCATTTCTGTATGCATAAGAGTATCATTTTTTATAATATCATTTTCTGAAAGCATCATTTCTTTAGGCACAAGAGTATCATTTTTGGATCTGTGTTCAAATTGATCTATAATGGGGTCAATGGTTCTCTTGCTTTCTTTCTTCTCTGATTTAAAGCAAGAGGGGGTATATATCCTCATATATATACCAAAACATTTTTTATATGAACTAATATTTTTATATTGGTAAAACTTTGGGATCTTGGACTTTAGATTAGAAAAGAATGGCACTGGCTTATAACTTTGAAATTAGAAAACCATTTGTATACTATAGTAAAAAAATATACCAAAATTCTAGTTAAAAGCAGGGTTATTCCAGTAACCGACCCCGTATTCAACAGAACCCAACTATCGCTACTCTAAACCTGGGGCCTACGCTTCCGGCAACTAGCATTGGTAACCTACCAAACTCAATCATTTATGACTTCTATATTTTCTTTACCACGTGAGACTTTAATTGGAGCAAAGCTACGGCAATGGGAAGTCACATCAAGCTCTATCACGGTAAGAAAGAAATCAGAATCTACATCAATCGCCTCCGCCTCATCAACCACAATGGAATCAGGTGAACAACGCCGACAAGATAGATGAGGATGATTCTGATATCCATCCCAAAAGAAGTCCACGGCCTAGGACCCCTGAAGTGAACCACAACCGATGGATGCTCGACCTGCCTGTCTCCCCGAAATGATCTGGAGAATCATGAGGGATATGTGAGGGAACTTCAATGACATGTGGGAAACCATCATGAGACGTAACCCCTTCACCAGGGTCGTGCACGAAGTCAAGTGTCCCTGACACTTCAAAATGCCACAGCTTTCACTCTACAGGGGAGGGGGTACTGATCTTGTGGCTTTCTGAACCGCTATGAGTGGCACATAGACTCCAGTCAGGCCACTGATGCACTTAAATGAGAAAGTTTTCTAACTTTCTTGGATGGCACAATTTTGCTCTGGTTCACCCGTCTCTCGGCTGATTCCATCTCCCCCTTTGACGAATTAGCTACCGAAATGGTCAAACAATTCAGAATGAACGTGCCTACACGAAGAATACACTCACTCTCTCTAACCTTTACCAAGGACCGACAGAAACCCTCAAAAGCTACCTCGAGCGTTTCAACATCGTCTTTGCTGAGGTGGACGATCCAAAACCAAGCATAATCCTTGTCCAGCTTGCTAAAGGCATCTTTTCTAGTTCAGAATTTGGAGCTTGGATAGACAGAAAGCAACCCAAGACTCTGGAAGCTTTCTACGAGAAGGTTGGACAATTACTATGTCAAGAAGAGGCATGTCGCAACCGAGTTTCTCAGGGCAGCCACCCCAATAACCCACACTCTAACACTGTCATCGATAGTGTCAAAGGAAAGCGAGTCAGATAATCTTTCGACGAGGGTAAGGGGTGGACCCATACCAGCCAAAGCCGAACAACAAGAAACTCGGTAGTTGCGACAACAATCAAGCTCTTGGGCATCCCAAGAAGCACGATCGCAACCCCAATTACAGGAACTACACTCCACTCAACCAGGAGTTGGAGGCCATCTATCTAAACACTATAACACTCTACAATATAAGAAGCCCAACACTAGGGAATCTACCGACCTGGAGAGGAACTCTGGCAAGTATTGTAGATTCAACGATATGTTTAGGAAAAATACCAATAATTGTCGCCACCTTAGGGATACAATCGAGGAACTCACCCATGAGAAATGTTTGGAACAGTACGTTCAGAACCATGCTACTCCAAAAGCATCCTTGGGCCCTTAACGCCCACTCTCCCTCTAGCTAATGCGGCCCTAGGGCCGTCCAATCAAAGACCATGTGGCATTGTGATCAACACTAATTGCGAAGGGCCTCACCTTGCATATCAAAGCTTCCGAAAAATGGTGGAATATGCCAACTCCATCAAGCATGCCACCCATCTTACTATTCCATAGACGAATCTGTCCCCGCCAATCTCCAAAGACAATGCGGGACAGTATCGTCTCTGTAAGAGACAATCTACGGGAATCGAGATCCCAATCGTAGACCCTTTCGTCATCTCTAGTCGAATTGGCCTTGCTTTTGTTCGAAGGATCCTCATCGACCCAGAAAGCTCGGTCAACATTATCATCAGGTCAGCTTACCACCAGATGAGACTAAAGGCCAAAGACTTGAAGCCTTATCAAGCCATGATCCGCGGCTTCAACGGTTCTGCCAACCAACCCGTGGGCATGGTCGACCTGTCAGTTGAACTTAGAAATAGGGAACGGGGTCGGGTCAAAATCCTCACCATTGTGATCATCGACGTCATCTGTCCATACAACGTCTTCTTTCGACGTCCCTTCCTTATAGATTTCCAAGCCTGCATGTCACCATGGTCCTTTCTTATGAAATTTCTGACAAAGAACGGGATCAGCACACTCAAAGGCGACCAAGCAACTACGAGAACTTGCTATCTCACGGAATGGAGAAATACCATCAACAAGTGAAAGGCAAAATAGTGCCTCCACCTTCCTACACCAAGACCATTTCCGCATGGAAATGAAAGGTGTCTGAGTCCTGGCTCAGGCGCAACTGTCGTATTTCTGACGATCTCAATCTAAGGGAGGACGAAGAGTCCTACTTCGAGAGGGCTAACCTAGTTGAACCAACAGTGGGTGTTCCGATCAACGCCGACGACACGACAAAGGTCTTGAAAGTTGGATCACAACTCTAACCTATAATAAAGGAAGAGCTCATGGACTTCTTAATGGCCATGCACAATGTATTTACTTAGACCCACTCTGACATGTGCGGCATCGACCCAGGAATCGCTTGCTACATGTTCAGTTCGATCCGAAGCATCTTCCAGTCAAACAAAAGCGTAGAATCTTAGGAACTGAAAGATCGACTGCACTCAAAGAGGAAATGGGTGCTTTAGCGCACTACTTCGGCTGGCGCATTGCAGTAATGAAGAAAAGAATGAGATTGGTTCAGTCTTTAAAAAAAGTCTTTGGGTGAATTCATTTAGGTGTCAAAGTTTTAGTAATTGCCATCCCTTACTTGGCAGCAGTGGGCTTGGTAGTAGCATATGTGGGCCTACGAGATCGCTCGGACAAAAGTGGATCTCTAGAAGAGGTCGCCTGTATTCATCTGCAGAAAGAGATGGTCTGCTTTCTTAGTAGAAGACTACTATGAAATGCATCCACTAAGCACCAGTATATTGCCTTGTTAGTTATAGCAGCAATTAGGCCAGGTATACTGGTTGCTTACAGTTATTGCAGGAGAGTCTTTTTATCTGGTAAAGCGGGCCTGGCCTAAGCAGCATTAGCTACATCTGGTTGTAAGAAGTAAAGTCCCTAATTGATAGAGGCACAAATGTACCCGACAGCTTCCATGGGTCCAAACCATCGAAGCCCAATACAGGATCGCCTATGAGAAGGCTACTCGATAATGGCTTTATCTATGACGCCCTCTACCCCAAATGGGTCTCCAACCCAATTTTGGTTAAGAAAGCGAACGGCAAGTGGCGAACATGTCTCGTCTACTCAGACTTGAACAAAACATGCCCAAAGGACAAATTCCAACTCCCCAAGATCGATCTGCTTGTTGATTCAACCGCCGGCTACCAGCTCCTCTCCTTCATGGATGCTTAGTCAGGCTACAATCAAATTCATGGTATCTTCCAGATCAGGATCACGCCTCTTTCATAACTGACCTTGGGCTTTACTGTTATGTCATCATGCATTTTAGTCTTAAGAATGTTGGAGCCACCTATCAACGACTAGTCAATCGCATGTTCAAGGACCAAATCGAGAGATTCATGGAGGTTTACGTAGATGATATGCTTGTGAAAATGAGGGTATCGAACGACAACATCGATGACCTCGCCGAAATATCCGATATCCTCCATAAATATAGCATGAAACTCAATCCCTTGAAATGCTCTTTCAGCATTGCATCGGGAAAATTCCTTCGTTTCATTATCAACTCACGGGGTATCGAGCCAATTCAGAAAAAATCCAGGCTATCTAGGATATCCAAACCCCATGGAGCATCAAGGATGTTCAAAGCTTAAACGGGAAATTGGCTACCCTAAGTCGATTCATCTCTAAACAAACAGACAAATGCATTCCCTTTTTTGACTAGATTAGAAAAGTGAAGCGGAACTTCACATTGACACCAGAGTGCGTTGAGGCATTCCAAAATCTCTTGAATCACTTAGAGAGACCACCTATCTTGTCTAAACCCGTGGATCACGAAGACTTATATCTCTATTTGGCTATTTCTATGCAGGCAATTAGCTCGGCTCTTGTGCGCATCAAGATCATGTAAAATGGCTCATTTACTACATCAAGAAGAGACTGACAAGTGTAGAAAAGAACCATCCAAAGCTCGAGAATCTCGCCTATTGCCTATTAATCTCTTCCCGGAAGCTACGACCCTAGTTTCAGTCTCATCCAATCAAAGTCTACATTGACCAGCCGCTACGATAGGTCCTGTAATGACCTAAGGCTTCTGGGCGACTTTTGGAGTGGAACATGGAACAAAGCCAATTCGAAATTACTTCCATTCCTCGTCGAGCCATCCTCGGATAACCCCTCGCAGATTTCATAGCGGAGTTCACAATTCCATAAGATCCTCCTTCGGAAGACAGCGAAACTCCAGACTTTCAATGGAAACTATTCGTAGATGGGTCATCTAATAGTCAGTGTTGGAGTCTTACTCGTTACTCCTGAGGAACACTCGATCTGTTACACTCTAAATTTCGACTTCCCTACCATAAACAATGATGTAGAATATGAAGCCTTGATTATCGGACATAGAATTGCAATTGAACTTAACATCAAGGCTATCCAAATTTACTCTGACTCGAAGCTCATCATATGCCAGGTGCAGGTTTATTATCAATCTAAGGGGCACGGTTCGTTCCCTACCTCGCTCGAGTCCGTGAATTACTCACCAGCTTTGACCATTACATAATTACACACATCCCTCAAGAAAAAAACAAGAAAGTTGATTCCTTAGCCAAGTTGGCAAGATCTGGGGATGCGTAACTCTTGAGGTTAACCCCAATCGAAGTGCTCGACTCTTCAAGCATCGATCAAATGCAAACTGATTCGGTGGCAGCAACGGAGGTCGAGCCTAAACACGAGTCATGGGTGACATCGATCAAGAACTACTTGCAACACAAAATCCTCCCTGAATGCTACAAGGAAAAATGATCACTCACTCACAAATCATCTCGCTACATCATTCAAGATGGAGTGCTCAAAAAAGAGGATTCTATGTTCCATTACTTCGGTGTGTAGCCTACAATGGCGCTAACCATATGTTATTGGACATGCACGAAGGCGAATTTGGTGACCACACTGAGGGCAAACTCTGGCAAGCAATATTCTTAGACATGGCTGTTTCTGGCCCACACTCGACTAAGATGTCATAGACTATGCCCGCAAATGTGACAAATACTAGAGGTTTTCTAAAATTTCAAGAGCCCCGCCCACCGAGCTAACGCAAGTTGTTAGCCCTTGGCCATTCGCCATGCGGGGAATAGATATCATAAGAACTCTTCTAATGGCCAGAGGCGGTTCCCGTAATGCCATCATCGTAGTTGATTACTTCACCAAATGAGATGAAGCTGAGGATCTCACTAGAATTACAACTAAGAAGGTGATCAACTTCACCATCGTCAACATCATTCGATATGAAGTTCCCCAAGCTATCATTTCTGACAACGGGACTCAATTCGAGAGTGTCGAGTTGAAGACCTGCTGCTGGCGAGACAACATTAAGAAGAGATTCTCGGCAGTAGCTCATCCTCAAGCCAATAGGCAAGTCGAGGCTGTCAAAAAAGTGATCAAATCCATCATCAAGAAGCATCTGGAAAAAGCCGGAGACTTATGGGTAAATGAGCTCCCTCTGGCCCTATGGGCCTACCGAACCACCCATAGGTTAGCAACCGACCACATTCCTTTCGCTCTCTCCAATGGATCCGAAGTCGTCATTTCCATTGATCTCAAACTCCAATCGTCAAGTCACTTACTATGATCCAAAGATCAACCAAGATTTTCTCTTGGAGTCACTCGACTTACTCGAATATAAAAGAGATGAAGCTGAACTCAGAACTACTGCTCAGCACCAACGAATCTCCCACTACTTCAACTCCAGAGTCTATCCCAAGAACTTTGACATCGACGACCTCGACCTGAAGTAGTTCTTTCCCACACCGGTTGGTTTCAGTCCTCGTTGGGAATGTCCGTACGCCATCCAACGGTGGCTTAGAGGCGAAACCATCAAGCTAATGACCATTGACGAAGCCGAACTCCTAAGAGCACTGAACAGTGAACATCTCCGCTGCTACTTCACATAGCTTAGTGTACAGATTTACTGCTATCCAATAATGTTTCGTTTTCTTCAAATTCAAGGCATTGTAAAATAAAGGAAAAAGATGTCAAAGTTATCAGTAGAGATAGTTTCAGATGTCCATGTTCCTGGTGTTTACTTTCGACGTAGTATGTTTTAACAACTATTACAACTTACTTGCATACATGAGCACACAACACTAGATTGACACCTCGAAGCCAAGAACCATTCCCATGCTCGAGTCTCGAATCAACGATGAGGCCGAGTATAAATAACTCTGACTTGAATCTCAAATAAACGACGAGGCCGAGTATAGACAACTTGGGATGTTCATTCACTAGAATGTCCAAACTCGTTCCTAAGTCTCCGGACTTGCGCTTCCCATCGTCATCCTCACCACTTGTGATCTCTGTAATGTGCCTAGGAGGGATAACTTGCAGTGGTATCAGAGGGATTTCGGTGCCAAGAGCCAACATAGATTTGGTACCTCCATTCTATCCAGTCCACTTGGTTATCTTCGCCTCCAGCCCTACTTTCTTCTTAGCTTCTCGTGCAGCTTTCTGTTCAGCTAGTTTCCCGGCCTTAAGTTGTATGGTTGCCTCTGCCTGAATCTTTTTGAACACTGCCTCACCCCTCTTCCTGGCATCCTCATCAGCCTAGTTCTTCTTGGCCTCATCATCGACCCTCTTCTTCTCCGCCTCATCAGCAGCCTTCTTCCTGGCTATCTCAGCCCTGGACTTCTCCTTAGCATCCTGCCTATCCTTCTCCTAAGCCTCTTGTAGGGAAGCCTCATCAGCCCTCCCCTTCTCTTTTCGCTCCTCCGAATTGGCCATAATTTTAGCCTTTTGCGCCTCGACCAAGTCATACATTGTTTGTCGGCCTGCGTCCACCGAACCTAACACATAGATACCTTGACCATCTGTTATCTCCTCTTCCTCAGAGAGAAGATCCTTGTAAAGATCGGACGTTAGGTCCACGTTCGAGAATGTATCCATTGGACCGCTTACCTCTCCAAACTATATCCCCTACAGTCCCAATCCAGTCTTAGGTAATTATGGAAGTGTCAGGGCAAAGCCCGTCGTCATTCTGCTCCGAAAGGGCCTGCATAATAAGGAAGAAGGCAAATTAGTCTCTTTTAACTTAGTGATTATGTCCTTTTCAAGCATTCATGATAATGAAACTTTACTTCCAGAAACTTGTGGCATGGGAGTAATAGGCGGAGTGGTCACGATTATTGCTAGAGAGGAGCAATCTAGTCCCAATCCAAGGAAATTGGGATAATACTTGGTAGTAATGAGGGTTAGAACCGTAGGACCACTGACAGTGGTGGTTGGTGTAACTTTTTGTTGTTTAGAACTCCCTTCTGCAAATCCATGAGAGACAATCACGCACTCAGTAGCCGCAAATTTCCCTTTGGCAGCAACAAGTTCTACATACCTCTCCCTCTCGGCGTCTTCGCGCAACATTCTCCTCCCTTCCTCCAACACCTTACGCTCATCACCAGTCATGAGGGTTTCCATAAGTAAGAATTCATCCACAACTCCACATGTAGCCTCCGAGCCTCATATTCCAACAACCTTGCCGAGGTGTGAGCCATCATCCGGGGGTAATCATTGACGACGAGATTCCACAGAATCTCAGTGCTTTAATGTACATACTAGACTCTCAGTGCTTCAATGTACATACCCAGATGGGATCCTCCAAAGACGCCTCCACCTTCACTTCAGCATCAATTTCATTTTTGAGCTCCTCCACCACTGTCCAATGCTCGGCCATGTCCCATCCAAAGAGCTCATCACATCTCTGTTACTTACCCCAGCGACCTCCTTGCACTTCTTGGCCTCTCCCAGGAACCTCCTTAGCTTAGCATTGTCTTTCTGAAGCCTTTGAGTCTCTTCATTATCAGCTTTAAGCCTTTGGTTCCCTTCACCAAGGCCTTATTGTCTGTTTGGAGTTGGTGCACTCTTTCGTTTTCCTTCAACAAGCGACTATTCTCCGCTGCCAGCACTAGGTTCTCCTTTTTGAGAGTCACATTGTCCGTCATCACCGAGGCCACGGTGTCTTTGAAAGTTTTCTTTGCATATTGAGCCTCCGTCTCTAGCTTCTTATACTTCTCATCCAGTTCACCTATTTCGACAACAGAGAGTTAGCATATAAACATGTTACTCGAATAAACAAAAATGGATACTGCTTAAAGACTTGTCTTATGTAGAGCTTTGTCCCTATTCCAGACACTCACCTGCTCATCCTTGATTGATTGCTGTAGATTCACAATCTCCACATTGTTGTTTCAGATCATCTCCAAAAGATGCCCAAAATACTTCCTAAACTCATCGCACCGGTAATAAGTGGCATGCACCTTACTCCATATCCTTAGTGTCCTATCGGGGAATCGAGATGATATCTAGAAGCCAATTTATCTCATCGAAGTAGCGCTTGGGGAATTGATCCCTTAGAATCGCCTTCCTTTAATCAAGAGAAAGCTTCAGAGCTTTGGGAGCGTCTGATAGTTGGCCCCCTTTCTTCGTCACTCCCTTCTTTCTTTTGTCAGTATGCTCCAACTCCTATCCTTTAGAAGTGGTAACGGGCACTGAGGGTAGAATATAAGAGGGATTGTCGATGAAGGGTGTTTGGTGCTCGCTACGTCTAATATTGTGTATGTTCCAAAGAGGGGAGGAGGGATTCAGAAGGTCGAGGTTGGTCTCTGTAACGAAGCTCGCTTCCATGATCATGAGAATGTGGGGACTCATCAAACAAAGAAGTATTTCTCATGATATCCCTGACGAGTCTGCTCCTTGATGGTCGGTAGCTCCCGGATCCATGGCTTCGACTTCTATCCTCTCAAACCATTTGACCTGCAAAGGAATAGATTCAAAATTAGACCCGAATACTGTATGCACATAAACAAATGTTGTGTTATGCAATGTTTATGAGTGTGTGTCCTAAGTGTTCTCTCAATGTACTAGATAGCGGTCCGCTCGAAGGAGGGATCTCCCTAATGGTAAGCGTTAAACTTTCCATACTCGTGTCGCTATGCCAAGGCGACGTAAAAAGGGGAAACTTATTCAGATCGTCAAACTGGATCTCCTTTCACAATAAGGCGGTGGTCTCAGAGGTAGGTACTGGAGACTGCGGCCTTGGCGAACTTCTATCCTTGCCACTTCTATCACAAGCAGGATAGGAGTAGACAGCCGCCCTCATCTCTATCAATCGCCTCCTCATCACCAATTTTACCCCCACCGATATCCTCTTAAGTTTTTGCGGCCTTGCGCAACTTGGAAACGATAGGCAGTGCTTTTATTTTGCCCCTCGGAGAGCTTTCACCTCCCATAGTCTCCGCTTTCTTTCCGACCCTGGAAGTGGCCGCTCTGATTATTGAATGACCAATTGGAAGTAAGCTCGCACGACGAAGCCATTCCTGATCCAAAACACTCTCAGTGGAATAGGCACTAGCTAGGATGACCCATAACGCTTCAAGGCGATGCTGGTACATGGTGTCTATTGGAGTCGAAGGGTTTCCTATCATAAAAGCAAAGTCAGCCTCGAGATGACAACTCAGCTAGCTTCAAGCTCAAAACAATAATAAACTTACTTTCGACCAACCAGCGCCTCACAAATCCATGAGGGCTGCGCACGAAGAACCAATCATACTTAAACACGCTCAGCCCGGTCCATTTCCCTTCGATGAACCGAGTGTTGGGCAATGCATCCAAGAGATACAGAGAAGGTGCACTGGTTTCCCTCCTCTTACATGGTAATGGTACTAGGTGTCCTCTCTAGTAGGCTCTATATGTAGGAATTCTTTAAAGAGAACGCAGGTACCTAGGAGGAAAGCATACGCATTTGGATGAAGCTGCGTAGGTGCCAAGCGAAAGTAATGTAATATATCCCGGATGAAGTTGCTGGCCGGGGACACACACACAGAAGTACACACATGCTTGTTCGAGGCAGTGAATCCTTCGGGAGGAGCATGATCCCTGTTGCCTTCTTGAGGCACATGAACATCTACCCACGGAATATTAATCTGTTTCACCATACACCTTACTGATGTTTCGTCCATATGCGAGGCCACCAAATCCAGTGGATTCTCAACTTTGACCGCATCTGCCATCATATCTATCACCTCTAGATTTATTCTCGCTGTAATATCTACGTGTTCTTATTCGGGATTCTCCTCTATCGTTCCCAAGCGTTCCCAGTGTCAGTGACTCAGCTGAGTACTCGACCGTCGACTGCGGTCCTTTTAGCTGCACTCCCTGGTCGAGTGCTTTCCACAAACGCATCGGCTGGGAAGGAGTGGATTCTCCAGAGGTCTCAAGCTTGTTATCCTCCATGTCAGTACGGCTTAACGATCTGAAATGGGATGATAAATGCTGAGAGGCTTTGGCTTCTAAGGTCTGTTGCTTCTTGGATGATCTCGTCTCCATTGTTTGTTATACTTTCAATATAGTTGCATTAGACATTGGATTTTATAACCAGTACCCCTTGTGTTGGTGTAAACTAACATGTACATTCAGTGCAGTGAGATGTCGGCACAATTATAATATAAAAACTTGGGACACGACGATGATCACAAGTCCTCAAAACTGCGACCATCTTCATTGTCAACCAATGTCGTCGGATTTACAATGAATCATGACCGCTTCATGATTAGAATCACGAAAGCACGTCTAAAGTTTAATAGTTCAGTCAAATCCATAGTCCAAATTTTTGCTCTAATCCTATGTACAATGTTTAGTTATCACCTCGATTATGTTCAACATAAGGTTTGATTTAATCTTGTAACGCCGCAAAAACGACGTAAATCCAAAGACGAGTTGCCAAAAATTCAAGTTTTCAATAAGGAATTTGGGATGCAGCAAGGAAGGAATTCGAAATCGCTTAGATCATAAGGATTCGAAATTTCGCATCCCCTATAGGGATACAGATTTCGAATCTTTGGGTTATAATGAAATTTAAGTCCCTCTACGAAATCCAGCAACATCCATCCTTATGAAAATTCAACTCCCGTTCATTCTTTGTTTTTTCGTATCCCCTCGTAGATGCGAAATTTCGCATCCCACCAGGGATATGGAATTTCGCATCTGCGGACGTGAAATCTCCCAGACCTCTTCCTTTCCTTCCTTCGACCCCGGGATTCTTCCCCAAAACACTGCTCGAATTCAAATCCAAGCTCATGCATACAGCTTGGACCGACACCCCTAAAATTGATCTAGAATTCGACTCGAAGCTTGATTTCAACCCTCTCTAACTCCAATCTCGAGTTCGAGGGCACGATCGAATTCGATTTCGATTCGAGACATGACCTCGTGAATGATTCGAGCACCGGTGTCAGATCCAACTCAAAATCCAGTTCCACTTCGCAAACCATCAGTTTCGAGGTCCAAATACGAGTCCCACCTGGTTATTCAAGTTCAATAGTCAAAGATTTTGAATCCGGGGCAGCGAATTTCTTAACTCACAAATTTGGCAAGGCAAGAAGAAGAGGGGAAGCGGGTTTCGTTTCAAATTTATAGGGGAGGGGATACTAGGCTTGGCCAGTTTGCCTTTTCGCATCCCTTCGGGGATGTGAAATTTCGCATCCCATATAGGATATGAAATTTCGTACCCCAGAGGGACATGAAATTTCATATCCCCCCGGGGATATGAGATTCAAAATAATACACCATAGGTCTATACACATATATATGTATCCATTATGCACACGAATTTCCATAATTCGTACGACCATATATATATATTTGCATGCATATGATATATGTACATTTATGAAAATGGTGGAAGAATAAGAACGAGTTTCCAAACTTCAAGAAATCTGTGACTTGCGATTCAGACCACGGCCATGCGCATGTGTTTTCGATGTTACGACAATCAACACCGATACGATTTGCTAACCAATAGTACGCTCATAAGTCTGAGCGACTCAAGAACGTATGACAAGCGATCAAATCTACGATTTGATGTTGTTTCTCAAAATCCAACTTGCATAGTCGTAAACCGATAACACATTTAGTATTCATACTTTATTTTCCAACTCCAATCGCATCGCGCGAAACCACGTAAAAACATGTGAACGAATACATGACACTTTGTCAACAACGGCTCGTTTACGTTACAACGTAAATGAGAGTCGATGACTAATGTATTTCGTGGAGGAAAATGTTAACCGGCCTTTTGATCCGATTCCCAAAAGTAAACCAGGCCTGTTCGACTCAACACATCGTGTGGCACCAAAGCCCAGAGTGTCGCCAAAAAACTAAGGATTTAGGTCCGAGAGAAGTCGTGCGCACATGGGCCTCACAACTCCTTAAAACAATCAACTCTGTGTATTTCGAATGCATTGCTTCGTGGATTTCGAATCCCTCACTACACATAATTTGAGTCCCTCAAAATACACCACATTATCAAAGTTTCGAATCCCATTGTTTCAGGGATTTTGAATCCCTCCAGAGCCATGAACATTTCAACTCTCTCAAGTTCGCAACACACAGTTCGACTCCCTCAACACACAACGGGAAACTCGAATCCCTCCAATAACACTTCCTATTTCGCATCCCCCACCACTCTAAAGCCTCTCTGACATATCCTCGGGATACGATTTCGCATTCCCCAAGGGATATGAAATCTCTATCCCCAAGGACATACGAAATTACCATATCCCTAGGGTGATACGAAGTCGTATCCCCCAAGGGATATGACACAACTATATCCCAAAGGATACGAATTTCATATCCCTTGGGATATGAAATTCATACCCCTAAGAGGGGATACAATTTTCCTTGCATACTATTGAGCAATGTGAAGTTTTAGGTATTGGCTTCCAAGGATACGAATTTCAGCTGTGTACTCCCCAAATCTTACCTTCTCCCACCAAAACCACTTTCTCATTCGTCATAACGGTTGGAATTTGGCCGATTTGACACCTATACAAGCTCCTAGAACTCCATTAATGGCAGTATAGCTATTGAGGAAGAAGAAGATACATTCTTATTTCTAAGACTTGACTTATGGAAACTATGATTCCAAAATGGATAGAAAGACTTGTAAACACATGTTAGATGGCGTTCAATGCTTGTAACTCATATTTGTGAGTAAAAGATCAACAAGCTCCTTAAAAGTGGACGTAGGCCACTCATGGGCTGAACCTCTATAAACCATCATGTTATTTGCTGCTTCACGCACTTTATTTTCCTTACGCGAAACAGTATTCTCTAGTAGTAGAGAATCCTTGGGTGTTACGACATTTTTATTGTCATCAACAAGTTCTCCTTTTCATATTAATGATATCACTCTCAACTAGTTTAGCTTGTTGAAGATCAACAGTGACATGATAAGGATCATTCACCACCATCTTTTGAACTTCATTCAATCTAACTTCACCAACTTCAAGTTCTAGGGAAGCACCTTGAGTTTCACTAGCGTCAATTAGTTTATTGATAGCTTCAAAACTATTAACAACCTCAGTAGCATTTTCATTAACATCTCCTAGCTTAGAAACATCATCCAAAACACCAGCTACTTTTGGCTTGACCAAATTGACCATTTCCTCAACTTCTATTCCTTTACCATCTTTTCTAGTAGAGCTAATCCTAACTCTTTTTTACCTTTCAAAATTTTCCTCTAGAGATGTTTTCTTATAGGAACAGAATAACCATCGGGTTTGGACACAAGATTCTGAGTTTCCATAGCACTAACACCTACCTTGCCACTGTCCTTAGCAACTTTACTAACTGCTTTAACCCCAGTTCCTTCTTTATTAACTCAACTAGCACATTTTTCTAACACATGACCAAACACCCTACAACTAGTACACACATCTGGCTTCCAAAGAAACGTGACTCTCACAAGTTGTTCGTATCCCTCACCTAAAAGCATTCGGAAAGAGTTAGGTAAATCACTATTGAGAGAGACCTCCAATATACACTTAGCATACTCAAGCCATTCCAAGCTCTCTCTAAATGAATCCATACACAAAAACTTTCCTATGTGTGCAGCAAGCCAACAAATGCCAATCTTCGACCAAGCAAAAAGTGGAAAGTTCGATAGCTTAATCCACATTGGTACTTTCCTAATATTGCTACCTGAGTTTCCTATATCCGAATCACGTTTTTTAACAATAAAGATCTTGTTTCGAATAATAATCAGGTCAGCCTCAACTATACTTTTCCTGTCTTCTCCATTAGACAATAGGAAGAAAAAGAAATTACCGCTTGATTTTACCTTTGTGGATCCATGAGGTTTCCATAGTCGCTTGAGGAGATTAACAACTACAGTGTAAGATAGAGGAGCATCGAGGAAGAAGCCTACCAAGTAGTCCTTCCAAATGTCAACACTAGGCCGAACAGTCTCTTCAGAGGGAACAAGCCTATTACTAGAATACTTTAGCGTAATGGGTGAGGGAGAAAACGCACTTGCGTTTCTTGGCTTTATTGCAAATAAAGAAGACCACTTTACAGAAGGTAAAGGAGGGTCGACAATAGGGGAAGTGAAGATGGGAGGGGAGGAGGGTCTAAAGAAGCTGGTATGGGAATAGAAGGAGGGTTCAACGATGGAAGAGACCGGTGCGGCGGTCCAGCGGCGACGGAAAGTGAGGATTTTTAAGGAGAATGGGTGGTTGTAGAAATCATTGTTGGGCTCGAGGAGAAAACTGGAATGGAAAATGAAATCAAAGTCCATATTGGTTGAATCTAAATTTTAGTTAAATCGATTATAAATTTTTTAACTTCAATTACTTTGAGATTCAAAAGATTTACTTAGTAAATTATTATCGAATTAATTTATTAAGTATTATAATCATAACCAATTCATATAACTCATTTCATTAATTAAATTTATGTCTTAAAAGCATTCTATCTTACTTGATAAATCACATTTCAATTACGTCATATAATAAATCAAGTTATTGTTAAATTTCTAACTGATTTTTAAACTTATTTATACTTATATTTAATAAAAAAAAATATTTATAAAATTTATTTTAAAAATCTAAGTTTAACGCTTTATTAAGTTATATAAAAATATAGGTTTAGGTAAAATTCTAAATTTTTATTTTTAAAATACTTTATTAAATTAGAACATATTATAAATTCACAAATAACTTTCAAAATAGACCAATAATGTCCATATAATTTTCTACCTAGACCAAGTAATGCAGATATATATCATTTCAATCCTTGATTTAAAATTTACGGTTATAAATCATTTCAACCCGCATCCCAATAAATTTGTTTTTAAATCCCTACATCAATATAAAGATTCGGATGTATATCATTTCAACCCATAATCATTTTACTCTATATATGGTACTTGTAGTGTGAGAACAAAATAAATATAACATTTCAATTAACACACATAAATCATCACACATCATAACAATCAAATTCATGTCATATATATCAAAAGTGTGTGTCACATGTGTGCAAACAAATAGTCAGGTTTTCTAAAGAAATCCAAAAATTTCATATTTCATTTCAAATGATATCAATTCACATATGGAGGATATTGTACTGTTAATATACAGAGTTTATACGTACTCTTTTTCCTTGTAAAGTACCCAGTAGGGGGGTTTCAAGGTTTTAATGAGGCATATAAACAAAGTATATGATTGGTATTTGCAATAAAGTGTACCAATTTAAAAAAAATTGTCCGACCAAAAAATATTCTTCCAGTTGACCATGCTAAGGATTGAACTCAGGACCTCAAACTTGTCACTCACATGTCATACCACTGCATAACACAACTCATTGATTCACAAACACAACACACACATACACACACAAATAAACACAACACACATAGTCCCATCCACACACACACACACATACACACACAGAGAGAGAGAGAGAAGATGGCCTTGGTGGCTTCCGGTGGAGGAGGAGGTGGTCAGGAGTGGTGGCGCGCTAGTCAGAGTTCGAGGTTGTGGAGGAATTTCTCTAACTTATATTTTAATCTAACTATACATAGGTTTTGGGGAAGGCACGAACAAGGGGAGGAGGGGTTGCGAAGGTGGTCGATGATGGCTTGGAGGGTGCTGGTGGTGCGTAGGTTATGGAGGTCATGGTGGCTGAGGCAGTGCATGTGTGGCTTGGCTAAGGTGGCACGTCTAGGATTTATGAGACTTAGGTTTTAGGGAAGACAAAGGAGGAGGAGAAGGTCGGACCAGCGATGAAAGGAGGCGGGCGCTCCGACAATGCAGCAGTCCAACGATGGGTGGTATGAGGTGGGGCTTGCGTGGATTGAATGATAAGTTGCAAACGGTTTTTTCTGAAAGAATAGATTAGAGAGGAGGAGAGATAGAAGGGAGAAGAGGGGTTTGTTTGTTGACTTTACATGTTTTTCTTTCCACCTATTCTTCTTTATAAATTGGTTAAGGAAACTTTCCATAAATTGGATTAGAATCTAGATCTAGATCTCAACAAGAGGTTGATAAATGAGAAGTTTCTGAAAATGACTGAGGAAAAGAAGAGTGGTACGTGAATTTTATTTCACTCGAGAAACAGTTGTAGAATTCCAATAGATAAATTAAATTAGTGGGCTACAGATTAATTAACTCATTCAATTCAATATGGTAATAAATATTAAACCCGGTACATTAGGGATATGGCTAGACTATAGATAAAATATACACAATGAAACGTTGTCCGTTTTATGTGTTTTGCGCGTTTATAAACGTGAATTCCGGATAAACAAAATTGAATTTCAACGAACTAAAAAAAGACTAAAAGAACGGAATTAAATATAGATTCATAAAAAAATGAATTCAAATTTTAACAACTTTTACATTTTGAGAAAATTTGAAATTTAACCAAATTTGACACAAAACTGACAATTTCGGAAAATTTAATATTTCAATAAATTCAGAATGTCACTACATTCATTGAAATAATTTTATTATTTAAATTTAAGTTTTTATAAATCTACTTAAAATTTAAATAACAAGTTAAATCAGTTAAACAATTATGTTCATATTTGACAGTTACTGAATTTAATTGTTCAATGTTACTTATTAGTGTTTATCTACAAAAATAAATTTGTTTATTTCATTCAATCCTAAATAAATTGAAGTTTTAAATATTAGATTTTTTAAATTCAAATCTAATCATTAATTTCAAACCTACTAAAAATTCAGGTTGTTACAATCTCGCCCACTGAAACCTTTTCGTCCTTGAAAAGGAATATGGCAGGGAAATAGAAATAAAGAATATATATATACATGAAATCAAGTTATACATGTTGGTTAACTTATTTCGATGTATATCTCGAAATATATTTAAATCAAAAGTTCAAATATTTCATAAAATTATTTTAAAATATTTCTTAGTATTCACTCGACATCTCGATCGGCACTATATGTCCATTTCACTTTCGAAACCCGAAATTAAATACCGGTGATGCCGTAGTCATCACCCGAATTATTTCCAAGAGACTAGAGCGTGACTTTATATTCTGTCTCGTACATAAAAGATTTAACACACACATTGAATAGACGTATATCCAAATCACTGAGTATTCGATAGATTAATTTAAACATCAAGTAAATGCTCAAAACTTTCATTTTTTTAAATAAAATATATGAAATTTCCAATATACATTCATTTATTACTATTGATTTACGGATATTTACATATCTCCTCCACTCGTTTATTATATTATATTTTTGGCTCATAACATATATTCAATTATAGCCTATTTATAATTACCATGAGAAAACAGTATTCTCAACACATATATTGTATGATTTCCAAACATATATAAGGATTTAACCAAAGAGACTTCACAAATTCTTAATTCATACATTTGAACTCAAATTAATTTTACACGTAAATTCATTATTATAGAGTTCCCAAACCTTATTACAATATTTAAATTCCATTTATAAGTCAATATGAATGAAGTATATATTTAGTCCAATCTCATCGTATTAGATTCATCTCAATTGTATTTTATACTACTTTTAATGTCACTAAGTTTAAATATTCATTAAGGTTTATTTCTAACTTCCTAAGTTCAAATCAATTTAAAACTACCAAAACTCAATCCAAATAAATAATAATCGCTTTAACCAACTTAGCAGGTATAATCACTTAAGTTATACTTATAAAATCCATTTACTTACATGAGTTTAGCTTACACTTATTTCACCAATTATTATTCTTTTAAAATTTCTACACCCGTATATAGAGTAGACCTTTATAAGTTCATTCGTATTCCTAAGAAATCAATTAGTATTTCAATTATATTTCTTCAAAATTATATTTATTCTCATATTTATTACGAAATAAGGTTAACGAATTTAAAAACATCATATTCAAGTTATATCTTGTAATCTGGTAAGCATAGGTTCCCTTAACATGTTATCCTAAGTTATAACCCATATTACTTTTCAAAATATTTATTTCACCATTAATAAATAATTTATTATTACCTTAGTTGTTAACACATTCACGTTTCGCATTAGTTTCAATACAAGCTATACTATAAATTTTCCATTATTAGTTTAGTAAGCTCAAAGATAAGTGTGAAACAGAAGCTAGAAACAAAACCAATGAAAGGATCTAAACAATAAAAATCTACGAAGATGGAGACCCTAATCAACATTAATTAGAGAATAATTAAGGACTTTCAAAGCTATCGATTATAGAATTCTTCGGATATAGAATTAGGTTAAAGATCGAGGTTTAAACTAAGGAGATCCTGGGAATTTCTAACAAAGGAACGAATTCAAAAGGAAGAGGCACTTAGAGAAGAAAAATTTAAAACAGTTTTTTAAATCAAATACTTTAAAAACTATTTATTCTTTCCAAAATACGCTCTCTCAAGAAAGGTATAGCGACTGATTTTACTCATTCTACGGTATTGCTACCCTTTCTCTAATGAGTTCTAAACCCCATAAGCTAAGGTTTTTGATAAAACAAAAACTCTAATACCAGGTGTAACAGTGTATGTCCTTCCAGTAGCCACCATTGGTACCTCAAACACTAGTTTTACGACAAGCCCCTCGAGTGCAATGAATCCTAACCGGGAGGTACAGGAGTAAGAGTAAATGCTTTTCCATAGATAACAAGGTGAGAACCCCTTATCACATGCATCACAAAACTAGCTTTGATACCACATGTAACATTTTGCTTTTTCTTGCCATTTAAGTAGATAATAAAACCAACTCAAATTGTTTGAAAAAACAGACTGTTTTAACTATGAGGTTTAATAAAACCAAATCACATAACATAGACAAATCAAAGATACAAAATAGAAGAATAAATCACAACAAAATAAATAACTTAGTAGTTCATGAAGCTACTAGTCACAAATCTCAAAAATCATAATACACAATAGTAGAGTCATAAATTAGTACATTAGGAAAACTAAGATACATAAATGCTTAGTATATAAACAAATGATGAATATGGAAAAATTGAATCACCAAGATAGCAATAGCAGATAGATAATAAGTTGAATCGCCAATAGATCTTTATCTCTTAAAGGATGAATCGCTAAAGCTGGACTCCTTGGTCTGACCAAGCATAAAGTCAAAAAAACACTCGGATTATGAATAACCATTTCAATAATAAATCAAGTCAAGTAAAATGTTCAAATGAAATGCATCAGTAAATTAAAGAATGTTGGGATTCGATCCTATAAGGATCCGTTAAATTGAATACCATATAATACAATACATTGTTATATTAGTGTCTATGGTTAATATTTAATATAGCATAAGCGGGATTACATGTTTACCCTTACGCTGTTTATAATGACATAGTCTATGAAGATAGCATAAAGTCCACCGTAAACTAGTGGCTATAAAAGGGCACTTTATAGGTATGACACAAATCAAAATCGTAAGGAGCTCGTTTAGGATAATATGATAAGGCACAAAGGAAATACTCATGGTAGGATTCTAACAATTGCATGCTCGGGTCAATGGTAATGCATAGCTGAAACTATCGCCCACCTTGAAACACACTCCCATAATCAAAGGGGTCCCAAATCAATCACAAAGTAATAGAGATGATATCAAAGAAGTGTGTTCGATAGGAGGTGCGACCCCATTTAATCACGGTATAGCACCTATTTAATCGTTCTAATTATGTCTCGCTCTTACTTCATTCCATAAGCATTTGGCAAACCAACTTACTTCATTTTGGATTATCCACCACATGCACACGCTACACCAAAAAAATATTTTGGCTACTCCATATATGATACGGCTGTCAGCTATATCAAATATAATATAACTATAATCCGTATTATTGTGTGTTGATATGGCTACGAAAAGCTTTCCCGTCGAATAATCCACTTTCCCTCCCATTTAGGTGTGAATCATAGTCATGTCAGATTGGACATGGCTAATAGCCATATCCATTTTAGTGTCTAATTTTTGTGTGCACACAAACCGTCATATCCCTCTTTGTTTCCCCTGCTTATCCTTATTCCCCAAATCATTTCCATTTTCTAAGGCAAACAAACCAATGCCAAAAAAAACGGCAGCACCGACCCTCAGCGGCAACCTCCAGAAACCTCCAACACAACCCTAGACGACAGCGGCATCACCAACATGCACAACGTACACCACCTCGTCGCCAACTTCCAGCTCCTCGTCGCTACCCTTCCGTCGTCACCAGAGCACCAAGGTGAAATTTTGAACAGTTATATTTATCTCTTCTCTTTTGGTTGTGAACTTTAGTTATATTTAAGTGTAAACAGTTGTTTGGCATATTGGAACCACTGATGCTTGAACATAAGCGAGTGTTTAGTTGCATGTGTCATCTTAAGAGCTGGTTGTTGGGTTTTTGGTGAGTGTTTAGTTGCATGCCGTCTTCTGGGCTGGAGGCAGTGTCTTTACATGAATGTTAGGTTTTAATACTATTTGATCAATGAAATTTGTCTGCATCGAGCTTGTAATATTCGAACTTGCAACATCGAGATCATAACCGAGCGAGTCACAGTTCAACCAGGTGATGAAGCTAGTGTCGTTATGTACCATACATGTATAACTTGTTTGATCATAGAGGTATAACTTGAATTTATCCCCTGATAATGTTGTAATGTGGTAGGTAAGATAGTATGTCATCCTATACTTGTTATGCTTTCCAAATGGGATAACCATGCCCTTAACTGAGACCATATGAGGATGGACTGAGTGATTCCCAGTTCAAATATCAGGTAATGAATGTAGAGTTGTTATGTACCACACAACTATAACTTGTTTAATCATAGAGGTATAACTTGAGTTTATCTCCTTAATGTTTGATTAAATTATATAACTTGTGTCTTATAAATAGGTACCATTGTAGATAACAAAGTATGATATCCAAGGAACTACGATTTCTACTTGTTCTCTCATGCAGGGATGAGGCATAAGTAACAATTTCCAAAAGATCAAAATTTCCAAAGGTGTGGTTCGTTACACAAGTTATTACTTGTGCAACAAACAATACCTTTCAGAATTTTGATCTTTTTGAAATTATTACTTATGCTTGTGAGTTCGGCTGAGCTGTTCACAGTAATAGGAACGTCGTCCGAGTTGGTGGGATACGGCTAATCAAAAGGGGATGCTTTTGATTACTCTAATCCCACCTACTTCTGACAATGTTCCTATTGCTGTCGGACAGCTCTACATGAACCACAATTAAGCCTCACCCCTAGCTTGAAAAGGGAGCACGACAGCTGCAAGCATGTTAGACAATTTATATATGAATTTCTGCTTTACATTACGTTTGATAGCTGTTGGTCACCTTGTTTACTATGAACCCAGACTATGATGCACTTGATAACACTTGGTATCACTCGGTACTTATACGATAATCATGAACCCAAATTTGAACTTGACAATTTTGAACCAAAGTTCATTTACATGATGCTGTGTGTACGTTTTTCCCTGTCACCTTTGCTTTGTCTTGCTGTCCATTTTGTTTTGTACTTGGACTTGGATTGTCTACTTTGTTATGCCATGAATAATGTGCAGACAAGTTGAACCTTTCATATTTGTGTGCACTTCATTTTTTCAGCCTTGTTCACTGACTTGTACTGCTGCATATTTGTGTGCATTTTGTTTTTTCAACCTATTTGTAATCCAGATATCATGAGTAGTGTGGGAAATTGATGGTATATTGATATTTTGGTTGATACTAGCAGATGCATGGACAAACTTTGATAACTGATGGCGTCCAAAGGAGGTTATTTGTTAGGCAGCATAACAAACACAGGCTGAACTTCTTCTTGTTGGAAGTTGTGGGTTATTAAAAGGTATTTGTGTGCACTTCATTTTTTCAGCCTTGTTCACTAACTTGTACAGTTGCATGTTAGTTTAAATACATGTATTATTGTGGGTATATAAAGCGAGTATGGGAAAACCATTTGCCTTCTTATAATATGTACTTAAATAAGATGTATTATTGATCTTGATCATGGGTTAAATAAGATGTTTCATTATTCTTAATGATGTGTTAAATAAGATGTTTTATTGTTCTTGATGATGTGTTAAATAAGAAGTTTTATTACTCTTGATCACGTATTATAGTATTATCGTTTGATAGGTCTCAGAGTGATTATATATGTATGGGCAGGAGAGCAATTAGTTACGGCTCTAAACCATATCTAACGTGTCAGTTAGATATGACCATATGTCGTATCTATTGAGAAAATTAGGCACGGTTTAAAGCGACATATAATCATTAAAGATGCCATTTTTAGCTACGGATAAGAGTTGTATTAAACATAGTTAGAAACGACTATTAGCAGTAGCTAAATTACATTTATGGTGTAGTGACAGTTGTAAAAGTGGTTCCCGATATTGGCAGAGAGTATGACAATATCTGGCCTGGTATCTTTAACAACCAAGAACTTACTCCACACCGTGGTCATTTATACTTGAAACCATTTCAAATATCATAAATCAATATAATAATAACATTGTTTTATATTCAAATAATTATGTTCGAATGGTTAAAGGTCGTAAATCTTATTTTAAAACATCACAAACCAAATAATAACGATATTGATTTATATTTATATCATTGATTTCAAATATTTTGACGTCATAAATCATATTTTAAATCAATTCATTATTCAATTAAGTTCATAAATCATAATTTTAATTTTCTCTTTATTGGATTAAGTTCAAGATTCTGATTTCATATCTTTAAAATAGTTTATAAAAAAAATTACATTTTGATTTCACATTTTCAAAAATCTTTCTATTAATATTTTGGAGTCAATAGTTCAGATAGGAAGAACATCTTATTTGAAATAGTTTAAATAATATAAATTGTGCTATTTGAAAATAATAATTATATTTATATAAAATAATTTTATTTAAAATAATTATTAAATAAATTATATCTAAATTTAAAAGCAAAATAATATAATTGAAATAGTTGTAGAAAATATCATAATTAAATATATATAAAATAGTTATAAAGTAAAATTTTAAATTTAAATCATATAACTTAAAATAGTTTAATACAGAATAATACAAATTTCAAATAATTTAAAATGGCCCAATTCAAAGTTCAGTTTCTTTAATTTGGGTTCAATTTTTTTTCTTCAAATCAATTTTAAAGCTTAAACAATAAATTTCTAAGTTCAATTCATTTCAAAATTATATTCAAGTTGGGTTATTCGATTTTATTCTAAATAATTCAAATTACATTTAAATCACCCTTTTAGTAAAATTCATATCAATTGAATCTAAATTTCAATTAAATCAATTATTAATTTTTTAACTTCAATTATATTGAGATTCAAAACATTTACTTAATAAATTATTATAGAATTAATTTATTAAGTTTTACAATCATAACTAATTCATTCCATTAATTACATTCACGTCTTAAAATCAGTCTATCTTACTCAACAAATTACATTTCAATTATGTCATAATATCATATAACAAATCAAGTTATCGTTAAATTTCTAACTTCTCTTTAAACTTTTTTAATAATTATATTTTACAAAAATTTATATAAATGTATATTTTTAAAATTTATTTTAAAAATCTAAATTTAACGTTTTATTAAGTTATATAAAAATAGAGGTTTAAATAAAATTCTATAATTATATTTTTAGAATACTTTGTTATATTAGAACATATTATAAATTCACAAATAACTTTGAAAATTGACCAATGACATCCATATATAATTTTCTACCTAGGCCATGTAATATAGATATATACCATTTCAATTTGTGATTTAAAATTTACGGGTATTTATCATTTCAACCCGCATCCCAATAAATTTAGTTTTAAATTCCTAAATCAGTACAATGTTTCGGGTGTATATCATTTTAACCTGTAACACCTCACATCCGTTAATGTCACTCACAATGGGAATGCATTAAGTTTCGTGGAGCGTTATAAGTAAACAGAACAGAATATTACAAGACAGATACATAAAATAGTACTTAGAAATTTATAACTTTATTGCAGCGGAAACAGAAATAAGTTTGGTTACATCTTCAAACCCATCTTACCAAAACCAAGTACATAATATCAGTCCTGTACAAAAGCCATCAGAGTACATAATTTTTAAAACCATAATCCCCAATCCAAAATGCCATATGAAAGAGAAACAAAGCTAAGCATTGCTTTCAGCACTTCAAGTAGGAAAGTCCGAATCAAGCTTCAATGTGCCCACCATGAGAACCTTGAGGGGGGGAAAGGAAAGAAAAGAGAGGCGCAACAAAAAGGTTCAGACATAAAGTCTGGCGAGTCCAGTGGCTTTAACAATATAATTAGTAAAGCAACATGATAAGAACATAAACTGGACATAAGAGATCACTGTAATCATAAGAAGATATGACAAGGTAAACAAGATGAACAAGATATAACGTTGATTGCGCTTCTAATCACTATAAGATAATTCCTACACCGCACAATACTAGTTCCATACTGAAAGTTGATCCCTCTTACCAAACATAATAATAATAATAATGGTAGTTTCGTGTACTCCTAGCTACTGTCATAGGTGCTGCCTGTTCCTATCTCCACTGGTTGTACCCACTACCCTCCCCATTTGATCGGCTTCCTAACTCGTAGATACCTGTGCTGGCCCCGCAGTAGGGTGTATCACTCCCTTAAGTGGCAACCCGATACTACTAAAATGCACGACTTATACCTACACGATGCAACAACGTCTTACCCACCAGCCCGGACCCACGCACGCACATGACTCCGTTGGACTTGCACTGCCATCGCTAGCTCTTTATTGACCTCTTACAATCAAACCCAGTAAGCATGTCCCGTCCTCGACCTAGTTCGAGCTCACATAGATATTAAATGGGTTACTGGTTGAAAAGGGTCCCCACACTTGACACAAGCTTCCCTCCTATGCTTGGTCCCCACTAGGATTTCCCACTTAACCCCTTCTTTTATCCCCATGTCTAATCACATGTCTCCTCTTGGTTAAGTGTTTTAATCATGTTTCACATGCAACCCATGTTACCCACTTAATCCTTTTACCATTCCCATGTCTTACCATACGTCTTATCTTGGTTAAGTGTTCATTAATTCATTATAATCGTAATCTTGCAAGACCTCCCATATTAAATTGTCATTTGGTGGTTGCTGGATATGTCGGGCGGTTCCGGGCAGTCTTATACCACAATCCGAATCTAACCTCGTGTCTTTGCATTATTACATATCTAATTTCTACCTTTGACTTTTAACATTAGACTGTCGTTTATGGTTACTGGATATGCCGGGCGGTTCCGGGCAGACTTCTACCGCAAACCAAGTCTAACCTCGTGTCTTAGGCATTCATTATCATTTTATTGATTTAAGTCCCAATTTTAAATCTTGGATTAAAATCTATTCCAATTACCCATAATTTCCAACGTTTATGATTTTACTCCAAATTAGGCCTATAATCTTATATATACATGTTATGCCAAATTACGCCCAAATTAATTTGCATTCATTGTTATTAACAATTTATGCCAAACCCCATGTATACAAATTATATTCAATTTTGCCCAATACAACTTATGCAAATCTCATGTATACAATTTATACACAATTATGCTCAAATTGATTTATGCCCATAATCTCATTTATTACATATTTCCCTAAACTTTTCCCAATCGTTCAATTGTTATTCGTACGCAAATCTCAACACAATATGATAGGCTCGAAGTTAGCCTAATCTCATAAAAAAAAGAGGAGAAGAGAATCAACATCAAAATTGGTGTAAACATACGAACGACATATGAAACATAAATAGGCATATAACGATAAACTGGATCAGAAAGGCATATGAAATATGAACTGGCGTAGAACAATAAAATAGATTCAATAGGTGTATGGAATCTGAACAGGCATAAAACAATGAAATAGATCCAATAGGCATATGATAACAGAACTTTGGGTACGAATCTGAAAGATAAGAATTTACACAACTTGATATGATTCATCTTACAGGCATGTTCATAAAATCCAATTTATAATCTTATCACAATCACTTTTAATTTAATTATATGTGAAAGTAACGTGGACTCACAACGACAGAGTCTAGAAGAGAGAATAGATCTGAATCCTGAATTTGATTAGCTAAACTGTTGTTGTAGAATTTGATTCTTATCTTCCAATTTGAATACTCCTATTCTGATTTTCTTAGGTGGAGAAGAAAGGCTAGGATAATTTAGATTTGAGCAACATGGAGGCGCCATGGATTTGTGTAATGAAATTATGGTTAGGCTTAGGTGTCTATTTATATGAGTACTAGGTGTATTAGGACCTCTAGATTGGACTAGGAACCATCTGAACCATCCAAACCAGAAAAACACGTCATCCAGCCAATCCCAGAAGGGCAAGTCACCATCCAGACCTCAAAACACGTCACGGCTAGATCTGGGCCAATGGGGGTCGATACCCCTATAGAGGGTCAACACCCCTATCGACACCCCTATAAGGGGGTCGACACCTATGTCGATTCCCCTAGGGGGCCGACACCCTAGAGCGGGAGATTTCTCGCTCACCCAGATTTGGCTGATTTTGATTTTTGAATTCATTTTTGATTTGTTATTTAATTACTATTAAATTCTGCTAATTCTTGAGTTCTTCTAAGCTTAATAACTTCTTCACACTGTATCTGTTTTACGCAAACTCGAACTCTATCCCAAGTAGAATTCCAAGACAAACGCAATGGAGCAGCCCGTTTCCCTTAATTCCTCTTATAAAAACTAAGCATTCTTTAATTATCCCTTATGTCATGTTTTTAAAATTATGGGGTGTCACATCTCCCCTCCTTAAAGGATTTCGTCACCGAAATCTTCAAGTTAAGAAGAATGTATCCTATCATCAAATCATCCATCTACTCATCCATCATCCACAAGCATCCATTGTCCTTAAAAGATTTCTAATGTTATATGAACATATGCAAAAGTGTGTGTATATGTTCCTTATCTAATGCAAAGATCAGGCGGTCTACTGATTCAGTTGACCTCCTTTATGTGAAACATGATAGTGTTATGCGTCTATTATGTATGCAAAAGAATCCTAATGATACATATCATCTCTATATGAGTGCACAACCATTCATTCAAATGCAACATCCATATGATAACACATTCAATATACATCCGTTAATTTGAAATATGCACACTCATTCATATGCAATATAAAGATGATTGAGCCGATCTAGTGCCTAATGCGCGTGTAAATGCATCCACGAGCAACCACTAGCAAACACTTACATCCACTTGCATCCACCAAACATAATATGTATCAAACACATGTTTACAACCATAGGATTTCCTACCTACAGATCGAAGATATAATCGAGAGGATACACTAAACGATAGAACAAGTATAAACAAAACGGTGGAAAAAGGAGAAGTTAAGAACATACCCTCAAAAAGGAAAGGGTATGACACACGTATCTTGTCTTCAGTCTCCCAAGTCGCGTCTCCCATATCATCTCCCCATTAGACTTTAACCAACTTGACCTCTCGGTTGCATAACTTCTTGACCTCCGATACAAGGATGCATGTAGGAACTCGTCTAACCGTGGTATCTTGCTCTACTTCCACTTCTCTAAGCATGCTCAGCTCTACTACTTCCACAGTATTGTGTAAACATTTCCTCAAATGTGACATATGAAATACGTCATGAACACCACTAAGCTTCTCAGGCAACTTCACTCTGTTGTCCATCTGTCCAATTCTTTCTGTAATGGAGAATGGCCCCACGACCCTTGGTGCCGATTTCCCTACATACCCAAAACGAACTACATTCCTCAACGGTGATACTTTAATAAAGACTGTGTCTCCAACACTAAACTCAAGATCGGTCCTTCTCTTATCAGCATATGACTTTTGCCAATCCTTTGCCGTCTTCATGCGTCTTCGAATCAAGTCTATCTTCTCTGAAGTTTCCCTAATCATCTCGGGCCCAAGAAAAATCTTATCCATAGACTCCCACCAACAAGTCGGTGATCGGCAAGGTCGTCCATATAAAGCTTCAAAAGGTGCCATGCCAATACTAGTCTGATAGCTGTTGTTGTAGGCGAACTCTACTAATGGAAGGTGGTCTTCCCATGTCCCTCCAAAATCCAAGATGCATAACCTCAAAAGATCTTCTAGAATTCTATTCACTCTTTCTGTTTGGCTGTCCGTCTGAGGGTGATAAGCGATGTTCAAACACAATTGCGTTCCTACCGCCTCTTGCAAGCTCTTCCAAAACTCACTAGTGAAAATGGGATCTCGATCGCTTACGATACTAGAAGGTATGCCGTGTAGACGAAATATCTCTCGGAGATAAACAAATGCTAACCATGCCGCTATTCTTTTACTCTTAATGGGAATGAAATGGGTGCTCTTGGTAAGTCTATCAACTACTACCCAAATCCCCGTATTACCCTTCCATGACCTCGGCAACTCATCAACGAAATCCATGGAAACACTTTCCCATTTCCACTGTGGAACCTCTAAAGGGTGAAGCAAACCACCAGGCTTATTTTGCTCAGCCTTGACTTGCTAGCACACTAAGCATCTAGAAACGAACTTCATTCCGGCCCAAAAGAAAACTTCTTACTTTTGTTGCGTTCTTTAGGATCTTCCCATCTTGGATTGCCACCACCTTCGAGGGATCCACTGATATCTCCTCCTTAGAGACCACGTGCCCTAAGAACCTTACTCCCTTCCTCGAAAAATGGCATTTGGAGCCTTGAGTATATGTGCTCGAAGGGTCTCTAAGACATCCCTAGGGTGTAGGGCATGCTCTTCCTTGCTTCTAGAGAACATCAAGAAGTCATCCACAAAGACTACCACGAACTTGTTTAGAAACTCCCTAAACACCCTACTTATCAAACCTACAAAATATGCGGGTGCATTCGTCAAACCAAAAGGCATGACGAACCACTCGAAGAAACCGTCGGGAGTCCTAAAAGCAGTCTTATCTATACTATCCTCAACAACCCTCAACTGATGAAATCCTGTAGATAAGTCCAACTGCGAGAAAACCGAAGCACCAATCAACTGATCGAACCAATCATCTATCCTCGGCAATGGGTGTCTATTCTTCTTTGTGAGCTTATTCAGCTCCCTATAGTCTACGCACAATATAAGCGGACCATCAACCTTTGTGGCAAAAACAACTGGAGCACCCCACTCCGAGATACTTCTTTTTATGAACCCTTTCTCAAGCAACTCTTTCACTTGTTTACTAAGCTCCCTCCTTTCTCTTGGAGCCATGTGGCGCACAGGCAATGCAACTGGCTTTGCATTGTCCACCAAGTATATACGGAAATCTATCTCGTGTTTTGGAGGTAGGCCCCTAACCTCCTCAAATACATCATCATACTCACGGACTACTCGAACAGATTACAAATCATCAATGGATGCGTCAAGTGATTCTAGGTAGTTAAGCATCATCGAACCCCTAGGGTCTCATGAAATATCAAGGGTCTTTCCACAACGAGTCAACAGTCTAAATACCCTCCGTTCATAGTCTAGGATGACACCATATCTGGCTAGCCAATCTATCCTAGAATCAAACCATAGCCAATGAAACCAAGAAAGTAGGCATTGCATTAACGCCCAAGATAGACATTCTCAAATCCCAACAAATCAGAGATAAATGAGCCGAACCACCAATAGGATTTGAGATTACAATGGGATCCATAACTAAACTAGTATTTAGGTGCAGTGTTTCAACTAACGAAGAAGATATAAACGAATGCGAAGCGTCGGAATCAAACAAAGTTCGAATAGGATGATCAAAAAGAAAAATCAAACTTTCGACAGAAATGTTTCTATCTCTCTCCTGTCCTGGGGCCATGAGAGCATGAACCTGCCCTCCAGAAGTAGATCCTGTCCTCTTTCCTTGCCCTTGCCTCCTTGGGCAGTCTTTAATCATATGTCCTGCCTCACCACTTTGGAAGCAACCCGTCTTCTTCTTCTTCCTACAGTCTTTGCTTAAGTGGCCCGGTGTTCCATAATTAAAACACCTTTTCTTCCCTTGGCCCTTGTTATCCTTACCACCTTTCTTTTGTTGTTGTTGTGCTTTCTTTGCATCCACTTTCTTATCATGTGCCTTAACTACATTAGCACCTTTCTCTTCTCCATGCATCAACGCCATGTCAACAAGTTTCTCGAAAGTAGCCTCTATAGGAATGTAGGACATAGCCAACCCTTGTAATGGTTCATTCAGACCCTTGGAAAATCTCAAGGCCTTCTTATATGGTGTATTAACTAATTCCATACCAAATCTTGCTAACTGCTTAAACTTGTTAACGTACTCCTTCACAGACAAACTCCCTTGTTTCAAAGCTAAGAATCTCTCCATGATAAACTCTCCTCCGCTTGTGAAAGAAATTTCAACTCGAACCTTCATCTAAAGTCTATCCATGTCTCCACTGCACGTCCTCCATTTGTTACTTCCCACCAAAAGGAAGCTTCGTCCTTTATCAACCAAGCAGCTAGCTAAACTTTCCTTCCCTCGTCTATCTCAAAGATGCCAAAAAATCCTCCATTTCCTTGAGCCAATTCCGAGCCTCAACAAACGTCTCAGTTCCATAAAACGGCTTTCGACCCATCGCACGGAAGTCTTTGCATATCTTAGAAAAAACATCTACAAGGGGAGGAGAAGGAGGAGCAGCTGCAGCTGGGGGAGGAGGAACGTCTGCTGGGCCTGCGGCAGTAGCCCTAGCCTCCTGATACCTTCGGAACCATCCCGATATATTTACGCCCTTTGGAAGATTAAGATCCCCAGACTTGCTGAAACGAAAGAAAAAGAGATTCAAAATAGAGAATCGAAACATAGATATATGGCTTTGGGGATTATGTTTTTCAAAATAAACTTTCCTTTTGAAAATACTTCCTTTTAAAACCTTTTTGAAAATTGTTTTCAAATTTTTTTTATCTAATATGGTAACCTTCAACTCTGATACCACATGTAACACCCCACGTCCGTTAATATCACTCACAAAGGGAATGCATTAAGTTTCGTGGAGCATTACAAGTAAACATAACAGAATATTACAAGACAGATACATAAAATAATACTTGAAAATTTTATAACTTTATTGCAGCGGAAACATAAATAAGTTTGGTTACATCTTCAGACCCATCTTACCAAAATCATGTACATAATATTAGTCTTGTACAAAAGCCATCAGAGTACATAATTTTTAAAACCATAATCCCCAATCCAAAATGTCATATGAAAGAGAAATAAAGCTAAGCATTACTTTCATCACTTCAAGCAGGAAAGTCCGAATCAAGCTTCAATGTGCCCACCCTGAGAACCTGGAGGGGAAAAGGAAAGAAAAGAGGCGAAACAAAAGGGGTCAGACATAAAGTCTGGCGAGTCCAGTGACTTTAACAATATAATTAGTAAAGTAACATGATAAGAACATAAACTAGATATAAGAGATGACTGTAATCATAAGCCGATATGACAAGGTAAACAAGATGAACAAGATATAACGTTGATTGCGCTTCTAATCACCATAAGATAATTCCGACACCGCAACAATACTAGTTCAATACTGAAAGTTGATCCCTCTTACCAAACATAATAATGATAATGATGATGGTAGTTTTGTGTACTCCTAGCTGTTGTCATAGGTGTCGCCTGCTCCTATCTCCACTAGTTGTACCCACTACCCTCCCCATTTGATCGGCTGCCTAACTCGTAGATACCTGTGTTGGTCCCACAGTAGAGTGTATCACTCCCTAAAGTGGCAACCCGATACTACTAAAATGTACGGCTTATACCTACACGATGCAACAATGTAACACCCCGTTTTTTCTATTCACGTTATAATATTGAATCCTAGAATACTTAATTTAAAATGTAAGAATTAAGGGAAACGGGTTACGCCATTGTGTTCATCTCGGAATTCTGGTTGAGATAGAGTCCGAGTTTGCGTGAATTGGACTTCGTAAGTTATGGCTGTCGGAAGTTTCCAGAGATTTCAAGTAAATTCAAACAGTTCGAAAACGAGTTCAAAATTCAAACAGAAGCCAAAAGCGGGCTAGGCGGGAAAATTCCCGCCCAGGCAGGTCGACCAAGGGGTCGACTCTAGTGTCGAACTCCCCCCTAGAGGTCAACCTGGGGGTCGACCTGGGGGTCGACCTTAGGGTCGACCTGGGGGTCGACCTGGCACCCGGCCAGATCTGAAATTTGAACGTCTGCTGACTTGCTGCTGAGTCACTAGGGTTTCTGAATGGTCCTGATCTGGTCTGAGTGGCTGTGATTAACCCTAGGTTCATCTGACGGCTATAATCAAACTGAAATTCTATATAAACAACTCAATTCTCAACCTAAACACACACAGAAAAATAAACCTAGAACTGAAATGCCGTCAGTAGAGGACTTGGAGTAGCCGTCACCATTTTCAATTCAAAGACAAGTTAAAAGCTTACATCAAAAATCAAAGTAAAGCTAGTTTAATTCAACGATCTTCATCAAAGGCGCGCATCTCCAATTTCAGAATTTAGATTTCAGAACGCAAGAATTTCTTTTAGTTTGTAAGTTAGTTGTTACGCAGATTTAAACATTTCTTTCGACTGAATCATGACATGTTGTAATTGGAATATAGTACGATGCTTATGTATAAGATTTGATTCTCGTTTATCTTAAAATATCGTTGAAATTAATCATTTCTATATGCTTGTGGCGATGAACATGTTGTACATTTCATGTCTATATGCTTATGGCGATGAACATGTTGTATATTTCATGTCTATATGCTTGGGTGATGTACAACATTGTATGTTATTGTAATCTATTACGATTGGGTAAAGAAATTATTATGCCAAAAAAATGGTGAAACATGTCATGTCGTAATTTAGTGGTTATTTGCAAGTTTAAGATCTAAATCACATGTTTACATGTTAGATTTACATTTATGAATATTTAGAACTATGTCAAGTTGAATCTATTTATGTTGTAAAAGTGGAATTGTAGTCCTCTTATGTTGTTAACATCAAGCTAAATTGTGATAAGAAAATGATTATGATAGCTTTCTTATGTTTTGACATACATAAGATTATATGCCAAGTTGTGGGTTGAAACTGTGATTATATGTTAAACTTTCATGCTAGACCTTTGTCAAGTTTACATGACCATTAGATTCAACTTAGTCACAAGTTCACCTTTACCCAATTGATTAAGGTTAATGATATACATCTATGCCAATTACATGTGATAAGTTCAATGTATGCTATTTTATGTTTACGTCATGTTCCTTGATTATTACCCCCTTTTTGTTTATGGTTTGGGCTAATTTGTTAGCCTAACATTTTATGTGATTCATACGTTCGTTCTACGGAGAATAACGATGGGAAAACCTGAAAATTTGTGGCATAGGTTTGTTCATAAAATGGTATATTTAATATACCATTTATTGTGAGCAATATTTGAAAAGATAATCATGGCATGAGTAAATTAAAATTAATTTACATAAAGAAAATTTGACATATATAGAAAAATATGAATTAAGAAAAGATGAATATGCCTAACCGAGGTTAGACTGAGTTGTAGTGTAAATCTGCCCGGAACCGACCGGCATATCCAGTGACCACAACAAGACCTGTCTAATGTCGGTGGTTAGTGCATCAAGCCCAAAAAGAACCCGAGGTTAGACTGAGTTATGGTGTAAATCTGCCCAGAACCGACCGGCACATCCAGTGACCACAACAAGACCTGTCTAATGTGAGTGGTTGGTGCTTTAATAAATTAAAGCTATGTCAGGATTGGAAGGGTTAAGTAAATTAAGGAAAACACTTAACCGATTCAACATGTTAACTAAAACGAATAGGTTGGGTTAGGTAAACTTGGACACTTAACCAAATAAACATGTTGATTAGAAAACCCTAGTAACGGGTACCCATTTCAGCCGTAACCCACATAGATGTATCATGGTACCCTGAAACTAGGCCGGGTGGGGCACGATTACTGGGCTGAACTATAAGCGGTCAAAACGTCAGCGGTTGGTGAACCAGTGTAGGTTCCGATGGAGTATGGGCGTGCACGTACTCCGGAGTGGAAAAATCTGGCACTGGGCAACAGTAGTATACACTATGCATCTTGAATCGTGTCGGGTTGCCACCAGAGGGACTGATACACCCATGGTGGGACTAGCACAGGTAGATATAATCAAGCGGGGGCCGAATGACACAGGACATGAATACATGCTAGTAGGAGCCGATCATTAAGGGGATCGTTTGGGGCTGGTTGAACCAATGGTTAAGTAGGTGCAGAGACTATAGTAATGGGTGCGATCACATGTTCCTCTTATCTTATACTAGGGACTAGTAAACACTGAACTTACTAGTCTTATTGTCTGACCGTTTTCTTTCGTCTTCTTTTCTTCCGTTTCCCCCTCCCCTCAGGTCCACAGGGAGGAAATACTCCAGCTTAATCATACTCTTTGCAAGCTTCAAGAAAGTAGATGTATGATTTGGACTCTCTTACATTGGCTATGGCTTTTGGATATGACCCTTGGGGATTTATGCAGTTTTATCTATGTTTTATGCTTCTTTATTTGATAATCAAGACAGAAATTATGGTGTAATGTTTTGAAGTTATTTTGAGACAATTTGATGTAATGCTTTTGTATTGAATTGCGTATGAAATAAATATTTGGATTCTGCTGCTTAAATTTATCTGTCTTGTAAATTTTTCTATGTCTTGTACCTATAACTCTCCACCAAAGTTAAGGCATTCCCTTTGTGAGTGACCATAATGGAGGTGGGGTGTTTCACTTGGTATCAGAGCAAAGGTTTACCAGATCAGATAAGAGTTTTTGAAAACTATTTCAAAAAGTAATATAAAGAAGCATTTTTTTTCAAGAAAAAGTGTTGTTTTTTTTTTAAAAAAAGGCATAATCCCCAAAAGCCATATGCATTGTCTTTCTATCCTTCTTTTTGAATCTTTTCTCTTTCGTTTCAGCATGTCTGGGAATCTTAACCTTCCAGAGGGTGTGCCAATACCTGGCTGGTTCAGGAGGTACATAGAGGCTAGGGCCAACGATGCAGGCCCAGCAGATATTCCTCCTCCAGTTGCAGCAGTTCCTCCTCCTCCTCGTGCAAATGCTTTCTCAAAGATTTGTAGAGACTTTAGGGCCATGGGTGGAAAGGATTTCAAGGGAACTGAATCATTCGTGGAAGGAAGGAACTGGCTCAAAGAAACTGAGGATCTGTTCATTATCTTCGAGGTGGACGATAGACAAAAGATACAGTTGGAAGTGTGGTTGCTCAAAGACGAAGCTTCCTATTGGTGGGAAGTCACTAACGCTGAAAGACCTGTTGACACATGGATGGATTTCAAGATAAGGTTTGAGATGAAATTCCTCTCACAGGCAGAACGAAGTTTACAGCTGGAAAAGTTCTTATCTCTTAAGCAAGGAAGTATGACGGTCAAGGAATACGTCAATCAATTCAATCAGTTGGCCCGGTTTGGACTGGACTTAGTGAATACTCCTCATAAGAAGGCTCTCCGTTTTTTTAAGGGATTGAATGAGCCACTTCACAGCTTGGCTATGACCACATACCTATAGGGGCTACTTACGAAAGGTTAGTGGACATGGCACTCTTAAATGAGGAAGACAAGGGCAAGAATGAGGCAAAAACAGAAGTGCCTCAAGATAAGAAGGGGGAAGGGTCACAGAACAAGAAGGCTGATCCAAAGAAAGGCGAGAAGAAAAACAAACCCCGTGAAAAGAGAGTGTAATTTCTGTGGCATTCCTGGATATCTGGTCAAAGACTGCAGGAAGAAGAAAAGGAAGATGGGTGGTTATTTCCACTGTGGTGAGACAGAACACATGGCTAGGGCTTGCCCAAAGAAGCAAGGGCAGGGAGCTGGACCTTCTTCGGGAGGACAAGTTCACGCTCTCACAGCACCTCCGCAAGAACGAGGTAGAAATATTTCTATTGAAAGTTTAGTCTATCTTTTTTATCATCCTGTTCGTACATTGTTTGATTCTGGCGCATCGCACTCATTTGTATCCGCTGATTTAGTTGAATCTCTGCACCTAGACACTAGTTTAGTAGAGGATCCCTTGGTTGTTTCAAATCCAGTCGGGGGCTCAGCTTATTTGTCAATGGTTTGTTTGGATTTGAAAATATCTATTCTAAGCGTTGAGTTTAGGTGCAATGCCTATGTTTTGGGCTTCACGGGCTATGGACTGATTCTAGGCATGGATTGGCTATCCAGTAATGGTGCCATCCTCGACTGTGAAAAAAGAGTGGTTAGACTCCTGACTCGCCTTGGTAACACTCTTGAAATTTCTTACAATCCCCTGAACTCTGTTATGCTAAGATATCTAGAATCTCTTGATGCGTCTGTTGAGGACTTGCAGTCTGTAAAGGCAGTCCGTGAATATTCTGATGTGTTTGAAGAGGTAAAGGGTTTACCCCCAAAGCGGGAGATAGACTTCCGCATATACCTCGCCGACAATGCAAATCCCGTTGCCTTACCCGTTAGGCACATGGCCCCAAGGGAGAGAAAGGAGCTCAGCAAGCAAATCAAAGAGCTGCTTGAAAAGGGGTTCATAAGACGGAGTATTTCTGAATGGGGTGCTCCGGTAGTGTTCGCAACCAAAGCTGATGGTTCGCTTCGCCTGTGCGTTGATTATAGGGAGCTAAACAAGCTGACCAAGAAGAATAGACACCCACTCCCAAGAATAGATGATTTGTTTGATCAGCTTGAAGGTGCATCAGTTTTCTCCCAATTAGATTTAGCTACCGGGTTTCATCAGCTAAGGGTGGCTGAAGACAACATTGATAAGACCGCGTTCAGAACTCCCGATGGTTTCTTCGATTGTCATGCCCTTCTGCTTGACAAACGCACCCGCTTACTTCGTTGATCTAATGAGCAGGGTATTCCGAGAGTTCCTCAATAAGTTTGTGGTAGTCTTCGTAGATGATATTTTAATCTTCTCAAAGAATGAGGAAGAACATGCTTAGCATCAAAAGGAAGTCATGGATACCCTCAGTGCACATCAGTTGAAGGCGAAATTCTCCAAATGCCATTTCTGGAGAGAAGAAGTTAGGTTCCTTGGACATGTGGTGTCCAAAGAGGGGATAGCTGTGGACCCCGCGAAAGTGGTTGCCGTGCAAGATTGGAAGGTTCCTCGAAACGCAACCGAAGTCCGAAGCTTTCTCGGGCTAGCAGGCTTTTATCGAAAGTTCATCAAAGATTTTGCAAAAATCTCAGCTTCACTAATAAGATTGACAAAGAAGAACCTAACTTTCAATTGGGACTTGAATTGCGATATTGCTTTCCAACGTTTGAAAAGGGATCTAACAACAGCCCCAGTTCTGACATTGCTTGATGGAAGCAAGATGTTCACAGTATACATAGATGCATGCGGAACGGGACTAGGCGCTGTTCTGATGCAAGAAGGGAAGGTAGTGTCTTATGGTGGAAGACAGTTGAAAGTACATGAGAAAAACTACCCGACACACGACCTAGAGTTGGCAGCCATCATTTTTGCGCTTAAGTCTTGGCGCCATTATCTCCTAGATGAGAAATTTGAACAGTATACTGACCATACATCGTTGAAATACCTATTCTCGCAGAAAGATCTCAACTTGAGGCAGCAAAGGTGGATGGAGTTCCTCGCCTCGTACGATTTTGAGATTTCTTACACTCCTGGCAAGGGCAATTCAGTAGCAGACGCCTTAAGTGGAAAGAAGCTAACCTTAAGCCCTCTCTTTGTGGAAAGGAAAAGCTTGGAGTTCATAGCAAGCTTTAACTTCAGACCCTCCACTGAGTTTGTACCTGGCTTGCTAGCAACATTAGAAGTGCGACCAACTCTATTAGACTCAATCGGAGCCACGCAAAGAGAAGACCCTCAGCTAGCTGATGTGATGGACAAGTTAATTAGGGGTGAGACTTCCAGTCACCTCAATAGGTACTCCATTGATGCCAAGGGCTGGTTGAGACGAGATGGAAGACTATGTGTCCCATAAGCAAGGGGCTTGGTAAAGGTGGTTCTAGAAGAGGCACACCATTCCAAGATGACCATACACCCAGGCGGGGACAAAATGTATAAAGATATCAAAAGAGTTTTCTTTTGGAATGACATGAAGAAAGACGTAGCTGAGTTTGTTTCTAAATGTTTAATATGCCAACAAGTCAAGGCGGAGCAGAAGAAGCCTGGTGGTCTGCTCCATCCTCTAGAGATCCCACCGTGGAAATGGGATATCATCTCAATAGACTTTATAGATGGGTTGCCTAGGTCAAGAAGGGGCAATACTAGCATTTGGGTAATAGTGGACAGGCTCACAAAAAGCGCCCACTTTATACCCGTCAAGAGTAGAAGGACTGCCTCATCTCTAGCATCCATATATCTTAAGGAGATAGTTCGACTCCATGGGATACCCTCCAGCATAGTGAGTGATCGAGACCTTATCTTCACGAGCGAGTTTTGGAAGAGTTTACAAGAGGCTGTAGGCACACAGTTATGCTTAAGCATGGCCTATCACCCTCAAACTGATGGCCAAACGGAAAGAGTCAACAGACTATTAGAAGACCTCTTGAGGTTATGCATTATTGACTTTGGAGGTACATAGGAGGATCATCTACCTTTGGTGGAATTCGCTTACAACAATAGCTACCAAGCCACCATAGACATGGCACCTTTCGAAGCTTTATATGGAAGACCTTGCAGGTCACCAACTTGCTGGTGGAGTCAACGGACAAGCTCATACTTGGACCATACATGATTAGAGAGACTTCAGAGAAATTAGACTTGATACGAAGAAGAATGAAGACCGCCCAAGATAGACAGAAGTCCTACGTAGACAAAAGAAGAACCGACCTTGAGTTCGAAGTTGGAGACAAGGTGTTCCTTAAAGTATCTCCTTTGAGGAACGTCGTTCGCTTTGGATCCATAGGAAAGTTAGCACCAAGATTTGTAGGGCCGTTCCCTATCATCGAGAAGATTGGGAAGATGGCTTATAGGGTACAGCTTCCCGAAAGATTTGTCGGGATTCATAATGTCTTTCATGTCTCTCACCTACGAAAGTGCTTACACGAGTCTGCGGAAGTGGTAGAACCAAGTATGCTAGAAGAAGTTGAAGTTGAACGAGAAGCAACTATGAGAAGAGTTCCAACCTGTATCTTGGGAACAGAGGTCAGAAAGCTATGCAACCGTGAAGTTAAACTCGTCAAAGTTCAATGGAGCGACGTCGAGGAAGACGCGACTTGGAAACTGAGGACCGTATACGCGCAACCTACCCTTTTCTTTTTGAGGGTACGTCTTTAATCTCTTTCTTCCTCAAGTTTATGCTCGTATCTATCTTTTTAGGTATATCTCCTCGATCCTATCCTTTATCCTTAGGTAGGAACCTATTTGGATGTAAACATGTAATCGAAACATGTTATGATTGATGGTTGCAAGTGGTTGCTAGTGGATGCATATACACACACATTAGGTATTAGATCGGCTTTGTCACTTCCATATTGCATATGCATATATGTATTGGTTATGGATTAAAACTTGATGTGTTATCATATGGACGTCGCATTTGTATGAATGGTTGTGCACTCATGTAAGAAATTTTGAGTAGGAAAATTTGCATTCATAATGGACTCATGGCATCGACATAATTTGCATTAAGGAGGTCAACTGAATCAGTAGACCGCCTGATTTTGCATTAGGTAAGGACATATATACACACAATGCATATGATCATGAAGCATTAGAAATCTTCTAAGGACATTGGACGCCTGTGTTTGATGGTTTAGTAGACGGTTGATTGGCTGGTAGGATATAAGTTCTTCTCGACTTGGAGATTTCGGGGACGAAATCCTAAAAGGAGGGGAGAATGTAACACCCCGTGTTTTCTATTCATGTTATAATAATGAATTCTAGAATACTTAATTTAAAATTTAAGAATTAAGGGAAACGGGTTACGCCATTGTGTTCGTCTCGGAATTCTGGTTGAGATAGAGTCCGAGTTTGCGTGAATTGGACTTCGTATGAAGAAGTTATGGCTGTCGGAAGTTTCCAGAGATTTCAAATAAATTCAAACAGTTCGAAAACGAGTTCAAAATTCAAACAGAAGCCAGAAGCGGGCTGGGCGGGAAAATTCCCGCCCAGGCAGGTTGACTAGGGGGTCGACCCTAGTGTCGACCTCCCCGCTAGAGGTCGACCTAGGGGTCGACCTTAGGGTCGACCTAGGGGTCGACCTTAGGGTCGACCTAGCCCCCGGCCAGATCTGAAATTTGAACGTCTGCTGACTTGCTGCTGAGTCACTAGGGTTTCTGGATGGTCCTGATCTGGTCTGAGTGGTTGTGATTAACCCTAGGTTCATATGACGGCTATAATCAAACTGAAATTCTATATAAACAACTCAATTCTCAACCTAAACACACACAAAAAAATAAACCTAGAACTGAAATGCCGTCAGTAGAGGACTTGGAGTAGCCGTCACCATTTTCAATTCAAAGACAAGTTAAAAGTTTACATCAAAAATCAAAGTAAAGCTGGTTTAATTCAACGATCTTCATCAAAGGCGCGCATCTCCAATTTCAGAATTCAGATTTCAGAACGCAAGAATTTCTTTTAGTTTGTAAGTTAGTTGTTACGCAGATTTAAACATTTCTTTCGACTGAACCATGACATGTTGTAATTGGAATATAGTACGATGCTTATGTATAAGATTTGATTTTCGTTTATCTTAAAATATCGTTGAAATTAATCATGTCTATATGCTTCTGGCGATGAACATGTTGTATGTTTCATGTCTATGTGCTTATGGCGATGAACATGTTGTATATTTCATGTCTATATGCTTGGGTGATGTACAACATTGTATGTTATTGTAATCTATTACGATTGGGTAAAGAACTTATTATGCCAACAAAATGGTGAAACATTTCATGTTGTAATTTGGTGGTTACTTGCAAGTTTAGGATCTAAATCACATGTTTACATGTTAGATTTACATTTATGAATATTTAGAACTATGTCAAGTTGAATCTATTTATGTTGTAAAAGTGGAATTGTAGTCCTCTTATGTTGTTAACATCATGCTAAATTGTGATAAGAAAATGATTATGATAGCTTTCTTATGTTTTTACATACATAAGATTATATGCCAAGTTGTGGGTTGAAACTGTGATTATATGTTAAACTTTCATGCTAGACCTTTGTCGAGTTTACATGACCATTAGATTCAACTTAGTCACAAGTTCACCTTTACCCAATTGATTAAAGTTAATGATATACATCTATGCCAAGTTACATGTGATAAGTTCAATGTATGCTATTTTATGTTTACGTCATGTTCCATTATTATTACCCCTTTTTGTTTATGGGTTTGGGCTAATTTGTTAGCCCAACATTTTATGTGATTCATACGTTCGTTCTACTGGGAATAACGATGGGAAAACATGAAAATTCATGGCATAGGTTTGTTCATAAAATGGTATGTTTAATATAACATTTATTGTGAGCAATATTTGAAAAGATAATCGTGGCATGAGTAAATTAAAATTAATTTACATAAAGAAAATTTGACATATATAGAAAAATATGAATTTAGAAAAGAAGAATATGCCTAACCCGAGGTTAGACTGAGTTGTGGTGTAAATCTGCCTGGAACCGACCGGCATATCCAGTAACCACAATAAGAACTGTCTAATGTGGGTGGTTAGTGCATCAAGCCCAAAAAGAACCCGAGGTTAGACTGAGTTGTGGTGTAAATCTGCATGGAACCGACCAGCACATTCAGTGACCACAACAAGACCTGTCTAATGTGAGTGGTTGGTGCTTTAATAAATTAAAGCTATGTCAGGATAGGTAGGGTTATGTAAATTAGGAAAACACTTAACCGATTAAACATGTTAACTAAAACGAATGGGATGGGTTAGGTAAACTTGGACTCTTAACCAAATAAACATGTTGATTAGAAAACCCTAGTAACGAAGACCCATTTCTGCAATAACCCACATAGATATATCATGGTACCCTGAAACTAGGCATGGTGGGGCACGATTATTGGGCTGAATTATAAGCGGTCAAAACGTCGGCGGTTGGTGGGCCAGTGTAGGTTCCGACGGAGTATGGGCATGCACGTACTCCGGAGTGGAAAAATCAGGCACTGGGCATCAGTAGTGTAAACTGTGCATCTTGAATCGTGTCGGGTTGCCACCAGAGGGACTGATACACCCCATGGTGGGACCAGCACAGGTAGCTACAATCAAGCGAGGGCCGAATGACACAGGACATGAATACATGCGAGTAGGAGCCGATCATTAATGGGGTCGTTTGGGGCTGGTTGAACCAATGGTTAAGTAGGTGCAGAGACTATAGTAATGGGTGCGATCACATGTTCCTCTTATCTTATACTAGGGTATTATCCTATGTTCTGTTATCACTGTCATGATCTCTTTCCTTGTTTAAATACTAGTAACAGCTGAACTTACCAGACTTATTGTCTGACCCGTTTTCTTTCGTCTTCTTTTCTTCCATTCCCCCCCCCTAGGTCCACAGGGAGGAAATACTCCAGCTTAATCATACTCTTTGCAAGCTTCAAGAAAGTAGATGTATGATTTGGACTCTCTTACATTGGCAATGGCTTTTGGATACGACCCTTGGGGATTTATGCAGTTTTATCTATGTTTTATGCTTCTTTATTTGATAATCAAGACAGAAATTATGGTGTAATGTTTTGAAGTTATTTTGAGACAATTTGATGTAATGCTTTTGTATTGAATTACGTATGAAATAAATATTTGGATTCCGCTGCTTAAATTTATCTATCTTGTAAATTTTTCTGTGTCTTGTACCTATAACTCTCCACCAAAGTTAAGGCATTCCCTTTGTGAGTGACCTTAATGGAGGTGGGGTGTTTCAAACAACGCCTTGCCTACCAGCCCGGACCCACGCACACACATGACTTCGTTGGATTTGCACTGCCATCGCTAGCTCTTTATTGAACTCTTACAATCAAACCCAATAAGCATGTCCCGTCCTCGACCTAGTTCGAGCTCACATAGATAATAAATGGGTTACTGGTTGAAAAGGGTCCCCACACTTGACAAAAGCTTCCCTCATATGCTTGGTCCCCATTAGGATTTCCCACTTAACCCCTTCTTTTATCCCCATGTATAATCACATGTCTCCTCTTGGTTAAGTGTTTTAATCATGTTTCACATGTTATCCATGTTACCCATTTAACCCTTTTATCATTCTCATGTCTTACCACATGTCTTATCATGGTTAAGTGTTCATTAATTCATTATAATCGTAATCTTGCAAGACCTCCCACATTAGATTGCCATTTTGCGGTTGTTGGATATGCCGGGCGGTTCCGGACAGTCTTATACCGCAATCCGAATCTAACCTCGTGTCTTTGCATTATTACGTTTCTAATTTCTGCCTTTGACCTCTCACATTAGACTGTCGTTTGCGGTTGCTGGATATGCCGGGCGGTTCCATGCTGTAACGTCCCATATTTTTGGCCATTTTATTGAAATATTTTAATTATTTAAAATATGGATTTGAATATAAATAATTTGATTTGACCATTTTAATTTGAATATTTAAATTATATTAATAATATAATAATATTTTATTTTTGAAATATTTGGGAAAATGTTGAATTCGCAGTATAATGTGATCGGGCGATTTAAAATGGTTAATATTGTTTGTATTGAAATTATAATAACGATTTCGTTTATAAAACGACGTTATAACGTTTAATTTATAATTTAATTATAAATCGAGCTGCAACAACGCGGTAGTTCATAAATTGGCGTTTTGAACTTCAGACGGTTGTACAGGGCCCAATTTGAGACGTATTTTCTCGAAACAACAAAACGTCCGAATCTGTTGGACAATATTTTTCTAATTAAAGAGAAAAATCGAGTTTTCGTGTTGTAGATTTTATTTTATGTCCAAATCAAATTTTGAAAAAGTCGTTGTGGATTTTCATTATATATTATAACGTTTATTTATATTAATAAGGGGTTTTTAAATATTTATAATATCGATTTGGCTTCAAACTCAACCCGAGATATTTTATTTTGGTAGTGTATGAAATTCTGTTCGTGTATGGTCAATTTCAATATTTTAGTGATATTATATTGAGGTATTTTAAAATTGGTTTATTTTATTTGAATTGGGCAGTTATAAAAGGGACTTTATTCAAACGACCTTCGTTTTCGACGTTCGACGAGACAAATTTTATTGAGACCGCAACAGTAAATTATTGCTATATTTCAAGTTGCGCGTAAATCGGGGTTAATTTTTTAGCATGGAAAAATAAAATGTAAATAAAAACGACCATTTGAACGTGAACGAGCGTTGTTTGAGCAAACGAACTCGGAATTCGACGAAACAAGTTTCATTAGGACCGTATCGTCAAAGTATACTACGCCGTCCATTCGCATCTCGAACGGGGTTTGTATGTGAGCACATGAGCGAATAAACAATGTTCGAAATTGCGATAGACACGAAACAAAAATCGTTAGTCAACATCGCTTGTCACGTCGACTTAAAATATTAATATTTACAACTATACAAACACCTATAATCAGAAATTTCCAACCAAAACTAAATTTTCGTCCGTCATTTTTACATATAAGCCCTCGATCACAAAAACAATTTATATCTTTGAATCCGAGAGGAATTTGTTAGGGGAACCTAAACAAAAGTTGTAGATCTGGTCGAAAGGAAGCTACTGACAAAAATTGGGGACCTATGTTGGTCGAGGTGGCCGGAATCGGCCAAAAACAACCGGATCTGACTTTCGTTTTTGGCAAGATTGGGGGAGGAGTGGTCGATTTCATGGGTCCAGACCGGGGGGAACTGAAGAGGGAAGACAGGCCTTTGATTTGGCTCTGGTCTGAGGGTTTGAAATTGTGTGTTGTGGCCGTGGAAGGTAGATGAATGGAGCTGTTGATTTTGGGTTCGATTTTGGGAGTAACGGTTGGAATTGATGATTTTCCGGCGGATCTGTTGGTCGTGGGGCCAGGGTGCTGAAGGGTGATGGAAGAGGTGAAGGAGGCGGCCAGTTGGGCAGTGGTCCGGCATCGTACGGTGGCCTGAGGTGGTGGTTACAGCGGTTTGAAGTGGTTGCGGTTGTGATGGATGTCAGGGCAGACGAAGGGGTGCTGGGGTTAGGGCTCTCGGTCGATGAACGCTGGCGGAGCTGCAGTGTTGGCGGCGGTGTCAGGACGGGGTCTGGAGGTGTCAGGCGTCAGCGGTGGGCGAAGTGAAGGCTTGAGCTTTGGGTTTGGTTCGATGTGGAAGAAGAGAATCGGGAAGGAGGAATTCCTGAAGGTGAAACCGCGTTTTGATCACTTAAGGATCTGACGTGGACAAAGTTTGTTAAAAGGTAAATTAGTTTTTTCATTTAATTAATTAATAATTAGTTAGTTAATGATCGATAAATTATTCAAACCGTATATTTGCGATATCTTTACCATACGTTAACGGATTTCAACAAAACAGGATCCGTTGGGATCGCAGGGACGAGACCTAGGTGATGGCGCTGACTAGGCACTGATCTGACGTAGTTGAAATTTCAGCTAATTTTGAACGTTCGTTTCAAATTAAATGCAACAAACGCGTCCACTGTCAATCGTGATAAACTGGTGAGTTAATTCTCACACCTGTTGGAATCCTGTGATGTGGTAAATTCATATTAAAATATAATTTACCGTTAAAAGTATAAATTGGTTTATTGGTTGCTATGGACGTTATTGATTGTTTGATTGGTTGCTGTTTTTCGTTGTTTAAATGTGTTATATTATTGAAATTTATTTCATATATTATTATGAAATGTATAACGAGCTGTGGTGCAGGGAAGAACAGGTTGGAGGGATCCGATCGGATTCCTCAAATTATTATATATGTTATTTGTTTGTTTTATACTGTTGATATTTGAACTGATTGAACCCCATATGGTAGAAAAACCTGTTGAGCGTGATGGTTGAATAGATATTCACCTGTGCTGTGTTTAAAATCAATCGATAATGTTGATTGGGTAATTGGCCATGAATGGCCATAAACGTGTTGTCTTAAACGTCGTTCTACCGTTCGGTGAATCAACGCAGTTTTAAAGTTATAAATTATTTTATAACTAAACTGAATTTTTTCAATCATTTTATATAATTAATTAAATTAGAAATTTATAAATAAATATATTAATCGAGCTTTTCAAAGAAATTGTTTAAATGGTTATGAAATACGATTTTGTGATTTACGCAAGTGCTGAAAGCAGAAACCACAGAAATTACCTACGGCTGGTAAAATGAAATAATTGTTTTTAAAACAATTAGATGACATTTTAAATTAATTAAATAATTTAATTAATTTAAAAGGGAGAAATCCAAGCAAGTTTTAAAAGGGGTTTTAAACCAAAATATGACTTTATATATTAAAGACTTGAATTGAGCGTAAGGTTGTAATTGAAATAAGAATTTCAAACAAAAAGGAAATCCATACGATGATTTGGTATTAGATTTTGGTAAATGTATTCTTGGAACTAAAATCCAAGTTAAAAAGGGTCATATAGTTAAGAAGGTGGTAAGCGGATTCTTAATCCAAGATAAGGTTATTATAAGAATGTCGAATATAGGGAAGTAGATTATTAGATGTGCGATTTTATTAAAAACACAAAAGTTGTTAGGGCAATAATGCTTTAAGATCAAAGTTATGTTTTTAGTATTTACTTAAATAAAGGAATTAAGTAAAAGATTTATCGAACGAGGATTTCAAATGTAAGAAACGGTTTATAAAACCAAATTTGAAATCGAGATGGTAAATAAGATTGTATGAGGTGTTTAAGTTTCAAACTGGTACTTATTCTGAGTTAAGAACGTTGTCGATCAAGGTCTGAGAGGTAATAAAATACCCCAACTTGAACGGATTCACTATTATCGAGGAATGGTATTAGTTTGAAACGAGGAAAAGGTGTTGTAATTGGTTAATTATTCCATACGAGGAATATTGAACATGAGTACAAGGGTCTTGAATATAAATGTTAGTTACAAGGTAAATAAGGATATTTGATTTTTAATTTATAAATTGACACTTGATTTGTCATATCAAAATTGGTAATTTGGTTTATTCCATTTAGTATTATATATATAAATATATATATATATATATATATATATATATCGTGATGCCAGGATTTAAGGAAATGGGAAAAGTGGTTTGGAAAAATATAATGACAATTCCAATGGTAATTGAAATAGGAAGTTAGGTGTGTATATATTCATGTTATAAAACATATCAAATAGCCTTTGTTATAATAAAATAAGGATATATAAAAGGTTTAATATATTGGAAGAATTAAAGGTTGATTTACCATTTATTTATTTATTTGTAACAAGGCCAGGTATTGCCAAGTACCGAATCAGCAAACTCGTTTTATTCACATTTGTTATTTGATAGTTAAATCACCGACTATCAAACCTGACCAAATACGATTGTTGGTATGGAAAGACCGGGATCGAATTTATATTCGAAAACCATTCCGACCAGCAAATACGTGAAGACGCTGATCAAGATGGTGGAATTGAAGACCATAGATCTTCATAAGTGGAAGAACTACTTATTGAGTTTCTCTGGCTTGCAACCAGAGTTATTTGATTTGTGATTCTGTCGTGGTTGAAATCTATGGATTTGCAAGGACTACTTGCTACTGATCCATGGGGTGATTCCTATATAAGGATGCAGTAGGAGGGTGCCTTCGGTTCATCCTGTTCCTGGATGACTTGTACGGACGAGTGTCTGACAGAGTATTTCCTAAAGGATCATGTACGTTGATTTCTTCAAATGTATTTCTGTTGATGGCAGAGAAGGCCGTACACCTTCTCTTAGCTAACCGCAGAGTATTTTTTGTGGACGTCAATTAGTGATATCTGGCAGATCTGACGATGTGGCATTCAAAGTGAATGATGACCAGATATTATTAAGGAAAATTCTAGCCTCAAGCTTCATCAACCGGAAAATGACAAAAATCGGGCAGGCAGCATGGCTATGTGGGTCGCTCCCATTACGGTGTATAATCACCTATCTAGAGAAATTCCATTTGCTTCTTTAATCTATATTCGATGTTGTCCCTTTTCGGGAGGCGGTTGCTGATCCCAACCGTCTGTGATATACATTCGATACACTCAAGCGAAATGAGTGGTCGGTCATGTGAGGGCCGGGTTGCAAGGTGTTCTTGTTGAACCCAGTGTATTCGCCTCTAGAGATACACTATCGGCAGGTGGTCCCATACCTTGTCAAGGTTGGAATCCAATATCCAATAAGCGCCCGCGGTTTTTAATTGTATAATATATATGTGGAGCATGAGATGCAAGCGTTCCGCTATATTGTTATTTATTTGTATGTAGACACTATCATAATATCAGAATAAGTTATGATTTCAAAAATGGTTTGGGTTATAGTAAGGTAAAAACCGTCCGTGTTTATGTGTGGGCTGGTCTTACTATTATCCTTTGATTTCGTAAAGGTTTTTCCAAAGTTAAACCAGCTGTGTGTTCTTTGAATTTATCGCTGAAAGTATTCCAGACTGACCCAGTGTATTTTGCTTTGTTTTAAATGTGCTCGGGTCAGACCGAGTATGTTCAAAGTTAGGGTTCACGTGGAGTTTTCAGGAGCTGGAAGCAGGCGGCTTCACCGCTAGTTATATAAAGTTATTTTTCCGCTGTGTATGATATATGTTATGCTCTGATGTTGGTATGTATATACAGTTCTTCTGTATAACAAGATTTGTTATATTATATTTTATTCGTTCCGATGTGAGATTCTGATGTGTTTTCTTCTTCTTTCTTCTATTCTAATATTTCTTTCTTTCTTTTCTCACCCTCTAAATTCTTTCTAATAACAATCTGGGGTTCGATACTTGGGTTTTTGGCAAGTAATATGGGTTTATGTATTATTGTCGAAAATTCAAGCATCAAGTCTTTCCCGGGTCGTTACAGTGGTATCAGAGCTATTGGTTTAGTGACAACCTTGGCTCTGTGGCATGATTCGATAGAGATGGAGTTAATAATACCCTAGATTGAGTTTGATTATATATATGAGAGCACGTATTTGTAATTTGATATTAAAATTTGTTTTTGAAATTATTTTTGCCCAAGTTATTTTATAAATAATAATTTTCATTAATTATAATAATATGGGAAATCGATTGATAGGTTTGTATGACATGTTTGGATTGTGTTGTTGGTTGCTTGAATATGAACCTGAACATGAATCGATTTGGTTTAAAACCAATATGAAATAAATAAGTTTGATAATCATTCCAAATTTAATAAATCCGAAAGGGTAATCAAAGATATAAATGAATTGCTAAGACATGGTTATAATCTCGCGTGGATTGAATTGTGTGTATGATTGGTTGATGTGAACGATGTGGATGTTTTGAACATAATTGACATTGGTTTTGGGGACTAATGAATTGGTTTGAGTTGAGAACAGGTGTAGAAGTGCCAATTCAGCTTTAAAATCCATCCAAGAGAAATTCTGGAGTTAATTGAATCCAGTTTGAATAAGAGCTGCATTAAAATTAAGCAAGCTCGAATAAAAAATATCGCTTACCGCATAATAACGCTCGCAAAAATGTACGCCTATGCAAATATGAAATTTTGGTTTTTATTTGGGTTTTGAGTTTAGATTTTGAATTTTTCCGACCATGTTGGTCGAGGTATATTTATTTCTTGAACCTGCGATATTACAGATGTCCCCCGTACAGGGGAGACTCTACCAAAAAATTTCCAAAATTTAAGGTGTTAGAAACTTTTTGGTGATTTTTGGAAAATTCTTTTATTTGAATTAATTTAGTTTTACGGTCAATTAGATTAGTTTTGGGAAATGAAAATAGAGTTTTAAATTAAATATTTTTGTAAAGATAATGGGTTGTAGCGTTCTTTCTACCTTAGCAATTTCGAAGACGAAATTATTTTAAGGGGGAAGGAATAGAACGTCCCGTATTTTTGGCCATTTTATTGAAATATTTTAATTATTTAAAATGTGGATTTGAATATAAATAATTCGATTTAACCATTTCAATTTGAATATTTAAATTATATTAATAATATAATAATATTTTATTTTCGAAATATCTGGGAAAATGTTGAATTCGTAGTATAATGTGATCGGGCGATTTAAAATGGTTAATATTGCTCGTATTTAAATTATAATAACGATTTCGTTTATAAAACGACGTTATATCGTTTAATTTATATAATTTAATTATAAATCGAGCTGCAGCGACGCGACAGTTCGTAAATTGGCGTTTTGAACTTCAAACGGCTGTACAGGGCCCAATATGAGATGGATTTTCTCGAACCAAGAAACATCCGAATCTGTTGGACAATATTTTTCTAATGAAAGAGAAAAATTGAGTTTTCGTGTTGTAGATTTTATTTTATGTCCAAATCAAATTTTGAAAAGGTCGCTGTGGAATTTCGTTATATATTATAACGTTTATTTATATTAATAAGGGGTTTTTAAATATTTATAATATCGATTTGGCTTCAAACTCAACTCGAGATATTTTATTTTGGTAGTGTATGAAATTCTGGTCGTGTATGGCCAATTTCAACATTTTAATGATATTATATTGAGGTATTTTAAAATTGGTTTATTTTATTTGAATTAGGCAGTTATAAAAGGGACTTTATTCAAACGACCTTCGTTTTCGACGAAACAAATTTTATTGGGACCGCAACAGTAAATTATTGCTAGATTTCAAGTTGCGCATCAATCGGGGTTAATTTGTGAGCTTGGAAAAATAAAATGTAAATAAAAATGACCATTTGAACGTGAACGAGCGTTGTTTGAGCAAACGAACTCAGAATTCGACGAAACAAGTTTCATTAGGACCGTATCGTCAAAGTATACTACGTCGTCCATTCGCATCTCGAACGGGGTTTGTATGTGAGCATAGAAGCGAATAAACAACGTTCGTAATTGCGATAGACAAGAAATAAAAATCGTTAGTCAACATCGCTTATCACGTCGACTTAAAATATTAATATTTACAACTATATAAACACATATAATTGGAAATTTCCAACCAAAACAAAATTTCCGTCCGTCATTTTTACATATAAGCCCTCGATCACAAAACAATTTATATCTTTGAATCTGAGAGGAATTTGTTAGGGGAACCTGAACAAAAGTTGTAGATCTGGTCGAGAGGAAGCTAGTGACAAAAATTGGAGACCTATGGTGGTCGGAGGTGGCCGGAATCGGCCAAAAACAACCAGATCTAACTTTCGTTTTTGGCAAGATTGTGGGAGGTATGGTCGATTTCATGGGTCCATACCAGGGGGGAACTGAAGAGGGAAGACAGGTCTTTGATTTGGCTCTGGTCTGAGGGTCTGAAATCGTGTGTGGTGGCCGTGGGAGGTAGATGAACGGAGCTGTTGATTTTGGGTTCGGTTTTGGGAGTAACGGTCGGAATTGATGACTTTCCGGTGGATCTGTTGAATGTGGGGCCAGGGTGCTGAAGGACGATGGAAGAGGTGAAGGAGGCGGCCAGTTGGGCAGTGGTTTGGCATCGTATGGTGGCCTGAGGTGGGGGTTACAGCGGTTTGAAGTGGTTGCGGTTGTGATGGATTTCAGGGCAGACGAAGGGGTGTTGGGGTTAAGGCTCTCGGTCGATGAACGCTGGCGGAGCTGCGGTGTTGGCGGCGGTGTCAGGACAGGGTCTGGAGGTGTGAGGTGTCAGGCGTCGGTGGTGGGCGAAGTGAAGGCTTGAGCTTTGGGTTTGGTTCGATGTGGAAGAAGAGAATCGGGAAGGAGAAATTCCTGAAGGTGAAACCGCGTTTTGATCACTTAAGGATCTGACGTGGACAAAGTTTGTTAAAAGTTAAATTAGTTTTTTCATTTAATTAATAATTAGTAAGTTAATAATCTATAAATTATTCAAACTGTATATTTGCGATATCATTACCATACGTTAACGGATTTCAACGAAACAGGATCCGTTGGGATCGCAGAGACGAGACCTAGGTGATGGCGCTGACTGGGCACTGATCTGACGCAGTTGAAATTTCAGCTAATTTTGAACGTTCGTTTTAAATTATATGCAACAAATGCGTCCACCGTCAACCGTAACAAACTGGTGAGTCAATTCTCACACCTTCTGGAATCCTATGATGTGGTAAATTCATATTAAAATATAATTTACCATTAAAAGTATAAATTGGTTGATTGGTTGCTATGGACGTTATTGATTGTTTGATTGGTTGTTGTTTTTCGTCGCTTAAATGCGTTATATTATTGAAATTTATTTCATATATTATTATGAAATGTATAACGAGCTATGGTGCAGTGAAGAACAGGTTGGAGGGATCCGACCGGATTCCTCAAATTATTATATATGTTATTTGTTTGTTTTATACTGTTGATATTTGAACTGATTGAACCCCATATGGTAGAAAAACCTGTTGAGCGTGATGGTTGAATAGATATTCACCTGTGTTGTGTTTAAAATCAATCGACAGTGTTGATTGGGTAATTGGCAGTGAATGGCCATAAACGTGTTGTCTTAAACGTCGTTCTACCATTCGGTGAATCGACGCAGTTTTAAAGTTGTAACTTATTTTATAACTAAACTGAAGTTTTTCAGTCATTTTATATAATTAATTAAATTAGAAATTTATAAATAAATAATTTAATCGAGCTTTTCAAAGAAATTGTTTAAATGGTTATGAAATACGATTTTGTGATTTACGCAAGCGCTGTAAGCAGAAACCACAGAAATTATCTACGGCTGGTAAAATGAAATAATTGTTTTTAAAACAATTAGATGACATTTTAAATTAATTAAACTATTTAATTAATTTAAAAGGGAGAAATCCAAGCAAGTTTTAAAAGGGGTTTTAAACCAAAATATGACTTTATATATTAAAGACTTGAATTGAGCGTAAGGTTGTAATTGAAATAAGAATTTCAAATAAAAAGGAAATCCATACGATGATTTGGTATTAGATTTTGGTAAATGTATTCTTGGAACTAAAATCCAAGTTAAAAGGGGTCGTATAGTTAAGAAGGTGGTAAGCGGATTCTTAATCCAAGATAAGGTTATTATAAGAATGCCGAATATAGGGAAGTAGATTATTATATATGCGATTTTATTAAAAACACAAAAGTTGTTAGGGCAATAATGCTTTAAGATAAAAGTTATGTTTTTAGTATTTATTTAAATAAAGGAATTAAGTAAAAGATTTATCGAACGAGGATTTCAAATGTAAGAAACGGTTTATAAAACCAAATTTGAAATCGAGATGGTAAATAAGATTGTATGAGATGTTTAAGTTTCAAACTGGTACTTATTCTGAGTTAAGAACGTTGTCGATCAAGGTCTGAGAGGTAATAAAATACCCCAACTTGAACGGCTTCACTATTATCGAGGAATGGTATTAGTTTGAAACGAGGAAAAGGTGTTGTAATTGGTTAATTATTCCATACGAGGAATATTGAACATGAGTACAAGGGTCCTGAATATAAATGTTAGTTACAAGGTAAATAAGGATATTTTATTTCTAATTTATAAATTGACACTTGATTTGTCATATCAAAATTGGTAATTCGGTTTATTCCATTTAGTATTATATATATATATATATATCGTGATGTCAGGATTTAAGGAAATGGGAAAAGTGGTTTGGAAAAATATAATGACAATTCCAATGGTAATTGAAGTAGAAAGTTAGGTATATATATATATATATTCATGTTCTAAAACATATCAAATAGCCTTTGTTATAATAAAATAAGGATATATAAAAGGTTTAATATATTGGAAGAATTAAAGGTTGATTTACCATTTATTTATTTATTTATTTGTAACAAGGCCAAGTATTGCCAAGTACCGAATTAGCAAACTCATTTTATTCACATTTGTTATTTGATAGTTAAATCACCGACTATCAAACCTGACCAAATACGATCGTTGGTATGGAAAGATCGGGATCGAATTTATATTTGAAAACTATTCCGACCAGCAAATACGTGAAGATGCTGATCAAGATGGTGGAATTGAAGACCGTAGATCTTCATAAGTGGAAGGACTACTTATTGAGTTTCTCTGGCTTGCAACCAGAGTTATTTGTTTTGTGATTCTGTCATGGTTGAAATCTACGGATTTGCAAGGACTACTCGCTACTGATCCATGGGGTGATTCCTGTATAAGGATGCGGTAGGAGGGTGCCTTCGGTTCATCCTGTTCCTAGATGACTTGTATGGACGAGTGTCTGACAGAGTATTTCCAAATGGATCACGTAAGTTGATTTCTTCAAATGTATTTCTGTTGATGGCGGAGAAGGCCGTACACCTTCTCTTAGCTAACTGCAGAGTATTTTTTGTCACGTCAATTAGTGATATCTGGCGGATTTGACGATGTGGCATTCAAAGTGAATGATGACCAGATATTATAAAGGAAAATTCTAGCCTCAAGCCTCATCAACTGGGAAATGACAAAAATGGGCAGGAAGCATGGCTATGTGGGTCGCTCCCATTAGGGTGTATAATCACCTATCTAGAGAAATTCCATTTGCTTCTTTAATCTATATTCGATGTTGTCCCTTTTCGGGAGGTGGTTGCTGATCCCAACCGTCGGTGATATACATTCGATACACTCAAGCGAAATGAGTGGTCGGTCATGTGAGGGCTGGGTTGCAAGATGTTTTTGTTGAACCCAGTGTATTCGCCTTTAGAGATACACTTTCGGCAGGTGGTCCCATACCTTGTCAAGGTTGGAATCCAATATCCAATAAGCGCCCGCGGTTTTTAATTGTATAATATATATGTGGAGCGTGAGATGCAAGCGTTCCGCTATATTGTTATTTATTTGTATGTAGACACTATCATAATATCAGAATAAGTTATGATTTCAAAAATGGTTTGGGTTATAGTAAGGTTAAAACCATCCGTGTTTAAGTGTGGGCTGGTCTTACTATTATCCTTTGATTTCAGAAAGGATTTTCCAAAGTTAAACCATTTGTGTGTTCTTTGAATTTATCACTGAAAGTATTCCAGACTGACCCGGTGTATTTTTCTTTGCTTCAAATGTGCTCGGGTCAGACCGAGTATGTTCAAGGATAGGGTTCGCTTGGAGTTTTCAGGAGCTGGAAGCAGGCGGCTTCACCGCTAGTTATATAAAGTTATTTTTCCGTTGTGTCTGATATATGTTGTGATCTGATGTTGGTATGTATATACAGTTCTTCTGTATAAAAAGATTTGTTATATTATATTTTATTCGTTCCACTGTGAGATTCTGATGTGTTTTTCTTCTTTCTTCTATTCTAATATTTCTTTCTTTCTTTTCTCACCCTCTAAATTCTTTCTAATAACAATCTGGGGTTCGATACTTGGGTTTTTGGCAAGTAATACGGGTTTATATATTATTGTCGAAAATTCGAGCGTCGAGTCTTTCCCCGGATCGTTACACATGTAGACTTCTACTGTAAACCAGGTCTAACTTCATGTCCTAGCCGTTCATTGTCATTTTCTTGATTCAAGTCCCAATTTTAAATCTTGGATTAAAATATATTCTAATTACCCATAATTTCCAACGTTTATAATTTTAATCCAAATTAGGCCTTTAATCTTATGTATACATGTTATGCCAAATTATGCCCAAATTAATTTGCATTCATTGTTATTAACAATTTATGACAAACCTCATGTATACAAATTATATCCAATTATGCCCATTCCAACTTATGCCAAATCTCATGTATACAATTTATACACAATTATACTCAAATTGATTTATGCCAATAATCTCATTTTATTACATATTTCCCCAAACTTTTCCCAATCATTCAAACATTATTCGTACACAAATCTCAACGCCATATGTTAGGCTCGTAGCTAGCTTAATCTCATAAAAAAGGAAAAGTAAGAGGAGAAGAGAATCAACATCAAAATTGGCGTAAACATACGAACGACATATGAAACATAAACAGGCATATAACAATAAACTGGATCAGAAAGGCATATGAAATATGAACTGGCATAGAACAATAAAATGGATTCAATAGGCATACGGAATACGAACTGGCATAGAACAATGAAATAGATCCAATAGGCATATGATAACAGAACTTTGGGTATGAATCTGAAAGATAAGAATTTACACAACTTGATATGATTCATCTTACAGGCATGTTCATAAAATCCAATTTACAATCTTATCACAATCACTTTTAATTTAACTATATGTGAAAGTATCGTGGACTCACAGTGATAGGGTCTAGAAGAGATAATAGATTTGAATTCTGAATTTTATTAGCTAAACCGTTGTTGTAGAATTTGATTCTTATCTTCCAATTTGAATACTCCTATTCTGATTTGCTTTGGTGGAGAAGAAAGGCTAGGATAATTTAGATTTGAGCAGCATGGAGGCACTATGGATTAGTGTAATGAAATTAGGGTTAGGATTAAGTGTCTATTTACAGGAGTACTAGGTGTATTAGGACCTTTAGATTAGACTAGGAACCATCTGAGCCATCCAAACCAGAAAAACACGTCACCCAGCCAATCCCAGAAGGCCACGTCACCATCCAGACCTCAAAACACGTCACGGCCAGATCTAGGCCAATGGGGGTCGACACCCTTGTCGACACCCCTATAGGGGGGTCGACACCTATGTCGACTCCCCTAGGGGGGTTGACACCCTAGAGCGGGAGATTTCCTGCTCACCTAGATTTGGATGATTTTGATTTTTGAATTCATCTTTGATTTGTTATTTAATTATTATTAAATTCTACTAATTCTTGAATTCTTCTAAGCTTCATAACTTCTTCATATTGTATCCGTTTTACGCAAACTCGGACTCTATCCCAAGAAGAATTCCGAGACGAACGCAATGCGCAACCCATTTCCCTTAATTCCTCTTATAAAAATTATGTATTCTTTAATTATCCCTTATGTCAGGTTTTTAAAATTACGGGGTGTTAAATAACCCATAACGGTTTTACACATATATAGGGAACTTGCAATTTTAGAACAAAATGAATATAACATTTCAACTAACAAACATAAATCATCACGCATCATAACATTCAAATTCATGCCATATATGTCAAAAGTTTGTGTGTCACATGTGCACAAACAAATAATCTGGTTTTGTAAAACAATCTTGAATTTTCATATTTCATTTCAAATGATATTAATTCACATACCGAAATTGTTACTCAGTGAGGATTCTCACCTTGTGTGAAAAAATAGAAATGAATGACAAAAGATGAAACAAACATGGAAGCTAATAAAGAATAGATAAGAGAGGAGAAGAGATAAGAGGGAGAAGAGGGGTTTGTTCGTTGACTTTTCATGTTTTGATTTCCACCTAATTTTCTTTGTGAATTGGTTAAGGAAACTTTCAATTAATTGGATTAGAATATAGATCTAGACAAGGAAGGGGAAGATAAATGAAAAGTTTCTGAAAATAACTAAGGCAAAGAAGAGAGGTGCATGAATTTTATTTCATTCGGGAAACGATTACGGAATTCCAGTGGATAAATTAAATATATAGGCCTACAGATTAAATAACTCATTCAATTCAATATGGGAATAAATACTAAATCCAATACACTAGGGATATAGGTAGACTATGTATAAAATATACACAACAAAATGTCGTCCATTTTGTGTGTTTTTCACATTTACAAACGTGAATTCTGGGCAAACGAAATTGAATTTAAACAAACCGAAAAATGCTAGAAGCTCAAAATTCAATATAGATTCAAAAAAAAAAAGATGAACTCATATTTTAACAACTTCTAAATTTTGATAAAATTTGAAATTTAACCAATTTTGACTCAAAACTAACATTTTCAGAAAAATTATTATTTCAATGGATTCAGAATGTCACTATATTCATTAATTTAATTTTATTATTTAAATTTAAGTTTTTATAAATCTACTTAAATTTAAACACCACAAGTTAAATAAGTTAAACAATTACATTCATATTTGACATTTGTTAAATTTAATTGTTCAATGTTACTTATTATTGTTTATCTACAAAGAAAAATTTATTTCATTCAATCCAAAATAAATAGGAGTTTTGAATATCAATTTTTTTTAATTCAAATTAAATCATTAATTTCAAACCTATTAAAATTCAGGCTATTACGAAATCTCGAATCACATAAAACACTAAGATGGAAACCACTAAAATCTCACCGTATAGAACTCATACAAGAGTTTTAAGCAACAAAATGTAATCACCATATCGAAAAAAACTAAATATCACATAGGCTATGTATATAACACCAACATCAACAAAATGGTGAAAACTTTTGAATGTCAATGAAATCCAGAAATCAAGAATAATGAAAATAGATCCATATCAATGATGGCGAGCATAAGCCATGTCGCACTTGCATCATCTACAAATGACCAAAGCCTTACGAATGACCCGAAGGTTCTACATATGGTCGAAGTCCTACAAATGATTCGGCCTACAAATGACTTGAAGGTCCTATATATGGTTGAAGCCCTACAAATAACCCAAAAGTCTATTACAAATGGCTCCTTGGCCTGGTACAGATAATACACATGACCTGAAGGTCCTCAAAATGTTTCACAAACTTTCTTATAGTAACCCAAATAGTGAAAACAATGCATCACATACCTAAGGTTCTCATTTATCTGTTTACTACAAGTCAGTTAATTCCATACTGGTGTAGATTCGGTTGAATAACCGTAGAATTAACCGATATGGAAAACCTACGTGTCTCATGCCTTGTGGTTTATTATATCGTTTAAATCACTTTTCGTTCTCTTGAAAAGTACAAAACATGTGGTTTTATATAGAAAATATATCTTTTTCAAAAAAACGAGTTTAAAAGCAATTTTAAAGACATTTTAGAAATTATCTCTTTGAAAAATCTTTATTATAGATAATAACTTAATGAAATTAGCATATGAAAATTCACATAAAAACCTGTCAATCCAAAATATGAATTGACGTTAATATCAGCTCTCCAATATGTAGGAATAAGCCGTTTTGAAAACAACTCAAAATATGGCATCAAAAATAACCAAAACATTGCTTAAAATCATCAAAAGATGCAGCATAACACTCAGGAAACAAAGCACCAAACATCATAAAAACCAACTAGTGAAATACAAAAGAAATGGCTCAACCAGGAGCCAAATATCAAGGGTCACATCAATTTGGTTTTTCGCTCAGTTCGACCCTAGGGTCGACCTAGCCTTGCTCGGGATCGACCTGTAGGTCGACCCTACAAGAGCAGAGGTCGACCTTATGGTTGCGAAATATACAGGCAAGCATGCCTTATTTGATTCGAATTTTGAGCTCTTATTTGACACAAATTCATATAGAATTCAAGCACAATTTAAGTATATATGAAGATCAATACAGGACTATAAACTGAAAAAGTTTAACATGAATCTGACATAAAACGATGAATATATAGTCACATAAAGATGAATATGTAAGAACTTGTGATTATGAACTTAAAATCTCACAAATCGTTCATAGTGAACATAATTCAATTACAGGAAACCATAAATTCGACATGCAAACTTATTCAAGATAAAATTGTGAATTTATAACTCATCTTTAGGCGATTTTAGCGAATTAGCAATGATTTTGTATGCAAAGATGGATCTTTAGGCTTAAAAATGGTTTCAGACACCTACTAGAAGAAAATAATAGACATGCAACCTAGAAGAGAAAGTTACAGTAAACAACCATTCTCATATCTGAGTACTTAGATAAACAAATTCCTGATTTTTAGTTAGATTACCTATAGAATTAGATTTAGCAAGATTTTTCTTAGATTTTAATTTAAAGAGAGGCTTGGATTTTTAAGCTTGAAATGGGATTATTATCAACTGGAAACTTTCGGAGGAAGAAAAGAGGTAAGAAGGAGGAAGCAAACTTATTATACCAAAACCCTCTTTGTCTATTAAAATGTGGTAAGTGGATTTTTGGTTTGGGCTCAAAGTCTACACATTTAGGCTAAGTAAATATGTTTAAGTTAATTAGGCTATTAACTTATCAAATTAACCAAAAAAGTTGCTCTTTTTAACACAGCAATTCACAACTACTTAACAATTTGCATGTTATACCTTTTACAAAAATTGTATTAAGCATATATAAAATTATTTTGACCGTTTTAAACATGATTCCTAAATATAGACTCAACTTTTATTATTAAATGTTTAATTTTGTTTAAAACTTACATTTTAAAATCAAAACTTGGAAAATGTTCAATACCTTGTTTGAAACACTTAATAACCCATACTAAAAATATTTTTCTACTTAAACATTTATTTTTAATCGATGTTTCATATTATTGTTTTATAACTACAACCCAAATTTAGTTTAAAATACCAATTTACCAACCAAAAAATATTACTTAGCAATAATTTACATAATTATTGCATTTTAACAAATAAATTTTTTAAAACTTGTTTTTATCTCAAACTAACATAGTAAAGCTCCTAGAACTTTATTTTCCTTATTTTACGCTTTTACAGGCAAGACCAGCTGATTTTTTTTTACTAAACTGTCCACTTTTTCATTGCACCAACTAATAAATACATACAGGATCCAAATGTTAGGCTAATTGTCTAACTGCTAAATAGGAAAACTAGGCTAGCTTATAATACATGAGTTAGGAAAAAATGCCTCAACTACTGAAACATTACCGCATAGGGTGAGCATCATTACTTGTAGACAAAACACTACGTAGTAGCACAAGGTTATCACCTTAGAAATTGCACTGTACAATTGGTAAACCAGTCAGTTTCCTAGCAACGAACAGTAAACCAAATTTCAAAGAAACACAATAGTAACTCTGTAAAACACAGCCAACTAGGACCAAACTCACCTAGCACAACCAGCAAAACACAAAGCAAAAGGACTAGATAAACAACTCAAAATTTACATGCTACTGTTAAATTTGGTGATGCTAAATCAGATTAAATGAAAGGAAATTTTTCTTAGGGGAAGAAAGAGAAGATATTGCCTTCCCTAATTAATGGGATTTGGGTAGATATTACATTCCCAAATTAATGGGATTTGGGTAGATATTGCATTCCCAAATTAATGGGATTTGGATAGATATTTTTTTTCCCTAAAGATTTGGATAGATATTGCTTTCCCTCATTAAGTGGCATAATTAATAGGATCTTTTTCCATATATATAAAACTTGGGTATGAAGTAATTGGTCTTATAAAAGGAGCCTAAAGAGGAGAGTGAAACGTACTCATTTATTTTTATCTCTCATTCAAGTTTTAGGGATCTCTAACATAAATTTATTTTCTTCAGTTCTTATCTCTCAAATAAAATTCTTCAGTGAATTGAGTGACCATTGTAATCAATCTCTTGTACTCTTCATTAGTGTTAATAAATGGATCTCTCTCTCAAGTGGACGTACAATAACAAATTGTTAGTGGAACCACTATAAATCCCTGTGTGGTTTACTTTTCGTTATTTCCCCTTTATTTCTCTTGTATGGTGCTTGTGATTGCCTTTTGGATTGGGTTGAGATTGTCTTTGATATTGACTGGTTGTTTTTGCACGTTTACCACGATCTCGTCTTCCGTTGATTTGGGGTTTTTATATTTGAGTTGTCTTGAATAAAAATTTCTCCACAACATTTGGTATCGGAGCATTGGTGTTGGTAGATAGCTGTAAAAATGTCGTAATCAGATTCAAAAAGTGCCTCAACAGTTGGTTCAAGTGTTATAGCTCCTTATGTACGTGGTTCGTATGCAGATTCTGGATTCATAATTGGTTATTGACAAGTGGAATGGCAATAATGATTTTGAAAAATGGCAAAGGAAGATGAAAGCGGTTCTTAGGCGGAATCAGGTATATCGGGTAGTGTTCAATACATATTTATTTCCAACGGACATCTCAGATGTGGATAGAAAAGAAATGGAAGAGTGGGCATTCACTACACTTCAACTTGCCAAGGGGGAGAATGTTATTTCCGAAATTAGTGGTGAGACGACTGATGAAGGTATTTGGAACAAGTTGGAGGAGTTGTATATGAAGAAGTCACTTACAAATTAACTGATCTTGTTGCAGACTTTCTTTACCTACAAGAAGAAGGAAGGAACTTCGCTAAATGCACACTTAAATGTGTTTGATGATTTGCTAATAAAGATGAAGGTAGTAGATTTGACGATTGAAGAGGAGCAGAAGGTGATGAAATTGTTATGTTCATTGCCTGAACGCTATACTGGATTCTCAAATAGTTTGATCTATGGCCGAGATACATTGACTCTTGATGATGTCAAGACAAGTCTTCTTAGTGAGGAGTTGCGGGATCAGATGAAGGAACTAAGTGATGGAAGTAGTTGTAACGACCCATATTTTTAACGGATAACTAATAATTTATTTGATTATTTAAATGATGGTTTGGTAATTTAAAATGGTCAGAATTAAATAATATTGAATATTTAATTAATATAAATAATATATTTATTTTCGAAATAGTCGGAAATAGTGGAATTCACAATATTGTGTGAATTGGACAATTTAAAATATATAATTTAGTTTAGAGTTGAATTATATTAACGAATATATTATATAAACGATAGTTGAACATATAATTATATTATAATTATAATTGAGCTCGAAATGGCGCGGTAATTCGTAATTTGGCGATTTGAACTTTAAATGAATATATAGAATCCTTTTTAAATCGGATTTCTGTGAAACAAGAAACATTCGGAACTGGTGAAGTATATTTTTCTAATGGAAGAGAAAAATCGGGATTTCATCGTGTATATTTTAATTTATGATCAAATCAAATTTTCAAAAAGTCGCTATGGAATTACTTTATAATGATTTATTTATATTATAAATGGATTTTCAATATAAATTGAATACGAATTTAATCTGGATTGGAAATGTCAAGTTAGAAATTCATATAGGAATATTTTGGAGCTGTATGATATTCTATTGTGAGTATATACGATAATATTTATTTATAAATATTTAATTTAATTATTTTTAAATATTTTAATATTTAAATGGGTTTATTTAGAGCTTTAAAAATAGCCAGTTTTGCAAACGACCTCCGTTTTTTATGAAACTAATTTTGTTGGATTCGGAATATTAAATTACTGTTAGATTTCAATTTTCATGATTTTTGGAGTCAGTATGTTACCATACGAAATTTTAATGTAAAAACAATTGATAATTTGACTTTAAAAATAAGCTGTGTGAGAAAACGGAATTGGAATTTGACGAAACCAGTTTCATTAGGTTCGTAATGTCGAACTATAGCTGCAGGCCCATTTTTAGGATTTTTGGATACCGTGTGTGATCACACGGATTTTTAATGATAAATACAAGTAGTAGTTCAATAAAAATAAATAAAATAATCAATATAAAAGTAATTTAAATTCTCCTATAAAAACCCCTCAACATCTTCTAACCTAATTTCATTTTTTTTCTCTGGTCAATGAGAAAAGGCGCCGCTAGTTTCTTTCTTCCACTAAATTAATTCGATCTTCAAAAATCTGAAAAAAACCATATAAAATTCCTAAAATCACAACGCTCACTTATTTGAATTCCTGAGACCAAGATCTTCACACTGATGCCAATCTTGTGTGGTGCGACGCTAATCTTCTGCCGTTGGAAAATGCACAGTACGAACTAGAGTTTGATTTGTAGGAGTATGGAGGAGGCGATAACGGGTTACTCGAATGTCAAATTCGAGTTCGTGATGGTCGATAATGTCTTGCGTGAAGTTTATGGGAGGATTTGTGCAAAATTTGATCGCACCTGGACTGTGAATTCTTGCAAGAAAGTTGTGCGATGCGATGAACAAGACAAGGCCGAGTTTGTCATGATTATGATGGAGTAGAACGGCTCGGGGAGAGAAGTTGTTCAGTGGGTCCTGTTTCAATTTTAATAGGAAGAAGAGGGAGGGAGAGAAGCATGAATTTTCTGGCAATGGTAGTGAAGGCTTACGGGTTTTGTAAATGCCCTGGAGCAGCGTATTTTGTAAACAGTGGAGAAGGCTTTTGATTTAATAAAGGAACGAAGGGGATACTGGGGGTTTAATGTTGGATTTAGTGAAGGGAAGGGGTTGATGGGACAAAGCAACAGAGCGGCATTTTTGGAGAAATGTACAGGAGTTGGAACTGTAAATGGAAGAAGAAGGATAGCTGTTTCTAACCCATGGATTAGTCGGTAATATTAATCAAGGTATTTAATGTTAATTAACTAATGACGAGGATTAAAGGTTACTGTGTTTAAACATATGAAGAATGGAAGAAAAGTATTTTGTTCACGAGAAGTTCAGAAAAGGTGAAAAAGTTGTATAGGAGCGGCTTTGCTTTCTAAAAGTATAAGTGAGGAAGGCGTTGTTTCCAAATCAGGCCGGTGGAGAATATGTTCAATTGGGCCGAGATTTGGTGGGCCACTATTTATATATAATTATAGTTTTATTTAAGTTAAATGACATATTATATTGTAAACTAAATAACTCATACTCATGTTACCCAAATTCAGCAAAACGGGATCTGTTAGGATCGTATAGACGGGGGCTACACAATTGAACTAACTGGGAGTGAATTGGAGCTCGTTACAATTTATAGCGAAATAAATTGTCTGTCTGAATCAACTGACAGTTATCGTTATTTAACGATAACCGTCCAATGTGAGTAAATCTCACTAACTCTAATCAATTTATATTTTTATAAATATAATCTAGTATTGATAAATGATGATTGATTGCCTGTGTTGATTGTTTGGTTGAATTGCTGATGTATTGTTTGAAATTAAAGATAACGATATATATAAATCGTTAATCAAATATTGATTCTGTTTATCATAATATTTCATATTGTAATGAAATCGATGTTATTTATATTGTTTAACATCTGTGATGCAGGAAAACAGGTTGGAGGGATCCAACTAGATTCCTCAATATTATAATACTGTTTGTTTTCATATATTGTGATATATGATGTGATATATAATCTGTGATTGATTATGATGACACTGGTCATGTTATTTGGTATTTTAAATACCATATTAAATACTGGAATGTAAAAATGGAATTTTAAAAGTGTATATTGAAAAGGAAACATTTATATGAAATAAATATGATATTATAAAAGGAAATATTTATATGAAATAAATAGGATATTGAAAATGAAAATATTTATATGAAATAAATAGGATATTAAAAATGAAAATATTTATATGAAATAAATAGGATATTGAGAAGGAAATATTTGGGAAAAACAAAACGAATTATAAAAGAAATTATTTAGAAAACAAATAGAATTATATAAATAAATATCATTCACATTTTATGTGAAAAAATAGATGAAAGCAAATATTTTGCTAATAAAATATTTATAAAGTAAATAGGGTTTGAAATAGGAATTTAAAATGGAGTTAAAGGAATTAGAAATTGATTGGAGATTAGTTAAATTGAACAGCTGTCTGGGTATTGATCTGATGTTGGTTTCAGCCTTCGAGGTTAATACATAGGGGGTTGTTCTATTACTAGTTTACAGTTAGAGACTGATATATGTGAGAAGATAATGATGCGTGAATCATAAATGGAATCGTTTTCCAAAGTTAATAACGTATATTTTCTAATTTTAGAAAATAAGGATTTGATGAATATATGGAAACAAGAAATGAGGAAGTGAATAAATGTTGATTGATGATTGATCGATAGAATTTTCATCTGGAAATAATACATTGTTTGCACACATGTTTTTCTTTGATAGTTAAATCACCGACTATCAAAGTTCTTGACCATTTTCCGTCGTCAATACAGAGAGACGGGGATCAGATTCATTATCTGAAAACCACTATGTATGGGCGTTAGCACTGCAATCAAATACGATGAAGATAATTGAAGACGGAGTTATGCAAGGGTTGTCCTGTTTACAGAATAGTACCTTCGGTCTGTCCAGTCCCAGGAGGACCTGTATGGAAGAATGTCTGACGGAGTATATTTAATAAATCGCGTAAGTTGATCTCTTCAAACATATTTACGTTTGGTGGTGGAGGAATTCATTTCTCTTAGCTGCTTACCCGCGATATGTTTGGAGAAATCAATTTGTGATTTAGCGGATATGACGATGTGACATTCAAAGTGAATGAAGATGTGGTTTGTGAAGGATACGTTATGGCCTCTAGCCTCACAACCGAAAATGGTATAAAATCGGGTAGGTCGCATGGCTAAGTGGTTAGCTGCCAATTAGGGTGTATTGTCACCTGATCTAGAGAAATTCCATATACTTCTATAATCTATTTCGATGTTGTCCCTTTCGGGAAACGGTTGCTGATCCCAACCGTTGATGATAATACATTCGGTACACTCAAGTGAAATGAGTGACCGGTCATGTTTAGTCTAGGTTACAAGATGTTCTTGTTGAACCTGGTGTATTCCTCTCTAAAGATACACTGTCGGATGGTGGTCCCATACCTTTCCAGATGGAATTCATTAACCAATAAGCGCCCACGGTTTTTCATTATATATTATGTATGTGGAACGTGAGATGAAAGCGTTCTGCTAAATGATTATTATATTGTGGTTGATAGACATTATTATAATATCAAAAGAGTTTTGATATAAAGTTATCGTTTCTTTCAAAAGGATTTTTAAAGTTAAATCAAATGTTTTGGATTCTCATAAGGGGAAAAACTCGTTCCGTGTTATACAGCGTAGTCTTATGAGATATCGTTTATTTTATCAAACTGTTTTAAATTGTTTTACTCACACCAGTCCCATGACTGACCCGGAGTCTATTTTGTTTTGTTTTCCCTAAACTCTTGGGTGCCCAATTTTGTACGGGCAGTCAAGTAGTCGAGATTTACAGATGCACTAGAAGGAGCTGGAGCTGGAGGCTTCAACAGCGTTTTTATAGCTATTGTTTATTTCCGCTGTGATGTAAGTGTTACACTCTAATAATGGTATTGTATATAGATACTGTTTTATTTCAAAGTTATGTTATGAAATATATTTATTCTTTCCGCTATGAGATTTGTGTTTACTCTGATGTTGTTGTGTTCTTCTCCTTCTTCTATTCTAATTTTCTATCTTTTCTCACCCTCTATCTTCTTTCATTAACTATCTGGTATTTCTGATGCTTGGATAGTTGACATTGAGTTTATGTCGATAAACAGGATCGCGAAAACCCCAGGTCGTTACAGTAGTGGTGCAGGTAGTGGTCATGGTTTATTTGTGGTGAAGGAGAAAAATGAGAAGAAGGGAAACCTGGGGCGTTCTAGGTCTAGGAAACCCGGTTGGAGAGGAAAGTCAAAGGAAAGAAATGGAAAGTGCATTATATGTAAGAAACATTGCCATTGGAAGAATGAATGTCCAAACAAGGAGAAGAAGGAAGTAGCATTTTCATCAGTTGCGATGGAGAGAGATGTTGGTGAGAGAGACGTATATGTTTTGTCGGCTATAGCATCTGATGTTTTGGGCAGCGAATAGGTGCTTGATTCGGGGGCTTCATATCACATGAAGCCTAATAGGAATTGTTTTTCTTCTTATGCCGATCGAGAAAGAAATTCAGTTGTTATGGGAAATTGTGTTGTTTGCAAACTGAAGGGCATTGGATCCGTGCAAAATCGGATATTTGATGGAGTGGTTCGTACTCTCACTAATGTGCGCTATGTTCCAAGAGTACAGAAGCCACTTATCTCTTTGGGATAGCTAGATTCTTTAGGATACAAGATCACTATTGAAAGCAACAGCTTGAGCGTTTTGAAGGGGTCGCTTGTGGTTATGAAGGGTGCTAGGACTGATGGAATTTATTTGCTTCTAGGTGTGACTGTGGATGGTGAAACTTGTGTTGGTGTTGATAGTTCTCGTGGCTTAGATGCGACACGATTTTGGCATTTGAGGTTAGGTCATTTCTTAGAGAAGGGTTTAGATGTTCTTCGTCGAAGGGAGATGATTGATGGTGAGAGTTTCAGCAAGTTGGAGTTTTGCGAGGAATGTGTCATAGCAAAGCAAACTAGAGTGTCATTTGGTGAAGGGAAACATGATTCAAGGGGGATTCTTAAGTATTTGCACATGGATGTTTGGGGACCAGCACTAGTAGCTTCTTTGGGAGGAGCAAGATATTATATTTCTTTCATTGATGATTTTTCTCGAAAGGTTTGAGTGTATGTAATGAAGGCCAAGTCGGAGGCATTTGCCAAGTTCAAGGAATGGAAGGCTCTTGTTGAAAATGAAAGTGGAAAGTCTTTGAAGGTTCTTAGGTCTGATAATGACGGTGAGTATTTTTCCGTAGATTTTCTGAAATTTTGCAAGCATCATGGTATTCGGAGATTTACTACACCTGGGGATCCACAATCTAATGGAGTAGCGGAGAGAATGAACCGAACTCTACTGGAGAAAGCTCGATGCTTGAGATTGACATCGGGTTTGTCTACGGGATTTTGGGTTGAGGCTTTGTCAACCGCGGTGCATATTATTAACAAAATTCCATGCTCGGCTATTGATAACAAAATTTCGAAGGAAGTGTGGAAGGGAAGAGCATTTACTTGAGTTATCTTCATGTATTTGGCAGTCATGTTTATGTGTATAATCCAGGGAATGATAAGCTTTCACCTAGAGCTTTCAAGGGGATTTTGCTTTGTTACATGGACGGAGTTAAAGGCTATCGGATTTCGAATCAGGAAATGAAGAAGGTTATGGTTCTCTTCATGTTACTTTTGATGAGTCGGCTATGTTCAAGAGAATGATGGCTCATCGGATGTTCCGGATTTGGTTCATGGTGAATCGAAGGAGAAGGAGATTATTCCCACTTTCAGGCATAGAGAGAGTAGAGTAGTTGGAGATGCTTGTAAAGGGGTAGCGGTTGACGTTACATCACATAGCCTACAAGGTTCCTCTAGTAGTGTTGGTGATGTGCATGATTCTATAGAAGTTTCAGTTCAAGATGAAGCTGAAGGAAGACCAGGTGATGGTATTGCTACTCGGGTTGGTCGTCGTGCTATAAGGCCACCCGAATTATATGTTGATTGGAGCTATCTTAGCTTTTGTGAGAATTTGGACTATGCTCTTCATGTAGTCCAAGAAGATCCGATGGACCTTGATGACGTCATGAGTTCGAGTGATAGCTCGAAATGGATTTGTGTCATAGAGGAAGACATGCAATCATTGATGAAGAACCAAACTTAAGAGTTGGTTCCACTTCCTATAGGAAACTGTGCTATTGGGTGCAAATGGATATACTAGGTGAAGGACGATGGAAGATACAAAGCTACGCTGGTGGCTAAGGGATTTGCACAAAGGAAGGGAAAGGAGTATGATGAGATCTTTGCACCAGTTGTGAGACATATTCTATCCGGATATTACTTGCCATAGTTGTTATTCACGACTTAGAGTTAGAGCAACTTGATGTGAAAACCGCCTTCTTGCATGGTGACTTGGATGAAGATGTTTACAAGGAGCAACCAGAATGGTTTGTTGTAAATGGTAAGTCAAAGTTGGTTTGCAAGTTGAAGAACTCATTATATGGCTTGAAGCAATCACCTAGGCAATGGTACAAGAGATTCGATCATTTTATGCTTGAAAATGGTTTGGAAAGAAACATCATAGATGCTTGTGTTTATTTCAAAAGGTTGAATAATGATTATTGGGTGTATTTACTATTGTATGTGGACGACATACTCATTGCTTCTAAGGACAAGGATGAAATCAATAAGTTGAAATTGGAATTAAAAGCGGAATTCGAGATGAAAGACATTGGACAAGCAAAGAAGATATTGGGCATGGAGATTGAAAAGGATCAAAAGCATTTTGAGTTGAAATTAACTCAAAAGGAATATATCAGAAAAGTGCTTTTCTAGTTTAGCATGGAGGATGCAAAGGCGTCAAATACACCTTTACCTTTACATGTAAAGCTTTCGACTAAGGGATCACCTATCGAGGAGAAAGACAAGGCTTATATGGCAAAAGTGTCATATGCTAGTGCGGTTGGTAGTTTGATGTATGTCATGGTGTGTACAAGACCCGATATTGCAAGTGTCACTGGGGTGGTTAGTCGGTTCATGGCTAATCCGGGGAAATCGCATTAGGAAGCAGTGAACCTTATCTTGAGGTGCTTGAAAGGTACAACATCGCATGGTCTTGTTTTTGGGAGTAGTAAGAAGAATAATTGCATGTTGGTTAGTTACTGTGATTCGGACTACGCTGATGATAGGGATCGGAGAAAATCAATTTCCAGATATGTATTCGCTCTTGGTGGTATTGCCATAAGTTGGAGATCAAGATTGCAGACCGTAGTTGCTTTATCCACTACGGAGGTGGAGTTGATATCTGCATTGGAGGCATCAAAGGAAGCACTCTATTTAAAGCGACTGTTGTGTGACTTGGGCTTTGAACATGACAGTGTTGATGTTCAATGTGATAGCCAAAGTGCTATTCATTTGGTGGAGAATTCGGCATTTAGCTCACGGATCAAGCATATTGAAATGAGAGAGTCATTTCTAGTAGCCATGGACGAAGACAAGCAACTATTCCTTCGGAAAGTGCACACAAAGGATAATGTGATGGATATGTTCACTAAGACATTGCCGATTGGAAAGTTCGAGCATTGCACGAACCTAATTCGCTTGGAGAGGAGCTAGGTGCCCCGGGGTGGCATGGTTGAGAGAAAAATTTGGCCATGGATGAAGAGTATCTGTGAGAGGTTGAAGTTCTATCTTCTTGGTATGTTTGTCTTTTGGTGACAAAAATTTTAGAGTTGGGTGTTTTCAACACTTTATTAGCAGATAGGGGCATTGCCTGAACTCTTTGATGGAGTGCAATGGTGTGGCTTTGTCAGAACTCATTGCGAAAGCATTCAAGCTTGGTGAAGGTAGCTATGGTGATAGTTGGAGCTATCGGTTACAAGTAGTGGTATGGATACCATTAGTTCATGGAGTTGGAGATAGACGATTTTGCGTCAAGGTAGAGTGTTAAATTTGGTGATGCTAAATCAGATTAAATGGAAGGAAATTTTTCTTAGGGTAAGAAAGAGAAGATATTGCTTTCCCTAATTAATGGGATTTGGGTAGATATTGCATTCCCAAATTAACGGGATTTGGGTAGATATTGCATTTCCAAGTTAATAGGATTTGGGTAGATATTGTTTTCCCTAATTAATGGGATTTTGATAGATATTGTTTTCCCTCATTAGGTGGCATAATTGATAGGATCTCTTTCCATATATATATATATATATATATATAACTTGGGTATGATGTAATTGGTCTTATAAAAGGAGCCTAAAGGGGAGAGTGAAATGTACTCATTTATTTTTATCTCTCATTTAAGTTTTATGGATCTCTAACCTAAATCTATTTTCTTCAATTCTTATCTCCTTAAATAAAATTCTTGAGCGAATTGAGTAACCATTATAATCAATCTCTTGTACTCTTCATTGGTGTTAATAAAAGGCTCTCTCTCAAGCGGACGTACATTAGCAAATTGTTAGTGGAACCACTACAAATCTCTGTGTGATTTACTTTTCATTATTGCCCCTTTATTTCTCTTGTGTGGTACTTGTGATAGGCTTTTGGATTGGATTGAGTTTGTCTTTGATATTGATTGGTTGTTTTTGCACGTTTACCACGATCTCGTCTTCCGTTGATTTGATGGGTTTTTTATTTGAGCGGTCTTGAATCACAACTTTTACGCAACAACTACCACCCAAGAAGGTACACTTACGCATAAAACATGCACCCAAACTTAGATGAAAACAAGCATACTAACCGATAACAGCCAAAACAAGTACAAAACTCCAAAATCCAACAATGATGTAACACCAGAACAATGAAAACAGTTAAAACAACCAGCATGTCAAAATTGTTAGATCCACGACCAAAATTAAGCTCAAGGCTGAGAGGAGATGGGCATCCTTTCGATGAATGACTAAGATACACTGAGAAAATGAGGACCAGAGACAAAGAAGGGGATCAGATTATGTGGTGTAGTCGCAATTTGATGCTAGCTGCCATCGAAGGATAGGGTCGAAAAAGGCAAAAGGAACATAGACGGGTTGTAAAAGGTAGAAGAGAGAAAGCACGTTTAGGTCTAGCCAAGGTTAAGGGATAAAGGAAAGCAGGAAAGGATGGCGATTGGCTAGGTGGGAAGGAGAAACCAAAGTCGGGACAACACAGATCGAAATCCGGAATTCGAGAACTAGAAGAAAGCAAGTAGAGCAACCTAACCACAAGAGGGAAAAGCGAGGGTAGGGAAAGATGGATCGAAGAAATTAGAGGGAGGAGAGAAGGAAAAAAAGGCGACAGTGATAACCAATGATCAAAAGAAAGGAAGAAATTGCAGAAGAAGAAAAAAGAGGCGGTGGGGATCATCCTAGTCCTCCTTGGAGAGTAAGAAGCTTGTTCTCGTGATAAAATCGCAAGCAACTATTAATATTATTTAAAATATTTTATTTTTACAATTTTATTCAACAAATTAACGTTGAATTAATTTTTTTCATCTCTCGTTTAAATTCAATTTACAACAAATCAACAAAATTTGTCATACTAACTCAAATCCCATTTTTAGTCAAACATAAATAATTGTAAGAATTCTCCTTTTTAAATTCATATTTTATTTTCTCCGTCTTTATATTACAAACCTCACTATAATTTATTTTCACCGGTATTTAGAACGAAGGTTGTTACACGTATCATGTGATTAACCATTATCAAAGTAATGCTTCGACATACATGGTTTTATAGTACTCTCAAGTCAAAATTTTATTATACGCATCAATTGAGAAAATCTATTTTGACTTAGATAAAACAAACATGTAGAAGACTCTTGATGAGTCATTTTATAGCTGATCCATAATAAATACAAGTATATAACCTCCATAATCCTCAATAGTTTTAGATAAGTCATCATATATTGCATCGAAAGCGTTATGTACACGTGTTACCTAGACGAATCAAAAAATTTCATTCAAACCATCTTGACTTCGAATATTTAATCATAAGTATTTATTTACATGTGCATGATTCAATGTTCATGACTTCACATAGATTCATAATTACAATGGATTAAAAACGTATTATATGGATTTCATAATATATTTATGAATGTAATCTCAACCTTTAGTTTAATAAGCATATACAATAGAAACAAAAAATACTTTCAACATGAACATGATTTGTATGTAATAATAACTATGTGATTATGTAACAAAATTACGTAATCACCCTTAGTGCATACTATTAAAGCAATTCCTTGGTTAACACCTTTAGTCATGGTCTTTGCTTCACTTTTTTCTTGATTGGAATGTCCCTTCGACTTTTAAGACCATCCTAACTGAGCAATCTTATCTAAGTTATTGCCAAAGTATTCTCTCAAGGAAAATAACCTTCTCATCATGAAGCTCAATTGTTCCTCGACTTCAGTGCTAACGAGTTCCATAATTAGGAAACGTTACCACTAAATGATTTTACTTAGTCACTTATTTCATTATACTTCTACTTTGTATGCCATATGTTGTGTACACTTACTTCTCATACTTTAAAGGTAGAAAAGCAAAAAGAGGTGAATTTCTTTCGTTGAATGAAGAAGTATAATTGTAAATTAAATTGTAACCAACTAGCCCCAAAAAAATAATTAGATACGAACAAAATGGACATCAAAATATTTCATAAGAATCATATCCACGTCTTTTCCCCCTTTTTTCTTTTTAACTTTCTTTTTCTCTTTTGCATAAAATCTTAGTTCTTTTAGCTATCATAGATTCTGTTTTTAAGTATAATGATCATATTCACTACTTTGAATGGCAAAGTATTAAGAGAACTAATTCTATAAATATAAAAACAATTTCAATATTATTCTAAACTAACTAATAATTGTGTGTTTCATTACAAAAATATTTGTTTAATCGACATAAACTGCATTCGGTAGCTACAATTTCGATGTGAGCCACTTAATTTTCACCTTACTCCTACTATACATCCTCTTCATCCACCTCCCGAACACCATCGCCTCATTCCCCATCTTTAGAGCAGTTTTTGTCTCTTTATTATTTTAAAGTAATTAATAAATAATTTTATAATCACCTGACACTCCTAACTCAGTTGGTTAGAGGCGGACGAATTGGGATGAGACATAGGTCTCAGGTTCGAGGGCCGCCTCTACCAATTTCTAGGATGACTATCTTGGTGGTGCGAAGACATTAAAAATCGGGGTATACACCACCCGTGGGGTTTACTAGAAACGGCAAGCTATGTCTTTTTGTGAAGTCTTAGGTTCCACACGAAAATTCATAAATAATTCTATAATCATAAAAAAGGGTGCTACTATTCATACCACGGTTTACACTTCCGGCCGTCTTCCTAAAGTTAATACAAATGATTATTTTTTATATTTTTCTTGCCACCATATATTATTCGTTCACTCAGTTATTCACCACCATACTTCTTTGTACTTCTCATAAGAAAAACACGTACTTCACTATAATTTCAAACCTTAACAAAAGCAGATATTCTTTTGTGCCTAATAGAGATGGAAGATGAAGATAAAAAAGACGTTAGAATTGCTTGACTTTTATTGTTTTCTATTATGTTATAGAATATGTTGTTAAGGGTCTTTTATTGGTTAGGGTTTTCCATTGTGTTTTAGGATATTTTTTCCACTCCGTTGAAAGTTTTAAGTTTAGGGGACATTAAATTTGACGATGTTGTAATAGAGAATGTAAGTTAAGACTTGTATGGTTTTTATTCGTATAACTTACGTAATTTCTTTTACAAATTGATATATTAACTTTTTTTTATGATTTGATAGATGGAGTATTTGAATGATGATAAATTGGACGATAAACATGACGTCTGTGATAATATGATGCAAAATGTTCGATCAAATGACTCAAAACACATAAATGTTCATTTGATGAATCATTTCACAACCGACGAAGTAAGTACTCATTTATAAAAAGAAAATTTGCTAGTGTGGTTATGAAAATGAACTATGTTAATTTTTTCTTGAACTATTTGATTTTAGATATTTGATTCGCAAAGTACATTGATTTAAGGGAGAAAATGAGTGTTCATGTAGAGGAAGGAGCTGGTGGTCTCTCCATTTTTTGGTTATTAATTTAGACGGTGACCAGCAGAGAAAATTTGAAATATTTATAGTGTTTTTAGTTTTGGTGATCAGAAGTGTAAATAGGCGTGTGAATAGTAGCACCTACAAATATTGCTTTCTTATTATATCAACGAATTTGCAATTGTGATTGTCCCCTTGTTATTTTAATGTAATTAACAATTGATTCCTTACTAAAAAAAACTGGAAAGTAACGGCAAGGACAAAATTAAGGGCTTTTTTATTCATAAGGACAGCCCACTAAAAATTTATCCAAAAGGACAATACATTACAATACTTTATTCGGCCGCTGTTTTCTTTTCTTCCTCAATCCGCTATCGACGTCGATCTCGTCACTGATTTTAAACGCAAATTTTTTTTCCTGTTTTGTTTCGATCTCCAGCAATAATCTTCAAATACATACCAATCGTCTACTTTCTGAATGCAAAATCGATCTTGTGCGTGCTAATTTGGGAATTCGTTCACGAAATTAGGGTAAAAAACATTTCCTGATCGATGCAAACGAGATCGAAATTGCAAACTGAAATTGGTAATGGACGAAATTGTATGAAACGACACAGTTGATTTTATGCGCGAGAAAAAATCGAGAAAGAAGCTAGAAACCACGCGTGAAACTGAAGAAAAATGAACAAAAACGAAAATAACAAAAACTGATACCTACAGTGCCATAAAAATGATACCCAAAAATTGTAAAGAAGAAAATAACAAAAACTGATACTTACAATGGTATAAAACTGATACCATGTACCTGTAACCAATAAATATTATAGAAAACTGATACCTACAGGGTGGTAAAACTGATACCCACTGTAGGTTCAAAGATGATCATGACCAAAAAAATATAAAAAAATGCATACATAATGCTAACAATGATCATACAAACCTGAGATCCTATCATACAGCAGTACAATAATTTGAAGACTAAAAAAAAATACAAAGAATTTGTATAGAAGTTATAAACGATTCAGCACATTTCCATTTGTTTTTTTTTTTTAAAAAAAAAAACAATGCAGCAGTTTTTAAGTATCAGTTTTGTATTTTTTTAGGTATCAGTTTTTTTGTTTTAAATGTATAATGTTTTTTTTTTTAATGTGATTTTGTTGCTGTGTTAATTTTTTAGTTGTATTGTTGCTTCAACTTTGTAACTCAGTCGAAATTATTTCATTTTAATCAATTAAATTGTTATGTAAACATTTTTTGCATTAGATTTTCTTTAAAATATTGCAACAGTTTTTAGGTATCAGTTTTATTTATTTTTTAAGTATCAGTTTTTTAGTATTAACTGTGTGATGTTTTTTTTCATGTGATTTTGGTGCTGTGTTAATTTTGTACTTGCATTTTGTGCATCAACTTTGTAATCCTCACTTGTATTACACCAAATATTGAAGTTACACAAAAAATCATATATTTTACAACTGAATTTCACCAAAAATCTGAGTCAAATATTTTGAAGAAATAAAATGATAATAACTGATACTTACTTTGTTATAAAACTATTATCAATAATGATACCGAACTAAAAACCAGCCATTGAAATAAACAAAAAAATATAAAACCGATACCTTTAAAAATATAAAAGTGATACCTAAAAACTGCTATGATGTAAATTCAACTAGAAAATATAAAAATGATACCTAAAAAAATAAAAAACTGACCTTAAAATTGTTGCATTATTTTAAAACTAAAACTAATTCAAAAAATGTTACATCACAGTTTGGTTGATTATAATGAAATAAGTTCGACTGTAATACATAGATAATGGAACAATACAACTACAAAATAAATACAACATTAAAAACAGATCAAACGAATATAAAACAGTGGTAAATAAACAAAAATGATACCCAGAAAAATTTAAAAATGATACCAAACTGCTGAAAAGTTGAACATTAAAATTGAAGAAAAAAACCATGAATCACCTTGCGAAATTAAAAAAACCTAATCGGAAGAAATGAACATTAAATTATAATGATTATAGCAACAAAAAAGTTTCAATCGAGGTTGATTCTTCAAATCGATTTCGTGGCCTAGATTTTGCTGTTCGATTTATGTTTGATGATCGATTGTACGAGATGCCGCGGATTTTGATTTGATTGATATTAAAAATGATTTCGTGAAAAATGATTTTGTGATAGAAAATCGTTCGAGATGATGAACGACGAGGTGATGAACGAGAAAATTAGCGACGAGATGAAGAACGACGAAACAATTTAATATCGCTTGTCCTTCTGAGTAAAATTTTAGGCACGTCTCCTAACGAATAAAATTTTAATACCGCTTGTCCTTCTGAATAAAATCCAAAAAAAAAAAAAAAAAAAAACTGTAAAATTTGTGCATTTTACCGTGCAGCTTTACTGGATAATGACTTGGAGTATTTTTCTTATTTTTTATTTAAAAAAAAGGAAGGTGAGGAGGGATGCCGTAACAAGTAACAAACCGTATATTATAAAAAACAGCTAAAATAAGGGTTTCTGGTTAACCTGGGGTACGAAAAGTGTTTTACAGTATCGTTTCGTATTCAAGGAACCTAAAATGCTTTCTTATTTTAATTCGCAAAGGCTTGAATGCTACATTCTTTGTGAATGCTGACCTTGGCTTTTTGCTTGTACGTAAGTAACCTAACCCCTTTTTACTGCCCATTGGTAAAGCAAAGCCGTCATGCCACATCGTGTGTACGCGCGCGCACGCGCGCGTGTGTATATATATATATATATATATATATATATATATATATATATATATATATAGCCTATTTAAACACAAATTTTGACATAAATTAAAGTATACACAATTTTAATCGTTAAATCATTTGATTTTTATATGAAACAGTGAAATTCACGGGATGATCTAATACTGTAAATTTATTGTGTCATCAATTGTGAATTTTGTATGCAAATAGACTTTCACAAACATAAAACTAATTTTGTTTGATTGCAAATGGGTGTTACGTGCGTGTGATGGCTGCCAGTTGTAACCAAAGGTCGGTTAATAGACCAAGTTGGATTTTCTACCTTCGTACCTCCAATGAGGTGAAATCTGGTGCAATAAAATACTTTACTACTACAACTACCAATATACATGCATATCTCCCATATTTTCTGCAAATTGAGTATAAAAAATTTCGTAATTTATCATGATTCTAATCGTGGATAACACTTTTTTATCATCACCCAGTTAAACGCAATCTTCGTTGGGTAGGCACAGGTGAAATGTTATGGTGATATATATGAAGCTTTATCATGTTTAAGCAATGTATACTAGGGCCCATTTTGCACATTTTCTTTTGCTTCATTGGCGTTGACCTCAGCCACGTCGAAAACATGGGAACCGTAGTGGGACAGGCATCTCATTTCGATGAATGTAACGTTTTGTTGTGAGATTTAATTAGGGTATCAACCAGCGTTTTCCTTGTAAATTTCAAAATACAGAACCTTACAATGAAATAACAAAATATAATAAATATATAAACAGTCCATGAAGTTGTTTATAGTATACATTTGATTTCATTTTACATCATAATTTTAACAGGCCGAATAAACTAAAGCTATGCAATATTTAAATATGGTCTTCAACTCCTTCTCCTTTTTCAAAAGTAGATGTCTTCAAGATGTTGAAATACTCGGTCTGGCCCAAGTGTAAAACAAAATACTTGAACCGGAACTAACATTATTATGCAAGTAAATCGATTCAAGTGAAATGTACAAGTAATAAAATAAGTAAAATGTTTAAGTTTAAATAAACATCATATTTCTTGCCATAAATCTGCTCATTTTATACACTGATTACCATTATCGATTTCTCAAGTCAACTCAATATTGGATTCAATTCCAGACTCAAATTCATGTATTACAAGACGGTTCATTGTCAAATTCAAATTTCAATTCTAGATTCTCATGTCACAATTTTTCTCAACGAAATCTTTAAATTCAAACCATTTTGACTTAAATTGTTCGGATTAGAAATAAGCTTTTAATAAGAAATAATTATATGAATATAAATGTTTAACATATATTAGTTAATAGTTATAAAATGTAAATACTTAAATTTGATATGAAAAAGTTAAATTAAGTGGTTATAAAATATAGACAGTATATATTTAATATAAAATAGCTTAACTAAAAAATGTTATAAAATATAAATACTTAAATTTAATATTAAAGTAGTTTAATAAAAGTAGTTACAAAATATAAATAGTAAAATTTAATATATTAGTATGGTTATAATAGCATGCAAATAAATAGCAAAAAAGAAATTAATTTAATTAAAGAAGTTATTCTAAAATAATACCAATTCAAAATAATTTTAAAATAATAATTTGAAATGAAAGAGTTTATTTTCAATTAAACCATTTGAATTCAACTTCGCTACAAAATTCACTTTAAACTGTTTCGTATTCCATACCACATATTGAACATTTCCAAATTTCGACTTAAAATCAATTCAGATTTCAAACTTTAAATCGACTTTAACTTTACAGTTTAAGTTTTTAATCTAAACATGGTGTTTAAATTAGTTTAAACTTAAATTCCAATTCTAAACCATTTACATCAATTTGTTCCAAAACATAAATTCTGAATTCTTATTTCATTTTATTAAATGGGTTTAAACCAACATTCAAAATTAAATTTCAAGGAGTGAATTCCATTCTGAGTCCTTTACTTAAATCGATTTACTTTAATGATTTAAGTTAATTATTCACACTAATTTGAATTAAATTTAAATTATTAAGTTTTGTATTTATTTGAAATTCTTCAAATTTCACAAATTATCCTTTAAAAACGATTGGTCATTTAATTATTAATAATTCCAAATTCACAATCTTTCCACATGTTTATTTTTGAAAAACCAGGTACACCTTTAAAATTTAATTATAAATGATATTAAATCATTAGTTAATTTAATCTTTAAATTAAATCAATTAATCAAATTCTTACATTAATTTAAATCAATTTGTCAAATAAAATTAATTCTCTAAATTAAATTGAACCTTTCATTATTGGATCTAATAAATTAAAATCAATTAACGAATTTAACCTTAAACTTAGTTTAAAAAATTCATTAAATCAATTAAATTTCAATTTCATAATTTCATGTTTAAACAGTAATTTAAAAATTAAATTTCTATATCAGTTTATTAAATCAAAACTTAATTATAAAATTTGAAAAATAATTTTAGTTGACCAACGAAGTCCATATGTAATTTCCTATCCTTTAGCCAAATGAATCAAGTATATATCATTTCAGCCCATATAAATCTAAATTCGGCTATATATTATTTCAATTTGCGTCCCAATTCGATGTCACCATGGTTTCACAAACAACACATATATTGTCGGGAACTTACAGTGTGATAACATGGATCATGTCAACGCAAATCTAAACAGTTCTAAACGAACATAACATACATATCACGAATCAATTACTATCATTTCAAGTGATTAACGATCCCATTGCATGAATTAAACTAACATTTTGTGTAACTAATTTGCACTCGAATATCAGTCATTAATGAGATTCTTACCTTTCGTGATTAATGAACGACAAATCAGGATGGCGTGGATACACAAACGAACTATGACACGCCTAAGCATGATGGACAACGACGAATGACTGGAGGAAAAATGAGTTTTCTTTTCTTTTTTATACATAGCAAAGAAGTGAGAGAGGGGTTGGGTTTTGCGGCTGTCTACTTGGGGTCGTTGGGTGGTCGATTGATTGTAGGCAGTGGCTGGTGATCGTGGATGACCATGGAGAGGAGGAGGGGTGGTGTAGCTTGAGTTTGGGTTTTCCGGTTTGGATGGTGTGGCGGTGATGGTAGGAGGGACTGAGGCTCGGGTGGAGCGGGATTGGTCGGGCGCAGGTGGAGGGTCGGACAATACATAATTTGGTGGCAAGAGGTTGGGGGCGGGGCTATAGGATGATTTGGGTGCTGTCCAAAGGGGTTACATGTGGGTCTGAAGTAGAAATCGTTTGGCAGGGCGAAGGACAATGGGGAAACGCATACGCAAGGGTGGAAGTTGAGGCATGGTTCGAAAAGAAGGAAGAAAAATAGAGTAGGGAGAAAACATAATGTTGGGTTAGTTACAGGTTCAACATATTTTTTTATCTTAACCAGGCTCGGCCCAACGTGTTGAGTTGCCCTAACCTAACTACAAGTACAAAGCATAAATGGGAAAGGGCAAAAAAAATTCATTACCAGCCCAAGATCTTATTTAGATATTGAACGCGACTATAAAGATGATCACGACAAGGAAAGCGGAGGCATCACCAATCGAAGTACTATCCCTCTTCACGTTCTCACTCCCTAGATTGATCCGATGTCAATAAACATAAGGGCTACCATGCTCCTCCTGAAGGGGATAGACAAGTTGACAAAACTATTTATCCATCAAAAGAGTCACAAGCACAAGATATTCCCCCCAGAAAACATTCGGACCCAAGGGATAAACACAAGGAGAGAGATAGTTCGGCAGTAGTCTCATCCAAACACTAGTTCACCGGTATCTCTTCCTCAAGGTCCATTATACATGACGCTTCTGTCAGGGAGCGGTTGAAAAAATTGAAGGAATGGTTCCCTCAATAACAATTAGGAAATATGCACTTTGTCTCCAACCTTCAACCAGTTCCTGAAATCTGGGATAACGACGTTAAGAAGCAGATAGATTTCGTTGACGGGCAGTATAAAAAGACATGTAAATTCATGTAGAAACTTTCTGAAGTTATCAAGAACCCCAACTTGACCTAGATAACCAAAAGAAGATATTGGATTTCAAAAAATTGGGCAGGGCAACTACCGAAAAAGAGTGCGAAGAGGCTCAGGCTACTTTAGCACTCACAGAGCGTGATGCTAACAAATACAAAAAACTGCATGACGAGCTAAAACAATGTTTCCATAAAGAAGTTGACATCTCAAACAAGGAGTTAACAACTCTGAATGAGAAATGTCAAAGTCTCGCTATCGGGAACACTGACATAAAGTTATCTTTCACCTGGGTTGAAAATGAGAAGAGCGCTCTGGAAAAGGAAAATGTTGATTTAAGAGCCAAGCTGGTCGAGGCTGATAAATGGGAAAGAAAGGCCAAAGAGAATGCAAATACCACTCTCGGATTTGCTTCTAACTCTAGGGCACAATTCGAAGTCGATAGAGCTTATCCAATTGATTCCTCCTCTTAGCGCAAAGGTTTCCACCAAGCCTTCTGGATCAATCATAATGGACACGAGTTCCCAATCTATTACTGTTCTAGAAGATCCCCCATCCGAGAAAGCTAAGAGGAAGAAACGCTTCCTCCTGGAGACCGAGAAAGAGGAGCATAAGAAGCTCAAAGAGCTTAAGAAGTCCAAGACTGCTCCTAAGTCTTAGTGGATCATTGATTTTATTTTTAACTTTCCATTGGCCTACTGTGGTTGTTGCGAGTGCGACCCTCGCATTTGTGTTTTGTTGTCCTGTATAAACTTGCATGTTGTAAATAAAGTAAAGTTTCTACAATGTCATATATTTGCAAGGTTATTTATCGCTTTCCATTCAATGTACTCGTAATCTAAATATTATTAAACTAAGTAATAAACAATGAATCACAAAACACAAGTCGATAAATAACAAGACAGGCATCACGGTACAAATTATTGCAGTCTGGGGGTGTAGTATGTATGCCCCCAATTAATCTTGAACTAAGCACCAAGTCAGTGGCTTGTTCGAGATTAATCAATAAATTCATGCCCATGCCCCTAGTGTTGGTAGGGATGTAAACAAGGTTTGTTCTCCTTACCCCAGCCTTTTGTGGGGAATCAGCTAAGTGTTTTGGACGTCCGATCTAAATATCTTTATACTACTTGGATGTAACTTCTGGTTAGAGTCACTTGTTATAGCGGTCTTAAATCATGGTGCACCATTCATGCTTACCCCGATAATTTATACTTTCTCTCAAGTCATGAGAGTTAGAGTTATGTGTGCGAATGGTCATGTCATTCACTTCGGCATTAACTCTGCACTTTGAGTCTTAAAGTGGGCTCTGTCGATTCGAGTCTCGGTCTCCAAGAAAAGGAGTTAGTCGGGAAAGCGGTCCGATCACGCTTGTCCAGGCTTTGTCCCTTTGCTCCTATGTCTAGGGAAGAGGTCGCCATTGGAGACGGTCGGATCATATCCTTATAATTTATAACAATAGTATGAGTACTATGGGCTTGGCTTGGTAAACATGTCCTTATCATTTATACTCACCCCGTCGAAACGCGGGGAAGAGTTAATGTGATATCATCATACTCTCACTTTGATCTGCAAAGTGGGGATTTCCACGCTAAGCGCCAGAGTCTGGCTTGATTTTAATAACCCCAAGTCTGATTTATCACGGTCTTGAGTTCACTCATTGAAACATGAGCGAGTGAACATTGTCATGGGGAGCATTATTCCCTTCATTAAAGCATGGCGCAAGCCAGTCGTATCATAGCACTTAACCAAATCAACATAAATAGTTACAAAGCACAGAACGAGCTTTTTATTTATAAATATTAATTTTAGGAAAGTCATGCCTCATTACATAGTCTGTAAACAAGTAAAAATAAAAGCTAAAGTCAAATAGTGTTGTAGGTTCTCGGCATTCCATGCTCTCAAAAGATGATCACTACCCATAGTTATTAGCCTGAAATCTCCGTTATCAAGCTTCTGATGGACGACGTATGTTCCTTTCCGTTTCGGGCCCATGTAGTCTGGGGCCGGGAATACTCGCTTCAGAACTAGGTCGCTAGGTTCGAAAGTTCTAGGCCGGAATTTTCGGTTGTAGTATCCGGCAACCTAATGTATGTGCTCTAAAGCACGCAAGTGTGCCTGATATACACGTAAATGTGTATATTTTATCCACTTATTTATCTTGTTTTCTCTTAAAAATAATTGATATTGTGTATTTATAGTTGTGTTTTCAGGTTATTTATGATGATTGGAATTGATGCACTTAATTGTTGAAAAGCTTGAAGAATTGGTGTAAAAAGTGTGTTGATTTTGAGAACTATATTAAGGCTTAAAGAAATGTTGTTGTTCAACCACCTTCTGCCGCATATTTTAATGATTCAATGCCTTTTCATAAAGATAGCTTGTCACAGATGTTATGAAGTTTCCATTCTTGCTCAAAACAGTTGGAGCTGATGCCATTTGATGCCCGCAAGCTATGACGTTTGCAAATCCATTCGCATGCATTCACACTTAGCTATTTGGTTTGTTTGTTATATTGAAAAAAGGGCTTTTGTCCCACATTGTGTAATTGGCCACTTAGTCTTGGCCTGGGTAACTATAAATATACTTGTATGTAGTTCATTTGGAACCATTCAGTCTTAAGTTTTATTTTGTAATTCTTTGCTTGGAACAAAATTCTTCTCCCTTTTCTCTTTTGTTTTTTATTTACATGTTATTTTCTTTTCTGCAAGTAGACTAGATTGTCCTTTATTTTATTTTTATTTTCTTTTTCTCTTGTTTTTTATTCTATGTTATAATTTACGTTCGTTGTTAGAATAATAAACATGAGAGGTTAATCTCTTTCAACTTAGGGGTAATGAAGCTCTCTTGATTATGTAGTTGCAGCATAATTTATCTGTTCATTCTCTCTTTTTGTGCTTCATGTCATGTTGATGTCATGGAGATTAAGTGGAGGTTGAAATCAAAAATTTGATGATCTATAGTTCTAATTAATAGTTCATAGGCCATGCTTAAAGTATATTTCAATTTCAACTTGTTCATTTTTCATTAGATCTAGTAAGGTGATTTAGTGGGTATGATATAGTTTGATAGTTTATGTTATGCTAGTTAATAGTATAAATAAGCTATACTTATAATAATAATATCAACTAAATGCACAAATGACCAAACAAGAAGAGAGATCGTAATTTCATAACTTGTTGTACTACATGATCTAGAAAGTGGATTTATTCCTAAGTTTCCATTTATTTCATAGTTTTTATTAGTTTTTGTTTACTAGTTTAGTTGTAGTTAAAACATCACTTGAATTTGGTTTAATTTGATTGAATATAATTAAAATTATTTCTTTCTTCGCGGATCGACTCGTACTCGCTAACGTACTACAAGTGTACGTCGTGCGCTAGCGGTTTATTGCGCATCACGACGGTTTTCTAATCGATAGAATATCCGTCGTCGAACAAGTTTTTGGCGACGTTGCCAGGGAAAGTTAATTAATTTTGATTTTATTCTTCGGATTAATTTTTTTTTAGAAAAAAAATTTGTGTGCATTTGTGTTTTTTTCTATTTGATCTCATTTCAATTGCATTTGTGTGTGTTTTGTCGAGTTTGATTGTCCATTTTTGTTTATTTGTTTGTTGTTTCTTAAAAAAAAAGTTCTTTTGATTTGTGCATTTCATCTCTTATTGCAATCATCTCTCCGTTTTCTTCCTTTTATTTGCATTTTGGTTTAATTTTGTTATTTGCAATTTGCATTTTTTTTCTAAAAAAAAGAAAAAAAAATATGCTTGCCTTTTGTTCAATTTCTATCCTGTTTTCACTGCAATTTCCTTTATTTCTTTCCCTTTCTCTTTCCCTCATTTATTTCTTTCCTTCCCTTTCTTTCATTACTTCTTTCCTTTCTTTCATTTATTTCTTTTCTACATTTCTTACAAATAAATAAATAAAACAAAAACTATTGCTTTCCTTTTAACCCCCTTTCCCGTTTTCAAATACAATCTCTTTCCTCTTTACATTTGATTTCCTTTTCTTTTTACAAATTTCTAAATAAAAAAAAAGAACTTGCTTCTTTTTCTCAGATATCTTTCCTCTTTCTTATTGATCTTCTTAAAACAAAAGAGTGTTTTATTTATCTATTTATTTTTCGTTCTATTTTCTTGTATATATAGAAAGAAAAATCTTGTTTAGGTGATTTGGTATTATTTATTGGTACTACAATCCCAAAACAAGAGAAAAAAAATATAATTATTCTTGCCATTTTTTCTATTAATTCCTTGCCATTTATTTTCTCAAATTTCTTTCCTTTTTTTTGTTTTCTTTCTTATTTATTTCTACAATCTCTCTTCCCTTTTGTTTACAATTTATTTCAAAAAAATTAAAAATAAAATCTTACCAAATTTTCTTTCATTTCTTCTTTCCTGATTTCCATATAATTTGTTTCCTTTTTTTATCCATTTATTTCTTTCCCCATCACATTATTCAGGCCATCTTCAAATCTGGAAATCCAATCAAACAAACAAGCCATACAATCCCTCCTAATCATCACCAAACCATCGGAACCCAACTCCGATCCATACTTCTTACCAATTTACCTCACTGCAAACCGACAAGAACTGCTATTGACCAACCACATCAAGTCTGTCGACCTCCTGCCAAAACAAAGCCAACACTCCACTTTCACTTACATCAAGACCACCATCCAGCTTCTATATTAATCCTTCGACTTTCACTAATTCAAACCAACAAGCACCGAGACCCTTACTGCAGCATACCACACCTTTGTCTACATATTCGTGCCTCTTGCTGTCAAGCCAAACTCCAGCACCTCCAATTCAACAAACCACCGCAAACTCGATTTGAATTCTAAAGCTTCAGAGCATATTGTCTTTTGATTGCAAACGAAAAAAGAAAAGAAGACTGGAACGAGTTTTATAATTGGAGTATTGGTTTCCTGAGATATAACAAAAAGGGGCGATTTGCTGTCTGAAACGACCGATATTTGGTTGAGTTTATTTGTGGGGGACTTGATTTTGTGTCCTACTTGTTTATTAAAAGGGCATATTTTTAGAGTTGAAAATCTAGTTGTACTTAAGCTGACCGGTATTTGGTTGAGTTTATTTGTGGGGGACTTGATTTTGTGTCCTACTTGTTTATTAAAAGGGCGTATTTTTAGAGTTGAAAATCTAGTTGTACTTAAGCTGGTTTTGCAGTTGATTTGTTTCCATCTGTTTGTGTAGTCTTCGGCTTTGTAAAAAAAAAAATCATCTTTCTTTTGTTGAATTAGGGTAGTTTAGTTTTGTTTTACACTCATTTGATTTTTTGTTTCATTTTTGTTTCATTCTAATTTTCAAAAAATAAAAAAAAGACAAAAAAAGAACTGTGAATTTCGAGTTGTAGATATTTGGATTGTCGGTTTACAAGGAAATTTGAGTTGGGTTTGTTTGTGGTGCGGGCTGTGTCACATTTTAGTGGGCTTCGGTTTGTGTAAGTTGTGACTAGGCTGTGTCATGTTTGAGTATTTTAATTAGATAGGATTTTTATTTAATTTTATCTTATTTTCTTTCCTTTTTCTTTTTCTTTCAAAAAAAAAACACAAAAAAAAATCACTTGACAATTGTATATATATCGTCTTCATTTTCAGGTTGCAGAAAATCTCAAGGAGGATTACTTGCTCAAAGACTTCTCTGCTTGCTTTGCTTGGGATTGTTTTGCTTGGCTCTACGCTCACTTGCTTAATAAAAAATTTGCCACCAAATTTTTTTGCTAATCTGCATGCATTGGTATATGTTTTCTTTCCTTGTTTTTATTTTATTTGCATTTTTGGTTTCTTGCACTTACATTTAAAAAAAAAATCATTTGTAGTTGCATTGTTAATTCACGTTTAATTTCTGTTTTGCATTCATCTTATTTTGTTTTTTTGTATTTTTAAGGACATTGCTATATATTGACAACTTGATTTCTTTATAACGATCTTTTTCTCGGTGTCTAGACTACGGCAGAGTAATAACAGTTTATAAATATTACGGGGATTCGTAAATATTATATCGGTTGTTACTCTGAAGATACTTAAACCTTCGGCTGCATTGCTAGGGTGATTCCTGATGCACCAATAACTCCTGTCCGTTAACTGGCTGAGAATTTTTTTGTTGAAATTAATTGTAACAACCCACGTCCATTAATGTCACTCTCAAAGGGAATGCATTAACTTTCATGGAGTATTATTGACGAGTAGAACAAAATATAACAAGACAGATACATATATTGGTACTTGAAAATTTTCAAAACAACATTTATTGCAGCGGAGAAATAGTTTGATTACAACAACTTCATAAGCCAACAGAAAAACCAAGTACACTTAGTAACCATCTTGACAAATTATTTTCTGAGTACATAAAATAAAAAGCATAACCCCAACACAAGTAGCCATCAAAAAGATGAGTTGAACTTTACTTTCAGCAATCCAAGCACTTCCAAAAGAGAGAGAAAGAGATCCAAGATCAAGCTCCACTAGTATTAGTCCCACCCTGGGAACCGGGGGGAGGGGGAAGAAAAGAGGCGAAAACAAGGGGGTCAGACATAAAGTCTGGCGAGTATAATAACTTTAACAATATAATTATTAAAGTAATTAGGATAAAGCATAAACTGGTAAAACAAGGTATGACCGTGAAAATAGTGGGCATGACAAAGCAAACAAGAGGAATATTCTGACGTTAATCTCCTTTCTAATCACTATAGGATATTTACTATACTACACCACTACTAGCCACCCTAAAAGTTGATCCCGCCTATTGAACACAATAATCATAATGGTAGCTTCGTGTACCCCTAGCTATCTTCATAGGTGCCGCCTGCCCCTATCTCCACTAGTTGTACCCACTACCCCCATGTGATCGGCTCCCTAACTCTTAGATACCCGTGTTGGTCCCATAGTGCGGTATATCACTCCCCAAAGTGGCAACCCGATACCACTAAAGATGCACGACTTATATCTACACGATGCAACGTCTTACCTACCAGCCCGGGCCCACGCACGCACATGACCCCGTTGGACTTGCATTGTCACCGCTAACCCGTTTTGACCTCTTACAATCAAACCCAGTAAGCGTGTCCCGTCCTCGATTTAACTCGAGCTCACAAAGATACTTAATGAGTTACTGGTTTGAAAAGGGTCCCCATGTTTGACACAAGCTTTCCACCTATGCTTGGTCCCCACAAGAACTTCCCACTTAACCCCTTCTTATTCATGTCTTCTTACATGTTTTCAACTTGGTTAAGTGTTTCTAATCGTATTTCACATGCCACCCAGGCCACCCACTTAACCCCCATGTCCCACCACATGCTTATCCGGTTAAGTGTTACTTAATTCATTTGAACTGTAACCTTATAAAGACCTCCCACATTAGACTACCGTTTGAGGTTGCTGCATTTACCGGGCGGGTCCGGGCAGTCTTATACGGCAAACGAGCCTAACCTCGTGTCTTTACAATTGCTACGCATTTAATTTGTGCCTTTGACCTCTCACATTAGACTAACGTTTGTGGTTGCTGGATTTGCCGGGCGGGTCCGGGCAGTCTTATACCACAAACAAGTCTAACCTCGTTTCTTAGGCGGTTAATTATTACACATAATTATTTAACCCCAAATTGGATTAATATCCCTATTCAAATTTGTCAATAAATTCCAAATTAATTTATGTCCATAATTGTCACCTAAATTATGCCCATAATTTCAGGTACATAAATTTATACCAGTTAATGTCTCAAATTAATTGTATGCCTTTAAGGCCATTTTATGCCAATTCACAATTATGTATATTTAATATTTTCCCATTGTCCCCACGCTATTCGTATATTTTTAATATGACATATGTTAGACTCGCAAATAGTCTAACTTATAAAAAGAAAAGCAACATCACAACACATAAAATATATCTAAGAATCATGACATAAGTTTGCATAGCCAATAGGCAATGGATATACATAAATTTGCCTAAATTGTCATGGATCTAAATATAGATCTAAACATGTAATCATGAACTTGCATATATGGATATGGTTTTCCTATAACTTGAATATGAATTTCATTCAAACTAGCATATGATTCACATACAAAATTAGCATAGGCAATGGGCATATAGAACATAAATTTGCATAACTATGTACTGCCATGGGTCTAAATATAGATCTAAACACAAAGATGTGAACTTGCATATGGATGTAAATTAATGTCACATGTTTGCATATAAACTAGCATATGTATCTACATGATTCACATATGAATTTGTGTATAATCCACCTACAGACTTGCATAGGATTCATAAATTAGCATATGATTTAACATCCCAAACTTGCATAAGATTCATATACATATGATTTAACATCCCAAACTTGCATAAGATTCATGTACATATGATTTAACATCCCAAACTTGCATAAGATGAATCAAGTTAAACATGTAAAATTCAATATATGAAATAGATCCACAATAACAAAACTGTCAACGATAACATCACATGATTCAAAATCATATTCTCATAATCCTAATTATAACTTATCACAATTATAACTTATCACAATTAAATTAATTAATTAATTTGTGAAAGAAATTATACTCATAAACAAAAGGACAGTCTTGTTTTTCTAGGATCTGTATTCTGAAACTGAATTGCTCGCCTTTGATGTAGACTAATTTTTATCCTAATTTAGATTAGATTTGACTTTGATTCTTGCTTCTATCTGGTTTTTGAGTTGAAAGAGAACGGCAGCTACTCTAGGTTCTCCATTGATGGCATGGCGGCTCTTGGTATTAATTAGTGTGATTTTAGGTTGAGAGTTAGGTTGCTTATATATAATTTTAATTAATTTAGAACCGTCAGATTAACCCTAGAAGCAATCAAGACCATCCAGTCAAGATAGAATAACACCTCAGCCCTAATGACTCAGCAATGAGTCAAAACAGCGTCATCTTTCAGATCTGCCCGGGGGGTAGGTCGACCCCCTGGTCGACCTGGCCCTTGGGCGGGAGAATTCCCGCCCATCCTGCTCTCCTGTCTGAATTTGAATTTCGAACTGTTTTTAATTTATTTGAATTCTGAAACTTCGGAAGGCCATAACTTCTTCACACGGAGTCCAATTCACGCAAACTCGGACTCTATCTCAAGCAGAATTCCGTGACGAACACAACGGCGTAACCCGTTTCCCTTAATTCTCACATTTGAAATTAAGTATTCTTTAATTCGTTAATTTTAGTATTTAAAATCACGGGTTGTTACATTCTCCCCTCCTTAAAGGATTTCGCCCTCGAAATCTCCAAGTTAGGGAGAATGTATATCCTATCATCCACTCATTCATCTACTCAACCATCTAACACAGTAATCCATTGTCCTTATTCTAATGTCGTATGAGCATATGCAAAAAGTGTTTGTATATGTTCTTTATCTAATGCAAAATTAGGCGGTCTACTAATTCAGTTGACCTCCTTAACGCAAATCATGATAGTGCCAGGCGTCCATTATGCATGCAAAAGAATCCTAACGATACATATTACTTCTACATGTGTGCACAACCATTCATCAGAATGCAACATCCATATGATAACACAACCATTATACATCCATTAATTTAAATATGCACACTCATTTATATGCAATATGAAAGTGATTAAGACGATCTAGTGCCTAAAGTGTGTGTACATGCATCCACGAGCAACCACTAGCAACCACTCGCAACCATCATTCATAACAAGTTTCAAACACATGTTTACATCCATCGGTTTCTACCTAAGGATAAAGAATAGGACTGAGGAGATATACTTAAAAAGGTAGATATAAGCATGAATAAGCTTATGGAAAAAGAGATTAAGGAGGTACCCTCAAAGAGAAAAGGTTAGGCTATGCGTATTTTCCTCTCAGTTTCCTGAGTCGTGTCTTCCTCAACATCACTCCATTGAACTTTAACAAGCTTGACTTCATGGTTGCGTAGCTTTTTGACTTCCGTACCCAAGATACGAGTTGGAACTCTTCTCACAGTCGCTTCTCATTCCACTTCTACTTCCTCTAGTATATTCGGCTCCACCACTTTCGCAGATTCATGTAAGCACTTTCGTAGTTGAGAAACATGAAAAACATTATGAACTCCAGCCAGTCTCTCGGGTAGCTCTACTCTATAAGCCATCGTCCCAATCCTTTCAATGATAGGAAATGGACCTACAAATCTTGGTGCTAGCTTTCCTACGGACCCAAAGCGAATGACATTCCTCAAAGGAAATACTTTAAGGAACACCCTATCTCCAACCTTAAATTCAAGGTCGGTCCTTCTTTTGTCTGTGTAGGACTTCTGTATATCTTGTGCAGCCTTCATCCGTCTTCTTATCAAGTCCACCTTTTCTGAGGTCTCTCTAATCATGTCTGGCCCAAGTACACGCTTGTCTGTAGACTCCCACCAACAAGTTGGTGATCAACACGGTCTTCCATATAATGCTTCGAAGGGCGCCATTCCTATGGTGGCTTGGTAGCTATTGTTGTAGGCGAATTCCACCAAAGGAAGATGATCCTCCCATGTCCCTCCAAAGTCAAGAATGCACAATCTCAAGAGGTCTTCTAATACCCTGTTCAGCCTTTCCGTCTGACCATCGGTTTGGGGGTGATAGGCCATGCTTAAGCATAACTGGGTGCCTACTTCCTCTTGCAAACTCTTCCAAAACTCGCTCGTAAACATAGGATCTCAGTCGCTTACTATAGTGGAGGGTATCCCATGGAGTCGAACTATTTCTTTGAGATAAGTGGATGCTAGGGACGAGGCGGTCCTTCTACTTTTAACAGGTATAAAGTGACCGCTTTTAGTGAGCCTGTCCACTATTACCCAAATACTGGTATTGCCCCTTCTTTACCTAGGCAACCCATCAACAAAGTCCATCGAAATGTTATCCCACTTCCACTGTGGGACCTCGAGAGGATGAAGCAGACCACCGGGCTTCTTCTGCTCCGCTTTGACTTTCTGGCATATCAAACACTTAGCGACGAACTCAGCTACATCACTCTTCATGCCATTCCAAAAGAAAACCCTTTTATATCTTTATACATCTTGTCTCCACTTGGGTGTATGGTCAGTTTAGAATGGTGCGCCTCTTCGAGAACCGTCTTCACTAAATCCCTTACTTGTGGGACGCATAACCTTCCATCCTGTCTCAACCAACCCCTATCATCGATGGAGTATCTATTGAGGTGACTAGAAGTCTCACCCCTAACTAGCTTTTCCATCACATCAACTAGCTGAGGGTCTTCTCGTTGCGCGGTTCTTATTGAGTCCAAAAGAGTAGGCCGCACCTCTAGTGATGCTAACAGACCAGGCACAATTTCAGAGGAGGGTCTAAAATTAAAGTTTGCTATATACTCCATGCTTTTCCTTTCTACAAAGAGAGGACTCAAGGTCAGCTTCTTCCTACTTAAGGCATCTGCTACCACATTGCCCTTGCCTGGGGCATAGGAAATCTCAAAATCATAAGGGGCCAGAAATTCCATCCACCTTTGCTGTCTTAAGTTAAGATCTTTCTGCGAGAAAAGGTACTTCAATGATTTATGGTCAGTATATAATTCAAACTTCTCACCTAGGAGATAATGGCACCAAGACTTAAGAGCAAAGATGACGGCAGCCAACTCTAGATCGTAGGTTGGGTAGTTTTTCTCATGTACTTTCAACTGTCTGCCTCCATGAGCTACCACCTTCCCTTCTTGCATCAAGACAACACCTAGTCCTGTACCACTTGCATCCGTGTATACGGTAAACATCTTGCTCCCATCCGGCAATGTCAGAACTGGGGCTGTTGTTAGAGCCCTTTTCAAACATTGGAAAGCAATATCGCAATCCAAATCCCAAGAGAAAGTTAGGTTCTTATTCGTTAATCTTGTGAGTGGGGATGAGATTTTAGTAAAATCTTTAATGAATTTTTGGTAAAAGCCTGCTAGCCCGAGAAAGCTTCGGACTTTGGTTGCATTCCGTGGAACCTTCCAATCTTGCACCGCAACTACTTTTGCGGGGTCCACGTCTAACCCTTCTTTGGACACCACATGTGCAAGAAACCTCACCTCTTCTCTCCAAAAATGGCACTTGGAAAATTTGGCCTTCAGCTGATGTGTACGAAGAATATCCATGACCTCCCTTAAATGCAAAGCATGCTCTTCTTCATTCTTCGAGAAGATCAAAATGCCGTCTACGAAGGCCACCACAAACTTATTAAGGAATTCTCTAAACACCCTACTCATCAAGTTAACGAAGTAAGCGGGTGCGTTTGTCAAGACGAAAGGCATGACAAGCCATTCGAAGAAACCATCCAGGGTTCTAAGCGCGGTCTTATCAATGCTGTCTTCATCCACTCTTAGCTGATGGAACCCGGTAGCCAAATCTAGTTGGGAGAAAACAGACGCACCTACAAGCTGATCAAATAAGTCATCTATTCTTGGAAGTGGATGCCTGTTTTTCTTGGTCAGCTTATTTAGCTCCCTATAATCAACGCATAGGCGAAGTGAACCGTCTACTTTGGTTGCGAATACAACTGGAGCACCACATTTAGAAATACTCCGCCTTATAAATCCCTTTTCGAGCAGCTCTTTGACTTGCTTACTGAGCTCTTTTCTCTCCCTAGGAGCCATATGTCTAACGGGTAGAGCTACGGGTTTTGCATTATCAACAAGGTGTATGCGGATGTCTATCTCCCACTTTGGAGGTAAGCCCTTCACCTCTTCAAATACATCTGAGTATTCACGGACTACTCTAACAGACTGCAAGTTTTCAACAGACGCATCAAGAGATTCTAGGTAACTAAGCATAACAGAATGTATGGGGTTACAAGAGATTTCGAGAGTGTTGCTAAGGCGAGAAATAAGTCTAACCACTCTCTTTTCACAATCGAGGACGGCACCATTACTGGATAACCAATCCCTGCCTAGAATCAATTCATTGCCCGTGAAGCCAAGAACAAAGGCGTTGCATTCAAACTCAACACTCAAAATAGACACTCTCAAATCCCGAAAAATCATTGAAAGATGAGCTGAACCACCAACAGGATTTGAGACTACCATGGGATCCGTAACTAGACTAGTTTTTACGTGCAGTGTTTCAACTAACGAAGTAGACACAAACGAGTGTGAATCGCCAGAATCAAATAAAGTATGAACAGGATGATCAAACAGAAAAACCAAACTTTCAATAGAAATGTTTCTACCTCTCTCCTGTCCTAGTGCCATGAGAGCCTGAAGCTGCCCTCTTGCCTGCCCTGGCGCCATGAGAGCCTGAATCTTCCCTCCAGAAGTGGACCCTGTTCTTTTCCCTTGCCCCTGTTTCCTTGGCAAGTCTTTAATTAGATGTCATGCCTCTCCACAGTGGAAGCAGCCAATCTTCTCCTTTTCCCTACAGTCCTTGCTTAGATGGCCTGGTGTCCCACAATTAAAGCACTTTTTCTTTCCGTTGCCATTGTTATCCTTACCGCCTTTCTTGTTTTGCTGTTGTGATTTCTTTTGATCCCCTTTCTTCTCTGGTGTCTTTTTAGCATTAGCACCTTTCTCCTCTTCATGCATAAGCGCCATGTCAACTAGTTTCTCAAAGGTGGCCCCCGTAGGAATGTGGGTCATAGCCAACCCGTGTAGTGGCTCATTCAAGCCTTTAACGAACCTCAGAGCCTTCTTCTCGGGTGTGTTCACCAAGTCTAAACCAAACCTCGCCAACTGATTGAACTTGTTGACGTACTCCTTTACTGATAAATTCCCCTACTTCAACGCCAAGAATCTTTCCATGTATAAATTCTCTTCTGCTCGTGAGAGAAATTTCATCTCGAACCTATGTCTGAAATCCATCCACGTCTCTACTGGACGCTCTCCATTCGTGACCTCCCACCAAAACGAGGCTTCGTCCTTTATTAACCAAGCGGCCAATTGGACCTTCCTTCCATCTTCTATCTCGAAAATACCAAATAGATCTTCCACCTCCTTAAGCCAATTTCGGGCTTCAACAAACGTCTCTGATCTGTGAAAAGGTTTCCCGCCCATTGCCCGAAAATCTTTTCATATCTTCGAAAAAGTATCAACATGAGGCGGGCGAGGAGGATGAGCGACTGCAGCTGGGGGAGGAGGAACATTTGCTGGGCCTGCGGCAGTGGCCGTAGTCTCCAGATACCTTCTAAACCAGCCTGGTATCGGTATGCCCTCGGGTATCTCAGGTTCCCAAGACATGCTGAAAAAGAAAAAGGAAGAGATTCAAAACGGAGAATTCGAAAGAAAGATATATGGCTCTTAGGGGTTATGTTTTTAAAACAAACTTTTCACTTGAAAATACACTCCTTAAAACATACTTTTGAAAGTATTTCTTTATAAAACGCTTTTGAAAAACAGTTTTTCAAAATCTCTTATCTGTTCTGTTAACCTTTAGCTCTGATACCACGTGTAACACCCCATGTCCATTAATGTCACTCTCATAAGGAACGCATTAACTTTCATGAAGTATTATTGGTGAATAGAACAGAATATAACAAGATAGATACATATATTGGTACTTGAAAATTTTCAAAACAACATTTATTGCAACGGAGAAATAGTTTGATTACAACAACTTCATAAACCAACAGAAAAACCAAGTACAATTAGTAACCATCTTGACAAATTGTTTTTTGAGTACGTAAAATAAAAAGCATAACCCAACACAAGTAGCCATCAAAAAGATGAGCTGAAATTTATTTTCAGCAATCCAAGCACTTCCAAAAGAGAGAGAAAGAGATCCAAGATCAAGCTCCACTAGTACTAGTCCCACCCTGAGAACCTTGGGGGGGGGGGAGGAGGAAGAAAAGAGGCGAAAACAAGGGGGTTAGACATAAAGTCTGGCGAGTATAATAACTTTAACAATATAATTATTAAAGTAATTAGGATAAGGCATAAACTGGTAAAACAAGGTCTGACCGTGAAACAAGTGGGCATGACAAAGCAAACAAGAGGAATATTCTGGCATTAATCTTGTTCCTAATCACTATAGGATAATTACTATACTGCACCTTACTATACTGAACCACCACTAGCCACCCCAAAAGTTGATCCCGCCTACTGAACACAATAATCATAATGGTAGCTTCATGTACCCCTAGTTGTCTTCATAGGTGCGGCCTGCCCCTATCTCCACTAGTTGTACCCACTACCCCCATGCGATCGGCTCCCTAACTCGTTGATACCCATGCTGGTCCCACAATGGGGTGTGTCACTCCCCAAAGTGGCAACCCGATACCACTAAAGATGCACGGCTTATATCTATACGATGCAACAACGTCTTACCTACCAGCCCGGGCCCACGCACGCGCATGACCCCGTTGGACTTGCGTTGCCACCGCTAACCCGTTTTGACCTCTTACAATCAAACCCAGTAAGCATGTCCCGTCCTCGATTTAACTCAAGCTCACAAAGATACTTAAAAGTTACTGGTTTAAAAAGGGTCCCCATGTTTGACACAAGCTTTCCAAATATGCTTGGTCCCCACTAGAACTTCCCACTTAACCCCTTCTTATTCATGTCTTCTTACATGTTTTCAACTTGGTCAAGTATTTCTAATCGTATTTCACATGCCACCCAGGCCACCCACTTAACCCCCATGTCCCACCACATGCTTATCTGGTTAAGTGTTACTTAATTCATTAGAACCGTAACCTTATAAAGACCTCCCACATTAGACTACCGTTTGCGGTTGCTGCATTTGTCGAGCGGGTCCGGGCAGTCTTATACCGCAAACGATCCTAACCTCGTGTCTTTACAATTGTTACGCATTTAATTTGTGCCTTTGACCTCTCACATTAGACTACCGTTTGTGGTTGCTGGATTTGTCGGGCGGGTCCGGGCAGTCTTATACCACAAACGAGTCTAACCTCGTGTCTTATGGGGTTAATTATTACACATAATTATTTAACCTCAAATTGGATTAATATCCCTATTCAAATTTGTCAATAAATTCCAAATTAATTTTATGTCCATAATTGTCACCTAAATTATGTCCATAATTTCAGGTATATAAATTTATACCAGTTAATGTCTCAAATTAATTATATGCCTTTAAGGCCATTTTATGCCAATTCACAATTATGTATATTTAATATTTTCCCATTTCCCCACGCTATTCGTACGTTTTAATATGACATATGTTAGACTCGCAAATAGTCTAACTTATAAAAAGAAAAGCAACATCACAACACATAAAATAGATCTAAGAATCATGACATAAGTTTGCATAGCCAATAAGCAATGGATATACATAAATTTGCGTAAACTATCATGGATCTAAATATAGATCTAAACATGTAATCATGAACTTGCATATATGGATATGGTTTTCCTATAACTTGCATATGAATTTCATTCAAACTAGCATATGATTCACATACAAAACTAGCATATGCAATGGGCATATAGAACATAAATTTGCATAATTATGTACTGCCATGGATCTAAATATAGATCTAAACACAAAGATGTGAACTTGCAAATGGATGTAAATTAATGTCACATGTTTGCATATAAACTAGCATATGTATCTACATTATTCACATATGAACTTGTGTATAATCCACCAACAAACTTGCATAAGATTCATAAACTAGCGTATGATTTAACATCCCAAACTTGCATAAGATTCATATACGTATGATTTAACATCCCAAACTTGCATAAGATTCATGTACATACGATTTAATATCCCAAACTTGCATAAAATGAATCAAGTTAAACATGTACAATTCAACATATAAAATAGATCCAGAATAACAAAACAGTCAACGATAACATCACATGATTCAAAGTCATATTCTCATAATCCCAATTATAACTTATCACAATTAAATTAATTAATTATTTTGTGAAAGAAATTATACTCACAAACAAAAGGACGGTCTTGTTTTTCTGGGATCTGTATTCTGAAACTGAATTGCTCGCCTTCGATGTGGACTAATTGTTATCCTAATTTAAATTAGATTTGACTTTGATTCTTGCTTCTATCTTGTTTTTGAGTTGAAAGAGAACGGCAGCTACTCTAGGTTCTCCTTTAACGGCATAGCGGCTCTTGGTATGAATTAGTGTGATTTTAGGTTGAGAGTTAGGTTGCTTATATAGAATTTTAATTAATTTAGAGCCGTCAGATTAACCCTATAAGCAATCAAGACCATCCAGCCAAGATAAAATAACACCTCAGCCCTAATGACTCGGCAATGAGTCAAAACAACGTCATTTTTCAGATATGCCTGGGGGGTAGGTCGACCCCCTGGTCGACCTGTATGGGTAGGTCGACCCCCTGGTCGACCTGGCCCTTAGGCGGGAGAATTCCTGCCCAGCCTGCTCCCCTGTCTGAATTTAAATTTCAAACTATTTTTAATTTATTTGAATTCTGAAACTTCGGAAGGGCATAACTTCTTCATACGGAGTCCGATTCACGCAAACTCGGACTCTATCTCAAGCAGAATTCCGAGACAAACGCAATGGCGTAACCCATTTCCCTTAATTCTCACATTTGAAATTAAGTATTCGTTAATTCGTTAATTTTAATATTTAAAATCACAGGGTGTTACATTAATCAAACCGTCATTATATAGTTTTAGAAATTTGTAGATAAGTAATTTGCATTCATATAGTTGCATTAGGTTTATGCATATTTAAGAAAAAATTAAAAAAATCTAAGATCTGAAAAAAAAACAATTTTCTTTTGTTGATATTTCTTTTTCTCATACCAAAAACTATAAAAAATAAAAAAGTGCTTTCTTGAAAATGTCCCAATTTCCTTATCCTCATGAATTTTACGATAATTGTGAAAATCAATATAATCCATATAATTTTACACCAAATTCATATGAATATTTTAATAACAACTATTGTATGAACAATTTGGATTTTACACCACCAACTTTTCAAAATTTTCAAAATAATCCTGATTTTGCACCACAAAATTTTTCAAAATCCCGACCAACCCTCAAATCTTGAAACAAATGTTGAATCTTTACTTGAAATGTGCACACAAAAACAATCAAAGAATAAGTGAATGGTGTAATTCATACTTAGGCAACAATTCAAGTCAAAATTTTCAAAATAATCAAAATTTGAATTCACTTCCAAATTCAAATGGTTTTGATTATAACCTTGTCAATTCAATTTCAAACTCCAAAATGAATTTCAAATTCAAAATGGAAATGTGAATCACTTTACAAATGATTTTGGCTGTGGGAAAATTTTCAATGATGATGCGATTAACGATTATTGTTCTCAACAATTTCAAATTAAAGCATCTCAAGTTAATAATTATAAATTTGATTTTGTTGAGCAAATGAATGAAATTCACGATAATCACATAAATTTTTTGTTTCAAGACTGCTTGAATTTTCGTGGAAAACAAAATAATCAAAACTGAACGTGCGACAATTCGAATGATAATACATCTTTTACCAAAATCGATGATTTTCAAATAACAACTTTTGAAATTAATGAAAATCTTAATGAAGTTATTGAAAGCTTTGTGATTGATTTGAATTTAAATTCTCTTGAAAACGAAGACTTCAATCTTCAATTTGATCATCCCCTCTCAAATTCTGAAAATTTTGAAAATTTAGCAACTTTAGATAGTCAACATGACAAAAATGATGAAATTGTTAACAACTGTTTAGGTGAGGATGACTTTGATGAGCAAAAACTTCTTGAACTAATTAACAATAATGTTGTTGGGTATGAAAATGAAAATTTTGAAAACTTTTAAATTCTTGAGGTTGAAAATAACGAAACTGCTGAATGTGATCATAAACACAATGACGATTTTTAGAAAACTATTGAAACTCCTTGCGACTTAATCATTTCAACTGAATCTCACTATGATAACTTGTTTTTCAATGATACATTTCTGCGGTATATGAACTCTTTCTGGAATAACATTGTTTCTGAGAAAACACGATTTTGAAATTTACTGAAAATTCATTTGTTTGGTTTTAACTTTAGGTTTACGAATGAACCCTTAGTCAAAAAAATTTCGGTTATTAAAGCAAAACTGAACAATATTTCTCAAAAAAAGTGTGGGGTGGGAACGATGCACACGTCTCTCAATTTATACATCATCTGAATAAATGAAACTTTGTTTTTGAAACTTTTTCTGAACCTCGGCACACTAACCTCTCTTTAGTTGCTATAGAAATTCAATTCGATTTTTGGATCAATTCTATGCTCAAAATTTTAAAATTAGCAACTCAAACTTTTGGAAAAACAAAATTTGTTTTTCCAAATTTGAAATGTAATATAAAATCTTTTATGATTTAGTTTTCTATGCTTAAGCTGTGCCACATAATCTTAATGAGGCTGCTCCAGTGGTCCATTGTTGACCGGTTCATCTATTCGATGACTGCATATTTTCTGCATGCACATTCGGTAAGACGCACTAACCCTCGTTTGTAAATATGTAAATATTTCTCTTCCGTTCACTCATTGTGTCATGCATTGACTGTGGAGACACAGTCGAAATCAAGTGTGGGGGAAGTCTCATTTTCACTCTGTTTTGCATAGTTTAAGTTTGCATTTTTTTCCTTTTTCTTTAAAACAAAAAAGAATTTTGCACTTCTATTTACTTTTAAATAAGACATGATGGAGTTATTAGCATATAATTTTGGTCATTTGAGTAAAATGTTTGGAAATTTACTTCTCTTAGCGGATAATGAAAGGAAAAATTGAATTATGAGCAAATTTGGTGTAACTGGTATATAGAGAGAGATTCGTAGGTGATGAGTATGAAATGTTTTCTGAATTGTAATCCGATTAAATAAATGGTTAATTTAGACTACTTGCGATAACATTTTAGATCTTTTAAGTGAAGTTGGGCTAATATATTCTCGCTTAACTCTCTCTACTATGGTAAACAAAAGAAGAAGAAAAAAGAGAAGTGTGTGTATATATATATATATATATATAATAATCCAAGGGTATCCAACATTGCTAGTACATCTAGCATTGGTGTGCAAACCCGCCAAGCTCTTTCCAACACATTGTTGAAAAAATCAGCGTCGGTATACCTTGGTCTCATTTTATGAGTTGGACACCTCAGGATTACCGACCCTCACGTAAGTCGTAATGTAGTGTTGAGGTGGTATACCAAGGTATTTGTAAATAATAATAATGTGAATATTTTGTAATAAAGAGAGAGTTAGTGTAACACCCCACATCCGTTAAGGTCACTCACAAAGGGAATGCCTTAACTTCAATGGAGAGTTATAGTAAAAGATATAGATAAATTACAAGACAGACAAAATTAAAACAGCGGAAAATAGGACTTTACTTTATTGATAAAATAGTTTGTACAACAATTGTTTTCCAATACCAGAATATCTGTCTTACAAAATAAAGAATCATAAAATAACATTTATATTCCCCAATGTAGCGTGAGCCAGCCATAGCAATGGAAAAGAGAATCCCAACAAAACTTCGACTAATCTTCAGTTTGGAAAGAAAACTGGACTAAGTAGTAATATTCCCTCCCTGCGAACCTGGGGGGGGGGGGGGGGGGGGGGACGGAACGTTGAGACAAGATTTTGATCAATGCCAACATATAAAGGTGCAATGAAGATCATTTCATAGGGATAAGGTTTTTTACTTTGAGTCGTGTTAGAAATATGTTAAAATCTATCCTCAAAGTATAACACGAATGCACAAAACAATATCATATCTTCATTGCTGAAATCTGTATATTTGAGGAATTGAAAAGTCACAGAAAAAGCCCAAACGGTCCAGGATCCGACCGGGAAAGAGTGCAGAGTTATATAGACTGTGGACCGAGTCCTCTGGTTCATAGCCATAAACCGGTCGACCGGTCCAAATATGGGCGGTCGACCGGTCAGGCTGTTTTTTGCACATAACGGCTATTTTTATGGAATTTTTAATTTTACAGAAACTCAACCAGTCGACCGGTGATTTTCAGCCAGTCGACCGTTTTCGAATAGCAATCTTTTTTATGAAAGGTTGCTTCTATTTGTGAAGAGATTTCTATTCAATAATCAAAGGAAATGGACATAATTTTTTATAGAAACTCTTCATGAAGAATTACTACCTTTCTACTATTATATAAACAACTTCAAACTTGTTTTACAATCACGAAATCATTCTATATTCTCTCTAATTTCTAAATTGCATTTTCATACTCTTTGCAAAACAAAAGCTCTCCAAATTTAAATACTTGTTGAATCCTTGAATCAATTTAATATCATTTGATTCAACAAGCATTCTACTTCCTTAAATATATGCATTCAAAGTATATACTCGAGGATAAGATTATAGGAATGGTGTACTACAAGTGACTAGTCCGTGTATTGAAGACACAATATATAGTCAATCATCAACTACTTTGTATTGAAATTTCGGTAAGCCTGTAGTCGTTCAAATCAGGTGGTTAAGCTTGTGGCCCGTGAAATCAAGTGGGTAAGCTTGTGGCCCGTGAAATCAAGTGGGTAAGCTTGTAGCCCGTGAAATCAAGTGGTGTGTTGTGAACCTGTTCCTTCGGGTGAAGCGAGGTTGTTGATTAGTGAAATCCAGAGAGAGATCTGGGAATGGACGTAGGACGGTGCTCCGAACCAGTATAAAAAGCCCTGGTGTGATTTTTCCATTTTTACTGCATTTACTATTCTGTGATTTGCTATTACTTTATACTTGAATATTGTTCGTCATATTACACGATCCTTGTGAGTGTACTATTACTTGACAAGTACACGCACACACTTTCAATTGGTACCAGAGCCTGGCGTTCTAGAGATCGTAACAACATCCTAGAATAAATGGCTATAAAGAAATCTAGTCAGGAAATTAGAAAATGGAAGAGCAACAGAGCAGAATCAGGAGAGCAAGGAAACAAGTGTCTCATAGCTAAAGTCAGATCACAATCGGTATGTATAGATTCATTATATAAAGATCTTTTGTTAGACCATGAAAAATTATTGAAACTCAATACAGTCATTTTAGCTATGTCAAAAAATTACAAGTAAGAAAATTACAAATTAAAAGAAGAAAACAATCGTTTGGTAAAACAAGCCAAATGTTTTGAAATTACCTTAGAAGAGCTTGTTTCTCAAAAGGATTTCCTTCAAAAAGAAAATGAGCGATTAGAAGATAAAAACAATGTTCTTTTACAGGAAATCGATCTTTTGCAAAATAGAAATATATCATTAGAAGATTCTTTAAATAATTCTAGTTCTTTAATTTCGTCTCTTGAAAAAGAGAATGGAGCTTTAACTGAAAAGAATTTAGAATTATCTAAAGAATATGAGATTTTAAAGGTGAATAATAATATTCTGCAAAATGAATTTTTTGACACAAAAGAAAATTTTGAAAAACTACAATCTCCTTTTAATTCAGAATCTCAAATTTTTGGTCTCAAAACTGAGAATGGTACTTTGAAAGAATAAAATTTCTGAATTAAATAAGGAAATTGGTAATAACAAAATTTCCTTTGAAAATATCACCCGCGACTTTGGAATCGAATTTGAAAAATGTGCAAATAGGTTCGCGAAATTTAATAAAGGTCAAAATGATTTAAATGAAATTTTATCCTGCTCTAGACCTTTACACGATAAAAGTGGTATAGGAAATAATAAAACCAATCATAGAAAGAGTACTAGATGTGCTTTTATGTATAATAAGAATATCACTGCTAGTACTAATGCACATCCAAAACCCAATTATTATAGAAATTCGATTACTTCTATGACTAGCGGTATTTATAATAAATATAGAAGTACGAATAGGAATATCACTAGAGATTTGTAACACCCCACACCCGCTACGGTCACTCACTAAGGGAATGCCATAACATTGGTGGAGTATTTTAAGTGAATATAGAACAGAAAAATTACAACAAGACAGATATAAGTAATACTTGAAAATTTAAATCATCATTTCATTTCAGCGGAAAGTAAAACATGTTTGGTTACATCACAAAACCATAACAAGAGTCAAGTACATAATATCCATCTTGATAAACTAGAAGTACATAATCCCACTACTTAGACAATAGCCATAATAGAAAAGATAAACCGAGCTTTACTTCTACGATCCAAGCCCAAAAGATAGATATAGCGGTCTGATCCAAGCCCACTAGTGCTAGGCCCACTCTGATAACCTGAGGGTTGGGAAAAAAGATAAAAACAACGGGGTCAGACATAAGTCTGAGTGAGTCCTATAACCCTAACAATACAACCATTAAAGTAATTAGGGTATGACATAAATAAGGTACGGTACCTCTGGGGATAATGACTACACTAAGTAGCCAACTAAACACCGGATGTACTACGATAACCGAAAAGACGCATTTATCCACCCAAGGATAATTCTTACGCCACCCCAGACTTATTCACCCAAGGGTAATTCCTACACTGCACCACACCAGTTCTACCCACCAAGAGTAATTCCTACTTAAAGGTTGATCCCACTAAGTGTACTTAGTAATTTTTACCCGGTAGTTTCTTGTACCCCTACACAGGTGTCGTCTGCCCCTATCTTTACTAGGTGTACCCACTACCCCCAAGCGATCGGCTCCCTACCGTAGATACCCGTGCTGGTCCCACAAAGGGGGTGTATCATTCCCCAAAGTGGCTACCAGATAATATCACTGTGCACGGCTTTATATCTACACGATGCAACAACGACTTACCAACCAGCCCGGGTCCACACACGCATATGAAACCCGTTGATCCTGCGTTGCCACCGCTAACCCGTTTTGGCCACTTATAGTCAAGCCCAATATGCGTGTCCCGTCACCCGACCAGAGTCGAGCCCACAAAGATACGTTTGGGATATTGGTTGAAATGGACCCCCACAAGCTACCACCTAAGCTTGCAATTTTATCTAGTGCATCCCACTTAACCCCTCTTTATAATCATGCCCACTTACATGTTAAGTTTTGGTTAAGTCATCAATCATATTCCAATTGCCACTAAGGGCACCCACTAGATTTCCACATGCCACCCAAAGCACTTACTTGATTCCCACATGCCACCCAAGGCACTTACTTAACCCTTTAATCATGTTTAATTACATGTTCCACTTTGGTTAAGTATTCTACTTGTATTTTCTATTGCCACCCAAGGCAACCCACTAGTTTCCTCATGCCACCCGAGGCACCCCCACTAGTTACTACATGCCACCCAAGGCACCCACTTAACCCTCATGTCCCACTACATGCTAATTTGGTTAAGTGTTTCTTAATTAATTAAGACCGTGATCCTCCTAAATACCTCTCACATTAGACTATCTTTTATGACCGCTGGTTAAGCCGGTTGGGTCCGGGCAGCCTTACGTCATAACCGAGTCTAACCTCGTGTCTTTACGTTAATCACATATTTAGTTTGTGACTAAGACCTCTCACATTGGGCCAATCATTTGTAGCCGCTGGATGGCCGGTCGGTTCCGGGCAGACTTCCGCTACAAAAGGGTCCAACCTCGTGTCTTAGTTGATTAATTACGCCTAATTAATCACCCCCACAATTAATTATCCCTAATTAATTACACATTTTTCATGACATGGGTAGACCTAACTCAATAGGTAAATTCCCATGGGGTAGACCTAACTCAATAGGTAAATTCCCACTTATGTTAATTTATTTTTATGGTATGCTTAATCATACCCAATCATACTTTTATTAACATATTTACCAACCCCATCGTTCCCCACGTAAATCGTTCTCATTTCATGACATAAATAAGGGGAAGATCATCACAAATATCATGGGTTTAGCATACAACTTTGTCATGGGTTAAGAGGATGTCAACTTGCATATATGAACATATATTAACCCAACTACATATAACCCAAACTTGCATATTATCATACACATGATTTGCATAACATGTTGCATATGAGCTTGCATATTATCATACACATATCTTGCATAACATGTTGAACTTGCATATAAGCATTCTCATAACTTGCATAACATGTTAAACATGCATTTAAGCATACACATAACTTGCATAAGCATTCACATACTTGCATAAGCATTCACATACTTGCATAAGCATTCACATACTTGCATGAGCATTCACATACTTGCATGAACATGCATAACTTGCATATCACATTAAACTTGTATTTAAGCATACACATAACTTGCATAGCATCATGCACATAACTTGCATAATCTCATACACATAGCTTGCATAACACCATTTGCATATGAACTTGCATCTTAAAGGAGGATAAACATGCATAGCATATAAGGGTATCATCTTGCATATGTATGCATCATATTTAGAAGGGTAAACTTGCATGTTATGATTTACGCATAATACCAAACACTTAGCATGCATAAAACCACTTACTTATCATGCATGAAATCAAATACTTATTATGCATAAACCCACCACTTAACTTGCATAAACCCAAACACTTATCATGCATAAAACCCAATACTTAGTATGCATACAATCAAATACTTAGCATGCATAACGTCAAATACTTTAGCATGCATAACATCAAATACTTAGCATGCATAACATCAAATACTTAACATGCATAACACCAACTACTTAGCATGCATAAAATCACATGCATAACTTGCATATCATGTTACATATAACTTGCATATATTCTCACATATAGTTTGCATAACATGTCACATATGCATAAATGTTTAACATGGTGTTTTGCATCATAAAACATGGCCTTAAACTTGCATTTAACATAAAACTTGCAAATCACATATCATACAAACTTGCATAAATACATTTATCCACAAACATAGCCATGTCTTATCACATCCTACCATAATCAATTTAACAATTGATTATTAAAGCCATAGAAACTCACCAAAACCAAGATTAGCAAACTTATGAAGTGGAATTAGTGGCTTTAATTGAAGAAGATGTTGATTAGCTTGCAACTCTCTTCATTGATTTGTGGAGGCCATGCTCAAATTTCATTTTGCCATAGTTTAGTTACAAAACCTAATTATGAATGAATTAGGATAGGGTTAGGGTCTTATTTATAGGATTAGGTTGCATTTTAGACCCTTAGATTAACCCTAGATTGGTTTAGACCCGTCAGATCCAAGAAGCTTCCAGAACCAGCCCTCCAAGCCAGCCCAAGAACCTAAACTGGTGCACCCAGTTTTACTGGGCGTCGCACCCCTGTCGACAGGCAAGTCGACAGGGCAGTCGACACCCCTGTCGACAGCCCTGTCGACAGCGCTGTCGACATGGCTAGGGCGGGAATTTCTCCCGCCTGACCCGCTGCTTCTATTTCAAATTCTGTATTTTAATTTTTAAATCTGTTTTTATCTTTGAATTTTCTGAAAACTTTTTTGGGCCATAACCGGGCCATACGGACTCCGATTCTCGAAAACTCGGACTCTATTTCGCGTATTTTTCCGAGACGAACGCAATGACGCAGCCCGTTACCCCCAATTCCCACATCTGAGATTATTTATTAGTGAATTTTAGTATTAACTAAAATTCGGGGTGTTACATTCTCCCCTCCTTAAAGGATTTCGTCCCCGAAATCTCTAAGCTAAGGAGAATGCATATCCTACCATCCAAACAACCATCTACTCAAACCATCAACCACGGGCATCCATCGTCCTTAAACAGTTTCTAATGATGTATGAGCATATGCAAACAGTGTGTGTATATGTTCCCTATCTAATGTATGAACATATGCAAACCATGATAGTGCCATGCATCCATTATGTATGCGAGAAAACCCTATCGACACATATAATATCTACATGAGTGCACAACCATTCACCAAAATGCATCATCCATGTGATAACACAACCATTATACATCCATAAATATATTTTCCTACACACAATTTTATGCAATATGCAATATGAAGTGACTGAGCCGATCTAGTGCCTAGAGTGTGTGTATATGCATCCACGAGCAACCACTAGCAAACACTTGCATCCACTTGCATCCATCAACCATAACATGTCTCAAACACATGTTTCAACCATAGGTTTACCCTATCTAAAGGTCAAAGGTACTAACGAGAGGACATACTAAGAATAAGATAAGCACAAGATATGCGATGAAGGAGAAGCAAAAGGACATACCCTCCGAAAGAAAAGGGTACCTCGAACGCATCTTCGCTTCCGTCTCCCAGGTAGCGTCGCTCTCTTCATCTCCCCTTCGTACTTTGACTAGTTGAACCTCTCTGTTTCTCAACTTCCAAATCTCTGACCCAAGGATGCAAGTAGGAGCTCGTCGAATCGTCGCATCACGCTCTACTTCCACTTCTCTAAGCAGGCTCGGCTCTACCGCCTCTGCGGTCTCATGTAGGAACTTCCTCAAATGTAACACATGGAATATATCATGTACCCCACTAAGCCTGTCGGGCAACTCCACTCTATATGACATCTGTCCAATCCTTTCCTTAATAGGAAACGGTCCAACAAACCTTGGTACTCACTTCCCAACAGACCCAAAGTGAACCACATTCCATAACGGAGATATCTTGATAAAAAGCATGTCCTAATATCAAACTCAAGCTCTGTTCTCCTCTTGTCCGCATAAGATTTCTGTTTATCTTGCGTCGCTTTCATCCTTCTTTGAATCAAATCAATCTTTTCCCGAAGTCTTTCTAACCTTATCGGCCCAAGCAAGATCTCATCCGTAGATTCCTACCAACGTGTAGGTGATCGACAAGGCCTTTCATAAAGAGCTTCGAAAGGTGCCATACCAATACTGGACTGAAAGCTATTACTATACGCGAACTCCACCAATGGAAGATTCTCTTCCCATGTTCCTCCAAAATCTAAGATACAAAGCCTCAAAAGGTCTTCTAGGACATGATTCACCCTCTCGGTCTGGCCGTCCGTCTGAGGATGATATGCGGTACTCAAACACAACTGAGTCCCTACCGCCTCTTGCAAACTCTTCCAGAACTCGCTAGTGAAGATAGGATCTCGATCACTTACTATGCTAGAGGGTACCCCATGTAATCGAACTATCTCTCGAAGATATACTGAAGCTAGCCATGGAGCAGTCCTCTTGCTCTTCACAGGTATGAAATGGGCGCTCTTAGTAAGTCTATCTACCACCACCCAAATTCCTGTATTATCCTTCCTCGACCTGGGTAACCCGTCAATAAAATCCATCGAGACGCTATCCCACTTCCATTGCGGAACCTCCAATGGGTGAAGCAACCCACCTGGTTTCCTTTGCTCCGCCTTCACTTGCTGGCACACCAAACATCGAGCGACATACTCGGCCACATCTTTCTTCATACCGGCCCAGAGGAAAACCCTCTTCATGTCTTGGTACATCTTATCCTCACCGGGATGAATGGTCATCCTAGAACGGTGTGCGTCATCAAGAATAGCCTTCCTCAAACCCTCGTCTTGCGGTACACAAAGTCTACCGTCTCTACGCAAACACCCCTATCGTCTAGGGTGTTCCTACTCAAATGGCTGGACGACTTCCCCCCTTATGAGCTTCTCTACCAACTCAACCAACTGTGGGTCGTCCCTCTGTGCTCTTCCAATCCGCTCCAAAAGAGTAGGTCTAACCTCCAAGGAGGCTAGCAAACCGGGTACAAAGTCAACGGAAGGTCTAAAGTCAAACTTAGAAATAAACTCTAAGCTCCGTCGTTCAACGAACAATGAACTCAAGGACAACCTTTTTTCTACTTAAGGCGTCCGCTACCATGTTACCCTTACTCATAGGATGCTAAGGATCCCATCCACTTTTGCTGTCCTAAGACTATGCGCTCGAAGAGTCTCCAACACTTCCCTAAGATGTAGGGCATGCTCTTCTCCACCAGGATATCATCCAAAATCATCACAACTGTCTCCCACGCAGACCACCCTAGTCGAATTCGGCATCCCCCAAATGCAAGCCCCAAAGGCCTAAACCAATATCAGACAAACACCCAAGGGATACCTCCTTCGAATTCAGACGACCTACGTGAGATGATAATAGTAAAAATGGCTAAATAATTAAGCCCTTGTCCAATTCTGGATGTTCTCGCCAGTCTCGCTCCAAAACCGTCGTTTATCCCATACTGGCTCTGCTCAGCCTATTGAGCACATACGAAAACTTATTTCGCTCCTAGAAAAGACCAAAATGTCATCCATAAAGACCATCATAACTTATTTAGGTACTCCTTGAACACCCTTCTCATCAAATTAACAAAATATGCGGGGCGTATGTCAAACCAAATGGCATCACCAGCCACTCATAAAAAAAACATCCGGAGTCCTAAAGGTAGTCTTTTCTATGCTATCCTCAGCCACTCTCAACTGATGAACTTCCGTGGCTGAGTCCACTACTAAAACACTGAGGCGCCAACCAACTGATCAAAGAGATCATCAATCCTTGGCAATGGGTGTCTATTCTTCTTTGTGAGTTTCTTTAGTTCTCTTTAGCCTACACAAAGTCTGAGGGACCCATCCGCCTTCATAACAAAAACTACTGGAGCGCCCCACTCCGATATACTTCGTCTTATGAACCCCTTCTCAAGCAAATCGCCTACTTACTTATGGAGTTCCCTCCTCTCACTAGGAGCCATGTGGCACACTGGCCAAGATACTGGTTTAGCATTATCCACCAGATATATTCGGAAGTCAATCTCCCACTTCGGAGGTAAGCCCTTCACCTCCTCAAACACATCCGGGTATTCCCGGACCGCTCTAACAGATCGCAGTCTCTAGACCAACGTGTCAAGCGATTCTAGATACCTTAGCATAACAGATTCTATGGGATTACAAGAGATCTCGAGAGTGTTACCCAGGCGGCCCATAAGCCTAACAACTCTCCCTTCAAAACCAAGAACGGCACCTTTACTGGATAACCAGTCCATGCCAAAACTAGCCCATAGCCCGTGAAGCACAACAAGCATCACATCTAAACTCAACGCTAAGTATAGAAACTTTCAAACCCAAACACATCATGGAGCCCAATTGGGTTTGAAACAACTAAGGGATCATCTACCAAACTGGTGTCTAAGTGCAGTGACTCAACTAACAATGATGAGATAAACGAACTCGATGCGTCAGAACCAAATAAAGTTCGAATTGGATGATAAAGAAATCCAACCTCCGATCTAGACGGTCTTATCCCCATCTGGTACCCTAGTCGCGAGGGAATACAACTACCCTCCCGAAGATTCCATATCTTGCCCTTGCTTCTTTGGACAATCCTAATAAGGTGTCCTATTCCTCTCAAAAGGATAACCACTTGCCTTCTTCTTCCCTATTCCCCACTCGTAACTTCCCACCAATGGGGTTTCATCCTTCATTAGCCAAACAACTATTTGAGCCTTCCTCCCATCGTCTATCCAATAGATACCTACCAGTCCTCCTCCTTCTTGAACCAACTTCTGGTCCGACTAATGTCCAAATTCCTTGAAGTGGTTTTCCATCCTTATCTATCTTAGAAAGATCATCTATACGCGGAGGGGAAACTCAAATCGAGAGAGGAAGAGATTCAAAACGGAGAATTCGAAAGATAAAGATATGGCTATCGGGGATTATGCTTTTTTTTCAAAAACTTTTCTCTCAAAAGACATGTTTTTGAAAATACTCCTTTCCAAAAATATTCTTAGAAAATAATTTTTCTAAAAATTTTATCTGTTCTGGTAACCTTAAGCTCTGATACCACGTGTAACACCCCACACCCGCTACGGTCACTCACTAAGGGAATGCCATAACATTGGTGGAGTATTTTAAGTGAATATAGAACAGAAAAATTACAACAAGACAGATATAAGTAATACTTGAAAATTTAAATCATCATTTCATTTCAGCGGAAAGTAAAACATGTTTGGTTACATCACAAAACCATAACAAGAGTCAAGTACATAATATCCATCTTGATAAACTAGAAGTACATAATCCCACTACTTAGACAATAGCCATAATAGAAAAGATAAACCGAGCTTTACTTCTACGATCCAAGCCCAAAAGATAGATATAGCGGTCTGATCCAAGCCCACTAGTGCTAGGCCCACTCTGATAACCTGAGGGTTGGGAAAAAAGATAAAAACAACGGGGTCAGACATAAGTCTGAGTGAGTCCTATAACCCTAACAATACAACCATTAAAGTAATTAGGGTATGACATAAATAAGGTACGGTACCTCTGGGGATAATGACTACACTAAGTAGCCAACTAAACACCGGATGTACTACGATAACCGAAAAGACGCATTTATCCACCCAAGGATAATTCTTACGCCACCCCAGACTTATTCACCCAAGGGTAATTCCTACACTGCACCACACCAGTTCTACCCACCAAGAGTAATTCCTACTTAAAGGTTGATCCCACTAAGTGTACTTAGTAATTTTTACCCGGTAGTTTCTTGTACCCCTACACAGGTGCCGTCTGCCCCTATCTTTACTAGGTGTACCCACTACCCCCAAGCGATCGGCTCCCTACCGTAGATACCCGTGCTGGTCCCACAAAGGGGGTGTATCATTCCCCAAAGTGGCTACTAGATAATATCACTGTGCACGACTTTATATCTACACGATGCAACAACGACTTACCAACCAGCCCGGGTCCACACACGCATATGAAACCCGTTGATCCTGCGTTGCCACCGCTAACCCGTTTTGGCCACTTATAGTCAAGCCCAATATGCGTGTCCCGTCACCCGACCAGAGTCGAGCCAACAAAGATACGTTTGGGATATTGGTTGAAATGGACCCCCACAAGCTACCACCTAAGCTTGCAATTTTATCTAGTGCATCCCACTTAACCCCTCTTTATAATCATGCCCACTTACATGTTAAGTTTTGGTTAAGTCATCAATCATATTCCAATTGCCACTAAGGGCACCCACTAGATTTCCACATGCCACCCAAAGCACTTACTTGATTCCCACATGCCACCCAAGGCACTTACTTAACCCTTTAATCATGTTTAATTACATGTTCCACTTTGGTTAAGTATTCTAATCGTATTTTCTATTGCCACCCAAGGCAACCCACTAGTTTCCTCATGCCACCCGAGGCACCCCCACTAGTTACTACATGCCACCCAAGGCACCCACTTAACCCTCATGTCCCACTACATGCTAATTTGGTTAAGTGTTTCTTAATTAATTAAGACCGTGATCCTCCTAAAGACCTCTCACATTAGACTATCTTTTATGACCGCTGGTTAAGCCGGTTGGGTCCGGGCAGCCTTACGTCATAACCGAGTCTAACCTCGTGTCTTTACGTTAATCACATATTTAGTTTGTGACTAAGACCTCTCACATTGGGCCAATCATTTGTAGCCGCTGGATGGCCGGTCGGTTCCGGGCAGACTTCCGCTACAAAAGGGTCCAACCTCGTGTCTTAGTTGATTAATTACGCCTAATTAATCACCCCCACAATTAATTATCCCTAATTAATTACACATTTTTCATGACATGGGTAGACCTAACTCAATAGGTAAATTCCCATGGGGTAGACCTAACTCAATAGGTAAATTCCCACTTATGTTAATTTATTTTTATGGTATGCTTAATCATACTCAATCATACTTTTATTAACATATTTACCAACCCCATCGTTCCCCACGTAAATCGTTCTCATTTCATGACATAAATAAGGGGAAGATCATCACAAATATCATGGGTTTAGCATACAACTTTGTCATGGGTTAAGAGGATGTCAACTTGCATATATGAACATATATTAACCCAACTACATATAACCCAAACTTGCATATTATCATACACATGATTTGCATAACATGTTGCATATGAGCTTGCATATTATCATACACATATCTTGCATAACATGTTGAACTTGCATATAAGCATTCTCATAACTTGCATAACATGTTAAACATGCATTTAAGCATACACATAACTTGCATAAGCATTCACATACTTGCATAAGCATTCACATACTTGCATGAGCATTCACATACTTGCATGAGCATTCACATACTTGCATGAACATGCATAACTTGCATATCACATTAAACTTGTATTTAAGCATACACATAACTTGCATAGCATCATGCACATAACTTGCATAATCTCATACACATAGCTTGCATAACACCATTTGCATATGAACTTGCATCTTAAAGGAGGATAAACATGCATAGCATATAAGGGTATCATCTTGCATATGTATGCATCATATTTAGAAGGGTAAACTTGCATGTTATGATTTACGCATAATACCAAACACTTAGCATGCATAAAACCACTTACTTATCATGCATGAAATCAAATACTTATTATGCATAAACCTACCACTTAACTTGCATAAACCCAAACACTTATCATGCATAAAACCCAATACTTAGTATGCATACAATCAAATACTTAGCATGCATAACGTCAAATACTTTAGCATGCATAACATCAAATACTTAGCATGCATAACATCAAATACTTAACATGCATAACACCAACTACTTAGCATGCATAAAATCACATGCATAACTTGCATATCATGTTACATATAACTTGCATATATTCTCACATATAGTTTGCATAACATGTCACATATGCATAAATGTTTAACATGGTGTTTTGCATCATAAAACATGGCCTTAAACTTGCATTTAACATAAAACTTGCAAATCACATATCATACAAACTTGCATAAATACATTTATCCACAAACATAGCCATGTCTTATCACATCCTACCATAATCAATTTAACAATTGATTATTAAAGCCATAGAAACTCACCAAAACCAAGATTAGCAAACTTATGAAGTGGAATTAGTGGCTTTAATTGAAGAAGATGTTGATTAGCTTGCAACTCTCTTCATTGATTTGTGGAGGCCATGCTCAAATTTCATTTTGCCATAGTTTAGTTACAAAACCTAATTATGAATGAATTAGGATAGAGTTAGAGTCTTATTTATAGGATTAGGTTGCATTTTCGACCCTTAGATTAACCCTAGATTGGTTTAGACCCGTCAGATCCAAGAAGCTTCCAGAACCAGCCCTCCAAGCCAGCCCAAGAACCTAAACTGGTGCACCCAGTTTTACTGGGCGTCGCACCCCTGTCGACAGGCAAGTCGACAGGGCAGTCGACACCCCTGTCGACAGCCCTGTCGACAGCGCTGTCGACATGGCTAGGGCGGGAATTTCTCCCGCCTGACCCGCTGCTTCTATTTCAAATTCTGTATTTTAATTTTTAAATCTGTTTTTATCTTTGAATTTTCTGAAAACTTCTTTGGGCCATAACCGGGCCATACGGACTCCGATTCTCGAAAACTCGGACTCTATTTCGCGTATTTTTCCGAGACGAACGCAATGACGCAGCCCGTTACCCCCAATTCCCACATCTGAGATTATTTATTAGTGAATTTTAGTATTAACTAAAATTCGGGGTGTTACAAGATTACTTAAGTATTTGGGTTCCTGTAAGTTGGAAAAACAGAGAAAAATATATCGATGATTATTTTGATTCAGTGGTTAATAAAAAACATTTTATTTTTAAAGGTTCCATTAAACCCTTTTGGGCATGGTTACCTTCCATCTAACCCATGGACCCAAACAAAGCAAGTGGGTACCAAAACTATATATCTTATACTTTTTGCAGGTACACCACAATAAAGAGAAGGTTATTCGACATCTCTGAATATCGTTGAAAACTCAGCTTATCAAAAAAAAATTCACATGATTCAATATCCCCTAAGGCGCTATAATTATTTGTATTCTCTACTACTCTCGATTACTGTGCTTATTATGGTATTTATTCTTTTTAATCGATGACAAAGGGGGAGAAATATTTTCTCTTATGATTATTCATATCATTCATGTTACATATACTATCATTTAAATTATGTGCTTAACATGGTAATAGTATATGTGATCAAACATTTGTTAATGCAAGAATAAAAAGGTAAGATTATTTATACTATGAAATAACAAATGTTGCAGAAATTCAGGGGGAACTTTATATTTAGAGGGAGAAAATCCAAGGTGTTGTCATCAATCAAAAAGGGGGAGAACGTTGAGACAAGATTTTGATCGATGCCAACATATAAAGGTGCAATGAAGATCATTTCATAGAGATAAGGTTTTTTACTTTGAGTCGTGTTAGAAATATGTTAAAATCTATCCTCAAAGTGTAACACGAATGCACAAAACAATATCATATCTTTGTTGATGAAATCTGTATATTTGAGGAATTGAAAAGTCACAGAAAAAGCCCAAACGGTCTAGGATCTGACCGGGATGGAGTGCAGAGTGATATAGATTGTGGACCGAGGACCTCCGGTCCACAACCATAAACCGGTCGACCGGTCAGGCTGTTTTTTGCACATAACGGCTATTTTTCCAGAATTTTTAATTTTACAGAAACTCAACCAGTCGACCGGTGATTTTCAACCAGTCGACCGTTTTCGAATAGCAATCTTTTTTATGAAAGGTTGCTTCTATTTGTGAAGAGATTACTATTCAATAATTAAAGGAAATGGACATAATTTTTTATACAAACTCTTCATGAAGAATTACTACCTTTCTACTATTATATAAACAACTTCAAACTTGTTTTACAATCACGAAATCATTCTATATTCTCTCTAATTTCTGAATTGCATTTTCATACTCTTTGCAAAACAAATGCTCTCCAAATTTAAATACTTGTTGAATCCTTGAATCAATTTAATATCATTTGATTCAACAAGCATTCTACTTCCTTAAATCTACGTATTCAAAGTATATACTCGAGGATAAGATTATAGGAAGGGTGTACTACAAGTGACTAGTCCATGTATTGAAGGCACAATATATAGTCAATCATCAACTACTTTGTATTGAGATTCCGGTAAGCCTGTAGCCGTTCAAATCAGGTGGGTAAGCTTGTGGCCCTTGAAATCAAGTGGGTAAGCTTGTGGCCCGTGAAATCAAGTAGGTAAGCTTGTAGCCCGTGAAATCAAGTGGTGTGTTGTGAACCTGTTCCTCTGGGTGAAGCCAGGTTGTTGATTAGTGAAAATCCAGAGAGAGGTCTGGGACTGGACGTTGGACGGTGCTCCGAACCAGTATAAAAAGCCCTGGTGTGATTTTTCCATTTTTACTGCATTTACTATTCTGTGATTTTCTATTACTTTATACTTGAATATTGTTCGTCATATTACACAATCCTTGTGAATGTACTATTACTTGACAAGTACATGCACGCACTTTCACTGAAGACAAGAAAGCGAAAAGAAAACAGAGTCAAACATAAAGTCTGGTAAGTTCAGTAACTTTCAGCATGTGAATAGGTAAAAGCAACATGACATGAATTTAACTGAATACAAGACAACACCATGATGACGGGAATCATAAGGTTAGCACAAGATATGATAAGGTAAGATAAACTAGATGCACTTCTACACTTTCTCTGCTTTGCCACTACCTTGTTATTCTAATTTCTATATCCCTGCACCGCCTAACTAGAAATCTGTATAAACTGATAAGAACAGATACGTGATCCCAATCCCCACAATTGTGGTTGTTTCAGGTGTACATCTATTATTTATTACCTAGGTCTAACCCAGGGTTTTCAATCGAGCGCATTCTAGATCCAACCAGGGTTTTCGCTACCCAGGGCTATTGGGGTTTATGCTACCTATTGAACGTTTCTCGGATTTTAGGGTTTACGCGACCTAGGTCCAACTAGGGATTATGGTACCTATCGAACGAAGCCCCTAATCTGGGACACACTACCCAGAGTGGTATATGTTCCTAGACTTTCCCCACGTATGTGTCGTGGATCATTATCGCTGTCTAGATGCACATGTCCTCTATATGTGCGACCCGAGTCTCGTGGTAGGGCAAATCAAGAAACACGGAACTCAGTCGGGGGCTTTCAGGTATCTGCCGATGCAGATGCTAAGGTCTGTTTTTCCAGTGGCTATGGTCCCACCTGACCCCTCCCTCAACTAATGAAATGCACACCTTGAAAAATGAGAACTATATGCAGGCCCTCTATGCCCCCACTAACCTATGGCCATCCGCACCCATAACTAGATAGCAAGTATATGGTCTTTTGGAGTTCTCCGCCTTTCCGCTGTACGTATCTCGACTGAATCAAGATGGTAGGTAGACAACGAGTTGCTATCACAGGCCTACGGGTCTCCCCGAATCACACTGGTCCATCCTAGTCTTTAGGTTGCCTTATATTGCAAACAAGGCATACCCTTGGTTCTTCTAACGCAGACCTTAACTCTGCGAGCCCAGGCGGATGATCTACAGCCTCATAGAGGGATACCAAGAGTACCCTCACGCCCCCTCGAAGCCGCGTGCTTCGTAACCCAGTTTGTTGGAGCCTTCTTTAACATCAGATGGGCGTTCGCTCCTTCTCGTGTTCTACTAAGGTTTACTACTTAGTTCCCTTAACTAAGGTTTACTACTTAGTTCCTGAATCGTCGTTTTCTTAACTAAGGTTTACAACTTAGTCCTCTTAACTAAGGTTTACTATTTAGTTCTTTTTCTCGTCAAGTTGGATTAGTTAAGTGTAATTACTCAATTCAAGTTAACTTAACACATTCATTTGTCATGTTAAACTGGTTAAGTGTTATTAGTAGTTCAAGTTGACTTAACCCTACCACAAATCAAGTTATATTGGTTAAGTATTTCTTATTACTTTAACCCACCCCTTCATCTTGTATTGGTTAAGTGTTCCCTTTAACTTAATCCTGCCCATCTGTTTAGCTAACATGTTATAACGGTTAAGTGTTCTCTTAGTTAACTTAACCCTAACATCTGTTTAATTCACATGCCCTAATGGTTAAGTATTGTCCCTTCATGTTTTAACTTAACCTTGTTCATTTGGCACACTATGATGGCTAAGTGTTCTAAGTTTACTTAACTCCACCTTCTAGTCTGGTTAACAAGTTAAATTGGTTAAGTGTATTTTACTTAACCCCACCTTCTAGTCTAGTTAACATGTTATAACGCTTATTTAACCCCTACAAGTCTTGTCTTGTTAACATATTAAGTTGGTTAAGTGTTCCTATGGACTTAACCCTCCTATTCTAGCTTAACCGTTTCTTAGCTTTAAATCATTCATTTAAAGCACCAACCACTCATATTAGACACATATTGTTGCGGTCACTGGATGTGCCGGTCGGTTCCGGGAAGATTTACACATCAATTCAGTCTAACCTTGGGTCCTTTTTGGGCTCAATGCTCTAAACACCCACATTAGATAGGTATTGTTATGGTTGCTGGATTTGCCGGGCGGTTCTGGGCAGTCTTATACCGTAACTCAATCTAACCTAGGGTTAGGCATATTCGTCTTTCCTAGATTTACATATTTATCTTTTTTTGTCGATATGTAAATTGCTAACGACTCTTTTAAACAAATTTGGCCTATACCATATTCATTTGTCATGCCCACTAACATAACTATATTCTAGGCCCAAATCTTGATTTACCTATCATTTAACCTAACCTGCAGTTTTATGCCAGTTTAGATCTAGTATTCCCATTTACAGTTCATGTCAAAACTAGATTTGATACTCTAGTTTACAATTTATGCCTAAAGCTTAGGTTACTAGCCAATACTAGATTCAATATATCAAATTACATCTTCTATAATTCACGTCAAATTACCCCAATTTGCATCTAATAGTCATGTTATAATACAGGCTCTAAATTATGCCAAATAATATAGATATCATGTTATACCCAAATAACCCCGCATTCATAACATACGTATACCATGATTTCACAAATTTTCTAAATACTCATGAAATGAAACTAAAAAGGGAATAGTGGATAAACATGAGAATTGACATAAAATAATAGGCATGCAAAAGCGAGCCAAATACAAGGATAATGGATCCAATGGTTTTGGTGTACATAATAGCGAATAGGAATAAACTAAGCAAGTCACACCCTAGGTATGAGATCCAACAAAATGCAAGTTCGGTGTAACTATATTGTTATAGGCATAAACAATTAACCATAATAGTCTTAGGCGATTAACCACAATAGTCATAGTCATGGTCATAGGTAAAAATCTCATAGTTATGAATCATAGGCGATTAACCACAATAGTCATGGATAATTAACCAAAATAGTCCTAGGCAATTATCCTAAATAGTCACAGGCAATTAACTGTAATAATTTCAAAGTCATGGTCATAGACAATAGTCTTATGTTCATAATCATAGGCAATAATCTCATAGTCATGAATCATGGTCGTTGGCAATAGTCTTATTGTAAGAACCCGTAACTTCCCCGTTAAGGAAAGAGCGGATACTTTGAGGACAACACACAAATGAACGCATACGGAAGAACATTTCATTGTTATTACAACAATTCCATCAGAATATAAGAATATACAGAGTATAACTGAATAGATTACATTCGACAAATATCAGAGATTTAAATTACATTTAAATACATCGCAGCGGAAAATAATACATAAACACAACTAGAAGTAATGCACGGATACAGAGCTTTCCGAGCATCGTTCCAGCTGTAAATCAGGACCCTGTGAATATAAATCTGCAAAACCAAAACTACTAGCTGCCCGTGTGGAAAATAGGGGCACCCAGAGTTTAGGTTAAAACAATAAACTCCAGGTCAGTCATGTGACTGGTGTGAGAACTAAAACAGTTATTAATATTGGTTTTAAAGTTAGGTAAATCAAGGGACCACGCCGTATAACACGGAACGGGTTTCCTCCCAAGAATACCAGTGCATAAAACAAACAGCGCAATGCTAAATAAAGAAAAATGAAGCTATTATAAGACCCAGGTCCCATCACACAATGCAACGCAAGCCGGAGGATAGGGTTTTCCCTTATAATAGCCAAACATGCTTAGTACGTTTAAAACAAATCATTTGATACTATTTTAGGTGCATAGTGTCAAAACAATTTCAATCATAAATATCAATCATAGACGGCATGGGTACCATATATCATGTCGCCATACTAGTTCTACAATTAAAACCGCAATACACGTATTGGAAATTGGATTTCCGTCATGAGTCGAGGCAAGGGGCAAGCTCCTCTCCGCGTTCGAGACACTCTAGCAAATGCCTCGGGACCGCACACAGCAATCCCCTGGATCCTCCAAGGCCGGTCCTCTCTTACTTTTGAGGATTGGCAATTCCTGAACACACGTTTCCCGGTCCTTACAGACCTATATCCGAGGCGCCTCGTATCCAACAACCACACAGGTGAAAAGTATATAAATGTCAGGGCTGGTAGGTCACTGACACCACCCTAGCTAGAAAGAAACGTCATGCACTCCTTGGGTCCGTCTCCCGTTTTTGACTCATACTGAGGTGTGAGGCTCGCGAATTCACGTTATACACAAAGCTATGCCACACAGGCCGTGCTTTGATCATCAACCACAAGACTTTGCTTTTCAACAAAAGCCCTGATCAATTGCCACTTACGCATGCCACATTGGCAATTCACTCCATGCGACTGATGTCCATCGATATACAACCTCTGAGCTCGTACGTCTCAGAGAAGGGCGTTAAGCAAGAGAATAAATTCTCCGCCGCCAAACAGATGTATATTTAATAGAGATCAATCAACACAGAATAAAATCCAATGTCAGACACACAATCCATTTACAAGTTCGTTCTGGGTCTGAACGAAACCGGAGGCACTTTCCTCGCATATCCGTACATCTCCAAGTACGTCTGGACGATCACCAACTGTTTCCCTCATCCTGGGTGTACAGCCCAATCAAGATCATCAGTAATCACCCAAACGATGTGAAGACTTCCGGTCTTCAACCACCGTCTTCATCTTCGACATCTCGTCGAATCGGTTATTCAGAATGGGTATAAACCCGGCCTTTCTGAATAACCCACGTATATAATTAAACGAATGTTACACAATCACAACAAACGCCTCATTCCAATTCAGAATATTCTTTTATTCACAAAATCACATTCTTAGGGAAATGTTCCCATTAATTTTATCCAAGATAAATTCTTCTAAATTTATCCTATAATCTTCCTTTGGATATCATTTCAAACTAGTCGGGATTAGCGAACCACACCGAAGTAATTATTTATTTTATTTCCCAAACCCAACCTATATATCCCATGGAGAAAACTGGTAATACTCCATATCTAACACCACGGTGTTATCGGTAAAATTAATTACCATTTCACGTTCAAATCTAATTAAAGATTTAACTATCGCTTTGGAGCAAAACTGGTGATACTCCACTCTCGATCACTTTTCAGATTTGATAATTTAAATTATCAATTCACTTTTCAATCTAATTAAAGATTCATTAAAACTCCACTTAGTTTTAATCTTTTCAAAAATCAATATCCTGCCTTTAACTGGGTTAAAGAACCAATGTCATCAAAAACACGATTCACGACAAACCAAATCACATTTGATATTAAATACAAGGCTCTGAATAGAAAATATATCGGCTTATATTCAATATCAAATTCTGAAACCAACAAATATCGTATTCGAAATAACGATATAAAATATCTTTCAAATCCCCATAACAATATTTGTATAGTCACGAAATCCAACATCGAAATATCACGAAGATAATTTCGATTCAGCTCCAGTCCAATCCACGTATTGGAAATTATCGATTATTTTCAAAATCACTTTCAAATTCAATTTATTTATTTTAAAAATAAATTGATTTCAATTCTAGTTCAAAACTAGTTCATTTCGATAAAAATCTATTTTTATCTTTTCAAATGTGGAATTTTCCAGCCCAAATCTTTCCAATTCACATATTATAATTTTACACAAATTATAGATATTTTTAATAATTTTATCAAGGCCCGTACAGTCGATTTCCAACAACGGCCATCGAACTGCACTTACAACGACCTTTTTCGAATTTGATTTGGACATAATTCCAAATCCAACCGTTAGATTTCAAATTTCTAATATTCATTGGAAAGCTCTTTTCGATACGAACCCAACGGTTCCGGTTTTAGGAGAATCCGACGGTCGGATCTCCCGCAATGTCCGTTTGAAATAAATGGTCGAAATTCACGAACTGCCGCGGCGCGGCGCGTTCTATTCAGGCCATTATATTATATATATAATATATAATATATATTTCGTCGATTTCCTTTTAAAACGAATTTTATAAATCGTTTTAAATTCGTTTTCAAAACCATTTCAACACTATATTCAATTTCAAATCGATTTGATTTCAATTCAATTCGAATTCATTTCAATTCAATTCAAATTCTAATTCGTTTCAATTCAATTCAAATTCAAATTCAAATTCGTTTCAATTCAATTCAATTCGAATTCGTTTCAATTCAATTCAATTCGAATTTACTTTCTATTTGATCTAATTCGAATTCGTTTCAAACTGATTCCAATTCACTTTCAGTTCGTTTTAAATTTCAATTTCAATCTAATTCAATTTGAATTCATTTCTATTTTACTCGAATTCAAATTCACTTTCTATTCAATTCGAATCGAATTCATTTTCTATTCGATTCGAATTCATTTTAAATTGATTCAATAGAATTTCAATTTGAATTTTAATCTAATTCAATTTGAATTTCCTTTCAAAATATTAGATTTTGAAATCACTTTTCAATATTCATTATAAAACGAATAAAATCGATATAAACATCGTTCGCGTCAAAATAACGCATCTCTAATCAACACGGCTTTATATTTCAATAATTCGTTATTCTATTCAACAAATGAATATTTGTTCTATTCAATACATGAATCTATATTTCTTACAACACACGACTAATCTCAACACATGAGTACTGTCAACACCTCACCATTTTTGTTATGTAAAATATTTTATAAAACTATGGTATCTATCGTTTGATTTTGATTAGACTTCTACTGAAAAGTAGTTCTAATTTTAAATATGATAAAGATGTAATTTATTTTATAAAATATTTTACTCAACACATGAACATCGTCAACACATGACTATTTTTATATTCAACACATGAATTTTCTTTTATAATATTCCTTATTTTCCCGATTGGAATGAGGCCCAATCAATCACCATATAACGTTAATTATATGGATTCCATACAGCACATGTATATACTAGCAATGATAAACAATCAGCCATCAACCAAAGTGCACTACACTGTATAAGCATCAAATATAGATATCTAACGCTTATACAGCCCGTCAACCAATCGATCGACATATTTAATCAATCAGGATGAGTGAACTTCAAATTTCATCCCAACACCCGTGTGGGGTTTTCAAACAATCAAACACAGATTTTAATTGTGCAGTTGGGCGATGTGTAAAATTTATCGACCCAATCAATATCAGTCAAATCAGTGTATATAAACAAATCGGTTGATTTGTTTATAAATATTTATTTATTCACTTTCACGTTAAAAATTATATTTTTAACGATAACATATTCTATTCCAACACATGAATTTCTATTCATTTCATTTATTCAATAAATGATTATTTTTATTTTTCTAACATATTTTAGAAAATTTCGGCGGCATAACGGCACGATACTAGAAACGGGACGAGGCCTAGCCTTATCCCCGGTCTAGTGAAGGCCCACGCCATTCACACATCAATCAAATCCATTCCATTTCACCAAACAATTCAATTGAAGTTTGAAATCGAATTATCGAACTACCGCGCCATTTTCAATTCTATTTTATAATTATATATAAATATTTATATTCTAACGACGACGTATATAATATATACGTCGATTCTATATTCAAAATAAATTTCTCGTCGATATTATTTAAAATAATCTATTTTAAATATTCAAAATTCATTAAAATCGCCAAAATAAAAATTTTAAACTGGCTCAGATTTTCGGGTTATTACAATCTCCCCCACTTAAAACTTTTCGTCCCCGAAAAGGAACAAAGTCGAAAGTGGTTTGATTAATCAACGCTACGTTCGATCTGGCTTCCATTCTCCAACTTTTCAGTTTCTGAGAATTTTCAAAATTTCAAAAATTTAGCTAACACCCTAAATTTTCGAAAAATTTCGCCATAACCTCCCCTGCACCGGGAGCATCGGGGAATTTCAAATAGCTTCCCCGGTCATTCAGATCTCAAAAAGAAAAAGAAAAAGCCAAGCGGCTAGCCAATAGGCTCACAAAATCATCATCACCCAAACAAAACAGGAAATAATGTAGTAAACATGTACCTATTTGTCGGGCAAACAAATTTTATTCTTCGGCTCTAGCCTCCTTGCTATGACCTGTTCAATGTAAGTATATATATATATGCAAGCAAATGCGACCGATTTCAATATAGTTCAATATTTGGTTCAATTAGGCATAATGGTTAAAAATTAGCAAACAAATAAACAAACAACACAAACATCAATCAATTAGTGAATTAGAGTTTCAAATTCATAATTTTGATATATATACAGAAAATCTTGTTTTGATGCCAATTCACAACAAAGTGTTCTAACTATATAAGTTTTGGTTCTCACACCAGTCTAATGGAAATATATAGAAATCACACCTTCGAAACACGAACATAAATTCTGATGATGATATATCAATCATCAGAACCATCTCCGGGTGTCTAGAATGTGATTCTATATCTACCCAGTATATTAAAACTTCGAATATACGTTCATGACGCGTATACGCGAAATCTATATATACTCGATTGTCCATATTCAAAATAAATAAATATTCAAATACGTATAAAATGATTTAAATTTTCAAAACAAAATTGTTTTCATTTGAAAAATATACTCTTCACACTCGTTCTAGGATACTACTGATCCTATCTCTAACGAGTAATTCTAATTGGATATTACTAACCCAATATCTGATGAATTCTTTCGTATGGTTCTAATGTGTCTTGTTCTCGAGCTCTGTAAACCAAAGCTCTGATACCACTGTAAGAACCCGTAACTTCCCCGTTAAGGAAAGAGCGGATACTTTGAGGACAACACACAAATGAACGCATACGGAAGAACATTTCATTGTTATTACAACAATTCCATCAGAATATAAGAATATACAGAGTATAACTGAATAGATTACATTCGACAAATATCAGAGATTTAAATTACATTTAAATACATCGCAGCGGAAAATAATACATAAACACAACTAGAAGTAATGCACGGATACAGAGCTTTCCGAGCATCGTTCCAGCTGTAAATCAGGACCCTGTGAATATAAATCTGCAAAACCAAAACTACTAGCTGCCCGTGTGGAAAATAGGGGCACCCAGAGTTTAGGTTAAAACAATAAACTCCAGGTCAGTCATGTGACTGGTGTGAGAACTAAAACAGTTATTAATATTGGTTTTAAAGTTAGGTAAATCAAGGGACCACGCCGTATAACACGGAACGGGTTTCCTCCAAAGAATACCAGTGCATAAAACAAACAGCGCAATGCTAAATAAAGAAAAATGAAGCTATTATAAGACCCAGGTCCCATCACACAATGCAACGCAAGCCGGAGGATAGGGTTTTCCCTTATAATAGCCAAACATGCTTGGTACGTTTAAAACAAATCATTTGATACTATTTTAGGTGCATAGTGTCAAAACAATTTCAATCATAAATATCAATCATAGACGGCATGGGTACCATATATCATGTCGCCATACTAGTTCTACAATTAAAACCGCAATACACGTATTGGAAATTGGATTTCCGTCATGAGTCGAGGCAAGGGGCAAGCTCCTCTCCGCGTTCGAGACACTCTAGCAAATGCCTCGGGACCGCACACAGCAATCCCCTGGATCCTCCAAGGCCGGTCCTCTCTTACTTTTGAGGATTGGCAATTCCTGAACACACGTTTCCCGGTCCTTACAGACCTATATCCGAGGCGCCTCGTATCCAACAACCACACAGGTGAAAAGTATATAAATGTCAGGGCTGGTAGGTCACTGACACCACCCTAGCTAGAAAGAAACGTCATGCACTCCTTGGGTCCGTCTCCCGTTTTTGACTCATACCGAGGTGTGAGGCTCGCGAATTCACGTTATACACAAAGCTATGCCACACAGGCCGTGCTTTGATCATCAACCACAAGACTTTGCTTTTCAACAAAAGCCCTGATCAATTGCCACTTACGCATGCCACATTGGCAATTCACTCCATGCGACTGATGTCCATCGATATACAACCTCTGAGCTCGTACGTCTCAGAGAAGGGCGTTAAGCAAGAGAATAAATTCTCCGCCGCCAAACAGATGTATATTTAATAGAGATCAATCAACACAGAATAAAATCCAATGTCAGACACACAATCCATTTACAAGTTCGTTCTGGGTCTGAACGAAACCGGAGGCACTTTCCTCGCATATCCATCCATCTCCAAGTACGTCTGGACGATCACCAACTGTTTCCCTCATCCTGGGTGTACAGCCCAATCAAGATCATCAGTAATCACCCAAACGATGTGAAGACTTCCGGTCTTCAACCACCGTCTTCATCTTCGACATCTCGTCGAATCGGTTATTCAGAATGGGTATAGACCCGGCCTTTCTGAATAACCCACGTATATAATTAAACGAATGTTACACAATCACAACAAACGCCTCATTCCAATTCAGAATATTCTTTTATTCACAAAATCACATTCTTAGGGAAATGTTCCCATTAATTTTATCCAAGATAAATTCTTCTAAATTTATCCTATAATCTTCCTTTGGATATCATTTCAAACTAGTCGGGATTAGCGAACTACACCGAAGTAATTATTTATTTTATTTCCCAAACCCAACCTATATATCCCATGGAGAAAACTGGTAATACTCCATATCTAACACCACGGTGTTATCGGTAAAATTAATTACCATTTCACGTTCAAATCTAATTAAAGATTTAACTATCGCTTTGGAGCAAAACTGGTGATACTCCACTCTCGATCACTTTTCAGATTTGATAATTTAAATTATCAATTCACTTTTCAATCTAATTAAAGATTCATTAAAACTCCACTTAGTTTTAATCTTTTCAAAAATCAATATCCTGCCTTTAACTGGGTTAAAGAACCAATGTCATCAAAAACACGATTCACGACAAACCAAATCACATTTGATATTAAATACAAGGCTCTGAATAGAAAATATATCGGCTTATATTCAATATCAAATTCTGAAACCAACAAATATCGTATTGGAAATAACGATATAAAATATCTTTCAAATCCCCATAACAATATTTGTATAGTCACGAAATCCAACATCGAAATATCACGAAGATAATTTCGATTCAGCTCCAGTCCAATCCACGTATTGGAAATTATCGATTATTTTCAAAATCACTTTCAAATTCAATTTATTTATTTTAAAAATAAATTGATTTCAATTCTAGTTCAAAACTAGTTCATTTCGATAAAAATCTATTTTTATCTTTTCAAATGTGGAATTTTCCAGCCCAAATCTTTCCAATTCACATATTATAATTTTACACAAATTATAGATATTTTTAATAATTTTATCAAGGCCCGTACAGTCGATTTCCAACAACGGCCATCGAACTGCACTTACAGCGACCTTTTTCGAATTTGATTTGGACATAATTCCAAATCCAACCGTTAGATTTCAAATTTCTAATATTCATTGGAAAGCTCTTTTCGATACGAATCCAACGGTTCCGGTTTTAGGAGAATCCGACGGTCGGATCTCCCGCAATGTCCGTTTGAAATAAATGGTCGAAATTCACGAACTGCCGCGGCGCGGCGCGTTCTATTCAGGCCATTATATTATATATATAATATATAATATATATTTCGTCGATTTCCTTTTAAAACGAATTTTATAAATCGTTTTAAATTCGTTTTCAAAACCATTTCAACACTATATTCAATTTCAAATCGATTTGATTTCAATTCAATTCGAATTCATTTCAATTCAATTCAAATTCTAATTCGTTTCAATTCAAATTCAAATTCAAATTTGTTTCAATTCAATTCAATTCGAATTCGTTTCAATTCAATTCAATTCGAATTTACTTTCTATTTGATCTAATTCGAATTCGTTTCAAACTGATTCCAATTCACTTTCAGTTCGTTTTAAATTTCAATTTCAATCTAATTCAATTTGAATTCATTTCTATTTTACTCGAATTCAAATTCACTTTCTATTCAATTCGAATAGAATTCATTTTCTATTCGATTCGAATTCATTTTAAATTGATTCAATAGAATTTCAATTTGAATTTTAATCTAATTCAATTTGAATTTCCTTTCAAAATATTAGATTTTGAAATCACTTTTCAATATTCATTATAAAACGAATAAAATCGATATAAACATCGTTCGCGTCAAAATAACGCATCTCTAATCAACACGGCTTTATATTTCAATAATTCGTTATTCTATTCAACAAATGAATATTTGTTCTATTCAATACATGAATCTATATTTCTTACAACACACGACTAATCTCAACACATGAGTACTGTCAACACCTCACCATTTTTGTTATGTAAAATATTTTATAAAACTATGGTATCTATCGTTTGATTTTGATTAGACTTCTATTGAGAAGTAGTTCTAATTTTAAATATGATAAAGATGTAATTTATTTTATAAAATATTTTACTCAACACATGAACATCGTCAACACATGACTATTTTTATATTCAACACATGAATTTTCTTTTATAATATTCCTTATTTTCCCGATTGGAATGAGGCCCAATCAATCACCATATAACGTTAATTATATGGATTCCATACAGCACATGTATATACTAGCAATGATAAACAATCAGCCATCAACCAAAGTGCACTACACTGTATAAGCATCAAATATAGATATCTAACGCTTATACAGCCCGTCAATCAATCGATCGACATATTTAATCAATCAGGATGAGTGAACTTCAAATTTCATCCCAACACCCGTGTGGGGTTTTCAAACAATCAAACACAGATTTTAATTGTGAAGTTGGGCGATGTGTAAAATTTATCGACCCAATCAGTATCAGTCAAATCAGTGTATATAAACAAATCGGCCGATTTGTTTATAAATATTTATTTATTCACTTTCACGTTAAAAATTATATTTTTAACGATAACATATTCTATTCCAACACATGAATTTCTATTCATTTCATTTATTCAATAAATGATTATTTTTATTTTTCTAACATATTTTAGAAAATTTCGACGGCATAACGGCACGATACTAGAAACGGGACGAGGCCTAGCCTTATCCCCGGTCTAGTGAAGGCCCACGCCATTCACACATCAATCAAATCCATTCCATTTCACCAAACAATTCAATTGAAGTTTGAAATCGAATTATCGAACTACCGCGCCATTTTCAATTCTATTTTATAATTATATATAAATATTTATATTCTAACGACGATGTATATAATATATACGTCGATTCTATATTCAAAATAAATTTCTCGTCGATATTATTTAAAATAATCTATTTTAAATATTCAAAATTCATTAAAATCGCCAAAATAAAAATTTTAAACTGGCTCAGATTTTCGGGTTATTACACTTATGTTTACTGTCATAGGCATAGGCATAGTCTTATGTTCACAGTCATAGGCATAGGAATAGTCTTATGTTCACAGTCATAGTCTTAGGCCATTAACAATAGTATTCAACGTCATAGGCATAGGCACAGTCTCATCGGTAATTAATCATAATAGTTCTTAATTAGATCCAAAGGCATATACAAGCACAGATTCAAATGAGAGGATCAGGCATATTCTTATATCAATTTAATTACATGCCACAAAAATATCTAGACGTTCAAATCTAAAAAGTAACTGACTTACATTGATCGGTTTTAGAAAAGGATAATAACGCTGAGGTGATTTGCTATGATTCGCGCAACGTTGCTCGAAGCCGTTGAATTAACCTTTGCTTCCCTTCTTGAAGCTTTAACTTTATTTGAATCTCCAATATGCAATTCCTAGCCGTAGTCTTCAAGAATAGTCTTCGTGTTTTATTTTAATTAATTAATTTATTTCAATTATTCCAGAGGCAGCATAAGGAGAGAATAAAATGGTGTAAAGAGAATGGGGCTAGGGGCTATTTATATAGGATTAGGCGGACGAATCTAGACTGAAAACGAGACCAGAAACATCAGAATGAACCCAGGCTCAAAACTGGGTTTCAGCACCAGGTCGACACTATGGTCGACCTGGTCCCTGGGAGGTCGACACTATGGTCGACCCCCAGGTCGACCTGGTCTTGGGCGGGAAATTTCCCACATAGCCTGTTTTGGGTTTTGAATTTGAATTTAAATTTGAATTTCGAGCTGTTTTTCTGTTCTGAAAATCCTTGAAACTTCGGAGGGTCATATCTCCCTCATACGGACTCCATTTCTCGAAAACTTGGACTCGTTTCCAAGCAGAAATTCGAGACGAACGCAATAGCGCAACCTGTTTCCCTTTATTCTTATTTTAAAATTTAATTATACTTTAATTTGCAAAACTTAATGTTACAGAATTACGGGGTGTTACATTCTTCCCTTCTTAAAAGGATTTCGTCCACGAAATTTTCAAGTTAGGAAGAATGTATCCTACCATCCAATCACCCATCTACTCAACCATTCAATCACAGGCATTCATTGTCCTTAAAAAGATTTCTAATGCTTTCATGTTCATATGCATAGTGTGTGTATATGTCTTTATCTAATGCAAAATCAGGCGGTCTACTGATTCAATTGACCTCCTTAATGTGAATTATGTCAGTGCCATGCATCCAATAATGTATGCAAGCATCCCTAGTTATGTAAATACTACATGTGTGCATAGCCATTCATCCATATGCAATATCCATATGATAACATATCCAGTTAAATCCGTTAAGCAAATACATATATGCGAATGTAATATGAAAGTGACTGAGTCGTTCTAGCGCCTATGGTGTGTATATGCATCCACGAGCAACCATTTGCAACCATCAATCATAACATGTTTCAAATACATGTTTACATCCATTGGCTTACACCTAAGGATCGATGATACGTCCTAGAGGATATACCTTAAAAGCTAGAAAGTATGTATAGAATTCCTAGAAAAAGAGATCAAGGATGTACCCTTAAGAAAAAGGGTATGATGCATGTATCTAGTCTTCGGTCTTCTAAGTCGCATCTTCTTGAGCTTCACTATTATGTACCTTATCTAATTAATCTTCATGATTGCGAAGCTTCTTGACCTCCATTTCCAAAACTGTCATTGATCGGATAACTGGCCTTTCATTGTCAACTGGATACATGCGAAAGTCTATCCGTGTTTTAGGGGTAAACTCCTAACCTAATCAAAAACATCTGCCTACTCATGGACTACCCTAACGGATTGCAAATCGTCGATAAATACGTTAATCGATTATAGCTAGCTAAGCCTAACTGATTCTTTACACGAAATCTCGAGGGTATTTCCAAGGCAAGTAAAAAATCTAACTACCCTCCTTTCAGAATTACTAGCCAACCAACCCATGCCTAGAATCAACTCATAGCCCATGGAACCAAAAACATAAGCATTACGCTTAAACTCAACACTTAATATAGTTATTCTCAAATCCTTGCAAACCAAAGGTAAACGGGCTGAACGACTAATTGGATTTGAGACACTAATGGGATCTTCTACTATACAAGTACTAAGGTGCAGAGACTCAACTATGGAAGTAGATATGAACAAATGCAAAGCACTAAGATCAAAAAAGTACTAACTGGTTGATCAAAACTAAAAGCTAAACTTTTCCAATAGAGACTTTTACTATATCTCTCTCAGTTATTCTGGTGGTGGAAGCATGTACTCGCCCTTCTGAAAATCTTGTCCCTTGTCCTTAATTATATGCCCTATTATACCATGGAAAAGATACTTCCTCTCATCTTAAGTTTTATAATTCCTTCTTTCTTCGTGAGTCGAGTTTATATCCATGAATTTCTCATCCTTGCGTTGAGCTCCCTAGCCAAACTCCCTCATCCTCATCTGTACCATCTCTGTGTAATCATATTGACAAGTTTCTCAAAAGCTGCCTCCATCGCACGGAAAAGCCTTCAGAGCTTGAAAGAAAACTAGCTGCAGGCGAAACTACAATGGCTATAGATGGAAGTTGGCACTACTTTGCCCTTCGATAGGTATCGTAGTCTTATCAAGCCTACGGAACCGTGTTGCGATGAGGTTACCCCCCAGAAAGCTAGGAGCCCCGAAGACTCAAGAAAGAAGGGGATAAGAATTCAAACAGAGGATCAGAAGATAGTGCGTATGGATTTGGGGGAATATGCCTTTAAAACATAACTTTTCTTTTGAAAAATGCTTCTTTAAAAACCGTTTTGAAAATATATTTTTTTAAAGCTTTTATCTGATCTGGTAACCTTCAGCTCTGATACCATGTGTAACACCCCACATCCGTTAAGGTCACTCACAAAGAGAATGCCTTAACTTCGGTGGAGAGTTATAGGTAAAAGATACAGATAATTTACAAGACAGACAAAATTAAAACAGCGGAAAATAGGACTTTACTTTATTGATAAAATAGTTTGTACAACAATTGTTTTCCAATACCAGAATATCTGTCTTACAAAATAAAGAAGCATAAAATAACATTTATATTCCCCAATGTAGCGTGAGCCAGCCATAGCAATGGAAAAGAGAATCCCAGCAAAACTTCAACTATCTTCAGTTTGGAAAGAAAACTGGACTAAGTAGTAATATTCCCTCCCTGCGAACTGGGGGGGGGGGGGAACGGAAGACAAGAAAGCGAAAAGAAAACAGAGTCAGACATAAAGTATGGTAAGTTCAGTAACTTTCAGCATGTGAACAGGTAAAAGCAACATGACATGAATTTAACTGAATACAAGACAACACCATGATGACGGGAATCATAAGGTTAGCACAAGATATGATAAGGTAAGATAAAATAGATGCACTTCTATACTTTCTCTGCTTCGCCACTACCTTGTTACTCTGATTTCTATATCCCTACACCACCTAACTAGAAATCTGTATAAACTGATAAGAACAGATACGTGATCCCAATCCCCTCAATTGTGGTTGTTTCAGGTGTACATCTATTATTTATTACCTAGGTCTAACCTAGGGTTTTCAATCGAGCGCATTCTAGATCCAACCAGGGTTTTCGCTACCCAGGGCTACTGGGGTTTATGCTACCTATTGAACGTTTCTCGGATTTTAGGGTTTACGCGACCTAGGTCCAACTAAGGATTATGCTACCTATCGAACGACGCCCCTAATCTAGGACACACTACCCAGAGTGGTATATGTTCCTAGACTTTCCCCACGTATGTGTCGTGGATCGTTATCGCTGTCTAGATGCACATGTCCTCTATATGTGCGACCCGAGTCTCGTGGCAGGGCAAATCAAGAAACACGGAACTCGGTCGGGGGCTTTCAGATATCTGCCGATGTAGATGCTAAGGTCTGTTTTTCCAGTGGCTATGGTCCCACCTAACCCCTCCCTCAACTAATGAAAGGCACATCTTAAAAAATGAGAACTATACGCAGGCCGTCTATGCCCCACTAACCTATGGCCATCCGCACCCATAACTAGATAGCAAGTATATGGTCTTTTGGAGTTCTCCGCCTTTCCGCTATACGTATCTCGACTGACTCAAGATGGTAGGTAGATGACGAGTTGCTATCACATGCCTATTGGTCTCGCCGAATCACGCTGGTCCATCCTAGTCTTTAGGTTGCCTTATATTGCAACCAAGGCATACCCCTGGTTCTTCTAACACAGACCTTAACCTCTGTGAGCCCAGGCGGATCATCTGCAGCCTCACAGAGGGATACCAAGAGTACCCTCACGTCCCCTCGAAGCCGCGTGCTTCGTAACCCAGTTTGTTGGAGCCTTCTTTAAGATCAGATGGACGTTCGCTCCTTCTCGTGTTCTACTAAGGTTTACTACTTAGTCCCCTTAACTAAGGTTTACTACTTAGTTCCTGAATCGTCGTTTTCTTAACTAAGGTTTTCAACTTAGTCCTCTTAACTAAGGTTTACTACTTAGTTCTTTTTCTCGTCAAGTTCGATTGGTTAAGTGTCATTAGTCAATTCAAGTTAACTTAACCCATTCGTTTGTCATGTTAAACTAGTTAAGTGTTATTAGTAGTTCATGTTAACTTGACCGTACCACAAATCAAGTTATATTGGTTAAGTATTTCTTATTACTTAACCCCACCCCTTCATCTTGTATTGGTTAAGTGTTCCCTTTAACTTTACCCTGCCCATCTGTTTAGCTAACACGTTATAACGGTTAAGTGTTCTCTTAGTTAACTTATCCCTAACATCTGTTTAATTCACATGCCCTAATGGTTAAGTATTGTCCCTTCATGTTTTAACTTAACCTTGTTCATTTGGCACACTATGATGGCTAAGTGTTCTAAGTTTACTTAACTCCACCTTCTAGTCTAGTTAACAAGTTAAATTGGTTAAGTGTATTTTACTTAACCCCACCTTCTAGTCTAGTTAACATGTTATAACGGTTATTTAACCCCTACAAGTCTTGTCTTGTTAACATATTAAGTTGGTTAAGTGTTCCTATGGACTTAACCCTCTCATTCTAGCTTAACCGTTTCTTAGCTTTAAATCATTCATTTAAAGCACCAACCACTCATATTAGACACATATTGTTGCGGTCACTGGATGTGCCGGTCGGTTCCGGGAAGATTTACACATCAATTCAGTCTAACCTTGGGTCCTTTTTGGGCTCAATGCTCTAAACACCCACATTAGATAGGTATTGTTATGGTTGCAGGATTTGCCGGGCGGTTCTGGGCAGTCTTATACCGTAACTCAATCTAACCTCGGGTTAGGCATATTTGTCTTTCCTAGATTTACATATTTATCCTTTTTGTCTATATGTAAATTGCTAACAACTCCTTTAAACAAATTTGGCCTATACCATATTCATTTGTCATGCCCACTAACATACCTATATTCTAGGCCCAAATCTTGATTTACCTATCATTTAACCTAACCTGCAGTTTTATGCCAATTTATATCTAGTATTCCCATTTACAGTTCATGTCAAAACTGGATTTGATACTCTAGTTTACAATTTATGCCTAAAGCTTAGGTTACTAGCCAATACTAGATTCAATATATCAAATTACATCTTCTATAATTCACGTCAAATTACCCCAATTTGCATCTAATAGTCATGTTATAATACATGCTCTAAATTATGTCAATAATATAGATATCATGTTATACCCAAATAACCCCGCATTCATAACATACGTATACCATGATTTCACAAATTTTCTAAATACTCGTGAAATGAAACTAAAAAGGGAATAGTGGATAAACATGAGAATTGACATAAAATAATAGGCATGCAAAAGCGAGCCAAATACAAGGATAATGGATCCAATGGTTTTGGTGTACATAATAGCGAATAGGAATAAACTAAGCAAGTCACACCCTAGGTATGAGATCCAACAAAATGCCAGTTCGATGTAACTATAGTGTTATAGGCATAAACAATTAACCATAATAGTCTTAGGCGATTAACCACAATAGTCATAGTCATGGTCATAGGTAAAAATCTCATAGTTATGAATCATAGGCGATTAACCACAATAGTCATGGATAATTAACCAAAATAGTCCTAGGCAATTATCCTAAATAGTCATAGGCAATTAACTGTAATAATTTCAAAGTCATGGTCATAGACAATAGTCTTATGTTCATAATCATAGGCAATAATCTCATAGTCATGAATCATGGTCATAGGCAATAGTCTTATGTTCACAGTCATAGGCATAGGCATAGTCTTATGTTCACAGTCATAGGCATAAGCATTGTCTTATGTTCACAGTCATAGTCTTAGGCCATTAAAAATAGTTTTCAATGTCATAGGCATAGGCACAGTCTCATCGGTAATTAATCACAATAGTTCTTAATTAGATCCAAAGGCATATACAAGCACAGATTCAAATGAGAGGATCAGGCATATTCTTATATCCATTTAATTACATGCCGCAAAAAGATCTAGACATTCAAATCTAAAAAGTTACTGAGTTACATTGATAGGTTTTAGAAAAGGATAATAACGCTGAGGTGATTTGCTATGATTCGCGCGACGTTGCTCGAAGTCGTTGAATTAGCCTTTGCTTCCCTTCTTGAAGCTTTAACTTTATTTGAATCTACAATATGCAATTCCTAGTTGTAGTCTTCAAGAATAGTCTTCATGTTTTATTTTAATTAATTTATTTATTTCAATTATTTCAGAGGCAGGATAAGGAGAGAATAAAATGGTGTAAAGAGAATGGGGCTAGGGGCTATTTATATAGGATAAGGCGAACGAATCTAGACTGAAAACGAGACCAGAAACATCAGAATGAACCCAGGCTCAAAACTGGGTTTCAGCACCAGGTCGACCCCCAGGTGGACACTATGGTCGACCTGGTCCCTGGGAGGTCGACACTATGGTCGACCTCCAGGTCGACCTGGTCCTGGGCGGGAAATTTCCCGCACAGCCTGTTCTGGGTTATGAATTCGAATTCGAATTTCGAGCTGTTTTTCTGTTTTGAAAATCCTTGAAACTTCGGAGGGTCATATCTCCCTCATACGGACTCCGTTTCTCGAAAACTTGGACTCGTTTCCAAGCAGAATTTCGAGACAAACGCAATGGCGCAACCCGTTTCCCTTGATTCTTATTTTAGAATTTAATTATACTTTAATTTGCTAAACTTAATGTCACAGAATTACGGGGTGTTACAATTAGCACTTAAAATCCAAGAACACTCTTCACTTATTCAACCTAACTTGTTAACAAAAAGGAAGTTGAGATGCCGTTTTATGATTGTTGATATCAGTTATAGAATTCATTACAAATTTGCACTATGTTTCTACCAAAACAACTGGCCAAGCTGGAAGATTTTTTGATGATAACATGACTTTTGTTTGAAGTTTTGATTAGTAACGACTCAAATTTCATAGTGACGACCCAAATTTGTGTTAACTCATTCATGTAAAATTTAAAAGTAAATTGTCCGTTTGTAAGTATACCTTTAAAAACATGCATTCATATTGTAAATATTTTCAAAACTATCTTTTTGCTTTTGGATTTTGTGGGTAGTATCCGCTAAAAACCCTCACAAGACAACACTCGTCCTATTGGGGACACTTAAAATCCAAGCACATTCTTCACTTATTCGACCTAACTTGTTAACAAAAAGGAAGTTGAGATGTCGTTTTACGATTGTTGATATCGATTATAGAATTCATTTCATATTTGCACTATGTTTCTACCAAAACAACTGGCCAAGCTGGAGGAGTTTGTGACGATAACATGACTTTTGTTTGAAGTTTTGATTAGTAACGGACTCAAATTTCATAGTGACGACCCAAATTTGTGTTAACTTATTCGTGTAAAATTTAAAAGTAAATTGTCCATTTATAAATATTCCCTTAAAAACATGCATTCATATTGTAAATATTTTCGAATTTTGCATTTTGTACATACCTTTTTGCTTTTGGGTTTTGTGGGTAGTATCTACTGAAAACTCTCATGAGACAACACTCGTCCTACTAGGGACACCCAGAGGTTTAAAGGCTTGTTGCATATGCTCAATGCAATCGTGCTCCCTACGAAAACAGATTTATCTTAGTTTTTTTTTACTTTATTTGAGGACGAATAAAAAGATGAGTGTGGGGGTATTTGATATACACGTAAATGTGTGTATTTTATCCACTTATTTATCTTGTTTTCTCTTAAAAATAATTGATACTGTGTATTTATAGTTGTGTTTTCAGGTTATTTATGATGAATGGAATTGATGCACTTAATTGTTGAAAAGCTTGAAGAATTGGTGTAAGAAGTGTGTTGATTTTGGGAACTATATTAAAACTTGAAGAAATGTTGTTGTTCAACCACCTTCTACCGCATATTTTAATGATTCAATGCCTTTTCATAAAGGTATCTTGTAGCAGTTGTTATGGAGTTTCCATTCTTGCTCAAAACAGTTGGAGTTGATGCCATTTGATGCCCGCAAGCTATGACGTTTGCAAATCCATTCACACGCATTCACACTTAGCTATTTGGTTTATTTGTTATATTGAAAAAAGGGCTTTTGTCCCACAATGTGTAATTGGTCACTTAGTCTTGGCCTGGGCAACTACAAATTTACTTGTATCTAGTTCATTTGGAACCATTCAGTCTTCGGTTTTATTCTATAGCTCTTTGCTTGGAATAAAATTCTTCTCCCTTTTCTCTTTAGTTTTTTATTTACATGTTATTTTCTTTTCTGCAAGTAGATTAGATTATCCTTTATTTTATTTTTATTTTCTTTTTCTCTTGTTTTTTGTTCTATGTTGCAATTTACATTCGTTGTTAGAATAATAAACATGAGAGGCTAATCTCTTTTAACTTAGGGGTAATGAAGCTCTCTTGATTATGTACTTGCAACATAATTTATCTGTTCATTCTCTCTTTTTGTGCTTCATGTCATGTTGATGTCACGGTGATTAAGTGGAGGTTGAAATCAAAAATTTGATGGTCTATAGTTCAAATTAACAGTTCATAAGCCATGCTTAAAGTATATTTCAATTTCAACTTGTTCATTTTTCATTAGATATGGTAAGGTGATTTAGTGGGTATGATATAGCTTGATATTTTATGTTGTGCTAATTAATAGTATCAATAAGCTATACTTATAATAATCATATCAACTAAATTTACAAATGACCAAAAAAGAAGAGTGATCGTAATTTCATAACTTGTTGTACTACGTGATCCAGAAAGTGGATTTATTCCTAAGTTGCCATTTACTTCATAGTTTTTATTAATTTTAGTTTACTAGTTTAGTTGTAGTTAAAACATCACTTGGATTTGGTTTAATTCGATTGAATACAATTACAATTATTTCTTTCTCCATGGATCAACTCTTACTCGCTAACGTACTACAAGTCTACGTCGTGCGCTTGCGGTTTAGTACACATCGCGGTGGTTTTCTAATCGATAGAATATCTGTCGTCGAATAGTGCCTCTTCTCTCTTCCCGTCGATCATATCCAATGACTCGAGGAGAAGAGCCTTATTAGTCAAAAGGTCGTAATACGTCATCCTGTGAGAAGGGACATCAAGCTCTACCGGGATGACTGCATTTGAGCCATAGGTGTAACAACCCGGAATTTTAGGACTAAAATAAAATATTATTTTTGATTAATTTAATGAGTTTTGGACATTTAAAAACAGTTTATTTAAAAAAAAAAGTTAAACATGGATAATACATCAAGACGCTTGACCAATGAATTCAGCACAACAAAACGGATATGCATTCAAGTTTAACATGGATTTTGTGGATCGTTCGAATTATATGTTTGTTGCTATCAAATAAAACAAATAATAATGATTGAAGTGGAAGAAAAAAATAAGAGGAAGGGAGCAACGTGGGTAGATTTTAGGAAGGAAGCGACATCTGTTGCTTTGAGGTCTAATTAACATACAAGTGTTCATTTCTATATATGTTTAATTAGATAGGTGCTTAATTAATTTCTATTAATGCGCATTTAATAATTTTCTTCTCTTATATGATGATAAAAGGAATCCATCAATTTGTGGAATACAAGGAAAATACGAACCATATTTACAAACAATTGTTGTTCCCCTTTTGTGTGTTTCTAGCATGAAATTAAAGATTCGGGCCCACGGATGATCAAATTTTCTAAAACGAAAAATGATGTTCTACTTAGAATACCATCTAGTAATTTAGGCAAGATTCGCCTGAATTCCGATGTCATTCCATCTTGTAATCATTTATTAAATGTCAAATTAAATGACACGCACAAAACGAACTTATTTATTTTTCTACAAAATTAATTCTCTTGCTATATCCAGCTAGACGCATCTCAAAATAAAGGACAAAGGGCGTAATCCTATATATGATTTTTTTTTAGTTACTATGTTAATTAAATACGCAAAAGGGTAATAAAAAGGGAATTTAATATAACCTAATTTGGAAAGTTAGTAATATTTTGGATGGTTGGAAAAGAATAGATTTTCATATTACATTTTTTATTAAAACGCAATGGATGTCATTAGAAGGATAATGTTAAAAGAAGAAAGATTAATACAAAATAGAGATGTTAATGTATTTTGTACTACCTAACAAAAAAGAAAGAAAACAGAAAAGGTGTTTTCTAATTATGAATCGCGGAAGGAATTATTCTATAATAAATATGGATATAGATTTTAGAAGTGTTTCCATAGCCAACCCAGTAGAATATGACTAGCTCCCTAAAGAAAAGATTTATAATAGTAGCAAGGATTAAAGAATAACAATTAAGATAAAGGTAAAAAGGAAAAATGACACTAATCAAGTTAAATACCTCGTAGACTGAAAAAGAAAAATCCTGAATGGTTAATGATATAAAAGACAAATAAAGGAAAGAATTAATGTATTTCTTTAAGACACATTCCATTTACTCTCTCTTCTCTCATTCCATTTATTCTTGTTTTCTCATTCCACTATTTTTAGAATATATATTATCTGTATTCCACTTAGAATAGCAACATGTAGGTTTAAATAACCTAGGGGTCTAACTAAATTTTTTTTTTTACCTACTTCTATATAATATCATATTCCCCAACCCTAACCTATTCTCTAAACCTAAAGCTACGCTCTTTCTAGTTCCTCTCAACAATGGCTGCTATCTTCTCCATCAAAAACATGTTAAAATCCAAATCTCTCCAAACCCTAACAAATTATATGTCAACACGAAGGTATCGACGATACGAAGCTACTGGTGTCGTCGGTTTCGTCAAACAACACCCGGATTTGTCAAAATTTCCGATCAAAAGTTCAGATTTTCGGATTTTAAAAGCTCAAAAAAAAAACCGCCCATTTAAACCCATTAAGGTGAGAACTCCTTTCACTCTAATTATTTTACAGTTAAATTTATATTAGAATATAAACGGTGCTTAGCAGCATCCGACACTATTGATTGTACAAAACCATGATGGTTTGTTGGGATTGTGATTTGGTTTGTTATTGTGTGATATTGTTGTACATGAAAATTATTTATATAAAATATATATATATAAATTATCATGAAATAAAAACTTCATTTTGTTATATAAAAAGTTAGCATAACAAAAACTTCATTTTTGTTATATGAAATGTAACATGATCAAAAACTTCATTTTTTTATTGTATAAAATGTTAACATAGAAAAGATTCATTTTTATTGCGTAAAAATGTTAACATAGGAAAACTCCATTTTCTACATTTTAATGCATAGGATAAATCAATTAAAAGATTAAATGTTGACCAAAATGTCCCTTTAACATATTAGTTTAGAATAAGATAATTATATATTAATCATATGTCTACTTAACCAAAATGTCACCTTATCATATTAGTTTAGAATAAAAGAATTATTTGTTAACATATGTTTTATTGGAACGAATGTCATTTTGTATCTTGACAATGTAGAATGAAAGAATTATTTGTTAATATATTATTTGTTAATAAAATTGTCATCTTTGACAAAATAGAATGGTTGATTTATAACCATCATTTATGTTAGAGTTGTCATATCTGAATAAAACCATCACTTATGTTAGAATTGTCATTTAGTTATGGCTTGTTATGTCAAATAGAATGTGAGAACTCTTTTCTCACTCATTCTTTAGTTCAGTAATTATTTATTTATTTTTTTATAAATAAATATTTTTAAATGCTTGAGATGATTGTTTGTGGTTTAATTTCATATTATACATGAATGGTTGTGGATTGATGTTGTTAATTGGTGTTATGAATTAATGCGATGTTTTGAAAATTTGAAACCATGAAACTGGATAATTAATGTCGAGTGTTATTTATGTTAAATTATATATGTTACTTCCATACATAAGTCAGTGACCTGACTTATGTACGTTGATTGGGTAAATATTTGCACACAATTTCCCAAGTGCACAATTAAATGTGTTGTTATTTGGTTGTTTTATTGTTAAAGATAATTGTGTGATGGTTGATATGTCAAATTTAATGTATGCTATTTGAAAGTCATTTACATAAATTAATGAATGTTATCGAATGTAAGGTGAATTGAGCAATGTAGGAAAATGTTGTAAATGCAATATTTGAAGTACCATTTATGTTATTATGTGGGTCTCATTCCAAATAAGAGAATTTGAACATTTTCAAAAGTTTATCTCGTTAAAAGAATTTATTGTGGTTTTAAATGTCATTTAATGTCATTTAATTAATACAAAGCCGTTTAGATAGTTTCACGTTATTTTTGGCGAAAATGGTCAATACCATTTATTTCATTCATTAAATATAAATGATTTAAGTTTTGAAATTTGAAAATTTTCAATTTTATGTTTATTTTAATATAATTAAAATGAATAGATTCTGCTTGACCCGAGGTTAGATTGAGTTGTGGTATAAGACTGCCCGGACCCGCCCGGCATATCCAGCCACCACAACAATATATATCTAATGTGAGAGGTTAATGCAGTATTAAATAATTAATTAATATTAAAGTTTGAAATTTAAAACTATATAATTTTGAAAATATAATAATTAATACAGAACTAATTAATTAATTAATATAGGAGATTTAGAAATCCCAAGTAACATTTTGGGAAACGTAATATTTAATGCAGAATTTATTAATTTGTTAATATGGAGATTTGAAATTCAAAATATGTATTTTTGAAAAGTTAATATTTCTTTTAATATTATAAACATAAATGCATCATTAATGAATGATTAATTCTGAAAGTTGAATTTCAAAAGTGAACCCTGTGAAACATTAATATTATATCAATATAATATTAAAGGAAGTTGAAAAGTCAAAACTTGTTTATTATTTAAATCTAAGTTTGCAATTATCATTAATAATTTTAATTTATACTAAATAGGAAACGTTTTGAATGAAAATTAATTAAATAATATTAATATATTATTTATTATTATTCAATGGCTTGAATAGAACGTTTCGCGTAGCGACCGTTCGCGAATTTCAACCGTTGACTTTGAATGAACGTAAGGTTAGGAATAAAAGATTATTTTCTTTTATTTAGAATGAACGCTAATGTTAATTAATAAAAGATTATTTCTTTTATGCAACTATGAATGCTAATGTTAACAAATAAAAGATTATTTCTTTTATAAAACTAGGAATGCTAATACTAAAAAAAAAAAACTTCTTTACATGGGTTAATGAACGTTAATGTTTATTAATAAATGATACTTCTTTTGTATGAGTTAATGAATTCTAAATAAGTCTCGTTAATGAAAGTTTTCTTTTATTCATAGTTAAAGAAAGCCAAAAAGGTTTTGTAAACAAAAGCAATTCTTTTATTTAAGATTTAGAACGGCGAATATGTTTTTTTTTTTTTTAAAAGTAATTTTTTATTTAAGATTAGAGCGTCGAATATGTTTTGTTCATAAAGGTTAATCTTTTATTAAGATTAGGAATGCTAAATATATTTTGCTAATAAAGGTCATTCTTTTATGTATGTTAAAGAACCGTCAAACATGTTTTAATGAAACAAAGTAGGATAATAAAAGTTTAATCTTTTATTTTGGAAAGGAATATGAAACAAAGTGTGAAATAAAGTTTATCTTTTATTTATGAATGAATATGGAATAAGAATTATAAATAAAGTTTATCTTTTATTTATGAATGAATATGAAATAAGAATTATAAATAAAAGTTTATCTTTTATTTATGGATTGAATATAAAATAAGAATGGTAAACAAAGGTTTATCTTTTAATTATGAAATGAATATGAAATACGACACGTAAATAAAAGTTATCCTTTTATTTATTGAATTAAACAGGTAATATGAAATGAGAAATAAAGGTTATTCTTTTATCAATGATATGAACATGAAAATGAAGGTTTTACCTTATTTAAGTTATGACAATGAAATAATATTTGACAATAAAAGTTAACTTTTACTTGAATTCTAAACATGAAAAATGTCTCATTAATTAATGATTTAGAAGATTGAATCTAATTAGAATTTTGAGAAATCTTAAATTAGATTAAAGAAGAGAGTTTCCAATGAAAAGAATTTTTAAATAAACAAATTTTCTTAATAGGAATGAGGCGTTGGTTGTGTTTTAGACACATGATTTTAAATAGCGCAAATTATTCAGGAAGACCGGGTTTACACATTCTGAATGATTCATACGACGATTGAAGACCGACGATGGAGACGGTTGTTGAAGACCGGGAAATTTCCATATCGAATGAATGATTACTGATATCTTGATTGGACCGTACACCCAAGATGAGGGAAAATTGATGATCATTCAGACGTATTAGGAGATCTACTGGATATGGTTTCGTTCAGGCCCAGAACGGACTAATAAATGGATTGTGTGTCTGACATTGTATTCCTTTATATTGTACTCGTTGATCTCTGTCTAATATATAGCTGTTTGGTGGTGGAGAATTTATTCTCTTGCCTAACACCCTGTTATATATTGGTAGATGATTGATGATATAGTATGGTCTGACAATGTGACATGCTAAGATGCATATGATCAAGGCTTTTGTTGAAAAGCAGGGCCTTGTGGATGATGATCGAAGCACAACTTTAATTAGCAAAGCTTTGTGTACAGCGTTACTTCGCGAGCCTCACACCCCGGTATGAGTCAAAAACGGGATACGGACCATAGGGAGTGCACACGTTTCTTTCTAGCTAGAGTGATGTCAGGGACCTACCAGCGCTGACATTTTACTTATGTGGGGATTTTGAGGCGCCTCGTTATTTTTATAGGGCGTTGGTGGTCATACTATAGGTCCAAAGGGACCGGGAAATGTGTGTTCAGGCATAACTAATCCACTGCCCATGGGCGGGGACCAGTCCTACCGCTTCCAAGGGTTCACTGCGGGGGATCCTGAGGCATTTGCTAGAGTGTCTCGAATCGGAGAGGAGCTTGCCCCTAGCCTCGACTCATGATGGAATCCAAATCTCCAATACGACACCATCAGTTTTGATTGTAGAACTAGTATTGGCGACATGCTATATGGTAACCATGCCGTCTAGGATTGATACATTATGATTCAAATTGTTTTAAAACATATTTATACACACTAATAGTATCAAAATCCGTTTTTATACGTATCAAGCATCTTTTGACCATTATAAGGTAAAACCCTATCCTCTGGTATGTGTTGCATTGTGTGATGGGACCTGGGTCTTATAATGGTTTCATTTTTCCAAAAATCATTGCGTTGTTTAAACGATTTACTTTAATTTATGCACCGACAATCCATTGGAACAAAACCCGTTCCGCATTAGCGGCGTGGTCCTTGGATTTGTCTTATTAGTTAAATTAGTTTTGAGTTCTCATACCAGTCCCATGACTGACCTGGAGTTTATTCTTTTAACCTAAACTCTGGGTGCCCATATTTTCCACACGGGCAGCTAGTAGTTTTGGTTTTGCAGATATTACATTCGCAGGATCCTGGTCTACAGCTGAAGCGATATTCGGAAAGCTCTGTATCCGTGTATCTCTTTTAGTTGTATTTTGTATTATATTTTCCGCTGCTATATTTAAATGTAATTTAAACTCTGGTATTGTATTTCCAATGTAAGGTATTTATCTGTACTCTGGAATACTCTTGTACTCTGATGTAATTGTGTTAATAGCAATAAAAATGTTATTCTGTTTGTGTTCTGATGAGTATTGTTCTCAAAGCAATCCGGGCTTTCCTTTACGGGGAAGTTTGGGTCGTTTCATTTGGTATCAGAGCTTTGGTTTACAGAGCTCGAGAACAAGACACATTAGAACCGAACAAAAGAATTCATCAGAGATTGGATTAGTAATATCCAATAAGAATGACTCGTTAGAGATGGGATCAGTAGTATCCTAGAATGAGTCCGAAGAGTATTATTTTTAAAATAATAATAATAATAATGAAAACGAACTTTGTTTTGAAAATTTAAACCATATTATACGTATTTGAATTTTCTATTATATTTTGGGCTATCGAGTTTGAGTAGATTTTGCATACACGCCTAGCTAGCGTATATTCGTAGTCTCAATATACTCGGTAGATATGGATTCCCACTCTAGAAACCCGGAGATGGCCCTGATGACACTAGTGATTGATGCATCCTCATCAGAATTCATGTTCGTGTTTCAAAGGTGGGATATCTATATATTTCCCATTTGACTGGTGTGAGAACCAAAACTTAGATATTGTTGTGACTTGGCATCAAAATATGATTTTTGAATACATATGTATAAAGTTATGCATTTTAGAAAGTTAACCCACTAATTGATTGATGGTTGTGTTGTTTGCTTGATTGAGTTAATTAAAAATTCAAATAGACTTGTATACGTATATAATATTGAACAGGTCATAGCAAGAAGGCTAGAAGCAGAGGAATAAAATTATTTGCCCGACGAAAAAATAGGTACACATTTACTATTTCTTGGGTTTTTGATTTTATTAACCGTTGGCTAGCCGTTGCTTGGCACTTTTTCTCTCTTACCCTCCTTCTTGTTTTTCTTTTTGAATTTATATGCCGTTGCTTGGCTTTTCTCTCTCCTATCCTCTTCCTTCTATTTTATTTTCTTTTGGTGCCCTATGAGGGAGTTTGCGTTTTTCGATATACCCCGTACAAAGGAGGTTATGGCGAAATTTTTCTAAAATTTAGGGCGTTAGCCAAAATTTTGAAAATTGGAGAATTCTTAGAAATTGAAAAGTTGAAAGTTTAATCCGTAATAAATTTTTGAAAGTTGAGTGGAATTATAAAACAACTTTTTACTCTATTCCATTTCGAGGACGAAAAGTTCTTAAGTGGGGGAGATTGTAACAACCCGGAATTTTAGGACTAAAATAAAATATTATTTTTGATTAATTTAATGAGTTTTGGACATTTAAAAACAGTTTATTTAAAAAAAAAAGTTAAACATGGATAATACATCAAGACGCTTGACCAATGAATTCAGCACAACAAAACGGATATGCATTCAAGTTTAACATGGATTTTGTCGATCGTTCGAATTATATGTTTGTTGCTATCAAATAAAACAAATAATAATGATTGAAGTGGAAGAAAAAAAATAAGAGGAAGGGAGCAACGTGGGTAGATTTTAGGAAGGAAGTGACATCTGTTGCTTTGAGGTCTAATTAACATACAAGTGTTCATTTCTATATATGTTTAATTAGATAGGTGCTTAATTAATTTCTATTAATGCGCATTTAATAATTTTCTTCTTTTATATGATGATAAAAGGAATCCATCAATTTGTGGAATACAAGGAAAATACGAACCATATTTACAAACAATTGTTGTTCCCCTTTTGTGTGTTTCTAGCATGAAATTAAAGATTCGGGCCCACGGATGATCAAATTTTCTAAAACAAAAAATGGTGTTCTACTTAGAATACCATCTAGTAATTTAGGCAAGATTCGCCTGAATTCCGACGTCATTCCATCTTGTAATCATTTATTAAATGTCAAATTAAATGACACGCACAAAACGAACTTATTTATTTTTCTACAAAATTAATTCTCTTGCTATATCCAGCTAGACGCATCTCAAAATAAAGGACAAAGGGCGTAATCCTATATATGATTTTTTTTTAGTAACTATGTTAATTAAATACGCAAAAGGGTAATAAAAAGGGAATTTAATATAACCTAATTTGGAAAGTTAGTAATATTTTGGATGGTTGGAAAAGAATAGATTTTCATATTACAATTTTTATTAAAACGCAATGGATGTCATTACAAGGATAATGTTAAAAGAAGAAAGATTAATACAAAATAGAGATGTTAATGTATTTTGTACTACCTAACAAAAAAGAAAGAAAACAGAAAAGGTGTTTTCTAATTATGAATCGCGGAAGGAATTATTCTATAATAAATATGGATATAGATTTTAGAAGTGTTTCCATAGCCAACCCAGTAGAATATGACTAGCTCCCTAAAGAAAAGATTTATAATAGTAGCAAGGATTAAAGAATAACAATTAAGATAAAGGTAAAAAGGAAAAATGACACTAATCAAGTTAAATACCTCGTAGACTGAAAAAGAAAAATCCTGAATTGTGAATGATATAAAAGACAAATAAAGGAAAGAATTAATGTATTTCTTTAAGACACATTCCATTTACTCTCTCTTCTCTCATTCCATTTATTCTTGTTTTCTCATTCCATTATTTTTCAAATATATATTATCTGTATTCCACTTAGAATAGCAACATGTAGGTTTAAATAACCTAGGGGTCTAACTAAAAAAAAAAAAAAATTACCTACTTCTATATAATATCATATTCCCCAACCCTAACCTATTCTCTAAACCTAAAGCTACGCTCTTTCTACTTCCTCTCAACAATGGCTGCTCTCTTCTCCATCAAAAACATGTTAAAATCCAAATCTCTCCAAACCCTAACAAATTATATGTCAACACGAAGGTATCGACGATACGAAGCTACTGGTGTCGTCGGTTTCGTCAAACAACGCCCGGATTTGTCAAAATTTCCGATCAAAAGTTCAGATTTTCGGATTTTAAAAGCTAAAAAAAACCGCCCATTTAAACCCATTAAGGTGAGAACTCCTTTCACTCTAATTATTTTACAGTTAAATTTATTTTAGAATATAAACGGTGCTTAGCAGCATCCGACACTATTGATTGTACAAAACCATGATGGTTTGTTGGGATTGTGATTTGGTTTGTTATTGTGTGATATTGTTGTACATGAAAATTATTTATATAAATTATCGTGAAATAAAAACTTCATTTTGTTATATAAAAATTTAGCATAACAAAAACTTCATTTTTGTTATATGAAATGTAACATGATCAAAAACTTCATTTTTTTATTGTATAAAAATGTTAACATAGAAAAGATTCATTTTGATTGCGTAAAAATGTTAACATAGGAAAACTCCATTTTCTACATTTTAATGCATAGGATAAATCAATTAAAAGATTAAATGTTGACCAAAATATCCCTTTAACATATTAGTTTAGAATAAGATAATTATATGTTAATCATATGTCTACTTAACCAAAATGTCACCTTATCATATTAGTTTAGAATAAAAGAATTATTTGTTAACATATGTTTTATTGGAACGAATGTCATTTGTATCTTGACAATGTAGAATGAAAGAATTATTTGTTAATATATTATTTGTTAATAAAATTGTCATCTTTGAAAAAATAGAACGGTTGATTTATAACCATCATTTATGTTAGAGTTGTCATATCTAAATAAAACCATCACTTATGTTAGAATTGTCATTTAGTTATGGCTTGTTATGTCAAATAGAATGTGAGAACTCTTTTCTCACTCATTCTTTATTTCAGTAATTATTTATTTATTTTTTTATAAATAAATATTTTTAAATGCTTGAGATGATTGTTTGTGGTTTAATTTCATATTATACATGAATGGTTGTGGATTGATGTTGTTAATTGGTGTTATGAATTAATGCGATGTTTTGAAAATTTGAAACCATGAAACTGGATAATTAATGTCGAGTGTTATTTATGTTAAATTATATATGTTACACTTCCGTACATAAGTGACCTGACTTATGTACGTTGATTGGGTAAATATTTGCACACAATTTCCCAAGTGCACAATTAAATGTGTTGTTATTTGGTTGTTTTATTGTTAAAGATAATTGTGTGATGGTTGATATGTCAAATTTAATGTATGCTATTTGAAAGTCATTTACATAAATTAATGAATGTTATCGAATGTAAGGTGAATTGAGCAATGTAGGAAAATGTTGTAAATGCAATATTTGAAGTATCATTTATGTTATTATGTGGGTCTCATTCCAAATAAGAGAATTTGAACATTTTCAAAAGTTTATCTCGTTAAAAGAATTTATTGTGGTTTTAAATGTCATTTAATGTCATTTAATTAATACAAAGCCGTTTAGATAGTTTCACGTTATTTTTGGCGAAAATGGTCATTACCATTTATTTCATTCATTAAATATAAATGATTTAAGTTTTGAAATTTGAAAATTTTCAATTTTACATTTATTTTAATATAATTAAAATGAATAGATTCTTCTTGACCCGAGGTTAGATTGAGTTGTGGTATAAGACTGCCCGGACCCGCCCGGCATATCCAGCCACCACAATAATATATATCTAATGTGAGAGGTTAATGCAGTATTAAATAATTAATTAATATTAAAGTTTGAAATTTAAAACTATATAATTTTGAAAATATAATAATTAATACAGAACTAATTAATTAATATAGGAGATTTTGAAATCCCAAGTAACATTTTGGGAAACGTAATATTTAACGCAGAATTTATTAATTTGTTAATATGGAGATTTGAAATTCAAAATATGTATTTTTGAAAAGTTAATATTTCTTTTAATATTATAAACATAAATGCATCATTAATGAATGATTAATTCTGAAAGTTGAATTTCAAAAGTGAACGCTGTGAAACATTAATATTATATCAATATAATATTAAAGGAAGTTGAAAAGTCAAAACTTGTTTATTATTTAAATCTAAGTTTGCAATTATCATTAATAATTTTAATTTATACTAAATAGGAAATGTTTTGAATGAAAATTAATTAAATAATATTAATATATTATTTATTATTATTCAATGGCTTGAATAGAACGTTTCGCGTAGCGACCGTTCGCGAATTTCAACCGTTGACTTTGAATGAACGTAAGGTTAGGAATAAAAGATTATTTTCTTTTATTTAGAATGAACGCTAATGTTAATTAATAAAAGATTATTTCTTTTATGCAACTATGAATGCTAATGTTAACAAATAAAAGATTATTTCTTTTATGCAACTATGAATGCTAATGTTAACAAATAAAAGATTATTTCTTTTATAAAACTAGGAATGCTAATACTAAAAAAAAAATACTTCTTTACATGGGTTAATGAACGTTAATGTTTATTAATAAATGATACTTCTTTTGTATGAGTTAATGAATTCTAAATAAGTCTCGTTAATGAAAGTTTTCTTTTATTCATAGTTAAAGAAAGCCAAAAAGGTTTTGTAAACAAAAGCAATTCTTTTATTTAAGATTTAGAACGGCGAATATGTTTTTTTTTTTTTAAAAAGTAATTTTTTATTTAAGATTAGAGCGTCGAATATGCTTTGTTCATAAAGGTTAATCTTTTATTAAGATTAGGAATGCTAAATATATTTTGCTAATAAAGGTCATTCTTTTATGTATGTTAAAGAACCGTCAAACATGTTTTAATGAAACAAAGTAGGATAATAAAAGTTTAATCTTTTATTTTGAAAAGGAATATGAAACAAAGTGTGAAATAAAGTTTATCTTTTATTTATGAATGAATATGGAATAAGAATTATAAATAAAGTTTATTTTTTATTTATGAATGAATATGAAATAAGAATTATAAATAAAAGTTTATCTTTTATTTATGGATTGAATATAAAATAAGAATGGTAAACAAAGGTTTATCTTTTAATTATGAAATGAATATGAAATACGACACGTAAATAAAAGTTATCCTTTTATTTATTGAATTAAACAGGTAATATGAAATGAGAAATAAAGGTTATTCTTTTATCAATGATACGAACATGAAAATGAAGGTTTTACCTTATTTAAGTTATGACAATGAAATAATATTTGACAATAAAAGTTAACTTTTACTTGAATTCTAAACATGAAAAATGTCTCAATAATTAATGATTTAGAAGATTGAATCTAATTAGAATTTTGAGAAATCTTAAATTAGATTAAAGAAGAGAGTTTCCAATGAAAAGAATTTTTAAATAAACAAATTTTCTTAATAGGAATGAGGCGTTGGTTGTGTTTTAGACACATGATTTTAAATAGCGCAAATTATTCAGGAAGACCGGGTTTACCCATTCTGAATGATTCATACGACGATTGAAGACCGACGATGGAGACGGTTGTTGAAGACCGGGAAATTTCCATATCGAATGAATGATTATTGATATCTTGATTGGACCGTACACCCAAGATGAGGGAAAATTGATGATCATTCAGACGTATTAGGAGATCTACTGGATATGGTTTCGTTCAGGCCCAGAACGGACTAATAAATGGATTGTGTGTCTGACATTGTATTCCTTTATATTGTACTCGTTGATCTCTGTCTAATATATAGCTGTTTGGTGGTGGAGAATTTATTCTCTTGCCTAACACCCTGTTATATATTGGTAGATGATTGATGATATAGTATGGTCTGACAATGTGACATGCTAAGATGCATATGATCAAGGCTTTTGTTGAAAAGCAGGGCCTTGTGGATGATGATCGAAGCACAACTTTAATTAGCATAGCTTTGTGTACAGCGTTACTTCGCGAGCCTCACACCCCGGTATGAGTCAAAAACGGGATACAGACCGTAGGGAGTGCACACGTTTCTTTCTAGCTAGAGTGATGTCAGGGACCTACCAGCGCTGACATTTTACTTATGTGGATGATGGATTTTGAGGCGCCTCGATATTTTTATAGGCCGTTGGTGGTCATACTATAGGTCCAAAGGGACCGGGAAACGTGTGTTCAGGCATAACTAATCCACTGCCCATAGGCGGGGACCGGCCCTACCGCTTCCAAGGGTTCACTGCGGGGGATCCTGAGGCATTTGCTAGAGTGTCTCGAATTAGAGAGGAGCTTGCCCCTAGCCTCGACTCATGATGGAATCCAAATCTCCAATACGACACCATCGGTTTTGATTGTAGAACTAGTATTGGCGACATGCTATATGGTAACCATGCCGTCTAGGATTGATACATTATGATTCAAATTGTTTTAAAACATATTTATACACACTAATAGTATCAAAATCCGTTTTTATACGTATCAAGCATCTTTTGACCATTATAAGGTAAAACCCTATCCTCTGGTGTGTGTTGCATTGTGTGATGGGACCTGGGTCTTATAATGGTTTCATTTTTCCAAAAATCATTGCGTTGTTTAAACGATTTACTTTAATTTATGCACCGACAATCCATTGGAACAAAACCCGTTTCGCATTAGCGGCATGGTCCTTGGATTTGTCTTATTAGTTAAATTAGTTTTGAGTTCTCATACCAGTCCCATGACTGACCTGGAGTTTATTCTTTTAACCTAAACTCTGGGTGCCCATATTTTCCACACGGGCAGCTAGTAGTTTTGGTTTTGCAGATATTACATTCGCAGGATCCTGGTCTACAGCTGAAGCGATATTCGGAAAGCTCTGTATCCGTGTATCTCTTTTAGTTGTATTTTGTATTATATTTTCCGCTGCTGTATTTAAATGTAATTTAAACTCTGGTATTGTATTTCCAATGTAAGGTATTTATCTGTACTCTGGAATACTCTTGTACTCTGATGTAATTGTGTTAATAGAAATAAAAATGTTCTTCTGTTTGTGTTCTGATGAGTATTGTTCTCAAAGCAATCCGGGCTTTCCTTTACGGGGAAGTTTGGGTCGTTTCAATAGGAGAGTGCGAAAGAAGTATGGCCAATCGCTGATTTATAGGTTGTTCGATATGCCCATAGAGCCAATGGTAATTCATCAACCATTTGCCCTTCACCTACTCCAATCATTTTTTTAGAATCGACTTGATGATCTTGTTCACGGCTTCTACTTGTCCATTCGATTGCGGGTGTGCAATATCTGCGTAATCCTTCTCGATGTGATATCGTCAATTGAAATCTTTGAACTCCGTGCTGTCAAATTGGGTCCCGTTATCAGTTATGATAGTTTTAGGGATTCCAAACTGACATGTAATGTTTCTGATGATAAATTTGACGACCTGCTTTGTCATGATTGTGGTTAGCTACTCAGCTTCAGCCCATTTTTAAAGTAGTCCGTAGCCACGATTGCATATTTTACTCTGCATTTGGAAATTGGAAGGCGTCCAACAATGTGCACTCCCCATACTGCAAATGGCCATGGACTCACCATCAAGGTGAGTTTGTTAGGCATAGCTCTAGGAATCTTGGTAAACTTCTGGCACTTGTCGCAACATGTGAAAAATATTTGCATCTTGATTTATGGTAGGCCAGAAATGGCCATACCGCAATATCTTTTTTCCAAAATCTGCACTTCCGTGTGGTCACTGCAGTCGCCTTCATGTACTTCCCTCAACACGCTTGACGTTGTCATAGGCCATGCAACGGGGTGAGGGAACTGAGAACCCCCTTCTGTAAAGCAAGTAGCGCTACATAACGTATCTTGATGCTTTGTGAACAACGGCGCGCCATTCACTTTTCCTCTCTAGAAGGGCTCCATGATGTAGGAAGTTTTTATAGGGGTCATCCAGGGCTCTCACTCAGGTTCAATTTCCAATGCTTAATCAACCTCCATATGATCAATGCTCAGAGCATCCATGGTTTTAATCGGAACCATTTCCATCTCCTCCGGGTTATCAGAGCTCGATAGTTTGGCTAGTTTGTCAGCCTTCTGGTTCTCTGCTTGCGGGATGTAGGAAATGCTCTAATACTCCATGCCATCTAACAGTCCCTTGACCCGTTCCAGGTAGGCTTAAATGCCGTGGTCCCTTTGTCTTAAACTCTTTCTAAACTTGAAATACAACAATTTGAGAGTCATATAAAAATATCCAACGCAACTACTTCTAATTCCTTCATAAGTCTCAGCCCGATAATCAGGGCCTCATACTCAGAATCATTGTTAGTAGCGGGAAAATTAAGCCTCAAGGAATAATAGATCGATCACACCTTAGGAGTCACCAAAATAATCTCGGTGCCGGAATGCCGATCATTACGAGCACCATCTGTAAATAACTTCCAAATGTCTGATTCCAACTTGGATTCTAGAGGGCCAACTTTCTCATCCAATGCATCTTCCTCAGGAAATGTAAATTTGGCTATGAAGTCAGCCGGTTCTTGTCCTCAGGTGGATTTCCTCGAAACAAAGTGAGACCGCACTGATTTGGTTCAATATTCCACTTGTGTAATCTCCTAGATGCCTCAGGTCGCTGAAGGACCTATCATTGAAGTTGGTCAGTGTATATCATGATTGGACGAACCTGGAAGTAGTGGCGAAGTTTCCTTGAAGCAATCTACAGGTGTAAGAAAGCTTATAAATCTTCAGGTAATTGCGTTCCACCTCTGTCAGCTTCTTATTCACATAATGTACTGATCTCTGGACCTTATCCCCCTCGCAGACAAGAGCTGAACTAATTGCATGTAATGATACTGTAAGTATACGAACAAGTCTTCATGATTTATAGGCTTGGATAATATATGGGGTTTCTCCAAATGACTTTGCAGATTCTGAAAGGTTTCAACACAATCTGGGTTCCATTCAAAGTTACGCTTCCATCGCTTTATTAAGTCAAAGAAGGGAATGCACTTATCGGTAGCCATAGAAATGAATCTGCCTATAGCTTCTACCTTCCCCGCCAAGTTCTGCACATCCTTGATTTTTGAGTTTCTCGAATATTCCTGATTGCTGTAATCCAATTCGGGTTGATTTCAATCCCATGCAAACTGTTGATGAAACCCAAAAAAATCCCTGATGCAAAGCTGAAAGAGCATTTCAAAGGGTTGATCTTCATTATATAACGTTGGAGGATATTGAATATTTCTTCCAAGTCTAAGACATGATAAGCTGATTGCTAGGACTTCACATGCATGTCATCCACATGCACTTCCATAGGCTTCCCAATCTGGTTATGGAACATATGATTCACCAGACATTGGTACGTTTCCCCGACGTTCTTTAATCCAAAAGCCATTACTACGTAATAGTATAACCCAAGTTCTGTGATATAGCTAGCATGTTCCTGGTCTGGTACATGCATCGGAATTTGGTTGTACCCCAATATACATCCATAAACGAAAGAAGTTCGTGTCCGACTATTGAATCTACTTGCTGATCAATCCTTGGAAGTTGAAAGTTGTCTTTCGAGCAAGCTTTGTTCACATTTGAGAAATCGATGCATGTTCGCAATTTCCTATTAAATTTCTTTTACAAGGACTGGATTTGATATCCATTCATGATATGTTGCATCTCGAATAAATCCTTTTCCATTTAGGTTTTCAACTTCTTCCTTCAAAGCTGCAGACCTCTCTGTGTTGAGCACTGTTTCAAATCTCGTAAATATCGCCCGAGATCTCCTCCGAGATCTCATTTTGGACTCCTTCCGAAATGAAACAGAAAATATCACTCTAAATCTCCTTTTGAATATATCGCCCAAGATACTGCAATATCGAACGATATATCGACCGAGACGAAATACTAGAATATCGTCCGAGATCTCAGTTTTTTGGTTAAAATTTAAATTTGTGCTTGAACTAGAACTATAATTAAAAAACTCAAATCTAGCCATATCAATCTTTTTTTATTTTACATTTTGCATGTTAAATGACTATATTGTATGCTCGTATATGTTTTACAATGCTTTTGATTTTCATATTCGTCTTTTTACATACATGTTACTTATGCAATTATGTATTTTATGGTCTATTTATGCTGAATTTTTTTAATGTTTTGGATCCTTTTAATGTTTCCTGTCTAACAATATTCCTATTTTAAGCATATTACGATTTAGAGTATGAATGATCTTTCGAAAAATAAAGATTAATGAAGATATTTTGCATTTTAAGTTCAATTTACAATGTTTTTGATAACATTCGTAAAAATTATTTGTTAAAATATCGTTTTTAACATATCATGTACCCCGACATTGTTCCGGTATGAACTTTCAGACTTGAGATGAAAATCCAAGACGAACTCCTGAGTTAGACTCATCTCATCCGGGATCTCCCCCGATACGAGACCGAGTCTATAAAATCCCAGAGACGAAACGCGTCTGATATCCAAGATTTAAAACCTTGGTGCCAAGCATCCGTCTTTTCTGGTTGATTGGGACGTACTTAGGGTTAATGTTCAATGAATGGATCATTATTGATGGAGAGATCACAACATGTCAGCATGGATCCACGCAAATACATCCAGATTGGCTCGCAAGAATTTTGTCAATTCCCTCGTTCGGAGGGGGTCTAGATGGGATCAGATTTTCAAGCCTATAGTTGGGTCGTCGTTGTCAATCGGAATATCCATCGTTGCCTCATTAGTGTCACCCTTCTACATCCCAGTTCCTAATCCTCTCTAGGATCAATGTCCTCAGACTGAAAATAAGGCAACTTCGGCCGGGATGTTTCCTTTACTTTCTATGTTAATGCCTCCTTGATAGAAAGTGAGGCATCTTTGGGCTCTTCACTAACTCCATCGCAGATCCCTTTCCATTCCACCAAATAAAAAGCTCTTCCTATCACTCGGCCTCCACAGATCATTCGCACTCCAGCCTCAGTTGGGAATTTCAGAAGTAAGCACCAGGGCATGATGCATGATCTAAACTCTGCCAGGGCCGGTTGACCCAAGAAGGTATTATAGGGAGAATCTATATTCATCACGAGGGATGGGAGGATTCTCACTCTCCTGCAATCTCCCTCGTCGAGCTTCACTGGTAAATTGCCCACCCCTACCAGCATAATTGTCGAACAGTTGAAACCGCGTATCCACCCAGTGCATGGTTTCAGATCTCTTGCTTCTAGCTTCATTTTATCAAAAATAATTGAATAAGATATTGACGGAACCCCCATAGTTAAGAAGGACCTTTCGCATGGTCGTTGGGCCAATAATGGATGATATCACCAATGGATTTATACTTAAGTTTCCATTTCCACACTTTCTCGGTCTCGAAAAACAATGTCGTCCATCATCGTTTTCTACCGCTTCATTGGGGTAGCATCTTCGGGAATACTGCTCTCCCCTACATCCAGATGCTTCGCAGCGTTAACATATTGCTCCATTGTTCTTGTGCTAAACCCTATCGGATGTGGTCCTCCGACAACGGTATTAATAACAATTCCTTTTCCTTTTTGCTGGACGATGGCTCTAGGAGCCACTTGACCTTGGCTCGGGGATGAATTCCCTTACCCCTATCCCTTAGGGCTACCTTGTACTCGTCAAGCTTCCCCTCACGTGATAACTTCTCTATTACATCTCTCAAATGTCAACATTCATTCGTCAAATGACCATAAGTTTCATGAAACAAATAAAACTTTCCTGTCTCGTGCTCTTACTATGTCGAGTCTCTCGGAGGTGGTTTCTTGTACTGCATCATATTGCATGTATCCAAGTAAATATTTTTCAAGGTGACATTCAATGGCATATAACTTTCAAAGGACTGGAATCAGGGTCATTTCTTGGAATCACCCTTCGGATTATTATTCCCTCTATCGTCATTTTACCTTGGCGACCATTCTTTTCGTTTTGATTTTCCACATTAACTTCTAGTTTATCCGGACTATCATCAGACTATCTTATAGCGACGTTGCTTTGAATCTCCTCCTTCACAACTTTCCTAGATCTCCTCCTTCGATTTAGGTACACATCTTCTCGTCACAGACGTATGTTTGCTTTTTTATAAAATAACTCAATAGTCATAGGAGATTTACCAACTAAGTATCTTCCGAATTATGTTCCTTTGTCTACCCCATCAATCATTGCCATCAGAACAGTCTCTAGATTAGGGTTGTTTACTTCAGCGACAACCATATTGAAGCGGTCCAGGTTAATTACAAAAATCACTATAACATTCTTAGACTTTAGTGCATGCAATCAGAATCGATTCAAAAACTTCTCGCTTAGATCTTCAAAGTTATGAACCGATCGAGGAGGAAGCCTAGTAAACCGCATCATAGCGATCCCATCGAAATATATCGGGGAAGCTTTACACATCATGGCGTCGAGAGCCGCCGCTTCATTAATATACCATGAGTAATGCATCAAATGCTGTTGTGGATCTGTTTTACCCGAATAATGATTCACTGTAGGTAAGTTAAATTGCCTCGAGAACTACGCTTCTAAGATGTTGTCTATAAAAGGAGTGTGGCTACACTATATGCCCCAATCCCCATTTGTGTACCCTCTATTGTCATTCATTATATGTCGCACCATTGTCGTTGCCCTTGCATTGGTCAACATATGTTCCGTGTAACGCTCGGAAATTTTGGATCAGTCAAAATTTCCAAAAATCATTCCATCTAAAACAAACAATGATAATTACCATATTATTTGAATAAATATACAACATCACTGAATGCTTTGGATAGAATTTTAATAATAGCACTTATCAGTATATTCATTTAACTCACATGGGTGTGCTTAAGTATAAATTAAACACAAATCCCATAGCCAACCATCATGCAACTCTGACAAGATGGACATCGGTACTCGTTCCTGCATACTTAGTAAATATGTCAGTATAGCTAAAAATCTTTAACACGAAAGATGCACCAACATGAAATGTAATAACGAATGATAAACAAAAAATATTTTTTTAATTGTCGACGTCTAAAATTGTCGTCAACATCCGAGAGTTCCAAAAATTAGAAACTTAAATGTCCATAGCGGAGAAGCATAAGAGATGCAGTAATAACACGCGGGACAGTAAAGGACACAGTTATTTATAGTGGTTCAGCCCGTCGAGGCATACATCCACTTTGAAAGTTGTACTGATTTTCTTCCATTACAACAAAGTACAACAAGACTATTACAAGAAGTTATAATGATTAACAATATCCTATTAGTCCTTGTTATCGAGCTTCCTTGTTGAGCGAGAGTAGTCGAGGAGTTGCCGATGTTGTAGCATAGCTGAGGGATCCGAGGGAAGCGCAGTCGAGACTTGGGGTTCGATGTTCGGGGTTCGAGGTTTGGGATCTGTGGCGAGGAGGGCCGAGGCCTTCTTCTTCTTTATTGAGTGAAATAGGTGTTGACTTGGTCAACAATGTCCAAGAGGTCCAAAAATATACAAAGGTAGTGTAATGTTCAAAAGCATGGTTAAACATTCATGAGTATGCCCATAGGTCCAAGCACATGCATCTTCTTTCTTGCATGATGAAGGAAGGTGCCTAGGAGGCTTTGGGGAAGAAGAAGGAAGCCATTAAAGCTTAGGAGAGAGCTTAGATCAACCTTTTCTTAGTTGGAAGTGAGGGGTATTTATAGTGGAGAGGTTAGGTGCGGGTAAGTGGGAATAGGTAGGATATGGGACCCACATCTCATAATCTCGGGTCTCTAAGGATAGCTCTAGAAATCTTGAATCCGTCGTGTGTGGCAGGGAAATTCGTATCCCTCATGTGGGATACGAGATTCATATCCCTCCTGGGGGATACGAGATTCGAATCCCATAGAGGGGTACGAGTTTGTTGATGCCGAGGGGTACGAGTCTTAACTTTGCTTCGATCCAGTGATTCTGGGTAATACACCTCTTGGCGAAAACTGAATGAATCGAGTGGTGCCCACTTGTTCAACCTTACCGGTTAGGTCGATTGCCACAAGGACTATGGGGCCTCGGACCCCCACCGGTGCTGTGCCCGGACCTGTTGACGGCTCGCCTTCGGCTTGGAGTGTAGATGGATAATAATGGATGTCGCATCCAAGGGATGAGACATTCTACCAGTGGTCCGACTCGAGTCTTCTGGGTGCTAGATCATGATGTTGGCAACACTTCTGGGCTGTAATATCACGTGATATGTTGAGTCGAGCATATCTTGCATACTTTTGGGAACTGGACCAAAAGGCTGGTTAACATTTGCCCCCTCAAAGTATGTCTTGTGTTAACGGGACATTCTTTGAAGTAAGACAAGTCTGGCTATGGATGGAAAGATCTCCATGCCATGCTTAGTGATAGGTCGTGACCTTTCCCTTGAATTGTACGCCGGGAGTGCACTGCTTTAGAGTGGTTGAGACACACTGCTGAAACATGTTGGTATGAGTGCGGGATTCCGGCATCGATACGATCTTTGACTCGCTTGAGTCTTGCCTCTTAGGTTGGAACCTATCCAAGGCATCTAGTTTCTGTAGACTAAAGAGATTAAATGTTAGCCGCTGACTCCCGATTGCACCAAAGTGCAAACGGTTCGTTATCGGGTCAGAATCGCGTATGCACTCACACGTTAGTACGTGGTTTTGCGCTATGCAACCTGAATTGAATAAGTAACATGAAAGTAAATTATATGGGCTTGTGATTGCGCAATTTAGCTTTCGAAAAGTTTCCGGGCCGAGAGCTGATCGTTTGGTGTATACACATGAATCATTAAGGCCTACAAGCATACGTTTATTAATGAATCAAGTCGGTCTGGTCGATTGAGATTTCAAAATCATGTATGCGTGGTCACTGCCGTGGCTTAGGCGGCGATCGCATAAGGTGGTTATCAAAACATGGTTGTACTGGAGCTTGGTCGTTTGGCGTGTGCCGCTAAATCATTTGGATTCATGAACAGAAAATCATTCAATGATCCAAGCTGGTCCCAATGGTCAAAGTTTTGAGAACCCGTACATTTGAAGGTCATTGTACGGATAATACTTGGCATATGTTGTGGCATGTAATCGCATGGATTTTCCTTTGAGGCGAGGTCAGACCTAAATGCCAAGCGAGTGCACTTCGATGGTTGGGCATTTGGTGAGTACACGAGTGGTTGTTGAGTCGTGATTGATTTTGTAGTCGAGGCTTCAAAGACAAGTCAATGTGACCATAGCTTGGTGTACGATCCCAAATTCTGATCCCGTGATGTTCGATTAGAGCATGCCGACCCCATAATTATACTGAACCTTTGCATGACATTGTGTTATCGGCTTAGGATCGATGAGTTGTCTTTCGGCGTGGTATTCAAGGAATGGACTTGTCTGGACTGGCGGCTCGGACATGCATGCATGATGTGGACACATGGTTGGACGTTAATCTTGGGATCCGATCCATAAGCCAATCACGATGTAGTTGCATCTCGACTGAAGCATCGTACTGGTGGTTGGTGATAGCCATGGCGTTAGGCGTTAAGGCTAAAGGTTGTCATCGCGTTCCAAAGTGTTTGCTTTTGTGGTGTCTCGGCACTTGCAGAATGCTGGTAACTTCAGAGGCCTAGACATTGGTTTTGGATTGCCTTTCCGTGAGGCAGAAGTGCTCTCAAGACGGTGGCTTCAAGGGCTGCGATGACGATGATGCCAGTACGGGAACTGAAGGGGATCTACCTCGGGTCCTACAATGACCAGGCCAGTGCAATAATTGGTAGACAACTGCCCCCGGGCCTGCGTACCCGCTAGATTTTTTCCAATGCCGAGAGCAAGTTAGCAAGTTTGGATCGTTGCATGATGTCATATGACTAGATTGTAATTGACGTTGAACATAACACAACTGATTGACGTAACATTCGAGAAGTGAACTTATTTGGACTGACCGCTCGGATAAGCACATAAGATGTGGACATATGATCGAGTCGTTAGTATCCACGTCATAACCACGATTCGATCCGAGAATGGTGCTGATGGTTAGCGGTGATTGTGGTTTTAGTTGTTGAAACTAGACGTCGTCACCGCGTTCCAATGCGGTTGTAAGTAGGGAGCCTTTTCATCGAGAGATGTAAGTCAGCTTCGCGTTGCATGTAAGCATGAGATTGTTGGCAGGGCGTCGAGACTTTGGGAACCCAACGAACATATTAAAGGAACACGATAAATTAGAAAAGGTGTATTGAGATATGAATTTGGTATTTCGCGTATCGAAGACTCATCTGGATTCTCCTATTCCTCGGTGGACTAGTGATTGTAATTTGTTCCTCCTGTTCTTGGGTTCGGGTCTCTACGCCCGGTCTGCCCAGTACTTGCGGAAGGTTAGAGGCTTCCGAGACTCGAGGTTTTGGGTCTAGGTCACCCTCTTCGCCAGGTAGACGTTCCTCTTTAAAATGGTTGCCTCGAAGTTTGTGACAATGGGAACGTCGGTGCGGGAACTGGTGGGGATATGCCTCAGGTCCGGCCAAGCCGATGAAAAAATTGGTGGAGGGCTTCCCCCGAGCCCATGTACTGTCCAACTAAAGAGGATGCGAGTGGTAAATCCTTAGAAACCAAATAGTTGTGTCCTTTGCCGTGTAGCCCCCTTTGGAGTGGAGGCGACACCAGGCTTTGCCCCCATGCTTCCTCAGACGTCTGAGTCTGGATTGAGGTTACAGCGAGAACAATCCGGAGAGGTAGGAGAACCTGTGGATACATTCTTGGATGTGGATACATTCTTGGATGGCCAATGTGCTCAGGTGACGGGCGTAGCTGATGCAAGTGTGCGAACAATGCAAGTTGTGGTGGAAGATCAGGAAGCCCGGCTGGTGGGAAAGTCTGAGGACCTGGAGGAGAAGGGAATAGGATGAGGCTGCCATACAAGAGGTATGAGCAAAGGCTAGACAGGATGCCGAGGAGAAATCTTCCGCTGTGTTGGCGAAGAAATAGGTCGATATCAAGGTAGAGAACAAAAGGGCCATTGAGGAGGTTAGAAAAAGGGGAGCCATCGATGGTGCCCGCAAAAAGGGGGCCTAGGAGACCTTTAGTAAACACTAAGAGGATGCATTTATGAAACTCCAGGCCAGGGAGCAAGCTAATCAGAAGGCCGCCAAAGAAGCCAAGAAGAAAGCAGAGTTGGATGCCAAAAAGGCTCGGGGAGAGACTGAGGCAGCATTAGCCCTTGCTTCTTACATCGCCCCCAAGCTGCTGCAATGTATTGCCTCCCAGGGAAATCACGGTGATTACAAGGGGCGAGGATGATGGCGGGAGGCGCACATCAATGTCTCATGACTCTGTTACCCTTGTGAAGAGTAGAGGAGAAGAAGGAGGAAGAGGTTCTAGAAGGAAGGGGTCCATCACTGGTGGTGACCGACCTGGTGCCGGACCTGTACAGAAAAATAATACAAAGGAGAAGAATGAGTAGCATCGGTAATTGTTATAGAAATTATAGATACTTTGGGTTAGGTAAACCGATAGTATATGCAAGTGTGGCCCTTGCTTTTGTTCCTTAAAGACATGGTGTGGTTTTCATGTACACCCTGTCATTAGAAAGAAAATATGTTAGACATGTAGTTTGTTTAATGTGTGTGTGTGTGAAAGGAAATGTTAATTAGTAAATCGCATTTCATGTTAAATGTTCGAATGTTCTTCTCATGTTTTCTGGTGTCCCCTACTTGCACAAGAATACTTATTGTTACACTTATAGAAATGTGATCAGTGATCTCGCTCTGGGGCATTTCCAGTTTTGTGGAGATCGAGCGTTGGTTTCATTTGTTCGGTTTCCCTCAGTTGAGGAATCCCGTTGGTTGTGGAAACCAGGCCAAGAGCCTTCTGCCTTGGACACGATTCGTCCGCCTTTTATCTCTCTCGTCGTTCATTCAGGTTAAGAGCACGAAGGCATTGTTTATTCGCCTAAGGGTGCCCAGATCAAGACCCGGAGGTTGGATTGTGGCTGTTGGGCTACCCTAAGCCCTGGGGCTTAGGAGTGGGAATGATTTAAGCTTGGTCTCAATGTTGTGCCAAAATTCGATAGGTACCCAGAGCCATGTGAGAGGTCGGTATCACAATAGGTTATTTGGTGGGATATCCCCAAGCCCGAGGGTATTTAAGCGGAATGATTTATACTCGGTCTCGGTGCTGGGCCGAGATTCGAGTTAGAGTTATTATACTCAGTTGCATCAGGGGCCGGGGACTCAAGTAGCGGCGCCAGTTCCCGTGCTCAGGGGGTCAATCGGTGCCAGTGGTGTTTATCCTCGTTGTCGGTTCGAGGTTCGAAAGGCGGCATCGGCTCCCATGATCGGGGTGCCAATGCGGTGCTCAAGTGGGCCTCCGGTAGAGCTTCCATTCATGCCCCCATTTAACAAGATGGTTGTTAGAGCTCAAAAGGAGGAATATGGTTACAACGCAACGAAAACGAGGCATTTTCCCAAGGAGAGGGTTCGTTTTCCGTTCCAACTTTTCTTCCAATAAGGGAGGTTAAGGTGGTAACGAGCCACGAGCGGACACCTTTGAAGATGTCCTTAGAGATCCTCGCGTCATAGGGGGCGAATGCAGGACTGGTGAGGACTGACAAACTCGGGCCTGCTTCTGAGCATGACTCCGGTAGTACTCCCAGTGTGCCCCAGGTAGCCGTAGTATCAGATGGAGGAGGATGGCTATGACACAGTGGAGGGGAGGTGTGTTTTGAGGAAGAGGTCCTGCTTTTCATTTCCATTTTGCGGCCAGTGAGCGAGCCAATAGTGGTAATGAGTCATGGGTCGTTATATCCGACAACGACCTCAGGGGTCGTTGTATCGTAGTGGATGGTCGTAGGACTGGTGGAGGACCAATAACCTCGGGAATGCTTCCGAATGTCCCTCAGGTAGTACTTCCTGGGGTACCCCCAGCTAACTGGAGGGTGGCAGCCGAGCATCAGATAAAGGGTTAAGGTAATGGCATAGCGAAGCAGAGGTGTTTTTTTAGAGAAGAGGGCTTGCTTCCCATTCCCATTTCTCTTTCAGTTAGGGAGTCAAAGGTAGGGTGGAGCCGCGAACCGGTATCTCTGAAGACAACCTAAGAGTCCACTGCACCATGGAAGTTGTGGTCCCAAGTTCCTGAGTATCATGCCTCGGCGCTGCACTCAGGGTTCAGTCGGAGTTCCACTCTCGAGAGACTTGAACCGGGAAGAGGTTGGGGGCATCTTTGGTTCACCATGTATTGCCTGGATCCAGACCCTTTGGGTTGGATGGAGCCAAACTGGAGGTCGATGTTACGCTTATTCGCCTGATCACGAACTGCCCCCAAGTCACGAGAATTAGGAACGGGGTGGTTATGCTTGGCCTCTTCATCGATTTGCGGCTTGATCCAGGGGACCGGTTCCCGGGTCTGAGATGCTGAAATGTAGCGTGCTTGTGTATACGAATTAGCCGTAAAGGTTGTATATAGGCCGGACATAAGCCATTTGGCAGGTTTACAACACTTGAGACTTGATGAAAACTAGATCGGTGCAAAAGGCGACCCACATAAGGCGAGTTGTAAGGCATGTATGCTTATTGTTGTCATAGTCCTGATGAGTCGGGGGCACAATCTTGAAGGATTTAGTTGTCGGTCGAGGTCCTGTTTAGTGGGAATCGTTGATGAGCGTTGAGTGGCTCGTAGATTCCATGTGGTGGACCCTGTCGATGTTGCTCGAAGTGATTCTCGTGGATGAGTTTCTCGATGTTGTCGTGCGAGCGACGACAGTTGTTTGCGTCGTGTCCATGGATTCTATGGAGCCAACAGTATCTTGTAGATTCCCTTGGTGCACTTGTCGGACTTTCAAGCCTTGGCCTTTTGCATGGTTGGGAATTGCAGGTTGCAGGGTAGATGTTCTCGCGGGTGTCACTGTAAGCAGTAAAGTTGCGGAAAGACGGAAGCCAAAGATGCTTCCTTTTCTTGATGCGACTACCTTTGACGTTGCTGGTGTGAGGAAGATTGCGCAGAGCGATTAAATTAGAGTCGTTGGATCTCTGGGCTTCGTCTTGAGGTAGGATGTTTAGGTAAGAAGCTCGATTCATTCGTGCTAACTTTTGGCGTAGGAAGTAGTCGGCATTCTCGCAGAAGATCTCCTGAATCTTCGATTGCTTTCGATCGGTCCATGCTCTGAGTATGGAATTATGTGATATGCCCTTCGTAAGCTGTACGAGTACGATTCGAGGAATAGTTTCTCAAATTTGTCAGGCGGTGTTGGATCTTTCGAGGTAGCCTTTGAGAGTTTCACGGATGACTTCGTAAATGTTTAAGACTGCCTTAGTACCTTTGGACACTGCGACGTGCACCTTGTATTGCGCGACCAATCTTCTGGTGAGTCGGCAGAAAGTTGAGATGGTTCAAGGAAGGAGTTGAGAGAACCATGATAGAGCCGTCTTGGATCAGGACGGGGAAGCACTTGTGCTTTATGGCGTTGGTGGCACATAATGAACCCATGTGCCATTCGTGGCGGTTAATGAAGCTTTTAGGATCATAGTCCTTTGAGTAAGGAATGGGCTTTGGCAAGTCGAAGTGCTTGCACCACTCGGCATTAAGGATAACTAGAGTAAATAGGTTACGCCTCATATTGATTTCCAAAATGTCTTTGGCATGCCCCCGGCGATTCCTTCACAATCGTATAGATCATGTCGGCGGGGAGTTAGAGATTGCACTTCCATCAGATTACTGTGTCGTGATCCAATTGGGTAGCTTGGAGCCTAGGGTTTCTTCTCGAGGGAAGGTCTTTGTCATTCTGTGAGTCTTCAACTTCGATCATAATTGGTGGAGGCTGGTTGAGGTGAACTTGGTCCCAGTTGAATGCTAGAAGCGTAGGCGACAAGTCCGGACTCGTGGTTTTTTGAGTCTGCCTAGTGGAGGCTCAAGCACTATTCCTTTGGTCGAGATTAGGTTAAAGCCAGGAACGGCCGGGAAGACGCATTCCATCTCTGATGGTGATCTTTACATTGCCGAGACTAGGGGTCAGTCGTTCCATCACAGAATGCCACTTGTGGCATGTTGAAGTGCCGGGGCCACTCGACTTTGTATGTGATTCTAGTGAATGGATTACCCTCAAGTGGGTTTCTCATGAGTTATTGGTGTTCCCTCGCATATCTTTTATGATTCTTCAGACAATGTCGGGGAGATATGTTGGATAGGGACTTTCTAGTGTATTCCATTAGTTTTGGGGAACTTCGGGATTTCCATTCTGTGGACGTCTTCTGTGGTGCACATCCGGCTCGTCCTCTTCCATGTCATCGACATCGATGGTCTGGTTTTGGTATAGCTGGCGAGATTGAGCGGGATGATATGCATCCTGGTCCGAAAGTATTTGGGTCTGCAGGGTTGCCGAAAGTGCAGTCCCCTGGTTCTGAGTGGCGACAGAGGGTTTTGTCGAGGAGAGGGTCGGTTACTCAGACCCCATTCATCATTGATAAACAATGGGAGTGGTCACGGTATTGTGTCCCTCCGTTGTAAGTGGCGGTGGTTCGATCACTGTTTCCCTTTTCGTTGTCGTTGACGTTATATGAGCGTTGGAGCAGACTACGACGTTATTAATGAGTTTGAATCTTCTTCCTTGACATGGGACCCAAGATTCTGAAGAAGAAGTTTTCGATGCAGTACGCCATGGTCGGACATTGCTGTGAGCGAGCTGAAGTCGAGCGACGATGCGTTGATTATAACATCCCGTATTTTCCATAGTCAAATATTTAATATATTTTATTATTTTAAATATTGGTTTGGAATTTTAAATAGATTTAAAATATATAATTCGTTTATATAACGAAGTTTAAACGTTTAATTTATATATAATTATAAAACGAACTCAAAACATCGCGGTAGTTCATAATATACGATTTGATCTTCAATTGAATATACATGATACGATATAAGTCAGAATTCTTTAAAATAAGAAATGTTTGAATCAATTTGATTATATTTTTCTTACGGAAGAGAAAAATGGAAATTTCGTATTATAAATTGCGAGTTATGTCCAATTCAAATTTTAAAATAGTCATTATGGAATTATTTATAAATTATAACGATTAATTTAATAAATTTAACTCGTTTTAGAAGGGATTTGAGCGTAACTGGAGATAACGATCGAATTAAGCTATGAAACGAATTTGATTGGAATACGTATAGCTAATTATTGCTAGATTTCCAGTTTGAAGCCAATTAGAGTTGTTTTATTTGTGTGTGCAATTTAAAGGTGAACTGATAAATAAATTAAAATTTAAATAACGTCGTTGTGCAAATGAAGTCGGTTTTCAATGAAACGAATTTCACTGGGATCGAAACATTGATACATAGCAGTATGTCCATTTTCATCACAATTGGGGCTCGTTTGTTTCAGCGCGAATATATAACGAACAACGTTAAATAACGGTTATAATAAACATATTTTATATAAAATTTAAGGCCCAAGTTAAATAAAATTTGTAAACGAGTACATGAACTTCCTACAGCACATATTACTTAAAATTTAAGCTAATTTATTTCTGTATATATATATTAACTACACAGCCTACCCACCAAAAGACATATGTAGACTTACTTCATCTGCTACCTACCTCGTGTTTTGTCCTAGTCAAAATTCAATGACACGCACAGGGCTAGGCAAGCTAAAATTAGGGAATTCCACCCTACATCGTACCCTAATGGATTTAATATAGTTCTCATCCCTTTTTGTATATATATACACATCTTCGTTTCAATTCATGTTGCCCAGCAAAAGTTAAACAGCCGCCTCCATAAATGTTCAATGGCCAGAATGCTTCATTCCCCTTTTGGTTTTGTTTTTCCGATACCTTCTTCAATCCAAAAACTTTTCAACTACAAAAATATTCAAGGTATCGAGACCAATAAACTGTACGACTGTGATCAGTTCTTGTTCGCCGAGATGGCGGGATCTCCTAAAGGGCTCTACGTTCAAAGGATGATGGGGAGATTATGGCAACATTGAGTGCCTTACAGTTCAGGGTTATTCTGGGCGGTGGTGAGGCGCACGTCACGGCGTTGACTGCTGGTGTTCAGGTGGTGGGTGTTCGGCGCAGCAGGCAGTGGTTTTGTGTATGCATGGAGCTAGGAAAATCACGTTGAACGAAGCAGTGTAGAAAGCATCAGAGAGGAATGATCACAAAGCCATGAAATGCTTTGATCATCTCAGATATGAGTCGGCCGAGATGCAGCTTTAAGGACTGGGAATGAAGAACTGAATTTATGAGGAGTTGCATGGCCTTGATGAAATAAATATATGAGGAAGCACTGTTACATGAAGAATTACTGTGTAAACAAAGAGTAGGCCTGCATATACAATATATATAAGGGAAGAATGGGAATGGGTCAACAAACGTGAAGAACGAGACCTTGAAGAAATGAACTGACGTGAAGAGTAGTAGCATCAGTAAATGAAGTTGCGCTCTTTTTGTTTGGAACGGAGAGTTACGAAGACGAGACAATGAAACGATGCAATAGGACGAGGTAGCAGCTTGAAGACTGACGAAGAAATACATGCCGAGTTCTTTTATTTGAAGGGCAGAAGGGATTGAAGGCAATCAGATGAATCGTGAAAATTGTATTGAAGCCTTATTGCATGGTTTAAGATGGTTACAGGAACAAACAACAAACCAATATCGCGTGAGAATTTGTCAAGTTAAAGAATTGGGAACAATTAACATGAAGGAAGCAAATACAAAAATAAGAGTGGGTACACATTGTCCTGACGTGGTGAATGCTTGGTTGAAAAGAGTTAAGCAACATATTGACGTGGCAAAAGCTGTTGCGTGAACAGTATAAGAGGGTCGACAGTTCTTGCTTAGAGGAGTTCAATGTTTGGAACGAAGAAGCATGGCGATGCAGAAGGTAGAAATAGTCAGACCCCATGGTTTATTAAAATGTAATATAACTCTTAACTTGATAATTAGTTTGATGACAGTTAAATATAGTTCGGGCTTATACTCGAACGTGACAACAGTAACAAATTACTGGAACTGGGCCATGCTTTTTCAGGTCCTTAGTAACCAGTTGAGGGTTTAAACGTGAATTAGTTAATTAAGGTTAATATAAAAAGTGATTAATTATATTGAATAGTATTTAGTTTAATATGAGGTTAATAATCTTAATTATAATCGTAAACTAAAACTTGAATGATTTTTTGTTACTAGAACATAATGGAACGAAGTAAGTTGCATGGGATCGCGGTGACGAAAAAAACATCATGGAATAGATCTAGATAGTGCAGGAGACCACTGGGATTTATAGATAAATTAAACGACTGTTTCATTTACCAGTAACAGAACCATAAACGAATCAAATCAATGTGAGTTTAACTCACTCAGTTTTTACCCACTTGTATTTATATAAGTCGGGTTTATTATCTGTGTGTTATGTCTGTTATTTGTTTGATGGATGCTATATATATATGTATGTATATATATATATATGTATGTATATATATATATATATATATTTGTGTGTGTATGTGTGTTGACGGAACTGATTAAATTAAACGTTCGTTCAATTTAATTTGAACCAATCGTTATTTTTAACAATTATTTCCAAACGAGGTAACTTACCTTATTGGTTACATTTATAATAATATAAACGTATTAAATTATAATATGGATGCTTGGGTTACTGTTATTTATTAACTGTTGAATATTATATCTGTTTATTTAATTGAATAATATTATTTTATATAACGTATTTGGATTGAGGGAAAACAGGTTGGAGGGATCCAACTGGATTCCTCAAATTTATTGTTATTTTCATATTACAATTATATGAACTGTTTCAACAATATGGATAGGACAGTTGATTTGGTTGTTGACTGTTGAACTGAAATTCAACAGTTGTTTGTTTTTAACCAATGGACAGTATTAGTTGGGTAATTGGCATCAGGTGGCTTAAAATCAATCGTTTTATAGATATGGATTCACCGTCAGGTAAATCGACCGGAATGAAGTTATAAAAATTATTTTGTAACTAAAAATAGTTCTTTAATTCTATTATTTTAGAATGAAAATTTATTAAAAGGGAAATAAATATTTATTATTTATTATTTAAATTTATAAGTAATTGTTAAGTGACTTTATGAAACACCTTCCTATGTTAATAAGAATTTTTAAATGGATAAGCAGAAATTAATGTAACAATTAAAGCGCGGAATTAATTGTTTTGAGAAACAATTAAATGGGGATATTTAAATTAATTATACCATTAATTAATTTAAAGGAAGTATTAATTGGAATTGATTAACGAGATAATCATGGTTTGAGTTTAACTAATCCAAATATTTTATTTGGAATTGATTATTTGATTAATTTACTTTTAATTAATCAAATGGAATAGCAAAGAACAGTTGTTGAATTTTTAATAAGAATTTAAAAAGGAAATTTAACATTTATTTCAGTTAATAAAGCAATTAACTAATTTTACAATAGTTAATGTTGAATTAAATTATTATTTAAATTGTGGAGATTGCTTTTTCTATGGAAATCATTTAAGTAAGTGATCGAGTTGGAAATGAAATATAGTTAAATTGTGAAAAGAGTTTATGATCGGGTTTTATATTAAAATCCAATTTTTATGAATTAAGTTATAAAGAGATTTAAGCGGATATGACAGCTCAAAATGAATGTTTACTTAATATTTGAATTAAGTAAAAAGAAATCAAAATATAAAAAGGGGTTTATATAAAACCTGAGTTCTTAAATGAGATTTATAAAGAGGAATGGAGTTAAAACGTCGATTTTAAATGGACGAGACTTGATAATGAAATTAAGTGAAATGAATGGAATTGAAATGAGATTTTCAAAGTGGAGATGGATTGAATGGATTTCAAGTGAGATATAATGAGTTGATAACGAGTTAAGATAAAAATTTGAACCAAATTGGAGATTGGTTGAGTTGAGGGATTTTTTGAGTGTTAATATGATGTTGATTTCGGTCTTTGGGGTTGATACTTAGGGAATTATTCTCTTACCAATTTACATTCAGGTACTAATGAATATTGAAGTAACAGAAATAAAAGACTTATAAGTTTTAAATTATTTGTTAATTCTTTTTTTTAATTAAAGAAGCCAAGTGTACTAAACCAGTAATTATATTTTTATTTATGATTGAACGGTTGTTTATTTGATAGTTAAATAACCGACTATCAAATATAGCCAATACGATTGTTGGTACCGGAAAGTCTGGGATCGAATTTATATTCGAATACCATTCCGAGCAGCTAATACAAAAAATGTGGAAGATATCAAATGCTGATCGAGACGAAGAAAACGAAGACCGTTGATTTTCATAAAAGGACACTTAAAATCTCTGAGTCGACGCGGAGATATACTGGGGTTCTTCTATGGTTGAAATCCACAGATTTCGGGCTACTCGCTACTGATCTCTAGGGTGATACCTATGATGTAGTAGGAGGGTGATGTTTTTAAACTTAACGAGTTTTCTCACTCTGGTTCACCAGACTGATTCGACGTTTTGTAAATTGCCCGAGTTAGACTGGGTTGTACAGGTTTAGATTATCGGGTGCTGTGAAGTCCGAAGATAAACTAGAGGAGTTCAGATGTATGATATCATATTTGTATATATTCCAATGTGTGTTGTATATGAGGACAGATTATTATAATTTTCCATCTGTATTGATGCATGAATGTAAGTTTTTATTTCAAAGCTCTCAATAAAGTTTTTGTTTCTATTATATTTTATTGTGCTGCTATGTGAGACTCTGATGTTGTTATATTCTTCTTCTTCTATTCTAATATTTCTTTCTTTCTTATCTCACCCTCTATTTTCTTTCATTAACTATCTGGTGTTTTCGATACTTGAGTTCTGGCAAGTGATATAGGTTTGTGCGGTATTGTTGGAATTCGGGCGTCGAACTTCCCAGGTCATTACAGTGGTATCAGAGCAATGGTTTTAGTAAAAACCTTGGCTCTGTGGCATAACTCGATAGAGATGGGGTTAGTAATACCCTAGATTGAGTTAGAGTGTGTGTATATATATATATATATATATATATATATATATGAGAGCGTATTTGTAAATTTTATATAAAAATGTTTTTATTGTATTAAACTGGCAATGGACATGATATTGTTTTGAAAAGAGGATAAATGAAATAATTTTACTCGAAATATATTTTGTATAGAAAATTAATAATTTTATCAAATTATTAAGATATTGGTTTGGTTAATTGATTTGAATGGAATTTAAATTAGAATTTAAATTTGGAGGGTTTAATATAACCCGAAGAGATTTCACATATTGAACTTGTGAATAAGAATATCAATATGGAATTGAATGAGTTTGAGATTAACTCGAAGTTAAGTTAAATCAGAACAGATTAGATGATTTTTGGAATGAAAAACAGAATTTGGATTCTAAAATAAAATTAAACTAATTCTGGAAAAAAAATAGTTAATTGAATGTGAAGATGAAACTTAATTTGGTTAAGTAAAGATAAATTAGAAATTGATTTAATAATAATGAACTGAAAATCAATCGAATGTTAATCGAATGATAATTATAGTCTATAAAACCCAAGTAAATGTTAATATAGAATATTAATTAAAGTTAATCAAAGTTGAATGATTGTTAATATTGGGTGTGAATTGTTTGTTGGTTGTTTGTTAGATTGATCGAATATAGAATTTATTAATGGTTTAATAAGAAATTGAATGAACTGTAAGCTAAAGAAAAGAATTCCAGTATTATAAATTGGAATTGAATCATATATAAGTTGAAATTGGATGATTTAATCCTTGTTTAGTTTTGGGATTTGTGAAGTATACTTGTTGATAGATGAATATTATCTAGAATTACGTGTGTTGGTTATTTACATGTTGAATTAAGTTAAGTACAACTAACAGAATGCTTTGAGATTGATTTTGGTTTGAGTATATCGAAATAAGTTGAGCAAGTATGCTCAATAGCGCTTGCATAAGGTACACCTACGTGAAAATACGAATTTTGGTTTTTGAATTTTGTTTTCCAACCGTGTGGGTTGATGTGTATATTATTTGGTCCTGCGATATCGCAGAAGTCACTCTGTACAGGGGAGACTCTACCGAATTTTTCCGGGAATTTTATATGTTAGAAATTTTTTGATATTTTGAATGTTTTTATTTACAAAAATAATTTGGTTTTTCGATTTGAAGTGAATTGGATATTTGAAAGATAGTGGGTTGTAATATTTCTTCTACCTTAGTAATTTTGGGGACGACAGTCTTTTAAGGGGGAAAGAATGTAAGTCCCGTATTTTCCTTAGTCAGATATTTAATATATTTTATTATTTTAAATATTGATTTGGAATTTTAAATAAATTTAAAATATATAATTCGTTTATATAACGAAGTTTAAACGTTTGATTTACATATAATTATAAAATGAATTCAAAACGTGCGGTAGTTCGTAATTTACGATTTGAACTTCAATTGAATATATGATATAAGTCGAAATTCTATGAAACAAGAAATGATTGAATCAATTTGATTATATTTTTCTGACGGAAGAGAAAAATGGAGATTTCGTGTTATAAATTGCGAGTTATGTCCAATTCAAATTTTAAAATAGTCGCTATGGAATTATTTATAAATTATAATGATTAATTTATTAAATTTTAGTTTGTTTTAGAAGGGATTTGAGCATAACTGGAGATAACGATCGAATTAAGCTACAAAATGAATTTTATTGGAATACGTATAGCTAATTATTGCTAGATTTCCAGTTTGGAGCCAATCAGGTTGTTTTATTCGTGTGTACAATTTAAAGGTGAACCGATAAATAAATTGGAATTTAAATAATGCTGTTGTGTAAACGGAGTCGGTTTTCAATGAGACGAATTTCATTGGGAACAAGACGTTGAGACATAGCAGTATGTCCATTTTCATCACGATTGGAGCTCGTGTGTTTTAGCGTTAATATATAACGAACAACGGTAATAATGGTTATAATAAACATATTTTATATAAACTTAACGCCTTAGTTAAATAAAATTTGTAAACGAGTACATGAACTTCCTACACCACACATTACTTAAGAGTTAAGCTAATTCATTTATATATATATATATATATATATATAAACTGCGCAGCCAACCCACCGAAAGATATATGTAGACTTACTCCTTCCACTACCTACCTCATGTTTTGTCCCAGTCAAAATTCAATGAAACACACAGGGTTAGGCAAGCTAAATTTGGGGAATTCTACCTTACATCATACCTTGATGGATTTAACATCGTTCTCATCCCTTTGTGCGTATATATACACATCTTCGTTTCAATTCATTTTGCCTAGCAAAAGTTAAACAGCCACCTCCACAAATGTTCAACGGCCAGAATGCTTCATTCCCCTTTTGGTTTTGTTTTTCCAATACCTTCTTTAATTCAAAAACTTTTCAACTACACGAATATTTAGGGTATCGAGACTAATAAACTGTATGGTTGTGATCAGTTCTGGTTCGCCGAGATGGTTGGGATGTCTCCCATAGGGCTCTATGTTCAAAGGATGATGGGGAGATGCTGGCAGCGTCGAGTGGCTTACGGTTCAGGGCGGTGAACGGGGGTGGTGAGGCGCACGTCACGGCATCGACCGATGGTGTTCAAGTGGTGGGCGTCCGGCACAACAGGCTGTGGTTTTATGTGTGCATGGAGTTGGGAAAATCGCGTTGAATGAAGCAGTATAGAAAGCATCAGAAAGGAATGATCATGAAGCCATGAAATGCTTTGATCATCTCAGATGTGAATCAGCCAAGATGCAGCTTTAAGGGTTGGGAACGAAGCACTGAATTTATTAGAAAGGAGTTGTGTGGCCTTGATGAAATAAATATATGGGGAAGCACTATTATGTGAAGAAGTACTGTGTAAACAAAGAGTAGGCCTACATATACAATATATAAGGGAGGAATGGGAATGGGTCAACAAACATGAAGAACGAGACCTTGAAGAAATGAACTGACGTGAAGAGTAGTAGCATCAGTAAATGAAGTTGCGCTCTTTTTGTTTGGAACGGAGAGTTACGAAGACGAGACAATGAAACAATGCAATAGGACGAGGTAGCAGCTTGAAGACTGACGAAGAAATACATGCCAAGTTCTTTTCTTTGAAGGGCAGAAGGGATTGAAGGCAATCAGATGAATCGTGAAAATTGGATTGAAGCCTTATTGCATGGTTTAAGATGGTTACAGGAACAAACAACTAACCAATATCGCGTGAGAATCTGTCAAGTTAAAGAATTGGGAACAATTAACATGAAGGAAGCAAATACAAAAATAAGAGTGGGCACATTTTGTCTTGACGTGGTGATTGCATGGTTGAAAAGAATTGAGCAACATATTGACGTGGCAAAAGCTGTTGTGTGAACAGTATAAGAGGGTCGAAAATTCTTACGTGGAGGAGTTCAATGTTTGGAACGAAGATGCATGGTGATGCAAAAGGTAGAAATAATCAGACCCATTGGTTTATTGAAACATAATTTAATTCTTAACTTGATAATTAGTTTGATGATAATTAAATATAGTTCGAGCTTATAGTCGAACGTGACAGCAGTAACAAATTACTGGAATCAGGTCGTGCTTTTTCCGGTCCTTAGTACTCAGTTAAGGGTTTAAACGTGAATTAGTTAATTAAGGTTAATATAAAAAGTGATTAATTATATTAAATAGTTATTTATTTAATATGAGGTTAATAATCTTGATTATAATAATAAGCTAAAACTTGAATAATTTTTTGTTACTAGAACAGAATGGAACGAAGCAAGTTGCGCCGGGATCGCGGTGACGAACAGAACATCATGGAACAGATCTGGATAGTGCAGGAGACCATTGGGATTTACAGATAAATTAAACGACTGTTTAATTTAACTGTAATAAAACCATAAACGAATCAAATCAATGTGAGTTTAACTCACTCAGTTTTTACCCACTTATATTTATATAAATCCGGTTTATTATCTATGTGCTATGTCTGTTAACTGTTTGATGGATGCTATATATATATATATATATATGTGTGTGTGTGTGTGTTGATGGAACCGATTAAATTAAATGTTTGTTTAATTTAATGTGAACCAGTCGTTATTTTTAACGATTATTTCCAAATGAGGTAACTTACCTTGTTGGTTATGTTTATAATAATATAAACGCATTGAATTATAATATGGATGCTTGGATTACTGTTATTTATTTACTATTGAATATTATATCCGTTTATTTAATTGAAAAATATTATTTGAGGTAACGTATTTGGATTGAGGGAAACATGTTGGAGGGATCCAACTGGATTCCTTAAATTTTTTGTTATTTTCATATTACAATTATATGAACTGTTTCATCAATATGAATTGGACAATTGATTTAGTTCCTGACTGTTGAACTGAAGTTCAACAGTCGTTTGTTTTTAACCAATGGATAGTATTGGTTGGGTAATTGCCATTAGGTGGCTTAAAATCAATCGTTTTATAGATATGGATTTACCGTCAGGTAAATCGACTGGAATGAAATTATAATTTTTTTAATAACTAAAAATAGATCTTTAAATCTATTATTTTGGAATGAAAATTTATTAAAAGGGAAATAAATATTTATTATTTATTATTTAAATTTATAAGCAATTGTTAAGTGACTTTATGAAACACCTTCTTATGTTAACAAGAATTCTTAAACGGATAAGTAGAATTTAATGTAACGATTAAAGTGTGGAATTAATTGTTCTGAGAAACAATTTAATAGGGATATTTAAATAAATTATATTATTAATTAATTAAAGGAAGTATTAATTGGAATTGATTAACGAGATAATCATGGGTTAAGTTTAATTAATTCAAATATTTTATTTGGAATTGGTTATTTGATTAATTTACTTTTAGTTAATCAAATGGAATAGCAAAGAAGAGTTGTTGAATTTTTAATAAGACTTTAAAAATGAAATTTAATATTTATTTTAGTTAATAAAGCAGTTAATTAATTTTATAATAGTTAATGTTAAATTAAATTATTATTGAAATTATAGAGATTACTTTTTAAATGGAAATCATTTAAGTAAGTGATCGAGCTGGAAATGAAATATAGTTAAATTGTGAAAAGAGTTTATGATCGGGTTTTATATTAAAACCCAAGTTTTTTGAATTAAGTTATAAAGAGATTTAAGCAGATACGACAGCTTAAAATGAATATTTACTTAATATTTGTATTAAGTAAAAAGGAAATTGAGATATAAAAAGGGGTTTATATGAAACTTGAGTTTTTAAATGAGATTTATAAAGAGGAATGGAGTTAAAGCGTCAATTTTAAATGGGCAATAATTAATAATGAAATTAAGTGAAATGAATGGAATTGAAATGAGATTTTCAAAGTGGAAAAGGGTTGAATGGATTTTAAGTGAGATATAATGAGTTGACGACAAGCTAAGATAAAAAATTAGAACCAAATTGGAGAGTGCTTGAGTTGAGTGATTTTCTGAGTGTTAATCTGATGTTGATTTCGGTCTTTGAGGTTGATACTTAGGGAATTATTCTCTTCCCAATTTACGGTCAAGGACTAACGAAAATAAAAGATTTATAAGTTTTAAATTATTTGTTAATTATTATTTTTTAATTAAAGAAGCCAAGTGATGCTGAGTACTAAACTAGTAAATATATTTTTATTTATGATTGAATAGTTGTTTATTTGATAGTTAAATAACCGACTATCAAATCTAGCCAATATGATTGTTGGTACAGAAAGTCCGGGATCGAATTTATATTTGAATTCCATTCTGACCAACTAATACGAAAAATGTGGAAGATATGAAATGTTGATCGAGATGAGGAAAACGAAGACCATTGATCTTCATAAATGGAAGAACCACTTAAAATCTATAAGTCAACACGGAGATATACTGGGGTTCTACCATGGTTGAATTCTATGGATTTCCAAGGACTACTCACTACTGATTTGTAAGGTGATACCTCAGATGTAGTAGGAGGGTACCTTCGATTCATCCTGCTCCTGGATGACTGGTATGGAGGAGTGTCTGACAGATTATTTCTTAAGAGTCACGTACGTTGATTTCTACAAACGTATTTCTGTTGGTGGCAGAGAAGACACCTTCTCTTAGCGTACACCCAGAATATTTTTTGGGTCGTCAATTATTGATTTGGCGGATCTGACAATGTGGCATTCAAAGTGAATGGTGATAAGTCGTTCTAAAGGTAGTGTTAACCTTAAGCCTCTTTATCTGGGAAATGACAAAAATCGGGCAGGTAGCGTGGCTAAGTTGGTAGCTCCCAAGTAGGGTGTATAGCCACATATCTAGAGAAAATTCATTTCCTTCTTTAATCTATTTCGATGTTGTCCCTTTTCGGGAAACAGTGGGTAGTTCCCAACTGTTGGTGATATACATTCGATATACTCAAGCGAAACAAGTGGTCGGTCATGTGTGGTCAGGTTACAAGATGTTCTTGTTGAACCTAGTGTATTTTCCTCTAGAGATACACTATTGAAAGGTGATTCCTTACCTTGTCATAGTCGGAAATCCAATCTTCAATAAGATCCCGCGGTTTTTGATTATATATTAGATATGTGGGGCGTGAGATCTAAACGTTCTGCTAGATTGTTATTTAATTGTGTTTAGACACTATTATAATATCAGAATAAGCTATGATTTCAGAAAGAAATGGTTTGACTTTAAAATCAAGTTAGGTGATGTTTTTAAACTTAGCGAGTTTTCTCACTCTGCTTCACCAAACTGATCCAGCATTTTGTAAATTGCTCGGGTTAGACCGGGTTGTACACGTTCAGGTTATCCAGTGTTTTGTAAATTGCTCGGATTAGACTGGGTTTTACATTTTCAGGTTATCGGGTGTTGTGAAGTTCGAAGATAAGCTGGAGGAGTTCAGACGTATGATACAGATTTGTATGTATTCCGTTGTGCATTGTATATGAGGACAGATTATTATAATTGTCCATATGTATTATGTATGAGTGTAAGTTTTTGTTTCCATTATATTTTATTCCGTTGCGATGTGAGACTCTGATTTTCTTGTATTCTTTTTCTTCCTCTATTCTAATATTTCTTTCTTTATTATCTCACCCTCTATTTTCTTTAATTAACTATCTGGTGTTTTCAATACTTGAGTTCTGGCAAGTGATTCGGGTTTGTGTATTATTATTGGAATTCGAGCGTCGAATTCCCCAAGTCGTTACATTGACTTTCTTGAAGTTGGGGCATAACGTCGATGTTATTCTTTAACGCCTGGTTGAGTTCGAGAGCTTTACTCTCTTAATTCTTATTAAGCGTGTGAATTTGCGCTTGAGTCATAGGGCTTTGAGGTCTATAGGTGGAAAGATATCTGTTACGGTCGGGTTCTCTACCGCTCGTGGCTGCTGAGAGGTACCAACGTCAATTAGGGCAGATGGGAGGAGCGTTTGGTTTTGCCGGACTTCTGCTTAATGCCATTGAGAGTCATGATGCTTTTTGGATGAGCTATGTTGACTCTAAATTGTTTCACAAATCGGGTGTTCAAAGCATTCCAAGAAGTGACGGAGTCCGGCTCTAGCTGCCTGTACCACATTGCAGCTATGTCTTTTAAGAAAGGAGAAAAGCACTTGGCCATGACATTTTATGAAGCTGAGAGAACTTCCATATGTCAAATGTATTTCATGAGGTGAGCAGTCGGGTCCTTGCGACCAACATAGGGATCTAAGATTGGTAGCTTGAAATCAGGTGGGTTACGAGAATTCCTTATATCTAAAGAAAGTGAAATGCGAGTCACACAATCCATGTCCGTAGAAGAAGCATCGCCTCGAGTGTACCGACGGATGATATCGGTGACCTCTGACCCATTTCCGGAAGTAAGTAGTTGATTTAGATTGTCCAAAGCGACACTAGTCCCTAGTGTTTAAGTCCAAGTTGGGAATCAGTTGATTAAGAATAAAGTCTGGTTGGATTCCAACTTGAGGGACCACAACGGGCGCAATCCTGACTCCCGGAACCATAGGAGCACTACTATCCAAAGCTTTGCGCATTAGCGCTTGAGCAACATTTCTAACTGCGGAGCCCGCAATCTGACCAACCAAAGTGTCACGGGCTGGAGCGACATCAGAATTAGGGGTGCCCCTGAGTGTAGCGGGACTGGCACTGTTACGAGAAGCTACTTCGGCCAACTGGTTAGTTTGTGGGGTTGCCCCAAGTCCCAAGTCACAGGTGGAGGACACTGGTACTCGTCTAAATAATGTCTGCCTGGCCAGTCGACCATGAAGTACTTCTTATTATGTCTTCAATTCGGGCGAGGAAGGTATTGAAAGCTTCTTCCTACCGCTCAAGTCGAGCGTTCAAATATGTGGCAAGATCCTTAATCATTCCATCGACGCCTTACCGAGTGACGTAGTTCGATGGAGGACCAGTCGAGGAGAGTTCTTGACTTCCTCCTCCTTATACACCTTGAGCTTCAGTTATAGCGTCGATTTTCTTACGCTTAAAAACCATGACGACAAGCGAGTAATTAATTCGAAGTCAAGAACTGAAGATGAAATCCGAAGACGGATCGGGGGAACTTATCCACGACATTTTGTCATTTGATTCTTTGGTTGCTTAGCCATCATAAGCGGACTCGACTGCAGGTTATAGAAGGAACCTAAAGCGCATCAAAGTCGATATGGGAATTTGTGACAAAGACAAATCCGAGTTCTCTCCATGATGCGCTCCTCCTTGTCGTGAAACGGGCGATACGTCATTGAGCGTGTCGCCGGACTAACTCCCTGTTTTGCCTGACTTGGGCTATGAGCCATTGCTCGGTTTCTTCCATTCTTTGTGTAAGCGCGAGAAGCTACACTTGAGTTACTGATGCCTCGGGTGCCAAAGGTAATTCCACATCAGCAGTGGCTAAGATGTCAGAAAGAGGTCATTGATGGACCGAAGTGCCTTGATTACCGTTAGATGGCCCGCCAAGGATAGATTTTCCCTTTCTCGCCACTGTCGAGAAGTTTGCTCGGTGGATAAGATAGAATCCAAGTAGCATAAACAAACTTATGGTCGATAATCAGTGGGAAAGATCGGCTTCATCGAGTTTGAGCGAAGGCATTGTTTGATGGAGGCTGAGTGTCCAAGTCTGCCCGAAGGCGGAGAATGTCTCGTTGATCATATGGTAGAAGCCGTTATGTTAATCTGATGTTCTGGCAGATTTTGTAGACAAGGCATCATCGAGTCTCGCCCAAATTTCTTGATGTTTCGTCAAATTGGGCTTGACCGACGATTGTGTCGAGGTTGGGAGCATTAAGGTTGGCCGGAGCTTCAAGGAGTCAAGGCTGAGGAGGAAATTCTAAATCAGGATCGACGACACTTTCCTTTGCTCACCATTGTCGATGGGCTTGGTTGGTAAGTCTGAGAAAACCTAAGTAGCGTCCCAAGTTTTCGATTCCTCGAAGGAAGTGACAGAAAGTCGACGGTAGGTGCGTGCTTTACTCTCCCTTTCCAGATGCGCCAAAATGTTGATGTCTAAAATTGTCATCAACATCCGAGTGTTCCAAAAATTGGAAACTTAAATGTTCAGAGCGGAGAAGTATAAGAGATGCAGTAATAACATGCGGGAAAGTAGAGACATGGTTATTAATAGTGGTTCGGCCCATCGAGGCCTACGTCCACTTTGAAAGTTGTACTGATTTTATTTCATTACAACAAAGAACAATAACAATATTACAATAAGTTATAATGATTAAAAATATCCTATTAGTCCTTGTTATAGAGCTTCCTTGCTGTCGAGCTTCCTTGTTGAGCGAGAGTAGTCGAGGAGTTGTCGATGTTATAGCGTAGCTGAGGGATCCGAGGGAAGCGGGTTCGAGGCCGAGGGAAGCGGGGTTGAGGCCGAGGGAAGCGGAGTCGAGACTCGGGGTCCGATGTTCGGGGTCCGAGGTTCGGGATCCGTGGTGAGGAGGGACTATGCCTGCTTCTTCTTCATTGAGTGGAAGAGGTGTTGACTTGGTCAACAGTGTTTGAGAGGTCCGGAAATATCCAAAGGTGGTGTAATGTCCAAAAGCATGGTTAAACATTAATGAGTATGCTCATGGGTCCAAGTACATGTGTCTTCTTCCTTGCATGATGAAGGATGGTGCCTAGGAGGCTTTGGGGAAGAAGAAGGAAGCCATTAAAACTTGGGATTCGTTAGTTGGAAGTGAGCGGGTATTTATAGTGGAAAGGTTAGGTGACGGTAGATGGGAGTAGGTAGGACATGAGACCCACATCTATGAATCACGGGTCCCTGAGGATAGCTCTAGAAATCTCGGATCCCTTGTGCATGGCCAGGAAATTCGTATCCCTCATATGGGATATGAAATTTGTATCCCCTGGAGGGGTACGAGATTCGTATCCCCTGGAGGGGTACGAGTTTGTTGATTCTAAGGGGTACGAGTCTTGGCTTTGCTTCGATCCGGTGATCCTGGGTAATATACCTGCTGGCGAAAATCGAATGAATCGGGCGGTGCCCACTTGTTCAGACTAACCGATTAGGTCAATCGCCGCCGGGACTGTGGGTCCCCAGACCTCCACCGGCGCTGCGTCCAGACCCGCTGACGGCTCGCCTTTGGCTCGAAGTGCGAATGGATACTAATGGATGTCGCATCAGAGGGATGCAACATTCTGCCAGTGGCCCAACTCGAGTCTTCTGGTGCTAGACCCCTGATGATGTTGGAAACACTTTCGGGCAGTAATATCACACGATATTTTGAGTCGAGCATGTCTTGCGTACTTTTGGGAACCGAAACAAAATGCTGATTAACATTAATATAGCAGCTGCATCACTACCACTTGTGACTGCTTACATACTTTTATCTAATAGGGTGAGCAATTAGATACAAGATCAAGCCAACGTAGTTCTTCTTTACAAAACATTTGAAATCAATATTTACTTCCAAAATACTCTTTATATCAAGTAAGGGTAAAACACTATGCAAATACTCGTTTTGAAAGATACCTATGTATCTCTTGTAGAACTTCCTTTCAAAAGATAAATATCTTCTATTTTAAGTACTAAGAAAGTCCTTTGTGATAAAATAGATTACAACTTCAAACGAATCATCAAGGAAAGGAATACTTGAAAATATTATTTAACATAAACCATTTGTCAAAGTAATCCATTTAGATAACGCAATTTTGGCCATCAAACCGTAGGTATTCTATGTTTGTCCCAATCCCCTACCAATCCTTATGTTCTTGATTTTAGGACTTTACGCAAGTCATACCAAGTCATCAATGTCCTCAATCATCAGTCGTATAAGATTTTTGCTTACTGAAGCAAAGATTGCAGTCAATATAGTATGCTGAAGTCATGTGCAACATTAAATTAAAACACAAGCTTAATAAATGAGCAATTGTTCAGATGATGAGTATACTCACCGTACTCCTTGCTATCTTCATGAAAAAGATTTGTAGAACATAATATAGTACATATCATATCCCCCAAAGCAATCAAATGTCTTCCTCGAATCATTGAAATTCGCAAAACTCACGTCAACCTACTTTGTTCTCGGTTTTGACATGCTTTGACTCTCTTTTACTTTGGTTTAACATCCCCAATTTAGACGATTTGTTTATAATACTATGAGGAAGCTCAAGTCCAAATTTGAGAGGATTTGAAGTAGTTTACCATGGCTTTATACTCAAAACATTTATTACAACGTTTCTGTTGCGCTGTGAAAAGTTATGGGTAGTTTATAATAGTTTTAGACTCAAAAAAGATATCACAACGTTTTTAACACGCCGTGAAAACTTTTGGACTCGTTAAAGTACTTTATAAATGATTTAGAGAAAAGACGACATTTCTGAAATGCTATGAAAAGTTCTGGCCTCGGTACAATGCTTCATAAATAATTCAGAGAAAATATAGCGTTTCAGAAAGCTTTGAAAAGATCTAAATTTTAGATTTTTGACCAGTTTTTCGGAAAAATGTTTGATTCTATTTCTCTATGATAATTATAGTCTTTGAATCAAATTTTCTACAATAAGAAGCTTTCTTAGTCTACTTAATTATCATGAAAAGAAAACCTAAAAATCATTTATCAATTTAATATATATATATATATAATTCGACAATATAAGGCATTTTCAACATGTCCATTTTAGGCAGATTTTTACTTGACTTTGCATCCAGTTTTCAGGTACAGAATCGATAGAATTAGAAAAAGTGGCTAAAATAAAAGTTGTAGGCCTTTAAGTTAGCTTTCTAGATTGATAAAGAAATTAAAATTTCATCAAGAAATGAGGAAGTTATGGTCAAAGTACCGAACGCCATTTTCAGGTGTTCAAGACCAGTCATTTATTCTTAAATTTCACAACTTTTCTTCAAAATATGTAATGAATACTTATACTCAAATAGTTTCTCTCACCTTAGAATTGTAGATTGTACCTGTATTTATTCTCATGGCTTCTCCTAAATTTCTTCTCTCTATCTTATCTAGCTTTTGTTTTATGAATACATGAGAAGAAGTAACATTTCCACCCTTTATATAGCATTTCTTAAGGCTAGTTTCGTAATTTGGTTTTGGACACTTCTCCACCTTATCTTCATGGAAGCTTTAGGATGTAGACACATGCCTCCTTAGGTGTCTTTATATGTTTCTACACATGGACACCTAATGTGTTTATGTGCCTTTATCTTATTTAATCTCAAAACATGTGTATCGTTCATTTGATGACACGTGCCCCTATCATTTTAAGTCATTTTTCATATTCTAGAATATATACACATATACCATTTGTATTTTATTTATATGCTATGTACGTACATACATGTGTTCTTCTATTGTTACAGCATGCACATGATGTTCTAACAACTTTTAACAAGTAAAACGTCGTTTATTGATAAAACTGTTTTAGGTCATTTTATCAATATTTCTCCGAACTACTTATCTTTGTAAACAAAAGTTCAACAACCTGTTTTCTCATCATTAATTATTATCTATAAAGGGACTTAGTCAAGGTTATAAAACCATTTTTATAACATTAAATCCAAGATTTAAATATTTAAATAACCTCGATATTTAAATATTTACTGCCCGAAGTTTTAGGTTGGTACATTCCGACTCAGCGCTCTTAGCTCTCCGATATCCCCTTACCCATGTTTCAGGCAAAGTTGCCTGATTCGCCGTCCGAGCAGAACTTCCTAGCCCTCTACGATCCTAGGCAAATTGTAACGCCCCACCCCGAAACCCACCATAATAAAGTGCATTAATAAGTAATGCCATCTATTAGTAAGGAGAATAGAGCTTGATAGAAATGACCATTCGTAGATTTGCATTAACAAGTCTTAAGTACATCTGTGATGTACGCTCTAGTTTTTCTTCTTCTATATGGCTCGACATACTTAATACTTGTGTAATGCAACTCTACGATGGTTATAGAATCAGCTCAGAACACGGTACATTTATGTACACAATTATAACTCACAAAATAGTTTACATATTATTACAACAATATAATACAACGAATGCATGTGCTATAAACAAATGGTTAAACATAATCTCATACAATAAGATACATATGGAAGAATGCACTCAAAACTCAGATACATAACCAGAAACATCAACACGTGAGATAGTCCAGTAGTGACACAGCTAAACCCCGAGCATAGCACAAAACCATTACTGAGATTAGAAAGCGTGTAGGAAGAGGGGTGGAAGCATGGGAGCATGAGTTGTTTGGGAAGTGTCACGTCCCTATGAAGGACTCGGGTCCATGAATCGACGTGAGCATAGATTCTACTAGGCTAGGGTCATTAGGGCTGAGCTGAATCGCCGCATCTTCATGAAAAGGCATTGTATCGAATCAGAGTTTTCGAAGATTCTCAGGATTTTCATAAGGTCTCCTCTTACGTGGTGACCGCCCATTCTCCTCAGATGAAGATGAACCCTCTCCTATTGGGGGATGGGGAGGGGACGACGTTCTTTGTCTTCGAAATTCCTCACATTGCCTGTCCTTCGCATCTATGTCATTTATCGTTGTAGCATTATCCCGTCTTTTAGCTTCTAGAGCTGCACTGGTTTCTTCCAATTTGGTGAGCAAACATGCTAAGTCATCTCGCGTTATGGGTGCTGAAGAAGGAGCATGATCGGTGGTGGCATCAATAGTCCTAGAAATCGGCTGCTCGGGTTGGATCAAGTGCGAACCGGGTATGACCCGGACTCATTCGATCCGTGGGCTTTTGTTGCTTGTTCGATCTGTGAACTGATCTGCTGCCCTCCGCTGGCCGATGCTTTGGTTCCTATTTCTCTTCAAAACCATACTGATCAAAATTGTCGAAATTGCTGGTAGCGATGGAAATACGGACTATTCCTCCGGATTTGGCGATCCGAACAGTAGACAAATAATCCCAAAAGCTAAGAATTCAAAGTTCTCAGTGAAGACACCAAAATGTTAGACCAAAAAATGGTTTTAACACCCAATAGACTAGAATTTGAAGAGATTAATAAAGAAATATAAAATGAAAATGAGAAACAAACAGCAAACACACAAGATTTATAGTGGTTCAGCATTAAAGAGTCAACGTCCACTTTATAATTCTTTTATTTAACAAAGAATTACAAGTACAACGCTTGAAATTCTCTAACACTCGATATACAATCACAATTCTCTCAATTTTGTGGAAAATCACCCAAAATCCTTCAAGCTTGGTTCGGCTCGAGGTTTAGTGACAGTTTGGATATGGGGGCTTCAAACTTTCATCGAACTCATTGCCTAAGGAAATGTTTTCTTATAGAGGATAATTATGGATGCGGTTCACACTAGAAATAATTTGATGGAATTTAGCATTATTTGGGATGATTTATGTGTTTTCTGTAGGATTCATGCTGAAACGATTAAGCATTTATATTTCGAATGTGAGTTCACCAGATTTGTATAGACGCAAGTGCTTCTACATTTTGGCCTTCACTTCCCTTGTATTGATTCGGCAGAAGAATGATATGTTATTTTCAAATTTACTCATTGGAAGACCATTAATGGCTCGCTTCTTTTGAAGATTTTGAAGAAAACTGTATATATCTACTATGGATGGAGAGGAACACTAGGGTGTTTAGTGGTATTTCTACTACTAAACATGTAATGGTGCTTTCTGTTATTAGATGTATTTGTTAATTTTTGGTGTACCTTTTTTTTGGTTCATTAATAAAGATGGTAGGGGGCATTCAATCTCGCTTGCAATGCAAAAAAAATGTCCTTCTTTTGACCGTTAGATCGAGTATTTATAGGGTCGGATTATGGTTAATGAGCGGGAAAAGTTGTACATGCGTGGCATTCGGCCCGAGTTCATAAGAAGTTAGTGGGAAAGGTTTTGTGCAGAAAGGCGGGTCGGTTCGTGTGACACGTGGCAGTAGTTCGCAGCCAAAAAAACGTGGTGAAATAATGACTGAGATATAATAGACCCGGAATGTAAACAACGGAATGATGCTCGGTGAAAACAGGCAGAAGATTCGTTCTGCTCGATTAAGAGTATAGCCAACTATTCCACCAGCTACAACAAAAAAACGCTCTTATTAATCAATTTAAGGTATATTTAATGTTATACATAATTAGTTAGATAATGTTACATAGTTAATGGTTATAGTAGCCAAGTATAGTTTTATATAGTTGCGTCAACGAGTTCTCGCCACGTAGCCAACTTTCTCCTCTATAATTACTCCATCTTAATTTCCAATTCGCAAACGTCTCTCCTCCCTCCGAAAATACACACTTAGAAAGAAGGATAAAACTTTAGAACATTAATTTTATTTCCCCAAACTACCCTCGCCAACACAAATGGTTCTGTCTGATCGAATCCACATGTTCTACAAATTCAAGCGAACTTCCGAAAACACCCTCGTTTTTTCGACTTGTGCTGCTTTCTAAACCGTAAACCAAAAAATCTCCTTTTCTTGAAATTCCTTTCTATATATTCCAATTACTTGTTACGTCAATGCTACTAAGTGCTTTGAATTTAAGCGTTCTGTTCCTTTCACTGATATGGCTTGTTGGATACTGCTTAGAATTGATTGTTCGAGATTGTTTTGGCTTCTTTGTGGCGTTTTTTCGTATGAAAATCACGAAGGAATCACACCTTGGATCTAGCATTTATTTTTACTTGGGATTTATTTATTGCGCTCTTGGTACTTAGTTTAATATCGTAGTGGTAAGTGTAGCAATATCCGTCATGCAGTCTGCAACTAGAAGTAGGCTTGGAAATGCTGATGATCATGGATATGTTGAAGTTGATCCATCAGGACGATACGGTCGAGTAAGTATTCTAATTCTATTTTGTTATAATCATTGTTTGGTAGCTTATTGATTTCTCGTTTTATGCGTATATGATTTTCATTATGCTGCCGTGTAAAACTGATATTATACTACTGTGCTGTTGAGTTTATTTTATGTGTTATGAAAGACAAAGGCATTCTGTTTGGTGAAATGCTTGAAAAAGTTGGTAGTTGTGTTTAGATGCAAATAATTTGGTTTGAATATTTTAATTTCGTAAAGCTTTATATAAATTAAATATGTTAATGTTTGATTAAATCAGTTGATGAAAACTTACTATTAATGAATAACTACTGAATAAAGATGAGGATTTCTCAAATAAGGATTTTTTTTTTTTTTTTTCATGTTTAATTCTATCATCCTGTGTGAAATTTGTGTGAAGCTTATTAGTTGAGATAGACAAATGAGTATCTAGTTTTTAAATCAGCACTTGTTCAAAATTATATCATTGCTGTGCTGAGTCAACTAATAAAGTAAAACTGAACTATAGATCTTATAGTTGTTAATTTCAATCATATGTTCTATTTTATGCATTAGGCTGAGCAAGAGTTGAATATTGATTTTATATAATAGTACGATTGAGTGGTACTTGCTTGATTTTTTTATATATTCATTTATCTAATCATTAGTTATTAAAATGGTGTTAAAAAATAGATTATTGTTAATATTTGCCATAGGGTTACATGTAAAAAATGATAGTTATTAGCAATACAAATAATAATAATAAATTATTTTAAATACCTATTTATCCTTCTATAATCTAAAAAAAGGTTGAACTCGGAACTGTGGTGTATATAGGCAATTTGACTACTTTAGCATGTGTTTATAAGGGAAATGTTAACATTGTCCAAAAAATATATATGTTCTATTGTTCTTGGATATTCTAAATTATGAGTATTGGCTGAATGGTCTTACAGTAAGCACATCTTTAATTATTTATTCACAATAAAAATATTGGTGCATGTCGTGCATCATTGTGCCTATTTATTTTGTGAATTTATCACTAAATACAAAAATCATGTGTGCAGGCACAATTATTCAGGTAACATGTGTTTCCTATACAACTCGATAGTGGTCACTTATTTTTCTTGAACTTTCTGTAATTATGATCACGGTAATTATGATGTCTAATAATTGTTTATTTGACATTGAATACGTCGCAATCATACATTGTAGCCAATCGAAAGCCATAAAACCTTATCAAATTTGGTTGAGGTTTCAGATAAGATTTTATGTTCTGAATTATTGAGATGTGTGAATTACATTGTATATTACCATTTATTTTGTCGTGCTCTTTAAGGGACTTCTTTTTTCAATCGTAAATAGTTGTATCTGTTTTACAAATTTGAATATTAATTGAAAATTGAAAACATAAATGCTGATGATGTGTTGCTAAGAATAGATTCTTGGTTCAATTCCTCTCCCACTATTTCTTTAGTTCTCGTATACCAAGTTCTTCTTAATCACCTATTTTACATAATCTGATTACTTTAATAGCATTACAGGACTCATCCAAGTAATCAAATCAAATGATGTGTGGTTGAAATTAAGTTGGACACACGAGGACAATGGATTTAGGAATAGAGGTATTAAGCTGTCAAAATTCATAAAGACAATCACGCATGAAAAGAAACAGATTTCATATTAAAACAGAGATTATTTATTTATTTTTTCCTTCCATCAATTTTCCCTAGCTTGTTAACAATGAAATGAAAGCCCCCACCGCTAATTGCTGTCATGTCCAATTGAGAACAATAAAAGTAATAAAATCTATGAAAATCTATTAGACCACTCTGAAAAATATGCATGGTCCAAACATATATGGCCGACACATATTTTATTCAGTCCACATGGCATATCGGTTTGTAAGTCAGCGTCAAATACAAGTAGATAATGAAGTGCACCAAAGTGTTATGTCACATGTCAATCACTGATGCATATGTTATCACTAATTTTAGTAATTTATACGATTGACATACCAATATCACTCAAAGGAATAAACTACTCAATTCTTCATATTGTCAGTCTTTTTACACAAACTTTATAATTAACTTAATACTGCCTTTCATATGCTTTTTACAGTTTCCCGATTCATTTGTTAAATATGCTATTAACGTTCTAATTCACCACCATTTTTTTTGGCAGTTTGATTCAGTTCTGGGAAAAGGTGCCATGAAGACAGTGTATCCTTTACATGTCGTTTTTCTATTTATTTTTTTAAAAAAAAAAGAAGGAAAGAAAATTAAAATTTAAAAAAAAAAAAAAAAAAAAAAAAAAAAAAGTGGAGCACTAAAAGTCTAAAATGACTAACTTGGGCAACCTACCCTTGGATTAACTTGAATTCATCATTCAATGCACATAACTTTATCCTAGTTAATTGAAGCGGTGGTTTCCCGTGATTTAAATTCCGTGCAGATGCCGAGTAATTTGGTTTTGCTATTCATAAAGGTTTAAATTAGAAAGAATATATATTGAAGTTGAAAGGATAAATTATAAAGAATATATACTGAAGAGAGAGTACCTTTGAATAAAGTATGTATAGTAGCCAGTCGTTATATTGGCCAAGGTGGCCAATACAGCAGAAAATATATTCCTATCTTGTCCTTTTGTTTCACGCACAAATCCTTGACAAATTTTATAGATACAAAGCATTTGATGAATACTATGGACTGGAGGTAGCATGGAATCAAGTAAAATTAAGCAATGTGATGCGATCACCAGACGCATTGCAGCGAATGTATTCAGAAGTGCATTTACTCAGCACACTACACCATGACTCAATTATTCAATTTCATTCTTCTTGGGTTGATGTTGACAAAAATACTTTCAACTTCATCACTGAAATGTTCACTTCGGGAACTTTAAGAGAGTACGCACCAACAAAGTTAATTTAGTTCTACATCTGAAATTTTGTGTTTTATATTGAATTTAGCTCCCAGATGGTTCTGAAACTTCGAATAGTGGAGGCTATTCTTCATAATAGCACATCAAACAATATTAGTGTATAGTTATATTGTAACTATTTATGAAAAAATTAGCTCCATCACAACTTAATGCATAAATTTGAAAACGCTAATTGTGGATATATTGAATGTAGATAAACATGCAGATATTCAGTTCCCAGATAGAAAATATATATTCTAAAGAAATATAATTATGTTTTTATGTGCTTTACATGCCACTAGTATTTAAAATTTTCAATGAGAACCATACGAAGATGGTTTGATTTTAGCTCAAATATATCAGGTACAGACAAAGGTATCCTTACGTAGATATTAGGGCAGTCAAGAACTGGGCCCGTCAAATTCTGAATGGTCTAGTTTACTTGCATCACCACGATCCTCCGGTGATTCACAGGGATCTGAAATGTGATAACATATTTGTGAATGGACATCTTGGACTAGTAAAGATCGGAGATTTAGGTCTTGCTGCTGTTCTTCGGGGATCACAAGCTGCACACAGTGTTATTGGTAAATTTTCTCAACCTTTTTCTAGCAATTATGTCATCATCGTTATCATTATCAATATTATTTACCACGTTCTCATGAATTCTAAGTTGTAAGCCCGTGTTGAATATGAATGAGCACATATGCAACATATTATCCAGATCAGCTGTTGAAATTGTAAAATAATTTGAAAGTTTATTTTGCAAAATTATTGCGGTCTATATACCAATTACTAGCCAGGCTGCTTGATTGATCAGAAAATTAGCCGTTATATTGTTCTCATCTCATGTGTTTTTGGGATTGCATGAGAAATTCTTAATTTTTTTATATTTGTGTTCCTTATGCTTGATAAGTGCCAATCATTACAGTACCGGGACTACTTAGAACACCGGGACACATCATGTACATTATTGTTGCAGTGCCATCATGTTGTGGCGAAATGTTTGTTTGAGCTACTTATACTGTTGGTAATTTAAGTTGTCTGATTTTATTTTTTTTGGATGCCCGAATGTCTAATTGCCAAATTCCTACTTCTGATTTATCCTGAAATGTCATTGTGTTCCTACTCTGTAAATATAGAACGGTCCAATCTCCTGTGTATACATATGGACTCCATGGCTGTACTGGTCTAGGATACTAGTATAACCAATTATTTTTTATAGTTGGTGTTCTAATATCGTCTTCCTATATTCAGGTACACCTGAGTTCATGGCGCCTGAGCTTTATGAAGAAGAGTATAATGAGCTCGTCGACATCTATTCTTTTGGCATGTGTATACTGGAAATGCTCACCGCAGAATATCCTTATAGTGAGTGCTCCAATCCTGCTCAGATCTACAAGAAAGTCACTTCGGTATAGCACCTTCCTTTTCATTTTCCAAGTTCTATCAGTTAAAATGTAGCTTAGGAGATGAACAAATTATGGCGTGTGATTTCATTACTCTAATAACACCAAACTATCTCAAAAGTTATAAGCATGATAGTTTGTGGCCATCAGATCCTATTTTATTAGAAGCAGCATTTGCTCGCAATATAATTATTCAAGAAAAGGATTACTGCCATACAGAGACCCTAATCACGAATTGAGGCAAGGATGAAAAATGAACAAGGGAATACTGTCCTGAATCTAGTAGAAAATTGACGGTTATTTATTATTAAAAAGTTAGAGAGTATTATTAACTTCAACAAATTATTTCATCAAGTTTTAACTAACTTCAGTGAAATTTGATCAGGGAAAGTTACCGGATGCTTTCTATCGAATTCATGACCCTGAAGCACAGAGATTCATAGGTTTATGCTTGGAGAACGTGTCAAAGAGATCATCGGCAGATGAATTGTTAAATGATCCTTTCCTTATTGATCATAGAATCCATCAACCAGCGATGTCTGCTAAGATTGAATACACAACAGTAAACAGGCAGAGCCAGAAAATTGCTTTAGGAAATTATGATCGAAACAAGAAGAAACGACACACTGACATGACTATTACGGGGAAAATGAGTTCTGAAGATGATACAATCTTTTTGAAAGTTCAGATTGCTGATAAAGATGGTATTTTTATATTTTATATCGCTATATACAGTATATATTTGTAATATAAATTATGCAAAGATTTTCTTGTGCAGGTCGTTATGAACTGATGTTTATAATTGAGGGGTGTGGGTAGTGTGTACACATTTATGTCTTTGTTTTTGAAACAAAATACATCAGAAATCAACTTTCGGGAAACCAAGTATACATAGTTGACAGTTTATGCAATGAAACGTAGTATTACTTATATATAAACACAAATTACGTCAACGAATACTTTAATTTTTTTTCAAATAACTATCAGGTCAAATGAGGAACATTTACTTTCCTTTCGACATCCTGAATGACACACCTATTGATGTTGCAAATGAGATGGTTAAAGAATTGGAAATAACTGATCACAATCCAGCAGAGATAGCTGAAGTTATATCTCATGAGATTTATGCATTAGTTATCCATCGTAAATTTTGTTACATCTTTTTGGTGTAAGTTTGCAGTAGAACTTAAACTACAGGAGTGTGAAATAAGAGTAATTAGTAAGGCAGAAAACAATATTCCTTTATTTCATTTCTAATATATGATATGCTTGGAATCAAGGATTGAACCAGACATGCAATGAAACGTAGTATTACTTATATATAAACACAAATTACGTCAATGAATACTTTAATTTTTTTCAAATAACTATCAGGTCAAATGAGGAACATTTACTTTCCTTTCGACATCCTGAATGACACACCTATTGATGTTGCAAATGAGATGGTTAAAGAATTGGAAATAACTGATCACAATCCAGCAGAGATAGCTGAAGTTATATCTCATGAGATCTTAAATCTAGCGCCGGACTGGAATGGAGGAACAAAAATTGATGTGGATCATGTTCTTGATGATGATGACGATAAACAAACTTGTGATCATGTATATGAGTATCGGTTTGATGCCGAGGAAGGAAGTGCCGGTCACCCTTTCTATTATATGTCCTCACCTAATTCTTCATTCCATGGATCTCTGTGTTGCACAAGTCATTGGCAAGGGAGCATTGGTCAGTCCAATGGAGCAAAAAAAGCTTCAGCTTGGATAATAGGTATGCATTCAATTTATGCATTAGTTATCCATCGTAAATTTTGTTACATCTTTTTGGTGTAAGTTTGCAGTAGAACTTAAACTACAGGAGTGTGAAATAAGAGTAATTAGTAAGGCAGAAAATAATATTCCTTTATTTCATTTCTAATATATGATATGCTTGGAATCAAGGATTGAACCAGACATTAGCTCTAGAGGGTAAGTTTACAAACAGGTTGATTTGGATACACGAGTTGAACAATATGTATTAAACTGTTAATCAAACAGTATAAATATAGATCACAAGTTGGTGTCGTTAGGACAAAGTTTGAGTGGGTTTAGCTAATCCTTCTAGAGTGTATGTTGGCTTTGCCACTCTTTGGTTTCCAATATGGCTTCTGAAAGTAGCAATGTGCACCATCACCAATAAGACATTTGACCGTTATCACGGCACTAAGGTACCTGACACCAGTATTTCTTGATGTTCTCCTGGGAAAATGCTGAGTGCTTGTCTTGTATTATTACACACATACGAGAGGGGTACATCAGACGCACTCACTAGCATTAGTGCTTCTTGTAACAAAGGCGACCCAAAACAAAGTACTGGTATAGTATCTACTTGATTGATACTCAGTGTATGATGTAAATGTGTTTTGTTTATTGATTCTTAGAGTTAGTGATCTACCTTTTTTAAAGTGCAAGAGTAGCAGAGTTAAGTATACTGCAATAACTGGAGGCTTTTATCTTTGCTTACTTGCAAATGGGTATTCGATGCTACAGGTGGATTGGTGGCATGTTAAGGTTTCATAGTTTGGCATGTTTGAAATATAAAAATACTAGTGCCTTTGGTGCTTCTTGTGCAGTTGCTTTCAGTGAGAAAGGCATTTGCAGCGTTTCCTTGCTTTAACATCGTATCTACTTTTTTTTTTAGTTTTCACTTAAAAAGAAACATTCTTATCATTTCCATTGCTGTTCGTTCTGTAGACCTATTATAACATGCTGTATGTAGTGCAGCCATTTTTAATAGCTACGTTAGATTCATTTTCACCGTAATAGTTTAACAGAGCAAGTAGATTTTTAAAAGCTTAAATTTATATTTCAGTTGAAAACCTAGTTAAATTCATTTTATTTATCATTATCTATATTGCTTTTGGGACTTGCCAGAAGGCCCGACAAAAGCAGTACGATTTTGTGCCCGAAAGTATTCAAATCATCCGATCAAACTCATTAAATTCAGGGGGTACGTGGATGTTGTTTCCGCACAGTTTTTTGTCACTTTTTTCGGGCTTCCTATTACTTTTACTATAACTACAATCCTCTCCAGTCTTCAATTAGAGACAACCTCTCTAGCAAGATAAGATAGTAGACAAATGACTCTGTGTGACTTGTAGAGCCAAGTTTGAAACGATAGAAAGCATATTTGCACACATGTACAAAAAAAGCACCGTGTGCACATACATGATATTTGGATATAATAATCAAATAACAAGTGATTAAATCTTAAAGTTGAATGCAGTGGCATTATGAGTCACCTCATTAACTTTAACCGTTTTCATAGTTTTGTAATTTCATCCTCATCCATATTATTATTCATCATCCTATTAACAATTTTATGTTTCACACAGATAACCTAAATAACGACGATGACGAAGATGACACAAGCTCCATGCATTCCGGCAAGTACTCATCGATAATCTATTGTTCAGGCAATGAACATGACCATAACGAGCCCCGGTCTTCTTCCCTTGTTGATAATAACAAGTCAGTAAAATTTCAAGGGATAGATCAGTCTTTCTTTTCTCCTAAGGTTAAAGAAAATTGCAATGTAATTGTGCCACCTAATGGATCTTTGCTGACTCCTAGAAAAGGAAAGAAACCCATTGACAAATACGAACTGTTGAGAAATCGATCGTTTTTGGATTTAAGAAGCCAACTGCTCCATAGAACTCTTGTGAAGGAGCTTAGTAGAAGGCATGCTAAAACGGTTGGTGCTGTAGAAAATATTGGGTTCCAAATGCCTTGTGATAACCTCAAGAAGGGATCTTCATCGTCGTCAGGAAAATAAGGAGTGGTTTTTGCATATAGAATGCTCTTCTGTTGAAAACTGAAATCCCAGACTTTTGATATACCTGTGCGGGCACTTGCTAATATTTGATACATCCTTTACTGAACAGTGATATTCTGCTTCATGTGGTAAAGATACCAAGATAAAATTTGAGGGGTGTTGATGAATTTACTGAGAGATAAATCATAAATGGGTATTGCTGTATATATGGTTTGTAAATTGTAATTAATTTCGTATGGGTTTATATAATGGAGTGATGACAGACATAAAATGTTTGTCGTAGATGTAGAAATTGATAAACGTGATATTACCTACTTGTCAAATGCACCATATGCCCGTGTCATGTGTTTGCTCAGAAAATAACGTCCACCAGTTTGTTTGGTGTGGAACTATCAATTTGGGGTGTATGACGCAACTTTTATGTTTGTATTATGATTGATTTATTAATTTTTGATTTATCTGGCCGGACCGCCTTGCTTGCCCTGAGCAGCATAATACATTAAAAAAAAAAAAAACCGTGGCCAAATCGGAATATTCGCTTCTAGAAATTGAACCTTGATCAATTGCATCTCATACACGGGATCATCCACTTTACTACCCCTACCATTCATAATTTGTTGTCCTGTTGTACTTATATATCAACATATAAGACATTTTGTTGACCCCTTCATCTTCTTCTACGGTGTTGTCATCGACGGAGACCTTGCTTGTCTACCTTTTGGGTCGGCCTTGCACATATATATTGTATCGAAAGTAAATTGCAAAACAGTAAAAGCATAAAGTTTTATCGCAGTTCAAACAAAATGTGTATGCATTCGCTATTCATTTTCAGTATCCTTCGTACAAACCTATTACCTATGGTACATGTTGCAATGTGAAATATGATGACTTGTTGCTCAACAGAGAGTAAGCTATAATCTTATGGAAGTCTATTTGGCCCTTCTTGTTCGGCACTTCCAGCTTGGCTATTCATGTTTATGTATTATTGTTCGACTGTTCCTGTTAGCATATTCATGTTTGTTTGTTCCTATTAGCTCATTCTTGTTCGGTCATTGTTACATGGCCTTTTGTCCGGTTATCAAAAGCAAACTGGACTCGCACAAACTTGAGTTAAGCGCCAGAATTGATGATTAGCTTGAAAATTAGAAATTAACTCAGTTCGGATTGATTGCCTCCAGGCATCATCATATATCACTCAGGAAAGGCTTGATTAGTTCACAAGATTATTCAACTTTCGTCGATCTATCACCTTTGGGGACAGATTGATCACTCCAGAAAACTGTGATCGACACGATCCGATCATCCAAAAAGCATGGATCCACTGAGGGAATTTGACATTTGGCACTCTCCTGGTCCCTGAATAATCGAGTCGGCATGAATCAAAACCCTCAGATCGGTGCAACTCGGAACCATTGGATCGGTATCTTGAACAACCAATCGATCAGCACCTGTCATCATCAGATCAAGCAAAATGGGATGATCGATACATGGATTTGAACAAAGATGGGTTGATTGAGCGAAGAACTGAACATTCACTACTTTGATCAAAAAAGGAGCATAACTCAAGAACCAGAGGTCATTACACAACGAAACTTCATGTAGCAACTCGAGGCAACTAGAGGGACCTATAGGGATCGGTACTAATCCGATTGAAAATTGATTTGAGCTTTAGCACCTGCAAATTTCCGATTCTAACGGTCCTCCAATTCTCCCGTTTGACCTACAACTATAAATAGTCCCTTCACAAACGAAAAATGGATCTTTTTCGCACTTTGATTACTTTTAACTATCTTATTTCGGATTTATACCAATCTAGGCACTATATTTTGTGATATTCAGCAATAAAGTATTCAAATATTTTAAGTGCACACAGACCGATCAACGTTGAACCATTATAAAATCGTTATCTCTCTTTTCTAATGCAATACTACATTTATATTCCTCATTTTCATCTATACTAGTCTAAGTATCATTGAACTTGTTGGGTGTTATACCTTTTTTTGTGTCAACATTTTGGTGCTTTCATTGAGAACAGAAAAACTTGTTTTTTCCCTATCTTCCTACCTTTTGAAATTGAGAATCTCCTTAGATCTCCACTGATGCACATATGAAGCTTGAAACCATGGTGGAAAGGACTAAATCTCAAGCCATTTGACCTTCTCATGCTGGACAAGCAGAGGCATCGGTTCAGTAGCAACCTTCTGACAAAGTTGATCCTTACCTTCTAGCCATAGCCTATGTGGCCACTTCGCCTAACCCCGTTGTATCGGTTACTCAAACTCACATGTTTGATATGATGAAGAAACTGGAGGAAACCCAGAGAGAGCTCTACATATAGATCAAACGTAACCTTGAAATTAAATAACAGCTATAAGAGTCCACCTGAAGGGGCATCAGTCGCCTTGAGGGAAATAGCAGCGTTTAGGCTCCTAACAAACGTGCCTTTGAAAGTTCTTCGTCCAATACCCGCCAAAGCAACCGAAGCCAAGGGAGTATGACATATTACAATTGCGTGGGAGCGAATCAGCATGTCGTTCCTAGCTTGGAACATGTCTTAGTACTGGAGTTGAATCGAGTCCCTGAATTGGCAAACTTACGCAACTAAGATCCAAAACTTGGTTTTTGAACTTCCTGTTGTTAAACAGAACCTAACAACTCCTGCTCAACCTCCCCGGAATCATAATTCTACCATGGTACAATTTGACGATGGTCATCCTCCAAGAAGATGACGCAGGCACCATACCCTGGAGATGGATTACGACCGCCATGTCCCGACGAAGATCTCACCTCCATTGTCGCCATGATTCGTAGGATCATGTGGGAAACCTAAGAATAAAACCAACGAAGACTAAGAAGCCATTATGAGACTTAATCCTTTCTCTAACACCATTCTAAATGCTGAGTGAACTCAAAGGTTCAATATGCCACAACTTGTTACTTACTAAGGAAAAAACAATCCTCGGGAATTCTTAACAGGTGTGAGTGGCATATGGATTCAGCCGGCACCACTGATGCGGTGAAGTGCCAATGCTTCCCCATATTCCTTGAAGACATAACCCTATTATTATTCTCTTGACTTACGTTAAGAACCATATCCTCTTTCGATCAGCTTGCCAAGGAGCTGATAAAGCAATTCATAATGCATACTACCATGTCCAATGACACCTTGACCATCTCTAACATATTCTAGGGAGTTGGAGAATCTTTGAAAATCTTTTTGGAGAGATTTAACAACTCACTTGCTGAGGTCGATGATCTATAACCAAATGTTGTTCTCTTGCAGTTCGCAAAGGGTGTCTAGTCGAATATTGAAATCAGATATTCGCTTGACCTAAAATTCGGAAGACTTTGGAGATATTCTACGAAAAATCCAATCAACACCTACACTAGGAAGAAGCGCGTAGTAATCGGACCATGCTGGGTCATCCCCACAATCCTTAAAAGGTATGTGTGCAAAACAACATCAAATTTAAACTAACCCGAAAAAACACTATAAAGGATGATGGGAATACCTCTAGAAAACTCAAACAAGGTGGCAATAATAACTCAAACAAGGAATTAATGAAAAGAAATCAATTTCCTTATTACAGCGTCTACACTCTACCGAACTCTCACTTGGAGACCACTTATTTGGAGATTTGAAACACCATCCAATACAAGAAGCCTAATCCGCGGGAATCCGCGAAGAGGAAGAAACAAGCTGGAAAGTACAATAGATTTCATGATATGTATGGTCACAATGCCAATGACTTCCGTCATCTCAGGGGTGCTTAGCACCCGCTCAACTTCAAGAGGCACCAAAGCCATCAAATCCTTGACCTCCTCAGCGAGGTCTCATTATCAACAATATTTGTAGAGGGCCTCTCCCATAAATCAAAGTCTCAGACATATGGGAGAATATGTCAACTCTATTAAACATGCTAAATATAGAGAGTGTTTTGCTGTGGACGAAGGTGTCTTAGCTAAATTCCAAAATATGTGAGTGATGACATTATCTTTAGCGAAATGGAGTTAGTAAAAGTGGAAGCTCCAACCATAAACCCTTTCATTATCTCGACCTATATAGGACCTTCTTTTGTTCAGAAAATCCTCATCGACTTGGGAAGTTCAGTTAATATTCTATTCAAAAAGGCTTACAACAGGATGAAGCTATAGAACAAAGATCTAAACACATATAAAGTCATGATCCATGGTTTTAATGGCATAACTAATGAGCCAGTTGGGATAGTTGACCTATCGGTACAACTTGGCGAAGGAGATCACAGTTGATTCAAAATCCTCTCCATCGTTATCGATATCTATTCTTATTACAATGCTTTATTGGGGGCATTCTGCTTTATCGGATTTCTAAATCTGCACTGCACCATTGTGCTTACTTCTGAAGTTCGCCACTGACAACGGAGTTGGAGTCCTACATGGGGATCAAATCATAGGGAGAGCACACTATCTTATGAAATGGAAAGACATCTTCTATCTTGAGAAGGGAAAAGGTGTAGAGACCTCACTCTGCACCAAGAACGTCAATGCTTAGTAACAAACATCTGAGGCCTAACTCAGACAACACAGTCGTCTTTATCAGGAACTTGACCCAAGGAAAAATAAGGAGCTAGAATACGAAAGAGCAACACCAGTTGAGCCGACCATTGATGTTCCAGTCTGCCTCAACAATTCGACTTGGGTCTTGAAGGTTAAATCATAGCTGAATTCATCTATGAGGGAGGAACTTGCTAAATTTTTATGGGCCAACCTTGATGTTTTTCTTAGACCCACTCTAATATGTGCGAATTGCACTAGGAATTGCAAGAAACGCTCTTGATATCAATCCAAGGTTCATTCCACTCAGACAAAAATACCGATCTTAGGGTCAGAGAGATCGACGGTACTCGAAGAAGATGTGGATAAGGTACATGACAATGGATTTATCTGCAATTCCCTATATCCCAAATGGATTTTCAATTCTGTCCTTGTAAATAAACCAAACGGGAAATGAAGGACATGGGTTGATTATTCTAACTTGAATAAAACAGGCCCGAAAGATAGCTTCTCGCTACCTAAGATTGACCAGATCATTGACTCAACCACTGGCCACTAGCTCTTATCATTCATGGATGTATACTCAAGTTATAATCAAATCCTGATGCATGTTCCTGAGCAAGAACACACAAGTTTCATCATAGACTTGGGGTTGTATTGCTATGTTATCATGTCCTTTATATTAAGGAATACGTAGGTACCTACAAATGACTAATCAATCGAATGTTCAAAGACCAAATCGGGAGATCCAAGGAAGTTTATGTAGAAAAATGCTAGTGAAGTCACGATTGTCGAATGACCACATCGGCAATCTTGCGGAGATGTTTAGTGTTCTCCGCAAGCATGGTATGAAATTTGATCCCTTGAAATGTCCTTTTTGGTATTACATCAGGAAAATTCATAGGTTTCATTATTAACTTACGAGGGATTGAAACCAATCCTTAAAAATCGAAGCTATCCAAAAAATCAAGGTTCCGAAGAATATCAGAAACGTTTAGAGTCTCAATGGGAAAGTCGTCGCCCTAAGAAGATTCATTTCCTTAGCTACTGACAAATGCATTTCTTCTTCGATTTGATAAGAAGGGGGAACACAACTTTGCACGGACACCGGAATGTATGGCCGCATTCCAAGACCTATTGAATCACTTAGAAAGACCTCACATCTTGTCAAATCCTATGGCTCACAAGGATCTACTCATCTACTTAGTTGTTTCTATGCATGCTACCTGTTCCGTGCTTGTGCGCGAGGAGAATCATATCTGCATGCTCATATACTACATCAGTAAGAGATTAATAGGAGTGGAAAGAAACTATCTAAAACTTGAAAATCTCGCATAATACTTGTTGATCTCTTCTCAGAAGCTCTGCCTTAATTTCCAATAGAAGTTCATGCTAACCAACCGCTACGACAAGTCCTTCAGCGACCTAAGGCATCTAGAAGACTCTTGAAATGAAATATCGAACTTAATTATTCGACCTCACATTTGTCCATTGGAGATCTATTCTAGGACAATCCTTAGCGAACTTCATTGCTAAATTCACTAATCCCAATGATCCACCGAAAAGAAGTGAATCGCCCAACATCTAGTGGAAGTTATATGTGGATGGATCTTCTAACAGTCAGTGTTCTGGAACCAGAGTTATATTTGTAGCTCCTAAGGACATTCGATTTGTCATGCCTTGAAACTCACCTTCCCTACAAATAGTTATGATGCGAATATGAATCCTTGATTGCTGGACTTAAAATTGCAAAAGAGTTGAACATCAAGATCGTTCAAATCTTTTCAGACTCAGAACTCATTGTATGCTAAGTGCGAGGAGAGTTTCAAGCTAAAGAAGCACAGCTAGCTCCTTATCTCGCTCGGGTAAAGGAACAATTTAGTAAATTTGAGCATTATACTATCACTTACATTCCTCGGGATCAAAACGAAAAAGCAGATTCATTGACAAAGCTTCCAAGTTCCATGGATGCACAACTCATGGGAATTATCTCACTTGAAGTACTTGAATCTCCGAATATCAATCATATGAAGACTGATTGGATATTAACAATGAAGCCTATACCCGAAACGGAGTCATAGATGACTCTAATCGAGAATTTCTTTCAACATGAAATCCTTCTTGAAAATTCCAGTGAGAAATGTTCGCTTCTTTTCAAAGCTTCTCGCTATATCATTCAAGGAGTACTATGTCAAAAAGGTTTTTCCATTCCACTATTTTAGTGTGTAGACTACACCGACATGAAACAAGTGTTACATGAAGTATGCGAAGGCTGGTGAGGTGACCACACGAAGGGGTAAACTATTGCAAAGAAAATTCTTCGCATCGGCTATTTTCATCAAACTGTTGATCGGGATGCATTTGACTGCACATGAAAATGTGACAAATGCTGGAGATACTCGAAGACACCAGGATCCCAGCCTACTAAACTCACACAAATGGTTAACCCATGTCCATTCACTATTTGGGTATTCGATATCATTGGAACCTTACCAATAACTAAAGGTAGTGCTCGTTATGCCATCGTCGTAGTTGATTACATCACCGAATGGACCAAAACTGCGCCTCTCGCCACAATCATAGTAAAGAAAGTAATCAATTTGTTGTTCGCAATATCATATGTTTCTTTGTTGTTCCCAAAACCATCATCTTCGATAACGGGACCCAGTTCGATAGCTATGAGTTTCAAAGAGTTTTTTCGACATCACCACATTGGAAAAAATGGGCAGTTGCTCATCCACAAGCTAATGGAAAAGATGAAACAGTCAACAAAATCATTAATTCCATGCTCAAGGAGCATTTGGAAAAGCCCGGAGGCAAGCGGTAGATGAACTTTCGTTAGCCGTTTGGGAATATCGAGCTACCCATAAGTCAATGGCTGGCCATATTCCATTCTCCCTATCTCATGTCATGGAAGTTGCAATTCCCATTAAGCTATAGGTAAGATCTGATCATGTTACAACTTATGATCCCCATACCAGTAGATACCTCCTTGTGAAGTCTCTAGATTTGTCAGATGAGAAACAAAAAGAAGCTGAATTCAGAGCAGTTGCACATCATCAATGGATCACCCGATACTTTTAATACCAAAGTCCATCCAAAGCAATTTGACATTAGAAACCTCGTACTAAAAAGGATCTTTCCCACACGGTCTTGGTCCTTGTTGGGAAGGTCCTTATTTCATTCAACGAAGGCTTAGAGATGGAACCTTCAAGCTAACGAACATTGATGGCGTCGAGCTACCAAGATAATGGAATAGCGAACATCTTCATCACTACTTTACAGAAGATTATGTTTAGTACATTTGTATTTCCACTTTTAGTTAGTATTTTGTTTTCAATTTAGACAATGGAATTAGGCAGGCATTACCCAGGGTTTTAATTAGTTTTTTAGTAAAGGCTCTCGGTACTTCATGTTCTTGGTGTTCCTTTGTATCTACACGGTATTATAGTTGTGATATGACCAAATTTCATGCACGAGCATGACATAGTTAATACTATGCCTCAGAGCTTGGCATGGTTAATCACTTGAAGTCATCATTGGGCTACAACCGTATGAGTATGTTCCGGTTACTCGAGAACTAACTCAAGCCTTAAACAAACGACAATGCCGAGTATAAACAACTCATGGTAATCACAACTTGAGTATCCAACCACCTACCCTTAGTCTCCGGACTTAGGGGATAACTATTCCAAGCTAAGGAAATGTGACACCAAATGTTTGCTTAGCCAACTTTGGTCCTTAGAGTTAGGATTTGGGTATAAATAGGTGAGCGAACGATGCCAACTATAACCCAACCTAAAGATGGGAGAGTATAAAGGATGAACCTGTTGGGGATTGCAGAATGGATCGTTAAGGCAAAACAAACACTAGAGGAGGGTGAATACTGTTTGTGAGAATTTAAACAAAAAAAAACTTATGTGAATAACAGAATGAATCAAACACCACAAACACAATCACAAACACAGATTCAAATACAAATGCAAAATCAACAAAAATAAAAATGTAGAAAAGGAAAGAACACACCAGATTTTATACTGGTTCGGATTGCTCCTACGTCCAGTCCCGCACAACGCTGGATTGCGCAGAGTTTTATAACTATATCAATAGTCAAGTACAACCTCCTTGATTTCATGACTATAAGGAATACCATTGATTCCTACTTCCTTGATTTCACAGCTATAAGGAACACACCGATTCCTACTTTACTCAACCCAAGCAGTTACAAACAACCCTATAACTCTACAATAGCACTTGATTCAGAGAGAGATGAGAAGGGAGTGTAGAGAGAAGAAGTTTAATCAAAACGAAATTGAATTCGGTAGAGTATAAGTATAGAAATCATAAAAATGATTAAGAATAATTATATAATGAAAGAGAGTGAAAGTGGAGAAGAAGAAATGATTAAAAATTCAAATTCAAGCCCTTTTTATAGTGTGTGAAATGTTGTAACATTTCTGAAATATTTCAAATGGTGAAAAGACACTTCCTTTCAAATTAAATTTTCTGACAGTTATATGTCGACATAGTGTTTTATGTATGTCGACATACTCTAGTGTAAATTTGTATTTTAAACATTTTTCAAGTGTTTTGATATAAATATAATTCTGTAAATTCTTGAATAAAAACATAGTGTTGCAAATTAATATTATAAAGTAGAAAAGCATATGAAAACATAAATTTAAACTATATAAACATATTTATACACTTATAAGGTTTTAAACTATATAAAGTATAAAACATGAATATATAAAACTTAAGTTTGAAAAACAAAGATTAACAAAAAGAAAAGATAAAAAATAAAATAGAGAGAATTGAGGATAGAAAATAGAATTTGAAAATTAGAGTTTGAAAATCAAAATTTGAATATCAAAATTTGAATATTGAATCTGGAGTGCTATTTAGAGTCTTACAAAATATAGACTCTATAACTACATTAATCTTGAACTCTTGAATTGTTGAATACTCATGAGTCTTGAAATTTTTCTGAATTCTGAATCTCTATCAATTTTAAATTATACAGTCTTCAGTAATATTTCATGTATATTAATTCTTGCATATATATATTTATATATATATATATATATATATATAAGGTGTTAGTATATATTTTATAATCAATGATAATTGAAATAAGGTTGTTGTCATCAAAACTTCATTCTCAAACAATCTCCCCCTTTTTGATGATGACAACCTTAGTTTATAAAATATTATACCTGTATATACCTGTTGATGATGATCCTTCTAATACTCCCCCTGTCTGTAAGAATCCTATAAACTATGTCTATATTTTATAATTTCTCCCCCTTTGGCATTATAAAAAAGAAATCATAAAGGTACCCCCTTAAGTTGTATAACTTAATTAACTAATCTAATACAGATACTCCCCTTAATCTTATGTCCATATTTTTATTTAGACAGTTATAACTAATTAAAGCATAAACATAAATGTCAATTTTATTAAATATGAACATGAATTTTTACAAATACACGAATTTATACAAATACGATTTATCGTAGGAACGCAATAAAATTAAAAAAACAAGAAAACACTTAATTATTTGACAATGGGAGATTTGTGAATTGGACAATTTGGATAATGGAGACAAAATTCTCCATTCTTTTCAATCACATTCCCATTTTGATCAAATAAAACCTCTCTTACACACTCAACCTTATGGTCTACTTCCATAATCGTTGGTTGAGTCTCTAGTTGTTCCTCCTCCTCCATCATTTCTTCTTCCTTTTTTGGTTCTTCCTCCGGTTCTTCTTCTGGTTCTTCCTCCTCTTCCATGGCTTGATTATCATCATCGATGATAATCAGATTAGCCTGATTATCCATTATGTATTTAAGTAAACTCCTTACTACTTTTTCCTTGCCTATTTTGTTCTTGATTCATCCTTATCTAGAGTACTTGCATTTCATCCATCATTTGTAGAACATATTCCATCTTTTCTTCGATTTTGATAACCCGAGATAGCGTAGATCGTTGAAAAGGACTCTCAAATAGTCCAGCGTGTGAATTCAGAGTTGATTTAAGTGTTTGGATTAGAGTTGGCCATTGTATTTTTTTAATTTAGAGTTTCTACAGAGAAGAGGAATGAAAATGAAGAAGAAAAGTCGAAATAGAAGGTTTAAATAATTGAAACAACTAACTTTTGGTGGGAATTTTAATTTGAAATTCTGGCAGTTATATGTCGACATACAAAAAACTCTATGTCGACATACTCTTGTTTTAAATTTTATTATTTTAATTTCTTATGTTATGTTTATATATATTTTAATATATTTAATTATTCTAACTCACTTAATGAACATATGCCTAATTCTCTCCTAAATTTAGTGAATGTTTCTTCATTTAATGGTTTTGTTAATATATCTGCTATTTGTTTGTCTGTTTCTATAAATTCGAGTGAAATATTATCCTTAGTTACGTTATCTCTTAGAAACTGACGTCTCACATTGATATGTTTAGTTCTCGAATGATGAGTTGGATTTTAGAAGTATTTATAGCACTTATGTTATCGCAGTATATCGGTGATTTATTTATTTTTAAACCAAAATCGTTTAAAGTTTGTTGCATATATATTATTTGTAAATAAGCTAAAGAAGGAAAGATATATTCTTCTTCAGTTGTTGACAAAGATATGGTATTTTGCTTTTTACTGAACCATGATACAAGGTAATGTCCTAGGAAGTGACATGTTCCACTAATACTTTTACATCAGATTTACATCCTGCATAGTCAGCGTCACAGTACGAAACTAAATCAAATGAATCATTCTTAGGATAAAATAATCCAAAATCTGATGTATGTTTTACATACCTCATAATACGTTTTACGGCTTTTAAATGTGTTTCCTTAGGTTGTGATTGATATCTTACATAGATACATACACTATGCATTATATTCGGCCTACTAGCAGTTATATATAATAATGATCTTATCATTCCTCTAAATAGTTTTTGATCAACGTCTTTTGATGTATCATCTTTACTTAAAGCAATATTAGTTTCCATAGGTGTTGGTCTACCACTTATTGTTGTTAGATTATATTTATTAATTAAATCTCTTGCATATTTTTCTTAATTAATAAATATTCCATTCTTTTATTGTCGAATTTGTAATGCTAAAAAGATTGATAATTCTCCCATATGGCTCATTTCAAATTCTTTGGTCATAATATCCGAGAATTCTTTATTCATTTTATCATTTGTTTACCCAAAAATTATATCATCAACGTATATTTGTACTAATTATATATCTTTGTTATTCTTCTTGATAAACAAAGTATTATCTAAATTTCCTATTTGAAATTTTGATTGTAAAAAATAATTTCATAATGTATCATATCAAGCCCTAGGAGCCTGTTTTAATCCATATAATGCTTTCTTCAGCTTATATACGTGATTTGGTAACTTTTCATCTTCAAATAGGGGTGGTTGTTCTATATATACGTCTTCCTTGACAAATCCTATTTAGAAAAGCACTTTTGACATCCATTTGATATAATTTGAAATTATTATAGTTCGCAAAAGCTAGTAAAATTCTAATAGCCTCTAGTCTTGCTACGGGGGAAAAAGTTTCATCATAATCTATTCCTTCTTCTTGAGTATAACCTTGTGCTACTAGTCGTGCCTTATTTCTTACTGCCTCACCATGTTCATTCATTTTATTTTTATAGAACCATTTGGTTCCCATTATTATTTTATCCTCTGGTCCAGGAACAAGTTCTCATACTTCATTCCTAGTAAACTGATTCAGTTCTTCTTGCATAGCTTGTATCCATGAATCATCGAAAGAAGCTTCCTTTGGATTTTTGGGTTCAATAGTTGATATAAATGCAGTATTACTCATATTATTTAATTGATTACGAGTTCTAAAAACGGATTCAATATCTCCTAAGATATTTTCTACATGATGGTCTCTAAGTAATCTAATTCTTTTATTTGGTTGATCATCCTCATAATTTATTTCATTAATTTCATTTTCACAATCGTCTTCATTGTTCTGAGTTATACTTTTATAGTTTTCATTGAAAGATACTTTTAATGTTTCTTCTATAGTGTTGGTTCGGGTATTGAAAACTCTATAAGCCTTGCTCCTTTCTGAATATCCAATAAATATTCCTTTATTGGATTTTGAATCAAATTTTTCTAAATTATTTTTTGTATTTAGTATAAAACATTTCCAAATATTTTAAAATACGATACTTTTGGTTTCTTGTTATACAAACGTTCATATGGGGTTTTATGAGTTAAAGGTCTAATTCAAATTCTATCAATAATATAGCAAGTTGTTGCAACTGCCTCAGCCCAAAAATTCCTTGGTAAAGTACTATCGGATAACATAGTTCTTACACATTCTTGTATTGTTCAATTTTTACGTTCAACTACCCCGTTTTGTTGAGGGGTTCTTGGAGTTGATTTTTTTTGGGTTATTCCCTTTTTATTATAATATTTTTAAAATGCTCATTTTCTAGTTCTCCGCCATGATCACTATTTATTATTTTAATTTTAGTGATAATAAATTTTGAATTCTTTTAGAAAAAGTTTCAAATTGATCAAAAGCATCACTTTTATTTTTAAGAAACAAAGTCCAAGTAAATCTAGAAAAGTCATCAACTATTACATACACATATCTGTTATGATTTATCGATTGAACATGAGATGGACCAAATAAATTCATGTGTATTAACTCTAATGGTTTTGAAGTAGTGGTTTCTTCTTTTGATTTAAACGAAATCTTCTTTAATTTTCAAAATTGACAAGCATCGCATAAATTATTAACATTAAATTTCATTTTGGGTAATCCTCTAACTAAATCTAATTTAGAAATCCTAGAGATGTGTTTGAAATTTGTATGGCCGAATCTTTTATGCCAGATCCAGGGATCACTTGTATTGGCCATAAGACCTAAATTATCGTTGGAGATTTTCATACCCAATTTTTTTTTCTTTCTATCTCCTTCGAAAATAACTTTTGAATTCCTATTTTCTATAAAACCTTTATTCTTTTCAAAATTTATTTTATAACCCTTATCGCAAAGTTGATTTATATTTAGCAAGTCGTGTTTTAAATTCCTAACTAATAAAAGATCAAAAATAATAGGAGTTTCAGGACTACCGACATTGCCGATTCCAATAATGTATCCTTTAGAGTTATCTCTGAAGTTCACCATTCCACCATCTTCATACTTCAGATTATTGAGTAGTTCTGGATCTCCAGTCGTATGTCTCGAACATCCATTTTCCAGTATCCATTTGTCCTTTTTTATTTCTGCCAATTGCTTTCCTGAATTTGAATTTTCAATAGCCATGTAACACACCAGTTCGGGATTTGAATTTCCAACAGCCACCTTTTCAGAATTTGAATTGCCAACGGCCACTTTACTCATCTTTTTAACTTTTGAATTTTCAAAAGTCATAGAACTCATCCTTTTCTGAATCGAACAATATTTCAGTAGATCACATGACTTTTTAACATTACTACATGCTGACTCTTTCAACATCGATGTAATGCATGAATTGATACTAGTATTAATAGAGATTCCGTAATTTGCCATTTTAAAATTTTTCAAAAATCAGATTATGAACCTTTTGAAAGACCTTGCTCTGATACCAATTGTTAGGGATTGCGGAATGGATCGTTAAGGCAAAACAAACAATAGAGGGAGGGTGAATAGTGTTTGTGAGAATCTAAATAAAATCAAAAACTTATATGAATAACATAATGAATCAAACACCACAAACGCAATCACAAACACAGATTCAAACACAAATGCAAAATCAACATAAATAAAAATGCAGAAAATGAAAGAACACAGCAGATTTTATTCTGGTTTGGATTGCTTCTACGTCCAGTCTCGCACAATGCTGGAATGCACAGAGTTTTATTACTATATCAATAGTCAAGTACAACCTCCTTGATTTCACGGCTACAAGGGATAACACCGATTCCTACTTCATTGATTTCATGGCTATAAGGAAAACACCAATTCCTACTTCCTTGATTTCTCAAATTACTCAACCCAAGCAACTACAAACAGCCCTATAACTCTTCAATTGCACTTGATTCAAAGAGAGATGAGAAGGGAGTGTAGAGAGAAGAAGTTTGGTCAAAACGGAATTGAATTCGGCAGAGTATAAGTGTAGAAATCATAAAAATGATAAGAATAATTATATAATGAAAGGGAGTGAAAGTGGAGAATAAGAGATGATTAAAAATTTGAATTCAAGCCCTTTTTATAGTGTGTGAAAGGTTGTAACGTTCTTGAAACGTTTCAAATGGTGAAAAGACACTTCCTTTCATATTTAAATTTCTGACAGTTATATGTCGACATAATGTTTTATGTATGTCGACATACACTGGTGTAAATTTGAATTTTAAACATTTTTCAAGTGTTTTGATATAAATATAATTCTGGAAATTCCTGAATAAAAATATAGTGTTGTAAATTAATATTATAAAGTAGAAAAGCATATAAAAACATAAATTTAAACTATATAAACATATTTATAAAATTACAAGGTTTTAAACTATATAAAGTATAAAAACATGAATTTATAAAACTTAAGTTTGAAAAACAAAGATAAATAAAAAGAAAAGTTAAAAAATAAAATGAGAGAATTGAGGATAGAAAATAGAATTTGAAAATCAGAGTTTGAAAATCAGACTTTGAATATCAGAATTTGAATATTGAACCTGGAGTGCTATTTAGAGTCTTACAAAACCTAGACTCTATAACTATATTAATCTTGAACTCTTGATATCTTGAGTACTCATGAGTCTTGAAATTTGTCTGAATTCTGAATCTCTGTCATCTTTAAACTGTACAGTCTTCGGTAATATTTCCTGTATGTTAATTCCTATATATATATATTCTATATAAAAAGTGTTAGTACATATTTTATAATCATTGATAATTGAAATAAGGTTGTTGTCATCAAAACTTCATTTTCCAACAGAACCAATGACATCCGTAAATTGAATCTGAATAAGTGATAGGTGAGTATAAAGGGCTTATTACGATGCCTGACTCCAAGCTCCTCATGACTTAGGACTAACGACTGGACGGTGGTCCTGAGAATGAAGCACCCAATTTTGAATTTTGTGACTTGAGATCAATGAATCGAAGAAAATATCAAGAGCAGAATCAAAAACTTTGAATTTCACACGACTCGAGTTTACGATCAAAAGGAGACCTCGAGAGTGAAGTTTTAAACAATCAGTCTAAACGAGTTATAACGTACAAGTACAATTAACGAAAAGTGTACAAGAGCTCGAACACTTAGACAAATTTTTTGTGAAGATAGAAGATAAATCAAACTTTTATTTATAGATATTCACAACATCATGATGTTAATACAAGTATTATCATGTAAACTAAAAGCCAGGGCTATACTCGCGTCACATCCGACCACAGAGTAACAAAAATACATCAAGTACCATTAGCAAGTAAATTGGAAGAACCACCCTTTTTGTTCCCACCAGATTTCTTCGGTGCTGACTTGCTCTTGACTTCCTTAATTTTCCTCTTCATCCTACTCTCACTATCACCAATCTCTTTCTTTTTCTTTGACGAAGTTGGACAGGGGCGAGGCTGGATCTCGAAGCTTGTGGCCAAGTCTTGGTCAGATGTTTTCTCGCCTTCATTCAATATTTCTGTGATTTCTTCCTCGTCACCTATTAGAGGAATCACCTTTAAGGGCATAGGGTTGAATTCGACTACTTATTTTGAAGCCTGCACCTTCTCGGCTTCCTCTTTATCCTTCCTCTTAGCTTCAATCTCTTCTTGTTTGATGGCAAGTTGGGATCGTAGTTGTTCACCTAATTCCTGCATGCTCAGCCCACTGGACTCGCCACCAACTCCAGTGATGACAACTTCCTTAGACTTTTTTCTCTTTCTTGGTAGCTACCAATTCATCGATCCTCGCGAACATTTTCTCTGGACTACCACCTCTACTGGGGTCTATTTCCTCCCACTCCAAATTTTTGAGGAGATCGATGTCCCCAAAGTCCATGTTTATAAGATCTTTATATTCCTCCACATTAAAAGCTTCTGCCAGGGGCATGAGGGACCCCGAAGTTGTCACAACAAAAAAGAAGAGGGAACTTACATCTCAAGCAAACCTACAACACAAAGATGAAGTAGAGTTAGTCTCCTTCTATTCACCGAAAATTTGATGGTAAGATAAGTGTCTTCCTTAAAAGCCTTAATCATCTTTTCAAATGCCAGGGAGAAGACGCCTTCCATAGGGGTTGTGCCTTTAGATATCAGCGACAAGAATGTTCCAGTACCTAGTCCAGGATTCTCGAGGTCATACCCCAGGTCGGTGATAGATGAATAGGACGAACCACCGATGGTTGTAGGTGAAAAGACTAAGGTATGGGAAGCACTCACTTTAGTAGAATGAGCAATGATGACGCTCTCGGTCATGACGACCTTCCCTTTCCTCAGAGCCACTTCAGCCACTACCTTCACTTCGGTTGCCTCCCTTAGTTTGACAACATTCCTTCTGATATGCATGTAAAAATGCACATTTATATTCACATATTTATTCTTGTTTAGTGCTAATAAATGTCATATATATGGGTATTTTATCATGTTTAAAGAATAATTGATTTCAAAACATCACACATTTATCATCATATGGGGAAAAATGGTCTTTTTTGTGCTTGTAGTATTTTGAGAATGTTTACTTGGACATTTTTTTATATTTTTGCAGAAATTGGATGCATGTAGAAGAGGACTTCATAAAGATATATATATATATATATATATATATATATGCATACAAAGGAAAAAGGAGGAAATCAATGCCTTGCCCAAAAAATGAAAAGGGAAATCAATCAATGAAAAGGTAATCAATTCAAATAGAGGATTAATGGAGGACCCCACTCACTCTCCCTTCTTCTTTAGTCGTGACAAAAATTATGGCTTCATGAATCATTATTGCTAAAGACAAAATGAAGCTTAAGGAAGGGGCATTCTTGGCAGCACGCAAAAAGTAAATTAGGGTATAGTCATGTATAAATAACCCATGTATGTGAATGTAAAAGGCATCTTGGATTTTTAGTTTAGAGTGAGGCTGAAATCAAAACTTCTCTTTTTTCTGCCATGGCTTCTTATCCATTTCTTTTTTGTAATCTGTCGCTTTAATGCAATATTAATTTGTTGTTTTTCATTTACATGTTATTTTCTCTTCTACAAGTAGAATAGATTTTTATCTTTATTTTCTCTTTATTTTGTTCTCTTTTATAATAAAATATCTTTATGTTATCATTGAATCCATTATGAATAGCTAAACCCCTTCAATTTAGGGGTAGTGAAGCTCTCATGATTCATGATTAATTAACATAAGAATTTCTTGTTTCTAACTCTCTTATTTGAACTTAATCTATAACTGGATATTGATAAAGTAAAGATTTTATATGGTGAAAATTGATAGCACATGCTGGTTGATTATTCCCAAATGTGTTATACTCATATCATTAATAGAATCATACTTTATCACAATCTAATTCATATTAGAACTATTATTTTCTATGTGATAATTAAGGATTTAAGTTCGTATTGAAAATTGATGATTTATGTAGCTTGAATTTTCTAGCATATAAATCATGCTTGTATGAATACAACACTTAATGTGCTAGTTATTAAAGAGAGTTAGAACCATTTTTTAATGTTAATTAGATTGATGTTGATAGTGAATCTACTCCTAAATTGCCTCCTAGTCTCATACTTGTATTCATTTTAGCATTGTTAGTTTTCTTTTAGTTTATAGTTAACAAGTTCACTCGCCCTCGGTTTAATTTGATTGAGTAAGATTAGAATAAATTCTTTCCCTGTGGATCGACCCATAGTAGCCACGTACTACGATTGTACGTCGTGCGCTTGCGGTATTATCACGATATTTTGTGTTAACAGTTTTATAATTTAATAGAATATCCGTTTAGCGAACACCTTCTCTAAAATATGAGGCTCATCTCTTTTCAAGTACTAGGCTGCCAAAGCTACCACATCCACCTCCTCGACATCCAATGCAATAGCCTCGTTATTAAAAAATATTTCCCATGTCAAGGAAAAAGTTCTTTCATAATCACTTATCCAAGAGAGGTCACGATGGTAGATGACTTGGAGCAAAATCCCAGAATTGCAAAGTCAAATTTCTCTTTTAGTTTTGGCTTCGAATTCTCAAGTTTTGTCCTTAAGCTCCTTGATCTGAGTCCCGAACCATTTTCGTATATCGTCTACATGCTCAAGCACTTCTATTTTTGATGCCTCCGCTGCTACTTTCTCGCTTCTTCCAATTTCGTAATGTTGGCCTCTAGTTATCATTTCAGCTTCTCGTTCTTTTTCCTTAGCCACTCAGTTTCATCAAGCTCTTACCTCATTCTAATATTTTCTACGGTAAGCTTTTTTTATCTTTTTCGATGGCCATTTACTGAGTGGAGTAAGAGGCCAACGCATCTTTGTATTCCTCCCGGCTTGACTAGTTGTTTGGCCATTTCAACTACCTTTTTATTGGACAAATTCAACCACTTCTTCTAAACATTAATTTCAGCTTCCTTTTCCTTTATCCTACCCTAATCTGAGCTGGCCTCAAGCTTTGGACTTACTATTTCCACATTCTTTCTCTCTATCGGATCAGATAACTTCGGAACATAATCCATGGTGACATTTTATTTCTTATAAATGTCGAAGATTCAATCAAATGTTTCTCTATCAATACCTCTCGGGATCGGGTGCAGATTTGGAGAAAAAGATAAGCTCATAAAAATAGAACCTAGGAAACTGCTCTTTTAGATATGCCTTTCGTTGTTGGGGAGTCATCTCCTTAACTTCGAGCACCTTCTTAACTCCTTTCCCTTTTCTCTTCTCTCCCAACCTTGTTTTTTCATGAGTGCAAAACCTCATTTCTACTCGAGTCTCTGGGTGGAGGTGGTGGGGCCACTGTCTTTGGGGAGGAGGAGGATGGGGCGCAACAGACTACCTTAGATTCTTAGGATCAAATATCTTGTCAAACTCTATTGGCTTTGTAACTACAGGTGAGGATCATGACTATGGATGATAAATGTCTCTTTGATGATAGCCGCTATCATAATCATACAAGCACTTGCAGCGTGAATGGCGCCCACACGCATCACTAAAGAACGATCCTACCACATCAGGTTGCTTGGGGCGAGAGCTATCCTGACCTCTATTTCTATCCCTTCTTTTCCTTTATGCTTGCCTATTTCATTGTTCTTGTCACTATCCCGGACCATTATGCGTGCACAAAACAGAACTCTAGTTAAAGACAGCCAATCAACATATAAGTATGTATTGGGACGTGCATTGATGACGAGTGTGTGTCCAAATGTCCCCTTATAATGGACCAGTTTTTAACTTGCTCGAGAGAGTTAAATCCCCAGTGCACGACAGTACTGATGTTATCTCAGAGTTTGGCAGCAAAAACTCGATGTTAACATCGCCCAATCTAAAAGAAGATGTCTATAATGGAATCTAGTCTAGATCTTTAAATTGCTCTTCTACTTCCATCGATGTGGTGGTCTCAATCGCACGGGAGATATCAACTTTGTAACTTCTCTCATCCTTGTCCACATAGATGGAGAAGGAACCATAGTGGATGACAGATCCTCTTCTCTCGCAGGCTCCTCCTCACCTGCCGCATCGGCACCTTCCATTTCCTCTTGAGCTCGAGCATATTCCTACTTGACAAGAGGTAAGTCTGGATGCATGACATGGGAACATCTCCTTCACTAGCCACTACATTACCATTGTCTCCACGACCGATGGAACGACTTTTATGCAACAAGTCCAAAGTGAAAAGGAAATAGTCTAAAATTAAGGTTTATACATCATGGAAATCTGCTTTCACATCTCTAAGGGTCAGCACCCAGTCCAGATACTCCTGGTCTGACGACTTTGAGGGAGTGCCAGTGAAACTCATATTTCATGTTAGTTTAGAGCTTACGACTTGATTAACTAAAAATAACATAAGTGAGTGTTGATACACTTACGTCTGCCTAACCATCGCCATGGGAAGTGCACATAGTACCAATCGTGCTTAAAATAAATTAGTTTATTCCACGCCCCTAGGATGATCTGATTATTGGGATGAGCCTCGAGATACACAAGTAATGGATATATGCTCTGACGTTGAAAATTATATAGATATTTGATATCATCCCCTATGGGCTTTCGACCTAAATTTTCAACATAAAGAATGTTTGTCCCTAGAAAGAAGGCATAACCATTCCGATGAAGCTGTAGACGCCTATAGCATATAGTAGAGCAGATCTTGTACATACAAGCATAAAGGAGGCATGCATCCGATGGATTACATTGATGAACATCAAATTATGTAAATTTTACACTTATTAATTATGCATTTTATATTTCTAAGACGGTATTACTTGGTCTTTTTAGTTGTGTTTATTGCAGGTACTTTTTTTAGGAAATGAAGAAACTCTTGAAGAACAGGCTTTAAAATAATAGATCAAGTTCAAGACTACGTTGAAAACAAGTAGAATATCAAGGAAAGAAGCTTCTAGAAGAATATGGAACATGCTAGATCAAGAAGCATTAACAAAAATATTAAGTCAAAAATTCTAGGATGTGCTGGATCAAGAAGCTCATAAAGAATATAAAAGAATTTCCATAATAATAAAGAATGAGAATATAAAGGAAGACTGAGTTAAAGTTTCTAGAGACTCCTCTTTTTAGATCTAGATCTAAGGAGTGCTATAAATACCCCTCCCTAGCATCAGTTTAGAACATTTTGGCATTAGATGCCAATAGGAATCAACCTAGGTTTTCTCTTTTATTTCTTTTCTTTTTAGTCTATTTTCTTTTTAGATTATTCTTTGCAATCAAACTTCTATTTCTGTAACAAAGCCTTTATTTTATTTTCTGTTTAATTCTCCATTACATTTTTTTCGGCTTATTTCTTATTTATTTTTTTATTTGGGATCTAGTGGTTTGCCAAGAGGCCAATAGATCTCCTTGTTTTCTGTCTGCTCTTTGATTTCAATTTCCATCATGCAAATTTCTTTCTTTTTAGATTTATCTGCAAGTTCAATTCTTCTTTAATTCTAATAATTTCTTTTTTCGTGATAATTAGATCTATTACTTGATTTTGTTAAATTCGCCTAGAATTTAAATTAACATTAGCAATTATACAACTCTCTGTGGATTTGACCCGTACTCCCGCGATCATTATAATAGACATCGTGCGCTTGTGGTAAAATAAAATCGTGGTTTTCGTTCGCAACTAAAATCGTCGATCAAGTTTTTAGCGTCGTTGCCAGGAAATTAAAATAATTTCTATTGTTTATTTAATATTCAATTTGTGTTAGTTTATTTTATTTTACTTATTTCCTTTCCAATTTTGTAGTTTCTTATACTCTTTTTCAACTTCCCTCAATAATAATAATAAATTCGTTTTTTCCCGTAGTTTCTTCTCCTATTTAGTTCTGTAGCCTTTTGTTTTGTCGTTCTCTTTTCTTCATCTTAAGCAAAAAAACTCGTTTTTTTGTTTCCTATTAGATTCATTGCTAGTTTTTTTCTAATCTGTTGTTTTTGTTTTCTTTCATTTACTTAAAAAAGTTCTTGTTTGGTTGATTCGGTATTACTCATTGACATTGCAATCTTCTAAACAAAAGAAAAAAAAAAAAGCTTACCAATTTTTCTTGATTTATTCTCCTTTTATCATTTTTTTTCCTTTTCTTTTGCTACAAGTACATCAAGGTTCCAAAAAAGGAACTACTTTACAAGTTTGAAGCCTTTCCCTCCCATTACATCTCTCTTCAACAAGTTCAACCCATCAAAACCACAAACTATATCCCCTTCAACTATCATCAACTTGATATTCTTCGGCCTTAAACTCGATCATACTCCTATTCAAACCATTCATGCTTACCAAACATCCATCTCTACCACAATCATCCTACCCACATTGCCTTGCAAATTCCACTTCACAAGTACCCCCTAGTTCAGCTTCAGCCAGACTTCTCCTTCCAATCCCCAAACACAACCTGTTACCCTCTTCTTGTAGACCAAAGCCATCTACATCATCATCCCTTGTTTCATCACCAATCATTAAACTTCTCCTAACCTTGTCTTAGATCGAACAACCCCATAACACAACTTACCACATACCTAAGTCATGACACTTAACCTGTTGCCATAACCACTCTCCAGACCCCAACCATCCGAGTATCAAGTGTCAAACCCACATCATCCACAACCCACCACAATTCTCCATCATCCTAATACAAGCCACGACTACCAGATTTTCACCCAATTCTGAATCACAACAACCCGTAGTTCTCCAAGTTCAGCACTTCCCAATAACCGGTTCGAAATCACCCAAAACCCTAATTTGCAATTACCCATCAATTGATTTCCTCAATTAAATTGTGCGAACACCAAGATCTAATGAACCAAGAAAGAAAAGAAAGGAAAACGAGGAGAAATACTCGAGATTTAGAGGAAGATTTTTTTTCAGTGTTCTGATGATTTTTGTTGAGGAAAGGGGAACTGAGTCTAAAAAGCATAGCGTGCTTCGAGAATAACCAGTCATTTGTTCGTACAAAATAAAAGGAAGAGGAAGAAGAGTAAATTGATGTTGATTTGGGTGGTCTTATATTAATAATTAGCCCAATAAGAAAAAGGAAATAAGGAAGTCACAAAAAGGGAGTATTAAACAGAATATAAGGGGAGCTGCGAGAATTGAAGCAAGAAGCACCATCGGAATCAACAAGTCAAACCCATTTCAAACAAGATATAACTCTGTAAGTGTTCCTTTCTATTTGAATTTATCTATACTCAAATGGTTAATAATCAATGTAACAAATTTTCATCGAACGATCGTGCAAAGAAGAAGAAAAGTATAAGGGAGTTAATTTATAATCAAAATAATTAAAGTCGAAATTTTAGTAATAATCGAAATTATGGTTTTGGTCTAGTACGCATCAAAATAATTTTGAATCGAAGAATAATTATTTTTAAGACCAACATACATATGAAAATCACCTTGAAAATAATTTCGATAGTGGAGATGACTTTGGTTATAGTACAAACAATTTTCAAAACAAGCAATATTTTTTGAATTATCCAAGGCAACATTTTGAAAGCAACCAAAATTTCAATTTTTCTTCCGATTCTAACAATTTTGGTTATAGACCTAATTCTTGTCATCTACATGATTTTCACTGTCACAATAACGATTTTCGTCTTTAAAATTACTTCCAACAACATTATGATTATGAAAATGGAAATGAAAATCAGTATGGATATAAAAATCATTTTGAAAATGATTCCCAATATGAAATATATTTTCAAAATAATTTAAGTCAATATTTTGAAAATAACCAAAATTTCTCTTCAAACATAAATATTTTGTTTATGATTTCGACTCTCAGTGTCAGAGTAATTTCCATTACCAAACATATTTTGAGTCCTCGGAACAATATAATTTTGATGAATACAAAAATAAAATGGAAATAATTTTAATGATGAAAATCACTTGAATTTTATAATTTTGGGAATAACTTATATCAAGAAAATTACATGGACAAATGTCAAAATGAATTTTATTTCGAAAATAATGTTGGAAGTGAAAATTAAGTGGATTATAATTTTAGGAATAATTCTTACAAAAAGATTATGCATACATTGAGAGACAAATTGATGAATATAAGAGGTACTTTGAGCAAAGGCATAAAGAATTAGATGATAAATTCAATCAACTTATGCATATGATAAAGAACTTATCAATATGTAAAGAGAATGAGGAATAACAAGCCAAACAAGCAACAAATCAAATGATAATCCAAATTTTCTTCACGACGATAATTTCCAAATAATAACTTATGAAATTGAAAACGATAACCCAAATGAAGTTGTTGAAAATTCACAGATGGATTTAGATTTTAATTTTTTTAAAGGAATAAGTTTGAATTTCGATCTTCTTTTGCCTTATATAAACATTAAAACCATAATTTTTTAGGTTGAAAATTACGAAGATAATAAAGCCATTGATAACTTTGTCAAAGATGAAGAATTTTTTGAAAATGAATTTTTCAGATTGTTCGAGAATGAACTTTCACCCAACAATGAGTTAAATTTGAATTCTGAGAAAATAACAAAAAGGGAAAAACATGAGTTTTGTGTATAAGGTTGAAAATTCTACTAATGAAACGATGGTGAATGTGAATCCAAGCTCAGTCTAAAACTTGGCGAGAATGTTAAAACATCGACTAACAAGGCACATGATAATCTTGCATCATCTCTTATAAACATTGAATATAAGCTGAATAAACTGTTAGTAGACATTCAACATATTGATTCCACTGATTTAACTATAGTTATACATGATCACTTTTTTTAAAGTACTACATTGATAAATTTATCGAATATATGAATCACATCATGCACAAAACTTGGGTGGAGAAATCTAAATTTACATGATACCTAAATATCAACCTAATTAACTATAAATCTAAGTATAAAAATGAAATGCTGGTGAAAAGAATTTTTTATAAGAAAATGTGCCTAAGCACAGTGGAGGGGGGAAGGGGACACATAAAACCAAAACAAAGCACAAAAGAAAGAGGTGGTGGCAATGTTTGCTTCGCATTCATCCTAAACATATATATTATTTTATATACAATCCATTTCTACATATCAACAAATTGCATTTTATATTACAAATCATTTTGCATTGCATCCATTTGTGGGTACTTTCCTTTAAATTTAGAAAATGTTTTAAACAGTAAGTACAATGTTAAATTTAAGTGGGAAGGGGACTCATATTGCATTCATATATTTTTGTATCACATTCTTTCCGTAATTGCATTCATTTGTTTCTTTTCTTTCATGTAAAATTTACACTTATTTTAGGCATGTATGTTTAGAACATAACATTTTTCGAGGAAAAAAAATTGAATTCGGTTTATTTGAATAGGCAAAACATAGTAGATGTAATATGCCAGTTATTTGGAAGATTTTTTTTTTGTAAATTACTAGCTTTAAATGGAAAAATAAATTTAAAAGTGAAAATTAGTCTCACATCCTTAAAACTAAAGTTAATTAGGCTCAAATCTTCCTCTTTTGAAACATATAAATTTCATCCCTATTTTTAAAACGCAGCTTTTTTTTTCCGGAAATGCCCTCAGTCGATTTTAACGGTGTGAAAAGGTGTGTTTTTCACTATATGTTACGTATTAGGGTTTTATTTTCTACAGAAACAAATTTTTACAATCCATGGCGGCGGCGGCTCCATCATTCACTCATCTCAACAACTCTCGTCCTCTACTGTTACTCATGGCATCTTCCTCATCTCAGCAACCTCATCTACATCATCTTCCTCATCTACAGCATCTTCCTCATCTCAACAAACGCATCAGTTATCTCGTGGCATCAACCAGGCAGCGACATCATTCCAGGCGGCTTCCACAAATCTCGGCAGTTTCAACGTATCTCCAGCGGTGTCAGGCATCGGCGTAGGCAGCGGCGTCAGTTTTCCTCCTCAGCTTGTCAGCGTCAAGCACTGGAGGTCGATGGCCTCTCAAACCGTCCACATCAAACCATTGTGAGTTTTTTTCCTATTCTTTCTGATTTTACTTGCAGGATAAATATTAGGTTTTTATTAGCATAAAAATACGATTTTTCATATGACAAGGACTTGTAAAAAACATAAATTCACGAAACCATTGTTAAAACTCGTGGAATTTTGCTGAACTTCTGATAAAAAGTTGCGGACAAGTATGCATTTATTCTTAATATATGCATATATGTATGCAATTTTTCATCAAACAAACAGAAAAACATATTATTATACAAATATATTCATATTTTTGTGCATATATCTGGAATACTTGCATATAAATATTCAGAAATTATTGTTTTTTTGCTGAATTGTACGCATTAAGCTTATTAATGTGATAAAGATCTGGAAAATAGGATTTTGTAAATCGTGGATTGATTATGGTGTTAGTATGGTTACTGAGGTTAAGAAATGCTTGAGCAAGCGGACTGTGTCAGAATTACAAATTTGATAGATTTGGAATTTAAGTATTTCTATAATCAATTTGTTTCAAGATCTGGCTTTTACTCTGTATTCCAGCAAGCAATGTAAAATATCCTTTTGATTTTTTACATTTAATTGGCGCAGCAGGTTTTATTACATTTTAGTTGCGGACAAGTATGCATTTATTCTTAATATATGCATATATGTATGCAATTTTTTATCAAACAAACAGAAAAACATATTATTTTACAAATATATTCATATTTCTATGCATATATCTGGAATACTTGCATATAAATATTCAGAAATTATTGTTTTTTGCTTAATTGTACGCATGTATTTATATTATTCTGAAGCAGTTTTTGTAATTTAGGTTACTGCACATTAAGCTTATTAATGTTGATTTTCTTTTTTTGATAACAGTGTTTCGGCGGATATTGGTGTAGTGGTGTTGTTGAAGCTTGGTCCTCCATCCTTTTCCGAATGATGAAAATCTGCAGTTGTTTCTACAGAGACTACTAGATGTGGTTTGCGCAATAAGCTGGGTCTTAACAAAATTATTTGTTCTTCAAAAGACCATCATCTCTGCTTTGTAAATGTTCTGAAATTTTTGATGTAGTACATGTAAATGTGGTTTGTACTAATTTTTTGATGTAGTACATGTAAATGTTATGAAATTTTTCATGTAAGTATGCACATATTTCTGTTATTTGCATATATATATATATATATATATATATATATATATATGCATCTTGTTATAATTATATGTATTTACTTTTTTGTCTTTTCTTTTGTTTCAGCAATTATGCAGTACAGTTCTGTATATGTATGCAATTATTTCACTTTTTTGCATAAATGTATGCAATTTTAATTAATATTTGTATCTAATTGTCTAGTTTTTCGTAAAAATCAAATCTTAATAAAAAAATTATAGTCCCTACATTCAAGTAATTATTTATTTCTGTATTATATTAATGTATGCACGTCTATTTCATTGTTGCGCAAAACTAATAATTTATTTTCTGCATAATATTAATATATGGATGCAATTATTCCACTTAGTTGTATAAATGTATGCAATTTTACGTAATATATGTATATAATTGTCTAGTTTTTCATAAAAATCAAAAAATAAAAATAAAAAAAATCGCTGTTGGAGTGATCGACGGTTTTCCAGAATTGTAGGATTAGGTTTGAGCGAGATAATAGGAGCGATAGACTGAGTAAATGAGGACAAACAGTTGTTGGATAGTTTTTTAGGTGTGTAAGGGTAGATCTGGAATTTTTTTTAGCGGAAATTCAAAAATAGGGATGTATTCTATATTATTTTTATCACCGGGTTTTTTTTATATTTTGAAACTTAATAGGGACCTGTAAAAAACGCACCCAATTTAAAATTACATGCGATAATGGTGAAGCTAGTACATGAATTGATTCAAAGGTAATGACTATGAAGTTTGCTGAAATTTGTTGTCATAGTTTAAAAGTGGATGAGTAAAGTACGTGTGTAAACAAATTTCAAATCTATATAATTAAGACATGCTAGATGATTCTACATTTCTCTCTCCTTTATAAAATAGTTAATGTTTATAATAATAATTATGAAAATACCAAGGGTATTCAACATTGCTAATACATCAAAGATGTGAACACCCGTTAAGCTTTGTCTCACTCTCACGTAAGCCCGCAAGGCAAGGCATGAGTGGTGTACCTTTGTCTCATTTTAAGAGTTGTGCGCCTAAGGATCACCGACCTATATTGACATTGTCAAAGTCGGTTTGCATAATCTGCCAAGCTTTATTCCATTCTCACATAAGCCCGAACACAGTGTGTGGATGGTATAACTTGGTCCATGGATTAGGTGTATGCATATGTATATAAAAAGGGTTTATTATTAAATAAATAAATAATAAAGAGAGGATAAGTGAATGAAATCAAAACATTCCCTTTTTTATCGATTTGAAATTGTTATTAAAATATAAATACCACTATGAAACTTTGATAATCAAATTAAAACTAACTTCGTAGTTTCCCAACGTTTTCAATCGAGAATACTAGCAAGCTATAGTCGAATGTGATGAGAACTTGAATTTTATTTGAAATTAGTGGCTAGGTGACAAACTTATATTTCTAACTTCTAACTGAGCATGTGTGGCGGCCCGCCCCGCACCAACCGACATTTACTCCAAAGGTGCGCTGTACACATGTCCAGTTAGCACGGAACGGGTCGTCAGAAGGAAAGGGAAAAAGGAAATGAACATACAAAGAACCTGTAGAATGTCCCACAGCGCATAGAATAAAATATAATAATAACATACTTGACATAAAACAGGAGAGACAGTGCATAAGCTGAAAATCAGAACTAAACATCATAGCAGCGGAAATCCAAAATACAGCTTATTACAACTTTCAAACTGTCTCAAAGTAAAAGTAAGATAAATGAGGTACACTACTAATGCCCAAGTAGCGACCACCAACGACACAGGGAAAATGTGTGTGTGTGTGTGTGTGTGTATATATATATATATATATATATATATATATATATATATATATATATATCATATGTGGAAGCCTCCTGCCCGCCTTCGAATCAGCTACTCGCGCATCACCAGCTAACCTGTCTCTAGTCTGCTCGTGTGAGCACCCAGAGTAATAAGAGGAGACATAAAACTCTGGGTCAGACATAAAGCCTAGTATGAGCGATAAGCATCTAAAGTGAACAATAACAGGTAGACTAAAACATACCTGGACCTGCAACCAAAGAGTTAGCACTACAAACTGTACAACACTCTAAGGTACCATATCAAACGGTGTAAAGATACGGAGGTGGGGGAGGTGTGCATGTCATAGTAATGGCAAACAATCAAACATAACATCCATCCTCACATCTCTCACTCAGTGCGTAAAGCATACGATATTCACCACTTCGATCATCCAACATACCTTGCTACGATCACTCTGCCCCATGAAGTCATAAATGGCTTCACTGCACTGATAACGTAGCCACTAATTCCTCGCTATGTCCACTTGCCCCATGGAGTTATTCACCCCATCTGCGCTGGCTCATAGCCTTACCAATCCTTACTATGTCCACTTGCCCCATGGAGTTGTTCACCCCATCTGCGCTGGCTCATAGTCTTACCACGCATCACCTTGCCCCTCAGGTCATAATGACCCTACTGCACTGATAACGTAGTCTTGCTACCATCACCTTGCCCCTCAGGTCATAATGACCCTACTGCACTGATAAGTAGCCATCATTCATTTTTAGTGGTGAATCGAAGTCATGAACGTCGACAACTCCTTAGCATACGTCCCGCAGCAAAGCCCAACCATGAAGTGAACTCATCGGTTCCCAACTGGATCCTGAGCTCTAACTTCCCATATTGGACTACCTTTGCATCTCGGGTTATTGGTCAATACTGGGTCAGGTTGGGTTCCTCCTCAAGCCATCGGTTCGGGTCGGGTATCCTCCATCGGTTCGGGTCGGGTATCCTCCATCGGTTCGGGTCGGGTCCTCTTCTGGTTCGGGTCGGGTATTTCTCCTCGGGTCGGGTCGGGTGCCATCCCCCTCCAGTTCGTGCTTCTGCTCCGATCCGTCTCCATGCTTCCTTCACATGCTCCTATCCGATCCGTCTTCATGCTTCCGCTCCGATCCGTCTTCATTCTTCCGCTCCGATCCGTCCTCCATAATCCGATCTAATCCCAGTTCAGTTAGCGTGGCCTTCCTTTTTGCCAATTTTCCCAAGTGTCAGGTTCCAATCCGATCGAATCCCTTGCCCAGTTCAACATATCCGATCCGAGCCCTACATCCGATCCGAAACCTGCACTGTTTTTCTGAAACTGTTCCAGCAAGTGTTTACGCCATTCGACGACGTTTTCGATCATTCTAACTATTGAAGTCAATCACAAAGCATTTCATACAGTCATAGCAACATGCATAATTAACCACAAACATCAAAACATCAATATGATAGGTTAAAATGGATCAAACATACCCCAAAATCCCATATTTCCCCTTAAGCATGTTTAGGTGAAACTAATGATAGGATTATCAAAACTTAACCAAATTAACCCAAATTCATATCAGAGGTCTAAAACATCATTTCGGATTTTATGAACATTTTTCCAGAATTTTATCATGCTTAAATTCGCTAATTAACCTTAATCAACCTTAACTAGCCATAATTAGTGTAAAACTATGCAAATCACTCACCTTAGCCACAAATAAACTAAGATCTGAAATAAATCTCTGATTTGATGTGAATCCCTATGCTAAACAGCAGCTCCAATGTTGCTTTGGTGTAGATCTTCCTTGATTAGATGTTGCTAAGCTTAATCCTTGACCAAAAGATGATTTGGAGGTGATTTAGAGGTTGGAGGCCATTTTTAGGGTTCCTTGGTGATAAGTGGAGGCTAGAAAACTGAAATGGAATGATTCTCTACTTCATTTCAGCCTCCCCATAACCCTAATCCCGAAATGGGTTATGGGCCTATCCACTAATCACCCGATTTGGCCCGGTTAAGCAGTTTTTCACCCTCCAAACCTTATTTCAGCCATATCTCCCAAACGGTAAGTCCGTTTGGCCATTATGTCCACTCTACGGAAAGGTAAACCATCAAACGAATCTAATGGAAGTGGTTTTAGGTCAAAATTCCTTTCCAATCAAAAGTTATGGCCAAAACAGTACCAACTAGGGGCAAAATGGTCATTTAAAAATCGACAAAAATCATGAACATGGGAAATGACTCTAATGGATGTTTCCCAAAGTTACATGACCATACGACTTAATATGAGAAATAAATAAATATTCTACGATCCTCCGATGCGTAGAATGTGGGTCATTACACTCTCCCCCCCTTAAGAAATTTCGCCCCCGAAATTCCTCAATCAAAACACATACAACTGTCCTGCATGCCTATCAATCATAAAACAACAATCAAACGTGCAAACAAGCAAAACAAATCTACCCTAGCATGCGGAAAACTAAATCGCAAAGTAAATCTTACCAGGCAAAGAGTTCTGGATACGTCTTCCTAATGCTCTCCTCTGTCTCTCAAGTACAATCATTCTCGTCCTCGCCCCACTGAACCTTGACTAGCTTCACCGCCTTCCTTCGAAGTTGCTTCGTATCGTGCCCCACAATACGAATCGGCTTGCGGTTCCCAACCGCCTCGGGTTCTACTTCGAAGTCCTCTAACTGATCAGGTGAAATAGTCATATCTGAGTCGTGAACGAATTTCCTTAGTTGGGAAACATGAAATACATTGTGAACTCCCGCCATTTTCTCTGGTAAGCCAACTCTATAAGCCAAATTCCCGACTAGTTCAAGAACAGGGAATGGGCCAACAAATCTTGGTGCCAACTTGCCTCTCCTGCCAAATCGAATCACGCTCTTTAACGGAGAAATTTTGACAAACACCAAGTCACCAACGGAGAATTTTAAGTCTCTTCTCCTCTTATCAGCATAACTCTTCTGCCTATCTTGGGCAGCTTTCATTCGTTGCTGAATGATCTTAATCTTATCCGAAGTTTCTCTCACCACATCTGGTCCAAGCATAAACTTCTCGCCAGTCTCTATCCAACATGATGGTGAGTTGCACGGTCTTCCGTACAAAGCTTCATATGGAGCCATACCGATACTGGATTGGTAGCTATTATTATATGCAAACTCTACTAGATGCAAATGGTCATCCCACGATCCACCAAAATCCAATATACAAGCTCTCAAGAGATCTTCCAATATACGATTCACCCTCTCCGTTTGACCGTCGGTCTGAGGATGATATGCGGTAATGAGATGTAATCCTGACCCTAGAGCCTCTTGTAAGCTTTTCCAAAACCCACTAGTGAACAACGGGTCTCAGTCACTCACAATGCTTTTGGGTACTCCATGAAATCTCACTACCCACTTCATATACAGTTCTGCCAACTTGGCTGCCGTTCTGGTCGATTTGACTGGTATAAATCTTGCACTTTTAGCCAATCGATCCACAATTACCCAAATGCTATCATATCCCGATCTAGTCCTTGGTAAACCATCGATGAAATCCATCGAGACTTGTTCCCATTTCCATTCGGGAATCTCTAATGGTTGCAACAACCCACTAGGCTTCTTTTGCTCGGCTTTAACTAGCTGGCAATTCATGCATTTGGATATAAACTTCCCAACGTCTCTTTTCATCCCTTCCCAGTAGTAAGTCTGCTTCATGTCTCGATACATCTTATTGCCACTGTGATGTATAGTCAGTTTTGAGTGATGACATTCTCTAAGCACTTCATCTCTCAAACCATTCACGTTGGGCACAACTAGTCTTCCATTCTTCCGAAGCCATCCATCTCGATCAAGCCCATATACATTCATCTCCTTATCGATACCCATCTCTAACTTGGAGATGATTTCCAATAGGTTAGGATCGTCCCTCTGACTAGAGCCGATCCGCTCAATCAAAGTGGGTCTGATCGTCAAACTTGCTAGCGTAACTGGATCCAATTCGCACTTTGGTCTGAAATCAAACCCCGCGATATACTCCAGTTGCTTCCACTCAAGAAAAATTGCCCCTAAACTGGCATGTCTCCTACTCAAGGCATCGGCTACCGCATTACCTTTCCCTGGTGTATATGCGATATCAAAATCATACGAAGCCAAGAACTCTAACCATCTCTGCTGACGGAGATTCAGATCTTTCTGAGAGAAGAGATACTTTAACGATTTATGATCGGTGAACAACTCAAATCTTTCTCCCAAGAGATAGTGTCTCCACATCTTCAGCGCAAATACAATCGCTGCCAATTCCAAATCATGGGTAGGATACTTCTTCTCATGCGGCTTTAGCTGTCGACTAGCATAAGCTACAACCCTACCTCCTTGCATCAATACAGCACTCAGTCCGGTACCACAAGCATCCGTGTATACCGTCATCTCTTCATTCCCTTTAGGAATGACTAACACTGGCGCACGCGTCAACTTCTCTTTTAGACTCTTGAAGGCATCCTCACACACTCCGTCCCAGACGAAGGACTGATTCTTCTTAGTCAATTGAGTCAACGGTGCTGCTATCTTGGAGAAGTCCTGGATAAACTTACGATAATATCCAGATAATCCCAAGAAACTTCTCACATCTGTTGCATTCTTGGGCGTAGGCCAATCCTGTACGGTAGCCACCTTCGCAGGGTCCATGACAATACCACTCTCGGAAACAACATGACCCAAGAATCTCACTTCCTTTCTCCAAAAATGACACTTAGAGAATTTCGCTTTCAATTGGTGTTTCCTCAACACCTCCATCACTATCCTCAAGTGTCCCTTGTGTTCCTCCTCTGTCTTTGAGTAAACAAGGATATCATCCACGAACACAAGAACAAACTTATTCAACTGATCTCTGAATACTCGATTCATAAGATCTACAAAGTAGGCTGGTGCATTGGTCAACCCAAATGGCATGACCAACCACTCATAAAATCCAAACGGCGTCCTAAATGCCGTTTTCGGAATACTCTCATCTGCTACTCGAAGCTGATGAAATCCTGTCGCGAGGTCCAACCGGGAGAACACTCTTTCTCCTTCCAGTTGATCAAACAAATCATCTATCCATGGTAGAGGATACTTATTCTTCCTCGTCACCTTATTCAACTCGCGATAGTCCACACACAAACGAAGGGAACCATCTGCCTTAGTGGCAAACACAACTGGTGCTCCCCACTCGGAGACACTCCTTCTAATAAATCCCTTCTTCAAAAGATTGCTGACTTGCACCTCGAGCTCTCGCTGCTCCCTTGGTGCCATACGACGAAGTGGCATCACTATAGGTCTGGCATCTTTCACTAAATCAATACGGAACTCAATCTCTCGGTGTGGTGGAAGCCCGGTCACCTCCTCGAAGACGTCCGGATACTGGCCAACCACGGGCACATCTGACAACTCATCCTGCGGGATGTCGAGGGAATTTACAAAACTAGCCATAACCCCATCACTAGGTAGACTACCAAACACTACCCTCTGCCCATCATCCGCCCTCACTGTCATCAAAAAGCCCTCTCAGTCTACCACCACCCCGTATCTCTGGAGCCAATCGACTCCCAATATAATGCCATACCCAGTAAAGCCCAAAACAAAGCAATCACATACAAACATACATCCATGACTCGATAAGACCAAATTCCTGCAAATCATACTAAGGCTAGTTGAACCACCAATCGGGTTCGTCACAACCAATGGTCTATCGACTATTTCGGGTTCCAGTCCCAACCTATCTACCAGGTCACTAGATATGAAGGAACGGGAAGCCCCAGTATCAAACAAAACTCGAACTGGTACATCATAAATAGAAACCATACCTTGAATAACAACATTCTTTCCTTTCTCCGCCGCAGTTGGGGCATTCGACGAAGAAGGAACAACATCAATAGCATATGCTTTCACAATCTGCTTCTCCTTAAGAGGTTGCGGACACTTATCCTTGAAATGTCCCACTTGACCACAGTTGAAGCACTTCTTATCCGCTGGCTTGGCCCGGCAATCTTTAGCATAATGGCCTTTCTTTCCACAGCTGAAGCACTCAACATCCTTCTTGCTCTTTTTCTGACCACCTTTAGATTGGTCCTGCTTCCTCTTATTCTGAGAGTTATTCTTGCCTCCACCGCCTACTTGCGGCTTTGGCCCTTCTGCCGATGCAGCCTCAGTCTTTGACTTAGGGTAAAGGCTCTCTGATCTCAAAGCTTTCCCCACAATCGATTCAAAAGTCTCATCGATGTGGTTGATAAGCCTTTCCCCCAAGTATCCATCCAAACCAGTAATGAACTTCTCATTCTTCTTCTCAGGAGTGTCAATGAGAGACAGTCCATACTTCGACAAAGTGTCGAACTCAGCAATATAATCAGAAACCGCCCTTCCGTTCTGCTTGAGTTCCAAGAACCTCTTAAACAACACTGACTTCTGGGCAACTGGAATGAACTTCTCGCTAAAACGAGCCTTGAACTGACCCTAAGTAACCTGATCTTCTGGAGTAGCTGTTCTTATGGCATTCCACCAATCCATCGCTCACCCTTGCAGCTGACGAGACGCTAGCCTTCTCTTCATCGCATCCACAAGATCCAAGTCATCAAAGATACGGTCACAGCTATCCATCCAGTCTTGAACATCTGTGGCCGACTCCGTCCCGTGGAACGGCTTCCCACCAAGATTAGTGTAATCTTTGCACAACTTGGCGAAATCGACCCTAGGCGCCTGCACTACTGGGCCAACACCAGCTCCGGGATTGGGAACTGCCCCTTGCACTTCTCTAAGCATATCTCTCATGAGGTTAGTAAACATCGCCCTCATGTCAGCGGCATTCCCCTGGTTGGTCCCTCTACCAGCACTCCTCGTGTCTCAGCTCATCGTCAATCTGAAAAAGGGAAACGATTAACGACCCCATAGTGGTGCTAGTGCAGTGCGACTTCATTCTTATACTACTAATAGTATATATATATAGCTTTTGAAAACCAAAGTAATTACAAATACGCGCTCTCGTATACGTACTATCTCTCCCTAGTGTCTTTCTCTAGGTTAACTACACAACCTAGAACTCTGATACCAAGTGTGGCGGCCCGCCCCGCACCAACCGACATTTACTCCAAAGGTGCGCTGTGCACATGTCCAGTTAGCACGGAACGGGTCGTCAGAAGGAAAGGGAAAAAGGAAATGAACGTACAAAGAACCTGTAGAATGTCTCACAGCGCATAGAATAAAATATAATAATAACATACTTGACATAAAACAGGAGAGACAGTGCATAAGCTGAAAATCAGAACTAAACATCATAGCAGCGGAAATCCAAAATACAGCTCATTACAACTTTCAAACTGTCTCAAAGCAAAAGTAAGATAAATGAGGTACACTACTAATGCCCAAGTAGCGACCACCAACGACACAGGGAGAATGTGTATATATATATATAACATACGTGGAAGCCTCCTGCCCACCTCCGAATCAGCTACTCGCGCATCACCAGCTAACATGTCTCTAGTCTGCTCGTGTGAGCACCCAGAGTAATAAGAGGAGACATAAAACTCTGGGTCAGACATAAAGCCTGGTATGAGCGATAAGCATCTAAAGTGAACAATAACAGGTAGACTAAAACATACCTGAACCTGGACCTGCAACCAAAGAGTTAGCACTACATACTGTACAACACTCTAAGGTACCATATCAAACGGTGTAAAGATACGGAGGTGGGGGAGGTGTACATGTTATAGTAATGGCAAACAATCAAACATAGCATCCATCCTCACATCTCTCACTCAGTGCGTAAAGCATACGATATTCACCACTTCGATCACCCAACATACCTTGCTACAATCACTCTGCCCCATGAAGTCATAAATGGCTTCACTGCACTGATATCGTAGCCACTAATTCCTCGCTATGTCCACTTGCCCCATGGAGTTATTCACCCCATCTACGCTGGCTCGTAGCCTTACCAATCCTTACTATGTCCACTTGCCCCATGGAGTTGTTCACCCCATCTGCGCTGGCTCATGGTCTTACCACGCATCACCTTGCCCCTCAGGTCATAATGACCCTACTGCACTGATAACGTAGTCTTGCTACCATCACCTTGCCCCTCAGGTCATAATGACCCTACTGCACTGATAAGTAGCCATCATTCATTTTTAGTGGTGAATCGAAGTCATGAACGTCGACAACTCCTTAGCACACGTCCCGCAGCAAAGCCCAACCATGAAGTGAACTCATCGGTTCCCAACTGGATCTTGAGCTCTAACTTCCCATATTGGACTACCTTTGCATCTCGGGTTATTGGTCATTACTGGGTCGGGTCGGGTTCCTCCTCAAGCCATCGGTTCGGGTCGGGTATCCTCCATCGGTTCGGGTCGGGTATCCTCTATCGGTTCGGGTCGGGTCCTCTTCTGGTTCGGGTCAGGTATTTCTCCTCGGGTCGGGTCGGGTGCCATCCCCCTCCAATTCGTGCTTCTGCTTCGATCCGTCTCCATGCTTCCTTCACATGCTCCTATCTGATCCGTCTTCATGCTTCCGCTCCGATCCGTCTTCATGCTTCCGCTCCGATCCGTCCTCCATAATCCGATCCGATCCCAGTTCAGTTAGCGTGGCCTTCCTTTTTGCCAATTTTCCCAAGTGTCAGGTTCCGATCCGATCGAATCCCTTGCCCAGTTCAACATATCCGATCCGAGCCCTACATCCGATCCGATCCGAAACCTGCACTGTTTTTCTGAAACTGTTCCAGCAAGTGTTTACGCCATTCGACGACGTTTTCGATCATTCTAACTATTGAAGTCAATCACAAAGCATTTCATACAGTCATAGCAACATGCATAATTAACCACAAACATCAAAACATCAATATGATAGGTTAAAATGGATCAAACATACCCCAAAATCCCATATTTCCCCTTAAGCATGTTTAGGTGAAACTAATGATAGGATTAGCAAAACTTAACCAAATTAACCCAAATTCATATCAGAGGTCTAAAACATCATTTCGGATTTTATGAACATTTTTCCAGAATTTTATCATGCTTAAATTCGCTAATTAACACTAATCACCCTTAACTAGCCATAATTAGTGTAAAACTATGCAAATCACTCACCTTAGCCACAAATAAACTAAGATCTGAAATAAATCTCTGATTTGATGTGAATCCTAATGCTAAACAGCAGCTCCAATGTTGCTTTGGTGTATATCTTCCTTGATTAGATGTTGCTAAGCTTAATCCTTGACCAAAAGATGATTTGGAGGTGATTTAGAGGTTGGAGGCCATTTTTAGGGTTCCTTGGTGATAAGTGGAGGCTAGAAAACTAAAATGGAATGATTCTCTACTTCATTTCAGCCTCCCCATAACCCTAATCCCGAAATGGGTTATGGGCCTATCCACTAATCACCCGATTTGGCCCGGTTAAGCAGTTTTTCACCCTCCAAACCTTATTTCAGCCATATCTCCCAAACGGTAAGTCCGTTTGGCCATTATGACCACTCTACGGAAAGGTAAACCATCAAACGAATCTAATGGAAGTGGTTTTAGGTCAAAATTCCTTTCCAATCAAAAGTAATGGCTAAAACAGTACCAACTAGGGGCAAAATGGTCATTTAAAAATCGACAAAAATCATGAACATGGGAAATGACTCTAATGGATGTTTCCCAAAGTTACATGACCATACGACTTCATATGAGAAAGAAATAAATATTCTACGATCCTCCGATGCGTAGAATGCGGGTCATTACAGCATGTGTATACTATAATGTTGTAACTATTAAAATAAACTGATTCATAAGTTTTGATATCGTTTTGTAATCATTGAGTTTCATCAAGCTGCATTTGGATTTTTGGGTAGTACCCACTAAAAACCCTCATGAGACACACTCGTCATGTTAGGGGCACAAAGTGGTTTAAAAGGTTTTTGCATACGCTAAATGCAGTCGTTTGTCCCTATGAAAGTGTGGCTAATAAATAATTAGGTCTTATTCGAGGACTAATAAAGGTTCTAGTATGAGGGTATTTGATGAGCATCAAATTGTGTAAATTTTACACTGCTTAGTTATGCATTTTATATTTCTAAGAAGATATTACTCAGTTTTTTTAGTGGTGTTTATTGCAGGTACTTGATTTTCAGGAAATGAAGAAACTCTTGAAGAATGAGCATTAAAATTATGATTTAATTTCAAGCCTATACTAAAAAGAAGTAGAATGTCAAGGAAACAAGATTCTAGAAGAATATGGAACATGCTAGATCAAGAAGTATCTACAAAAAGATCAAGTCAAAATTTTCTAGAATGTGCTAGATCAAGAAGCTCATAAAGAATATAAAAGAATTTTCATAATAATAAAGAATGAGAATATAAAGGAAGACTAAGTCAAAGTTTCTAGAGATTTCCTCTTTTTAGATCTAGATAAAAGGTGTACTATAAATACCCCTACCTAGCATTAGTTTGGAACATCTTGGAATTAGATGCCAATATGCATCAACCTAGGTTTTCTCTTTAATTTGTTTTCTTCTTTAGATTATTCTTTGTAATCAAACTTCTATTTCTATTATAAAGTCTTTATTTAATTATCTGTTTAGCTCTCCATTACATTTTGTTCTTCTTATTTCTTATTTATATTCTTATTTGGGATCTATAGGTTTGCGACAACACTAATAGATCTCCTCGTTTTCTATCTGCTCTGTGATTTCAATTTTCATTATGCAAATTTCTTTCTTTTATGATTTCTCTACAAGTTTTGTTCTTCCTCAAATCTAATAATTTCTTGTTTTAGGATAATAAGACCCATCACTCAATTTCGTATAACTCTCCTACAATTTATATAAACATTAGCAAATTATACAACTCCCAGTGGATTCGGCCCCTACTCGCACAATTATTACTACAGACGTTGTACGCTTGCGGTAAAATAAAATTGCGGTTTTTATCATAACTATATCGTCAATCGTGAGTGAAAATAGGTTTGTGGTACCACTAGAAAATTTGAACTATCATTTTCAGGAACAACTATCTCCACTAGAAAATTTTAAGAGCATATAATAACCTATGGTTTGATACTTTCTAAGAATATACCATGATATGAGTATTGTATAAATAATTATTTTGGAAGATAAATATTCAAATATTCTTTTGAATATAATCAATATGTCATATCAATAATTTAAGAATGATGTGAATACGATTGTGAGAAGATCTTTAACTAATATAATAACATATTTTTATAACATTTGAAGTATCTAGAAGCTCTTATTTTTGTGGTGAATATATCTCTTTTCTTGTACTCGATATAAGTGTTGTGAAGAGATGACTATATAGAATTATAACTATGTATTATTCTCCGATGATCAATCAAAATTAATGTCCAAAAGCGATACACGAAATTTAATCGATGAATAAAAGTTAAAACTTGAAGCTGTGTACATTATTTATTTCAACTAGAAGTTTAATATAGTTCTAAACCTGATGCTTTGGACATTATCATACGGTGTTTAGGGGTTCACATTGACAAGAAGAAATTAATAGTTTGGATCATTGTAAATGGGAAATCTATCATAAATCAACATATGGAATTCATATGAGAGTACAAGCAACATAAATGTGATCACCATATTTATATAAGCATCATGATAGCTCTAAGGCTATAAAAAAAAAGAACAACCTCAAAAACTTTAGTGAAACATTTAGAGAATCAACAACATCATAAATTGGATCCAAATCAATAATTGCACATGCATCAAATATATATAGCCCTCCTCAAACTTCTAGCGCCCAACATCAACTTCGACCCCCCGGCCAAGTGAATATATATAGCCTAGCTCCATGCCGAAGCAAGTACCAACAACAACAACATCATCATCATTGACAGAATGTGTCACGGACTTCTAAACAACATTCTGAATAATGAAAACAACATGTCTCATACAACATGTTTCACTTATCGATTTATTACTAGTCAGCCTAATACACACCAAAAAATTGCTACAATCGAATAATTCTAAAATTAATCGATATGTTAAACCAATACCTCATACCACATGGTTTACGACATTATTTAAGTCTCATTCTCTAAAGAGTGCAAAAACATGTAGTTTTTATATTGAGAATACATGGTTTGAGAAAACGTGTTTATAAAATGACTTTGAAATCATTTGGAATTTGCTTCTTTGAAAGTCTCTATATATCGACAAATATTCGTGTATTATATAACTTTGAGATATTTTTGTATAAAATAAATTTTAAAACATTTATCTTAAAGCAATAATTATATATATACACAGGATGTCCTTTAAAAATCGGTTTATAAAAACGTTCAATGTGTCAACAAATATGAAATATTTCATGAAACCAACACACGAAATTCACATGAAATCTCACGAGTGGGGAGTACGGCCGCGATGTTGGAATTTACATTGTAGGATCAAGCCTAAAAAAATAACATGGAATACTACTTCAGAAATCATCAAAAATAACCACGAAAATTACTTAGAAAATAGCTCAAAACTCATTAGAAACTAAGAAATAACAACCATGTTTTATACATCACATGGGTCAACCTATGTTGGTTCTCAGGTCGACCTTGATCTTCTTTGGGTTGACCAATAGGTCGACACACGGATCGATTTGATCTTCCCGAGCTATGGAATTTTCAGTTGGAGCATATCTTGCTCTGATTCAATTTTTCATGCAAGTTTCAATAGTTGCTGTGCGGACCTGAAATTATACAGCAAGAAGTTCAACAACACTATTATTAATCGAAAAAGATTGGACATAAATTCGAGAAGACATATAAGAGATACATGATCACAAAGTTTGACGGATAGTAAGAAATTAACTATAAACACAAAAGCATGGCTTTATGTTTATGAAGATACAAAGACTTACTGAAACACAAACATAGCATTACTGACACTATATAAACTCGAAGGTGAGGTTTACTCACTAATTTAGCTTGAAGCAGTGATTTTATTAGCAATTTAGAGCAAAAAATTGGAGTTTGCAATGTTGGAGAAGCTTCAAACACCTAAAATTGAATTTACTATAACATGCAAGAGAGAATGAACACATAGTGAATACAATCTTCAAAATTTAAGATAAGCTTGGAATAATCATGGATTTTTTGCCAGAAATCTATACATGTTTGAGATTTACTAGCTTTCTTGATTGTTTTGAGTTTAGGGGCTTTGATTTTTGAATATTTGAGAAGGAAGAAGTAATTTCTCCTTTTATGTTAATTAGTGAAGACGGTAGCTTAGAGAAAGAATACGTAGTATTCATTTCCAAACATTTCTTTCCTTCTCTATTGGTTAATGGACTCCATTTATGGTCCAAACACGATAATTTAGCCTAAGTACAATTAAATTAGGCTTGGACTATGCAATTACCAATATTAAGCTATGTTTGGCATAAGCACATATTTTATGTACCTTTAAGCCAATTTAACACCATATAGTTTCAAGTTATTTTTGTTTCCTCTCTATAAAAATTATAATAAACATGTTTAAAGCCTTTTTAAACTATTTTGCCATTATTTTTAATAGTTCACATAAGATTTTACATTTTGCAATAAAATGTTTATTTACACTTTTCTTGTTCTAAAACCTGTAATTTTTTAATATTTTTTTTACACAAATAGACGCACATCTACATTAAAACTATTTTATCATCAAATATTGATTTTTCAACCAATAGTTGCATTTTATATTTTTCTTAAACTTCTTAATTAAATTTATAACACATAATTTCACATTAGAATTGTCCATTTATATATTGCAATTTGTTGCAATATACATATATGATCTTTTAAGCACATGTTCACCACAAATTTCATAAAATAAAATTATCCAAACTTTATTTCTCTGCATTTAAATTCTACTAAACAATTAATACTAATTTGAATCCTCTCCTTATTTAATTACCTCAATTTGACCTCAATTCAATATATACATGCCCAAAACACATTAATTAATCATCTTTTTTTGAAAATGGGTAAACCGCCTTGTTAAAAACCTGAACTAAAGCTCAGCGTGAGAACTAGTCACGAAAAAAGAATGCGGTGTTTTATTAACATCGCATCAATAAAAAGTACAAAAATGTACAAAGTGGGCAGCAATTCAACATAAGTTCAGCTACCAATCCAAAATACTATAACCGACAATCAAAGAAATAAGCACTACAAAAGCTACCACGTGCCAGTAACTAAACTCAATGCCAATAAATAAAATAACAGATGCAAGTGACCATTCCAAATCGAGCTCAAGTGAAAAAGCCCCAAACTGCTGCTTTCGAAAACCCAAAATCATCCTGCGTCGAGGAGACTAATTGTAACGACCCAGACTTCCCCGATCCCCGAGGAGACAGAGAAGCCCGGATTGCTTTTTGAAAAAATGAAGTAAAAATCAAAGCATTATGGTCGTTTAAAACTTGTCTGGCGGCGCTCAGAATAACGGTTAGGGTTACGAGAGACTTCCCCGATCCCCGAGGAAGTCTGGGTCGTTACACTTAATCCCTATCTGTCACCGTTGTAAACATCCTTCTAGCTTCAAATTTTTTCCTTCTCTTTTATCTTTGCAGTAAGTACTTGATTTCGATTTCGAGAAACTCCCATCATCTATATTTATTCCAAGCTTAATTGTTGTGAATACGTAGGTTCCTTTCATTCCAGATGCGATACACCATGGATACTACGGCGCAAAGGCCACGTCTTGGCTGAAAGAAGCATTGGTGAAAGAGTTCTTGAGCAGCATGATTTCATCTTCCAGCTTCAACGTGCTTGTGTGAGATGGAACGAGTCCTAGTTTAAGACGGCATCAGACCCAAAGGTATGTTGCATATGGGCAGTGAAAAAACAGGTGATCTCTGGACTCTACCACTTCGTTACACAACACACAGGTAGAATTATGTTGTAACCCCGGTTAATCATGATGTCTTTAGTACTTAATCTGTTAAGGATGGCTTTGTATATGCATAACGACATCTTAGGGCTATTAATATAGTTCCATACTACTTTACACCATTCAGGTTCATCATCATGTTTTCTAGAAAAAACCCAGACCGAAAAAAATGTGAATCCATCCTTTTTTCATTCCAACTCCAATAATCAGTGTTCCCATTCATTTGAATTTTAATTTCATTTATTTGATAAGAAATTTGTCTCGCGGCAGGTAAGCGGAAAGTGTTGAAAGCCCCTTCTTGAATAATGAAATCAACCGTAACATCGTCCCCTCCAAATATACTTAGTTGATCCCTTCCAAGCATTTTGACCATCATTCCACTATTTAACCATGGATCGAACCATGATTTAGTGTTCTTTCCATTTACTATACATCGATTAATACATTTTAATCTTTTTTGCCTTGGTTTTCCAAGTGCCCGAACTATTACAATCAGTATCCATCACCCAAAAATATTTTCTAGAATAATGTCTATTCATCATCCTATTCTTCCATAAATTATTACCATTGATAAAATGCCATAGAAGTTTAAGGTTGCCGTTGTCTTAATATCTTTAAAATTTCATAAACCTACCCCTCCTTCAGATTTCAGGGTACATAACTTGTCCTACGTAATCTTATGACTTTTCCCCGCCCAGATAAAATTTGCGCACATTTAATTTGTTTTGCCAATTGTAGCCTCCGGTAATTGGTAAGTTAACATCCAATACATAACCACTGGAGTTATAACTGTGCGAATCAATTCAATTTTTTCAGCCATCGATAGCAATCTACAATCCCAGCTATGCATCTTAGCTTTAATTTTATCAAACAATTCTCCACAATCGGAAAAATGTAAATAATTGTTCGATAGAGGGCAACTAAATATTTAACCGGAAGCCTGCCTTCATTCATGCTGAGTTTCTGGAGCACTTGATTTTTATTACTAACACTTTAGCTGAAAAAACTTTGGATTTTAAATTATTGATTTTGAGGACAACACTCCCCTTTATTTAGTTAAGAATAGAATTAATCTCCTTAATCCCATTTATCTTGGATTTAGAAAAATCATTAAATCATCAGCATAGATCAGAAGGGTAATAAAGGGCCGTTGATTGTAAATGGGTTGTATTAGTTCTGCATTAGCAGCTTTGAACATAAGAATTGAGAAAAATTCCATAGCCACTGTAACACCCCGTATTTTCTGTTAACGTTATAGTAACGAATCCAAGAATATTCAATTTCAAATGTGAGAATTAAGGGATACGGGTTACGCCATTGCGTTCGTCTCGGAATTCTGCTTGAGATAGAGTCTAAGTTTGCGTAAAACGGACACCGTATGAAGGAGATATGGACGAACGAAGTTAGGCAGAAAACCAGAAGAAGAGAAGAGAAAAAAACTGCACTGGTGCACTTGGGAAGTGCGCCAGTACAAAAATTGCACTGGTGCACCTGCCAAGTGCGCCTAGGTCGAGCTGAAAACCTGCACAGCTTTCTGGTGTGTTCTGATCCGTACTATGACTCATTGCTGAGTCCTTTCTGACTCCTTGCTGAGTCATTAGGGCTGAGGTGTTACCCTATCCGGACTGAATGGTTATGGTTAACACTAGGATCATCCGACGGCTCAAATTAAATTGAAATTCTATATAAATGACCCAATGCTCAAACCTAAAAATCACACAAAAATAATCCTAGAACTATCATGCCGTCAATAGAGAACTTGGAATAGCCGTCACCGCTTTCGATTCAGAAACGAGAAATAACCTGAATTAAAATCAAATTAAAGTAATCAAATTCAACGATCTAAATCAAAGGCGAGCATACCAACTTCAGAATTTAGATTCCAGAAATCAAGAATTCCTTCTTTGTAAGTTCGGTTATTCCTTAGATTTGAACGTGTAATTAGAATCGTGAATGTAATGAATCAAAATATAGAACTATACCAATTTGCAAGTTAATTATCTTTGATTCGTGCTTATGTCAAATCGAAAGTTATCTATGCCTTTGGATCTAATTTATGACTATGAATATGAGACCTTTGTCTAAGACTATGGCCATGAACTGTCGCCTATGAAATTATTGCCTACGACTATGAACCATAGCTATGAGACTATTGCCTATGACATTGATTAAGAAATTATTGTGATTAGTCGCCCACGACTATTGTGGTTAATTGCCTATGACTATTGTAGTTAGTTGCTTATGACTATTCCCATTGTTACAATTAACCGATCATGTTGTACCTTGAACTGGCATTATGTTGGACCTAATCACCTATGCCTATTCCCTTGATTATGTGGATCTCATATTTAGTGTGTAACTTGGCTAGTTTATTCCTATCCACTATTATGTACATCGGACCTGTTGGAGCCATTATTTTTGCATGCCTAATCTTTTATATCAATTCTTGTGCTTATCCCCTATTCCTTTTGATTAATGTCATTTCATGAGTACAAAGAAAACTTGTGAAATCATGTTATACGTACGATTATGATGCGGGGATTGGGCGTAGCTTAATTAAGTTAGTTTGGCATAATAAATATGTTGGCTATAATATTGAATGATTTACATGCATATTAGATTTGGGCATAAGTTGATAAATTCAATTGGCCGCAAAGTGTGTAATTGGCGTTCAAACCAAGTTTTGGACATAAACGGTAAACTAGAATTTAAATCTAGTTTTGACATGAACCGTAAATTAGAATATTAATCTAGATTGGGCATGAATTGTAAAAGGGGAATATTAAATCTAAATTTGGTATAAACTGCAAGTTGGGTTAATTGATTGGTAAATCAAGTTTTGGGCATAGAATATAAGTATGTTAATTTGCATGATAGATGGATATGATCTAGGCTAAATAGATTTACGGAAAATTTACATAAATAGTAAATATGTAAATTTAGTAAAAGACGAATATGCCTAACCCGAGGTTAGACTGAGTTGTGGTGTAAAACTGCCCGGAACCGACCGGCACATCCTGTGACCACAACAATACCTGTCTAATGTGGGTGGTTAGTGCATCAAGCCCAGAAAGACCCGAGGTTAGACTGAGTTGTGATATAAACCTGCCCGGAACCGACTGGCACATCCAGTAACCACAACAATATCTGTCTAATGTGAGTGCTTGGTGCTTTAATTAATTAATTAAAGCTCATGAATAAATCAAGCTAGAAATGGTGAGGTTAAGTAATTAGGGAAACACTTAACCGTAGTAACATGTTAACAAAGACAAGAAGGGTGGGGTTAAGTAATCGAGAAAACACTTAGCCAATTCAACATGCTAACTAGACTAGATGGTGAGGTTAAGTAAATTTAGAACACTTAACCGTCATAACATGTTAACTAGACAAGTGGGTAAGGTTAAGTAAGTGTTTAACATGTTAACTAGACTAGATGGTGAGGTTAAGTAAATTTAGAATACTTAACCGTCATAACAGGTTAACTAGACAAGTGGGTGAGGTTAAGTAAATTTTGAACACTTAACCGTTGTAACATGTTAATTAAGTAGATGATAGGGTTAAGGTAATTCTTAACCAAAATATATAACGACATGTGGTGGGGTTAAGTAATACAAGAGGAAAACACTTAACCAATTATATAACATGATGTATGGAAAGGGTTAATTTAACACGAGAGGGCAATACTTAACCAATATAACCTGATGACTGAACAGGGTTAAGTTAATAAATCACACTTAACCAATCCAACAAGATAAGCGAGAAAGGTTAAGTTAATAAGAACCACTTAACCAACACGACTTGACGAGTAGGAGGTTAAGTACATATCGGGTTGGTGGGTAATATTAGTAAATATAGGCCCACAGAACTTAACCATTAAATAAACATGCTTAAATCCGTTGGAAGGTTAAGTACATATCAGGTTGGTGGGTAATATTAGTAAATATAGGCCCATAGAACTTAACCATTAAATAAACATCGGTGGGAAGGTTAAGTACACATCGGGTTGGTGGGTAATATTAGTAAATATGGGCCCATAAACTTAACCAGCAGGAAACACTAGTAACGGGGACCCATTTCAGCAGTAACCCACATAGATGTATCATTGTACCCTGAAACTAGGCAGGGTGGGGCACGATTACTGGGCTGATTATAAGCGGTCAAAGATAACGGCAGGGGGTACGTCAGTGTAGGTTCCGACGGTTTACGGGCATGCACGTACTCCAGAGTGGGAAAAAGCAGGCACTGGGTACCAGTAGTTATACATTGTGCATCTTGAATCGTGTCGCTATCATAAGGCTTGATACACCTTATGGTGGGGCCATCACAGAGTATCTACATGCAAAAGAGGGCCGACTGACACAGACACATGGAAAATTAATACAAGTAGGTAGTATAATCCTTAGTTTGACCTAGGTCGCGTAAACCCTGAATCCGAGAGGAGTTCAATAGGTAGCATAAACCCCAGTGGCCCTGGGTAGCGTAAAACGCTGGTTGAATCTAGGAAGCACTCGATAGTAAACCCTAGATTAGATCTAGGTAATAAATGGAATCCCCATAATAGATGTACACCTGAAGGCAACCGCAAATACGGGGATCGGGATCACGTTATCATATGATCATAGATTACTAGTTTGGACACCAGTTAGGTAGTGCAGAGATATAGAAATCAGTATAAACAGGGTAGTTGCGAAGTAGAGAAGGAGTAGAAGTGCATTCAGTTTATCGGTACATTCAGTTTATCTTGCCATGTTTATCCCATGTTATCTTGTTGCTATGGTTTAGTCTTATATTTAGTTTATTCATGTCATGACCCCTTTTCCTCGTTTAAATACTAAGAATCACTGGACTTACCAGACTTTATGTCTAACCCCATTTTCTTTTTCCTCCTTTCTTCCGTTCCCCCCAGGTAGTCGGGAAGGGAAAAGCTCAGCTCATTTTGGGGCTGTTACTCTCTCCGAGCTTGAAGATCCTTTGGCGCATTGCTTTGAACTCCATTTTCTACTGCTATTGCTGACTCATGCTTTATTGGGGAATATCATTGTCAGCTTGTGCTTCTTATATATTAAACAAGACAGATGCTTTCTTGTAATAAGTATTGGTGTTGTAAAACAATCATTGTACAAGCTGTTTATCAATGAAATAAAGTTTTATTTATCTTCCGCTGCTTTATTTGTCTGTCTTGTAATTTTTCTGCATCTTGTACTAAAAATGCTCCACCGAAGTTAAGGCATTCCCTCTGTGAGTGACCTTAACGGAGGTGGGGTGTTTCACTTGGTTTCAGAGCTGAAGGTTACCGGATCAGATAAAAGATTTGAAAAATTATTTTCAAAATGGTTTTAAAAGAAGCATTTTCAAAAGAAAGGTTTTGTTTTAAAGGCATATTCCCCAAAGCCATATGCACTATCTTTTGACCCTCTGCTTGAATCCTTGTTTCCTTCTTTCTTGAGTCTCCAGGGCTCCTGGCTTTCTGGGAGGTAACCTTATCGCGGCATGGTTCTGTAGGCTTGAAGAGACTACGACACCTGTCAAAGGGCAAACAAGTGCCTAACTTCCATCTGTAGCCGTAATTTTCTTTCGAGCTTTGTAGGATTCTCCGTGCGATGGAGGCAGCTTTCGGGAGACATGTCAACAAGTTACACAAGGATGGCTAAGTTGAGAATGAGGGGGTTTGGCTAAGGAGCACAACACAAGGATGAAGAACCCATGGATATGGACTTGGTTCACAAAGGAGGGGAGGAAAGAATAGTAAAATCAAAAACAAGAGGAAGTATCTTTATTTTGGTATAACGGGTCATATAATTAAGGGCAAGGGCAAGAACAAGGGACAGGATTTTCCAGAAGGCAAGTGCATGCTCTCACCGCCAGCATACTTGAGAGAGAGGCAATAAGATTTCTGTTTAAAGAGTTTTTCCTTTTTGAATATCCTGTTAGTACTCCTTCTGATTTTAGCGTTTCACATTAGTTTATATCTGCTTCCATAGTTGAGTCTCTGCACCCTAGAGCTTGTATAGTAGAGGATCCCATTATTTTCTCAAATCCAATCGGTGGTTCGGCTCATTTATCTTTGATTGGGTAAGGATTTGAGAATAATTATATTAAGTACTGAGTCTAAGTGTAATGCTTATGTTTTTGGGTTATGGGTTGATTCTAGGCATTGATTGGTTAGCTAGTAATTGTGAAACAAGGGTAGTTAAACTTTCGACTTGCCTCGGGAATACCCTTGAGATTTCGTACGATCCTAAGGGATCAGTTTGTCTTAGCTACCTAGAATCACTTTATTTATCTATCGACGATTTTCGATCCGTTGGAGTAGTCCATGAGTACGCAAGATGTTTTGATTAGGGTAGGGTTTTCCCCTTAAAACTCGAGACAGACTTCCGCATGTATCTAGATGACACTGCAAAGCCAGTTATGCGATCATCGATAATTCTGGAGCAAGATTGGCGGGGATAGCCAGAGTCGGTAAAGTGCTCAATGGTTTGGTTGTTTTGTTAGTATCATCTCACATAGATCGTCCAAATTCGGAGGAGGTATCCCTTGGGTGCTTGTCTGATATTGGTTTAGGCCTTTGTGGTTTGTACTTGAGGGAAGTCGAGTTCGACTAGGATGGTTTGCGTGAGAAATAAATGGTTGGGGATGGCACCGTAAGTAAGACTGACCTTAAGAGAGGGAAAAAGTACTAGCAACCTTTAGCTTTAGACCCTCAGAATTGTGACATGATGGATAAGCTAAGTAGAAGAGAGACCTCTAATCATATACACTTGGCATCATGGTTAACATCTGTTTATCTTGGAAAGATATTTTGACAACATTGGATACCCTCTAGCATAGTAAGTGATCGAGGTCCTATCTTTACTAGTGGGTTTTGGAAATGGAAGTCAAAAAGCTACGCAACCGTGAAGTTAAGCTCGTCAAAGTTCAATGGAGCGACACGGAGGAAGACGCGACTTGGGAAACTGAGGACAGAATACGTGCAGCCTACCCTTTTCTTTTTGAGGGTACATCCTTGATCTCTTTTTCCTTAAGTTTATGCTCATATCTATCTTTTTAGGTATATCTCTTCGATCCTATCCTCTATCCTTAGGTAGAAACCCATTTGGATGAAAACATGTAATTGAAACATGTTATGGTTGATGGTTGCAAGTGGTTGCTCGTGGATGCATATACACACACATTAGGTATTAGATCGGCTCAGTCACTTCCATATTGCATATGCATATATGTACTTGTATATGGATTGAAACTTGATGTGTTATCATATGGACGTTGCATTTGTACGAATGATTGTGCACTCATGTAGGAAACTTTTGAATAGGAAAATTTGCATTCATAATGGACTCATGACACTGACATAATTTGCATTAAGGAGGTCAACTGAATCAGTAGACCGCCTGATTTTGCATTAGATAAGGACATGTACACACACTATGCATATGATCATGAAGCATTAGAAATCTTTTAAGGACAATGGACGCCTGTGTTTTATTGTTGAGTAGATGGGTGATTGGATGGTAGGATATAAGTTCTTCCCGACTTGAAGATTTCGGGGACGAAATCCAAAAAGGGGGGGGGGGGGAGAATGTAACACCCCGTATTTTCTGTTAATGTTATAGTAACGAATCCAAGAATATTCAATTTCAAATGTGAGAATTAAGGGATATGGGTTACGCCATTGCGTTCGTCTCGGAATTCTACTTGAGATAGAGTCCGATTTTGCATAAAACGGACACCGTATGAAGGAGATATGGACGAACGAAGTTAGGCAGAAAAACCAGAAGAAGAGAAGAGAAAATAAAAATTGCACTAGCGCACTTGGGAAGTGTGCCAGTACAAAAATTGCACTGGTGCACCTGCCAAGTGCGCCCAGGTCGAGCTGAAAACCTGCACAGCTTTCTAGTGTGTTCTGATCCGTACTATGACTCATTGCTGAGTCCTTTCTGACTCCTTGCTGAGTCATTAGGGCTGAGGTTTCACCCTATCCTGACTGAATGGTTATGGTTAACCCTAGGATCATCCGACGGCTCAAATTAAATTGAAATTCTATATAAACAACCGAATGCTCAAACCTAAAAACCACACAAAAATAATCCTAGAACTATCATGCCGTCAATAGAGAACTTGGAATAGCCATCACCGCTTTCGATTCAGAAACGAGATAAAAACCAGAATCAAAATCAAATTAAAGTAATCAAATTCAACGATCTACATCAAAGGCGAGCATACTAACTTCAGAATTCAGATTCCAGAAATCAAGAATTCCTTCTTTGTAAGTTCGGTTATTCCTTAGATTTGAATGTGTAATTGGAATCATGAATGTAATGAATCAAAATATAGAACTATACCAATTTGCAAGTTAATTATCTTTGATTCGTGCTTATGTCAAATCGAAAGTTATCTATGCCTTTGGATCTGATTTATGACTATGAATATGAGACCTTTGTCTAAGACTATGGCCATGAACTGTCGCCTATGAAATTATTGCCTATGACTATAAACCATAACTATGAGACTATTGCCTATGACATTAATTAAGAAATTATTGTGATTAGTCACCCATGACTATTGTGGTTAATTGCCTATGACTATTGTAGTTAGTTGCTTATGACTATTCCCATTGTTACAATTAACCGATCATGTTGTACCTTGAACTGGCATTATGTTGGACCAAATCACCTATGCCTATTCCCTTGATTATGTGGATCTCATATTTAGTGTGTAACTTGGCTAGTTTATTCCTATTCACTATTATGTACATCGGACCTGTTGGAGCCATTATTTTGCATGCCTAATCTTTTATATCAATTCTTGTGCTTATCCCTTATTCCTTTTGATTAGTGCCATTTCATGAGTACATAGAAAATTTGTGAAATCATGTTATACATACGATTATGATGCGGGGATTGGGCGTAGCTTAATTAAGTTAGTTTGGCATAATAAATATGTTGGCATAATCTAAATTGGCTATAATAGTGAATGATTTACATGCATATTAGACTTGGGCATAAGTTGATAAATTCAATTGGCCGCAAAGTGTGTAATTGGCGTGCAAACCAAGTTTTGGACATAAACGGTAAACTAGAATATTAAATCTAGTTTTGACATGAACCGTAAATTAGAATATTAATCTAGATAGGGCATGAATTGTAAAAGGGGAATATTAAATCTAAATTTGGTATAAACTGCAAGTTGGGTTAATTGATTGGTAACTCAAGTTTTGGGCATAGAATATAAGTATGTTAATTTGCATGACAGATGAATATGATCTAGGCTAAATAGAATTACGGAAAATTTACATAAATAGTAAATATGTAAATTTAGTAAAAGATGAATATGCCTAACCCAAGGTTAGACTGAGTTGTGGTGTAAAACTGCCCGGAACCGACCGGCACATCCTGTGACCACAACAATACCTGTCTAATGTGGGTGGTTAGTGCATCAAGCCTAGAAAGACCCGAGGTTAGACTGAGTTGTGGTATAAACCTGCCCGGAACCGACTGGCACATCCAGTAACCACAACAATATCAGTCTAATGTGAGTGGTTGGTGCTTTAATTAATTAATTAAAGCTCATGAATAAATCAAGCTAGAAATGGTGAGGTTAAGTAATTAGGGAAACACTTAACCGTAGTAACATGTTAACAAAGACAAGAAGGGTGGGGTTAAGTAATCGAGAAAACACTTAGCCAATTCAACATGCTTACTAGACTAAATGGTGAGGTTAAGTAAATTTAGAACACTTAATCGTCATAACATGTTAACTAGACAAGTGGGTAAGGTTAAGTAAGTGTTTAACATGCTAACTAGACTAGATGGTGAGGTTAAGTAAATTTGGAACACTTAACCGTCATAACAGGTTAACTAGACAAGTGGGCGAGGTTAATTAAATTTAGAACACTTAACCGTTGTAACATGTTAATTAAGTAGATGATAGGGTTTAGGTAACACTTAACCAAAATATATAATGACATGTGGTGGGGTTAAGTAATACAAGAGGAAAACACTTAACCAATTATATAACATGATGTATGGGAAGGGTTAAGTTAACACGAGAGGGCAATACTTAACCAATATAACCTGATGACTGAACAGGGTTAAGTTAATAAATCACACTTAACCAATCCAAAAAGATAAGCGAGAAAGGTTAGGTTAATAAGATCCACTTAACCAACACGACTTGACGAGTAGGAGGTTAAGTACATATCGGGTTGGTGGGTAATATTAGTAAATATAGGCCCACAGAACTTAACCATTAAATAAACATACTTGAATCTATGGGAAGGTTAAGTACATATCGGGTTGGTGGGTAATATTAGTAAATATAGGCCCACAGAACTTAACCATTAAATAAACATGCTTGAATATGTGGGAAGGTTAAGTACATATCGGGTTGGTGGGTAATATTAGTAAATATAAGCGCACAGAACTTAACCATTAAATAAACATCGGTGGGAAGGTTAAGTACACATCGTGTTGGTGGGTAATATTAGTAAATATAGGCCCATAAACTTAACCAGTAGGAAACCCTAGTAACGGGGACCCATTTCAGCAGTAACCCACATAGATGTATCATGGTACCCTGAAACTAGGCAGGGTGGGATATGATTACTGGGCTGATTATAAGCGGTCAAAAATAACGGCAGGGGGTACGTCAGTGTAGGTTCCGACGGTTTACGGGCGTGCATGTACTCCGGAGTGGGAAAAAGCAGGCACTGGGTACCAGTAGTTATACACTGTGCATCTTGAATCGTGTCGGGTCGCTATCATAAGGCTTGATACACCTTATGGTGGGGCCAGCACAGAGTATCTACACGCAAGAGAGGGCCGACTGACACAGACACATGGAAAATTAATACAAGTAGGTAGCATAATCCCTAGTTGGACCTAGGTCGCGTTAACCCTGAATCCGAGAGGCGTTCAATAGGTAGCATAAACCCCAGTGGCCCTGGGTAGCGTAAAATGCTGGTTGAATCTAGGAAGCACTCGATAGTAAACCCTAGATTAGATCTAGGTAATAAATGGAATCGCCAAAATAGATGTGCACCTGAAGGCAACCGTAAATACGGGGATTGGGATCACGTTATCATATGATCATAGATTACTAGTTTGGACACCAGTTAGGTAGTGCAGAGGTATAGAAATCAGTATAAACAGGGTAGTTGCAAAGCAGAGAAGGAGTAGAAGCGCATTCAGTTTATTGGTACATTTAGTTTATCTTGCCATGTTTATCCCATGTTATCTTGTTACTATGGTTTAGTCTTATATTTAGTTTATTCATGTCATGACCCCTTTTCCTCGTTTAAATACTAAGAATCACTGGACTTACCAGACTTTATGTCTGACCCCGTTTTCTTTCGCCTCTTTTCTTCCGTTCCGCCCCAGGTAGTCAGGGAGGGAAAAGCTTAGCTCATTTTGGGGCCGTTACTCTCTCCGAGCTTGAAGATCCTTTGCCGCATTGCTTTGAACTCCATTTTCTACTGCTATGGCTGACTCATGCTTTATTGGGGAATATCATTGTCAGTTTGTGCTTCTTATATATTAAACAAGACAGATGCTTTCTTGTAATAAGTATTGGTGTTGTAAAACAATCTTTGTACAAGCTGTTTATCAATGAAATAAAGTTTTATTTATCTTCCGCTGCTTTATTTGTCTGTCTTGTAATTTTTCTGCATCTTGTACTAAAAATGCTCCACCGAAGTTAAGGCATTCCCTCTGTGAGTGACCTTAACGGAGATGGGGTATTTCAGCCACACAAAATAAATATGGAGAGAGTGGGTCCCCCTGTCTTTGACCTCTATTACTATAAATGAAACCTTTGGGGCTGCCTTTAACCAAAATAGAAAAAGTAGGAGTGGTTATGCAAGTTTTTATAATATGCACCAATCTACCCGAAAAACCCATTCTCATAAGCATATAACATATGAAACTTCTATTCACCATATCGTATGCTTTCTGCAAGTCAATCTTAATGCAAACTTTACCACTGCCCTTTATATTGAATTGTCTAATTTGTTCATGTGCTAGCAGGATATTTTCAGCAATGTATCTTCCAGGAATAAAAGCTGACTGGTTATCAGAAATCAAATGCTTGAGGTATGGTTTTATTCTATTGTAGAGGACTTTAGAAATAATTTTATAAATAATATTGCAACAAGATTAATACCCTTAGCAAGTTTTCCAATGTGAAAACCTCCTGTGTCATCTCAAGCATGTTAACTTTAAGCTCCTCCCAGTGAAACTTGGAAATTTTGGCTGTAAACCTGTTAGGTCCTAGACTTTTATCATCTGGGATAGAAAATACAACATTTCGAATTTCCTCCAAATTTACATCCTCATTTAGATGTCCTTTTCCCCTGTCATATATCACATAAATACAATTAATTTCCAGGAAAGAATCAGTCATGGGGTAATCAGCATTAAATTTTTTTGAAAAATATTGAATAACTTCCCTTTCAATAATGTTTGAATCATGAATAGGATCTCTATTCCCCAAAAACAAATTACTTTAGTCATTGAGGTGTTTCCTTAATGACAATTTAGCATGAATTTTTTTTGTACATGCATCCCTGTCTCTAAGCCAATTAATCTTAACTTTCTGTTTTGCATTACATGCTTCTACATTGCATTGATCTTTCCATTTATAGTAAGCTTCTCTAAGATTCTCATTATAATTCTCATTGGTAGGATTATCATTAATTGCAGTAAGAGCATTTATGTAATTATCTCCTAAAATTTTTAGCTTGTCACCATCTTTTAGGCTCCTATAATTCCAACCGTTTAGGTAGAATTTACATGCTTTCAAGAAAATTTGGAATTTGAAAATTTTAGAACCTTGGATGTAAGAGGTCATCATATAATTAGTTGCAAGATAAAAAGCATCTCTATAACCTTCCTTACTAGTCCAGGAATTTAAAAATCTGAAAGGAATGTTATTTATCTCATTACTTTTTTTTCCCCTAAAGTTGACACATAAGGGAATATGATCGCTAATAGGATTGGCAACCCCAAACGCATTCAGACTAGGAAACATATTAATAAAATGATGATTGCAAAGAACATTATCAATTTTAGTTGCTACCCCCTTCTCTATCCACGTGTATTTAAAGCCTGCTATAGGAATACCCATCAAGCCAGCGTTAGAGATGCAATCAATAAGGCCTACAATATGTCTGAATGGCACCGTAGACCCACCTTTTTTGTTATTAGGAGATAAAATATTGTTAAAATCTCCAAGAACCAACCAAGGGATGTCAACCTTTTGAGATTCATTAACCAACTCTATCCATAACTTTCCTCTATCAACTAGGAATTTGCTGGTGTATATAAATGTAATTCTGCAAGAGAAACCTCCAACGTTATCAAACGTAATAGAAATATGTTGATAAAACATTACTTCTACCATTGCAGCCCAAATATCAGAATCCCAAGCTGTGAGAAATCTTCCTTTACAACCCGTACAATTATTATCTAAAATCTACCATTTTTTATGTAACTTGTTCTTTAAAACATTTATCATTTCAATGCTCAACATGTTTTCCAAAAGGCAAATCACTGATGGCCTATACTTGTTAAGGAACTTAAAAACTTTAAATTGTTTATTTCTAGCATTTAGTCCCCTAACATTCCACGCCACTATATTCATTTAATCTTACTCTGGCTCCTTGTCAATACTTTAGGAGGAGTAATAAGAGTAGATTTATTATTTTTCTTCTTGTTATTTTTGCTTGCCATTTCTAATTCTTCTTGGAATTTATGTTTTTTCTCAATATTATGTGATACATCAATCTCTTTTTCAGGTTGGCTTGTAATTAGTCATCTTAATGATTAAGTTAATTATTGTCTCCGAATTTCCAAAAGTTAACCAAAACTCCTTAAATGATCAACTATACGATCAATTAAATTATTTTATCCAATCCACATTGATTTATTTTAATTAACCAAATAATATTGGATATAATTCAACTTAACCCAATGTATTAACTCACTTTTTCTCCAAACCAAGATTTAATTTCAGTTAATTCATTAAACACCATATAATTAATTTATATAGGTAATCAAAAAATTAGGATTGTAACAGATTCCCTCTTATAAAAATTGCATCCTTATGATTCCTTAGAGCCGAGATGTATTCAACTCGATTTATTTCATTAACAACGGAAATAGACATGGAAATAGATGAGCTTCAATTTAAAATTTCTCACCCTCGACAATAAAAGATAGAAATACGGGATAAGATCGCTTGATAAATTCTTTGGTTTCCAAGTGCATTCATTAGGATTATCAGACCAATGAATCTACGTGAGTGACACATTCTTGTTCTGAATGCATTTAACCTCCGAAGCAAGGCATGCACATGGTGTTCCATAGTGGATAGATCAAGTGAGGTCCTAAGCTTCTCTAAAACACATGGAATCAACAGCAGATCACGTAAACACTTCCACAATAGGACCAATATGCTCAGTAATAGGACATGACCTTATGTATTGGAAAACCAATTTCTCAGTCTGACTGAAATGCATGTCTCCTTCCAAAGGAAGTGCACGACTATGGTTGTCAGAGTAGGTTTCTAGCAACTTTATTCCTCTTTCATCCTCTCTCAAATAAGAATAATCTTCTCTTAGGCTTTACAAATGGAGTCAGGGACTAATATCAGCTTCTTCCCTGACTCTAACCAACAAGAAGGTGGTCGACATGGCCTTTCGTCCAAAGCTTTAAAAGGATCAATATTGGTACTGGAATGATAGCTATTGTTATAAGTAAACTCGATAAGAAGAAGATGGTATTCCCAAGTACCACAAAAATCAAGGATGCATGCTTGAAATATGTCCTCTAAGGAATGATTCACCCACTTAGTCTGTCCATCACACTGTGGGTGGTATGTGGTGCTGAAGTTAAGCTTTGTGCCCAAAGTTTTTTGAAGAATCTGCTAGAAACTACTAGTGAAAAGTAGATCACGGTCATAGACGATCGAATTAGGAATATTGGGTAGTCTCATGATTTTCTTAATATAGAGCTTAGATAAAATAGATGCATGCCTCGTGTAAGACGTAATAAGGATGAAATGAGTGAAATTAGCCAGACGATCCACTATCACCAAAATGTTGTTATGGCCCGACTTCGATCGAGGTAAGCCATCAACAAATTCCATAGTAATCTGACCACAATTCCACAATAGGATCTCCAAATGCTAAAGAAGACCACTAGGATGCTGATGTTTGGCTTTAACGAGCTAACATGTCATGCAATTTCTTGCATAACTTGCTACATCTCATTTCATCTCTTCCCATAAATTTAGGAATTGCATATCGACATACATTTCGCTATTACCTGGATGGATAGTGTACTTGTAATGGTGATATTCAGCTAAAATGTCATGTCTAAGATTGAGAAAAGAAGGAACGACTAACTGGTTCCTCTTACAAAGCAGCCATGAATATCATGCTAAAATTCCCCAACTCATCATCACAGAAATCAGACTTACTTCATAGAATAAGAAATATAAGATCAAGATCTTGCAACTAAGCCTCGACAGTATGATCCAATAATCTAGGTCGAGCATACATGCAAAATAATAAAATAGGATAATCAAATGATGAAGCATGATCTCAATATCGCAATAAAATAGAGTTTCTAAGATGTTCCACTTTGCTAGCATTATGGAAACTACAGCTGACTGCTTATGACTCAATGCATCAGCAACTTGATTCCCCTTTCCAAGTGTATGGTGGATATCGAAATCATCTGAAGCGAGAGATTCGAGCCAACGTTACTACTCCATATTGAGCTCCTTTCAAGTGAATAAATACTTGAGAGACTTGCGATTGGTGTAGATAATGAAATGCTCACCAAATTGATAATGTCATTGTATCTTCAAAGGGAAGGCAATGGCGACTAGTCTAAGTCATGGGTAACGTACTGAATCTAAGTCAGACGCAATTACCTAAAAGCGTAGGCAACTACCCAATCTCTCTAGATAAGCACAACACTGAGGCAACATCTACTACCATCAGTGTAAATGAAGAGTTCTCGATCCCTTTGGAAACAACAAGAATAAAAGCATATGTGAGAAGCTCTATCAACCTCTGAAAGAAGCCTCACACATATCAGACCAAATTAAACGAAAACCCTTCCTCGTAAGGCTCATAATAGGAAGTTGGGAAAATTCTTAGCGAATTGACAGTGCATGCAAATCCAAGAAATCAACGAATCTCTAGTCTCTTCCAGTTCTAAATGGCTTCGATACTTGCAAGATTGACCAAAAGGCACTACATGGCCTAAGAACTTGACTTTATTCTCCTAAAAATGGCACTAGAAGAATTTGGCCTTAAGATAATGGTTACGAAGAATACTCTATACAATTCTCAAGTATCGGGAGTGATCAGCTTCAGTAATAGAATAAACAAAAATGTCAATTAATGAATACCAAAATGACTTTATCGAGATATTCTCGTAATACTCGATTCATGAGATTGACGAAATAAGTTGGGGCGTTCATCAAAACAAATGGTATGACAAGCCATTCATAAAAATTGTGTCAAGTGATGAATGATGTGAGAGGAATGCTACCCTCTATAACTCATAACTGATGAAATCTCTTTGTAAGGTTGAGTTAAGAGAAGACCTTTGTGCCACTCAACTGATCAAATATATAGTCGATTCTAAGTAATGGACAGCGATTTCAGATGATTAACTAGTTAAGCTTGTGCTAATTGACGCAAAGCCAAAGAGTTCCATCACACTTCTTCACGAATACCACCGCAACACCTTACGGTAAAGAGTTAGAATGGATAAACTATTTAGCTTCTAGCTCTAACAGTTGCTTCTTGAGTTCCTCATTCTGTATAGTCGACATCCTCTAGGGAGGACGACTAAATGGATGTGCACTTGGAACAAGGTCGATGTAGAACTCAGTCGCCTGCTTGGGGGAGAACCGGAAACAGAATCAAATATATCAGGAAAATCATGAACGACTAAAATATGAGACATCTCATCCTCATTTCGGGACTCAAGAGAAAATAGAGAAGCTTTGAAATCAAAGCCCATGTCCCGAAGAATAAGTGACAACCGACTAAGCGAATCAGGATGGCTAAGATAAAGTACTTTTTTAGAACAAAGGATATGAGCCTCGAGTCTAACAAGCCAATCCATAGCTAAAATCATGTCAAATCGCAAGAAATTAATCACGTGCATAATCGCACGAAAAGAAAATCCACATATAAAAATCTCTACATCCACACATAACATGCTAAGTGTTGCAGATCCCCTAACAGGATTCTCTATTCGCAAAGAAGTCATCAAACAAGCCATATAAAAAGAAACAGAATTTATGAGTTCCTTCGGTATGAATGGATGCAATGCACCCGTATCGAATAAAACTCAAACAGAACACTCATGGAATAGTACAAAACCTTCAAGGATAGAAGTAGATGTACTATGAGGTTGAGATGAACTATAGAAGCATTTGGCACATTAATTGTAACACCCCGGATTTTTGAATAATCGAATTAACTAAAATAAAGAATAATTAATCTCAGACGTGAGAATTATGGGAATGGGGTTGCGCCATTGTGTTCGTCTCGAAATTCTGGTTGAAATAGAGTCCGAGTTTGCGGGAAACGGGTACCGGATGAAGGAGTTATGGACGAACGAAGATTGGTGGCAAAAGAGGAAAAAAAAAGGATTGCACTAGCGCACTTGGGAAGTGCGCCAGTACAAATTTGCACCGGCGCACCTTCCAAGTGCGCCCAGGCCGAGGCAGAGGCCTGCACAGCTTTCTGGTTCAGGATGACCCATGTTGCTGAGTCCTTTCTGACTCCTTGCCAAGTCATTAGGGCTGAGGTGTCACCCTATCATGACTGAATGGTTTTGATTAACCCTAAGATCATCGGACGGCTTAAATTAATTCAAAACTCTATAAAAAGATCCATAGACTCAAACCCTAAATCAGAATTAAAATTGAAACTATGGCCGTCATGCTGTTGTCTTGAACCCTAGAGCAGCCGCCACCAAATTAAAGAGGAAGAACAGCAAATCAAATCAGTACTACTCAACCCTAACAGCGAATCTTCTTCAAAGGAGAGCTAATTCAACTCCAGAAATCAGAATTCAGAACTCAAGACTGCTTTTGAGTTGTGAGTTCGATAGTTTTAACAAAATAATTAGTAATTTAATTGGATTAAGATATAATGCGGATTGTATGGATGTGATGTGAAGTATTGATTGCATGTTGTAATTATGTTGTAGGATTGTGATTGAAATCTCTATGACGTTATGTTGTGATGCTATCATTTATGATGTAAAGTTATGTTGCTATCATCCATGTCGTAATTTTATATACAATCAAATCATCATGTTTCATATGCTAGTTTGGTTATGTTGATTCATATGATAAATTATATGTAGGCAAGTTTAGATTTTGATTCAAACATGAATCATATACAAGTTGGGTAGAATTATATGTGACCTTACATGGTTATGACACCTAGTTTATGTGAAAATTTAATTGAAAGTTAGGCTATGACATGTGTGAGTTATATGCTAAATTCTACATGATACTTTACATGTTAGATACTAGTTTGCACCATTGTTGCGATGTATAAATCACATATGTGAGTTTATGAGTTGGATATGAATCATGTTATGCAAGTTTAGGGTTATTACCTATGCAAGTTTACTCCTTTAGATTTGGATCCATGACATATGTTGTTTATGCAAGTTTGTGACCATTATCTCATCAAGTTCACACCTTTAGATTTGGATCCATGACATATGTTGTTTATGCAAGTTGTAACTTTTGCCTATGCAAGTTTTAGATGTAGAACATCATTCACATATGCAAGTTCACCCCTATGTTAGATCTATGTTTTAATTATGTGTATATTGTGATGTTTTCTCTTTATTTCATGAGTTAGACTATTCGAGTCTAACGTATATTTTATGTTAAAGGAACAAACGTACAACGTGGGGTAAAGGGGATAATAATAATTGGCATAAAAGCTTTAAATGGCATAAAATATAATTGTGGTGAAAATTGGTATGATTTTACATACCATAAATGGATGGACATAATTGAGTCAATTATGGACATCTTTAAATTTGGAATTGATTGATAATTTGAATAGGGAAAGTAATTCAAATTTGGGCAATGATTAATTAGGAGTAATTAATCGTCTAAGACACGAGGTTAGACTCTTTTGTGGTGTAAGATTGCCCGGACCCGCCCGGCAAATCCAGCTGCCACAAATGCCAGTCTAATGTGAGAGGTCTCAGGCATAAACTAAATACGTAACAATTGTAAAGACACGAGGTTAGGCTCTTTTGTGGTGTAAGACTGCCTGGACCCGCCCGGCAAATCCAGCTGCCACAAATGCCAGTCTAATGTGAGAGGTCTTTATAAGGTTACGGCCTTAATGAATTAAGAAACACTTAACCAGATAAACATGTAGTAGGACATGAGGGGGTTAAGTGGGTGCCTTGGGTGGCATGTGGAATCTAGTGGGTGCCTTGGGTGGCATTTGGAAATACGATTAGAAACACTTAACCAAAATTGAAACATGTAATTGAAACATGAATAAGAAGTGGGTTAAGTGGGATGTACTAGAGGGGACCAAGCTTAGGTGGATAGCTTGTGTCAAGTAATGGGGGCCCGTTTCAACCAGTAACCCATACGTATCTTTGTGGGCTCGACCCAAGTCGAGGACAGGACACGCATACTGGGCTTGACTGTAAGAGGCCAAACCGGGTTAGCGGTGGCAACGCAAGTCCAATGGGTTCATATGCGTGTGTGGACCCGGGCTGGTAGGTAAGACGTTGTTGCATCGTGTAGGTACAAGCCGTGCATTCTTGGTGCTATCAGTTGCCACTTTGGGGAGTGATACACCCCACTGTGTGGCCAGCATAGGTATCTACGAGTTAGGGAGCCGATCGCTTGGGGGTAGTGGGTACACCTAGTGGAGATAGGGGCAGACGACACCTATGAAGGCAGCTAGGGGTGCACGAAACTACCAATATCATTATTAAGTCTGTAGGCGGGATCAACCTTAGGGTAACTAGTGGTGGTGCAGTATACTAGTGATGGTGCAGTATAGCAATTATCCTATAGTGTTGGTGTAGTTTAGTAATCATCCTATAGTGGTTTAGGTGCGCCTAAACGATATCGTTGTTCATCTTGTTTCCTTGTTTACTCTGCCATACTCAATGGTTCATGATCATTTCCTTATTTTCCAACTTATGCCTTAGCCTAGTTACTTTGTTAATTATATTGTTAAAGTTATCGTACTCGCCAGACTTTATGTCTGATCCCCTTTGTTTCCTCCTCTTTTCTCCTCCCCCCCTCCCCCCGAGGTGCTCAGGTTGGAACTAGCAGCAGTGGAGCTTGATTTTGGGCTGCTTTTAGAAGATTTCTTGGATCGCTGAAGTAAAGTTCGGCTTCTCTTCATTTATGGCTATTTTGATGTTGGGGATTATGTCTTTCAGTTTATGTACTTTGTTTTATCAAGATGGATATGATGTACTTGACTTTGCTTTAGGGTTTTGATGATGTAACCAAACATATTTACCTTCTGCTGCAATAAATAAAGTTTTAAATTTTCAAGTACTGCTTTACATCTGTCTTGTTGTGATTTTCTGTTCTATATTCACTTAAAATGCTCCATGGAAGTTAATGCATTCCTTTTGCGAGTGACATTAATGGACGTAGGGTATTACAAGTGGTATCAAAGCCGCCCGACAAATAGGGCACCCGAGAAGAAAGGGGATCAAAAGAAGATGCAACAGCAACAACTGAACAAGAAAGGTGGCAAAGGCAACAATGCTAAAGGGAAAAAGAAATGCTTTAACTGTGGGACACCCGACCTTCTAAGCAAAGATATGTAAGGACTTTAGAGCAATGGGTGGAAAACCTTTTCACGGGACGGAGACATTTGTTGAAGCTCGTAACTGGCTAAAGGAGGTGGAGGAATTGTTTAGAATCTTTGAAGTGGATGATGGAAGAAAAGTCCAGCTAGCTGCCTGGCTAATGAAGGATGAGGCCTCGTTTTGGTGGGAGGTCACTAATGGGGGACGTCCAGTCGATACATGGCCAAATTTTAGGCAGAGGTTTGAGGCGAAGTTTCTCTCGCGGGCTGAAGAGAATCTATACATGGAAAGGTTTTTGTCACTGAAGCAAGGGAATCTATCGGTAAAAGAGTACGTCAACAAATTCAACCAATTGGCAAGGTTTGGCTTGGAATTGGTAAATACTCCAGAAAAGAAGGCTCTAAGATTTGTTAAGGGTTTAAACGAGCAGCTTCATGGGTTAGCTATGACCCACATTCCCATGGGGGCTACCTTCGAGAGACTAGTTGACATGGCGCTCATGTATGAAGAGGAGAAGGGCGCCAATGCTAATAGGGACCCTACAAGCGCACCAGCTTAAAGCCAAGTTCTCTAAAATACCATTTTTGGAGGAAAGAAGTGAGGATTTTAGGGCATGTGGTCTCTAGGGAAGGGTGATATGATATGGTGGATGGAGTTCTTGGCGTCCTACGATTTCGAGATAGCATATACCCCTGATAAGGGTAACGTTGTGGCGTATGCCTTGAGTAGGAAAAGTTGACATTGAGTCCTTTATTTGTCGAGCGGCGTAGCTTAGAGTTTATCTCTACCTTTGACTTTAGACCATCCATTGATTTTATACCTGCTTTGCTAGCATCCTTAGAGGTCAGACCTACGCTTTTGGGACGGATTGGTGAGGCATAGCGAGATGACCCACAGTTGGTTGAGTTAGTAGAGAAGCTCAAAAGAGGGGAGTCATCGAGCCATCTCCGTAGATATACCCTAGATGATAAGGGTTGGTTGCGTAGGGACGGTAGACTTTGTGTACCACGGGACGAGAATTTGAGGAAGACCATTCTTGATGATGCCCATCGTTCGAAGATGACCATCCATCCCGGCGGGGACAAGATGTACATGGACATGAGACGAGTTTACTTTTGGGCCGGTATGAAGAGGGATGTGGCCGAGTATGTCGCTAGATGCTTGGTGTGCCAACAAGTAAAAGCAGAGCAGAAGAATCCCGGTGGATTCTTCACCCATTGGAAGTGGGAAAGTGTTTCGATGGACTTTGTTGACGGATTACCAAGATCGAGAAAGGGTAATACGGGGATTTGGGTCGTGGTAGACAGACTTACTAAGAGCGCCCATTTCATTCCCGTTAAGAGTAAGAGGACTGCTCCATGGTTAGCCTCCGTATACATTCGAGAAATAGTTCGGTTGCCCGGTGTTCCTTCTAGCATAGTGAGCGACCGCGATCCTATTTTCACTAGCGAATTTTGGAAAAGCTTGCAAGAGGCGGTAGGGAATCAGTTATGTTTGAGCACCGCATATCATCCTCAGACGGACGGTCAGATCGAGAGGGTGAATCGTATTCTAGAGGACCTATTGAGGTTATGTGTCCTAGACTTCGGAGGTACATGGGAGGAACATCTTCCGTTGGTAGAGTTCGCATATAATAATAGCTCTCAATCTAGCATTGGTATGGCACCGTTCGAAGCTCTTTATGGACGGCTGTGTCGTTCGCCTACATGTTGGTGGGAGTCTACTTGGGCCCGATATAATTAGACAGACTTTGGAAAAGATCGATTTGATTCGAAGGAGGATGAAGACGGCGCAAGATAAGCAGAAATCTTATGCGGACAAGAGGAGGACAGATCTTGAGTTTGATATTGGGGACATGGTCTTTGTCAAGGTGTCTCCATTACGGAACGTCGTTTGTTTCGGGTCCGTTGGGAAGTTAGCACCAAGGTTCGTAGGACCGTTTCCTATTAAGGAAAGGATTGGGTAGATGGCGTATAGAGTGGAGTTGCCCGAGAGACTTATTGGTGTACACGACGTATTCCATGTTTCACATTTGAGGAAGTGCTTGCACGAGACCGCGGAAGTGGTAGAGCCGAGCTTGCTTAGAGAGGTGGAGATAGAGTGTAATGCGACGATTCGACGAGCTCTTACGTGCATTCTTGTGGCGGAACTTAAGAAGTTGAGGAATCGAGAGGTCAAACTAGTCAAAGTGCAATGGGGAGATGATGAGAGCGACGCTACTTGGGAGACGGAAGCGAAGATGCGTTCATTATACCCTTTTCTTTTCAAGGGTATGTCTTTTAATTTCTTCTTTATCGCTTAACTTGTACTTATCTTATCTTTAGTATGTCCTCTCGCTAGTATCTTTGGCCTTTAGATAGGGTAGTCCTATGGTTGAAACATGTGTTTGAGACATGTTATGTATAATGGATGCATGTGGATGCAAGTGTTTGCTAGTGGTTGCTCGTGGATGCATATACACACACTTTAGGCACTAGATCGGCTCAGTCACTTCATATTGCGTATTGCATATAAATGTGTGTACATATTTAAGTAATGGATGTATAATGGTTGTACCATCATATGGATGTTGCATTTTGGTGAATGGTTGTGCACACATGTAGAAATAATATGTATCGATGGGGTTCTTTCGCATACATAATGGACGCATGGCACTATCATGGTTTGCATTGAGGAGGTCAACTGAATCAGTAGACCGCCTGAATTTGCATTAGATAAGGAACATACACACACACTTCTTGCATATGTTCATACAGCATTAGAAATTTTATAAGGACAATGGATGCCCGTGTTTGATGGTTGAGTAGATGGTTGTTTGGATGGTAGGATATGCATTCTCCTTAACTTGGAGATTTCGGGGGCGAAATCCTTTAAGGAGGGGAGAATGTAACACCCTGTATTTTTGAATAATCGAATTAACTAAAATAAAGAATAATTAATCTCATACATGAGAATTATGGGAATGGGGTTGCGCCATTGTGTTCGTCTCGGAATTCTGGTTGAAATAGAGTCCGAGTTTGCGGGAAACGGGTACCGGAAGAAGGAGTTATAGACGAATGAAGTTTGGTGGCAAAATGAAAAAAATTGCACTGGCGCACTTGGGAAGTGCGCCAGTACAAATTTACATTGGTGCACTTCCTAAGTGCGCCCAGGCCGAGGCAGCAAGCCTGCTCAGCTTTCTGGTTCAGGCTGACCCATGTTGCCGAGTCCTTTCTGACTCCTTGCTGAGTCATTAGGGCTGAGGTGTCACCCTATCATGACTGAATGGTTTTGATTAACCCTAAGATCATCCGATGGCTTAAATTAATTCAAAACTCTATAAAAAGACCCATAGACTCAAACCCTAAATCAGAATTAAAACTGAAACTATGGTCGTCATGTTGTCGTCTTGAACCCTAGAGTAGCCGCCACAAATTAAAGAGGAAGAACAACAAATCAAATCAGTCCTATTCAACCCTAACAACGAATCTTCTTCAAAGGAGAGCTAATACAACTCCAGAAATCAGAATTCAGAACTCAAGACCGCTTTTGAGTTGTGAGTTCGATCACTTTAACAAAATAATTGCTAAATTAATTATGATGTGTTATACGTTGGATTATAAGTTGTGGTTGTGAATCTAATTCATATGTTTAATCATGTATGTTAGCTTGACTCATATTATATGATGTTATGCAAATTTTATATTTGATGTTATGTAAGTTTCACATATGATGTTATGCAAGTTTTATATATGATGTTATGCAAGTTTCACATATGATGTTATGCAAGTTTCATGTATGATGTTATGCAAGTTAGTATGATTATGCAAGTTTCATATATGATGTTATGCAAGTTAATATGATTATGCAAGTTGTACATAGGATGTTATGCAAGTTAATAAGATCACGTAAGTTGCATGCGAGTTATATGATGTTATGTAAGTTTGGATCTAAAATATATGCCAGTAGTTCATGATGTTAACTTGTGTCAATGAATCCCTTTTTTATAATCCAATCACCTAGGTTTATAACATCAGTTTTTATGCGAATATGGATGTGGAACATATGCTAGTTCATATAAGTATTTATGTTCATATGCAAGTTTAAGTGATAATTGGATTCACATATATATAAGTTCACACCTTTAAAATTTAGATCCATATTCAACTTGACATTTTTTATGATTGAAACAATGACATGCATAGTTATGCAAGTTAACACCTTTTATTGGATCCATAGTTATGCAAGATGACACCTTTATGTTTAGGTTGACGACATACATAGTTTATGTAAGTTTGTGATAATTACCTAGGCTAGTTGGGTGTAAAACTATGTTCATACATGCAAGCTCACACCTTTTAGATATATGATTTTTGGATCCTAGATAATACAAAGACTATGCAAGTATGTTGTAATTCTTAATTGCAAGTTAGATGCAAATTAGATCTATTATTGTGTGTATGTGACTTTGTGACGTTTATTCCTTTTTTTTTTAGTATTAGACTATTTGTTAGTCTAATATGTATATGCCATGTTAAGCGAACGAATGACGGGGGTATGATGGGGATAATACTGGATATACACATATTGTGAATTTGTCATGTAATGGCCTAAAAAGGCATGTAATTAATTTTAAAGGAATAAAATATAATTGTGGTGAAAATTGGTATGATTTTACATACCATAAATGGATGGACATAATTGAGTCAATTATGGACATCGTTAAATTTGGAATTGATTGATAATTTGAACAGGGAAAGTAATTCAAATTGGGGAATGATTAATTAGGAGTAATTAATCGTCTAAGACACGAGGTTAGGCTCTTTTGTTGTGTAAGATTGCCCGGACTCGCCCGGCAAATCTAGCTGCCACAAATGCCAGTCTAATGTGAGAGGTCTTAGGCATAAACTAAATATGTAACAATTGTAAAGACACGAGGTTAGGCTCTTTTGTGGTGTAAGGCTGCCCGGACCCGCCCGGCAAATCCAGCTGCCACAAATGCCAGTCTAATGTGAGAGGTCTTTATGAGGTTACGGTCTTAATGAATTAAGAAACACTTAACTAGATAAACATGTAGTGGGACATGAGGGGGTTAAGTGGGTGCCTTGGGTGGCATGTGGAATCTAGTGGGTGCCTTGGATGGCATTTGGAAATACGATTAGAAACACTTAACCAAAATTGAAACATGTAATTGAAACATGAATAAGAAGTGGGTTAAGTGGGATGTACTAGAGGGGACCAAGCTTAGGTGGATAGCTTGTGTCAAGTAATGGGGGCCCGTTTCAACCAGTAACCCATACGTATCTTTGTGGGCCCGACCCAAGTCGAGGACGGGACACGCATACTGGGCTTGACTGTAAGAGGCCAAACCGGGTTAGCGGTGGCAACGCAAGTCCAACGGGTTCATATGCGTGTGTGGACCCGGGCTGGTAGGTAAGACGTTGTTGCATCGTGTAGGTATAAGCCGTGCATTCTTGGTGGTATCGGGTTGCCACTTTGGGGAGTGATACACCCCACTATTGGGCCAGCACGGGTATCTACGAGTTAGTGAGCCGATCGCTTGGGAGTAGTTGGTACACCTAGTGGAGATAAGGGCAGACGGCACTTATGAAGGCAGCTAGGGGTGCACGAAACTACCAATATCATTATTAAGTCTGTAGGCGGGATCAACCTTAGGGTAACTAGTGGTGGTGCAGTATAGCAATTATCCTATAGTGTTGGTGTAGTTTAGTAATCATCCTATAGTGGTTTAGGTGCGCTTAAACGATATCGTTGTTCATCTTATTTCCTTGTTTACTCTGCCATACTCAATGGTTCATGATCATTTCCTTATTTTCCAAATTATGCCTTAGCCTAGTTACTTTGTTAATTATATTGTTAAAGTTATCGCACTCGCCAGACTTTATGTCTGACCCCCTTTGTTTCCTCCTCTTTTCTCCTCCCCCCCTAGGTGCTCAGGTTGGAACTAGCACCAATGGAGCTTGATTTTGGACTGCTTTTAGAAGATTGCTTGGATCGTTGAAGTAAAGTTCAGCTTCTCTTTATTTATGGCTATTTTGATGTTGGGGATTATGTCTTTTAGTTTATGTACTTTGTTTTATCAAGATGGATATGATGTACTTGACTTTGCTTTAGGGTTTTGATGATGTAACCAAACATATTTACCTTCTGCTGCAATAAATAAAGTTTTAAATTTTCAAGTACTGCTTTATATTTGTCTTGTTGTGATTTTCTGTTCTATATTCACTTAAAATGCTCCATGGAAGTTAATGCATTCCCTTTGCGAGTGACATTAATGGACGTGGGGTGTTACACGTGGTATCAACTAGTCACTCGAAGGTAGCCCCCATGGGAATGTGGGTCATAGCTAACCCATGAAGCGGCTCGTTTAAACCCTTAACAAATCTTAGTGCCTTCTTTTCTGGAGTATTCACCAAGTCTAAGCCAAACCTTGCCAATTGGTTGAATTTGTTGACGTACTCTTTTACCAATAGATTCCCATGCTTCAGTGACAAAAACCTTTCCATGTATAGATTTTCTTCAGCCCGCGAGAGAAACTTCGCCTCAAACCCTTTGCCTAAAATCTGGCCGTGTATCTACTGGACGTCCCCCATTAGTGACCTCCCACCAAAACGAGGCCTCATCCTTCATTAGCCAGGCAGCTAGCTGAACCTTTCTTCCATCATCCACTTCAAAGATTCCAAACAATTCTTCCACCTCCTTTAGCCAGTTACGTGCTTCAACAAATGTCTCCGTCCCGTGAAAAGGTTTTCCACCCATTTCTCTAAAGTCCTTACATATCTTTGCGAAATTATCGACACGAGGAGGAGGAGGAGGGGGGAGGAGGAGCATTTGCTGGGCCTGCGGTGGCGGCCCTAGCCTCGAGATATTGATGAAACCAAGCCGGTACATGAACACCCTCTGGTATCTCAGATGCTTCAGACATGTTCAGGCTCTCGTGGTCCCACCGCTGCAAGAATGAGGTAGAGAAATTTCCGTTGAAAGTTTAGTTTTTCTGTTTGATCATCCTGTCCGTACTTTATTCGATTCTGGCACATCACATTCGTTTATCTCTACATCATTAGTTGAAACACTGCACCTAGATACTAGTCTTGTTACTGATCCCTTAGTAGTCTCAAATCCTATTGGTGGTTCGGCTCATCTTTCTATGATTTGTTGGGATTTTAGAGTATTTATCTTGGGCGTTGAGTTTGAATGCAATGCCTTTGTTCTTGGCTTCATGGGCTACAGCTTGATTCTAGGTATGGATTGGCTAACTAGATATGGGGCCATCCTAGATTGTGAAAGAAGGGTAGTTAGATTGTTGACTCGTTCTGGAAAGACCCTTGATATTTCTTGTGACCCTAGAGGTCCAGTAATGCTTAGCTACCTAGAATCCTTTAGCGCATTCGATGATGATTTACATTCTGTTCCCATAGTCCGTGAATATGCTGATGTCTTCGATGAGGTGAGGGGCTTACCCCCAAAACGTGAGATAGACTTTCAAATATATCTAGTGGATAATGCAAAGCCAGTTGCATTACCAGTGCGCCACATGGCTCCAAGAGAGAGGAGAGAACTCAGTAAGCAAGTGAAGGAATTGCTTGAGAAGGGATTCATCAGACGTAGTATATCGGAGTGGGGTGCTCCAGTAGTGTTTGCCACGAAGGCGGATGGGTCCCTTAGACTTTGTTTGGACTATAGAGAACTCAATAAGCTTACTAAGAAGAATAGACACCCACTGCCGAGGATTGACGATCTCTTTGATCAGTTAGTTGGCGCCTCAGTGTTTTCACAGTTGGACTTAGCCACGGGTTTCCATCAGTTGAGAGTGGCTGAGGATAGCATAGACAAGACTGCCTTTAGGACTCCAGACGGTTTCTTCGAGTGGCTTGTGATGCCCTTCGGTTTGACAAACGCCCCCGCATACTTTGTTGATTTGATGAGTAGGGTGTTTAGGGAGTACCTTTATAGATTCGTGGTAGTCTTTGTGGACGACATCTTGATCTTTTCTAAAAGCGAAGAAGAGCATGCCCTACATCTTAGGGAAGTGTTGGAGACTCTTCGAGCGCATAGCCTTAAAGCTAAATTCTCTAAATGTCACTTTTGGAGGAAGGAAGTGCGATTCTTAGGGCACGTGGTTTCCAAAGAAGGGATAGCTGTGGATCCCGCGAAGATAGTGGCCATCCAAGATTGGAAGGTTCCTAAAAATGCTACCGAGGTGAGGAGTTTTTTAGGGTTGGCCGGCTACTATAGGAAGTTCATCAAAGACTTCGCAAAAATATCAGCCCCATTAATATGCTTGACGAAGAAGAACTTAGTTTTCATGTGGAACGTAGATTGTGATGATGCTTTCCAACGTTTAAAGAGAGCTTTGACCATAGCCCCAGTCTTAGTGTTGCCAGATGGGAGTAAGCCATTTACCGTTTATACCAACGCTTGTGGGACAGGACTAGGCGCAGTCTTAATGCAAGAGGGAAGGGTAATAACCTATGGTGGAAGGCAGTTGAGAGTGCATGAGAGAAATTACCCTACACATGACCTAGAGTTGGCCGCTATTTTTTTCGTGCTTAAGTCTTGGCGTCATTATCTTCTTGGCGAGAAATTCGAATTGTTCACTGACCACAAATCGCTAAAATACTTATTCTCTCAGAAGGACTTGAACTTAAGGCAGCAAAGGTGGATGGAATTCTTAGCATCCTACGACTTCGAGATAGCATATACCCCTGGCAAGGGTAACGTGGTGGCAGATGCCTTGAGTAGGAAAAGGTTGTCCTTGAGTCCGTTGTTTGTTGAGCGGCGAAGCTTAGAGTTCATCTCTACGTTTTACTTTAGACCTTCCATTGACTTCGTACTCGGTTTGCTAGCATCATTAGAGGTCAGACCTACGCTTTTGGGACGGATTGGTGAGGCACAGCAAGATGACCCACAGTTAGTTGAGTTAGTAGAAAAGCTCAAAGGAGGGGAGTCATCAAGCCATCTCTGTAGGTATGCCCTAGATGATAAGGGTTGGTTGCGTAGGGACGATAGACTTTGTGTACCACGGGACGAGAATCTGAGGAAGACCATCTTGATGATGCACATCGTTCGAAGATGACCATTCATCCCGGCGGGGACAAGATGTACATGGACATGAGACGAGTTTACTTTTGGGCCGGTATGAAGAAGGACGTGGCAGAGTTTGTCGCTAGATGTTTGGTGTGCCAACAAGTAAAAGCAGAGCAAAAGAAGCCCGGTGGATTGCTACACCCATTGGAGGTCCCATAATGGAAGTGGGAAAGTGTCTCGATGGATTTTCTTGACGGGTTACCGAGATCGAGGTAGGGTAATACGGGGATTTGGGTCGTGGTAGACAGACTTACTAAGAGCGCCCATTTCATTCCCGTAAAGAGTAAGAGGACTGCTCCCTGGTTAGCCTCCACATACATTCGAGAGATAGTTCATTTGCACGGTGTTCCTTCTAGCGTAGTGAGTGACCGCGATCCTATCTTTACTAGCGAGTTTTGGAAGAGCTTGCAAGAGGCGGTAGGGACTCAGTTATGTTTGAGCACTGCATATCATCCTCAGATGGACGGTCAGACCGAGAGGGTGAATCGTATTATAGAGGACTTATTGAGGTTGTGTGTCTTAGATTTCGGAGGTACATGGGAGGAACATCTTCCGTTGGTAGAGTTCGCATATAATAATAGCTTTCAGTCTAGCATTGGCATGGCACCGTTCGATACTCTTTATGGACGGCTGTGTCGTTCGCCTACATGTTGGTGGGAGTCTACGGATAAGGTCTTGCTTGGACCCGATATGATTAGAGAGACTTCGGAAAAGATCGATTTGATTCGAAGGAGGATGAAGACGGCGCAAGATAGACAGAAATTTTATGCGGACAAGAGGAGGTCAGATCTTGAGTTTGATGTTGGGGACATGGTCTTTGTCAAGGTGTGTCCATTACGGAACGTCATTCGCTTTGGGTCCGTTGGGAAGTTAGCACCAAGGTTCGTAGGGCCGTTTCCCATTAAGGAGAGGATCGGGCAGAGGGCGTGTAGAGTAGAGTTGCCTGAGAGACTTAGTGGTGTACACGACGTATTCCATGTATCACATTTGAGGAAGTGCTTGCACGAGACCGCGGAAGTGGTAGAGCCGAGCTTGCTTAGAGAGGTGGAGATAGAGCGTGATGCGACGGTTCGACGAGCTCCTACGTGCATTCTTGGGTCGGAGATTAAGAAGTTGAGGAATCGAGAGGTCAAACTAGTCAAAGTGTAATGCGGAGATGATGAGAGCAATGCTACCTGGGAGACGGAAGCGAAGATGCGTTCATTATACCCTTTTCTTTTCGAGGGTATGTCTTTTAATTTCTCCTTTATCGCTTACCTTGTAATTATCTTATCTTTAGTGTGTCCTCTCACTAGTATGTTTGACCTTTAGATAGGGTAGTCCTATGGTTGAAACATGTGTTTGAGACATGTTATGTATGATGGATGCATGTGGATGCAAGTGGTTGCTAGTGGTTGCTCGTGGATGCATATACACACACTTTAGGCACTAGATCGGCTCAGCCACTTCATATTGCATATAAATGTGTGTACATATTTAAGTAATGGATGTATAATGGTTGTACTATCATATGGATGTTGCATTTTGGTGAATGGTTGTGCACACATGTAGAAATGATATGTATCGATAAGGTTATTTCGCATACATAATGGACGCATGGCACTATCATGGTTTGCATTAAGAAGGTCAACTGAATCAGTAGACCGCCTGATTTTGCATTAGATAAGGAACATATACACACACTTCTTGCATATGTTCATACAACATTAGAAATTTTATAAGGACAATGGATGCTCGTGTTTAATGGTTGAGTAGATGGTTGTTTGGATAGTAGGATATGCATTCTCCTTAACTTGGAGATTTCGGGGGCGAAATCCTTTAAGGAGGGGAGAATGTAACACCCCGGATTTTTGAATAATCGAATTAACTAAAATAAAGAATAATTAATCTCAGACGTGAGAATTATGGGAATGGGGTTGCGACATTGTGTTCGTCTCGGAATTCTGGTTGAAATAGAGTCCGAGTTTGCGGGAAACGGGTACCGGATGAAGGAGTTATGGACGAACGAAGATTGGTGGCAAAAGAGGAAAAAAAAGGATTGCACTGGCGCACTTGGGAAGTGCGCCAGTACAAATTTGCACTGGCGCACCTACCAAGTGCACCCAGGCCGAGGCAGAGGCCTGCACAGCTTTCTGGTTCAGGCTGACCCATGTTGCTGAGTCCTTTCTGACTCCTTGCTGAGTCATTAGGGCTGAGGTGTCACCCTATCATGACTGAATGGTTTTGATTAACCCTAAGATCATCCGACGGCTTAAATTAATTCAAAACTCTATAAAAAGACCCATAGACTCAAACCCTAAATCAGAATTAAAATTGAAACTATGGCCGTCATGCTGTTGTCTTGTACCCTAGAGCAGCCGCCACCAAATTAAAGAGGAAGAACAACAAAAACAAATCAGTACTACTCAACCCTAACAGCGAATTTTCTTCAAAGGAGAGCTAATTCAACTCCAGAAATCAGAATTCAGAACTCAAGACTACTTTTGAGTTGTGAGTTCGATAGTTTTAACAAAATAATTAGTAATTTAATTGGATTAAGATATAATGCGGATTGTATGGATGTGATATGAAGTATTGATTGCATGTTGTAATTATGTTGTAGGATTGTGATTGAAATCTCTACGACGTTATGTTGTGATGCTATCATTTATGATGTAAAGTTATGTTGCTATCATCCATATTGTAATTTTATATACAATCAAATCATCATGTTTCATATGCTAGTTTGGTTATGTTGATTCATATGATAAATCATATGTAGGCAAGTTTAGATTTTGATTCAAGCATGAATCATATACAAGTTGGGTAGAATTATATGTGACCTTACATGGTTATGACACCTAGTTTATGTGAAAATTTAATTGAAAGTTAGGCTATGACATGTGTGAGTTATATGCTAAATTCTACATGATACTTTACATGTTAGATACTAGTTTGCACCATTGTTGCGATGTATAAATCACATATGTGAGTTTATGAGTTGGATATGAATCATGTTATGCAAGCTTAGGGTTATTACCTATGCAAGTTTACTCCTTTAGATTTGGATCCATGACATATGTTGTTTATGCAAGTTTGTGGCCATTATCTCATCAAGTTCACACCTTTAGATTTGGATCCATGACATATGTTGTTTATGCAAGTTGTAACTTTGTCCTATGCAAGTTTTAGATGTAGAACATCATTCACATATGCAAGTTCACCCCTATGTTAGATCTATGTTTTAATTATGTGTATACATATGTTGTTTATGCAAGTTGTAACTTTTGCCTATGCAAGTTTTAGATGTAGAACATCATTCACATATGAAAGTTCACCCCTATGTTAGATCTATGTTTTAATTATGTGTATATTGTGATGTTTTCTCTTTATTCCATGAGTTAGACTATTCGAGTCTAACGTATATTTTATGTTAAAGGAACAAACGTACAACATGGGGTAAAGGGGATAATATTAATTGGCATAAAAGCTTTAAAAGGCATAAAATATAATTGTGGTGAAAATTGGTATGATTTTACATACCATAAATGGATGGACATAATTGAGTCAATTATGGACATCGTTAAATTTGGAATTGATTGATAATTTGAATAGGGAAAGTAATTCAAATTGGGGAATGATTAATTAGGAGTAATTAATCGTCTAAGACAGAGGTTAGGCTCTTTTGTGGTGTAAGACTGCCCGGACCCGCCCGGCAAATCCGGCTGCCAAAAATGCCAGTCTAGTGTGAGAGGTCTTAGGCATAAACTAAATACGTAACAATTGTAAAGACACGAGGTTAGGCTCTTTTGTGGTGTAAGACTGCCCGGACCCGCCCGGCAAATCCAGCTGCCACAAATGCCAGTCTAATGTGAGAGGTCTTTATGAGGTTACGGTCTTAATGAATTAAGAAACACTTAACCAGATAAACATGTAGTGGGACATGAGGGAGTTAAGTGGGTGCCTTGGGTGGCATGTGGAATCTAGTGGGTGCCTTGGGTGGCATTTGGAAATACGATTAGAAACACTTAACCAAAATTGAAATATGTAATTGAAACATGAATAAGAAGTGGGTTAAGTGGGATGTACTAGAGGGGACCAAGCTTAGGTGGATAGCTTGTGTCAAGTAATGGGGGCCCGTTTCAACCAGTAACCCATACGTATCTTTGTGGGCTCGACCCAAGTCGAGGACGGGACACGCATACTGGGCTTGACTGTAAGAGGCCAAACCGGGTTAGCGGTGGCAACGCAAGTCCAATGGGTTCATATGCATGTGTGGACCCGGGCTGGTAGGTAAGACGTTGTTGCATCGTGTAGGTATAAGCCGTGCATTCTTGGTGGTATCGGGTTGCCACTTTGGGGAGTGATACACCCCACTGTGGGGCCAGCATGGGTATCTACGAGTTAGGGAGCCGATCGGTTGGGGGTAGTGGGTACACCTAGTGGAGTCAGGGGCAGACGGCACTTATGAAGGCAGCTAGGGGTGCACGAAACTACCAATATCATTTTTAAGTCTGTAGGCGGGATCAACCTTAGGGTAACTAGTGGTGGTGCAGTATAGCAATTATCCTATAGTGTTGGTGTAGTTTAGTAATCATCCTATAGTGGTTTAGGTGCGCTTAAACGATATCGTTGTTTATCTTGTTTCCTTGTTTACTCTGCCATACTCAATGGTTCATGATCATTTCCTTATTTTCCAACTTATGCCTTAGCCTAGTTACTTTGTTAATTATATTGTTAAAGTTATCGCACTCACCAGACTTTATGTCTGACCTCCTTTGTTTCCTCCTCTTTTCTCCTTCCCCCCCCCCCCTAGGTGCTCAGGTTGGAACTAGCACCAGTGGAGCTTGATTTTGGACTGCTTTTAGAAGATTGCTTGGATCGCTGAAGTAAAGTTCAACTTCTCTTTATTTATGGCTATTTTGATGTTGGGGATTATGTCTTTCAGTTTATGTACTTTGTTTAATCAAGATGGATATGATGTACTTGACTTTGGTTTATGGTTTTGATGATGTAACCAAACATATTTACCTTCTGCTACAATAAATAAAGTTTTAAATTTTCAAGTACTGCTTTATATCTGTCTTGTTGTGATTTTCTGTTCTATATTCACTTAAAATGCTCCATGGAAGTTAATGTATTCCCTTTGCGAAAACCATTAATGGACGTGGGGTGTTACATTAATCCTACAAGGTTTCACATTCCTAGGAGTAATGGGCCACGAAGATATCCAATGCCCCTCCTTCTTTCAATTATGACATATGCTGGGATTATCACAATCATGAATCAAATGATCACTAGCACCACAGTTTTAACATCCCCTCTGGCTAGGAAATGCTACATTAGGCTGAGAGCTAGAACCCACGACTTCTTCTTCCTGCTATAAGGAAAGGACTTCGACTTATGAAAGGAAAATTTCTTCTTATTCAAGTTCTTGTGAACCTCGGCCTCGTATCTACTATCCCTCTCATTCTCAACCGATTCGATGTGAATGGATGAGTCACATAATTTCGTCGAAAGAGAGCTTAAGCTGCAACATCAACAAGTTCTTCAAGTACTTCTTAAGGCCAGAAATGAAGCGAATTTTCTTATAGCAGGTACTGATATGTTCGAGATCGTACTTGGACAAGGCTTCAAATAAAGCTACATGCTTAGAAACAAACAACATCACTTGCTTAAAATCAAGGAAACATCGGGCTAATATTGCCTTCTCAGACTCAGGCACGAACTTGAGCTCAAAACCTCTTTAAACTATTTCCATTCTATAGTGGACTCATTGGTCTCTGTAGCCAGAATGTCATACCAATTCAACTCATGCTTTTGCAACATGCTCGATGCAAATATAACCCGATGGTGGTCTGATATCTCCATGTGAGTAAAGATGCGCTCGCATGTACAAAGCTATGGCTAAACCTCAAGGATGGACTCCGATTCTTTGAATGGCTTTTCTCGAAAATGGTGAAATCACTACACATACGAGCAAATGCGAAATTGCGCAAAGGAGAAGAGCAAGCCCGAGATAGAGGCTATGTGCTCATGAAAAGCACCATTAACTAGTTAGCTGAAATGTAAATATCGTCTGGACATAGGCCATTGGAAGACCCATCGTCAAAATAGCTGCCTCTATCTCTTCCAGCCATATGTTGAAAGTATAATATAAGATATTGACTATTCATAGGGGTATGATATTGTTAATTGAATTCAACATGACATTCTATGAAATTTTAAAGATTGCATTCCTGTATGTATTCACAACTTATATCTACTCCGAAAGGACATGAAAGTTAAAGACATGATAATGACACGATTCATCACAACACCAAATGGAGGCGATGTTAACACTCATATTATACTTCAATGTACTATAGCATGTATATTTTTCTGTGTTTATCACACTTTGTTTTGAATTCTGCTCTGATAGTAAACTATGACACCCCACCCCAAGACCAACACTAACAAACATCATTACTAGGTAATATAGTCTACTAGTATAGAGAACAATGGTGGATAGGAGTGACCCTCAGTGAGTCTTCTATTAAAAAAGTATCAAGTACATCGGCGTTGTGATCTTTTTTTTCCTTACCTCAAGTTAATCGATATACTCAATCATTTTCTGATACAATACTACGATGGCTAATGGATCAATTAAGAATGAAACACAATAATAAATAATGTCACAGATCATAAAACAGTAAAGACAACTATATACACAAATACGTCAAGTACAATACATAGTGATACATACAAAAGTAGTTGTATAAAGCACTAATATATATAATACGTTCCATAAAAGAATATATATATATCAGAGTCACATGAAGAAACTACTAGTCATCTACTCAAAATATGCCTAACCATCTAAAAAGATGACACACAAGCCATAGAAAAAGCTGAATAAGAAGATATATACAATAGGTTCTAACCTGAAACAACTCGGTCCGACCCAGGTATATAAAATACTTAGGCCAGTCTAGTATAAGCAAAGTGAGTAGATCATGATAAATGAAGTATAGAACCATAAAGGGATAACTCTTCTCGAATAGGGAAAGAGTAAATTTCAACTATGTAAGACTCCACATTTCTTAATCTCACCCGTATGATGATTTCAGTAAGAATTATGAAGCGTATAGGTATAAAGTAACATCACAGAGACTAAAATTCACAAGACAACATATGGAAATCACAGCGGAACCTTATTTTTTTCTTAATACAGAATAAAAGTGCAAGTACATCACATAACACAAAAACCACAGTTGTCTCATGAAAGTTTCATAATTAGAATATCACAATAAAAATACTCCTCAATGCCAAATATAGAAATAAGTAGAACGTGGAACAATACATGTATAGAAAGAGAATAAGACAAATGAGAATCTCCACTGGGCTGACTAGGCCATAGCTCTCTCAAGTAATAGATCCATCATTCTGAGAACCTAGAGGGAAAGAATGAAGAAGAGGAAGAAAACTAGTCATACATGAAGCTTGGTGAGACCAGTAATTACTAGCATGGGTGATAAAAGATGAAATCTAAACAGAATAATAGTGTGAAGCACAACTCAGAACAAAGAACATAAAGATAAGCAAGACTATAGTCGATTGTCAAATCATTCGATTTCAGCACCATTTACTGCAACTCATATTTAGGATAAAACCCAATTCTACCCATCGATCGGCTCATAAACCAAAATTGTGATAACCTATATTGACTATGGTCTCGGGTTTATCAAACCCAGTCGATCAGCTCTAAGAATATAGCGTAAACCATTGACGTCACAGCGTCTTATCTCCCCTAATCGGTGCGGTGCATGCTTATCGCCCCACCAAAATGCCCCCGTACCTACCTCGTTTGGCCTCTTATGTAACAACCCGACCTATATGTACCCTTTGAGTTGACTAATTACAACTTTTGTCCAACTCAAATTGCATGAGAAAGCGGACTGTTAGTAGAAATAAGTTAGAGGATAGGAAAATAAAGAAATGTTAGAATAAAAGAATAAGAAGAATTGAGTCTCACAGCAGAACGAATAAAATATAATATATCAAAACTCTTTACACAAAATGAAATTATACATATATATATATATATATATGTAGGTATGATTACAAAATTAGAGTATGCATTCATTTTAATTAACACACACATCGGAATAAACTAGTACAAAAAAAATATGGATATGCATCTCGACTTCAGCTCTTCTGAAGCTCCAAGAGAAACTTAACCTTATAATATACTCGGTCTAACAAAAGTACATTTAGAGCAAAGCAAAATCAACCTGGATCAGTCTGGAATACTTTCAGTGGTAAATTCATATAGCAAACAACTTGTTTAACTTTTAGAAAATCCTTTGGAAAAAAAAGGATAATCGTAAGATCAGTCCACACATAAACACAAACGGATTTTACCTTACAATAACGTGAAACATTTTCTATATCAAAATCTGGTTGTATTATAGTAATGTCTATTAAACCACAAACAAATTACCACCTAGAAGAACGCTTGCATCTCACGCTCTACATGCTAAGTATATAATCAAAAACGGCGTTTATTGAAGATTGGATTTCCAACATGACAAGGCAAGGGACCACCTTCTGATCAATGTACTGTAGGAAGGATACACTAGGGTTCAACAAGAATTCTTGTAATTCATTGATTAGGTGAATTGTTTACTAACCTTTTGTCTAAATCTTTTTATACAATTCTATTTATAACATGGATTACATTACGATAATCCATTTTCTAATACTTTACCCAAAACCCTTTAATACTGCATTATAAAGCTAAATCTTCATATATTATAATGAAAATCCATTTATCAACTTTTTTACCCAAATCCATTAACATCGTATTATAAAAATAAATTCTTGGATTTTATAACTAAAATCCAATTAACGATTTCTTTACGTAAAACCATTAACATCATTCATCTTTGCCTTCTCGACATTTCTTTTGTGGTTCAAATTATTAAACTTAGTTCAATTTATTAAGAAAATGTCTCTTCAAATTTTTTTACTTTAACTTTGATTTCCCTTATAAACACTTCCTACAACATTTGGATTTATAAATCCTTACTCTATATTTGGTAATCTCTTTTACTTAATTATATTATTAAGTAAACTTACCCAAATGCAAGCCTTTGGGTCTAAACTTCTTTAATTTATTTTCGATTTGGATTTATACATTAATCCATTTACCAAAATTCTTTATTACTATCTATCAACCATCTTCTTTGAAAATCTTATTTTAATTTCATTCATTTACCTTAATTAGGTAAATCTTAGTTAAATTCATCACACTAGCTTTTTAAATTTTACAAATGTTGTTTGTCAACTTGGATTATAAATTGCTTTATAGAACCCGTTACAGTACTTAATCAAATCTTATTACACCTGATTACTTCTTGAACGAATTCCTGTTGAAAAGTAATCGCTTCATTATTAATTAAAATAATAATAAATAACTTTATCGTTAATTGCAGTAAAAGTAGTTAACTTTGTTACTAGAATAATTGATCATTTTAAAAAGGTACTTAAACAATCATTAACTTTATTAATAATAAATAATTTGATAATCACTTTAAAACAAAATTAATTAAAGATTAATTAACCTCTAAGGTTACTTGTTAAGTTTAAACAATTATTTGTTAAAGCTATTTCTATTAAATAACAAATTAGATAACACTTCCAAATGAAACAGTTGACTAACCCAACTTAAAAACACGGTTAATTTGTTAACTAGTTTCTTTTAATCCTTCTTATTAAATTAGTTAAAAATATAATTAATTCAATATAACTTGCATAATTGTTTCCTTGAAAACAATTATATTAGATTATTAACCTTTTTGGTAAATTTCGGTCTTCCCTATTATAAACATACAAATTTACTATATAAATCATTTAGTAATTTCTTTGTAAAATACGATTTTAAATATTGACATATTTATAAAACGTCTATTTTGAATAACTTATAAATACAAACTTGAATACGTCAATTCTGTTATAAAAATTTAATTTTATAACTTTAATCACGTCAATTTTCTTGATGACAAATTAATGTCTAAAAAACGGATTTTAGGTCATTTACTGCCAACCACTTAACCAATACTGTTTATTGGTTAAAACACAACGATCATTGAATTTCAATTCAACGATCAACATCCAGTCAACAATCAATATCCAATCAGGGTATAACGTTATTTGGGATAAAAAATTCATATATAAATAATATGTAGACAAACAACATATAATTTATTTGAGGAATCCAGTTAGATCCCTCTAACTCGTTCTTCTCTGCAGCACAACTTACAATATCATATTAGAATAACATATGAAATTGCAAACTAAACCATCCAATATGACATAAATATAAACATCAACAATCATTATTCAACAAATAAGGATCCAGTCACCCAATCATTCAATTTATACTACTAATTACGAATTATAGTTAAATAAATTTAGCACATCATAGAATTCCAAAAAGCATGAGAGCTAACCCACAATTTTGTTTTTGATACGATGGTTCGGTGAATTCAGGTCGTTTCATTTAATTTTAAATAGACATTTAAAATTAAATGAAAACACAATTGCTCCCAGATCCCTCTGAGTCATCTCGGCAGCATAGCCTTCTTTTATGCGATTCCAACATTTTCCGATTTGGTTCGATTATGATAATATAGAAAAGTTTTACTATTATAAGCACATGTTTTTAGTTGAAATAAGTAAATCCTTAATTATATTTTATATTACTAATTACATGTTTAGGATTATCAAGTTGATCCAATTCTTTACGTTATGTTGCTTCATTGTATAGACAAACGCGCGCTACCCTCGACCTGCACACCACCGCGCTGCCATGCCTTGAACGGACGTCAATCAGAGATCACTGGCACGTACACCTATAGCTTGCTGTGCTTCATCCCAAATCCTGGTCAGTTTGACATAACCTCTGGCCTTCGATTTGACTACGAACGCCGGCTGCTTCGAGTTGATTTATGGCCATCTCGATTCACTAAACCCGATCATAGCCGTTGGGATCGTAGATCCCAATTTCCTCTCTGATTTGTTAGGTGATGATTTCGTGAAAAATTGAATGGATTGGGAGATTGAGGAGGAGAAAGAATTGAATGCTTTAGGTCATTCAAAAGGTGTATCGTGATGGAGAAGGAACGCTGGTGGAGGGGGTACTTATATAAAAATAATAATAATATTTTAATATTTATGAAACTTAGGCATAAAGTAACACGCAAAAACTGCCCCATACGACCTCTGATTGAGATGAAAATTGAAATCCTAGCATATTTAGATATCCCGGATACATTGGAACTGGTTTCGTTGAATTCCAGGATCGTTTGTATAAGCTCCTTTATAAATTCACAACGTGAACCGATACGCGTTTAAATTGCGCACGATCACATATTGCTCCAATTAACATGAAACTTGAATTCTTACAATAATTAACCTATACGGATTTAATAAAATTAGTTTCGTTGAAATCCGAGGTCATTTGAAAATTGGTTATTCTTATATTTCAAATTAAATCGATAAAATGATTAAATAAAAATCTAAGCATTTACTATTCGCACGATCAAACGGTAAGTCCGATCGACACAAAAATTGGAACCCTATAATAACTTACTAATGTAGATCCAATGGCACAAGTTTCATCTCATTCAACTATCCTCCCGAAATGATATTTTATATATAAAATGACACTATTTTGGACACCAAATTCCCTGGTCTCTAAAAATAACGAACCATACATATTCTGACTCTAAACGTCAATACAAATCCAATGAAATAGGTCTCGCGTCTTAATTCGATTGTAAGCTCAAGTTATCAACAAATTACTTCTAAACAAATTAAATTTATTTAATTAGTCGCTGCGTGGACTAGCTGCGCGTTTATGGCTACCGAAGTCACATATGATATTGGATTGCCACAAAATTTATTTTCGTACAATAATTTAACATTGCGGATCCAATGTAACTAATTTTGTTGAAATCCTTGACTGTTTCAGGGTTGGCTATTTTCAACTTGACTAAATTAATATAGAATTCTCATGTTCATCAAATCAACACTAAACTAAATTATTTTTAAACTCTATCAACTTCCATAATATTCCAACAGCATACATATCTATTCAGAAACCATTTTGATTAAATTCCAGGTAATAATCATATCCATTTCACTAAAAGCTCTTTTATTTTATTAAATAAATCGTTATGGTTTATAAATGATTCAATAACGACTTTCTAAAAATTTGATTTAGGCATAACTAAAAATCCATAAGATGAAACCTCGATTTTTCTCTTTCATTAGAAAGCTATAATCATATATATTCAGACGATTTTTGTTTCAAAGAATTCCGACTTATATTGGGTTCTGTATATTCAATTGAAGTTCAAAACGTAATATTACGAACAACCGCGACGTTACGAGCTCGTTTTATAAATTATATATATATATATATATATTATACATTTAAACTCGTTTAATTAATAAATAAAAATCTTTTTTATATTTCCTAATTAGCATTTAAACTCAATTTTAATTGTTCAACCTAAGGTTTAAATTTTGGGTCGTTACATCTTACTACGCAGTATAGTATAAGCGTGCCTTCGCTTCCTCGTGAGACCTCAATGTAGTATGATAAAATGGAATAGTGTCTGATACGGATCCCTAACAATAAAAATGCAATTTGACATAAGTCACCCCTAGACTTAGTCCTAATTTATTACTAGCTCCAAGACCACCGTAGAATTATTGTTGATCGCCTAGCTACCCGAGACCCCCGGAGAAATGTCAACAAACGCCTAGGTCACTATAATTTAATTATTTTAGTTGGCCTCTTATTTTTTTGATCAGCCTACCCCTGCTGCTGGAACGGACCACTACTACGAGCCCCTTATTTTCACTAACTAGATGTCGTTTCCTTAACAGACTCCTACTACACATTTTATTTCCTACTACACATTTTATTAATAGGACATTTAATTTCCCTAATCAGCTTATGCTGTCGGAATAGCCCATTACTACTCATGCCTATTAATTTGTTTATTTTAAACTTAGCGCCAATCTTAAATTTATTAACAAGCCTACTTTCTTCATGTTAATTTCCTTCATGTTGTATGCAAACTTCAATTTACAAGTTTTCTATAAACATCACTTTTGTTTAATTTCATTGAACAAACCAACCCACCTGTTAGTATCTATCCAAATATCATTTATATAGTTTATCAAAGTTATGGCTCAATTATCCTTTATTGCATAACTTCTATAATCCAAATTTATCCTTTTTATACAATTGTTATTTTTCTAAAATGCGCTTTTATCGTCAAATTCATATTTATACCCAAAACTGCGCATAAATAAAAAAGAATAATAGTTTAGGCTCTTGAAAGTATAAACTCCGTGTAAAAATAAAAATGACAATGGCCTAGCCTCTCGCATGGCCTAGGATTAGATAAATAAGAACATATCTAAAATAAAATAGGGCTTAATCTGAATTGTAATAAAATTACAGATGAAGAAAAAGAGATAAAGATTAACTGAATTGCAACGACCTATTCTTTCGGTCCCTGGAACTCGACACTATACATCTGTATCGACGTTCCAAATGCTGAAAGAACAGATGGCATTTAGGATATAACACCTTAAATAACAATGGAAGATAAACATGCATTAATAAAAATGCATATCATATTACACCATAGGTTTCATTAGAGTTAATACATCCTACCGGAACCAATACATAACAGCGGAAATAAACAAGTAGGTACATATCAGAAATAACGATATATTGACATAACGGAGAATTAGAGAGAATTCCAAAGGAACATCCTAATCATGCACCTACTCCAAATCCAAAGCCAGTTTTCCTAGATAACTTCCGTACATATATAGCTTCCAAAAGTAGTCTTAACCAACAACTTGTTTATTAACCTTATAAAAAGGTTTATTAAGTGTTAGATTCAATTTGGGAATCTGAAACCCTTATCTCGAAACGTTCCTTAAAACCGTTATAAAAGGCATTGTAGAACAACCTATTTCAAATCAATAGGTTTCTATCGCTCAAAACCATATATATTTGGTCCAAAACCCTTTCAAATCGTTTATTATAATTTATAATGATTTTTCCCTATTTCTATTAATTTAAAAATAACTCACTTCTTTAAAATCTGATCTCAGGTCACTAATGTCATTGACGCTGTTTTTATTCAAATTTGATTTAAACTTATGTCAAAATCCAACCGTTAGATCTTAATCATTTTTTTTGCATTGGAAAACACTTTTAATTTTGGAACAACATTTTTCCTTTTGGGAAAATCTGATAGTCGGATCTTCCGATACGTCAGTTTGAAGTCAATGGTCAAAATTCATGAACTACTGTCACGCGACTAGTTCTATTTGGACCAAACTTCGATTATAATCAAAATTCACGTCGAATTGCTTCAAAAATAATTTATTAATTATATGAAATATATATAATAATTTCTAGAAGCAATACTTTCAATATTTAACTTCAAATTCAAATATTCTATTATTTAAATATTATAATATTATTTAAATCATTAAAATAATATAATTTTTCAAACTTCTTTATTTTAAATCCAAACTTTCCTGATGTCCATTAAAAAAATAAATAAGACAGTTTTGAAAAGGAAATCTCGTTAAGATATTTCTCAGATACCTTAACCAAACTTCACTTTTCCCCGTTACTATTCATTTTTAAATAAAAACTTGAACATGCCTTTAGTACTTGAAAACTGCTTCAAATCAATTTCTTTCCTTTACGAATGTTCATTGTAATGACTTAAACTTTGTGTCTACAAAAAATCATATATGAAATTCAAACTTTTATTTTTTGCCCATTATTTATATTAATAAAATATTCATTAAATCGTTTATTTAAATGGAGACTCAACCAATGAGATAATATTCACGCTTTTTAGTCATATTTAACCAAGGCAGCCACATACCACATTATTAATAGTAAATATAACATCTAATCATAAAATATAGTATGTCATACTTTCAACAGTTAATTAACACAACAACCAATCACTATTTACACATAGTATTTATCAATCAATGAGGTATATATCAACCGTAAGTATCCAACCAACTATCATTTAGTTACCTAAGGGTTCATACCCATATCAAATAACCAATACCAAGTTAATTTTTAATTCAATGACCATTTAAGGTTCAAACACATTCCCCATGTCAACATTTTCAATTCTAAGTGTCATATACTTAAGTAACTATATAAATCCCACTTAAAAATCATATCTTTTCTACATCAAACATTTCCAAATCATAACTCATAATTACCATCATAGGTCATTATACAACTCAATCGAGTTCACAAACAACAACCAATATTCACCTAGCCCTTATTCGATTCAGGTTTCTCACATAGTATTCCACTACTACTTACTTTAATAGTAGGACGTCCCATTGATTTCGGAATATTTCAGCAGCCTTCTAGCATTAACGGAGTTTTCTGAAAATCAAATGGACGGAGGTTAGATGGTATTTGGTTTTATAAAATGACATGTGAATAAGGGGTTATATATTTTTCTTCGAGGAGCAAACGGGACGGGGTTTTGGAAGTATATTGGGTTTGGGTTTGAAGTGGGACCCGGGGGTTGCACCCCATGTCCATTAATGTCACTCACTAAGGGAATGCATTAACTTTCATGGAGTATTATAAGAGTATAGAACAGAATATCACAAGACAGATATATAAAATGGTACTTAAGAAAAGTCAAAATTTATTCATTGCAGCGGAAAAGCAAAACATGTCTGGTTACAACATCAAAACCATATCCTAAAGCCAAGTACAAAAATATCCATCTTGAACATAATTATTATCAGAGTACATAAAAGTAAAATCATAATCCCACTCAGAATAGCCATAATGGAAAAGAGATAAAGCTGAGCATTACTTTCAACACTTCCAAGCACTTCAAGAAGATAGAAATCCAATTCAAGCTCCACTAGTCCCACCCTGAGGACCTTGGGGGGGGGAGGAAAGAAAAGAGGCGAATCAAAAAGGGTCAGACATACGTTTGGCGAGTCTAGTGACTTTAACAATATAATCAAGTAAAGTAACAAGATAAGAACATAAACTGGATAAAAGAAATTACTGCAACATAAGCAGATATGGAAGGATAACAAGCCGAACATGATGTAACATTGACTGCGCTTCTAACCACTATACGATATTCTCTGCACCGCACCAATACTAGTTTCATACTAAAATATGATCCCTCTTGGCTTAATAGAATGATGATAGTTTCGTGTACTTCTACCTGCCATCATAGGTAACCTTTGTGCACCTATCACCATTAGATGTACCCACTATCCCCCTTGTTCGATTATGTAATCCTAGCTGCTCTTGTAGGTGCCCCACTTGCTCCTTCCACCACTAGTTGTACCCTACCTACTAATCAAAATAATGGTAGCTTCGTGTACTCCTAGTTGCTGTCATAGGTGTCGCCTGCTCCTATCTCCACTAGTTGTACCCACTACCTTCCCCATTTGATTGGCTCCCTAACTCGTAGATACCCGTGCTGGTCCCACAGTAGGGTGTATCACTACCTAAAGTGGCAACCCGATACTAATGAAATGCATGGCTTATACCTACACGATGCAACAACGTCTTACCTACCAGGCCGGACCCGCGCACGCACATGACTCCGTTGGAATTGACTACAACAGCTAACTCTTTATTGACCCCTTACAATCAACACCAGTAAGCGTGTCCCGTCCTCGACCTAGTTCGAGCTCACATAGATACTAAATGGGTTACTAGTTGAAAAGGGTCCCCACACTTGACACAAGCTTCCCTCCTAAGCTTGGTCCCCACTAGGAATTCCCACTTAACCCCACTTTATCCCCATGTCTAATCACATGTCTCATCTTGGTTAAGTGTTTTAATTGTTTCACATGCTACCCATGTTACCCACTTAACCCTTTATCATCCTTATGTCAAATCACATGTCTTACTTGGTTAAGTGTTCATTAATTTATTATAACTGTAATCTTGCAAGAACCCTCACATTAGATTGTCGTTTTGCGGTTGTTGGATATGCCGGGCGGTTCGCGGAGGCTTATACCGCAAATCAAATCTAACCTCGTGTCTATGCATTATTACGCATCTAATTTCTGCCTTTGACCTCTCACATTAGACTACCATTTGCGGTTGCTTTATATGCCGAGCGGTTCTGGGCAGACTTCTACCGCAAACCAAGTCTAACCTCGTGTCTTAGGCGTTCATTATCTCTTCTTGATTTAAGTCCCAATTTTAAAATCTTGGATTAAAATATATTCCAATTACCCATAATTTCCGATCTAAATTATGTTTATAATTTTAATCAAATTAGGCCTATAATCTTATGTATACATGTTATGCCAAATTATGCCCAAATTAATTTGCGTTCATTGTTATTAACAATTTATGCCAAACCTCATGTATACAAATTACATCCAATTATGCCCAATCCAACTTATGTCAAATCTCATGTATACAATTTATACACAATTATGCTCAAATTGATTTATGCCAATAATCTCATTTTATTACAAATTTACCCAAACTTTTCCAATCGCTCAAACGTTATTCGTACGTAAATCTCAACGCAATATGTTAGGCTCGAAGTTAGCCTAATCTCATAAAAAAAAGGAAAAGAAGAAGGGAAGAGAATCATGTCATCAAAACTGGCATAAAATAGACATATGAAACATGAACTGGCATAGAACAATTAAATAGATCTACTAGGCATATGATAACAGTAATTTGGGTATGAATCTGAGAGATAAGAATCTACAAAACTTGATATGATTCGTCTTACTTACATGCAAAATCATTAAATCCAATTTACAATCCTATCACAATTACTTTTTAATTATATGTGAAAGTAACATAGACTCACAACGATATGATTTAGAAGTATTTTATAGATGCTCTAGGTGAATTAGGACCCTTAGATCAGATTAGGATCCATCTGAACCATCAAAACCAGAAAAACACGTCATCCAGCCAATCCTAGAAGGACACATCAGCCCTAGACCATCAAAACACGTCTGCCAGATCCGGGTCGACACCCCTATAGGGGGTCGACACCCTTGTCGACACCCTTATAGGGGGGTCGACACCTATGTCGACTCCCCTAGAGGGGTCGACACACTAGTGCGGGAGATTTCCTGCTCACCCAGATTCGGCTGATTTTGATTTTTGAATTCATTTTTGATTTTTAATTATTATTTTAATTTAAATTCTGCTTTAAGCTGAAATCTTCTAAGCTTCATAACTTCTTTATATGATATCCGATTTACGCAAACTCGGACTCTATCCCAAGAAGAATTCCGAGACGAACGCAACGGCGCAACCTGTTTCCCTTAAATCTTCTTACAAAAATTATGTATTCTTTAATTATCCCTTATGTCATGTTTTAAAATTACGGGGTGTTTCATTCTCCCCTCCTTAAAGGATTTCGTCCCCCAAATCTTCTAGTTAAGAAGAATGTATCCTCCCATCAATCATCCATCTACTCATTCATTATCTACAAGCATCCATTGTCCTTAAAAGATTTCTAATGCTATATGAACATATGCAAAAGTGTGTATATATGTTCCTTATCTAATGCAAAGATCAGGCGGTCTACTGATTCAGTTGACCTCCTTAATGCGAAACATGATAGTGCCATGCATCCATTATGTATGCAAAAGAATCCTAATGATACATATCATTTCTATATGAGTGCACAACCATTCATTCAAATGCAATGTTTATATGATAACACATTCAATATACATCAATTAACTTAAATATGCACACTCATTCATATGCAATATGAAAGTGATTTAGCCGATCTAGTGCCTAATGTGTGTGTAAATGCATCCACGAGCAATCACTAGCAAACACTTACATCCACTTGCATCCACCAAACATAACATGTCTCAAACACATGTTTACAACCATAGGATTTTCTACCTAAAGATCGAAGATATAATCAAGAGGATACACTAAACGATTGAACAAGTATAAACAAAGCGGTAGAAAAAGGAGAAGTTAAGAACATACCCTCAAAAAGGAATGGGTACGACGCACGTATCTTGTAGTGACCCGAAATTCCGGTCCAATTTGAGCTGACCAAATAACACAAGTCCAATCCCAATTACACTGGAAAATCAGGAAACTAATAGAAAGAAAACAGAGGGTGAGAATAGATAAGATAGAAACTTAGAATAGAAGAAGAAGAAGAACACAACATCAGAGTAACACGAACCTCACAGCGGAACGAATAACATATAATATATAATATAACTTTGAAATATAAATCTGTACTTGAATATACATATCATTTTCAAAGTACAACACTTACAACACAGCAGAAATGACAATAACTATATGATCCTGAAGCCTCCTGCTCCAGCTCTTCAAGTATCTGTAAATCTCGATTACTTGACTGCCCGTACAATATTGGGCACCCAAGAGTTTAGGGAAAACAAAACAAAATAAACTCTGGGTCAGTCATGGGACTGGTGTGAGTAAAACAGTTTGAATAAGTAAACGATATCTCATAAGACCACACCGTATAACGGAACGGGTTTTTCCCTTATGAGAATCCAAAATATCTTTATATCAAAAACCTTTTGATATTATAATAATGTCTATCAACCACAGTATAATAATCATCTAGCAGAAACGCTTTCATCTCACGTTCTACATATATAGTATACAATCAAAAACCGCACGCACGTATTGGGTAATGGATTTTCAACTATGATAAGGTATGGAACCACCTTTCGCTAGTGTACCTCTAGAAAGGAATACACTGGGTTCAACAAGAACATCTTGCAACCCAGCCACACATGACCGACCACTCATTTCGCTTGAGTGTATCGAATGTATATCACAAACGGTTGGGATCAGCAACCGTTTCCTGAATAGGACAGCATCAACAATAGATTTTTATAAGTAAATGAAAACTCTAGATCAGGTGATTATACACCCTAATAGGTGCGACCTACATAGCCATGCTGCCTGCCCGATTTTTGCCATTTTCCGGTTGATGAGGCTTGAGGTTACGCTTTATCATCACATCAGATTCACTTCGAATGCCACATTTTCAGATCCATCGAAAATCACTAATTGACGTCTACAACAGTACATTATGTGTTAGCTAAAGAAGTTTCCTTCTCCGCTTCCACTCTTGGTACGGTTGAAGAAATCAATATACGTGACCTTTCTGGAAATACTCTGTCATACATTCATCCATACAAGTCATCCAGGAACAGGATGAATCGAAGGCACTATTTAGTACATCCATCTTAGGCACCGTTATCTAAGACTTATACAATAGCCCTTGCACTTTACTCCATCTTCAATTATCTTTGGCATATATGATTCGCAAAGCTTATGCCAATACAGAGTGGTTCTTTGGATAATAATCCAACCGGTCTCTCCATATTAATAACGTTAAAATGGTCAAAAACTTCGATAGTCGGTGAGTTAACTATCAAAGAAAAATACGTGTGCAAATAACGATATTATTTCCAGATGGAAATTCTATCAAATCAATCATCAATCATATATATATATTCATATGTTCCTTATTTTCTATGTTTAGAAAATATACGTTAACGCTGGAAAACATTTCCATAACTTATTTACGTATCACTATTCTTCTACAACTATCAGTCTCTGACTGTAAACTAGTATAAGAATAATTCCCTAAATACCAATCCCGAAGGTCGAAACCAACATCAGATAGACACTTAGGAAACCATTCAACTTAACAAGTCTCCAGTCAAAATCTGATTTAGCTTAACTCCATCTCTTAACTCCTTATACATGAACACTTCCTTTTCTAATTCATATTTCCAATTTCAATATTTGATTACGTTTCTGATTCTATTTGGAAAACATCTCCAAATCTTCTTTACTTGGAATTAAACAGATGTTTAAATCAACATCGCGACGATAACTCAAACCATTATACTTATTTACTAAAAACACTTAACCACTTTCAATCTCGAACCTTAACCGTTTCTAAATTAAAAACGAAGTCAATCAAGTTGGGGTATAACTACCTCTCAGACCTTAACTGAACAACATTTCAAATCTCGCAATAGGGTAAGTTCATCTTTTAACCCTTTAACACTTCCTTATGTAACTTCTCTTTCAAATAAATCTCTATTCGATAACTCTATCCTTCGAATAAACTATATTCGATTTATTCTATTCTTCGAATAAACTATATTCGATTAACTCTATTCAATTAACTTTATTTGATTAACTCTATTGCATTACTCTATCGATTAACTCTATTGCATTCACTTTAATCGATTAACTCTATTCGATTAACTTTATTTGATTAACTCTATTGCATTACTCTATCGATTAACTCTATTGCATTCACTTTAATGGATTAACTCTATTCGATTAATTCTTTTTGATTTAACTCCTTTTTGATTAACTCCTTTCGAATAAACTATATTCGAATAACTCCTTTCTTCGAATAACTAATATTCGATATCTTCTTTCGAATAAACTATATTCGATATCTTCTTTCGAATAAACTATATTCGATATCTCTCTTCCGAATAAACTATATTCGATATCTTCTTTTCCTTCGAATAGCTAATATTCGATAACTCCTTTTAACTCTATTTAACTCTATTCAAATAACTAATATTCGATTATCTCTTTTAACTTTATTTAACTCTATCTGGTTTACTCTAACTGATTAACTCTTCTTACTCTATTCGAATACTATATTCGATTAACTCTTTTAATTCTATTTATTCTAACAAGTAAATATCTCCTTTATACTCTATTTATTTTAATAAACAATTATCTCCTTTATACTCCATTTATTTTAAACAAATAAATATCTCCTTTGATTTCTATTTATTTTAACAAATAAATATCTCCTTTATACTCTATTTATTTTAACAAACAAATATCTCCTTTATACTCTATTTATTTTAACAAACAAATATCTCCTTTATACTCTATTTATTTTAAACAAATAAATATCTCCTTTGATTTCTATTTATTTCCTAAATAAATATCTCTTTTGTAATATATTTGTACATGTTCTACAAATATTTTTTTTTATTTCTATTTGTTAATGTTTTACAAATATTTCCTTTTTATATTTAATTTACAAATATATTTCCCTTCTATTTGTTTTACAAATATTTTCCTTTATATTTGTTTTACAAATATATTTCCTTTAATAAATTCCCTTTCCCAAATATTTATTTAGCAAGTAAATATTTCTTTTTATAAAATCTTTTTATTTTATAAATATTTCTTTTCAACATAACATTTGAAAATCTCCTTTACAACATTCCAGTATTTTCCATGGTATTTAAAATACCAAACACAGTTGGATTCCTCCAACCTGTTTCCCTGCATCACAGATGTTAAACAATAACAATATAAAATATTCTGATAAACAGAATCAAATATTCGATTTACGATATATATATCTATCGTTATCTAATATTTCAGCCAATACACAAGTAATTCAACCAAACAGTTAACACACAACAATCAATCATCATTTATCAGTTCTAAATATACGTTATAAAAATAGAACTGTTCAGAGTTGGTGAGTTTTACTCACATTGGCAGTTCGTCGTTAAAGAACGATAAACTGTTTGTTTGATTTGAATCAAACAGTTTATTTTTCCATAAATTTATACGAGCCCCAATCCACTTCCAGTCAGCTTCATTGTGAAGCTCTCGTCCATACGGTCCCAACGGATCTGACCGTTCAAAATTCTGTTATCGTATGTGCCGGATACGATAAATTCAAAGTTAGTATACACTAATATAATTTAATTTAAATAAAACTTATAGGACTTCGGGCCTTACATTTCATTTCTGGCCCATAACCCAACCTCAAATACCAAACCCGTATATTTACTTTCTTCCCCAAAACCGAATCGTGACCTGTTCTCTTCAAAGCCATTCACGCACCTTTCTCCTCCCGATTCTCCCTCTCTTCTCAACCATTATCAACATCGACTTCACCCATGTAACCACCATCCAAGGTTCTATCCTACCGCCACCACCTTGGCATCCTCGACCCCTCCCATTTGATCGCGTCGACCCCATTTTGGACGCCACCTGAAGGAAACCAGCGAACAACTTTCGCACCGAATCTCATAAAACTCACACAAACCCACACCTTTAACCTCAGGATCCCAAAAATAACCTAAAACCCCAACATCAATGCTTCTATTTCCAGCAATCTCGAACCCTAGCCTCTACTGTACATTTTCCAGCGACCACATGATGCGTCGAACCCATTAATAAGCATATAGGATCGAAGAGCTACTCGATGTGATTCAAAGTATACTTGTTTTACGATTTATGTGATTTGATTTGGATTTCTTTTGATTTTTCTTTGGAAGAACTTTACTGTGTATTTTATTCTGAGTAACGGCGCATTGTTTGGAGAATGAGATTAGGTTTAGGAAGTTAAGAGGTGTATTTATAGTGTTAACAAATATCTAGATATTTTTTTAGGATATTTTTAGATATTTTCTTTTATTATTTTATATTCGTTTCGCCTTCTAAAAATCCGTGTGATCACATATGATACCTAAAAATCACGAAACTGGACATGCAGCTACAGTTCGACATTACGGTCCCAACGAAACTGGTTTCGTCGAATTCCGAATCCATTTGCTCACACAGCGTATTTTTAACCATCGAAATACTGACTGTTTCTCACTCTAAAAATCCGTACGACCACATACTGACTTCAAAAATCACGGAAATTGAAATCTAGCAATAATTTAACATTGCGGATCCAACAAAATTAGTTTCTTCGAATTCTGAGGTCGTTTGCAAAACTGGCTATTTTTAAAGCCCTAAATAGCCCTTTTAAATATATAAATATATTTAAATATAATTAAATTAAATATTTATAAATAAATATTCTCGTATATATTCACACAGAATATTATTCAGCTCCACTGGGATTTTACAACTCGATAATCAAATCCCGATTAAATCGATATTCAAATTTATATTGAAATTCCTTATATATATCGTTATAAATTATAAAGGAATTCCATAGCGACTTTTCTAAAATTTGATTTGGACATAAATCAAAATCTACACAATGAAATCCCAATTTTTCTCTTCCACTAGAAAAATATACTTCACCAGCTCCTAACGTTTCTTGTTTCACAGAAATCCGATTTAAAACGGCTTCTCTATATTCAATTGAAGTTTAAATCACCAAATAGCGAACTGCCGCGCCATTTCGAACTCGTTTATAATTATATTATAAACCATACGTTCAACTATCGTCGATTGAATATATTTGTTCATATAATTCAACTCTAAACTGAACTATATATTTTAAATAATCCAATTCACACTATATTGTGAATTCAACTATTATTATTATTATTTCTAAATTAAATATATTATTTAATTATTATTTTAGTTAAATATTCCAAGTTATTTAATTAAACGACCATTTGAATTCTAAACCACTATTTCAATAATTAAATTAATTAATTATTATACCGCTGAAAATGCGGGTCATTACATATCTTGTCTTCAGTCTCCCAAGTCACGTCTCCTTGATCATCTCCCCACTGGACTTTGACCAACTTGACCTCTCGGTTGCGTAATTTCTTGACCTCCGATCCAAGGATGCATGTAGGAACTCATCTAACCGTGGCATCTCGCTCTACTTCCGCTTCTTTAAGCATGCTCGGCTCTACTACTTCCGTGGTATCGTGTAAACACTTCCTCAAATGCGACACGTGAAATACGTCATGAACACCACTAAGCTTCTCAGGCAACTTCACTCTGTAGGCCATCTGTCCAATTCTCTCTGTAATAGGGAATGACCCTACGAACCTTGGTTCCAATTTACCTACAGGCCCAAAACAAACTACATTCCTCAATGGGGATACTTTAATAAAGACCGTGTCTCCAACACTGAACTCAAGATCGGTTCTTCTCTTATCAGCATATGACTTTTGTCGGTCCTGTTCCATCTTCATGCGTCTTCGAATCAAGTCTATCTTCTCTGAAGTTTCCCTAATTATCTCAGGCCCAAGCAAAATCTTATCCGTAGACTCCCACCAACAAGTCGGTGATCGGCAAGGTCGTCCATATAGAGCCTCAAAAGGTGCCATGCCAATACTAGTCTGATAGCTGTTGTTGTAGGCGAACTCTACAAATGGAAGATGTTCCTCCCATGACCCACCAAAGTCCAAGATGCATAACCTATAAAGATCTTCTAGAATCCAATTCACTCTTTCTGTTTGGCCGTCTGTCTGAGGGTGACAAGTGGTGCTCAAACACAATTGCGTTCCTACCGCCTCTTGCAAGCTCTTCCAAAACTCACTCGTGAAAATGGGATCTCGATCGCTTATGATACTAGAAGGTATGCCGTGTAGACGAACTATCTCTCGTAGATAAACAGATGCTAACCATGCCGCTGTTCTTTTACTCTTGACGGGGATGAAATGTGCTCTTTTGGTAAGTCTATCTACTATTACCCAAATCCTCGTAATACCCTTCCTTGACCTCGGCAACCCATCAACGAAATCCATGGAAACACTTTCCCATTTCCACTATGGAACCTCTAAAGGGTGAAGCAAACCACCAGACTTCTTTTGCTCAGGCCTTGACTTGCTGGCACACCAAGCATCTAGAAACGAACTCAGCCACATCCTTCTTCATTCCGGCCTAAAAAAAACTCGCTTTATGTCCCTATACATCTTGTCACCACCGAGATGTATGGTCATCTTAGAACGATGTGCTTCTTCAAGGATTGTCTTTCTCAAATACCCATCTTGAGATACGCAAAGTCTCCCATCTCTACGTAACTAACCTTTGTCATCTATAGTATACCTACTAAGATGGCTCGAAGAATCCCCTCTTATGAGCTTGTCTACTATCTCTATCAACTGTGGGTCATCTCGCTGCGCCGTACCTATCTGTCCCAAAAGCGTAGGTCGTACCTCTAACGACGCCAACAAACCAGGTACATAATCGATAGAGGGTCTAAATTCAAAGGTAGAGATATACTCTAAACTTTGCCGCTCGACAAACAAAGGACTCAAAGTCAACTTCTTTCTACTCAAGGCGTCGGCTACAACATTACCCTTGCCTGGGTTATATGCAATCTCAAAATCGTAGGATGCTAAGAACTCCATCCACCTTTGTTGCCTTAAGTTATGATATTTTTGAGAGAACAGATATTTTAGTGACTTATGGTCTGTATACAACTCAAACCTCTCACCAAGCGAATAGTGACACCAAGACTTAAGCGCAAAAATTATGGCAGCTAACTCTAAGTCGTGGGTAGGGTAATTCTTCTTATGGGCCTTTAACTGCCTTCCACCATAGCATATCACCCTTCCCTCTTGCATCAAAACTGCGCCAAGCCCTGTCCCGCAGGCATCGGTATACACTGTGAACGGTTTACTCCCATCAGGCAAAACTAAAACTGGAGATGTCGTCAATGCCCTCTTCAAACGTTAGAAAGCATCGTCACAGTCAACATCCCAAGAAAAGGTCAAATTCTTTTTCGATAACCGTGTAAGTGGGGCTGATATCTTAGCAAAGTCCTTGATGAACTTTCTGTAATAGCCCGCCAAACAAAGAAAACTTCTTACTTCTGTAGCGTTCTTAGGAATCTTCCAATCTTGGATTGCTACCACCTTCACGAGATCCACTACTATCCCTTCCTTAGAGACCACGTGTCCTAAGAACCTCACTTCCTTTCTCCCAAAATGACATTTGGAGAACTTAGCTTTAAATTGATGTGCTCGAAGAGTCTCTAAGACTTCCCTAAGATGTAGGGCATGTTCTTCCTCGCTTTTAGAGAATATCAAGATATCATCCACAAAGACCACCACGAACTTGTTTAGAAACTCCCTAAACACCCTACTCATCAAGTCTACGAAATACATAGGTGCATTCGTCAAACCAAAAGACATAACGAGCCATTCGAAGAAACCGTCAGGAGTCCTAAAAGCAGTCTTATCTATACTATCCTCAGCTGCCCTCAATTGATGAAAGCCTGTAGCTAAGTCCAACTGCGAGAAATCTGAAGCACCAACCAACTTATCGAACAGATCATCTATCCTTGGCAATGGGTGTCTAATCTTCTTCGTGAGCTTATTCAGCTCCCTATAGTCCACGCACAATCTAAGCGAACCATCAGCCTTTGTAGCAAAAACAAGTGGAGCACCCCACTTCGAGATACTTCTTCTTATGAACCCTTTCTCAAGCAACTCTTTCACTTGTTTACTAAGCTCCCTCCTTTCTCTTGGAGCCATGTGGCGCACAGGCAATGTAACTGGCTCTGTATTGTCCACCAAGTATATACGGAAATCTATCTCGCGTTTTGGAGGTAAGCCCCTAACCTCCTCAAAGACATCTGCATACTCACGGACTACTCGAACAGATTGCAAATCATCAATAGATGTGTCAAGAGATTCTAGGTAGCTAAGCATAACAGAACCCTTAGGATCACAAGAAATATTGAGAGTATTACCCAAACTAGTCAACAGTCTAACTACCCTCTTTTCACAGTCGAGAATGGCACCATACCTGGCTAGCCAATCTGTGATGATCCCAAACCCCATGTCACGGAATTAAGGATAATCATTGGAATATAACACATTAATCATCATTAGTAGAGTATAGATAATAGCATAAACATGAAATAAAATATTTTTACATCAATATGACAACGGAATCATAATCTGTAATAAACATCAAAGTAGCATAGTGCAGGATACAACTTAGCACATAAAGGAAATGATCAGTCTACATCAAGATCACTGGAACATATACATCAGAGAGTACATAATAGAAGTGAATCAGTCTACATCGCGATAAGCGGGATCATATACATAGATAATACTGGCGGAAATGTCAAATATCCAAAATACAAGGAAATCTAGTCTTCGCCATACAAGCCAAAAGTGCACTCCATGCTGCAATGAAAAGCCAAAATACAACCTGTCACCTGTCACTAGGCTGCCCGTGTGAAAATAAGGGCACCCGAGTTTGCAAAGTGAAACAAATTACGAGTCAGTCATGGGACTAGTATGAGAAATCTACTTAACTGGTTAAACAACAATAATAAGGCAAATCATAGGACCATGCCACTTTCGAGGAACGGGTTTACTCCAGTGATTTCCAGAGCATTAAATAAAGTAAATCCTTTAAACAACGCAATGCTTTTTTCTAGAAAGAATGAAGCCGTTATAAGACTCAAGTCCCATCACACAATGCAACACAAACCGGAGGATAGAGTTTTACCTTATGATGGCCAAAATATGCTTAATACGTGTAAAACGAAATCATTTGGTATTATTACCAGTGCATATCTGTTTCAAAAGCAAATTCAATCATAAATATCAATCCTAGACGGCATGAGTACCATATATCATGTCGCCATATATAAGTTACAATCAAATCCATAATTTCATATTGGAAATTTGGATTCCACCATGAGTTGAGGCAAGGGATCATCCTCGCCGGCTTCGAGACACTCTAGCAAATTCCTTAGGGTCACACATATCAATCCCTTGGAATCGGTAGGGCTGGTCCACACATAGCAGATTGGTAATTCCTGAACACACGTTCCCCGATCCTATAGGACCTAACCATCGGCTCCGTAGATGTAACACCCCAAATTTTAACGACATTAAAAGAGGATAAATTAAATAATAATTAATTTAACATTTGGAATTAGAGGGAACGGACTATGCCAATGCGTCTGTCTCGAAATTCTGGTCAGCATTTGGTTTGCGTAAAACGGACACTGTATGAAAAAGTTATGAGGGTTCGAAGTTTGTTTACACACAAGATAAATATATATATATATAATAAATTCCAGAACCTTCAAAAACAATTCAAAAATCAAAATCGGGCCAAAGCGGGAAAATTCCCACTCGTGGGTGTTGACCCCTCCAGGGGGTGTCGACATAGGTGTCGAACCCCCTATAGGGGTGTCGAAATGGGTGTCGACCCCCTCGGACAGATTTGAGCAAAACTCGTTTTACGTACCTGGACTTGATTATGGGTCTGGTTCATTGGTTCTAGGCTATAAATATGGTCCCCTATTCTCTTATTTTCTCCATTGGAGATCATAGAGGCCATATGCTGTCGGGTTGCAAATTGAAACAGAATCAAAGTCTACTACAATCAGTTTAGCTATTCAGAATTCAAATCTCTCTCTCTCTAAATTTTCTGAACCTAACGCTGTGAGTTTTTGGTCACTTTTAGATTTAAATGGATAAATGTGAATTATGCTAGAGTACGAATTGGGTATATGTTGTGAATCATGAACTTATGCAAGTTTATTATGTCATTATCCCTGGATCCAATATGATTATGGACATTCTACTATGCTGACTATGTAGATCTTGACTTGTAACTATATTGTGGGAAATGCGAACTTATTAATTTAGATCTAATCCTTTACGCTAATCACCTTTCACCTGTTATGTTGTAGTAATCACGATATGTTGTAAACTTGACATGTGATGCCACCCTTTTAGATCTAATCATGCTACTATGTCACCCTAATTTTGTTAGACCTCTAAATGATAAGCTTAGACCATGTTATGTTGACTTTGACATTGTAGTTGCCAAAAGTTCATCAGCTCTGTGTTCACCATGTTATGATGATTACATGTACATTCACCTTGTTGTCATGCTTATGCCAAAACTGTGCTGAAACTGTCACCTTTGTCACTACCTTTTTATTGTTATGGCGAGGCTATTTTGTACCCTCGATGACGCCAAAATACATGCGACCACGTTAGTTAGGAAACAGGGAAAAAGGGGATTTATAATTGGCATAATTTATATAATGTTTATATAAGTTGGACATATAATTCAAATAGGGAAACATAGAAATAATCACCTATAATGACATAGGTAAATTTGGGTAAAAATGACATAATTTGAATATGACCATTGATAGATGTGTAATTCAAATTATTGTTGCAAAATTGGTATTGACACCTATAAAAGGAAAGGAATAATTAATTGGTAAATTAATTAAAAATGGAATGTTAGTAATTACAATTAGAAATTGTAATTGTACTTATGACACGAGGTGAGCTTACGTTAGTGGTGGAAGTCAACCCGGACTCGTCCGCATATCTAGCAGCCACTAATGTTGAACCTAATGTGGGAGGTTTAAGTACGTAAATATGAATCGGCCTAAGACACGAGGTTATGCCCAACTGTGGAATAAGACTGCTCGGACCCGACCGGCATATCCAGCATCCACATGTTGCAGGCCTAATGTGGGAGGTCTAACCCAGTATGAAACCATAATTGGACATGGTAATAGAATTGGACTACTTAACCAAATTTAATTCATAAAGATTGTATGACTATGAATTTAAGTTAGGGTTAAGTAAAACTGGATGAGTAGTGGGTGGGTTAAGTAAATTAGAAGGGGTGGGTAATATATAGATATATAGGCCCACAAACTTAACCCAATAAGGTTATGTAATTAAGGACACCTGATGGTATACATAGCCAGTGGAAAATAGAATAAAGTTATGTAATTAAAGACACCCTTTAGGGTAAGCATAACTGGTATAGGACTATGTAATTAAAGACACCTAGGGGTATACATAGTCAGTGAAAAACCTAGTGGGGATACAAGACAAAGGGGAGAGCTTGTATCATATTGCGTGGGACCCATTTCAATCAGTAACCTGGAGTAGGTATCAATAAAGAACTCCGTACTAAGCGGAGATAAGGGCACGCTTACTGATTGATTGTAAGAGATCCAAACGGGACGGACGGTGTGGACGGCGCAAACCAACCGGGGACATGTGCGTGCATAGGCCGGGCAGAGGGGGCTAGGACGACCGTGACACCAGTAGATATGGTTGTGCACCTCTTGGGTTGCCACTTTAGGAAGTGATACCTACTACTGTGGGGCCAGCACAGGGTATCTACGGAATAGGAAGCCGATCGATTAGGGTAGTGGTTAGGGTACACTCGGACGTATACCCTAAGTCTACCAACTTATTGTGGAAGGGATCATCTAACTTTAGTTATACTAGTAATAGTGCAGAGTAGTCATTAGTGAACTATGTGTACACCTTACCTTATTTTCCTTGTCACACCTGCCATTCATATAGTGACCTCTCTTACCCACTTTATGCTTGTCATGTTCACTTTTATTTATTTACTGGCTAAAAGTAACTAGACTCGCCAGACTTTATGTCTGACCCCTTTGTTTTTCCCTCTCTCTTCCGTCCCCTCCCCCCCCCCCCCCCTCCAAGGTTCTCAGGGAGGAAACACCCAGGCTTAGTCAGGACTTGGATATTATCTTGCTAGAAGCTACTTCTGGAGTATGGCTCAAGTCTTTGTTTCTACTATGGCTTACTCTTTTTATTGCGGAATAATGTTTTTCTTTAATACCTATGTACTCTGATGATGCAAGACAGAAGTATTTTGTTGTAATGGTTTTATGACTTATGGTATTGTGAACTACGGTATTATGTTTTATGTTGAAATAAAAATTTGAAATTTCCGCTGCTATCTTATTTTTATCTGTCTTGTAATTATTCTGTGTCTGTTTACCTACAACACTTCACGAAACTTAATGCATTCCCTTAGTGAGTGACATTAAAGGACGTGGGGTGTCATAGTAGAGACCGATATATCCGAGGCGCCTCGCATTCCAACAGCCACACAGGTAAAAATAATATAAATGTCAGGGCTTGTAAACGCTGACACCACCTATAGCTGGAAAGAAACGTCGTGTTCTCCCTGCGGTTCTGCTCCCGTTTTTGACTCATACCGGGTGTGAGGCTCGCGAATTAACGTCATACACAAAGCTATGCACTTTGAGGTCGTGCTTTGATCATCAACCACAAGACTTTGCTTTTCAACAAAAGCCTTGATCACTGCATCTCTGCATGCCACATAGGCAATTCACGCCAAACGACTGATTTCTATCGATATATAACGTCTGAGCTCGTACGTCTCAGAGAAGGGCGTTATGCAAGAGAATAAATTCTCCGCCGCCAAACAGATATATATTTAATAGAGATCAATCAACACAGAATAAAATCCAATGTCAGACACACATCCATTTACAAGTCCGTTCTTGGCCTGAACGAAACCGGAGGCACCTTATTTCTCGTTCCATATGTCCAATACGGAAGAGAGGCCCCCGCACATCCGGATGATCAACAAGTACGCCCAGATTACTACCACTGTAACCTCGTCAAGGGAGCTACCATCTCAAAGGCATCGGTAGTTATCTACACGATGTGAAGATCACCGGTCTTGCACCGTCTTCATATCTTCGACCTTTATTTGTCGATCAATTATTTGAAATGAGAATTAACTCGGCCTTTTCAAATAATTCACGTATATTAGAATTCAAATCAATTCTGCCCATGATTAAATTATTCGACATCCACATTTCAGTTTTTTATATAATTTTCATGTCAAACACATTCAACCATCAAATATCAAGCAAACCAAGTACAATCGGTTTATTTCCATTCCATATCGCCTATAATATTTTATAACGATATATCGCTATTTTTATTTATTTAAAAATAGCTCCATTTAATTAAACGACATTTCAGGTCATGTCGTGGCACTGGCGCTGTTTTTCTTCAGATTTGATTTACACATATCTGAAAATCTAACCGTTGGATCTTATCAAAATTTATATCATTGGAAAGATCTCTCCAAAGCGAACCCAACGGTTCCGGTTTCGGGAAAATCTGGCGGTCGGATCTTCCTGTATAATCGTTTAAAGTTACGATTTCAAAACGCGAACTGTTGCGCGCGATTCGATTAATTTTATTATATATATATATAATTCATTCTGGCGCTGTTTTTATTCAGATTTGAATTAAACATTTCACACAATCCAACCATTGGATCCTAACAAATTTTATATTGTTGGAAAGATTTTTCCAAGGCGAACCCAACGGTTTCGGTTTCGGGGAAATCCGATGGTCGGATTTCTCGGTATAATCGTTTAAAATTACGATTCCAAAACACGAACTGCAGCTGCGCGATTCATTTATTTTAATTTTAGTTTATATATATATATATAATTCATTCGACGATTTCTATATTGTTTTTCACTTCAAATATTTCACTAACGCCTTTAAATTTCAGAAAATTTCGCCATAACCTCCTTTGTACGGGAAGGGGTTTGGAAATTTATTGGGCCGTATTAGGCACCCAATAAATCCTAAAAAGCATACACATATTTATAGTGATATATTCCGGTGTCCACAGGGGAGTGGGTATAGATCATAACTCAAGAGAATAAATTCTCGTCACCCTATAAATAGTTTTTGTGCCTTAATGACTAGAGAGACGTGATTATTGTCATCTCCAGACCCGTGTGGGTTTTTTTATTAATCTGGCAATTTACCGTTACATTTTATATTGTACATATCAGTCTTTGGTTCAACCTGAAATATAGTCATCGCCATACAAGCCTCTCGCTTGTATGGTAAATCTTCAACCACATCACATAAGCTCCAAATGTTTATGTGGTATATGATAGGGTATGCTATCTTCAAGAGTATGCCATGTAATGTAGTTCAAAATTAATTGTTACTATCCTATGGCGACGTTTATGATTTCACACAGAACAACCAACACTCCGCATCTAATGGCATTCACAGGAGTTTATATAATAGTAAAATCGCGCAACCAACTCATTAAGGCTTACCTATTTGTCGGGCACTCAAATATATTCTTTACTCAACAGCTAATACATTCTCATGTTCAACACATGTATATATATATATATAGAACTAAGCTAAAAATAATATTTCTAGCGAACAAATGTTAATTTCAACACACGGTTATTTTTAACACTTCATACATAGGATAAAAATATATTTTTAACGAACAAAAATATGTTTCAACACATGTGTATTTTTAGTGAGTCGTATACATGATAAAAATGATATTTTTATCGTTCGAAATATTTATTCAACATATGAATGTTTTTAGCACTTCATATTCATAATAAAAATGTTAATTTTATTGTTCAATCCTTTTATTCAACTCATGAATATTTCAAGACATGAATATTTTATATAGTTCATACATATAATAAAAATGTGATTTTTATTGTTAAAACAATTTATTTTAAACACGAATATCTTATACACTTCATACATAAGATAAAAATGTTATTTTTGGTGTTAAAACAATTTACTTAAAACACTACTACTTTACATACTCCATATATATAATAAAAATGTGATTTTTATCTTTCAAAGAATTTATTCAACACATGAATGTTATTCAACACATGAATTTCTTAACACATGAATATTTCATATACTTTATACGCATAATAAAAATGTGATTTTTATTATCTAAATAATTTATTCAGCACATGAATATAATTCAACACATGAAAATAATTCAAACACATGGATATTTCTGAAAATTTCGACAGCATAACGGGAGGGGGTTTAAAACCGGTACCGTCCCGAGTACGGCTCCTCGCACCACCTTAGGCCTCGCGGCATTCCATAAGGGGCTTATCTAAATGATCTAAGATCAATTTCATATCATATGAATTTTCCACAAACGATTCCAATTTGTTTCAACCACAAACGATTATTTTCAACCACAAACGGTTACTTTCAACCATTCGCCATATCAACTAATTTTCACGCCAATCACAATCAATTCATATCGTCCATGGTTTGTGGACGAGGGGAGTGTGTGTATATATATATATATATATATATAAACGTATATAAATATATTTCATTTCCATTTCAACTCTTTTTCAATACATATATGATTTATACAATGCATGTATAATTTATACATCGCTCATATAACTTATACAACGCCCATACATGTGGTATACAACGCATATATAATTTATACTTCGCTTATATAATTTACACATCGCATTTCCATTCCATATTTGAATTTAGAAGTCTCACATTGGTTTTTAATCCTTCGGAAATTGTAGCAAGCTCCAAATATGTTCTAGTCTCTTCTAGAATGTAGATGACATCGCTACGAGTCTGATGTCTCCGGTTTCACTGGATTTCGACAACATATGTTAAAGATATGATTTTTATACTAAAATCATGATTTGCAACACTTAAAATTGTTATATTCTATTTAAAATAAAACAGTCGTAACCTTTCAAAGAGGTTCAAACCTAGGGTTCCACTTTTCTCGATATCAGAAGCGTTTGGAGATGATCGGGTTTTACCACCACGCCGAGCTCCGAACGACGCGTAGATGAGTGGTGGAGTTGCTCAGCTCGGTGGCGGATCTGAGGAGTATCGGCGGTTCGAAGTCGGCGGTTTTGAGGGGGTGGTTCTCGACGATGGAGCGACGAGGGGGGTGAACCAGGTATTGATTTGAAGAGGGGAGGGAGTACTTCAAAAAGTTCAACTGAGGCAGGGGCTAACGATGCGTGGATTCGCCGGAAATTGGCCGGGAAGTGGTGAACTCTTTCCGCCATCAACGAGGGGTTACGAGGGGGATTCTGATTTTTTTATAAAATTAATTTATGAAAGAAATTATTCTATTCGTCGATACTTATATAAATTCAAAAATTAGGGTTTCTCCATATGAACTCCATTTCAAACCCAACGACTGTCGCCATTAGCTAAATACCCACATTCCAGACACAATGGAATATGTTTCGTAAGCCCATTCGACCGTTACAGTCAGTTATTCTTCAAATTAAAATATAAAACATTCAAATTCTGATTTGAACGTACATTTTAATTTGTCGTGCCACATACTGATTCCCAAAATTCCCAAAAAATAAATCTGGCTATGTTGGGACGATACGGTCCCAACAAAATTAATTTCATCCAATTTGGAGACCGTTTGAAAAATGGACTTTCCTGGTCGATGCAATTCAAATTGAAATTACCAAATGCGTTTTCCTTTGCCATGCTCACACATCAATTCCAAAAATTATGGAATTTGAAACCTAGCAATAATTTGACATTCCGGATCCAACCAAAGTGGTTTCGTCGAAAACGTAGGTCGTTTGCAAAATCGCTATTTTTAAAGGCTAAATTTATCTTAAATTTCATAGCGACTACTCTGAATATTCAACTAGCCATAACTTTTGATTTCCGCTATGAAATTCCGATTTTTCGGATTCGTTAGAAAGATATTTCCAAACAAATTTAAATATTTTTGGTTTCACTAAAATCCAGTTTATTTTGAATCATGTACATTCAGTCAAACTTCATAGTCAATTTTCAAACTGCCGCGCCATTTCAGGCTCGTTATATAATTAAAATAAATTTATTCGTTCTAACTTCGATTTAATTAAATTTTTAGTCGTTATTATTTAAAATAAATCATTTTAAATATTCCAAATTCATTAAAATAGCCAAATTAAAATTTTTTAAATTGGTTCTGATTTTCCGGGTTGTTACACATTCCATTCCTAGAATCAACCCATAGCCCGTGAAGCCAAGCACATAAGCGTTACATTCGAACTCAACGCCATACACATATATTCTCAAATCTCGACATAACATAGGAAGATGAGTCGTACCCCCAATAGGATTTGAGACAACAATGGGATCCATAACTAGACTAGCATTTAGGTGCAGTGTTTCAACTAACGAAGCATATATAAACGAATGTGAAGTGCCAGAATCAAACAAAGTTCGAACGAGATGATCAAAAAGGAAAATCAAACTTTCAACAGAAATGTTTCTACCTCTCTCCTGTCTTGGTGCCATGAGAGCATGAACCTGCCCTCCAAAAGTAGGTCCTGTCCTCTGCCCTTGCCCTTTCCTCTTCGGGCAGTCTTTAATCATATGTCATGCCTCACCACATTGGAAGCAACCCATCTTCTTCTTCTTCCTACAGTCCTTGCTTAAGTGGCCCGGTGTTCCACAATTAAAACACCTTTTCTTCCCTTGGCCCTTGTTATCCTTACCACCTTTCTTTTGTTGTTGTTGTGCTTTCTTTGGATCCACTTTCTTATCCTGTGCCTTAACTACATTACCACCTTTCTCCTCTTCATGCATCAATGCCATGTCAACAAGATTCTCGAAAGTAGCCCCCATAGGAATGTGGGACATAGCCAACCCGTGTAATGGTTCATTCAGACCCTTGGCAAATCTTAAGGCCTTCTTATGTGGTGTATTAACTAATTCCATACCAAATCTTGCTAACTAGTTAAACTTGTTAACGTACTCCTTCACAGACAAACTCCCTTGTTTCAAAGCCAAGAACCACTCCATGTATAAACTCTCCTCTACTTGTGAAAGAAATTTCAACTTGAATCTTTGTCTGAAGTCTATCCACGTCTCCACTGGACGTCCTCCATTAGTTACTTTCCACCAAAAGGAACCTTCATCCTTCATCAACCAAGCGACTAGCTGAAATTTACTTCTCTCGTCTATCTCAAAGATACCAAACAAATCCTCCACTTCCTTGAGCCAATTCCGAGCCTCAACAAACGCCTCAGTTCCATAAAACGGCTTTCCGCCCATCACACGGAAGTCCTTGCATATCTTAGAAAAAGCATCTACACGGGGAGGAGGAGTGGCTGCAACTGGGGGAGGAGGAACGTTTGCTGGGCCTGTGGCAGTAGCCCTAGCCTCCAGATATCTTCTGAACCAACCTGGTATCTGTACGCCCTCGGGTATAACGGGTTCCCCAGACATGCTGAAAGGAAAAAGGAAGAGATTCAAAACAGAGAATCGAAAGATAGATATATGGCTTTTAGGGATTATGTTTTTCATGATAAACCTTTCTCTTGAAAATACCCTCTTTAAAACATGTTTTTGAAAATATTTCTTTCTAAAAATACTTTTGAAAACGGTTTTCAAAATCTTTTATCTGTTCTGGTAACCATCAGCTCTGGTACCACATGTAACACCCCGCGTCCATTAATGTCACTCACTAAGGGAATGCATTAACTTTCATGGAGTATTATAAGAGTATAAAACAGAATATCATAAGACAGATATATAAAATGGTATTTAAGAAAATTCAAAATTTATTCATTGTAACGGAAAAGCAAAACATGTCTGGTTACAATATCAAAACCATATACTAAAGCCAAGTACACAAATATCCATCTTGTACAAAATTATTATCAGAGTACATAAAAGTAAAACCATAATCCCACTCCAAATAGCCATAATGGAAAAGAGATAAAGCTGAGCATTACTTTCAACACTTCCAAGCACTTCAAAAGAAAGAAATCCAAGTCAAGCTCCACTAGTCCCACCCTGAGGACTTGGGGGAAGGGGGAAGGAAAGAAAAAAGGCGAAACAAAAAGGGTCAGACATACGTCTGGAGAGTCTAGTGACTTTAACAATATAATCAGTATAGTAACAGGATAAGAACATAAACTGGGTATAAGAGATGACTGCAACATAAGCAGATATAGAAAGATAACAAGCCGAACAGGATGTAACATTGACTGCGCTTCTAACCACTATACGATATTCTCTGCACCGCACCAATACTAGTTTCATACTAAAAGATGATCCCTCTTGGCTAAATAGAATGATGATAGTTTCGTGTACTTCTAGCTGCCACCATAGGTAACCTTTGTGCCCCTATCACCATTAGATGTACCCACTATTCCCTTGTTCGATTATGTACACCTAGCTGCTCTCGTAGGTGCCCCACTTGCTCCTACCACCACTAGTTGTACCCTCCCTACTAATCATAATAATGATAGCTTTGTGTACTCCTAGCTGCTTTCATAGGTCCGCCTGCTCCTATCTCCACTAGTTGTACCCACTACCCTCCTCATTCGATCGGCTCCCTAACTCGTAGATACCCGTGTTGGTCCCACGGTAGGGTGTATCACTACCTAAAGTGGCAACCCGATACTACTGAAATGCACGGCTTATACCTACATGATGCAACAACGTCTTACCTACCAGCCTGGACCCACGCTCACGCACATGACTCCGTTGGACTTGCACTGCCATCGCTAACTCTTTATTGACCTCTTACAATCAACCCCAATAAGCGTGTCCCGTCCTCGACCTAGTTCGAGCTCACATAGATACTAAATGAGTTAGTGATTGAAAAGGGTCCCCACATTTGACACAAGCTTCCCTCCTAAGCTTGGTCCCCACTAGGAATTCCCACTTAATCCCTCTTTATCCCCATGTCTAGTCACATGTCTCATCTTGGTTAAGTGTTTTAATTATTTCACATGCTACCCATGTTACCCACTTAACCCTTTATCATCCCCATGTCTAATCACATGTCTTATCTTGGTTAAGTTTTCATTTATTTATTATAACCGTAATCTTGCAAGACCCCTTACATTAGATCGCCGTTTTGCGGTTGCTGGATATGCCGGGCGGTTCCGGGCAGGCTTATACCGCAAATCAAATCTAACCTCGTGTCTTTGCATTATTACGCATCTAATTTCTGCCTTTGACCTCTCACATTAGACTGCCGTTTGCGGTTGCTGGATATGCCGAGCGGTTCCGGGCAGACTTCTACCGCAAACCAAGTCTAACCTCGTGCCTTAGGCGTTCATTATCTTTTCTTGTTTCAGGTCCCAATTTTAAAATCTTGGACTAAAATATATTCCAATTACCCATAATTTCCAATCTAAATTATGTTTATAATTTTAATCCAAATTAGGCCTATAATCTTATGTATACATGTTATGCTAAATTACGCCCAAATTAATTTGCGTTCATTGTTATTAACGATTTATGTCAAACCTCATGTATACAAATTACATCCAATTATGCCCAATCCAACTTATGCCAAATCTCATGTTTACAATTTATACACAATTATGCTCAAATTGATTTATGCCAATAATCTCATTTTATTACAAATTTCCCCAAACTTTTCCTAACCGTTCAAACGTTATTCGTACGCAAATCTCAACATAATATGTTAGGATCGAAGTTAGCCTAATCTCATAAAAAAAAGGAAAGGAAGAAGGGAAGAGAATCATGTCATCAAAACTGACATAAAATAGACATATGAAACATGAACTGGCATAGAATAATTAAATAGATCCAATAGGCATATGATAACAGTAATTTGGGTATGAATCTGAAAGATAAGAATCTACAAAACTTGATATGATTCGTCTTACTTACAGGCATAATCATTAAATCCAATTTACAGTCCTATCACAATTACTTTTTAATTATATGTGAAAGTAACATAGACTCACAGCGATAGGATATAGAGGTATTTTATAGATGCTCTAGGTGAATTAGGACCCTTAGATTAGATTAGGATCCATCTGAACCAACAAAACCAGAAAAAACACGTCATCCAGCCAATCCCAGATGAACATATCAGCCCTAGACCATCAAAACACGTTTGCTAGATCTGGGCAGATGGGGGTCGACACCCCTATAGGGGTCGACACCCCTATCGACACCCCTACAGGGGGTCGACACCTATGTCGACTCCCCTAGGAGGGTCGACACCCTAGAGCGGGAGATTTCCCGCTCCCCAGATTCGACTGATTTTGATTTTTGAATTCATTTTTGATTTTTAATTATTATTTTAATTTAAATTCTGCTTTAAGTTGAAATCTTCTAAGCTTCATAACTTCTTCATATGATATCCGATTTATGCAAACTCGGACTCTATCCCAAGCAGAATTACAAGACGAACGCAATAGCACAACCCGTTTCCCTTAATTCTTCTTATAAAAAATAAATATTCTTTAATTATCCCTTATGTCATGTTTTAAAATTACGGGTTGTTACAAGGTTGGTATGGTGGGGTCCTCGGCACCGATAGAAGGTGGAGTAGGTGTGGGTGTGATGGTTTAAAGGGGTGGGTATGTTTTTTTGGGTTTTTGAAGAGGGGTTTTTGAGTTTTGGTGAGGTGGGGGCCTACGGAAGAGGAGGAGTGGCCAGAGGGGGTCCAACACCAACGGTGGGAGGTGAGCTGGTGGCGGCTGGCTATGAGGGAGCTTACCCGTGGAGCTTAAAGGAGAAGGGAAGAGGAGAGAGAAACGAAAGGAGGGAGTGGGAAAGTGAATGAAAGGAGGAGGATTCCTTCTTCTCATAGGAAAAAGGAGGGGGATCTTTGCAATTGTGAAGGTGAGTTGTCGAGCATAGGAGAGTTGGTGTGGAGAGCAAGCTAAAGGGGCTAGGACAATAAGCTCTAATTGACTATAAATCCTTATATAAATTATTTAAACTTGAAATTTTAATTTGGTTCCAAAATTTCAGGTCATTACAATCACCCTTACTTAAAGAATTTAGTCCTCGAAATTTGGATAAAAGCAAGACTCGATAGAAATAATATTTAAGAAATGAGTCTACCTCTCTTAAATGAGCTATTCCGAGATATTCAATCTGCACTCGGGATAAGACTTTCTAATATTATCCTCTGTCTCTTATGTACAGTCTCTTGGATCTCCGTTCCACTGCATTTTGACTAGTTTTACCTTCTTTTTTCTCAGTTCCTTTATTTCTTTACCAATTTTTTCAACGGCTCTCTTGGAATTGCTAAACTTGGTGTAATTTCCAAATCATGTTGTGTTGCTTCCTCAACAACCAAATACAAGTTGGTTTTCAGACCTAATACAAGTCGGTTTCCAGACTCAATCCAACATATGAGGGATCTGCAAGGTCGACCATACAATGCTTCAAAAGGTGATATCTTAATACTTTCCTGGAAGCTATTGTTATAAAATAATTCGACGAGATGCAAGTGATGCTCCTGTGATCCTATAAAATCAAGAATGCAGACCAGCAACAAGTCCTCTAAAATTCGATTTACTCAGTCTGCCCATCCATTTGGAGGTGATAAGCAGTGCTAAGGTTTAATATTGTCCCCAATGTTGACTAAAATGCTTCCCAAAATTTACTGGTAAAGATTAGATCCCTATCACTAACAATAATGCTGGATATTCCATGTAGTCGGACCACTTCCTTCACATACAACCGAGCAATACTATATGCCGTTCTTGTTGATCTTACCGAAAGAAAACGGACACACTTCGTCAGGCGATCAGCGATAACCGAAATACCTTTATTACCTTTCTTCATTCGAGGTAAACGATCAATATAGTCCATTGATATTTGGTCCTACTTCCATTCAGGAATCTCTAGTGGCGAAAGCAATCCAACAATCTTCTGTTGATCGCTTTTGACCTATTGGCAAGTTGGGCACCTGCTGACGTATATCGAGACATCCCTCTTCATTGATTTCCACCAGAATGTGCGCTTCAGGTCTCAATACTTTTTATGAACTCCTGGATGAATACTGAGTGTGGACTTATGGCACTCATCCAGTACTTCTCTTTTTAGCTCTGTGATATTCGAAACGCAATTCAACCTTTCAGTCTCAGAATTCATTGATTATCGGTCATAAAATTCGAGATTTCATCCTCTTGAATCCTTCTGCAGATTTTCTAAACAAACTCATCATCCTTCTGTTGGACAGAAATCTTCTCAATCAGGGTGGGTGTAACAAATGGATAAGCAATAATAGTATGCTTCCTACAAAGCGCATCTGCTACAACATTGGCTTTTCCCGAAGTGTAGAGTATATCTAGATCGTATGTCGCTAGAAACTTTAACCAATATTATTGCCTCATGTTCAAGTCCTTCTGGGTAAGAATATACTTTTGTGGTTTATGATCAGTAAAGAGCTCAAACTTTTCACCGAGTAGATAGTGTCTCCAAATATTTAAGGCAAATATAACAAGTAATTCTAGGTCATAAAGGGCATATTTATTCTCATGCGGTTTCAACTGTCTACTTGCATAAGCAATCACCTTCCCTTTTTGCATTAATACCGCACAAACTCCTTCTTTAGAAGCATCCATATAGACGGCTAGCTCTTAGTTGCCATCAATAATCGTTAGGACCGAGGCAGTGGTTAGCCTCTCCTTTAATTCATGGAAAGCTTCTTCATATTTATCAGTCCAAACAAATCTTGCATGCTTCTTGGTCAACTTCGTCAAAAGGCTAGATAACTTTGAAAAATCTTTTACATACATCCGATAAAAACTGGCCATCCCCGGAAAGCTTCTGACTTCTTTGGGGGTTCATGGTTGCTTTCAACTTTAGATGGCAACAATCTTACTAGGATCCACAGAGATTCCTTCCTTTGATATCACATGCACAAGAAATTTTACTGCTTTCTTCCGGAAATGACACTTGAAAAACTTAGCCTTTAATACATTCTTTCTTATAATTTCCAAGACCGTTTCCAAATGATTTGTGTGCTTTTCTTCAATATAAGAGAAGATAAGAATACCATCGATAAAGACCAGCACAAACTTCTTTAATACCTCTCGAAGTACCTGGTTCATCAAATCGACAAAGTAAGCAGGGGCAATGCATAGTTCGAAGGGCATTAATAACCATTCGTAAAACAAATCAAGTCCCCTAAAAGCTGTTAGAGGAACACAATCTTCTGCAATTCTTAGCTGATGAAATCCAATAGATAGGTCCATAGGTTATTTCCTATCCTTGTCTACGTATTTGTTACAAGTTGATAGGTATTAAATAAAAAAGGCATGTTTAAAGTTGATTGAAAGATGTAATCAACAAACAAATAGTAATATTTGGAAGATAGAGAAAATTAGTAAAAATTGAGTTTTGGGCATGTTGGAAATTAACGAATGCTATATTCAGATAATGGGTTATAATTAATTACACTTAATTAGACATAAATGACATGCAATTCAGAAAACATGTTAATTTGACATTAATTTGGAAAACATGTTAATTTGACATTAATTTGGAAAACATGTTAGTTTGACATTAACATGGAAAACATGTTAATTGTACTTAATTTAACATTAAGTAACCAATATTTGGAAAACATTTTAATTGTACTTAATTTAATATTAAGTAACTTGTATCTGGAAATCGTGTTACTTGGAATGAATTGTACTTACTTTGACATTAAGTAACATGTATTTGGAAAACATGTTATTTGTACTTAAATTAACATTAAGGAACCTGTATCTGGAAAACAAGTTAATTAGAATGAATTGTACTTAATTTTACATTAGGTAACTTGTAACTGTAAAACATATGAGCATAGATCTGTGTGATATAGAGAACAGTTGTATAAAAAGATTAAGTTTAATTAGAAATGTTAATTACAACCTAGGAATATAACACAAGGTTATATTGAGCTTATTAACGAACTTAAACCTGCTAAGTTAAACATGTCTGATAAATAAGCTAAGGAGTCCATTCTGATAAAATATAAGGGTACTCATAAATATCCTAGTTAACTTGGGGACCAAGTCTAGGGGTGGCTTGTGTCAGTCTGCTTGTCTGTCTGGAATCCATATCAATCGGTACCCTCCTGTTATCATCTGAGTCTCGCACTAGATAGAGGCTAGGGCATGTTTTACTGATCCAGATTGTAAGAGGTTCAAATCTAAGGTGGGTACAGGCGCACTCCGCTAGAACGGTGAGCGTGCATCATTGGGAACAGGGAAGATAAGACGCTGTAAAGCTCGTGATTAAGGCTGTATCTTTTTAGTTAATGCATTCAGGACTGATAAACCCGAATTCCATAGCTGTTACATGTTATTCACATCTGGAAAGCCGATCAATGGGTGACATTAGTAAATTACTTCCTAATTACTTGTTTTTGTCTGAATCTGTAGAAGTGCAAAATAGTTAATCTGCTTGATTCATGATCATTGACTTTTTCGTAAGAATAGCCAATCCTTATTATCAATTATATCTGTTATTGTTCACCTTTAGATATGTACAGAAACTTACCCTTTTATGACACAAGAACTATTGTTTATCTATTTTACACTTAACTTAGCAGCCGAGCTGGTAATTTTGGTAGCTCACCAGGCTTTATGTCTAACCCTTTTCCTTTCTTCCTTTCTTCTTTTCTCTTTCTTTCCCCCAGGCTTACAAGGAGAAAGTGTATAATTCAAATTTCTTTGTTGATTTTTCCATGATGGATTTTTGCAAAATACGGATTACTTCATGTTCTCTTTCCAAGGTTAGGCTGTATCTCTTTAATTGTTAGGAGGATAATATTATTTTACTCTGATAATGTTTTTGACTGATATTTTGAGACATCGCACTTTGTAACTATTTGGTTAATTGAAACAAAGATAGTTTTGTATTTAAAAATTAAAGTTTCTTCTTCTGCTGTGAATTTACTATTTATATGTCTTGTGAAATCTTAGTCTCTGTGATGTTTCTATCTTTATATCTACAAGGCTCCACAATTTCTTAATGAAATCCTTGTACAAGTGACTTTAAGGAATATTGGATGTTACATTTGGTATCAGAACCTAAGGTTGCCAAGATCACTAAAGTTTTGATTTAAAAAGAAAGTATTTTCAAAGGAAACCGCATTTTCAGAAATCAAAAGTTACTTTTGAAAATAAAATATCCCCTATAGTCAGTTACAATCTTCCTTTGACTCTTTCGAATTCTGTATCTTTGACTTTTCTTCGTTAAGTTACAAGGCGTTCTATCTAAGCTTTTCTTTATAAGTTTAAAATTCAATTATGGACAAACCCGTTTAACTAAGTAGTTAGGAAAGATCGAAGTTGGAAAGAAACTTGCTACTTGATATATATTAAAAAGGGTTAATCATGGATGGTATAACCTTATTAGTTCAGTGATAAAAAAGATAGTTTGGATGTTGAGAATAACCCAAATTGATCGGTTAAGAAAAAAGGATATATTTCCATAGTTTGGTTTAAAATTAACATAGAAAACATCATTGCTAGAATGAATGGATTGGTGCAGAATAGAGGTTTTACAATATTGCGCACTAGCCGCCAAGTTAAAGATAATTAAAAAGAAATATCTTGCAATTGCGGATTTCTACAAAATAAATTGTCTTATACTGTGGAAATAGATTTGTATACACTTTCGGTAGCCAGCCAATTAGAGAACTTTCGAAAAGATAAATCTGAGGATAGCAAGTGAAAGATCAACATGAGTATACTACTGTAGAAAGGATTATAGGAAAACATAGAAATTTATTATGATTTAATATAATTTATTCATATTTTTAATAATTTTATTATGGCTCTTATAGTCAGTTTCCAATTTCGGTCACCGCACTGCATCCATATCGACCTTTTCCAAAATAGATTTGGACTTATTTCAAAATCAAACTGTTGGATTTTAAAACTTCTTATTACATTTGAAAACTCATTTCATTTTGGACCCAACGCTTTTCGTTTCAGGAGAATCCGACAGTCGGATCTCCCGGTACGTTAATTCGAAGTTATAGGTCAAACTTTTCTGATAGGCGTTATAGAAATAAATAAGAAAATTTCGAAAATAAACTTCCTTTAAAAATCTTTCTACATAGCCTAACCGAACTTCACTTTCAAAAGTTACTATTCATTTCGAAAATAAAACTTTGATATGCCATAATTATATGAAAATTACTTCAAAACCATTCGCTATAGTTACAAATTTTCATCAATATTTTAATATCTTCGCATCCATCCAAAATCGAACATCAATAATCAAACTTTGATTTTTCACTGAATATTATATTGTTAAAATATTCAAATTTTTTGGACTGGAATGAAATCAAACCCAGTACCATATAATTCCAATTATATGGATCTCATACATCATATGTATCCTATAATAGTTGTAAACAACCATTAAACATTCAATTCACATCTAGAGTGCAACTACACCCGTATAAGCTTTAAATAAAATAATTAACGTTTATATCGATCTGTCTAGCCAACCGATTGACAAACAAACTACACACTTCGGATTAGCATAAATCAAATATTATCCTAATACCCGTGTGGGTTTGTCATCCAATACTAGTGATTATTATCTACATATTTGGGAGATGTGTAAAATTATCGTCCCAATACATGTGTGGGGTTTACATCACAATCCATGTGAACTTATCTACACACTTGGGAGACGTGTGGGCAAGTTGTCATCCCAAAGCCCGTATGAGGTTTTCAACCAATAAACAGTAATTCATAATTTACTCAATCAAATCAGATCAGCCACAATTTTAATAGATCAACAATAACTTGTTCATTTCAAGTTATATTTCAACTAAGTCAATATCACTTAAATAGGTGAATATAAATATGTCGTTCAACTTGTAAATGGGTGTATAACCCTACAACTAGTCAATGAATGTGCGCACCAGTGCTTCGCACACGAGAGTTGCAAAATACATATGGTCTCATTGTTATAGCTGTATACTATGGTGAATTAAAAATTATTTTAAATTGACACGAAGGTTAAATAAATGACAGAAGTAAGACGATGGATACATACATATGCCACATTAAGTGTAGTGTTTAGTTGTTATTATTACTATTAGCTTACAATGTTGATTGTAGTTAGGATCAAAGTAGTTAAAGCAAAAAGGAAGCAAGCAAGAAAAGGTTATGGCTTAAATAGAAGGGAACAATAAACGAACTGATTGTTTAATGATAAAGTCAATGCATCAAATGCTGGCAGATGGGAAATGATCACTACACCACATAATGTGGTATTTCATTGAAGTTAGAAATTAAGATCAAAAAAACATACATGCTCTTGCAATCAAAAATACACATGCATATTGCATGTAATCTGTAGTTAAGTTTAATGTGTGTAATGAAGTAATGTGCAGACAATATGACATCAATTATAAATTGTATACTCAGCATATGCGCAAATGAAATCCAAGCAACAATCTTATCAAACAGTAGACTAATACGATATCAATTTAAATAGCAGTTCACATAAATTCAAGTAGCATGCATGCGCATAGGTTCTTTGAGAAAAAACCATTGCAGCCAGAATTAAGTTGAGAAATTATTTTAAAAATCAATCACACAGCAGGTAGAAAACAACAAAATATTGAATCTAGCACAATGTGAAGACCGATATTTTTGCTAAAGTTCACCGTTCTACCGTTTTACAAATATTTACTCTTAAGCAAAAGCAATGCAGGTAGGTAAAAAAAAACGAAAGAAATAAACGGTAGTATAAAATTACAATAAAGACATTGGTTTGCTAATATCTTATAGTTGGACATCGTTTGCTTTTCGCTCATTATTTGCTTGGTAAGATTTTAAATTTGAGATTCAAAAAATTGTATATAAACTTCGTGATTCAAAAATCTAAGTGCTTTTTCCGTTTTTTCCCCAATTTACTACTTGGACGTTGTTTGATCAAATACAACAGACAGTATCAGAGAAATTTGAAAAACCGGTCACTGTCCATGTTTTTATTTTTATGAAAGGTAGCATTTCAGCATATAGGTTTCATTGGCAAGTTATTATGTAAAGCTGCGACTTACTTTCCCAACGCACACGGGTTGATTTTAAATATATGTAACCATTGATTACCGTTATTGAAAAAGAAACTTCCGTAGATGCATTGCACATTTTTGTGTAACTGCATCCAAGTTTCTAATTGCAATTGCACATTGTTTCGGTGATTATTAACCGACCGTGGTGTAGGAAATAAAGTTCACATGATCACAGTTACCAAATAGCAAGGCATCTTTTTTGGCACTTTTAAGTAATCATTCAGTCACACCTTTCATTTGCATGTTTACCTTGAAAAGTGATTACCGATATTGCAATAAAAATCAATGGCATCTGCTGCTAAATTCAAGTGTCATCAATTGTTTCGCTCTCGTGCAATATCTCAACCAAAGTTGAAAAGTGAGAGTACCTAAAACTTTTTGTAATTGAGCAATTGAATAGCGTAGGTGGCCTTACATGCATTGTAAGTTGGATGCCATTGACTTTCACACAAACTTATTCTTTTATTGAATTGACATCAATAGTTACTTACCAAAAAAGTAATTAATCAAATCAACATAACCAAAATGTATTCTTCTTACCCTATAAGCATATAAAAGTCATTATTTGCATCTTGCCATACACTAAAACATCAGTTAATTGGATTCAATAAACCATGGTAGATTTATCATTTGAATGTCTGACTGAGATTACATTTAGTATCTTTTGTACTTATTGACTTTTTAATATCTTGTCTACAACACAACTCAACCATCCGGCCTTTTCTCAACTACATTGGCTTCATCCACTTCGGTAATAGGAAACTTGTCTTCGATGATTTTCAGTGGTTCGAATTCCTCATTAATGATTCCGATATACCAGCTTTTTTTAAATTCTCTGCCTCCGGAATTCCATATACTTCGTATGTTCCATTAGTTCTCATATGCTTGAAAGGTGAGTTATATTTGCACATTGTAGTACTGTACAAACGTGCGTGTAAATGTGACAATTCATTCCAATGAGAGATGAATGTCAACTAATCTGATGTTGGGTAACGAATACCTGCATTGACACAGGCATACAAAATGTAAATTGATAGCTTACTTGAGCATGCAGGATCACATTTTATAGGTGGTTTGAACAATTAAAATTACAATTTTCAAATTGTTGATGGATGTTCAAATGATATAAAAAGAACGTATTCTGTTATTAAAGAAACGCAAACTGTTTACCTTACTATCACAATACATAAAGCACCATATAATTAATTATGTAGCAATCGTAGATTTTACCAAATTAACAAATGACTGTAGGAATAAAACACTCGCCAAATTGTTCTAATAAGACAATCCCTTATATTTCACTCCAAGGACGAAAATCAAAAGCTTTATATGTAACATGCATATCATTTTCAATGTCTGTCAGCGCTGGGTTTTTCAAAAAATTTATATCTAAACATGTTGTTACTGTATTATTTTTTCTCACTGTTAATAAAGCGCTATGTAAAAAAGTAAATTTATCTCAGACTAACATGATGAAACTACTGCTTATTATGAAATATATACAAAAATAAAAAATAAAAAATAAAAAAAAAAAAAAAAAAAACTAAAACATAGTAAGCCCTTTGAAACCAATATGTTTGCACAGAAAAACCAACACAGCGGACTATCTACGTCAATAAAAAAACTCAACTACTGATGCTGGTAATCTAAATACTGATGAATATGCAAAATATTTCTATATGCAAGGGAAAACATTAAATGGAAAAACGTTGAATCAATTAAAGGACATTGTCTGAACGCAAACAAAGATTACTTTGTACCCAGTACAAAATGAACATCATCAAGGCGCTTTTGTAAAACAATTATTCATACTTAATCTTGCCACTGTTTATATATATATATATATATATATATATATATATATATATATATATATATATATATATATATATAGAGAGAGAGAGAGAGAGAGAGAGAGAGAGAGACACACACACACACAAACTACACATTACCTTTCTGTTGCAACAAAGAATTAGTACGACCTTGAAACCATAATTTTTCCTACCAACAATATGATTATAATACCTATTCCACAAAATTTTATGATAGTTGTTATCAACATAATGCTTGTTTACATAAAACTATTGGGCAACTATGCATCCAATGTATAGACAACTCTAATTTGTGAAGTTGATATGTCACTTGTCATCATCAATTTACAATACGTAATATGATTGAAAATTGAGGGAATCCCTGAATAAAAGAAGACAACTAAATTACACATTGATCTGTGAATTTAGGCTTAAGTTCCTTAAATGAAATTTTAGCCTCATTCACAGACAGCACAAATGGATAGCGAAAATTACATCTAATTAACTTTGTATAAGGCGGACATAATTGATACATTCACGGTTTGATGATCTGCAGAACTCTCGAACATGTAGTGTTCTAGCAGAATGTATTAATTACTTCTAATTCATGTTATACAGGTCATATGTAATTTCTACTATATAGTACTTAGTAGTATTCTTTTTTCTAAATTTGCTTTAGTTGTTTGGATTTGTATTTGATTTTTTATATTTGATTTTGAATCAAACTATTGCTAGTTATTTAACTAATATAATTTAATTAATAAGTTGCAACAAAATATACAATATACATTATATTATACTTCCTATACAACCGCTAACAAAAGTCTAGTTAACTTTTTGTCAATGAACGTCACAACCACTCACCTCTAATAAAAAAATGTCAGCAACAAACAACACATTAGAAATATTCCCATTAATGTTGAATTAAGCTTTTGTTTGTACACTATCATATGAACTATCCTAATTATCATTATCATACTATATAAGTATCACTCTTGTTACTAAAATTGCATCAAAGCATGTAGAAAATGAGTAGCAAGCTTTTATACTTAAAGGAAATACACATTTTTTATTTTCTTTCTTTGGTACTTAAAACATAAGGAGACAACTGGTGAGAGAAGTCAAAAGTAGTATCTTTCAAAGTTTTATGATATTCATGTAGTAGTGTTTCAAGAAAACGTATTTCTCTTAACACGACTTATCAAATGGTAGAAAAAGAAATCAGTTAAGGAAATGATGCTTAATGAGTTATGAAATTATCGGTGGAAAAGAATTGAGAAACTTGCATGGTTATTTTTATAGCCATGTCATACAACATATAGTTAAGTGAAAATAAAAACAAAAATATTTATTAGCTGCAAAATATATAGAACAAAGTAAAATTCAAAACTTTATGGAAGGAATAATCATCTTCTACAAATACAGAAATGAGTATTAGTGATATTGTCTTCTTTTGCATTTTTGAAATCAAATTGCATATTTATAAAGGTTACCCATATTTACAGTTTCGGTCAGAACCTACATCTATAGCTCCTCAAGAACCCTGGCTAAAGTCATACGTAACAGGGTTAATATCAGCTAAAGTGTGATTTTAAGTTGATGCATATGGAAATGATTGCCAGAATGCTTTGTGTATTGGTCATTTGGATACCAAAAATTTAAATTATAACATATGCCTCCACAATAGCTGTAGCCAGAGGGAATATATTGTTAGTACCTAGATTTGAAATAGGATAACAAAATGTTCAACACATCATAACCTAAAATTTGGTTTATTTGAGGTATAGATCTGTCAAATATATTATCAAAGGACCTAATCTGATGGTGGTGCAAACAGCGACTATTTCGCATAACCCAAGAGTACAAATTGCAAAAATGTAATTGTTTACCTGAAGTATATTTGAGATCTTCGAAACATTCAATAACCATCATGCACTTCTTCTTGCAAACTAATTTCCCGTGAACCATGGTCATCATTGTAACATAGTTGTGTATGCTTCATTGAACTCTCTATTAAGTCTAATATTGTTTATCTATAGCATGAGAGTTGCTTGACAATTATTTCGTAGCGTGATTTCCAGAAATCGATGTGCTACCTTATAACATGATTTTTCGTTTATCCATAGAACCGTAAAGTAGTAAATAGTCACCAACTGCAAGAAAACAGCGGTAAAATCAAATTCACAATTGAAATTTTGTTACATAATTTGCAATTCAGGCTATATAAGGGAACAACAAACCACAGATTACTTATTTGCAGCCATGGAATTGAGATTTGTAATAGGGAAGAAAGCAAAAGATGAAAATAAGTGAACCTTCAATCAAAGTCAACAACCCAAGCATCGGATTTTCTTTAGCAGTGAGGAGGAAACGGTGTAGATGAGCAGATCGATCTACATGATATGGTATCCTAGAAGTGGCATGCTCTTCCACATGGACAGGTCTCCTATATTAAGGAAATGAGTTATTCCATATTCAGGACAAATACTTGAATCATCATTTTAGTTCAGCTTGGGATTCTAGGAAGTCGAAGTATCTTTTTCAATTGAGGAATGCAAACCAACATAGCAAATAGCAGATGAAAAAACAGAGTTTTTAATATAGATGTATTCGTTAGCTTTCCTAAGTTAGGTTAAATATCATAAAATTGGATATCTCTATGAAATTACATATGTAAAGTGGAAAACAAAAGACAGTCCAAAATTTCGGAGGCATGAGAATGCACGAAATGATACTCATCTTTAACAGTTTAGTACAGATTATTTAACACTTCACTTTAAATGTGGCATCCAGTATTATTTTAATGCATAAAATGTGGAAGGTAGTGCAAACTAATCATTTCAAGTAAAACTTAAATATAAAATGGTATGGTAATAAAACACATAGATTAAGGGAAACACATATCTTTATGGTCAGTCACTATCTGCAAAACTACATAATGACAACTCCAGTGAATCAGAAGGATCATAAACAATTCATGTCAACAATATGTAAATAAACAATAATAATAGCAAACTTTCCACGACATATGCGTAAGTATCGTCATGTATACTCAATGAAATAGACTGAGGATACAGTTTAATATTGTCCATGTCAAAAACCTTCAAAAATATATCTAAATAAATTGTTTAAATAAATTCATTAAATATTTTGTATGATCCATGCTAAAGCCTCATTCTCACTTTGGCTAGTCGAATGCATTTTAATTCAATATTAGGTTTTTTTTTATAGGTAAACGGAGAATAAACATGTACAGTAGTTTCAGCCAAAAATTGAAAACATTTTAAAAATAATTAAATAAAATGGGGAAAAAAAATACAAATTCAACTAGGACAAATATAATCATGCTTCAAAAATCATTTCAAGTTCATAAAAAATACATCGGCTGTATACCGTAAAAGAGCATAAAATCTAAAACTGAAATTTTTTACATGCAAGATTACTTGAAAGATGAAACTGAATTTGGAAGGAAAGATGGCAAAACAACAATCAATTGTGATAAAAAGTAGGCACCAAAGGACTGAAACTTCATTGACCATAATTAGTGAAGTACTGAAACATTCAGGCTTTTGAAATAAAATAAAGGGACAAAATATCATACCTGAAACTGTAAATAGAACCCATCCAAAATGTGAATATGTGAAATTCTGGAGAAGTTAACCACAGTTAGGGTTAAATAGTAGCACAGTTGACATGGGAAATACAGGTTTTAAGAAGGAAGTAGAACGAATGAGCTTTTCCCCAGCCAAATAATTGGGATCAAGTGTTTTATAGTTTGAGACATATTTTAAGGGAATGCATATTGTTAATAAATATGTGTGTGCCATAGTTTGAGACATATCTATAGTTTGATGCATCATAGTTAATGTAATTAATGTATTTTTAATTGCATACATATTTTTCTAAGGGAACTATTTCACAGATAGTCGATATTTTTTATTTAAGAGAAATAATGGCCATCAAAACAGGTTCTATGATATGCAGAAGATGTGTAATAGTTATAAGATTATCGCAGTAAATGAAACGGACACAAAATTTCACGTTTAACCCCTTCGCCTTTTCCAACCGGTATTAAAACACATTAAACACAAAGCAAATTTAATGGATAGGAACATAAAAATTTCCTCAAATAATACGTGTACTAATTATACCTTGCCATGAGTAATAACTAGAAATGTCATAGAAGACTAAACAAATCCAAGTTAACTACACATATATGGTAAACAATTTTTTGCAAGATAATTGCTTCCCTTAACTATCATGCATCAGATCTATCCCCAAACTAATCCAAATTGTATAGATATCAGATATACATGGAAATGATTATCAATTTGTTGTAAACAAATCAATGGTATCCCATTTGATTTGTGTCTGTGTATTGTATAATTGTAACAATAATAAAACACACTGTAACCCAAGGATCTAGCTCGAAAACATAGGAAAATTAAGAAGAAATGAATAAGTAATGTTCTGTTTACCTGTAAAGACTTTACTGCCATATCCACTCTTCCAAGTTTCAGCAAACGTTGAGTTAATGATTCAATTGTCTGCAATCAGTATAACAATAATCATCGTAACAATAAATTTAGTCCAAAATTAGTATATAATTACCAGTAAATTATAACACACCGAAACAGTTTAAACCATATTGTTTATTACATAATCGGATCTTTCAGCGACGACTGAATACGAAGAAGATACAATTAAAATACAAAAGTGATGCCAAGTAAAAGCCATAATGATGCCCCAATATGCTCAAGTACAATAGGGCATACATAGCAAAACATGAAGTAAGAAGCAAGAGTACATCAGACAAAATTAGTCTTCTGAACCAATATGGTTAAGTTATTTATATTGGAATATGGCATAAAATTAGTCTTACAGCAAAAAGAAAGAGCACATAGCACAGCTAAAATATCGATATGTATGGTTTAAGGTAATCTCTGAGCCATTGCTGTTCATACCTTTGAACCAGTACGTGGCATGTCATAATGAGAAGATAACAAATATATACTCTCTATATGCATATGTATATGTACATAGTCATATTAGAAAATGAATGAAGCATATCCTTTGCAATTACGTAAGTCAGAAGTAATGAGCATAAGATCCAGTCTAAATGAAACTTTGACAACATGAACATTAAACTTGTGTATGCTGAGTGAATATATTATATGGTTTTTGCAAAGATACTTGAAAGTGATATGTAGTATTACTCAAGTTTTTATTTTGACACGTGTTTGGCAATAACAAAAAATATGACTACTAAATGGAATCCTTAAGCATGCATAACCAACAACACCTGTATTCTAGAATTACTGATAGTAGTAACTTGTATATAAAAAATATGATGACAACTATTATACTACTCATTGACATGGGATGAAAATCCATAGGATGATAAAGGATAGTTACGCACTGATTAAGGGGTACTGAATACAATAAGCTACTTTGGATGGTTTATATACCTATTAATTGAGATGCACACAACTGGAGTCATTGATAAACTATTATATTTCTATGACTATTAAGGATTTTTCTATGATCATCAAGGATTTTTCATGAAATGATATAAAATAGGACGAACATAATTTTTGGTAAGAAAAAACATATAGTTATACCTGAGACAGTGTATAATTGTTAGTGCTTAATTCAACACCGGTGTTTATCCTAGATTGATATATTGCAAGTTCAACATTATGAATTTTAACAAATTAAGGACCCCACACAGTAGTTATTGAGACGTAGGGTAATGTACAAAATTTTCTCGAACTAACATGAATAAAGCATCACTATTTCATACTACATGTTACAACTAATTAGGAATTCTTAACATAAATAAACAGTTGTTCTAGAAAGATGAAAACTAATCAACATTATTATCAATTGTTGACACTTATTCCGAATTAATAAAGATACATCTATCTATAAGCTAAAAGCTTCAAGATTATTATATAATTCTTATGTTATGCAAGTTATAGATAATTCTTTATGTTTTGGCTTTTTTTATCATTGTTGTCATTCATGTTAATTATACATAGCATATATAACTCCCTAGGTGTCAATATCTTCCTTTACAGTATTTCTTTATTTGAGCATAAAAAGGTCGATTATACAACTAATTATCATAAATGAGGAATATGCATGTTAATCTAGAACAAACGTCGAACAAAGAACGTATCCATGTAAATAACAGAGCACTCAATCAATAAGAAGGCATCAAAATAACATAGCATTAACGTAAATAATGAGTATTAGTATACATCGTCTTCGTATATACGCACCTTCCAAACTGTGACATTCAATCGAACAAAGAAGGCAGGAATGCACAAATTTGATGAGAAGGAAATCCAAATAAAAATTACCTGGAAAGGAACTAGCTTGATATTGATTACCACCATACTGGGGACAAAAAGATATGAAAAATAGCATAAACAAATGGTAGCAAACGCAGGTATGTAAATAACGTAGCGCGATCACTTTGTGTAAAATACAACAACTATGTAACCGTGGGAGTGTAGCGGATACATAAGTGTTTGAGATTTTTGTATCCAAATTTGAGCGAGTTTCAATAACATTAAGATAAACATTTGCTGTCTTTATAAGCAACCCAATTTTCCGCAATTGAGAAAAAGATTAACAAAAAATTCAAACATGACTGATATGGTAAAGAGCAGCAGCCAAATGCATTCTTTGTAATTAATTCAATTAGCACATTAATAAGAAATTTAATACGAATACAGACTAAATGGTTTCATGAAATTTTGAATGGAACAGAGAATAATTATTTTCCAGTGACAAAAAAGCTTCCGTGAATTTTTTTCGAATATGAGTACAAACCCTAATACCTAGAAGCAACTCAAATCAAGACTATCAAATGTAGAAAATTTACCTCGAGATTATGGGATAAGAATATAGTTGAAGGGGGTGGAGATGCGAATTCGGTTTCTGGTGGATTGGGTGGAGAAGGGAACGCAATTGGCAGCAGATCGGGCGGAGATACAAAGGCGAAAAGTCTAACGATGTTGATAGCCGGAGATGTTAACGGCGAAGGAGAAAAAAAGATGAATCGGGAGAAAAAATGAATTGGTAGCGCTCATTAGGTAAAATAAAAAAGGCAATTTCTATTTCAAAGTTAATAACCCCCATTTTATCAAAAAATATTTTTCGGCGTAACTCGTAGTAAGCCTACGTGGTGGTCCATGAATGAACCGTGGAGATTATCTACGTGGTACTTTAATGAACCACGTAGAGCAACTACGAGGTACTATGAAAAACCATGTTGTCCTCCTACGTGGAACGGTATTTTTGGTTTTTTTTTTTTAAATCAGGGAGCTACTAACTAAATTTGTGGGTTTACCAATTATTTCATGACTTGGGGGGCTACTACCTAAATTTGTGGGTTGAAATAGAATTTGCCAATAAAGAATGGAGAGAAGCGACCAGGAAGGAAAGAATTTCTAAAGGATACGGTTGAGCTTTATATAAGCTTGAGAATACTTCTGAACCTTCGAAGCCAAACTCAGTAATTATAATATTGTATAGATTAAATTATTTTATCCAATCCACATTGATTTATTTTAATTAACCAAATAATACTGGATACAATTCAACTTAACCCAATATATTAACTCATTTTTTCTCCAAACCAAGATTTAATTCCAGTTAATTCACTAAACACCATATAATTAATTTATATAGGTGATCACAAAATCAGGATTGTAACAGACTCTCTCTTATAAAAATTGCATTCTCGTGATTCCTTAGAGCAGAGATGTAATCAACTCGATTTATTTCATTAACAAAGGAAATAGACATGGAAATAGATGAGCTTGAATTTAAAATTTCTCACCCTCGACAATAAAAGATAGAAAGACAGGATAAGATTGCTTGATAAATTATTTGGTTTCCAAGTGCAGTCATTGGGATTATCAGACCATTGAATCTACGTGAGCAACACATTCTTGTTCTGAATGCATTTAACCTCCGAAGCAAGGCATGCACAGGGTGTTCCACAGTGGATAGATCAAGTGAGGTCATAAGCTTCTCTAAAACACATGGAATCAATAGCAGAATCCGAATCACGTAAACACTTCCACAATAGGACCAATAAGCTCAGTAATAGGAAATGACCTTATGTATTGGAAAACCAATTTCTCAGTCTGACTGAAATGTATGTCTCCTTCCAAAGGAAATGCACGACTATGGTTGTCAGAGTAGGATTTCTGGCAACTTTATGCCTCTTTCATCCTCTCTCAAATAAGAATAATCTTCTCTTAGGCTTTACAAATGGAGTCGGGGACTAATATCAGCTTCTTTCCAGACTCTAACGAACAAGAAGGTGATCGACATGGCCTTTCGTCCAAGGCTTTAAAAGGATCAATATCAGTGCTGGACGGATAACTATTGTTATAAGTAAACTTGACAAGAGGAAGATGGTATTCCCAAGAACCACAAAAATCAAGGATGCATGCTTGAAATATGTCCTCTAAGGAATGATTCACCCGCTCAGTCTGTCCATCACACTGTGGGTGGTATGTGGTGCTGAAGTTAAGCTTTTTGCCCAAAGTTTTTTGAAGAATCTGCTAGAAACTACTAGTGAAAAGTAGTTCATGGTCATAGACGATCGAATTAGGAATACTATGTAGTCTCATGATTTTCTTAATATAGAGCTTAGATAAAAGAGATGCATGCCTCTTATAAGACGCAATACAGATGGAATTAGTCAGACGATCCACTATCACTTAAATGTTGTAATGGCCCGACTTCGATCGAGGTAAGCCATCAACAAATTCCATAGTAACCTAACCACAGTAGGATCTCCAAATGCTAAAGAAGACCACTAGGATGCTGATGTTTGGCTTTAACGAGCTGACAAGTCATGCAATTACTTGCATAACTTGCTACATCTCATTTCATGTCTTCCCAGAAATTTAGGAATTGCATATCGGCATACATTTTGCTATTACCTAGATGGATAGTGTACTTGTAACAGTGATATTCAACTAAAATGTCCCGTCTAAGATTGGGAAAAGAAGGAACGATTAACCGGTTCCTCTCACAAAGCAGCCATGAATATCGATGCTAAAATTCCCCAACTCATCATCACGGAACTCAGACTTACACCATAGAATAAGAGATACAAGATCAAGATCTTGCAACTATGCCTCGACATTATCATCCAATAATCTAGGTCGAGCATCCATGCTAAATAATAAAATAGGATAATCAAATGATGAAGCATCATCTCAATATCGCAACAAAATAGATTTTCTAAGACGTTCCTGTAACACCCCACAATTTTAAATCAGGACATAAGATATAATCAAAGAATAATTAATTTCAAATGCGAGAATTAAGGGAAAGGGGTTACGCCATTGCGTTCGTCTCGGAATTCTGCTTGAGATAGAGTCCAAGTTTGTGTAAATCGGACATCGTATGAAGAAGATATGGACGAACGAAGTTAGACAGCAAACCAGAAGAAGAGAAGAAAAAAATATAAATGCACTGGCGCACTTGGGAAGTGCGCCAGTACAAAAATTGCACTGGCGCACCTGCCAAGTGCGCCCAGGTCGGGCTGAAAGCCTGCACAGCTTTCTGGTGTGTTCTGATCCGTACTGTGACTCATTGCTGAGTCCTTTCTGACTCCTTGCTGAGTCATTAGGGCTGAAGTGTCACCCTATCCTGACTGAATGGTTGTGGTTAACTCTAGGTTCATCCGACGGCTCTAATTAAATTGAAATTCTATATAAACAACCTAACACTTAACCCTAAAATCACACTAATTCATTCCAAGAGCCGTCATACCGCCATACTCAACCTAGGACAGCCACCATTCTCTTTCAACTAAAAAGAAAACTAGAAAGCTACGAAGTGAATCAAATCTGAATTATAAGAACAACGATCTACATCAAAGGCGAGCATTCCAACTTCATAATTCAAATTCCAGAAATCAAGAATTCATTCTTTGTAAGTTCGGTTATTCCTTAGATTTGAACGTGTAATTGGAATCGTGAATGTAATAAATCAAAATATAGAACTGTACCTATTTGCAAGTTAATTATCTTTGATTCATGCTTATGTCAAATCTAAAGTTATCTATGCCTTTGGATTTGATTTACGACTATGACTATGAGACTTTTCCCTAAAACTATGACAATGAAACTGTTGCCTATGAAGCTACTGCCTATGACTATGACTATGTCTATGAGACTTTTGCCTATGACTATGGTTCGTGACTATGAAACTGTTTCCTATGAAGCTATTGCCTATGATTATGACTATGAGACATTTGCCTATGACTATGGTTCGTGACTATGAAACTGTTGCCCACAACTATGATTCATAACTATGAGACTATTGCATATGACATTTATTAAGATATTATTGGGATTAGTCGCCCATGACTATTGTGGTTAATTGCCTATAACTATTGTAGTTAGTTGCTTATGCCTATTCCCATTGTTACGATTAACCAATCATGTTGTACCTTGAACTGACATTATGTTGGATCAAATCACCTATGCCTATTCCCTTAATTATGTTGGATCTCATATTTAGTGTGTAACTTGGCCAGTTTATTCTTATTCACTATTATGTACATCGAACCTGTTGGAGCCATTATTTTTGCATGCCAATTTTTTATATCAATTCTTGTGCTTATCCCCTATTCCTTTTGTTAGTGTCATTTCATGAGTACTTAGAAAACTTGTGAAATCATGTTATACGTACGATTATGATGCAGGGATTGGGCGTAGCTTAATTAAGATAATTTGGCATAATAAATATGTTGGCATAATCTGAATTGGCTAAATAGCGAATAATTTACATGCATATTAGACTTGGGCACAAATGATAAATTTTAATTGGCCACAAAGTATGTAATTGGTATGTAAACCAAGTTTTGGACATAAACGGTAAACTAGAATATTAAATCTAGTTTTGACATGAACTGTAAATTGGGATATTAATCTAGATTGGACATGAATTGTAAAAGGGGAATATTAAATCTAAATTGGTATAAACTTCAAGTTGGGTTAATTGATGGGTAAATCGAGTTTTGGGCATAGAATATAAGTATGTTAATTTGCATGACAAATGAATATGATCTAGGCTAAATTGATTTATGGAAAATTTGCATGAATAGTAAATATGTAAAATTAGAGAAGAGGAAAATGCCTAACCCGAGGTTAGACTGAGTTGTGGTGTAAAACTGTCCGGAACCGCCCGGCACATCCAGTAACCATAACAATACCTGTCTAATGTGAGAGATTAGTGTATCAAGCCCAGAAAGACCCGAGGTTAGACTGAGTTGTGGTGTAAAACTGCCCGGAACCAACCGGCACATCCAGTAACCACAACAATACCTATCTAATGTGAGTGGTTGGTGCTTTAATTAATTAATTAAACCTCATGAACAATCAAGTTAGAAATGGTGAGGTTAAGTAATTAAGGAAACACTTAACTAACTTAACAAGACAAGATTGATAGGGGTTAAGTAAATTTGGACACTTAACCAACTTAACATGTTAACAAGGCAAGATTTGTGGGGGTTAAGTAACTAAGGAAACACTTAACCATTATAACATGTTAACTAGACAAGTGGGTAAGGTTAAGTAAATGTTTAACATGCTAACTAGACTAGATGGTGGGGTTAAGTAAACTTAGAACACTTAGCCGTTATAGCATGATGAATAAACAGGGCCAAGTTAATGAGAGACACTTAACCTGTATAACCTGATAAACGAGTAAGGTTGAGGAACACTTAACCAATTTGACATGATGTATGGGTAGGTTAAGTCAACGTGAACTACTAGATAACACTTAACCAATTTAACATGACAAGTGAATGGGTTAAGTTAACTTGAATTGACTGATGACACTTAACCAATCCAACATGACGAGAAAGAGAACTAAGTAGTAAACCTTAGTCAAGAAAGCCACGTAGAACACGAAAAGGAGCGAACGCCCATCTAATCATGAAGAAGGCTCCAACGAACTAGGTTACGAAGCACGCGGCTTCGAGGGGACGTGAGGGTACTCTTGGTATCCCTCTGTGAGGCTGCAGATGATCCTCCTAGGCTCACAGAGTTTAAGGTCTACGTTAGAAGAGCCAACGGTATGCCTTGGTTGCAATAATAAGGCAACCTAAAGACTAGGATGGTCCAACGTGATTCGGCGAGACCAGTTTTTTCCCTGTGACAGCAACTCGTCGTCTACCTACCATCTTGAGTCAGTCCTTCTTTGTAAGTTCGGTTATTCCATAGATTTGAACGTGTAATTGGAATCATGAATGTAATAAATCAAAATATAGAACTGTACCTATTTGCAAGTTAATTATCTTTGATTCATGCTTATGTCAAATTTAAAGTTATCTATGCCTTTGGATTTGATTTATGACTATGAGACTTTTCCCTAAAACTATGACAATGAAACTGTTGCCTATGAAGCTATTGCCTATGACTATGACTATGAGACTTCTGCCTATGACTATGGTTCGTGACTATGAAACTGCTGCCTATGAAGCTATTGCCTATGACTATGACTATGAGACTTTTTCCTATGACTATGGTTCATGACTATGAGACTGTTGCCCACGACTATGATTCATAACTATGAGGCTATTGCCTATGACATTTATTAAGAAATTATTGTGATTAGTCGCCCATGACTATTGTGGTTAATTGCCTATAACTATTGTAGTTAGTTGCTTATGCCTATTCCCATTGTTACGATTAACCAATCATGTTGTACCTTGAACTGGCATTGTGTTGGATCAAATCACCTATGCCTATTCCCTTAATTATGTTGGATCTCATATTTAGTGTGTAACTTGGCCAGTTTATTCCTATTCACTATTATGTACATCGAACCTGTTGGAGCCATTATTTTTGCATGCTTATTCTTTTATATCAATTCTTGTGCTTATCCCATATTCCTTTTGTTAGTGACATTTCATGCGTACTTAGAAAACTTGTGAAATCATGTTATACGTACGATTATGATGCGGGGATTGGGCGTAGCTTAATTAAGATAATTTGGCATAATAAATGTGTTGGCATAATCTAAATTGGCTATAATAGTGAACAATTTACATGCATATTAGACTTGGGAACAAATGATAAATTTTAATTGGCCACAAAGTATGTAATTGGCATGTAAACCAAGTTTTGGACATAAACGGTAAACTAGAATATTAAATCTAGGTTTGACATGAACTGTAAATTGGGATATTAATCTAGATTGGGCATGAATTGTCAAAGGGGAATATTAAATCTAAATTGGTATAAATTGCAAGTTGGGTTAATTGATGGGTAAATCGAGTTTTGGGCATAGAATATAAGTATGTTAATTTGCATGACAAATGAATATGATCTAGGCTAAATTGATTTATGGAAAATTTACATGAATAGTAAATATGTAAAATTAGAGAAGAGCAAAATGCCTAACCCAAGGTTAGACTGAGTTGTGGTGTAAAACTGTCCGGAACCGCCCGACACATCCAGTAACCACAACAATACCTGTCTAATGTGAGAGGTTAGTGCATCAAGCCCAGAAAGACCCGAGGTTAGACTGAGTTGTGGTGTAAAACTGCCCGGAACCGACCGGCACATCCAATAACCACAACGATACCTATCTAATGTGAGTGGTTGGTGCTTTAATAAATTAATTACAGCTCATGAACAATCAAGTTAGAAATGGTGAGTTTAAGTAATTAAGGAAACACTTAACCAACTTAACATGACAAGATTGATAGGGGTTAAGTAAATTTGGACACTTAACCAACTTAACATGTTAACAGGGCAAGATTTGTAAGGGTTAAGTAACTAAGGAAACACTTAACCATTATAACATGTTAACTAGACAAGTGAGTAAGTTTAAGTAAATGCTTAACATGCTAACTAGACTAGACGGTGGGGTCAAGTAAACTTAGAACACTTAGCCGTTATAGCATGATGAATAAACAGGGTCAAGTTAATGAGAGACACTTAACCAGTAAAACCTGATAAACGAGTAAGGTTAAGGAACACTTAACCAATTTGATATGATATATGGGTAGGTTAAGTCAACGTGAACTACTGGATAACCCTTAACCAATTTAACATGACAACTGAATGGGTTAAGTTAACTTGAATTGACTGATGACACTTTACCAATCCAAAACGACGAGAAAGAGAACTAAGTAGTAAACCTTAGTTATGAGAATTGAGTAGTAAACATAAGTCAAGAAAGCCACGTAGAACACGAAAAGGAGCTAACGCCTGTCTGATCATGAAGAAGGCTCCAATGAACTAGGTTACGAAGCACGCAGCTTCGAGGGGACGTAAGGGTACTCTTGATCCCTCTGTGAAGCTGCAGATGATCCTCCTGGGCTCACAGAGGTTAAGGTCTGCGTTAGAAGAGCCAAGGGTATGCCTTGGTTGCAATAATAAGGCAACCTAAAGACTAGGATGGACCAGCGTGATTCGACGAGACTAGTTTTAGCCCTGTGATAGCAACTCGTCGTCTACCTACCATCTTGAGTGAGTCGAGATACGTGCAGCGGAAAGGCGTAGAACTCCAACAGACCATATACTTGCTATCAAGTTATGGGTGAGGTTGGTCCATAGGTTTGTGGGGGCATAGAGGGGCATGCGTACAGTTCTCATTCTTGATTTTCTTGGGTGCCTTTCATTTGTTAGTTGAGGGAGGGGTCTAGTGGGACCATAGCCACTGTAAAAGTAGACCTTAGCATCTGCAATCGGCAGATATCTAAAAGCTCCCGACCGAGTTTCGTGTTTCTTGACTAGCCCTGCCACGGGACTCGGGTCGCACATATAGAGGACATGTGCATCTAGACATCGATAACGATTCACGACACATACGTGGGGAAAATCGAGGAACATATACCGCTCTGGGTAGTGTGTAGGGGGCATCGTTCGATAGGTAGGATAATCCCTATTGGACCTAGGTCGCGTAAACCCTGAATCAAAGAAGCGTTCAATAGGTAGCATAAACCCCAGTGGCCCTGGGTAGCGTAAACCCTGGTTGAATCTAGGAAGCGCTCGATAGTAAACCCTAGATTAGATCTAGGTAATAAATGGAATCCCCATAATAGATGTACACCTAAAGGCAACCACAATTACGGGGATTGGGATCACGTTATCATATGATCATTTTATATAGATTACAAGTTTGGACATTAGTTAGGTAGTGCAGAGATATAGAAATCAGTATAACCTGGTAGTTGCGAAGCAGAGAAGGAGTAGAAGCACATTCAGTTTACCAGTATATCCAGTTTATCGGTACATTCAGTTTATCTTGTCATAGCCCATGCTTATCCCATGTTATCTTATTACTATGGTTTAGTCTTATATTTAGTTTACTCATGTCATGACCTTTTTCCTCGTTCAAATGCTAAGAATCACTGATCTTACCAGGCTTTATGTCTGGCCTAGTTTTCTTTTGCCTCTTTTCTTCCATTCCCCCCCAGGTAGTCAGGGAGGGAAAAACTCAGCTCATTTTAGGGTCATTACTCTTTCCGAGCTTGAAGATTCTTTGGCGCATTGCTTTGAACTCCATTTTCTACTGCTATGGCTGGCTCATGCTTTATTGGGGAATATCATTGTTAGTTTGTGCTTCTTTATATTAAACAAGACAGATGCTTTATTGTAATAAGTATTGTTGTTGTAAAACAATCTTTGTACAAGCAATTTTAATCAATAAAGGTTATTTATTTTCCGCTGCTTTATTTGTCTGTCTTGTAATTTTTCTGCATCTTGTACTCAAAATGCTCCACCGAAGTTAAGGCATTCCCTTTGTGAGTGACCTTAACAGAGGTGGGGTGTTACAGTTCCACTCTGCTAGCATTATGGAAACTACAACTGACAGCTTATGACTTAATGCATCAACAACTTGATTCCCCTTTCCAGGTGTATAGTGGATATCAAAATCATTTGAAGCGAGAGATTCGAGCCAACACTACTGCTCCATATTGAGCTCCTTTCAAGTGAATAAATACTTGAGAGACTTGCGATTGGTGTAGACAATGAAATGCTCACAAAATTGATAATGTCATTGTATCTTCAAAGGGAAGGCAATGGCGGCTAGTCTAAGTCATGGGTAACGTACTGAATCTTAGTCAGACGCAATTACCTAGAAGCGTAGGCAACTACCCAATCTCTTTAGATAAGCACAACACTGAGGCTACATCTACTACCATCAGTGTAAATGAAGAGTTCTTGATCCCCTTGGGAACCACAAGAATAAAAGCATATGTGAGAAGCTCTATCAATCTCTGAAAGAAGCCTCGCACGTATCAGACCAGATTAAATGAAAACCCTTCCTCGTAAGGCTCATAATAGGAAGTCGGGAAAATTCTTTAGTGAACCGACAGTAATAACATGCAAATCCAAGAAATCTACGAATCTCTAGTCTCATCCAGTTCTAAATGGCTTCGATACTTGCAAGATTGACCAAAATGCCACCAAAAGGTACTACATGGCCTAAGAACTTGACTTTATTCTCCTAAAAATGGCACTAGAAGAATTTGGCCTTAAGATGATGGTTACAAAGAATATTCTATACAATTCTCAAGTATCGGGAGTGATCATCTTCAAACTTAGAATAAACAAAAATGTCAATCAGTGAATACCAAGACGACTTTATCGAGATATTCTCGTAATACTTGATTCATGAGATCGACGAAATAAGTTGGGGCGTTCGTCAAAACAAATGGCATGACGAGCCATTCATAAAAATTGTGTCGAGTGATGAATGATGTGAGAGGACCGCTACCCTCTATAACCCGTAACTGATGAAATCTCGTTGTAAGTTCGATCTAAGAGAAGACCTTAGTGCTACTCAACTAATCGAATATATACTCGATTCTAAGTAATGGATAGCGATTTCAAATGATTAACTAGTTAAACTTGGCTAATTGACACAAAGTCAAAGAGTTCCATCAGACTTCTTCACGAATACCACCGCAAACACCTTACGGCTTAGAATGGATAAACTGTTTAGCTTCTAGCTCTAACAGTTGCTTCTTGAGTTCTTCATTCTTTATAGTTGACATCTTCTTGGGAGGACGACTAAATGGATGTGCACCTGGAACAAGGTCGATGTAGAACTCAGTCGCCTTCTTGGGGGAGAACCGGAAATAGACTCAAATATATCAGCAAAATCTTGAACGACTAAAATATGAGACATCTCATCCTCATTTTGGGACTCAAGAGAAAATAGAGAAGCTTTGAAATCAAAGCCCATGTCCTAAAGAATAAGTGACAACCGACTAAGCGAATCGGGATGCCTAAGATAAAGTACTCTTTTAGAGCAAAGGATATGAGCTTCGTTTCTAACAAGCCAATCCATAGTTAAAATCTTGTCAAATCCCAAGAAATTAATCACATGCATATTCGCACGGAAAGAAAATCCACATATAAAAATCTCTACATCCTCACACATGCTAAGTGTTGCAGATCCCCTAATAGGATTCTCTATCCGCGAAGAAGTCATCAAACAAGCCATATAAAAAGAAATAGCATTTATGAGTTCCCTCGGTTCGAATGGATGCAATGCACCTGTATCGAATAAAACTCAAATAGAACAATTATGAAATAGTACAAAACCTTCAAGGATAAAAGTAGATGTACTATGAGGTTGAGATGAACTACAGAAGCATTTGGCACATTAATCCTACAAGGTTTCACATTCCTAGGAGTTATGTGACACGAAGATGTCCAATGCCCCTCCTTCTTGCAATTATGACATATGCTGGGATTATGACAATCATGAATCAAATGATCACTAGCACCATAGTTTTAACACCCCCTCTGGCTAGGAAGTGCTACATTAGGCTAAGAGCTAGAACCCACGACTTCTTCCTGCTATAAGGAAAGGATTTCGACTTATGAAAGGAAAATTTCTTCCTATTCATGTTCTTCTGAACCTCTGCCTCATATCTACTATCCCTCTCATTCTCAACCGCTTCGAAGTGAAAGAATGAGTCACATAATTTCCTCGAAAGAGAGCTTAAGCTGCAACATCAACAAGTTCTTCAAGTACTTCTTAAGGCCATAAATGAAGTGAATTTTCTTATAGCAGGTACTGATATGTTCGAGATTGTACTTGGACAAGGCTTCGAATAAAGCTACATGCTTAGAAATAGACAACATCCCTTGCTTCAAATCAAGGAAACATCGGGCTAAGATTGCCTTCTCAGACTCAGGCACGAACTTTAGATCAAAACGCTCTTTATACTATTTCCATTCTATAGTGGACTCATAGGTCAGTGCAGTCAGAAGGTCATACCAATTCAACTCATGCTTTTGCAACATGCTCGATGAAAAAATAACCCGATGGTGGTCTGATATCTCCATGGGAGTAAAGATGCGCTCGCATGTACAAAGCTATGCCTGAACCTCAAGGACATACTCCGATTCTTTGAATGGCTTTTCTCGAAAATGGTGAAATCACTACACATACGAGCAAATGCGAAATTGCGCAAAGGAGAAGAGCAAGCTAGAGATAGAGGCTAAGTGCTCATGAAAAGAACCATTAACTAGTTAGCTGAAATATAAATATCGTCTGGACATAGGACATTGGACGACCCATCATCAAAATAGCTACCTCTATCTCTTCCAGCCGTATGTTGAAAGTAGAAGATAAGATGTTGACTATTCACAGGGGTATGATATCGTTGATTGAATTCAACATGAAATTCTATGAAATTTTAAAGATTGCATTCCTATATGTATTCCCAACTTATATCTACTCTGAAAGGACATGAAAGTTAAAGATATGATAATGACACGATTCAGGACAACACCGACTGGAGGCGATGTTAACACTCATATTATACTTCAATGTACTATAGCATGTATATTGTTCTGTGTTTATCACACTTTGTTTTGAATTCTGCTCTGATATTAAGCTATGACACCCCACCCCAAGACCCACACTAACAAAAATCATTACTAGGTAAAACAGTCTACTAGTGTAGAGAACAATGCTGGATAGGAGTGACCATCTGTGGGTCTTCTATTAAACAAGTATCAAGTACATCGGCGTTGTGATCCTTTTTTTCCTTACCTCAAGTTAATCGATATGCTCAATAATTTTCTGATACAATACTACGATGGCTAATAGATCAATTAAGAATGAAACACAATAATAAGTAATGTCATAGATCATAAAACAGTAAAGACAACTATATACACAGATACAGCAAGTACAATACATAGTGATAAGTACAAAAGTAGTTGTATAAAGCACTAATATATACAATACGTTCCACAAAAGAATATATACTTATCAGAGTCACATAAAGAAACTACTAGTCATCTACTCAAAATATGCCTAACCATTTAAAAAAGATGACAGATAAGCCATAGAAAAATCTGAATAAGAAGATATATACAATAGGTGCTAACCTGAAATAACTCAGTCCGACCCAGGTATATAAAATAATTAGGCCAGTCTAGTTTAAACAAAGTGAGTAGAACATGATAAATGAAGTGTAGAATCATAAAGGGATAACTCTTCTCGAATAGGGAAAGAGTAAATTTCAACTATATAAGACCCCACATTTCTTAATCTCAACCGTATGAGGATTTAAGTAAGAATTATGAAGCGTATAGGTATAAAATAACATCCCAAAGACTAAAATTCACAAGACAACATATGGAAATCACAGTGGAACCTTATTTTTTTTCTTAATACAAAATATAAGTGTCAGTACATCACAGAACACAAAAACCACAGTTGTCTCATGAAAGTTTCATAATCAGAATATCATAATAAAAATACTCCTCAATGCCAAATATAGAAATAAGTAGAACGTGGAACAATACATGTATAGAAAGAGAATAAGACAAATGAGAATCTCCAATGGGCTGACTTGGCCATAGCTCTCTCAAGCAATAGATCCTCCACCCTGAGAACCTAGAGGGAAGAACAAAGAAGAGAAAGAAAACTAGTCATACATGAAGCTTGGTGAGTCCAGTAATTACTAGCATGGGTGATAAAAGATGAAATCTAAACAGAATAGCTCAACTCTGAACAAAGAACATAAAGATATGCAAGACTATTGTCGATTATCAAATCATTCGATTTCAGCACCATTTACTGCAACTCATACTTAGGATACAACCCAATTCTACCCATCGATCGGCTCATAAACCAAAATTGTGAAAACCTATGCCGACTATGGTCTCGGGTTTATCAAACCCAGTCGATCAGCTCTAAGAACATAGCGTAAATCACTGATGTCAACAGCGTCTTATATCCACTAATCGGTGCGGTGCATGCTCATCGCCCCACCAAAATGCCCCTATACCCACCTCGTTTGGCCTCTTATGTAATAATACGACCTATATGTACCCTTTGAGTTGACTAATTACAACTTCTGCCCAACTCAAATTGCACGAGAAAGTAGACTGTTAGTAGAAAGAAGTTAGAGGATAGGAAAATAAAGAAATGTTATAATAAAAGAATAAGAAGATCAGAGTCTCACAGCGGAACGAATAAAATATAATATATCAAAACACTTTACACAAAATGAAATTATATATATGATTACAACATTAGAGTATGCATTCATTTTAATTAACACACACAGAGGAATAAACTAGTACAAAAAAATATGGATATACATCTCGACTTCAGCTCTTATGAAGCTCCAAGAGAAATTTTAACCTTAAAATATACTCGGTCTAACCCCAAGTACATTTAGAGCAAAGAAAAATCAACCTGGATCAGTCTGGAATAATTTCAGTGGTAAATTCATTTTGCAAACAACTTGTTTAACTTTTAGAAAATCCTTTGAAAAGAAAAGGATAATTAGACCAGTCCACACATAAACACAGACGGCTTTTACCTTACAATAATGTGAAACATTCTCTATATCAAAATCTGGTGGTATTATAGTAATATCTATTAAACCACAAATAAATTACCACCTAGCAGAACGCTTGCATCTCACGCTCTACATGCTTAGTATATAATAAAAAACGGTGTTTATCGAAGATTGGATTTCCAACATGAAAAGGCATGGGACCACCTTCTGATCATTGTACTGTAGGAATACACTAGGGTTCAACATCAAATCCTGTAATTCATTAATTAGGTAAACTGTTTACTAGCCTTTTGTCTAAATCTGTAACGGCTGGAAATTTCCGACTCCTCGGGAGTCGGAAATTCCGAGACGTTAGTGAAAGAATTTAGAAGGTGAGAAAGAAAAGATAGAACTAATAGAATAGAAGAAGAAGAAGAACATCAGAATCATCAAAGTAACACGAATCTCACAGCGGAACGAATAACATATAATATATAACATAGCTTTGAAGTAAACAGTTATATATATACAATAGCACTTATCAGAGCACAACACTTACAACACAGCGGAAATAACTATAGCTATAGAATCTTGAAGTCTCCTGCTCCAAGCTCTCCAAGTATATCTGTAAATCCCGACTACTTGACTGCCCGTACACATTTAGGCACCCAAGAGTTTAGGGAAAACAACAAAGTAAACTCCGGGTCAGTCATGGGACTGGTATGAGTAAAATAGTTTAAAACAGGTATAGGGTATCTCATAAGACCACGCCGTGAATACGGAACGGGTTTTTCCTTATGAGTATCTGAACAACTTGACAAGCAATATCATTGTGATATTATAATAATGTCTAAGTACAAATAGATATCAATCTAGCAGAAACGCTTGCATCTCACGTTCTACATGCATAGTATAAAATCATAAATCGCAGGGCGCTTATCGGAGAATGGATTCCAACAGACAAGGTATGGGAGCACCTTCTAATCAGTGTACTCTAGAGGTGATACACTGAAGGTTCAACAAGAACGTCTTGCAACCCGGCCACACATGACCGCTCACTCATTTAGCTTGAGTGTCGCGAATATATTGCCACCACGGTTATAGGCCATCAAACCGTCATCCGAAGATACAGAATCAAAAAGAAGTATAAATATGGATATTCCCTAGATCGGTGACAATACACCCTGCTTGGGGATGACCCAACTAGCCATGCTGCCTAGCCCAACTTTTGTTACTTCCGGGTGTGAGGCTAGAAGCTACGTCTATCTTCAGAATATCTGATCACCATTCACTTTGAATGCCACATCGTCATACCCGCCAAATCACAAATTGACTTATTCAAAAATAACACGGGTATACAGCTAAGAGAAACGAATTCCTCCGCCACCAAACGTGAATACGTTTGAACAGATCAACTTACGCGATCCATTGGATATACTCTGTCAGACCTTCTTCCATATACGTTGTCCTGGGACTGGACAAACCGAAGGCACTATTCAGTATATCCATCTTAGTCACTGTTATCTAAGACTTATACAACAGCCCTTGCACTTTATTCCGTCTTTAATTTATCTTTGGCATATATTGCTCGCAACGCTTATGCCGATACAGAGTGGTTCTTTGGATAATAATAATCCAACCGGTCTCTCCATATTAACAACGTTAAAATGGTAAAAACTTTGATAGTCTGTGATCTAACTATCAAATGAAAACATGTCGGTGTACAAACAACGATCTTATTTCCAAATGGGAATTCGATCGATCAATCATCATATGTTCATATTTCCTTATTTCATATATTTAGAAAATATATGTTATTAATCATTGGAAAACATTCCCATAGCTTATTTTCACATCACTATTATTTCGCAACTATCAGTCCCTAACTGTAACTAGTATGAGGACAATTCTCTAAGTATCAATCCTGAAGGTCGAAACCAACATCAGATCGTCACTTAGAAAACCGTTCAACTTACCCTCTCCAGTCAGTTTCTGAATTTGCTTAACTCTATTTCTTAACTTTTTATCATGAAAACATTTCATTTTCTATGTGTAGAAAACATATCTGACTATATTTGGAAAACGTTTCCAAAACTCATTTACGGATTTCCAATGAACGTTGTATAAAACATCGTTACGCTTAATCCATTAATCGCTTATTACTTAACTATATTTTCAAATCAACCTTTTCTATCGAACCACAACTATTCCTTTGTCAATTCTGAAGTCAATCAAGTTGGGGTATAATTACCTCTCAGACCTTAATTGAACAACGTCCTTTACTGTGAAATAGATGAAGCTCGTCACTCACTTTATCCAATCATCTGTTTACGCAAATTCTCGGATTCAGGTTACGAATCTACTTCTTATATGAAAACGTTTGATTATAAATATAACGTTATAATTCCTACTTCTGCAATATCTAACCTAAATTATAACTTTATCTCCTAACTCAAATAATTTAACAGACACCTAATTTCTAAATCAATAACTAAATCTTGATTTAAACCCTGGAAAGTAAATAGTACTTTCCCGAATTCGCTATAATTGAATTCGACGTATAACTCCCTTTCGAGTAATCTCTATTTGATTAACTCTTCTTCGAATAACCTATATTCGATTATCTCTCTTCGAATAACTCGTTTTCGAAATCTCTCTCTTTCGACTAAACAATATTTGATCTCTTTCTTTCGAATATGCTATATTCGAAAATCTCCTTTCGATTTACTAATCGATAACTCCTTTCGATCAAACTAAAATCGATAACTCCTTTAACTCTATTCGAATAACTAATATTCGACTAACTCCTTTGGATCAACTCATTTGATTAACTCCTTCGAATAACTAATTCAAGTAACTTACCTTCGACTAACCAATATTCGATTTACTCTAAATCGATTAACTTAATTCTAATCGATTTACTCCATTTCGATTCAACTTAATTCAAATCGATTAACTTAACTCAAATTGATTAACTCCTTTCGAATAACTAAATTCGATTTAACTCTTCTCGAATAACTAAATTCGATTAACTCAAATTGAATAACTCCTTTCGAATAACTAAATTCGATTTAACTCTAATTGAATAACTAATATTCAATTAACTCTTACGTGTTTAACTCTATTCAAATATCTAATTCGAATAACTCATTTCGAATAACTAAATTCGATTAACTGTTTTAACTTTACTCGAATAACAATGTTCGATTAACACCTTCTTTCGAATAACTATATTCGATTAACTCTTCGACTAACTCCTTTGGATTAACTAACTTCGAATAACTCCTTTGGATTAACTCTTCGACTAACTCCTTCGGATTAACTCTTCGATTAACTCCTTCGGATTAACTAACTTCGAATAACTCTTCGACTAACTCCTTCGGATTAACTAACTTCGAATAACTCCTTTGGATTAACTCTTCGACTAACTCCTTCGGATTAACTCTTCGACTAAATCCTTCGGATTTACTCTTCGATTAACTTCTTCGGATTAACTAACTTCGAATAACTCCTTTGGATTAACTAACTTCGAATAACCAATATTCGATAACTACTCTTCGAATAAATAATATTCGATAACTCTTCTCAAATGAATCACATTTGATTTCTCCACTCGAATAACCTATATTCGATAACTCTTCTCAAATGAATAACATTTGATTTCTCCACTCGAATAGACTATATTCGATAGCTCTTCTTCAAATAAGTGATATTCGACAACGCTACTCGATTAACTCCACTTGGATAACTCTAACTGGTCAACTTTAACTGGTCAACTTTAACTGGTCAACTCTAACTGGTTAACTCTAACTAGTCACCTCTAACTGGTTAACTCTAACTGGTTTAACCTAACTGGTTAACTCGTCTCGATTAACTGAACTAATCCACTTGGTTTAACTTAGCTAATTCACGTTGATTAACTCTAGCCGATTCACTTAGTTTAAATCAACAAATTTACTTCGATTAACCACTTAGTTAACTTAACTAATTCACTTTGATTAACCACTTAGTTTAACTTAACTAATTCACATCGATTAATCCTTTAGTTTAACTTAACCAATTCACATCGATTAATCATTTAGTTTAACTTAACAAATTCACTTTGATTCACCGCTTAGTTTAACTTAACTAGTTTTCTTTGGTTAACTTAACCAATTACTTTGATTAACTCGACTAACTCGCTTTGGTTAACCTAACCAATTACTTTGTTTAACCCTTTATACTCGATTAACAAACATTTCTCCTTTATACTTGATTAACCAATATTTTCCTTTATACTCAAAATCCCCTTTTCTTTATAATATAAAATCCATCGATTTTATATAAATAAATTATTTTCAAATTATAGTTTGAAAATCTCTTTCTATATCCTGGTATTTCTTATGGTTTTTAACACATCATCTAACAACGATGAATATCGTCCAACCACACATAATCACAATAGATTATATATATATATATCGCATTTATATATCACAATACATAAATTACAGTAAAAATAACTGTTGAGGAATCCAGTTGGATTCCTCCAACCTGTTTCCCTGCACCACAGATGTTAAACAACACTGGTATAATATTCTGATAAGCAGAATCAGCATATAAATATTTATCGGTTTATATTTAGATATATATATATATATATATATTCCACTAACTGACTAGCAGTTCAATCAAACAGTCAACACACAGTCAAACAACAGATAATTAACAGTTCTAAGAATACAACGTGAAAATAAAACTGTTTAGAGTTTGTGAGATTTACTCACATTTGGACGATCATCGTCAATGACGATAACCATCGCTTGATTCAGACAATTTATTTTGCTATAAATTGTGACGGACTCCAATTGACTCGCGGTCAGTTCCATTTCGTAGTGTCCGTCCCCACGATCCCAACGCAACTTACGGTTCGTCAATCTGATTTCGTACGAACGAGATATTGCTTTTACAAGTTTTGAATTAATTTAAATAAAATTAAAACTATTTTATTAGCTGGGCTTCTACCTTTTCTTTTGCCGGCCCAAGCCCACCTTTCCTCTATCAAACCCGCCTACCCCTCTCTGGCCCTTACCCATTTCTACTTCGTCTCTCCCAAACACAAAATCCCGTAACCAAAAATGCTTCCCGTTGACTTTGGTTTGACCCACCGTCCACCACTACTCCGGTCACCAACGCAGGGCGCCACCACCACCATCGGATTCAACACCAAAACCCTCTCCATCTGTTCTCAGTCAACTCGACTCGCCTGCGTCGTTCAGGTTTCGTCGTCGATACCTAGTCAACATCGAACAAAATGGCACCGAACTCGGGCAAACTCCCCCCTCTAGTGCGTCTCGATGTACTGATCCCTCTGCTACCCTTCAATTTCCTCCTTGTCGCCCCATTTTCTTGCGAAGGCTAACCCTAGCCTTGCTGCTCAAAAAGCATGCTCAGCAAAGTTCCATCGCACGCTTCAAAAACTGTACAGAAATGAAGCTCTCCACTCATAATCTCCCCTATATCAGTTTGGGGATTTATAGAATTTTACTTTGATTGTTTTTGATTTTTCATTGTGGGAATTTTGCTTGTTGTGTTCTGTTGGATGGTTTATATAGGCTGAATGTGGTTGGTTTCGTTTGTGGCTGAAGAAGCATGTCATGTGGCCTCTTATGGTTCAAGGAAAAATGTTAGGATATTTTTATTTATTGATTTTCTATTTTATTTTAATGATTCTATATTCGTTCTGGGTCCTTAAAAATCACTGCGACTGCATATGATACCCAAAAATCATGAAACTGGACATGTAGCTAGATTTCGACATTAAGGTCCCAACGAAACTGGTTTCGTCGAATTCCGACTCCGTATGTTCAAACTGCATATTTTTAACTATCGAAAAAACTGACTGTTTTCTCACTCTAAAAATCCGTACGGCCACACAGTGACTCTAAAAATCACGAAACTTGACCTCTAACAACTATTTGATATTGCGGATCCAACAAAACTGGTTTCGTCGAATTCCGACTTCGTATGCTTACACAGTGTATTTTTAAAGCTCTGGATGACCCCTTTAAATATATAAATATATTTAAATATTATTAAATTAAATATTAATAAATTAATATTATCGTATATATCCATATACGATGTCGCCCGGCCCCAGAATATCACCTCAGATTTTATGACTTGATTTCCAGACTCCAGATTATCCCGATATTCAATTCGTATCGAAAAATTGATTTATAACGTATATAAAGCGTCGCAAATTATAAAGGAATTCTACAGCGACTTTTCTGAAATTTGATTTGGACATAACTCAAAATCTACACGACGAAATCCCGATTTTTCTCTTCCACTAGAAAGATATACTCCACCAGCTCCACACTTTTCTTGTTTCACAGAAATCCGGTTTAAAACGAATCCTGTACATTCAGTTGAAGTTCGAATCGCCAAATAGCGAACTGCCGCGCCATTTCGAGCTCGATTATAATTATATTATAAATTATACATTCAACTATCGTTTATTTAATATATTCGTTATTTAAATAATTAAATAACTTAATTATTCTACCTTACAAAACGCGCCATTACAGACTTCCCCCCTTAAAATAATTTCGTCCTCGAAATTGCTAAGCTAGGAAAATGCTACCAACTTTACTAACTAGATTCAAATATCTTTTAGTTTACTTCTCAACTCCAGTTTCAACTGAACCATTAAATTTTCAGTTAAATTATTAATTCATTCTGGCTAACTGAATTTCCATAAATCATGAGAATGTTTTAACGCCTGGAATTTTCGGTAAATTTTGCCATAACCTCCTTTGTATTGGTTAATAACTCAAACTCCAACTCGCCTCTCTGGGCCTTTTTCAACCCAAAAGAAAATCAAACAGCCAAGCGGCTTGCCAATTCGGCTCATAAAATCCAAACTCATATATAATATAAACTTGTACCTTTTTGTCGGTCGTATCATTATATCATTTTGATATGTTATCACTTCTGCATATATCATGGTCATTCCACTCAGTTTATATCCTCAAACCAAATCATTCGCTTATACCCAAGACGAATTCCATTCAAACTCCAATATCAAATTTCAAACTCTTAACCCTTCCACTCAATTCCAATCCAGATTAAAATCAAAACCATTTCAGTTTTACTTAACTCCACGAGTTACATTTAAATTATAGAATTTAAATTCCTGGGTTTTTCAAATCAACTTGAAATCATACTGCCAATTCAAGCCTTTGAATTTTCTAAACAACTTGTTTCCTCAAAACAATTCAAATTAGAATCTTTGGTAGTAATCCACCACTTAGAACTCGAAAATCACACCGATGATACTGCGCAGTCATCATCGGAATTATTTTCCAGCGACCCAAGTGATTTCAATACTATATTATTTTCAAACCCATTACTAAATACTTCCATTTTGAAAACATTTCAAAATCTCCCAGGAACTTAAAATTTCCTTATTTTAATTCCAAATCTGATTTAAATTCATATTTAATTCATCTTATTTCATATACTTTACTTATATGAATTCTGATTAGTTATATATAACTATTTCACATGTTATAATCTTACTCGATTATAATAACAACCAATATATCTAATATATTATAATTTTGATATATATATATGTATATATCTCTATATCAAAATATACTTTGGGTAAAGTTAAATTCACTTACCCTCTTTCAAAACATATCGTGACGACCCATCGTATTCGAGTGTTTATTAACTCCTACCGATACAGTGGATCAAACTGATCGACCCGAACTTATAAACAACTCAGCCAATGAATCTCCCCAATATAAAACCATTTTATATCGAATAACAATTACGCGCTCATATATATACACTCAAACTCAATCTAGGATATTACTAATCCCATCTCTATCGAGTTATGCCACAGAGCCAAGGTAATCACTTAACTTAAGCTCTGATACCAACTGTAACGGCTGGAAATTTCCGACTCCTCGGGAGTCGGAAATTCCGAGACGTTAGTGAAAGAATTTAGAAGGTGAGAAAGAAAAGATAGAACTAATAGAATAGAAGAAGAAGAAGAACATCAGAATCATCAAAGTAACACGAATCTCACAGCGGAACGAATAACATATAATATATAACATAGCTTTGAAGTAAACAGTTATATATATACAATAGCACTTATCAGAGCACAACACTTACAACACAGCGGAAATAACTATAGCTATAGAATCTTGAAGTCTCCTGCTCCAAGCTCTCCAAGTATATCTGTAAATCCCGACTACTTGACTGCCCGTACACATTTAGGCACCCAAGAGTTTAGGGAAAACAACAAAGTAAACTCCGGGTCAGTCATGGGACTGGTATGAGTAAAATAGTTTAAAACAGGTATAGGGTATCTCATAAGACCACGCCGTGAATACGGAACGGGTTTTTCCTTATGAGTATCTGAACAACTTGACAAGCAATATCATTGTGATATTATAATAATGTCTAAGTACAAATAGATATCAATCTAGCAGAAACGCTTGCATCTCACGTTCTACATGCATAGTATAAAATCATAAATCGCAGGGCGCTTATCGGAGAATGGATTCCAACAGACAAGGTATGGGAGCACCTTCTAATCAGTGTACTCTAGAGGTGATACACTGCAGGTTCAACAAGAACGTCTTGCAACCCGGCCACACATGACCGCTCACTCATTTAGCTTGAGTGTCGCGAATATATTGCCACCACGGTTATAGGCCATCAAACCGTCATCCGAAGATACAGAATCAAAAAGAAGTATAAATATGGATATTCCCTAGATCGGTGACAATACACCCTGCTTGGGGATGACCCAACTAGCCATGCTGCCTAGCCCAACTTTTGTTACTTCCGGGTGTGAGGCTAGAAGCTACGTCTATCTTCAGAATATCTGATCACCATTCACTTTGAATGCCACATCGTCATACCCGCCAAATCACAAATTGACTTATTCAAAAATAACACGGGTATACAGCTAAGAGAAACGAATTCCTCCGCCACCAAACGTGAATACGTTTGAACAGATCAACTTACGCGATCCATTGGATATACTCTGTCAGACCTTCTTCCATATACGTTGTCCTGGGACTGGACAAACCGAAGGCACTATTCAGTATATCCATCTTAGTCACTGTTATCTAAGACTTATACAACAGCCCTTGCACTTTACTCCGTCTTTAATTTATCTTTGGCATATATTGCTCGCAACGCTTATGCCGATACAGAGTGGTTCTTTGGATAATAATAATCCAACCGGTCTCTCCATATTAACAACGTTAAAATGGTAAAAACTTTGATAGTCTGTGATCTAACTATCAAATGAAAACATGTCGGTGTACAAACAACGATCTTATTTCCAAATGGGAATTCGATCGATCAATCATCATATGTTCATATTTCCTTATTTCATATATTTAGAAAATATATGTTATTAATCATTGGAAAACATTCCCATAGCTTATTTTCACATCACTATTATTTCGCAACTATCAGTCCCTAACTGTAACTAGTATGAGGACAATTCTCTAAGTATCAATCCTGAAGGTCGAAACCAACATCAGATCGTCACTTAGAAAACCGTTCAACTTACCCTCTCCAGTCAGTTTCTGAATTTGCTTAACTCTATTTCTTAACTTTTTATCATGAAAACATTTCATTTTCTATGTGTAGAAAACATATCTGACTATATTTGGAAAACGTTTCCAAAACTCATTTACGGATTTCCAATGAGCGTTGTATAAAACATCGTTACGCTTAATCCATTAATCGCTTATTACTTAACTATATTTTCAAATCAACCTTTTCTATCGAACCACAACTATTCCTTTGTCAATTCTGAAGTCAATCAAGTTGGGGTATAATTACCTCTCAGACCTTAATTGAACAACGTCCTTTACTGTGAAATAGATGAAGCTCGTCACTCACTTTATCCAATCATCTGTTTACGCAAATTCTCGGATTCAGGTTACGAATCTACTTCTTATATGAAAACGTTTGATTATAAATATAACGTTATAATTCCTACTTCTGCAATATCTAACCTAAATTATAACTTTATCTCCTAACTCAAATAATTTAACAGACACCTAATTTCTAAATCAATAACTAAATCTTGATTTAAACCCTGGAAAGTAAATAGTACTTTCCCGAATTCGCTATAATTGAATTCGACGTATAACTCCCTTTCGAGTAATCTCTATTTGATTAACTCTTCTTCGAATAACCTATATTCGATTATCTCTCTTCGAATAACTCGTTTTCGAAATCTCTCTCTTTCGACTAAACAATATTTGATCTCTTTCTTTCGAATATGCTATATTCGAAAATCTCCTTTCGATTTACTAATCGATAACTCCTTTCGATCAAACTAAAATCGATAACTCCTTTAACTCTATTCGAATAACTAATATTCGACTAACTCCTTTGGATCAACTCATTTGATTAACTCCTTCGAATAACTAATTCAAGTAACTTACCTTCGACTAACCAATATTCGATTTACTCTAAATCGATTAACTTAATTCTAATCGATTTACTCCATTTCGATTCAACTTAATTCAAATCGATTAACTTAACTCAAATTGATTAACTCCTTTCGAATAACTAAATTCGATTTAACTCTTCTCGAATAACTAAATTCGATTAACTCAAATTGAATAACTCCTTTCGAATAACTAAATTCGATTTAACTCTAATTGAATAACTAATATTCAATTAACTCTTACGTGTTTAACTCTATTCAAATATCTAATTCGAATAACTCATTTCGAATAACTAAATTCGATTAACTGTTTTAACTTTACTCGAATAACAATGTTCGATTAACACCTTCTTTCGAATAACTATATTCGATTAACTCTTCGACTAACTCCTTTGGATTAACTAACTTCGAATAACTCCTTTGGATTAACTCTTCGACTAACTCCTTCGGATTAACTCTTCGATTAACTCCTTCGGATTAACTAACTTCGAATAACTCTTCGACTAACTCCTTCGGATTAACTAACTTCGAATAACTCCTTTGGATTAACTCTTCGACTAACTCCTTCGGATTAACTCTTCGACTAAATCCTTCGGATTTACTCTTCGATTAACTTCTTCGGATTAACTAACTTCGAATAACTCCTTTGGATTAACTAACTTCGAATAACCAATATTCGATAACTACTCTTCGAATAAATAATATTCGATAACTCTTCTCAAATGAATCACATTTGATTTCTCCACTCGAATAACCTATATTCGATAACTCTTCTCAAATGAATAACATTTGATTTCTCCACTCGAATAGACTATATTCGATAGCTCTTCTTCAAATAAGTGATATTCGACAACGCTACTCGATTAACTCCACTTGGATAACTCTAACTGGTCAACTTTAACTGGTCAACTTTAACTGGTCAACTCTAACTGGTTAACTCTAACTAGTCACCTCTAACTGGTTAACTCTAACTGGTTTAACCTAACTGGTTAACTCGTCTCGATTAACTGAACTAATCCACTTGGTTTAACTTAGCTAATTCACGTTGATTAACTCTAGCCGATTCACTTAGTTTAAATCAACAAATTTACTTCGATTAACCACTTAGTTAACTTAACTAATTCACTTTGATTAACCACTTAGTTTAACTTAACTAATTCACATCGATTAATCCTTTAGTTTAACTTAACCAATTCACATCGATTAATCATTTAGTTTAACTTAACAAATTCACTTTGATTCACCGCTTAGTTTAACTTAACTAGTTTTCTTTGGTTAACTTAACCAATTACTTTGATTAACTCGACTAACTCGCTTTGGTTAACCTAACCAATTACTTTGTTTAACCCTTTATACTCGATTAACAAACATTTCTCCTTTATACTTGATTAACCAATATTTTCCTTTATACTCAAAATCCCCTTTTCTTTATAATATAAAATCCATCGATTTTATATAAATAAATTATTTTCAAATTATAGTTTGAAAATCTCTTTCTATATCCTGGTATTTCTTATGGTTTTTAACACATCATCTAACAACGATGAATATCGTCCAACCACACATAATCACAATAGATTATATATATATATATCGCATTTATATATCACAATACATAAATTACAGTAAAAATAACTGTTGAGGAATCCAGTTGGATTCCTCCAACCTGTTTCCCTGCACCACAGATGTTAAACAACACTGGTATAATATTCTGATAAGCAGAATCAGCATATAAATATTTATCGGTTTATATTTAGATATATATATATATATATATATATATTCCACTAACTGACTAGCAGTTCAATCAAACAGTCAACACACAGTCAAACAACAGATAATTAACAGTTCTAAGAATACAACGTGAAAATAAAACTGTTTAGAGTTTGTGAGATTTACTCACATTTGGACGATCATCGTCAATGACGATAACCATCGCTTGATTCAGACAATTTATTTTGCTATAAATTGTGACGGACTCCAATTGACTCGCGGTCAGTTCCATTTCGTAGTGTCCGTCCCCACGATCCCAACGCAACTTACGGTTCGTCAATCTGATTTCGTACGAACGAGATATTGCTTTTACAAGTTTTGAATTAATTTAAATAAAATTAAAACTATTTTATTAGCTGGGCTTCTACCTTTTCTTTTGCCGGCCCAAGCCCACCTTTCCTCTATCAAACCCGCCTACCCCTCTCTGGCCCTTACCCATTTCTACTTCGTCTCTCCCAAACACAAAATCCCGTAACCAAAAATGCTTCCCGTTGACTTTGGTTTGACCCACCGTCCACCACTACTCCGGTCACCAACGCAGGGCGCCACCACCACCATCGGATTCAACACCAAAACCCTCTCCATCTGTTCTCAGTCAACTCGACTCGCCTGCGTCGTTCAGGTTTCGTCGTCGATACCTAGTCAACATCGAACAAAATGGCACCGAACTCGGGCAAACTCCCCCCTCTAGTGCGTCTCGATGTACTGATCCCTCTGCTACCCTTCAATTTCCTCCTTGTCGCCCCATTTTCTTGCGAAGGCTAACCCTAGCCTTGCTGCTCAAAAAGCATGCTCAGCAAAGTTCCATCGCACGCTTCAAAAACTGTACAGAAATGAAGCTCTCCACTCATAATCTCCCCTATATCAGTTTGGGGATTTATAGAATTTTACTTTGATTGTTTTTGATTTTTCATTGTGGGAATTTTGCTTGTTGTGTTCTGTTGGATGGTTTATATAGGCTGAATGTGGTTGGTTTCGTTTGTGGCTGAAGAAGCATGTCATGTGGCCTCTTATGGTTCAAGGAAAAATGTTAGGATATTTTTATTTATTGATTTTCTATTTTATTTTAATGATTCTATATTCGTTCTGGGTCCTTAAAAATCACTGCGACTGCATATGATACCCAAAAATCATGAAACTGGACATGTAGCTAGATTTCGACATTAAGGTCCCAACGAAACTGGTTTCGTCGAATTCCGACTCCGTATGTTCAAACTGCATATTTTTAACTATCGAAAAAACTGACTGTTTTCTCACTCTAAAAATCCGTACGGCCACACAGTGACTCTAAAAATCACGAAACTTGACCTCTAACAACTATTTGATATTGCGGATCCAACAAAACTGGTTTCGTCGAATTCCGACTTCGTATGCTTACACAGTGTATTTTTAAAGCTCTGGATGACCCCTTTAAATATATAAATATATTTAAATATTATTAAATTAAATATTAATAAATTAATATTATCGTATATATCCATATACGATGTCGCCCGGCCCCAGAATTTCACCTCAGATTTTATGACTTGATTTCCAGACTCCAGATTATCCCGATATTCAATTCGTATCGAAAAATTGATTTATAACGTATATAAAGCGTCGCAAATTATAAAGGAATTCTATAGCGACTTTTCTGAAATTTGATTTGGACATAACTCAAAATCTACACGACGAAATCCCGATTTTTCTCTTCCACTAGAAAGATATACTCCACCAGCTCCACACTTTTCTTGTTTCACAGAAATCCGGTTTAAAACGAATCCTGTACATTCAGTTGAAGTTCGAATCGCCAAATAGCGAACTGCCGCGCCATTTCGAGCTCGATTATAATTATATTATAAATTATACATTCAACTATCGTTTATTTAATATATTCGTTATTTAAATAATTAAATAACTTAATTATTCTACCTTACAAAACGCGCCATTACAAAATCTTTTTATATAATTCTATTTATAACATGGATTATATTACGATAATCCATTTTCTAATACTTTACCCAAAACCCTTTAATACTACATTATAAAACTAAATCTTTAGATAATATAATAAAAATCCATTTATCGAATTTTTTACCCAAATCCATTAACATCTTATTATAAAAATAAATTCTTGGATTTTATAACTAAAATACAATTAACGATTTCTTTACCTAAAACCATTAACATCATTCATCTTTGCCTTTTGATATTTCTTTTCTGGTTCGAATTATTGAACTTAATTCAATTTATTAAGAAAATATCTCTTCAAATTTTTTACTTTAACTTTGATTTTCCCTTATAAACACTTCCTACAACATTTGGATTTATAAACCCTTACTCTATATTTGGTAATCTCTATTACTTAATTATATTATTAAGTAAACTAACCCGAATGCAAGCCTTTGGGTCTAAACTTCTTTAATTTATTTTCGATTTGGATTTATACATTAATCCATTTACCAAAATTCTTTATTACTATCTATCAACCATCTTCTTTGAAAATATTATTTTAATTTCATTCATTTACCTTAATTAGGTTAATCTTAGTTAAATTCGTTACATTAGCTTTTTAAATTTTATAAATGTTATTTGTAAACTTGGATTATAAATTCCTTTGTAGAACCCTTTACAGACTTTAATCAAATCTTATTACACCTGATTACTTCTTAAACGAATTCCAATTGAAAAGTAATCACTTCATTATTAATTAAAATAATAATAAATAACTTTATCGTTGATTACAGTAAAAGTAGTTAACTTCGTTACTAGAATAATAGATCATTTTTAAAATGTACTTAAATAATCATTAACTTTATTAATAATAAATAACTTGATAATCACTTTAAAACAAAATTAATTAAAGATTAATTAACCTCTAAGATTACATGTTAAGTTTAAACAATTATTTGTTAAAGTTATTTCTATTAAATAACCAATTAGATAACACTTCCAATTGAAACAATTGACTAAACCAACTTAAAAACACAGTTAATTTGTTAACTTGTTTCCTTTAATCCTTCTTATTAAATTAATTAAAAATATAATTAATTCAATATAATTTGCACAATTGTTTCCTTGAAAACAATTATCTTGGATTATTAACCTTTTGGTAAATTTCGGTTTTCCTTATTATAAACATACAAATTTACTATATAAATCATTTAATAATTTCTTTGTAAAATACGATTTTAAATATTAACATATTTATAAAACGTCTATTTTGAATAACTTATAAATACAAACTTGAATACGTCAATTTTGTTATAAAAAATTAATTTTATAACTTTAATCGCGTCAATTTTCTTGATGAAAAATCAACGTCTAAAAAAAGGATTTTAGGTCATTCACTGCCAACCACTTAACCAATATTGTTTATTGGTTAACACACAACGATCATTGAATTTCAGTTCAACGATCAACATCCAGTCAACAATCAATATCCAATACGGGTATAACGTTATTTGAGATAAACAATTCATATATAAATAATATGTAGACAAAAAACATACAATTAATTTGAGGAATCCAGTTAGATCCCTCTAATTCGTTCTTCCCCGCAATACAGCTTACAATATCATATTAGAATAACATATGAAATTGTAAACTAGACCATCCAATACGACATAAATATAAACATCAACAATCATTATTCAACCAATAAGGATCTAAGTCACCAATCATTCACTTTATACTACTAATTACGAATTATAGTTATATGAATTTAACACATCATAGAATTCCAAAAAACATGGGAGTTAACCCACAATTTTGTTTTTGATACGATGGTTCTATGAATTCAGTTCATTTCATTTAATTTTAAATATACATTTAAAATTAAATGAAAACCCAATTGCTCCTAGATCCCTCTGAATTAGCTCGGCAACATAGCCTTCTTTTATGTGATTCCAACATTTTCTGATTTTGTTCGATTCTGATAATATATGAAAAGTTTTACTGTTATAAGCACACATTTTTAATTGAAATAAATAAATCCTTAATTATATTTTATATTAATAATTACATGTTTAGGATTATCAAGATGATCCAATTCTTTACGTTATGTGGCTTCATCGTCTAGACAAACACACGCTGCCCTCGACCTACACACCACCGCGCCTCCATGGCTTGAACAGACATCAGTCAGAGATCGCTGGCACATGCACCTGTAGCCTGTTGTCCTTCGCCCCTAGTCCTAGTCAGTTCGACATACCCTCTCGCCTTCGATTTGCCTATGAACGTCGGATGTTTCGAGTTGATTTACGGCCATCTCGATTCACTAAACCCGATCATAGCCGTTGGGATCGTAGACCCTAATTTCCTCTCTGATTTCTTAGGTGATGATTTCGTGAAAAATTGAATGGATTGGGAGATTGAGGAGGAGAAAGAATTGAATGCTTTATGTCATTCAAAAGGTGTATCGTGATGGAGAAGGAACGCTGGCATAGCTGGTATTTATATAAAAATAATAATAATATTTTTATATTTATGAAACTTAGGCACAAAGTAACACGCAAAAATTGCCCCATACGACCTCTGATTGAGATGAAAATTGAAATCCTAGCATATTTAAATATTCCGGACACAATGGAACTGGTTTAATTGAATTCCAGGATCGTGTGTATAAGCTCCTTTATAAATTCACAACGTGAATCGATATGCATTTAAATTGTGCACGATCACATATTGCTCCAATTAACATGAAACTTGAAATCTCACAATAATTAATCATTATGGATTTAATAAAATTAGTTTTGTTGAAATCCAAGGTCATTTTAAAATTGGTTATTCTTATGTTTCAAATTAAATCGATAAAATGATTAAATAAAAATATAAGCGTTTACCATTCGCACGATTAAACGGTAAGTCCGATCGATACAAAAATTGAAACCCTACAATAACTTACTAATGTAAATCCAATAGCACAAGTTTCATCGCATTCAACTGTCCTCTCGGAATGATATTTTATATGTATAACGATGCTATTTTGGACACCAAATTCCCTGGTCTCTAAAAATAACGAACCATATGTAACACCCCGAATTTTCTGTTAACAGTAAATTAAAAGATTAAAGTACAATTAATTCTAAATAATAGAATTAAGGGAAATGGGTTATGCCATTACGTTCGTCTCAAAATTCTGCTTGAGATAGATTCGAGCTTGCATAAATCAGACTCCGTATGAAGGAGTTATGACCTCCGGAAGTTTCAGAATTCGATTTAAAATTCAAACAGCAGGAAAACAAGATCAAAATTCAAATTTGGACCAGAACTGGGCTGGGTGGGAATTTTCCCGCCCAGGACCCAGGTCGACCAGGGGGTCGACCAGGGGGTCGACCTAGGAGTCGACCTGGGTACCCAGGTCGACTATGTAGTCGACCTGGGGGTTGACCTGGGGGGTCGACCTGCCCAGTCGACCAGGTCAGGCCCTGGCCGGCCTTGTCAGATTGTGGTCGAATTTCTGAGCTCTGGTGTGTCACTAAGGCTGACTTGTCACTTGCTGATTGGCTTCTCTTGAGGTGGATGGCCTTGATTAACTCTAGCTTCATCGACGGCTCTAATTAGTTTGAAATTCTATATAAACAACTTTAGTCTCAACCTAAATTCACACAAATAAAATAGAGATAGAGCCGTCATGCTGCTGGAAGGAAGCCAAGAGTAGCCTCCACTTGAAGAAAGATTAGAGACGAGCAAAACTAAAGTAAAAAAAGAATCAAATAACGTTTATCTACCCAAAGGAAAGCATTGCAAATTCAGAACTCAGAATCCAGAATTCAAGTTCATCGTTTGTTGTAAGTATAGTGATTTTTCCGATGGGAATAAAATTAAGATTTGATTCGATGTAAAATGGAATTGTGCTATTGTATATCGACGATGTTAATTCATATCTATGTGTTGTAATGATTGTGTTGTGAATGGTATTGGGATGTTTGTAGTATAATTGGCTTGATGTTGGATCCATTAGAATGTTTGTGGATTAATCTAGTTGATGTTGGATCTATTCAAATTCACATACAAGTTATTTGGTTCATATCTACACCTATATGTTTAGGTGATTATGACAAGTTATATGCTGTAAAATAGAACTTTTATGCCTAAATGATTAAGTTCATATACATGCTCATATGTTTATACAAAAGTTGCAAGTTCATATTTGGATCCATGCCAAGATACATTTTAATACAAGTTTCATGTTTTAGTAGTAAACATGATATGATCTAGTTCATACACATGTGATAAAATTATACATACTTTATGGACATGTCATACTCTTGTCATATGCTAGTGATGTTCGATGTTATGCCCAGATCTAAACATGTTTAGGCTTATGTTGTCTAAATCATATACACCTGTTTAGTTAGATTTCCCTTTTTAATGCAAGTTCACATGACAAGTTGAAACCCATGATTTAGTCTATGTTGCAAAATTCACATATATGTATGTTGATTTAGTCTACTTTGCAAGTTGACACCTATGATGTTCATATTGACTATGCCGAAAATGCCAAGTTTACACCTATGTCATGTTTATGTTTATGAATTTCTTTATGCCAATTTTGTGTGCGCTAAATTAGGCTAAGTTTTTAGCCTAATATTATATGTTAAAAATCATACGGACGAAAAATTAGGCTAAGATTGTTAGCCTAATAATTAGACGGGGTAACGTTGGGAAAATTGGAAATTATAGGAAACTTGACATATAAAGTTGGCATGTTTGTCACATGCCAAAATTTGTGGCATTTAAATGGTATAAATCCTTATACCAAAAATGATGAACTTGGAAAGTGGGTCATAACATTTAATTGTTAACAAATTTACATATAACAAGTAATAGAGACAAATATGTAAATTTAGAAAATACGAGTATGCTTAACCCGAGGTTGGATTGAGTTGTGATGTAAACCTGCCCGGACCCGCCCGGCTGTCCAGTAGTCACAACAATACCTATCAAATGTGAGAGGTTAAGCATTGAGCCCAATAAGGACCCGAGGTTAGACTGAGTTACGGTGTAAACCTGCCCGGAACCGACCGGCACTTCCAGTAACCGTAACAATACCTGTCTAATGTGAGTGGTTGGTGCTTTAAAAGGCTAAGGACAGACAAGTCAGGATGGTAGGGTTAAGTTAACTAAAACACTTAACCAATTCAACATGTTAATTAAACTGATGGGTGGGGTTAGGTAAATACAAACACTTAACCACTTAACATGTTTGGCTAGAAAACCCTAGTAGCAGGGACCCATTTCAGCAGTAACCCAATTAGGTATCATGGTACCCTGAAACTAGGCAGGGTGGGGTACGATTACTGGGCTGATTATAAGCGGTCAAAAGCGACGACAGTTGGTGCAACAGTGTGGGTTCTAACGGAGTGCGGGCGTGCACACACTTCGCAGCAGACAAACAGGGCACTGAGCACCAGTAGTATAACCTATGCATTCTAGGATTGTGTCGGGCCGCCACCACGGGACTTGATACACCCCATGGTGGGACCAGCATAGGTATCTACAATCATTGGGGGCCATATGACACATATGATTTTGCGAGTTGGAGCCGATCTTTAGAAAGGGGATCACTTCACCCCGATTATGGGGTGCCAGTTGAGGCAATGCAAGCAGGTGCAGAGATATAGTGTGGGGTGCGATAGTATATTCTGTTCAAACTGCTTTATCTTAGTTATGATACTTTCCTATTTCCAGTTTATACCTATCATGCCCTTTTTCTTATTCTCATACTGAAGAGTCATTAGACTTACCAGGCTTTATGTCTGACCCTGTTTTTCTTTCGTCTTCTTTTCTTCCGTTCCCCCCTCCCCAAGGTCCACAGGGAGGAAACAACCCAGCTTAGTCAGACTCTTTGCAAGCTTCAAGATAGTAGATGTATGGTTTGGACTCTCTTTCCTTGGATATGGCTTTTGGACACGTTCTATGGGGATTTATGCATCTTTATTATAGTTTATGCTTCTTTATTTAATAATCAAGACAAACATGATGATGTAATGTTTTGGAATTTATTATGAGAAAATTATGGAAATGTTTTTGTACGAACACGTATTTATGAAATAAAAGTCTATTTGTTTTCCGCTGCTTATATATATGTGTTTATATATCTATCTTGTGTTTTATCTGTGACTTTTACTTATAAACCTCCATCGAAGTTAAGGCATTCCCTTTGTGAGTGACCTTAATGGAGGTGGGGTGTTTCACTTGGTATCAGAGCACAAATTTACCAGATTAGATAAAGGTTATTGAAAAGTTTCAAAAGAGAAGTTTAAAGAAGCATATGTTTTCAAGGAAAAGCATTGTTTTTAAAAGGCATAATTCCCCAATGCCATATGCACTATCTCTCTATTCTTTTGTCTTGAATACTTTCCTTTTTGTTCCAGCATGTCTGGAGATCTTAACCTTCCAGAAGAAGTACAGATACCTGGTTGGTTCCGAAGGTACCTAGAGGTTAGGGTCAATGGTGCGGGCCCAACAGACATTCCTCCTCCCACAGTGGCAGCGGTTCCTCCTCCTCCTCCTCCTCCTGGAAATACTTTCGCTAAGACGTGTAGAGACTTCAAGGCTATGGTTGGAAAGTACTTTTATGGAACTGAATCCTTTGTGGTAGCAAGGAACTGGCTGAAGGAGACCGAAGATTTGTTTGTCATCTTCGAAGTTGACGACAGGCAAAAGATACAGCTAGCAGTGTGGTTGCTTAAAGATGAAGCTTCCTATTGGTGGGAAGTTACCCATGCTGAGAGGCCAGTGGAAACTTGGGAAGATTTCAGGATGAGGTTTGAGATGAAATTCCTCTCCCAAGCTGAAAGAAGCCTGCAGATGGAGAAGTTCCTAACTCTTAAACAAGGGAGTATGACGATCAGGGAGTACGTCGATCAGTTTAATCAGCTGACCAGATTTGGGCTGGATTTAGTAAACACCCAACACAAGAAGGCCCTTCGCTTCGTCAAAGGTCTGAATGAGCCTCTACATAGCCTTGCTATGACCCATATACCCATGGGAGTGACTTATGAAAGCTTGGTGGACATGGCGCTGCTACACGAGGAAGATAAAGGCAAGAAAGTGGCAAAATCAGAAGTGCCTCAAGACCAGAAGGGGGAAGGGTCACATAACAAGAAGGCTGATTCAAAGAAAGGCGGGAAGAACAACAAACCCCGTGAAAAAAGAAAGTGTAATTTCTGTGGCATCGTTGGACATATAGCGAAAGACTGTGGAAAGAAGAAGGCGAAGATGAATGGTGGCTGTTTCCATTGCGGCGAGACTGGACACATGGCTAAGGACTGCCCAAAGAAGCGGGGGCAGGGACAGAGAACTGGATCCACTTCAGGGGGACAGGTTCACGCGCTGATGGCACCTTCGCAGGAACGAGGTAGAAATATTTATGTAGAAAGCTTAGTTTATCTCTATGATCATCCAGTTCGCACTCTCTTTGATTCCGGTGCATCATACTCCTTTATTTCATCTGCTTTAGTAGAATCTCTGCACCTAGACACTAGTATGATAGAAGATCCCTTAGTTGTTTCAAATCCAATTGGGGGCTCAGCTTACTTGTCAATGGTTTGTTTGGATTTGAAAATCTCTATTCTAAGTGTTGAGTTTGGATGTAGTGCCTTTGATTTGGGCTTCTCGGGATATGGACTGATCTTAGGCATGGACTGGTTATCCAGTAATGGTGTCATTCTTGATTGTGAGAAAAGAGTGGTTAGACTCTTGACTCGGCTTGGTAACACTCTAGAAATTTCTTGTAATCCCTTGAATGTTGTTATGCTTAGTTATCTAGAGTCGCTTGATGCTTCTGTTGAGAACTTGCAGTCGGTTAGAGTAGTCTGTGAATATCCGGATGTCTTTGAAGAGGTAAAGTGCTTACCTCCGAGGCGGGAAATAGACTTCCGCATATATCTTGTTGATAATGCAAAGCCCGTAGCTTTACCTGTCAGACATATGGCTCCAAAGGAGAGAAAGGAGCTCAGTAAGCAAGTTAAGGAGCTTCTCGAGAAGGGGTTTATAAGGCGTAGTATCTCGGAATAGGGTGCTCCAGCGGTGTTCGCCACCAAAGCAGATGGGTCACTACGTCTTTGTGTGGACTATAGGGAGCTAAACAAGCTGACTAAGAAGAATAGACACCCGCTTCCCCGAATAGACGATTTGTTTGATCAGCTTGTAGGTGCGTTGGTCTTCTCCCAACTTTATCTGGCTACTGGGTTCCATCAGCTAAGGGTAGTTGAAGATAGCATTGATAAAACGGTGTTCAGAACCTCAAACGGTTTCTTCGAGTGGCTTGTCATGCCTTTCGGCTTGACAAACGCACCCGCTTATTTCGTAGACCTAATGAGCAGGGTGTTCAGAGAATTCCTCAACAAGTTTGTGGTTGTCTTCATAGACGATATTTTGATCTTCTCAAAGAATGAGGAAGAACATGCTCAGCATGTGAAGGAGATCATGGAAACTCTTCGAGTTCATCAGCTAAAAGCCAAATTCTCTAAGTGCCACTTTTGGAGAGAAGAAGTAAGACATATAGTGTCCAAAGAAGGGTTAGCTGTGGACCCCGCGAAAGTGATGGCAGTGCATGATTGGAAGACACTAAGAAATGCAACCGAAGTCTGAAGCTTTCTTGGGCTAGCTGGTTTTTCCGAATGTTCATTAGAGATTTCGCGAAAATCTCACCTCCACTCACAAGGCTAACAAAGAAGAGTCTAGCGTTCGCTTGGGATTTGGATTGTGATATTGCTTTCCAATGCTTAAAAAGGGCTCTTACAATAGCCCCAGTTCTGACTTTGCCTGATGGAAGCAAGATGTTCACAGTATACACGGATGCTTGTGGTACGGGACTAGGCGCTATTCTAATGCAAGAAGGGAAGGTAGTAGCTTATGGTGGAAGACAATTGAAAGTTCATGAAAAGAACTACCCAACCTACGATCTTGAGTTAGCCGCCATCGTCTTTGCGCTTAAGTCTTGGCGCCATTATCTCCTAGGTGAGAAGTTTGAATTATATACTGACCATAAATCGTTGAAGTATCTTTTCTCGCAGAAAGATCTTAACTTGAGGCAGCAATGGTGGATGGAGTTCCTTGCCTCGTATGACTTTGAGATTTCCTATACTCCTGGCAAGGACAACATAGTAGCAGATGCCTTGAGTAGAAAGAAGCTGGCCTTAAGCCCTCTCTTTGTAGAAAGGCAAAGTTTGGAGTATATAGCCAGTTTTGACTTTAGGCCCTCCTCTGATTTTGTAACTGGTTTGTTGGCATCACTGGAAGTATGGCCCACTCTTTTAGACTCAATAGGGGCCGCACAACGCGAAGACCCTCAGCTTGTGAATGTGATTGATAAACTAATTAGGGGTGAAACTTCCAGTCACCTCAATAGGTACTCCATCGATGAGAAGGGTTGGCTGAGGCGAGATGGAAGACTATGTGTCCCACAAGCAAGAGATTTAGTAAAGATGGTTCTCGAGGAAGCACATCATTCCAAGATGACAATACATCCAGGTGGAGACAAGATGTACAAGGACGTAAAGAGAGTTTTCTTTTGGAGCAGCATCAAAAAGGATGTGGCGGATTTCGTTTCTAAGTGCATGATATGCCAATAGGTCAAGGCGGAACAAAAGAAGCCTGGAGGACTGCTTCATCCTCTAGAGGTCCCGCAGTGGAAGTGGGATAGCATCTCAATGGACTTCATTGATGGGTTGCCTAGGTCAAGAAGGGGCAATACTAGCATTTGGGTAATAGTGGACAGGCTCACAAAAAGCTCCCACTTTATACCCGTCAAGAGTAGAAGGACTGCCTCGTCTCCAGCTTCTCTTTATCTCAAGGAAATAGTTCGACTCCATGGAATACCCTCCAGCATAGTGAGTGACTGAGATCCTATCTTTACGAGCGAATTTTGGCGGAGTCTGCAAGAAGCTGTAGGCACACAGTTATGCTTGAGCACGGCCTATCACCCTCAAACCGATGATCAGACAGAAAGGGTGAACAGAGTATTAGAAGATCTTCTGAGACTGTGTGTTCTTGACTTCGGAGGGACATGGGAGGATCATCTTCCTTTAGTGGAATTCGCTTACAACAACAGCTACCAAGCCACCATCGGCATGGCGCCCTTCGAAGCTTTGTATGGAAGACCGTGCCGATCACCGACTTGTTGGTGGGAGTCTACAGACAAGCTTATACTTGGGCCAGACATGATTAGAGAGACTTCAGAAAAAGTGGACCTGATACAAAGGAGAATTAAGACTGCCCAAGATAGACAGAAATCCTACGCAGACAAAAGAAGGACCGACCTTGAGTTTGAGGTTGGGGACAGGGTTTTCCTTAAGGTATCTCCTTTAAGGAACGTCGTTGTCTTTGGATCCGCAGGGAAGCTAGCACCAAGATTTGTAGGACCGTTCCCTATCATCGAGAGGATTGGGAAGATGGCTTATAGAGTACAGCTGCCCGAAAGGTTGGTTGGAATTCACAATGTCTTTCACGTTTCTCATCTCCGGAAATGTTTAAATGAATCCGCGGAAGTGATGGAGCCAAGCATTCTAGAAGAAGCTAAAGTGGAACGCGAAGCAACTGTGAGGAGAGCTCTAACCCGCATTTTAGGAACTGAAGTGAAAAAGCTACGCAACCGTGAAGTCAAGCTTGTCAAAGTTCAGTGGAGCGACGCCGAAGAAGACGCGACTTGGGAAACTGAGGACAGAATACGTGCGGTCTACCCTTTCCTTTTTGAGGGTACATCTTTGATTTCTCTTTTTCCTTAAGTTGTGCTTGTATCTATCTTTTTAGGTATATCTCCTCGATATTATCCTTTATCCTTAGGTAGAAACCCCTTTTGGATGTAAACATGTTATTGAAACATGTTATGGTTGATGGCTGCAAGTGGTTGCATGTGGTTGCTAGTGGTTGCTCGTGGATGCATATACACACACAACCTAGGTTTTAGATCGGCTCAGTCACTTCATATTGCATATGCATATATATATATATATATTCATATTTGTATGTGGTTGAAACTTGATATGTTGTCATATGGATGTCGCATTTGTATGAATGATTGCGCACTCATGTAGAATTATGAGTAGGGAAAAATTTGCATACATAATGGGTTCATGACACTTACATGATTCACATTAAGGAGGTCAACTGAATCAGTAGACCGCCTATTTTTTGCATTAGATAAGGACATATACACACACTATGCATATGATCATAAAGCATTAGAAGTCTTTTAAGGACAATGGACGCCTGTGTTTGTTGGTTGAGTAGATGGACGATTGGATGTTAGGATATACGCTCTTTCTGACTTGAAGATTTCTGGGATGAAATCCTTTAAGGAGGGGAGAATGTAACACCCCGAATTTTCTTTTAACAGTAAATTAACAAATTAAAGTATAATTAATTCTAAATGATAGAATTAAGGGAAACGGGTTATGCCATTGCGTTCGTCTCGGAATTCTACTTGAGATAGAGTCCGAGTTTGCGTAAATCGGACTCCGTATGAAGGAGTTATGACCTCCGGAAGTTTCAGAATTCGATTTAAAATTCAAACAGCAGAAAAACAAGTTCAAAATTCAAATCTGGACCAGAACTTGGCTAGGCAGGAATTTTCCCGCCCAGGACCCAGGTCGACCAGGGGGTCGACCTGGGAGTCGCCCTGGGTACCCAGGTCGACTATGTAGTCGACCTGGGGGTCGACCTGCCCAGTCGACCTGGTCAGGCCCTGGCTGGCTTGGTCGGGTTCTGGTCGAATTTCTGAGCTCTGGTGTGTCACTAGGGTTGACTTGTCACCTGCTGATTGGCTTCTCTTGAGATGGATGGCCTTGATTAACTCTAGCTTCATCGATGACTCTAATTAGTTTGAAATTCTATATAAACAACTTTAGTTTGGAGTATATAGCCAGTTTTGACTTTAGGCTCTCCTCTGATTTTGTAACTGGTTTGTTGGCATCACTGGAAGTATGGCCCACTCTTTTAGACTCAATAGGGGCCGCACAACGCGAAGACCCTCAGCTTGTGAATGTGATTGATAAACTAATTAGGGGTGAAACTTCCAGTCACCTCAATAGGTACTCCATCGATGAGAAGGGTTGGCTGAGGCGAGATGGAAGACTATGCGTCCCACAAGCAAGAGATTTAGTAAAGATGGTTCTCGAGGAAGCACATCATTCCAAGATGACAATACATCCAGGTGGAGACAAGATGTACAAGGACGTAAAGAGAGTTTTCTTTTGGAGCAGCATCAAAAAGGATGTGGCGGATTTCGTTTCTAAGTGCATGATATGCCAATAGGTCAAGGCGGAACAAAAGAAGCCTGGAGGACTGCTTCATCCTCTAGAGGTCCCGCAGTGGAAGTGAGATAGCATCTCAATGGACTTCATTGATGGGTTGCCTAGGTCAAGAAGGGGCAATACTAGCATTTGGGTAATAGTGGACAGGCTCACAAAAAGCTCCCACTTTATACCCGTCAAGAGTAGAAGGACTGCCTCGTCTCCAGCTTCTCTTTATCTCAAGGAAATAGTTCGACTCCATGGAATACCCTCCAGCATAGTGAGTGACTGAGATCCTATCTTTACGAGCGAATTTTGGCGGAGTCTGCAAGAAGCTGTAGGCACACAGTTATGCTTGAGCACGACCTATCACCCTCAAACCGATGATCAGACAGAAAGGGTGAACAGAGTATTAGAAGATCTTCTGAGACTGTGTGTTCTTGACTTCAGAGGGACATGGGAGGATCATCTTCCTTTAGTGGAATTCGCCTACAACAACAGCTACCAAGCCACCATCGGCATGGCGCCCTTCGAAGCTTTGTATGGAAGACCGTGCCGATCACCGACTTGTTGGTGGGAGTCTACAGACAAGCTTATACTTGGGCCAGACATTATTAGAGAGACTTCAGAAAAAGTGGACCTGATACAAAGGAGAATTAAGACTGCCCAAGATAGAAAGAAATCCTACGCAGACAAAAGAAGGACCGACCTTGAGTTTGAGGTTGGGGACAGGGTTTTCCTTAAGGTATCTCCTTTAAGGAACGTCGTTGTCTTTGGATCCGCAGGGAAGCTAGCACCAAGATTTGTAGGACCGTTCCCTATCATCGAGAGGATTGGGAAGATGGCTTATAGAGTACAGCTGCCTGAAAGGTTGGTTGGAATTCACAATGTCTTTTACGTTTCTCATCTCCGGAAATGTTTAAATGAATCCGCGGAAGTGGTGGAGCCAAGCATTCTAGAAGAAGCTAAAGTGGAACGCGAAGCAACTGTGAGGAGAGTTTTGTGGATTAATCTAGTTGATGTTGGATCTATTCAAATTCACATACAAGTTATTTGGTTCATATCTACACCTATATATTTAGGTGATTATGACAAGTTATATGCTGTAAAATAGAACTTTTATGCCTAAATGATTAAGTTCATATACATGCTCATATGTTTATACAAAAGTTGCAAGTTCATATTTGGATCCATGCCAAGATACATTTTAATACAAGTTTCATGTTTTAGTAGTAAACATGATATGATCTAGTTCATACACATGTGATAAAATTATACATACTTTATGGACATGTCATACTCTTGTCATTTGCTAGTGATGTTCGATGTTATGCCCAGATCTAAACATGTTTAGGCTTATGTTGTCTAAATCATATACACCTGTTTAGTTAGATTTCCCTTTTTAATGCAAGTTCACATGACAAGTTGAAACCCATGATTTAGTCTATGTTGCAAAATTCACATATATGTATGTTGATTTAGTCTACTTTGCAAGTTGACACCTATGATGTTCATATTGACTATGCCGAAAATGCCAAGTTTACACCTATGTCATGTTTATGTTTATGAATTTCTTTATGCCAATTTTGTGTACGCTAAATTAGGCTAAGTTTTTAGCCTAATATTATATGTTAAAAATCATACGGACGAAAAATTAGGCTAAGATTGTTAGCCTAATAATTAGACGGGGTAACGTTGGGAAAATTGGAAATTATAGGAAACTTGACATATAAAGTTGGCATGTTTGTCACATGCCAAAATTTGTGGCATTTAAATGGTATAAATCCTTATACCAAAAATGATGAACTTGGAAAGTGGGCCATAACATTTAATTGTTAACAAATTTACATATAACAAGTAATAGAGACAAATATGTAAATTTAGAAAATACGAGTATGCTTAACCCGAGGTTGGATTGAGTTGTGATGTAAACCTGCCCGGACCCGCCCGGCTGTCCAGTAGTCACAACAATACCTATCCAATGTGAGAGGTTAAGCATTGAGCCCAATAAGGACCCGAGGTTAGACTGAGTTACGGTGTAAACCTGCCCGGAACCGACCGGCACTTCCAGTAACCGTAACAATACCTGTCTAATGTGAGTGGTTGGTGCTTTAAAAGGCTAAGGACAGACAAGTCAGGATGGTAGGGTTAAGTTAACTAAAACACTTAACCAATTCAACATGTTAATTAAACTGATGGGTGGGGTTAGGTAAATACAGACACTTAACCACTTAACATGTTTGGCTAGAAAACCCTAGTAACAGGGACCCATTTCAGCAGTAACCCAATTAGGTATCATGGTACCCTGAAACTAGGCAGGGTAGGGCACGATTACTGGGCTGATTATAAGCGGTCAAAAGCGACGACGGTTGATGCAACAGTGTGGGTTCTAACGGAGTGCGGGCGTGCACACACTTCGCAGCAGACAAACAGGGCACTGAGCACCAGTAGTATAACCTATGCATTCTAGGATTGTGTCGGGCCGCCACCACGGGACTTGATACACCCCATGGTGGGACCAGCATAGGTATCTACAATCATTGGGGGCCATATGACACATATGATTTTGCGAGTTGGAGCCGATCTTTAGAAAGGGGATCACTTCACCCCGATTATGGGGTGCCAGTTGAGGCAATGCAAGTAGGTGCAGAGATATAGTGTGGGGTGCGATAGTATATTCTGTTCAAACTGCTTTATCTTAGTTATGATACTTTCCTATTTCCAGTTTATACCTATCATGCCCTTTTGCTTATTCTCATACTGAAGAGTCACTAGACTTACCAGGCTTTATGTCTGACCCTGTTTTTCTTTCGTCTTCTTTTCTTCCGTTCCCCCCTCCCCCAGGTCCACAGGGAGGAAACAACCCAGCTTAGTCAGACTCTTTGCAAGCTTCAAGATAGTAGATGTATGGTTTGGACTCTCTTTCCTTGGATATGGCTTTTGGACACGTTCTATGGGGATTTATGCATCTTTATTATAGTTTATGCTTCTTTATTTAATAATCAAGACAAACATGATGATGTAATGTTTTGGAATTTATTATGAGACAATTATGGAAATGTTTTTGTACGAACACGTATTTATGAAATAAAAGTCTGTTTGTTTTCCGCTGCTTATATATATGTGTTTATATATCTATCTTGTGTTTTATCTGTGACTTTTACTTATAAACCTCCATCGAAGTTAAGGCATTCCCTTTGTGAGTGACCTTAATGGAGGTGGGGTGTTTCACTTGGTATCCGAGCACAGATTTACCAGATTAGATAAAGGTTATTGAAAAGTTTCAAAAGAGAAGTTTAAAGAAGCATATGTTTTCAAGGAAAAGCATTGTTTTTAAAAGGCATAATTCCCCAATGCCATATGCACTATCTCTCTATTCTTTTGTCTTGAATACTTTCCTTTTTGTTCCAACATGTCTGGAGATCTTAACCTTCCAGAAGAAGTACCGATACCTGGTTGGTTCCGAAGGTACCTAGAGGTTAGGGTCAATGGTGCGGGCCCAACAGACATTCCTCCTCCCACAGTGGCAGCGGTTCCTCCTCCTCCTCCTCCTGGAAATACTTTCGCTAAGACGTGTAGAGACTTCAAGGCTATGGTTGGAAAGTACTTTTATGGAACTGAATCCTTTGTGGTAGCAAGGAACTGGCTGAAGGAGACCGAAGATTTGTTTGTCATCTTCGAAGTTGACGACAGGCAAAAGATACAGCTAGCAGTGTGGTTGCTTAAAGATGAAGCTTCCTATTGGTGGGAAGTTACCCATGCTGAGAGGCCAGTGGAAACTTGGGAAGATTTCAGGATGGGGTTTGAGATGAAATTCCTCTCCCAAGCTGAAAAAAGCCTGCAGATGGAGAAGTTCCTAACTCTTAAACAAGGGAGTATGACGATCAGGGAGTACGTCGATCAATTTAATCAGCTGACCAGATTTGGGCTGGATTTAGTAAACACCCAACACAAGAAGGCCCTTCGCTTCGTCAAAGGTCTGAATGAGCCTCTACATAGCCTTGCTATGACCCATATACCCATGGGAGTGACTTATGAAAGCTTGGTGGACATGGCGTTGCTACACGAGGAAGATAAAGGCAAGAAAGTGGCAAAATCAGAAGTGCCTCAAGACAAGAAGGGGGAAGGGTCACATAACAAGAAGGCTGATTCAAAGAAAGGCGGGAAGAACAACAAACCCCGTGAAAAAAGAAAGTGTAATTTCTGTGGCATTGTTGGACATATAGTGAAAGACTGTGGAAAGAAGAAGGCGAAGATGAATGGTGGTTGTTTCCATTGCGGCGAGACTGGACACATGGCTAAGGACTGCCCAAAGAAGCGGGGGCAGGGACAGAGAACTGGATCCACTTCAGGGGGACAGGTTCACGCGCTGATGGCACCTTCGCAGGAACGAGGTAGAAATATTTATGTAGAAAGCTTAGTTTATCTCTATGATCATCCAGTTCACACTCTCTTTGATTCCGGTGCATCATACTCCTTTATTTCATCTGCTTTAGTAGAATCTCTGCACCTAGACACTAGTATGATAGAAGATCCCTTAGTTGTTTCAAATCCAATTGGGGGCTCTGCTTACTTGTCAATGGTTTGTTTGGATTTGAAAATCTCTATTCTAAGTGTTGAGTTTGGATGTAGTGCCTTTGTTTTGGGCTTCTCGGGATATGGACTGATCTTAGGCATGGACTGGTTATCCAGTAATGGTGCCATTCTTGATTGTGAGAAAAGAGTGGTTAGACTCTTGACTCGGCTTGGTAACACTCTAGAAATTTCTTGTAATCCCTTGAATGTTGTTATGCTTAGTTATCTAGAGTCGCTTGATGCTTCTGTTGAGAACTTGCAGTCGGTTAGAGTAGTCCGTGAATATCCGGATGTCTTTGAAGATGTAAAGGGCTTACCTCCGAGGCGGGAAATAGACTTCCGCATATATCTTGTTGATAATGCAAAGCCCGTAGCTTTACCTGTCAGACATATGGCTCCAAAGGAGAGAAAGGAGCTCAGTAAGCAAGTTAAGGAGCTTCTCGAGAAGGGGTTTATAAGGCGTAGTATCTCGGAATGGGGTGCTCCAGCGGTGTTCGCCACCAAAGCAGATGGGTCACTACGTCTTTGTGTGGACTATAGGGAGCTAGACAAGCTGACTAAGAAGAATAGACACCCGCTTCCCCGAATAGACGATTTGTTTGATCAGCTTGTAGGTGCGTTGGTCTTCTCCCAACTTTATCTGGCTACTGGGTTCCATCAGCTAAGGGTAGCTGAAGATAGCATTGATAAAACGGTGTTCAGAACCTCAAACGGTTTCTTCGAGTGGCTTGTCATGCCTTTCGGCTTGACAAACGCACCCGCTTATTTCGTAGACCTAATGAGCAGGGTGTTCAGAGAATTCCTCAACAAGTTTGTGGTTGTCTTCATAGACGATATTTTGATCTTCTCAAAGAATGAGGAAGAACATGCTCAGCATGTGAAGGAGATCATGGAAACTCTTCGAGTTCATCAGCTAAAAGCCAAATTCTCTAAGTGCCACTTTTGGAGAGAAGAAGTAAGACATATAGTGTCCAAAGAAGGGTTAGCTGTGGACCCCGCGAAAGTGATGGCAGTGCATGATTGGAAGACACTAAGAAATGCAACCGAAGTCTGAAGCTTTCTTGGGCTAGCTGGTTTTTCCGAATGTTCATTAGAGATTTTGCGAAAATCTCACCTCCACTCACAAGGCTAACAAAGAAGAGTCCAGCGTTCGCTTGGGATTTGGATTGTGATATTGCTTTCCAATGCTTAAAAAGGGCTCTTACAACAACCCCAATTCTGACTTTGCCTGATGGAAGCAAGATGTTCACAGTATACACGGATGCTTGTGGTACGGGACTAGGCGCTATTCTAATGCAAGAAGGGAAGGTAGTAGCTTATGGTGGAAGACAATTGAAAGTTCATGAAAAGAACTACCCAACCTACGATCTTGAGTTAGCCGCCATCGTCTTTGCGCTTAAGTCTTGGCGCCATTATCTCCTAGGTGAGAAGTTTGAATTATATACTGACCATAAATCGTTGAAGTATCTTTTCTCGCAGAAAGATCTTAACTTGAGGCAGCAATGGTGGATGGAGTTCCTTGCCTCGTATGACTTTGAGATTTCCTATACTCCTGGCAAGGACAACATAGTAGCAGATGCCTTGAGTAGAAAGAAGCTGGCCTTAAGCCCTCTCTTTGTAGAAAGGCAAAGTTTGGAGTATATAGCCAGTTTTGACTTTAGGCCCTCCTCTGATTTTGTAACTGGTTTGTTGGCATCACTGGAAGTATGGCCCACTCTTTTAGACTCAATAGGGGCCGCACAACGCGAAGACCCTCAGCTTGTGAATGTGATTGATAAACTAATTAGGGGTGAAACTTCCAGTCACCTCAATAGGTACTCCATCGATGAGAAGGGTTGGCTGAGGCGAGATGGAAGACTATGCGTCCCACAAGCAAGAGATTTAGTAAAGATGGTTCTCGAGGAAGCACATCATTCCAAGATGACAATACATCCAGGTGGAAACAAGATGTACAAGGACGTAAAGAGAGTTTTCTTTTGGAGCAGCATCAAAAAGGATGTGGCGGATTTCGTTTCTAAGTGCATGATATGCCAATAGGTCAAGGCGGAACAAAAGAAGCCTGGAGGACTGCTTCATCCTCTAGAGGTCCCGCAGTGGAAGTGGGATAGCATCTCAATGGACTTCATTGATGGGTTGCCTAGGTCAAGAAGGGGCAATACTAGCATTTGGGTAATAGTGGACAGGCTCACAAAAAGCTCCCACTTTATACCCGTCAAGAGTAGAAGGACTGCCTCGTCTCCAGCTTCTCTTTATCTCAAGGAAATAGTTCGACTCCATGGAATACCCTCCGGCATAGTGAGTGACTGAGATCCTATCTTTACGAGCGAATTTTGGCGGAGTCTGCAAGAAGCTGTAGGCACACAGTTATGCTTGAGCACGGCCTATCACCCTCAAACCGATGATCAGACAGAAAGGGTGAACAGAGTATTAGAAGATCTTCTGAAACTGTGTGTTCTTGACTTCGGAGGGACATGGTAGGATCATCTTCCTTTAGTGGAATTCGCCTACAACAACAGCTACCAAGCCACCATCGGCATGGCGCCCTTCGAAGCTTTGTATGGAAGACCGTGCCGATCACCGACTTGTTGGTGGGAGTCTACAGACAAGCTTATACTTGGGCCAGACATGATTAGAGAGACTTCAGAAAAAGTGGACCTGAAACAAAGGAGAATTAAGACTGCCCAAGATAGACAGAAATCCTACGCAGACAAAAGAAGGACCGACCTTGAGTTTGAGGTTGGGGACAGGGTTTTCCTTAAGGTATCTCCTTTAAGGAACGTCGTTGTCTTTGGATCCGCAGGGAAGCTAGCACCAAGATTTGTAGGACCGTTCCCTATCATCGAGAGGATTGGGAAGATGGCTTATAGAGTACAGCTGCCCGAAAGGTTGGTTGGAATTCACAATGTCTTTCACGTTTCTCATCTCCGGAAATGTTTAAATGAATCCGTGGAAGTGGTGGAGCCAAGCATTCTAGAAGAAGCTAAAGTGGAACGCGAAGCAACTGTGAGGAGAGTTCTAACCCGCATTTTAGGAACTGAAGTCAAGCTTGTCAAAGTTCAGTGGAGCGACGCCGAAGAAGACGCGACTTGGGAAACTGAGGACAGAATACGTGCGGTCTACCCTTTCCTTTTTGAGGGTACATCTTTGATTTCTCTTTTTCCTTAAGTTGTGCTTGTATCTATCTTTTTAGGTATATCTCCTTGATATTATCCTTTATCCTTAGGTAGAAACCCCTTTTGGATGTAAACATGTTATTGAAACATGTTATGGTTGATGGCTGCAAGTGGTTGCATGTGGTTGCCAGTGGTTGCTCGTGGATGCATATACACACACAACCTAGGTTTTAGATCGGCTCAGTCACTTCATATTGCATATGCATATATATATATATATTCATATTTGTATGTGGTTGAAACTTGATATGTTGTCATATGGATGTCGCATTTGTATGAATGATTGCGCACTCATGTAGAATTAAGAGTAGGGAAAAATTTGCATACATAATGGGTTCATGACACTTACATGATTCACATTAAGGAGGTCAACTGAATCAGTAGACCGCCTATTTTTTGCATTAGATAAGGACATATACACACACTATGCATATGATCATAAAGCATTAGAAGTCTTTTAAGGACAATGGATGCCTGTGTTTGTTGGTTGAGTAGATGGACGATTGGATGTTAGGATATACGCTCTTTCTGACTTGAAGATTTCAGGGATGAAATCCTTTAAGGAGGGGAGAATGTAACACCCCGAATTTTCTTTTAACAGTAAATTAACAAATTAAAGTATAATTAATTCTAAATGATAGAATTAAGGGAAACGTGTTATGCCATTGCTTTCGTCTCGGAATTCTACTTGAGATAGAGTCCGAGTTTGCGTAAATCGGACTCCGTATGAAGGAGTTATGACCTCCGGAAGTTTCAGAATTCGATTTAAAATTCAAACAGCAGAAAAACAAGTTCAAAATTCAAATCTGGACCAGAACTTGGCTAGGCAGGAATTTTCCCGCCCAGGACCCAGGTCGACCAGGGGGTCGACCTGGGAGTCGCCCTGGGTACCCAGGTCGACTATGTAGTCGACCTGGGGGTCGACCTGCCCAGTCGACCTGGTCAGGCCCTGGCTGGCCTGGTCGGGTTCTGGTCGAATTTCTGAGCTCAGGTGTGTCACTAGGGCTGACTTGTCACTTGCTGATTGGCTTCTCTTGAGATGGATGGCCTTGATTAACTCTAGCTTCATCGATGACTCTAATTAGTTTGAAATTCTATATAAACAACTTTAGTCTTAACCTAAATTCACACAAATAAAATAGAGATAGAGCCATCATGCTGCTGGAAGGAAGCCAAGAGTAGCCTCCACTTGAAGAAAGATTAGAGACGAGCAAAACTAAAGTAAAAACAAGAATCAAATAATGTTTATCTGCCCAAAGGAAAGCATTGCAAATTCAGAACTTAGAATCCAGAATTCAAGTTCAACGTTTGTTGTAAGTATAGTGATTTTTCCGATGGGAATAAAATTAAGATTTGATTCGATGTAAAATGGAAATGGAATTGTGCTATTTTATATCGATGATGTTAATTCATTACTATTTGTTGTAATGATTGTGTTGTGAATGGTATTGGGATGTTTGTAGTATAATTGGCTTGATGTTGGATCCATTAGAATGTTTGTGGATTAATCTAGTTGATGTTGGATCTATTCAAATTAACATACAAGTTATTTGGTTCATATCTACACCTATATGTTTAGGTGATTATGACAAGTTATATGCTGTAAAATAGAACTTTTATGCCTAAATGATTAAGTTCATATACATGCTCATATGTTTATACAAAAGTTGCAAGTTCATATTTGGATCCATGCCAAGATCCATTTTAATACAAGTTTCATGTTTTAGTAGTAAACATGATTTGATCTAGTTCACATACATGTGATAAAATTATACATACTTTATGGACATGTCGTACTCTTGTCATATGCTAGTGATGTTCGATGTTATGCCTAGATCTAAACATGTTTAGGCTTATGTTGTCTAAATCATATACACCTGTTTAGTTAGATTTCCCTTTTCAATGCAAGTTCACATGACAAGTTGAAACCCATGATTTAGTCTATGTTGCAAAATTCACATATATGTATGTTGATTTAGTCTACTTTGCAACTTCACACCTATGATGTTCATATTGACTATGCCGAAAATGCCAAGTTTACACCTATGTCATGCTTATGTTTATGAATTTCTTTATGCCATTTTTGTGTATGCTAAATTAGGCTAAGTTTTTAGCCTAATATTATATGTTAAAAATCATGCGGACAAAAAATTAGGCTAAGATTGTTAGTCTAATAATTTGACGGGGTAATGTTGGGAAAATTGGTAATTATAGGAAACTTGACATATGAAGTTAGCATGTTTGTCACATGCCAAAATTTGTGGCATTTAAATGGTATAAATCCTTATACCAAAAATGATGAACTTGGAAAGTGGGCCATAACATTTAATTGTTAACAAATTTACATATAACAAGTAATAGAGACAAATATGTAAATTTAGAAAATACGAGTATGCTTAACCCGAGGTTGGATTGAGTTGTGATGTAAACCTGTCGGACCCGCCCGGCTGTCCAGTAGTCACAACAATACCTATCCAATGTGAGAGGTTAAGCATTGAGCCCAATAAGGACCCGAGGTTAGACCGAGTTACGGTGTAAACCTGCCCGGAACCGACCGGCACATCCAGTAACCATAACAATACCTGTCTAATGTGAGTGGTCGGTGCTTTAAAAAGCTAAGGACAGACAAGTCAGGATGGTAGGGTTAAGTTAACTAAAACACTTAACTAATTCAACATGTTAATTAAACTGATGGGTGGGTTAGGTAAATACAGACACTTAACCACTTAACATGTTTGGCTAGAAAACCCTAGTAACAGGGACCCATTTCAGCAGTAACCCAATTAGGTATCATGGTACCCTGAAACTAGGCGGGGGGGGGGGGGGGGGGGGGCACGATTACTGGGCTGATTGTAAGCGGTCAAAAGCGATGGTGGTTGGTGCAACAGTGTGGGTTCTAACAGAGTGCGGGCGTGCACACACTTCGGAACAGACAAATAGGGGACTGAGCACCAGTAGTATAACCTATGCATTCTAGGATTATGTCGGGCCGCCACCATGGGACTTGATACACCCCATGGTCGGACCAGCATAGGTATCTACAATCATTGGGGTCCGTGTGACACATATGATTTTGCGAGTAGGAGCCGATCTTTAGAAAGGGGATCACTTCACCCCGATCATGGGGTGCCAGTTGAGGCAATGCAAGTAGGTACAGAGATATAGTGTGGGGTGCGGTAGTATATTCTGTTCAAACTGCTTTATCATAGTTATGATACTTTCCTATTTCCAGTTTATAACTATCATGCCCTTTTTCCTATTCTCATACTGAAGAGTCACTAGACTTACCAGGCTTTATGTCTGACCCTGTTTTTCTTTTGTCTTCTTTTCTTCCGTTCCCCCCCCCCAAGGTCCACAGGGAGGAAACAACCCAGCTTAGTCAGACTCTTTGCAAGCTTCAAGATAGTAGATGTATGGTTTGGACTCTCTTTCCTTGGATATGGCTTTTTGACACGTTCTATGGGGATTTATGCAGCTTTTATTATGTTTTATGCTTCTTTATTTAATAATCAAGACAAAAATGATGATGTAATGTTTTGGAAGTTATTATGAGACAATTATGGAAATGTTTTTGTACGAACACGTATTTATGAAATAAATGTATGTTTGTTTTCCGCTGTTTATATATATGTGTTTATATATCTGTCTAGTGTTTTATCTGTGACTTTTACTTATAAACCTCCACCGAAGTTAAGGCATTCCCTTTGTGAGTGACCTTAATGGAGGTGGGGTGTTTCACCATACGTATCCTGACTTTAAACGTTAATACAAATCCAATGGAATAGGTCTCGCATCTTAATTTGATTGTTAGCTCAAGTTATCAACAAATTCCTTCTAGACAAATTAAATTTATTTAATTAGTCGCTACGTAGACTAGTTGCGCGTTTATGGCCACTGAAGTCACATATGATATCGGATTGCCACAAAATTTATTTTCGTACAATAATTTAACATTGCAGATCCAATGTAACTAATTTCGTTGAAATCCTTGAATGTTTCGGGGTTGGCTATTTTTAACTCGACTAAATTAATATAGAATTCTCATTTTCATCAAATCAACACTAAACTAAATTATTTTTAAACTCTATCAACTTCCATAATATTCCAATAGCATACATAACTATTCAAAAACATTTTGATTAAATTCTAGGTAATAACCATATCCATTTTACTAAAAACTCTTTTATTTTATTAAATAAATCGTTATGGTTTATAAATGACTCAATATCGACTTTCTAAAAATTTGATTTAGGCATAACTAGAAATCCATAAGATGAAACCTAGATTTTTCTCTTTCATTAGAAAGCTATAATCATATAGATTCGGACGATTCTTGTTTTAAAGAATTCCGACTTATATTGGGTTCTGTATATTCAATTGAAGTTCAAAACATAATATTACTAACTATTGTGACGTTATGAGCTCGTTTTATAATTTAAATATATATATTATACATTTAAATTCGTTTAATTAATAAATAAAAATCTTTTATATATTTCCTAATTAGCATTTAAACTCAGTTTTAATTGTTCAACCAAAGGTTTAAAATTTGGGTCGTTACATCTTACTATGCAGTACAACATAAGCGTGCCTCCACTTCCTCGTGAGACCTGATAAAATGGAATAGTGTCTGATACGGATCCCTAACAATAAAAATGCAATTTGACATAAGTCACCCCTAGACTTAGTCCCAATTTATTACTAGCTCCAAGACCACCATAGAATTATTGTTGACTGCCTAGCTACCCTAGACCCCCAGAGAAATGTCAATAAATGCCTAGGTCACTATAAATTAATTATTTTAGTTGGCCTCTTATTTTTCTTGATCTGCCTACCCCTGCTATCGGAACGGACCACTACTACGATCCCCTTATTTTCCTTAACTATATGTCATTTCCGGAACAGACTCCTACTACACATTTTATTTCCTACTATACATTTTATCAATAGGACATTTAATTTCCCTAATCAGCTTATGCTGTCGGAAGAACCCATTACTACTCATGCCTATTAATTTGTTTATTTTAAACTTAGCACTAATCTTAAATTTATTAATAAGCCTACTTTCTTCATGTAAATTTTCTTCATGTTGTATGCAAACTTCAATTTACAAGTTGTCTATAAACATCACTTTTGTTTAATTTCATTGAATAACCAAAACCCCGTTGTTAGCATCTATCCAAATGTCATTTATATAGTTTATCAAAGTTACAGCTCAATTATCCTTTATTGCATAACTTCCATAAGCCCAATTTGTCCTTTTTACGCAATTGTTATTTTTCTAAAATGCGCTTTTATCGTCAAATTCATATTTTTACCCAAAACTAATAGTTTAGGCTCTTGAAGGTATAACTCAGTGTAAAAATAAAAAGGACAATGGCCTAGCCTCTCGCGTGGCCTAGGATTAGATAAATAAGAACAGATCTAAAATAAAATAGGGCTTAATCTGAATTATAATAAAATTACAGATGAAGAATAAGGGATAAAGATTAACTAAATTGCAACGACCTATTATCTCGGTCCCCGGAACTCGACAATGTACATCTGTATCAACGTTCCAAATGCCTAAAGAACAGATGGCCTTTAGGATATAACACATTATATAACAACGGAAGATAAACATGCATTAAACATAAAAATGCATATCATATTACACCATAGGCTTCATCAGAGTTAATACATCCTACCGGATCCAATACATAGAAGCTGAAATAATCAAGTAGGTATATATCATAAATAACGATATATTGACATAACGGAGAATTAAAGAGAATTCCAAAGGAACATCCTAATCCTGCACCTGCTCCAAATCCAAAACCAGCTTTCCTAGATAGCTTCCGTACATATATAGCTTCCAAAAGTAGTCTTAACCAACAACTTGTTTATTAACCTTATAAAAAGTTTAATTAACCTTATAAAAAGGTTTATTAAGGGTTAGATTCAATTTGGGAATCTGAAACCCTTACCTTGAAATGTTCCTTAAAATCGTCATAAAAGGCATTGTAGAATAGCTTATTTCTAACCAATAGGTTTTTATCATTCAAAACTGTGTAAATTTGGTCCAAAACCCTTTCAAATCATTTTATAATTTATAATGATTTTTCCCCATTTCTATTAATTTAAAAATAACTCACTTCTTTAAAATCTGTCTCAGGTCACTAATGGCATTGACGCTGTTTTTATTCAAATTTGATTTAAACTTATGTCAAAATCCAACTGTTGGATATTAATCTTTTTTTTTTTGCATTGGAAAACACTTTAATTTTGGACCAACATTTTTCGTTTTGGGAAATATTATAGTCGGATCTTTCGGTACGTCAGTTTGAAGTCAGTGGTCGAAATTCACGAACTGCTGTTGCGCGACTAGTTCTATTTGGACCAAACTTCGATTATAATCAAAATTCACATCAAATTGCTTCAAAAATAATTTATTAATTATATAAAATATTTATAATAATTTCTGGAAGCAATACTTTCAATATTTAACTTCAAATTCAAATATTCTATTATTTAAATATTATAATATTATTTAAATCATTAAAATAATATAATTTTTCAAAATTCTTTATTTTAAATCCAAACTTTCCTGATTTCCATTACAAAAATATATAAGATAGTTTTGAAATGGAAATCTCATTAACATATTTCCCAGATGCCTTAACCAAACTTCACTTTTCCCCATTACTATTCATTTTTAAATAAAAACTTGAACATGCCTTTAGTAATTGAAAACTGTTTCAAATCAATTTCTTTCCTTTACGAATGTTCATTGTAATAACTTAAACTTTGTATCTATCAAAAATCAGATATGAAATTCAAACTTGTATTTTTCGCCCATTATTTATATTATTAAAATATTCATTAAATCGTTTACTTAAATGGAGACTCAACCAATGAGCTAATATTCACGCTTTTTAGTCATATTTAACCAAGGCAGCCATATACCGCATTATCATTAGTAAATATAACATCTAATCATAAAATATAGTATGTCATACTTTCAATAGTTTATTAACACAATAACCAATCACTATTTACACATAGTATTTATCAATCAATGAGGTATATTTAAACTGTAAGTATCCAACCAACTATCATTCAGTAACCTAATAGGTTTCATACCCATATCTAATAACCAATACCAAGTTATTTTTTAATTCAATGACTATTTAAGGTTCAAACACATTCCCATGACAACATTTTCAACTCTAAGTGTCATATACTTAAGTGACTATATAAATCCCACTTAAAAATTATATATTTTCTGCATCAAACATTTCCAAATCATAACTCATAATTACCATCATAGGTCATTATACAACTCAATCAAGTTCACAAACAACAATCAATATTCACCTAGCCCTTATTCGATTCAGGTTTCTCACACAGTATTCCACTCCTCCTTACTTTAATCATAGGACGTCCCATTGATTTCGGAATATTTCGGCAGCCTCCTGGCATTAATGGAGTTTTCTGAAAATCAAATGGAGGGAGGTTAGATGCTATTTGGTTTTATAAAATGACATGTGAATAAGGGGGGTATATTTTGCTTCGAGGAGCAAACGAGACAGGGTTTTGGAAGTTTATTGGGTTTGGGTTTGAAGTGGGACCCGGGGGTTGGCTGCACACGGAGGGAGGCTGGTATGGGGGAGTGCACGGGTCCGGTAGGAGATGGAGGAGGTGTGGGTGTGATGGTTTAAAGGGAAAGGTATGTTTTTTTTAGGATTTTGAAGAGGTTTTTTGAGTTTTGGTGAGGTGGGGGACTACGGAAGAGGAGGGTTGACCGGAGGGGGTTCGACGCGGACGGTGGGAGGTGAGCTAGCGGCAGTTGGCTATGAGGGAGCTCACCGGTGGAGCTTAGAGGAGAAGGGAAGAGGAGAGTGCAGTGAAAGGCGGGAGTGGGAAAGTGAATGAAAGGAGGTGGATTCCTTTTTTTCATAGGAAAAAGGAGGGGGATCTTTACAATTGTGAAGGTGAGTTATCGAGCATCAGAGAGTTGGTGTGGAGAGCAAGCTAAAGGGGTTAGGATAATGAGCTTTAATTGACTATAAATCCTTATATAAATTATTTAAACTTGAAATTTAAAATCTAAAATTGGTTCCAAAATTTCAGGTCGTTACAATCACCCTCAGTTAAAAGAATTTCGTCCTCAAAATTTGGATAAAAGCAAGACTCGACAGAAATAATATTTAAGAAATGAGTCTGCCTCTCTTAAATGACCTATTCCGAGATATCCAATCTGCACTCGGGATAAGACTTTCTAATATTATCCTCTGTCTCTCATGTACAGTCTCTTGGATCTCTATTCCACTGCACTTTGACTAGTTTTTATTTCTTTGCCAATTTTTTCAACGGCTCTCTTGGCTAAACTTGGTGTAATTTTCAAATCATGTTGTGCTGCTTCCTCAACAACCAAATGCAAGTTGGTTTCCAGACCTAATACAAGCCGGTTTCCAGACTCAATCCAACATATGAGGGATCTGCAAGGTCGACCATACAATGCTTCAAAAGGTGATATCTTAATACTTTCCTGGAAGCTATTGTTATAAAAGAATTCCACGAGATGTAAGTGATGCTCCTATGATCCTCCAAAATCAAGAATCCAGACCCACAACAGGTCCTCTAAAATTCTATTTAATCTTTCAGTCTACCCATCCATTTGGGGGTGATAAGCAGTGCTAAGGTTTAATATTGTCCCCAATGTTGACCAAAATGCTTCCCAAAACTTACTGGTAAAGATTGGATCCCGATCATTAACAATAATGCTGGATATTCCATGTAGTCGGACCACTTCCTTCACATATAACTGAGCAATACTATCAGCCATTCTTGTTGATCTTACCGAAAGAAAACAGGCACTCTTCGTCGGGAGATCAACGATAACCGAAACACCTTCATTACCTTTCTTCATTCGAGGTAAACGATCAATAAAGTCCATTGATATTTGGTCCTACTTCCATTCAGGAATCTTCAGTGGCGGAAGCAATCCAACAACCTTTTATTGATCACTTTTGACCTATTGGCAAGTTGGGAACCTACTGATGTATATCGAGACATCCCTCTTCATTGATTTCCACCAGAATGTGCGCTTCAGGTCTCGATACTTTTTATGAACCCCTGGATGAATACTGAGTTTGGACTTATGGCACTTATCCATTACTTCTCTTTTTAGCTCTGTGATATTAGAAATGTGAATTCAACCTTTCAATCTCAGAACTCATTGATTATCGATCATAAAATTCAAGATTTCACCCTCTTGAATCCTTCTGTAGATTTTCTGAAAAAACTCATGATCCTTCTATTGGACATAAATCTTCTCAATCAGAGTGGGTGTAACAAATGGATAAGAAATAATAGTATGCTTCCTACAAAGCACATCTGCTACAACATTGGCTTTCCCGGAGTGTAGAGTATATCTAGATCGTATGTCACTGGAAACTCTAACAAATATTACTGCCTCATGTTCAAGTCCTTCTGGGTAAGAATATACTTCTGTAGTTTATGATCGTAAAGAGCTCGAGCTTTTCACCCAGAAGATAGTGTCTCCAAATATTTAAGGCAAATATAATAGCAAGCAATTCCAGGTCATAAGGGGCATATTTATTCTCACGCGGTTTCAACTGTCTACTTGCATAAGCAATCACCTTCCCTTTTTGCATTAATACCACACAAACTCCTTCTATAGAAGCATCCATATAGACGGTTAGCTCTTAGTTGCCATCAATAATCATTAGGACCGAGGCATTGGTTAGCCTCTCCTTTAATTAATGGAAAGCTTCTTCTATTTATCAGTCCAAGCAAATCTTGCGTGCTTCTTGGTCAACTTCATCAAAGGGCTAGATAACTTTGAAAATTCTTTTACAAACTTCCGATAAAAACTCACCATTCCCAGAAAGCTTCTGACTACTGTGGGGGTTCATGGTTGCTTCCAACTTTAGATGGCAACAATCTTACTTGGATCTACCGAGATTCCTTCCTTTGATGTCACATGCACAAGAAATTTTACTTCTTTCTTCCGGAAATGACACTTGGAAAACTTAGCCTTTAATACATTCTTTCTTAGAATTTCCAAGACCGTTTCCAAATGCTCTGTGTGCTCTTCCTCAATCTAAGAGAAGATAAGAATACCATCGATAAAGAGCAGCACAAACTTCTTTAATACCTCTTAAAGTACCTTCACCCTCTTGAATCCTTCTGCAGATTTTCTGAACAAACTCATCATCCTTCTATTGGACATAAATCTTCTCAAGCGGGGTCGGTGTAACAAATGGATAAGCAATAATAGTATGCTTCCTACAAAGCACATCTGCTACAACATTGGCTTTCCCGGAGTGTAGAGCATATCTAGATCGTATGTCACTATAAACTCTAACAAACATTACTGCCTCATGTTCAAGTCCTTCTGGGTAAGAATATACTTCTGTAGTTTATGATCAGTAAAGAGCTCGAGCTTTTCACCCAGAAGATAGTGTCTCCAAATATTTAAGGTAAATACAACAGCAAGCAATTCCAGGTCATAAGGGGCATATTTATTCTCATGCGGTTTCAACTGTCTACTTGCATAAGCAATCACCTTCCCTTTTTGCATTAATACCGCACAAACTCCTTCTATAAAAGCATCCATATAGACGGTTAGCTCTTAGTTGCCATCAATAATCATTAGGACCGAGGCATTGGTTAGCCTCTCCTTTAATTCATGGAAAGCTTCTTCATATTTATCAGTCCAAGCAAATCTTGTGTGCTTCTTGGTCAACTTCATCAAAGGGCTAGATAACTTTGAATTTTTTTTACAAACTTCTGATAAAAACTCGCCATTCCCAGAAAGCTTCTGACTTCTGTGGGGGTTCATGTTTGCTTCCAACTTTAGATGGCAACAATCTTACTTGGATCTACCGAGATTCCTTCCTTTGATATCACATGCACAAGAAATTTTACTTCTTTCTTCCAGAAATGACACTTGGAAAACTTAGCCTTTAATACATTCTTTCTTAGAATTTCCAAGACCGTTTCCACATGCTTTGTGTGCTCTTCCTCAATCTAAGAGAAGATAAGAATACCATCGATAAAGACTAGCACAAACTTCTTTAATACCTCTTGGGACAAAGTAAATAGGGGAAATGCATAGTTCGAAGGGCATTAATAACCATTCATAAAACAAATAAAGTCCCCTAAAAGCTGTTAGAGGAATACAATCTTCTGCAATTCTAAGCTGATGAAATTGAGTAGATAGGTCTGTCCTTTAAAATACTCAGGCTCCATTTAAGTGATCCAACAAATCATCAATGCGGGGAAGAGGGTACTTATTTTTGGGAGTTTGCTTGTTGAGATCACGATAATCTACGCATATTCTGAGGGAACCATCAGATTTTTGAACAAATACCACGGCTGCACCCCATCTTGAGAAACTAGGTCTGATCAGACCTTTCCACAAAAGCTATTGAGTTTGGTCTTTCAACTCTTCCTTTTTCTTCTTCTCCATCCTCCGAATTGCATGCACAACTGGCCTTGCATTCGAAAACAAATCAATTCATAAATCGATCTACCTTCCGGGAGGAAGACTCTCTACTTCTTCAAACACATCGCGAATCCTTTAACAACCAGGATCACTTCTAGGAGATGAGGGAAACATCTAGAGCATACTTAAATTTATCCCTATTTTTACTTGAGCCTTCACATAGTATTTCTATGAAATTTCCAGATTTGGTTTTCACTCTAACGATTCTTTCTATACAATCAATATTAGCTTCGTATTTGGTTAGCTAATCCATTCCAAGTACATTATCAAATTCAGTAAAATAAAAAACAATCAAATCAAAGGAAAATCGATAATGGGAATAAGAGGTAGGCACTCTATAAAGTAAACAAAGGTTGATGAAGCCTTATATCATATTTCTAACAAAAATGGGATCTTTAATATATTTGAGGTCTAGACTTAGTTCATTAGCCATTGATGCACTAGTATCAAACAATACTTTAACTGGAATATTTTTAACTGAAAGTGTACCTTCCGGAACTTCAGTCCCTCTCCTACCAGCTGAGGTTGTTAGACCATTTTCCAAGTTATAGACATGAGCCACTTCACCCTTCTTCAATAGCGGACAATTTTGTTTTATATGACCAATCCTGTGGTAGTTGAAGCATTCGCTGGTATCCTGAAATTTATTACCGAGTGTGGATTCATTCTTCTTCTATCTCTTCGGAAATTTATAGTCCGTTAACAAGTGTCCCTTTAGATTGCAATTGAAGCATTTGACGTTCTTTACCCAATCCTTCTGGGATTTCCCCTTCCATACTTGCTTCTGGTTTCTTATTTCCAAACTTCCTCTTCATTCCAGAAATGTCCTTTTTGTTGTCTTTGTCTTCCAAGGCATTTTGTCTATCTACAGATTCATAGCGGCATGCTATGTCTACCATTTTCGCAAATGGAAGCTTTACATGAGCGGCCACCCTACTTCTGTATCTTTTATGCAATCCATCAATAAACCTTACGTTCTTCTTAAACGGAACAAGAATCAACTCTAGGCTAAAGCGGGAAAGCTCATTGAACTTATTAAGATATTCTTGAATGGTCATGTCTTCTTGTTTCAGATTAGAGAATTCATAATACAAGCGGGCTATTCCTTCGAATGGTATGAATCTGTCTTCAAAGACTTCTTTAAAGCTTTCCCTAGTGAAATTTCCCTTCGAATTTCCCATCATAACCATCTCCTACTAGATCAAAGCTTCGTCTTTCAATAACCAAGAGAACAAATATCTTTTCTTTGCTCCATTTAACCTTAGACCTGTGAAAATCCTCTCATAAGAACGTAGCCATGCTTGTTCTAGAAATGGTCGCTTTCCCAGATTTTTACATTTCTTTTTTAAGACTTCCAAATCTAGCTCTGGTTGTAGAGGCACAACTACCTAATTTATTGCTCTGGTAGGGTTTTGATGTTCAACTTCAGCATCACCCCTTCCTCTTCCTCTTCTGCCACACATTTTCCGCTATATGTGCATAGGAAGAAAAGAGTTAGGCAAGCAGGAAAGATATCTTAAGGAATTTGTAAGAACGCAGTGAAATATACAAATAAAAGTGTGTTCAAAAGTGTGTGTTCTTCTGATTGTACTCATTCTAGGGTATTGCTAACCCTATCTCTAATGAGATACTCATCTTAGAATACTACTGATTATATCTCTAATGCGTCTTTTTATGCATTATACCCCAGAACTAAGGTTAATCCCCATCTCTGGTACCATGTGTGACAGCCAATTTCTCGTCCTCGGAACTCGACACCAATACATCTGTATCGACGTTCCAAGTGCCAGAAGAACAATTGACCTATATGATATAACTAATTATATAACAGTTGAATATAAACATGCATTAAACATAAAAATGCATATCATATTACATCAGAGGTTTCATTAGAGTTAATACATCCCATCGGATCCAAGTATCATACATAGCACTAGAAATAAACAAATAGGTACATAGTGGAAATAACGATATATTGACATAATGTCCAAATCCTACTTTCCTAGATAGCTTCCAAACATATATACAGCTTCCAAAAGTAGTCTTAACTAACAACCTATTTATTGGGCTGCCCGTGTGGAAAATAAAGGCACTAGAGTTTGCAAAGGAAAAACTACGAGTTAGTCATGTGACTGGTATGAGAAACTCAAACGATTATCCTTAACCTTTAATTTAAAGTAAGGCATATCCACGGACCATGCCATGTAATACAAAACGGGTTTCCTTCACATGAATACCAGTGTACAAGACTTCGCGATACTATTATAAAAATGGAACCATTATAAGACTCAAGTCCCATCACACAATGCAACGCATACCGAAGGAGAGAGTTCTACCTTATAATAGTCACACATTCATGATGAGAGAAAATCGTTTGATATTATCATTAATGTCTAAGTGTGGAAATCATTTTCGAAAATAGATAGCTCGCATAATTCCCTATCCCATTATGTTGGCTATATAGTTTACATCTGAAAACGCAAAGGCTCTTATTGGAAATTGGATTCCGTCAATGAACTAAGGCAAAGGATATTTCTTAACCATTCAGAACACCTCTAGCGGGATGTCCCAGGACTCATACATGATCCTTTGGAGTGACAGAGTCGGCCAAAACTAACAGGCTGATTGGAATCTTTCCTGAACACAACGTCCCCCGGTCGTAACCGACCATTATCCGAGGCGCCTCAATCTATCATCCACATAAGTAAACTTGCCAGGGCTCCATACCATAGCATCAATTTCAACTAGAAGGGAACACATGTCCTTATCTATGCCATCCATCATCCTATTTTCGTCTCATTCTGAGGTATGAGGCCTTAGAGTCAACGTTCCACAAATCTCTTCTTTTCAACAAAAGCTTTGATCTATCTACCAGCAGCACTTAGTATGCCACATTGTCAATTCACAACATATAATCGGTGTCTATTTATATATAACCCTCTGAGTTCATAAGTTTCAGAGGATGGTGCTAAGCTAAGAGAATAAATTCTCCACCACCAACTAATATAACATTAACAAAAACCAATTGGTTATGTTGTAAAATAAAATGTCAGACACACATCCATTTACAAGTTCATTCTGAGTTTGAACAAATCCGAAGGCACCTTATTCTTAATCCAATAAAGGTGAGAGACCCTTGCACATCTGGACAATCAATAAGTACGTCTGAACTACTGCCACTTTAACCATATAATGGGAGCTACACATATCCAAGGCATCAGCAAGAAGTCCATTCGATGTGAAGAATTCCAGTCTTCCACTGTCTTTGGCTTCCGTCTTATCGAATAATTATTCCAACTGGGTTGAACCCGATCTTTATGAAATAATTAGCATCAAAATAAAATCCTTTTTGGATTATTGACTCTTCAATTGTCTCCTTTAATTGGAAAACATTTCATAAGATTAGATCTTATTCTCAGATTGGTTACGCTATTGGGCTTCCAAAATCATCTTTAAAATTCTTTATTAACCTTATAAAAAGGTTTACCAAAGGTTAGATTCAATTTGGGAATTTAAAACCCTTATCTCGAAATGTTCCTTAAAAATTGTTATAAAAGGCATTGTAGAATAACCTATTTCTAATCAACCGGTTTTTATCACTCAAAACCATATATATTTGGTCCAAAACCCTTTCAAATCATTTATTATAATTTATAATGGTTTTTCCCCTATTTCTATTAATTTAAAAATAACTCACTTCTTTAAAATCCGCTCTCAGATCACTAACAACGCTCACGCAATTTTTGTTCAAATTTTATTTAAACTTATTTCAAAATCTAACCTTTGGATCTTAAATATATATTTTTTTGAATTGGAAAACACTTTCTAATTTTGGACCAACGTTTTTTGTTTCGGGAAAATCCGACTGTCGGATCTCTCGATACATTAGTTTGAAGTCAATGGTCCGAATTAACGAAGTACCATTGCGCGACTAATTCTATTCGGACCAAACTTCGATTATAATCAAAATTCATGTCGAATTGTTTGAAGAATAATCTATTAATTATATAAAATATATATAATAATTTCTAGAAGATATACTTTTAATATTTAACTTCAAATTCAAATATTCTATTATTTTTGGAAGCTGTACTTTCAATATTCAATCTATAATAGTTTTGAAAAGGAAACCTTGTTAAAACATTTCCCAATTGCCCTAACCAAACTTCACTTTTCCCCATTACTATTCATTTTTAAATAAAATATTGAACATGCCTTAACTACTTGAAAACTGTTTCAAATCAGTTTGTTTCCTTTACGAATGTTCATCGTAATGACTTCAACTTTGTGCCTATCAAAAATTGGATATCAAATTCGAAGTTTTATTTTTCGCCATTATTTATATCATTAAATCGTTAATTTGAATGGAGACTCAACCAACGAACTAGTAATCACACTTTTTGGTCATATTTAACTCGGGAAGTCATATACCACATTATCAACAGTCAATATAACATCCAATCATACAATATATGGTGTCATACTATTAATAGGTTATTAACACAACAACCAATCACTATTTACACATGGTATTTATCAATCAATGAGGTATATTTCAACTGTCAATATCCAACCAGCTATCATTCTATCACCCAGTAGTGTTTATACCCATATCCAATAACCAATACCAAGTTAATTCTCTATTCAATGACCATTTAAGGTTCAAACCTGTAACACCCCTAAGTCCCACATCGTGGAAGCCTGTATGAAGTGGGTACTTATATAGTAGAGCCCATCTCTTACTAATGCCGAGGCCTTTTGAGGAACAAAACCCCACATCTATACGGTGGCTAAGTTGGGGACAATATCTTGTGCGAACGGAGGTGCGGGCTGTTATAGTGGTATCAGAGCCAATACCCAGCCGGAATTATGGCTCCTCTGTGGACCACAGCGCCTGGGTGAGGTGTTTGTGAGCCAACGGGGACGTTGGGCTCTGTAAGAGGGGAGAATGTAACACCCCAAAGTCCTCTCCTATAGATTCGATGCTATTTAGTTTTATAAAATGGCGTGTGAATAAAGGAGTGTATATTTTGGTTTGAGGAGCAAATGGGGTAGGGTTTTGGGTTTAGGTTTGAGGGAGGGCCCGCAGGTTGGCTGCGCACGAAGGAAGGCTAGTCTGGTGGGGTCCACGACGGCGTAAGAGGTGGAGGAGGTGCATGTGTGGTGGTTTAAAAGGGGAGGGTATGTGTTTTTGAAGAGGGGTTTAGGAGTTTTGGTGAGGTGGGGGCCCATAACAAGGAGAGGGTTAGCCAGAGGGGGTTCAACGCCGACGGTGGGAGGTAGGTTGGTGGCGGCTGGTTGTGGGGGAGATCACGGGTGGAGGTCAGAGGAAAACGGAAGAGGAGAGAGCAAAGAAAAGAGGGAGAAGGGCAGTGAATGAAAGCAGGAGCATACCTGCTTCTTATAGGCAAAAGGAAGGGGATATTTGCAATTGTGAAGGTGAGTTGTCGGGCATACGAGAGATGGTGTAGAGAGCAAGCTAAGGGGGCAAGGACAATTAGCTCATGAAGGGTTTAAACACATTTTATTTTATGTTCATCCATTAAATAGTCAACTAGCTTATATACATACAACGTTTCCTACAACTTGTTGACACAACAACTCACACTTATTTATATATTTTCTGGTCATGTTCACCAGTTTTTCGTGCTCTTCGATTATCTGGAAAAAAAATTTAAAATAGACTTTGTTTATTATTTTTAATTAATTAAAGCGAGCTCTAATTGACTATAAATCCTTATATAAATATTTAAACTTGAAATTTTAAAGTTTGAATTGGTTCCAAAATTTCTGGTCGTTACATGAATAAAATTACAATAGCATGATAGACTGCTGAAATAAAAAAGAAGAAAGGATAAAGGCACAAATCAGATTACATGGATTACTAACACAAAAGAAAACTAAAATATGAAGAAATCTTCAGCTATTATACGGTGAAGAAAAACTCCAGTTTATATTGAATCTTGTAATTAATGAAATTACACACAATTTTAAGCAAATCCAATTACTCCCTATAGAAAATATCTATCTATGAATATTCTCTAAAATGTGTGGAAACCTAAGCCTCGGTTCTCCATTAAAAATATTTATAAAGAAGGTTGTTTAAGGTGGAGGCAGAGAATGGAGGAAATATAATAGGGACAAATAAGTTAGGTTTGGAGCCATATTTATAATTGAGCTAGGGGATTTTGGATCGTTGGATTTTAGGTTTAAAACTCAGGCCTTTAGATCAGAAGAATTCTCTAGAAGAATGCAACCAAACCCAGCTGAATAACCAAAAACCTGCACATCATGTTGAGCACGTTGCCCAGATGGGTCGATGTTTTTTCGATGTTTATTCCAATTAATTTGATGTTTATTTTAATTTCAAATTTTGAATTTCAAACTTCTTTCTTTCATATCTTCTTTGTTTTTTGTTCGATTTCAGCAAAATAATGTCTATCTTAGCCCGAATTTCGTAATGGACCCAAGGGCAAAACTCTTGTTTGCCAACTCCCCAATATTTTTCTGATCAATATTTATTTGATTAATCTTTTATTTAAATTTCTTTGTTAAAATTTGGGTTGTTACAAACCAGGTACAATATATAATTCATGAGATGCGATACACTTAAAACATCATATAATGGTATCATGAGTGGCATCAACAACAACATGTAAGGATTTTTTATCATCAATAAGAGCAAAGCACAAAGTCTATGCATATATATATATAGAGAGAGAGAGGTGTGTGTGTGTATATATATATATAAGAGAGAGAGAGAGAGGGTGCGTTTTTTACAGGTCTCTATTAAGTTTCAAAATTAGGCTCACATCCGGTCATAGTTTATAATATAAACCCACCCATTATATTTGAATTGCCGCCTCCTTGATTTGTGGATCCGCTCCTACTTTTGTGCCAACGCTTCCATCTTTTTTTCACTTCGCCTCCTTCATTTCTGGCCAGAAAAAAATGCGGCTGCCATTAATTTTTTTTTCTTCTAAAATCATAAAATAATCCCAGAAGTCCACGCCAATCAATAAAAAAATGTTCTATTGCCTATAGTTGCATACATGTATGCAACTGTATATAAAGGAAATCCAGCTAATATTTTTGCCTGCAGATATGTTACACACATGTGTGCATGTTTTCCGATTGTTTGCACAGTTAAATGCAAATAAAAATGAACTGAGTTTCACGTTTATGAATTAGTGCACATTTTCATGCAAGAATGATGCAATACATGCACAGAAATATGCAAAAAAAAAAAAAAAAAGCGGATGCAACACTGGAATACATGCACATATATATGTAGAAAATTGGAATTCGTGCATAACAATATGCATTTAACTGCATTTATCGCTGTTTTATTTTTTTTGCGTGATTTTTGATTTTTTTTTTAAACAATTATTTTGTCGAATGCATATATTATTTAAATAATAATTTTCGTATTTTTTTATTTATTTTTTCGCTACTTTTGAAAAATAGGGACCTAATTTATAATAAGTTTATGACTGGATGTGAGCCTAATATATAGTTTATAATAAGTTTGCTTTTAGGGATGTGTGCCTAATTTTCACACACACCCACACATATATATATATATATATGTATATATAATACCCAAAACTTCTAGAAACAACAAAGGGGAAATCTAGCATAATATCAACATATATAACTTATGTAGACAGTGAGAGTTAAGTAATATAAATGTGACCACCATATATATAAACATCATGATAGTTCTAAGGCTGTACAAATATGGTCAACATCAATAACTTTGGTGAAACGTTAAGAGAATCGACAAAAACATTATAAATTGGATCTAAATCAACAACATCACGTGCATCAAATATATATATATATATATATATATATATATATATATATAGCTTCCCCCGAGCTTTGCGTAAGGCTATATATATATATATACACACACACATACACATGTATGTGTGTGTATATATTTATATATCGGTACTCAATGTCGATTTTGACCCCCCCTGACCGAGTGTAAATTGACCCCTGGCCAAGTGAATATATATAAGACCCCCTTAGTTGGCTTCCTCTCGGGTTAAATACCGACAATAACAACATCGACAGAATGTGTCGTAGATTTTCAAATAGTAGTCCGAATAATGAAAACAATACATCACATACCCTGTGCAGTTAAAGTGTTTAGCGGATCCAATGCGATGGAGGTGCAAAAAGTTATAGCGGGAATAAAGCAAGGAAATTGCAAGATAAAGCGGATGAGTCTAAAATAGCATGTAAAACTGCTATTTAATGCTTTTACAAATATATAAATCATAAATAGATAGAAAATTAACATTTATTTTAATTATAATTTGTACATTCTTAACTTTAAATAAAAGCATGTGCAAATATATGTAAATAAATGCATACTTTTATTTTGCATGATTAAATTCAATATAATACTGCAGTATTTTCTACTTCGAAAAATATATGTCAAAAAATTCGATCAAAAAACTAATTTTATAGTTTTAATAATGTATAAATGTCCTTTTTCAATTCATTTCTTTTACAGAAGACATAGCAGAATATTGCTGAAATAATGGGATATATCGGGAATATCAGAATATAGCCGGGCTTAAGCGGAACGATTATCTCAGAGGCTATTTGACAATATTGTGGTAGTAGAAATCCGCTACATGATATAGCTAGGATATGGCGGGGGAAATAACCGGGATAAGTTCAGTTACTTCTAGCATGTGAACAGGGAAAAACAAAACGACATGAATTAACTGAATACAAGACAATACCATGATGATAGGGTCAACAAGATAAGATAAGATTAACACAAGATATGCTAAGACAAGATAAACTGGATATGCTTTAATACTTTCTACGCTTCGCTATTAACTTGTTATTATGGTTTCTATGTCTCTGCACCACCTAACTAGTGTCCCGACTAGTAATGTTAACGTGATCCCAATCCTGGTTGTTTCGGTTGCCTTCAGGCATACATTTATTGTTTATTACCTAGATTTAATCTAGGGTTCATGCTATCTACTGAACGTTGCCCTTTAGTCTAGGATACACTACCTAGAGTGGTACATGTTCCTAAAATTTCCCCATGCATGTATCGCGAATCGTTATCGCTTGTCTAGATGCACATGTCCTGTAATGTGCTGCCCGAGTTCCGTGTCAGGGCTACTCTAGAAATACGGAACTCGGTCGGGAGCTTTCAGATATCTGCCGATGCAGATGCTAAGGTCTATTTTTATTCCAGTGGCTATGGTCCCACTTGACCCCTCCCTCAAATAATGAAAGGCAAACATTGAAAAATGAGAACTATACGCAGGCCCCTTATGCCCCACTAACATATGGCCATCCGCAACCATAACTAGATAGCAAGTATATGGTCTGTAGGAGTTCTCCGCCTTCCCGCTTCACGTATCTCGATTGACTGAAGATGGATAGTAGACGATGAGTTGCTATCACAGGGCTACCGTTTTCTCGTCGAATCACGCTGGTCCATCCTAGTCTTTAGGTTGCCATATATTGCAACCAAGGCATACCCTCGGTTCTTCTAACGCAGACCTTAACCTCTGTGAGCCCAGGAGAAACTTCTGCAGCCTCACAGAGGGATACCAAGAGTACCCTCACGTCCCCTCGAAGCCTCGGGCTTCGTAACCCAATTCGTTGGAGCCTTCTTTAAAATTAGATGGACGTTCGCTCCTTCTCGTGTTATACTAAGAATTACTACTTAGTTCTCTTTTTCGTCAAGTTGGATTGGTTCAGTGTCATTAGTCAAGCTAACTTAACCCTCTTTATTTATCCTGTTAAACTGGTTAAGTGTTATCAGTAATTCATGTTGACTTAACCCCACCACAAACCAAGTTATATTGGTTAAGTAATTCTTATTACTTAACCCTACCCATTCATCATGTATTGGTTAAGTGTTCCTTTTTAACTTAACCTTGCCCATCTGTTTTAACTAACATGATATTAATGGTTAAGTATTATCCCTTCATGTTTTAAACTTAACCTTATTCATTTATCACACTCTGATGGTTAAGTGTTCAAGTTTACTTAACCCTACGGTCTAGTTCAGCTAACACATCAAATTGGCTAAGTGTATTAAATTTACATAACCCCAACCTCTAGTCTAGTTAACATGTTAAATTGGCTAAGTGTATTAACTTTACTTAACCCCAACCTCTTGTCTAGTTAACATGTTAAATTTGGTTAAGTGTTCCTATGGACTTAACCCTCCCATTCTAGCTTAACTGTGTTAAGTTGGTTAAGTGTTCCTATGGACTTAACCCTCCCATTCTAGCTTAACTGTGTTAAGTGTCTGTATGAACCTAACCCCACCCATTGGTTTAGTTATCATGTTGAATTGGTTAAGTGTTTTAGTTAACTTAACCCTACCATTCTTGTTTTAGCTTTAATTAAATAAATTAAAGCCGCTACCACTCACATTAGACAGATATTGTTGTGATTACTGGATGTGCCGGTTGGTTCCGGGCAGGTTTACATCGCAACTCAGTCTAACCTCGGGTTAGGTGTATTCGTGTTTTCTAAGTTCAAAAGGGTTTTGATTAATTTCCAAATCCGGTTTTGAAAGTAACCATCCCGTCCGTCGGATCAGTTAGGGATAGCCAGGGAGAGCAGGAAACTTGTATTTTCCAAACCCAAGCCTAGACACTATCCTCTCTGTCACCCTAGAACTTTCTGGTGTATTTATTATAAGAGATGTCATTAATAAACCTTTCTTTTGTCTATAAATAAATTGTTAACAATTTATCCTCAAAGTCCATTTTCTTTTTTTAAAATAAATTTGGCCTATACTATATTCATTTTCCATGCCCATTAGTATACTTATATTCTAGGCCCAAGTCTTGACTTACCTATTAATTAACCCAACTTGCAGTTTTAGGCCAACTTAGGTCTAATATTCTTATTTCATTGTCAAAACTAGATTTAATATTCTAGTTTATAATTTATGGCCAAAACTTAGTCTATGAACAATTTATCGTTTGTGACAAATTCTATAAGTAAATTACTCCTAATTTACTTATTCCATTATTACTCTTTTAATGTACATTGTCACATTTATTATTATGGCCCCTTTTTCCTATTTATCATATTTATATTTTTTGGTATGTAAATTATACCAGATTATGTGTCACTAACCATAATTATTCTAAACATGACAATTACTCACAATTATGACTAAATTCAAAATTGTGCTAATATACTTATTATGCCAAATTAACTTTAATTTAGCCAATTCTAATTTAACAACCTAATTCACAGTTTATGGCAAAACTAGAATTATTATTCTAGTTTACAGTTCTATGCCTAAAATTTAGCTTACTTGAAATTACTAAATTTAATATGTCATATTCCATCATTTATGTCAAATTTCCCAACTTGCATTTTAATAGGCATGTCATAATACACATTCCAAATTATGCCAATTAATATGAATTTCATGTTGTACCCAAATCGTATTCCCATCGTTCGTATAATCGTGATTCATCCTAGATTATAGATAAATCTAGGTTCGTGGAAAAAAAGGGAATGAACCAAAATGCCATGAAAAGATAAATATAATAACTGGCATAGGATGATAATTTACTAATTTCATATCTAACAAATTACACTGAATCAATTGATTTTAAGCATCGAAGGCCTATAGATCTGATAATATTATGACATGGAAAGGGTTGAATAAATAACATAGGTTCATGTATATGGGTACATCTAACTTAATAGACAAATTCCCATAATCAAGATCCAAGGATAATTAAGAATAGATTGAATCGATAATCAGGTTTAGATCCAATATCACAGTCATAATCCTAGGCAATAATATCATGTTCATGAATCATAGGTAATTATCCACAATTGTCTTTGTCATAGTCATAGGCATTGGTTTATGTTCAAATGCTTATGTTCATAGTCAAAGGCATATGGTTTCAACGTCCATAGTTTCATAGTCATAGTCTTAGGCATTGGAAATTTAGTCACAATATGTTCTAGGCCAAAATCAAGAATCAGATCCAAAGGTATGTACAAGCACAGATTCAATGAAATGATAAGGCATATTTCTTATATCCGTTAATTTCATGTCACAAATAGAAAAAGGCGTTCAGATCTAAAAAGTAACCAACTTACAGAGATTAGATTCGTAGAAAAACAGTCGTTGAAGTCGTTTGAATCTTCACTTGAATCCTAGCTTGTTTTGAATCTTCTCTTGAAAGATTTGAGCAGCATTTCCTCGTCTTAGATTTATATTTTATTTTATTTATTTAATTTAGAGGAGGAGAAGAAGCCATGTCCACCGAGAATTTATGCATCATAAGGTTAGAGAAGAATGGTGTAAAGAGAATGAGGCTAGGGGCTGTTTATATAGAGTTGCAAGTAAATGAGAGCCGTCGATGAAGCCAAGATTAATTCTAGCCGTTCGTTCTAAAGAGAAACCAATTATGTTCACCATTTCTTTCTTAATGTACATTTACTATTATTTGTCAATCCATATAAATACGTACACATTAGATACATCCCCCCTTTTCACACTTATTATTATTTTTGTATGCACATTAGATACATCCCCCCTTTACACACTTAATATTATTTTTATATGCACATTAGATACATCCCCCTTTACACACTTATTATTATTTTTGTATGCACATTAGATACATCCCCCCTTTACACACTTATTATTATTTTTGTATGCACATTAGATACATCCCCCCTTTACACACTTATTATTATTTTTGTATGCACATTAGATACATCCCCCCTTTACACACTTATTATTATTTTTGCAACTTTAGTGTTAACAGAAAATTCAGGGTGTTACATTCTCCCCTCCTTTTAGGATTTCGTCCCCGAAATCTTCAAGTTAGGAAGAATGTGTCCTGCCATCCAATCATCCAACTACTCAACCATTCAATCACAGGCATCCATTGTCCTGAAAAAAGACTTCTAATGCTTCATGATCATATGCATAGTGTGTGTACATGTCCTTATCTAATGCAAAATCAGGCGGTCTACTGATTCAGTTGACCTCCTTAATGCAATCCATGATAGTGCCATGCATCCATTATGTATGCAAAAGAACCCTAATGATACATATTATTTCTACATGCGTGCACAACCATTCATCCGAATGCAACATCCATATGATAACATAACCATCATACATCCATTAATGAAAAATAAACACGCATATATATGCAACATGAGGTGATTGAGCCGATCTAGTGCCTATGGTGTGTATATGCATCCACGAGCAACCACTTGCAACCATCAATCATAACATGTTTCAAATACATGTTTTCGTCCATTGGCTTCTACCTAAGGATCGATGATACGTCCTAGAGGATGTACTTTGGAAAGAGGGAAACAAGTATGCGTAAAGCTCCTACAAAAAGAAATCAAGGATGTACCCTAAAGAAAAAGGGTATGATGCGTGTATCTAGTCTTCAGTCTTCTAAGTCGCATCTTCTTGAGCTTCACTATTCTGTACCTTATCTAATTTAACTTCACGATTGTGAAGTTTCTGACCTCCATTTCCAAAATAAATGGATGTCAACCATGGTACCAAGTGTATATATACTAGGATGATCAGAGGTCTCTCCTCCTAGCTTATCCATCATGCCATAACTATGAGGGTCAAAAGGTCACTACGTAATTTTTACCTCTCTTAAGGTTAGTCTTTTTTTTCTATTTAGAGCGCCTGCCACAACTATCCATCTTTCACGCAAACCATCCTATTCGAACTCGACATTCCTCAAGTACAAGCCCCAAAGGCCTAAACCAATATCAGACAAGCACCCAAGGAATATCTCCTCCGAATTTAGACGATCTACGTGAGATGATATAAGCAAACTCGATAGCTACTCTCAAATCCCTACTAACCAAAATTAAATTGGTCAAACCACCAATTGGATTTGAGACTCTAGTGGGATCTTTCTACTATACAAGTACTAAGGTGCAGAGACTCAACTATGGAAGTAGACATGAACAAATGCGAAGCGCTAAAACCGAAAGAGTACGAACAGAAAAACTAGACTCTTCCAACAGAACTTTACTACCTTTCTCCTAGGTACGCTTAGAGGTGAAAGTATGTACTTGCCCTTCTAAAAATCTTGTTCCTCGTTCTTGCCCTTGTCCTTAATTATATGCCCTATTATACCCTAGTAAAGATACTTCCTCTTGTCTTAGGTTTTATAATTCCTCATCCTTGGGTTATGCTCCTTAGCCAAACTCCTCATCCTCTTCCGTGTGTAATCATGTTGACAAATCTCTCGAAAGCTGCCTCCATCGTACAGAATCCCCTACAAAGCATGAAAGAAAACTGGCCGTAGGTGAAACTACTACGGCTATAGATGGAAGTCGGGCACTACTTTGCCCTTCGATGAGGTTACCTCCCAGAAAGCCAGGAGCCCCAGAGACTCAAGAAAGAAGGAAACGAGGACTCAAACAGAGAACCAAAAGATAGTGCTTATGGCTTTGGGGAATATGCCTTTTAAAACAAAACTTTTCTTTTGAAAATGCTTCTTTAAAAACTGTTTTGAAAAATAATTTTTCAAATCTTTATCTGATCCGGTAACCTTCAGCTCTGATACCACGTGTAACACCCCACATCCGTTAGTGTCACTCACAAAGGGAATGCACTAAGTTCTGTGGAGCATTTTAGGGTAAAAGATGCAGATAAATTACAAGACAGACAAAATTAAAACAGCGGAAAATAAAACTTCACTTTATTGATAAAATAATTGGTACAACAATTGTTTTCCAATATCAGAGTATCATCTGTCTTACAAAATAAAGAAGCATAAAAATACATTTATATTCCCCAATGTAACATAAGCCAGCCATAGCAATCCAAAGCCGATGTATCCAAGAATCTTCAAGCTTGAAAAGAGCAACCGTCCGAAAACTAATCTGAGCTATACTATCCCCTCCTTGACTACCTGGGTGGGGAACGGAAGAAAAGAAGACGAAAGAAAACTGGTTCAGACATAAAGTCTGGTAAGTTCAGTTACTTCTAGCATGTGAACAGGGAAAAACAAAACGACATGAATTAACTGAATACAAGACAATACCATGATGATAGGGTCAACAAGATAAGATAAGATTAACACAAGATATGCTAAGACAAGACAAACTGGATATGCTTTAATACTTTCTACGCTTCGCTATTAACTTGTTATTATGGTTTCTACGTCTCTGCACCACCTAACTAGTGTCCCGACTAGTAATGTTAACGTGATCCCAATCCTGGTTGTTTCGGTTGCCTTCAGGCATACATTTATTGTTTATTACCTAGATTTAATCTAGGGTTCATGCTATCTACTGAACGTTGCCCTTTAGTCTAGGATACACTACCTAGAGTGGTATATGTTCCTAAACTTTCCCCACGCATGTATCGCGAATCGTTATCGCTTGTCTAGATGCACATGTCCTGTAATGTGCTGCCCGAGTTCTGTGTCAGGGCTACTCTGGAAATACGGAACTCGGTCGGGAGCTTTCAGATATCTGCCGATGCAGATGCTAAGGTCTGTTTTTATTCCAGTGGCTATGGTCCCACTTGACCCCTCCCTCAAACAATGAAAGGCACACCTTGAAAAATGAGAATTATACGCAGGCCCCTTATGCCCCACTAACCTATGGCCATCCGCAACCATAACTAGATAGCAAGTATATGGTCTATAGGAGTTCTCCGCCTTCCCGCTTCACGTATCTCGATTGACTGAAGATGGATAGTAGACGACGAGTTGCTATCACAGGGCTACCGTTTTCTCGTCGAATCACGCTGGTTCATCCTAGTCTTTAGGTTGCCATATATTGCAACCAAGGCATACCCTCGGTTCTTCTAACGCAGACCTTAACCTCTGTGAGCCCAGGAGAAACTTCTGCAGCCTCACAGAGGGATACCAAGAGTACCCTCACGTCCCCTCGAAGCCTCGGGCTTCGTAACCCAATTCGTTGGAGCCTTCTTTAAAATTAGATGGACGTTCGCTCCTTCTCGTGTTATACTAAGAATTACTACTTAGTTCTCTTTTTCGTCAAGTTGGATTGGTTCAGTGTCATTAGTCTAGCTAACTTAACCCTCTTTATTTATCCTGTTAAACTGGTTAAGTGTTATCAGTAATTCATGTTGACTTAACCCCACCACAAACCAAGTTATATTGGTTAAGTAATTCTTATTACTTAACCCTACCCATTCATCTTGTATTGGTTAAGTGTTCCTTTTTAACTTAACCTTTCCCATCTGTTTTAACTAACATGATATTAATGGTTAAGTATAATCCCTTCATGATTTAAACTTAACCTTATTCATTTATCACACTCTGATGGTTAAGTGTTCAAGTTTACTTAACCCTACGGTCTAGTTCAGCTAACACATCAAATTGGCTAAGTGTATTAAATTTACATAACCCCAACCTCTAGTCTAGTTAACATGTTAAATTGGCTAAGTGTATTAACTTTACTTAACCCCAACCTCTTGTCTAGTTAACCTGTTAAATTTGGTTAAGTGTTCCTATGGACTTAACCCTCCCATTCTAGCTTAACTGTGTTAAGTTGGTTAAGTGTTCCTATGGACTTAACCCTCCCATTCTAGCTTAACTGTGTTAAGTGTCTGTATGAACCTAACCCCACCCATTGGTTTAGTTATCATGTTGAATTGGTTAAGTGTTTTAGTTAACTTAACCCTACCATTCTTGTTCTAGCTTTAATTAAATAAATTAAAGCCGCTACCACTCACATTAGACAGATATTGTTGCGATTACTGGATGTGCCGGTTGGTTCCGGGCAGGTTTACATCGCAACTCAGTCTAACCTCGGGTTAGGTGTATTCGTGTTTTCTAAGTTCAAAAGGGTTTTGATTAATTTCCAAATCCGGTTTTGAAAGTAACCATCCCGTCCGTCGGATCAGTTAGGGATAGCCAGGGAGAGCAGGAAACTTGTATTTTCCAAACCCAAGCCTAGACACTATCCTCTCTGTCACCCTAGAACTTTCTGGTGTATTTATTATAAGAGATGTCATTAATAAACCTTTCTTTTGTCTATAAATAAATTGTTAACAATTTATCCTCAAAGTCCATTTTCTTTTTTAAAATAAATTTGGCCTATACTATATTCATTTTCCATGCCCATTAGTATACTTATATTCTAGGCCCAAGTCTTGACTTACCTATTAATTAACCCAACTTGCAGTTTTAGGCCAACTTAGGTCTAATATTCTTATTTCATTGTCAAAACTAGATTTAATATTCTAGTTTATAATTTATGGCCAAAACTTAGTCTATGAACAATTTATCGTTTGTGACAAATTCTATAAGTAAATTACTCCTAATTTACTTATTCCATTATTACTCTTTTAATGTACATTGTCACATTTATTATTATGGTCCCTTTTTCCTATTTATCATATTTATATTTTTTGGTATGTAAATTATACCAGATTATGTGTCACTAACCATAATTATTCTAAACATGACAATTACTCACAATTATGACTAAATTCAAAATTGTGCTAATATACTTATTATGCCAAATTAACTTTAATTTAGCCAATTCTGATTTAACAACCTAATTCACAGTTTATGGCAAAACTAGAATTATTATTCTAGTTTACAGTTCTATACCTAAAATTTAGCTTACTTGAAATTACTAAATTTAATATGTCATATTCCATCATTTATGTCAAATTTCCCAACTTGCATTTTAATAGGCATGTCATAATACACATTCCAAATTATGCCAATTAATATGAATTTCATGTTGTACCCAAATCGTATTCCCATCGTTCGTATAATCGTGATTCATCCTAGATTATAGATAAATCTAGGTTCGTGGAAAAAAAGGGAATGAACCAAAATGCCATGAAAAGATAAATATAATAACTGGCATAGGATGATAATTTACTAATTTCATATCTAACAAATTACACTGAATCAATTGATTTTAAGCATCGAAGGCCTATAGATCTGATAATATTATGACATGGAAAGGGTTGAATAAATAACATAGGTTCATGTATATGGGTACATCTAACTTAATAGACAAATTCCCATAATCAAGATCCAAGGATAATTAAGAATAGATTGAATCGATAATCAGGTTTAGATCCAATATCACAGTCATAATCCTAGGCAATAATATCATGTTCATGAATCATAGGTAATTATCCACAATTGTCTTTGTCATAGTCATAGGCATTGGTTTATGTTCAAATGCTTATGTTCATAGTCAAAGGCATATGGTTTCAACGTCCATAGTTTCATAGTCATAGTCTTAGGCATTGGAAATTTAGTCACAATATGTTCTAGGCCAAAATCAAGAATCAGATCCAAAGGTATGTACAAGCACAGATTCAATGAAATGATAAGGCATATTTCTTATATCCATTAATTTCATGTCACAAATAGAAAAAGGCGTTCAAATCTAAAAAGTAACCAACTTACAGAGATTAGATTCGTAGAAAAACAGTCGTTGAAGTCGTTTGAATCTTCACTTGAATCCTAGCTTGTTTTGAATCTTCTCTTGAAAGATTTGAGCAGCATTTCCTCGTCTTAGATTTATATTTTATTTTATTTATTTAATTTAGAGGAGGAGAAGAAGCCATGTCCACCGAGAATTTATGCATCATAAGGTTAGAGAAGAATGGTGTAAAGAGAATGAGGCTAGGGGCTGTTTATATAGAGTTGCAAGTAAATGAGAGCCGTCGTTGAAGCCAAGATTAATTCTAGCCGTTCATTCTAAAGAGAAACCAATTATGTTCACCATTTCTTTCTTAATGTACATTTACTATTATTTGTCAATCCATATAAATACGTACACATTAGATACATCCCCCCTTTTCACACTTATTATTATTTTTGTATGCACATTAGATACATCCCCCCTTTACACACTTATTATTATTTTTATATGCACATTAGATACATCCCCCTTTACACACTTATTATTATTTTTGTATGCACATTAGATACATCCCCCCTTTACACACTTATTATTATTTTTGTATGCACATTAGATACATCCCCCCTTTACACACTTATTATTATTTTTGCAACTTTAGTGTTAACAGAAAATTCGGGGTGTTACACTACGTCATTTACGTCATATTCTCCTTCTCTCAAAGAGTGCAGAAATGTGTAATTTTTATACTGAAAATATGTGGTTCGAGAAAATATATCAATAAAATGACTATGAAATCATATGAAATTTATATCTTTGAAATCCTCTATATATTCAAAAATATTTATATACTATATAGCCTTGATGAAACACCCCGCACCCTTTACTATTCCCGTATAAGGTCATACTAAGAAATGTAGAGCATTGTAGATACAAAGAAATAATTCATAGAGGATAACATTCACAAGACATAAAAGGAAAACAATGGCAACATTTATTTCTTTAATAAACTTTCCATTGAAAAACATTTTCCACATAAGATAAGTTTTATACAAACATGTGTCTCATGAAAAGTGCATCTCTATCGTAAAATCAAAGTTAAATAAAAAGATATCCCTCAAGTGAAACATTAGTACATCCAATCGTGAGAAATAAGGTGCAATAAGAAAAATGAGAATGCATATGCAACTAAGATAAGCCTTCAAGAAGAGGTACTTCAAGCAATCCACACTATAGCAACCCTATAAGCCTACCAAGGGAAAGAAAAAGGAGGAAAAAGGAGTGGATTAGACATAAAGTCTGGTGAGCTATAATTGCATAACTATCAGGTGAATATGTAGGAATGACGTACGAAGATTAAAGGTTTGATTTCCTATATCACTCGATTGCATATTTTATTGCACTAGTTATTTGATTGTTTTTCACCTTTACGATTAACAAACATGATACAATTAGGATGATTTTCCTAATGCTACCCATTGATCTACTACTAAACCACAGAGTGATAACCTATTCCCGTTATGGGACTTGGGTTTATCAAGGCCGACCTATCAGCAAAAAAGACAAAGCATTGCCATACGCATCACAGTATTTTATTTTCCTTAATCGATTCAATGCATGCATATTGAACCGTCGTAATACACCCGTAGCCACCTCTACTTGGACCATCTTACTATCTTAGCTTAGCATGGTATGTGCCCTCGCCTCCTAGTATGAGACCATATGTGATAAAAAAGGATATGCTGACTAGTATGTGTCCGTAATAAGAAAACCAACTTAGCCCAAATCCTCTTTGACTAGTACCCCTATAGTCATACCATAGATTAGGCTTATAATTGCCTTATAACTTAACATTAGTTCCTATTTGTTTGTTTATCAACCATAGAACCATAGCCGTAGAATAACCATAAATGCTTAATCATAAGACGACCATAGAATTTCCAAATCACAAGGCCACCATAAAATTTCCTAATCATGAGGCCAATATAGAATTATCATAGAATGCCTAATCACAAGGCCGCCATAGAATTGTCTAATTTCACAAGGTCACCATAGAATTACCGTAGAATTCCTAATAACAAGGCCATCATAGAATAACCATAGATTTAGTGTAACACCCCACGTCCATTAATGTCACTCTCAAAGGGAATGCATTAACTTTCATGGGGTATTATTGGTGAATAGAACATAATATAACATGACAGATACATATATTGGTACTCGAAAATTTTCAAAACAACTTTTATTGCAGCGGAGAAATAGTTTGATTGCAACAACATCATAAACCAACAGAAAAATCAAGTACATTTAGTAACCATCTTGACAAGTTGTTTTCTAAGTACATAAAGTAAAAAAGCATAACCCAAACATAAGTAGCCAGAAAAGAGATGAGTTGAACTTTACTTTTAGCAATCCAAGCACTTCCAAAAGAGAGAGAAAGATCAAGATCAAGCTCCACTAGTACTAGTCCCACCCTGAGAACCTAGGGGGGGAGGAAGAAAAGAGGCGAAAACAAAGGGGGTCAGACATAAAGTCTGGCGAGTACCATAACTTTAACAATATAATTATTAAAGTAATTAGGATAAGGCATAAATTGGTAAAAAAGGAATGGCTATGAAACAAGTGGGCAAGACAAAACGAACAAGAGGAATATTCTGGCGTTAATCTCGCTCCTAATCACTATAGGATAATTACTATACTGCACCACTACTAGTCGCCCTAAATGTTGATCCCGCCTACTGAACATAATAATCATAATGGTAGTTTTGTGTACCCCTAGCTGTCTCCATAGGTGCTGCCAGCCCCTATCTCCACTAGTTGTACCCACTACCCCATGCGATCGGCTCCCTAACTCGTAGATACCCGTGCTGGTCCCATAGTGGGGTGTATCACTCCCCAAAGTGGCAATCCGATACCACTAAAAATGCATGGCTTATATCTACACGATGCAACAACGTCTTACCTACCAGTCCGGGCCCACACACGCACATGACCCCGTTGGGCCTGCGTTGCCACCGTTAACCCGTTTTGATTTCTTACAATCAAACCCAGTAAGCGTGTCCCGTCCTCGATCTAACTCGAGCTCACAAAGATACCTAATGAGTTACTGGTTTGAAAAGGGTCCCCCATGTTTGACACAAGCCTTCCACCTATGCTTGGTCCCCACTAGAATTTTCCACTTAACCCCTTCTTATTCATGTCTTCTTACATGTTTCAATTTGGTTAAGTGTTTCTAATTGTATTTCGTATGTCACCCATGTCACCCACTTAACCCCCATGTCCCACCACATGTTTATCTTGGTTAAGTGTTTCTTAATTCATTATAACCATAACCTTGTAAGACCTCCCACATTAGACTCCCGTTTGCGGTTGCTGGATTTGCCGGGTGGGTCCGGGCAGTCTTATACCGCAAACGTGTCTAACCTCGTGTCTTTACAATTGTTACGCATTTAATTTATGCCTTCGATCTCTCACATTTGACTACCGTTTGTGGTTGCTGGATTTGTTGGGCAGGTCCGGGCAGTCTTACACCACAAACGAGTCTAACCTCGTGTCTTAGGCGTTTATTATTACACATTATTTCACCCCAATTTGAATTAATTATCCCTATTCAAATTTTCAACAATTTCCAAATTAATTATGCCCATAATTGTCACCTAAATTATGTCCATACTTTTTAGGTATAAAAATTATACCAATTAATGTCTCAATTTAATTATATGCTTTTAAGCCATTTTATGCCAATTCACAATTTACATAATTAATATTTTCCCATCGTCCCTACGCTATACGTATGTTCAAATATGAAATATGTTAGACTCACAAAATAGTCTAACGTATAAAAAAAAGAAACATCACAACTTGCATAACACATAAAAATAGATCTAACTTGCAAATAGGAATTATAACATAAATTTGCATAGCCAATAATTTGCATAGACAATGGTCATATAGAATCATATATTTCCATAAACTACCATGGATCTAAATATCGATATAAACATGAAATTGTGAACTTGCATATATGAATTATGGGTCCCACCTAAACTTGCATATGTGAATATAACTTTCACCTAAAAATGTGTATATAGTTTTCTCCTAAACTTGCATATGGATTCCTACAACTTGCATATGAATTTAACACATGTTTTTGCATATAAACTAGCATATGTATATACTTGATTCACATATAAATTTATGTACAATTCACATATAGACTTGCATAAGATTCATATTCAAACTAACATACAATTTAACATCCCAAACTGGCATAAAATTCACATACTAATTAACATATGATTTAACATCATAAGATTCACATACGAATTAACATATGTAAAAACGGACTTGCATAAGATTCATATACAAACTAACATATGATTTAACATCCCAAACTTGCATAAGGTTTCACATACGAGCTAGCATATGATTTACATCCCAAACTTGCATAAAATGAATCAAGTTAAACATGTATAATTGGACATATGAAATAGATTTACCAACATAAGATAACAAAGTTAAATAACATCACGTGATTCAACATACATGTTCTCGTAATCCAGTTATAACTCATCACAATTAATTTATTAATTATATTGTGAAAGAAATAATACTCACAAAGATAGGTTAGAGAAGAGAATGGCTTGTTCGTCTTTTGAATTGAAATTCTGACTTGCTAATTCCTAAGCTTTAGGAAGAGGAACTATCCTTGCAGCACCATGGTGGCCCAGAGACAAGTTTTGTTTAGGTTTAAGGTTTGAGTCTAGGCACTCTTTTATAGAAGTTTGAATCAACCTAAGCTGTTAGATTATCATAGGAGCAAATCCAACCATCCAGTCTAGATAGAGTTATCTAGAACAGCCACATCAGCCCTAATGACTCAGCAGAGAGTCAGAAATCGTCACATTTCAAATCTTCCCGAGGGGGGGGGGGGTTGGTCGAACCCCAGGGTCGACCCCATGGTCGACCTCCTGGTCGACCTGTATAGGGTAGGTCAACCCCCAGGTCGACCCCCTGGTCGACTTGGTCCTTGGGTGGGAGAATTCCCGCCCAGCCTGCTCCCCTGTTTGAACTTTGAATTTCGATTTTCTTTTAATTTGAACTGTTTTAAATTTATATAAAATTACTGAAACTTCCTCGGGCCATAACTTCCACATACGAAGTCCGATTTATGAAAACTTGGACTCTATTCCAAGCAGAATTTCGAGATGAACACAATGGCGTAACCCATTTCCCTTAATTCTCACTTTAATAATTAAGTATTCTTAGGATTGTTAATTTTAATATTTAAAATTACGGGGTGTTACATTCTCCGCTCCTTAAAGGATTTCGCCCCCGAAATCCCCAAGTTAAGGAGAATGTATATCCTAACATCCAATCATTCATCTACTCAACCATCAAACACAGGCATCCATTGTCCTTATAAGATTTCTAATGCCGTATGAACATATGCAAAAAGTGTGTGTATATGTTCCTTATCTAATGCAAAATCAGGCGGTCCACTGATTCAGTTGACCTCCTTAATGCAAATCATGATAGTGCCATGCGTCCATTATGCATGCAAAAGAATCCTAACGATTCATGTTACTTCTACATGTGTGCACAATCATTCATCAAAATCAGCATCCATATGACAACACAACCACTATTCATCCATTAATTTAAATATGCACACACATTTATATGCAATATGGAAGTGACTGAGCCGATCTAGTGCCTAATGTGTGTGTACATGCATCCATGAGCAACCACTAGCAACCACTTGCAACCACTCGCAACCATCAATCATTACATGTTTCAAATACATGTTTACATCCATCGGTTTCTACCTAAGGATAAAGAATAAGACTGAGGAGATATACTTAAAAGATAGATACAAGCATGAATAAACTTATGGAAAAAGAGATCAAGGAGGCACCCTCAAAAAGAAAAGGGTAGGCTGCGCGTATTTTCCTCTCAGTTTCCCAAGTCGCGTCTTCCTCAGCGTCACCCCATTGAACTTTAACAAGCTTGACGTCACGGTTGCGTAGCTTTTTGACTTTCGTACCCAAGATACGAGTTGGAACTCTTCCCACGATCGCTTCTCGTTCCACTTCTACTTCCTCTAGTATACTTGGCTCCACCACTTCCGCAGATTCATGTAAGCATTTTCGTAGTTGAGAAACATGCAAAACATTATGAATTCCAGCCAGTCTCTCGGGTAGCTCTACTCTGTAAGCCATCGTTCCAATCCTTTCAATGATTGGAAATGGTCCTACAAATCTTGGTGCTAGCTTTCCTACGGACACAAAGCGAATGATATTCCTACGGACCCAAAGCGAATGATATTCCTAAAAGGATATACTTTAAGGAACACCTTGTCTCCAACCTCAAACTCAAGGTCAGTCCTTCTTTTTTCTGCGTAGGACTTCTGTCTATCTTGTGCAGCCTCCATCCGTCTTCTTATCAAGTTCACCTTTTCTGAGGTCTCTCTAATCATGTCTGGCCCAAGTACGAGCTAGTTTGTAGACACTCACTAACAAGTTGGTAATCGGAATGGTCTTCCATATAAAGCTTCAAAGGATACCATGCTTATGGTGGCTTGGTAGCTACTGTTGTAGGCGAATTCCACTAGAGGAAGATGATCCTCCCATGTCTCTCCAAAGTCAAGAATGCAAAATCTCAAGAGGTATTCCAATACTCTATTCACCCATTCCGTCTGACCATCGGTTTGGGGGTGATAGGTCGTGCTTAAGCATAACTGTGTGCCTACTGCCTCTTGCAAACTCTTCCAAAACTCGCTCGTAAAGACAGAATCTCGATCACTCACTATGCTGGAGGGTATCCCATGGAGTCGAACTATTTCTTTAAGATAAATGGATGCTAGGGACGAGGCAGTCCTTCTACTTTTAATAAGTATAAAGTGAGCGCTTTTAGTGAGCCTGTCCACTATTACCCAAATACTGGTATTACCCCTTCTTGACCTAGGCAACCCATCAACAAAATCCATCGAAATGCTATTCCACTTCCACTGTGGGACCTCTAGAGGCTGAAGCAGACCACCAGGCTTCTTCTGATCCGCTTTGACTTGCTGGCATATCAAACACTTAGCGACGAACTCAGCTACATCACTCTTTATGCCATTCCAAAGGAAAACCCTTTTTATATCCTTATACACCTTGTCTCCGCGTGGGTGTATGGTCAGCTTAGAATGGTGTGCTTCTTCGAGGATCGTCTTCATTGAATCCCTTACTTGTGGGACGCATAGCCTTCCATCCCGTCTCAACCAACCCTTATCGTCGATGGAGTATCTAGTGAGGTGACTAGAAGTCTCACCCCTAACTAGCTTATCCATCATGTCAACTAGCTGAGGGTCTTCTCGTTGCGCGGTTCCTATTGAGTCCAAAAGAGTAGGCCGCACCTCTAGCGATGCTAACAGACCAGGCACAATTTCAGAGGAGGGTCTAAAGTTAAAGTTTGCTACATACTCCAAGCTTTTCTTTTCTACAAAGAAAGGACTCAAGGTTAGCTTCTTCCTACTTAAGGCGTCTGCTACCACATTACCCTTGCCAGGGGTATAGGAAATCACGAAATCATATGAGGCCAGAAATTCCATCCACCTTTGCTGTCTTAAGTAAAGATCTTTCTGCGAGAAAAGGTACTTCAACGATTTATGGTCAGTATATAATTCAAATTTCTCACCTAGGAGATAATGGCACCAAGACTTAAGCGCAAAGACGATGGCAGCCAACTCTAGATCGTGGGTTGGGTAATTTTTCTCATGTACTTTCAACTGTCTGCCTCCGTAAGCTACTACCTTCCCTTCTTGCATCAAGACAACACCTAGTCCCGTACCACATGCATCCGTGTATACGGTAAACATCTTGCTCCCATTCGACAATGTTAGAACTGAGGCTGTTGTTAGAGCCCTTTTCAAACGTTGGAAAGCAATATCGCAATTCAAATCCCAAGTGAAAGTTAGGTTCTTCTTAGTTAATCTTGTGAGTGGGTCTGAGATTTTTTCAAAGTCTTTAATGAATTTTCGGTAAAAGCCCGCTAGCCCGAGAAAGCTTCGGACTTCGGTTGCATTCCGTGGAACCTTCCAATCTTGCACCGCAACTACTTTTGCGGGGTCCACAGCTAACCCTTCTTTGGACACCACATGTCCAAGAAACCTCACTTCTTCTCTCCAGAAATGGCATTTGGAGAATTTGGCTTTCAGCTGATGTGCACGAAGAGTGTCCATGACTTATCTTAAGTGCAAAGCTTGCTCTTCTTCATTCTTTGAGAAAATCAAAATGTCGTCTACGAAGACCACCACAAACCTATTAAGGAATTCTCTAAACACCCTGCTCATCAAGTCAACGAAGTGAGCGGGTGCGTTTGTCAAGCCAAAAGGCATGACAAGCCATTCAAAGAAACCATCCGGGGTTTTGAATGTGGTCTTATCAATGCTGTCTTCAGCCACTCTTAGCTGATGGAACCCGGTAGCCAAATCTAGTTGGGAGAAAACAGCACCTACAAGCTAATCAAACAAGTCATCTATTCTTGGAAGTGGGTGCATATTCTTCTTGGTCAGCTTGTTTAGTTCCCTATAATCAACGCATAGGCAAAGCGAACCATCCGCTTTGGTTGCGAACACTACTGGAGCACCCCATTCAGAAATACTCTGCCTTATAAACCCCTTTTTGAGCAGCTCTTTGACTTTCTTACTGAGCTCTTTTCTCTCCCTTGGAGCCATCTGTCTAACGGGTAGAGCTACGGGTTTTGCATTATCGACAAGGTATATGCGGAAGTCTATCTCCCGCTTCGGAGGTAAGCCCTTCACCTCTTCAAATACATCTGGGTATTCACGGACTACTCCAACAGACTGCAAGTTTTCAACAGATGCATCAAGAGATTCTAGGTAGCTAAGCATAACAGAATGTATGGGATTGCAAGAGATTTCGAGAGTGTTGCCAAGGCGAGTCATAAGTCTAACCACTCTCTTTTCACAATCGAGGATGGCACCATTACTGGATAACCAGTCCATTCCTAGAATCAATCCATAGCCCGTGAAGCCAAGAATGAAGGCGTTGCATTCAAACTCAACGCTCAAGATAGACACTCTCAAATCCCGACAAATCATTGAAAGATGAGCAGAACCACCAATAGGATTTGAGACTACTATGGGATCCCTAACTAGACTAGTATTTAGGTGTAGTGTTTTAACTAACGAAGCAGACACAAACGAGTGTGAAGTGCTAGATTCAAACAAAGTACGAACAAGACGATCAAACAGAAAAACCAAACTTTCAACAGAAATGTTTCTACCTCTCTCTTGTCCTAGTGCCATGAGAGCGTGAACCTGCCCTCTTGCCTGCTCTGGTGCCATGAGACCTGAACCTGCCCTCCAGAAGCAGACCTTGCCCTCTGCCCTTGCCCTTGTATCCTCGGGCAGTCTTTGATCAGATGTCCGACCTCACCCCAGTTGAAGCAGCCGGTCTTCTTCTTCTTCCTACAGTCCTTGCTCAGATGGCCTGGTGTTCCACAATTAAAGCATTTTTCTTTCCCTTGCTATTGTTGTCCTTACCACCTTTCTTAGGTTGCTGCTGTGACTTCTTTTGATCCCCTTTCTTTTCTGGTGCCTTATTAGCATTAGCGCCTTTCTCCTCTTCATGCATAACCGCCATGTCAACCTGTTTCTCAAAGGTAGCCCCCATAGGAATGTGGGTCATAGATAATCCATGTAGTGGCTCATTTAAACCTTTAACGAATCTCAGGGCCTTCTTTTCAGGTGTGTTCACCAAGTTTAAGCCAAACCTCGCCAACTGATTGAATTTGTTGACGTACTCCTTTACTGATAAATTTCCCTGCTTCAATGCCAAGAACCTTTCCATGTATAAATTCGCTTCTGCTTGTGAGAGAAATTCATCTCGAACCTATGTCTGAAATCCATCCACGTCTCTACTGGACGCTCTCCATTTGTGACCTCCCACCAAAACGAGGCTTCCTCCTTCATTAACCATGCAGCCATTCCTTCCATCTTCTACCTCGAAGATACCCAACAAATCTTCCACCTCCTTAAGCCAATTTCGAGCTTCAAAAAACGTCTCTGATCCATGAAAAGGTTTTCCGCCCATTGCTCGAAATTCTTTGCATATCTTTGAAAAAGTATCAACACGGTGGGGGGGAGGAGGAGGAGCGGCTGCAGCTGGGGGTGGAGGGATGTCTGCTGGGCCTATGGCAGTGGCCCTTGCCTCCAGATACCTTCTGAACCAGGTTGGTATCGGTATTCCCTCCGGTATCTCAGGTAACCCAGACATGTTGAAAAGAAAATGAAGAGATTCAAAACGGAGAATTCGAAAGAAAGATATATGGCTCTTGGGGGTTATGTTTTTAAAACAAACTTTTCTCTTGAAAATACTCTCCTTGAAACATACTTTATTTCTTTATAAAATGTTTTTGAAAAATAGTTTTTCAAAATCTCTTATCTGTTCTGTTAACCTTCAGCTCTGATATCACGTGTAACACCCCACGTCCATTAATGTCACTCTCAAAGGGAATGTATTAACTTTCATGGGGTATTATTGGTGAATAGAACATAATATAACAAGACAAATACATATATTGGTACTTTAAAATTTTCAAAACAACTTTTATTGCAGCGGGGAAATAGTTTGATTACAACAACATCATAAACCAATAGAAAAACCAAGTACACTTAGTAACCATCTTGACAAGTTATTTTCTGAGTACGTAAAGTAAAAAGCATAACCCCAACATAAGTAGCCACAAAAGAGATGAGCTGAACTTTACTTTCAGCAATCCAAGCACTTCCAAAAGAGAGAGAAAGATCCAGATCAAGCTCCACTAGTACTAGTCCCACCCTGAGAACCTGGGGGGGGGAGGGAGGAAGAAAAGAGGTGAAAACAAAGGGGGTCAGACATACAGTCTTGCGAGTACCATAACTTTAACAATATAATTATTAAAGTAATTAGGATAAGACATAAACCGGTAAAACAAGGAATGGCTGTGAAATAAGTGGGCAAGACAAAACAAACAAGAGGAATATTCTGGCGTTAATCTCGCTCCTAATCACTATAGGATAATTACTATACTGCACCACTACTAGTCACCCTAAAAGTTGATCCCGCCTACTGAACATAATAATCATAATGGTAGTTTCGTGTAACCCTAGCTGTCTCCATATGTGCCACCTACCCCTATCTCCACTAGTTGTACCCACTACCCCCATGCGATCGGCTCCCTAACTCGTAGATACCATTGCTGGTCCCATAGTGGGGTGTATCACTCCCCAAAGTGGTAACCCGATACCACTAAAAATGCACGACTTATATCAACACGATGCAACAACGTCTTACCTACCAGCCCGGGTCCACGCATGCACATGACCCCGTTGGACTTGCGTTGCCACCGTTAACCCATTTTGATCTCTTACAATCAAACCCAGTAAGCGTGTCCCGTCCTCGATCTAACTCGAGCTCACAAAGATACTTAATGGGTTACTGGTTTGAAAAGGGTCCCCCATGTTTGACACAAGCCTTCCACCTATGCTTGGTCCCCACTAGAATTTTCCACTTAACCCCTTCTTATTCATGTCTTCTTACATGTTTCAATTTGGTTAAGTGTTTCTAATCATATTTCACATGTCACCCATGTCACCCACTTAACCCCCATGTCCCACCACATGTTTATCTTGGTTAAGTGTTTCTTAATTCATTATAACCGTAACCTTGTAATACCTCCCACATTAGACTCCCGTTTGCGGTTGCTGGATTTTCCGGGTGGGTCCGGGCAGTCTTATACTGCAAATGTGTCTAACCTCGTGTCTTTACAATTGTTACACATTTAATTTATGCCTTCGACCTCTCACAGTAGACTACTGTTTGTGGTTGCTGGATTTGCCAGGCGGGTTCGGGCAGTCTTACACCACAAACGTGTCTAACCTCGTGTCTTAGGTGTTTATTATTACACATTATTTCACCCCAATTTGAATTAATTATCCCCATTCAAATTGTCAATAATTTCCAAATTAATTATGTCCATACTTTTTAGGTATAAAAATTATACCAACTAATGTCTCAATTTAATTATATGCTTTTAAAGCCATTTTATGCCAATTCACAATTTACATAATTAATATTTTCCCATCGTCCCCACGCTATTCGTACATTCAAACATGAAATATGATAGACTCGCAAAATAGTCTAACTTATAAAAAAAAAGAAACACCACAACTTGCATAACACATAAAAATAGATCTAACTTGCAAATAGGAATTATAACATAAATTTGCATAGCCAATAATTTGCATAGACAATGGTCATATAGAATCATATATTTGCATAAACTACAATGGATCTAAATATCGATCTAAACATGAAATTGTGAACTTGCATATATGAATTATGGATCCCACCTAAACTTGCATATGTGAATATAATTTTCACCTAAAAATGTGAATATAGTTTTCACCTAAACTTGCATATGGATTCCTACAACTTGCATATGAATTTATCACATGTTTTTGCATATAAACTAGCATATGTATATACTTGATTCACATATAAATTTGTGTAAAATTCACATATAGACTTGCGTAAGACTCATATTCAAACTAACATACAATTTAACATCCCAAACTTGCATAAAATTCACATACTAATTAACATATGATTTAACATCATAAGATTCACATATGAATTAACATATGTAAAAACGGACTTGCATAAGATTCACATATAAACTAGCACATAATTTAACATCCAAACTTGCATAAGGTTTCACATACGAACTAGCATATGATTTACATCCCAAACTTGCATAAAATGAATCAAGTTAAACATGTATAATTGGACATATGAAATAGATCTACCAACATAATATAACAAAGTTAAACAACATCATGTGATTCAACAGACATGTTCTCATAATCCAATTATAACTCATCACAATTAATTTATTAATTATATTGTGAAAGAAATAGTACTCACAAAGATAGGTTAGAGAAGAGAATGGTTCGTTCGTCTTTTGAATTGAAATTCTGACTTGCTAAATCCTAAACTTTAGGAAGAGTATCTATCCTAGCAGCAGCATGGTGGCCAAGAGGCAAATTTTGTTTAGGTTTAGGGTTTGAGTCTAGGCACTCTTTTATAGAAGTTTGAATCAACCTAACCCATTAGATTATCATAGGAGCAAATCCAACCATCCAGTCTAGATAGAGTTATCTAGAACAGCCACATCAGCCTTAATGACTCAGCAGAGAGTCAGAAATCGTCACATTTCTGATCTGCCCTAGGGGGTAGGTCGACCTCCTGGTCGACCTATATAGGGTAGGTCGACCCCCTGGTTGACCTGGCCCTTGGGTGGGAGAATTCCCGTCCAGCCTACTCCCCTGTTTGAATTTTGAATTTCTTTTAATCTGAACTGCTTTAAATTTATATAAAATTACTGAAACTTCCGAGGGCCATAACTTCCTCATACGAAGTCCGATTTACGAAAGCTTAGACTCTATTCCAAGCAGAATTTCGAGACGAACGCAATGGCATAACCCATTTCCCTTAATTCTCACTTTAATAATTAAGTATTCTTAGGATTGTTAATTTTAATATTTAAAATTATGGGGTGTTACATTTAGACTTATAAACTTAACATCAGTTTAACTTAATTTCATTAATCTTATTTGTCTATATATTAATAACCCCATGTTATAATTATATTTACATCTGAATCATACTTGTTGCATATAAACTTTACATCTTTAATGGCGGAAAAAATACATCGACATTTTCTCATCAACATCATTCATCTTCAAAAGTCAATCCATCTTCTCTTTCTGATAAATCTCATCAAATGTAGTTGTGAATCCATCATCTATTTCAGATCTGGATTCGGATTTGAGCAAAAGGGGGCTCGATTATGTGCAAACGGCATCTGATTATGTTTTCATTCCTGAAAATATATACAATCAATCAGAGATTTCATGGATGAATACTATTGCATTAATTCCAATCCACTTTAGACTATCAACAATCAAACTGAAAAATTATATCTCAAAGGCATGGAAGCCTATTGGTACTTTCAATATTCATGCGTCTCCTAACTACAAATTTTTAGTTCACTTTGATGGTAAAGAGGATTATAAACGCATTATAGAATGTTCAATATATTCGTACTTTGGTAGATTGTTATATGTTGAAGCTTGGCATCCTGGATTTGACTTCAATGGAAAACAGAGCAATATGGTTCAAATCTGGATTCGTTTAATAGTACTACCATTAGAACTATGGACTAAAAATGCTATTCAAATGTTGGCAAGTTTTATGTTAAAACCTCTGTTGATAGATGTTAATAAAGAAGATAAGAAATATACGAAATATGCAAGAGTTCTCCTATTAATTGATATTGATACAGATTTAAAAACTGAAATACCTATTATGTTGCATAATGGTCAAAGGATAGTAATATCAGTTGAATACGAATATGTACATACGAAGTGTATCCAGTGTAGTTTATTTGGTCACGATGATGAATATCATAATGAATCTTCTGATCCTCGATGGAAACCACCTGATGTTCATAAAGAATTGCGAGATGAAGTACCAGAAGCCCAAATACCAGAAAATCGAGATTTAGTAGCACAAATATCGGGTAATACTTCTTCATTGCACTCCTCCTTTGAAAAGGTTGATGACATTAATTTTCTAAATTACAAGCTTCCTGAACACATTATTCCTGATGCATTAAATAATGTTGGTGATCAAATAGAGGAATCTTATAAAGTAAAAGAACCGGACAAAAGAAAACAGGTTGTAACGTCCCGTATTTTTACGGTATAATAATTAATTTATTTAATTATTTAAATAGTGATTTAGAGATTTAAATGGTTGTTTAATTAAATAATACTGAATATTTAATTAATATAAATAATAGAATAATATGTTTATTTTCGAAATAATCGAAAATAGCAAAATTCACAATATTGTGTGAATTGGACAATTTAAAATATATGATTCAGTTTAGAATTGAATTATATTAACGAATTTATTTATAAATGTCAGTTGATCGTATAATTTATAATATAATTATAATCGAGCTCGAAATGGCACGGAAGTTTGTAATTTGGCGATTCGAACTTTAAACGAATATACAGAATCCGTTTTAAGTCGGATTTATGTGAAACAAGAAACGTTCGGAGCTGGTGAAGTATATTTTTCTAATGGAAGAGAAAAGTCGAGATTTTGTTGTGTAGATTGTGAGTTGTGTCCAAATCAAATTTTCGAAAAGTCGCTATGGAATTCCTTTATAATTTATAACGACTTATTTACATTATAAATGGATTTTTAATATAAATTGAATACCGATTTAATTTGGATTTGAAATGTCGAGTTATCAAATTCAGATAGGAATATTTTGGAGCTGTACGATATTCTGCTGTGAATATATACGATAATATTTATTTATAAATATTTAATTTAATTATTTTTAAATATATTAAATGGGTTTATTTAGAGCTTTAAAAATAGCCAGTTTTGCAAACGACCTCCGTTTTTGATGAAACTAATTTTTTTGGATCTACAATATTAAAGTATTGCTAGATTTCAATTTTCGTGATTTTTTGAGTCAGTATGTGGCCGTAAGGGATTTTAATGTGAAAAAAGGTCAATAATTTGACTTAAAAAATAGGGTGTGTGAGCAAACAGACTCGGAATTCGATGAAACAAGTTTCGTTAGGTCCGTAATGTTGAATTGTAGCTGCATGTCCATTTTCATGATTTTTGGATATCATGTGTGATAATAGGAATTTTTAGAAGATAAGTACAAGTAACGATCGATTAAAATGGAATATAAAAATCGAATATAAAAATATTATATTTACCCTATAAATATCCCAACCTATTTCTAAACCTAATTCCATTCTCCTGGTGGTTAAAAGACTCAAAACATCGAGCCACCAGTGTTCTTTATCTCAACGTGAAGAAAAGCTTCTTTGTAAAATCATAGTAATTCTTAGAAAAATCCTTAAATCTCCAATCAAATATATTTGGGATCCTTGCAGAAAGAGCTTTCCACCAACATGAGTATTATTGGTTGCGATCAAGTCCTAGGAGTCTCAACATTTTCCAACGGGTGTTCTAGCAAGCTAGGGTTAAAGAAATCAGAACATTGAAGCCATGGTTCGAGTTTTTGAGTTCGTATTTGGATTTGGCATACGAATTAACATCTGTGTGAAAATTGTGGAATTTTTTTGAAATAAAAAGTGTCGCCACTTTTTGTGTTAGTCGTGAATACTGGTGGTGTCGCTATTTTCGAGGTGAACTCAAGCTTGGGTTTATGGGGCTAGGGTTGATGAGGTCGAGGGAGGGAGTAGAATGGTGAAGTCGAATTGGGTTTTCATGAAGTATAAGTGTAGATATGGGGAGAGGAAGGATGTCGCAATGGCTTTCTTGAAGCCTGAAGGAGGAGCTACTCGTTATGTCAGTGAAGAAAGGATCTTCCTGGAGCGGGTTGGGTTCACGTGAGATTTAAATGGGCTGAGGTGAGGCCCAAGTAATTTATAATCAAATTTAAGATAAGTTTATTTCAAATTTTTAGCATGTTAACTTGTAAAACCAAAAACTTCGTCGTACGTTATCAGAATTCAATAAAACAAGACCCGTTAGGATCGTATGGACGGTGGCTACACAATGGAATTGACTGGGAGTGAATTGGAGCTCGTTACAATTTATAGCAAAATAAATTGCCTGTCTAAATCAACCGACAGTTATCGTTATTTAACGATGACTGTGTGATGATTATTTTGTTGAATTGCTTATTTATTGGTTAAAATTATAGATAACGATATATATATAAATCGTTAATCAAATATTGGTTCTATTTATCAGAATATTTCATATTGGTATGAAATCGATGTTATGTTATATTATTTAACATCTGTGAATGCAAGGAAATAGGTTGGAGGGAACCAACTGGATTCCTCCACATTTATTTTACTGTTTTCATGTATTATGATATATGACTGAGTATATAATCTATTGCTGGTTATGTGTGTTTGGATGATATTGTTGATTGTCATTTGATATTTTAAATACCATAAGAAACCCTAGGATGTAAAAAGGAAAATTTCAATGTTTATATTGAAATAAGAGTATTATTTAAAATCAACAGATTTTATAAAAAGGAAAATTTCAAGGTGTATATTGAAATAAATTATTATATAAAATCAAGGGAATTTATAAGAGAGATTTCAAGGTGAATATTGAGATAAAGGAATTTTATAAAATCAACAGATTTTATAAAAGGAAATATTTGAAGAAAAATAAATAGAATTATAAAAAGGGGATTTCGAGCTATAATAGAGATATGAATTGATTTATTTAAAATAGATATTAAATAAAAATATGTTTTTAACAAATAAATTGAGAAGAATGATTTTTAAAAAATGTTTTTAAATTAAGGAAAATATTTATCATTTGATATATATAGATATATAAGTCTGTACTTATATAAAGAAGTAAACAGATAAATGGAGCAGATAATTTATAAATAATATTTTATAAATTAAGTAAAATATTTATTATTGGATAAATGGAATATATAAGTCGGAACTTACATAGAGAAGTAAGAATCGATTTTAACATCAATATTTGAAACTGAATATGAACGTAGTGTTAACAAGACTTATTAATGGAATTATTAAAGTGTTGAATATAAAATAAGATTTTATATGAATTATTTATAAATAGAAGTATAAATAGAATATTTAAAATAAGATAATATTTTAAATACGAAACCAAATTGTTTTAATTATATAAAGAATATATTATTCATATTGAATATGAATAACGGATTAAGGCAAATATTTTTGCAAAGAAGAAGATTATAAAAGAAATGTTATTCATATTGAATATGAATAATGGATTAAAATAAATGTTTTGAAAATAAAAACATTTATAAAGAAGATCAGATTTTTGAAATAGGAACTCAAATAGAAATGAAATTTCAAATGGCTAGGAACAAATAACTCGTTTAATAGTAAAAACAAGTAATGTGATTTATAAATAATGTTAAATAAATTAAAAATAATTATTAGTGGATAATTTGGATTGTAAATTCAACAGTTAATATCGAAGAGAGTTAATTGAATATTAGTTACTCGAAAGAGAATTAAATCGAAGGTAGATCATTTGAAAAAGGAGTTAATCAAATTAGTTATTCGAAAAGAGTTAATCGAATTAGTTATTCCAAAAGAGTTAATCGAATTAGTTATTCAAAAAGAGTTAATCGAAATTAGTTATTCGAAATAGAGTTAAATCGAATATAGTTTATTCGAAAGAAAATTACAGGATTCGATTATATCGAATGTAGGAAGGTACTATTTACTTTCCGTTTTTAAATCAAGATTCATTTATTTATTTGATAAATTACTATTATTCAATTTAAGAAACAACAGTATAATTTGGAGTTAGATTATATCAAAAGTAGAGATTATAATGTTATCATTATAACCAACATTTTATAAAAGAACAGGATTTATAAACTGAATCCGAGAGTTGCGTAAGCAATGATTTGATAAAAAGATAAGAAATAGAGTTAAAGAAATTAGAAACTGACTACAGAATAGTTAAGTTGAATGATTTCCGGGGTATCGACCTGATGTTGGATTCGGCCTTCGGGATTAATACTTAGGGAATCGTTCTCTTACTAATTTAGGGTTTGACTGATGGACGTGAAATGATAGTTGAGCGTGAATAAGAAATGGAAACGTTTTCCAATGTTAATAAGGTATATTTTCTAAGTTTAGAAAATAAGAATTTATGGAGATATGGAAATGGGTAACTGAATAAATTAATGATGAATTAATTTAAAAAAAGAAAAAGTTGATTGATGATTGATCGGTTCCATTTGGAAATATGAACGTTGTTGTACACATGTTTTTCTTTGATAGTTAAATCACCAACTATCAAAGTTTTGACCATTTTTCCATCGTCAATACGGAGAACTGAGAGCAGATTCATTATCTGAAAACCACTCGGTATGGGCGTTAGCGTTGCGAAGCAAATATGATGAAGACGGAGTTATGTAAGGACTGTTCTGGCGATCCTAGGTAGAAATTGCCTAAGATGGATTTACAGAATAGTGCCTTCGGTTTGTCCAGTCCCAGGACAACTACATGGAAGAATGTATGACAGAGTATATAGATCACGTAAGTTGATCTCTTCAAACATAATTATGTTTGGTGGCAGAGGAATTCATTTCTCTTAGCTGTTTACTCGTGGTATGTTTGGAGAAATCAATTTGTGATTTGGCGGGTATGACGATGTGACATTCAAAGTGAAGAAAGGCATGGTTTGTAAAAGGATACGTTATGTCCTCTAGCCTCACAACCGAGAAATGATATAAAATCGAGTAGGTCACATGGCTAAGTGGTTAGCTGCCAATTAGGGTGTATTGTCACCTGATCTAGAGAAATTCCATTTGCTTCTTTATTCTATTTTGATGCTATCCCTTTCGGGAAATGGTTGCTGGTCCCAACCGTTGGTGATAATACATTCGGTACACTCAAGTGAAATGAGTGACCGGTTATGTTCAGCCTGGGTTATAAGATGTTCTTGTTGAACCTGGTGTATTCCTATCTAGAGATACACTGTCGGAAGGTAGTCCCATACCTTGCCAATTGGAATTCATTACCCAATAAGCGCCCAAAGTTTTTTGATTATATATTATGTATGTGGAACGTGAGATGAAAGCGTTCTGCTAGATGATTATTATATTGTGGTTGATAGACATTATTATAATATCAAATGAGTTTGATATAAATATTAACAATCCTTTCAAAAGGTTTTTGAATGTTGGACCAAGTGTTTTTGATTCTCATAAGGGAAAAACCCATTCCGTTATACGGCATGGTCTTATGAGATATTGTTTAATTGCTCAAACTGTTTTAAATGGTTTTACTCATACCTGTCCCATGACTGACCCGGAGTTTATTTTGTTTTGTTTTCCCTAAACTTTTGGGTGCCCAATTTTGTATGGGCAGTCAAGTAGTTAGGTTTTTACAAATATACTTAGAGAGCTGGAGTAGGAGGCTTCATGATTATATAGCTATTATTTATTCCACTGTGATGTAAGTGTTATACTCAAATGACAGATTTGTATTTCCAAGTTATGTTGTATACTATATTTTATTCGTTCCGCTGTGAGATTCGTCTTTACTCTGATATTGTACGTTCTTCTTCTTCTTCTATTCTAATTTTCTATCTTATCTATCCTCACCCTCTAACTTCTTTCAATAACTATCCGGTATTTTCGATGCTTGGATAGTCGACATTAAGTTTATGTTGATAACCAGGATAGCGAAAACCCAGGTCGTTATAGTTGGTATCAGAGACAGGTTAAGTAATTACCTTGATTCAGTGGCGTGACTTAGTAAAGATAGGGTTAGCAATACCCTAGATTGAGTTTGAGTGTATATATATGAGTGCATATTTGTTGTTTAATATAAAATGATTTTAAATTGTGGAGATTTATTGATTGAGTTGTTTATGAGTTCTGGTCAATCAGTTTGATCCTCTTTATCGGTAGGAGTTAATGAACACTTGAATACGATGAACCGACATGGTATGTTTTGAAAAGAGGGTAAATGAAATAATTTTACCTGAAATATATTTTGTTATAAAAGGAATATATATATTGGAATTATTATAATATATAGGATGTGTTGGTTGTTATTATAATCGGATGAGATTATAAATTGAAATGGTTATATAAATAACCAATTAGAATTCACGTAAGTGTAGCATATGAAATGAAATGAATTAAATCTGAATTTAAATCAGAATTGAAATTACAACCCTGAAAAGTTGGAGAAGTGTTTTAAATGGATTTGGATTAAATATATGAGAATTTTAAAATCCTAGGAGATTTTAAATTGTTTTACAAGCATTGTGAAGGATATTTTGAAATAAATTCCAAAATGGAGATGTTTAAAGATGATTTTGAAAAGTGTAATAGTATTAAACTCACTTCGATCGCTAGGAAATAATTCTGATGATGCTGGCCACATCATCAGTGTCCATTTTCAAGTTCTAAGTGACGGATTACTACCAAAGATACTGTTTTGAATTGTTTTGAGAAAACAAGTTATTTTGGACCATAAAAAGGAAAGTTTGATTTTTGAGATAAAGCAAAGCTGTTTAAACTCCAAGGAAAAGGATTTATATAAAAATTTGTGAAAGAAAATTGGAATTAAAGTAAAGCCAGTTAAGTGGTAATTGAAATTGAATTAGAATATAATGATTTCGAGTAAGTTGGATTGATGTCGTAAGAATTTGGAACTGATAATGGAATTTGAGTTCAGAATGGGAATTGGCTTTGTTATAAGACAACGGTTGGATCCAAGGTTAAAAACTGATTGGAGTTTGATTGGGATGACATTGGTATATGCTGAATTAACAACAGATAGAAAGGATATAATGATATTCCCAATAAAAAGGTACAAGTTTATTTTTATATGGGTTTGGTGATTTATGAACCTATTTGGCAAGCCAATTGGCTGGTTGATTTTCTTTTGGATTGGAGAAGGCTCAGAGAGGCGAGTTGTTGTTGTACCGATTGACCCGTACAGAGGAGGTGCTGGCGAAATGTTTCGGAATTTTAGGGTGTTAGAAATTTTTCGGAATTTTTGAAAATTTTCGTTGGTAAGAATGAATTAATAATTTATTTGAAATTTATTAGTTCGATTGAAACTGAATTTAGGAAGAAAATGAATAATTTTTAACCCAGTTAATAGGGTTTGTTTTCTACCTTAGCAATTTCGAGGACAAAATTATTTTAAGGGAGGAAGAATGTAACATCTCATATTTTTACGGTATAATAATTAATTTATTTAATTATTTAAATAGTGATTTAGAGATTTAAATGGTTGTTTAATTAAATAATATTAAATATTTAATTAATACAAATAATAGAATAATATATTTATTTCCAAAATAATCGGAAATAGCAGAATTCACAGCATTGTGTGAATTGGACAATTTAAAATATATAATTCAGTTTAGAATTGAATTATATTAACGAATTTATTTATAAATGTCAGTTGAACATATAATTTATATTATAATTATTAGCGAGCTTGAAATGGCGCGGGAGTTTGTAGTTTGGCGATTCGAAATTTAAACGAATATACATAATCCGTTTTAAGTCGGATTTCTGTGAAACAAGAAACGTTCGAAGCTGGTGAATTATATTTTTCTATTGGAAGTGAAAAATCGAGATTTCATCGTGTAGATTGAGAGTTGTGTCCAAATCAAATTTTTGAAAAGTCGCTATGGAATTCCTTTATAATTTATAACGACTTATTTACATTATAAATGGATTTTTTTATATAAATTGAATACTGATTTAATCTGGATTTGAAATGTCGAGTTATCAAATTTAGATAGGAATATTTTGGAGCTGTATGATATCCTATTGTGAATATATATGATAATATTTATTTATAAATATTTAATTTAATTATTTTTAAATATATTAATATTTAAATGGGTTTATTTAGAGCTTTAAAAATAGCCAGTTTTGCAAACGACCTCCGTTTTCGATGAAACTAATTTGGTTGGATCCGCAATATTAAATTACTGCTAGATTACAATTTTCATGATTTTTGGAGTCAGTATGTGGCCGTACGGGATTTTAATGTGAAAGACAATTAATAATTTGACTTTAAAAATATGTTGTGTGAGCAAACGAACTCGGAATTTGACGAAACAAGTTTCGTTAGGTCCGTAATGTTGAACTGTAGCTGCATGTCCATTTTCATGATTTTTGGATATCATGTGTGATCATAGGAATTTTTAGAAGATAAGTACAAGCAACGATCGATTAAAATGGAATATAAAATCGAATATAAAAATATTATACTTACCCTATAAATATCCCAACCTATTTCTAAACCTAATTCCATTCTCCTGGTGGTCAAAAGACTCAAAACATCGAGCCGCTAGTGTTCTTTATCTCAACGTGATGAAAATCTTCTTTGTAAAATCATAGTAATTCATAGAAAAATCCTTAAATCTCCAATCAAATATATTTGGGATCCTTGCAGAAAGAGCTTTCCACCTACATGAGTATTAGTGGTTGTGATCAAATCCTGGGAGTCTCGACATTTTCCAGCGGGTGTTCTAGCAATCTACGGTTAAAGAAATCAGAACATTGTAGCCATGGTTCGAGTTTTTGAGTTCGTATTTGGATTTAGTGTACGAACTAACATTTGTGTAAAAATTGTGGAATTTTTTGAAATAAAAAGTGTCGCCACTTTTTTGTGTTAGTCGTGAATACCAGTTATGTCGCTATTTTCGAGGTGAACTCGAGCTTGGGTTTATGGGGCTGGGGTTGGTGAGGTCGAGGGAGGGAGTAGAATGGTGAAGTCGAATTGGGTTTTCATGAAGTATAAGTGTAGATATGGGGAGAGGAAGGATGCCGCAATGGCTTTCCTGAAGCCTGAAGGAGGAGTTGCTCATTATGTCAGGTAAGAAAGGATCTTCCTGGAGTGGATTGGGTTCACGTGAGATTTAAATGGGCTGAGGTGAGGCCCAAGTAATTTATAATCAAATTTAAGATAAGTTTATTTCAAATTTTTAGCGTGCTAACTTGTAAAACCAATAACCTCGTCATACTTTATCTGAATTCACTAAAACAAGATCCGTTAGGATCGAATAGACGGTGGCTACACAATGGAACTGACTGGGAGTGAATTGGAGCTAATTACAATTAATAGAGAAATAAATTGTCTGTTTGAATCAACCGACAGTTATCGTTATTTAACGACGACCGTCCAAAGTGATTAAAACTCACTAACTCTGATTAGTTTATATTTTTATAACGTACTTCTAGTAATGATAAATGCTGACTGACCGTTCTGTGATGATTGTTTGGTTGAATTGCTTATTTATTGGTTAAAATTATAGATAACGATATATATATATATATATATAAATCGTGAATCAAATATTGATTCTGTTTATCAGAATATTGCATATTGGAATGAAATCGATGTTATATTATATTGTTTATCATCTATGAATGCAGGGAAACAGGTTGGAGGGATCCAGCTGGATTCCTCGAGATTTATTTTTTATATTGTGCGTGTTTGGATGACATTGATCATTATCATTTGATATTTTAAATACCATAAGAAACCCTGGGATGTAAAAAGGAAAATTTCAATGTGTATATTGAAATAAGAATATTATTTAAAATCAATAGATTTTATAAAAAGGGAAATTTCAATGCGTATATTGAAATAAATTATTATATAAAATCAAGGGATTTTATAAGAGAGATTTCAAGGTGAATATTGAGATAAAGGAATTTTATAAAATCAACAAATTTTATAAAAGGAAATATTTGAAAATAAATAAATAGAATTATAAAAAGGGGATTTCGAGTTATAATAGAGATATGAATTGATTTATTTAAAATAGATATTAAATAAAAATATGGTTTTAACAAATAAATTAAGAAGAATGATTTTTAAAAAATATTTTTAAATTAAGGAAAATATTTATCAATTGATAAATGAAGATATAAAAGTCTGAACTTATACAAAGAAATAAACAGATAAATGGAGTAGATTAATTTATAAATAATATTTTATAAATTAAGTAAAATATTTATCATTGGGTAATGGAATATATAAGTCAGAACTTATATAGAGAAGTAAGAACCGATTTTAACATCGATATTTGAAACTGAATATGAACGTAGTGTTAACAAGATTTATTAATGGAATTATTAAAGTGTTGAATATAAAATAAGTTTTTATATGAATTGTTTAAAATAGAAGTATAAATAGAATATTTAAAATAAGATAATATTTTAAATACAAAACCAAACTGTTTTAATTATATAAAGAATATATTATTCATATTGAATATGAATAATGGATTAAGGCAAGTATTTTTGCGAAGAAGATTATAAAAGAAATGTTTATTCATATTGAATATGAATAATGGATTAAAATAAATGTTTTGAAAATAAAAACGTTTATAAAGAAGATTGGATTTTTGAAATAGGAATTCAAATAGAAATGAAATTTCAAATGGCTAGGAACAAATAACTTGTTTAATAATAAAAACAAGTAGTGTGATTTATAGACAATTTTATAAATAAATTGAAAATAATTATCAGTGGATAATTTGATTGTAAATTCAGCAGTGAATATCGAAGAGAGTTAATCAAATATTAGTTATTCGAAAGAGAATTAAATCGAAGGTAGATCATTTGAAAAAGGAGTTAATCGAATTAGTTATTCGAAAAGAGTTAATCGAATTAGTTATTCGAAAAGATTTAATTGAATTAGTTATTCGAAAAGAGTTAATCGAAATTAGTTATTCGAAATAGAGTTAAATCGAATATAGTTTATTCGAAAGAGAATTATACATCGGGATTCGATTATATCGAATGTAGGAAGGTACTATTTACTTTCCATTTTTAAATCAAGAACCATTTATATATTTAATAAATTATTATTACTCAATTTAAGAAATAACAATATAATTTGGAGTTAGATTATATCGAAAGTAGAGATTATAACGTTATTGTTATAACCATCGTTTTATAAAAGAACAAGATTTATTAACTGAATCCGAGAGTTGCGTAAGCAATGATTTGATAAAAAGATAAGAAATAGAGTTAAAGAAATTAGAAACTGACTAGAGATTAGTTAAGTTGAATGATTTTTGGGATATCGATCTGATGTTGGTTTTGGCCTTCGGGATTAATACTTTGGGAATCGTTCTCTTACTAATTTAGGGTTAGAGACTAATGGACGTGGAATGATAGTTGAGCGTGAATAAGAAATGGAAACGTTTTCCAATGTTAATAAGGTATATTTACTAAATTCAGAAAATAAGAAATTATGGAGATATGGAAATGGGTAACTTAATAATTTAATGATGTAATAATTTAAAAAGAGAAAAAGTTGATTGATGATTGATCGGTAAGATTTCCATTTGGAAATACGACCGTTGTTGTACACATGTTTTTCTTTGATAGTTAAATCACCGACTATCAAAGTTTTTGACCAAATTTCCGTCGTCAATACGGAGAGACCGGGAGTAGATTCATTATCTGAAAGCCACTCTGTATGGGTGTTAGCGTTGCGAATCAAATATGATGAAGATAATTGAAGACGGAGTTATGCAAGGACTGTTCTGGCGATCCTAGGTAGAAATTACCTAAGATGGATTTACATAATAGTGCCTTCGGTTTGTCCAGTCCCAGGACAACCTGTATGGAAGAATGTCTGATAGAGTATATTTAATAGATCGCGTAAGTTGATCTCTTCAAACGTATTTATGTTTGGTGGCAGAGGAATTCGTTTCTCTTAGCTGTTTACCTATGGTATGTTTGGAAAAATCAATTTGTATTTTGGCGGGTATGACGATGTGACATTCAAAATGAAGAAAGGTGTGGTTTGTAAAAGGAAACTTTATGGCCTCTAGCCTCACAACCGAGAAATGGTATAAAATCGGGTAGGTCGCAGGCTAAGTGGTTAGCTTCCAAATTAGGGTGTATTATCACCTGATCTAAAGAAATTCCATTTGCTTCTTTATTCTGTCTCGATATTGTCCCTTTTGGGAAACAATTGCTGATCCCAACCATTGGTGATAATACATTCGGTACACTCAAGCGAAATGAGTGGTCGGTCATGTTTAGCCTGGGTTACAAGATGTTCTTGTTGAACCCAGTGTATTCCTCTCTAGAGATACACTGTCGGAAGGTGGTCCCATACCTTGCCATTTGGAATTCATTACCCAATAAGCACCCACGGCTGATTATATATTATGTATGTGGAACATGAGATGAAAGCATTTTGCTAGATGATTATTATATTGTTGTTGATAAAAATTATTATAATACCAAATGAGTTTGATATAAAGATTATCATTCCTTTCAAAAGGTTTTTGAATATTGGACCAAGTGTTTTTTTATTATCATAAGGGAAAAACCCGTTTCGTTACACGGCGATGTCTTATGAGATATCGTTTAATTGCTCAAACTGTTTTAAATGGTTTTACTCATACCAGTCCCATGACTGACCCGGAGTTTATTTTATTTTCCCTAAACTCTTGGGTGCCCAATTTTGTACGGACAGTCAAGTAGTCAGGTTTTTACGGATATACTTGGAGAGCTGGAGCAGGAGCCTTCAGGATTATATAGCTATTATTTATTTCCGCTGTGATGTAAATGTTATACTCAAATGACAGATCTGTATTTCCAAGTTATGTTGTATACTATATTTTATTCGTTCCACTGTGAGATTCGTGTTTATTCTGATATTGTATGTTCTTCTTTTTCTTCTATTCTAATTTTCTATCTTATCTATCCTCACCCTCTAACTTCTTTCATTAACTATCCGGTATTTTCAATGCTTGGATAGTCGACATTAAGTTTATGTCGATAACCAGGATAGCGAAAACCCGGGTCCTTACACAGGTAGAATTTTCTTCTTTAGTTGACAAAAATGACAGTTATGGAAGGCTCAAAACCAAAAACTCCCACTCCGGCTAAAAGAAATACAAGGAGTTCTTCATCCATTAATTGACAATGTTATCTTGGAATGTTAGAGGTACGAATACAACTTATTGTATGAAAGTTGTATTCTCACTCCTAAATAAAACTAAATCAACCTTGGTTGGTTTAGTAGAAACAAAACTGTCTACAACAAATTTGGTTCTATTTTCTTTTTTATTGCCAAATGATTGGAGATACTTAACTAATAATTCTGCATTGGCTACTGGTAGAATTTATTAATTTTGGATTCTAATGTTTGGAAGTTAGACACTCTTTCCTTTTCTCCTCAGCATTTGATAGTGAAAGCATTAAACAAAGGTGGTTTTGAAATGTTCTTTACAGTTATATATGAAAGAAATACATTTGCAGATAGACTGGTTTTATGGGAAACTCTTGTTAGAGAATATGTTTCTTATTCAACATCTTGGATTATTATGGGAGATTTTGATAATGCATTATCATCAAATGACAAAAAAGGAGGACTTCCAATTCCTTATCAGCATTTAAGAGAATTTCAAAAGTTTCTAATTCAAACTGGTTTGACTGAGTTGAAACCATTGGGATTTAATTTTACTTGGCGTAGAAGAGGAGTAGCAACTCACATTGACAAAATTTTGGTGAATAATGAGTGTTTACATCATTTCCTAAATATGAAATCTCTTTCTTTTCATCAAAATTCTAGTGATCACAATCCTATTTTATTGGATCTTATACCTACTCAAGAAGTAAAGGGATTTCCATTCAGATATAGAAATGACTGGTGTAGTTATGCAGAATATTTTGAAGCTATTCAAAAAGGTTTAAGTTCAAATGTATGAGGTTTTCAGAGTTATTAGTTTCAACAAAAGTTAAAATATTGTAAAATTGAGTTGAAAAACTGGAATAGGATTAGAGATAGAAATATTTCTAACCTGAAACAGGCTGAGCAACAAGTGTCTCTACTAGAATTTGAAGTTGATCTTCTTCCAGAGGACATCAATATATATATATATATATGATGATTATCTACAAGGAAAAAAGAATATCAGAACCTGCAATACATACACTTCAGAGGCCTTAAACAGCAAGCTAAAATTTCTTAGCTGTAGAAAGGTGATATGAACTCCAAAATTTTCTATTCTCATATGTCTAACAGAAGATGTTTCAATCATATTAGAGCATTGTTTGACTATAATGGTAATTTGTTGTTCAAGCCAAATGAAATTGAACTGAAGCTATTAACTACTTTTCTTCTATGTTTAATGGTACAAGTTCAAGTGGCTTTCCTAATTTCCAGCCTATTTCTTTTATTAATGAACAAGGACAAAGAAGTTTATAGAGAAAAGTAGATTTAGTTGAAATAAGAGATGCTGTTTTTTCAATTCATGATGAGTCAAGCCCTGGACCTGATGGTATGAGTGTTAAATTTTTTAAAGTTCATTGGGAAATTATTAGATCTTATTTGTTGGAAGTTATATCAGATATATTTCATTCTGGAAAATTGCCCAAAGCTTTAAATCATTCGTTTATAATACTTGTACCAAAAAAATGAAAGACCATCAGAAAATGCTCATTACAGGCCTATATCATGTTGTAATGTCTATTATAAAAAAATTCAAAAAATTTATGCAATAGACTAAAACCTTTCCTCCTATTTCTGATATTTGAAAATTAGAGTGCTTTCATAAAAGGAAGATATATTGGTGATAATATACTATTAGCTTATGAGCTTTTGAGAGATTTCAAAAAACAGGCATGCCAAAAATGAGTGTAAAAGTTGATTTACAGAAAGCATATGATAAAGTCAACAGAGAATTCATATGTTTTGTGATGGAAAGAATAAAGTTTCCTACTTATTTTATTAATCTGATCTATGAATGCATGGCAACAACTAACTTTTCTATCATTATTCAAGGAATTCCAAAGGGTTTTATCTCATCTACAAGAGGCATTAGGCAAGGGGATCCCCTATCACCTTACTTATTTGTTATAGCCATGCAATATTTCACTTTTTTAATGGATGAAGCAACTATTTCTAAATCTTTTCCGCCTAGCAGTCGAGTACAACCAATAATTTCTCACCTCTTATATGTAGACGATTTAATGGTATTTGGCAAGTCTTCTATCCAAAATGCAAATAGATTAAAGGTTATTTTCCAGAAGCTAAGTATGTTTGCAGGATTGAATGTAAATGCCTCAAAAACAAAAATATATTTTAGTATTTCAACAATGAACAGTCCATAAATCTTGAATATTTTTGGGTTTGAGCAATATACATTGCTAGTAAATTACCAAGGTATTCCATTATCATCTAATTACTTGCATTACTCTGAATGCAATTCACTGATTCAAAGAGTTCAAAGTAAGATACAAGGATGGGAGACTAAATTGTTAAGTTTTGCTGGGCGTGCAGAGTTAATAAATTCAGTTATTACTCCAATCATTTTATACTGGTTATTCATTTATCAAATACCAGAATTCACATTGGATAAGTTACAGTCTCTTTGTGCTAATTTTTTTTGGGGAGGAATAGCTCATAAAGTAGCTTGGTCGACTTTATGCAAACCTAAAAGTGAAGGGGGAATTGGCTTGAAGAAATTGTCTGAATTAAAAAAAGTTATATGTATCAAACTGCTTTGGAATTTTCTTTCTAACACTTCTTTATGGAGTAAATGGGTACAAAATAGATATTGCAAAAATGATTATTTTTGGTCAATGGCTACTGATCCAAATGCTTCTATTACATGGAAATATATCCTTAAACTTTGAACAAATTCAAAGCAATTATTTAACAGTTAATATCCAGAGGAGAAAATACTTATCTTTGGTTTGATCCGTGGATTAATTGCAAGTGTATGGTGGATCTGTTAGGTTTTGACAGACTTCAAATAATTAGTCACTCTGAGCAAAAAGTGAGCATAATTATCAGAAATGAAGCTTTTCATCTTGAAATTCATCTGCAACTAGAGAATTAATTGAAGAAATTAGTCCATTATCAACTAATTCTAATCAAAATATGGATTATTATGAGTGGTGTGAAGGAGGAACTTTTGCATTTCATAAAGCATGGGAGTATATAAGACCAAGTGGGGTATCGGATTCTTTATATTCAGTTATATGGCATAAGAACAATAGGAGAAGAATGTCATTTATTTCATACCTTGCAGTGTTAGGCATATTAAACACCAAGGATTGTCTGCTTAGATTCAGTGCTGTTGAAAATATCATGTACCCTTTATGTGATAATCATCCAGAGTCCATACAACATTTGTTTTTTCACTGTGGCTTCTCTTCATTTATCTGGTTATCCCTGAAATGTAAATTGAATTTGCCACTCAATCTTCTCGCTGATGTTAAGGAGGAAGCCAGGAATCTTAATTCTCGATTTTTGAGCAAGGATCAACTCAGAGATTTAGCTTTTAGAGCCTTCACAATAGCTATTTACTTCATCTGGAGAGAAAGGAACATGTGTGTATTTCAGAACAAAAGAACTCTTGCACCAATTACTCTGTTGAAAATTGAGAAGGAAATTGTAGATCTAGTTCGGAATAATGGATCTAAATCGGTACCAATTCGAGGAATGAACAGTTGTTGAAGAAGTGGGGTATTGAATTGAATGATTCTGGATAATGACGACGGAGTTTTGAATTCTTTGAAGAGGCGGATTGGTTGAATTGGGCTCAGTAGGCCTGCGTAGATGGATCTCATAGTTTAAATTGTTTTATGATTTATACTTTGTCATATTTCGTTTCGATTACTTTCTAGTTCATGCTTTGTATTCACCAAATTTATAAGTATTCTTTTTCCTTGCAAGGTACCAACTAGGGGGATTGCAAGGTTTTAACGAGGCTTATAAAGGAAGTTTAATTGATTTAGCAATAAAGAGAACCAATTTAAAAAAAAATCATATTTGTTGCTTATGATTCTTTGTGTCTTTACAGTTTATCATATTTATGCAAATATATTACAGTCCATTTTCTGTCATAACCTCTGTCATAGTTATTTTGTAAATTTCATCAAGTTTGCCTATTTTCAATTCAAATTCTCTTTTTATTACACTTTTACATTATATATCAATTTAGCTCCAAATTTTCAAATCCTCTTCCACATCATTCTAATGGAATCATATTTTCCAACACGCGCAGAATAAAGGATATTTATCAGTCGTCTAAGATTAGGCACACAAATCAATCGCCTAAATCAGTGGGATACATATGCCAATATTGCAAATCTAGCCATACTTTGGTCGTAACCAAACATTAACATAAAACTGCAAATCAGAGCTGAAAGGGGAAAGAAGACTGAGAAAACAATCTTATAGTGTTCTAATTATTAATTAACTAAAACAATAAGAAAAAAGATAAAAAAAACAACAGGATAACTAATAGAAAAGATTATTTATAGAAAACTATTAGTTACAGATAAATGAACAAAACTGTTAGAACTGTAAGTAAAACTGTAAATAAAAACTACAGAATTCTACAACTATTTTAATGGCTATTTACTTCGAAATACCAAAAATCTAATAATTACAAAACTCACTAGAAAAACTTCCCTCGTGGCCCTAATAGAACCACCTCTAGAATATAAATTTAAAGTAGAAAATATTTTTATTTATAATCTCAATTCCCCTCAAATTTAAAATTAAGATTGGCATGTCTCAAAAAGGAAGACTAGTCTTTGGCATGTGTCCAAAATAGAAGACTAGCCTAAGTAGGGAAGAGATTTATGCTGTGAGGAATGAGGGGGAGTTGGAGGCCTTTTTATAAGTTAAGATAAGGATCCTAAGCCTTTAGAATTATGGATTATATCTAGGTCAGCCACGTCATCAGATCAACCAGAGCTTGCCACATCAGCTAAGATTTGAAAATAGGCCAATAGAGATGTGCCAAGTATGCAGAAAAATAAAATCAATGCCATTAATTATTTAGAAAATAATTCTCTATTGAACCATACTGGTTGACTTATCCTTCAAATTCATCACTGAGTCCCATGGCCAATCGACTCACCTCCTCCAGTCTGCGACCCCTGGTTATGGCCTCGTCTCCCCACCAACAAATCGAAACACCACGATATCAAACAAACTCTGCACCCAAACCCAGTTTCGATTCAAATTCAAGCTATGTGTCGGATTCAAACTACCTATCTGAGTTTGTATTGGAGGGGGATGAGCGAGTTATGGTGTATGCTTGAATACGACCATGGTTCAGTTCGAAGGACACAAATTATGCCAAGTGAACAGAATATGACTTCATATTTGAGTATTTATAAGAGGAAGGAAGGCTACAGAACTTAGGAAAAATTCTAAGTGGCAGGGATCAGAACCGATCCTCAGATCGGAACATAACCTCATATATATATAAGAAAAAGAAAATGAGGGGAACCAGATCAGATTACTTCAGGATCAATGAGGATTTCCATGTCCAATTTCCAGCTACAATTGCGAGCACAAGTTTTAAAAACTCGGACTGTCCAAACTAATTCAAATCGTTAACCAACCGTGTACTCACAGACACAAATAATTCTAGACTACACGATAAGAAATCGAGTTTTGGAGCAAGAACGTTTTGAAAACAAACTTACACGATCGTAGGCCCAAAACATACTGTTCTGCTTATTTTTTTTTAACTCGGATTGTGTCATGCAAAATTCTAAGGACATACGTTACACTGTGTCAACAATGTCTCGTTTACACTCTAACGTAAGAGGGAGTCAATGACTAATGTTTATTTTCTTGAGTTGACAAGAATTAGATACTTATTTAGGCAACCAGAGACGATTTCTAGTCCGAGTAATCAGAATTCTCAACAACTCTGAAACTTCATGCTTACATCAACAAGCATCGAAAAGGTGTTGTTATAGCTTAGAAGCCATATGCTCAATGAAAAGACTGTGACCAATCGCTCGAAATAACTTGGAGATCTTTCTGAATATCAGAAGCACTTATATCAACTCAAAGCACATCGTGTCAAGACAAGACGTACTTTGCGGGGGTAAGTGTTAACCGACCTTTTGGCCCGGTTACCAAAAATAGTTCAGACACGACTCGGCCCATCGCGTGGAAAACAACATAGAAGTGTCACCAGGATACCCTGGAATGAAGCCCACATGGAGTCGAACAAGTGCGGTCGTCACGGCTCGTCAAGCTGCTCTAAATAACCAAAGTCCATGGAATTTCGTATTTGATCCTCGATTTCACCTCAAAAATACACCAACTCAAAAAGATTTTGTATCCCGAATCTCGCTTTTCATATCTCACTTCTCCCTTTCCAACTTCATATCCTGCTAGCCAACTCCAACTTTTCATATCCCTCTCCCTACCATTCTTCGTATCCCACAACCACTAAGTGTCGGATCGTCTTTTCTCTAGCACATCCCCAAATACAAAGATGGTAAGGGCAGATCACCATATACAAAAGCGTGGAAGACTCTTAAAATACGAAGTTGCGAAGCTCCGATGTGAAAGGGGGATTCAAAGTAAGCCTGAGATGTACCCTTAAATTTTACATTGAGTTTTTGCTCGTTTTTTTATTCCTAGGTCATTCTCTCTTTCAAAAGAGTCGCACACTTTTAAACTTTTTCCAGGATCCTTGATTCTACTAATATAGAAATATTAGTTTATAATCAGTTTTATAGCTTGTATATATGAAGATATACAAGTCCCTTTTGTTTCTAATCAGAGTTAAATTGAAAAGCAAAAGAAAATCGGTTATTTAAGTTTCAACCAATCACAACACAACAAAATTGAGTATAAATGTATAATTTACAAATATTTTCTCATGTAATTTTTATGTATTTATATTATTTTTAGGCCACCTAGTAAGTCTGATTTAGTAAAGAAAGAAAAACTCAACACCTTAGTCATAGTGTAAATCTGTTGCTAAAGTGTTGTAAAACTTCTTTTTATAAACGCAAATGAACCTGGGCTATACTTGTATTACCTTGCTACTTTTTAATCTCCAATACTACGTAAATTATCTGGATTTCAAGCATAATTCATGGCATTACAGACTGCTAGTCATATAGAACATAATAGTTCGGAAACTTACTAAATATGCTCATATATAAATTTAAATCTCCAGCATGAAACTGCATTTTAAAATACATTTTTATCAATATATATAGGTTTGTATTTTTATGTCTTAAAATACTAGTAAGCTATGCACCAGATTTCAACATTATATATACTCACTTTAACCAAGACAAGATAACTCAGGCTCTTATATCCTTCTACATTTTTATAAGTATAAAAATGACCATATTCTTTCATCTAAATCAGGGTAAACCCCTGGTGCATATGCCTTAAATGTCAATATATACTATGGGAAATCATAGCTGGCATTTGAGTGCAAATGCATGTTGTTTGTGCCATGCTTATGTAGCATGCACATAACTACTAAAACAAGTAAGCTACAAATTTTCTTTTACTCTCAGACTTGTAATTTTGCCACAATACTTATGGCTTTCCTCTTGCCAAAACAACTTGACTCAAACAAAGTTATATATATATGTATATATTAACCATTTTAAAAGCATTCATTAACTTCCAGTTTAACTCAGAATTAAGTATAAAATAGTTCAGCATTACATTTTGATTTAAGCTAAGCATGGCGGCTAATATACTTAACTTAACGTGGTACATAACAAGTGATACAACTATTCTACTTAATTACTAAATTATTTCAGCAATAATTAAGTACTTGAGATACTAAGCAAGCATAATTCCTTTTTCTTAGCAACTTCCTTAACTGATCTCATTAAGCTTCTTCACCACCTGCACAACCCCTTGAAGCTGTCTCATAGTAAATTGAGACAACCTAAGAGTGCTTAAACACAAACAGGGTCAGGCATTTTTCCTGGTGTGAGTAATTTACTTATACCATGGCCTTATCCAACACAGTTAGATAACATATATATTTCCTTGAATATAAAAATAATGCAGTGTACATGTGCATGAGTATATGTCTTATATAGAATTACGCATGCATACAACCAAGTACCCTTGCATCCAAACACACAGATCTGATGCCATATTATGCATAACATCTCAGCACATCATAAAGAATAATCATTCAACATGGATCAACACATATTAAATCTATCTATAAGACCACTTTCCAGCTTACCCATTGCTCATCTTACAGCAATATACTCTTTATCTATATGCCTATGTCTCCTATGGATTTGTTATTATTTTTAACAGGTCATTTGCTACAACTTGACTCTTATGTGCACATTGATTGGGTCATGCCATTCCCCTAATCACTCGGATCCCGTGGCTTAAACAAACCATGTGCAAGTCTACACGATATCCATATGCCCAGCTGCTCAAGGTAGCTTATTTTCAACCTATGTCCTTAGTGTTTACTAAGTGTTTACTTTAATTTTCCCCTTATTAAGGTTACTCTGTTTACTGGGTATTTATTTACTCTCAGAAAGAACCCAGACACAACAACAAGTATAAGCATGCATTTATACAAATATGATAGTAAATGCATATCATTCATAAGATAACAATCAACATGATAATGCAGTCAATAAAACATTTAATTTAAATTCTTACTGCTAGCTTTTAATATGGTCATGGGTTTTTTTAGGGAGAGGCACGTCTTTAAGCCTTTATCTCTACTTATCAGTGCTTTACTTAAGCCTCCATTATTTGTTTTCTATGACTCAACTAAATCATAACATCAATTTATTTTTGGGAGATTTAATAGAGCAATAGGAGCTCAACATTTAAAAATAATCATTGCATCCCCAGCCTTTTCTTACATAAACATAGAACACAAATAGTGTACTCTACATTACTGCTTATATTTATTCCTTCTTTGACCATATCTAAAATGGAAATATTATAACATACTTTTAATATTCAATCCTAGCAGAGGTGAATCATGCATAGGCTATAAATAAGGTTTTTATGTGTACTCCAAAATATTCATAGGCATGTTAAAAACACAACAATACACACACATATTTGCATACATCATCACACATATTTAAACTTCATACATCTTAGTTAAATAATGTTATTTCTGATGGGAATTTAAGGCTACCTTATATAGGAATTAATGCCATTGAATAAGTGAAATTACTCACAAAATTCTTTCCTTCCTAGTACTTTTAATCTGATCTTGTTCTTCTTGAAGTTGCAGTTATTTCCTTATTATATCTTAAGAGAAAAAGTAACTTGGCTAAAACCTACAGGCTGCTTATTTATACCATCATGCGCTAGGGTTTACTCGGTATAAATTGCTGTACTATAAATGTTTTAAAGCACTTATCTTAACATCCATATCCTTATCCTATTCCGTTTTTAATTCGGGAGAAAATTAGTTAGCATGGTTATACTGGGTGTTCCTTTAATTTAGAAAAAGGTTTCTTTATTATTTCCTCTTTTATCCCCTAGGTCATGCAATTGTTGTGACCTATATATATATATGTCTATATTTTTTTTATTTATTCATTCGTGCTATTTTATAACCAAACCCTTCTTTCTAGCGTTAAGGATATCTCCTTATATAGCTTATACCAACATACTTTTATTTATAAGCATCTTCCTTATTTCTAGATTTTATGTTTATACCATTGATACATTTTTATCTCCAGAATTCCCCAGTATCACTTGGATATGCACAATAAATAGTGTGCAAATGCACACTTTACTACACAAAGTTTATCACACACACAATTATGCTAGTTTACATTTTATAATCATATTCAACTTGTAAATACATCTTGTTTATTACATATACCCCTCCTTTTATGAATTTTGTCCCACAATTCAGCCATGCTTAATTCAAGTATAAATCAAAACAACTCATTATCACCACTGATTTCAACCCCTTTCCCAAGCCAACTCCCTGGTTGTGCATATATATATATTTCATATATATTTTAAAGTAAATACACATCATCATGCATATTCATTTAAACTGCAAATAAATTTTTGCAAACAATGTAAACATCCATACCTTTTGCAAATAGCTTTTGAATTTCTTTCTCTAAACTACAAACAATTTTGGATAATGAATTTCATTTTATCCTTAACTTCCCAAGTGTAGTCTTTTATGTCCAAGATCCATTGCACCTTTAGCAATTTAATCACCTTATTCCTTAACTTTTTCTCCTCACTAGAAAAAATGCCCATTGGTTCCTTGTCATGCATCAAATCTGGCCTAATTGTTACTAAGTTGGTGACTGCAGGATAGCTTCTTTATCATGCATCCACCTTCTTAATTGAGAAACATGGAATAAATCATGTATTCCCTTCTAGCAAATCTAGCTTGTATGTTAAAGTCCCAATCTTCTTAACAATCTTAAAACGTCTTATATACCTCGGCATTAATTTCCCTTGCTTTCCGAACCTTAAAATCTTTTTCATAGGAGATGCCTTCACAAACACGTAGTCTCCTATTTCAAATTGCATTGGCTTCCTCCTCTCATCTGCATTTTTTTGTCAATCCTGGGTTGCTGCTATTTTTTTTCCTTATTAATGCTACCTTCTTAGACGTGCCTTTTATATATTCAGGGCCTAGTTACACCTTATCTCCCATCTCAACCTAGCATGAAAGTGACAAACAAGGCTTCCCATATAGAGCTTCAAAGGGAGCCATAAATTTGCTACTTTTGTAACTATTATTGTAAGCAAGTTTAGCCAAATACACATGGTCCTCCCAGCTTCCTCCAAAGTTCAGTACGCCGGCCCTAAGCAAGTTTTAAAGCATCTTGTTCACAAGTACTATTTTCTCATCGGTTTGGGGATGGTGTTAGACCAAATTATGACTCTAACACCCAAATTGTTTTAAACTGCAGAGAATAATAACTGAAATGAAAGAAAATGCAACAAACACACCAAATTTATAGTGGTTCAGCGCTAACGAGCCTATGTCCACTTTATATGGCTTTAATTATATGATTGAATGCAAATACAATCAACAAAAGTCCCTCAATCACATCTTACAATGATAATTCACTCAATAATTTCAAGATATTACTGATTGTAAGAAATAGAGGAACAACATTGGTGAAAACAATACTCAGAATTGCCAAAAGATCCTGAAAAATGACAAGTGTTGGGCAATTTATAGGTGATTTCTGCAGGCGGTTCATGAAGACAAGTGGCACAAATCCTGAACATCTCAGAGCCGTTCGTGAGTAGATAGAGAAATGGTCAATATGGCAGTTATGGACAGGTGTCGCAAGATCCTTCAATCTCGGGTCGTGGATGAGTAAGTCGTAGTCACCAATTTCTGGACACAGGGTCGGTTCGTGACCCTCAGACACGTGCGGGTCGTGATGCCTCCATTACGAACGGGTCTTGATACCTATCATGAGCGGGTCATGATGGTTGTGACGAGATGGTAGGGGAAGGTGGATCATGAATTGGCGATGAACATGGATCACAAGTCGAATTTGTTCAAGTGTGGGTGCCTTTGTTCACCAAATGCAAGTCTTCATATTCTCGGTGGCTTGGTTCAAAAGCTAGCCAACATTTTGCCCCCTCGAAGTACATTTTATCAGAGATAGAACGTGCTACGAAATTAGTCAACACGTTTATCTTTAAACGGACGAGAGCTGACAGTTGTGTCTGTTTGTATCATCACTTCATTTCAAAAGATCGCGTTTTCTGACAAGTATAAATATATCATCGAGTTTTCAATTATTTTTCTATTCATCAGCCACCTCCAACTTGAATTCCAAAACACATCATGAGTGATTCTCAAGGTATGCCTTTATACTCTCGTAAAAAATAATTTTAAATAAATTCATTGTTTCCGTGAATGAGATGCTCAAGCTTTTCCATTCGGTAATTATTCCAAAGCCTAGGTCGCTAAACCATGTTGTGGTCCGCACCACTCGTGTATGCGTCATGAACCATTGATAGATTAGGCCATCACGTGGGCAGCGGTGGGCTCTCCTGAGCGTTCGTGGCCTACTGGGCCAGTTCAATCCAATGAGACAAAAATAGAGGAGATGAAAAGCCCCCGTATAGGCTATATAAGCCAGTTCCACTTTCTATTTTACCTTTCCTCCTTATTTTTCTACTGCCGCCGCCTGTTCTATCCCAATTACTAACCCTAATCCGCATCTTCCTCCAAATCCACACCACTTCGAAATCATTTTTTGATCTGATAAGTTAAATAGGTCTTTGATTTTGTTTTTCACCCCATTACTCGAGGTCACTTAGCAATCCCCCCTTCGTCTTTGATTTCATGGGCGATCTGATCGACTTCGGTTCTTACACCACCGCTAGCGTTGGTGGTGGTTGTGACTGGCATGGAACTCAAGGAGCTAGAAATCAGGGGGATCGATGTATAGGGCGGTTGCGGATTGAAAGGGGAAAAATCGAAGATGCCGCTACTGTTGGGAACTGGTTCACAATGGCACACAGAGGAGGACTCAGATGGGAGGAAACTTTTTCACATCGGGCTATGGATAGGAGTTGGGAGTTGGGTCGGTTCATGGATCTTGGCAACAGTTGTGGTGAGGGAGTGAATTGCAGGCGTCGGGGTCGTGATGAGGTAACGTGATTCGAAGTGTCGTGGTCGCTTGCCTGTTCGTGATGAGGTGCAGGGTATCGGCTCGTAGAGGGTAATAATGAGGGGGTTATAGCGATGGTTCGCGAGGCACTCGTTCACAAGCTGGCGAGGCTGAGATCCAGGTTTTCAAACTAGGTTCAAATCATGAACAGGACCTGCACTCACAAGCCGTGCCTCATCACGAGCCATATCACCATTGCAAACTCTTTTTCGCGAGCCGCTCCTCGGTCACGAGCCGATATGATGTTCACGGTTCGATGTTTATTCACGGGCTATTCTTGACCCATGAACCAGACCTCCCCATGATGAGCCGGACATCATAACTACACAAGCTAGCTCGCCCTCAAGCCAATCCTTTAACTATTTTTGAATAAGTAAAATCAATTAATCGAACCCACTGACTTATGCTTCAATCGTGGACTCATTATGATCTGGATAACTCAAAGGACTGTTAGGCTAGAGCCTTCGAGATGAATTCTCTGAACCGGAAGTGTAACACCCCGTAAATTTCAATGTTAATTTTCACAAAGTAAAGAATAACTAATCTAAGACATGAGAATTAAGGGAAACGGGTAGCACCATTGTGTTCGTCTCGGAATTCCGGTTGAGATAGAGTCCGAGTTTGCATGAATTCGACTTCGTATAAAGAAGTTATAGCCATTGGAAGTTTCAGAAAATTCAAAACAGATTTCGAAAATTCAAAATTTAGAGTCAGATAGGCTATGCAGGAAAATTCCGCCAGTGCCAGGTCGACCATAGGGTCGACCTGGGGGTCGACCTACCCTAACTAGGTCGACCTGGGGGTCGACCTGCCCCCCTCCCCAGGAAGATTTGAGTGATGACCTGTTTATGACTGTATGCTGACTCATTAGGGTTTCTGATCTGCTCTGATTGGCTGGGATAAATTCTAGGTTGATAGGACGGCCTAAACTAATCCTAAATTCTATAAAAAGACATGTAGACTCAAACCCTAAAATCAAATCAAAATTAGATCAATGGCCGTCATGTTGTCACTCCAAACCCTAGAGTAGTCGCCACCAACTAGAAGCAAATTAAAGACAACAATTCAATTCAAATCAAGCCTAAAACTACAACAACGAAATTTTCTACAACAAAGGAACGCTAATCAATTACAGAATTCAGATCCCAAAACTCAAGACCCCTTTTTCGGTGAGTTCTAGTCACTTTTAGGTTTAAATAAATAAAAGTGAATCATGGTAGACTATGATTTGGGCATATGTTGTTTGTAATTATGCAAGTTTATTTTTATTGTGGATCATGAAATTATGCAAGTTATTATTCATGAAACTATGCAAGTTGTTATGTTATGCAAGTTTTTAAACATGTTGTAAAACATGAATCTATGTGAGTTGTTAATTATGTTATTAATTCATGAACCTATGCAAGTCACCTATGCAAGTTGTTATATTGTGAATCATGAACCTATGTTAGTGTTACTTATGTTGTTAATTCGTGAACCTATGCAAGTTGTTATGTTGCAAAATCATGAATCTATGCAAGTTGTTAATTATGTGGTGAACCATAATTATATGCAAAGTTATCATGTCATTTTACCTAGTTGTCATGCTTATGCCAAAGTTGTACTGAAACGATCACCTTGTCATTCCCTTTATTTTATTGTTATGGCGAGGCTACCTTGTAGCCTCGATGACGCCAAAAACGCAAACGGTTACGCTAGTTAAGAAACGGGGAAAAAGGGGAATTTGTAATAGGCATAGTGATTATGTAAATTGGACACATGATTCTAGTAGGGAAACATATAAATAATTACCTCTTATGACATGGGTAAAATTGGGTAAAAATGGTATAATTTGAATATGACCATTTATGGATAGGAAATTCAAATTGTTAATAAGCAAGTATTGACACCTATAAAAAGGAAAGGATTAATTAGTTACTTTAATTAATCAAAAGAGGAATGCTTAAGCAATTGAAGTCTGAAGATTTGATATTGAGAATTGGCATAAATGCCTTAAATGGCATAAAATAAATTTGTGATGAAATTGGTATGATTTTACATACCATAAATAGATGGACATAATTGAGTCAATTATGCCCATAGTTAAATTTGGAATTGATTGATAATTTGAATAGGGAGATTAATTCAAATTGGGGAATAATTAATCTTGTGTAATTAATCGTCTAAGACACGAGATTAGGGTCTTTTGTGGTGTAAGACTGCCCGGACCCGCCCGGCAAATCCAGCTGCCACAAATGCCAGTCTAATGTGGGAGGTCTTAGGCATAAATTAAATGTGTGACAGTTGTAAAGACACGAGGTTAGGCTCTTTTGTGGTGTAAGACTGCCTGGACCCGCCCGGCAAATCCAGCTGTCACAAATGCCAGTCTAATGTGGGAGGTCTTTATAAGGTTACGGTCCTAATGAATTAAGAAACACTTAACCAGATAAACATGTAGTGGTACATGAGGGGTTAAGTGGGTGCCTTGGGTGGCATGTGAAATACGATTAGGTGTCTCAATAAATAATTAATGCTGATTAAAGACTACTTAACCTAACTTAATACATATAGATTGTACGATGATAGACATAAGTTAGGGTTAAGTAAAACGAATTGGATTGTGGGTGGGTTAAGTACAACTGATGGGTAGGTGGGTAATATTAATATATATAGGCCCACAAACTTAACCATTAAATAAATAGGATTAAATCAGTGGGAGAGTTAAGTACAACTGAAGGGTAGGTGGGTAATATTAATACATATAGGCCTACAAACTTAACCAGATAAAAAGGGTTATATAATTAAAAACATCTAAAGGTATACATAACTGGGGAAAAATAGTAAAGTTATGTATTAAAGATACCCTTATGGGTACGCATAACTAATGGGAATAGAGAGAGTTTTGTATTAAAGACACCTATAGGTATGCATAGCCGATAGGTAGAATAAGGGTTATGTATTAAAGACACCTATAGGTACGCATAACTGATTGAGGGCTATGTAATTAAAGACACCTTAGGGTATACATAGTCAGTAGAAAACCTGGTGGGGATACAAGACATAGGAGAGAATTTGTATCATGTTGTATGGGACCCATTTCAGTCAGTAACCCGGAGGGGTATCAAAGTAAAGAACTCCGTACTAGGTGAGGAAGGGCATGCTTACTGATTGATTGTAAGAGATCCAAAACGATACAGATGGTGTGGAAGGTGCAAACCGACCGGGGACAGGTGCGTGCATGGGCCGGGCAGAGGGGGACAAGACGGCTGTGACACCAGTAGGTATAACTGTGCACACCTTAGGTTGCCACTTTAGGGAAGTGATACCCCCTAGTTGCGGGACCAGCACAGGGTATCTACAGAGTAGGGAGCCGATCGATTAGGGTAGTGGTTAGGGTATACCCGGACGTATGCCCTAAGTCTACCAATTTATAGGAGGAGGGTAGTGGGTACGACTAGTTGAGATAGGAGCAGGCGGCACCTATGACAGCAGCTAGGAATACACGAAACTACCACCATCGTTATCATTAGCGGAAGGGATCATCCCATCTTGATTTGACTAGTAATAGTGCAGAGTAGTTAGTAGTGAAGCATGCATTCACCTTACCTTATTTGACCTGTCATACCTGTCATATGTATCGTGAATCCTCTTATCCACTTTGTATGCCTGTCATGTTTACCTTTATTTATTTACTGACTAAAAGTTACTGGACTCACCAGACGTATGCCTGACCTAGTTTGTTTCTCCTCTTTTCTTCCGTTTCCCCCCCAAGTTCTCAGGGAGGAAACACGCAGGTTTATTCAGGATTTGTATATCATCTTCTAGGAGTTACTTCTGAAGTATGGCTCAAGTCTCTGTCTCTTATATGGCTTGCTCTTTAATATAGGGAATGATGTTTTTCTTTTAAATACCTATGTACTCTGATGATGTAAGACAGAAGTGTTTTAATGGTTTTACGACTCATGGTATTATGTAACAAAGTATTTTGGTGATTTAATAAAGTTGTTTATTTTCTGCTGCAAAATTTTTATATCTGTCTTGTGATATTCTGTGTCTGTTTACCAAAACCGCTCCACTGAAGTTAAGGCATTTTCTTTGTGAGTGACCTTAATGGAGGTGGGGTGTTACACTTGGTATTAGAGCTGAAGGTTACCAGATTAGATAAAAAATTTGAAAATATTTTTCAAAAAGGTTTTAAAAGAAAGTATTTCAAAAAAAGGAAAGCCTGTTTTTAAAATCATTCCCCGAAAAGCCATATGTAGTATATTTCGGTCCTTTTTCTAAAATCTCTCCCTTTTTCTTCTTAGCATGTCTGAGGATCTTAACCTTTCAGAGGGTGTACCAGTACCAGGATGGTTTAGGAGGTATTTGGAAGCTAGGGCCACCGCCGCAAGTCCATCAAATTTTCCTCCTCCCCCAGCTGCACCCGTTCCTCCTCCCCCTCCTCGTGTTGATACTTTTGCAAAGATATGTAAGGACTTTCGAGCAATGGGCGGGAAACCTTTTCACTGGTCGGAGACGTTTGTTGAAGCTCGAAATTGGCTAAAGGAGGTGGAAGAATTGTTTGGAATCTTTGAGGTAGAAGATGGAAGAAAGGTCCAGTTAGCTGTCTGGTTAATGATGGATGAGGCCTCGTTTTGGTGGGAGGTCACTAATGGAGAGCGTCCAGTTGATACATGGCCGGATTTCAGGCGTAGGTTTGAGGCGAAGTTTCTCTCACTAGCAGAAGAAAATCTATACATGGAAAGGTTCTTGGCATTGAAGCAGGGGGATCTGTCAGTAAAAGAGTACGTCAACAAGTTCAATCAGTTGGCGAGGTTTGGCTTAGACTTGGTGAACACACCTAAGAAGAAGGCTCTGAGATTTGTTAAAGGCTTGAATGAGCCGCTACACGGATTGGCTATGAACCACGTTCCTATGGGGACCACTTTTGAAAAGCTGGTGGATATGGCCCTAATGCATGAAGAGGACAAAGGAGCAAAGAAAGAGGAAAAAGTTGAAGGGACATTGAAAAATGAGAAGGCGGGACCTAAGAAAGGACAACAACAGCAACAACAGAAGAAAGGCGAGAAGGATGACAAGGGAAAGGATAAGAGGAAATGCCATTATTGTGGGAAAGAAGGTCACCTAGTCAAAGAATGTAAAAGGAGGAAGTTCAATTGCTTTAAGTGCGGAGAGGTCGGACACTTCTCCAAGGAATGCCCAAAGGCGCAGGGATCGCAAGGGACTCCTGGAGGGCGGGCGAATGCTTTCGTGGCAGATGGATAGGATAGAGATAGGAAAAATTTATGTAAAAGGTTTAGTTTCCTTATGAAGTTAAGACTCTTTTAGATTCTGGCATTTTGACTTTGTAATTGAGACTCTGCACTTTAATACTAGTCTTGTTTCTGATCCCGTAGTTGTTTCAAACCCCTTTAGTGGTTCGGCTCATTTATTGGTGATTTGTAAGGGGTTGAAATTATCTGTGTTAGGCGTCAAAAATTTGAATGTGATATTGGTGTGCTCAAGTTTATGGGCTATGGGTTGGTTCTAAATGGACCATCTTTCTAAGTAGAGGGTCGTTCAAGATTTTGAGAGGAGGGTCGTTAAGTTTCTAACTTGTCATGGGAAGACCCCCAAAAATTTCTTGTGACCCGCAAGGGTCTGTTCTGCTTAGCTTTCTGAGAAACATTCTGTAATCTGATCTGTACCAGTAGTCTGTAAGTATCTGGATATTTCTGAGGGATAGGGGTTTCTACTCGAAGCATGAAGTAGATCTCCAGTTTTGATATTGTTTAATGGGGGTAATTCTTTGGGTGTCAGTCTGATGTTGATTTCGGTCTTCGGGGCTGAGACTTAGGGAATTATTCTCTTACCCGATGTCAAATGGGAACAGAGCTTTTGTTTTGGTTATATCATTTTTTTATATCCCATCGACCGGATCTTCGACCTTTAGATAGGAAATCCATGGATGTAAACATGTGCTTGGGACATGTTATGTTTGATGGTTGCAAGTGGATGCAAGTGTTTGCTAGTGGTTGCTCGTGGATGCATTTACACACACATTAGGCACTAGATCGGCTCAAATCACTATCATATTGATTATAAATGTGTGTGCATATTTAGGTTAATGGATGAACAATGGTTGTGTTATCAAATGGATGCTGCATTTTGATGAATGGTTGTGCACACATGTAGAAATAACATGTAACGTTAGGATTCCTTCGCATACATAATGGACGCATGACACTATCATGATTTGCATTAAGGAGGTCAACTGAATCAGTAGACCGCCTGGTTTTGCATTAGATAGAGAACATATACACACACTTCTTGCATATGTTCATACAGCATTAGGAATTTTATAAGGACAATGGATGCCTGTGTTTGATGGTTGTTTGGATGTCAGGATATGCATTCTCCTTAACTTGGAGATTTCGGGGGCGAAATCCTTTAAGGAGGGGAGAATGTAACACCCCGTAAATTTCAATGTTAATGTTCACAAATTAAAGAATAACTAATCTCAGACATGAGAATTAAGGGAAATGTGTTGCGCTATTGTGTTCGTCTCGGAATTCTGGTTGAGATAGAATCCGAGTTTGCGTGAATTGGACTTCGTATGAAGAAGTTATGGCCATCAGAAGTTTCAGAAAATTCAAAACAGATTTTGAAAATTCAAAATTCAGAGTCAGATGGGCTAGGCGGGAAAATTCCCACCAGGGCCAGGTCGACCATAGGGTCGACCTATCCTAACCAGGTCGACCATAGGGTCGACCTGCCAACCCCCCCCCCCCCTGGACAAATTTGAGTGATGACATGTTTATGACTGTATGCTGACTCATTAGGGTTTCTGATCTGCTTTGATTGGCTGGGATTAATTCTGGGTTGATTGGACGACCTAAACTAATCCTAAATTCTATAAAAAGACATGTAGACTCAAACCCTAAAATCAAATAAAAATTAGATCAATGGTCGTCATGTTGTCACTCCAAACCCTAAAGTAGCCGCCACCAACTAGAAGCAAATTAAAGACAACAATTCAATTCAAATCAAGCCTAAAACTACAACAACGAAATTGTCTACAACAAGGGAACGCTAATCAATTACAGAATTCAGATCCCAGAACTCAAGACCCCTTTTTCGGTGAGTTCTAGTCACTTTTAGGTTTAAATAAATAAAAGTGAATCATGGTAGACAATGATTTGGGCATATGTTGTTTGTAGTTATGCAAGTTTATTTTTGTTGTGGATCATGAAATTATGCAAGTTATTATTCATGAAACTATGCAAGTTGTTAAACATGTTGTAAAACATGAATCTATGTGAGCTGTTAATTATGTTGTCAATTCATGAACCTATGCAAGTCACCTATGCAAGTTGTTATGTTGTGAATCATGAACCTATGTTAGTGTTACTTATGTTGTTAATTCATGAACCTATGCAAGTTGTTATGTTGCAAAATCATGAATCCAAGCAAGCTGTTAATTATGTGGTGAATCATAATTATATGCGAGGTTATCATGTCATTTTCCCTAGTTGTCATGCTTATGCCAAAATTGTACTGAAACGATCACCTTGTCATTCCCTTTATTTTATTGTTATGGCGAGGCTACCTTGTAGCCTCGATGACGCCAAAAACGCAAACGGTTACGCTAGTTAAGAAACGGGGAAAAAGGGGAATATGTAATGGGCATAGTGATTATGTAAATTGGACACATGATTCTAGTAGGGATACGTATAAATAATTACCTATTATGACATGGGTAAAAATGGTATAATTTGAATATGACCATTTATGGATAGGAAATTCAAATTGTTAATAAGATAGGTATTGACACCTATAAAAAGGAAAGGATTAATTAATCAAAAGAGGAATGTTTAAGCAATTGAAGTCTAAAGATTTAATATTGAGAATTGACATAAATGCCTTAAATGGCATAAAATAAATTTGTGATGAAATTGGTATGATTTTACATACCATAAACAGATGGACATAATTGAGTCAATTATGGCCATAGTTAAATTTGGAATTGATTGATAATTTGAATAGGGAGATTAATTCAAATTGGGGAATAATTAATCTTGTGTAATTAATCGTCTAAGACACGAGGTTAGGCTCTTTTGTGGTGTAAGACTGCCCGGATCCGCCCGGCAAATCCAGCTGCCACAAATGCCAGTCTAATGTGGGAGGTCTTAGGCATAAATTAAATGCGTGGCAGTTGTAAAGACACGAGGTTAGGCTCTTTTGTGGTGTAAGACTGCCCAGAACCGCCCGGCAAATCCAACTGCCACAAATGCCAGTCTAATGTGGGAGGTCTTTATAAGGTTAAGGTCCTAATGAATTAGGAAACACTTAACCAGATAAACATGTAGTGGGACATGAGGGGTTAAGTGGGTGCCTTGGGTGGCATGTGAAATACGATTAGGTGTCTCAATAAATAATTAATGCTGATTAAATACTACTTAACCTAACTTAATACATATGGACTGTATGATGATAGACATAAGTTAGGGTTAAGTGAAACGAATTGGATTGTGGGTGGGTTAAGTACAACTGATGGGTAGGTGGATAATATTAATATATATAGGCCCACAAACTTAACCATTAAATAAATAGGATTAAATCAGTGGGAGGGTTAAGTACAACTGAAGGGTAGGTGGGTAATATTAATACATATAGGCCCACAAAATTAACCGGATAAAAAGGGTTATGTAATTAATGACACCTAATGGTATACATAACCGGGGCAAAATAGTAAAGTTATGTATTAAAGACACCCTTAGGGGTACGCATAACTAATGGGAATAGATAGAGTTATGTATTAAATACACCTATAGGTACGCATAACCGATAGGTAGAATAGGGGTTATGTATTAAAGACACCTATAGGTACGCATAACTGATTGAGGGCTATGTAATTAAAGACACCTTAGGGTATACATAGTCAGTAGAAAACCTGGTGGGGATACAAGACATAGGGGAGAACTTGTATCATGTTATGTGGGACCCATTTCAATCAGTAACCTGGAGGGGTATCAAAGTAAAGAACTCCGTACTAGGCTGGGAAGGGGCATGCTTACTGATTGATTGTAAGAGATCCAAAACGAGACAGATGGTGTGGGCGGCGCAAACCAATAGGGGACATGTGCGTGCATGGGCCGGGCAGAGGGGGACAAGACGGCTGTGACACCAGTAGGTATAACTGTGCACACCTTAGGTTACCACTTTAGGGAAGTGATACCCCCTAGTTGCGGGACCAGCACAGGGTATCTACAGAGTAGGGAGCCGATCGATTAGGGTAGTGGTTAGGGTATACCCGGACGTATGCCCTAAGTCTACCAATTTATAGGAGGAGGGTAGTGGGTACGACTAGTTGAGATAGGAGCAGGCGGCACCTATGACAGCAGCTAGGAATACACGAAACTACCACCATCGTTATCATTAGCGGAAGGGATCATCCCATCTTGATTTGACTAGTAATAGTGTAGAGTAGTTAGTAGTGAAGCATGCATACACCTTACCTTATTTGTCCTGTCATACCTGTCATCTGTACCGTGAATCCTCTTATCCACTTTGTATGCCTGTCATGTTTACCTTTATTTATTTACTGGCTAAAAGTTACTGGACTCACCAGACGTATGTCTGATCTAGTTTGTTTCGCCTCTTTTCTTCCGTTTCCCCCCTTAGGTTCTCAGGGAGGAAATACCCAGGTTTAGTCAAGATTTGGATATCATCTTCTAGGGGCTACTTCTGAAGTATGGATCGAGTCTCTGTCTCTTATATGGCTTGCTCTTTAATATGGGGAATGATGTTTTTCTTTTAAATACCTATGTACTCTGATGATGTAAGACAGAAGTGTTTTAATGGTTTTATGACTCATGGTATTATGTAACAAAGTATTTTGGTGATCTAATAAAGTTGTTTATTTTCCGCTGCAAAATTTTTATATCTGTCTTATGATATTCTGTGTCTGTTTACCAAAAACGCTCCACTGAAGTTAAGGCGTTCCCTTTGTGAGTGAACTTAATGGAGTGGGGTGTTACAGGAAGATTACATAACTTACCAACATACCACAATAAGTTTCATGTTTTCCTCATTTAATTCACGCTTATTCTTCTAAGTATTGCACACACTTGTACACACTGGCACTTGCACATACAAGGGGTTCGTAGGTGGTTATGCTCTAATTACTTATATTTATTCGCCAACACAGCTATGTCCGGTAGATGCTCAACAAGGATATCAAAGAAAAGTACGGATCCAGATCCATCAAATTATTATAATCCCGATGTTCTCTCATCGGAAGCAGATTGGAGTAACTCCACTCCAATTATGACATAGATCGTGATACATAATCGACATCTTCTAAAAGCACATCACTTGAGGAAGAGGAAGATGATCGAGATCTTGACAAAATCAAGGGTGCTAAAGAAGTAGAGAAAGAGAAACTGAGTGACTCTATAGCTTCCAAATTAGACGATATAAAGTTAAAGAAAATATGCTTAAGGCATGGGATCCCCTGGGTCGATGTGAAGACTCCAAAGGATGGAGACAGGCCCCATTCCGCTCTGGAGGAGCACACGACTATTAGTAAAGTCATGTGCTTGGTACGCGCCATTCCTCTGTTTCCTCCAGTCGTCGTCGATCTTCTGAGACGACTGCGTATTGCTCCCATGCAACTCCATCCCAATGCTTACGCTGCTCTGTATACCTTGTACATCGCATATGCAGAGATTCTGGAGACCAAGCTTACCTTCAAAGATCTGAAATTCTATTATTATTTCAATCATCGTTCCACGGGGACTCCGAACTTCATTTTCTTCAAGTCAATCCCCTCCAAAAAGGTCTTGACAGATGCATATAGTAATATAGGAGATGCTAAATCTGATTAGTTTTAGATAAAACATCAAGTTGAATGTACGAGGAAGTGGATACAGTTAAGTAGGTTCCGAATCCTTCATTACATATTCCAGTTGTATGATCAAAGTACTAATATTTCTCTTTCCTTGTACAACTCATAATTTCCAAAAGAGAGAAGGTTCGATGTATGAGGACCAGTTGTCCTGCCTTTTAAAAAGAAAGTCGGGTCTCTGCAAAATTAAGAGGTGTATAACTGACGAGAACCTCCATAAACACCATCTTCTGGATGTAAGATTTGGGCTCGGTCCGGGTGGCAAGCCCCACAAGTACGTTCCCGCTACTCAGACAGTTGGGAAATCTAGAAGCATGCTCCCAACCGAAGGAGAAGTTACCACGGAAGCCACAAAGACGACCGAATTTCGTAAGAGTCCTTCGCCGATGATTGACCAGGATGATGAGGATTTGAATGTATACAAAGGAGATGAAATTCGAGCTGATGAATCAAAGGATGCCTCAGTTTCTCAGGGGCAGTCTCCTCCAAAGACTCAACCACCAGTAAAGCCTACCACTCATGACACATTAACAGAGGAGCAGATATTTGGGGATTTAGAAAAGATCCCTTTGCCAGATAACATCTACACATTTGAAGATTTTGGAGAGGAACCGTTCTTCCCTGTTTCCAAGGAAGAAACCATTCCCACAAAAAATAAAGATACTGTACAGACAAGCCAAGTTTCGAGCCCTGGTCTGTTAAGGGGAATCACACAAGATGCATAAATCACATGCACCACCTGTCACAACATCCTTATACTAGTTGTATTCACGATCCTTATACCTGTTTGTTATTCTTTGCAGGAAAAATGCCTCGTTGCTACTCTTATTCTCATCGTGATCTTCGCGAGAACACTCCCAGGCTCATTCCGGTAACTAAACACGATCGCAGTGATAGTTGGGGAAGAGATAGTCAAAGGCACCACAATTCTTATCAGCCTCATTCTACGCGTTCTCGCTCTCCTTTAAGGCAAGACCCCGGGAAGCATCATAGTCGTCAAGTGCCACATGCGGGGGGCAAACAGCTTCCCAAGGCTCCAACTCCCCCGAAGGGTATACCTCCTCTGGGCAAACCCTCAAAGAAGCATCATGAGTCCAAGGACAAACACAAAGGATCCCAACAAAGATTCGGAAAAAGAGAAAGCAGCACTTGTCCCTTCTGGTCAGCACCACTTGGACACTACCACCGTACAGGAGGTGGACCCTTATCTTTGATATAAAGGCAAAGATGGAGCATTTGCGAAAGCAGTTCCCCGACATCTACTTTGAAAGGATGCATTTCGTGCCAGATCTTGAACCGGTTCCCGAGGACTGGGATACAGAAGTTGAGGGCCATGTCGGCTATGTGGCTAAACAATATAGGGCGATGAAGAAACATGCCAAGAATCTTTCAGATGTTATCCACTGCCTGGAAATAGATGCAGTGAGAGTTAGGGTGAAGATTGATCATGACGGTAAGGCCAGGAGTAAGACTGAGAAGGAACTTGCAGGCTTAACTTGCTTTAGCTCCACGAGATGCTGAAAACTATAAAACAGAGTTAGACAACGCTAAGAAATGTTTCCATCTTGAGCTCATTTCAAACAGCCAAGAGGGCATGACTTTGAAAAAGGAGACAAAAGAGCTCAAGACGGCAAATACTGAACTGAAAGCTTCACAGGACCGCTTTGCTATAGAAAAGGCTGCTTGGGAGAAAGAAAAGGCGAGTTTGACTGACAAACTTACTCATGTTGAGGGACGAGCAGCTCTTGCTGAGAGTAATGCTAGTGATGCCCTCGAATCAGCCTCCACTGTTGCCGCTAAGCTTGCAGCAGCCGAGAAGGGGATAGAAGGGTTCGATGAACTGTTGATGGACTTCTTTGCTCAAGTCATTCGAACCCGAGACATTTCTTGGATTAAGAATTATCCCATCACCTTAGTTAACTTATGCGATATGATCTTCGAAGGCGAAAAGAAACGTTTAAAGGTTGAAGAGGTCGACGAAGGCCAGCTTATGCAAACCTTCCTCAGGGGTCAAGAGATCGAGGTTTTAGCGAAGGGTAGCCATTAAATTCAAGAGGAGATGGAGGAAGAGAGCATTAAGCTCAAGGGAAAGCACAAAGCTGGCGAAGGCTCAAGCTCAACTACGGAGCCTAATACCTCAGAGGTCGAGGAATATAACCCAGATGATCCATTGATCTTCGAAGTCCCCATTCCTCCAGTTGTTGGGGTTTTTTACTGCAGCTTCGGGCGAGGAGTCAGCGGAAGGTATCTCCATATTCTCTCCACAATTTGTCAAAGCTATTGTAACTTGTCATCGCATTGTGGAGCAAACAATCGAGAAGACCACATTTTCTCCTAAACTAAGAACAATTGCTTCTCATGATATAGGTGACAAGTCTACTGAGGATGTTGCAGGAAAGCAAGTAGAGACCCAAGAAGATCAATATGCCATCCCGTACCGAAGTTCCTTAGGTTCCAAAACAAACTAAAGTTGAGGCAATGGAGAAAGCCATTGTGGCATCAAGCGATGATGTTCCTAAAGATGCCGAAATCATCGGAGCCTTATGGGACACCGATGGTGATAATGGAGATGAAGAAGAGGAGGTCACCATCAAGGGAGAGACAAACGATGAAGACAACATGACTCTGGCAGACTTGAAGGCCAAGAAGGAGGAACAGCTGGCCTTAAAAGTAGAGGAGCAAGAGCCTCTAAATGTGCTACCTATCTCTGCAGCTGATCCCAAATCTGGGTTAATTATAAAGTTGTCTACTAGTCAATAATTATATAGCTCGCATCCCAATCCTCTGACTTTCCAAAGGATCCTCCTTCGGATAAGAAGAAGAGGAAAAAGCATGATAAATCTGATGCCGACAAGGAAGATACGGAGAAGCAAAAGAAGGAGAAGAGGCCAAGGTCATCCCCAAAGCCCAAGTAGAGCCAGTTTGTTTATGCCTTTTCTCTTTTTAGTTGTTTCACTGGCTTTATGATGTAGTCGCGAGTATGGCCCTCGCATTTTGTCTAGCCTTATCTTGTAAACCTGCACTTAGTGAATACCTCACAATTAGTCATACATTTGAATATTCAAATTGTAAATAAGTCATGGATAAAAGTGCATCATAAATTTTCATTGCAGTCACAACATAAAAACTTTTATAATGCATTGTTGTATGTCAAGTAATATGTGTATATATGCCCCCAATCAATCGTTGACGTTGTGCTTGACTAGGACTTGTTGAGGATTGATTAGGATCAACGTTGCATAGCCCTCCATGTCCGGACATGAAGGGTTCGGACTCAACTTTCAATCTTATCCCCGATACTACATCAGGGTTGGAGCCCTTTAGTCAATATGCCTTTATACTCTCCTATCGTATGCCCAGGATAGAGTTCGAACTCAACTTTCAATATATCCCCTATTCCTTGAACGGGGTAGGAGTTCTTTCGTGATGCTCAATCCTTGGCGGCTTTATACTCTCCCATCGAATGCCAAGGGTAGAGTGCAGTCGAGACGGTCTTCACAATCATGGTTCACCATCACGTCTCGTGGACAATTCTTGTCCTTCATACTCTTTCTTAGGTTACGAGAATTAGTGTAATGATAGTTGCGTCGTTTACTTTATTTCACCCTCGACGTTCTGCATACTTTTGAACTTCTAATTTGATAGAAGACACTTTGAATTACGGGCTCCTAGATTGCTGCGAAGTTTATAGTGAACTTTGTAATTATAACAACCCATGTAAGTAAAGAAAGAAAGAGTAGGATAAAAATGGTGTGGTAAAAGTAAATGACACATGTTATTTTATAGTGGTTCGGTCGAATCATGACCTATGTCCACTTTATAATCTTTTGCTCATATAACTAGACTATTTTAGGCGAATCATGCCTTTTTACATGGTCCTAAAAACAAAAGAATAAAGATGACAATTTCATGTCAAGTAATGCCCCAAATGCTGGGCGTTCCACACTCTGGGGATCTCGTCTCCATTCGCAGTTGCTATCTTGAAGGATCCATTATCTAGCCTCCGTAGGATGGAATACGGCCCTTCCCATTTCAGACCCAAATGCACTGGGGGTGGAAAGACACACTTCAGAACTAAGTCTCCGGGTTCAAAAGTTCGGGCTCGAAACTTTTTATTGTAATATCGGGCTACCTGCTATTTGTGTCTCAATGCCCGCAGGTCTGCTTCGTCCCTCTTTTCTTCAAGCAGATCCAGGGATTCAAGGAGCAACTCATTATTAGTCATCGGGTCGTAATAAGTTGTTCTGTGGGATGGTACTTCTAGCTCTACCGGGATGACCGCTTCTACTCCGAAAGCGAGGGAAAAGGGTGTGTGGCCCGTTGCTGACTTGTAAGTTGTCATGTAGGCCTATAATGCCAAGGGTAGCTCATTGACCTACATGGCTTTGGCCCGCTTTAAACTTTTCTTCATAGTGGACTTAATTACTTTGTTTGTCGCTTCTACATGTCCATTCGATTGTGGGTGAGCCATAGAAGTGTACCTTTTCTAAATATGATATCTCTGGCAAAAGTCTCTGAACTCGGTGCTATCAAATTGGGTTCCATTATCTGTTATGACGAATTTCAGAATCCCAAATCGACATATGATTTTTCTGACGATGAAATTTATCACTCATTTGGTTGTGATCATGGTTAACGGTTCTGCCTCAACCCACTTAGTAAAGTAATCCACGACCACAATAGTGAATTTGCTCCGCCCTTTGCTATGGTGAGGCTTCCAATAATGTCAGTTCCCCAAACAACGAAGGGTCACGGACTCAACATCGTCTTTAACTGGCTAGGAGGTTCCCTAGTGATCTTCGAGAACTTCTGGCATGCATCGCAACGTCGTGCATACTTAGCCGCATCTTTGTTCACAGTAGGCCAAAAATAGCCATATCGCAGTATCTTCTTCGCCAGCGTTTGGCCTCCGGTGTGGTCGCCGCATTCAACTTCATGTACGTCTTTCAGTACCCGTTTGATGTCGTCATGGGCTATACACCAGAGGAACGGCATCGAGAATCCTTGTCTATATAGGACTTCGCCTTGCATGCCATATCGGGAGGCTTTTCAAATAACAACATGCCTCTCGCTTTTCTTGGTCGGAAGCATTCCATACATCAGGAAGTTTTTTAGGGGTGTCATCCATGATTCTCTTTCCGGCTCAGTTTCCAATACATGATCAATTTCCATCTGGTCGATGCTTGGGGACTGCAGTACCTCTATTGGGACCATCTCTGTGTCTTTAGGTTTATCAGAACTAGCCATCTTGGCCAATTTATCTGCCCTCAGATTATCTGATCGGGGGATATGCGTTATGTTGTAGTGTTCGAGGCCACCCGGCAATTTTCACACTTCCTTCAAATACGATACGAGCCTTGGCCCTTTGGCCTGAAATTTTTCATTGACCTGGTTTACAACTATCATGGAATCGTAGAAGATATCCAATTTCGCTATCCCCAACTGCTTTGCAATCCCAATCCCAACAATTAGGGCTTCGTACTCCGAGTCATTGTTCGTGGCATAGAACTCTAGTCTCAAAGCATAATATATCAATCGTTTTTCGGGAGTTACAAGTACAACTCCTGCATCGAATCATCTATCATTCCTGGCTCCATCAATATATAGTTTCCAGGCCCTGGGGTCAACTAGTGGTTTTGAGGTATCAGCTTCTTCGCTCACTACATCGTCCTCTGGGATAGTAAGTTTTGCTATAAAATCTTCCAACACTTACCCCTTATCGATCTTCAGGGTCGAAAGTTCAGATCAAATTGGCTCAATTCGATATTCCATTTTGAGTAGCCTTCTTGATGCTTCTGTCTCTGTAACACTTGTCGGAGTGAATGGTTTGTGTATACAGTGATGGGATGAGCTTGAAAGTAGTGGTGAAGCTTTCTAGATGCGATTAGCAGACTGTACACGAGCTTTTCTATCTTTGGGTAGTTTTGCTCTGCCGTCGCTAGCTTCTTACTTACGTAGTACACAGGTCTCTGGAATTTATCTTCTTCTCTTACCAGGGCTGAGCTTATTGCGTGGGACGATACTCCCAAGTACACGAACAAGTCCTCGTAGTCTACAGACTTGGACAATATCGGGGTTTTTTCCAGATGATTCAGAAGGTTCTGGAATGCTTCCACACAATCAGGGGTCCATTTGAAATTGCGCTTACCCTGCTTTATCAAATCAGAAAATGGAATGCACTTGTCTGTAGCTTTAGAGATGAATCTACTTAACGCGGCTACTTTCCCAGCGTGGCTCTGCACATCTTTGATTTGCCTTGGTTCTTGAATGTTCCTGATTGTTGCGATCTGATTTGGATTGATTTCAATTCCACGCGAGCTGACGATAAACCATAAGAATTTTTCAGAGGCGACTCCAAATAAGCACTTCAAACGGTTGAGCTTCCATATCGTCTAAGGATATCAAACATTTCTGGTAGGTCGACGGTATGGTTGGATGATTGCCTGGACTTCAGAAGTATGTCATCCACATACACTTCCATCATCTTCCCAATCTGATTGTAGAACATCCGGTTCACAATTCGTTGATAAGTAGCTCCAGCATTCTTTAGACCAAAAGGCATAACTACATAGCAGTACAGTCCCAAAATCTGTGATGAAGCTGGTATGTTCATGGTCTGGAACGTGCATGGAAATTTGGTTATATCCGGAATATGCATCCATGAAGGAGAGGAGCTCATGACCCACCATCGAATCCACTAATTAATCAATACTAGGAAGTGAAAAACTGTCTTTTGGACAAGACTTGTTCAAATTTGAGAAATCAATGCAGGTACGTTATTTTCCGTTGGCCCTCTTTACCAAAACCAGGTTTGAAATCCATTCCGAGTAAGTTGAATCTCTAATGAACCCATTGCTCCTTAACTTCTCGACTTCTTCCTTTAGGGCAGCTGACCTCTCCAGGCCAAGCATTCGCCTTTTCTGCTTAACAGGTGGGTGCTTCGGGTTGATGCTCAATGAGTGGCGCATAATTGATGGGGATATCCCACACCTGTCATCATGGGTCTAGGCAAAAACATCCAGTTAGCTTTAAGGAAGTCGGTCAATTCTTTCGCACGAAGAGGGTCTAATTGGGATCTAATCTTCAAGACATTCGTTGGGTCATTATCATCGATCGGAATATCTTCAGTCATTTCATTAGGAGTCGCCATCCTGCCCCTGGGTTATTCATCCTCTCTGGGATATATATCTTCGAGTAGTTCTCTGGGCAGCTCCTTCGGGGCCATCTTTAATTGCTATGTTGAATTCTCCTTTGCGGGTGGAGGAGTACCCTTTGGTTCTATGTTTAATCCTTTGAGCAACAATTTCAATTCTGCTATGTAGCAGGCTCGTCCACCGACTTGGTCACCTCTAACCACTCCCACTCCTGCATCTGTTAGAAATTTTAAAAATAGACACCAGGGCGCAATACAAGCCCTAAATTCTGCTAGGGCTAGTGGCAAAAGAAGGCATTACAAGGTGATTCGATATCCAATACCACAAATGGAAGATTCTCGCTCTCCGGTGATCTCCTTCCCCCAAAGTTACTGATAATTCCACATATCCAATCGGGGATGTTGAGGCTCCATTGAAGCCATTTATTCATCCATCACAGGGCTTCAAATCTATCGCTTCAAGCTTCATCTGATCAAATGCTTTCTTAAACAGGATATTTACTAAATTTCCATTGTCCACCAAAACCTTATGTAACAAAGCGGGACCGATAGTTGCCGTGATCACTAAAGGGTCTTTGGTGAGGGAATGAAATCCAATACTATCTCTATCGCGAAAGATAACATCGTCAAACATTGTTTTGTGCTGCTTTACCGGGGCTGCAACTTCAAAATTACTGCATTACCCTACTTCGAGGTGTTTAGTCGCGTTCACATACTGGTCCATTGCCCTAAAGTTGTGCCCAGCAAGATGAGGTCCTCCTATTATGGTGTCGATGACAATGTTTTTTCCTTTCGACTGAGCAGTAGGCCTAGCGGCGGGTTGGTTTTGATTCGGGGCCTGCCCAGCCTGCCTCATGTCTCTCGGAGCAACCTTATATTCGTCCAACTTTCCTTCATGAAGTAGTTTTTCGAAGACCTCTCTCAAATGGCGGCATTTATTGGTAGAGTGGCCATGGGTCTGATGGAAAAGTTCAAACTTTCATGTCTCACATTCTTTCTCTGTCGAATCTCTCGGTGGAGGCCTCTTATACTGAAGAACGTTGTAGGTGTCTAGGAAAATATTCTCTAATGTATCATTTAACAGTGTGAAGTTTTCAAAGGTCTTGAACCAAGGTCTCTTCTGACAATCATTCCCCCGATTCTTCTTTTGACTGTTATTCCCAGATTGGCGACCATTGCCTTGATTCTTATTTCCAATGTTAACCTCTACCTTTCCAGAACTGTCGCCGGATTGTTTGATGGCCACATTACTCTGTATATCTTCTTTGTTGGCATCCTTTCTTTTCCGATTGGCGTATATCTCTTCCTGACGTAAGAGAATATTATCATTTTCATAGAATATTTCTCTAGTCAGTGGCGGCTTGCCGACTAAGTATCTTCCAAACTCAGTGTCTTTGTCTACTCTGTCAATTAAGGCCATCAAGACAGTCTGTTCGTGAGGGTCTCTAACCTCCGTGACCGCTAAGTTAAAACGGTCTAAGTATGACCTCAAAGTTTCGTCAGGGCATTGTTTAATGAGGGATAACTCATTGACATTTTTAGACCTCTTAGCATGAAGACGGAATTGATTTACGAATTGTTCACTCAATTCTCTCAAACTGGATCATGCTGGCAAGTGGGTAAACCACATTAATACCACATCTTCCAGGAATATCGGGAATGCTTTACATTTTACTGCATCAGGAGCAGTGGCGGCATTCATGTACCGTGAATACCTCATTAGATGCTAAACTGGATCCGTCCTGCCCGAATAGCGGTTCATAGTTGGCATGTTGAATTTCCTCAGGAATCAGACGTCTAATATGTCATCAGTAAAGGGCGTATGATGACGGTCTATACCTCAATCCTTGTTTCTCTATCCACGGCTATCTGCCATGATTTGCCTAACTATTGCTTCAACATTAGCATTGGTCAATGTAGATTCAGGATCAGTACTCCTTGCACTACGAGGCCCACCAATATCCCTTCGACGTGCTGCTGCGAAGTCCGGGGCCTGAGTAGAACTTCCTAGTCCCCTGTTGCCACAGTCAATCATGCGGCGAGGGGGTTGTAATGGCTGATTATGAACAGGGTCAATAATGCCTTGATTCCTATGTAGCGGAGCAGGATAATTCAAGTTACGATTGTCAGGTCCCAGATTGAGGGTCGCCTCTTCTCGAGAAGGAAGTGATCCAAATCTAAGTTGTTCCACATTTTCAGCCCTTTCCAATGGTCGTTGTGGAGGTCTTGGAGGCTCCTCTGACGAGGATGGGTACTCTGGAGTAGGAGGATAGGCTGCCGGAAGTGTCCTCTGCCTTTGGAGATCATCAATTCATCTGTCCAATGCAGTAATATTTTATCGTAACAAGGAGCTCTCTTGCCTTTGGGCTGCCAACTCATCACTCGTCCTTTCCAACATATCAAGCACACGAGATAGATCTCCTTCAGTTATCGGAGCAGAGGAATATAGCTGGTCACTAGTAGTCGCTCTTGAATGTAGAGAACTTAAACTAGGTCGAGCAGAAGCGCCAGCATGAGCAGAACGAGCCATAATTTCCTTTCCGGGTCGAGTCGTGGTTCCTTGGTGTGGGCGGTTCATGACCCCCTCTGCTTCATGGCTCATGGTTCCCTCCTAAATTTGGCTCGTGGTGGCTCCCTGAAGATGGTTCGTGGTGGCTCCCTGAGGTCGGCTCGTGATGGTGTCTTGGGGGCGGTTCGTTGTAAGCTCCTACGAGCGGGTCGTGACGCCTTCCTGGGGTCGGTTCGCCCCCTGCGAGCCGCGAGCCGAGGACTCCACTTCAGCCTGTTCATGACACTTTCTTCGTTAGCTTCGTTTGCAGCTTCATTTGCTCGCGAAGCTCGTATATCCTTAGATTTCTTTGCAGCCATAACTTCTTGACTTTGCTGAAATCTTCAAAAACCAAAACAGTGGAAGTTCAGACTACTTTCTTCGGACTTGAATATCCAAATAGTAGAGCAATAATCTGACAGGATGAGAATTCAATCCTTAGTTAAAGCACCAAAATTTTAGACTAAATTATGACTCTAACACCCAAATTTTTTGAAACTGCAGAGAGTAACAACTGGAAATGAAAGAAAATGCAACAAACACACCTAATTTATCATGGTTCGGCGTTAACGAGCCTACGTCCACTTTATATGACTTTGAATATAAGATTGATTGCAAATACAATCAAATAAAGTCTCTCAATCACACTCTTACGACGATAATTCACTCAATAATTTCGAGATATTACTGATTGTAAGAAATAGAGGAACAGTAATGGTGAAAACAAAAGTCAGAATTACCAAAAGATCCTGAAAAATGCCAAGTGTTAAGCTATTTATAGGTGATTTCTGTAGGCGGTTTGTGAAGACACGTGGCAGAAATCCCAAGGATCTTGGAGCCGTTCGTGAGTAGATGGAGAAATGGTCAATATGGCGGTTATGGACAGGTGTCACAATATCCTTCAATCTTGGGTCGTGGATGACCAAGTCGTAGTCACCAATTTCTGGACACAGGGACGGTTCTTGACCCTCAAACACATGCAGGTCGTGATGCCTCCATCACGAGCGGGTCTTGACACCTATCATGAGCAGGTCGTGATGGTTGTGACGAGCTGGTAGGGGAAGGTGTATCACGAGTCGGCGAGGAACATGGATCACGAGTCGAATTTGTTCAAGTGTGAGTGCCTTTGTTCACCAAATGCAAGTCTTCTTATTCTCGGTGGCTTGGTTCAAAAGATAACCAACAAATGGTATGTTATTTTAAGCACAGTTCTGTCCACTTGGCTTCCTGAAATGTTGTCCAAAGTCTTGAAGTAAAAATAATGTCCATATCACTGATTATAGTCTTGGGCATACCATTTAGTCTCATAATTTCTTTTATGAACAATTGTGCCAAGGTGTTGCACTTCTTTCTTACTTTACTAGTATGAAGAGGGTTGTTTTTGTCAACCTACCTATAACTACCAAGATGTTATCATTGCATTTCCTTGATTTTGGCAATCCATCAAGAAAATTTATTGATATGTCTTCCCACGTCCACTGAGGTATCTTCAAGGGTTGCATCAAGCCTGATACACAATGCATTCTGCTACATACTTGCCTATTCCTGCCTTCATTCCTTTCCACCAGAATTCCCTCCTTAGATTTTGGTACATCTTCGTAATCCTAGCGCGAACAGCATATCTACTCCGATGATAAACATTCATGATTTCTTTCTTTAACTCTTCATTGTTTGGAACACACATTCTCTTTTTATTCCTCAAATAACCATGAGCATCAATATAAAAAATTCTACTTCATCCATTTTTACCAAAGCTGCTTTCTTTTCTTGTTAAAAGGGATCTTGGCCTTCCAACATTCCCACCTTATCTATTAAGTTAGACTTAATAGTAACTAAACTTAACTTTCCAGTGTCCATTGGTTCAATGTATACACCCATTTGTTTACTACTGGAATTATTTACATCCACCTCAACAAGAATTGTTAAGGTTTTAAACTCCTCCATCATTAACATGGCCACTCTGGCATGTTGTCTACATAAAGCATCAACAACTTTGTTAGCTTTTCCAGAGGTATTAAGTATATGTAGGTCATAGGCTACCAGGAATTCTACCCACCTATATTTACTCATATTTAAATATTTTTGGGGGAATAAATATTTCAGTGATTCATGATCTGTGTACAATTCAAATTTAGCATCTAATAAGTAGTGTCTCCAAAGTTTTAAAGCATAAACAACTACAACCAACTCTAGGTCATGGGATGCATACCTTGTCTCACCTGGTTTAATTGTCTAGATGCATATGATATCACTTGATCCTCTTACATTAACATAACCCCTAACCCTGAACCACTGGTACCAGTGTATACTATTAAACCCTCATATTTCTTCAGATACCCTTAAAATTGGATCCTGCACTAATGCTTCTTTCAGTTGCACAAAATATTTCGCACACTTTTCATCCCAAATGAAGGGTTTGTCCTTCCTTGTCATTCTTGTCAGTGGGATTGATATCTTTACAAATTCCCTTATAAATCTTCTATAATATCCAACCATTCCCATGAATGATCTGACCTCTGTGACAGTCCTTGGCCTCTTCCATGCTTGAACAGCCAGAAACTTGCTTGGATCTACAGAAATCCCCTTCTCACATATTATATGACTAATGAAACCCAATTCATATTCCAAAAAGTGCACTTTAAATTTCTTGCTTTCAAGTCATGCTACCTCAATCTATTCAATACCAAGTGCAAGTGTTTTTCATGATCCTAAGTTATCTTTGAATAAATCAGAATGTCATCAATAAATATCAAAACAAATTTGTTAAAGTAATCTATGAATATCATATTCTTTAAATCAACAAAGTAAGAAGGAGCCTTTGTCAAGTCAAAATGCATGACAAGAAACTCATATAGCCCATATCTTGTATTAAAAGCAATGTATTTGATACTGTCCTCCTCTACTTTCATTTGATGAAATCTTGACGTCAAATCCAACCTTGAGAATGCTTTAGCTCCATTTAGTTGATCAAAGATATCATCAATCCTAGGCAATGGGTATTTATTTTAATTGTCACTTTGTTAAGTTCTCTATAGTCAGTACACATCCTAAGTGTGCCATCATGTTTCTTCACGAACACAACAGGTGATCCCCTATTTGAATTGCTTGGCCTTATGAATCCTTTCTCCTCCAACTCTATCAATTGTTTCTTCAATTCAGTAAGCCTCTTGGCCTCATTCTAGTGGTTTTCTTCACTATAGGACTTGCTCCTGGAATTAATTTTATTTGGAATTCTACTGGCTTATGATGTGGTACCCCTTTAACTTCAGTAAACACATCAACATTTTTGATTAACTCTGGGGATTGAATCCAATGTTAGCTCTACCTCCTGGGTATCCACGATATATATATAAGTTAAGCTCCTTCCTTTCATAGCTTCAAACAAGATTGACACTCTCCTGCATTCATGGTTTTCAGGGATATTATAGAGGTTTCTAAATTTATAACCGCTTTAATCTTTTTTGGCTAATCTATCCCAAGAATAATTCCTATCCCTGGGTAGTTTAATACATACAAATCAGAAAGAAATATACACCCCCAATATTTAATTCTACTTGCAAACATTTCATGCCTAGCGCACAAGAGCTACCAATCGGGCTTTTAATATATAATGGCATATTAACCAGTATACAATTCAATTTTAGTTTCTGTACTATGTCATGTGATATAAGGGAATGTGTGGCCCTTGTGTCATATATTACAGCTACATGCATAGAGTTATAAATAATATACTTCCTACTTGTCCTTGTTCCTTTGCATTAGAGCTTACTATAGATTTGCATTTTCCTTCCAATGCCCCTACTTTGCCAAGCTGTTTGGGTTCTATGCAATTCTTCTTGCAATGGCCTGCCTTGTCACAGTTATAGCATTTATAGGAAGCTTCCTTCCCCATGGGACACATAGACTTTATATTTCCTTCTTTACCACAAGCACAACAAATTATTTTACCCCTTGCCTCAGTAGATCCAGTGGTTTTCTTAGCTCTATCATACCCTTTCTTTTTTTCATAAGGATGAAACTTGTTTTTTCCTCCTTGTCACTGTTATTTTTCTTGAAATTTATATATTTCTCCCTGGTCTTATCATGCTGCTCAATACTCAGGGTTAAGTCCAACACCTGATCAAATGTCTTGTCAATGTAGGTAGCATTGTCCTACTCAAGCCAGCATTTAATCCCTGAATATACCTACCATTCTTGGATGCTACATCTGCTATTAGCATTGCACCATACTTGGAAAATGCCTCAAACTTTCGGGTATACTCATTGCCCCTTGTATTAGTTTGATAAACTCTTCTAGCAGTAAGGCTTTTACTAAGGTAGCACAAATCTTGCCTCAAATAGCTCTATGAATTGATTCCGTGTTATTTGATTTTCTGGCCTTCCAACAGTGATAACTTCCCACCAATCCAAAGCAGCACCTCCTAGCTTTCTTGAAGAAATTTGTCTCTTCCTGTGGTCCTCGACTTGCATGTCAAAGAAAATTCTTTCCATGGTCCTTAGCCAAGTCTAAACCTCCATAAATTCCTCAGTCCCATCAAAGCTCTTACCTCCAAGATGTGTAAATGTTCATAGTAACTTGGACAACTCTTCATGAGGGCTAAATTGCCAGTTGCCTACCCCATCCCTCAATGCCCACACAAAATCTTGCATGTCCACTCTTTGGGGATCATTTGATGGTCCTGAAGTCTGTTGATGCCTTGGTACTAGTTTTCTAGGGGTAATTGTTGTTAAGTTAGTTTAATTTTCTAATATTTTCTTACTTACACACAGTAAACATGGGTATTCAACCAAATAATTCATGTTCACACAAATTCGAATAGTGTATCCTAACATCTAAAATTGTAATTTAATCATTTCTAGTTGTGTACCAAGTTAACACAGCTCTGATACCAGCTGAGATAACCCCTTAAATTTTACATTGAATTTTTGCTTAGTTTTTTTTTGATTCCTTGGTCATTCTCTCTTTCAAAAGACTCACCCTCTTTTAAACCTTTTCCAGGATCATTGATTTTACCAATATAGAAATATTGGTTTATTTTAAATTTCTATATAGCTTGTATATATGAAGATATACACGCCCCTTTTGCTTCAGATCCGAGTTAAATTAAAAAGCAAAAGAAAATGGGTTATTTAAGTTCAACCAATCACAACATAGTAAAATTGAGTATAAATATATAATTTTACAAATATATTTCCTCATGTTATTTTTCACATATTTATCTTTCACATATTTATCTTATTTTTAGGCCACCTAATAAGTCTGATTAAGTAAAGATGCAAAAAATCAACACCTTAGTCACAGTGTAAATCTGTTGCTAAAGTAGTGTAAATCTGTTTTTATAAACGCAAGTGAACCTGGGTCATACTTGTATTTCTTTGCTACTTTTTAATCGCCAATAGTACCTAAATTATCTAGATTTTAGGTATAATTTGTAGCATTATACACCTTCTAGTTATATAGAATATAATAGTTTGGAAACTTAATAAGTATGCTTGTATATAAATTTAAATCACTAGCATGAAACTGCCTTTTTAAAATACATTTTTTCTATATATATAGGTTTTGATTTTTATGACGTAAAATAGTGGTAAGCTGTGTACCAAATTTCAACATTATATATATTCACTTTAACCAAGACAAGATAACCCAGGCTCTTATATCCTTCTACATTTTTATAAGTATTAAAATGACCATATTCTTTCATATAAATCAGGGCGATCCCTTTGTGCATATGCCTTAAATGTCAATATATAAGATGGGAAAGTATAGTTGGCATTTGAGTGCAAATGCATGTTGTTTGTGCCATGCTTATGTAGCATGCACATAGATACTAAAACAAGTAAGTAACAAATTTTCTTTTACTCCTAGACTTGTAATTTTGCCAAAATTATTATGGCTTTTCTCTTGTTAAAACATCTTGACTCATATAGAGTTAAATATATGTATATACCCAGAAATATAGATATACATATATTAGCCATTTTAAAAGAATTCATTAACTTCCAGTTTATCTCAGAATAAAGTAGAAAATTGTTCAGCATTACAAATCCATTTTAGCCAATCATGGCAGCTAATAAACCTAACTTAACACAGTACATAGCAAGTGATACAACAGTTATAATTCATTACTAAATTTATTTCAACAATAATAAACTATGAGATACTAAGCAAGCATAATTCTTTTTTCCAAGCAACTTCCTTAACCCATCTCATTAAGCTTCTTCACTGCTTGCATAACCCCTTGAAGTTGCCTCAAAGTAAACTGAGACACCCCAATAGTGCATGAACACAAATAGGGTTTGACATTTTGCCTAGTATGAATATTTTACTTATACCATGGCCTTACCCTATATAGTTAGATAACATTTATTTCCTTGAATATAAAGGTACTGCAATGTACATCTGCATGAGTACACGTCATTGTCTGGAATTACTTGTGCATACAACTAAGACCCTTACATCCAAACACATAGATATGGTGCCACATTATGCATAACATCTCAACACATCATACAGAATAAACATTCATCATGGATCAACACATATTAAATTATTCTACAAGACTACTTTTTTATTTCCCATCTTCAGCAATATACCCTCTACCTGTAAGCCTAAATATCCTATGGATTTTTTATTATTTTTATCAGGTGATTTGCTATAACTTGACTCTTATATGCACATTGATTGGGTCATGTAATTCCCCCATCACTCGGGTCCTTGGGCTTAAACAAGCCATGTGCAAGCCTTCGTAATATCCACAATGTCTACCTGCTCAAGGTAGCTTCTTTCCAATTTGTGTCCTTAGTGATCTACTAAGTGTTTACTTGTCTTTTCCCCTTGTCAAAGGTTATTCTATTTACTGGGTATTTATTTACTCTCAGAAATAACCCAGACACAACAAGAAGCATAAGCAAGCATTCATACAAATATGACAGTAAATGCATATCATTCATGAGACAACAATCAACATAATTATGTAGAATAAAACATTTTATTTAAACTCTTGCTGCTAGCTTTTAATATGGCCAAGGGTATTTTTAGGAGAGGCACACCCTTAAGCCTTTATCCCCACTTATTCATGCTTTAGTTAAGCCTCCAGAATTTGTTTTCTAGGGATTAACTAAATCACAACGTCAACTTATTTTTAGGAGATTTAATAAAGCAGCATGAGCTCAACACATGAAAATAATCATTGCACTTATTGCTTTTTCTTGCATAAACATAGAAAACATAAGCAGTGTACTCTATACTACTGCCCTATATTTATCCCTTTTTCTGACCATATCTCAAATAGTAATATTATAAAACACTTTTAATATTCAATCCCACTGGAGGTAAATCATGCATAGGATATAAATCAGGTTTTCTACATGTACTCTCAGATATTTATAGGTATGTTATAGGGATTTTAACACAAAAATATTACACACATATTTGCACACATCATTGCAGATATTTAAACTTCGAACATCCCAACTAAATAAAGTTATTTCTGATGGGAATTTAAGGCTACCTTATATAGAAATTAATGCCATAGAATAAGTGAAATTACTCACCAAATGCTTTCCTTCTTAGTACTTTTAATTACGACCTTGTTCTTCTTGAAGTTTTTGTTATTTCCTTATTTTATCTTAAGAGAAAAACTAGCCTGGCTAAAACCTACTGACAACTTATTTATACCATTATGTGCTAGGGTTTACTGGGCTTAAACAATGTCCTTAGTACTCTATACTATAGATGTTTTAAAGTACTTATCTTAACACCCATTCCCTTATCTTATTCCTTTTTTAATTCAGGAGAAAATTAGTTAGCATAGTTATACTAGGTTTTCCTTTAAATAAGAAAAAGGTTTCTTTATTATTTCCTCTTTTATCCCCTAGGTCATTCAATTTGCATTGCCTCTAGGTCAATAGGTTTCTGAAATAATGTATACATACTTGTTATATAATCAAATGTTGACAAAACATTCTTATTCAAACAATTGTTGTGACACACACACACACAGATATATATATATATATATATATATATTTATATTTATATTTTTTTCATTTATTCATACATGTTATTTTATACCCAGATCCTACTTTCTAGCATTAATAATATCTCCTTATATAGCTCACACCAATATACTTTTATTTTTAAGTATCTTCCTTATTTCTTGATTTTATGTTTATACCATTGACACATTTTTATTTCCAAAACTCCCAGTTATCGCTTGGATATGCACAAAAAACAGTGTGCACATGCACACTTTACAACATATGGTTTATCACACACAACTATGCTTGTTTACCTTTTATAATAATATTTTACTTGTTAAAAAATCTAGGGTTATTACAAAGGCAGGCATGGGGATCCGAAGTTTTGAGAGGTAGAGCATGAAATCAACTAAATATTCGGGAGTTGTATTGATCTCGGGATCGATACAACTCCCAAGATATGAAAAATGCCGGACGGGACCTACACTCCATCTACTGCCATCTACTCCACTACCTATAAATAACCCTCGGATTCCTTTGAGAAAAGGCCATGAAACTTGTTGATTTGACACTTCTATGAGGAACTCTTGACCTTGGACACCATTAGTGCATCTTGAAGCTTTAGGAAAAAGAATTTGTACACTTCTCAAATATTTCAAGACCCAAACAGCAAGGGAATTTTGGAAAGAAGGGATATAACTCCATATTTGGACTTATTAGAACTTAATTACCACCAATACCTTTGTAATAACTTATAATGATGATGTCCACCATTGTACTTCAACAAGAGCAAATAAAATTAGCAAAGCCTTCAATGCGGACGTAGGTTCAATCCGAACCGAACCGCTCTAAATACCATGTTCATTGCTTTCTGCATGTTTTCCTTACACGAGACTATTTTTGTTAATTTGGAAATCTTTGGGTGTTGTGCCAACTTTACGCATCAACTAACGTTAGTTGTTATTTCGCCATAACACATATGGTCAATGCACATGTAAGTTATGTATATATGTGTGTGTGTGTGTATATATATATATATGATTTAAAACATATTAATAAACGTGCAATTGATCCATAATTTATGCAATTAATGTGCGATTAATTCACAACTTGCAAAATTAACGCATTACAATATGAAACAACATATACCCAAATGCACACACGCACGCACACACACACTCTCTCTCTCTCACACACACACACAAAATCACACACACTCTCTCTCTCTCACACACGCATATATATATGTATGTATGTATGTATGTATGTATGTATGTAAGTATACATGTATACACACACACACTTATATACACATAAATACACACAAACACATATGCACATAAACATATATGTATACATATATATATATATATATATATATATATACACACATACGTCCGTATATATAATTTTTCCTTATACGTACGTTTTGATCTTATATGTCTTTTATTTATATGTGTACATATATACATACTTCCCACTTAGAACATGCATCTTTTTGACTGGTCTTCTTAAACTTTAAAATATGTCGTTTGTGAGAATCAAACCCAGGACCTCTAGTCTAAGAAATACATGCACTGCCACTTCGCAGAACATTGTTTTTGTTTATAAAATTAGAACGTTGAAAATTATTAGTTTTATGCGCGTTTCCTTTAAATTTACAAAGTCAATATTCTTTAAACCATAAACCCGAATATATTAAAATTATATATAAAACTGACAGTCTCGCAAAGATCTTTGCAATCGTTGTAAATATGACATCCAATTTATCTCCTATCAAAAATTATTTCTTATTTACTATTTTATTGTGCGCGTTACTTCTCAAATTTAAATGTATGTGTTACCATTTTTTACCTAATACTCGTTGTCATTTTTAATATTATGTCTATAATGTTACCGTAAATGTTTACATTAATTTTATTTTTTAACTTATAATGTTATATTTTCGTAACATTAACTTTTAAATGTTCAAATCTGATAATTAATTATACTTATATTTTGGGTTGTTAAATTCTCTCCTTCTTAAAGGATTTCCTCCCCAAAATCTCCAAGGATAGAAGAATGAAACATGTATTATCATCCAACATCTAAAACCACAAGGAAGGGGGGATTTGTTCCGACCGTTGCTACATAATAGCGGTATCGAAGACGAAGGTTACGGACTAGACCATGCAGGCAAGGCAGTGCTCTCAGAAGATACTTGTGGGATGCGAGTCAAGGGGGAGACTGTTAGGATTGCTTCGCACGTTGTTAAGGAAGAATGATCGTTTGGATATAATAGTACCACATCACGGAATATATTGAAGGAATTAGGTACAAATATGAGTTGGTAGGCACGTAACATCAAGGATTCCTTTTGTTATATGGGAGTTGTGTGCCAGCTCGTATGCGTGCAAGGAAGGGGCTTTGTTCCAACCGTTGTTACATATACTTAAACATAATCCATTAGTGTTGACATGGAAAATTGTCGCTTATTCACGCACGTCAACCCCCGACTGAGTGTTTAATAGAAACATAGTAATCCAAATCCAAAATAATGAAATACAGGGATAACATAGTTTTTTACAGTGATTTGGCACTAATGCCTACGTCCACTTTATAATAATCATTCATAATATAATAACTGATTATAATTATTGAATAAGCTCAGATAATATTTGTGTACAAAGTATTACAATAGAACAACAAAATAATTATTAATTCTAAACTTTGACCAAAATGCCCTTCTTTTTCTTCGTTGAGTGAAAAATATGTTGATTTACTCAACAATGTCCAAAATATAGCTCTAGTGTCCAAGAAATCCAAAAATATCCAAAACAGTCGAAAAATAGTGTAAATGTCCAAAATTTGAAGGAAAACGCGTGCACAACATTTTATAGGTCCAAGCTATATCCAATAGTCATGGAGAAGAAGATGACAACCATTAGAGATGCTTGAGAGCTCCAAGAAGTCCAAAATACCAAATGAGAATCAACCCCTTTGAATGCCAAGCTTGGAGGTATTTATAGGTGAGTTTTGGGTGTGTCAGCCCCAATTTCTTATCCCTAAGGGATACGCAATTTGCATCCCAAAATCAAAGTCCAAAAACCAACATGTAGCTAAATAAAACATGAAATCTGGTAAATTTGGTGAAAATGCGTGTTGATTAGGCCAAAAAATGTAATCGACACGGTAAAAAGGGGTTTATCAAAAAATCTGGCAAATCTTGTGATCAATGAATGCCGATCACGTAAAATCACCTGATCTGTATGTGCCAGATCCATTTGCCAAATTGGCTTGGTAAAAGCCAAATTTTGAATCCCTCCTGATCAGCCAATTTTCGCATCAAAAATCCAAGATATGGACATGGGAAAAAGTCTGGCAATGTCATGACATGGGATTTTCATATCCCTCTTGGGATACAAAATTTCTAATGTGAAATTTCCGAATTTTCCCAGCCAAATTTGCTGAGTGATTGGCCTGTGTTGCAGACGTGGTTTTTAGTTGTTTTCACATAATGGTCACTATATTTTTTATGCCAATTTTGATGAACGACGACTTTGCTAGATGCGATTAGCGAAGCACGAACACGTGCTTTTTGATGTTTTCACATGTTGATCACCTGTTTTTGGATGTGCCAAGCCAGAAATTTTCCAAGTGTCAGATTTTGATGTCGTGAGTCGCACAAGTCATTTTTCGTGATCGTGCCATGTCGATCAGCTATTTTTGAGCACGCGACACTGTTTTTGGCCAAATGCCAAATTTTGATGCCATGAGTCGCGCAAGCCATTTTTCATGATTATGCTATGCCGGTCAGCTGTCTTTGTGCGTGCGACACTGTTTTTTGGCCAAATGCCAGATTTTGATGCCAAGAGTCGCGTAAGCCATTTTTCGTGATCGTGTCATTCTGATCATCCATTTTGAGCATGCGTCACTATTTTTTACCAAATGACGATTTTACCAAGTTTGATCATGATGTGAGTCGTGCAAGCTATTTTTCACGATCGTGTCATGCAGATCAGCTATTTTTGGGTATGCAAAACACGATTTTACCGAAATTCGTATATTATTCCACGATGATTTTTTCTATGTGATCAGACCGACATGCTTAAGCATTTTAAGTAGATCGGACTGAGTCGATCACATATTTTTACGATGCTGGTTTTCCCAAGTCCATCGATGACAATTTTACGTATCGATGTCATTTCCAACCTTTTCGAGCATGACCCGACTTCGACCAAATCGCTTTAATTTTTCTAAAGATGTTCTCGAAACTTGACCGTGTTGCTAACCAAAATCTTGACGTGGACAACTTTGACCAAAAAGCGTGTCAACACTTTGCCCTCCAAAACATGTCTTGCTTGATCGAAGGAAGACGTGTTTTGGGAGAAAGCCAGAAACCTATAAATCTAGAAATCAAAGCCGGAAGAAATCCGAAGCGAACTTCTAGAACCAAAAAACCAAAGAGCCATGATCGTGCCGGATCATATTAATCATGAACCAAAAAGCCTAAAATCTAGCGATCGCCATGGATCGTTTAGAGGTAACCATAATACCATAATAACCAAGATAGCCAGAATAGTCGAACGTCTACTGAAGTTGTGTTTTTGTAGAAGATCAACGATCGTTGAGATCATAATAAAATAGACCTTTGACAATTGTTGAGATTGTATTAGAATGAGAATCTGCCGATTATTGAGATCATATTTAGAACGACCTATCGAGTCTGGAATGCATGAGATCTAGAAAATAAGAAGCCTTGGGCTTGCTGAGGTCTACCGGAGCGAGTATGTACCAAGAAAAGAGGGTGGGGAGACCAGAGTCTGAATTTTATCCTCGACTGGTCAAGTGGGGGAGCCAGAGTCATATTTTTATCCTGGACAGATTTAGTGGGGGAGACCAGAGTGTTATTTTTATCCTAGATGGATCCAGCGGGGGAGACTGGAGTCTTATGTTTATATCGGACGGATCTAGTGTGGGAGACCGAAGTCTTATTTTTATGCTGGATGGATCCAGTGTGGGAGGCCGGAGCCTATTTTTATACTTAACGGAGCCAGTAAGGAGCCTAAGCCTTATGTTTATACTGGATTGATGCAGTGAGGGTCAGAGCCAAAAGACAATCTTTATTGATTCATGAGAGTACAACGGTCAAGGATCCAACCCAAAGCATGACTATAGACCACAAGTTGGTTCCACGCGTGTATGGGTAGACTTTGCCGAATTGATTGCATACAAGGAAAGTTAAAAAGAGGCGAGAAGTCGCCAATAATAAGAACCAAAATAGGCATCGGACCTGGGTCTGGAAAAGCCAAGTGAAATCTGTATGGCCGGATTAGTTGATGGCAATGCCTTGGAGGAGACTAGTTCTACCCCTATCCTAAGACATGGTTGGAGGTTGAGCAGGAGGCATTGCTGCAAGATCCCTAACATACTGCGGTAATTCTCCCCACCTGACGTGGGCTTCAATGAGGTCACGGAACTACCTACAATGGTTGGTGTCATGACATGGCGGCTCATGGAAAAGTCAATACCTGTTAGTGCTTGCTTGTTTCGGAGTCGGTTCCTTCTTAGGAGGCTTTTGGAAAGGTGCAGTTTTGTGAGTGTCGAGATAAAACCTTTCGAATCTTTGATTGAGTTCAGTGTAAGATGGGAACTTTAGCTCGAAGCGAGGCCATGAGCTCCGATTGTCCCAAGATTTCCCCTTTCCTTTGTTGAGTGTAGATGGCCTTGAGCCTGTTGCAAAGCTAGTCTAGTGTACAGGTTTTTCATCGTGGGAGTCCTCCTCCTTGAAAAATCTTTCAGCCTCAAAGTAGAATTCAACGAGATCCCTTGGCGGGTCCCGTTGCATTGAGACTTTAAAGTCTGTTTTGTCAAGAATGCCGGAGATGGCGGCCATTAGGACCATTGATGGATCCAGCCTATCAACGAAGGCTACCGCCGGGTTGAATCGTTCAAGAAATTTACGTAGAGTCTCACCTGATCTCTGCCAAACTGATGTCAAAGTCATGGCGTTCCTTAGTTGGGCAATGTGTACTCTGAATTGCTTAACGAACTTTCCAACTAAGATGTACCAGCTGTCAATAGATTTTAGCTCCAACTGTCTGAACCATAAAGCAACAATGTCTGTGAGATAAAGCGGGAAGCACTTAGCCATAATGCTTTCCAAAGCTGAATGTACTTCCATATGGCGCACTAGCACATAAGATGAACAATAGGATCCTTCCTACCATTGAAAGCTTCTAACACCGATAGTTTGAAATCCATGGGTTTTGAGAGATCCTGATGTCTTGAGGAAGGGGATGCAAGTAACACAGTCCAAGCTGGCATGGGGTTCCCCTCCACGGAGGGAGCGTCGAATGACAATGATGACTTGACTTTCACTGCCTATGCTGAGAAACTGATTCAGATTATGCAAACTAATGGTACGCCCTCAACGTCAAGTCCAACATTAGCATAAGGTCGAGCGCCAGGAAAAATATCTGGCTCAATCCTGACATGAGGTGCCTCGACGAGCATAAATCCAACAATCGAAACCACAGGAGTTCTAGTATATAAAGTTGCACGCACCGACACTTGAGGGATATTTCCAATGCTCGATCCTGAGATTTGATTGACGATAGCCTGAGATTAACCTTAAATGGGATTGGGTTTTTTTTTCTTGAGCCTAGACGATCCTATAGTTGCTTGCGGATTGGTGTCGACATGGGGGTGTTCTTCGGTAATTTCTCCCAAGTCCCGAGCTAATCCTAGCGGGACACTAGCACTTTTTCCAACAATATTTCCTTGGCCCGACTGCCTCGTAAATCCTACGAGTCGGGTGAGCAAAGTGGCCATGATGGCTTCTAGGCGACGAAAGTGCTCTTCTTGTTGTTCTAAACGAAAAGTAAGATCTTTAGTTAAGTCCTTGACAACTCCGTCGATGTCGTCTCGAGTGACAAAGTTCGATGGATGTCCAGTCGAGGAGAGTTCTTGTTCCTCCTCCACACCTTCTCCTTCTAAGCGAATTATCTACTTTCTTTCGACCATAACAGGAAGCAAGTGAGATTCATTTCCAAAAGAAAGTTGAAGTTGAACTCGAAAATCCGAAGACCAAAGTCGAGAGCTAAGGTTGAGAACTAAAGTCGAAAACTGAAGTCGGGAACTGAGACTGAAGCTAAAGCTATGTGCCCCCTTCTTGGCACGCCAAAATGTTAACATAGAGAATTGTCACTTATTCGCGCACACCAGCCCCAAGTGAGTGTTTAATAGAAACATAGTAATCCAAATCCAAAAGAATGAAATATAGGGAGAACACAACTTTATATAGTGGTTGGGCATTAACGCCTACGTCCACTTTATAGCAATCATTCATCATATAGTAGCTGATTACAATTGTCATACAAGTTCGAACAATATTTGCATACAAAGTGTTACAATAGAACAAAAAAATAATTGTCTAATTCAAAACTTTGACCAAATTGCCCTTCTTCTTCTTCATTGAGCGAAAAATATGTTGACTTGGTCAACAATGTCCAAAATATAGCTCCAATGTCCAAGAATATCCAAAACAGTCCAAAAACAGTGTAAATGTCCAAAAATTGAAGCAAAACATGTGCGCAACATTTTAGAGGTCCAAACTATGTCCAGTAGTCATGGAGAAGAAGGTGATAAGCATTAATGATGCTTAAGAGCTCCAAGAAGTCCAAAATACAAAATGAGAACCAACCCCTTTGAATGCCAAGCTTGGAGGTATTTATAGGTGAGTTTTGGGTATTTCAGCTCGAATTTCGTATCCTTGAGGGATACGAAATTCGTATTCCAAAATCTAAGTCGAAAAACCAATGTTTCGCCAAAAAGGTGAAATATGGTGAAAACACGTGTCGATCAGGCCAAAAAACATGATTGGCACGGTGAAAACAGGTGTGCCAAAAAATCTAACATGTTTGTCACTTACCAGATTTCATATCCCAAAATGCAGTGATCAACGCGTGTCGATCACGTAAAATCCCCTGATCCGCATGTTCCAGATTTTGACAAATTGGCTTGGTAAAATCCAAATTTTGAATCCTTCCTGATCAGCCAAATTTCGTATCAAAAATTCAAGATACGGACATGGGAAAAAGTGTGCTAGGGCAATGTCATGACATGGGAATTTCGTATCCCCCCAAGGATACGAAATTTCTGAAGAAAATTTCCAAAGTTTGCCAAGCCAAATTTGCCAAGTGATTGGCCAGTGTTGGAGACGTGGTTTTCAGCTGTTTTCCCATGCCGATCACTATATTTTTTTATGCCAAATCTGATGATCAACCACTTTGGCAGATGTGATGAGCCAAGCACAAACACATAGTTTTTGATGATTTTCATGTTTTGATCACCTTGTTTTGGACATGCCAAACCAGAATTTTTTCCAAGTGCTAGATTTTGATGTCGTGAGTCGCACAAGCCATTTTTCGTGATCGTGTCATGCCGATTAGTTATTTTTGAGCATGTGACACTATTTTTTGCCAAATGCCAAATTTTGATGCTATGAGTCGCGCAAGCCATTTTTTGTGTTCGTGCCATGCCAATCTGTAGTTTTTGAGCGCGCGACGCTGTTTTTCTTTTGCCAAATGCCATATTTTGATGCCATGAGTGCGTAAGCCATTTTTCGTGATCGTGCCATGCCGATCAGCCTTTTTGAGCGTGCAACACTGTTTTTTGCCGAATGCTGATTTTACCAAGTTTGATCCATCATCAAAATTATTTTCTCCCCACTGAAGTGATTTCAGTGCTTAATCCCTTTAAAAATCCATTTAAACCATATTTTATTCAAAGATCCATCAAAGTAATGTTATATTACTTTTAATAATACTTCTGAAAATATTTCTAAAACACCCGGGATTTAAATTCTCAAATTCTTGTTTGAGTTCATTTTCAGTTCATCTTATTTGTGTATATTATGCCTATACAAGTTATATTTGGTTATGTATAACCATTTCAATATTTTATAATTTCATTTGATTGTAATAACAATCAACACATCTATACAATAGAATATTTTAGAAATTATTCCTTTAATATCAAAATAATTTTTGGGCAAAATTATATCATTTACCCATTTTTAAAAAATATTGTATCGAATTGTTTTATTCGAGAGTTTAGGAAACACTTATCGATACATTTGTACATCCTATATGGACCAGAATTCATAAACCACTCAACAAACCAGTCAACACAATATAAAGCAAGTTTCATATCAAATCTACAAATACACGCTCATATACATACACTCAAACTCAATCTAGGGTATTACTAAACACATCTCTATTGAGTCTCGCCACAGAGCCAAGGTTACTACTCAACCTTCAGCTCTGATACCAAATGTAATGACGCGAATTTCCGTACTATTTGAGTTGACTAATCACACCATACGTCCAACCCAAATTGCACAGAAATACGAATCATTATTAGAAAGAAGTTAGAGGATGAGAAATAGAAAGAAAGAATAGTTAAAATAGAAGAAAACGGAGAACACAATCTCATAGTGGAATGAATAAAATATATTAAATAACATAATTTTTTGAAATACAAATCAGTAACTATATATACATACCATTTTCAGAGCACAACAGGTATTCCTGGAACAGTTATAAACACCTGTTTCCAGATACAACATGGTACACAGCAGAAAATATGATAGTTTATAGCTAATTGTTAAAGCCTCCTGCCTCAAGCTCCTCCAAGTGAATCTGTAAAATCCCGACTACTTGACTGCCCATACAAATTTGGGCACCCAAGAGTTTAGGGAAAACAAACAAAATAAACTCTGTGTCATTCATGGGACTGGTGTGAGTAAACTCCAACCATTTGTTTAACTTTCAAAATCTTTTCGAAAGAAATGACAATCGTAAGACCGATCCACATGTAAACACGGATGATATTTACCATACGATGACCAAAAATATTTTTGATATCAAATCCAATGATATTAGGATAGTGTTTAAATACAATAAATAGAAATCTAGCGGAACGCTTGCATCTTACGCTCCATATATAATATTAAATCAAAAACCGCAGGGCTCTTGGTGGAGATTGGATTTCCAACATGACAAGGTATGGAACCACCTCCTGATAGTGCATCTCTAGAGGGGAATACATTGGGTTCAACAAGAACGTCTTGCAACCCGGCCCACACATGACTGACCACTCATTTAACTTGAGTGTATCAAGCATATTATCACCAACGGCTGTGATCAGCAACTGTTACCGAAAGCATACAGTAGCGAATAGAATAAGAAGCAAATGAAATCTCTCTAGATCAGGTGATAATACCCCTAATGGGAATGACCCACGTGGCCATGCTGCCTACCCGATTTTTGTCATTTCCCGGCTGGTGAGGCTTGAGGTCACGATTATCTTTCAGCACATCTTATCATCATTTACTTTGAATGCCACATCATCAGATCCTTCCATATACATTGTCCTGGGACTGGACAAACCGAAGGCACTATTCCATCAATCCATTTTGGGCAATTTCTACCTAGGATTAACAGAACAGCCCTTGCATTTTACTTCATCTTCAATCATTGTTAGCATAAGTTGATTCGTAACGCTTATACCAATATGGAGTGGTTTTCAGATATTAAATCTGATATCGGTCTCTCCATATTGACCACGGAGGTATAAAATAAATCAAAACTTTGATAATCGGTAATTTAACTATCAAAGAAAACATCCATACAATCAACGGTCCTATTTCCAATTGGAAATTCTACCAATCAAGCATCAAACAACATAGGCCACTTTTTAAAATAATTCCTTATAATATTATCATTTCCAGTTCTCTTCCCTTCTTCTAGATTCTTTCAAAATTCAATAATCTTTCTTGATTCTTGGAAAACATTTACAATATTCTAATTTCTTTATTCGAGAAAAGTATCTCGTATTCAAGTTAGAAAACATTTCTAAATATTCAGAAAATCCTTATTTTATATATTTAGAAAATATACCTTACTAATATCGGAAAATATTTCCATATTCCCTTCCTTAATTCCTCGTTGACCATATTCATTTCATTTTCTATGCATAGAAAATATCTCTCATTTTATTTGGCGAAAACATTTCAAAATCCTTTAAATTAACGCGATGTTATTAAACATCGTTAGTATAACCCAAGCCATAAATCATTCATTAACTAACCATATTGCTAATCAATCTTCACTATCGAACCTTAACCATTTCTCCATCAATCATGAAGTCAATCAAGTTGGGTATAATTACCTCTCAGACCTTAATTGAATGACATTCCTAACTTTTAAATAGTCAAAGCTCACAACTTCTAACAAAACATCGCTTATGCAACTCTCAGATTCAATCTAAGATCCATTTCTTTTACGGAAAAACATTGATTATAACAGTAGCGTTATAATCGCTGTATTTGATTTATAAAGCATTAATTATAATGGTAGCATTAAAATCGCTGTTTAGATTTACAAAACATTTATTATACATCAGCTTTATAATCGCTCTTTAGACTTACAAAACATTTATTTTAGCGCCAGTGTTATAATCACTGTTTAGATTTACAACACATTTATTATACAGCTGCGTGATAATCGCTGTTTCCAAATATTTGGTTTATAAAAATATAACTTGTACTTATTAATTTCAATAAACAAATTAATAAGTAAATAATTAAACAATTAAATAATTAAATTTTATTCGAACGGAAAGTAAAAATAATTACTTCCCTAAATTCGATATAATCGAATTCCAATAAATAACTCTCTCTCGAATAATATATATTCGATTATATTCCGAATCGGAATTTATCCACCATTTCAGGTTAATTCAAATTCCAAATTCACTTTTGAATTTACCCATTCCAAATCATACCAAATTCCTTTGTAAGCATTTCAGTCTACAAAACGTTATCACACTTTATTTTATATTTCTAATTTTGAAATAAAACTCATCTTTTCTTTTTGAAACGATTGTCCATTTCCCTTTTCCATTCAAATTCCAATTTGGTTTCATACCTCAAATTTCCTTTACAGATATTTCATTTGCAAAATATTTTCTTTAAAATATTATTCACTTTAATTGTGAATATATTCCTATTACATACAGTTTGATTTCATACTTATAAATACTACCTTAAACCCAAATTTTATTTTCAACCTCTATCCAGAATCATTCATATAAGTTTCATTTCTTTTTATTTTAGTCATTTAAAATCTAGTTTAAATTTCCTTAATAATTGCTAAGTTTAAATCTTACTTCAAGTATGGGTTTAAAAACCCACTTCCACCTTTTTATATAAATTCAAATTTGAATTTATATTTCAATTTATCCAATGATAAATAATTCACTTAATTTATAACTTATTTATAATTCACCTCTTGTTTTATCCATTTAAAACAAGTTCCTATTTCCAGTTAATTAGAAATAAAATTTCCATTTTGGAAATCAATTTCCTTTTCAAATCCCCAATTTAATTTCTACATTTAAAAATATTTTTGGTATTGAAATACCAAAATTCTAGGGCTAGGGTAATTCATCACAACATAATCAATCATTGTATATACCACAGTAAATAACAAACAATAATATAAATGTTGAGGGATTCGGTTGGATCCCTCCAACCTGTTTCCTTGCATCCACAGATGTTAATTAACATCAATAATATTATTTCACATCAATATGAAATATCAGAACTAATAATCGATCATCGGTTCAATCATATCAACCATTTCAACCAACTTTATCAGCTATTTAACCAATCAACCATCACACAGTATAAGATTACTATAAATAAATTTAAAACTCATTTATATAAAAATATAAACAAGTCAGAGTTAGTGAGTTTACTCACATTGTTTTGCAGTTGACGATTCCGCTTTTGATTTCATTCTAAAATCAACAGGCATCTGATTTTATCACTAAACTCTGGTAGCTTTGTACCCAGCGAAATCAGTTGCACAATGCAAATGCCATCGCTACGATTCCAACATGATCGGCTCGTACTCATAGTATTCGCCGATGTGATTCCATCGCTACTTGTTTTTCTGAATTTTGATAATATACAAGTTATTAGTGTTACCAATTTCATTTGAATATATATATAAACACTAATTACTTTCATTGGTATTTAATTACCATTATAAACGTTTTAATTCTTCCTTCTGAATGAACGTTGAGTCTGTTGCTCCTTTTCCTAGCAACCATGATTTTACATGCCTTCTCCTCCCCCGGTCTTTGCACCAAATCAGCCTACAACTTCGCCTACAACAAACATTCCTTCCACCCCTGGAAAGCATGCTACCAGATTCATGATGACTCACAAATGAATTTATTCTCTGATTTCTATAATCTTGCTAACACAGTCCTAGCCTTATCACCATTTCCTGTAACCATCCCTTTCCATTCCTTCCCTATAGTCAACGTGTAACCTCCCTTATTTAACAATTCCCATATTAACTTTAATCAATTTGCTTAACCATGCTTAAACCCGATGATCCCTTCTCATAATATTTCTTTCCAAAACATATTTCATGTATCAATAATTCCACACCGTGGCCTCACTTCGTTTCCACAAATATTGTTTCTTCTCTCCCGTATAAATAACACTCCAACATAACCTTTGTACCGCCGTCACCATCAATAACACAGTTGATTAATGCCATAAATTTTCATTAATCATTCTTCCACTTCGCATATGGTACTTCGAGCTCCAGGCTACCCATAAACAAAATAGACCAGATTTTCAAAACAGGACATCAACGCGATACTTTTACACAGTCAAAATCATCAATCAACTCAGCTCCTTAACCTCCACCTTCAACATAGCAACCGCCCCCTTCGAATCTAGACAAATATACATCTGCACCTTCTTCCCCATCTCTGTGAACCCTCCCCATTCTTCAAACCGTTTATAACAACGCGAGCCCCCATTCCAGAACCCGACTTCCTCCGTTCATGAAAACCAAAATCGATAAGCCCAACGATCATCTCTACTCGAGCCAACCTCGTCCGTACCACCTGCACACCATTCGATAATCTCTCCTTCCATCGCAGGGTTCCAAGAACCGCGCCTCCTTACTGTAAAAAGGTGCGAACTAAAATTGTGTAAAACCCTTCAAAAAGTTTGCCATCCGATCTTAAACTTCTCCAGGGAACCAGATTTAATCTCAGATCTTTGAATTTTGTGCCCCCTTTTCTTTCGATTAATTTCTCCACACATACAGTATATTTTCATTTGAAAATAAGAGATGTCGGACCTTACCATATGGATATTAACTTAAAGCCCTCCTGCTCACGGTTCAAAGGAATCCAAAATTAAGAATCTCCATTTTGTTTTCTAATTTTTATTGATTTATGAAGTTTCGAATTTGCTTTCCTTTTGCTTTTATTTTGTCTGAAGGTGGAAAAACAATGGAGATGTCCAGTACTGCTATTTAAAAAGAAACAGCGTGGGAGGCACGAAATCTAACATCGTGAGGGGCACGGTTTCCATTTTAATTGTACGTGCAGGTGTACACTGTTGAGTGGCTTGGGTAGCACGGAACAATTTACTTGGCACGCACGGGTAATTGATGGTTTGGGGAGCACGGCTCTTAATTGAATCTTCTTGGGAAAGATAAATTTTCTTTTCTTTTTATGATGGGTTCCTTTAATGTTATGGATATCAGCGTGAAGCTATCGGAAAGTGGGGATTAATGAATTCAAAATTTGAAATTTTAATTGGGTCTTTGATCTTTAAATCTGTTTTGAAAGTGGACAGTTTCTTTGTTACTGCTGAAAGAATTACTTTGGGCGAAGTGAACAACAAGAAGGAAAGATTTAGATTTAGGGATTTAGTTTGATTTTTAAAGCATTTGGTCAGATTTATTTTCAGCTAAATCTTTGAAAACAGTGTATAGTATACGGTTTAGTTAGGAAAAGATCAGTGAGTGATTTTTGTTCCAGCATCTGCCCGTGTGCGAAGTGCGGGCCTTAATCTAGTATTAGTAAAAATGTTAGTAAATATTGACGCTGACATTCTAAAAGCGACGCTAATTTTATTATTTAATTAGATATTCAAACTAATTGAATTCAAGTCATTTAAATCTCTAAATCACCATTTAGATAATTAAATAAATTAATTACATGATCGCTAAAAATCTGGGATGTTACAGCATCCGTTGTCCTTAAATTTTCTAATGATATATATGCAATTATGCAATAGTGTAGTGTGTATGTCCCCAAATAATCCAAAATATTAGGCGGTCTATTGATTCAGTTGACCTTCTTTTATGCAATTATGCTCGTGAAATGCATCCAAATATATACAAGAATCCTAATGATAACAAATAGTTCTACATGAGTACCTCAGTTATCATCCATATATAACAACCATATGGTAACATCCACTTTACAACCATGGAAATAAAATAAAGTGCTCACACATATCCATATACATATGTTAGTGTCCTATTTGTCAATCCCCAATAGTGCCTAGTGTGTCTATATGCATCCACTGCAAACACTTACAACCACTTGCGTACATCATATATAATATGTTCTAATAATATGTTTATAACCAATCCTACCACCCATAGGCTTGATCCTAAGATCTACCTTTATCAAGAATATTTAGAAGAAAGACCATAATCAAAGGGAAAAGCTAATGCGGAATATCAAAAGGAAACGTTTGTCAAAAGAACAAGGGTAAGAAACTTGAATTCTTCAAAGACACCCAAGTTGTCATTATTAGAAGTTATGCAAACTTCCAAACTGGATAGTTAATCTTATTACTACTGAGTCACTTTGACTAAATCCACTAAAGAGCTTTCATCTTACCTAATTATTCCAAATACTTAAGAAAGAAACCCTTCGAGCTGATTCACTTATTCCAAAAGTCTTTCATATGCTTACTTTTTCTTTGTACTCTTTTTGAATCTACCCGAAACTAGTACAACATAGTAAAGTCATTGTCACAACTTGGTTTCAAAATTCTAGAGTCTATTATACCCTCAAAGTTGAGTATGCTTTTACCATATCTATAATCCGATTCCTAGACTTTACCTTTACTGTCTTGTGTTCTTCCATTTATTCAACTAATACTATCCAATCCCATGAGGACTTACTTATTTTTAAACTTTATATTTGTTTTCAAAAGTCATGTTTTTATTATTGTCATTTTTAGAATCTCATTTGAAAAATCTTAGTGAGATAACTTGTTATTTAAAAAGTTAACAAAATCTCATTTGAAGTATATAAATATAGTTACTATTATGAAATTCCCAAAAATACGGATTTCATATCAAAACATATTAGTCATTTAAAATTTCTATTTCTAAAACTATATATATACATGTGGGGTTTTAGACTCAAAGTGGTCCTATAAATTTCCTGCTCTCTAAACAAATTATCCTTCTTCTAATTTCTTTTTGTTGGAACACTACTTTACCATCTTATCTTTTATCAGTTTGAAACTTGTACATTCCTTCTAATCATTTATCTACTAGCCAAACTTTTTTACTTTCTTCAACTTGGTCATTACATAAAAATTTAATCTACCAATCCAATTCTTAATATTAGTTATCAACTAATCCCTATAAGTATATTTTTTTTCAAATGGATTTTCTAGTATATCAACCTTATGCTCAAATGACATAACCTTGATGAACACCAAGCTCTCAATTATTGAGCATCACTAACGGTGAAATTTATCTTTAAAACTCCATCAAAATTTTAAGATATATTTCTAAGTTAAATTCTTTAAGGTCTAAAGAGGCATTTCTACACCACAAGGTGTTACGTAAATTCTTATATTAAAAGTTAAGAATTTACGATCAATTGCATTCTCACTAGTTACCTTTTTCCCAAAAGTTTCAAACTTTTTTCCAAAAAAAATTGCTATGGAAGAAGTCCAATGGATTCCTCAAAAATGCATATGGAAAATTCCTATCACAGGTACCAAACTCAATCTACCAAACGATTGGTCAAAGGAGTAAAACAATTAATTTCAATTGATTTTTCATTGGTCAACAATAGCGTGCGTCTATTATGCGTAACCTAAAGTAATTATCCTTCTCTCAACATCTGAGATGGCTCATCATATAGCTAACCTGTTTGAACTCTAAATCAATCCATACCTAGTAATTTTGTAAGCATCAATCCATATGTTGGAAAGTTTCTCGCTAAATGTATGAAGTTCAACTCTCTTCTCATAGAACTATGTGCTTTACTGCCATTGCTATAAGTTAAGCATTTTTATAAATATAAATCTAAAAACCAACCTTTCTTCTAGTAGATAACCTTTTAACCTCTTCCTTTGTTCAAACAATTTAGCATAATGAGAACTAGACCGATATCACCTAGAGATGCACTAAGAAAAATAGGAAACTCAATCATGACTAACTCCTTGGATCGCAAGAAATCTAAAGATCTTGTCTGCTGCATATCCTAGCCTGACAACTCTCCTCTTACAGCCAAAATAGACCCAATAGTGGCTAGTTAATCGATCCTTCAAATTTTGCTATAAAAAATATCAAATATTAGCATCTCAATCAAACTCTACCACCAGTGTCAAAATATGAGATAACCAATTATATGAGAAATATATTGGAAATGCTTCAAGCATCTCCTATATCTAGAATATCTAGTTTTAAACCAAGACACACCATAAATAGCCATGTTGATTCTCCTATGGGGTTGAGGAATTACCACTAGACCTAGAAATGTGCAACCAATCAACTAGTGAATAAAAGATAAAGGACTGGAATACTCCTAAATCGGATATAATAGAGGAACAAAAAAGAGCTCAGATAGTTAACACTTCTTTCACCAACCCTTACCTATTTCCATTAGTTGATCCTTTTGATCAAAATCTTCCTTATAATCCTTTCAATATTAACATCTTTTAGTTATGTTACTTCTTTAGCTACTATCTTTATAAGTTTTTCTTTTAGGAAGTTATGATTATTCCTAATTGATTGATTACTGAAAATGTAAAAAGTTCTATTTCCATAGTATAAGACAATATAATCAACCGAAATCTATAATTGCATGACATTTCTACTACAGGTTATTGAATAGTATGCAACACAGCTAAATCCCTATTTCACACTAGTCCGTGTCACTTTTCCTTTAATTCTTGCAATTACGTTTTCTATATTAATTACAAACCAAATGTTAAAGCCAAAAATGGCCCTAACACCAGATTTTAGTGAAAGCACCACCTTTTTTATGGGGGAACAATATAGAACAGATCAAAATATATGAAAAAAACAAGAAACGGAAAGTAAAGAGAGAAACACAATTTTTATAGTGGTTCAACCATTGATAAGGCTTACATATACTTTGAATATCATTATTATTATCTTTACCATGTCATATTACAATGAATATTGATTTGATTACAATAATCCCCAAAGTAAACACAAACAAGAATCATAAATACTACTAGTTATCAGAGTAGATCTTGATAGTTGGTTTAGATGTAAAAGCTTGACATCCTTGGGAGTGAGAAGTATTTAAGGATGGATTTTGGTAGAGTTCCGACATGCATTGAATGGATCCCCTTTTTTGTTGGAGAGCATGTTGTATTTGTACGTGTTCTAGAAGGTATTTGGCCAGGCCTGCTTGCAGAAGGACTCAGAATCATGTCAGGAAGTTGCAACAGAAACCACTAGTCCATATGTGTTGTTTCCATGGATTGATACCGGTCCATGGGCTATGGATTGGTACCAGTCCATAGAGATGCGATATTTTATATTGCAGATTTCACAAGCATGTTTCATGGATAGTCCTTAGTATGTCTGAATAGTCTGGCTTCGATTGGATTTCGTTTGTGGGTGTTTTGAACCTTGGCACCTTGATGTGCATGCTCTTACCTTCAAATCATTGAATAACTCGAACCAATCTACATCAGATTCATATGAGACTTTGTCCATAGGCCCAAAGGAAGAATCTAACCATATTGGCATAAGACCCGTGCCCATATGGCCAGGTACCATGGATTAGTACCGGTCCATAGGGCATGGACCGGTACCGGTCCATGCACTTAGTGCATTTTTGGCGGGGATTTTTATGTTGCCTTGATTTACTACTTAGGTCTCGTCTGTGAAGTTTGGGCTGATTTAGATGTTTCTTAGCTCTGACTTGACTCGAACTTCTTGCATAGGATTCTTCTGTGTTTAAAACTGGGTTAATAGAAATTATGGAAACATATCCATTTTTCTTAACCAACCAATTTAGGTCTCCCTAACTTTCTATCAATCACTAAGCAATCCCCAGTAAGCTAGTAATGTCTTTATGAATCCCTATAGAGATACTTTTACGTCATTTCACTATCCTTAGCCTCTAAGATTGCCTTATCCATACTTTGTCCTACTTGATATTTGTCAAGTAGCAAGTTTCTCTTTAACTTTAGTTCTCACAAATGACTTGACAATTATGACCCAGTTGGGTTTATCCATAAATGATTACTTCGACCTATAAAGATTTAAGGTATTTATAGCTAACTAAACTTAGATAGGTCATTCTATAGATAAATCAACAAGGAAAGGAGAGAATACGATAAGAAAAGGAGATGGACTTGAGGGGATTTTTGTAAAACTTTTATTTTCAGAAATACCATTTTGTTTTGAAATTATATTTTTGTTTATAAAAATACATTATTTTTAAACAAGTCTTAGAAATCTTGTAACTTTAAGCTTTGATATTAAATGAAACACCTCACACCCCTTAGTATTCCCAATTAAGGTCATACTAAGGAATATAGAGCATTGTAGGTACAAGAAACAATTCACAGAGAGACTACGATTCACAAGATATAAAAGAAAAACAATAGAAACATTTATTTCTTTAACAAATTTTTCATTACAAAACATTATTTCACATCAGATAAGTATTATACAAACATGTGTCTCATAAAAATGTACATCTCTGTCATAAAATAAAAGTACAATAAAAAGATATCCCTCAAGTGAACCATTAGTACAACCAATTGTAACAGCCAGGAAAATCTGAGCCAATTTAAAAATTTTAATTTGGCTATTTTAGTGAATTTTAGATATTTAAAATAAATTATTTTAAATAATAACAACGAAAAGTATGTTTGAATCGATGTTTGAAAATAAATATAATTATTTTAAATTATAAACAAGGCCTGAAATGGCGCGGTAGTTTCAAAATTACAATTCAAACTTTGACTGACTGTACCAGGTGCAAAATAAAACGGATTTTAGTGAAACCAAAAATATTTAAATCTGTTAATGAATATCTTTCTAACGAATCTGAAAAATTGAAGTTTCATAGTACGAATCAAAAGTTATGGCCAAATGAATTTTCAGAAAGGTCGCTATAGAGAATATATAGCCCGTGAAAATAGCCATTTTGCAAACGACCTCAGAATTCGACGAAACCACTTTTGTTGGATCCGGGATGTCAAATTATTACTAGGTTTCAAATTCCATAATTTTTGAAGTTAATATGTGAGTGTGGCGAAGGAAAATGTGTTTGGTTGATTTCTATTAAATTGGATCGACCAGAAAAGGGCCAATTTTCAGACGGTCTCAGAATTCGATGAAACTAGTTTTGTTGGGACCGTATCATCAAAACATAGCTAGATTTATTTTTCTGGAATTTTTAGAATCAGTATGTGGCCCTGGCAAATTGAAATGTACATTCAAATCAAATATTGAATGTTTTATATTTTAATTTGAAGGAAAATTGACTGAAACAGTCGAATGGGCCTACGAAACATATTCCATTGTGTTCGGAATGGGGGTATTTAGCTAGGGACGACATTCGTTGGGTTTGGATTGGAGTTCATGTGTGGAAGGGGTATTTTCGGATTTTATAAAATATATAAATAAATAAATAATAGGGGCCAATCACGTTCATTCTCTCTCCCCGCTATTCTTCCCAGAAAACCCTCGTCGCACGGCAGAAAAGCATCTCCCCCTTCTCTCCTCCACAACTTCAAATCCATGCACTAAAATCATGAGCTTCTTCGGAGTATTTTGAAGAGCTCGTTCTAAGCTTCGAATCCATAGCAGGTTTGGATTTTTTCGTCGCCTAAATCAATCGGATCGACGTCAGGAAGTTTCCCACTTCCAACCGCCGCCGAGCTCGCCTCAGGCCATCGCAGGGGGGCCCACTTCCGACGCACGTGCGCCTCTCCACGCTCTTCGAAGCAGTGCCCTCTGATCATCGTAATACTACACGGATTTGCGTGAAAATCGATCCCTAGTTTTGAACTAAGTTGTTGAGGTATGGGTTTATTAATTTAAACTGATTTCAACACCTTTAAAGTGTCGCAAACTTTGATTTCACGATAAAAATCGTATCTTTTTCATATGTAGTCGAAATTCAGTGAAACAAGAGACAGTGGACTCGTACGGACGTCTTCTACATTTTAGAAGAGACCGGATATTTTTCTGAGCCTTCTGCAATTTTTGGTGGAGTGGAACCCAATGTGAGATTTCTGAATTATAAACGATATGAAAACAACAATGTATAAATTATATAGTCGATGTATGAGTTATATAAGCATTGTACACCTCATGTATAAGTGTTGTATAAGTTGTATGTTCGATGTATAAGTTATATATGCGTTGCAAAAGTGATATATGCGTTGAAATAAATTGAAATGATATTGAAATGAAATTTAAATATAGTTATATACGTATATCTATATATATATATATATATACTCCCCTCGTCCACAGACCATGGACGATATATATTGGTTGTGATGTTGTTTGGATTATTGGTTGGTGTGAAATTTGGTGAATATCATGAATGGTTGATTTGAAATGATTGATTGTGATTGAAATCCCAATAGGATTAGTATATGGGAAAATTCGTTTGCGTACGAACTAGATATTGAAAATCCCCATTGTCAAAAGCTGCGAGGCTTTAAGGTAGAGCGAGGAGCCGTACTAGGGATGGTCCCGGTTTTAACTACCCTGCCGTTATGCTACCGAAATTTTCTGAAATATTTCTGTGTTTGATTTAAATTCATGTGTTGAATGTTGAAATTAAATTCATGTGTTGAAAGAAGTTCATGTATTGAATAAATTCTTTGAAAAACAAAAATAACATTTTTATCATATATATAGACAATATAAAATATTAGTGTTTTAAATAAATTGTTTTAACACCAAAAATAAAACTTTTACCTTATATATGAACTACATAAAATAATCGTGTTTTTAAATAAATTGTTTTACAATAAAAATCACATTTTTATTATATATATGAACTGTTAAAAATAAAATTCATATGTTGAAATTAAATTCATGTGTTGAATAGAAATTCATGTGTTGAAATAAAATTCATGTGCTGAATAGGAATTCATGTGTTGAAATAAATAGTTGTTGGACAAAAATATCGTTTTTATCAAATGTGTGAAATGAATATGGTTTTGAAATCGAAAAATGAATTATATTTATATATATATTATAATAAATCGAATAACGACGCTGCAGTTCGTATTTTGAAATCGAAACTTCAAACGAGTGTACCGGGAGATCCGACCGTCGGATTTTCCCAAAACTGAAACCATTGGATTCGTTTTGAAAAGATCTTTCTAATGATGTAAAATTTGTGAAGATCCAACAGTTAGATTTTCATATATGTGTAAATCAAATCTGAAGAAAAACAGCGCCACGGCCGCGTTATGGCCTGAAGCGTCGTTTGAATGAATTGGCTATTTTTATATAAATAAAAATAGCGATAAATCGTTATAAAATATTATAAGCGATATGGAATGGAAATAAACCGAATTTACCGGTTTATTGGATATTTGATGGTCAAATGTGTTTGCCGTGAAAATTACATTTAAGAACAGAATTATTGATGTCGAATAATTTAACCATTGAAATGAATTGATTTAAATTCTAAATATACGTGAATTATTTGAAAAGGTCGAGTTAAATCTCATTTCAAATCATTGATCGGCGATAAGAAGTCGATGATGAAGACGGTGGTTGAAGTCCGGGGATCTTCACCTCGGTTGGATGATAACTGACGTCTTGATTGGGAGGCATCCCGAAATATAGATAATAAGTGGTGATCGTCCAGACGTACTTGGAGATCGATGGATATGCGAGGTATATAGTGCCTCCGGTTTCGTTCAGACCCAGAACGAACTTGTATATGGACTGTGTGTCTGACATTGGATTTTGTTCTGGGCTGATTGATCTCCATTAAATATATATCTGTTTGGCGGCAGAGAATTTATTCTCTTGCTTAACGCCCTTCTCTGAGACGTACGAGCTCAGAGGTTATATATCGATAGAAATCAGTCACCTGGAGTGAATTGCCTGTGTGGCATGCCTAAGTGGCAGATGATCAAGGCTTCTGTTGAAAAGCAAAGTCTTGTGGTTGATGATCAAAGCACGGCCTGTGTAGCATAGCTTTGTGTATAACGTTGATTCGCGAGCCTCACACCCCGGTATGAGCCAGAAACGGGAGAGGACCTCAAGGAGGACATGCGTTTCCTTCTAGCTAGGATGGTGTCAGTGACCTACCAGCCCTGACATTTATATTATTTTCACCTGTGTGGTTGTTGCTGTTGCGAGGCGCCTCGGATATATTGGTGACTATGTGGAGCCGATGGAGTCATTTGGCTCATTTACGCCCCAAAGGGTGGGGGAAACGCAATGTTCAGGCATTTTAATCCACATCGGTGGACCGGCCCTGAAGATCCAAGGGTTTGACTGAGTACTTGCCCTGAGGCTCGGGCTAGAGAATCTCGAATTCGGTGAGGACGATCCCTTACCTCGGTTCATAACGGAAATCCAATTTCCAAATACGTGACTTTGCGGTTTTGACTGTATACCTATATATGGCGACATAGTGGTATGGGGCATTAATGCCGTTTATGATTGATACTTATGATTTGAAGTTGTTTTTGAAACATATAAACACAAGTAAAAATATCAAATGCTTTTGTTTTATTCGTATCAAGCATATTTAGGCCATTATAAGGAAAAAACTCTATCCTCCGGTTTGCGTTGCATTGTGTGATGGGAACTGAGTCTTATAATGGCTTCATTTTTATAAAAAGCATTGCGATGTTTAAAAGATTTACTGGTTTTAAAGCACTGGCAATCCAATGGAGTGAACCCGTTCCGCGAAAGTGGCGTGGTCCTGTGATTAGCCATATTATAAAATGTGTTAAGTAGATTTCTCATACCAGTCCCATGACTGGCTCAAAGTTTGTTTCACTTCCAAACTCGGGTGCCCCGGCAGCCCTGTATTCAGGTTTTATCAGACTCTTTCTGGATAGCTGGAGTTGAAGATGGACTCTATCATTTATCTCTTTTTATGCTGTTCAGCTCCTATTGTACATATTATGTTTGTTTTCCACTGTAGACATTTATGTATAGCTGAACTGTATTTGTACTAAGTATGATCCTGTATACTGTGTAACTCTGATGATTATGTTTATCCAGTGTATTCTATTGTACATTATCTGGTGTATTTATTTATTTTTGTTCTGTTATTATCTGTTTATGTGTTATATTCCAAAGATTACCCTTGCCACCGTCGTACGGATTTTTGGGGTTGTCACACCGATTCTGTGGAATAAGGTGCAATAAGAAAAATAAGAATGCATCTGCAACTAAGATATGCATTCAAAAAAATGTATTTCAAGCAATCCACACTACAGTCACCCTATAAGCGTACTAGCGAAAATAAAAAGGACGAAAGAGGAGTGGGTCAGACAACAAGTTTGGTGAGCTATATAATTACTAGCGCGATTGATAAATAAAGCCAATGGGAAAAATAATAGTTCTAGTACCATGTAGGAAAGTGTACATGCACAACTATCAGGTGAACATGTAGGAATGACATACGAAGATTAAAGGTTTGATCAAATGATATATCATTCGATTGCCTATATATATTATTGCACTAGTCATTTGATTGTTTGCACTTTCACGATTATAGAACATGATATAATTAGGATGATTTTCCTAATGCTACCCATTGGTTGACTATTAAACCACAGGGTGATAACCTATGCCCACCATGAGTCTTGGGGGTTTATCATGTCCAACCCATCAGCAAAAAGATATAACATTACCACAGGCATCACAGTGTCTTATTTCCCTTAATCAGTTCAATGCATGCACGCTGAACCACCATAACGCACTCATAGCCACCTCTATTTAGACCATCTTACTACCTAGCTTAGCATGATGCGTGCCATTGACTCCTAGTATGAGACCATATGTGATAAAAAGGGTATGATGGCTGGTATGGGTCCCCAACAAGTAAATCTATTTAGCTCAAATCCTCTTTGGTTAGGACGCCATAGTCATTCCATAAAATTAGGCTTATAACTTAATGATAGTTCAATTTTATATTAAGCCTGTTTGTTTGTTATCAACCATAGAACCATGGCCATAAATTGAATAACCATAGAATGCCCAACCACAAGGCCACCATAGAATTGTCTAATCATAAAGCCACCATAGAATTGCCTAATCATAAGGCCACTATTGAATTACCATAGAATGTCTAATCATAAGGACATCGTAGAATTGCCTAATCACAAGTTCACCATAGAATTATCATAGAATGACCAATCACGAGGCCACCATAAAATTTCCTAATCACAAAATCACCATAGAATTACCGTAGAATGCCTAATCACAAGGCCGTTATAGAATAACCATAGATTTAGACTTATAAACTTAACCTCAATTTTATTTTATTTCATTAAGCCTAATTGTCCATTTATTTATAAACCCATGTTATAATTATATGTGCATCTACACTATTTTTTTCTTATGATTCTTTGTGTTTATAAAATCTGTCATGTTTATGAAAATATGTTACAGTCCATTTCTACCATAACCTATGCCATAGTCATTTTGCAAATCTAATCAAGTTTGCCTATTTTCAGTTCAAATTCCTTTTTTGTTATAGTTTTACATTATATGTCAATTTAACCCCAAATTATCAAATCCTCTTCTACATTATTCCAATTGAATCATATTTTTCAATGCGTGCAAAATAAGGGATTATAATCAATCGCATAAAATTTGGTGCACAAATCATTCATATACAAGGAGCGCAAAATAAAGAATTATTATCAGTAACATGAGATTAGGCACACATATCAATGCCTAAATCAGTCATATACATATGCCAATATTGCAAACCAAGGCATACTTTGGTAATAATTAAAATTTAACATAAAACTTCAAATCAGACGCAAAAAGGGGAAAGAAAACTAAAAAACAATCTTATGGTATTTTAATTGTTAAACCAAAAATTGTAAGAAAGGAAGACAGAAAAACTTTAGAATAACTTACAGAAAAGAATATTAATAGAAAATTATAACTTATAGAAAAATGAACAAAACTGTAAGTACTATAAATAAAAATTGCAGAACTCTACAATTACTTTAATGCTTATTTACTTCCAAATAACAACAATCTAATAATTATAAAATTCACCAGAAAAGCTTCCCTCGAGGCCCCTACAGAACCCCACCTCCAGAATATGAATATAAAATAGAAAATATTTTTATTTATGGGGTTTTTAGGCACAAGGCCATGAATAACAAATTTTTTTATCCATAAGGACAAAAGGCTAAAATTTTAATCACAAGTACACTTTTTAGTGTAAAGGGAGGAATTAAGGGACCCACTATCATTTCATACTTTACACTAAAGTTTGTCCTTATGGTTAAATTTTTTGCACCTTGTCCTTATGAATATATTTTTTTTGTTAATTTTGTCCTTCACACTATTTTCCTGTTTAGTTTATTTATTATCTCAATTCTCCTAAAATTTAAATTAAGGTGGTCTATCTTTAAAACACGACTAGCCTTTGGCATGTCTCCAAAATAGAAGACTAACCTAGGCGGGGAAAAGATTCGTGTTGTGAAAAAATGAGTGGGGGTTGGAGGTCTATTTTTAGGTCAAGATGAAAATCATAGGCCATCGGATTTGTGGATTAAATCTAGGCCAGTCGTCAGACCAATCAGAGCTAGCCACGTCAACTAAGATTGAAAGTAGGCCAATAAAGATGTGCTAGGTCAGCAAAAAAAATTAAACCATTTTGATTGGCCTATGTGTCAATCAACGCCCAGTTAATTCCGAACGTGCATAATTAATCTTCCATGGTATATGAACTTAAAGACTTCAACATATATACATATTTATGGTAATTCAAATTCATACTAATTAATTCCAAGAATACTCCTACTATATATATATATATATATATATATATAGTTAATAAATAGAAATCTTCCATAAATGTCTAATAAGTAGAAACACAAAATATAGAATTAGGACGTTATTTGTTATTTCGTCGTAACAAATTGGTCAATGCACAATTAACTTATGTATATATATATATCTAAGAATTGAAAAATATGCTAACTAATGCATAATTTATGCAACTAACATGCGATTAATTCACAATTATGAAATTAATGCATTACAATATAAAAAAACATTACTCCAAATTTATACATATATATATGTATACACACACACTTGTATATAAATATACATGTATACACACATGCACATATATATACATAAATACACACACACGCACATATACACATGTATGTGCATGTATACATATATGTATACATACATATCATGTAATAACCCGGAAATTCTGAACCAAATTAAAAAAAAATATTTTAGAAATTTTAATGGATTTTAAATATTTTAAATGATTTATTTTAAATAATAACACCTAAAAATTTATTTTAATTAAAGCTAGAAAGAATAATTTATTTTAGTTACAAAACGAGCCTGAAATGGCGCGATAGTTTGAAAATTCGATTTTAAATTTCAGTTAAATGTACAGAATTCAAAATAAATCGAATTTCAGTAAAACCAAAAATATTTGAATTTGTTTAATTAAATCTTTCTAACGAATGTGCAAAATCCATATTTCATAACGGGAATAAAAAGTTATATCCAGTTTAAAATTTAAAATAGTCGCTATGGAATTTATATATATTTCAATATAATATATAGCCTTTAAAAATAGTCATTTTGTAAACGACCTCCGTTTTCGATGAAACCACTTTTGTTGGATCCGGAATGTCAAATTATTGCTAAATTCCAATTTTTATAATTTTTGGAATTAATATATGAGCATGGCAAAGGAAAACGTGTTTTGACAACTTCAGTTGAATTACATCGACCAGAAAAAAGCCATTTTTCAAACGGTCTCCAAATTCAAAAAAATTAATTTTGTTAGGACTGTATCGTCAAAACATAGCTAGATTTATTTTTTTGGGAATTTTTGGAGTTAGTATGTGACCCCGATAAATTAAAATTCAAATTCAATATATATTGTTTTATAGTTTAATTTAAAAAAACTGATTAAAACAGTCAAATTTGCTTATGGGACATATCCCATTGTGTCCGGAATGGGGGCATTTAGCTAGGGCTGACAGTCGTTGGGTTTCGTTTGGAGTTCGGACCGATAAACGAATATTACTGGAATTAAATATATTAAATAATATAAAATAATAAAGGTACAAATAACCCCCAATTCACAGAACCCTAATTTAATTCTTCATAGCTGCCACTACATCCTTCAATGGCTGGAAACGATGGAAACAAAACCGTTAATCTCTCTTAAATCAAATCAACTAAAGGATGAATTCAAAACAAAATTTTGAAGAGATTTTCAAGCTCCATCAATCCGTATGGTGATGATCAAATTCAGTTACACGAAGTGGGAGATTTAGTTGCTCGAAGTCAATGGGTTGAGAGGCGATTTTTGTGGCGTCTGGTGATGCGAGTGGCGAGCGGCGCCTGTCGTAGATAGAGGGGATGAAGGCGCGTGAGGGGGGGGGCGTTCTGATCGGAGTCTGGTGGCGGGGATAGGCGGACGACGGCGAAAGTTGGTGTCAAGATGTTTAGGGGCGATGGGTTTTAATTACTCTAGGAATTCGAATGAGAAAAGAGGGTTTAGGGAAATTAATTAAGTTTTAATTTATTAATTATTTAATTTATTATCTAGGTAATCAAATGTTTATAATACCGTATCTTCTTCATACGAGGTCCAAATCATGCGAAACTGGATCTGTTGGAATCGTGAAGAAGAGAGCTACACCATGGGACTGACTAGAACAAATTTGGAAGTAATTGGAAATTTTGACTGAATTGAACGTACAGTTTAATCCAGTTAAAATAATCGTTATTTAACGATTTTAAAACCGGTCAAGGTGAGAACTCTCTCACTAAAATATTTTTACAGTTATTTATTTCATAACTGCATATATCGATTATCAATGTTGAATTTTATCTGTTTTAATTATCATAAAATGTTGTACGGTGCCTGTTGATTCACATTCACTGTTGTTTGAAAACCATGGATGATTTCATAGACTGTACAGTGTTGTGATTGAAATGTTTAATATTTTAAAAATAATGTTATCATTAATGTGGTACTTGAAATTAAATTATAAATATCCATTTATAATTTACAATGTAAGATCTCTAATTTAAAATAAAATTATTTATGACTGCGATGTGAAATTTTTATATATCTATATAACAAAATTTCTTGGGTGGACAAACCAAGAGACAAAGAGGGGTTGAGATTTAAAATGAAAAAAGACATCCGATGGACATAACATAGCCAGATCAGCGTTTACGTTTCTATTTTTAAAGTAACGCCGTTAAAAGCCACTTAAACGTTTCTTTCTGTGTTAAAACTTCCTGCTCCATGATTGCACGATCGTTGTCCACTCACCCGTCTTTCAATCCGTAGCAACTTGCGCTGCCTACAAGTTTAAATTTATTTTGTTCTTCTCTTCTTCCAATTGAAAGACATCATCTACCATGCCAAAGTTAAGGTGCTGACTCCCTGCACCTCACTTTTTCCAATTATTTTTATATACTGTTTGTACTTTACGAATTTGTTGCTTTCATACCATCGGGGTACTAACTCCCTCCACATGATTTTTCTCCAACTACTATTTATATAGTTCCTTTATATTACTGATATATTGCTGCAAATTAGAGTTCAAATTTATAAATATTGTGTTGTTATAGTTTGTATACTTCTGTGTTTGTTCGGTTTTGCATTCTTTTCAATCTGACATATATGCACTTAAACTGTTCGGTTGTATTCCTAATTGAGTTTCACCTCTATTACACAAAACTTGATTACTGGCGGAGTTATTTTTGTGTGTAGTTTATCATTATGGCATATCAAACATCAGTTGTATGCTTGGGTTGTAAAACAGTTATATATATTCATGTTTGTGATATTGTTATCAGATTCCTTTCATTCTTTCATGTTCGTATATGCAGATAAAGTATTTGTCAATGATACCACTAACAATTTTTTTCCCCAGTAAATACAAGATTTGACCAAGCATGTATTTGGGGGACAGAAAAAAAAGAATTACGCATTAACGACTGGATGAATGGAGCAGGTTTCATTTTACATTCTTCATCTTATGTAACCGCCTGTTGATTTTTTTTTTTTGGGTTTACACTAGCACCATACGCATTCTAAATAAAAAATTGCTTTTTTACTTGACATCGGCTCATTCTTTGGTGTAATGTCTGTTATAAATTTAGTATTGCTTATTTAAATGTCTTCTTAGTGCCATAATGTGTTCAGAAAACCATGCAAGAGGCTAAGGTTACGTTTGTTTGGGTTAAGAAGCACTGAATACAGCGCTGGAAGCAAAAAAATTCAGCGTTAAGAAGCTATGGGCCAGTTTGGGCGGAATACTAATTCAGCGATTTACCAGGCCAACTCAGCAAAAGTGATCAGCGATAAAATATCGCTTTTTAATAGTTCTGAATCTGAACGATTTTTTATTCTCTGAATGCCCTTTTCAGACTCCGTATAATTGCATCTTCTTCCTCACTGTTTCAGACTATCAATTGCTACTATAGGTTTCTACCTTATTCTTTTGTTTTTATAATTTATCATTTTATGTTTCGCTGTGTCACCGTATGTTAAGTTGGTATACTTATCCTTATTTTCTGAACAATCAGGAATGAAAGATATTGTTTTCTAAAGCTTTTGTATTTTGTGCTGAACTACATACGTCATCAGCTGATTGGTGTATTTACTTGCTTCATACCTCTATGTTATGATCGGTTCCCAGATTTTGCATGCTCTGTTTTTTCATGGCCGTGAATACTTCCCAACATGCTCAGCATTTTTCTTTTATTTTGCTTGGGAACATATTCATCGGTTCTTTCTTCTAGAATCAACGTTTGGCAATGCTAACTGTGCTTGCATGATAACGTTGTATGGGATTGTATATTAATTAGCCAATTGCGTTCAACTACATTATTGATAGAACGATATTATACATATCAATGTTTAACTTTATACAGTAAGGTTAATTTTGTCAAATAAACATTTGTATTAACAATTCTTTTTTCTGTTCAGCACAAAATCAAACATTGTATCATTCATTCAGCATTCACATTTCAGCCTTCAATATTCAGTCTTCAGCATTCAGCATTCAGTTTTCAGTGTTCAGCTTTCAGTGTTCAGCTTTTTAAACAAACGGAGCCTAAGTACTTGGCAGGAGCTGTTGGTTCTGGCATGAGTAACCAAAAAAGTTTCAGCAAATTGTATTTTCTTTTTTCTTTTATTTTTATTTTTCGGACCTTTCTTCCATGTATGTCAGAATTGTATGATATATTAATCGCTTATACATGCAAACTACAACACTCAGTGGTGTATACTCCCGTGCATCGCAAAGAAAATTCACAGCAACCCCCTTTGAAACGAAAACTCAATAGCCTAGCTAGTAAAAAGAGAACGCATGCACATCTAAATACACCGCTAGCCTACTCTCTTCTCCTATGTGTTCACATCAAGTGATATCCTCTCCATCACACAGACGATGATATGAAAACTCAATGAAACCACCAACCTACCCTACAAACTAAACGAAACGATGCCCCATTCTCAAGTCTGATCACATCTATGGACATGCAAAGTCCTTTCAAAATATTTTCTGCCATGTAATTTTGTATCAGACAGCACATTGACATATGTTTTCACATCCTCAAGACAGCTTGCATGAAAATATAGCACCTGCCTGTACATAATTAACATGACAACATCCTTATCCCTCTCTTCTTTCGCCTATAAATAGCAGCGTCTATTTTCTTCTTTCAGCAAGAAGGAGAACACAGTTTCCATTAGTATATTATAACGTAAGCCCTCCAATAATGATAGAAACCAAAAGTTCTCTGCCAAATAAATATAACGCAAGCATTATGTTGTAAACAAAAAAAAAGGACAAGGAGGAATCAGCGTGGAGTTCAAGGAGGCACGGAGTTCAAGGTGGCACGGTGTTCTCGAAGGTGGCGTTGGCGGTTGGAGTAAGGTGCAGTGGGTGGCGCGAGCTGACGTGAAGGCATGAAGAGTGAGGGAGGAACGAAACATCAATAAATGGGTGCGTACTAACATGGACCCTTACATGTTGAAGGAAGAAAATATATATAAGAAAGGTGGGGCGCATGCAGTGAGGAATTGAAGTGAGATGGGGAATAGATGCTTTAGATCTGGCAACAGACATGTTGAAATGAGAACAGTGGTGTAACAACCCGGAAATCTGGGCCAGTTTAAAAATTTTATTTTGGCAATTTTGGCGAGTTTTGAACATTTAAAATGAATTATTTTAAGTAATATCGACGAGAAATTTATTTTGAATAGAATTCAAACGTATATATTTATATACGTCGTCGTTAGAATATAAATAATTATATATAATTATAAATAGAATTGAAAATGGCGCGGTAGTTCGATAAGTCGATTTCAAACTTCAATTGAATGTACCGGGTGCAAAACAATCTGGATTTTAGTGAAACCAAAAACATTAGGATCTATTTGATAATATCTTTCCAACGAATCCGAAAAATCAAGATTTCATAGCGGGAATCAAAAGATATGTCCAGTTGAAAATTCTGAATAGTCGCTATGGAATTCAGGCCCTTAAAAATGGACATTTTGCAAACGACCTCGGATTTCGACGAAACCAGTTTTGTTAGGACCGTATCGTCAATAGGAAGCTAGAAAATATTTTTATGGGATTTATAGAGTTAGTATGTGACCCCGGTAATTTGAAATGTACATTAAAAATTGAATATATAGAGTTATATTTTAATTCAAACAAAAACTGATTGTAACGATCAAATTGGCCTTCGTGACATACCCCATTGTGTTCGGAATGGGGGTATTTAGCTAGGGGCGACAGTCGGTGGGCTCAAAAAGGAGTTCGAATTTTTGAAGTAACTTTTATAGAATAAAATAGAAATAAAATATTAAATTATATAAGGCTGCCCCCCTTTTTTCCTTTTCTCCTATCCCTAGTCAACACTGGAAATCGATTTAAATAAAAAAAAAAGGGAAGAAAAGCTCCCGTCATTGCTCGACCTCGCGCCCCTCACGTCGACGGCCGCCACCTCCTCCTAACGCCGATCCTCCGCAGTCCCTCCGAACCTCCTCTCCTTCCTCCTCAGGGTTAGGCCGTAGCCCCAGACCCCCCAAATCGATCCACCAGAGCACGCCGGCGCCACCAGTCCAGCGCCGCCACCGTGGTTGGCCCCACTGGCCACCGATCCTCCTTTTCCCTCCCTCGCGACTGAATCCCCCCTCGATGCTGGCCTGAGGCCGATTGAAACCCGCATCCACCATTAATCAGCGCCGCCTCCGGTCATTGAGACCTCCGCCGTTGACTGACCATGTCCCGACACCGCTCCTCAGCACCCCTTCCACCTTCGATGCTGCGTAGAAAGCCTTTTTTTTCAGCCGATAAGAAAGTACGTCTTATTTATTTGTATATAGAAAATCTGATATTTCACATAGGTTTTAGCTTAAAAGAAAACCCGATTTTTAATATGTGTTTTAACTTAGAAAGACCCGATTTTTACTATATGTTTTAGATAGTAAAAATATGATTTTTATATATTGAACATCGAAGTAAAAATATGATTTTTATATATTGAACATCGAAGTAAAAATATGATTTTTATATATTGAACATCGAAGTAAAAATATGATTTTTATATATTGAACATCGAGGTAAAAATATGATTTTTATATATTGAACATCGAAGTAAAAATATGATTTTTATATATTGAACATCGAAGTAAAAATATGATTTTTATATATTGAACATCGAAGTAAAAATATGATTTTTATATATTGAACATCGAGGTTAAAATATGATTTTTATATATTGAACATCGAAGTAAAAATTCGATTTTTACATATGTAGTGAATACGGGCAACGAAAGCGACAAAAGGCGAGATCGATGAAGATTTCTATAAATGAAGAGTCGTGGTATTGGATAGCTATTGGTGAGAATTTCTCACTCTTCAATTTCCTTTCTAGTTGTATATATATACTAGGATGCAGACGGTGCTTAGTAGCACCCGACACAATCGTCCACAGACCATGGACTTGTTTGTTTGATTGCAAAAATTAGTTAGATTATTTGATTGAAATTTGAATTGTTTGGTGAAATGAATGGATTTGATTGATGTGTGAATGGCGTGGGCCTTCACTAGACCGGGGATAAGGCTAGGCCTCGTCCCGTTTCTAGTATCGTGCCGTTATGCCGCCGAAATTTTCTAAAATATGTTAGAAAAATAAAAATATCATTTTATTGAATAAATGAACCGAATAGAATATTCATAGTTTGAATAAAATATTTTGATCGTTAAAAATATAATTTTTAACGTGGAAGCGAATAAAATAAAATATTCATTTGCAAACCGGACGGTTTGTTTATGTACACCTATTTGAAGGACATTGATTGGGTCGATAAATTTTACACATCGCCCAACTGCACAAATAAAAATCTGTGTTTGATTGCTTGAAACCCCACACGGGTATTGGGATGATATTTGACGTACACTAATCCCGATTGTTTAGTTGTATGTCGGTCGATTGATTGACAGACTGTTATAAGCGTTGAATATTTATATTTGATGCTTATACAGTGTAGAATGCACTTTGGATGATGGTTGATTATTCATCGTTGTTGATATATACATGTGTTGTAGAAAATCCATATAATTAACATTATATGGTAGTTGATTGGGCCTCATTCCAGTTTCGAAAAAAGAAATATTTGAAATAGAAATATTTGAAAATAGAATATTGGAAAAAGGAAATATTTGAAAAGAAATATTTGAAATAGAAATATTTGAAATAGAAATATTCGAAATAGAATATTTGAAAATAGAAACATATAAAGCCGTGTTGGTTAGATTGACGTCATTTTGACGTAAACGATATTTATATCGATTTTATTCATTTTATAATGAATATCGAAAGTGATTTCAAAATCTGAAATTTTGAAAAGAATTGAATTCGAATTGAAATTGAATATAAATGAATTCGAATTGAAATTGAATTGAAATTGATTCGAAATGAATTTAAAACGATTTATAAAATTCATTTCGAAGGGAAATCGACGAAGTATATTATATATATATATATATATATATATATATATTATATATAATATAATGGCCTGAATAGAACGCGCCGCGGCAGTTCGCGAATTTCGACCATTGACTTCGAATGGCTATTGCGGGAGATCCGACCGTCGGATTCTCCTAAAACCGGAACCGTTGGGTTCGTATCGAAAAGAGCTTTCTAACGAATATTAGAAATTAGAAATCTAACGGTTGGATTTGGAATTATGTCCAAATCAAATTTGGAAAAGGTCGCTGTAAGTGCAGTTCGATGGCCGTTGATGGAAATCGACTGTACAGGCCTTGATAAAATTATTAAAAATAGTAATAATTTGTGTAAAATCATAAGAAATGATTTAGAAAGAATTGGGATGAAAAACTCCATATTTGAAAAGATAAAAATAGATTTTTATCGAAATGAACTAGTTTTGAGCTAGAATTATAATTCTATTTATTTTTTTAAAATAAATAAACTGGATTAGAGATGGCTTTGAAAAATAACCAGAATTTCCAATAATTATATTGGAATGGATTTGAATCGAAATTGTCTTTGGATTATTTCGATGTTGGATTTCGTGATGATACAGATATTGTTATGGGAATTTGAAAGATATATATATATCGTTATTTCCAATACGATATTTGTTAGTCGTAGAATTTGATATTGAGTATAAGCCGGTATATTTTCTATTCAGAGCCTTGTGTTTAATATCAAATGTGATTTGGGTTTGTCGTGAATGGTGTCTTCATTAACACTGTTCTTGAACCCAGTTGAGAAAAGATTAAATCTTTTTATTTAGATTTAATGAAGTGTACCAATTAAATGATATTTAATTGGAATTGAATTGATTTTGATTTTTGGGTTTATCGTGGACAGTGTTTTAAATAACACTCGTTCTTTTACCCGATAATTAATGGGATGTGATTTTGGGTTTACCGTGAACCGTGTTTTAAATGACACTGATTCTTTAACCCAGTCAAAGATTAAAACTAAGAGGAGTTTTAATGAATCTTTAATTAGATTGAAATAATCGAGAATGGAGTATCACCAGTTTTACTCCAGGCGATAGTTAAATCTTTAATTAGATTTGAACGAGAAATGGTAATTGAATTTACCGATAACACCGTGGTGTTAGATATGAAGTATTACCAGTTTTACTTCATGGGATGAATAGGTTGGGATTGGGAAATTAAAACCAATGATTACTTCGGTAAGGTTCGTTAATCCCGACTAGTTTGAATTGATATTCAAAAATAGATTAAAGAATAAATTCAAGGAATTTATCTTGGATAAAATTAATGGGAACCTTTCCCTATGAATGTGAAATTTAGAAACTAACTGTCGGTTAGCCAGGCAGAATGGTTTTCTGGATATTGATCTGATGTTGGTTCCGGCCTTCGGGGTTAATATTTGGGGAATTATTCTCTTGATTAATTTACGGTTAGTGACTGATGAATTGGAATGAGGCGTATGTTGTGTTTGTGTAACACTTATTTAAAATATACGCGAGTTATTCGGAAAGTCCGGGTTTATCCCATTCTGAATAACTGATACGACGATAAGTCGAAGATGAAGACGATGGTCGAAGACCGGAGGTCTTCACGTCGTTTGGGTGATTACTGATGATCTTGATTGGGCTGTACACCCAAGAAGATGGAAACAGTTGGTGATCGTCCAGACGTACTTGGAGATCGATGGATATGCGGGGTACTAGGTGCCTCCGGTTTCGTTCAGACCCAGAACGGACTTGTAAATGGACTGTGTGTCTGACATTGGACTTCATTCTGTGTGACTGATATCGGTTGCATAGAGTGGTTTGCCTGTGTGGCATGCCTAAGTGGCAATTGATCAAGGCTTCTGTTGAAAAGCAAAGTCTTGTGGTGATGATCAAAGCACGGCCTTTGTGGCGTAGCTTTGTGTAACGTTTACTTCGCGAGTTTCACACCCGGTATGAACCAAAAACGGGAGACGGACCTCGGGGGGGACATGCGTTTTCTTTCTAGCTAGGGTGGTGTCAGTGACCTACCAGCCCTGACATTTATATACTTTTCACCTGTGTGGTTGTTGCTGTTGCGAGGCGCCTCGGTTTGATCGGACGATCCGGGTCCGATGGAGTCATTCGTTGGCTCATTTACGCCCCAAAGGGCGGAGAAACATATTGTTCAGGCATTATAATCCACATCGGTGGACCGGCCCTGACGATCCAAGGTACGGTTGCGGCTGTGCCTGAGACACGGGCTAGAGCGTCTCGAATCGGTTGAGGACTATCTTTTGCCTCGGTTCATAGATGGAAATCCAATTTCCAAATACGTGACTTTGCGGTTTTATTTGTAAACCTATATATGGCGACATAGTGGGATGGGACGCTCATGTCGCCTATGATTGATATTTATGATTTGAAGTTGTTTTAATCACTGTACACTTATTATAGTATCAAATGATTTGTTTTAAAACGTATCAAGCATTCTTTGGCTGTTATAAGGGAAAACCCTATCCCCCGGCTTGCGTTGCATTGTGTGATAGGACCTGGGTCTTATAACAGCTTCATTTTTCTTTATTTAGCATTGCGTTGTTTGTTTTATGCACTGGTATTCTTGGGAGGAAACCCGTTCCGTGTTATACGGCGTGGTCCCTTGATTTACCTAACTTTAAAAATAAAGATTAACTGTTTTAGTTCTCACACCAGTCCCATGACTGACCTGGAGTTTATTGTTTTGACCTAAACTCTGCGTGCCCTTATTTTTGACACGGGCAGCTAGTAGTTTTGGTTTTGCAGATTTATATTCACAGGATCCTGGTTTACAGCTGGAACGATATCCGGAAAGCTTTGTATCCGTATATCTCCTTCTAGTTGTGTATTGTATTATTTTCCGCTGCGATGTATTTAAATGTAATTTAAATCTCTGATATTTCTGTGTAATATTTATTCATTTATACTCTGTATATTCTTGTAATCTGATGCATTGTTGTAATATAAAATGAAATGTTCTTCCGTCTGCGTTCTGTTGTGGCTTGTTCTCGAACTATCCGCGCATTCCTTTACGGGGAAGTTGCGGGTCTTTACAAGTGGAGGCGTTGTTGCGTAAGCAATTTCGAATGCCTTCATATGCCCAATCATGATTAACGCGACTAACCCCTAGATTTAATTAACCTAAAGTTAGAATTAAGCTGCTCATATTATGTATATACTACATGTTAATCTATACCATAACTGGGATCTTTAATATGCCTAACCGTGACATTTAATAATACCTAACGCAACCTGCAAGTGATGTTTAAAGTTAGCCTACTTAAAAACAATGTAACGTGACTTGACATTGTTTATAATACCCCTGATCTGATTTCGAATGGGCCCAAATGGGATTATATATGTGGCCGGGTAACAAACTGTTGAGTGTTGATGCTAAGGAAACATGGCGCCACACAATATCTTAAGTTGGTAGTAATGAAACCTGGAACTGTTTTTATTTATTTATACCAAGATGTGCCTGCATATTTGTCACATGCCGAACCAGGGTAGGATTAAGTAACGTTAGTCATATATTAGAGGCTAAATAATTATTTTTAAGTTTTTAATAATATTAATTTTAAATAAAGAGATTATCGTATTAAATTTATAACCATGACATACAGCAACGATATTGGGCAAACCAAGTAGCGTCAGATCTGTACCAACGAGAACGACAGATGGAACTGGCTTGGACAGAATTGGCGGCAGTTCAGGTTGGTAATTAAATTAAACGTCTTATTTAATTAAAACAGACTGTTTCAGCGATGGACGGAGATCAAGGTGAGTTAAACTCACTCAGTTTTCCCATTTATATTTTATATAAATTGGGTTTTTATTTTATGTGCTCTGCTTGCTGATGGTTGCCTGTTTGCTAGTTATACATTTGTTTGTTGATTTACTGATGAAATTAAACCGTCGTTTAATTTAAATGAAATACCAAATCGTTATTTTAACGATTGGTTCCAATAAAGGTAACTTACCTTATTGGTCACGTTTATTTATAAATGTGTTCAAATTGTTGAATTGTTTGCATTTCTTGTGGTTGATGTTAAATGGCCGTTATTTATTGTTATCAGTTAAATCAAACTGAATGGTCTGATTTGAGTTAACCATTTGAATACAGGGAAGAACAGGTTAGAGGGACCCAACCAGATTCCTCAAACATATTTCTTTTTCATATTATCATATATGAACTGTCCTGTTTAGGTGATTGATTTGATTGTTGATGATTAAACATTCAACATCTGTTTAGTTTAAACCAATGGGCGGTATTGGTTGAATATTTGGCAGCATATGGCCTATAAATTCAATCGTTTTTTATAAATATTGATTCGCCGTCAAGTGAGTCGATAGAGATAAAGTTATAAAATTTATTTTATAACTAGAGATAGATTTTTAAATGTGTTATTTTGAATAAAATTTATTAAAAAGAAATAAATGAATATTTATTTATTTAAGATTTTGAATTTTTAATAATTTAGTTATGATGTTAATCAGATTTACAAGTATGAGAATAAGAAATGAATCGAATGGTTAAACTGTGGTAATTGTTTTGTAAAGAATTAATTAAATGGAATTTATTTAAATTAATTATATTTTTAATTAATTTAAAGTGAGGACTAATTAAAATCGATTAATGAGATAATCGAGTTTTGAGTTAATTAAATTGACCAGTTTGAATTGAAATTGATTATCAAATTGATGGGTTTCGATTAAAATAGTTTAATGAATACTGTTTAAATGTAAATAAGTTTTTTTAAAGGATTTACTATTTATTTTAATTAATGAAGAAATTAACTACTAATGTAGTTAATGATTGAGATAAACTATTGTTTAATAAATGAAAATTTAGAAAACTACTTTTCAAAAGTAATCGATGTTGAAATGTAATCCAGTGAAATGGTGAGAGGATTTATGAACGGGTTTTATATTTAAAACTCAAATTTTTATAACAGAATTATAAGGAAAATTTTATGGGAATATAACAAATTAAAATAAGGGTTACTTAATTATATAAATTAAGTGAAAGGCGATTAAGATAAAAAGGGTTTAAGATAAACCAAAGTATATAAATGAGTTTCAAAGTGTAAAGCGTTAATGTTGAATTAACATTATTTGAAAACGAGATCAAGTAACAAGGGGAGATTTGAAATAAAATTTCAAAAATGGGAAATGGTTAAATAGAGTTGAAAGGAGATTGGTAGAAGTGAAATTGGGTTAAAGAACTAGGTCATGGGGTGGTATGACCAAACTCGAGTAAAAATGGGAATTTGTTTGAGAATAGAATGGAATATTGGTCTTTGATTACAACTTATATTTACCTGAGGATATGAACGTTGTTGATCAAGGTCTGAGAGGTAATTAAAATACCCCAACTTGAACGACATCAGGATTATCTGAAGATGATATTAGTTGGTAATCGTAAAAGAGGTTAGGGATAGTTCATTATCTCCATTAGTGAAATAACGCAACGTTGGTGAAAATTGGAAAACATATATAACGAGAAATCCGAAGTAAAGGAAATGTAAAGTTAGTTTTATTCTATACTAATCAATGTTAGTTATGGTTTCGAGAATGGAATATAAGATATTACGTAACGCTATTTAAAGAAAAATGAGTTGAATGGATTTTCCATGTTTTAAATAATATGGAATGATGTTGAAATGTCTTTGAAAGGAGAATTAAGTGTAAATTGAATATGGTTATTTTACCAAGTATTATAAAGAAATGGTGTTGAGAACATTGGTATATTAATTAAGAATTCAATTACCGTATTTCTAAATATAAAAGAGTTAGAAGTTTTATTAAACAAGAAGTGAACTAGTTTATTTTAAATAAAAGGCCAAGTGATGTTGGATACTGAACCAGTGAACTCATTGGAGTGTCATGATTGAAACACTGTTTATTTTGATAGTTAAATCACCGACTATCAAACATGTCCAATACGATTGTTGGTCTGGAAAGACCGGGATCGAATTTATATTCGAAAACCATTCCGACCAACAAATACGTGAAGATATCAGAAGATGATCGAGTTGGAGCATTGAAGACCGTGGATTTTCATAAACGGAAGAACCACTAATATTCTCTGCCTGGCAAGCAGAGATAAGTTGTGATTCTGTCGTGGTTGGAATCTACGGGTTGCAAGGACTACTCGCTACTGATCCATGGGGTGATTCCTATATGAGACGCAGTAGGAGAGTGCCTTCGGTTCATCCTGTTCCTGGATGACTTGTATGGATGGATGTCTGACAGAGTATTTCCAAAGGATCACGTACGTTGATTTCTTCAAACGTGCTATAGTTGTTGGCAGGGAATTGCCGTTCTCTTAGCTTCCAGTTGAGTATTTTTGTGGATGTCAATTAGTGATATCAGACGGATCTGACGATGTGGAATTCAAAGTGAATGGTGACCGATATTCCAAGCTAAATTCTGGCCTCAAGCCTCATCAACCGGGAAATGACAAAAATCGGGCAGGCAGCATGGCTATGTGGGTCACTCCCATTAGGGTGTATAATCACCTATCTAGAGAAATTCCAATTTACTTCTTGAATCTATATTCGATGTTGTCCCTTGTCGGAAATGGTTGCTGATCCCAACCATCGGTGATATACATTCGATACACTCAAGCGAAATGAGTGGTCGGTCATGTGTGGGCCGGGTTGCAAGACATTCTTGTTGAACCCAGTGTATTCAGCTCTAGAGATACAATATCGGCAGGTGGTAGCATACCTTGTCATGGTCGGAATCCAATCTTTAATAAGCGCCCGCGGTTTTGATTGTATACTATATATGTGGAGCGTGAGATGCAAGCGTTCCACTAGATTGTTATTTACTTGTATTTAGACATTATTATAATATCAGAAAAGATATTGGTTTCAAAACTGTTTTGGCTTATCGTAAGGTAAAAAACCGTCTGTGTTTTATGTGTGGATTTGGTCTTACGATTATCCTTTTCTTTCCAAAGGATTTTTAACTTTAAAATTACGATTGGATGATTTACCCTTAATACTGTGCGAGTTTATCTCACTCTGGTTCACCAGACTGACCCGGTGTTTTGTAAATGCTCGGGTTAGCCCGAGATGTACAGGTTCAGGTTATCGAATGATGTGAAGAGAAGAGCTGGAAGAGTCTAGACGTATGATATTATATAGCTACTATTCCGCTGTGTGTTGTATATGGGAACAGGATATTATAACTATCCCGTGATGTGATGTACTCTGATATTGTAAGTATCTTTACAGCTCTCAATAAAGATTTATTTCTGTATTATATTTTATTCCGCTGCGATGTGAGACTCGGTGTTGTGTTGTTTCTTCTTCTTCTTCTATTCTAATATTTCTTTCTTTCTTATCTCACCCTCTAATTTCTTTCTAATAACTAACCAGTGTTTTCGGTGCTTAGAGGATCGGCATGAGTTACGGTAAAGGTATTTATGTCGATTTTCAGGGCCGAAAATCGCTGGGTCTTTACAGTAGTATCAGAGTTGAAGGTTAAGTGATTACCTTGGCTCTGTGGCTTGACTCAGTAGAGATGGGGTTAGAAATACCCTAGATTGAGTTTGAGTGTATATATATGAGTGAACGTATTTGTAGATTTTATAAAAAAATTGTTTTATATTGTGGAGATTTATTGGTTGAGTTGTTGATGAGTTCTGATCAATCAGTTTGATCCACTGTATCGATAGGAGTTTCTAAACACTCAAGTACGATAAACCGACGCAGTATGTTTTGGAAGAGGGTAAATGAAATAATTTTACCCAAATTATATTTTAATATAAAAGAATGGTTAATATTTGAAGTATTATAGTATATTGGATGTGTCAGTTGATTATAATTGAAATGGTTATATAAATAGCCAATTAGAATTCGTATAATATAAAAGCAGATTCATAAAATCTGAAATTAAAATCAGAATTGGGATTAAAATTCCTAAAAGTGGAAAAGGAATTTGCAAATGAAATTGGGTTAAATATATGAGAAATTTTAAGATCCTGGGAGATTTTAAATTGGTTTATAAGCATCGTGAATAGTATTTTGAAATAGATTTCAAAATGAAATTGTTTAAATATGGGTTGATAAGTAATATAGTACTGAACTCACTTCAATAGCTGGGAATTAACTCTGATGATGCTGGCCACACCATCAGTGTTCATTTCCGAGTTCTAAGTGACAGATTACTACCAAAGATTTTGGTTTGAATTGTTTTGAGAAAAACAAGTTGTTTTGGATCCTGAAAGGGAATATTTGATTTTTAAAAGGGTTGAACTGTTTAAAAACTCCTAGGGAGATTGTTTGAACAAAAAAAATTAAATAGAAATTTGTGGAAGCAAATATGAATTGAATTGAAACCAATTAACCGGAAATTGAATCGGGAGATAATATATCAAGTAGGATCAGATTTTGAATTGTGAGACAGGAATCTGAAATGGTGTGGACTGGTAAGTTAAGAGTTGAAATTGATAATGGATGGAGATTAAGTTAAGAATGAGATTTGGCTTGGATGCTGAAGGATTTGGTTTTAAGGATTAAATTGAAATTTTGTTTGGGAATGCATTGGTATATAGTGATAGGGTAGCAGGCGAAAAGGTTATAATGATATGCCCGACCAAAAGGTACACGTTTATTTTTATATGGGTTTGGTGATTTATGAGCCTATTTGGCAAGTGGCTTGGCTGTTTTATTTTATTTTGGATTGAAGAAGGCCTAGAAAGGCGAGTTGTAGTTGTACCGATTTAGCCGTACAAAGGAGGTGCTGGCGAAACTTTTCGGAAATCTAAGGAGTTAGAAAATTTTCAATATTTTTGAAAATATTTATATGTGGTATTGAAATTGGTTTCTAATTTAAAATAAATTGGATTTGAAAGTTAGTGGGTTTGTAACGTCTTTTCTTACCTTAGCAATTTCGAGGACGAAATTATTTTAAGAGGTGGAAGAATGTAACGACCCGTGTTTTTCGACCATTTGAATCTGAATATTTAAATTAGTTTTAAATATTTTATTTGGAATATCGATGGAATTTAATATTTAATTCGTTATTTAAAACGAAGTTCGAACGTTATATATTTATATAATTATAAATCGAGCTTGAAAATGGCGTGCAATTCGTAAATTCGAGTTTTGAACTTCAACTGAATATACAGGATCTGATATAAGTCGGATTTCTGTGAAACAAGAAACGCTGGAAGCGTGTTGATGATAATTTTCATATGAAAGAGAAAATCCAGATTTCGTGTTATAGATTGCTAGTTTTGGCTAAATCAAATTTTGAAAAAAACACTGTGGAAATCGTTATTAAAATATCGACCTTTAAAATGACCATTTTGCAAACGATCTCGGATTTCGACGAAATCAGTTTCATTAGAACCGTATCGTTAAATTATTGTACGGTGTTAAATGGCGTGGCAAACCAATGTCGTATGTGACCACGGTAGCCAAAAACGCCCGTTCATTTTCTATAACGCGTATTTAAATAAATAAAGGGATATTTGGGCGCAACTTGAACAGACGATCGAATTAGGCCACGAAACCAGTCCCGTTGAGTTCGTATCGTCGATTAGAGTCAGGATAGGTATATAGTTTGTTATTTTTAGAGATCAGCAAATTTGGTATTCAGAATGACATTGCGGTGCGCGTTAAAAATAGCCTACTGGGGAAACAGTCTCAGAATGCGACGAAACTGGTGTCGTTGGGTTCGTATCAACAAATTATTATAGGATTTCAAAGTTTCAAGTTGATTGGATTTATCTAGTGATCGTGGAAAATTTAAACGCGTGTTTATTCCTGGTTTTATAAAGGAAATTTTTTCAAACAAATTCGGATTTCGACGAAACTTGTCCCATTGGGTCCGGAATACTTTTTTACACTAAGATTAACTTTTTTATCAGAAAACGAAAGTCGTTTGCGGTGGTTTCTGCGTGTTACTTCGTGGTGAAGTTTCGTTAAGTAAATGGTACGCAACACCTACCCTACCTTACATTGTTTAGTCCCATCAAATATAAAACAGTGCAGTGAAATGCCTAAATACAATAGCCATTTATTTTATTTTCTACCCTCAAATGCCCTTCTTCATGTACAACGTACCGAACCTTAAGCGTTAAGAAAATAAGTTGTATTGGACGATGTGTGACTTTACACTGAAGAAATAAAATGCGCAGCTTTTATTCAGTACAAAATCCTACCTGTTCCCTACTGATTGAAAGCTTACGCAGCCTACTCCCCATGCTAGAAAAGAAAACACACACAGTCACTTCAACACCTAACCGCACATGCTTTTTCTCCAAAGCAAATCGAATGATGGACATGGAACTCAAGGGCACAGACTATATGGCCAGCTATGTTTAGTAGTTCCGAAAGCACAGCTACCAAAGAAAATTCACAGCAACCCCCTTTGAAACGAAAACTCAATAGCCTAGCTAGTAAAAAGAGAACGCACGCACGTCTAAATACACAGCTAGCCTACTCTCTTCTCCTATGTGTTCACATCAAGTGATATCCTCTCCATCACACAGACGATGATATGAAAACTCAATGAAACCACTAACCTACCCTATAAACTAAAAAAAACGATGCCTCATTCTCAAGTCTGGTCACATCTATGGACATGCAAAGTCCTTTCAAAATATTTTCTGCCGTGTAATTTTGTATCAGACAGCACATTGACATATGTTTTCACATCCTCAAGACAGCCTGCATGAAAATATATCACCTTCCTGTACATAATTAACATGACAACATCCTTATCCCTCTCTTCTTTCACCTATAAATAGCAGCATCTATTTTCTTCTTTCAGCAAGAAGGAGAACACAGTTTCCATTAGTATATTATAACGTAAGCCCTCCAATAATGATAGAAACCAAAAGTTCTCTGCCAAATAAATATAACGCAAGCATTATGTTGTAAACAAAAAAAAGGACAAGGAGGAATCAGCGTGGAGTTCAAGGTGGCATGGAGTTCAAGGTGGCACGGTGTTCTCGGAGGTGGCATTGGCGGTTGGAGTAAGGTGCAGTGGGTGGCACGAGTTGACGTGAAGGCATGAGGAGTGAGGGAGGAACGAAACATCAATAAATGGGTGCATACTAACATGGACCCTTACATGTTAAAGGAAGAAAATATATATAAGAAAGGTGGGGCGCTTGCAGTGAGGAATTGAAGTGAGATGGGGAATAAAAGCTTTAGATCTGGCAACGGACATGTTGAAATGAGAACAGTGGAGGCATTGCTGAGTAAGCAATTTCGAATGCCTTCATATGCCCAATCATGATTAACGCAACTAACCCCTAGATTTAATTAACCTAAAGTTAGAATTAAGCTGCTCATATTATGTATATAATACATGTTAATCTATACCATAACTGAGATCTTTAATATGCCTAACCGTGACATTTAATAATATCTAACGCAACCTGCAAGTGATGTTTAAAGTTAGCCTACTTAAAAATAACGTAACGTGACCTGACATTGTTTATAATACCCCTGACCTGATTTCAAATGGGCCCAAATGGGATTATATATGTGGCCGGATAACAAAGTGTTGAGTGTTGATGCTAAGGAAACATGGCGCCACACAGTATCTTAAGTTGGTATTAATGAAACCTGGAACTGTTTTTATTTATTTATACCAAGATGTGCCTGCATATTCGTCACATGCCGAACCAGGGTAGGATTAAGTAACGTTAGTCATAGATTAGAGGCTAAATAATTACTTTAAGTTTTTAATAATATTAATTTTAAATAAAGAGATTATCGTATTAAATTTATAACCATGACATACAGCAACGATATTGGGCAAATCAAGTATCGTCAGATCTGTACCAACAACACGACAGATGGAACTGGCTTGGACAGATTCGGCGGCTGTTGAGGTTGTTAATTAAATTAAACGTCCGTTTAATTTAATTAAAACAGACTGTTTCAGCGACGGACGGAGATCAAGGTGAGTAAAACTCACTCAGTTTTCCCATTTATATTTTATATAAATTGGGTTTCTATTTTGTGTGCTCTGCTTGCTGATGGTTGCCTGTTTGCTAGTTATACATTTGTTTGTTGATTTACTGATGAAATTAAACCGTCGTTTAATTTCAGTGAAATACCAAATCGTTATTTTAACGATTGGTTCCAATAAAAGTAACTTACCTTATTGGTCGTGTTTATTTATAAACGTGTTCAAATTGTTGAATTGTTTGCATTTCTTGTGGTTGATTTTAAATGGCCGTTATTTATTGTTATCAGTTAAATCAAACTGAATGGTCTGATTTGAGTTAACCATTTGAATACAAGGAAGAATAGGTTAGAGGGATCCAACCGGATTCCTCAAATATATTTCTTTTTCATATTATCAATATGAACTGTCCTGTTTGGGTGATTGATTTGATTATTGATGATTGAACATTCAACATCTGTTTAGTTTAAACCAACGGGCGGTATTAGTTGAAAATTTGGCAGCATATGGCCTATAAAGTCAATCGTTTTTATAAATATTGATTCACCGTCAGGTGAGTCGATAGAGATAAAGTTATAAAATTTATTTTATAACTAGAGATAGATTTTTAAATGTGTTATTTTGAATAAAATTTATTAAAAAGAAATAAATGAATATTTATTTATTTAAGATTTTGATTAGTTAATAATTTAATTCTGATGTTAATCAGATTTACAAGTATGAGAATAAGAAATGAATCGAATGGTTAAACTGTGATAATTGTTTTGTAAAGAATTAATTAAATGGAATTTATTTAAATTAATTATATTTTTAATTAATTTAAAGTGAGGACTAATTAAAATCGATTAATGAGATAATCGAGTTTTGAGTTAATTAAATTGACCAGTTTGAATTGAAATTGATTATCAAATTGATGGGTTTCGATTAAAATAGTTTAATGAATACTGTTTAAATGTAAATAAGTTTTTTTAAAGGATTTACTATTTATTTTAATTAATGAAGAAATTAACTACTAATGTAGTTAATGATTGAGATAAACTATTGTTTAATAAATGAAAATTTAGAAAACTACTTTTCAAAAGTAATCGATGTTGAAATGTAATCCAGTGAAATGGTGAGAGGATTTATGAACGGGTTTTATATTTAAAACTCAAATTTTTATAACAGAATTATAAGGAAAATTTTATGGGAATATAACAAATTAAAATAAGGGTTACTTAATTATATAAATTAAGTGAAAGGCGATTAAGATAAAAAGGGTTTAAGATAAACCAAAGTATATAAATGAGTTTCAAAGTGTAAAGCGTTAATGTTGAATTAACATTATTTGAAAACGAGATCAAGTAACAAGGGGAGATTTGAAATAAAATTTCAAAAATGGGAAATGGTTAAATAGAGTTGAAAGGAGATTGGTAGAAGTGAAATTGGGTTAAAGAACTAGGTCATGGGGTGGTATGACCAAACTCGAGTAAAAATGGGAATTTGTTTGAGAATAGAATGGAATATTGGTCTTTGATTACAACTTATATTTATCTGAGGATATGAACGTTGTTGATCAAGGTCTGAGAGGTAATTAAAATACCCCAACTTGAACGACATCAGGATTATCTGAAGATGATATTAGTTGGTAATCGTAAAAGAGGTTAGGGATAGTTCATTATCTCCATTAGTGAAATAACGCAACGTTGGTGAAAATTGGAAAATATATATAACGAGAAATCCGAAGTAAAGGAAATGTAAAGTTAGTTTTATTCTATACTAATCAATGTTAGTTATGGTTTCGAGAATGGAATATAAGATATTACGTAACGCTATTTAAAGAAAAATGAGTTGAATGGATTTTCCATGTTTTAAATAATATGGAATGATGTTGAAATGTCTTTGAAAGGAGAATTAAGTGTAAATTGAATATGGTTATTTTACCAAGTATTATAAAGAAATGGTGTTGAGAACATTGGTATATTAATTAAGAATTCAATTACCGTATTTCTAAATATAAAAGAGTTAGAAGTTTTATTAAACAAGAAGTGAACTAGTTTATTTTAAATAAAAGGCCAAGTGATGTTGGATACTGAACCAGTGAACCCATTGGAGTGTCATGATTGAAACACTGTTTATTTTGATAGTTAAATCACCGACTATCAAACATGTCCAATACGATTGTTGGTCTGGAAAGACCGGGATCGAATTTATATTCGAAAACCATTCCGACCAACAAATACGTGAAGATATCAGAAGATGATCGAGTTGGAGCATTGAAGACTGTGGATTTTCATAAACGGAAGAACCACTAATATTCTCTGCCTGGCAAGCAGAGATAAGATGTGATTCTGTCGTGGTTGGAATCTACGGGTTGCAAGGACTACTCGCTACTGATCCATGGGGTGATTCCTATATGAGACGCAGTAGGAGAGTGACTTCGGTTCATCCTGTTCCTGGATGACTTTATGGATGGATGTATGATAGAGTATTTATAAAGGATCACGTACGTTGATTTCTTCAAACGTGCTATAGTTGTTGGCAGGGAATTGTCGTTCTCTTAGCTTCCAGCTAGAGTATTTTTGTGGATGTCAATTAGTGATATATGACGGATCTGACGATGTGGCATTCAAAGTGAATGGTGACCAGATGTTCCAAGCTAAATTCTGGCCTCAAGCCTCATCAACCGGGAAATGACAAAAATCGGGCAGGCAGCATGGCTATGTGGGTCGCTCCCATTAGGGTGTATAATCACCTATCTAGAGAAATTCCTATTTACTTCTTGAATCTACATTCGATGCCGTCCCTTGTCGGGAGACGGTTGCTGATCCCAACCATCGGTGATATACATTTGATACACTCAAGCGAAATGAGTGGTCGGTCATGTGTGGGCCGGGTTGCAAGACGTTCTTGTTGAACCCAGTGTATTCACCTCTAGAGATACAATATCGGCAGGTGGTAGCATACCTTGTCATGGTCGGAATCCAATCTCCAATAAGCGCCCGCGGTTTTGATTGTATACTATATATGTGGAGCGTGAGATGCAAGCGTTCCACTAGATTGTTATTTACTTGTATTTAGACATTATTATAATATCAGAAAAGATATTGGTTTAAAAACTATTTTGGGTTATCATAAGGTAAAAAACCGTCCGTGTTTTATGTGTGGATTTGGTCTTATGATTATCCTTTTCTTTCCTAAGGATTTTTAACTTTAAAATCACGGTTGGATGATTTACCCTTAATACTGTGCGAGTTTATCTCACTCTGGTTCACCAGACTGACTCGATGTTTTGTAAATGCTCGGGTTCGCCCGGGGTGTACAGGTTCAGGTTATCGAATGCTGTGAAGAGACGAGCTGGAACAGTCCAGACGTATGATATTATATAGTTACTATTCCGCTGTGTGTTGTATATGAGAACAGGATATTATAACTGTCCCGTGATGTGATGTACTCTGATATTGTAAGTATCTTTACAGCTCTCAATAAAGATTTATTTATGTATTATATTTTGTTCTGCTGCGATGTGAGACTCTCTCTGTGTTGTGTTGTTTTTTCTTCTTCTTCTATTCTAATATTTCTTTCTTTTTTATCTCACCCTCTAATTTCTTTCTAATAACTATCCAGTGTTTTCGGTGCTTGGAGGATCGGCATGAGTTACGGTAAAGGTATTTATGTCGATTTTTGGGGCCGAAATTTGCTGGGTCTTTACAACGGTAGTTGAAGACTGGTGATCTTCACATCGAATGGACGACTACTGATGCCCTGAATTGGGTAGCTCCCAGAAAAGGGTTAAAGTGGTAGTTGTCCGGACGTACTTGTTGATTGTCCGGATATGCGAGAACCTCTCTTCCGTATTGGACATATGGGGCGAGGAATAAGGTGCCTCCGGTTTCGTTCAGACTCAAAACGGACTTACAAATGGATGTGTGTCTGACATTAGATTTCGTTCTGTGTTAATTGATTTCTATTAAATATATATCTGTTTGGTGGCAGAGAATTTATTATCTTGCTTAACACCCTTCTCTGAGACGTACGAGCTTAGAGGTTATATATTGATAGACATTAGTTACATGGCGTGAATTATCAATGTGGCATGCTAAGATGCAAATGATCAAGGTTTTTGTTGAAAAGCAGAGCCTTGTGGTTGATGATCAAAGCATAGCTTTATTTAGCATAGCTTTGTGTATAACGTTACTTCGCGAGCCTCACACCTCGGTATGAGTCAAAAACGGAATGAGGACGGCAGGGAGTGCATGCGTTTCTTTCTAGTTAGAAGTGGTGTCATGGTTTGGAGCCTAGACATTTTTACTTATGTGGATGATGGATTGTGAGGGCCCCGGATATTGGTCGCTACTAGCCAAGTGATAGGTCCAATAGGACCGGGAAACGTATTGTTCAAGAATAACCAATCCACTAAAGTATGTGTGGACCGGCCCTGCTGCTAACCAGGGCTCGCCAGTGTCCGAGTCCTGAGGCATTTGCTAGAGTGTCTCGAAATCGGTGAGGATGATTCCTAGCCTCGACTCATGATGGAAACCCAATTTCCAATACGACATTATGGATTTGATTGTAAACCTATATATGGCGACATAGTATATGGTAGCTATGCTGTTTAAGATTGATACATTTATTTTGAAAAGTGTTTTAAACTGACTAGACATTAATAATAACATCAATGATTATTGTTTTATACGTATCAATCATGTTTGACCATTATAAGGTAAAACTCTATCCTCTGGTTTGCGTTGAATTGTGTGATGGGACTTGAGTCTTATAATGGTTTCATTTTTCTAAAAAGCATTGTGTTGCTTTAAAAGATTTACTTATTTTATGCGCTGACAATCCAATGGAGCAAACCCGTTCCGAGTTAGTGGCGTGATCCTGTGATTAGCCTTATTATTAGATAAGTTAAGTAAGATTTCTCATACCAGTCCCATGTGTGACTTGTAGTTTGTTTCATTTGCCAACTCGGGTGCCCCTATTTCCACATGGGCTGTCGAGTGGTTTGTTTTGCAGATATTTATTTATTGAGCAGGATTCTAGATTGAGGCCTAAAGCTGCGTCTTGTGCATTGATAGGGTTCCGCTATGTTAGTTTATTGGTTCCGCTGCATTATATTAAATTTATTGTAAATAAATCTTTCGTTGTAGTATTATTTTTCGATATACTCTGATATATTTTGTGCTCTGATGTAACATTATTATGATGTTTATAAAATTCTTCTGTTATTTGTTCTGATGTGTTGTATGCCATGTGGGATTCGAACGGTCTTGGTCGATTTAGCACTCGATTAGGTCCAAGTGAAATCTGTATCGTTACAGCTGGTATCAGAGCTTTGGTTAGCTCAAATCTTTGGGGTATAACTCATTTGAACTGAACAAAAGACTCATCAGAGGTAGGATTAGTAATGTCCTATGAAAGAAACTCATTAGAGATAGGATCAGTAGCATCCTAGAATGAGATGCTCGTTAGAGATGGGGTTAGAAATACCCTAGAATGAGTTGAGAGTGACAAGTTTATAATTAACGTGTTTGTGATTATATATATATTCCGATCTTAGAAAATATGATTTTTGAATATATAAAAGTTATATATTTGAAAAGCTAATCAACTAATTGATTGATGATTGTGTTGTGTGATTATTAGTTCAACTAATAAAATTATTGAAACCAATGAAAGAATGAAAGTTAAGTTGGTTAGTTAAATAACTTTCAGCTCCATTCCTTTTCGAGGACAAAAATATTTCAAGTAGGGGAGATTGTAACAACCCGGAAATTCTGAACCAATTTAAAAATCTTATTTTAGAAATTTTAATAGATTTTGAATATTTAAAATGATTTATTTTAAATAATAACAGCTAAAAATTTATTTTAATTAAAGTTAGAATGAATAAATTATTTTAATTATAAAACGAGCCTGAAATGGCGCGACATTTTGAAAATTCGATTTTAAATTTCAATTAAATGTATAGAATTCAAAATAAATTGGATTTCATTAAAACTAGAAATATTTGAATCTATTTAATTATATCTTTATAACGAATGTGAAAAATCCAAATGTCATAACGGGAATAAAAAGTTATGACCAGTTTAAAATTTAAAATAATCGTTATGGAATTTATATATATTTTAATGTAATATATAGCCCTTAAAAATAACCATTTGTAAACGACCTCTGTTTTCGATGAAACCAATTTTGTTGGATCCCGAATGTCAAATTATAGCTAGACTCCAATTTTTATAATTTTTGGAATTATTATGTGAGCGTGGCAAAGGAAAGCGTGTTTTGACAACTTTAGTTGAATTGGATCGACCATAAAAAGGTCATTCTTCAAACGTTCTCCAAATTCAACGAAATTAATTTTGTTAGGACTGTATCATCAAAACATAGCTAGATTTATTTTTCGGGAATTTTTGGAGTCAGTATGTGACCCCGGTAAATTAAAATGTGCGTTCAAATTCAATATATATTGATTTATATTTTAATTTAAAGAAAAACTAATTAAAACAGTCGAATTGGCTTATGGAACATATCCCATTGTGTCAGGAATGGGGGTATTTAGCTGGAGGTGATAGTCGTTGGGTTTCGTTTGGAGTTCGGACCGATAAACGAATATTATTGGAATTAAATATATTAAATAATATAAAATAATAATGGTATAAATAACCCCCAATTCACATAACCCTAATTTAATTCTTCATTGCCGCCACTACATCCTTCAATGGCCGGAAACGATGGAAACAAAATCGTTGATCTCTCTTAAATCAAAACGAACTAAAGGATGAATTCAAAACAAAATTTGAAGAGATTTTCAAGCTCCATCAATCCGTATGGTGATGATCAAATTCAGTTACATGAAGTGGGAGATTTAGCTGCTCGAAGTCAACGAGTTGAGAGGCGTTTTTTGTGATGCCTGGTGGTGCGAGTGGCGAGTGGCGCCTGTCGTGGGTAGAGGGGGTGAAGGCGCGCGAGGGGGGATGTTCTGATCGGAGTCCGTGACGGGGATAAGCGGACGACGGCGGAAGTTGGTGTCGAGATGTTTCAGGGCGATACGTTTTAATTGCTCCAGGAATTCAAATGATAAAAGAGGGGTTAGGGAAATTAATTAAGTTTTAATTTATTAATTATTTATTTAATTAATTATCTAGGTAATCAAATGTTTAAAATATCCTATCTTCTTCATACGAGGTCTAAATCACGCGAAACTGGATCCATTGAAATCGTGAAGAAGAGAGCTACGCCATGGAACTGACTAGAACAAATTTGGAAGCAACTGGAAATTTTGACTGAATTGAACGTACATTTTAATCAAGTTAAAATAATCGTTATTCAACGATTTCAAAACCAACCAAGGTGAGAACTCTCTCATGAAAATATTTTTACAGTTATTTACTTCATAACTGCATATATCGATTGTCAATGTTGAATTTTATCTGTTTTAGTTATCATAAAATGTTGTATGGTGCCTGTTAATTCACATTCACTGTTGTTTGAAAACCATGGATGATTTCATGGATTGTACCGTATTGTGATTGAAATGTTTAACATATTAAAAATAATGTTATCATTAATGTGGTAGTTGAAATAAATTATAAATATCCATTTATAATTTACAATGTGAGATCTCTAATTTAAAATAAAATTAATTATGATTGCGATGTGAAATTTATATATATTCACTATATAAAATTCATATATGTGATGTATGAGATTAGAATTGATTGATTGTGGTTGCGATGAATTGCTTGGATTGAACTGTGTATATGAAAACAAAAATGTTCATGTTTGATTAGAATTTGTTTATACAATAAAAATCATATTTTTATTGTATATATGAAAATAAAAATGTTAATGTTTGATTAGAATTTGCTTATACAATAAAAATCGTATTTTTATTATATATACGAAAATAAAAATGTTCATGTTTGATTAGAATTTGTTTATACAAGAAAAATTATATTTTTATTGTATATATGAAAATAAATATGTTCATGTTTTATTAGAATTTGTTTATACAATAAAAATCATATTTTTATTATGTATATGAGAATAAAAATGTTCACGTTTGATTAGAATTTGTTTATACAATAAAAATCATACTTTTACTGTATATATGAAAATAAAAATGTTCATGTTTGATTAGAATAGTTTATACAATAAAAATCTTATTTTTATTGTATATATGAATCAATGAAATATTCATGTTTGAAAAGAAATTGTTTATACAATAAAAAACATATTTTTATTGTACATATGAATCAATGAAATTATCATGTTTGAAAAGAAATTGCTTATAATATAAAAGTCATATTTTTATTATATATATGAAGATAAACTGTTCAAGTTGGAAAACTTTGTTTCTACAATAAAAATCACATTTTTATTGTAAGTATGAATAAACAATATATTCATTGTTTGAATAAAATATGTTGACATTAAAAAATTACATCTTTATTATATTATTTATTCATTAAAAATAATAGCATGTTAAAGTATGATTTGTCATGTTGGAAATAAATTGCTTATAGGATAAAAATTACCTTTTTATTGTATATATATGAATCATAGAATTTGGCATGTTGGAAATAAATTGTTTATACAATAAAAATTACCTTTTTATTGTATATATATGAATCATAGATTTTGGCATGTTAGAAATAAATTAGTTATACAATAAAAATTACTTTTTATTATATATATGAATCACAAATTTGTCCTATTTTGGATGGAATGGTTAAACATTAAATTTAACATTTTTAATGTATATTTGATTCAATATAAACAAAAGAATCATGTTTTAGAGAAAATGGTAAAACATTAAAAATAACATTTTTAATGTATGTTTGATTCAATATAAAAAAAGAACCATATTTTAGAGAAAATGGTTAAACATTAAAAATAACATTTTTAATGTATGTTTGTTCATTAAAAAAAAGAAATATGTTTTCAATAAAATGTTTAGACATTAAAAATGACATTTTTAGTGTATGTTAGTTTCATTAAAAAGAAACATGCTTTAAATAAAATATTTAAACATTAAAGATAACATTTTTATTGTACGATTCATTAAATAGAATCATGTTTTTAATAAAAAGAATAGACAATAAAATTATATTTCTATTTCATGTTGATTCATTAAAGAGATTTTGCTAAATTAAAATGTAATCATTTGACATATTAGCGAAGTAGAAAAACAATAATATGTTTTGATTCATTAAAATCATGTCAATTACATGTTAGCGGAGTTAGAAAAATGTTCATTTGTTAAATATGTATTGATTCATTAGAACAATGTCATTTACATATTAGCGAAGTAGAAAAATAAATACATGTTAATATATGATTTGTTCATTAAAATGTTACTTTTAACATGCTTGCTTAAAAAAAGGATTACATGTTAAAATAGGATTTGTCATTAAACATGTTAAAATAGGATGTGTCATTAAAAATGACATTTTTAATATATTATATTAGAATAAAAAGGAATTTATAATTAACATGTTGTGTCATTAAAAATGACATTTTTAATATATATAATGTTTGAATAAAAAGGAATTTATGATTAACATGTTGTGTCATTGAAAATGACATTTTTAATATATTATGTCAGAATAAAAAGGAATTTATGATTTACATGTTGTGTCATTAAAAATGACATTTTAATATATTATGTTAGAATAAAAAGGAATTTATGATTAACATGTTATGTCATTAAAAATGACATTTTTAATATATTATGTTAGAATAAAAAGGAATTTATGATTAACATGTTGTGTCATTAAAAAAGACATTTTAAATATATTATATTAGAATAAACAGGAATTTATGTTAAACATGTAATGTCATTAAAAATGACATTTTTAATATGTTAAGTTAGAATAAAAGGATTATTTATTATAACATGTTTGTCATGAAATTTTTAGCATGATGGTTAGAATAAAATAATTACATGTTAAAAAAAATATTTTGTTCATTAAAAATAATAATTTTTGACATGAACGCGAATTGTACAAAATTTACATGTAATAAAATAAAAGGTGTTGAAATCGTAGAACGAATTATATTTATATTTATATTTATATATAATATATAAATTAAAATTAAAATAAAATGAATCATGCAGTAGTTCACGTTTTAGAATCGTGACTTTAAACGATTATATCGAAAGATCCGACCATATATATATATATACATATATATATATATATATATATATATATATATATATATATATACCGTTGGGCTCGCTTTGGAAAGATCTTTTCAACGATATTGAATTTGTTAAGATCCAACGATTAGATTTCGAGAAATGTGTAATTCAAATTTGGATGAAATCGGCGCTAGGGTCGCGTAATGACCTGAAGCGTCGTTCAAATTAAATGGGCTATTTTTATATAAATAAAAATAGACATAAATCGTTATAAAATATTATTAACGACATGTAATGATTTGAATTATATATATTTCGAGAATTATTTGAAAAGACCGAGTTTAATTTCATTTCAAATAATTATACGATGATTTAAAGTCGAAGACATTGAAGATGGTGGTTGAAGACCGACGATCTTCACATCGAATGGGCGACTACTGTTGCCCTGAATTGGGTTGCTCCCAGTAAAGGGTTAAAGTGGTAGTTGTCTGGACGTACTTGTTGATTGTCCGGATATGCGAGAACCTCTCTTCCGTATTGGACAGATGGGACGAGGAATAAGGTGTCTCCGGTTTCGTTCAGACCCAGAATGGACTTGTAAATGGATGTGTGCCTGACATTGGATTTCGTTCTGTGTTAATTGATTTCTATTAAATATATATCTATTTGGTGGCGGAGAATTTATTCTCTTGCTTAACACCCTTCTCTGAGACGTACGAGCTTAGAGATTATATATTGATAGACATCAGTTACATGGCATGAATTGTCAATGTGGCATGCTAAGATGCAAATGATCAAGGTTTTTGTTGAAAAGCAGAGCCTTATGGCTGATGATGAAAGGACAACATTATATAGCATAGCTTTGTGTATAGCATCACTTTGCGAGCCTCACACCCGGTATGAGTCAAAAAAGGAAGGAGGATGGCAGGGAGTGCATGGTTTCTTTCTAGCTAGAAGTGGTATCATGGTATGGAGCCCATACATTTTTACTTATGTGGATGATGGATTGTGAGGGCCCTCGGATATTGGTCGCTACCAGCCAAGTGATAGGTCCAATAGGACCGGGAAACGTATTGTTCAGGAATAACCAATCCACTAAAGTATGTGTGGACCGGCCCTACTGCTAACCAGGGCTCGCCAGCGTTCGAATCCTGAGGCATTTGCTAGAGTGTCTCGAAATCGGTGAGGATGATTCCTAGCCTCGACTCATGATGGAAATCCAATTTCCAATATGACATTACGGATTTTATTGTAAGCCTATATATGGTGACATGGTATATGGTAGCTATGCCGTCTAGGATTGATACATTTATTTTGAAAAGTGTTTTGAACTGACTAGCCACTAATAATAATATCCAACGATTATTGTTTTATACGTATAGATCATGTTTGACCATTATAAGGTAAAACTCTATCCTCCGATTTGCGTTGCATTGTGTGATGGGACTTGAGTCTTATAATGGTTTCATTTTTCTAAAAAGCATTGCGTTGTTTTAAAAAATTTACTTATTTTATGCACTGGAAATCCGATGGAGTAAACCCGTTCCTCGTTAGCGGCGTGGTCCTGTGATTAGCCTTATTATTAGATAAGTTAAATAAGATTTCTCATACCAGTCCCATGACTGACTCGTAGTTTCTTTCACTTGCAAACTCGGGTGCCCCTATTTCCATACGGGCAGTCAAGTGGTTTGTTTTGCAGATATTTATTTATTGAGCAGGATTGTGGATTGAAGCTTAAAGCTGCGTCCAGAGCATTGATAGGGTTCCGCTGTGTTAGTTTATTGGTTCCGCTGCATTGTATTAAATTTATTGAAAATAAATCTTCCGCTGTAGTATTATTTTTCGATGTACTCTGATATATTTTGTGCCCTGATGTAACATTATTATGATGTTTATAAAAGTCTTATGTTATTTGTTCTGATGTGTTGTATGCGCAGAGTTAGCGTATGCGGGATTCGAACGGTCTTGGTCGATTTAGCGATCGATTAGGTCCGGGCGAAATCCATATCGTTACACATCACATATATAATCTTTCCTTATATAGTTGTATGTATGTTTTGATCTTATATATTTTTTACTTATATATGTACATACATAATTTCCACTTAAAACATGCAGCTTTTGGATTGGTTTTCTTAAACCATAGAAATATGTCATTGGGAATCAAACTCAAGACTTCTAGTCTAAGAAATGCATGCACTACCACTACGTCTAACACGGTTTCGTTTATAAAATTAGAACATTGAAAATTATTTGTTTTATGTGCGTTTCTTTTAAACTTATAAAGTCAATATTTTCTAAATCATAAATCCAAATATATTAAAATTATATATCAAACTGATGGTCTTAGAAAGATTTTTGCAATGGTTATGAATATGACATCCAGTTTATCTCATATCAAAAATTAATTCTTATTTATTGTTTCTTTATGTGTGTAATTTCTCAAATTTCAAATGTTTGCATTAACACTTGTGATTTAATACTCTTTATCAGCTTTTAATATTATGTCTATAACATTACTGTAAACGTTTCCATTAATTTTATTTATTAACTTATAAGTTATATTTTATTAACATTAACTTTGAAACGTTCAAATCTATTAATTAATACAATTAAATTTTAAGATGTTACAATTGAGATATTTTTTATAAAACAAACTTGAAAAACATTTATCTCAAAGCGATAATTATATATATAGAAAATCCTTTGGAAATCAGTATATAAAAACGTACACTGTGTTAACAAATTCATGAAATCAACACACGAAATTCAAATGAAATTTCATCAATTCAAAATACGAATTGGCCGTGATGTTGGATTTCCATTATAGGATCAAAACTATCAAAAACTGCATGGAATAATGTTTTGGAAATCATCTAAAATCATTAAGAAAAGCACGTAGAATATAGCTTATAATTTATCAGAATCTAAGAAATAAAAGCCACATTCATACATTACATGGGTCGAGACGTGTAGCTTTCTAAGCTAACCCTTGGTTCGACCTTTCCCTTCTCTGAGTCAACCTATAGGTCGACCCATAGATGTCATTGGTCGATCTGGGCTACGAGATTTTCAGTTGGAGCATATCTTGCTCTGATTCAATGTTTTAAGCTAGTTTCGACAAGTTACGAAGGCCGTATGAACTTCAAATTTGAGATACAAGAAAGTTAATAATATTATAATCAATAAAAAATGATTGGGTATAAATCCGACAAGAAATATGAAAGATAGGACAACAAGAAATTCAGTGTAAACATAAAAGCATTATTTTATGTTCACAAAAACAAAGAAACTTGTTGAAATAAACATATCATCAATTACACATAATATAAACTAGAAGGTGAGGTTTACGCACTAGTTTATCTTGAAGCAGTAATTTTTATAGCAATTCAGAGCAAAGATTGGAGTTTGTAGCCTTGGAAAAGCTTTAGACGCCTAAAATTAATGTTGCTGCAACGTGCAAGAGAGAATAAACACGCAACGAATACATCTTCACAAATTTGAGATAAACTTGAAATAAATCATGGATTTATTGCTAATTACCTGTATATATTAGAGATTTACTAGTTTTTCTTGGTTTTGTTTGAGTTAAGGGGCTGTTTTTGAAGATTTGAGAAGGAAGAAGTATTTTCTCTTTTTCAATTAATTGGAGAAGAAGCTGGCTTAGAGAATGTTATGTAACGACGGTCGGAACAAAGCCCCCCTTCCTTTCAACATAGGACGCACACATGAGTTGGCACACACATCTGTGTAACAAAAGGAATCCCTAATGATACGTACCTACCAACTCGTATTTGTACTCCACTCCTCTAATTTGCTTTATGATTTGGGATTTAATATTCAAACCATCATTCTAACACCATATGAGGCAATCCTAACAGTCTTCCCCTTGACTCGCATCCTACGAGTATCATTTGAGGGCACTGCCTTACCTGCATGGCCCAGTCCGTAACCTTTGACTCTAGTACCACTATTATGTAACGACGATAAAAACAAAGCCTCCTTCCTTCCACATAATGAGTTGACGCACACATCCTTGTAATAAAAGAAATCCTTGATGTTATGTGTCAACTAATTCATATTTATACTCCACTCCTTCAATTTATTCCATGATGTAGGACCATTTATTCAAACTGTCATTCCTACCTTAAAAACGTGCGAGGCAATCCTAATAGTCTCCCCCTTGACTTGCATCCTACGAGTAACTTTTGAGAGCACCGCCTTGCTTTATGGCCTAGTCCGTAACATGGCTCTGATACCACTGTTATGTAACGACGGTCGAAACAAAAGTCCCCTTCCTTCCAGCATAGGACGCACGATATGAGTTGACACATACATCCTTATAACAAAAGGAATTCCCGATGCTACATGCTTACCAACTCATATTTGTACTCCACTCCTCTAATTTATTTCGTGATGTGGGACTTTATATTCAAACCGCCATTCCTACCTTAACAACATGCAAGAAAATCCTAACAGTCTCCTCCTTGAATCGCATCCTACGAGGATATTTTGAAAGCAATGCTTTATCTGCATGACCCAGTCCGTAACCTTCGGCTCTGACTCCACTATTATGTAACGACAGTCGGAACAAAGCCCCTCTTCCTTCCACATAGGGCGCACACATATTAGTTGGCGAACACATCCATATGACAAATGGAATCCCTTATGTTACATGTCTACTAATTCATATTTATACTCCACTCCTTCAATTTGTTTTGTGATGTGGGACTATTTATTCAAACTGTCATTCCTGCCTTAACAACATGTGGGGCAATCCTAATAGAGAAAGAATACATATTATTTATTTCTAGACATTTCTTTACTTCTCTGTTGGTTAATAGACTCTAATTATGGCCTAAACACAATAATTTAGCCTAAGTATAATTAAATTGGGCTTAAACTATGTAGTTACCAATAATAAGCTATCACTACGACATAGATGGCCCACTACAATGAAAATCCAAGGTGTTGCTAGCTACAATGTAATGATAGCTATGCTGATTTTTTTCTATTGAACACACGCTTCAAGGTGTTAGCATAGAAAATCCAAGACGTTGCAGTAGCTGCATGAATAAAATTATTAATCCGGGTGATTATGATCCAACAATCCATGTTACCAATCCGCGGAAATAATCTTTAACACCGGACGCAAAAACAAAAAAAAGGGCAAAATCTTAGTAAAATATTCAAGGTTTCAATCGAAAACTTAACAAAATACTCCGCCGCTCAACCTCTCAAACACACTCACTCGCAGGTTCAGTTAGAGTTAAAAGTTCAAGTTTCCAAGCTTAATTGGGGTTCGATTAGGGCAAGTTCAAGTTCAATTAGGGCTTCGCTGTTTCAATTAGGTCTTCAATTGGGGTTCGTTTAGGTTTTATATTTCAGTTAGGGCTTCAATTTAATCTGCTGCTTAAGGTATCACTAATGTATATTTCAAGTGTATCCATATTTGATTGTTGTGTTGCCTAATTTACTGATTTACTTGTGCGTTCAGGGGTAATCATATTTCTGATTTTATTATTATGTTTGTCTTTGTGACAAAATTATGTTGAACAGTGCTTATATGATATTATTGTATTTTTTGCCTTATAGTCATGGATAAATAATATTTGTGTATGTTATTTGTGTGTAAACTAGTGATGAACGAGGAAAAAATATGGGCAGAACTTCCTAAGTACAGATGATTGCATGTTAATTGTGTGTAAATTTAGTACTCGATTACCAAAAAATACATGCATGTCCAAATGACTACATGCTATGTTGGGTTGAAAATGAAAAGGAAAATAACTGCAAAACTTGTGGTGTTTCAAGGTGGGCTACACCAGAAAAATGTACCAAATTTAAGTAAAAAAATGTTGTTACTGCCTCGATTAAATGTTGTAACTGATGTATCATATTTATGGCTTCTTTTTGTATCTTTTTTTACTGTTTCTGCAAATATTACATTTTAGTGAAGTGGTTGATTTGTTTTATAATGCACTTGGTTTATTTTATTTTGTAATTATGTCATTCTAATGTTAGTTTCTCCATTTTGTGTAGGATGGAGGCAAATATTAGATTCCACCACAAGGGAAAATTTGGTAAGAATGGATATGTTGGTGGAGAAGAGGCTATTGTCAAGGGAGTTGATCTAGATATGTTTTCGTACACAGTACTGATGGAGTTTGTTAAGGAAGAGCTATAGTACACCGAAATTGGAGGAATATATATGATTGCAGAGGTCTAATGAGTGGGTGGAAATTGGTGGCAGATGATGTAGAGCTGTTGTTTATGATGTATATAAAATATAATGGTGATTACATTGATTTCTATGTCGACACTATGGTCGATGATAAAACTCGGTTAATGAAACAAATGGAACCACATGTCATCGTACGCCCAAGGAAGAATCTGTTTCCAGCTGCAACACAAAAACGGAAGTTTGTCACCGCTCACCATCTGCAACAGGCCGCAAAAAAGAAGAAACAGATTGATCAAGTCTTTACTATTAGAAAGTCGGCACGGCTAAACAATCCACAAGTGATCAGCAAAGCTGTTGTGAGTCCACCTATCAATAACAAGCAGACTAAAGTCTTTACTCCTAGAAAGTCGGCACGGCTAAATAATCTAGTTACCAACAATCTAGAAATGATCAACGAAGCAGCTATGAGTCCACATATCAACAAGAAAAAAGTGGTCAGCAAGAAGTCAGCTAGAGTCAGTAGTTCGACGAAGTTACCAGAGAAGGAAAATCCAACTGAAATTAGCAATGCAACTTTGAATATCAACTCAGCAAATGTCAGGAGTAAATTGGATTTTGATAATTCTCCACATGAAGAGGAAAATACAGATGATAATAAGATTCTGGTAAGAATACTACAATCTGATCTTTTAATATTATCTACATATTTTGCTAATATTTACAATAATGTCTTGATAAATTACTTTTTGAATGATGATCTATCACTTCCGCCACCTCCACCACTTGCATAATATGAAAGGGAGAGAGCTAAAAATGTCTCATAGAAGAATAGTGTTTTTGAAATACTTGGGATGCCTAAATTAGTTACTGGAATGAGAAATGAATTTGAAAAAAATTGTAATGATCCAGAATTTTTAACCAATTTAAAATTGGAATTTTTATTACATAATTTGAATTTAAATTTGAATTTTACATAAATATATATATGGTTAAGAATTTTGATAAGTTAGATGATAGATTTTATTTGAATTATAAATGAGAATGATTATTAATGAGTTTGGATTTATTAATACTATTTGACATTCAATCGAATTTGTCAAACCATAACATGAATTAGTAGCATTAGAATTAAGTATTTCCCTTAGTTTTCATAGCATTTAAAGGAAAATGCTACCAAAAGTTCACCTTCTCTTCTTAAGACAGGTGTATGGACACTTGTAATTTTGCATGTAAACTTTCATGCATGGTTTCCACTTGTCCCCTTATGTGTCTTTACCTCCTTAGTCCTCCTTTCCTATATAAGGAGCTCTTTACTTCATTTTTTATCATCCATTTTCATTTTTCCTACCTTCCTTCTTCTTCTTAAGCTTATGGGCATGGTTTCCATGGCATAAGTCTTCCTCTTTTCCACCTCCACCTTGCCAAAGTTCGTCGTCATCCTCCTCCTCCTGTTATAATATAAAGAGAGAGAGAGATTAGTGTATATTATATATATATATATATATTGGTGAAGAAGACGTTGCACCGAATACTGTCCGACGGTTCGCTCAGCTTGGCTCGCCTACCGTGAAGATTTGGAAAGTTGTTAGGTCAGAACTCTTTAACCATGGTTTATATATTTAATTAGTAGTTAGACTAATTTAAATATAGTGATGAATTATTAGTGGTTAATGATGATTGATGTTTGTTGTGATGGATGCATAGTTTAGAACACACATTATTAAGCGTTAGTGTTATAACGCTTGTGCACAATTATGATTTATTTAATTATGTTGATGATGGTTGCTATAGATGTTTATAATGGTTGTTGATGTTGTTTTGCACACACTATGACACAACAAGTATAGTATCACATTGGTGATCGACAAATCTCCTTCGTAATTAGAAGCAATATCATTAATGAAATAGAAGGTTAATAATTGGGAAAGACCATATGTATGAATTTATATATATCGATAAAGTTCTTTAAATGAATAAATAAATACCGGATTGTTCTAGGATGGCAGAGAGGATAGTGTCTAGGCTCGAGTTTGGAAAATAGAGTTTCCTGCTCTCCCTGGCTTTCCCTAACTGATCCGGCGAATGGGATGGTTAATTTGAAATTATTTGAATTTAGAAATGAATTGGAATTTGGTTTATTGAGTAAAAATATAAAAGTTGAATTTTGAACCCAAAGTAAATTTGGAAAGTCAATGTAAATTACTTTAAATGGTATTTAATGATTTACATGAGTATATAATGGTTCCCTAAGGTATTTTGAGGTACTGAAGAATAATTTTTATTTCGGTCAAAATAGAGCTTGTCGCACAATGGTAATTTGCGTATTTTAGTTACTAACTTTAAACGCTTATAATTTTTGCGATCTAAATCAGATTTTAAGAAATGAAAAACAATTGATATATATTAACAAGAGCTTTTAAATGAGTGAAAGCGGATTTTATTTTCTGGTTTTAATTTTCAAGTTATGTTTAACACCATTTTGGAAAAGGTCTCTTTAAGAGCAGTTGTCGATCATAACTATAAACAACTATTTTAAATGTTTTAAAAATATGAAAAAATGGTAAAATCATTATAAATTATGTACAAGTGTTTTGAATCATAAAGTTTAAGTTTTGGCTAAGATAAATGATATTTTGATCAAAGTAGTTAAGATAGCTATTTTGTAACGCTTTTGAAACACTATGGTAACTTTTCTTTCAAAATAATCTATTTTGAAGTGGTAAACCGCGAGCAGTTTCCCGAACTATAAGTAATCATTTGTAAATGATTGGTGGAATGTTTTCAAAGTATTGAAAATGTTTTATATGGAATTTAAATTGATTTATTTGATATTAAAAAGGGTTTTTCAATTGGATATGGTTGGAGATAAATCTTCGGATGTTTGATATTAATCCGGTAGACGATGACTCTTACTATTTGAGGAATTTAAAAGGTAGTTCACCGTTATTCCGTTTATAGTGTGAGTTGGATACAGAGATTAATACTAAGTATAAGTGGATGATATTTCTATCCAGATCTAATGTCAAAGAGTTGGATAAATCTTTAAATTTAGATATGGGTTTAACAATTTGATTGGGATAAGTTGGAAAGAAATAATCTTCGGATATTTGATATGAAATTCTTTGGTGTAAACCTATACTATTTGAAGAATTTGGAAGATATTATTATTATATCGTTATTCCACTTATAATATTCGTTGATTATGAGAATTGATATCGAATATAAGTAGATACAATTTCTGTTTAACTTATGTTCAATATCGATTGATTTGGGTTTCGTCGTGAATCATATCTTCAATAATATCATTCTTGAAACCCAATGAGATTAAGTTAAGGAAATTAATATCGTAATTTGGGGATTTAACCAAATCTTTGATTTGAGGAAATCAAAAATAAGGAATTGGGAAAGAAGAACAATCTTTTAGTTAAGATTACAGAATTGAATGTTCGGAAACCAATTTAATAGGAAACTAGGGTTGAAATGTGGGGTAAGGATTTTCAAAGTAAACTGGGTTTTTGATAACGAGTTATCAAATGGAAAATTAATTAAGGCTCTAAGGCTAAATTATCTTTGATTTAAGGGATGTGTTTTAAAAGAGAAAGGTTAAATATGGATTTTGTTATAATTTGAGAATGGATTTAAAGAAGTTTAATTTAACAAAATCCAAGATGGAAGAAGATTTGGTTGAAAGCCTGTGTTTTCCGTAATTGTATTTTTTTAAATTGCGCTTATTATTTGGAAAGACCGGGATCGAATATATGTTCGAAAACCATTCCAAGTAATAATACGATGTTATGGAACAATTCAAGACTTGGAAAATGACGAATGAAGACCGGGATTCTTTGAATTGTTTAGATTGATTGTTGATGTCTCGGTTGGGCTGATCCCCCGATACGAGGTTATAAGTGACATGAGGTTTGAATATATTTGGAGATTTTCGGATTGGTGTTTCATTCAGACGTAGAATGGACATATATTGATTGTGTGTCTGACATTGTAATTGACTGCGTAACATTGATCTCTGTTAAATATATATCTGCTTGGTGGCGGAGAATTTATTCTCTTGCTTAGCACCCTTCTCTAAGACGTATGAGCTTAGAGGTTATATATTGATGAAAATTAGTGATACGTTGCGAATGGACAATGTTGCATACTTAAGTTATGTGGTGAGCTATGGGTGATTAAAGCATGGCTTATTTAAGCGCATCTTCGTGTATATCGTGACCTCGGCAAGCCATACTCCCCAGTAAATAACCAAAACAGAAAGAAATGCAGCAGGGTTATGGGGTCTTTTAGATAAAAGGTGTACTATGGTATTGAGCCCAGGTATTAACCTATATGGTAAAAGCATCTACTTTTGTGGTTATTGTTAGCGCACGCTCGGAAAAGTCGGTAACGGCCGGGAGATGGCATACTCAAGCGTACTCTAAGTTACCCACTTAAGGGGTAACCCGGCCTTGTGTTGGCATGAGGAGCATCAGTTGATCCTCGGGCATCCCTCTAGAGGTGTTCAAAATTCGGTTCGGATGGAAGTTCCTTTGCCTGGTCATTGTTGGAAACACAATCTCAGCTACGAGCCCGTACGATTTTAGTTGTATATTATATGTCAGTATAGTATATGGTACCTACGCTGGCTAAGATTGATACATTTACTTTCAAAATTTGTTTTCACACTATATTATAGTATTGAAAGAGGATTTTCACATATCAAGCATTTTTGACTATCATAAGGAGAATCCTCGCCTATGTGTGCGTTTGCATTGTGTATGTGCCGCGAGACCTTATGGTAGTTTCATTTTTCAATAGTCATTGCGAATTTCTATGCATGGGAATTCATATGGAGTAAACCTGTTTCGCGTTAGCAGCGTGGTCCTTTGAATTACCCAACTTTAAAGTGAATCCTAAATAACAGCTGTTTTGAGATCTCATACTAGTCCCACGACTGACCTGGAGTTTATTGTTCCCACACCTAAACTCTAGGTGCCCATAAATTTGCACGGGCAGCCAGTAGCTTAGTTTGCAGGTTTAGCTTTCAGAATTGGATTCAGGGTTGGAACTAGAGCTATATTTTGGATTTTCTTAGTCCACTAAAGAGTTTATTTCCACTGAGCTTATGTTGTACTATGGTGTTCTTGGTAACTCTGATGTAATATTTTGTAATGAAATGAAAAATTCTGATATTTTTGTGCAAATATGTTAATACCCATAACATTCCGTCTTTATGAATGGTTTAAGTTGGTTTAATTACCAACGAAAACCGGGCAAAAAGGCAGGTCGTTACAGAATTGGTATCAGAGCTTTGGTTTATACAAAGCAACAGGGTATGACATATTTGAACAAAAGTAAGGACTCATCAGAGTTATGATATCTGATTAGAGATAGGGTTAGAAATACCCTAAAATGAGATTTGGGAATATTACGCTTGAGAGAGCATCCTTTATCATAAAATCAATGTGTTTTGAACTAGAATGAAATTTATGAGTCGAAATTAACTTATGGAAATATTAGAAAACTTTCCTTAACTCATGAAATTGTAGGCATTTATGATCTTATATGGGAATAAATAACTTAGGTGAGTAAGAACTTTAAAAAGGAAATTAAGGAAATGTTTGGTTGCGTTGGAACTAAAACAAAAATTCCTTTGTTTATTAGTGATTTTAGGGTTGGTAAATAAGAATAGGAATGACCCAGGTTATGTAAATTAAATCCCTTGATTATTTGAATTAGATGTTAGAATACTTTGAGTAAGGAATTCAAAGTATGAATGCTAAATGCGTATAAATTTAACTTGTAAATGGATTAGTATGGGATTGGAAACAATTTGAATTGAAATTGAAATATGATGAGTATTCTCGAAATATAATTCTTCGCTTATCGCTGGATTTTGTTTGACTTGTTGTCATCTTTTAATTATCATGTTTGGATTTTTGTCCAACTTTATTTCTAAACTCTTCTTTTTGCCCTACTTTGAAAAACCATGAACATGTGGATTAGTGACATGATTTTGAATTTGAAATGAGTATATTGAATTATCTCTTAAATTGAATTTGAATTGGTATTAAGTGAAAAGGAATTGTAATATAATCCAAGATGTTATTTTTGGGGGATAGTTGGACGATTTGAGAAAAGGAATATTTATTTGAGAACTTGGATTCAAAATAATTTTGAGAAATTTGAAATATGAACACTTAGTTCTGTAATTTGACTTAAACCGTGGGTTCCATAACTTTAGCAGTAAATTAGAAAGATAATTTATAAACGTTAAATTTTCTTAAGGTTGTAGACATCTATGTACTAGACAGTATCTATCCGTGTTTCTCCTATGTGGTAGTGGTAGCAGCTCTGGGTCAAACTTAGAGAATTTGATTATAAACATGACCAGTGACGACCCTAGTAATCACAAAATTATATAAATCTCTACCTTTAATGAGAATCAGATAGAGTATCTTAAGAATGATATGGGCCTTGGTTTTGACCATTACATTTCTGATATGTTAAGAGAGAAATAGGAATTTAAACTGGTAAAGGAGTTTAAATTTACTCGTCTTCCTTTTCGAGGACAAAAAGTTTTAAGAGGGGTAAATGTAACGATCCAGAATTTTTAACCAATTTAAAATTGGAATTTTTATTACTTAATTTGAATTTAAATTTGAATTTTACATAAATATATATGGTTAAGAATTTTGATAAGTTAGATGATAGACTTTATTCGAATTATAAATAAGAATGATTATTAATGAGTTTGGATTTATTGATACTATTTGTTGTTCGATCGGATTTGCAAACCATAACATGAATTAATAGCATTAGAATTAAGTGTTTCCCTTAGTTTTCATAGCATTTAAGGGAAAATGCTACCAAAAGTTCACCTTCTCTACTTAAGACAGGTGTATGGACACTTGTAATTTTGCATGTAAACTTTCATGCATGGTTTCCACTTGTCCCCTTATGTGTCTTTACCTCCTTGCTCCTCCTTTCCTATATAAGGAGCTCTTTACTTCATTTTTTATCATTCATTTTCATTTTTCCTACCTTCCTTCTTCTTCTTAAGCTTATGGCCATGGTTTCCATGGCATAAGTCTTCCTCTTTTCCACCACCACCTTGCCAAAGTTCATCGTCATCCACCTCCTCCTCTTGTTATAATATGAAGAGAGAGAGATTAGTGTATATTATATTATATATATTGGTGAAGAAGATGTTGCGCCGAATACTGTCTGACGGCTCGCTCAGCCAGGCTCGCTTACCGTGAAGATTTGAAAAGTTGTTAGGTGAGAACTCTTTAACCATGGTTTATATATTTAATTAGTAGTTAGACTAATTTAAATATAGTGATGAATTATTAGTGGTTAATAATGATTGATGTTTGTTGTGATGGATGATGAATGCGTAATTTAGAACACACACACTATTAAACGTTAGTGTTGTAACACTTGTGCACAATTATGATTTATTTAATTATGTTGACGATGGTTGCTATAGATGTTTATAATGGTTGTTGATGCTGTTTTGCACACACTATGACACAACAAGTATGGCATCACATTGGTGATTGACAAATCTCCTTCGTAATTAGAAGCAATATCATTATTGAAATTGAAGGTTAATAATTGGGAAAGACCATATGTATGAATTCATATATATTGATAAAGCCCATTAAATGAATAAATAAATACCGAAAAATTTTAGGATGACAGAGAGGATAGTGTCTAGGCTCGGGTTTGAAAAATATAGTTTCCTGCTCTCCCTGGCTATCCCTAAATGATCCGACGAATGAGATGGTTAATTTGAAATTATTTGAATTTAGAAATGAATTGGAATTTGATTTATTAAGTAAAAATATAAAAGTTGAATTTTGAACACAAAATAAATTTGGAAAGTCAATGTAAATTACTTTAAATGGTTTTTAATGATTTACATGAGTATATAATGGTTTTCTAAGGTATTTTGAAGTACAAAAGAATTTTTTTTATTTCGGTCAAAATAGAGCTTGTCGCACAATGGTAATTTGCGTATTTTAGTTACAAACTTTAAACGCTTATAATTTTTGTAATCTAAATTGGATTTTCAAGAAATGAAAAACAATTGATTTATATTAACAAGACCTTTTAAATGAGTTAAAGCGGATTTTAATTTCGGGTTATAATTTTCAAGTTATGTTTAAAACCGTTTTGGAAAAGGTCGCTATAAGAGCAGTTGTCGACCATAACTATAAACAGCTATTTTAAATGTTTTAAAAAAATGGAAAAAAATGGTAAAATCATTATAAATTATGTAAAAGTGTTTTGAATCATAAAGTTTAAGTTTTGGCTAAGATAAATGATATTTTGATCAAAGTAGTTAAGATAACTATTTTGTAACGCTTTTTAAAACACTATGGTAACTTTTCTTTGAAAATAATCTATTTTGAAGTGGTAAACCGCGAGCAGTTTCCCGAACTATAAGCAATCATTTTTAAATGATTGGTGGAATGTTTTCAAAGTATTGAAAATGTTTTATATGGAATTTAAATTAATTTATTTGATATTAAAATGGGTTTTTCAATTGGATATGGTTGGAGATAAATCTTCGGATGTTTGATATTAATTCGGTAGATGATGGCTCTTACTATTTGAGGAATTTAAAAGGTAGTTCACCGTTATTCCGTTTATAGTGTGAGTTGGATACAGAAATTAATACTAAGTATAAGTGGATGATATTTCTATCCAGAACTAATGTCAAAGAGTTGGATAAATCTTTAAATTTAGATATGGGTTTCCCAAATTGATTGGGATAAGTTGGATAGAAATAATCTTCGGATATCTGATATGAAATTCTTTGGTGTAAACGTATACTATTTGACGAATTTGGAAGATATTATTATATCATTATTCCGCTTATAGTATTCATTGATTATGAGAATTGATATCAAATATAAGTAGATACAATTTCTATGTAACTTATGTTCAATATCGATTGATTTGGGTTTTGTCGTGAATCATATCTTCAATAATATCATTCTTGAAACCCAATGAGATTGAGTTAAGGAAATTCATATCGTAATTTGGGGATTTAACCAAATCTTTGACTTGAGGAAATTAAAAATAAGGAATTGGGAAAGAAGAACAATCTTTTAGTTAAGATTACATAATTGAATGTTCGAAAACCAACTTAATTGGAAACTAGGGTTGAAATGTGGGTAAGGGTTTTCAAAGGAAACTGGGTTTTTGATAACGAGTTATCAAATGGAAAATTGATTAAGGCTCTAAGGCTAAATTATCTTTGATTTAGGGGATGTGTTTCAAAAGAGAAATATTAGATATGGATTTTGTTATAATTTGAGAATGAATTTAAAGAAGTTTAATTGAACAAAATCCAAGATGGAAGGAGATTTGGTTGAAATCCTGTGTCTTCCGTAATTGTAATTTTTTGAATTGCGCTTATTATTTGGAAAGACCGGGATCGAATATATGTTCGAAAACCATTCTAAGTAATAGTACGATGTTATGGAACAATTCAAGACTTGGAAAACGACGAATGAAGACCGGGATTCTTTGAATTGATTAGACTGATTGTTGATGTCTCGGTTGGGCTAATCCCCCGATACGAGTTTATAAGTGGCATGAGGTTTGAATATATTTGGAGATTTTCGGATTGGTGTTTCGTTTAGACCTAGAATGGACATATATTGATTGTGTGTCTGACATTGTAATTGACTTCGTAGCATTGATCTCTGTTAAATATATATCTTCTTGGTGGCGGAGAATTTATTCTCTTGCTTAACACCCTTCTCTAAGACGTATGATCTTAGAGATTATATATTGATGGAAATCAGTGATGCATTGTGAATGGACAATGTTGCATACTTAAGTTATGTGGTGAGCAATGGATGATCAAAGCATGGCTTATTTAAGCGTAACTTTGTCTATTTCGTGACCTCGGCAAGCCTCACTCCCCGGTTAATGACCAAAACTGAAAGAAATACAGCAGAGTTATGGGGTGTTGTCTCCTTCTAGATAAAAGGTGTGCTATGGTATGGATCCCAGGTATTAACCTATATAGTAAAAGCATCTACTTCTGTGGTTGTTGTTGGCGCGTGCTCGGAAAGGTCGGTAACGACCGAGAGATGGCATACTCAGGCGTACGCTAAGTTACCTACTTAAGGGGTAACCCGGCCTTGTGTTGGCATGAGGAGCATCAGTTGATCCTCGAACATCCCTCAAAAGGTGTTCAAAATTCGGTTCGGAAGGAAGTTCCTTTGCCTGGTCATTGTTGGAAACCCAATCTCCGTTATGAGCCCGTATGATTTTAGTTGTATATTATATGTCATTATAGTATATGGTACCTATGCTGGCTAAGATTGATACATTTGCTTTCGAAATTTGTTTTCACACTATATTATAGTATTGAAAGAGGATTTTCACGTATCAAGCATTTTTGACTATCATAAGGAGAAACCTCGCCCATATGTGCGTTTGCATTGTGTGTGTGCCGCGAGACCTTGTGGTAGTTTCATTTTTCAAAAGTCATTGCGAATTTCTATGCACGTGAATTCATATAGAGTAAACCCGTTCCGCGTTAGCAGCGTGGTCCGTTGAATTACCCAACTTTAAAGTGAATCCTAAATAATAGTTGTTTTGAGTTCTCACACCAGTCCCACGACTGACCTGGAGTTTATTGTTTCCACACCTAAACTCTAGGTGCCCATAATTTTGCACGGGCAGCAAGTAGCTTAGTTTGCAGGTTTAGCTTTCAGAATTGGGTTCAGCGTTGGAGCTAGAGCTATATTTTGGATTTTCTTAGTCCACTGAAGATTTTATTTCTGCTGAGCTTATGTTGTACTCTGATGTTCTTGGTAACTCTGATGTAATATTTTGTAATGAAATGAAAAGTTCTGATATTTTTGTGCAAATATGTTAGAACCCGTAGCAATCCGTCTTTATGAACGGTTTAAGTTGGTTTAATTACCAACGAGAACCGGGCAAAAAGGCGGGTCGTTACAGAAATAAAGTAAAATCAAAGATGCCTACTGAGAAAAGCGAAGATTATGTTCCAGAATTTGATGAACTTAGTGAAGATGATACTTCAAAAAATCAAACAAAGGTGCGTTATAACTGAAGACTTAATTTTATGTTGGTAATTATAGACTAACTTCACTATTTATTTTATTTTATTTTTCTGCATGCGTATTTTAGATAACCAAAAAGGTTACGCTTACAAAGCCTCAGTCTGGACCAACAACTCGTTCACGAGCCAATGTTGAAACTACAACTGATAAGAATGCAACTCCGAAGGCAGGGGAAAATCCAGTTCGTACACAAACTGATGGTCCACCATGTAACGTTGTGTTACCACACAATAAAGGAATAGGAACAATGGCTGCTTATTAGGCTATGCAAGAACGCCAGAAGAATAACAATAGTGGAAGTACAAGGAATATGGCTATTGTCGGAACATCTCGACAAATATTGAAAACGAAGAAGATGAAGTAGAAGAAGTTGAAGGTATTATCCAATTGAGTTCTGATTTTAATATTTTAAGTTCTCATTTACATTCTGTCTAGCCTTCTCATTACTATTGTATGTACTTTGTAATGGTAGTCGGAGCTCCCAGAAGGCTCAGAGGAAAAACAAAGGTAGATAAAGTTCATTTAAGGCCATATGACAAAAGAGTTATAATCCAAATGAATAATCGGGGCCAAAGCTATTTCAGACGATGACCAAGTAATGTCTGAAATGAGTGCTATTTTAGGAACACTAAAGAGGAGTGTTCCGCTTATTTACAGTCTTGATTTGATATTCCTTCAAGTTTGAAAGACACGCTGTGGAACTATGTCAAGGTAATTTGCAAACTTAGCTGAATTTTACTTAAATATATGAAACTTTTCATAAAATCAGCATGACTATTCATTTTAACGTTTGATTTGTATTTAAGCAACGATACATTATTCCAGATGAATGTGAATTTTGGGTTTTGAAGTCAATTCGTGACCCTTGGAGAGGGTACAAGAGTCATATTAAAAATGCACATTATACGGCTTATGAAACTGATGAAGAGAGGCTTGAAAATAGGTCGAACGAATTTCCGCTTCAGGGTTTCAAAGTACTCTTAATGTCTTGGGGAGATGAAAAAATTCAGGTATAATTTTAAGATTTATCACAGAATTTTTTCCCTTTTTATTCATTCAAATTAGACAGATAAAAATCTTTATTTCATGTTTTTGTAGTGCAAGGCCCTTACAAATTTTGCAAATCGGAAATCTTATACTAACACACACACTGCTGGTCCAAAATTCTTTTCCCAAATTCGGCATAAGATGGTATGTATTTTGCTTATTTTTATGGTTAGCTTGTTTAACAATATAGGTCATGTAGATGTATGCTTGTATAACTCGAATGCATTATCCTTGTTTAACTTGTGAATAAAGTATGTATATCAATGAAGATTCAGATGAAGAAGTTTTTTGCTGTCTAACTTTTTTAATATTAGTGATATATGTTCTGGAACAATTGGTTTAATATCCTTTTACTATCTAAATTTTTTTGTATCAGTCCAAGGAATCAGATGGAGAACTTTTTGTTAAAACTCGCAAGCGGAAAGAAGGAAAGATGTACAAGACCGATGCTTTGGTAATGAACTAGAAAATTATAAGAATTTTGTTTTCTCTTCAATCAGATGTCAAAAAAATGCTTTATTTTGCACATGATCAACATTATTGTAGAACTAGATCCTGTTTTGTTGAAAGCGATAGCAGGATATCTACAGGTCCAAAAATGCTTCATTATTACACATGATCAACATTAGTTGTACTAAAGAGTACTCAGATTTTATTCATTAACGATGGTGATCTTTTACTTTGGGTTTCAGTGTGTTATATGCCACAATCCTTGTTTAAGAAACTTATTTCAGAATTGTTAATTTTATTTAATGTCACATTTTGAAACTGCATTATTTTGCAGGAGAAGATTGAAAAAGCAATAAGTGAAGGCGGCAGTGATGAAGTTGTTCAAGAACTTGTTTCTGATGGAAAGTCGTACGATCCATCATGGCTTATAGGACGGCACACAAAGTCTCCAAAAGTTTCAAAAGCTGCTCCAACAACAAGCACATACATACGGGGAGTTGACGACGATGATAAGGGAAGATATAACTGATGAAGTCGAAGCAAAGGTGAACAAGATGGTCCAAGATGAATTTGATAAAAAGGTGAACCAAAAAGTTCAGAAGAACTTGACAAAGATGCTTAAGAAATTAGGTGAAGCAAATCATGACATGCACATTGATATTGGGGATCTTTGTGTGACAATCGCAATGAAGGCACTGAAGGCAGTGGAGGCTCGCGCTCTTAGTCATTGATATTGGGGATCTTTGTGCAACAATTTGCAGTGAACATGAATAACCTTGCTATGTTTGAAAGTACGGTCTGTAAATATGAATTTACTGACTATGTTTGTAAGTACTACTTGTGTTGCTTGTTAATCTGAGATGAGAAGTTCTTTGTTTAATTCAGTGTGTGTTAAATTCTCTAATGCTGCAGTATCTGATGTAATGTTGCCATAGCTATGATATAATGTTGCAGTATGTAATGTTAAATGTTGACATAGCTATGATATAGTGTTGTCATTGGATGGTAAAAGTGTTGCCATAGATTAATGCATGTGGGCCGCACAGCAGGATTCCGTGAACCCGGGCGTTAGGCGGCACAACAGGATTCTGAGAACCTGGGCTTTAGCTGGCACAACAGGATTTCGTGAACCCGGGCTACAGATTTTAGTGAGCCCCACATTTTTGTAAATTTAGTACCAGTGGCAACACCTGTATCGATGTTGCCTTAGGGTCGCAAAGATGTTGCCTTTGACTCCAAGGCAACATGGCAAAATGCAACACCGAGAAAGTGTTGCCACAAATCAATTTTGGCTATAGAAACATTTTTGGCACTTCCTGCATCACTTCTCTGGTGTTGCAGTATGCAACCTATGGCGTAGTGTATGTTTGGCCTAAACACGTATATTTATGTAACTTTAAGACAATTTAACATAACATACTTTCAGGTTAATTTCGTTTCCTCTTTATAAGAATTATAGTAAACATGTTTAAAACCTTATTAAACTATTTTACCCTTTATTTTAACATGTTTGCATTACATTTTGTTAAAAAAAAATGTTTACACTTTTCTTGTTCCAAAACTTATAATTAACATTAAATTATTCAAATTATATTGTTTTGATACAAATAAATGCACAACTACATTAAAACTATTTTGTCAGTCAAACAATGTTTTTTTCAACCAACATTTATATTTTATATTTTTCTTTTACATCTAAATTTAATTTAAAACACACCATTTCACATTAAAATTCTTTGTCTACTTATATATTGCACTTTGATGCAGTATACACATAAAATCACCTAAACACATGTTTACCACAAATTTCATAATATAGAGTTTTCTAAACTTTATTCTATACATTTAAATTTTGTTCAACAAATTAATACTGATATGAATCCTTTTATTAATTATTTACTTCAATTTGACCTCTATTCAATATATGCCCAAATCACATTATTTTAATCATCTTAATGATTAAGTAAATTATTTTCTTCAAATTCCCACAAGTTAGCCCGAACTCCTTAATTAGTCGACTATATTATTAGTTAAATTGTTTTCTTCAATCCACATTGATTTATTTTAATTAACCAAATACTATTGGATTGAATTTCTTTCTTAACAACAATTCAACCTTGCCTAATATATTAACTCACTTTATCTCTAAAATAAGCTTTAACTCCAATTAATTCATTAAACATAGTTTAATTAGTTTATGCAGGAAATCACAAAATCAGGCTTGTTACACATACATTTACCCATATATATAGATATTTGTAATAACCCGGAAATCCAAGCCAATTTAAAATTTTTATTTTGGCAATTTTAGTGAATTTTGATTACTTAAAATGAATTATTTTAAATAATACATCGAGAAATTTATTTTGAATAGAATTAGAATGTATATATTTATATAGATCGTCGTTAGAATATAAATATTTTATTTCAATTATAAAAGGAATTGAAAATGGCACGGTAGTTCGATAATTCGATTTCAAATTTCAAATGAACGTATAGGATTCAAAATAAATCGGATTTTAACAAAACCAAAAATATTAGAATCTAATTGAGGATATCTTTCCAACGAATCCAAAAAATCAAAATTTCATAGCAGGGATAAAAAGTTACGTCTAGTTGAAAATTCAGAATAGTCGCTTTGGAATTCTGGCCCTTAAAAATGGAAATTTTGCAAACGACCTCGGTTTTCGACGAAACCACTTTTGTTGGATCCGGGATGTCAAGTTATTGCTATATTTCAAAATTCGTAATTTTCTGAATCAATATGTGAGTGTGGCAAAGGAAAACGTGTTTGACCAGTTTCAGTTGAGTTTAATCGGCTGGAAAATGGTCATTTTTCAAACGGTCTCAGAATTCGATGAAATTAGTTTTTTTAGGACCGTATTGTCAATACGAAGCTAGAAAATATTTTTCGGGAATTTTTAGAGTCCGTATGTGTCCCCGGTAAATTGAAATGTGCGTTCAACTTCAATATATAGAGTTATATTTTGATTTTGACGAAAACTGATCGAAACGATCAAATCAGCTTACGATACATATCCCATTGTGTTCGGAATGGGGGTATTACCCTAGGGACGACAGTCGGTGGGTTTGATTTCGAGTTGAAAATAAAAAGGTACTTTTGGAAATTAAAATATAATTAAATATATATTATATTATATAATCTCCCTTAAGCCCTCCCCTCCCTTTCAAAATCAGTCAGCGTAGAGAAAAAAAAGAAAAGAAGAGGGAGTAGGAGCCGTCGCTCCTCCGATCAGCGCGCCACCGCCGGTGGCACTCCACCGCCCCTCCCCATGGCCGGCGCCACCACGCCTGAACCCTGGCCACCCCCTCTCCTCCCCGTTGTCCCTCTCTCCCTCCAAATCTCCTGAAACCCGCCGACAGCCACACCCCGACCCACCACCCTCCGACGCCGCTGATGGCCTCCCTTCCCTCTCGCGCCACCAGTCATCTCGCCCGCCACCTCCATCCCCGGCGCCACCACGTTTCCCTCCTCCAGCGAGCCAACTCGCGAATCCCCAAACCGAACAGCCCCCCCCCCCAAAGACCCGCCACCCCCGCGCCTGACCAGAATCGCCACCTCGACGCCAAACCCCCCTCTCTCCAATGACGCTGTAAGTTTTTACTTTTATTTATTTCTTTTATTTTTATTTGTTTAATGATTTTCAGTTTATTTATATCAGGATTTTTCCTATGCAAAGACTCGTTTTTTTATATATATAAAGATTAAATTTTTTTTAACGATATTAAAGTTAGATTTTTATATTAGAGAAAAAATAGATTTTTAGAAAGAAAAGTTTATATTTTAAATAACGAAGAGATATGATTTTTCATTATATGAAAAAAATATTATTTTTATATAGGTAGAAGATTAAAAATATGATTTTTATTATTCAAGTAGTAAGATAAAAATATAATTTTTATTTATGTAGAGTAATAAAAATATAATTTTTATTTAAGTAGCGAAGTAAAAATATGATTTTTATATTATAGAAAGAATAAAAAATAGGATTTTTATAATGAAGTAACAAATATAAAAATATAATCTTTAGAAGAGCGATATAAAAATATAATTTTTATTATGAAGTTAGAGTGATAAAAATATGATCTTTATTATATGAACACCGTTATAAAAATAGAATTTTTATCTATATAGTAGCGTTTTAAAAATGGGATTTTTATATTCTAGAGAATATAAAAATGTGATTTTTATATATGTAGTGGCTACGGAAAACGAATGTGACAAAAGGCGAGCACAGCGTAGATTTTCTATATATGAAGAGTCGTGGCGTTTGGTTTAGCTAGTCGGTGAGAACTCCTCACCTTTATTTTGATTTCTAGTTGAAATATATACTTGGATGCAGACGGTGCTTAGCAGCACCCGACACCCGTCGTCCACAGACCATGGATGACTTGTTTGTTTGATTGCTGTGTTGTGAAATTTTATTGTGTGATGTGGAATGAAATAAAATATTTTATAGTGGAAAATATTTTATAGTGGAAAATATTTTATAGTTAAAAATATGATTTTTAACGTGTATATAAAATAAATATTTGTAAACAAATTGGACGATTTGTTTATATACATTGATTTGACTGATATGGATTGGGACGATAAATTTTACACATCGCCCAACCGCACCAATAAAATAGGTGTTTGTTGATTTGAAACCCCACACGGGTATTGGAATGATATTTGACGTACACTAATCCCGATTGTTTAGTTGTATGTCAATCGATGGGTTGACAGACTGTGTAAGCGTTAATTATTTATATTTAATGCTTATGCAGTTGTGTGGTGCACTCTGGATGATGGTTGATTATTTATCGTTGCTATTATATACAAGTGTTGTAGAAAATCCATATAATTAACATTATATGGTAATTGATTGGGCCTCATTCCAATGTAGAAATTATAAATTCATGTGTTGAATAGAAATATATATTCATGTGTTGAATAGAAAAATAAATATTCATGTGTTGAATAGAAAAATAAATATTCATATGTTGAATAGAAAATATATATTCATGTGTTGAAAAAAAATCATGTGTTGAATAAAATATATATTCATGTGTTGAAGAAAATATTCATTTGTTGAATAGAATAATGCAGTTATTGAAATATATAAAGCCGTGTTGGTTAGATATGCGCCATTTTGACGCGAACGATATTTATATCAATTATATTCGTTTTTATAATGAATATAGAAAAGGAAGTGATTTCAAAATATAACGTTTTGAAAATATTATCATATATGTATCGATGACATAGAATATTCAATTTTGATTAGAAATTGAATAGGAAGTTGAAATCGTTTTGAAAACGAATTTAAAACAATTTATAAAATACGTTTTAAAAGGAAATCGACGAAATATATAATATATATATATTATATATATAATGGCCTGAATAGAACGCGTCGCGCTGCGGCAGTTCGGGAAATTTCGACCATTGACTTCGAATGGATATTACGGGAGATCCGACCGTCGGATTCTTCTAAAACCGGAACCGTTGGGTTCGTATCGAAAAGAGCTTTCTAATGAATATTTGAGATTTGAAATCTAACGGTTGGATTTGGAATTACGTCCATATCAAATTTGAAAAAGGTCGTTGTAAGTATAGTTCGATGGCCGTTGATGGAAATCGACTGTACAGGCCTTGATAAAATTATTAAAAATAGAAATAATTTGTGTAAAATCATAAGAAGTGATTTTTGAAGGATTGGGATGAAAAACTCCATGTTTGAAAAGATAAAAGTAGATTTTTATCGGAATGAACTAGTTATGAACAAGAATTAAAATCAATTTATTTTTGAAATAAATAAAGTGGATTTGAAATGGTTTTGAAAATAACCAGAATTCCAATAATTGAATTGGAAGGGATGTGAATCGAAATTGTCTTTGGAATATTTCGATGTTGGATTTCGTGATTATACAGATATTGGTATGGAAATTTGAAAGATATAATTATATCGTTATTTCCAATATGATATTTGTTGGTCGTAGAATTTGATATTGAATATAAGCCGATATATTTTCTATTCAGAGCCTTGTATTTAATATCAAATGGGATTTGGGTTTGTCGTGAATGGTTTCTTCATTTAACACTGTTCTTAAGTCCAGTTGAGAAAAAGATTGAATCTTTTTATTTAGATTTAATGAAGTGTACCAATTAAATGGTATTTAATTGGAATTGAATTTGAATTGATTTTTGGGTTTATCGTGAATGGTGTTTTGAATAACACTTGTTCTTTAACCTGATAATTAATGAATGTGATTTTGTGTTTATCGTGGGCCGTGTTTTAAATGACATTAGTTCTTTAACCCAGTTAAAGCCAGGATGTGATTTCCTAAGTTAAATAATCATTGATAGTGATTATTGGGAAGATTAAAACCAAGTGGAGTTTTAATGAATCTTTAACTAGATTGAAATAATCGAGAATGGAGTATCACCAGTTTTGCTCCAGGCGATAGTTATATCTTTAACTAGATTTGAACGTGAAATGGTAATTGAATTTACCGATAACACCGTGGTGTTAGATATGAAGTATGACCAGTTTTACTTCATGGGATGAATAGATTGGAATTGGGAAATAAAATAAATGATTACTTCAGTGTGGTTCGCTAATCCCGACTAGTATGAATTGATATTCAAAGAAGATTAAAGAATAAATTTAAAGAATTTATCTTTGATAAAATTAATGGGAACCTTTCCCAAAGTATAAGAATATTTGAATAAAAGAATATTCTGAATTGGAATGAGGCGTATGTTGTGTTTGTGTAACACTTGTTTATTATATACGCGAGTTATTCAGAAAGACCGGGTTTATCCCATTTTGAATAACTGATTCGACGTGGTGTCGAGGACGAAGACGGTGGTTGAAGACCGGAGGTCTTCACATCGTTTGGGTGATTACTGATGATCTTGATTGGGCCGTACACCCCAAGAGGAGGGAATCAGTTAGTGATCGTCCAGACGTACTTGGAGATCGATGGATATGCGAGGTACAAGGTGCCTCCGGTTTCGTTCAGACCCAGAACGAACTTGTAAATGGACTGTGTGTCTGACATTGGATTTTATCTTGGGTGATTGATTTCTATTAAATATATATCTGTTTGGCGGCGGAGAATTTATTCTCTTGCTTAACGCCCTTCTCTGAGACATACGAGCTTAGAGGTTATATATTGGTGGATATCAATCGCATGGAGTGAATTGCCTGTGTGGCATGCCTAAGTGGCAAATGATCAAGGCTTTTGTTGGAAAGCAAAGTCTTGTGGTTGATGATCAAAGCACGGCCTGTGTGGCATAGCTTTGTGTAGCGTTGATTCGCGAGCCTCACACCCCGGTTGTGAACCAGAAACGGGAGAGGACCTCAGGGAGGGCATGCGTTTCCTTCTAGCTAGAAGTGGCGTCAGTGGTTTTACACGCCCTGACGAGTTTGACTTATGTGGTTGTTGCTGTTGCGAGGCGCCTCGGATATATCGGTGACTGTGTGGAGCCGATGGAGTCATTGGGCTCATTTACGCCCCAAAGGGCCGGGAAACGTAGTGTTCAGACATTTGAATCCACATCGGTTGACCGGCCCTGACGATCCAAAGGCTTGACTGAGTATTTGCCTGAGACATGGGCTAGATTGTCTCGAATCGGTGAGGACTATCTTTTGCCTCAGTGCACAGATGGAAATCCAACTTCCAATACGTGACTTTGCGGTTTTATTTGTATAGCCCAGTATGGTGACATAGCGGTATGGGGCACTTATGCCGTCTATGACTGATACTTATGATTTGAAATTGTTTTGACACTATACACGTATAGTAATAATAAAACATGAAATTTAGCGTACCAAGCATTCTTGGCTATTATAAGGTAAAAACTCTATCCTCCGGCTTGCGTTGCAATGTGTGATGGGACCTGGGTCTTATAATAGCTTCATTTTTCTTTATTTAGCATTGCGCTGTTGTTTTATGCACTGGTATTCTTGGGAGGAAACCCGTTCCGTGTTATACGGCGTGGTCCCTTGATTTACCTAACTTTAAAATAAAGATTAATAACTGTTTTAATTCTCACACTAGTCACATGACTGACCTGGAGTTTATTGTTTTAACTTAAACTCTGGGTGCCTTTATTTTGACACGGGCAGCTAGTAGTTTTGGTTTTGCAGATTTATATTCACAAGATCCTGATTTACAGCTGGAACGATACTCGGAAAGCTCTGTATCCGTGTATTACTCCTAGTTGTGTTTTGTATTATTTTCCGCTGCGATGTATTTAAATGTAATTTAAATCTCTGATATTTTCTGTGTAATATTTAGTCATACTCTGTATATTCCTGTAATCTGATGAAATTGCTATAATATACAATGAAATGTTCTTCTGTCTGCGTTCTTTTGTGTGTTGTTCTCAAAGTATCCGCTCTTTCCTTCACGGGGAAGTTACGGGTCCTTTCATTTTGGTATCAGAGCTTTGGTTTACAGAGTTCGGAGAATAATGCACATTAGAACCATACGAAAGAATTCATCAGAAATTGGATTAGTAATATCCAATGGGAATGACTCATTAGAGATAGGATCAGTAGCATCCTAGAACGAGTGTAAAGAGTGTTATTTCGAAAAATAAAATTGAAAACAAGTTTTGTTTTGAAAATTTAATTCAATTATTCGTATTTGAATATTTATTTATATTGATTTGGACTATCCAGTATATAAAGATTTTGTGTATACGTCTGATCCGCGTGTATTCGAAGTTTTAATATATTGGGTAGATATAGAATCACACTGTAGTCGCCCGGAGATGATTCTGATGATTGATCGATCATCATCAGAATTTATGTTCGTGTGACGAAAGTGAGATTTCTATATATTTCCAATTGACTGGTGTGAGAACCAAAACTAGATAGGGCTTATTGTTGTGATTTGGCATCAAAAATCTAATTTTTGGGATACATATTAAAGTTATGTGATTGAAAAGATTATCAACTAATTGATTGATAGTTGTGTTGTTTGATTATTGTTTGATTAATTAAAATTTGAACCTTTGGCCAAATTGAACCAAAAAGTGAATTGTACTGAAAATTTATAGCATTTGCATGCATATACATGTATTTACATTGAACAGGTCATAACAAGGAGGCTAAAGCAGAGGAAAAAAATTGTTTGCCCGACAAATAGGTACATGTTTATTGTATTTCTTGGGTTTGGATGATTTTATGAGCCGATTGGCTAGCCGCTTGGCTATTTCTTTTTCTTTTTGGATTGATGAAGGCCATGGGAGGCTATTTGAAATATCCCGAAGTCCGCGGTGCAGGGGAGGTTATGGCGAAATTTTTCGAAAATTTAGGGTGTTAGCCAAATTTTTGAAAAATTTGAAAAGTTCTTAGAAACTGAAAAGTTGAAAAACTTAAGCCGTAATGAAAATACTGGAAGTTGAGTTGGTTTGTGAAACAACTTTCAGCTTCGTTCCCTTTCGGGGACGAAAATTTTTAAGTGGGGGAGATTGTAATAACCCGGAAATCCGAGCCAATTTAAAATTTTTATTTTGGCAATTTAATTGAATTTTAATTATTTAAAATGAATTATTTAAAATAATAACGACGAGAAATTTATTTTGAATAGAATTAGAACGTATATATTTATATAGATCGTCGTTAGAATATAAATATTTTATTTTAATTATAAAAGGAATTGAAAATGGCGCGGTAGTTCGATAATTCGATTTCAAATTTCAAATGAATGTACAGGATTCAAAATAAACCGAATTTTAACGAAATCAAAAATATTAGAATCTAATTGAGGATATCTTTCCAACGAATCCGAAAAATCAAAATTTCATAGCGGGGATAAAAAGTTACGTCTAGTTGAAAATTCAGAATAGTCGCTATGGAATTCTGGCCCTTAAAAATGAAAATTTTGCAAATGACCTCGGTTTTCGATGAAGCCACTTTTGTTGGATCCGGGATGTCAAGTTATTGCTATATTTCAAAATTCGTAATTTTCTGAATCAATATGTGAGCGTGGTAAAGGAAAACGTGTTTGACTAGTTTCTGTTGAGTTTAATCGACTGGAAAACGGTCATTTTTCAAACGGTCTCAGAATTCGATGAAATTAGTTTTGTTAGGACCGTATCGTCAATACGAAGCTAGAAAATATTTTTCGGGAATTTTTAGAGTCCGTATGTGTCCCGGTAAATTGAAATGTGCGTTCAGCTTCAATATATATAGTTATATTTTGATTTTGACGAAAACTGATCGCAAACGATCAAATCAGCTTACGATACATATCCTATTGTGTTCGGAATGGGGGTATTACCCTAGGGACGACAGTCGGTGGGTTTGATTTCGAGTTGAAAATACTTTTGGAAATTAAAATATAATTAAATATATATTATATTATATAATCTCCCTTAAGCCCTCCCCTCCCTTTCAAAATCAGTCAACGCAGAGAAAAAAAGGGAAAAGAAGAGGGAGGAGGAGCCGTCGCTCCTCCGATCAACGCGCCACCGCCGGTGGCACTCCACCGCCCCTCCCCGTGGCCGGTGCCACCGTGCCTGAGCCCTGGCCACCCCCTCTCCTCCCCGTTGTCCCTCTCTTCCTCCGAATCTCCTGAAACCCACCGACAGCCACACCCCGACCCACCACCCTCCGACGCCGCTGATGGCCTCCCTTCCCTCTCGAGCCACCAGTCATCTCGCCCGCAACCTCCATCCCTGGCGCCACCACGTTTCCCTCCTCCAACGAGGCAACTCGCTAATCCCCAAATCGAACAGCCCCCCCCCAAGACCCGCCACTCCCTGCGCCTGACCAGAATCGCCACCTCGACGCCAACCCCCCCCCCCCCCCTCTCCAATGACGCTGTAAGTTTTTGCTTTTATTTATTTCTTTTATTTTTATTTCTTTAATGATTTTCAGTTTATTTATATAAGGATTTTTCCTATGTAAAAACTCGTTTTTTTATATATAAAGATTCGTTTTTTATAACGATATCAAAGTTAGATTTTTATATTAGAGAAAAAATAGATTTTTAGAAAGAAAAAGTTTATATTTTAAATAACGAAGAGATATGATTTTTCATTATATAAAATTTTTTATTTTTGTATAGGTAGAAGATTAAAAATATGATTTTTATTATTCAAGTAGTAAGATAAAAATATAATTTTTATTTATGTAGAGTAATTAAAATATAATTTTTATTTAAGTAGCGAAGTAAAAATATGATTTTTATATTATAGAAAGAATAAAAAATAGGATTTTTATAATGAAGTAACAAATATAAAAATAATATCTTTATTAGAAGAAGAGCGATATAAAAATATAATTTTTATTATGAAGTTAGCGTGATAAAAATATGATCTTTATTATATGAACACCGTTATAAAAATAGAATTTTTATCTACATAGTAACGTTTTAAAAATGGGATTTTTATATTTTAGAGAATATAAAAATGTGATTTTTATGTATGTAGTGGCTACGGACAACCAATGAGACAAAAGGCGAGCACGGCGTAGATTTTCTACATATGAAGAGTCGTGGCGTTTGGTTTAGCTAGTCGGTGAGAACTCCTCACCTTTATTTTGATTTCTAGTTGAAATATATACTAGGATGCAGACGGTGCTTAGCAGCACCCGACACCCGTCGTCCACAGACCATGGATGACTTGTTTGTTTGATTGCTGTGTTGTGAAATTTTATTGTGTGATGTGGAATGAAATAAAATATTTTATAGTGGAAAATATTTTATAGTTAAAAATATGATTTTTAACGTGTATATAAAATAAATATTTATAAACAAATCGGACGATTTGTTTATATACACTGGTTTGACTGATATGGATTGGGACGATAAATTTTACACATCGCCCAACCGCACCAATAAAATAGGTGTTTGTTGATTTGAAACCCCACACGGGTATTGAGATGATATTTGACGTACACTAATCCCGATTGTTTAGTTGTATGTCAATCGATAGGTTGACAGACTGTGTAAGCGTTAATTATTTATATTTAATGCTTATGCAGTTGTGTGGTGCACTCTGGATGATGGTTGATTATTTATCGTCGCTATTATATACATGTATTGTAGAAAATCCATATAATTAACATTATATGGTAATTGATTGGGCCTCATTCCAATATAGAAATTATAAATTCATGTGTTGAATAGAAATATATATTCATGTGTTGAATAGAAAATTAAATATTCATGTACTGAATAGAAAATAAATTTTCATGTGTTGAATAGAAAATATATATTCATGTGTTGAATAAAAATATATATTCATGTGTTGAATAAAATATATATTCATGTGTTGAAGAAAATATTCATTTGTTGAATAGAATAACGAAGTTATTGAAATATATAAAGCCGTGTTGGTTAGATATGCGCCATTTTGACGCGAACGATATTTATATCGATTATATTCGTTTTTATAATAAAAATAGAAAAGGAAGTGATTTCAAAATATAACGTTTTGAAAATATTATCCTATATGTATCGATGACATGGAATATTCAATTTTGATTAGAAATTGAATAGGAAGTTAAAATCGTTTTGAAAACGAATTTAAAACGATTTATAAAATACGTTTTATAAGGAAATCGACGAAACATTTATAATATATATATGTTATATATATAATGGCCTGAATAGAACGCGCCGCGCTGCGGCAGTTCGCGAATTTCGACCATTGACTTTGAATGGATATTACGGGAGATCCGACCATCGGATTCTCCTAAAACCGGAACCGTTGGGTTCGTATCGAAAAGAGCTTTCTAACGAATATTTGAGATTTGAAATCTAACGGATGGATTTGGAATTATAGCCAAATCATATTTGGAAAAGGTCGCTGTAAGTGCAGTTCGATGGCCGTTGATGGAAATTGACTGTACGGGCCTTGATAAAATTATTAAAAATTGTAATAATTTGTGTAAAATCATAAGGAGTGATTTGTGAAGGATAGGGATGAAAAACTCCATGTTTGAAAAGATAAAAGTAGATTTTTATCGGAATGAACTAGTTTTGAACTAGAATTAAAATCAATTTATTTTTGAAATAAATAAAGTGGACTTGAAATGGTTTTGAAAATAACCAGAATTCCAATAGTTGAATTGGAAGGGATGTGAATCGAAATTGTCTTTGGAATATTTCGATGTTGGATTTCGTGATTATACAGATATTGGTATGGAAATTTGAAAGATATATTTATATCGTTATTTCCAATACGATATTTGTTGGTCGTAGAATTTGATATTGAATATAAGTCGATATATTTTCTATTCAGAGCCTTATATTTAATATCAAATGGGATTTGGGTTTGTCGTGAATGGTGTCTTCATTTAACACTGTTCTTAAGCCCAATTGAGAAAAAGATTGAATCTTTTTATTTAGATTTAATGAAGTGTACCAATTAAATGGTGTTTAATTGGAATTGAATTTGAATTGATTTTTGGGTTTATCGTGAACGGTGTTTTAAATAACACTTGTTCTTTAACCTGATAATTAATGAATGTGATTTTGGGTTTATCGTGGGCCGTGTTTTAAATGACATTGGTTCTTTAACCCAATTGAAGCCAGAATTGATTTCCCAAGTTAAATAATCATTGATAGTGATTATTGGGAAGATTAAAACCAAGTGGAGTTTTAATGAATCTTTAACTAGATTGAAATAATCGAGAATGGAGTATCACCAGTTTTGCTCTAGGCGATAGTTAAATCTTTAATTAGATTTGAACGTGAAATGGTAATTGAATTTACCGATAACACCGTGGTGTTAGATATGAATTATGACCAGTTTTACTTCATGGGATGAATAGGCTGGGATTGGGAAATAAAATAAATGATTACTTCGGTGTGGTTCGCTAATCCCGACTAGTTTGAATTGATATTCAAAGAAGATTTAAGAATAAATTTAAAAAATTTATCTTTGATAAAATTAATGGGAACCTTTCCTAAAGTATAAGAATATTTGAATAAAAGAATATTCTGAATTGGAATGAGGCGTATGTTGTGTTTGTGTAACACTTGTTTATTATATACGTGAGTTATTCAGAAAGACCGGGTTTATCCCATTCTGAATAACTGATTCGACGTGGTGTCGAGGATGAAGACGGTGGTTGAAGACCGGAGGTCATCACATCGTTTGGGTGATTACTGATGATCCTGATTAGGCCGTACACCCAAGAGGAGGGAATCAGTTAGTGATCGTCCAGACGTATTTGGAGATCGATGGATATGCGAGGTACAAAGTGCCTCCGGTTTCGTTCAGACCCAGAACGAACTTGTAAATGGACTGTGTGTCTGACATTGGATTTTATTCTGTGTGATTGATTTCTATTAAATATATATCTATTTGTCGGCGGAGAATTTATTCTCTTGCTTAACGCCCTTCTCTGAGACGTACGAGCTTAGAGGTTATATATTGGTGGATATCAATCGCATGCAGTGAATTGCTTGTGTGACATGCCTAAGTGGCAAATGATCAAGGCTTTTGTTGAAAAGCAAAGTCTTGTGGTTGATGATCAAAGCACGGCCTGTGTGCCATAGTTTTGTATAGCGTTGATTCGCGAGCCTCACACCCCAGTTGTGAACCAGAAATGGGAGAGGACCTTAGGGAGGGCATGCGTTTCCTTCTAGCTAGAAGTGGCGTCAGTGGTTTTACACGCCCTGACGAGTTTGACTTATGTGGTTGTTGCTGTTGCGAGGCGCCTCAGATATATCGGTGGCTGTGTGGAGCCGATGGAGTCATTGGGCTCATTTACGCCCCAAAGGACGGGGAAATGTTGTGTTCAGGCATTTTAATCCACGTCGGTGGACCGGCCCTGACGATCCAAAGGCTTGACTGAGTACTTGCCTGAGACATGGGCTAGATTGTCTCGAATCGGTGAGGACTATCTTTTGCCTCAGTTCACAGATGGAAATCCAACTTCCAATACGTGACTTTACGGTTTTATTTGTAGAGCCTAGTATGGCGACATAGTGGTATGGGGCACTTATGCCGTCTATGATTGATACTTATGATTTGAAATTGTTTTGACACTATACACTTATAGTAATAATAAAACATAAAATTTAGCGTACCAAGCATTCTTGGCTATTATAAGGTAAAAACCCTATCCTCCGGCTTTCGTTGCATTGTGTGATGGGACCTGGGTCTTATAATAGCTTCATTTTTCTTTATTTAGCATTGCGTTGTTGTTTTATGCACTGGTATTCTTGGGAGGAAACCCGTTCCGTGTTATACGGCGTGGTCCCTTGATTTACCTAACTTTAAACTAAAGATTAATAACTGTTTTAGTTCTCACATCAGTCACATGACTGACCTGGAGTTTATTGTTTTAACCTAAACTCTGGGTGCCCTTATTTTGACACGGGCAGCTAGTAGTTTTGGTTTTGCAGATTTATATTCACAGGATCCTGATTTACAGCTGGAACGATACTCGGAAAGCTCTGTATCCGTGTATTACTCCTAGTTGTGTTTTGTATTATTTTCCGTTGCGATATATTTAAATGTAATTTAAATCTCTGATATTTTCTGTGTAATATTTAGTCATACTCTGTATATTCTTGTAATCTGACGAAATTGTTGTAATATACAATGAAATGTTCTTCTATCTGCGTTCTTGTATGTGTTGTTCTCAAAGTATCCGCTCTTTCCTTCATGGGGAAGTTACGGGTCCTTTCATTATTTAGCTAACTATCTGAAGGTTTCTTGATTAAGTAAATATGAGCTCATTTTATAGATCATGAATAAATACCATTCAGTGTTTTAAAAACCAATCAACATAAATGTTGAAAGACCTAAAGTTATGTATGATTCCAATGAATTATATAATAAGAAAATTCCTCAAGTTGCAAGATCAATGAATGAGAATAAACAATATCACATGAATGCATCTTATCAATCATTAAAAAGGCTATCCTTATATATTCAATATATACATGCAATGTACTCACTAATAACAATGTGATGATGGATCAAATGAGAATCCAAAATGATTATCATTTAATGTGACGATGTTGATATATTTTGAGGAAGAGGATAAAATGGATACAAGTCAATTTTGATTATCAAGATTAAATACTTATTTATATGCTTAATGATGCAGAATAATAAGTGAATTGAATCATTTATCATCTTTACTAATAATTGGAATAGGTTTAGTGTCACATTTTTTGGTGTACACCTGAACTGACAAAAATGCCCTTTAACAATTTAGAAAAGTATTGATTGAATTCAAAAAAATAGGATCTGCATACATTCAGATTATATGGCTGATATTTTCGTTTTATTCTTTGAAAACTTAATCTAAGTAAGCGGCTAATATTTCTCCTAGAATATCGAGTCTGATGGAATTCAAAAAGAAAAAAAAGGTTCTGCATAAATGCTGATATTTTCGTTTTTTCCCTAAAAATTTCATCATTTAAATATGCGGATGGTATTTTTCCTCTTGAATAACGGGATATCTTCTGTAATTGCACTCTTTTATTTCTTTCCTCTTTCCAATTTATTTTCCAAATTTTCGTACAATTTCTTTTCGTCTTTCAATTTCCTTCCAATTTAAGTAAGCGGTTAATATTTCTCCTTCTTAAATAACGCGATATCTCCTGTAATTGCATAGTATTTTACCTATAAATTTACATGGTCTTCTTTTTCTTTCTCAACCGCTGGGAGCAACACATTTCTTCCTTTTAGCCTTCCATACTCTATGAAAGCTTCTAGTTTTAGGTAAACCTCACTTTATATATTTGTTTCCTAATATTTTTGAACTCCTCCATATATGCCTTTATCTCACTACTGTAAAACAACATTCTTTCGTGTAGGAATCTACAACTTGGATGCTTTCTCTGTTTTTTCTTCTTCTTTTTGTTCCATGTTTCAAGTTTTTTCCCCTTCAATATAGAGGGGAAAATAAGATTAATTTTGCTTAAATATGTACTATACTGATTGCAATGCTTCGCCCTGACTGTAATGCTTCCGCTTTATGCACTTGCGCTCATTAAGTAGGGTTATATATGTACTATAATGGCAATAATGCTTTGCACTCATTAAATATGCATTGGACTATATTGCTTTGCCAGATGAGTATTACTTGAAGCTGACATGCAGTATTGGTGTGTAAGGTCTACCTGATCGTACAAAATGTGTAGTGTGCAAATAATTTCTAGGTACCAGTGCAAATAGTTTTCTACCTCAAGATTGAATCTAGCTGTTGTAATACGTTCCCAAAATTGAATTATTTTTGTTGTTATTATCATTTTTTGCTTATCAAATACTTTTTTTTTAGAAAAAAAAATCGAATCATGATGGATGTGAAAAGGCAAATTTTTGCTACCCTCATTTTCATTCTTTGCCAGCCAAATCTGTTATAATTAATAACCCAAATTTTCTTAACTTCATATTTATGCTAGTTTTACTTATTTAAATTTTGCTATATTTAGTCATTTAAATTTGTTGTTGTGCATACCTAAGTTTACTCATTCAAAGGTGATCCTGCAGTATATTTACACATTCAAAATGCTTAGATCCATGTGCTTCCTGATGCGCCCACACAATTCTAAATCTCTCTACCTGATCGTACTTAGTATGTATTCGGATATATATTTATACTAATAAAATATTAAAATAAAGTAATATATTCACCATGTCGACATATTCAAATATGCATTCTACATCTCCTCACGCATATAAACTATACAATATTTGAGGAATAACAATCCACGCGCAAAGCGCGTGCCGTTACCACGCGCGTGCTGTGACGCTCGTATCCCTAATAAACTTACCCTAGTGTAAGTTGAAATCCTTGATGGATCAAAATGTATGGACAATACATGAAATATGCATAGTGTCAACAATATGTTAAATACCCAAGACATGATAATTTTAGAAATAGTTGAATTGTTTTAAAATAATGTAAGTGTTTGAATAATTAAAATTCCCCAAATGTATAAATATTAATTAAATCATACTAAATAATAAAAATATACTAGTTCCCAAAGAATAAAAATAATTTTGCTAGTTATAAAGGATGCAAAGAATAATGAGTATATATTACAACCTTTTTCTAACTGTTGTTGTAATGAAAATCTTGATATGATTCTTGATTAGTAGATTACTTCTTACTTTTAAGTATTATTGTAATGGAACTCTTATTATCCATCAAAGATATAATTGCAATAAGAATAACCGACATGAAGCACCAAAATAAAAGCAATGAGGCATTTTCCATAAAAATAGCATACGAAGTGCATAAAGTGCAAACAACATTTGAAAGAAACAAACTTGGAAAATTTGATTGTATTAAAGAAAATTATTTTAAATGGTGACCACATAAAGAAGGGAAAGTAGAATTACTATCTTCTAATTTTAGTTTTTCTATGCTATATGGATGAGAAGTATTTATAGTTGATTTGAGCTATCAAGACATGTATTCAAACTTAAATGACAAATTATAAAATCAGGAGAAGCATATATAGTTATACTATAATGTACTTTTTCCCCTTCAATGTGACTTCTCCCATTAAGTTTTCTCTTTTTAGGGTTTTAATGGGCATTACATTGATCCAATAGTATCAAAATTCATTTGATATAAAACTATTGAAATATAGCATATTATATGGTACTCTTATTTCTTTACTAAGATTTTCTCATTAAGCTTTTCTTATTAAGGTTTTAACGAGGCAATAGCTTGATTCAAAAGTATCAAATATATTTTCATGCAATAAACTACTGAAATATGTCATATTACGTATTACTCTTTTTCCTTTACTATTATTTTTCCCTCTATGTTTTTCTAGTAAGGTTTTAACGAGACATTATCCTGACGTATTAAACTTATTTTGATGAAATAATATACTAAAATATATATATTGTACTCTTTTATCTTCACTAAAGCTTTCTTGTCAGGCTTCTCTTAGAAGATTTTACTGGAGCAATAGACAATATCCATATCGACTGAATAAATATATGTAAGCATGGTAATAATAATGTGAAGCAATAATCACATGTTTTAAAATGGATAACTTCAAGTTATCGTCACATTGAAGATTTTGAAGACGCATATTCAGGGGGTGTTATCAAACCGACCGTTAGGGAGGTTTACTTACTGTCACTTGACCAAAATCATTTTTTTCGAAGCTAAAAAACATGTAAAATGTCTTCTTAAATCTCTTCAATTTAATCTACTTAATTCTAATTCACTTAATTCTTTCCACTTTTATCTTCTTAGGTCTCTCGAATTTTAGATATTTTCTATCATATTATTTTTTGATGTTTAACATTAATAAAAAACATTTTTTTAAACTATTCAATCTAACGGTCGGTTCTCCACCGTTGTGCGGTTGCACTAGTAATATATAAAGTGAGTATGCTTATGTACTTTTATTTTAGTCTTACATCATGGGATATGTTATATCTCAAGCTCCAATGTTTACATATATAGAAGTCTATGTAATGAAAACGAATGTATCAATTCATAGTTAATAAAATTTTCTTACTCTCATCTTTATGACATTTATCGAATCTACTGCAATAAGGCTGAGAATTGTTGTGTCAACTATACTATTTAGGTAAGATCAAACCCTCTAAATAATGGGGCTTCAAAATCCATACGATCCGTGAGGTACAATTCTGGGAATGCCTTATCTCTTAGAGTATCTCCAACAGACACTCATTATATTCAGCCAAAACAATACAAACAACTCCAATAAATTGAACTAAACGTAATATTTATCGTCATATTCAAGTGTGAAATCAGTATTAATTCGATCACCTATTAAATAGGCTTACGACTTAATATGCAGTCATATAACACCATTAACGTAAGAGCACATAGTATTAAGCAATTGAGCAGACACTCCTTTTGCTTTGTTAATGAATTGATGTGTTACTTCATTTATTTTGTTAATGAATGAGGCATGGCGCCACTTAATTTAGAAACATATTTGTATAACTAATGATATAATTTTGAACGTTTATTAAGTAGGCTTTTGTCTTTGAATCTCTACTTAATAACTGTTTGATATTTGAACTATGAAACCGACATTTAGCTGTTGTGGTTCAGTTCTGAGTTAGTTGGATGTGCTCTTAGGGTGCATTTTTAGTGAACGGTAATGGGATATTTGAGCGTGACACGTTAGTGAACGGGGAATGTGATTTTTGCTATATATATAGTGCGATTTTAATTTACTAGTTTTGAATTAACTAAATACTAATTGCTCATTAAAAAAACTACATTTCATTAAACGAAACAAAAATACAACTAGTACACCGAAAATAAAACAAATACATAAAAAACTACAAATTACGATGATGATCCAATATGCTCAACTCCGCTAAAATAAACCCCCATACATCATCGTCGTCAAGGTCGTCGGCAATCTTCAGATTTCGCAAGTCATTGTGGAAAATCATCATAATTGCCCATCGTCCGACATCCGACACAACTTGAATAACATTGTAGCAACGAGAAACAACGTCCTGAAGGGGGGATCACAAAAGAGTGGCTCGTACTGCCATACACGATGTGTTTGCGCCTAGAGGGCTGAGTAGAAGACAAGTTGTCAGTAGTCATCTAATCAGAATAATAACCGATGTCGGTAGCAGTGAAAAAAGCAACTGGTGCAGGTGGAGGTGTACATGCAATAAGAGGGATCAGAGACAAGCAGACGAAATAAAAGGAAAGTATATGGTGAATACTGGAATAGACGACGAGTCAGCAAAACATTTAATTATGGCTATGTTTATCCTGCTGTGCCACGTCACAATGACGAGTCAGCAAAACATTTAATTATAGCTATGTTTATCCTGCTGTGCCACGTCACAATGACACAGCCATATTTCACTTACCCAGAATAATGTATTTTACCGTTACATTTACTAGTATATATAACAGGTCTTTCTGTTCTATCCTGTATTAATAAAAAAAAAACAATTTCTTATTGAATAAAATGACAAGCTTTATAATTCTTCCAACTGTAGTTCCTCCTTCCCATCTGAATCTTCAGCTTTGTTAACTTGGTATCAGAGCCAGCAACAGCCTAACGGCTACAACAATTCAAGTTGATTGAAATCAAGAAAAAACCATCTGGAATATCCCATCATACAATTCTCGAAAATCCCCAATTCAAAAGGCATCAAAAGTTCTCACCACTTACCTACATTTCGTAGATTTAGATCTGTGATCTATAATCATGTCTGAAGAGAACTCTGCTACTTCCAACATCAATGCTACCATGCCATCTGCCGAACAACTGATCAAAACAATCATCAGCCCACAAAGCCAATTAATCACCATTCAACTTGAAGAAACCAATTATTTATTGTGGAAACTTCAAGTAGAAACTGCCGTGCAAGGTTACGGACTGGAAGGCTACTTATATGGCACGCTATCAACTCCAGCAAGATATATAGCTGACAAAGAAAACAGAGTCATTAGCAACGACGAGTATACAAAATATCATAGACAGGAAAGACTCATCAGTGCATGGCTGTTGTCATCCATTAGTCCAAGCCTACTATCTCAAGTCATAGGCTGTAAAACAGCTAGTGATATATGGCTAACCATGGAGAAAGTGTTCAACTCACAATCAGCTGCAAAGTCGCTATTTTATAAAAGACAACTACAAAACTGTAGAAAAAAAATCTAAGTATGAGAGAATACATATCCAAAGTTAAAAATATCTGCGATATGTTGAAGGCTGCTGGTAGCAACATAGATGAATCTGAACATGTATTGTCATTACTAAATGGATTGGGAGACGAATATGAAGCCGTAGTAGCCGTCATAACATCATAAAAGGCAACACCGCCACTGGACGATGTCTGTGCTATACTACTCTCTCACGAAGCAAGGATCAACGACAAAAAGCCATCAGAAAGTGAATACTCACTGAACTTCACTACTAGTAACAGAGGGAAAAATCAAAGTAATAGATACAACGACACTGGTCAAAGAGGTGGTTACAATAACACTAGTCAAAGAGGTGGTTACTCTAATCGTGGACGAGGACGTGGCAGGTGGAGCCCTAACAACAGACCTAAATGTCAAATTTGCGAGAAAATTGGACACACTGCGGTGAAGTGCTACTTTCGATTTAACTCAAACCATGTACCAAATCAAGGTAACAACAGTCAAAGAGGAAGCAATCCTAATGTCAACATGGTTGTGTCTCAAACAGAAGGGATAAATCAAAACAATAACAGCAGAGCTTATAGTCAAAATGACAAAGCCAAAGGAGAAGACATTCAAGACGACAAATGGTATCCATACTCGGGAGCAACAAATCACATCACTAGCAACTTGGAAAATCTTAATCTCGAAAACAAGGTGTATCGAGGTAATCAAACTATAAGCTTGGGTAATGGTAAGTGCGTAAAAATTTCTCACACAGGAAATGCTATAATTAATGGTAAAAAACAACTATATTTAAATAACCTACTTAGGGTACCCAATATTAAGAAAAATCTGATAAGCGTAACACAATTTGCAAAGGATAACAATGTTTACTTTGAATTCTTCTCGAAATATTGCTTAGTTAGGGACATACTGACTAAGGAAATTTTATTGTAGGGGAATACTATTAATGGACTGTATCAGTTTAAAGTTGATGGTCAAGACAACAATACTAAAGAGAAAAGCTGCTACAATTCTGTCATGCTACTTGAAGAAAATAATAAAAGTATTTTTGATAAATGGCATTACAAATTGGGTCATGCTAGTGTAAATGTAGTCAAAACAGTTCTTAGGAATAATAAAATTGCCTTTGATGATATATCATATCCCTACATTTGCACTTATTGTCAAATGGGCAAAAGCCACAAACTACCGTTTACGAACTCTTTAACTAACTACACACAACCATTTGAATTAATAGCTACTGATCTATGGGGACCTGCCCCTGTTTGCACCGACTTTAACTACAAGTATTACATTTCATTTGTGGATGCTTGCACTAGGTACACCTGGATTTACTTCCTAAAAGCAAAATCTGACACTTATACTACTGTTGTTAATTTTTCTAATATGGTTGAAAATCAGTTCAATACCAAAATTAAAGTGTTATAATCTGATGGTGGCTCTGAGTATAAGAACCTAAGTGAATTTTTCAAAACTAAGGGAATTATACACAGAACCACTTGCCCCTACACATCTGAACAAAATGGCTTAGTAGAATGGAAACACAGACACATCGTGGAGACTAGACTAACTTTATTAGCTCATGCATCGCTACCACTAAAATTTTGGTCAGAAGCTTTCAACACTGCCGTATACTTAATAAATAGAATGCCTACAACAGTGTTGAAAGACTTTAGTCCCATTGAAAAACTATATCACATCAAACCAGACTACCAAAGTCTTAAAACTTTCGGATTTTTGTGTTTCCCATACTTAAGACCATACAATACAAATAAATTAAATTTCAGATCCAAACCATGTACATTTATTGGATATGCTACAAAGCAAAAGGATACAGGTGTATAGATGAAAATGGCAGAATTTTCATCAGTAGACATATGGTATTTAATGAAGAGGTATTTCCATATAAGAGTTCATACATCAAAACCACAAATAAAGTAATCATAGGTAAGAGTAGCATACCCGGCATACCATACTATACAGACTCTCTAGCAGGTACTAACAAAGCTGTAACAACCCGCATTCTACACATCATAGGATCGTGGAATATTTATTTCTTTCACATACGAAGTCGTATGGTCATGTAACTTTGGGAGACGATTATTGGGGTCATTTCCCATGTTCATGATTTTTGTCGATTTTTAAATGACTGTTTTGCCCCTGGTTGGTACTGTTTTGGCCATAGCTTTTGACTGGAAAGGAATTTTGACCTGAATTCACTTCCATTGGATTCGAATGATGATTTCTCTTTCCGTAGAGTGGTTACATTAGCCAAACGGACTTACCGTTTGGGAGATATGGCTGAAACAAGGTTTAGAAGGTGAAAAACAGCTTAATTGGGCTAAACCGGGTGATTAGCAACTAGGCCCAATGGGGAATTTCGGGATTTGGGGTATTTAAGGGTTGTTAGGGTTAGGATTTCGGTTTTAGACTCATTTTTCCAGCCGCCACTTACCTCCTTCAAGCTCTAGCAATGGCCTCCACCTTCTAATTTCATCCCAAATCATCTCTAATCACTTTCTAATCGAAGATTAAGCAAAACTATATCAAATCAAGGAAGGGTAGCACCAAATCAGAGAGAGAGCTGCTGGAACACATAGGGATTGGATCCAAATCAGATATTATTTCAGATCTAAAGTTTGTTTGTGGCTAAGGTGAGTGATTTGCATTGTTTTTCACTAATTACGGCTAATTATGGTAATTAGCGAAGATTAGCGAAATTATGGCTCAGAAAAATCTAGAAAAATCCTAAAATTCTAAAACATCATTTTATGTCTCTGATATGAATTTGGGGTAATTTGGTTAAGTTTTGTTAATCCTATGGTGAGTTTTACCTAAACATGCTTAAGGGAAATTAAGGGGTTTTGGGTATGTTTGATCCATTTTACATGCTATGATTTATGTTTTGGTGTTTGGGGTCGATACTACATGTTGCTATGACTGTATGATATGCTTTGTGATTGTTTAGAAGTGTTAGATTGGTCGAAAACGCCGTCGAATGGCGTAAAACAAGTCGCAGGGAAGCTGTGCAGGGACCGGATCGCGGATCGCCCTATGTACCACGACCCGGACCGGAGACCACGATCCGATGGTGGGAGGAGCTCGAACTCGAACCGCGTCACGCGCTAGAGCACCCGATCGTATGCCATCTCCGATCCGACCCGATCCACTTCAGAAGCTCACGATCTGAACCTGTGTGCATCCATGATCTGAAGGGAGAGGAGCATCACGGCCGGAGGGAAGCGCCACGAGCTATGGAGCACGACCCGAACCAGTGGGAGTGCCTCGACCTGACCCGATCCGGTGCATCATGGAGGGACTTGAGGAGCTCGACCCGATCCGTATGGAACGACTCGATCCGATGGAGGGAGCACGACCGACCCGATCCGAGATGCTTGGACTTGAAGTGAAGACCACGATCCGACCCGAGCGAGGGTGATGACCACGATCTGAAGGAAGATGATGTGAAGACCGACCCGGATGAAGATGATGACCAAAAACCCGAGATGCAAAGGTAGTCCAAATGGAAGTTAGAGCTCAGGATCCAGATGGGAACCAATGAGTTCACTTCGTGATTGGGCTTTGGTGCGGGACGTGTGCAAAGGGGTTGTCGGTATTCATAACTTTGGTTCACCACTGAGAGATGGATAGTGGGCTTGTAGTGATAGTTACACGGGATTGGATTTCGTCATGGCCCAAAGTATTAGGTGACCAAAGTAGTGGATATCGTATGCTTTACGCACTGAGTGAGGGATGTGAGGATGATTGCTATGCTTGATTGTTTGACATCACTATGACATTCACACCCCCACCCCCGTTATCTTTACACCATTTGAAAGGGCACCTTAGTGTGTTGTACAGTATGTAGTGCTAACTCTTTGGTTGCAGGTCCAGGTATGATTGGATTATACCTGTTACTGTTATTATTCTGTTTAGATGCTTATCGCTCATACCAGGCTTTATGTCTGACCCAGAGTTTTATGTCTCTTCTTATTACTCTGGGTGCTCACACGAGCAGACTAGAGACATGTTAGCTGGTGATGCGCGAGTAGCTGATTCGGAGGCGAGCAGGAGGCTTCCACGTATGATATAGATATTCTCCTTGTGTCGTTGGTGGTCGCTACTTGGGCATTAGTAGTGTACCTCATTTATCTTACTTTTGCTTTTTGAGACAGTTTGGAAAGTTGTAATAAGCTGTATTTTGGATTTCCGCTGCTATGATGCTTAGTTCTGGTTTTCAGCTTATGCACTATCTCTCCTGTTTTATGTCAAGTATGTTATTATTATATTTTGTTCTATGCGCTGTGAGTCATATTACAGGTTCCTTGATTAGCCCATTCTCTTCTTTCTTTTCCTTCTGGCGACCGTCCCGCGCTAACTGGACATGTGTACATCGCACTTTTGGAGTAAATGTCGGTTGGTGCGGGGCGGGCCGTCACACTTGGTATCGGAGCGAGGTTGCGTAGTTAACCTAGGGAAAGACACTAGGGAGAGATAGTACGTATACGAGAGCGCGTATTTGTGATTACTTTGGTTTTCAAAAGCTATATATGTATATACTATCAGTAGCATAAGAATGAAGTCGTACTGCACTAGCACCACTATGGGGTCGTTAATCGTTTCCCCTTTTACAGATTAACGATGAGCCGATATCCTAGAGGTGCTGGTAGAGGGACCAACCATGGGAATGCTCCTGACATGAGGACAATGTTCACTAACTTCATGAGGGAGATGCTTAGGGATGTTCAAGGGGCAGTCCCCAATCCTGGAAATGGTGGTGGTCCAGTAGTGCAGGCGCCTAGGGTCGATTTCGCCAAGTTGTGCAAGGATTACACTAACCTTGGTGGGAAGCCGTTCCACGGAACGGAGTCGGCCACAGATGTTCAGGATTGGTTGGATAGCTGTGATCGTATCTTCGACGACTTGGGTCTTGAGGATGCGATGAAGAGAAGGCTAGCGTCTCGTCAGCTGCAAGGGCGAGCGATGAATTGGTGGAATGCCATTAGAACAGCTACTCCATAAGATCAAGTTACTTGGAATCAGTTTAAGACTCGCTTTTGTGATAAGTTTATTCCAGCTGCTCATAAATCAGAACTGTTCAGGAAGTTCTTGGAGCTTAAGCAGAATGGTAGAGCAGTCTCGGAGTATATCGCTGAATTCGACACTTTATCGAAATATGGATGGTCCCTTATCGATACAGTCGAAAAGAAGAACGAGAAGTTCATAACTGGCTTGGATGGGTACTTGGGGGAAAGACTTATAAACCACATCGATGAGACGTTCGAGTCTATCGTAGGGAAGGCATTAAGGTCAGAGAGCCTTTTCCCTAAGTCGAAGACTGAGGTTGCTACGGCATCTGCAGAGGAGCCAAAGCCGCAAGCAGGCGGTGAAGGCCAGAAGAATTCTCAGAACAAGAGGAAGCAGAACCCGACCAAGGATGGTCAGAGTAAGAAAAATAAGAAAGATGGCGAATGCTTTAGTTGTGGCAAGAAGGGCCACTATACCAGAGATTGTCGAGAAAAGCCTGGAGAAAGGAAGTGCTTTAACTGCGGCCAGGCGGGACATCACAAGGATGATTGCCCACAACCTCCTAGGGAGAAGCAAATTGTGAAAGCATATGCTATCAACGCTGTTCCTTCTTTGTCGAATGCTCCAAGTGCGACGCGGAAGGGAAAAGGTGTCGTTATTCGAGGTATGCTTTCTATTTAAGATGTTTTGATCGGGTTTTGTTTGACTAACCTGAGTTAGTCGATAGACCTTTAGTAGTGACGAACCCGATTGGTGGTTCGACTAGTTTGGCATGATTTGTTAATGTGGTCTTATCGAGTCATAAATGTATGTTTCATTGTGATTGCTTTGTTTTGGGCTTTACTGGGTTTAGCATTATTTTGGGGAGTCGATCTACTCCAAAGGAATAGGGTGGTATTAGGTACCTACCTAGTGATGGCGATAGTAACTGGAGTTAAGGAAGCTAAGAGGTTATCGTTGTAATCAGTTCTAGTTGTCTCTGGGAGGCAAATGAGTACTCCAGTGCTAGATTGTTTTGCTAGTATCACCTCACGTGGATTGTCCGAACTCGGAGGAGATGTTCCTTGGGTGCTTGTCTGATATTGGTTTAGGCCTTTGGGGCTTGTGCTTGGGGAATGTCGATTTCGACTAGGATGGTTTGCGTAAGGGGTAAATAGTTGTTGTGATTTTTCATTGGATGATATCTTGGTTTACTCGAGGAGTGATGGGCAGACGGAACATGATAAGACTGTTCAATGGTATAGACTGCCCAGAGTTAGACTCGATAGGGTTATGAGATTGCTCGAGTGGGACTCGGGAAAGATGCAAAGTAATGGATTGTTTAGGACCCTATGTTGATGTTCTCTATTGGATAGTAGAACTTTGAAGGAATAGGATGTGTTCGTTGATCATGGATGATACAACGAAGATTAGAGCGATTCAAGTTGGACTTGAACTCGTAAAAGAAAATAGTTGTTCGTTGATCTTGGAGATGCAACGAATAGGGAGACGACTCACGTTGGACTAGAGTTTGTTGGTACTCAAGACTGGGTCTGAGTTATAGATTGACTCGAGTTGGACTCGAGAAGGCTGCAAGGAATTGGATTCAGCTCGAGTTGGACTCGAGAGGGCAGCAAGATAATGGATAGACTTGGGTTGGACTCAAGTATTTTAGGAGGACTAAAAGCAGGTGTATCTGGGGACGCCCGTTACCTTGGATCCGTTGGATGTGATCTAGTTATCCTTGGAGGATAAACGTACGTTGGACGTACGGTAGTCCGATTGGAGGCTGGGCTTCCATTAGTTTAATTATCCTTGGAGGATAAACGTACGTTGGACGTACGGTAGTCCGTAGGGAGGCGGGGCTTCCATTGGCCTGGGATTGGTTGGACCAGTCAAGTAGGCATCGGTGTATGTTTATGGAGGTTGGGCTTCCATTAGTTATTGGTGTTGGTTGGACCAGACATACTAGAATCGACATATTGGGATTGGTTAGACCAGTCATGTAGGTGTCGATGTGTTTATGAATTTAGCAGGTGATAGGTAGGATTTGTTTGATGGATGTTATGGTTGCTATGTTGTTCCTATCTTTCTTCTCTTGAGTAGACTATCACCTGTAGGGTTCCAGCGATGAGGAACAAAGTGATTGTAGTAGGACTATGAGCCAGTGCAGTAGAGTCGTCATGTCTCGAGGGGCAAAGTGGACATAGTAAATGATTAGTAAGGCTATGAGCCAGTGCAGTGGAGTTGTTATGACTTCATGGGGGCAGAGTGGACATAGCAAAGGACTAGTGGCTATGGATCAGTGCAGTGGAGTCGCCATGACTCCATGGGACAGAGTGATCATAGTAAAGGATTTGGGTGCAGTACTAGTTGCATTGAGTAGGAGACATGCCAGTTTAGGGGTTTTGTTTCTAGGATGGAAGCAACTAAAGTATATCACAGGATATGATTTCGGACCCAAGAGTGAATTGGATTCAGAAACGCTAGTAAGCTTGACGATTAGATCGATTTTGATTGAGTGGATTGGTTCCAGTTAGAAGGACGATCCTAACCTATTGGAAACCATCTCTAGGGTAGAGATGGGTATCGATGGAAAGAGAATGATCAGGTAAGGATTTGATCGAGAAGGGTGGCTTGGAAAGAATAAGGGACTAGTTGTACCCAACGTAGATGGACTGAGAGGTGAAGTGCTTAGAGCATATCATCACTCGAAATTAACTATACATCCCAGTGGTAATAAGATGTATTGAGACATAGAGCAGATCTACTACTGGGAAGGGATAAAGATAGCAGAAGGCTTATCTCGATAAGAGACGAAGGGATTTGGAATTCTTCGTTAGCGACCTGGTGTTCGTCAGGATCTCTCCATTGAGAATGTGATTCAGATTGGTTGGAGAGGTAAGTTAGCACCAAGATTTGTTGGCCCGTTCCCAATCCTCGAGCAAGTTGGGAATTTGGCGTATGAAGTAGAGCTACCTGACAAGATGGCGGGAGTTCACAACGTATTTCATGTTTCCCAGTTAAGGAAATTCGTGCACGACCCTAGTGTGGCTATTTCACCTGATCAGTTGGATAACATCGAAGTTGAACTCGAGGCGGTTGGGAACTGCAAGTCTATGCGTATTGTTGGGAACGATACGAAGCAGCTTCGAAGGAAGGCGGTGAAACTAGTCAAAGTCCAGTGGGGTGAGAATGAAAAAGACCGTACTTGGGAAACAGAGGAGGATATAAGGAAGAAGTATCCAGAACTCTTTGCCTAGTAAGGTTTTGGTAGTGATAGTTTCTTCCCTTGTTAGTAAACTGCATGCTAGGATAGACTTGTTTTGCATGTTGATTGTTGTTTATGGTTGATAGGCATGCGGAACCCTTTTTGTGTTTTGGTTAGGGAATTTCGGGGGCGAAATTTCTTAAGGGGGGAAGAGTGTAACAACCCGCATTCTACGCATTATAGGATCGTGGAATATTTATTTCTTTCACATACGAAGTCGTATGGTCATGTAACTTTGGGAGACGATTATTGGGGTCATTTCCCATGTTCATGATTTTTGTCGATTTTTAAATGACCGTTTTGCCCCTAGTTGGTACTGTTTTGGCCATAGCTTTTGATTGGAAAGGAATTTTGACTTGAAACCACTTCCATTGGATTCGAATGATGGTTTCTCTTTCCGTAGAGTGGTTACATTAGCCAAACGGACTTACCGTTTGGGAGATATGGCTGAAACAAGGTTTAGAAGGTGAAAAACAGCTTAATTGGGCTAAACCGGGTGATTAGCAACTAGGCCCAATGGGGGATTTCGGGATTTGGGGGTATTTAAGGGCTGCTAGGGTTAGGATTTCGGTTTTAGACTCATTTTTCCAGCCGCCACTTACCTCCTTCAAGCTCTAGCAATGGCCTCCACCTTCTAATTTCATCCCAAATCATCTCTAATCACTTTCTAATCGAAGATTAAGCAAAACTACATCAAATCAAGGAAGGGTAGCACCAAATCAGAGAGAGAGCTGCTGGAACACATAGAGATTGGATCCAAATCAGAGATTATTTCAGATTTAAAGTTTGTTTGTGGCTAAGGTGAGTGATTTGCATTGTTTTTCACTAATTACGGCTAGTTATGGTAATTAGCGAAGATTAGCGAAATTATGGCTCAGAAAAATCTAGAAAAATTCCTAAAATTCTAAAACATCATTTTATGTCTCTGATATGAATTTGGGGTAATTTGGTTAAGTTTTGTTAATCCTATGGTGAGTTTTACCTAAACATGCTTAAGGGAATTTAAGGGGTTTTAGGTATGTTTGATCCATTTTACATGCTATGATTTATGTTTTGGTGTTTGGGGTCGATACTACATGTTGCTATGACTGTATGGTATGCTTTGTGATTGTTTAGAAGTGTTAGATTGGTCGAAAACGCCGTCGAATGGCGTAAAACAAGTCGCAGGGAAGCTGTGCAGGGACCGGATCGCGGATCGCCCTATGTACCACGACCCGGACCGGAGACCACGATCCGATGGTGGGAGGAGCTCGAACTCGAACCGCGTCACGCGCTAGAGCACCCGATCGCATGCCATCTCCGATCTGACCCGATCCACTTCAGAAGCTCACGATCCGAACCTGTGTGCATCCATGATCTGAAGGGGGAGGAGCATCACGGCCGGAGGGAAGCGCCACGAGCTATGGAGCACGACCCGAACCAGTGGGAGTGCCTCGACCCGACCCGATCCGGTGCATCATGGAGGGACTTGAGGAGCTCGACCCGATCCGTATGGAACGACTCAATCCGATGGAGGGAGCACGACCGACCCGATCCGAGATGCTTGGACTTGAAGTGAAGACCACGATCTGACCCGAGCGAGGGTGATGACCACGATCTGAAGCAAGATGAAGTGAAGACCGACCCGGATGAAGATGATGACCAAAAACCCGAGATGCAAAGGTAGTCCAAATGGAAGTTAGAGCTCAGGATCCAGATGGGAACCAATGAGTTCACTTCGTGATTGGGCTTTGCTGCGGGACGTGTGCAAAGGGGTTGTCGGTATTCATAACTTTGGTTCACCACTGAGAGATGGATAGTGGGCTTGTAGTGATAGTTACACGGGATTGGATTCCGTCATGGCCCAAAGTATTAGGTGACCAAAGTAGTGGATATCGTATGCTTTACGCACTGAGTGAGGGATGTGAGGATGATTGCTATGCTTGATTGTTTGACATCACTATGACATTCACACCCCCACCCCGTTATCTTTACACCATTTGAAAGGGCACCTTAGAGTGTTGTACAGTATGTAGTGCTAACTCTTTAGTTGCAGGTCCAGGTTCAGGTATGATTGGATTATACCTGTTACTGTTATTATTCTGTTTAGATGCTTATCGCTCATACCAGGCTTTATGTCTGACCCAGAGTTTTATGACTCTTCTTATTACTCTGGGTGCTCACACGAGCAGACTAGAGACAGGTTAGCTGGTGATGCGCGAGTAGCTGATTCGGAGGCGAGCAGGAGGCTTCCACGTATGATATATAGATATTCTCCCTGTGTCGTTGGTGGTCGCTACTTGGGCATTAGTAGTGTACCTCATTTATCTTACTTTTGCTTTTTGAGACAGTTTGGAAAGTTGTAATAAGCTGTATTTTGGATTTCCGCTGCTATGATGCTTAGTTCTGGTTTTCAGCTTATGCACTGTCTCTCCTGTTTTATGTCAAGTATGTTATTATTATATTTTGTTCTATGCGTTGTGAGACATATTACAGGTTCCTTGATTAGCCCATTCTCTTCTTTCTTTTCCTTCTGGCGACCGTCCCGCGCTAACTGGACATGTGTACAGCGCACTTTTGGAGTAAATGTCGGTTGGTGCGGGGCGGGCCGTCACAAAAGCAGTGGCTGTTGAGGGCAATCGAAACTGCACTACCGGATCAGTTACACCCAATACCAGCAATGAAGAGCCAATCAGCCTCGCCAACTACTCACCTGAAAGACAACAACAAGAAGAAAATGAGAGCCAAAACATTGAAAGCGACATCAGAAGTACAACCAACAACAATATACCAGTAACCACAGTCAATCAAGAAAGCCAATCAGAGACAAAATCATCAACAAATATTGGGCACCCGATGATAACCAGGGATAAAAGTGGTATTTTTAAACCAAAATTGCTCGTAGCAACTATCAACTCAGATGAACCAGTTACATACCAGCAAGCTGCACAATATAAAAACTGGAGAGAAGCTATGGACGAAGAGTATAAAGCTCTGGTGAATAATCAAACATGGGAACTTGTTCAACTACCAACCAACAAAAATTTAATTGGATGCAGATGGACATATAGAAGAAAAAGAAATCCAGATGGATCGGTTCAAAGATATAAAGCAAGGTTGGTAGCTAAAGGATATACACAAGAATATGGATTTGACTACAATGAAACATTTTCACCTGTAGTCAAACCAACTACCATAAGACTAATTCTCACTATTGCTCTCACCAAACAATGGAATATAAAGCACTTAGATGTCAACAATGCATTTCTCAATAGAGTGTTACAAGAGGAAATCTACATGCAACAACCAGAGGGCTACATACAGAATCCAAATTATGTATGCAAACTGAAGAAAGCAATTTATGGTCTAAAACAGGCTCCTAGAGTATGGTTCGACAAATTAAAATCAACTCTAGTGACACAGGGATATCGGCCAACTAAATCTGACACTTCATTATTCCTCAAATCAAATAATTACTATACAACATATGTACTAATATATGTTGACGACTTAATAGTAACAGGGAACAATGAAGGTGAGCTAAAGCAACTGACTCAGTATCTAAATGAGCAATTTTCAATAAAAGATCTCGGCAGTCTATCATATTTTCTGGGAATAGTAGCCCAAAGAAGATCAAAAACAGAAATGGTTCTCAGCCAAAAGAAGTACATAACTGAACTCCTGATAAAGACTGATATGCATGAAGCAAAACCTCAACCAACACCCATGATATCTAGTCAACATCTCTCTAAAAACAGGGGAGAATCTATAAATAATATAAAGCAGTACAGAAGTGTTGTGGGAGCATTGCAATATGCAACCATAACACGACCAGACATTTCATTCAGTGTTAACAAAGTTTCACAATTTTTGCAGGATCCAAGGGACGAACACTGGAAAGCAGTAAAGCGAATACTGAGATATTTAAAGGGGACTATACAGTATGGCTTAACAATAAAAGGAGGAAAAGACTTAAATATCACATGATTCACTGACTCAGACTGGGCAGTAGATCCCGATGACAGAAGATCAGTAATAGGGTACTATATCTATATAGGGGACAATCTAATATCATGGACATCGAAAAAGCAACCAACAATTTCAAAATCAAGTGCGGAAGCGGAGTACGGAAGCATTGCCTGCGCTACATCAGAAATAATATGGTTGCAATCAATATTAAAGGAGCTAAATCTATTAAACAATCAAAAAGCAACAATATGGTGTGATAATCAAAGCTCGATATACATGACAGCTAATCATATTCAGCACGCACGAACTAAACACATAGAAATCGACATTCACTTCGTTCGAGAGCAAGTAAAGGAGGGAAAGCTACAAGTAAATTACATACCGTCTTACCATCAAAAAGCCGACATACTTACCAAGGCTCTCTCAGCTAAAAACTTTACTAGACTACGCGACGCCCTGAACATCAGGCCAATCGACACAAAATCAACGTCGAGTGTAGCTAACCGGCAACCAGAACTTCAAATCGACAGCTCGAAGCCAAATATTAAAGCTACAGCTCGAATGACAAGAGAGGAAGACTCAATTGAGGCTCACAGTTCAGATCCAGCACACTTAAATCAAGTACGAAGTGAATGGAGAAAAGATCAGAAACAAACTACGGTTCGACATGGCCAACCCTAGATTTGAAGGGGGGAAATAAAAGGAAAGTATATTGTGAATTCTGGAATAGACGACGAGTCAGCAAAACATTTAATTATGGCTATGTTTATCCTGCTGTGTCACGTCACAATGACGAGTCAGCAAAACATTTAATTATGGCTATGTTTATCCTGCTGTGCCACGTCACAATGACACAGCCATATTTCACTTACCCAGAATAATGTATTTTACCGTTACATTTACTAGTATATATAACAGGTCTTTCTGTTCTATCCTGTATTAATCAAAATAAATAAATAATAATTTCTTATTGAATAAAATGACAAGCTTTATAATTCTTCCAACTGTAGTTCCTTCTTCCCATCTGAATCTTCAGCTTTGTTAACTAGACGTACCCAAACAACCGCCAAAAAGTATGTTTTGCTCTTGAAACTTCATCAGCGCATTTATTCTGAATCGCCTATATGGTCTGACTACGCCGCTGGTCCACCACTCATTAGTACCATTCAACCTATCATGCACCGGATCCCATTCTCCGCTCGGTGTCCGCAGCAGTCTGTCCCAATCACGAAACGACCATTTCAGATTATCTCACTTGTTTTTAATTTGGATTTCTGTGTAACCCAAATTAAAACGACCGTTTAAAACCGCTGCGACCGTTCCATAAAAGCTGCTAGCACCAGTTATTCGCTCTTCCAAAAATTCAATGCACATATGAAGGGATGGAGCCTCTTGTTCTTCTGTCCAATTCACAAAAGAACATACCCTACATGTTGGTATGAGGCACAATGACCTTTCAGTTCTGGCGCTGTTTTTGGGATCATAATTACATCCGTTTTGCTCCTTCAATTCAACCCGACCGGCTGCAAATCATGCGGGGACATGCGGGGTTTGTCATCATTCAATCATATAGTCCCCATGTCTGTCTTAATTCTCCCGGTCGTTCCAGCATAGCTCTAAATCTCTAATAACATAAACTTAAGCTGTCTTTTCTCTCCAAACAAATTATTTCATTTTATCTTCTCGGCAATCCCGTGGCTACGAATCAAGCCATATCCATTCGGTGAGCAGAGTAACATTGTGTGTATTTTTTGTTCTTTTATTGTCATCTTGTTTTTTTCGTTCCTTCTCTTTTGAAATCAGTTCACTTTCTCTGAGTTTACAACATGTATTGTGGTTTACTTGCTTGGGATTTTTGTGTTGTTTAGCTTCGTTCTTCTCAAAACGCCCTTTTGCGCAGGTGGGATTTAATGATTTTGAGTGATTGGTTTTGCTCGAACTTCACAAGGATTATACTTTGGTTGCAATTTTTGAGAATTGGGCTCTTTTAATGTTATTTTTGTTTTCCAGATAGAATGATTAAATTGAAATGCGGTAAATGCTCTACTTCAGTCTTCATTACAGTCTAAAACGTGGAGGGGCCTCAAAGTTTTCCAAACGCACGGAGAAAAACGAAAAGAAAGAAAATTTAAGTAGTGTGGTAATTCCCGAATTGTAAACGTTTTTTTTTCCTTGTCTAATTTTGTACAAAGGTGGATGTAAATGGACCTCATAAGACGACGTTGATTTATGGTCATCAACCGGATATCCTTCTCCATGGAATTTTCAATATGTCGTAGCTTTAATTTAGAAAAACATGTAGAGACAAACCGGGGTAAAAATATAACTAGTTGATAAAGGGTAAAATTGAAATTAGTAATTTCATGTTGTAAGAGCATACCCAGCAGTGTAAATCTGGGGGAAAGTGGGGAAGATTCACACTTTTTCTTCCTCCATCGCGCTACAGCAGTGGGATTCAAGCATGAGTAAGAAGAAAAAGTGGAGATTCCTCACGCTTTATTTTCTGAGTTGGGATCCTAAACGGTTTTCTAATTGCCGTTTAGGGATGCACAGACAAAAAAGAAAAGAAAATGCATTGTTAAACGAGAAACTGTTTCCCGTTTAGCCTTTTTCACTTTTTTTTATTTCGCCACCCACTGCTGGATGGGTTGCGAGAATCACCACTTTTTTCTTCTTCTCCTCACTCCCAAATCCACCCTCTGCTGTAAGAGCATTCCCAACAGTGAGAATGCTTGAGAAAATGGGGCAATCCCCACTGAAATCACGCTCCTCGCGCTGCAGCAGTGTGAGTTGCAGCGTGATGAGCGGATTCAAGTGGGATTCTCTCCACTTTTTTTTTGAATGTCGATCGCTAAACGGTAAATTGATTGCCGTTTAAGCGTTAAACAGCGATCAGTTTGCCGTTTAACGCAAAAAAAAAAAAAAAAGCGTTAAACGGCAAACTGATTGCTTTTTAAACCTTAAATGGCAATCAGTTTGCCGTTTAGTGCATTCTGGTTAAATGAAAAAAAAAAAAAAATCGCGAATCCCCACTCTACTGCTGGAAGAGTGAGGCGTCTCCACGCTTTTTTTCTTCTTCCTCGCACTGAAAATCGACACGCTGCTGGGTATGCTCTAAGTGCTCTAAGTGTGGTGCAAATCAAATACTGGGGGTGACAATAGGGAAAAAAAAAAAAGGTTGTATGGACTCTTTGTATTTGATGTTTTATAGGTTTTGCCTAACTTCATGGTTAACTGTACCAGAATCTTTATTATTTTATGCTGAAGATTTTAGTTCACCTAAATTAGTAATCTTTAACACGCACCTAACTATATAATCTAATTAGATTATAATTGCATACCTCTCGTGGCATTGTTTAATCAAGAGACACCTTGACATATACACGGCTCCACAGTTATTTGCATTTAATATTGATATATGTCACTGTGTTGTTGTTGTTGCTATCCTTCGTTTCTGTACAGAAACAAAGCCAACAGTGGAGAATTTGATGCATGTGGGCAGTTCTCCACTTATTTAGCCTATATTGAAAAGGACATAATTGGTTGATTTTTGTTTGGTGAAAATTTATTTATACGATATAAAGAAAGATAATTTTAGCTTTTTATCATCACATGGGCAGCATCAACTATTAATTGCAACCCATGTTTGATTTATGATGTGCTCAGAAGAGAGTAGGAATTGTAAGTTTCTTGTCTTTTATTTTATAAACAGTAGCATTGAGTACTGTGTATAAAGTTTATAGATGATTTTTCAAGCAAGAATTGCGGTTTACTCCAAATTTAATTCAGGGGCTTACCTTTATTGTAGATCTTGGCTTGTAACTAGGACCTTTGAAGAGTTCACTGAAGAACTGGGCTGAGTAGAAGATGGATATTGAGTTTGGACATGGTGCAAAAAATGCAAGGGTATGTGTAATCAACTGGATTCTTGTTCACTTTGTTCTAAATGTATTTTCGTTGTTGTTCTGACTGGTATTGGACTTTAAAGTGACTAGAGAAAACTGCAAAGCATGTTTGTTAAATTCTACATTATTCATTTAAAATAGATTGAGTTTGTGCTCAGTTTATGATGCTGAGATGTATATACTTGCTGTTATGTTACTGATGACATGATATCTTCATTAATATGAATTAGAAAAATGTATACAATAATATGCTTGGAAGAAGAAACTCAAAGATCACGTGCTTAAACTGAGTAACTCAGGCTAGAGGTTCTTCTAGAAAGCAAAACAAGTTGGACTCGGTTATTTCACTAACAAAATTATTTGTTTGAAAACTCAAAATTAGTTATTTTTCAGAAGGAATCGTGGAAGACGATTTTGCTTCTATCCTATCAGAGCCTTGGCGTAGTGTATGGTGACTTGAGTATTTCTCCTTTGTATGTTTTCAAAAGTACATTCGCAGACGACATAACTCATTCAGACACAAACGAAGAAATATATGGTGTGCTTTCTTTTGTGTTCTGGAGTTTGACACTCATTCCTCTAATCAAGTATGTATTCATTGTTCTAAGAGCCGATGACAATGGTCAAGGTAATGATTTAATTAAAAATGCACATAGTCAGAAACTACAACTCTTCATGCTTTTTCGCAGTGGCAACTATTTTTATTATTATTTCAATGCAACCTCATCATTCTATCCTAATTTTAGCTACATTCTCCGCCTTGAATTATTCCCAATTTATAACTGAAAGAACCAAATTCGGAGGAAAAGCGATGTTGGGATATCGTGAAAGTTTTCCAGCATACATTTGAAGTTGATTAGTTTTTCTTAAACTAACCAGTGGTAATTAGTTGTCATCGTCAAATTCAGGTGGTACGTTTGCATTGTATTCGTTGATTTGTAGGCATGCAGATGTCAGCCTTTTGCCTAACAAACAACTATCTGATGAAGAGTTATCTACATACAAAGTAGAATGTACCTCCGAAGTGAAAGAAAAATCAAAGATCAATGGTTTGCTTGAGAAGCACAAGAATTTGCATACTGCTTTATTACTTGTTGTTATGCTTGGTACATGTATGGTGATTGGTGATGGAGTGCTCGCTCCAGCATTATCTGGTAATTTTGGTTTCTACCTTTTTTTTTCTTTTCATTTTTACTTTTGAAGTCATCGCCAGTATACTCATCTCATTTTCTTTTGCTATCTTTGTCAGTCTTCTCTGCAGTTTCTGGACTTGAATTTTCCATCTCAAAAGAGCACCATGAGTGTAAGTAATCTACTTCTACCATGAAGTTCAATTTATTTATTTGGAGCCTTTTGTTTTATTCATAAATTTAAAGATAATAGCAAAATTGAGGGCATGTACTGTTGTCCAAGATTCTAATATTAAATGATCATGTGCTACATATCAAATTACTAGTCAAACTAAACATGTCATTAATCAACCGAAATCGACGATTTTCCTTTCCTACCTAATGTACCAACTCTTCAGAATGATAATAGGATTTTGACATTTTACTAATATGGTATAACATTTTCCTTTCCTACCTAATGTATCAAATTACTAGTCAAACTCATTTTTCTTGTTTGGACTGTCTTAACATAGTTATGAACATGATACGGCTCATTAGGTAGAACTCACCCTTAAAATCTAGCTTGTAAGCGGAGGGTGCCTAATGACCTATATACTGAGCAATATTCTCATATTTGTGGTATGTGACATATCATTTCATCGCTCTTCGAAAGTCTGACGTCCGCTACTCTATTGACACTGACCCGACGAAAACCCTTTTCTCTTTGGATGACTTTACTCACCTATTAGTCTTTTAATTCAGCCTATAGGTCGCCTCTTCTTACGACTCGAACTTCCGTTAAGCGGTTCTCAGTGAAGACACCGAATGATACGACTCATTAGGTAGAACTCACCCTTAAAAGCTAGCTTGTAAAGGGAGGGTGCCTAATGGCCTGTATACTGGGCAATATTTCTCATATTTATGGTATGTGACATATCAGAATACTATTTTGAAAACTCTTATAGATCACCTCGCATGTGTATACAAAGGCCCTTTAATGTTTTCTTGTGTTTTTCAAGTTTAGCATTTTGTTTTGTTTTGTGTTAATTCATTATTTATGTTCCATATCAAAATGAGGCTAAACCTCCTCATATAGGCTAGAAAACTTTGGAAAATATATAAGTTCAATGTTAGGCTTAGGCTGGACTATCTTTACAAATAGTTCACCGTGGAAGTCATGCCACGGTTGATTTTGAACATTGCCATTGTTTTGCTATTGCATAAGCTGTTGGAAAGAAAAAAAAACAATCTGGTACCGTTTTCCGTTGCTGTAAAGTTCTAACTTTAATTATTGCATCATCATAATGTTATACCATGTCCTTATCCAAATATTTGATTATTGTATGCTAATATACTTCTTTATATGTTTATCGGTATCCATGTGTATTCTTTAGTTCAAGTGCACTTTGGTTTCTAGACAACTATATAGTTGTAATTTTGTCTTCTAAGTAACATTTAAATTCTATGTTATCAAAGCCCTAGCCTAGACGCGCCTAGGCGCCAGAAACACCTAGGCGCCAGCTTGGAGCTTTTTTATCTTCTAAGGCGCCTATAGTACGTGAGGCGTCAAAAAAAAAAAAATCCTATAGGCGCTCGACTTGTAGAGCGGCCGAAAAAAAAATCAAAACGTCTTTTGTAATATTTGATGAGAAATTGAAAATTCCAGCATTTGGCCAAAAAACAGCCCAATAGGAGCCAGAATCCAACAGGATAAGAAAAAAGGGCTTGTTTGACCGTCTATGACTCTATATGGAGCGTATTTTCGATCAAAGTTTTTTTTTTTATAGAAAAAACCCTAGTTTATGGAAATTTAAAACTTTACTTAACTTTAAGTAATGTCGTTGTAATTTCTATATTTTTAGCACTTTGTTGTTTGTGGGCTTGAATTGAATGACGTTTTTAGTTTGATTTATGCTAATTGTATGATGTTTTGTTTTCAATATTGCATTTATATGTTCCTTTTATGGACCAAATGAATTTTAGTGCATTTTCTAAATGCGGTTTTTGGCTGGAAAACTGGAAAGAAATGCCATTCAAGGCTTCAGAGCCTTAGGCATAAAAAAGCTCTAGGTGAGGACCTAGGGTTTATGGTGCTTTTTCTCCTTGACAACCGTCCATTTTAATGAAGATATGTCGGTTTAACGCTAGGCTTGAGCTGGATCATCTTTACATAATGTTCAGCGGGAAGTTTCGCCACGATTGATTTTGAACATTGCCCTTGTTTTACTATCACGCACCTATATAAGTCGTAAAGAAACAAAACAATTCGATGCCGGTTTCACTTGTTGTAAAAAGCTAAAGCAATTTGTCCAAAAAATAATAGTAGTAGTAGTCGTAATAATAATAATAATAAACTAACTGTTTTTTCTTCTCCTTATTTCTTCTTTTGGCTTCAGTTTTAGAACTTTCTTGTTTCTCCTCACAATTTATTAGTTTAGAAAAATGCTTGTCAAAATTAAAAAATTAAGGTTTAAACTTTCTGTATTGTAGATGCAATTGTTCCGATCACTTGCTTCTTAATAGTATGTTTGTTTGGACTTCAACATTTTGGGACTCATCGGATTGGATTCTTGTTTGCTCCCATCATCGTGTCATGGCTATTGTGTATGGCAACACTTGGCCTGTACAATATTTTGCATTGGAATCCACATGTATATCAAGCAATATCTCCATATTATATGATTAAATTTCTGAAGAAAACCAAGAAAGGTGGTTGGATGTCTTTGGGAGGAATTCTATTGTGCATGACAGGTAATTATCCCAGCACCTCACGTTTGTAAATTGGTCCATTATATTTAATATAAGAAATACCCTGTTTGCGGCATGGAACATAAAACAGGTGTAACTGTCGTGTGCTACGTGAACATACGTACTTATTACTCTAGTATGTTATGGGGAGTATAATTTCCTTCTGTTGAAACTTGATATTGTTTCAGTAATTTGACTTTTAACTTTCATGAGTCAGATTTCTTGATAGGTTGTTTTTCTGTCGATACCAAACATTGAGCTCAATACACAAATGGAAAGGAAGATCTTATAAATTTGAAGGCAAACGAAAATTGATTTGTGCCACTGAAAAAACAAAATGTTTCTTTGACCGAATGTAATAATTCCTATTCCACCACATGATTCAGTTTGTAATGCATGACTTACGCGTCATTTAACACCCTCTTGAAAATATGACATGTGCGGTTTTTTTTCTTCAGTTGCTGCTGATTTTGTCTTCAAATATATGAACTGCGCTTAATTATGTTTAGCCGGACCACCAAACACTATCAATAATTAGCAAAGAAAACGCATTCCTATTAAATGTTTAAACTCGATAAGTAGTTCTATACTTAAAACTCCCATTTATTTAATAATGATTAATTTGTGATTTTAATCGCTATCACTGCAGGATCGGAGGCAATGTTTGCTGACCTTGGACATTTTTCAAACATTACTATTCAGGTTCATCGTAGTTTACCACTAATCTTGTTTATATGTAAAAAGAAAAGATTCGACTGACTATTTTTTTCCCCTTTTGGTTTAACAGATTGCTTTTACTTCAGTAGTTTATCCTGCTCTAGTTTTAGGATATATGGGTCAAGCTGCTTACCTTTCAAAACATCATGTAATGGGAAATGTATACAAAATTGGCTTTTTTGCCACAGTTCCAGGTAATAAACAATATTTGGACTCCGATTTTCTTCTGCACTGAATAAGCAAAATAATAAAAACACAGTGAAATAGCCGCTTCCTTTTTTAAAACTTCAAATTTCTATTATGACAAATTTCTGAAATTTTTAGACAGTGTGAGGTGGCCTGTGCTTATCATAGCTATATTAGCTGCTGTAGTTGGAAGCCAAAGTATCATTAGCGGAACTTTCTCTATTATAAATCAGAGTCAGTCCCTTGGTTGTTTCCCAAGAGTCAAAGTAGTGCACACTTCCGATGAAACGCATGGTCAGATATACATCCCAGAAATCAACTGGATTCTCATGATTCTATGCTTAGCTGTTGCTCTCGGATTTAGAGATACCAAACATATGGGAAATGCATCAGGTAAGAATACTTTCAATATTTTTGAATAAAAAGTGGGGCTGGGGGCTTGGTACATCCTAAATGATATATGCCCAACTGATATACTTATTGAAAATTTTGGCATATGCCCTTATGATCATAAAAAATTAGCATTAAATCATACCTGAATTTTTTATATAAATTGCGTCTTTTTTTTTTTTAAAAAAAGGAGAAATTAACGGGGGTATTTGTGTAATTTTACTAGTCTTAACATGCGCTTTTAGAATATACATCTATAACTCATAACCGTTGTGATTCATGTCAGATTGACCGCTTTTAAATTTTGAAATGGCAGAAGTAAAAAAGAAAGAAATTTATACCAAAACAGGAAAATATCCTGAAGGACAAAATAAACAGAAAATTGTTCCATAAGGACAAGAGGCTAACATTTTGTCTATAAGGACAAGTTTTAGTGTAAATGGAGGAATTATAGTGGACTTCTGAATTCTTCTCTTTACACTAAAATTTGTCCTTATGAATAAAATTTTGCCTCCTTGTCCTTATGGAACAACTTTTTTTTCATTTGTCCTTGAGGCTAAAAACCCCTTTATAAAATATGGATGTTGAAAATAAGTTTAAAAACAGAATGTAAAACATACAAGTTTAGAAAAGAGGATGTCTCGCTGATTTCACTGTGTATTTATTGGTGCCTTTTGCAGGCTTAGCAGTTATAACAGTGATGCTGGTTACAACATGCCTCACATCCCTAGTTATAGTTTTATGCTGGAACAAGCCCTATATCCTTGCACTATCATTCCTCCTCTTCTTTGGCCTAATCGAAACCCTGTACCTCACCGCCTCCATAATCAAGTTCCGCGAAGGCGCATGGGTCCCCATCCTCCTCGCCTTCCTCTTAATGACCGTCATGTTCCTCTGGCACTATGCCACCAAAAAGAAGTACGAGTTCGACCTGCAGAACAAAGTTTCCCTCGACTGGCTCCTCGCCCTGGGCCAAAACCTAGGCGTCGCACGTGTTCCCGGCATAGGCTTAGTCTACACCGACCTCATCTCAGGGGTACCCGCCAACTTCTCCCACTTCATCACCAACCTCCCCGCCTTCCACCGCGTCGTCGTCTTCGTATGCGTCAAGTACATCCCTGTCCCCTTCGTGCCATCCGCAGAGCGCTACCTCGTCGGGCGAGTCGGCCCCCCCGGGCACCGCTGCTACCGCTGCATTGTCCGGTACGGGTACCGTGACGTGCATCAGGACGTCGATTCATTCGAGTCCGAGCTTGTCAATAGTTTAGTGGACTTTGTAAAGGTCGAGAATGCGTACAACAGAGTTGATGATGGACTTACGGTTGTGGGTAGGACGAGAAGCCAATGTTTGAGCGATGAGATCGTTGAGGAGGAGCCGAGGGGGAAGAAGAAGGTGAGGTTTGTATTGGAGGATGAGAGGGAGGTGAGGATGGACAGGAGGGTGAAGGAGGAGTTGGAGGAGATACAGGAGGCCTGCGAGGCTGGGACGGCTTTCATACTGGGCCATTCTCATGTGCAGGTGAAGCCAGGGTCGTCCATAGTCAAGAAGTTGGCGGTTGAGGTTGGGTATAACTTTTTGAAGAGGAATTGTAGGGGACCTGATGTGGCGCTTAGGGTGCCTCCTGCTTCTTTGCTTGAGGTGGGCATGATTTATGTTCTGTAGCGGTGGTGTTTTGATGATGCTGAGTGTTTGAAATGAACCTGTACATAATATACAATAATACTTCGTGCGCTTTGGTTGCTGTGGTTTATGTCTGGGGAGCGTTTTGTTATGGTCTCTGTTTCTATTTACTGGTTTTATTGTGCCAGGATTTACATGAATTTAGTATAAATATTTAAAATTATATTTTTGTTCTGGGGAGCGCTATTGGCGCAGCATGGCCATGATACATGCTTTGCATATGAATTATATTTTTATAAAATTGTATATGTTTAGCACATTCAAGATAAAATGATATGTATAAATATTTAAATTATATTTTTACGTTAAAGTTATGTGTAGTTAGTTTGAAATTTATCTTTAGGATGGAATATTTATATATATTTTTTTTATAAATTTTAATTTTTAAATATAGAAAACGTTGTTGCAAAGACTGTTTATTTCTTATATCCTATTTTAAAGTGTTATTAAGATTTCTTTTTTTAGTATTTATGTAGATGCATTTTGAATTTGTGAAAAATGCTTATTGTTACTCTCTATTTTTGAGTGATATATAAAGATAGAGACATGTAGTGGAAGCACGGTTATGATACATGCTTTGTGCATGAATTATACTTTTATAAAATGTATATGTTTAACATATTGAAGAAAAAATAGTTTACGTAAATATTTAGTTTTAGTTTTACGTGAAATCATGTGTAATTAGTCAAAATTTCTTTTTAAGTTGTAATATCTAGTTTTTTTATTAGTTTTAATTTTGATTTGTGTTCGTACTTGTAAATAACGATGGTGTAAAATATATCTATTGGATATATCATATTTTTAAGTAATAGTAAAGTTTGTTAATGTGTGTAGACATGCAGTTTGAAATTGTAAAAATGTTTAATTGCTAAATTCTATTTTTAAGCAACGTATAAAACTAAAGTTATGTAAAGGCATTTGTTGAACTTTGCGGTCTGATCAAATGTTTGCTCTTTCGTGACAGCTATCAATGCGTGAAATTATGTGTAATTAGTTTTAATTATGTTTTTAAGAAATGTATATGTTCAACGCATTCAAGATAAAATGACATACATGAATATTTATTTATAATTTTGCATTGGAATCATGTGTAGTTAGCTTGAAATATAACTCTAAAATAGAATACCGATATTTTTTTTATTAATTTTAATTTTTATATAAAAAAAACGTTGTTATAAAGGCTGTTTATTTCGCATATCCTATTTTAAAGTGTTATTGAGATTTGTTAGTATTTGTGCAGATGCATTATAAATTTGTAAAAAATGCTTATTGAAAAATGCTTATTGTTACATCCTGTTTTTGAGTGATATATAAAGAATATAGTGGAAAGACATGTAAAAGTGCAGTCATGATACATGCTTTGTACGTGAATTATGTTTCCATAAAATGTAAATGTTTAACACATTAAAGAGAAAATAATTTGCATAAATATTTATTTATATTTTTACATGAAACCATGTGTAATTAGTTAAATTTTCATTTTAAGTTTTAATATCTAGTTTTTTTATTAGTTTTAATTTTATTTGTGTTAGTAATTAATAAATAAAGCAGGTGTTAAATTACGATGGTGTTAAATTTTTGTTTTAAGTTATAATATCTACTTTTCTTATTAGTTTTGATTTTATTTGCGTTAGTAATTAATAAATAATGATGGATAAAATTATATCTATTGGATAGATCATATTTTTAAGTCGTAGACTGATAGTAAGATTTTTTAACGTGTATAGAAATGCCCTTTGAAACTGAAAAAATGTTTAATTGCTAGATTCTATTGTTAAGTGACGTATAAAACTAAAGATATGTAAGGGCATTTGTGGAACTTCACAGTCCAATCAAATGTTTACGCTTTCGTGACAACTATTAATACGTGAAATCATGTGTAATTAGTTAAAATTTTATTTTAAGTTGCAATATCTATTTTTTTTTATTAGTTCTAATTTTGATTTATGTTGTTAATTGATAAATAAAATGATGTAAAAAATACCCCTGTGGATAAATCCTATTTTTAAGTGATAGCAAGATTTGTTAGTACACGTAGAACTGCAGTTTGAATAAAAAAAAATTACCTATTTAGTAGATCTTATTTTTAAGTGATAGTAAAATTTGTTAGCACGTGTAAAATGCAGCTTGAACTTGTAAAAATATTTGATTTTTAGATCTTATTTTTGAGTGGTATATAAAGCTAAAGATATGTAAGGACATTTCTGGAACTTTACAGTCGGACCAAAAGTTTGCACTTTCAAGACAACTATTAATGATATGAGTTTTCTATGAAAGAGTTGGCCCGTTGGGCTTGCAAATGTTTACTTCAAACATTTATTAATAAGTATATGTCTATTTATGAACAAAGATTATTATAACTTGTTATACTCTATTTTGCTCTAGAAATCTCCTTTTTTAACATATTCTAGAAGCTCCTTGATTTGTTGTGCTGTTGGAGGCTCTTGCTAAATAAAATCTAATTAGTTACATAAATACGTGCTTCATGAGATTTGAACTTAAAGACTTATTACTTCTTCGTAAATGCATTTTCTTAAACCAACTAAGGGTAAGCGTTCGATCGAATCAGCTGGTTTTAAAGTATAAAAATTCAAATCAGATTTAAATCTAAAAATTCAAAATCGAACCGAAATAATTTCAGTTGATTCAGTCGGTTAATGATTTAACCAAAGTTGAAGGATATATTATTATTCAAATGATTAATTCACTCAAAGTTAAACGTAAATTTATGTTTGAAGAAATTTTATATAGTGAATTATATATTTGTAATAAAATTTGACTTATTTCTAACAAATAACTTTGTACACTAAACCGACTATTTAAAGTATTATAATACCACTAAACTAGATAATAAATTAAAAGTTCGGCTACTTTGGTTAAATCCACAATCGAAAAAAATTTATTTTACAAACTGAATTCAAACCAATTTAGTTTCAAAACCGAACGAACCAATTGAAATGAATCAGTTCCGTCGGCTAATTATGTTACTCACCCCTAAAACCATCTGAGCTACAATAATCTTTGTTTACAAATGAACATTAACTTCTTATCAACAAATCAATGAAGTTGAAACATTATTTTTAGGTCAATTCTTCAATGATTTCTCAATTGCTTCAAATCAGTTACTTGCAATAAACATAACTAAAAGACCAAGTAGTACTTTTTTGAGAATATTAAAACGTATAAATAAACACTGTAAAATTTACATAATTTGAACTTCATTAAATATCCCTACACCAGAACCTTTGTTATTCCGAGAATGAAACCTAACTAAATTGATTAGTCACACTTTTATAGGGGAACTGTGACGACTCATTCTCCCGATCCCCAAAAGAATAGATAGTCATTGAAATATAACACATTAACGTAACAACGGAAGATAAACATTACATTACAATACATAATATACATCAATTTACATCAAAGGTAATATCAGAGTTTACAACATCATAAGATCATAATAATTATACATAATGGTTCAACAACTGAATAAGTACATAGCGGAATAAAAGGTAGTTAACATAATAAAGTCTGGGAGAGTCCAAAATAACATCCACTCCTTGCTCAAGCTCCAAGTCCAAAACTAGCTTCCATACATATCCAAAAAGAAACAAGCTAATTACCTAGGAACTGGGCTGCCCGTGTGAAAATATGGGCACTCGAGTTTGCAAGGGAAAAACAAACTACGAGTTGGTCATGAGACTGGTATGAGAAACCCTACAGTTATTCTTAACTTATTTTAAAGTGATGCATATCATGAGACCATGCCGTATGTAACGGAACGAATTTACTCCACACGAATGCTAGTGCATAAAACCGCGTGTTGCTTTTTGAAAAATGAAGTCATCATAAGGCTCAAGTTCCATCACACAATGCAAGAGCAAACCGGAGGATAGAGTTTTCCCTTATAATGGCCAAACATGCTTGATACGAGAAAATCATTTGATACTATTATTAATGTCTAAGTGTAAAAAACATTTTCAAAAATAAATGTATCAATCTTAGACGGCACAATACCCCATCCTATTATGTCGTCATATAGGTTTACAACTAGAAATGTAAAAGCTTGTATTGGAAATTGGATTCCATCATAAACCAAGGCAAAGGATCTTACTTATCCGACTTCGGATCATCTCTAACAAAATGTTCCAGGGATCACAATATGTGTCCCTTGGAGTGGCATAACCGGCCCACCAATTCTGGCGAGTTAGACAATTACCTGAACAGAACGTTTCCTAGTCGTATTGGATCGTCTTCCGAGGCATCACGATTTTAACATTCACATAAGTAAATTGTCTGGGCTCTATACAATGGCATCACTTTTAGCTAGAAGGAAATATATGTACTTTCTCTGCTGTCCTTCATCCCGTTTTCGGCTCATCCTGAGGTGTGAGGCTCACGAGTCCACAAAGCTCTAATTTTCAACAAAAGTTTTGATCTATCTGCCAGCATCACTCGGTATGCCACATCATCAATTCACACATATGATCAGTTTCTATTAAAAATATAACATTTGAGTTCATATGCCTCAAAAAAGTGAGTTAAGCTAAGAGAATAAATTCTCCGCCACCAACACATATATCATTAGTAGCAACTAACCGGTTATGTTATAAAATACAATGTCGGACATACTATCCATTTACAAGTTCGTTCTGAGTCTGAACGAAACCGAAGGCACCTTATTTATCGTCTAATTAAGGAGAGAGAACCTTGCATATACAGACAATCAACAAGTATATCCGAACCACTGCCACTATAACCCCTTCATGGGAGCTACCTATATCCAAGGCATCAGCAAACAATCCATTCGATGTGAAGATTTCCGGTCTTCCACCATCTTCAACATCTTCGACTTTTAATCGTCGTATAATTATTCGAAATGGGTTGAACCCGGTCTTTTCGAATAATTAGCATCAAAACAAAAATCCTTATTGGATTATCAATCCACCAATTAAGCCTCCTTGAATTGGTATTCATTTCATAAGATTTAAATTTTATTCTCAAAATTAGTTAAGTTATCTAGCTTTCAAAAATCATCTTTAACCTTATAAATAGGTTTACTTAAGGATTAGATTCAATTACGAATTAAAAATCCTTATCCCGAACCATTACCCAAAACTTGTTTATAAAAGCCTTTACAGAGAAAAGTCAAATTCTCACTTAACCAGTTTATCATTCAAAACCATATCTAATTGGTTTAAACCCCTTTCAAATCATTTATGATAATTTAAAATGATTTTTCCTATTTTTATTTATATAAAAATAGTCCATATTAATAATTTTCAATTACAGGTCATTATTGGTTATGGTGCTGTTTTTATTCAAATTTTATTTAAACATTTTTAAAAATCTAGCCGTTGGATTTCAAAACTCTTATTATTATTTAAAAGCTCCTTTTATTGTGAACTTGATGGTTCCAGTTTCGGGAAAACCCGACGGTCGGATCTCTCGGTACATCAGTTTAATGTTACAGGTCGAAGTTCGCGAACTACCGTTGCGCGACGAGTTCTATTCTGATCATAACTCGACATGTATAATAAATTACATTGAATAGCTTCAAAAATATTTTATTTATTATATAAAAAATGTATAATAATTTCCAGAAGCCATATTTTAATTTTCCAACTTCAAAAATCAATTACTTCAATATTTAAATATTATAATAATATTTAAATAATATCATTTTTAATTCAAAATTTCCTGACACACGTTACAAAAATAAGTAAGAAAGTTTTGTTAAGAAAGTTCTTTTAAAACTCACCCTAGATATCCTAAATGAACTTCACTTTTATTGGTTACTATTCATTTTGAAAATAAAACTTGAACAAGCCATAACTTCATGAAAATTAATTCAAATCAATTTGTTCCAGTTATGAATATTCATCGTAATTTTATAATCTTTGTGTCCATCTAAAATTGGGCATCAAATTCAAATTTTTATTTTTGCCTATTATTATATTAATAAAAATTCATTAAAATCCATTTTATTTGATGGAGACTTAATTAATGAATAATCTCAACTATTGGTCATATTCAACTAGTGTATCATTTAACACTAAATCAATCATCAAACAACATCCAATGAACATATAGGGTGGAATTCATCGTATAAGCCTTAAATTAATAACGCTTATATGGGTTTGTCAATCAACAAATTAACCGCAAATCAATTAATGTCATATGTATATCAACCAATTATCATCCAATACCCAAGTGGGGTCTACATCAACATTCTTTAATCAGTAATTTGTGAATTACTTTCTCAAGACCATTCAAGGTTCAAACAGTTTTCCCAATCAACACTATTAATTATAAGTGTCACATACCCAAGCAATTACACATATATCAATTAAAAATGATATTTTTATCTTACTAATCATCATTTAACATTGTAATGAACTTATATGATCGATAATTAATTATCATTAAACTCAAACTAATTAACTAACAAACGGTTAATTATAATTTAGCCCTTTTTGACTTTCGGTTTGCGGGTTCCACTCCGTCAATCTTTCAATCGAATGGAAAGAAGACTCTCACACACGACTACGCCACTCTTTCGGTGTCTATATATATTTCCAGAAGCTTACGATACTGAGGTTTTGAGGCTACAGGGTTCCTAAATTTGACAGACGCGCTAACGGACACGAATCTGGGTATACGAAGCAAACGGGAGGGGGTATTGGGGTCCAAGGTGGTTCGTCCAAGGGGTGGGGTCCACGGTGGGGGTTATGTAGGGGGAGAATCAAGTTGTGGGGCCCAAGGCATGGGGGTATGGGGTGCGGAGGAGGGTATATTTGGGTGTAAATTGCAATTTAGGGTTAAAAGAGGTGTTTTTGGTTGTTTGTGGGAAAGGGGAGGCCACGGCTAGGGGGAGGAGGAGGAAGAGGGGTTGCACAAGGGGGAGAGGCAGGTGAGAGGGTGGAAGTGCCTAGGGGAGGGAGAAGATGGGTGCGACCATGGCTATTGCAAGGAAGGTGGAGGAGGGTTTTAAGGAGAAAATGAAAAAAAAGAGGAAAAGAGAAAAAGGAAAGGAGTTTTATAAAGAGGGAGGTGTTAGGATTGATTATGTGTCAAGGGGAGATGGTGATGGAGAAAACACACAAAGAGCCATGGGTGGTTGACACCGATTTTGGTCCCGCGTCTATCGCTCGTATGATCACACGATAATTCCGTTTGACACGAAATTTTGAACTCTAACTTAATTCGTAATTCCAAATCCAACGAAACAGGTCTCGTCAATTTTGGAGTTTGTTTGACCATTCGTTTTATTTTTTATTGCGTTTTCGCTTAATTTTGACGAGTTGACCCGGTATGCGTTTGTTTATCATATGGTCACGTATTAACTTGAAAAATTATGAAATTTGGAACCTTACCATTTTTCGACGTTCCGGATCTGATAAATTTTTTTCATTAAATTCCGAGATCGTCTGAAAAATGTTTTTTTGTAAGCTATGGAAATAGCATCAAATCATCGAACTTTTTAAATTGACTACAAATCCTTGTAAAACTAGTTTTAAAATCAAATTTAAATTGGTTTCAAAATTTTGGGACGTTGCAGAAACATCATTGTATTCAGCATATGCAATTAGCCTGTAAACCTCTATGATCCTACAATAAGGCGAGTTGTGTCTCCTAAGAGTTTTCAATGGATATTACAAACAACCAAATGCAAATGGTATGATCCTAGTGAAGCTGTAGGAATGTAAAATGATATGAAAATCGATGAATCGATTTATTTTTTATATATATACAATGTCGTAGTGTACACATATCTTGGTAAAAATTTAGAAACCTAAGTTTATCATCTAGCCGTGAACTTCAAATAAAAGTCAAGATCTCATCACATTTGATTCTCTCATGCTAGTTATTTCAGCTGAAAACTTAGCGAGACCATGAAATTGGTTTTAATTTGATTGCTAAAGTTTTTAAAGTGATACTCCTGTTTCCTTTTATATAACAATTTCATATTGATAAAACTAAAGAGATTGCTTCGATTTCATTCAATTATCCTCTCTTGATTATTTATATATTTAGTTAATAATAGCTTTTTTTAGCATAAAAGATAACCTATAGACAAAGATATACCACCCATGCACTGCCTTTCGGGCTTACATTGGAATGGAATAAAGCTTGACAGATTGTGCACATCAACTCTAATAATGTCAGTATAGGTCAGCGATACTTACGCGCCTAACTTATAAAATGTGTGATGACTGCCCTATAATACTAGCATGTAAATAAGGAAATAGTGCGCTAAAAGAATGGAAGCTGATATGGATCGACCGTCGAGTGTGATAATCAAAACCAAGACCTATCGTATATCCCGTAATGCAAAGATAAAGTATAATAGGAAATATAAACAATAATAAATGAATCATAACAGGGTGAATAAAGCAGTAGAACATTTTCATATCATTGCTACATCTCTTAAAGTACTCTAATAATAGTGAGAAATAAATATATGCAAGTACATTATACCCTGTAGCAATTCTAAGCTCGTCTCTAGCACAATTACATTGTCAATTGACCTGAAATTTAGTCTACTCATAAGCAATGCCAACTAATCAATAACAATGCTTTGATGATATGTTTAAGCAGGGCCGGCCCTGGGCATAGGCGGCCCAGGCGGCCTAGGGCCTCTGATTTCCGGTGGCCATTTCCCAGGGCCTCCGACCAATTGAGGGGCCTCACACTTGTATATACCAATATGTATAATATGTTAGCAGTTTGTAATTAAATGAGAATGTAGTGGAGTGGTTATGCCATGGTACTTCTAGCATGCAGGTCAACAGTTCGATACCTTGCCAACTTGCATGGAGGCCTTTTTATTCTTTTTCCCTTCCCATTCTTCCCACTTTGCTGCCTAGGGCCTCAGCAATCTCAGGGCCGACACTGTGTTTAGGAGAACCATTTGGGAACTTCATGATAACCGAATCAAATGTTTGCAAGTGTTGTTTGATTCCAATTGGTTACTGAATCTTGGGTTAATATTCCATATTTACTTTGATAGATATTATTACTTTTAAAGCTAAAATAAAATGTAGTTTTTTATGCAGACGTGGCAAGATTGGAAATGCTAGGTTGTGTGAAGGAAAATCTTCATCTTTCTTTATGGTGATGTAATACTTTTTGGATATAAAATAATGCAGCAACATGAAAAAGGAACATAGGAACAACTATTTAACTTTTATGGGGATTTATTTCCTTCCTCACCATGATACTCTAGGTAATTAACATAAAATGTCGAATAAATTACCATAGGGATTCTTCATAAGCCATATATTTGTGCTATTCTCACTCAAAAATATATGTGTTATATTATATATGTTTATTTTGCAGATAGGTTTTTAGTTCTACCTGGAATCCAGCACCGACGGTTGTTGAAGGAAAAAAAAGGATATCTATTGTTTATATTTTTTATATGGACATTTATTTGTTTCGTCTGTTATTGATCTTAAAGTTTTGTAACCTGTATTGGTTTAGAAACTAATGCATTTGTTCGAAATCAGTGTTTAAATATGTTTATATATTTTCTGCATAGGCATTCAACCTGACATGTAGATCATTTACAGAATAGAAGTATCTATTACATGTGTTATAACGAGGCTATTCAAATAGCCAATATCTTTAGTAAAGGAATTACATGAATTAAAAATTATTAATATATAACTGTTAAACCCAATATCTTCTCTATCATAATGAGTTGAAACATCCAATAGAAATATACTTCAAACTTAGTCGTCTATAGCTTAATGCTCTATTTAACATTAAATTTTCTATTTTAGAAATATATATATATATATATATATATATATATATAAGTTGATCCAAACGAGGTATTGCTTAACAATAAACCAAATTATAGTTTTACTAAATGGATAATGAAAAGAGAAAAGAAGATGAAACTAAAAGAGAATAAAAGAGAGAAGATGAATAACATGAAGAAGATAACATATGAGGCAAAGAAGAAAGAAATGAAAAGAACGCACAAGTAGAAGACAATAAAGAAGATGAAAAGTTTGAAAAAGAAAATAGGAATGAGGATAAACACAACGATGAAGAAACTGACGCAGTTGATAAAGATTAATAGGAAGAATGCATGGATACAGATAATTACTCTTGAAAATGGAAATTATACCGTCAAAGAAACATATTAAAGAGTCATATATTTCAACTCATAGAATCACATAAAAATGTTACAGACTGAGATGTTGATGATGATGGTTTTGATAACAACAACCTTGTTTCAATTATTATTATAAAATATATACTAACACTGTTATCTACAATATGTGTGTGTGTTTGTGCGCGCGCGAGCGCGCGTACAGGAAATCTATGCAGGTAATGATTACCGAAGACTATACAGATTCAGAACCAAGATTTCAAAGTAGAAGAGTTTATGATTCAAGACTCATGAGTATCATGAATTCAATAATTACATAGTAACTTTTTCTGATTATCTTGTTAAAACTGGTTAGCACTAAATTCTGATTTCAAATTTAATTCTGATTTCGAACTTCTTTTCAAATGATTTCAAAATTACTTCCTTGCTTTTAAATCTGTTTTTTGAATAATTTCAAAATTTACTTCCTTACTTTAAATTTACACGTCTTTATTTTTAGAAATATTTTAACTCTTGGAATTTATTATTAATTTGATTTTTAAAGTCATACTTAATATGTTTTAACTCCTAATTCACATAACTTTTACTTACAAATTTATTACTAATTTTATAGTTATTTATGTTTTCAATTTCCTTATTTATATTAAAGGTTTAATAGTTTTATATTTATGCTTTTATGTCAATTTATATTTAGTTTTTGATCATCTTAATACATGTTTTTAAATATATTTTTTTATGTAATATACTTAATTTTAATATAAAGAAAAATAGTTTGTTTTAACTCTGGAATCCCCATAATTTATTTAAACATTACTTGATTTGGTTTATTTTTTTTTTAAATTTTTTTCCAGAGGGATGTCGACATATAACTAGTTGTATGTCGACATACTTTCCATTAAAGTGTTTTTTAAATTTTGAATAGTTATGTCTTTAGAATTCCAATCTTTTTGAAAGGTCATGGCTGTTGGAAAACTATATAAAAGCTTCAAAAATCGATTTTTTGAATTACTTTTCATCTCCTTCTTCCTCCCTAATCATTCCACCATTATTCTTCTTAATTTTTTAACTTTCTGAAATTCAAGTGCTACTTAAGAGTTATAGGCTTTTTGTAATCAAAGATTGCAAGATCAATTCTTATCGAGTCAATACTACAAAAACTAATAAGAGAAAGGTGTGGTACTGTCTCGTATAAATCTACTAGTTGCGATTGTGTCTCGAAAATGGATTAGGTGTAAAGTTGTGGCTCGGAAAATCAATTAAGTCTCACTTTACTTGGAACCAGTTTGGGTGTTCCCTTGTAGCTCTGAAATCAAGGGTTGTAACTGAATTTGTTGAATAAAAATCTACACCAATCCAACGTTGTGTGGGACTTAATGTAGGGGTGTCCCGAACCAGTATAAAATCCCGGTGTACACTTTCCGTTTGCTGGTTTTTATTTTATTTTCTACAACTATGATTGATTATGTATTTGTTAATATCCGTGATCTGCATATTGTTCTGATTAAAATATTTCAAGAAATTAATAAATTCCATAAAACATTATTCACCCCTATAGTGTTTAGTTTGCCTTAAGATCCTTAATCTGCATCGCCAACTAAAAAAGATATAATAAGGGTATTCTTTGCATGTAGAGACAAGTTAAAGTAAGTAATGTGTACTCAGTTAAAACTTAAATCATTTAGTAAAATTTATATTGTTTTAATAATTTGAATTACTAAAATATATAAATGGTATCGTGACGTAATGACAACGATAAACGAGGAGGGACAACCATGGTTCAATCCATGCTAGAAGCATTACTATTTAGGGGAGATTACAAATGAACAGGTAAATACAAAGTACCGCTTCTACATATATATAGTAGATTCATGGTTTTAAATTGTTTTATGCACTTTTAGTAATTCATAGACAATTAAAACATCGTAACATAACGTAATCAAATTTAATACATGTTCTGTATATTAGTGTCGAGCAATAGTAAAAGCAAGATTGTTTATATGATGAAAATATCATTTGGAATCCATGCTTAGAAGTCAAAGTCTTGTTATATATATTTATCATAAATTATCCTTTTTAACACAATATGTTTAAATAAAAAATAATGTACTAAAATAATACACATAAATAAATACATATGCTAAAATATTTATAGTAGCATATATATACCACAATAGGAAAAACAAATATTTAAGTAGGTAATGTAATATATATAAATTAAATTTATATGCAAGCATTTTCAATAATTAAATTATACATGCCAATATCAACATCATTGATTATACATAGGGGTGTAAATCGGTCGTACCGGACCGGATGGAGGTGTGTTCTGTTTCTGTCCTAAAAAAAGATCGGACCTAACACGGACCGAACCAAATTTTTTCTTGGACAAATTTCGTTGTCCTAATTTGTGTCCTAAATAAAATCGGTTGGACACGGACACGATCGGACTAGTCAGACTCGGTCAGACATGGCTATTTATATCACATTTTGTACATTTTACTAGATTTTCTCTCAACTATATGTCGAATCTCAAATAATTCGAATGAATTCGGACGAGCCCGGACCGGATATGATTTTTTCTCATACAAATCTTGTTGTCCTAACTCATGCCCTAAATGAAAATCGGATCGACTTGGACGAACGTATTTCGGTCACGGACACGAATGAACGTCGGACTTTCGAACAAAATTTACAGCCCTAATTATACAAATACCTCCATGCCAACAATAGTATCATGACTAGAATTCCCAAATAAAATTCATTTTGTATTTGATCTCTATATATTTATTTATGAACCGAACATTACTAATTTAATTCAAAATCCTTTATTACTATATACTAAACCAACATTCTTTTTCTACTATAGGTTATCGATTGGCTATAAATATAGCGATATAAGAACACAAGTACATATTCGTACAATCATGATTGTAAACAATATTTTTTTCTTTAAAATCGTAAATACTAGAAGAAAAAAAACTAATATCAAATCTTCATTTGTAGCAAGCCACACAAAAAACACTGAAAATGTTATCCAAGCATGGTTTACCCAACGATCCAAAATATAGCCATAGTTGAATTTGCAGAGAAAATATTATTTCCCTTACATTACAAACCGCTGAACTTTTCTAACCTAGGATTATGTTCAAATGCAGGGGTGTCATCCTAATTCTTTGAACTGAAGAAGTTCAATTGCAACATCAAATCAACCTTATAAACAAGCTCGACTATTGATATGATTATCTGATATAAATGTGTTGGAAAAAGGCTAAGTATTTTTTTCGATTATAGAAGATAAAGGTCGAAAAAAATAGTACAACAAAAACTAGGAGAAAAAATATTGAATAAAAATATTTGGGGAAAATTGATAAAGCAATCAAAATGCCCACAACAAGAATTAGCTTTGTAAGCATTATCAATTTGTTAATGTAATCCTCCAAGTAAATGCTAAATGATATCTCTATACAACTACCTTTTACCCTGTTACAATGAAACCCTTTCATAAATTCCCATATAAGCCTAATTTTAACTTTTAAGAGAAATGCTAAATGATAATAACGTTATATTAAGTTAAGTAAAAAAAACTATAAATAGCATTGTATTTTAATACCGCTAACCTTTTACCCTTGTTATAGTAAAACCAAGACATAGTAGCATATGCCATATAAAATTCCTATTAATCTTATCATAGAATTTTTATAATTTAATTGAAATGCATATATTATTTGATTTTTTTTGAAAAGAGTGTTTTTTCCAAATATTTCTCGTTGGAGTGAATGATTTGGTACATCAATATTCAGTCATTCATAAAATGTTTCATCCTATTTCACACTTAATTTGCAAATATTTTAGAAATCAAATTACAAGCAGATATTATTCTATAATCCATGACTGATTGTACTAATGTGTGTAGGACAATTTGTACCTGGAAAAAAAATATCATAATTGTTAATTAAATTGTATCTCAGTGCCTTCAACTTTTTTACAATCTAGTGAAGGTTACAAGATAAAGATATGCAAAAAGAAATTTACCTAGCTATAATGAACATATAAATTCTCATAGATCCCCATATTATTCTATTAAGAGAAATGATAAATTATCATAGCATTGCAATTTTTATACAATTACTGGGTTTTTTAATTTACAGGAATGATTGCGCATTGTTTGTGATGAATTTCACCCAAAGGTTGGAAAAAGATTCAAATCTCCTAAAATGATACAAAATGAGTATATCAACAATTTGAGTGCTTAGAATGTGTTTGATGTCCTGAATGATCCACAAAGGAGTTGGAATATAACGATGAACTTTAAAGCTCCTCGCCGGAAGAGATTGAATAAAAAAGAACTTAGGTAGATATAAAAATTGAAGAACTAAAAAATTAACAGAAGTACTAACTATAGCTGAATTAGAATCAGCCAAATTGACGTTTAAATTTGTTTTTTGTACTAATGTTGAGTTGCTAATTGTAATTAAATTTTAATTAACTGAATTGAAGTGCTAATTGAAGTTGGGTTGGAACTTATATTTTATTGTAGTGCTAATAGGATTATAATTGTGCTATTTTTGTTTAATTCATTTCACATTACACCCATTGTTAACTGCAAAACTAGTCTGTAACACCCAAATCAATTCAAATCAGAATTTCCATAGATTCCATTAGTCAAGATAATAGAATAATGCATAAAATTAAGAAAAGGAGCATAATTATAGTGGTTTGGCATTCCAACCTATGTCCACTTAGTGTATAATTGATTGTTTATACTGTAGAATTACAAATACAGTTCGAATTTAGCAAAAAAAAATGCAAAGAGAAAAGAGTTTTTCTCAAACTCGGTAGAGTCCTTACATAGAGAAGTCAAAAGATCCTTCGAATAAGTCTTTAAGTCCTCTATTTATAGCTAAAGATAGGCTCGTATTGACCTAAATATCTAAAGATAAAAGAGAAAGTACCAATATACGATGTCGGCAAAATATTAGAGGGATTAGTTGCCATCCATATCTAGATCGGTATCGGTCCCATAGGTTTGGATAGTACCGACCAGGACAACATAGATTAGCCAATTTGATCCAGTGTTAATCAATCTAAATCTCAGTCTTTGAGTTGCAATCCAAGCTAAGTTGTGCATTAATCCATCCTATAATATTTTATCCAATCTAAGGTCCTAATCTTGATTGATCTGAGTTGATGTAGGTAGGACGATCTAAACTAGTGTTGCTAGCCGATATGATCCGGGTCGTATTGGCTTGGCCAACCCAGATTATATCCTTCTATAAATCCAAGTTATTTCCATTCCAAGTGCTTTATCCAAGAGATTACGAGTTTTCGGTTCTCTATATGTCCATCCGTACTCAAGTCTCGAGCAATCAAATCGTTCGAATCCAAAGTTTAATTATCTTGTAAAAAGGCTAATTAATACCTGCCCTCAAAACATTTCTTTACGTGAAAGATGTATTTTGAATTTCCGTTAACTCAACATTTTGGGTTAACGGTCTCCCTGGATCGGTCTGGATTTCCATGCTTGTTTCTGGCTGATAACTAAGTCCATGATCTCGTCGTGTCATTTTTGATTTCCAAGTCCATAGTTGTTTCAAGCTGATACTTGTATTCTGGCAGGATCTTGTTAGGCATAAGCCATACCCAATGGTTCTTACCATCCCAACCCGAGTGTTAACCATGCTTAGCATTCTTTATCATTTATGTATCAAGCATAATCCGTGCTTTGTAATTCCAGCCTCTCCGGGTCCTTACTAAGTATAGTCCATACTTAATGATCCATGATTTTTCTACAACTAGATTATCCATGATCTCATTCATGTGAGATGTAACAACCCAGATTTTTGAACCCCAATTAATTTGGGTACATATAATTTGGATATATAATTTGAAAAATGGTTCCAATGTGGTAATAAGCTGAATGTGACATTTATATTAAGTTGAAAATAGGTTTTGTCAATTTATAGTGTTTAACCAAATTATTAAATCAAAATATAATTATATAACTTGTCACATTTGATTTGGTTTAATCGTTTAAAATTCTAATTTGATAATTTTAAGTTGGATTTTGAATTTGGTTTAAGTAATAAACTAGTTCTTTAAAAACTATATAATATAACTTGAAAATACTAGTAAGGATATATCAGCTTTTGTTATAATGAATTTTCAAATACGTAATAAAACCATTTTAAATGTGATTTTTTAGTTAAATATAAATTTTAAATAAAGATTATAAAATAAAATAGTTATTTTGAATTATTAAGTTTAATCGGGAAATTTGTTGATAACATTGTCGGGTTGTATTAATACTAGTCGTCGGTTGTTGGAATTGCTTGTTGGTAACCTAGATTTGATAGTTTGAAACTCAAATAAGTATCACAAATTTGTAACACCTTAAAGTGTTAGAAAAGTGTGTCTAAATGCATTTCTTTAGGACATGACTTAGTATTTGTCCTGATGCATGTAAATATCATGCCATGTATCTCTTTTTGTTTTCCTAAAATACCCTTGATTTCACCAATAAAAGAAGCCTCCTCCATTCTCTTTACTCCTCAATTCTCCATCTTCTTCCACTAAAGCTTTAGTATTTTCCATTATATAATTATTGTACTTTGATATGATCCATGTAACGTAAATCTGATGTGAATTATTGTTATATCAATAAAAGTTCATATTTGTCTTCTGTTCTAATGTGTTATTACCCCCAAACAATCTTCCTTTCCGGCACTTGGGTTTCGACACTTGAATATCGTGAACATATTAAGGGTCGATTTTGTGGGTCGTTACATCTAGTATCAGAGCTGTGATCTATACCTAACTTATAGGGGTATGACACGTTAGAACTAACGGTAAAGACTCATCAGAGATAGGATTAGTAATATCCTTGGATGAGTAACTCATTAGAGATATGTTTAGTAGTACCGTAGAATGAGTTTGTGGGTTATATATGAAAAAACGTATTTGCAACATGAAAATTGGTTTTGAAAGATTATATTTTGAATATAAAAGAATATGTTTTGAAAATGATTAGTTATAACTTAGATAATAAGTCAAATAATTAAGACAGTTAAAATTTGAATATGGACATCTTGCAATTATAGTTTCACAATTTGACTAAAGGTGTTCATGTGGAATCGTAACTAGTGTTCATTAACTAATAAATAATCCAAGTATAAAAAGCTTTACAAATTTAATAAGGCTAAAAACTTGGTTAAAAATAATATTTGTAATTTGGAAAATGGTTAAGATAATTTGAACTTAAAGAGTTAAGTTGAACTTAAGTGTTTGGACTGAAAATAGAAAGATCGGGATTATAGACGATTTTGGGCAGACGATGAACTCTGTAATAAGTTGTTTAAATACCACATGAATTAAGTTTTGGTAATTAAATGGATTTAATGTTAGTTTATATGCTTAAGAGTAATAATAGTCTATGATTTGCACTTGGTATAAGTATTGATTTTCGTATAATTATAGACTTATGCTAGTTTTTGTTCAAATTTCAAGGAGGAAATCTCCTTAAAGGGGAGAATGTAACAGCCTTGATTTTTGAACCTAATTAATTTGGATAGTTCATATAAGTTTGAATATATAATTTAAAAAATGGTTTCAATGTGATAATAAGTTGAATGTGACATTTATATTAAGTTGAAAATAGGTTTTATCAATTTATAATGTTTAACCAATTTATCGAATCAGAATAGAATTTTATAACTTGTCACATTTGATTTGGTTTAATCGTTTAAAATTCAAATTTGACCTAAGTTGGATTTTGAATTTGGTTTGAATACTAAAATAGTTTTTAATACTATATAATATAACTATAAAATACTAGTAAGGATATATCAACTTTTGTTATAATGAAATTGAAACACCCCACCCTCCATTAAAGTCACTCACAAAGGGAATGCCTTAACTTTGGTGGAAGTTTTTAAGTAAAAGTCATAGGTAAACACAAGACAGATATATACAAACACATATATATGTAAACAGTGGAAAACAACAGACTTTTTATTTCATAAAAATGTGTTCATACAAAGCCTTTCCATAACTGTCACATAGTAACTTCCAAAACATTACATCATCATTTCTGTCTTGGTTATTAAATAAAGAAGCATAAAAACATAATTAAAACTGCATAATCCCCGTAGAGTGTGTCCAACAGCCATTGCCAAAGAAAGAGAGTCCAAACCGTACATCAACTATCTTGAAGCTTGCAAAGAGTTTGACTAAGCTGTTTCCTCCCTGTGGACCTTGGGGGGGGGGGGAGGACCGAAGAAAAGAAGACGAAAGAAAATAGGGTCAGACATAAAGCCTGGTAAGTCTAGTGACTCTTCAGTATGATAATAAGAATAAGGGCATGATAAGCATAAACTGGAAATAGGAGAGTGTCATAAACTAAGACAAAGCAGTTTGAATCGAATATACTATCGCACCCCACACTATATCTCTGCACCTACTTGTGTTTTCTTAACTGGCACCCCGTGCTGGAGGTAAAGTGATCCCCTTTTTCTAAAGATCGGCTCCTACTCGCACAATCATCTGTGTCTTACGTCCCCCCAAGATTGCAGATACCTATGCTGGCCCCACCATGGGGTGTATCAAGTCCCATGGTGGCGAACCGACACAAAACTTGAAATGCATAGGTTATACTACTGGTGCCCCCAGTGCCCTGTTTGTCTGCTCCGAAGTGTGTGCACGCCTGCACTCCGTTAGAACCCAAACTGTTGCACCCACTGCCGTCGCTTTTGATCGCTTACAATCAGCCCAGTAATCGTGCCCCACCCTGCCTAGTTTCAGGGTACCATGATACCTAATTGGGTTACTGCTGAAATGGGTCCCAGTTACTAGGGTTTTCTAGTCAAACATGTTAAGTGGTTAAGTGTCTGTATTTACCTAACCCCACCCATCAATTTCATTAACATGTTGAATTGGTTAAGTGTTTTAGTTAACTTAACCTTACCATCCTGACAGTCTGTCCTTAGCTTTTTAAAGCACCGACCACTCACACTAGTCAGGTATTGTTACAATTACTGGATGTGCTGGTCGGTTCCGGGAAGATTTACACTGTAACTCAGTCTAACCTCGGGTCGTTATTGGGCTTCATGGTTAACCACCCACATTAGATAGGTATTGTTGTGACTACTGGACACCCGGGCGGGTTCGGGCAGGTTTACATCACAACTCAATCCAACCTCGTGTTAAGCATACTCGTATTTTCTAAATTTACATATTTGTCTTTATTACTTAATATATGTAAATTTAACGTTATGGCCCACTTTCCAAGCTCATCCTTTTTGGTATAAGAATTTATACCGTTTAAAATGCCACCAATTTTGGCATGTGACAAACATGCCAATTTCATATATTTTTATGTCAAGTTTTTCTAATAATCCCAATGTTACCCCGTTTAAACATTAGGCTAACAATCTTAGCCTAATTTTCGTTCGCATACTTTTTAACATATAATATTAGGTTAAAAACTTAGCCTAATTTAGCGCATACAAAATTGACATAAGAGAATTCATAAACATGAACATGACGTAGGTGTAAACTTGGCATTTTTGGCATAGTCAATATGAACATCATAGGTGTGAACTTGCAAAATAGCCAACATGAATGTGAACTTGCAACATTGCCTAAATCAACATATATGTGAATTTGCATTGAAGTTGGTATCTAACCAAATAGGTGTCACATAAATTAGCATATGATTTAGATAACATAAGTCTAAACTTGTTTTTGGATCTAGGCATAACATCGAGCATAACTAGCATATGATAATTTCATAAAGTATATATAATTTTATGACAAGGGTGTGAACTAGATCCAATCATATGTCTAGTTACAACATGGAACACATATTAAAGTGGATCTTGACATGGATCCAATTTTGGAACTTGCAACTTTCTTACAAACATACTAGCATGGTCTGTGAACATAATCGTTTAGGCATAAAGGTTCTAGCATATACATACATGAAATCTTAATCACATACAACCTATATAATCACATTAACATATAGGTGTTGATTACAATATGAACTATACAACTTTGCATGTGATTCTATATGTACAATAGGATCAATATCAACTAAACTATACCACAAACATCACAATACCACAATCATTTCAATACATAGATGTGAATTAACATTGTTGTTACATAATAACACAATTCCATTTCCATTTTACATCGAATCAAATCCAAACTTTTATTCACATCGGAAAAATCACTATACTTACAACAAACGACGGTCTTTTTTCTGATTTCTGAATTCTGAATTTGAATTGCTTTCCTTTGGGTAGACTAACGTTGATTTGACTATTGTTTTAACTTTAATTTGGCTCGTCTCTAAGCTTTCCTACAAGTGGAGGCTCCTTCTATTTTTCTCCTGACAGCATGGCGGCTACGTCTCTAATTTCTTATGTGAATTTAGGTTAGAGTGTTGAGTTATATTTATAGAATTTCAGACTGATTTGAGCCGTCTGATGATCACAGACGAATCTAGACCATTCACTTCGAGAGGAGCCAACCAAAATGCAACATGTCAGCCCTAGTGACACAGCCAAGCCTCAAAAATCGACCAGAACCCGACCAGGCCAGCCAGGGCCAAACCAGGTCAACTGGGCAGGTCGACCCCCAGGTCGACCCCCATGTCGACCCTACGGTCGACCTGGTCACCCAGGTCAACCCCCAGGTCGACCCCCAGGTCGACCTGGTGCCTGGGCAGGAATTTTCCCGCCCAGTCCAGTTTGGGTCTGAATTCGAAATTTGAACTTCGTTTTGAACTGTTTGAATTTTAATTTGAATTCTGAAACTTCCGAAGGCCATAACTCCTTCATACGGAGTCCGATTCACGTAAACTCGGACTCTATCTCAAGCAGAATTCCGAGACGAACGTAATGGCGTAACCCGTTTCCCTTAATTCTATCATCTATAATTAATTATACTTTAATTTGTTAATTTACTGTTAACAGAAAAATTCGGGGTGTTACATTCTCCCCTCCTTAAAGGATTTCGTCCCCAAAATCTTCAAGTCTAGGAGAACGTAAGTCCTAACATCCAATCGTCCATCTACTCAACCATCAAACACAGGCATCCATTGTCCTTAAAAGACTTCTAGTGCTTCATGACCATATGCACAGTGTGTGTACATGTCCTTATCTAATGCAAAAATCAGGCGGTCTACTGATTCAGTTGACCTCCTTAATGCAAATCATGTGAGTGCCATGAATCCATATGTATGCAAAAAATTTCCCTATTCATAATTCTACATGAGTGCGCAACCATTCATATAAATGCGACATCTGTATGACAACATATAAATTTTCAACCACATACAAATATGAATACATATATGCACATGCAGTATGAAGTGACTGAGCTGATCTAAAACCTAGGTTGTGTGTGTATATGCATCCACGAGCAACCACTTGCAACCATTAACCATAACATGTTTACATCTAAAGGGTTTTTACCTAAGGATAAAGGATAATATCGAGGAAATATACCTAAAGATATATATAAGCATGACTTAAGGAAAAAGAAAGATCAAGGATATACCCTCAAAAAGAAAAGGGTAGGCTGCGCGTATTTTATCCTCAGTTTCCCAAGTCGCGTCTTCCTCGGCGTCACTCCACTGAACTTTAACGAGCTTGACTTCGCAGTTGCGTAGCTTTTTCACTTCAGTTTCTACGATTTGAGTTGGAATTATCCTTACAGTTGCTTCGCATTCCACTTCGGCTTCTTCTAGAATGCTTGGCTCCACCACTTCCGCATATTCATATAGAAATTTCCGGAGATGAGAAACGTGAAAGACGTTGTGAATTCCGGCCAATCTTTCAGGCAGCTCTACTCTATAAGCCATTTTCCCAATCTTCTCGATGATAGGGAGCGGTCCTACAAATCTTGGTGCTAGCTTTCCTGCGGATCCAAAGCAAACGACGTTCCTTAAAGGAGATACCTTAAGGAAAACCCTGTCCCCAACCTCAAACTCAAGGTCGGTCCTTCTCTTGTCGGCGTAGGATTTCTGTCTGTCTTGAGCTGTCTTCATTCTCCTTCGTATCAAGTCCACTTTTTCTAAAGTCTCTCGAATCATGTCTGGCCCAAGTATAAGTTTGTTAGTAGACTCCCATCAACAAGTTGGTGATCGGCACGGTCTTCCATACAAAGCTTCGAAGGGCGCCATACCGATAGTGGCCTGGTAACTGTTGTTGTAGGAGAATTCCACTAGAGGAAGGTGATCCTCCCATGTCCCTCCAAAGTCAAGAACGCATAGTCTCAAAAGATCTTCTAACACTCTATTCACCTGTTCTGTCTGACCATCAGTTTGGGGGTGATAGGCCATGCTCAAGCATAACTGTGTGCCTACAACTTCTTGTAGACTCCGCCAAAATTCGCTCGTAAAGATGGGATCTCTGTCACTCACTATACTGGAGGGTATTCCATGGAGTCGAACTATTTCCTTGAGATAAAGAGAAGCTAAAGACGAAGCAGTCCTTCTATTCTTGATAGGTAAAAAGTGGGCGCTTTTAGTAAGCCTGTCCACTATTATTCAAATGCTAGTGTTGCCTCTTCTTGACGTAGGAAACCTGTCAATGAAGTCCATTGAAATGCTATCTCACTTCCATTGCGGGACTTCTAGAGGATGAAGCAATCCTCCAGGCTTCTTTTGTTCTGCCTTGACCTGTTGGCATGTCACACACTTAGAAACGAAATCTGCTACGTCCTTCTTCATGCCGCTCCAATAGAAAACTCTCTTTACGTCCTTGTACATTTTGTCACTGCCTGGGTGTATTGTCATCTTGGAATGACGTGCTTCCTCGAGAACCTTCTTTACCAAATCCATTGCTTGAGGGACGCATAATCTTCCATCTTGCCTCAGCCAACCCTTATCATCGATGGAATACCTATTGAGGTGACTAGAAGTTTCACCCCTAATTAGCTTATCAATTACATCCACAAGCTGAGGGTCTTCACATTATGCATACCCTATTGAGTCTAAAAGAGTGGGTCGTACTTCTAGGGAGGCCAATAAACCAGGTACGAAATCAGAGGATGGCCTAAAGTCAAAACTGGCTATATACTCCAAGCTTTGCCTTTCTACAAAGAGAGGGCTTAAGGTCAGTTTCTTTTGGCTTAACGCGTCTGCTACTACGTTGCCCTTGCCGGGAGTATAGGAAATCTCAAAATCATACGAGGCAAGGAACTCCATCCACCTTTGCTGCCTCTAGTTAAGATCTTTCTGCGAGAAGAGATATTTCAACGATTTATGGTCAGTATAAATTCAAATTTCTCACCTAGGAGATAATGGCGCTAAGACTTAAGCGCAAAGACGGTGGCGGCCTACTCAAGATCGTGGGTTGGGTAGTTCTTTTCATGAACTCTCATTTGTCTTCCACCATAAGCTACTACCCCCCTTCTTGCATCAGAACGACGCCTAGTCCCATACTACAAGCATCTATGCATACTGTGAACATCTTGCTTTCATCTGGCAAAGTTAGAACTGGGGCTGTTGTGAGAGCCCTTTTTAGGCGTTGGAAAGCAATATCACAGTCTAAATCCCAAGCGAATGGCAGATTCTTCTTTGTTAGCCTTGCGAGTGAAGCTGAGATTTTCGCAAAATCCCTAATGAACTTTCGGTAAAAACTGGCTAGCCCAAGAAAGCTTCGGACTTCGGTTGCATTTCTTGGTGTCTTCCAATCTTGCACTGCCACCACTTTCGCGGGGTCCACAGCTAATCCCTCTTTGGACACTATATGTCCAAGAAATCTGACCTCTTTTCTCCAAAAGTGGCATTTGGAGAATTTGGCTTTTAGCTGATGTACACGGAGAGTATCCATGATTTCTTTCAGATGCCGAGCATGTTCTTCCTCATTCTTTGAGGAGATCAAAATATTGTCTATAAAGACCACCACGAACTTATTGAGGAATTCTCTGAACACCCTGCTCATTAGGTCCGCGAAATAAGCAGGTGCGTTTGTCAAACCGAAAGGCATGACAAGCCACTCGTAGAAACTGTCTGGGGTTCTGAATGTTGTTTTATCAATGCTATCTTCAGCTACCCTTAGTTGATGGAACCCAATAACTAGATCAAGTTGGGAGAAGACCGACGCACCTACAAGCTGATCAAACAAATCGTCTATTCTGGGAAGCGGGTGTCTATTCTTTTTAGTCAGCTTGTTTGGCTCACTATAGTCCACACAAAGACGTAGTGAACCATCTGCTTTGGTGGCGAACACCACTGGAGCACCCCATTCCGAGATACTTCTCCTTATAAACCCCTTCTCGAGAAGCTCCTTAACTTGTTTACTGAGTTCCTTTCTCTCCTTTGGAGCCATGTGTCTAACAGGCAGAGCTACAGGCTTTGCATTATCAACAAGATATATGCGGAAGTCTATTTCCCGCTTCAGAGGTAAGCCTTTCACTTCTTCAAAGACATCCAGATATTCCCGGACCACTTTAGCCGACTACAAATTCTCAACAGAAGCGTCAAGCGACTCTAGATAACTAATCATAACAGCATTCAAGGGATTACAAGAAATTTCTGGAGTGTTACCGAGCCGAGTCAAGAGTCTAACGACTCTTTTCTCACAATCAAGAATGACACCGTTACTGGATAACCAGTCCATGCCTAAGATCAGTCCATATCCTGAGAAGTCCAAAATAAAGGCACTACATCTAAATTCAACACTTAGAATAGAGATTTTCAAATCCAAGCAAACCATCGACAAATAAGCCGAGCCCCCAATTGGATTCGAAACAACCAAGGGATCTTCTACCATACTAGTGTCTAGGTGCAAAGATTCTACTAAAGTAGATGAAATAAAGGAGTGTGACGCACCAGAATCAAAGAGAGTGAGAACTAGATGATCATACAGATAAACTAAGCTTTCTACAGAAATATTTCAACCTCGTTCCTGTGGAGGTGCCACCAGCGCTTGAACTTGTCCTCCTGAGGTGGATCCAGTCCTCTGTCCCTGCCTTCGCTTCTTTGGGCAGTCCTTAGCCAAGTGTCCAGTCTCTCCACAATGGAAACAGCCCCCATTCATTTTTGCCTTCTTCTTCCTACAGTCTTTTGCTATATGTCCCACAATTCCATAGAAATTGCACTTTCTCTTTTCACGGGTTTTGTTGTTCTTCCCGCCTTTCTTGAAGTCTGTTTTCTTAGCCTATAAACCTTCTTTCTTTTCTTGAGGCACTTCCCCCTTTGCCTCCTTCTTGCCTTCATCTTCCTCATGTAGCAACGCCATGTCCACCAAGCTTTCATAAGTTGCTCCCATGGGTATATGGGTCATTGCAAGGTTGTGTAGAGGCTCATTCAGACCTTTGACGAAGCGAAGGGCCTTCTTGTGTTGGGTGTTTACCAAATCCAGCCCAAATCTGGCCAACTGATTAAATTGATTTACATACTCCTTGATTGTCATACTTCCTTGTTTAAGTGTTAGGAACTTCTCCATTTGCAGGCTTCTTTCAGCTTGGGAGAGGAATTTCATCTCAAACTGCATCCTAAAATCTTCCCAAGTTTCCACTGGCCTTTCATTATGGGTAACTTCCCACCAATAGGAAGCCTCATTATTAAGCAACCACACTGCTAGCTGTATCTTTTGCCTGTCGTCAACTTCGAAGATGACGAACAAGTCCTCGTTCTCCTTCAGCCAGTTCCTTACTACCACAAATGATTTAGTTCCATAAAAGTCCTTTCCTCCCATAGCCTTGAAGTCTCTACATGTCTTAGCGAAAGTATTTCCACGAGGAGGAGGAGGAGGTGGAGGAACCGCTGCCACTGTTGGAGGAGGAATGTCTGCTGGGCCCGCACCATTGGCCCTAGCCTCTAGGTACCTTCGGAACCAGCCAGGGATCGGTACTCCTTCTAGAAGGTTAAGATCTCCAGACATGCTGGAACAAAAAGGAAAGTATTCAAGACAAAGGATAGAGAGATAGTGCATATGGCTTTTGGGGAATTATGCTTTTTTTTTTCAAAATAGCACTTTTTCTTGAAAAAGATGCTTCTTTAAACTTCTTTTTGAAAATAGTTTCAAAAAAACTTTTATATTGTCTGGTAAAACTGTGCTCTAATACCAAGTGAAACACCCACCCTCCATTAAAGTCACCCACAAAGGGAATGCCTTAACTTTGGTGGAAGTTTTTAAGTAAAAGTCACAGGTAAACACAAGACAGATATATATAAACACATATATATGTAAGCAGCGGAAAACAACAGACTTTTTATTTCATAAAAATGTGTTCATACAAAGCCTTACCATAACTGTCACATAGTAACTTCCAAAACATTACATCATCATTTCTGTCTTGGTTATTAAATAAAGAAGCACAAAAACATAATTAAAACTGCGTAATCCCCGTAGAGTGTGTCCAACATCCATTGCCAAAGAAAGAGAGTCCAAACCGTACATCTACTATCTTGAAGCTTGCAAAGAGTCTGACTAAGCTGAGTTGTTTCCTCCCTGTGGACCGGGGGGCGACGGAAGAAAAGAAGACGAAAGAAAATAGGGTCAGACATAAAGCCTGGTAAGTCTAGTGACTCTTTAGTATGAGAATAAGAATAAGGGCATGATAAGTATAAACTGGAAATAGGAGAGTGTCATAAACTAAGATAAAGCAGTTTGAATCGAATATACTATCGCACCCCACACTATATCTCTGCACCTACTTGTGTTGTCTTAACTGGCACCCTGTGCTGGAGGTAAAGTGATCCCCTTTTTCAAAAAATCGGCTCCTACTCGCATAATCATCTGTACGGCCCCCAAAGATTGTAGATACCTATGCTGGCCCACCATGGGGTGTATCAAGTCCCATGGTGGCGAACCGACATAAAACTAGAAATGCATAGGTTATACTACTAGTGCCCCCAGTGCCCTGTTTGTCTGCTCCGAAGTGTGTGCACGCTCTCACTCCGTTAGAACCCACACTTTTGCACCCACCGCCGTCGCTTTTGACAGCTTACAATCAGCCCAGTAATCGTGTCCCACCCTGCCTAGTTTCAGGGTACCATGATACCTAATTGGGTTACTGCTGAAATGGGTCCCCGTTACTAGGGTTTTTTAGTCAAACATGTTAAGTGGTCAAGTGTCTGTATTTACCTAATCCCACCCATCAATTTCATTAACATGTTGTATTGGTTAAGTGTTTTAGTTAACTTAACCCTACCATCCTGACAGTCTGTCCTTAGCTTTTTAAAGCACCGACCACTCACATTAGACAGGTATTGTTACGGTTACTGGATGTGCTGGTCGGTTCCGGGCAGATTTACACTGTAACTCAGTCTAACCTCGGGTCCTTATTGGGCTTCATGCTTAACCACCCACATTGGATAGGTATTGTTGTGAATACTGGACAGCCGGGCGGGTCCGGGCAGGTTTACATCACAACTCAATCCAACCTCGTGTTAAGCATACTCGTATTTTCTAAATTTACATATTTGTCTTTATTACTTAATATATGTAAATTTAATGTTATGGCCCACTTTCCAAGTTCATCCTTTTTGGTATAAGAATTTATACCGTTTAAAATGCCACCAATTTTGGCATGTGATAAACATGCCAATTTCATATATTTTTATGTCAAGTTTTTCTAATATTCCCAACGTTACCCCGTTTAAACATTAGGCTAACAATCTTAGCCTAATTTTCGTTTGCATACTTTTTATCATATAATATTAGGCTAAAAACTTAGCCTAATTTAGCGCATACAAAATTGACATAAGGGAAATCATAAACATGAACATGACGTATGTGTAAACTTGGCATTTTTGGCATAGTCAATATGAACATCATAGGTGTGAACTTGCAAAATAGCCAACATGAATGTGAACTTGCAACATAACCTAAATCAACATATATGTGAATTTGCATTGAAATAGGTATCTAACGAAATAGGTGTCACATAAATTAACATATGATTTAGATAACATAAGTCTAAACTTGTTTTTGGATCTAGGCATAACATCGAGCATAACTAGCATATGACAAGCATATGATAATTTCATAAAGTATATATAATTTTATGACAAGGGTGTGAACTAGATCCAATCATATGTCTAATTACAACATGGAACACATATTAAAGTGGATCTTGACATGGATCCAATTTTGGAACTTGCAACTTTCTTACAAACATACTAGCATGTCTGTGAACATAATCGTTTAGGCATAAAAGTTCTAGCATATATATATACATGAAATCTTAATCACATACAACCTATATAATCACATAAACATATAGGTGTCGATTACAATATGAACTATACAACTTGCATGTGATTCTATATGTACAATAGGATCAATATCAACTCAACTACACCACAAACATCACAATACCACAATCATTTCAATACATAGTTGTGAATTAACATCATTGTTACATAATAACACAATTCCATTTCCATTTTACATCGAATCAAATCCAAACTTTTATTCACATCGGAAAAATCACTATACTTACAACAAACGACGGTCTTGTTTTCTGATTTCTGAAATCTGAATTTGAATTGCTTTCCTTTAGGTAGACTAACGTTGATTTGACTATTGTTTTAACTTTAATTTGGCTCGTCTCTATGCTTTTCTACAAGTGGAGGCTCCTCCTAGTTTTCTCCCGACAGCATAGCGGATACGTCTCTAATTTCTTATGTGAATTTAGGTTAGAGTGTTGAGTTATATTTATAGAATTTCAGATTGATTTGAGCCGTCAGATGGTCACAGACGAATCTAGACCATTCACTTCGAGAGGAGCCAACCAAAATGCGACATGTCAGCCCTAGTGACACAGCCAAGCCTCAGAAATCGACCAGAACCCGACCAGGCCAGTCAGGGCCAAACCAGGTCGACTGGGCAGGTCGACCCCCAGGTCGACCTGGTCACCAAGGTCGACCCCCAGGTCGACCTGGTGCCTGGGCTGGAATTTTCCCACCCAGTCCAGTTTGGGTCTGAATTCGAAATTTGAACTTCGTTTTGAACTGTTTGAATTTTAATTTGAATTCTGAAACTTCCGGAGGTCATAACTCCTTCATACGGAGTCCGATTCACGCAAACTCGGACTCTATCTCAAGCAGAATTTCGAGACGAACGCCATGGCGTAATCCGTTTCCCTTAATTATATCATTTAGAATTAATTATACTTTAATTTGTTAATTTACCGTTAACAGAAAAATTCGGGGTGTTACAGAAAATTTCAAATATGTATTTGTAAAACCATTTTAAATGTGATCTTTTTTGTTAAATATAGATTATAAAATATAATAGTTATTTTGAATTATTAAGTTAATTGGGAAATTTGTTGATAACCTATTTGGGTTGTGTTAATACTAGTTGTCGGTTGTTGGAATTACCAATCAGTAACCAAGATATTGATAGTTTGAAACACTAATAAGTATCACAAATTTGTAACACCTTAAAATGTTATAAAAGCGTGGCTAAATGTTTGGCTTTAGGACATAATAAATGTTCTTAATATGTGTCCTAATGCATGTAAATATCATTCCATGTGTCTCTTTTTGTCTTCCAGAAACACTCTTCATTTCACCAATACAAGAAGCCTTTCCCCCTCCGTTCTCTTCACTCCTCACTTTTCCATATTCTTCCACTTTAGTATTTTCCGATGTATAATTGTTGTACTCTCGTATGATCTATGTAACTCTGATGTAAATTATTATTATATCGATAAAAATTCATATTTGATTTCTGTTCTTGATTGTTATTACCCCCACACAATATGCTTTTCCTGCACTTAAGTTTCGGCATTTGAATACTGTGAACGTATTAAAGGTCGATTCTCGAGGGTCGAAAAGGCGGGTCGTTACAAATGAAACTTTGATGTATGATTATTATTATTGTATCAATAAAAGTTCATATTTGGTTTCTGATGTGTTATTACTCTAAATAATCTAACCTATTTTTAAGTAAATTGAATTAGTTTTGATACGAAGTTGAAATAAGAATAGAATAGAGCTTATCGTGCTGCAACAATTTGTGAATTTTGACTGTTAACTTCAAATAAGAATGTAAAATGCAATTTAAATTGGATTTCCTGAAAACAAAAATGTTTATTTCCAAATGATATTAATTTTAAAATGAAGAAATAATTCTCAAATTTCAGTGTATAGTTTCAAGATATGTCCAAATCAATTTTTAATAAAAATCATGGTAGTGCAGTTCAATTACCAAAACGGGAAACGACTATTTTTAAATTAATAAAAATATGGGAAAATCATGATAAATCATTATAAACTATTTAAAGGTGATTTGAATTGAAAATATTAAGTTTTGGATACTAAAAAGGATATTTTAATCAAACTAGTTAATATAAGCCATTTAATAACACTTTTGCGATGCTTTTTACCAGTATTGAAATTAAATGGTTTTAAGTTAAGGATTACTATCCGAATCTTTTTTAAGTATTTTCAATCGGTTACTGATTTTTTTTAATGATATTGTATTTGAAATCCAACCTTAATAAGGTTAAAATTTTCTAATAGTAAATGACTGGATTTGGAAAGAAATAATCTTCGGATATTTGATATTAGAATATGTAGTTAAACTTATACTATTTGAGGAATTTAAAAAGGGTACTTATACCATTATTCCACCTATAGTATTTGTTGAATACGATAATTGATTTTAAATATAATCTGATATGATTTTTATACAAATATTATATTTAATATTAATCCAGTTTTGTTTTAACCTGCGGGAAGTAGTAAGCTGATTTAATTTATGAATCTTGCATCCATTGGTTTTGACTTGTAAGGATTGTCTATATAAGAATTTAGAAATATTTTAAATTAAGACTTAATAAAATAATATTGGGATAATTCTTAAGAACATGATTTGAATGGGAGAGTTAAAGGTTTAATCTTTGATTAAGATTGATGGAAATATTGTTAAATCAAGAATAAATCTTTGTTAAGATTTAATAAGTCTTTGTCAAAGGGTTAATGAAATGATTTTGTTAACAATCAAAGTTTTATCAAGTTAATGGAAATTTTATCCAAGCAAAAAAGACTTATTCCGCATACCAAGTGCCATCTACACTTGATTGTCCAAGCCTTATCGAGCCATGCATAATCCACATTTGGTGATCAGTAACCTTACTGGGACATTTCCTAGTACCCACCACACTCAACAATTCATAAGTCTTCTTTTTTAGAGCCTACATTTAATGATTCATAGATATGTCGAGTTCTTATCGAGCACCAGCCGTACTCGACGATCCATTGCTTTGTCGAGTTTATGTCGTACATTAGACATACTTAACGATCTATAGTTGCGTCGGGCACTTATCGAGCATCAACCATACTCGATGATTTATAACCTGATCGGGTTCATATTAAAAATAACAGCCACACTTGGCGATCTACAACTGCATCGGGCCCTTGTTGAACTCATCTTGATCACCTCTGATTAAATGATCTCAAAAAAACTAAGACGACCCCATCACTCTTTAACTAAGCGACATTACTTCGTGCATTTCAGATTAATATCATAAAACATAAAGCGATGTCACGGTTCTTTTGAATTGATACGGCCTCTTCGAGCTCTAGTTGAACCTAGTCCGATCACAATCCATTGAAAGGGATTTATTGGCAGGTAAGCCAATCCTATCTCTCTCGGACGAAGCGACATTACTTCCTGTACTCCGGTCTCGACTCTCCGGTCAGAGACATATATCAATTGAAATGAGTTTTAACTCATTATTCTCATATGTGTTTATTTTTCATTACTTGGTGGTCCTGATAGCTTGTTTAATTATTAATTTATTCACATAAATTTTTCCAATCATTATTTGGCGAAAGGAATTCGTGGTTCATTCATATGAATTCATCCAGTCACTCTTTTGTGAAATAAATTTTCATATCTTAGCATTATTAATTCATTTCTCCGGTTGAAGAAACCACAACTATTTTTATTCATCTCTTGCGGGTCCAGGTACATATATAATAAATTACGAAAGAAAATTGAAAAGGAAATCAAACTAAGCCTCTCCGGGCTTTGTGGCTTGAAGTTGGCTCAGAGCATGCCTGAGGACTGAATCTTGGTCCTGTATATGTGTAAGCGATCAAGCCATTCAGTTGGAAGCGACCATCCATTATTTTGTCTTCATCATCCTTATCAAGGGATGACAATTTTCGTTCTCGAGTGAGGCCCATCTTGGATTTTGCACTACAGATGGATGTCCATGCTACAATGTCGTCCCTTGGTTTTCTGCATATTGCTAGAGCTGCCTATTCCTAACATGCTCCTCTGTTGCATCTCTGAGGTGCACTCAAACGTCGCATGCCCATCCAACTCATGAAACACTCAAAATTACCCATATCTTTTTCACTATCCGTCGGCTCTCTCAAGGACAGTTTTCTGTAAGGGAAATATTATCTAGTATCTAAATAGATCCTCTTTATGGACTCATTCAGTTATGGATAAGAAGGACATTTCAATCCCTCCAATTCTTCCTTGAGCCCTCATGCTAATTTTCATTTTTGCTTTTCCTTGAGCCAACTGAAACTTAATTCAAGTGCTTCCTCATCCTTTAATGCATCAATTTCCACTTTCCTCTCTGCTCATACATCTACCTAATGCAGATATCTTTCAGCTTCACAGTAAAATTATCTAGGATATAGTGGGGGATCTCTTTCCGATCTAGCTTTAAATTCCTAATCATCGATCACTTCAAGTAGGACCTCCATCAACACCATCAATGGTTTCGGCTTATCCACTGACACAACCACCGCGTTGAATCGCTCTAAGAAACCCCTCTATGTTTATCTTAGTCTTTGCTTATTCGTTGTAAGCATCATCACATTCTTAGGGCTTGCAATGTAGACTTTGAACTATCCCATGAGCCTATCAACAATTTCGTTTCAAGTATTAGTTTGCCTAAACTAGAGCGTAGCCAGATCTATTGAATATAGACAAACACATTTTACCATTAGCTCCTCAGATGTCCCAGTTCATCTATGTAATCGATGAACATGTCATATCCTTGGGGTTGTATTTTACCATAAGGTCTTATCTTTTATTGCAAGTAGTCCATACTAGAAACTTGGACTAAGTGGGATCCTATTTACATCCTCATATCCTTGACTTTGCAACTTGGCTTGCATAACATGTCTAATCATTTCATCCAATCTTTCATTTTATTTGCTAGAAGTATAGCCGCCACTCAAGTTCAAAAGGATATTCTGGTACGTATTTTCATGCTGCTACGCAGCATTCCTATCAATCTAGTTTGTATCTCATTAGTCATAGATCTATCAACATCTCCAAATCCATCATGATTTTCTTTAGCTCCATTATTTTTTGTTGGAGACCTGGGTGTGTGGCCCCATCTAATCCGAGTTTGTACTAATTTGGATCCCAGAGTCGGTACAGATCCAAGGCTTCCCTCGATTATTGGGATTGCCTTTTCAGTCCAGTAGTCGTTCTCTACTATTACAAATTTATTAACTTCGCGACTCTCCAAGCTGCAAGAGTGTTTCCTGCATCACCGTCTCTGGGCATTCTAATCTAGCCTATATTTCATGCATTTCTTCATCCATTTCTTCCCTATCAGATAAACAGGGGGATCTCCATCTGAGGAAGCCACTTAGCCTACTTCATTCCTTTCAGCCTAAGAAGTGTCTCTTCTCTTCTTAGCTATTGTAAATCTGCTTCATAAGCTTCCAAGTCCCAAATGAATTTGCTCCTTTCTAGCACATCAAAATGTAAGCTCCAAATCTGGTCTCTAACAACCAAATAGATCCGAATCAAAAATATCATAGATTACAACAGTCATAGATCATAAAATAATGCATAAAAATAAAGATTACAAGAAAGTTATAGTGGTTTGACGATTAGGTCTACATTCACTTGGCGCAACCGATTGTTTATATTGTAGGATTACGAATACAGTTCTAATTTGGCAAAAGAAATGCTAAGAGAAAAGAGTTTATTCTCAAATTCAATGGAGTCCCTATGTGGAGAAGCCAAATGTTCCTTCAAATGAGCCTCCGAGTCCTCAATTTATAGCTGAAGACAAGCTCGAATCGGCCTAAATATCCAAAGAGAAACTTGCAAGTCAAAACTTACCAACTCAACAAAATATAAGTAGGATCAGTCATCGTGCATACCCAGATCGGTACCGATTCGATGGGTTAGATCGGTACCGACCTGAATCAAAGATGGAACGACTGATCTGATCCCGTGTTAATCAATCCAAGTCCAAATTTTTAATTTGAAATCCAAGATAAGTTGTGTACCAATCTGATGCATTAATCTTTAGCCTTTCTGGGGTGCTTGAGCTTGGTCGATCCGAGTTAATGTAGGCAGGGCAATCCGACTTGGTGATGTTGACTGGTCCGATCCAGGTTGTATTGGCTTGGCTAACTCAGATTATATCCTTCTAAAAATCCAAGTTACTTCAATTCTAAGCACTTTATCTAAGCAGTTTCGAGATTTTGTATCTCCATATATCCATCCATACTCGAGACTCGACCAATCCAAACGTCTGAACCCAAAGTGCAACAGTCTTATGAAATGAAAAGGCGGGTTAACACCCATAATTTGGCTATTGAACTTAGCCCACTGTGCTTGTGCTACTTTATTTCGTTCATTTCATTTTATGCCCAAGGTTTGGCCACTGAACTTAAGTCAGTTTAATTGTCTTTTTTTTCATTCATTACATATTATGCCTGAAGTTTGGTCCAATAACTGATAATCTATGCTTGTTAAATGCTAAGTTTGTTTTTATTCTTCATTTTCGAGATGAACTCAACTCAGTAAACAAATACAACTCAGCTAAACAACTCTTAGTCTATTAATTTGAAATTTTAGTCGAGGAGCAAGCTGAGCTTAACTAGTATATAATATGTAGGTGGAGCTATTAAGAATGAGTGCGATAGAACTACTACCACTTACAAGCTAGTATGTTGTTACCTCTTTTGAGTGTTTGTTGTTTCTGCACATTGTAACTGTAAATGTATTGGAATGTTAAATTCAATTAGCATCAGTTTTTATTATCTTTGCTGAAATCATTCAATTTTATTAATGAACTTTAAGTAATTGTACAAATTAATGTCAAATTTAAAATTATAAATAGATTCAGAAAGGATTTATATTCAAAATATGAATTATTGGAATAATGCTATATTGAGTAGCATTCCATTTTACCTATATCTATACAAAAATATCAAAGCTAATTCTTTCAAATGTACAAACAATAATCATCCGTATATTATTGGTAATGTCTGCTCACCTAAAGTAGCATCACACGATTTATGATTGTACAACTAATAATCAAGTTTGCCTACCTTTTTAATCTTTACTAAATAAAAAATATTAAGTTCAAATACCGTAACTTTAATGAACTGTTATACATAAAACATATGATGATAACATATGATTAATCTTTTTCTTCACAAACGTTGTATTATATATTGAAAAATAGACAATATATAAATGAAAATAATATACTCCATAAACGAATAACAATCACATAAAATCCATAAATACAAGTCAAATACATTAAAGTAACCAGTAATAATAGTACATGTCCAAATAACAAAAATTAAAAGCATGACTACAACAAAAAAGTAGACAGTAAAGATGTATAATGACTAAAATGATAAAAATAAAAGGAAAAACAACAAAATTCAAATCTTCATTGAAGCTTTTACAATTTCTTTGTTATGTCCAACTTGATTTCACTTAATACATGTATTCCGTTTATTTCGAGAATAAGAAAAGCCACCATGTCTTTAATAGAAAGCCCTCTAGCACCTCAAACTGGGTTGCGTGGTTTAATTATCATTTCATCCTCACTATTGACTTACTAACATTAGGAATTAGATTAATAGCATGCACATAGCTAGATATAAAGGCATCAATTATAGAATATTATTCCACAAGTAATATATTGATTACCTTTATTTATTCATTCACTTAATGACATGTGCACATGGAAACCTAGTAACTTTCCACTCATTACGTCTACATTTTTTTTTCAAAAGCAACACGGTATGATGTAGATGATTTAACTACAAAAACATTTTCAGAAGACCTACACGCATACCATCCAAAACCATCATTAATTAATTACGACAACAGCTGCTCCATAATTGGACATAAAGCAGTCTATTTATAACATTATCTCCCCTCTTAGCCTTTTATTTCATTAATTTAACCTAGATTCCAATTACGAAAGATGTAATAAAATAAATTTATCTTCCGTAATCCAAGAGTTAAAGCTTTTAGTCACGTTACAAAAGTATTCCCTGTTGTGCAAAAATAAAGGTAGCATTTTGCGGAAGCTTTATACCAATGGATCTTTATCACACAAATCACAAAGAGATAACTTGGATTGAAAAACAAGATGGATATGCAACAAAAAGCAAAATATTTCATCCAACCACCCTCTTTTTCGGTCCACCAAAATTTTGTTTACACTTAATGGAATAAAGTCAAAATAAACAAAATACAATTGAAGCAATATCCAAATTGAGAAAGGGAGAGGATATATATATATATATATATATATATGGCAAAAATATTGAAGAAGAAAGGACAACGAAAAACAATATCATAGAATGCTTCTGTCTATACTAAATAGGAATAGCTTCTCTCATCCTTAATTCCTTAATTTTCACCACTCATTCACCGATATGAAGATGAACTTCCTTCATTTAAATAGACTTGAGAATGAAGGATTACTTGAAGATAAAAAAAATAATCACTCAACTATCTTCAAAAATTTCCAAATGCCCATGATTTGATTGCAATATAAATATGCAATTTTGATCTTGGTTTCCATATGTTTCCTTGCTTGCATTAATCTTCATCAACAATCTTTTGTTTCTTTATATTGCAAAATTAATGAGTTTATAAGTGAATTTCTTTCCGTCTAAAATATCATTTCAATCATTGCAAATATGTACTAATTGATTGATTGAATCAATCAATAATTTTCTTGCATTCTTTTAAAGATGTCTGAATCACATAAATTTAACATTCTCCATTCCTGTCTTGAAAAGATAAGTCATCCCAGTCTTTTAGACATTTATCATTTAAAAAGTAATTGCAGTAATATCACCAGTTCTATTGAACTTTAACATATAACAATCAAAATCATATGGATTTGAAGCTCGAGTTAAAAGTTTAAACAAATTAATAATGGAAGCATCACCCTTGCAATGTTATGGTCCATATGAAATGCACAGCTGTTGTGAAAGAAGACGAAAACACTTACGGGACAACTAAATGAAAAATCCGTTGATGGTCGAACATGAAAATTAATTCATAATCTTCATGAAGCATCTCTTTTAAATGCTTGAAAAACCAAGACCAATTAGACTCATTCACATGTGAAACAACTTTCATAGCAAGTGAAAAGAAACCTAGAAGCCATTATATTTTTCAAATGCTAATACAAAAGAATTGATAAACCGATATTGGATAAGTATTCAGAAATATTAATCAAATCATACAAGATGTTATTAATACAATAACCATATCTATAATAAATTCTGAAACAACAATTACGTTGCACACTTCACCAACCAACATCAATATCAAAAGTTACTAACATATATACCATATCAAAAGATGACAACATTATTTAGTTATTATATACCTATAACGGAATATTACTGTCATAATATAAAATCTCCAAGTTGTACATGATTGCTACAATGAAAAAGAACATATAAATAACTTATGCTTAATATATATATACATTTTGTATCAGTTCCCATTACTGCAAGGCAGAGCCATACAATACATAGAATAAAATTATATCAAAGGACAACAATGCCTAAGACCAAGTAAATAAGCATTAAGCCTAATGCATACCCTTTCAAATTGATTATTTTATGAATTCATGTCTAAAAAAACATAAACCCTTGAATTCGTTTTTTCAATGCCTCTAAATACCAGTTCATATCGTCATACAATATATAATCATCTCTACTAATATTCTTCAAGGTTAATTGGTTCTCAGAGTGCATAATAATAAGAAATAGTGAAACTAGTTTCTCTTCTAATTCATGCATCATATCTTTTGGTTTCTTCATTGGGACATTTCTAATTTGATTAATAACCAAAGATTTAACAAATCTACTATAAATATGAACTTTCTTAACATCTTTTAACCCAACACCACATGAAGGTTTAAAATTATAAATTATGACAAATAACCACATAAGTTGTATAAGAATCAAAGAAGCATTTATATTGAACTTATGATCTTCCTTAGACGACGAGCAAAAAATATATATTCTTTTTGGACAATTCTTCATAGAAATCACTTCGCATCCTTCGTTTATTTGATGAGCTTTTAGAAACTTCGTAAATTCCTCAGAACCATTGAAACAACGACCAACAAAGTTTACAATATTTATCTGAGATCCATTCTTCATAATATCATTTAAGTAAAAACTTGACTTGCCACATGATTTAATACTCAAAGAACCACTACTAATTGAAGTACTTTGATGATTATAATTAACCAAAAATCTACTATCAATATTGGACTCCGAAGCACAAATGCAAGACTTAATATTGAATACAAAAAGGAACTCTTCTTGTATATTTGAAAGCATGATATAGTATGCAAATCTGAGTAGGTATCAACTATGACAACCTTATTTTCCAAAGTACATGATCTACTAATAGAACAATGAGTAAGGTGTGACGAATGTTCACGTATACTATTTTTAACACCAGTTAAAGAACATGTCATGTCAAGTCGAAGAGAGCAACTATTCTGATCACATAAAAAAAATACAAGAGCAGTGTCACCAACATTCGTGCCAAAAAAGAAAGAAAGACGATGAGAATTTTTGGCTAAAGGTCTTATCTTTCATTTATTAGTAGGAACCATTTATAAATAACGTCCCATTCTGATTTTGTTAACAAGTAACATAAATAGGGAAACTACAAATTACATCCCTAAACTTGAACAAATCGCATAAATAGGGAAACTACAAATTGCATCCCTAAGCTTCATCGATTTCCTAATCACTACCAGCTTACTATATCACATAACATCCGTGATTTCCTAATTCCCCCTCAAGTTAGAGCATGAAAATCATATATGCCAAACTTCCCTCCTAGAGCTTTCTTTCCAGAAGGAAGTTTTTCCATTATACAGGTTTCGTTATCCTCCAAAGCATGAATTTCCTTGTGCATAGCAGTACGCCACCCTGGATTTTTCACAGTATCCTTAAAAGACTATAGTTTTGCTCCTACTGTTACTACTGCAATAAAATTTCAGTGTTTCGCAGAAAATTTATCACAATTAACATAATTTGCAATGGTAAGTAATACCCGAGGGAGATTGTGAAGAGAAATCAAGTAAAATGGGGAATGGACTTTTCTTGATCACCGTTTATGTCACAAAATCACACAATTTTACTAAGGGATACTTGACATGTAGTCCAGGACCCAAATTATTATCCAAATCTACACCATTAATTAGTCCATCATATCTGCTTCCCTCTTGTAGCCAAAGGCAAGTCTGGTGTGCCTCAGCCAGAACAGGGAAAATTTCCGACTTCATGTTCTCATCATCATTAGTCTAAAACATCAACAGTACTCCTATCAATATGCATATCAGGTAAAGTGCTTACATTTTTAGGTTCAGCATCCAAATATGGAAAAATATTCTTATAAAATTTAACATCACGAGTGATAAAGAATTTCTTAGTTTCTAAGTCAAATAAGTTCCATCCCTTCTTACCAAACAGATACCCTACAAAAACACATTTATGACTTCTACTAGCGAATTTGTCACCGGTTGCCTTTTGGTCATGAGCAAAACATAGACAACCAAAAACACGCAATTCTCTTAAGGATGGTGATGACCAAACAAAATATCATATGGTGCATTTTTGTGAAGAATATTAGGAGTATGATGAATAACATGGGCGGCAGCTAAAACAAATTTCCTCCAAAAAGAAATAGGCAGACCACCTTGAAATCTTAAAGCTCTTGCAATACTCAAAATATTTTTATGTTTTCTTTCCACTCTTGTTGAGGAGTATCCACATGTAGTTCGAAACAAAATCTCATTTGCAAAAAATAATCATTCAAACAGTATTAAATTCTATTCCATTATTATCACTACGAACAACTTTCAATTTTAAGAAAATTGACGATCAGTCATAGCAATAAATGACTTAAACATCTCAAAAACTTTAGTTTTATCAATCAACAAATAGACCACACAGCGCAGGAAAAATCATCCACTATTGTGAGAAAATAATGAGCACAACAATAAGAAGGTTCGGCATATATACCTCGCAAATCACAATGTGCTAACTCAAAAATACAAGTTGTTTTATTTTCACTCAAAGGAAAACTATCCCTAGGTTGCTTAGCATGATGACATATTTCACATGCTTTATTCAAATTATCTTTAGAATCAAAAGAAAAAGTAAGCCACTTCACTACTTTTTCGAAGGATGACCCAACCTATTATGCCTTAATTCCAATGAAGACATGCTTTCAACTTTAAGAACTTGAACCGGTGTCCCTTCACACAAGTAGTAAAGTATATCCTATCTTTTACCCGTTCCAATCACCTCCCTCGTCAGTTGGTCCTGAATAACACACGAGTTAGAATTAGAAGTGACAAAACATTTAATTTCATAATTCAGCCATGGCACCGAAATTAGATTATAATTTGTTAACCCCATTATAAAACAGGATTCAAAAAGTAATGCATTGAGTCATTTATATGACGGATCAATCGTAAAAAATCATGGGTCGATTGTAATGCAAAGAGTTGGATAGGGTACTATGCAATAACACATGGACAGTGATGACGCGATCCAAGCGAGGATCAGCTGTGATGGCTAAACATCGTATGGACCGTGCACATAGCTAATATGGATCGTGTGTGCTTAATTTTGCATGGATCGTGCTAATATGGAGCGTGTGATGATTGTACAATAACTAGCATGGATCATTCCCTGTTCTATAAATCATGGATCGCAAGAGACCGGGTCGGATCGTTGACAATTGTGGGTCACTCAACAAAAAAGGCATGGACCAATCTTCAGTAGCATGGAGTGTTAAGAATGTGGGTCGTTTGCGACCATAAGGGATTGATCGTACAAAGTATGAGGCGGACCACACATGTACGGATCGGCGGCTAATCCTTATAGATCGCATACAACATATTTCGCACTCCCCTCCACTTGAAACCTCACCTATAAAACTGGACCCCTTATTCATAAAAGGGGTTAGAATTTCTCCTCTCGAAGGGCTGCCATTATTGATCTCCAACAACACTCAAGCTTCTACAGCTACGTTAAATCTTTTTCAAGCATCATCCAAGGATCTCCATCATCATACTCATCGAGAAATCATCAAAGATCATCACCGAGCTTGATTATTGAAGATCTACTCTAATAATCACTACTACTAGTGAGATTCGAAAATATTCGAGAGAGAGATAGAGAATTATCAAGAGATTATAGAGAAGAGAGAGGGAATTATTGTAAAGCATCATAAAAAGTGTAAAATGAGATCATATGTGTACCTTGTAATGGAGAAATTAATGAAATCCTCATTCAAAGTGGGTGTAGCCAAAATCGAGGCTGAACCACTATAAATATTCTATCTACTTTGCTATTTTCTGCACTTACTATCTTTTAACCTTGTATTTTAAATTTTAGAGGTGTCTCCTCACCTATTAGGGTGTTAACATCCATTTTTTGGTGTTAACATTTTTGGCTCCCACCGCGGGGCTCGGACCCACGACCACAAGCTAAGATCCTTGATCCGGAGAAGTTGAAGCCTGCTCTTTTATGATAAATCCACAAGGTCTAAAAGTCAAGCCAGTTGAAAGGATTTCATTTTAGAGGTATCTCCTCATCTCTCAGGGTGTTAGCATCCATTTTTTGGTGTTTACATTTTTGGCACCCATCGCGGGGATCAAACCCATGACCATAAGGTTAAGAGCCTTGATCCGGAGAAGTTGAAGCCTGCTCTTTTACGATAGATCTGCAAGGTCTAAAAGTCAAGCCGGTCGAAAGGATTTCTATGAAGCTTAGAAAGTTGTCTGATATCATGGCACCTTCGAAAAGGACTAGTAAATCTGTGATAACTACTGGAAATGCTACTACTGATGCTAATACTACTCCCCAAACTAATAATGTGACTGCTTCTCAAACTCTAGGAGTTGGTGTGACTCGAGGTGAATTGGATGCTATTGTGGCTGGATTGAATCAGCGAATGGAAGCCTCAAATAAAGGTTTGTTGGATAAGCTAGATGCTCTCCTCACCGCTCAAGCCAATCCTACAGATTGTAAAATTGAGATTGACTTGTACAAGAATGTACACTTCTTGGCTTCGGATCACAATCGTGAATACTATGTTGAGGAAGTGGATGATTCATCATGTGGTGGAGATGACGCTGACATTGAGGATTCCAAAGCAGATGCTAAGAATCATTCCAAAAAATATACTTCTTACAAAGTTTTTAGTTCCACCAATGGGGCGCCTCCTTAAGTTGGAGGTTCAGGGCCTTGGTTCTTTAACCGTGATCGCTTGCAAAGACAAGCATCCAGTAAAGGAACTAGCGTCTGCCCTATGGAACGACATAACGATGAAGAATATATTTCGGAGATGATTAAGCAGATTATAAAGGAAAGTACGGCCAGAGATGAATATGAGATAGAATGGGACTTTGCTCAAAGCAAAACTCCATTCATTGAAAGAATTCGAAAGGCTGAGTTTCTAAAAAAGTTTGTTCCTCCGACTATGCCAGCTTATAATGGAGTTCCCGATCCAAATCTATTTCCGTACAAGGATGATTGACACATGAATGGTGCAAGGGCGGCAGATGAAATCATGTATTTGTACTTTCCTATCAACTAGGAGGGAGTAGCATCGCTATGGTCCACCAAGCTGCCACTAGGATCCGTGGATCAGTTTTCTGATTTGGTAAAGAAGTTCAGGGAACAATTTAGGTTACACATTGTGAAAGCCAAAGACATCATGTCGCTATCAGGATTGGAGAAAAACCCGGGTGAACCAGTGAAAGCTTTTCTTACTCATTTCAATGCTGCTGTTACTGAGGTTGGAAATCCAGAGCCTAGGATGATATTGGTGGCACTGGTACAAACTGTGGATAAGAAGATCGAGTTCGAGAAATGGGTGGAGATGAAGGAACCTAACATGCTCTATAAATTCTACAATAATGATGAAGAGTTCATCAGGCTGGAAGCAGACCCTTCTGCTACTCAAAATGTGGTTGAAAGCGGTACCGTGGACTAAAAAAAGGATAATAGTGCTAAGAGCAATCAGAAGAATATCGGAGGGCAGAAAAAGGGAAATGATGTGAAAGATAGCAGGAATAGTAATAAGTTTCGATTTTTCAAGCCCGTAGAGTTAACCCCTTTGACCGATACTCCATAGAATATCCACTCTTCCACTAAAGACACAACAAGTTATCCGGATCTGAAACCGCAAAAAGTGGGAGATAGCGAGGTAAAGTTTGGAAGATTGTGTCGTTTCCATAACTAGCCCAGTCATAGCGCCAATGAATGCAAACATTTGAAGAACTTGATTGAAGAGTTGATCGGGAAGAATAGGCTGCAACAGTATGTGAGGAAGCCGCAAACTGTAAATCCATCCTGAACTCCATAGCGGAAAAATGCACCTGCCAACTAATACAGTCCAAGAGATGGAGCTTCAATGCAAACTAATGCAAGCCCATTGATCAACACCATATTTGGAGGCCTTTATCCGGCAGGTAGCAGCTGGAGTGCGATTGAAAGGTATGCAGGAGCTCTGAAGTATGTCTCAAGAGAGGAGAGATGCTTGATTCTCAGCAATACCATTCCCGCAAAACAACAGAGGATTTCTCATGGCGAAATTGTGTTTGGGGAGAGAGATGCGGAAGGTGTAGTAGCTCCAACTCTCGATCCAATGCTGGTCATAGTTGGGATTGGTTCGACAATGGTTAAGAGAGTGTTAGTAGATTGCGATGCATCTATTAATGTCCTCTTCAAAATGACCATCAACTTGATGAATCTCTTGATGACTGATGTTTAAGCTTGTCAGACAAAGATCCAAGGGTTCATGGGAGAGCCGAAGCAACCAACCAGGACTATTGACTTACTTGTAGAGTTGGGAAAAGGAAAAAGGAATGCTATTCTGAAGCGGATCTTTGTACTTGTTGATCCAGTTTCCGCTTACAATGCATCCCTTGGTAGACCTGCTTTGGCTGACTTCAGAACTACGCTAGCACCATAGTGTTTGACGATGAAGTTCCCTAGAGAAACAGTTGTTGGTGTGATAAAGGGAGATCAGAACACTGCCAAAGAATGTTACCTCACAGAGCCGTGGGAAGCGAAGAAGAAAGAAAAGTGGAAGAATGCGGAGGGCTCCCTCCGCATTCGTGAACCTTCATTACAGCAACTAAAGCACGACCCCTGCACTGGAGAGCATAGTGGTGCTTAGAAACATATAGATCCTCAAAAGAGCACTGTAGGGGAGAATCAAGCGATGCCAATAGAGATCACAATTCCTATAGCAGTTTATCTGAAAGATCCTAACCGAGTCTTGAATATAGGATCTCAACTGGGCCATAAGTTGCAGAAAGAGTTGGTTGTTTTTATTAAAGCTAATTTAGATGTATTCATGTGGAGTCATGCAAATATGTGTGGGATTTCCCCAAAAGTAGTTGTTCATGCATTGAATATTAACCCCCGCGTTTCACCTGTAAAGCAAAAAGAAGGGTTCAAGGTCCTGAAAGATCGATGGCTCTCAAAGAAGAAATAGATAGATTAATGGAGAATCACTTCATAAGGGAGTCAACGTATCCAAATTGGATCTCTAATCTCGTTCTAGTGAAGAAACCTAATGGCAAGTGGCACGTATGCATCGATTATTCGGACCTGTACAAGGCATGCCAAAAAGATAGCTTTGCATTTCCCAAGACTGATCAGCTAGTAGATGCGACAACCGGGAATGAATTGCTATCGTTCATGTATGCTTATTCCGAGTACAATCAAATAATGATGGACGAGACAGATCTGGAGAATACTAGCTTCATCACAGATGTGGTTTTGTACTGCTACAAAGTCATGCCATTTGGGTTGAAGAATGCAGGAGCAACTTACCAGCGCCTCATCAATGCGATGTTTAAGTCTCAGATTGGCAAGACAATGAAAGGTTATGTTAATGTATGCTGGTTAAGTCGAAGAGAGTGGCGGATCACATGTAAAATTTAGCTGAAATGTTTGATATTTTGATAAGATACGGCATGAAGTTGAATATGCTCAATTGTTCGTTTGGAGTCGCATCAACGAAATTTCTAGGGTTCATGGTTAATGACAGGGGCATCGAGGCCAATCCTACCCAAATTTTAGCATTGAGATAGGTATGTGTTCATAGAACGAAGAAATAGCTTTAGTGTCTGAATTGGAAGATCGTTGCCTTGAGTAGATTCATCTCCAGAGCAACCGACAGGTGTATTCCGTTCTTTGATGCATTAAAAAAAGGAAAGAAGGACTCCGAATGGACTTCATCTTGCCAAGTTGCCTTCGAAGAACTGATCAAAGCACATGGAAATGCCTCCGATGCTTTCCAAGCCTAGTAATGGAGAAGGTTTATTTCTATATTTGGTAGTGTCATCTCATGCTTTAAGTGCAGCTTTAGTGCGAGAGGATTCTAAGATTTAGAGCCTGTGTATTACATCAACGAAAGGCTTACAGGGGCTAAGTTGAATTATCCAAAGGTGGAGAAGCTCACATATTGTCTGCTCGTCGCCTTGAAGAAGCCCAGGCCTTACTTCCAATCCCATTCCATCAAAGTTCTCATGGATCAGCCGCTAAAGCAAGTCCTATTTCGCCCTGAAACTTCAGGAAGGCTATTGAAGTGGAAAATTGAGCTCAGTCAGTATGATATCATGTACCATCTCCAAATAGCAATCAATGGACAAGATTTAGCAGATTTCATTACCGATTTCACTGACAGAGGTGATGAAAAGGAAGATCCTATTGAAGTGGTGGTCCGGTGGAAGTTGTTAGTTAATGAAGCTATGAATGAGTATTGTTCAGGGGAAGAAGTAGTTCTAGAGACTCAAGAAGGTCGTTCATTATGCTATGCATTGAGAATGGAATTCCCATCAATGAAAAACAAAGTAAAATATGAGGTATTGATCATTTGGATCGAAGATAGAAAAGGATTTGAATTTGAATGCCTTGCAAATTTTCAGCGATTCACAGTTGGTGGTGTGTCAGACCCATAGAGAGTTTCAAGCCAGAGGAGGAAACTTGCCAGCTTATCCATCCAAAGCTTGGGAACTACTCAACAACCTCGACTACTACACCATCACTCGTATTCCTAGGGAAGAGAATGTGAAGGTGGATTCACTTGCTAAACATGCCAGCACAGGAGATACTGAGTGATTGAGGTTAATGCCCATCGAAGTTCTCTCTAATCCAAGTACTGAAGACGCTGATATTAATTAGGTCATGAAAACTGCTCAAGAGCCAGAATCGTGGATAACTCCAATCAAAGATTATATTCTCAATGGAATTCTCCTCTTAGATCTAAAGAAGAGGAAGAAGATGTTATGAAAACCCCCTTTATTTCTCATGCAGGATGGTTGATTATACAGGCGAGGCTTCTCTATGCCTTTGCTTAGATGTGTCTCAAGAGAGGAATCCAAAACAATTTTGGCAAAATTGCATGAAGCAGAGTGCGGAGGACATACGGGTGGTCAAACATTGGCTAAGAAGATTTTTCAATATGGTTATTTCCGGCTAGACTTAAACCGAGACTCTGCAGATTATACCAGGAGATGTGACAGATGCCAAAGGTTCAAAAAGATTCCAAGAGCACCATCCACAGAATTAACTCAAATGGTCATCCTGTGGCCATTTGCTGTGACAGCAAGGAATTTCGCTCGGTCCGAACCAGTCGCTAAACCGACCCAGACCGTTCGAAACGCCCTATCGTTTGAGAACACGACATAACAGAACGCATACAGAAGAACATTTCATCGCATATTACAACAATGCATCAGATTACAAGAATATACAGAGTAAAAATGAATATTACACAGAAATATCAGAGATTTAAATTACATTTAAATACATAGCAGCGGAAAATAATACAATACACAACTAGAAGAGATATACGGATACAAAGCTTTCCGGATATCATTCCAGTTGTAAACCAGGATCCTGTGAATATAAATCTGCAAAACCAAAACTACTAGCTGCCCGTGTCAAAATAAGGGCACCCAGAGTTTAGGTTAAAACGATAAACCCCAGGTCAGTCATGTGACTGGTGTGAGAACTAAAACAGTTAATCTTTATTTTTAAAGATAGGTAAATCAAGGGACCACGCCGTATAACACGGAACGGGTTTCCTCCCAAGAATACCAGTGCATAAAACAAACAGCGCAATGCTAAATAAAGGAAAATGAAGCTGTTATAAGATCCAGGTCCCATCACACAATGAAACGCAGCCGAGGATAGGGTTTTCCCTTATAACAGCCAAAGAATGCTTGATACGTTTAAAACAGATCATTTGATACTATTATAAGTGTATATTGCATAAAACAACTTCAAATCATAAGTATCAATCATAGGCGACATGAGCGTCCCATGCCACTATGTCGCCATATATAGGTTTACAAATAAAACCGCAAAGTCACGTATTTGGAAATTGGATTTCCATCTATGAACCGAGGCAAAAGATAGTCCTCAACCGATTCGTGACTCTCTAGCCCGAGCCACAGGATCAGAACGCATCAACCCTTTAGATCGTCAGGGCCGGTCCACCGATGTGGATTATTATGCCTGAACACTACGTTTCCCCGCCCTTTGGGGCGTAAATGAGCCAACTAAATGACTCCATCGGTTCGAGAACGACCGATCAATCCGAGGCGCCTCGCAACAGCAACAACCACATAAGTCAAACTCGTCAGGGCGTGTAAAACCACTGACGCCACTTCTAGCTAGAAAGAAACGCAAGTCCTCCCTGAGGTCCTCTCCCGTTTTTGGTTCATACCGGGTGTGAAACACGCGAGGTAAACGTTACACAAAGCTACGCCACAAAGGCCGTGCTTTGATCATCACCACAAGACTTTGCTTTTCAACAGAAGCCTCGATCAATTGCCACTTAGGCATGCCACACAGGCAATTCACTCCATGCGTTTGATATCCATCAATATATAACCCCTGAGCTCGTACGTCTCAGAGAAGGGCGTTAAGCAAGAGAATAAATTCTCCGCCGCCAAACAGATATATATTTAATAGAGATCAATCACACGGACTAAAATCCAATGTCATACACACAGTCCATTTACAAGTCCGTTCTGGGTCTGAACGAAACCGGAGGCACCTAGTACCCCGCATATCCATCGATCTCCAAGTACGTCTGGACGATCACCAACTGTTTCCATCTTCTTGGGTGTACAGCCCAATCAAGATCATCAGTTATCACCCAAACGACGTGAAGACCTCCGGTCTTCGACCATCGTCTTCATCTTCGACTTATCGTCGTATCAGTTATTCAGAATGGGATAAACCCGGTCTTTCCGAATAACTCGCGTATATTTTAAATAAGTGTTACACAAACACAACATACGCCTCATTCCAATTCATCAGTCACTAACCGTAAATTAATCAAGAGAATAATTTCCCAAATATTAACCCCGAAGGCCGAAACCAACATCAGATCAATATCCAGAAAACCATTCTGCTTGGCCAACCGACAGTTAGTTTCTAAATTTCACATTCATAGGGAAATGTTTCCATTAATTTTATCCAAGATAAATTCCTTGAATTTATTCTTTATTCTATTTTTGAATCTCAATTCAAACTAGTCGGGATTAGCGAACCTTACCGAAGTAATCATTTATTTTAATTTCCCCATCCCAACCTATTCATTCCATGAAGTAAAACTGGTAATACTTCATATCTAACACCACAGTGTTATCGGTAAATTCAATTACCATTTCACGTTCAAATCTAATTAAAGATTTAACTATCGCCTGGAGCAAAACTGGTGGTACTCCATTCTTGACCATTTCAATCTAATTAAAGATTCATTAAAACTCCACTTAGTTTTAATCGTTAACTGGGTTAAAGAATCCGTGTCGTTTAAAACACAGTTCACGATAAACCCAAAATCACATTCATTAATTATCGGGTTAAAGAACGAGTGTTGTTTAAAACACTGTTCACGATAAACCCAAAAATCAATATCAATTCAATTCCAATTAAATATTATTTAATTGGTGCACTTCATTAAATCTAAATAAAAAGATTTAATCTTTTCTCAACAGGGTTCAAGAACAGTGTTAGTGAAGACACCATTCACGACGAACCCAAATCACATTTGATATTCAATACAAGGCTCTGAATAGAAAATATACCGGCTTATATTCAATATCAAATTCTACGATTAACAAATGTCGTATTAGAAATAACGATATAAATATATATATCTTTCAAATTTCCATAACAACACCTGTATAATCACGAATTCCAACATCGAAATATTCCGAAGACAATTTCAATTCAAATCCATTTCAATGCAATCATTGGATATTCTGGTTATTTTCAAAACCCTTTTCAAATTCAATTTATTTATTTAAAAATAAATAGAATTATAATTCTAGTTCAAAACTAGTTCATTTCGATAAAAATCTATTTTTATCTTTTCAAATATGGAGTTTTTCATCCCAATTTTTCCCAAATCATTTCTTATGATTTTACACAAATTATTACTATTTATAATAATTTTATCAAGGCCCGTACAGTCGATTTCCATCAATGGCCATCGAACTGCACTTACAGCGACCTTTTTCTAATTTGATTTGGACATAATTCCAAATCCAACCGTTAGATTTCTAATTTCAAATATTCATTAGAAAGCTCTTTTCGATACGAACCCAACGGTTCCGGTTTTAGGAGAATCCGACGGTCGGATCTCCCGTAATGTCCGTTTGAAATAAATGGTCGAAATTCGCGAACTGCCGCGGCGCGGCGCGTTCTATTAAGGCCATTATATTATATATATAATATATATAATATATATTTCGTCGATTTCTATTTAAAACGAATTATATAAATAGTTTTAAATTCGTTTCAAAAGCAATTTCAACTTCCTTTTCAATTCAAATCAAAATTGAATTCTTCTTTATAAATTCGTTTTAAAATTCATTTCTATTCAATTCAAATTTCAATTCAATTTGAATTCATTTCAATTCAATTTCAATTCGATTTGAATTCGTTTTCAATTCAATTCATTTCGAAATCGTTTTCAATTCAATTCATTTCGAAATCGTTTTCAATTCAATTCATTTCGAAATCGTTTTCAATTCAATTCATTTCGAAATCGTTAAAATCGATATAAATATCGTTCACGTCAAAATGGCGTTCAATCTAATCAATACGGCTTCATAAATTTCTGTTTTTAAATATTCTATTTCAAATATTTCTTTCTCAAAATAGTTGTTATTATCAAAATATTTCGTTCAACACATGACCAATCTCAATGGATGAGTACTGTCAACACATGAACTTTTATTTTATAATAATAAAGATGTAAATTTTATTACTAAAATATTTCGTTCAACACATGACCAATCTCAATGGATGAGTATTGTCAACACATGAACTTTTATTTTATAATAATAAAGATGTAAATTTTATTACTAAAATATTTCGTTCAACACATGACCAATCTCAATGGATGAGTATTGTCAACACATGAACCTTTATTTTATAATATTCTTTATTTTTCAAATTGGAATGAGGCCCAATCAATTACCATATAAAGTTAATTATATGGATTTTCATACAACACATGTATATAATATCATGGAAAAATAATCAACCATCAACCAAAGTGCACTACACTGTATGAGCATCAAATATAGATATCTAACGCTTAAAACAGCCTGTCAATCAACCGATCGACATATTTAATAAATCAGGATGAGTGAACTTCAAATTTCATCCCAACACTCGTGTGGGGTTTCAAACAATCAAACACATATTTTATTTGTGCTGTTGGGCGATGTGTAAAATTTATCGTCCCAATCAATGTCCTTCAAATAGGTGTACATAAACAAACCGTCCGGTTTGTAAATGAATATTTATTTATTCACATTCACGTTAAAAATTATATTTTTAACGATAAAACATTTCTATTAAGTTCATTCTTTAAATAAAATGATATTTTTATTTTTCTAACATATTTTAGAAAATTTCGGCGGCATAACGGCACGATACTAGAAACGGGACAAGGCCTAGCCTTATCCCCGGTCTAGTGAAGGCCCACGCCATTCACACATCAATCAAAATCACCAAACAACCAAATTCAAATCAAATCATATAACTAATCTATGCAACCAAACAAACAAGTCCATGGTCTGTGGACGATTGTGTCGGGTGCTACTAAGCACCGTCTGCATCCTAGTATATATATATAACTAGAAAAGAAATTGAAAGGTGAGAAATTCTCACAGATAGCTATCCTAGCTCCACGGCACTTCATTGATAGAAATCTTCATCGCTATCGCATCTTCGTCATCTTCGTTGCCCGTAGCCACTACATATGTAAAAATTACATTTTTACTTCGATGTTCATTATATAAAAATCGAATTTTTACTTCGTTACTCAATATATAAAAATCATATTTTTCTTTCGAAGTTCAACCATATAAAAATCATATTTTTATTTCGAAGTTCAATATATAAAAATCATATTTTTATTTCGATGTTCAATATATAAAAATCTGATTTTTATTTCGAAGTTCAATATATAAAAATCATATTTTTATTTCGATGTTCAATATATAAAAATCTGATTTTTCCTATTTAAAGTTCAAATCTTTTTCCATTTTACAGTTTAAACCTTTCCTATTTAAAGTTTAAACCTTTTCTTTTTAAAATTTAAACCATTTTCTTTTTAAAATAAAATCAGTTTTTTTCTAATTAAAATCAGAATTCTCCTTTAAAAAATCAGATTTATAATCTTTTTAAAAAAATCAGTTTAAAATACTTTTAAAAATCAGTTTAAAATACTTTTAAAAATCAGTTTTTCCTTTTAAAAAAAAACAGTTTTATCCTTTTAAAATTCAGTTTTAATCTTTCAAAAAAATTCAGTTTTTACTATTTAAACAAAATCAGTTTCATATGTTTTTTTTTTATTTAAAAAAAAAAAATCAGTTTCAAAAACCTTTTCAAGATCAGTTTCAAACCCTTTCTAAAATCGGTATTCTAAATCAAAAAAAACAGTATTTAATCCTCTTTCAAAAATCTGTTTTTAAATTATTTTTAAAATCAGAATTTACAGAATAAATAAAATAAAATATAAAAATAATTTAAATCAAATACTCACCGATTAGCTGCGAGGGGGGGGGGGGGGAAGAAGATGTCTTCGGCGGCTTCAACGTCGCGAACGAGGGGGGTGGGGCTTCGTCGGAGCTCGTGCGATCTGGGGGGGGGCTTCGGGGGTTGCTCGCGCGAGGCGCTCCGACATTGGGGCTCGCCAGAGGCGGCGGCGCCACCCCTCGGAGGAGCGACGGCTCCTCCGTCTTTCGCTTCTCTTTTTTTTTTAATCTGTTGAAATGAATTTGAGAAAAAGGGGGGGGGCAGCGGGTTAAAGTAGAGGGTTTTATTTATTTTTTTTTATTTAATTTAAAAAGTTGACTTTTACAAACGAACTCGAAACGAGGCCCACCGCCTGTCGCCCATAGCGTTTTACCCCCATTCCGAACACAATGGGATATGTATCGTAAGCTGAATTGATCGTTACAATCAGTTTCCTTTGAATTTACATTTAAATCACTATATTGAATTTTAAACGTACATTTCAAATTACCGGGGTCACATATTAACTCGGAAAATTACAGAAAAATATTTTTTAGCTTCGTATTGACGATACGGTCCTAACAAAACTAGTTTCGTTGAATTCTGAGACCGTATGAAAAATGGCCAATTTCCAGTCGATTAAAATCAACTAAAACTGGTCAAACGCGTTTTCCTATGCCACACTCACATATTGATTCGAAAAATTATGAAATTTGGAATCTAGCAATAACTTTACATCACGGACCCAACAAAACTGGTTTCGTCGAAATCCGAGGTCATTTGCAAAATGTCCATTTTTAAGGGCCTGAATTCCATAGCGACTATTCAGAATTTTCAACTGGACATATCTTTTGATTCCCGCTATGAAATTTCGATTATTCGGATTCGTTGGAAAGATATTATCAATTAGATCCTATCATTTTTGGTTTCACTAAAATCCGGATTGTTTTGCACCCGGTACATTCAATTGAAGTTTGAAATCGAATTATCGAACTACCGCGCCATTTTCAATTCTATTTATAATTATATATAAATATTTATATTCTAACGACGACGTATATAAATATATACGTCGAATTCTATTCAAAACAAATTTCTCGTCGATATTATTTAAAATAATTCATTTTAAATAATCAAAATTCGCTAAAATTGCCAAAATAAAAATTTTAAACTGGCCCAGATTTTCCGGGTTATTACAATCTCCCCCACTTAAAACTTTTCGTCCCCGAAAAGGAACAAAGTCGAAAGTGGTTTGATTATTCAGCTCTACGTTCGATCTGGCTTTCATTCTCCAACTTTTCAGTTTCTGAGAATTTTCAAAAATTTCAAAAATTTGGCTAACACCCTAAATTTTCGAAAAATTTCGCCATAACCTCCCCTGCACCGGGAGCATCGGGGAATTTCAAATAGCTTCCCCGGTCCTTCAGATCTCAAAAAGAAAAAGAAAAAGCCAAGCGGCTAGCCAATAGGCTCATAAAATCATCATCACCCAAACAAAACAGTAAATTATGTAGTAAACATGTACCTATTTGTCGGGCAAACAAATTTTATTCTCTGCTCTAGCCTCCTTGCTATGACCTGTTCAATGATATATATGTATATGCAAGCAAATGCGACCAATTTTCAATATAATCCAATATTTGATGCTATTAGGCAAAATGGTTCAAAATTAGCAAACAAATAGGCAAACAACACAAACATCAATCAATTAGTGAATTAGAGTTTCAAATTCATAATTTTGATACATATGCAAAAATCACATTTTTGATGCCAAATCACAACAATAGGCCCTATCTAATTTTGGTTCTCACACCAGTCAATAGGAAATATATAGATATCACACCTTCGAAACACGAATACCAATTCTGATGATGTTCGAACTATCATCAGAATCATCTTCGGGCGACTAGAGTGTGATTCTATATCTATCCAGTATATTAAAATTTCAAATACACGTGGATCAGACGTATACGCAAAATCTTTATATACTGGACTGTCCAATTCAATATAAATAGATAATCAGATACGAATAATTGATTTAAATTTTCAAAACAAAAATTGTTTTCATTTGAAAAAAATATACTCTTCACACTCGTTCTAGGATACTACTGATCCCATCTCTAACGAGTCATTCTCGTTGGATATTACTAATCCAATATCTGATGAATTCTTTCGTATGGTTCTAATGTGCCTTGTTCTCTGAGCTTTGTAAACCAAAGCTCTGATACCAACTGTGACGGCAAGGAATTTCGCTCGGTCCGAACCAGTCGCTAAACCGACCCAGACCGTTCGAAACGCCCTATCGTTTGAGAACACGACATAACAGAACGCATACAGAAGAACATTTCATCGCATATTACAACAATGCATCAGATTACAAGAATATACAGAGTAAAAATGAATATTACACAGAAATATCAGAGATTTAAATTACATTTAAATACATAGCAGCGGAAAATAATACAATACACAACTAGAAGAGATATACGGATACAAAGCTTTCCGGATATCATTCCAGCTGTAAACCAGGATCCTGTGAATATAAATCTGCAAAACCAAAACTACTAGCTGCCCGTGTCAAAATAAGGGCACCCAGAGTTTAGGTTAAAACGATAAACCCCAGGTCAGTCATGTGACTGGTGTGAGAACTAAAACAGTTAATCTTTATTTTTAAAGATAGGTAAATCAAGGGACCACGCCGTATAACACGGAACAGGTTTCCTCCCAAGAATACCAGTGCATAAAACAAACAGCGCAATGCTAAATAAAGGAAAATGAAGCTGTTATAAGACCCAGGTCCCATCACACAATGAAACGCAGCCGAGGATAGGGTTTTCCCTTATAACAGCCAAAGAATGCTTGATACGTTTAAAACAGATCATTTGATACTATTATAAGTGTATATTGCATAAAACAACTTCAAATCATAAGTATCAATCATAGGCGACATGAGCGTCCCATGCCACTATGTCGCCATATATAGGTTTACAAATAAAACCGCAAAGTCACGTATTTGGAAATTGGATTTCCATCTATGAACCGAGGCAAAAGATAGTCCTCAACCGATTCGTGACTCTCTAGCCCGAGCCACAGGATCAGAACGCATCAACCCTTTAGATCGTCAGGGCCGGTCCACCGATGTGGATTATTATGCCTGAACACTACGTTTCCCCGCCCTTTGGGGCGTAAATGAGCCAACTAAATGACTCCATCGGTTCGAGAACGACCGATCAATCCGAGGCGCCTCGCAACAGCAACAACCACATAAGTCAAACTCGTCAGGGCGTGTAAAACCACTGACGCCACTTCTAGCTAGAAAGAAACGCAAGTCCTCCCTGAGGTCCTCTCCCGTTTTTGGTTCATACCGGGTGTGAAACACGCGAGGTAAACGTTACACAAAGCTACGCCACAAAGGCCGTGCTTTGATCATCACCACAAGACTTTGCTTTTCAACAGAAGCCTCGATCAATTGCCACTTAGGCATGCCACACAGGCAATTCACTCCATGCGTTTGATATCCATCAATATATAACCCCTGAGCTCGTACGTCTCAGAGAAGGGCGTTAAGCAAGAGAATAAATTCTCCGCCGCCAAACAGATATATATTTAATAGAGATCAATCACACGGACTAAAATCCAATGTCATACACACAGTCCATTTACAAGTCCGTTCTGGGTCTGAACGAAACCGGAGGCACCTAGTACCCCGCATATCCATCGATCTCCAAGTACGTCTGGACGATCACCAACTGTTTCCATCTTCTTGGGTGTACAGCCCAATCAAGATCATCAGTTATCACCCAAACGACGTGAAGACCTCCGGTCTTCGACCATCGTCTTCATCTTCGACTTATCGTCGTATCAGTTATTCAGAATGGGATAAACCCGGTCTTTCCGAATAACTCGCGTATATTTTAAATAAGTGTTACACAAACACAACATACGCCTCATTCCAATTCATCAGTCACTAACCGTAAATTAATCAAGAGAATAATTTCCCAAATATTAACCCCGAAGGCCGAAACCAACATCAGATCAATATCCAGAAAACCATTCTGCTTGGCCAACCGACAGTTAGTTTCTAAATTTCACATTCATAGGGAAATGTTCCCATTAATTTTATCCAAGATAAATTCCTTGAATTTATTCTTTATTCTATTTTTGAATCTCAATTCAAACTAGTCGGGATTAGCGAACCTTACCGAAGTAATCATTTATTTTAATTTCCCCATCCCAACCTATTCATTCCATGAAGTAAAACTGGTAATACTTCATATCTAACACCACAGTGTTATCGGTAAATTCAATTACCATTTCACGTTCAAATCTAATTAAAGATTTAACTATCGCCTGGAGCAAAACTGGTGGTACTCCATTCTCGACCATTTCAATCTAATTAAAGATTCATTAAAACTCCACTTAGTTTTAATCGTTAACTGGGTTAAAGAATCCGTGTCATTTAAAACACAGTTCACGATAAACCCAAAATCACATTCATTAATTATCGGGTTAAAGAACGAGTGTTGTTTAAAACACTGTTCACGATAAACCCAAAAATCAATATCAATTCAATTCCAATTAAATATTATTTAATTGGTGCACTTCATTAAATCTAAATAAAAAGATTTAATCTTTTCTCAACAGGGTTCAAGAACAGTGTTAGTGAAGACACCATTCACGACGAACCCAAATCACATTTGATATTCAATACAAGGCTCTGAATAGAAAATATACCGGCTTATATTCAATATCAAATTCTACGATTAACAAATGTCGTATTAGAAATAACGATATAAATATATATATCTTTCAAATTTCCATAACAACACCTGTATAATCACGAATTCCAACATCGAAATATTCCGAAGACAATTTCGATTCAAATCCATTTCAATGCAATCATTGGATATTCTGGTTATTTTCAAAACCCTTTTCAAATTCAATTTATTTATTTAAAAATAAATAGAATTATAATTCTAGTTCAAAACTAGTTCATTTCGATAAAAATCTATTTTTATCTTTTCAAATATGGAGTTTTTCATCCCAATTTTTTCCAAATCATTTCTTATGATTTTACACAAATTATTACTATTTTTAATAATTTTATCAAGGCCCGTACAGTCGATTTCCATCAATGGCCATCGAACTGCACTTACAACGACCTTTTTCTAATTTGATTTGGACATAATTCCAAATCCAACCGTTAGATTTCTAATTTCAAATATTCATTAGAAAGATCTTTTCGATACGAACCCAACGGTTCCGGTTTTAGGAGAATCCGACGGTCGGATCTCCCGTAATGTCCGTTTGAAATAAATGGTCGAAATTCGCGAACTGCCGCGGCGCGGCGCGTTCTATTAAGGCCATTATATTATATATATAATATATATAATATATATTTCGTCGATTTCTATTTAAAACGAATTATATAAATAGTTTTAAATTCGTTTCAAAAGCAATTTCAACTTCCTTTTCAATTCAAATCAAAATTGAATTCTTCTTTATAAATTCGTTTTAAAATTCATTTCTATTCAATTCAAATTTCAATTCAATTTGAATTCATTTCAATTCAATTTCAATTCGATTTGAATTCGTTTTCAATTCAATTCATTTCGAAATTGTTTTCAATTCAATTCATTTCGAAATCGTTTTCAATTCAATTCATTTCGAAATCGTTTTCAATTCAATTCATTTCGAAATCGTTAAAATCGATATAAATATCGTTCACGTCAAAATGGCGTTCAATCTAATCAATACGGCTTCATAAATTTCTATTTTTAAATATTCTATTTCAAATATTTCTTTCTCAAAATAGTTGTTATTATCAAAATATTTCGTTCAACACATGACCAATCTCAATGGATGAGTACTGTCAACACATGAACTTTTATTTTATAATAATAAAGATGTAAATTTTATTACTAAAATATTTCGTTCAACACATGACCAATCTCAATGGATGAGTATTGTCAACACATGAACTTTTATTTTATAATAATAAAGATGTAAATTTTATTACTAAAATATTTCGTTCAACACATGACCAATCTCAATGGATGAGTATTGTCAACACATGAACCTTTATTTTATAATATTCTTTATTTTTCAAATTGGAATGAGGCCCAATCAATTACCATATAAAGTTAATTATATGGATTTTCATACAACACATGTATATAATAGCATGGAAAAATAATCAACCATCAACCAAAGTGCACTACACTGTATGAGCATCAAATATAGATATCTAACGCTTAAAACAGCCTGTCAATCAACCGATCGACATATTTAATAAATCAGGATGAGTGAACTTCAAATTTCATCCCAACACCCGTGTGGGGTTTCAAACAATCAAACACATATTTTATTTGTGCTGTTGGGCGATGTGTAAAATTTATCGTCCCAATCAATGTCCTTCAAATAGGTGTACATAAACAAACCGTCCGGTTTGTAAATGAATATTTATTTATTCACATTCACGTTAAAAATTATATTTTTAACGATAAAACATTTCTATTAAGTTCATTCTTTAAATAAAATGATATTTTTATTTTTCTAACATATTTTAGAAAATTTCGGCGGCATAACGGCACGATACTAGAAACGGGACAAGGCCTAGCCTTATCCCCGGTCTAGTGAAGGCCCACGCCATTCACACATCAATCAAAATCACCAAACAACCAAATTCAAATCAAATCATATAACTAATCTATGCAACCAAACAAACAAGTCCATGGTCTGTGGACGATTGTGTCGGGTGCTACTAAGCACCGTCTGCATCCTAGTATATATATATATAACTAGAAAAGAAATTGAAAGGTGAGAAATTCTCACAGATAGCTATCCTAGCTCCACGGCACTTCATTGATAGAAATCTTCATCGCTATCGCATCTTCGTCATCTTCGTTGCCCGTAGCCACTACATATGTAAAAATTACATTTTTACTTCGATGTTCATTATATAAAAATCGAATTTTTACTTCGTTACTCAATATATAAAAATCATATTTTTCTTTCGAAGTTCAACCATATAAAAATCATATTTTTATTTCGAAGTTCAATATATAAAAATCATATTTTTATTTCGATGTTCAATATATAAAAATCTGATTTTTATTTCGAAGTTCAATATATAAAAATCATATTTTTATTTCGATGTTCAATATATAAAAATCTGATTTTTCCTATTTAAAGTTCAAATATTTTTCCATTTTACAGTTTAAACCTTTCCTATTTAAAGTTTAAACCTTTTCTTTTTAAAATTTAAACCATTTTCTTTTTAAAATAAAATCAGTTTTTTTCTAATTAAAATCAGAATTCTCCTTTAAAAAATCAAATTTATAATCTTTTTAAAAAAATCAGTTTAAAATACTTTTAAAAATCAGTTTTTCCTTTTAAAAAAAAAACAGTTTTATCCTTTTAAAATTCAGTTTTAATCTTTCAAAAAAATTCAGTTTTTACTATTTAAACAAAATCAGTTTCATATGTTTTTTTTTTATTTTAAAAAAAAAAAATCAGTTTCAAAAACCTTTTCAAGATCAGTTTCAAACCCTTTCTAAAATCGGTATTCTAAATAAAAAAAAACAGTATTTAATCCTCTTTCAAAAATCTGTTTTTAAATTATTTTTAAAATCAGAATTTACAGAATAAATAAAATAAAATATAAAAATAATTTAAATCAAATACTCACCGATTAGCTGCGAGGGGGGGGGGGAAGAAGATGTCTTCGGCGGCTTCAACGTCGCGAACGAGGGGGGTGGGGCTTCGTCGGAGCTCGTGCGATCTGGGGGGGGCTTCGGGGGTTGCTCGCGCGAGGCGCTCCGACATTGGGGCTCGCCAGAGGCGGCGCCGCCTCCCCTCGGAGGAGCGACGGCTCCTCCGTCTTTCGCTTCTCTTTTTTTTTATCTGTTGAAATGAATTTGAGAAAAAAGGGGGGGGGGCAGCGGGTTAAAGTAGAGGGTTTTATTTAATTTTTTTTATTTAATTTAAAAAGTTGACTTTTACAAACGAACTCGAAACGAGGCCCACCGCCTGTCGCCCATAGCGTTTTACCCCCATTCCGAACACAATGGGATATGTATCGTAAGCTGAATTGATCGTTACAATCAGTTTCCTTTGAATTTACATTTAAATCACTATATTGAATTTTAAACGTACATTTCAAATTACCGGGGTCACATATTAACTCGGAAAATTACAGAAAAATATTTTCTAGCTTCGTATTGACGATACGGTCCTAACAAAACTAGTTTCGTTGAATTCTGAGACCGTATGAAAAATGGCCAATTTCCAGTCGATTAAAATCAACTAAAACTGGTCAAACGCGTTTTCCTATGCCACACTCACATATTGATTCGAAAAATTATGAAATTTGGAATCTAGCAATAACTTTACATCACGGACCCAACAAAACTGGTTTCGTCGAAATCCGAGGTCATTTGCAAAATGTCCATTTTTAAGGGCCTGAATTCCATAGCGACTATTCAGAATTTTCAACTGGACATATCTTTTGATTCCCGCTATGAAATTTCGATTATTCGGATTCGTTGGAAAGATATTATCAATTAGATCCTATCATTTTTGGTTTCACTGAAATCCGGATTGTTTTGCACCCGGTACATTCAATTGAAGTTTGAAATCGAATTATCGAACTACCGCGCCATTTTCAATTCTATTTATAATTATATATAAATATTTATATTCTAACGACGACGTATATAAATATATACGTCGAATTCTATTCAAAACAAATTTCTCGTCGATATTATTTAAAATAATTCATTTTAAATAATCAAAATTCGCTAAAATTGCCAAAATAAAAATTTTAAACTGGCCCAGATTTTCCGGGTTATTACATTTGCTGTTTGGGGGATTGATTTAATTGGAGCATTGCGAACTGCAAAGTCCAACATGAGACATGCCATTGTCGTCTTTGATTATTTCACCAAGTGGGCTAAAGCAAATCCACTAGCCACCATTACATCAAAGAAAGCTATAAATTTTGTGTTGAAAAATATTATTTGCAAGTTTGGTGTGCCTTAGAAAATAGTGACGGACATTGGCACTCAATTAGAGAGTGAGGAATTCAAAGCTTTTTGTGACATGACCAAGATTCAGAAAAGCTTTGCAACTGTGGCCTATCCGCAGGCAAACGGGCAGGTGGAAGCACTCAACAAAATCATAAATTCAACCATCAAAAAGTGTCTCAAGAAAGCTAGAGACGGTTGGGTAGATAAGTTGCCACTTGCACTATAGGCGTATAGGACGACTCACAAATCTACGCCAAGGCTCACTCCATTTTCTTTGGCGTGCGGCTCCGAAGTAATGATTCCTGTAGAGCTTGAAGTTCCCACTCACCACAGAATTCACTTCAGTCGAGCGAAGAACGAGAAATTGCAACAAGAAGCACTCAATCAGCTTGAAGAAAGAAGAGATGAAGCCTAGCCCCGAATAGCAGCACACCAGAGAAGGATGGCTAGGCATTTCAACTCCAAAGTTCGCGAGAGAACTTTCGAAGTTGGTGACCTTGTGCTGAAGCAGGTGATGATTGGGACAGGTGTATTCGGGCCAAAATTGGAAAGTCCATACATAATCAGTCAAAAGCTCTTGGATGGCACATTCAAACTATCAACAGTGGATGGAATCCCAATACCGAAGTCTTGGAACAATGGCCATTTACATCGATATTTCACTTGATGCATTGTCCAATTTCTGTACAAACAGTTGTAAATATTTTGCAAGTGTTGTAATTGAACATCATCTTTATGAATGAAAGGATGCCTGCTTATCTCAATCATATATTTGTAAATGTTTGTTAAATAATTCAAAAAAAAATTAAAATTGATTTAACATTGTAGGCTATCGAAAGAGCGCTTGCTTCCTCAAAATCTGACAAGATCTGGTGACCCTTACAACACATTCCAATAGAAACGGCTCAAGTGTCGAGTGACGCAAACATCAATCTGCACAAACGCGAGGATGTAATGCACCACCATGTAGATTGAAAGTGGGAGTCGCTGAGAGTCAAGTGGAGAAAAGCGCAATAAGCAAACACAAAGCACCTCCCCAAGTGAGAGGTACGTGGCCATGGTTCTCTAACCGTGATTGTTTGCCAAGTTAAGCATCCAGTAAAAGGACTAGTGTAACACCCCACACCCGCTACGGTCACTCACTAAGGGAATGCCATAGCATCGATGGAGTATCTTAAGTGAATATAGAACAGAAAAGTTACAACAAGACAGATATAAGTAATACTTGAGAATTTAAAACATCATTTCATTGCAGCGGAAAGTAAAACATGTTTGGTTACATCACAAAACCATAAACAAGAGTCAAGTACATAATATCCATCTTGATAAAACAAAAGTACATAATCCCACAACATGAACTAATAGCCATAAAAGAAAAGATAAGCTGAGCTTTACATCAATGGTCCAAGCTCCAAAAGACAGATAAGGCGATCTGATCAAAGTCCACTAGCACTAGGCCCACTCTGAGAACCTGAGGGTTGGGAAAAATAAATAAAAACAACGGGGTCAGACGTAAGTCTGAGCGAGTCATATACCCTTAACAATACAATCATTAAAGTAATTAGGGTATGATATAAACCTGGTACGGTACAACTGGGGATAAATGACTACACTAAGCAGCCAACTAGACTTAGGATGAACTAAGATAACGGTAAAGACGCATCTACCCACCCAAGGGTAATACTAAACTGCACCACACCAGATCTACCCACCCAAGGGTAATTCCTACACTGCACCACACCAGATCTACCCACCCAAGGGTAATTCCTAACTTAAAGATTGATCCCACTAAGTGTACTTAGTAATCTTAATAGTAGTCTCGTGTACCCCTAGCTGACTACATAGGTGCCGTCTGCCCCTATCTCCACTAGGTGTACCCACTACTCCCATTCGATCGACTCCCTAACGTAGATACCCGTGCTGGCCCCACAGTGGGGTGTATCACTCCCCAAAGTGGCAACCCGATACAACCAACGGTGCACGGCTTATACCTACACGATGCAACAACGTCTTACCTACCAGCCCGGGTCCACACACGCATATGAAACCCGTTGGACTTGCGTTGCCACCGCTAACCCGTTTTGGCCTCTTATAGTCAAGCCCAGTACGCGTGTCCCGTCCTCGACATGGGTCGAGCCCAATAAGATACATATGGGTTACTGGTTGAAATGGGCCCCCACAAGCTACCCACCTAAGCTTGTCCCTTCTAGTGTATCCCACTTAACCCTTTTTAATAATCATGTCCACTTACATGTTTAAAGTTTGGTTAAGTCATCTAATCATATTTCAATTGCCACTCAAGGCACCCACTAGATTTTTCCACATGCCACCCAAGGCACTTACTTAACCCTTTAATCATGTTTAATTACATGTTCCACTTTGGTTAAGTATTCTAATCGTATTTTCTATTGCCACCCAAGGCAACCACTAGATTTTTCCATATGCCACCCAAGGCACTTACTTAACCCTTTAATCATGTTTAATTACATGTTCCACTTTGGTTAAGTATTCTAATCGTATTTTCTATTGCCACCCAAGGCAACCACTAGATTTTTCCACATGCCACCCAAGGCACCCACTTAACCCCTCATGTCCCTCTACATGCTAATATGGTTAAGTGTTTCTTAATTGATTAAGACCGTAACCTTTGTAAAGACCTCTCACATTAGACTATCTTTTATGGCAGCTGGATTTGCCGGTCGGTTCCGGGCAGCCTTACGCCACAACAGAGTCTAACCTCGTGTCTTTACACTTGTCACGTATTTAGTTTATGCCTAAGACCTCTCACATTGGGCCAACCATTTGTAGCCGCTGGATTTGCCGGTCGGTTCCGGGCAGTCTTATGCTACAAAAGGGTCCAACCTCGTGTCTTAGTCGATTAATTACATCTAATTAATCACCCCCATAATTTGTATTAATTATCCCTAATTAATTACAAATTTAACGATGTACATAATTGACTCGATTATGTCCATCCACTTTATGGTATGCATAATCATACCAACTTCACACCATTTTATTAACATGAATATTAACCCCATCGTTCCCCACGTAATACGTTTACATGACATATTTAAAAGGGAAGATTCATCACAAACACAATGGGTCCAACTTGCATAACATTAGCATCAACATGGGTTTAAAAGGTGTCAACTTGCATATATAATCATAGCATCAAACCCAACTAGCATAAATAATCAACCCAAACTTGCATGAATCACATATGTCATAAAGAGGGTAACTTGCATAAGTTACTTATATCATACAAAGGGGTAAACTTGCATATGTATGTATGACATACAAAAGGGGTTAACTTGCATATGTATGCATATCATACAAAGGTGTAAACTTGCACATGTTACTTGCATATAATCAACCACCAAACTTGCATAACATGTCATATATGGACTTGCATATAATCAACACCAAACTTGCATAACATGTTATATATGAACTTGCATATAATCAAACACCAAACTTGCATAACATGTTATATATGAACTTGCATATAATCAAACACCAAACTTGCATAACATGTTATATATGAACTTGCATATAATCAAACACCAAACTTGCATAACATGGTGTCATAATGGATCAATGTTTATCATAGTGACTTGCATAACTAGCATCATGAACATATAGCATAAAACTTGCTTAACTAGCATCATGAACTCATAGCATATGGCTTGCATAACTTGCATAACATCATGAACACATAGCATATGATTTGCATAACTTGCATAATATCATGAACACATAGCATATGACTTGCACAACTTGCATAACATCATGAACACATAGCATATGACAACATAACTTGCATTGATCCACATTCATAGCCATAACCTCATTATATCCTATCATAATCAATTCAACAATTGGTCATTAAGGCTATAGTACTCACAACTTGTTGATTAGCACTCCTATGAAGAAGATTAAGTTGCTAGAGTTGATTAGAAGTTGATTTGAGAAGCTATCTTCTTCTACAATTTGATGGAGGCTCCTCCAAGTTGAATTTGACGGCATAACGACATTGTATCTATTTTTAGTATGAATTAGGGTAGTCTTAGGGTGTATTTATAGAATTAGGATGTAGTTTAGGCCCTTAGATTAACCCTAATTTAGTTTAGAGCCGTCAGATTTCGTCACAAGCTATCAACCATAGACCAAATCCCAAATCAGTGCACCTAGGTCACACAGACCGACGGGGGGGGGGGGGGGGGTCGACCCCTGGGTCGACACATGGGTCGACCCCTTGGGGGGGTCGACATTCATGTCGACCCCTGTGTCGACTCCCTCTGTCTGGCGGGAATTTTTCCCGCCTCTTCTGAAACTTTAAATTTTAATATTTAAATCTGTTTTGAATTTTCTGAAACTTCTTCGGGCCTTAACTGGGTCATACGGACTCCGATTTTCGAAAACTCAGACTCTATTTCGCGTATTTTTCCGAGACGAACGCAATGGCATAGCCCGTTTCCCCTGATTCAGATTTTAAAATTTAATTCTGCCCTGATTTATATTATAACAAGTTATTCAACATACGGGGTGTTACATTCTCCCCTACTTAAAGGATTTCGTCCCCGAAATCTCTAAGTCAAGAAGAACGTATCCTACCAACCAAACAACCATCTACTCAAACCATCAAACACTGGCATCCATTGTCCTTACAGTTTCTAATGTTGTATGAACATATGCAAAGAGTGTGTGTATATGTTCCCTATCTAATGCAAAATCAGGCGGTCTACTGATTCAGTTGACCTCCTTAATGCAAACCATGATAGTGCCATGCATCCAATATGTATGCGAAAGAACCCTATCTACACATATTATTACTACATGTGTGCACAACCATACACCAAAATGCATCATCCATATGATAACACAATCATTATACATCCATTAATATAGCTACCTACACACAATTATATGAAATATGCAATATGAAGTGACTGAGCCGATCTAGTGTCTAAAGTGTGTGTATAAGCATCCACGAGCAACCACTAGCAACCACTTGCATCCACATGCATCCATCAATCATAACATGTCTCAAACACATGTTTCAACCATAGGTTTACCCTATCTAAAGGTCAAAGGTACTAATGAGAGGACATACTAAAGGTAAGATAAGTACTAGACAAATGATAAAGGAGAAGTTAAAAGACATACCCTCAAAAAGGAATGGGTACAGTGAACGCATCTTCGCTTCTGTCTCCCAAGTAGCATTGCTCTCATCCTCTCCCCATTGCACTTTGACTAGTCGAACCTCTCTATTTCTCAACTTCCTAATCTCTGACCCAAGGATGCGGGTAGGAGCTCGACGAATAGTCGCATCACGCTCTACCTCCACTTCTCTAAGCAAGCTCGGCTCTACCACCTCTGCGGTCTCATGTAGGCACTTCCTCAAATGCGACACATGGAATACGTCATGTACCCCACTGAGTCTCTCGGGCAGATCCACTCTATATGCCATCTGTCCAATCCTTTCCTTAATAGGAAACGGTCCTACAAACCTTGGTGCTAACTTCCCAACGGACCCAAAGCGAACAACATTCGTAATGGAGATACTTCGACAAAGACCATGTCCCCAACATCAAACTCAAGATCCGTCCTCCTCTTATCCGCGTAAGATTTCTACCTGTCTTGCGCTGCTTTCATCCTTCTTCAAATCAAATCAATCTTTTCCGAAGTCTCTCTAACCATATCAGGCCCAAGCAAGATCTTATCCGTAGATTTCCATCAACATGTAGGTGATCGAAAAGACCTTCCATAAAGAGCTTCAAAAGGAGCCATACCAATACTAGACTGAAAGCTGTTATTATACGCGAACTCCACCAATGGAAGATGCTCTTCCCATGTACCTCAAAAATCTAAGATACATAGCCTCAAAAGGTCTTCTAGAACATGATTCACCCAGTCTGGCCGTCCGTCTGAGGATGATATGCGGTGCTCAAACACAACTGAGTCCCTACCGCCTCTTGCAAACTTTTCCAAAACTCGCTAGTGAAGATAGGATCTCGATCACTCACTATGCTAGAAGGTACCCCATGCAATCGAACTATCTCTCGAAGGTAAATTGAAGCTAGCCATGGAGCAGTCCTCTTGCTCTTCACGGGTATGAAATGGGCGCTCTTAGTAAGTCTGTCTACCACAACCCAAATTCCCGTATTACCCTTCCTCGATCTCGGTAACCCATCAATAAAATCCATCGAGACGCTATCCCACTTCCATTGCGGAACTTCCAATGGGTGAAGCAACCCACCAGGTTTCTTTTGCTCCGCTTTCACTTGTTGGAACACCAAGCATCTAGCGACATACTCAGCCACATCTTTCTTCATACCGGCCCAAAAGAAAGCTCGCTTCTTGTCTTGGTACATCTTGTCCCCACCGGGATGAATGGTCATCTTTGAACGATGCGCATCATCAAGAATAGCCTTCCTTAAACCCTCGTCTTGCGGTACACAAAGTCTACCATCTCTACGCAAGCACCCTCTATCGTCTAGGCTGTACCTACTCAAATGGCTGGACGACTCCCCCCTTATGAGCTTCTCTACTAACTCAACCAACTGTGGGTCATCCCGCTGTGCCTTGCCAATCCGCCCCAAAAGAGTAGGTCTGACCTCTAAGGATGCTAGCAAACCGGGTATAAGGTCAACGGAAGGTCTGAAATCAAACATCGAGATAAATTCCAAGCTTCGTCGTTCCACAAACAATGGACTCAAGGACAACCTTTTTCTGCTTAAGGCGTCTGCCATCACGTTACCCTTGCCAGGGGTATACGCTATCTCGAAATCATAGGATGCTAAGAACTCCATCCACCTTTGTTGTCTCAAGACTATGCGCTCGAAGAGTCTCCAACACTTCCCTAAGATGTAGGGCATGCTTTTCTCCACTTCTAGAGAAAACCAGGATATTCTCCCATGCAAAATCGTCACATCTATCCATCTCTCACGCAGACCATCCTAGTCGAACTCGACATCCCCCAAGTGCAAGCCCCAAAGGCCTAAACCAATATCAGACAAACACCCAAGGGATACCTCCTTCGAATTCAGACGACCTACGTAAGATGATACTAGTAAAAACGGCTAAATAATTAAGCACTTGTCCAACTCTGGATGTCCTTGCTAGTCTCGCTCCAAAACCACCGTTGATCAAATAACTGGCTTTGCTTAACCTATTAAGCACATACGAAAACTTATTTCGCTCTTAGAAAAGACCAAGATGTCATCCACAAAGACCACTACGAGGTTATTTAGGTACTCCTTGAACACCCTACTCATCAAATCAACAAAGTATGCGGGGGCGTTCGTCAAACCAAATGGTATCACAAGCCACTCATAGAAACCATCCGGAGTCCTAAAGGCGGTCTTCTCTATACTATCCTCAGCCACTCCCAACTGATGAAACCCCGTGGCTAAGTCCAACTGAGCAACACTGAGGCGCCAACCAACTGATCAAAGAGATCATCAATCCTCGGCAATGGGTGTCTATTCTTCTTTGTGAGCTTGTTGAGTTCTCTATAGTCTACACAAAGTCTGAGGGATCCATCTGCCTTCGTGGCAAAAACTACTGAAGCACCCCACTCCGATATACTTCGTCTTATGAACCCCTTCTCAAGCAACTCCCCTACTTGCTTATGGAGTTCCCTCCTCTCACGAGGAGTCATGTGGCGCACTTGCAAAGATACTGGTTTAGCATTGTCCACCAGATATATTCGAAAGTCTATCTCCCGCTTCGGAGGTAAGCCCTTCACCTCCTCAAACACATCCGAGTACTCCCGGACCACTCTAACAGATCGCAAACTCTCGACCGAAGCGTCAAGCGATTCAAGATAACTTAGCATAACAGAATCCATGAGATTACAAGAGATCTCGAGAGTGTTACCCAAGCGGGTCATAAGCCTAACAACTCTCCTTTCACAATCAAGAACGGCACCATTACTGGATAACCAGTCCATGCCCAAAATCAACCCATAGCTCGTGAAGCCCAAAACAAAAGCATCACATCTAAACTCAACGCTAAGTATGGAAATCTTCAAACCCAACATATCATGGACAAATAAGTGGAGCCCCCAATTGGGTTTGAAACAACCAAGGGATCATCTACTAGACTGGTGTCTAAGTGCAGTGACTCAACTAATGATGATGAGATAAATGAATGCGATGCGCCAGAGTCGAATAAAGTTCGAACAGGATGATCGAGAGAACCAAATTTCAACCTAGACGGTCCTACCCCCATCAGGTATACCAGCCGTGAGGGAATACATCTACCCTCCAGAAGATCCTGTACTTTGTCCTTACCTCTTTGGACAATCCCAATAAGGTGTCCTATTTTTCCAAAACAACTAGCCTTCTCCTTCCCATTCTCCTTTCGTGACCTTCTCACCACGATGAGGTTTCATCCTTTATTTACCTAACAGCTATTTGAACCTTCCTCCCTTGTCCATCATAAAGGTACCCACAAGCCCTCCACCTCCTTGGACTAACTTCTTAGCCCGACAAACGTCTAAGTCCCTTGAAGTGGTTCTTCCATCCTTCATACGGAAGTCCTTATTTATCTTAAAAAGACATCTATACGCGGAGGGGAAATTCAAAAAGAGAAAGAGGAAGAGATTCAAAATGGAGAATCGAAGGAAGGATATATGGCTCTTGGGGATTATGTTCTTTTCTTTCAAAAACTTTTCTCTTAAAAGACATGTTTTTGAAAATACTTCTTCCAAAAATGTTTTTAGAAAAATAGTTTTTCTAAAAGTTTTATCTGTTCTGGTAACCTTAAGCTCTGATACCACGTGTAACACCCCACACCCGCTACGGTCACTCACTAAGGGAATGCCATAGCATCGGTGGAGTATCTTAAGTGAATATAGAACAGAAAAGTTACAACAAGACAGATATAAGTAATACTTGAGAATTTAAAACATCATTTCATTGCAGCGGAAAGTAAAACATGTTTGGTTACGTCACAAAACCATAAACAAGAGTCAAGTACATAATATCCATCTTGATAAAACAAAAGTACATAATCCCACAACATGAACTAATAGCCATAAAAGAAAAGATAAGCTGAGCTTTACATCAATGGTCCAAGCTCCAAAAGACAGATAAGGCGATCTGATCAAAGTCCACTAGCACTAGGCCCACTCTGAGAACTTGAGGGTTGGGAAAAAAAAACAACGGGGTCAGACATAAGTCTGAGCGAGTCCTATACCCTTAACAATACAATCATTAAAGTAATTAGAGTATGATATAAACCTGGTACGGTACAACTGGGGATAAATGACTACACTAAGCAGCCAACTAGACTTAGGATGAACTAAGATAACGGTAAAGACGCATCTACCCACCCAAGGGTAATACTAAACTGCACCACACCAGATCTACCTACCCAAGGATAATTCCTACACTGCACCACACCAGATCTACCCACCCAAGGGTAATTCCTAACTTAAAGACTGATCCCACTAAGTGTACTTAGTAATCTTAATAGTAGTCTCGTGTACCCCTAGCTGACTACATAGGTGTCGTCTGCCCCTATCTCCACTAGGTGTACCCACTACTCCCATTCGATCGGCTCCCTAACGTAGATACTCGTGCTGGCCCCACAGTGGGGTGTATCACTTCCCAAAGTGGCAACCCGATACAACCAACGGTGCACGGCTTATACCTACACGATGCAACAACGTCTTACCTACCAGCCCGGGTCCACACACGCATATGAAACCCGTTGGACTTGCGTTGCCACCGCTAACCCGTTTTGGCCTCTTATAGTCAAGCCCAGTACGCGTGTCCCGTCCTCGACATGGGTCGAGCCCAATAAGATACATATGGGTTACTGGTTGAAATGGGCCCCCACAAGCTACCCACCTAAGCTTGTCCCTTCTAGTGTATCCCACTTAACCCTTTTTAATAATCATGTCCACTTACATGTTTAAAGTTTGGTTAAGTCATCTAATCATATTTCAATTGCCACTCAAGGCACCCACTAGATTTTTCCACATGCCACCCAAGGTACTTACTTAACCCTTTAATCATGTTTAATTACATGTTCCACTTTGGTTAAGTATTCTAATCGTATTTTCTATTGCCACCCAAGGCAACCACTAGATTTTTCCACATGCCACCCAAGGCACTTACTTAACCCTTTAATCATGTTTAATTACATGTTCCACTTTGGTTAAGTATTCTAATCGTATTTTCTATTGCCACCCAAGGCAACCACTAGATTTTTCCACATGCCACCCAAGGCACCCACTTAACCCCTCATGTCCCTCTACATGCTAATATGGTTAAGTGTTTCTTAATTGATTAAGACCGTAACCTTTGTAAAGACCTCTCACATTAGACTATCTTTTATGGCAGCTGGATTTGCCGGTCGGTTCCGGGCAGCCTTACGCCACAACAGAGTCTAACCTCGTGTCTTTACACTTGTCACGTATTTAGTTTATGCCTAAGACCTCTCACATTGGGCCAACCATTTGTAGCCGCTGGATTTGCCGGTCGGTTCCGGGCAGTCTTATGCTACAAAAGGGTCCAACCTCGTGTCTTAGTCGATTAATTACATCTAATTAATCACCCCCATAATTTGTATTAATTATCCCTAATTAATTACAAATTTAACGATGTACATAATTGACTCAATTATGTCCATCCACTTTATGGTATGCATAATCATACCAACTTCACACCATTTTATTAACATGAATATTAACCCCATCGTTCCCCACGTAATACGTTTACATGACATATTTAAAAGGGAAGATTCATAACAAACACAATGGGTCCAACTTGCATAACATTAGCATCAACATGGGTTTAAAAGGTGTCAACTTGCATATATAATCATAGCATCAAACCCAACTAGCATAAATAATCAACCCAAACTTGCATGAATCACATATGTCATAAAGAGGGTAACTTGCATAAGTTACTTATATCATACAAAGGGGTAAACTTGCATATGTATGTATGACATACAAAAGGGGTTAACTTGCATATGTATGCATATCATACAAAGGTGTAAACTTGCACATGTTACTTGCATATAATCAACCACCAAACTTGCATAACATGTCATATATGGACTTGCATATAATCAACGCCAAACTTGCATAGCATGTTATATATGAACTTGCATATAATCAAACACCAAACTTGCATAACATGTTATATATGAACTTGCATATAATCAAACACCAAACTTGCATAACATGTTATATATGAACTTGCATATAATCAAACACCAAACTTGCATAACATGGTGTCATAATGGATCAATGTTTATCATAGTGACTTGCATAACTAGCATCATGAACATATAGCATAAAACTTGCTTAACTAGCATCATGAACTCATAGCATATGACTTGCATAACTTGCATAACATCATGAACACATAGCATATGATTTGCATAACTTGCATAACATCATGAACACATAGCATATGACTTGCACAACTTGCATAACATCATGAACACATAGCATATGACAACATAACTTGCATTGATCCACATTCATAGCCATAACCTCATTATATCCTATCATAATCAATTCAACAATTGGTCATTAAGGCTATAGTACTCACAACTTGTTGATTAGCACTCCTATGAAGAAGATTAAGTTGCTAGAGTTGATTAGAAGTTGATTTGAGAAGCTATCTTCTTCTACAATTTGATGGAGGCTCCTCCAAGTTGAATTTGACGGCATAACGACATTGTATCTATTTTTAGTATGAATTAGGGTAGTCTTAGGGTGTATTTATAGAATTAGGATGTAGTTTAGGCCCTTAGATTAACCCTAATTTAGTTTAGAGCCGTCAGATTTCGTCACAAGCTATCAACAATAGCCCAAATCCCAAATCAGTGCACCTAGGTCACACAGACCGACGGGGGGGGGGGGGGGGGTCGACCCCTGGGTCGACACATGGGTCGATCCCTTGGGGGGGTCGACATTCATGTCGACCCCTGTGTCGACTCCCTCTGCCTGGCGGGAATTTTTCCTGCCTCTTCTGAAACTTGAAATTTTAATATTTAAATCTGTTTTGAATTTTCTGAAACTTCTTCGGGTCTTAACTGGGTCATACGGACTCCGATTTTCAAAAACTCGGACTCTATTTCGCGTATTTTTCCGAGACGAACGCAATGGCATAGCCCATTTCCCCTGATTCAGATTTTAAAATTTAATTCTGCCCTGATTTATATTATAACAAGTTATTCAACATACGGGGTGTTACAACTAGCATCTGCCCCGTGGAATGACGCAATGAAGAAATCTTCCCAAAAGGAGTGAAGACCAAAAAGTTGTAAGTTTCACAAAATGGGCACCTCCCCCAGTTGGAGGTCCAAGGCCCTAATTCTCTAACTGTGATCGCTTGCCAAGAAAAGCATCCAGTAAAAGGAGTGGCGTTCGTCCCATGGAACGTTGCAACAACAAAAGCCTCTCAAAGTGAAGCTTAACAAAAGCCTCTCAAAGTGAAGCTGAAAGAAAAGAGTCCAGTCTGGGAGCGCCCAACCTAGTCTCTGATTCCCGATTTACTCGGCGGGAGTAGACGAAAGTTGGATTAAGCAGAAATCCCAACCAAAAGGGGGTGTCCAATCTAGTCTCTGATGCCTGATTTATTCGACGAGAGTAGAGGAAAGTTGGATTAAACAGAAGTCCTAGCTGAAAGAGGGCATCCGATTTAGTTTCTTCGAGGCTTGATTTACAAGGTCGGTTGAGACGAACGTTGGATTAAGTTCGAGACCTCTCTGGGGGCATAGGAACTAAAGACTTCTGCAAGAAGAAGCAAAAGATCAACCAATAAAGTTGGGTCTCCTAGATGCAGTGGCAAGCTCAGAAGCTCTCAATAAACTGGCAAAAGCAAAAGGGCTTCGCCAACAAAGTGGAAGCTTCTAGTGCCTCAATTAAAATCAAAAGAATTCGGAAAAGTTGATTGCATCCAGCCTATGCAATTCGTGTTGATTGATGGTATGGGGGAAACATAACCACATTGAGATGGAATAATGCTCGGAAGACATACGACAAGCTCAACACAGCACCATAACAGATAAAAGATTTGTACTCTACAAAGATGTGAATACATGAAAGTACGACAAAGATAAAGCAAGGGCTAAAGTACAGCAAACCAAAAGCAATATTATTATATCAAGCCGAGTCTTAGAACCAGGTATTTACAAATTCAAAAGCTAGGGCCGACACTCACATAACATTCGGTTAAAAGAAATAACAAGCAAGAAAGCTAAACAAGAAGAGTAGTAGTCCAGGGCACCAATCCTTCTTCTTCCTGCCTTTGGAAGAGCTTCCTGATCTAAGTGTGAGCATGCCAAGTCTGGTTAGAGGAGGTGTAATGGTAGGATGACTCTCATCCTTAGCTTCTTCATGATTCTCAGGAATTACAAGGGAAGGCGAAGTAAGCACTTTCTCATGGGCACTATGCTTTTTCCTGCGCCTTTTTGATGGAGATTTGACATCTTTTCCTAAGTGAGCCATAACATCCTTCTTCGGGCTTTCTTCGACATCCTACATTCCCCCTCTGGATAAGCCAGTCGGGTCATCCAAATCATGAAGCACATCAATTGTCTCTGATTGGGACCTAGGTTGAGAAACAGAGGCAGGGGTAGTCCAGAGGGCTAAGGAAGGATCGCCTGGTGGAGGAGCAGTAGTCGAAGTGCTTTCCATCACTTGAATTGAAGGAGTAAAGATCGCTTCAGTTCCAGTTCCTTCATCCATGCCTAGGCGTGAGCGTTTGGTCGGTTCAGTTGATTTGGATGTAAAAAACTCAAACCGAATTGAAACCAAAAAATTTCCAAGCCGAACCGAATTAATTTCAATTAGTTCGATCAGTAACCAATTTAACTGAACTTGAAGGATGTATTATTATTCAAATGATGGATTCACTTAAAGTGAAACATAAATTCATGTTTGGAGAAATTTTATATAGTAGTTTATGATGAGATTTGATCTACTAGAAACAAATGTCATTGTATTATACAGCTAAACGAACTATTTAAAGTACTCCAATATCTTAAAATTAGATTATAAATTAAAAGTTCGATTAAACCAATAACCAAACAAATTTGTTTTACAAACCGAATTCAAACCGATTTACTTTTAAAACAAAACCAATCGAAATAAACCGGTTTGGTCGGTTAATTCGGTTTGAACCGAATATTGCTCACCCTTGGCCATGGAAGGAGAAGGATTAGGAGTATTCAGGCCTAATTTAAACGAATGATAATCAAGGAACTCATGGTACCTATATGGAGAGAATAAGAGGTCCCAGTTTGGTAAGACTGGATCAACGTCGGTTTTACCTAATAAGGGACGGCTTCTAAGATTTACTTCATAATTACTTGGGTCATTGTCATTGCCTTCCTCACCTTCTGAATGCTCCTCAATGGCCTCCTTCTTTTCTCCAGGACTAGTAGTGGGCTCTTTGGAAGGCATAACGGGAGGCTTGGGATTAGAAGTGATGGCTTCAATGGAAGTAGGCTCGGTAGTGATAGTGGCTATGTTAGTAATATGCTCCTAAAAAGGTACAACCCCAGCCGCTAAGCCACACTGCTTCCTTAGTTCTTCTTTTCCCTTTGCAAGGGCAACGCAACCTTAGTCATCCAAAAAATGCTTGAAAATCTACTCCTCTGCGCAACCGCTGCCATTAAGGTAGGCAAGAACCGACTCCCAAACCTCGGATAGAGTGATCGGATATACGTCTTGCAAGAAAGATAAACTCCCTCGCTCCATGATGCGAAAGTATACAACTTTAAAAAAATGTCATTGAAACTAGCCTTGGTATCAGCATGTGCTTGCTCAGCGGCGACCTTATTAAAAAGAGTGTGATTTCTCTCTCGCTCCATTTCCTTCACTCTAGCCCTCAGCGAAGAAATTTTCAAGTCCTGAGAGCTAACTTTTTTCTCCAAACTGTTGGTGCTTTTCTACTCCATGGCTTGTCTATCTTCATCGTTCTTTTGTGTTGAGTGAGCATCTCTAACTTAAGTAGTCAGCAGGATTTCCTTTTGCTTATAAGAAGAAGTAGCAGTAGAAAGTTTTTCCTTAACTCTCCGATTCACAGCCACCAGCTACTCATTCCGCTTAAAATGATGTTTGATATCAGTGTTGTGGGCCTTGAGAGTTTTGTCCCAACCAGCTTTATCGTTATCCACTGTGAGCATTGCCTCATAACTAAGCTTATTAACTCTCTGGAGCTCATCGATCAGCTTCTACCAGTAGATCAACCTCTCAATGTCATCTTTCACCATATCAAGATTCCTAAGCGTCGCCTCTTTATCCACTGGAGTTATGTCCAAGTCAAAGTGAATGCCTCTCAAACTAGTTGAGAAAACATGAAGAGAGTGTGTTAGGTGCTTTTGGGAGAGAGTGAGGTGGCCTTTGAATAATTTTCTGGAGTCAACTGGAGGAAAGGTGGTACCTGTAGGTGCAATCGGTTGAAGGCTTGTGGAATTTTAAGCAGCGGAGATGGGATCCTTATCGGTTCTGGCGCGCTTCTCATCTCTACCACGATCCTTTTCCTTATCATCCTGCTCCCTCCTTTTCGTCCTCTTATTTGTCCCTATCATGACAGTCATCTCGGGCTTTTCTGTCCTGCTAAAAATCCCTCTGTTGATGGTCACGTGCCTCTTGAGCCTTTCTCATTCTCCATTATTCATCAGTCTCCCTCCTATAAGGACGAGGTGGCACATTTTTCCATAGATTATACGAGTCTTTATAGCGGTTGAATTCATCCACATAAGAATGACTCATGGCATATCCTGAAACAAAAGAAAACGAAAGTTTAGTCTTTAAAGAAGGAAACGCTGGGCGAAGACAGAATATATATGCAAAATATTGAAAATTCTAAGTGTATGCTGTGTGTGATCTAGCACGCATCAAGCAATAGATCACTCGTCGCTGTCGGAGTCAAAGAAGCTGCGATTTCAGGGATGGGTTTTCGAGAAGAAGGAGTAAGAGCAAATTCAGAAGTTTTCTTCGAAGCCGGTGTACTAAGTCGGGAAGCTTCAATATCACCCATCAAAAGCTCGCCAGAAGTTACGACGATGTCACTCAAACTCCCGTATATTTCTTCCTCAGTTGCAGGTAGAAGCGTAGAGACAGAATTGTCTCTCTCAACAACAGTATCGCCTTTTCTCACAATATCTCCTTCCTCAAATTGCTCAGTAGTCTTCGCAGAAGCTTTACTCTTGCGATGCATAATCTCTTCTTCAACAATAGGAGGCAGTTTATGTTGGTCATATGAACCAGCTCCGCCAGCAAGGTCCGAGCATTTCATTAAGACAGATTTCTTGGTAGAATCTTTCAATACAATATCTTTTCCATAAACTGAGGCATCAGATGCTTTGGGAATAGAAGGAGAAGCAGAAGAAGTCTCTCGAGAAAGAAAAGATCGAGACGGGTCAAGCAACACAAATTGATGAAGAAACTCCTCTTTTATCAAGAACTTTTTATTCTTCTCTTGGTTAACGATAACCTTCAATCTCTCAAGAGTAGATTGACAAACGACGGAGTCTTTGGTGAGAGTTGGCAGTTCTATAAAAGAAAAGGAAGATTTAATTACCAAAGCTTAGAAAAATTCAGATGTGAAGAGATCTGAGCAAATATGTTCACCTCCTTCCAACCAGATTCCATAGAAGCTCTCCGGGCATCGAACATAAATGAATTGACACATAAATCCGGAAGCGATGTCTTGCAAATCAAGGACAAGTCGAGGATTTCGCGCGCTCTCAAATACAATAGCAGGATGTTCCTTCCTCCTTTTAAAGATGCAAAGATAGCAGGTGTCCTGAAGAGTAGGAATGCAATGCGTCGTCCTCATGAAAAGCACACAAAGCCTTATTAAAATGGCAAAGCCATTCGGGTGTTGCTAAAAGGGGCGATCGCCAGACATCGAAGGACCATCTGCAGGAATGCATTGAAGGGGGGAACAAATCCACTCATTGGCGTGTGACGATTAACTGCAATAAAGCCGAAGGGTAGACGATCAGCAAGCTCATCCTTCCCCGGTAATCTTACGTCAGTCTCGGGGATGCCAAATTGAGCGCATAGCTGCTTAAAAGTAAGCGTTGAAGAGCATCTCTCAGACGACGAACTGCTATGGGGACGAGGAATGGGAACAAGATGATTTGCTACCGACCCTGAAGCTGCATTCGTTCCAACCTCAGAAATTTGAGTAGAAGCTCGAACTTGAGCAGAAGTAGTAGTTTCCTCAAAATGGTGATGAGTCTTCTGTCGAGTATCCATTATGCACAAGGAATCTTGTTATTTACAGGCGTGCATTTCCTAAGTGTGGAATGTTGTGCAAAACTATACAAGTTATTGAAAGCGAAGCTTGAAATCTTTAGTCGGCTTATGTCGATTAGTCGATCTCAAGCGTCGTTGCAAATTCAAACTAGAGTGTCGTGTCTATGCAAACGTTGTTTGACGAGTTATAAACGGTTGAACGAAACAATCTTGTATGAACACTTCATTCAGTTCAAGTCAGGAAATTCGATGTAGTTCATTTTTAATGATTAAACTAATTTATCGTTGATGTGGGCAATGAACGACAAAATATTCGCCCAAAATCATGCAAATGTTTGTCATGTTACAGAATAAGTAGTAAAGGAAAACTCGTTCAATTTGCAAGTTATAAGCTTGGATCGCCTAAAGTATGGATCGCTCAAAAATCGACAACATCAACAATTTCTATCAAGCCAAGACCAATAGAGGTAGTTTCGGGTCTAGCAATCCATGGTCGGAGCAAGCTCAAACGACCAATGATCCATAGATACGATCCACCAATCGACCAAGGCGTGTGGTCCATCTATTGATCAAAGCAAACGATCCACCAGTATCGGTCGAACGAGACACCAACCGATCAAACAATGGATCGAGCCCAGTGGTCCACGATCGGAGAAGAAACTCAATAATCAGAGATCACCGACCCTAACCCGCTGATTAGGAAAAATGAGCGATTCATCGGTATCAACGATCGAATTTTGGCACGAACCATCAGAAACTCTCGACCTATATGGACTTGTGATCCATTCTTCAGTGAAGAACCAGCGACCCATTTGCCTCGCGATCCAGATAGCTCACGGTCCATTACGTGCGATCCATAAGGAAGCACGGTCAGACTTCAACATCTTAAGACATGGATTGCTGAGTTCGATCTCGAGCGCGATCCATGCACTACATGCAATCAATATAGTGGATGATGATAAAAAATTTGCCATTCCAAGTGCAAAATTGCCAAACCCAATATAAAGCATCGATCAACAAGTCAACAAAGAGACTTATACATCAACAATAGCAGAAATCAGCACATTCATGCATACAAAGCCACAATCAAACTATGCCATTTTAAAATCAAAAGTACCAAATATCAAGTTATTCAATACAGATCGAAGCATGGATCATCAGAAAAGCATGCTTATTCAAAGAATTCACACATCTTGAGAACGACTGATTCGAACAAGCAAGCTGTCGAACTCAAATCAAGATATAATATTCCAAATTACAAAAAATATTACATGAATTCAAATCGATATTCATCAGAGCATACAGTAAATATAAAGGAAAAAACACATGCTGTGTTACACTAGAAATCATCAAATCCAATCCGAGACACAACCAAGACTCGATTCGAGCATACGGTTCATAAAGGAACTACAATTGAGATCTGCTACCTAAATTCAGAATCTCCGAATCCAAATAGAAGTACAAATTGCTCGAATCTGCAATCATCAATAGAAAATCAAATCAACACAAAATCTAAAAAGAGAACAACAACTACAACAATTCAAAGTGGCGAAAGATAATTGGAATTTGATGGCGAATGCTGGTAGAAGCTTGGAGACTTCGAGATCGATCAGATTTGAAAGAACAAGCCAAGAATCGACTCGAATCGGCTAGAATCGAGGTATTGATCGAAACTTGAATCCAAATACGATCTAAAACTCTTGAATGATCTGCGTAGATGAAGATGATCAGCGGTGACTTAACTTGGCCAGTGACGAGGTAGCAAGTTCAGGTTAGAATGAGTTTCTTCAAGAGAGGCTTTCCTCCATTAACAAGTTTCTCGAGCAAATAGAAGTGAAGGAAAGAAAAATGATGGACCCAAAAAGAATATAAAGACTGCTGTAAAGGTGACAGTATCCAATCCATTAAATGGGCCTTCCACGACCTATTGTGGGTTACATATGCCGCTCCATCGGATGGATGGTTCGCAGTCCAATGAAAGCTCAACATTAGCGATCCATTAGAAGCAATCAGAGTTGTTTATTTCGAAGCATATGTTTTCAACGAAAGCATATACTTCGAGGGGAAAATGTTAATCCCGTTATAAAACATGATTCAAAAAGTAATTCATTGAGTCATTTATATGATGGATCGATCGTGAAAAATCATGGGTCGGTTGTAAAGCAAAGTGTTGGATCGGGTATTGTGCAATAACACATGGATAATGATGATGCGATCCAAGTGTGGATCGACTATGATGGATAAACATCGTATGGCCCATACACATACCTAATATGGATCGTGTGTGCTTAATTTTGCATGGATCGTGCTACGATGGAGTGCGTGAGCTGATTATACAATAACTTGCATGGATCGTTTCCCGTTCTATAAATCATGGATCGCAAGAGATCGGGTCGGATCGCTTGAAATTGTGGGTCGCACACTCAACAAAAAAGGCATGGACCGATCATCAATAGCATGGAGCATTAAGAGTGTGGGTCGTTTGCGACCCATAGGGAATAGATCACACAAAGTATGAGGCGGACCGCGCATGTATGGATCGGCGGCCGATCCCTGTAAACCGCAGACAACATATTTCACACTCCCCTCCACTTGAAACCTCACCTATGAAACCAGTCCCCTCATTCATAAAAGAGGTTAGAATTTCTCCACTCAAAAGGATGCCATTATTGATCTCCAACAACACTCAAGCTTCTACAACTCTATTAAAGCTTCTACAAGCATCATCCAAGGATCTCCATCATCGTACTCATCGGGAAATCATTGAATATCATCACCAAGATCGATTATCAAAGATCTACTCCGATAACCACCGGTACTAGTGAGATTTGAAGATATTCGAGAGAGAGATCGAGAATTATCAAGAGATTATAGAGAAAAAAGAGAGAATTATTGTAAAGCATCATAAAAATTGTAAAATGAGATCATATATGTACCTTGTAATTGAGAAAGTAATGAAATCCTCATTCAAAGTGGATGTAGGCCAAAATCGAGGCTGAACCACTATAAATTTTCTCTCTACTTTGCTATTTTCTACACTCACTAGCTTTTAGCCTTGTATTTCTCATTTTAGAGGTGTCTCCTTACCTCTTGGGGTGTCAACATCCATTTTTTGGTGTTAACACAATTTAAATTTGGTACATATAGCACATGATAAAGAATGATTTTGTCATTTAATTTAACTACTCCTTCCTTTGAAGCCATGAGTTTTCCACCATTAGGGAGCCCAAATGAACAAGGAATTACATCTTTGACATCCTCCAAACAAGAAAGATTCCCTATAACATGATTAAAGAAACCTGTATCGATGATTCACTCACCATATAAATGATTATGAGGTGAACGAGAAGCACCAAAAACAACCCGAATAAGAGTCTGCCACTGTTATGCGGTGAAGCTTGGGAGAGGCGTCGATCCAGAGGCATCTGGCATAGCCGATGCAGAATGAGTAGAGGTCGCAACATTGGCTTTCATAGTATTATGCTCATGTCCAACGGATGATAAGTTCCCCTCATTACATTGCTTCCTATGCAGACCACCCTTGTTTTCTACTTTATTTCCATATTTCTCAATACTTATCAGAAACCCCATGAAGATCGAAGCATGTGGTCACATCATGACCTGATTTATGACAATATGTGTAGTTCAAAGCATCATTCCCCGCCTTGTCAAGGCGCTATTTTGTTCTAGTATCCATGCGCACAATGAAACCAGTAACCTCAGGCTTCTCCTCCTTTATGCGTGTAATCCCTCTAACACGTTCTTCTTGTGCAATTTGTTGGAAAGTGTAGGATCTAAATTAACCCTAGAGGAGGTGAATAGGGTTTATTGTAGTTTCTGCTAAGTAATTAAATAATATCAATCACAGATAATAATCAGAATAAATGCGGAAAATAAATAACACACAGATATACCCAGCTTCGGCAAAACCCTGCCTACTGCTGTATTCCCCAAGGTTTCTACTGGGTATTAGTCAACAATTACAACGCTTACAACACCCATAAACTCGCGACAATTCCTAGCCTCTTTTCCCTAACCCTAAGCTGTAAACTTATCCCCAGTTTCTACTAGGAGCTACACAAAAAAGGCCCTCATAATCTCGCTCTAGTTGCACTAATCCTACGCTCAAAACACTACACTGGTTTCTATCCCCGAAACCAGATTTCCCCGAATTACAAATCCCGTAATTCGTCTCCCTAGTTTTAGAGACAAACTAGAAAACTATCACTCGATTACAAATTGAAAATCTAAAAACAAACAAAAACAATTTAAAACCCTTATAATAAAAACCCCATTTTCTCTTTAGATAATAAATCCTTTAGCCCCTTTTATAAAAAACTTTTTAACTCCTTATTTAAAATCTAGGGTTATGTTGGCCAGCCCTCCTCCATTTGTGCTTCACCCATCTTCATTTTATTTGGCCCGATGTCTTTGGATTCTCTGGAATAAAAAATGGCGATGGCGATCAAGATAGGGTTTGCAATCTCCTTTGATTTTAGGCGGATGCTCTCTCTTCACTGATATGCTCGAACTTCTGGTGGTTATCTTTGTTTAATTTGAGTGGAATACTTCGATTTTGATCCAAGCAATTTTGTATTCTCTGGTATGTTTTTTAATTCGATTTTTTTCTTGAATTGTGCTCGAACTTGGATGGCATTTGCCGGTGATGATGTAGTGTTTATATAGGATTATTTATCCATAAAAATATATGATTTTAGCTTAAACTTGGCTTGGTATTTGTGATATTTTTGGGCTTGAAATATTCGTACCTTTTGTATTTCTTTGATCCGGTCTTGTGTTGATTTCTCAACAGATTGCGAGATAAATTCTTGCCTTTGAACTAGTCTTGAATTCTGGAATTTCGAATTTCTTCTTTTCTCTTGACTTTGTCAACATGATTTTTAAAACTGATTTAACTTGAATAAACTGCTATCTTGGATTAACTACTTAAAAAATGGTATGAACAGATACTTCCGTATATCTATTTTTGTGGAAACAAGTTCTTAGATTTTCTGGAACTCTGTTTTTGTCGTATATTTCCTGGAACATAGACTTTGGTATTCACCTTGATCAGTTATGTTCATAAGAATAGATACTATCCTTGATCATTCGATATTGTTTGTCACTTGATTTACCATCTTGATCATGCTGCCTTTTAATGAATAAGAACAGATGCTTAAATTTACCCAAGTCTGATTTGAACTGAAGCCATGTCTCGAAATTTTTGAACTGAAAAGAACAGATTCAATTTTGATTATTCTTGTGTTTTTAGTATGAATCATGGACGTGAAAAATAAACTGGCCTGATGTACTGTTGTACTGTACTCATTGTACTTCTAACCATCTATGTATCTTTGTACTTGCTTGGACTTGTATGTCTTAACTTGTATGACCTGTTAGTGTTGCTGAATCTTGGCTAAACCTACTTCATGAATTTAAACATGTTCACTTGTCATGTTCTTGAGTATATGTGCTTGATTGGCTCGACCATTCTCACCACTTAAACAGCTATGAACATGACGAGCTATGCACCAATATAAAACTTGCTACACATGTACACTTGGTCGCACCATCATCACTTGCTGGCACCATACTAATTTGAGTAGTATATGCTATGACATTGCAGTGTTACACATGTAGCTTGAACTTAACCCAAACTGCCTTGTGAATTCTTGCATTTGTGTTGATGAACCATGTGAGCATCAGGCTTGTGTATGAATTTTCCTGAGCTTCTCAATAGTCCAGTTTTGCACTTGTTGTTTATTTAAGTTTGAGTTCATCTGAACTTGACTGATTTGTTTGAGCCAGCATATACATGCACACCTGACTTGTATTTATGTCATCATGTTTTATCTTGCATGTCTTGTGACTTGTGTCTCTGACTTGCATTTTCTTCTCTGCACTAACTTGAGCTTTGCTTCATGTACAACCATGCACTTGAAACATTATTGTTGCACCATTCAGACATGTTGCCGGACCGCTTTAGCTTTGTATGTTTGTTTGCACTTTGGCTCGACCATGCCATGTTTACTTGAACATTTGCACACTGATTTGCATTGTGCACTAAGTCGAGTTAGTCCACGTGGATGCTCCTCAGATGAACACTGTATTTTGTTTGGCGAGGCAGTGCACATGTGTATATATTTGTGTACATGTGTATATGAAGTCGATCAAATCGGTTTTCATGTCCCTGTATTATATATTTAAAAACTGACTGCCTTGTGGAATTTACAGTGTATCACTGTGAATATCACAAGTTGTCTAGATACAGATTAATCAGATCAAGTCATGAAAAATGATGAGAAACACACCTGAATTCTAAGGCAAATAAAATTTTAAAATTAAAATTTATATTCGCAAGTATTCAGTTTTATTTCTATTGCAGTGTACACTGTGTGTGTTTTTCTATATGTGATAGGTATGAAGATAACCGGTCTTGACTGGAGCACAAGAAGACTGTATCAGTGTCAGTGAATTTAATTGTAACTGTATAACTCAGTGTAAATTGTATACGAGTGACAGAGTGAATCTGTAGTGAGGCAATGATTATATTCAGAGTGATGAGAGTTGTAGTGAGAAATAAATGTACATAATGGAAGATTTGTACTGATTTTTATAATAAACAAATTCGATTGAAATAAAATATCATTTTATTGTGTACAAATCAATATGTCTATATTCAAATTAATTCAATTAGTACAATTCAATGTAAAATATTATAACTGTGAATTTACAATAGTGGAGTTATAATGTTGTACTATTTCAGATTTTGAAATAAAATATTTAATTGAATAAATATATTGTGAACTGTGTGTAATAGTTATTTCTATGAAATGAAATATAAAATAGTACAGTTGCAAACACATTTAAATAATATTATATGTTTGTTATCATCAAACAAAAATCATACAACACATTGTTTACCTAACAATCTCCCCCTTTTGATGATGACAAACATATACAAGATTTTGAATGTGTTAAATGTGTTTGAACGTGAATATATATTACTCCCCCTATTTGTATGCTCCCGCTATAACTGAACTCCCCCTATATATGTGGGAAATATAAATAATGAAATTCAATTTACCATTCTGCCCCTAGATATTTAATTTCCAATCTTAAAATATTTTTGAATTAAATACTCATCAACCAAAATCTTTACCATTCTCCCCCTTTTGTTATCATCGAAAGAATAATAGAAATCGAAATAGTGATGAATATAGACCATAAATATTAATTCAGATTAAGAGAGGGAATATATATTGTAAAACCCATTTAATCAAAGAAAAATCATAATAATCTTTAAATCAGAAGCAAATTTAACTTTCAGAATGAATTGATTTACGATGGATTTTATAGAATGCGTAGAGTTCAATAAAATTGAATATTTGAATATGAATTTCAAAGATTTTAAATAAGCTCAAAATGTGTTAAGCACTTGCTAACCACGCATAGCCCAAAGGTCTTTTAAATGGGGTTAGTAGTAACTTAACTTTATCCTCTCTAATGTGTTCAATCCATGCACAGCCCAAAGGTCTTTTAAGTGAGAATGGAAGCACATAGAGATTAAGGTAATTCACCCATGCATAACCGCGAGGACTTTTAAATGGGAGTGAATACCAAGGGTAAATTATATATACATATGTATATATTTCTTTTCCTTTATATTTATTTCCAAGATATTTTTCTTTTCAAAAATAATTTGAACTCTCCAAATTAAATAAAACCATGATGAATGACAGAAATATGATAGACATAGAAGATGGTCGTGAAATAAGCTCTAATTCAAAGATATTATAAAATCTATCCAATCATCATGAGATTTTAAAATAACATCTCTTCTTGTTGTAAATTATACTACAGTCACAACTCATCACAATTTCATAAATCTATTAATAATTTTGATGAGTTTTAAAAATGGTTCAAATTGGTCAATAATTTCAATTTTTGAATAAATAATCAAAAATAATTTTAGAATTGAAAATATCAATTTCATGAGGGGTTTTGAAAATATCAATGTAAGCTGAAAATCAATTTGAAAAACCAATCAGTAGAATGTGAAATTATCTAATATTTCTAAAGCTGATTGCTCTTAGACAATTTTAAAACACTTGTACATGAAATTTGAATTGCCTATGGAATTTTAAGAAATCCAGTCACTGATTTTCCAACCCATCATCCAATCACACAGGTATTCAAATGAATCAAACCTATTTCCTTATCAGAGCCGCATAAGATCATTTTTAATGAAAGAATCACTAGTAAATTTTTCAAAGAATTTTCAAACAAGCACAAGAAACAGTCAGCGATAAAATCTGAAGATAATTGAAATCACTTAAGAGAAAAAATCAGATTTTATAATCTATGAAATTCAGCTATCAATCAAGAATGATTTCAAAATCAATATAATCAAGCCAAGTAAAAAAATGAAATTTTCACAACTAATCAATCATGGCTTTCAAGTAGTCCGCTGTATTTAGTTCAGTTTTTCAATATTTTCCAAAAATGAATAAGAAGAAACTCAAACCAACAAAAATGTGTGAAATTTCATTGGCATTTGAGAACATCGTAAATTTTAAAATTCTAGTTTACAGAGTTCAAAATGTTATGACCCTGTCAATATAAATCAACATAAAATGAAATAAAAAGGAAATAAAATTGAAAGGAATTAAAAACAAGAGTTTAAAGATCATACCTGTCATACCACAACCAATGTGAACCGATGAATCTCCAACTCAGAACCTGTGGCTGAGGAACTCCAAATAATTCGATAATATGAAACAATTTGAATTTTATCTCTCTTAAGCATAGTTGTTCCTCAGCCTCCCTTAGCACCTAAATGTTTATAGGATCGAGTGGTCTAACAAAAGTTGTTTTACCACTCTTATCTTCGTTTACACGTTTTGGTACCCATACCTTCTTATATAACAATCCATTATTATCTATTAAAGTACCCTTTGGAACCCAAATTCATTTAGCATTTTCAAATTTATTTTGTTATTTTTTGGAATCCAAACATGTTTAAATGAATTGTTTTTAAACGAGTTAATATTTCGTTTATGATTTAAAAACCCTTTGAAATTATTAGATTTCAAAATTTCAATTCGATGGTTTTCAAAGCCATTTAAAGGATTTTTAAAATCATTAGGATTTTGTTTTTCAACTTGATCAAATCCAAAACCAAGTCCCGTTTTTCATCAGAAATCTCAGAATCAAATCGTTTTTGCTTTTCGATCTCAAGTTTATCAAATTCCTTGAATTTTTCAAAATCCTTTTTCACCTCAAAATTTAATTGAGAAAAATCAGTTTCTTTATTTTTCAAAACAACATTTTCGTTTTCAAGGATTTTGAAATTCCTTTTTATGTCAAACAATTCATTTTGAAAAGACTCACACTTAGCGCACTTGAAATTTAGCTTTCTTGATTTCAGACTCAAGCTCATTCAAAACCATATCAGCTTTCAAAAGATTTCCTTTCTTAGTAATTTCGAAAATTTTAATATTCTCAAAATCTTTCAACTCTTTTTGCAAAACATTATTTTTACGAATTAGTTCATTACCATTTTCTTTTAAATTCAAAATTTCATTTCCAAGCTTCTGAAAATTATCATTTTGGTGAACTAAATTACTTTCCAAATTTGAACGATTTTTGCAATCAAAGTTTCCAAATTTCTTAACATTTTCAAGTTTTAATTCCAAAACATGATTTTATTGTTCAACTCAATATTTTTAGATTTTAGATTTTTATTTTTCAGTTTGAGATTCTTAATAGTTTTAGTTAGTTTATCATAAATAAGAATTAACTTTTCAAAAGGAAATTCATCGTGGTCGTCATCTGTTGAGTCTTTATCACTGTCATCATCTGATCCATCTTCTGTAAATCCTATCAAGCATAATTCTGAACCTGAGTTGGCAATCTGGGGCTTTGAGCTATTGTTGTCTTTTCTTCCATACAACGCGTCAAGAGTTTTCCAAATTTCCTGTGCAGTTAAACAATGGGAGATATGGTTATACTGATCATCATTAATATAAGAATATAAAATGTGCGTAGCACGAGAATTAATTGTAACGTTATTCTTATCCACCATATCATATCCATTTTCAATAATATCCCAACATCTAACATTAAAATATTTTAATTAAATTTCCATTTTTAATTACCAATTTAATAAATCTGTTCCATCAAAAATAGCTGGGGTTATACTGGAAAAACTTTCACTAGATTAACAACCATAAAACTCACCATTAGGGAAATCCATGACCCTAGAGTTATTTTAAACAAAAAATAACTGCTCTGATACCACTTGTAGGATCTAAATTAACCCTATAGGGGGGTGAATAGGGTTTATTACATTTTTTGCTGAGTAATCAAATAATATCGACCACAGATAATAATCAGAGTAAATGCGGAAAATAAATAACACACAGATATGCCTAGCTTCAGATAAAACCCTGCCTACTGCTGCATTCCCCAAGGTTTCTACTAGGTATTAGTCAATAATTACAACGCTTACAGCACCCGTAAACTCCGAACAATTCCTAGCCTCTTTTCCCTAACCTACGCTCAAAACTTATCCCTAGTTTCAATTAGGAGCTACACAACAAAAAACCTCACAATCTCGCTCTAGTTGCACTAATCCTACGCACAAAACCCTGCACTGGTTTCTATCCCCAAAACCAGATTTCCACGAATTACAAATCCCATAATTCGTGTAACACCCCGTATGATTGAATAACTTGCTATAATATAAAACAGGGCAGAATTAAATTTTAAAAACTGAATCAAGGGAAACGGGCTATGCCATTGAGTTCGTCTCGGAAAAATACGCGAAATAGAGTCTGAGTTTTCGAAAATCGGAGTCCGTATGACCCAGTTAAGGCCCAAAGAAGTTTCAGAAAATTCAAAACAGATTTAAATATTAAAATTTAAAGTTTCAGAAGAGGCGGGAAAAATTCCCGCCAGACAGAGGGAGTCGACACAGGGGTCGACATGGGTGTCGACCCCCCCCAAGGGGTCGACCCATGTGTCGACCCAGGGGTCGACCCTCCCTGTCGGTCTGTGTGACCTGGGTGCACTGATTTGGGATTTGGGCTGTGCTTGGTGGCTAGTGACGAGATCTGACGGCTCTAATCTGATTTAGGGTTAATCTAATGGCCTAAAACACTTAACTAAACTATAAATACACCCTAAGACTACCCTAATTCATACTAAAATTGGAGACAACGTCGTTATGCCGTCAAAATGCAACTAGAAGAAGCCACCAAAAAATTAAAGAGGAAGATAGCTTCTCAAATCAACTTCTAATCAACTCTAGCAACTTAATCCTCTTCATAGGAGTGCTAATCAACAAGTTGTGAGTACTATAGCCTTAATGACCAATTGTTGAAATGATTATGATAGGATATAATGAGGTTATGGCTATGAATGTGGATCAATGCAAGTCATATGCTATGTGTTCATGATGTTATGCAAGTTATGCAAGTCATATGCTATGTGTTCATGATGTTATGCGAGTTATGCAAGTCATATTCTATATGTTCATGATGTTATGCAAGTTATGCAAGTTGTATGCTATATGATCATGATGTTATGCAAGTTATGCAAGTTTTAGGCTATGTGTTCATGATGCTAGTTATGCAAATCGCTATGATAAACATTGATCCATTATGACACCATGTTATGCAAGTTTGGTGTTTGATTATATGCAAGTTCATATATGATATGTTATGCAAGTTTGGTGTTTGATTATATGCAAGTTCATATATGACATGTTATGCAAGTTTGGTGTTTGATTATATGCAAGTAACATGTGCAAGTTTACACCTTTGTATGATATGCATACATATGCAAGTTAACCCCTTTGTATGCCATACATACATATGCAAGTTTACCCCGTTGTATGACATAAGTAACTTATGCAAGTTAACCTCTTTATGACATATGTGATTCATGCAAGTTTGGGTTGATTATTTATGCTAGTTGGGTTTGATGCCATGGTCATATATGCATGTTGACACCTTTAAAACCCATGTTGATGCTAAGGTTATGCAAGTTGAACCCATTGTGTTTGTGATGAATCTTCCCTTTTAAGTATGTCATGTCAACGTATTACGTGGGGAACGATGGGGTTAATATTCATGTTAACAAAATTGTGTGAAGTTGGTATGATTATGCATACCATAAAGTGGATGGACATAATTGAGTCAATTATGTACATCGTTAAATTTGTAATTAATTAGGGATAATTAATACAAATTATGGGGGTGATTAATTAGGTGTAATTAATCGACTAAGACACTAGGTTGGACCCTTTTGTAGCATAAGACTGCCCGGACCCGACCGACAAATCCAGCGGCTACAAATGATTGGCCCAATGTGAGAGGTCTTAGGCATAAACTAAATACGTGACAAGTGTAAAGACACGAGGTTAGACACGGTTATGGCGTAAGGCTGCCCGGACCCGACCGGCAAATCCAGCTGCCATAAACGATAGTCTAATGTGAGAGGTCTTTACAAAGGTTACGGTCTTAATCAATTAAGAAACACTTAACCATATTAGCATGCAGAGGGACATGAGGGGTTAAGTGGGTGCCTTGGGTGGCATGTGGAAAAATCTAGTGGTTGCCTTGGGTGGCAATAGAAAATACGATTAGAATACTTAACCAAAGTGGAACATGTAATTAAACATGATTAAAGGGTTAAGTAAGTGCCTTGGGTGGCATGTGGAAATCAAGTAAGTGCCTTGGGTGGCATGTGGAAAAATCTAGTGGTTGCCTTGGGTGGCAATAGAAAATACGATTAGAATACTTAACCAAAGTGGAACATGTAATTAAACATGATTAAAGGGTTAAGTAAGTGCCTTGGGTGGCATGTGGAAATCAAGTAAGTGCCTTGGGTGGCATGTGGAAATCTAGTGGGTGCCTTTAGTGGCAATCGAAAAACGATTAGATGACTTAACCAAACTTTGAACATATAAGTGGACATGATTATTAAAAAGGGTTAAGTGGGATATACTAGAAGGGACAAGCTTAGGTGGGTAGCTTGTGGGGGGGGCATTTCAACCAGTAACCCATATGTATCTTATTGGGCTCGACCCATGTCGAGGACGGGACACGCGTATTGGGCTTGACTATAAGAGGCCAAAACGGGTTAGCGGTGGCAACGCAAGTCCAACGGGTTTCATATGCGTGTGTGGACCCGGGCTGGTAGGTAAGACGTTGTTGCATCGTGTAGGTATAAGCCGTGCACCGTTGGTTGTATCGGGTTGCCACTTTGGGGAGTGATACACCCCACTGTGGGGCCAGCACGGGTATCTACGTTAGGGAGCCGATCGAATGGGAGTAGTGGGTACACCTAGTGGAGATAGGGGCAGACGGCACCTATGTAGTCAGCTAGGGGTACACGAGACTACTATTAAGATTACTAAGTACACTTAGTGGGATCAGTCTTTAAGTTAGGAATTACCCTTGGGTGGGTAGATCTGGTGTGGTGCAGTGTAGGAATTACCCTTGGGTGGGTAGATCTGGTGTGGTGCAGTTTAGTATGACCCTTGGGTGGGTAGATGCGTCTTTACCGTTATCTTTGTTCATCCTAAGTCTAGTTGGCTGCTTAGTGTAGTCATTTATCCCCAGTTGTACCGTACCAGGTTATATCATACCCTAATTACTTTAATGATTGTATTGTTAAGGGTATAGGACTCGCTCAGACTTATGTCCGACCCCGTTGTTTTTATCTTTTTTTTTTTCAACCCTCAGGTTCTCAGAGTGGGCCTAGTGCTAGTGGACTTTGATCAGATCGCTTTATCTGTCTTTTGGGGCTTGGACCATTGATGTAAAGCTCAGCTTATCTTCTCTTTTATGGCTATTGGTTCATGTAGTGGGATTATGTACTTTTGTTTTATCAAGATGGATATTATGTACTTGACTCTTGTTTATGGTTTTGTGATGTAACCAAACATGTTTTACTTTCCGCTGCAATGAAATGATGTTTTAAATTCTCAAGTATTACTTATATCTGTCTTGTTGTAACTTTTCTGTTCTATATTCACTTAAAATACTCCACCGAAGTTAAGGCATTCCCTTAGTGAGTGACCTTAGCGGGTGTGGGGTGTTACACGTGGTACCAGAGCCTAAGGTTACCAGAACAGATAAAACTTTTAGAAAAACTATTTTTCTAAAAACATTTTTGGAAGAAGTATTTTCAAAAACATGTCTTTTAAGAGAAAAGTTTTTAAAAGAAAAGAACATAATCCCCAAGAGCCATATATCCTTCCTTCGATTCTCCGTTTTGAATCTCTTCCTCTTTCTCTTTTTGAATTTCCCCTCCGCGTATAGATGTCTTTTTAAGATAAATAAGGACTTCCGTATGAAGGACGGAAGAACCACTTCAAGGGACTTAGACGTTAGTCGGGCTAAGAAGTTAGTCCAAGGAGGTGGAGGGCTTGTGGGTACCTTTATGATGGACAAGGGAGGAAGGTTCAAATAGCTGTTAGGTAAATAAAGGACGAAACCTCATCGTGGTGGGAGGTCACGAAAGGAGAATGTGAAGGAGAAGGCTAGTTGTTTTGGAGAAATAGGACACCTTATTAGGATTGTCCAAAGAGGTAAGGACAAAGTACAGGATCTTCTGGAGGGTAGATGTATTCCCTCACGACGGGTATACCTAATGGGGTTAGGACCGTCGAGGTTGAAATTTGGTTCTCTCGATCATCCTGTTCGAACTTTATTCGACTCTGGCGCATCACATTCGTTTATCTCATCATCATTAGTTGAGTCACTGCACCTAGACATTAGTTTAGTAGATGATCCCTTGGTTGTTTCAAACCCAATTGGGGGCTCCACTTATTTGTCCATGATATGTTTGGGTTTGAAGATTTCCATACTTAGCGTTGAGTTTAGATGTGATGCTTTTGTTTGGGCTTCACGGGCTATGGGTTGATTTTGGGCATGGATTGGTTATCCAGTAATGGTGCCGTTCTTGGTTGTGAAAGGAGAGTTGTTAGGCTTATGACCCGCTTGGGTAACACTCTCGAGATCTTTTGAAATCCCATGGATTCTGTTATGCTAAGTTATCTTGAATCGCTTGACGCTTCGGTCGAGAGTTTGCGATCTGTTAGAGTGGTCCGGGAATACTCGGATGTGTTTGAGGAGGGGAAGGGCTTACCTCCGAAGCGGGAGATAGACTTTCGAATACATCTGGTGGACAATGCTAAACCAGTATCTTTACCAGTGCGCCACATGGCTCCTCGTGAGAGGAGGGAACTCCATAAGCAAGTAGGGGAGTTGCTTGAGAAGGGGTTCATAAGATGAAGTATATCGGAGTGGGGTGCTCCAGTAGTTTTTGCCATGAAGGCGGATAGGTCCCTCAGACTTTGTGTAGACTATAGAGAGCTCAACAAGCTCACAAAGAAGAATAGACACCCATTGCCGAGGATTGATGATCTCCTTGATCAGTTGGTTGGCGCCTCAGTGTTTTCGCAGTTGGACTTAGCCACGGGGTTTCATCAGTTGAGAGTGGCTGAGGATAGCATAGACAAGACTGCCTTTAGGACTCCGGATGGTTTCTATGAGTGGCTTGTGATGCCATTTGGTTTGACGAACGCCCCTGCATACTTTGTTGATTTGATGAGTAGGGTGTTCAGGGAGTACCTTAATAAGTTCGTGGTGGTCTTTGTGGATGACATCTTGGTCCTTTCTATGAGCGAAATAAGTTTTCGTATGTGCTTAATAGGTTAAGCAAAGCCAGTTATTTGATCAACGGTAGTTTTGGAGTGAGACTGGCAAGGATATCCAGAGTTGGACAAGTGCTTGATTATTTAGCCGTTTTTACTAGTATCATCTCACGTAGGTCGTCTGAATTCGAAGGAGGTATCCCTTGGGTGTTTGTCTGATATTGGTTTAGGCCTTTGGGGCTTGCACTTGGGGGATGTCGAGTTCGACTAGGATGGTCTGTGTGAGAGATGGATAGATGTGACGATTTTGCATGGGAGAATATCCTGGTTTTCTCTAGAAGTGGAGAAAAGCATGCCCTACATCTTAGGGAAGTGTTGGAGACTCTTCGAGCGCATAGTCTTGAGACAGCAAAGGTGGATGGAGTTCTTAGCATCCTATGATTTCGAGATAGCGTATACCCCTGGCAAGGGTAACGTGATGGCAGACGCCTTAAGCAGAAAAAGGTTGTCCTTGAGTCCATTGCTCGCGGAACGACGAAGCTTGGAATTTATCTCGATGTTTGATTTCAGACCTTCCGTTGACTTTATACCCGGTTTGCTAGCATCCTTAGAGGTCAGACCTACTCTTTTGGGACGGATTGGCGAGGCACAGCGGGATGACCCACAGTTGGTTGAGTTAGTAGAGAAGCTCATAAGGGGGGAGTCGTCCAGCCATTTGAGTAGGTACAGCCTAGACGATAGGGGGTGGTTGCGTAGAGACGGTAGACTTTGTGTACCGCAAGACGAGGGTTTGAGGAAGGCTATACTTGAGGATGCACATCGTTCGAAGATGACCATTCATCCCGGTGGGGACAAGATGTACCAAGACATGAAGCGAGTTTTCTTTTGGGCCGGTATAAAGAAAGATGTGGCCGAGTATGTCGCTAGATGCTTGGTGTGCCAACAAGTGAAAGCGGAGCAAAAGAAACCCGGTGGGTTGCTTCACCCATTGGAAGTTCCGCAATGGAAGTGGGATAGCGTCTCGATGGATTTTATTGATGGGTTACCGAGATCGAGGAAGGGTAATACGGGAATTTGGGTTGTGGTAGACAGACTTACTAAGAGCGCCCATTTCATACCCGTGAAGAGCAAGAGGACTGCTCCATGGCTAGCTTCAGTTTACCTTCGAGAAATAGTTCGATTGCATGGGGTACCTTCTAGCATAGTGAGTGATCGAGATCCTATCTTCACTAGCGAGTTTTGGAAGAGTTTGCAAGAGGCAGTAGGGACTCAGTTATGTCTGAGCACTGCATATTATCCTCAGACGGACGGCCAGACCGAGAGGGTGAATCATGTTCTAGAAGACCTTTTGAGGCTATGTATCTTAGATTTTGGAGGTACATGGGAAGAGCATCTTCCATTGGTGGAGTTCGCGTATAATAACGGCTTTCAGTCTAGTATTGGTATAGCTCCTTTCGAAGCTCTTTATGGAAGGCCTTGTCGATCACCTACATGTTGGTGGGAATCTACGGATAAGATCTTGCTTGGGCCTGATATGGTTAGAGAGACTCCGGAAAAGATTGATTTGATTCGAAGAAGGATGAAAGCAGCGCAAGATAGGCAGAAATTTTACGCGGATAAGAGAAGGACGGATCTGGAGTTTGATGTTGGGGACATGGTCTTTGTCAAAGTATCTCCATTACGGAATGTTGTTCGCTTTGGGTCCGTTGGGAAGTTAGCACCAAGATTTGTAGGACCGTTTCCTATTAAGGAAAGGATTGGACGAATGGCATATAGAGTTGATTTACCCGAGAGACTTAGTGGGGTACATGACGTATTCCATGTGTCACATTTGAGGAAGTGCCTACATGAGATCGCAGAGGTGGTAGAGCCGAGCTTGCTTAGAGAAGTGGAGGTAGAGCGTGATGCGACTATTCGACGAGCTCCTACCCGCATCCTTGGGTCAGAGATTAGGAAGTTGAGAAACAGAGAGGTTCGACTAGTCAAAGTGCAATGGGGAGAGGATGAGAGCAATGCTACTTTGGAGACAGAAGCGAAGATGCGTTCACTGTACCCATTCCTTTTAGAGGGTATGTCTTTTAACTTCTCCTTTATCGTTTGTCTAGTACTTATCTTATCTTTAGTATGTCCTCTCATTAGTACCTTTGACCTTTAGATAGGGTAAACCTATGGTTGAAACATGTGTTTGAGACATGTTATGATTGATGGATGCGCGTGGATGCAAGTGTTTGCTAGTGGTTGCTCGTGGATGCATATACACACACTTTAGACACTAGATCGGCTTAGTCACTTCATATTGCATATTGCATATAATTGTGTGTAGGTAGCTATATTAATGGATGTATAATGATTGTGTTATCATATGGATGATGCATTTTGGTGTATGGTTGTGCACACATGTAGTAATAGTATGTGTCGATAGGATTCTTTCGCATACATATTGGATGCATGGCACTATCATGGTTTGCATAAAGGAGGTCAACCGAATCAGTAGACCGCCTGATTTTGCATTAGACAGGGAACATATACACACACTTTTTTGCATATGTTCATACAGCATTAGAAATTTTAAGGACAATGGATGCCAGTGTTTGATGGTTTGAGTAGATGGTTGTTTGGTTGGTAGGATACGTTCTTCTTGACTTAGAGATTTCGGGGACGAAATCCTTTAAGTAGGGGAGAATGTAACACCCCGTATGATTGAATAACTTGCTATAATATAAAACAGGGCAGAATTAAATTTTAAAAACTGAATCAGGGGAAACGGGCTATGCCATTGCGTTCGTCTCAGAAAAATACGCGAAATAGAGTCCGAGTTTTCGAAAATCGAAGTCCGTATGACCCAGTTAAGGCCCAAAGAAGTTTCAGAAAATTCAAAACATATTTAAATATTAAAATTTAAAGTTTCAGAAGAGGCGGGAAAAATTCCTGCCAGACAGAGGGAGTCGACACAGGGGTCGACATGGGTGTCGACCCCCCCCCCAAGGGGTCGACCCATGTGTCGACCCAGGGGTCGACCCCCCCTGTCGGTCTGTGTGACCTGGGTGCACTGATTTGGGATTTGGGCTGTGCTTGGTGGCTAGTGACGAGATCTGACGGCTCTAATCTGGTTTAGGGTTAACCTAATGGCCTAAAACACTTAACTAATCTATAAATACACCCTAAGACTGCCCTAATTCAGACTAAAATTGGAAACAACGTCGTTATGCCGTCAAAATGCAACTAGAAGGAGCCACCAACAAATTAAAGAGGAAGATAGCTTCTCAAATCAACTTCTAATCAACTCTAGCAACTTAATCCTCTTCATAGGAGTGCTAATCAACAAGTTGTGAGTACTATAGCCTTAATGACCAGTTGTTGAAATGATTATGATAGGATATAATTAGGTTATGGCTATGAATGTGGATCAATGCAAGTCATATGCTATGTGTTCATGATGTTATGCAAGTTATGCAAGTCATATGCTATGCGTTCATGATGTTATGCGAGTTATGCAAGTCATATGCTATATGTTCATGATGTTATGCAAGTTATGCAAGTTGTATGCTATATGATCATGATGTTATGCAAGTTATGCAAGTTTTAGGCTATGTGTTCATGATGCTAGTTATGCAAATCGCTATGATAAACATTGATCCATTATGACACCATGTTATGCAAGTTTGGTGTTCGATTATATGCAAGTTCATATATGATATGTTATGCAAGTTTGGTGTTTGATTATATGCAAGTTCATATATGACATGTTATGCAAGTTTGGTGTTTGATTATATGCAAGTAACATGTGCAAGTTTACACCTTTGCATGATATGCATACATATGCAAGTTAACCCGTTTGTATGCCAAACATACATATGCAAGTTTACCCCTTTGTATGACATAAGTAACTTATGCAAGTTAACATCTTTATGACATATGTGGTTCATGCAAGTTTGGGTTGATTATTTATGCTAGTTAGGTTTGATGCCATGGTCATATATGCATGTTGACACCTTTAAAACCCATGTTGATGCTAAGGTTATGCAAGTTGAACCCATTGTGTTTGTGATGAATCTTCCCTTTTAAGTATGTCATGTCAACGTATTACGTGGGGAATGATGGGGTTAATATTCATGTTAACAAAATTGTGTGAAGTTGGTATGATTATGCATACCATAAAGTGGATGGACATAATTGAGTCAATTATGTACATCGTTAAATTTGTAATTAATTAGGGATAATTAATACAAATTATGGGGGTGATTAATTAGGTGTAATTAATCGACTAAGACACGAGGTTGGACCCTTTTGTAGCATAAGACTGCCCGGACCCGACCGACAAATCCAGCGGCTACAAATGAATGGCCCAATGTGAGAGGTCTTAGGCATAAACTAAATACGTGACAAGTATAAAGACACGAGGTTAGACTCGATTATGGCGTAAGGCTGCACGGACCCGGCCGGCAAATCCAGCTGCCATAAAAGATAGTCTAATGTGAGAGGTCTTTACAAAGGTTACGGTCTTAATCAATTAAGAAACACTTAACCATATTAGCATGCAGAGGGACATGAGGGGTTAAGTGGGTGCCTTGGGTGGCATGTGGAAAAATCTAGTGGTTGCCTTGGGTGGCAATAGAAAATACGATTAGAATACTTAACCAAAGTGGAACATGTAATTAAACATGATTAAAGGGTTAAGTAAGTGCCTTGGGTGGCATGTGGAAATCAAGTAAGTGCCTTGGGTGGCATATGGAAAAATCTAGTGGTTGCCTTGGGTGGCAATAGAAAATACGATTAGAATACTTAACCAAAGTGGAACATGTAATTAAACATGATTAAAGGGTTAAGTAAGTGCCTTGGGTGGCATGTGGAAATCAAGTAAGTGCCTTGGGTGGCATGTGGAAATCTAGTGGGTGCCTTGAGTGGCAATCGAAAAATGATTAGATGACTTAACCAAACTTTGAACATATAAGTGGACATGATTATTAAAAAGGGTTAAGTGGGATACACTAGAAGGGACAAGCTTAGGTGGGTAGCTTGTGGGGGCCCATTTCAACCAGTAACCCATATGTATCTTATTGGGCTCGACCCATGTCGAGGACGGGACACGCGTACTGGGCTTGACTATAAGAGGCCAAAACGGGTTAGCGGTGGCAACGCAAGTCCAACGGGTTTCATATGCGTGTGTGGACCCGGGCTGGTAGGTAAGACGTTGTTGCATCGTGTAGGTATAAGCCGTGCACCGTTGGTTGTATCGGGTTGCCACTTTGGGGAGTGATACACCCCACTGTGGGGCCAACACGGGTATCTACGTTAGGGAGCCGATCGAATGGGAGTAGTGGGTACACCTAGTGGAGATAGGGGCAGACGGCACCTATGTAGTCAGCTAGGGGTACACGAGACTACTATTAAGATTACTAAGTACACTTAGTGGGATCAGTCTTTAAGTTAGGAATTACCCTTGGGTGGGTAGATCTGGTGTGGTGCAGTGTAGGAATTACCCTTGGGTGGGTAGATCTGGTGTGGTGCAGTTTAGTATGACCCTTGGTTGGGTAGATGTGTCTTTACCGTTATCTTAGTTCATCCTAAGTCTAGTTGGATGCTTAGTGTAGTCATTTATCCCCAGTTGTACCGTACCAGGTTTATATCATACCCTAATTACTTTAATGATTGTATTGTTAAGGGTATAGGACTCGCTCAGACTTATGTCCGACCCCGTTGTTTTTATCTTTTTTTTTTCAACCCTCAGGTTCTCATAGTGGGCCTAGTGCTAGTGGACTTTGATCAGATCGCTTTATCTGTCTTTTGGAGCTTGGACCATTGATGTAAAGCTCAGCTTATCTTCTCTTTTATGGCTATTGGTTCATGTAGTGGGATTATGTACTTTTGTTTTATCAAGATGGATATTATGTACTTGACTCTTGTTTATGGTTTTGTGATGTAACCAAACATGTTTTACTTTCCGCTACAATGAAATGATGTTTTAAATTCTCAAGTATTACTTATATCTGTCTTGTTGTAACTTTTCTGTTCTATATTCACTTAAAATACTCCACCGAAGTTAAGGCATTCCCTTAGTGAGTGACCTTAGCGGGTGTGGGGTGTTACAATTCGCCTCCCTAGTTTTAGAGACAAACTAGAAAACTATCACTCAATTACAAAATGAAAATCTAAAAACAAATAAAAACAATTTAAAACCCTTATAATAAAAACCATAGTTTCTCTTTAGATAATAAATCCTTAGCCCTTTTTATAAAAAAAAAATTTAGCTCCTTATTTAAAATCTAGGGTTATGTTGGCCATCCCTCCTCCATTTGTGCTTCACCCATCTTCGTTTTATTTGGCCCGATCTCTTTGCATTCTCTGTAATAAAAAATGGCGATGGTGATCCAGCTAGGGTTTGCAATCTCCTTTGAATTTAGGCTGCTGCTCTCTCTTCTCTGATATGCTCGAACTTCTGGTGGTTATCTTTGTTTAATTTGAGTGGAATACTTCGATTTTGATCCAAGCAATTTTGTGTTCTCTACAATGTTTTTTATTTCGATTTTTTTTAAATTGCTCTTGAACTTGGATGGTATTTGCTGGTGATGATGTGGTGCTTATATAGGATTATTGATACATAAAAATCATTGATTTCAGCTTAGACTTGGTTTGGTATTTGTGATATTTTTAGGGTTGAAATATTCGTAAGTTCTGGAATTTCTTTGATCCGATCTTGTGTTGATTTCTGAGCAGATTGCAAGATAAATTCTTGCCTTTGAACTGGTCTTGAATTCTGGAATTTCGAATTTCCTATTTTCTCCTGACTTTGTCAACATGATTTTTAAAACTGATTTATCTTGAATAAACTGCTGCCTTGGATTAACTGCTTAAAAAGGTATGAACAGATACTTCCGTATATCTATTTTTGTGGAAACAAGTTCTTAGATTTTCTAGAACTCTATTTTTGCCGTATATTTATTTTTCCTAGAACATAGACTTTGGTATTCACCTTGATCAATTATGTCATAAGAATAGATACTATCCTTGATCATTGGATATTGTTTGTCACTTGATTTACCATCTTGATCATGCTGCCTTTTAGTTCATGAATAAGAACATATGCTTAAATTTACCCAAGTTTAATTTGAACTGATGTCCTGTCTCGGAATTTTTGAACTGATAAGAACATATTCAATTTTGATTATTCTTATGTTTTTAGTATGAATCATGAACTTGAAATATAAACAAGCCTGATGTACTGCTGTACTACAATCATTGTACTTCTGACCATCTATGTATCTTTGTACTTACTTGGACTTGTATGCCTTAATTTGTATGACCTGTTAGTGTTGCTGAATCTTGGCTAAACCTGCTTCTTCCTGAATTTAAACATGTTCACCTGCCATATTCTTGAGTATATGTGCTTGATTGGCTCGACAGTTCTCACCACTAAAACTGCTATGAACATGCTGAGTAGTATACGCTCTGACATTGCAGTGTTACACATGTAGCTTGAACTTAACCCAAACTGCCTTGTGAATTCTTGCATTTGTGTTGATGAACCATGTGAGCATCAGGCTTGTTTATGAATTTGCCTGAGCTTCTCAATAGTCCAGTTTTGCACTTGTTGTTTATTTAAGTTTGAGTTCCTCTGAACTTGACTGAGTTTTTTGAGCCAGCATATACATGATCACCTGACTTGTATTTATGTCATCATGTTTTATCTTGCATGTCTTGTGAGTTATTTCTCTGACTTGCATTTTCTTCTCTGCAGTAACTTGAGCTTTGCTTCATGCACAACCATGCACTTGAAACATTATTGTTGCACCACTCAGACATGTTGCCAGACCGCTTTAGCTTTGTATGTTTGTTTGCACTTTGGCTCGACCATGCCATGTTTACTTATGCTCGACCACACATGCTAGTTGAACATTTGCTCACTGATTCGCATTGTGCACTGAGTCGAGTTGGTCCACGTGGCTGCTACTCAGTTGCACACTGTATTTTGTTTGGCGAGGCAGTGCACACGTGTATATATTTGTGCACATGTGTATATGAAGTCGATCAAACCGGTTTTCATGTCCCTTATTATATATTTAAAAACTGACTGCCTTGTGGTATTTACAGTGTATCATTGTGAATATCACAAGTTGTCTAGACACAGATGAATCAGATCAAGCCATGAAAAATGATGAGAAACACACCAGAAATCTGAGGCAAATAAAATTTTAAAATTAAAATTTATATTCGCAAGTATTCAGTTTTATTTCTATTGCAGTGTACACTGTGTGTGTTTTTCTATATGTGATAGTATGAAGATAACCGGTCTGGACTGGAGCACAAGAAGACTGTTCAGTGTCAGTGAATTTAATTGTAACTATATAACTGAGTGTAAATTGTATACGAGTGACAGAGTGAATCTGTAGTGAGGCAATGATTATATTCAGAGTGATGAGAGTTGTAGTGAGAAATAAATGTACATAATGGAAGATTTGTACTGATTTTTATAATAAACAAATTTGATTGAAATAAAATATTATTTTATTGTGTACAAATCAATTTGTCTATATTCAAATTAATTCAATTAATAAAATTCAATGTAAAATAATATATCTATGAATATACAATAGTGGAGTTATAATGTTGTGCTATTTCAGATTTTGAAATAAAATTATTAATTGAATAAATATATTGTGAACTGTGTGTAATAGTTATTTCTATGAAATGAAATATAAAATAGTACAGTTGTAAACACATTTAAATAATATTATATGTTTGTTATCATCAAACAAAAATCATACAACATATTGTTGTACCCAACAATCTCCCCCTTTTGATGATGGCAAACATATACAAGATTTTGAATGTGTTAAATGTGTTTGAACGTGAATATATATTACTCCCCCTATTTGTATGCTCCCCCTATAATTGAACTCCCTATATATGTGGAAAATATAAATAATGAAATTCAATTGATAATTCTACCCCTAGATATTTAATTTCCAATCTTAAAATATTTTTGAATTAAATACTCATCAACCAAAATCTTTACCATTCTCCCCCTTTTGTTATCATCAGAAGAAGAATAGAATCGAAATAGTGATGAATATAGACCATAAATATAAATTCAGATTAAGAGAGAGAATATAAATCGTAAAACCCATTTAATCAAATAAAAATCATAATAATCTTTAAATCAGAAGCAAATTTCACTTTCAGAATGAATGGATTTACAATGGATTTTATAGAATGCGAAGAGTTCAATAAAATTGAATATTTGAATATGAATTTCAAAGATTTTAAATAAGCTCAAAATGTGTTAAGCACTTGCTAACCACGCATAGCCCAAAGGTCTTTTAAATGAGGTTAGTAGTAACTTAACTTTATCCTCTCTAATGAGTTCCATCCATGCACAGCCCAAAGGTCTTTTAAGTGAGAATGGAAGCACATAGAGATTAAGTTAATTCACCCATGCATAACCGCGAGGACTTTTAAATGAGAGTGAATACCAAGGACAAATTATATATATATATATATATATTCCTTTATATTTATTTCCAAGATATTATTCTTTTCAAAAATAATTTGAACTCTCCAAATTAAATAAAACCATGATGAATTACAGAAATATGATAGACATAGAACATGGTCGTGAAATAAGCTCTAATTCAAAGATATTATAAAATCTGTCCAATCATCATGAGATTTTAAAATAACATCTCTTCTAGTTGTGAATTATACTATAGTCACAACTCATCACTATTTCATAAATCTATTAATAATTTTGATGAGTTTCAAAAATGATTCAAATTGGTCAATAATTTCAATTTTTGAATAAATAATCAAAAATAATTTTAAAATTGAAAATATCAATTTCATGAGGGGTTTTGAGAATATCAATGTAAGCTGAAAATCAATTTCAAAAACCAATCAGTATAATGTGAAATTATATAATATTTCTAAAGCTGATTGCTCTTAGACAATTTTAAAACACTTGTATATGAAATTTGAATTGCCTATGGAATTTTAAGAAATCCAGTCACTGATTTTCCAACCTATCGTCCAATCACAAAGGTATTCAAATGAATCAAACCTATTTCCTTATCAGAGCCGCATAAGATCATTTTTAATTAAAGAATAACAAGTAAATTTTTCAGAGAATTTTTAAATAAGCACAAGAAACAGTCAGCGATAAAATCTGAAGATAATTGAAATCACTTAAGAGAAATAAAATCAGATTTTATAATCTAAAAAATTATGCAATCAATCAAGAATGATTTCAAAATCAATATAATCAAGCCAAGTAAAAAAATGAAATTTTCACAACTAATCAATCATGGCTTTCAAGTAGTCCGCTGTATTTAGTTCAGTTTTTCAATATTTTCCAAAAATAATAAGAAGAAACTCAAAACAACAAAAATGTGTGAAATTTCATTAGCATCTGAGAGCATCGTAAATTTTGAAATTCTGGTTTACAGAGGTCAAGATGTGCTCAAAATGTTATGACCCTGTCAATATAAATCAACATAAAATAAAAGAAAAAGGAAATACAATTGAAAGGAAATAAAATAAAAACAAGAGTTTAGAGATCATACCTGTCTTACCATAACCAATGTGAACCAATGAATCTCCAACTCAGAACCTGTGGCTGAGGAACTCCAAATAATTCGATAATATGAAACAATTTGAATTTTATCTCTCTTAAGCATAGTTGTTCCTTAGCCTCCCTTGGCACCTAAATGTTTATAGGATCAAGTGGTCTAACAAAAGTTGTTTTACCGCTCTTATCTTCGTTTACACGTTTTGGTACCCAAACCCGCTTATATAACAATCCATTATTATCTATTAAAGTACCCTTTGGAACCCAAATTCGTTTAGCATTTTCAAATTTATTTTGTTATTTTTTGGAATCCAAACATGTTTAAATGAATTGTTTTTAAACGAGTTAATATTTCGTTTATGATTTAAAAACCCTTTGAAATTATTAGATTTCAAAATTTCAATTCGATCCTTTTCAAAGCCATTTAAAGGATTTTTAAAATCATTAGGATATTGTTTTTCAACTTGATCAAATCCAAAACCAAGTCCCTTTTTTATCAGAAATCTCAGATTCAAATCGTTTTTGCTTTTCGATCTCAAGTTTATCAAATTCCTTGAATTTTTCAAATTCCTTTTTCAACTCAGAATTTAATCGGCAAAAATCAGATTCTTTATTTTTCAAAACAACGTTTTCGTTTTCAAGGATTTCGAAATTCCTTTTTATGTCAAACAATTCATTTGGAAAAGACTCACACTTAACGCACTTGAAATTTTTAACTTTCTTGATTTCAGACTCAAGCTCATTCAAAACCAAATCAGCTTTCAAAAGATTTCCTTTCTTAGTAATTTCAGAATTTTTAATTCTCAAAATCTTTCAATTCTTTTTGCAAAACATTGTTTTTATGTATTAGTTCATTCCCATTTTCTTTTAAATTCAAAATTTCATTTTCAAGCTTCTGAAAATTCTCATTTTGGTGAACTAAATTACTTTCCAAATTTGAACAATTTTTGCAATCAAAGTTTCCAAATTTCTTAACATTTTCAAGTTTTAATTCCAAAACATGATTTTTATTGTTCAACTCAATATTTTCAGATTTTAAATTTTTATTTGTCAGTTTGAGATTCTCAACAGTTTTAGTTAGTTTATCATAAATAAGAATTAACTTTTCAAAAGGAAATTCATCGTGGTCATCATCTGTTGAGTCTTTATCACTGTCATCATCTGATCCATCTTCTGTAAATCCTATCAAGCATAATTCTGAACCTGAGTTGACAATCTGGGGCTTTGAGCTATTGTTGTCTTTTCTTCCATACTACGCGTCAAGAGTTTTCCAAATTTCCTATGCAGTTAAACAATGGGAGATATGGTTATATTGATCATCATTAATATAAGAATATAAAATGTACGTAACACGAGAATTAATTGTAACGTTATTCTTATCCACCATATCATATCCATTTTCAATAATATCCCAACATCTAACATTAACATATTTTAATTAAATTTCCATTTTTAATATCCAATTTAATAAATCTGTTCCATCAAAAATAGCTGGGGTTATACTGGAAAAACTTTCACTAGATTGACAGCCAGAAAACTCACCATTAAGGAAATCCATGACCCTAGAGTTATTTTAAACAAAAAATAACTGCTCTGATACCACTTGTAGGATCTAAATTAACCCTATAGGGGGGTGAATAGGGTTTATTGCAGTTTTTGCTGAGTAATCAAATAATATCGATCACAGATAATAATCAGAGTAAATGCGGAAAATAAATAACACACAGATATGCCCAGCTTCGGATAAAACCCTGCCTACTGCTGCATTCCCCAAGGTTTCTACTAGGTATTAGTCAATAATTACAACGCTTACAGCACCCGTAAACTTCGGACAATTCCTAGCCTCTTTTCCCTAAGCTACGCTCAAAACTTATCCCTAGTTTCAATTAGGAGTTGCACAACAAAAAAACCTCACAATCTCGCTCTAGTTGCACTAATCCTACGCTCAAAACCCTGCACTGGTTTCTACCCCAAAACCAGATTTCCACGAATTACAAATCCCGTAATTCGCCTCCCTAGTTTTAGAGACAAACTAGAAAACTATCACTCGATTACAAAATGAAAATCTAAAAACAAATAAAAACAATTTAAAACCCTAATAATAAAAACCATAGTTTCTCTTTAGATAATAAATCCTTTAGCCCCTTTTATAAAAAACTTTTTAGCTCCTTATTTAAAATCTAGGGTTATGTTGGCCAGCCCTCCTCCATTTGTGCTTCACCCATCTTCGTTTTATTTGGCTCGATCTCTTTGGATTCTCTGTAATAAAAAATGGCGATGGTGATCCAGCAAGGGTTTGCAATCTCCTTTGATTTTAGGCGGCTGCTCTCTCTTCTATGATATGCTCGAACTTCTGGTGGTTATCTTTGTTTAATTTGAGTGGAATACTTAGATTTTGATGCAAGCAATTTTGTGTTCTCTAGTATGTTTTTTAATTCGATTTTTTTTAATTTTTCTCGAACTTGGATGGTATTTGCCGGTGATGATGTGGTGCTTATATAGCATTATTGATCCATAAAAATCACTGATTTCAGCTTAGACTTGGTTTGGTATTTATGATATTTTTAGGCTTGAAATATTCGTAAGTTCTGGAATTTCTTTGATCCGATCTTGTGTTGATTTCTGAACAGATTGCAAGATAAATTCTTGCCTTTGAACTGGTCTTGAATTCTGGAATTTCCTCTTTTCTCTTGACTTTGTCAACATGATTTTTAAAACTGATTTATCTTGAATAAACTGCTACCTTGGATTAACTGCTTAAAAAATGGTATGAACAGATACTTCCGTATATTTATTTTTGTGGCAACAAGTTCTTAGATTTTCTAGAACTCTATTTTTGCCGTATATTTATTTTTCCTGGAACATAGACTTTGGTATTCACCTTGATCAATTATGTCATAAGAATAGATACTATCCTTGATCATTGGATATTGTTTGTCACTTGATTTACCATCTTGACCATGCTGCCTTTTAGTTCATGAATAAGAACAGACACTTAAATTTACCTAAGTCTGATTTTGAACTGATGTCTTGTCTCGGAATTTTTGAACTGATAAGAACATATTCAATTTTGATTATTCTTGTATCTTTAGTATAAACCATGAACTTGAAATATAAACAATCCTGATGTACTGCTGTACTACAATACTTGTACTTCTAACCATCTATGTACCTTTGTACTTGCTTGGACTTGTATGCCTTAATTTGTATGACCTGTTAGTGTTGCTGAATCTTGGCTAAACCTACTTAATGAATTTAAACATGTTCACTTGCCATGTTCTTGAGTATATGTGCTTGATTGGCTCGACAGTTCTCACCACTTAAATTGCTACGAACATGCTGAGCTATGCACCAATATAAAACTTGCTACACTTGTATACTTGGTCGCACCATCATCACTTGCTGGCACCATACTAATTTGATTAGTATATGCTATGACATTGCAGTGTTACACATGTAGCTTGAACTTAAACCGAATTGCCTTGTAAATTCTTGCATTTGTGTTGATGAACCATGTGAGCATCAGGCTTGTGTATGAATCCGCCTGAGCTTCTCAATAGTCCAGTTTTGCACTTGTTGTTTATTTAAATTTGAGTTCCTCTGAACTTGACTGAGTTTTTTGAGCCAACATATACATGATCACCTGACTTGTATTTATGTCATCATGTTTTATCTTGCATGTCTTGTGAGTTATTTCTCTGACTTGCATTTTCTTCTCTGCACTAACTTGAGCTTTGCTTTATGCACAACCATGCACTTGAAACATTATTGCTACACCATTCAGATATGTTGCCAGACCGCTTTAGCTTTGTATGTTTGTTTGCACTTTGGCTCGACCATGCCATGTTTACTTGTGCTCGACCACACATGCTAGCTGAACATTTGCACACTGATTTGCATTGTGCACTGAGTCGAGTTGGTCCATGTGGTTGCTCCTCAGTTGCAGACTGTATTTTGATTGGCGAGGCAGTGCACATGTTTATATATTTGTGCACGTATGTATATGAAGTCGATCAAACCAGTTTTCCTGTCCCTGTATTATATAGTTAAAAACTGGCTGCCTTGTGGTATTTACAGTGTATCACTGTGAATATCACAAGCTGTCCAGACAAAGATGAATCAAATCAAGTCATGAAAAATGATGAGAAACACACCAGAAATCTAAGGCAAATAAAATTTAAAAATTAAAATTTATATTTGCATGTATTCGATTTTATTTCTATTGTAGTGTACTGTGTGTGTTTTTCTATATGTGACAGGTATGAAGATAACTAGTCTGGATTGGAGCACAAGAAGACTGTGTCAGTGTCAATGAACGTAATTGTAATTGTATAACTGAGTGTAAATTGTATACGAGTGACAGAGTGAATTTGTAGTGAGGCAATGATTATATTTAGTGTGATGAGAGTTGTAGTGAGAAATAAATGTACATAATGGAAAATTTGTACTGATATTTATAATAAACAAATTTGATTGAAATAAAATATTATTTTATTGTGTTCAAATCAATTTGTCTATATTCAAATTAACTCAATTAGTACAATTCCACGTAAAATATTATAACTGTGAATATACAATAGTGGAGTTATAATGTTGAACTATTTCAGATTTTGAAATAAAATATTTAATTGAATAAATATACTGTGAACTGTGTATAATAGTATATTATTCAATAAATATTTATTTCTATGAAATGAAATATAAAATAGTATAGTTGCAAACACATTTAAATAATATTATATGTATGTTATCATCAAACAAAAATCATACAACACATTGTTGTACCCAACAAACTCCCCCTTTTGATGATGACAAATATATACAAGATTTTGAATGTGTTAAATGTGTTTGAACGTGAATATATATTACTCCCCTTATTTGTGTGTTCCCCCCTACAACTGAACTCCCCCTATATATGTGGAAAATATAAATAATGATATTCAATTGACCATTCTGCCCCTAGATATTTAATTTCCAATCTTAAAATATTTTTGAACTAAATACTCATCAACCAAAATCTTTACCATTCTCCCCCTTTTGTTATCATCAAAAGAATAATAGAAATCGAAATAGTGATGAATATAGACCATAAATATAAATTCAGACTAAGAGAGAGAACATATATCGTAAAACCCATTTAATCAAATAAAAATCATAATAATCTTTAAATCAGAAGAAAATTTTACTTTCAGAATGAATGGATTTACGATGGATTTTATAGAATGAGGAGAGCTCAATAAAACTGAATATTTGAATATGAATTTCACAGATCTTAAATAAGCTGAAAATGTGTTAAGCACTTGCTAACCATGCATAGCCCAAAGGTTTTTTAAATGGGGTTAGTAGTAACTTAACTTTATCCTCTCTAATGAGTTCCATCCATGCACAACCCAAAGGTCTTTTAAGTGAGAATGGAAGCACATAGAGATTAAGATAATTCACTCACGCATAACCGCGAGGACTTTTAAATGGGAGTAAATACCAATGATAAATTCTATATATATATATATTTCTTTTTCTTTATATTTATTTCCAAGATATTTTCTTTTCAAAAATAATTTGAGCTCTCCAAATTAAATAAAACCATGATGAACGACAGAAATATGATATACATAGAAGATGGTCGTGAAATAAGTTCTAATTCAAAGATATTATAAAATCTATCCAATCATTATGAGATTTTAAAATTACATCTCTTCTAGTTATGAATTTGTGACGGCAAGGAATTTCGCTCGGTCCGAACCAGTCGCTAAACCGACCCAGACCGTTCGAAACGCCCTATCGTTGAGAACACGACAAATCAGAATGCATACAGAAGAACATTTCATTGTATATAACAACAATGCATCAGATACAAGAATATACAGAGTATAAACAAATGAATATTACACAGAAATATCAGAGATTTAAATTACATTTAAATACATAGCAGCGGAAAATAATACAATACACAACTAGAAGGAGATATACGGATACAAAGCTTTCCGGATATCGTTCCAGCTGTAAACCAGGATCCTGTGAATATAAATCTGCAAAACCAAAACTACTAGCTGCCCGTGTCGAAAATAGGGGCACCCAGAGTTTAGGTTAAAAAAAAACTCCAGGTCAGTCATGTGACTGGTGTGAGAACTAAAACAGTTAATCTTTATTTTAAATCATTAGGTAAATCAAGGGACCACGCCGTATAACACGGAACGGGTTTCCTCCCAAGAATACCAGTGCATAAAACAAACAGCGCAATGCTAAATAAAGAAAAATGAAGCTGTTATAAGACCCAGGTCCCATCACACAATGCAACGCAGCCGAGGATAGGGTTTTCCCTTATAACAGCCAAAGAATGCTTGATACGTTTAAAACAAATCATTTGATACTATTATAAGTGCATAGTGCATAAAACAACTTCAAATCATAAGTATCAATCATAGGCGGCATGAGCGCCCCATCCCACTATGTCACCATATATAGGTTATACAATCAAAATCGCAAAGTCACGTATTTGGAAATTGGGTTTCCAACTATGAACCGAGGCTAGGGGCAAGATCCTCTACCGATTCGAGACTGCCTAGCCCGAGTCTCAGGCAAGCGCGCAGGCAAGCCTTGGATCGTCAGGGCCGGTCCACACGGAGTGGATTAAAATGCCTGAGCACTACGTTTCGCCGCCCTTTGGGGCGTAAGCGAGCCAACGAATGACTCCATCGGACCCGGATCGTCCGATCTAACCGAGGCGCCTCGCAACAGCAACAACCACATAAGTCAAACTCGTCAGGGCGTGTAAAACCACTGACGCCACTTCTAGCTAGGAGGAAACGCAGGCCCTCCCTGAGGTCCGTCTCCCGTTTTTGGTTCATACCTGGTGTGAAACACGCGAGGTAAACGTTACACAAAGCTACGCCACAAAGGCCGTGCTTTGATCATCACCACAAGACTTTGCTTTTCAACAGAAGCCTTGATCATTTGCATCTTAGCATGCCACACAGGCAAACCATCCTATGCAACCGATATCAGTCACACAGAATGAAATCCGATGTCAGACACACAGTCCATTTACAAGTCCGTCCTGGGTCTGAACGAAACCGGAGGCACCTAGTACCCCGCATATCCATCGATCTCCAAGTACGTCTGGACGATCACTAACTGTTTCCATCTTCTTGGGTGTACAGCCCAATCAAGATCATCAGTAATTACCCAAACGACGTGAAGACCTCCGGTATTCGACCATCGTCTTCATCTTCGACTTATCGTCGTATCAGTTATTCAGAATGGGATAAACCCGGTCTTTCCGAATAACTCGCGTATATTTAAATAAGTGTTACACAAACACAACATACGCCTCATTCCAATTCATTAGTCACTAACCGTAAATTAATCAAGAGAATAACTTCCCAAATATTAACCCCGAAGGCCGAAACCAACATCAGATCAATATCCAGAAAACCATTCTGCTTGGCCAACCGACAGTTAGTTTCTAAATTTCACGTTCATAGGGAAAGGTTCCCATAAATTTTATCAAAGATAAATTCCTTGAATTTATTCTTTAATCTACTTTTGAATATCAATTCAAACTAGTCGGGATTAGCGAACCTTACCGAAGTAATCATTTGTTTTAATTTCCCAATCCCAACCTATTCATCCCATGAAGTAAAACTGGTTATACTTCATATCTAACACCACGGTGTTATCGGTAAATTCAATTACCATTTCACGTTCAAATCTAATTAAAGATTTAACTATCGCCTGGAGCAAAACTGGTGATACTCCATTTTCGATCTTTTCAATCTAATTAAAGATTCATTAAAACTCCACTTAGTTTTAATCTTTGACTGGGTTAAAGAATCAGTGTCATTTAAAAACACGGTTCACGATAAACCCAAAATCACATTCATTAATCATCGGGTTAAAGAACGAGTGTTATTTAAAACACTGTTCACGATAAACCCAAAAATCATTCCATTAATTATCGGGTTAAAGAACAAGTGTTATTTAAAACACTGTTCACGATAAACCCAAAAATCAATACCAATTCAATTCCAATTAAATATCATTTAATTGGTACACTTCATTAAATCTAAATAAAAAGATTTAATCTTTTCTCAACTGGGTTCAAGAACAGTGTTAGTGAAGACACCATTCACGACAAACCCAAATCACATTCGATATTAAATACAAGGCTCTGAATAGAAAATATCCCGGCTTATATTCAATATCAAATTCTACGATTAACAAATGTCGTATTGGAAATAACGATATAAACATATATCTTTCAAATTTCCATAACAACATCTGTAAATCACGAATTTCAACATCGAAATATTCCGGAGACAATTTCGATTCAAATCCACTCCAATGCAATCATTGGAAATTTTGGTTATTTTTAAAACCCTTTTCAAATTCAATTTATTTCTTTAAAAATAAATAGAATTATATTTCTAGTTCAAAACTAGTTCATTTCGATAAAAAACCATTTTTATCTTTTCAAATATGGAGTTTTTCATCCCAAATCTTCACAAATCATTTCTTATGATTTTACACAAATTATTGCTATTTTTAATAATTTTATCAAGGCCCGTACAGTCGATTTCCATCAACGGCCATCGAACTGCACTTACAGCGACCTTTTTCGAATTTGATTTGGACATAATTCCAAATCCAACCGTTAGATTTCAAATTTCTAATATTCGTTAGAAAGCTCTTTTCGATACGAACCCAACGGTTCCGGTTTTAGGAGAATCCGACGGTCGGATCTCCCGTAATGTCCGTTTGAAATAAATGGTCGAAATTCGCGAACTGCCGCGGCGCGGCGCGTTCTATTCAGGCCATTATATTATATATATAATATATATAATATATACTTCGTCGATTTCTATTTAAAACGAATTATATAAATAGTTTTAAAATTCGCTACAAAATCTATTTCAACTTCCATCTCAATTCAAAGCAAAATTGAATTCTTCTCTATAAATTCGTTTTAAAATTCATTTCTATTCAATTCAAATTTCAATTCAATTTGAATTCGTTTTCAATTCAATTCATTTCGAAATCGTTTTCAATTCAATTCATTTCAAAATCACTTTCAATTCAATTCACTTTGAATTCGTTTTCAATTCAATTCATTTCGAAATCACTTTCAATTCAATTCACTTTGAATTCGTTTTCAAAATCGATATAAATATCGTTCACGTCAAAATGGCGTCAATCTAATCAACACGGCTTCATATCTTTCTATTTTCAAAATAGTTGTTATTATCAAAATATTTCGTTCAACACATGACCAATCTCAATGAATGAGTACTGTCAACACATGAACTTTTATTTTATAATATTCTTTATTTTTCAAATTGGAATGAGGCCCAATCAATTACCATATAAAGTTAATTATATGGATTTTCATACAACACATGTATATAATAGCATTGAAAAATAATCAACCAAAGTGCACTACACTGTATAAGCATCAAATATAGATATCTAACGCTTATAACAGCCTGTCAATCAATCGATCGACATATTTAATCAATCAGGATGAGTGAACTTCAAATTCCACCCCAACACCCGTGTGGGGTTTCAAACAATCAAACAAATATTTTATTTGTGCAGTTGGGCGATGTGTAAAATTTATCGACCCAATCAATGTCCTTCAAATAAGTGTACATAAACAAACCGTCTGGTTTGTAAATGAATATTTATTTATTCACTTTCACTATATTCATATTCACGTTAAAAATTATATTTTTAACGATAAAACATTTTATTCCAACATATGAATTTCTATTATTCATTTACACAATAAAATGATATTTTTATTTTCTAACATATTTTAGAAAATTTCGGCGGCATAACGGCACGATACTAGAAACGGGACAAGGCCTAGCCTTATCCCCGGTCTAGTGAAGGCCCACGCCATTCACACATCAATCAAATCAATTTCATCTCACCAAACAATTCAATTCAAACAGATAATTCAACTAATCTATGCAACCAAACAAACAAGTCCATGGTCTGTGGACGATTGTGTCGGGTGCTACTAAGCACCGTCTGCATCCTAGTATATATATATATAATTAGAAAAGAAATTGAAAGGTGAGAAATTCTCACCTATAGCTATCCTAGCTCCACGGCTCTTCATTTGCAGAAGTCCTCATCGACTCGCTTTTTATCGCTTTCGCCCGTATTCTCTACATAGGTAAAAATCGAATTTTTACTTTGGAATTTCAATATATAAAAATCGAATTTTTATTTCAAAGTTCAATATATAAAAATCGAATTTTTATTTCAAAGTTCAATATATAAAAATCGAATTTTTATTTCAAAGTTCAATATATAAAAATCGAATTTTTATTTCAAAGTTCAATATATAAAAATCGAATTTTTATTTCAAAGTTCAATATATAAAAATCGAATTTTTATTTCAAAGTTTAATATATAAAAATCGAATTTTTATTTCAAAGTTCAATATATAAAAATCGAATTTTTATTTCAACAATATAAAAGATTATATTGTTATAACTTTACAACATAACTAAAAACCAGTTTTTAAAGTAAATAAAATTCAGTTTTTAAAACAAAATAATATTCAGATTTTAAACAAAATCAAATTCAGTTTTTCAAACATTAATAAATTTCAGTTTTAAACATTCATAAATTTCAGTTTTTTTTTTTCCTATTAAACAAAAATCAGTTTTACATTTTTTTTTTTAAATCTAAAATCAGTTTTACATTTCTGTTTTCAAATAAAATAAAAATAAAATAAATTAAAAAAAAACTCACAGGGGGGGGTGCGCTGTCTGACTGGTGGTGGGGATTCGTCGAGGTTTGCAGATCGGAGGGGGGGGGGGGGTGGTCGGCTTCGTCGAGGGGGGGCTGCGCTGTTCTTGAACGGGGTGCTCGATTCGAAGGCGAGACAGAAGGAGAGGGCGGAGGGGACTGGCGAACTGGAGGGGGTCATCGCCGGCGGTGGGAGGCTGACGAGGAGGAGCGCGATTTTCTTCTTTTTTTTTTTTTTTTTTTGTTTTAGATCTGAACGGAAATAATTTAGAACGGGGGGGCCAGATGAGCTATAGAGGGGAGAGAAATATTTTTTTTTATTATTATTAATTAATTAATTTATTTTATCCTAAAAGGTTGACTTTCACATACGACCTCGAAACGAGGCCCACCGCCTGTCGTCCATAGCGTTTTACCCCCATTCCGAACACAATGGGATATGTATCGTAAGCTGGTTTGATCGTTACAATCAGTTCCCGTTGAATTTACATTTAAATCCTTATATTGAATTTTAAACGTACATTTCAAATTACCGGGGTCACATACTAACTAGAAAAATTCCAGAAAAATATTTTCTAGTTTCGTATTGACGATACGGTCCTAACAAAACTAGTTTCGTCGAATTCTGAGACCGTTAGAAAAATAGCCAATTTCCAGTCGATTAAAATCAACTGAAATGGTCAAACGCGTTTTCCTTTGCCACGCTCACATATTGATTCGAAAAATTATGAAATTTGGAATCTAGCAATAATTCGACATCACAGACCTAACAAAACTGGTTTCGTCAAAATCCGAGGTCATTTGCAAAATGTCCATTTTTAAGGGCTATATATTATATTAAAATATATATAAATTCCACAGCGACTATTTCTAATTTTCAACTGGACATATCTCATCATTTATAAAGTGAAATCTCAGTTTCTCAACTTCGTTGGAAAGATATCATCAATTAGATCCTAATGTTTTTGGTTTCACAAAAATCCGGATTGTTTTGCACCCGGTACATTCAATTGAAGTTTGAAATCGAATTATCGAACTACCGCGCCATTTTTAATTCTATTTATAATTATATATAAATATTTATATTCTAACGACGACGCGTATAATATATACGTTCGAATTCTATTCAAAATAAGTTTCTCGTCGATATTATTTAAAATAATTCATTTTAAATATTCAAAATTCATTAAAATTGCCAAAATAAAAATTTTAAACTGGCCCAGATTTTCGGGTTATTACAATCTCCCCCACTTAAAACTTTTCGTCCCCGAAAAGGAACAAAGTCGAAAGTGGTTTGATTATTCAGCTCTACGATCGATCAGGCTTCCATTCTCCAACTCTTTAGTTTCTGAGAATTTTCAAAATTTCAAAAATTTGGCTAACACCCTAAATTTTTGAAAAATTTCGCCATAACCTCCCCTGCACCGGGAGCATCGGGGAATTTCAAATAGCTTCCCCGGTCCTTCAGATCTCAAAAAGAAAAAGAAAAAGCCAAGCGGCTAGCCAATAGGCTCACAAAATCATCATCACCCAAACAAAACAGGAAATTATGTAGTAAACATGTACCTATTTGTCGGGCAAACAAATTTTATTCTCTGCTCTAGTCTCCTTGCTATGACCTGTTCAATGTATACATGTATATGCAAGCAAATGCGACCAATTTTCAATACAGTTCAATATTTGATTTAATTAGGCTAAAAGGCTAAAAATTATCAAACAAATAAACATACAACACAAACATCAATCAATTAGTGAATTAGAGTTTCAAATTCATAACTTTGATATATATACAAAAATCAGATTCTTGATGCCAAATCACAACCATAGGCCCTATCTAATTTTGGTTCTCACACCAGTCAATAGGAAATATATAGAAAATCACACCTTCGAAACTCGAACATAAATGTTGATGATGCGATCGCTATCATCAATATCATCTTCGGGCGACTAGAGTGCGATGCTACATCTATCCAATATATTAAAATTTCAAATACACGTGGATCAGACGTATACGCAAAATCTATATATACTGGATTGTCCACATCAATATAATTAAATAATCAAATACGAATAATTGATTTAAATCTTCAAAACCAAAAATTTGTTTTCATTTTCAAAAATATACTCTTCACACTCGTTCTAGGATACTACTGATCCCATCTCTAACGAGTCATTCTAATTGGACATTACTAATCCAATATCTGATGAATTCTTTCGTATGGTTCTAATGTGTCTTGTTCTCTAGCTTTGTAAACCAAAGCTCTGATACCAAATGTGACGGCAAGGAATTTCGCTCGGTCCGAACCAGTCGCTAAACCGACCCAGACCGTTCGAAACGCCCTATCGTTGAGAACACGACAAATCAGAATGCATACAGAAGAACATTTCATTGTATATAACAACAATGCATCAGATACAAGAATATACAGAGTATAAACAAATGAATATTACACAGAAATATCAGAGATTTAAATTACATTTAAATACATAGCAGCGGAAAATAATACAATACACAACTAGAAGGAGATATACGGATACAAAGCTTTCCGGATATCGTTCCAGCTGTAAACCAGGATCCTGTGAATATAAATCTGCAAAACCAAAACTACTAGCTGCCCGTGTCGAAAATAGGGGCACCCAGAGTTTAGGTTAAAACAATAAACTCCAGGTCAGTCATGTGACTGGTGTGAGAACTAAAACAGTTAATCTTTATTTTAAATCATTAGGTAAATCAAGGGACCACGCCGTATAACACGGAACGGGTTTCCTCCCAAGAATACCAGTGCATAAAACAAACAGCGCAATGCTAAATAAAGAAAAATGAAGCTGTTATAAGACCCAGGTCCCATCACACAATGCAACGCAGCCGAGGATAGGGTTTTCCCTTATAACAGCCAAAGAATGCTTGATACGTTTAAAACAAATCATTTGATACTATTATAAGTGCATAGTGCATAAAACAACTTCAAATCATAAGTATCAATCATAGGCGGCATGAGCGCCCCATCCCACTATGTCACCATATATAGGTTATACAATCAAAATCGCAAAGTCACGTATTTGGAAATTGGGTTTCCAACTATGAACCGAGGCTAGGGGCAAGATCCTCTACCGATTCGAGACTGCCTAGCCCGAGTCTCAGGCAAGCGCGCAGGCAAGCCTTGGATCGTCAGGGCCGGTCCACACGGAGTGGATTAAAATGCCTGAGCACTACGTTTCGCCGCCCTTTGGGGCGTAAGCGAGCCAACGAATGACTCCATCGGACCCGGATCGTCCGATCTAACCGAGGCGCCTCGCAACAGCAACAACCACATAAGTCAAACTCGTCAGGGCGTGTAAAACCACTGACGCCACTTCTAGCTAGGAGGAAACGCAGGCCCTCCCTGAGGTCCGTCTCCCGTTTTTGGTTCATACCTGGTGTGAAACACGCGAGGTAAACGTTACACAAAGCTACGCCACAAAGGCCGTGCTTTGATCATCACCACAAGACTTTGCTTTTCAACAGAAGCCTTGATCATTTGCATCTTAGCATGCCACACAGGCAAACCATCCTATGCAACCGATATCAGTCACACAGAATGAAATCCGATGTCAGACACACAGTCCATTTACAAGTCCGTCCTGGGTCTGAACGAAACCGGAGGCACCTAGTACCCCGCATATCCATCGATCTCCAAGTACGTCTGGACGATCACTAACTGTTTCCATCTTCTTGGGTGTACAGCCCAATCAAGATCATCAGTAATTACCCAAACGACGTGAAGACCTCCGGTATTCGACCATCGTCTTCATCTTCGACTTATCGTCGTATCAGTTATTCAGAATGGGATAAACCCGGTCTTTCCGAATAACTCGCGTATATTTAAATAAGTGTTACACAAACACAACATACGCCTCATTCCAATTCATTAGTCACTAACCGTAAATTAATCAAGAGAATAACTTCCCAAATATTAACCCCGAAGGCCGAAACCAACATCAGATCAATATCCAGAAAACCATTCTGCTTGGCCAACCGACAGTTAGTTTCTAAATTTCACGTTCATAGGGAAAGGTTCCCATAAATTTTATCAAAGATAAATTCCTTGAATTTATTCTTTAATCTACTTTTGAATATCAATTCAAACTAGTCGGGATTAGCGAACCTTACCGAAGTAATCATTTGTTTTAATTTCCCAATCCCAACCTATTCATCCCATGAAGTAAAACTGGTTATACTTCATATCTAACACCACGGTGTTATCGGTAAATTCAATTACCATTTCACGTTCAAATCTAATTAAAGATTTAACTATCGCCTGGAGCAAAACTGGTGATACTCCATTTTCGATCTTTTCAATCTAATTAAAGATTCATTAAAACTCCACTTAGTTTTAATCTTTGACTGGGTTAAAGAATCAGTGTCATTTAAAAACACGGTTCACGATAAACCCAAAATCACATTCATTAATCATCGGGTTAAAGAACGAGTGTTATTTAAAACACTGTTCACGATAAACCCAAAAATCATTCCATTAATTATCGGGTTAAAGAACAAGTGTTATTTAAAACACTGTTCACGATAAACCCAAAAATCAATACCAATTCAATTCCAATTAAATATCATTTAATTGGTACACTTCATTAAATCTAAATAAAAAGATTTAATCTTTTCTCAACTGGGTTCAAGAACAGTGTTAGTGAAGACACCATTCACGACAAACCCAAATCACATTCGATATTAAATACAAGGCTCTGAATAGAAAATATCCCGGCTTATATTCAATATCAAATTCTACGATTAACAAATGTCGTATTGGAAATAACGATATAAACATATATCTTTCAAATTTCCATAACAACATCTGTAAATCACGAATTTCAACATCGAAATATTCCGGAGACAATTTCGATTCAAATCCACTCCAATGCAATCATTGGAAATTTTGGTTATTTTTAAAACCCTTTTCAAATTCAATTTATTTTTTTAAAAATAAATAGAATTATATTTCTAGTTCAAAACTAGTTCATTTCGATAAAAAACCATTTTTATCTTTTCAAATATGGAGTTTTTCATCCCAAATCTTCACAAATCATTTCTTATGATTTTACACAAATTATTGCTATTTTTAATAATTTTATCAAGGCCCGTACAGTCGATTTCCATCAACGGCCATCGAACTGCACTTACAGCGACCTTTTTCGAATTTGATTTGGACATAATTCCAAATCCAACCGTTAGATTTCAAATTTCTAATATTCGTTAGAAAGCTCTTTTCGATACGAACCCAACGGTTCCGGTTTTAGGAGAATCCGACGGTCGGATCTCCCGTAATGTCCGTTTGAAATAAATGGTCGAAATTCGCGAACTGCCGCGGCGCGGCGCGTTCTATTCAGGCCATTATATTATATATATAATATATATAATATATACTTCGTCGATTTCTATTTAAAACGAATTATATAAATAGTTTTAAAATTCGTTTCAAAATCTATTTCAACTTCCATCTCAATTCAAAGCAAAATTGAATTCTTCTCTATAAATTCGTTTTAAAATTCATTTCTATTCAATTCAAATTTCAATTCAATTTGAATTCGTTTTCAATTCAATTCATTTCGAAATCGTTTTCAATTCAATTCATTTCGAAATCACTTTCAATTCAATTCACTTTGAATTCGTTTTCAATTCAATTCATTTCGAAATCACTTTCAATTCAATTCACTTTGAATTCGTTTTCAAAATCGATATAAATATCGTTCACGTCAAAATGGCGTCAATCTAATCAACACGGCTTCATATCTTTCTATTTTCAAAATAGTTGTTATTATCAAAATATTTCGTTCAACACATGACCAATCTCAATGAATGAGTACTGTCAACACATGAACTTTTATTTTATAATATTCTTTATTTTTCAAATTGGAATGAGGCCCAATCAATTACCATATAAAGTTAATTATATGGATTTTCATACAACACATGTATATAATAGCATTGAAAAATAATCAACCAAAGTGCACTACACTGTATAAGCATCAAATATAGATATCTAACGCTTATAACAGCCTGTCAATCAATCGATCGACATATTTAATCAATCAGGATGAGTGAACTTCAAATTCCACCCCAACACCCGTGTGGGGTTTCAAACAATCAAACAAATATTTTATTTGTGCAGTTGGGCGATGTGTAAAATTTATCGACCCAATCAATGTCCTTCAAATAAGTGTACATAAACAAACCGTCTGGTTTGTAAATGAATATTTATTTATTCACTTTCACTATATTCATATTCACGTTAAAAATTATATTTTTAACGATAAAACATTTTATTCCAACATATGAATTTCTATTATTCATTTACACAATAAAATGATATTTTTATTTTCTAACATATTTTAGAAAATTTCGGCGGCATAACGGCACGATACTAGAAACGGGACAAGGCCTAGCCTTATCCCCGGTCTAGTGAAGGCCCACGCCATTCACACATCAATCAAATCAATTTCATCTCACCAAACAATTCAATTCAAACAGATAATTCAACTAATCTATGCAACCAAACAAACAAGTCCATGGTCTGTGGACGATTGTGTCGGGTGCTACTAAGCACCGTCTGCATCCTAGTATATATATATAATTAGAAAAGAAATTGAAAGGTGAGAAATTCTCACCTATAGCTATCCTAGCTCCACGGCTCTTCATTTGCAGAAGTCCTCATCGACTCGCTTTTTATCGCTTTCGCCCGTATTCTCTACATAGGTAAAAATCGAATTTTTACTTTGGAATTTCAATATATAAAAATCGAATTTTTATTTCAAAGTTCAATATATAAAAATCGAATTTTTATTTCAAAGTTCAATATATAAAAATCGAATTTTTATTTCAAAGTTCAATATATAAAAATCGAATTTTTATTTCAAAGTTCAATATATAAAAATCGAATTTTTATTTCAAAGTTCAATATATAAAAATCGAATTTTTATTTCAAAGTTCAATATATAAAAATCGAATTTTTATTTCAAAGTTCAATATATAAAAATCGAATTTTTATTTCAAAGTTCAATATATAAAAATCGAATTTTTATTTCAACAATATAAAAGATTATATTGTTATAACTTTACAACATAACTAAAAACCAGTTTTTAAAGTAAATAAAATTCAGTTTTTAAAACAAAATAATATTCAGATTTTAAACAAAATCAAATTCAGTTTTTCAAACATTAATAAATTTCAGTTTTAAACATTCATAAATTTCAGTTTTTTTTTTCCTATTAAACAAAAATCAGTTTTACATTTTTTTTTTTAAATCTAAAATCAGTTTTACATTTCTGTTTTCAAATAAAATAAAAATAAAATAAATTAAAAAAAAACTCACAGGGGGGGTGCGCTGTCTGACTGGTGGTGGGGATTCGTCGAGGTTTGCAGATCGGAGGGGGGGGGGTGGTCGGCTTCGTCGAGGGGGGGCTGCGCTGTTCTTGAACGGGGTGCTCGATTCGAAGGCGAGACAGAAGGAGAGGGCGGAGGGGACTGGCGAACTGGAGGGGGTCATCGCCGGCGGTGGGAGGCTGACGAGGAGGAGCGCGATTTTCTTCTTTTTTTTTTTTTTTTTTTGTTTTAGATCTGAACGGAAATAATTTAGAACGGGGGGGCCAGATGAGCTATAGAGGGGAGAGAAATTTTTTTTTTTTATTATTAATTAATTAATTTATTTTATCCTAAAGAGTTGACTTTCACATACGACCTCGAAACGAGGCCCACCGCCTGTCGTCCATAGCGTTTTACCCCCATTCCGAACACAATGGGATATGTATCGTAAGCTGGTTTGATCGTTACAATCAGTTCCCGTTGAATTTACATTTAAATCCTTATATTGAATTTTAAACGTACATTTCAAATTACCGGGGTCACATACTAACTAGAAAAATTCCAGAAAAATATTTTCTAGTTTCGTATTGACGATACGGTCCTAACAAAACTAGTTTCGTCGAATTCTGAGACCGTTAGAAAAATAGCCAATTTCCAGTCGATTAAAATCAACTGAAATGGTCAAACGCGTTTTCCTTTGCCACGCTCACATATTGATTCGAAAAATTATGAAATTTGGAATCTAGCAATAATTCGACATCACAGACCTAACAAAACTGGTTTCGTCAAAATCCGAGGTCATTTGCAAAATGTCCATTTTTAAGGGCTATATATTATATTAAAATATATATAAATTCCACAGCGACTATTTCTAATTTTCAACTGGACATATCTCATCATTTATAAAGTGAAATCTCAGTTTCTCAACTTCGTTGGAAAGATATCATCAATTAGATCCTAATGTTTTTTGGTTTCACAAAAATCCGGATTGTTTTGCACCCGGTACATTCAATTGAAGTTTGAAATCGAATTATCGAACTACCGCGCCATTTTTAATTCTATTTATAATTATATATAAATATTTATATTCTAACGACGACGCGTATAATATATACGTTCGAATTCTATTCAAAATAAGTTTCTCGTCGATATTATTTAAAATAATTCATTTTAAATATTCAAAATTCATTAAAATTGCCAAAATAAAAATTTTAAACTGGCCCAGATTTTCGGGTTATTACAGAATTATACCATAGTCACTACTCATCACAATTTCATAAATCTATTAATAATGTTGATGAGTTTCAAAAATGGTTCAAATTTGTCAATAATTTCAATTTTTGAATAAATAATCAAAATAATTTTAAAATTGAAAATATCAATTTCATGAGGGGTTTTGAAAATATCAATGTAAGTTGAAAATCAATCTCAAAAACCAATCAGTAGAATGTGAAATTATCTAATATTTCTAAAGCTAATTGCTCTTAGACAATTTTAAAACACTTGTATATGAAATTTGAATTGCCTGAATTTAAAGAAATCCAGTCACTGATTTTCCAACCCATCGTCCAATCATAAAGGTATTCAAACGAATCAAATCTATTTCCTTATCATAGCTGCATAAGATCATTCTTAAAGCAAGAATCACAAGTAAATTTTTCAGAGAATTTTTAAACAAGCACAAGAAATAGTCAGCGATAAAATCTGAAGATAATTGAAATCACTTGAGAGAAAAAAATCAGATTTTATAATCTAAGAAATTCAGCAATCAATCAATAATGATTTCAAAATCAATATAATCAAGCCAAGTAAAAAAAATAAATTTTCGCAACTAATCAATCATGGCTTTCAATTAGTCCGCTGTATTGAGTTTAGTTTTTCAATATTTTCCAAAAATGAATAAGAAGAAACTCAAAACAGCAAAAATGTGTGAAATTTCATTAGCATTTGAGAACATCGTAAATTTTAAAATTCCGGTTTACATTGTTCAAGATGTGCTCAAAATGTTATGACCCTGTTAATATAAATCAGCATAAATAAAATAAAAAGGAAATAAAATAAAAACAAGAGTTTAGAAATCATACCTGTCTTACCATAACCAGTGCGAACCAATGAATTTCCAACTCAGAACCTATGGCTAAGGAACTCCAAATAATTCGATAATATGAAACAATTTGAATTTTATCTCTCTAAAGCACAGTTGTTCCTTAGCCTCCCCTGGTACCTAAATGCTTATAGGATCGAGTGGTCTAACAACAGTTGTTTTACTACTCTTATCTTCGTTTACACGTTTTGGTACCCAAACCCGCTTATATTACAATCCATAATTATCTATTAAAGTACCCTTTGGAACCCAAATTCGTTTAGCTTTTTCAAATTTGTTTTGTTATTTTTTGGAATCCAAACATGTTTAAATGAATTGTTTTTAAATGAGTTAATATTTCGTTTATGATTTAAAAACGCTTTGAAATAATTAGATTTCAAAATTTCAATTCGATCGTTTTCAAAGCCATTTAAAGGATCTTTAAAATCATTATGATTTTTTTTTTCAAGTTGATCAAATCCAAAATCAAGTCCCTTTTTATTCTGAACAAAAAGTTGGTTTTTTTAATAACATATTCAGCGATTTCTCTCCTTTAAAAAATTTAGTCAAAATTGACTCAAGTCATTGAATTTTAGAACTAAGATCGCTGTTTTCTTTCATTAAATTTGAACAACGATTAATAGCGATTTTCCTCTTTTCAGCATTAGTTTGTTTTAAAAACAAATTTTCGTTTTCAAGTAATTTGATTTTAGCTTTGGACTCAGAAATCTCATATTCAAATCGTTTTTGCTTTTCGATCTCAAGTTTATCAAATTCCTTGAATTTTTCAAAATCCTTTTTCAACTCAGAATTTAATCGAGAAAAATCAGATTCTTTATTTTTCAAAACAATGTTTTCATTTTCAAGGATTTTGAAATTCCTTTTTATTTCAAACAATTCATTTTGAAAAGACTCACACTTAACACACATGAAATTTTTAACTTTCTTGATTTCAGACTCAAGCTCATTCAACACCAAATCAACTTTCAAAAGATTTCCTTTCTCGGTAATTTTGGAATTTTTAATATTCTCAAAATCTTTCAATTCTTTTTGCAAAACATTGTTTTTACGAACTAGTTCATTCTCATTTTCTTTTAAATTCAAAATTTCATTTTCAAGCTTCTGAAAATTCTCATTGTGATGAAATAAATTACTTTCCAATTTCAAGTTTTATTTCCGAAACATGATTTTTATTGTTCAACTCAATATTTTCATATTTTAAATTTTTATTTTTCAGTTTGAGATTCTCAACAGTTTTAGTTAGTTTATCACAAATAAGAATTAACTTTTCAAAAGGAAATTCATCGTGGTCGTCATCTGTTGAGTCTTTGTCACTATCATCATCTAATCCATCTTCTGTAAACCCTATCAAGTATAATTCTGAAACTGAGTTGGCAATCAGGGTTTTGAGCTATTGTTGTCTTTTCTTCCATACAACGCGTCGAGAGTTTTCCAGATTTCCTGTGCAGTTAAACAATGGGAGATATGGTTATATTGATCATCATTAATATAAGAACATAAAATGTGCATAACACGAGAATTAATTGTAATGTTATTCTTATCCACCATATCATATCCATTTTCAATAATATCCCAACATCTAACATTAACAGATTTTAATTAAATTTCCATTTTTAATTTCCAATTTAAAAAAATCTGTTCCATCAAAAATAGTTGGGGTTATACTGGAAAAACTTTCACTAGATTGACAACTAGAAATCTCACCATTAGGGAAATCCATGACTCTAGAGTTATTTCAAAATAAAAAATACCTGCTCTGATACTACTTGTAGGATCTAAATTTACCCTAAAGAGGGGTGAATAGGGTTTATTGCAGTTTTTGCTGAGTAATTAAATAATATCGATCACAGATAATAATCAGAGTAAATGCGGAAAATAAATAACACACAAATATACCCAGCTTTGGCAAAACCCTGCCTACTGCTGCATTCCACAAGGTTTCTACTAGGTATTAGTCAACAATTACAATGCTTACAACACCCGTAAACTCGTGACAATTCCTAGCCTCTATGTCCTAACCCTATGCTCAAAACTTATCCCCAATTTCTATTAGGAGCAACACAAAAAAGGCCTCACAATCTCGCTCTAGTCGCACTAATCCTACGCTCAAAACCCTGCACTGGTTTCTATCCCCGAAACCAGATTTCCCCGAATTACAAATCCTATAATTCGTCTCCCTAATTTTAGAGACAAACTAGAAAACTATCACTCGATTACAAATTAAAAATCTAAAAACAATTTAAAACAATTTAAAACCCTTATAACAAAAACCCTAGTTTCTATTTAGATAATAAATCCTTTAGCCCCTTTTATGAAAAACTATTTATCTCCTTATTTAAAATCATGGGTTATGTTGGTCGGCCCTCCTCCATTTGTGCTTCACTCAACTTCATTTTATTTGGCCCAATCTCTTTGGATTCTCTAGAATAAAAAATGGCGATTGTGATCCAGCTAGGGTTTGCAATCTACTTTGATTTTAGGCAGCTGCTCTCTCTTCTCCGATATGCTCGAACTTCTGGTGGTTATCTTTGTTTAATTTGAATGGAATACTTGGATTTTGATCCAAGCGATTTTGTGTTCTCTGGTATGTTTTTTAATTCGAATTTTTTCTTGAATTGTGCTTGAACTTGGATGGTATTTGCCGGTGATGATGTGGTATTTATATAGGACTATTGATCCATAAAAATCTCTGATTTCAGCTTAGATTTAGTCTGGTATTTGTGATATTTTTGGGCTTGAAATATTCATATGTTTTGGAATTTCTTTGATGCGATCTTGTGTTGATTTCTGAACATATTACAAGATAAATTCTTGCCTTTGAACTGGTCTTGAATTCTAGAATTTTGAATTTCCTCTTTTCTCTTGACTTTGTCAACATGATTTTTAAAACTGATTTATCTTGAATAAACTGCTGCCTTGGATTAACTGCTTAAAAAATGGTATGAACAGATACTTCCATATATCTATTTTTGTGGAAACAAGTTCTTAAATTTTCTGGAACTCTGTTTTTGTCGTATATTTATTTTTCCTGGAACATAGACTTTGGTATTTACCTTGATCAATTATGTTCATAAAAATAGATACTATCCTTGATCATTGGATATTGTTTGTCACTTGATTTACCATCTTGATCATGCTGCCTTTTAGTTCATGAATAAGAACATATGCTTAAATTTACCCAAGTCTGATTCGAACTGATGCCATGTCCCGGAATTTTTTAACTAATAAGAACAGATTCAATTTTGATTATTCTTGTGTTTTTAGTATGAATCACGAACTTGAAAAATAATCTGGCCTGATGTACTGCTGTACTATACTCATTGTACTTCTAACCATCTGTGTATCTTTGTACTTACTTGGACTTGTATGTCTTAACTTGTATGACCTGTTAGTGTTGCTGAATCTTGGCTAAACCTTCTTCATGAATTTAAACATGTTCACTTGCCATGTTCTTGAGTATATGTGCTTAATTGTCTCGATCAATCTCACCACTTAAAACTGCTATGAACATGCTGAGCTATGCACCAATATAAAACTTGCTACACTTGTACACTTGGTCGCACCATCATCACTTGCTGGCACCATACTAATTTGAGTAGAATATGCTATGACATTGCAGTGGTACACATGTAGCTTGAATTTAAACCAAACTTCCTTGTAAATTCTTGCATTTGTGTTGTGAACCATGTGAGCATCAGGTTTGTGTATGAATTTGCCTGAGCTTCTCAATAGTCCAGTTTTGCACTTGTTTATTTAAGTTTGAGTTCATCTGAACTTGACTGATTTGTTCGAGCCAACATATACATGATTACCTGACTTGTATTTATGTCATCATGTTTTATCTTGCATGTCCTGTGACTTGTTTCTCTGACTTGCATTTTCATCTCTGCACTGACTTAAGCTTTGCTTCATGCACAACCATGCACTTGAAACATTATTGTTGCACCATTCAGACATGTTGCTGGACCACTTTAGCTTTGTATGTTTGTTTGCACTTTGGCTCGACCATGCCATGTTTACTTGTGCTCGACCACACATGCTAGATGAACATTTGCACGCTGATTTGCATTGTGCACTGAGTCGAGTTGCTCCACATGGCTGCTCCTCAGTTGCACACTGTATTCTGATTGGCGAGGCAGTGCACACGTGTATATACTTGTGCACATGTGTATATGAAGTCGATCAAACCAGTTTTCTTGTCCCTGTATTATATATTTACAAACTGACTGCCTTGTGGTATTTACAGTGTATCACTGTGAATATCACAAGCTGTCTAGACACAGATGAATCAGATCAAGTCATGAAAAATGATGAGAAACATACCCGAAATCTGAGGCAAATAAAATTTTAAAATTAAAATTTATATTCGCATGTATTCAGTTTTATTTCTATTGCAGTGTATTGTGTGTGTTTTTCTATATGTGACAAGTATGAAGATAACTGGTCTAGATTGGAGCACAAGAAGACCGTGTCAGTATCAATGAATGTAATTATAACTGTATAACTGAGTGTAAATTGTATACGAGTGACAGAGTGAATCTGTAGTGAGGCAATGATTATATTCAGAGTGATGAGATTTGTAGTGAGAAATAAATGTACATAATGGAAAAATTGTATTGATATTTATAATAAACAAATTTGATTGAAATAAAATATTATTTTATTGTGTTCAAATCAATTTGTCTATATTCAGATTAATTCAGTTAGTACAATTCCATGTAAAATATTATAACCGTGAATATACAATAGTGGAGTTATAATGTTGTACTATTTCAGATTTTGAAATAAAATATTTAATTGAATAAATATACTGTGAACTGTGTATAATAGTATATTATTCAATAAATATTTATTTCTATGAAATGAAATATAAAATAGTATAGTTGCAAACACATTTAAACAATATTATATATTTGTTATCATCAAACAAAAATCATACAACATATTGTTGTACCCAACAGAAAGCACGGTTTAGGGATGACAGCGGGTCTTGTGATAATATGGTAGATTGCAATTGGGCATAATACTCGTGCATACATCAAGCAAAAATTGATGAAGTTGATCATTCTCCCTCTGTTATTCTTGCTGCTTCCCAATATCACACATACAATTGCCATACTTGCATGTAATCAATGGTTCATGCTTGTTTAATTCATCCCACAGTACACTCAGTTTGCTAAAATAAGCTGAAATCGGCATTGTTTTAGACTGCTCATATTTACTGATGTCATATTTAAGTTGGTGTATACATGGACTACTGATAATTTAAAATATTTCATGTAAATCAACCGATATTTTTTTTAGCATTGTCATAGTTTTAAAGCATAGATTTTACCTCCGGATCGATCGTATTCATAAGCCATGAATCAAGCATACAATAAATTGTGTACCGGTCATCCTTGGTACAAGGAAGGCTGATGTCTGTAATCGAACCATCGAGAAAGACAAATTTTCTTCGAGATGAGAGTGCAACGTTAATCGCATGAAACGAACTATCAAAATTATCTAATTTTAATTATGTAGAGATTATAAAATCACCTGGTTTATCTTGTGGTCCAAGGTAGAAAGGGACAGTTTGGTTCAATTTTTGATGGCGATGGAGTTGTTTCACCAGCCATGGATGAAACTTTTAGAGGAATTTATTTTTAGTATTTACCAGGCTCTGATACCATGGTAAGAATTGAGATTTCTTTGGCTAAAGTATCATCTTTTCATTCATTAGCAGGAACCATTTTATACACAATGTCCCATTCTGATTTTGTCAACAAATCACATAAATAAGGAAACCACAAATTACATCCCTAAGCTTGAACAATTCACACAAATAGGAAAACTACAAATTACATTCCTAAGCTTTAACAAATCACACAAATAGGAAAACTACAAATTACATCCCTAAACTTCACTGATTTCCTAATCACTGCCAGCTCACCATATCACATAATATCCATGATTTCCTAATAAAAGAGAATAAGAAAGGGAAAAGCAAACTAACATATAAAACAAAATGTACACACTCAAATATAAATACTTTCGGATGTAAATGGAAAGAATAAACACCGTTAAATGTTAACAACAAAAACCGGTAAATATTGGGCATTGTTATTGACACTCCAAATGTTAAGGGGGGACTAATTTTTTTTCTTCAAAAATTGTTAAGGGGAGTACAAATGAGGAAAGTAACCCCTTAACAAATAAAGGTAATTTTACCTTATTGCCCATTTAGCCCTATAACAAATAAATGTAATTTTACCTTAACAAATATTGCAAGGGTCGTAGCAATTTTTTTCGATTTGCATATATCGATTTTTTTGAACGCTAAAGGATAAGAATTTTCGGTGGAACATGATTGATTTTTTTTTCTACATAAATATACCGAATTTTTTAATTACGAAGACAATACACCAAAATGATTATTAATTCTTGACATATCACTGTCGAATACATATATTATTGATTACGTGCTGCATTCGGTACAATGGTGACGAACTTCTTATTTTAATTCGGTTTCACTTACCGAATAAGTTTTTTTAAATCTAATTTTAAGGGGTAATCCAGGAATATTGAGTAATGTGAAATAATATGTTTGTGTAGCCCTTTAACAATTTTTCAAAGAGTGGAGTGTTTTTAAAAAATGATCTTCCCTTAACAGTAGTTGGAGTGTCAATAACAACACCCTAAATATTTATATGAAGCATTGCTATGACATTAAACAGACTGAAAATGCTAAATGTACATAGCATAAAAATACAAACTAAAAATTGATAGGGCTTGGCAAAATTGTACTCGCAGTCGCCTCTAATGCATGAACCCAAATCATACATATTTGATGAAAATAGCCTAATTTTTTTAGAAAAACAGTAACATGGTAAAGAAATGAAAAGAAGTCAGATCAAACAAAAATTCATATCAAAAAAGAAAAATTTGCTTAAGAGTACCTATTGAGTGTATGTTGAAATCAAATAAACACAAATGTAAAAGAAATCCAAATTATGCTGATAAGGAGACGAAATCAGAGGACAATTTTAACTTCATTAGAAGTTGAAAGAGAACTAATTAAACAAAGAAAAATGAAAATAAATTTTGTTCAATCAAGAAAAAAAAAAGTTTGTCATTGAGGTAAAGATTAGGAACCACATTTTTTAGATTAAAAAAAATGAAATGGTTGTCCGTACATCCATTAATATTTGCATTTCAGGTTTTGGTGTGTGCAAAGGGCTGTTATGGTAATGGTTACCATTACCATTTGACAAATACCATTAGCGTTCCGTTTTCACTGGTAAGTCAGAATTGCTTACCGTTACCGATAGATTGATATACTGAAGATTAGTATACTGATAATCCGGTAACTGTTACACTGATAATGGTAAATTACTCTTTGTCTATTAAAGTTTGTTTCTTAACATGGTTTTTGTATGTAGTGTTATTTAATAAAAAAACATAAATGAGAAAAAAAAAAGTATACTTGGAATTATTTCACTAGACTGTTGAACTAAATTTAATCATTTATTTGATTCTAAATGCATGCAATAAAGCATATCAGATGAACATGCATATGTTTTAGATTAAATGGTAAAATTACCGTTACAGCTCGTATAGAAGAAACGTTACCGATAATTTACCGTTAAAAATGATACATTTACCATTGTCATACCGTTTTAACTGGTACCGATTTCAATAAAAAACGATTATCGATTGGCTGATAATGGTATGGTAATGACAAATTTAGTGTTACCATAACAGCCCTGACTCATATAGTAATTGTTAATGGGCTGGGTCAACTAACATAAGGGGCCCAATCCATGCCTAAGCACATAGAAAATAAAGTTTCAATTGGATTGGATTTCAGATACAAGATGAGTTTGTAGATAGAATCGATTAAATAGGGGTTGTCTATTGAAACCGTTAAGCTAAAAATTGAGCAAAAATGTCGACAATTTGCAACCCCATTTCAATAAACTTGTCAACGAATTATACCAGGCGTTTTTCCAAATCTGGCTCCAATTCTAGTGCGTTCAAAGTCAATTGTGCAGTTGGAGGTATAAATTTCATATACTTCCAAGTTAATTATTTGTAAGGGTAGAAATTGTTGATTTTGGTCAAAAATGTAAACTGGGGAAAATAAGTTTTTTGGAGTTGTAATTACATGTTATTTTGCAGTATGAAGTTTATAATATATGCATTATAATTTGTTTTAGTTATATCCCATCTTGATTCTTTGTATCAGAGTGTTGGGTCGGCCTTCAAGATTTTAGTTTGAACTTGCTTGCGTTAAACACCGTATTCTATAAATGCAAAAATGGGTGTACTTCAGTATGTTAAAGCGCAATTACATGTTGTTGATTTTATCTTTTTATTCATATGCACACCTTTAGTTGCTTCCCAATTACCAAAAATCATCTTCTACTTATCTGATAAAGGAGTAATGTATTTGTTATTATGAGGGCTACTTTATAACTTGGGTTTATTGGCTGAAATGTACTGATAATTTTGTATTTTTAGTCAACAAAGCTTGGTACTTGCTAACTCAACTGTAAACATGTATGCATTCTCACTAGCGTCCACAGAAAAATCATAGTGGTAAGCTGATATTTGTTGTTCGATACATCATTTGGAAGACAAGATTGGAAATTAGATACAGTTTTCTCCATTAGATAACATGGTTTATCATTCAATGTGAAATAATGTTAGAAGAATTTAAAGAAATGGAATCGGTGTGAGTAATATGAAGGCCTGTTCCATTGTTGGTTACAAAATTGTCTTAACGAGCATATGGCATATAAGAAGATAAACTGCTCATGTCATCAATGACTTGGTGAAAGCCACCAATTTCTATTAGCCATGTTGATGTGCCATACGAAACATTTGCCTCAAGGTTATCTTGATTCTTGCATTGTTTAGCAAAGAAGATTGCAGCTATAGTAGTTTACGTAGGAATAAAACAAAAAATGGGCACTTTTTGGATGTACTACTAGAGTCTCGCAAGTTTATTAGCCTAGATAAAGAAGTATAGAATGTTCACTTTGACCAAATTTTGTCTAAACACTGTATAACACAAATGAGTTATTATTATAGTTGTGGGCATGGTATTGTAATGGCCAGAAGAAGAGAGATGGGAAGAATGATTATAATTAAGAATTTAATGAATGTGAACTAGATTAAATTTAAAAAGACTAAGAATATTGCAGAATGCTTTTATATCATGGTAAGATGATATTTGTAGAGTATTTCCCCTATTATAAAGTATCCTCAATTTAATGCATCACTTGGTTATTCCTTGTTTCATTTTTGAAATGAAAATTTGTACAGGTCTTTAACTTAAGTTGTTTATAGTGGTACAAAGATTTGAATAGTTTTGAAGGTTGGCCAGCTTTATTTTACTTTTACCATGGCCTTAATGTAACATATTTGTTATGCTATAATATAGAGATAATCGCTGAACAAAGAACAACCAGTTTAGGTGAACCTCTGTTACTCGAAGCAGTCAAAGGGGCACAAGTTGAAAGACCTCCAGTTTGGCTTATGAGACAAGCAGGGAGGTACATGAAGGCATGAATTTTGGAACATCTTGATGAGCTAATGAGTTTTGTACTTCTACTTATAAATTAAGATCAGGATTATAATGGAGAACATCTGCATTTCTCATCAATATGAATTATGAATTAGTGTTACTATGTTTAAATTCATTAATGCATGCACAATTGCACAGGAGCTAACTTATATTATTCAAATGTTTAAAAAAAGAAGTATTATTCATTAACATTTAGATAATGTATCCTTTGTAATGAACTAAATGGTCAAAATTATGTCTGGTTTGTTTTAGAGTTACTAAAACTGTTAAGTAACAGGCATGCTTGAGCAACATAAGTCCAACTGCATGTTGTTGTTATTATTTTCTTGTGCTACAAATCACCTCAGTAAGAACTAAGAACAGATGAATTAATTTAAGAAGCATATGATCGGTAATTTAAAACTGCCATGTTCGTGCAGACCAAATATATGTTCTGATGTAATATTAACCTCCTTTTCTTTTTTCTTTTTTGTGGGGGCAACAGAGTTATCAAACATTATGCGAGAAGCATCCTTCTTTTCGTGAAAGGTCAGAAAATGTGGATCTGGTAGTTGAAATCTCCCTGCAGCCATGGAAAGTTTTCAAGCCTGATGGGGTGAGTGCCTTTGTGAACTGATTTTCTATCTGATTGTCAATTTACTCATCAGGAGGACAAAACATACACAAGTAAAAAAATTACTAAAATATAAAAGCTATTTTTGAAAATCACTGCTGTTATTAATCTCATGAGCACTGATGTACCAGCTACATACCATATATGTATATGCTCTAGAATTAAGTCTGTCAATGGATACCCGAACTATTCGAAATTCCAAATCGGAACCCCAAAAACAGATAAATATCCAGTATCTGAAAAAATAGATACAAATGCAGATAGGAAGGTATCCACATTCGAAAATTAACCATCCGTTTTTTGTCAAGATTATAGTTATATTTTGTATATTTTAGTACAACGATAAACATGTGTTTTATTTATTTATTAAGCTAATAGCTTGTATTATTTGAATTTAATGTATATTAATTGCTCAAAATTATGTATTATCATTTTGTTTGTTTATTTTCACACTTTTATAATTAGTGGGGCTGAAAAAGAATTATCCTGAAGCTGAACCAAAATTTTCTATTCATACTTCTCGATTTATCGATATTTAGCGGATAAGATAATTTATCCCATATCCGCCCGTATCCGTGGATGCGGATATCGATATCTGAAAATAATTTCGGATGTAGATGAAGATCTGCCGCTATCTGTGCCCGAAAATATTTATTTACAGGCTTAACTAGAACATTAGAATAATTTATTTTAATATGGAAAATAACGGTGATTTCATGAAATTCAGGTTGATCAACTGAAAACATGTTTTGGTTTTCTGATGTTTCTTTATGTAAATCATGAGCAAACTACCCTGAAAATCATTGGCAGTAAAACTTGTGGTGTCCCCAATGTACTTGTGTGTGTGTTTTGTGGGGGTGGGGGGGTGGGGGGGGGGGGGGGGTGGAGGAAATTACAAACCCTTGGTTCATTACTATTTTATATAAACTGATCCTTCTTCTGGATACCTTATCTTGGTAGGTAATTCTGTTTTCTGATATTCTCACACCTCTTCCTGGGATGAACATACCCTTTGACATTGTCAAAGGGAAAGGCCCAGTAATATATGAACCATTGAGTACAGCTGCTGACGTCGATCGAGTTCAAGCTTTTGTTCCTGAAGAATTTGTTCCTTATGTGGGGGAAGCATTGACAATTTTGCGGTCAGAGGTAAGCTTTCTCTTTTCTTGTTCCTTTTCTTTTCCAATATATGACCTCCTCATGGTTGGAAAACAACAACTGGTCTTTCTTAATGTTTAGTTTACATATTTAAAACACACATGAGTGCAATGGTGAAAAGACTTTGAAATTTTATTTAAAAAACATTTCTATTAAATAGGACAATAATAATATAAATATATTTTGTTATAAGGTGGTGATAAGAACTGATATTAAAACATGTAAAGGTTTGTTTGAAAACTATAAGAACACGTTAATCAAGTTAAGTTTTTAGACAGTTTTATCAAATGGAGAACTGGTTGGTTGCAAACCATACTGATTACATTGTGTTTAAGCAAACATATACCTTTGGTGTTTCAAGAACAAGTTCATTTATACTCTGAGTATGGGTTGTGCAATTTGACCTGGCAGTAGGGCTGTCAATGGATATCCGAAAAATCCAAAATCCGTCCGCATCCGCATCCGAAAAGCGGATAAATATCCGATATCCGGGAAAGCAGATGCGGATGCGGATATAGACATATTCGCATCCGAAAATTATTCGTCCGCTTTTTTTCACGATTAAAGCTTAAATTATGTGTATTTTAGCATAATTAAATATACTAATTTATTGTCTTGCAAAATTAAAAGTCTACTAAATGCATGTTAATTGCTCAAAAATATATATTATCATCACATTTATTTAATTTTGGCACTTTAGTAATTAATTAGGTTGAAAAAACTTAATATTAAGCTAAAAAAATTCATTAATGTTCATTGATTTATCGATCGTTGGCGGAGCGGATAATTATCCGATATCCGTCCGTATCCGCGGATGCGGATATCCGATATCCGAAAATGGTTTCGGATGCGGATGCGGATACGAATATGGCACTATCCGCATCCGAAAGTATCCGTTGACAGCCCTACCTGGCAGGCTAACATCCACGGCAATAGTTCTATTTATCTAATATTCTCACGTGCACAGTTTTAAGTCATTAAACTGTATCAAGGTCTGTGAATATGGGACCTTTATTTCAGAATTTTCAGCGTTACTTAATTATTAGGTTAAAAACGAAGCAGCTGTGCTGGGGTTTGTTGGAGCTCCTTTCACACTGGCATCTTATGTAGTTGAAGGCGGTTCATCGAAGAACTTCTCAAAGATCAAAAGAATGGCATTTTCTCAACCAAAGGTAACATATTATGTCTAATAAGATAAACCTAGTGTTACATTTTTTTTTTTTTTTTTTTTTAAAAAAAAATGTAAAATTTACCTAGTAATCAATTATGATAGGTTTTGCATGCACTATTACAAAAGTTTGCAACCTCCATGGCCGAGTACATAAAATACCAAGCTGACCACGGTGCTCAAGCAGTTCAAATATTTGATTCGTGGGCAACAGAACTAAGCCCAGTTGATTTTGAAGAGTTCAGCCTTCCATACTTAAAGCAAATAGTTGACTGCGTAAAAAAAACTCACCCAGACTTACCATTAATACTATATGCTAGTGGGTCTGGGGGTCTGATTGAAAGATTACCATTGACGGGTGTGGATGTTGTTAGTTTGGATTGGACAGTTGATATGGAAGAAGGTAGAAAGCGACTAGGATCAGATATTGCAGTTCAAGGGAACATTGACCCAGGAGTTCTATTTGGATCAAAGGAATTTATTACTAAGAGAATTCATGACACGGTGAAGAAAGCAGGAAATAGTAAGCATATCCTAAATCTTGGCCATGGTATTGTTGTTGGCACGCCTGAGGAGAATGTTGCACACTTCTTTGAAGAGGCAAAAGGGATCAGATATTAGTATCAGGTAATGCTTGGTAGTTTTTTCATTCATTTTTGTCATTATATGTAATTGTTATTATGCTGGAATGAGGAGAGGTGGTTGTTTTGCTTTTTGTGTGGAATTTTGTTTTTGGTTTGTTGTTCTTTATTCTTATATATAAAAATGTTGTTCCTCCCTAAACTTGTGATCTTTCTTTAGAATAACCAACTGAAAACCCCCACATTTCCTTGATATTTAGTTAATCAAATTGGGATCATTGGATTATGGTTCATTTACCGTCCTGTATGATTAGAATTTGTAGAATATAACATTACAAAAGATGCTGTGTTTTGCTTCTATTGTGGCTTTTATTTATTTATTTATTTATTTTATTTTTTTTTAACCTAAACATCGAGACCGGACTGGAAGTTGCTCTTTTGAAGGCTATGGTTTCAAAAATAAAAAAGAAAAATTATTAAAATAGTTAAACTTATTGAATTATTACATTTTCTAGCAGATCATAATCAGGATGTTAATAGAGTGTCTTTGGGTAGTGCTACTAATGTAAATTTGGCATCATCTTTTATTCAGCATGTACAATTACTTATATTGCAAAGTCAATCTATAAATTCTAGTGTTGGAGAACTTAGGAATGAATTATTCATTATCTTAGTCATGACATTACCGTGGAAAGGACTTTGTTGTTGAACTCATTCTTGACATTTACGATGTCAATGTCAAGAAGGAAGGGGTAAACGTTTGGTTGGTTTGGTTTATCCGATAATGAAAATTGTTAAATCAAACTAAAACCGATAAAAATGAAAATCAAACCAAATTAAGTTTGGTTGGCTCGGTTGGTTATCCGATTTAACCAAAATAAAAATATTTTAGACCTTACGTTTTTAATATTAACTATGATTCGAAATAAATCATAAATTGTTGGGAAACAATGGCTGAGTCACATACTTTGTCGCTTTCTTGAAGACGATTCGGCGATCTGGTCGATGGTGCAAAACCAGTTCGTACTTCCGCCGCCGCCTTTAGGATAAAACAGCCTCTCTAAAATGAATAATTGATTTGCTTTGCACAACAAATCAGTGCAGATTTGCACTTTCGAATTTAACTGCTCGAAAATTTCCGGAAGAATATTTTTGTAATGGCGGGGGAAGAGAAAACAATTTTTTTTTTCCTGCACCAATTTCGTCTACAACTGAAGATAATATATAGACCCGGGTTATGGCTGAACGAAAATACTGGTCAGTGGAGGAAAATAGGATCTACGAAAATACTTGGTCAAAAGTTTACCGCTTCATATAAAAGTCGGCTCAGAAATATTTTCTGTATTTAAAAACTGGTTCGAAAAATGCAGTGTTTTCTGGATCAAAAATATAAGTGTCTACACCACATACCCAAGGCCCAAGCCCAATCCCGAACCGAACCGAACCGGGCCGGGCCGGGTCGAGTCGAGTCGGTCGCGCGCGCGTGTGTGGTGGTCATGATGCATGGTCTCCCTCCTCACAACAAAGCATGCATTGGGAGCCCAAGGCCCCAACATGACTTCTTAGAAACAAGTCTAAATACTTGCATCTTTCTTATAATCCCATGATGTGAGACTATTCACAAATAGGAGCCATCATAAACTTATTTCGTATTTTAAATAATTCATATAATTTCCTACAATCCCCCACTTGAATTTTTTAAAATATTATCGAGCAGTTTCTAAAAACATAAGACTGTGTATAAACAAAGGTGTCATCCGACTTGAACCTCTGCATAGTGAATAAGATTCAGTTTTTACTAGAGTGGCACGTAGTCTTGAACTCTATTCCTGACATCAAACCACACACAATCTTTTCTATAGTGCAATCAATTAAGCCCGTGCATTTATGGCCATACACGTCTATCCCAGTTTAGTGAACGCTCTAGAAGTTTTGCCCAAAACTCCATAAGAAACGGCCACATTTCCACATTCACATAGGTGAGTCTATCAAGAGTACTCCTAAAGGTAGGTACTTCACTCCAAATAGAGTATAGATCTCATTAAGAGTTTCTATTAACTCATCCTCTATCACTTTAGGAATACATGCTTCTTAGTTTATTATATAGCATGTTCAACTTTTATCACTACACAACTTGTTTTTACCCATTGAACCTATTTCTTGGAATCTCCAGTCATTTAGGTCGGGTTACCATTGTGCGTGACTCAGCAATCTAAGGGCAATAGTCTCATTCTTTTAGAAGAATTATGGACTTTCTCTCTGGACAGTCCTTTCGTCAAAGGATCTGCCAAATTTTCTTCGCTACGTACGTAATCTACTCTAACGGTACCTGTAGAGAGTAGCTCTCTAACCGTGTTGTGCTTACGACGTATTTGTCGTCTCTTACCGTTATAATAACGGTTCTGAACTTTTGCAATAACCGCGGTACTATCGCAATGTATCAACACAGCCGGTATCGGTTTTTCCCATAAGGGAATCTCTGCTAGCAGATTTCTCAAATACTCCGCTTCTTCACTAGCTGTAGCTAGTGCTATCATCTCAGACTCCATAGTGGACTGAGCCAAAATAGTCTGTTTCTTGGATTTCCAAGAAACAGCTCCTCCAGCGATGCTAAATATATAGCCACTGGTTGCTTTAGAATCATCTGATAAAGTATTCCAGTCTGCATCTGAGAATCCTTCAAGTACAGCTGGAAACTTTTCATAATGTAATCCAAGGTTCATAGTTCGTTTAAGGTATCTCATGACCCTTTCAATAGCATGCCAGTGCTCTATATTAGGTCTACTGGTAAACCTGCACAATAATCCCATGACATAGACAACGTCGGGCCTAGTACAGTCAGTGACATACCGAAGGCTGTCAATGATGCTCGCATAATCAGACTGTCTTACACCTTCACCAGTGTTCTTAAATAACTTTACACTTGGATCGTATGGTGTACATGCAGGTTTACAATCAAAGTAATTATATTTCTTTAGTATCTTCTCAATGTAATGAGACTAATCCAAAGAAATTCCCTTTTCTGACCTAGTAATTTTAATACCAAGGATTACACTCGCCTCACCTAGATCTTTCATGTCAAAATTGACACTCAATAAGGATTTGATTGAATTTATGGCATGAATGTTTGACCCAAAGATGAGTAGGTCATCAACATAAAGACATATAATAGTGCAAATATCATTCTCAAATTTGTAATAAATGCATTTGTCACTTTCATTAACTTTAAAATCATTTGAAATGATTAAGTTATCAAATTTTTCATGCCATTGTTTAGGTGCTTGTTTTAAACCATATAATGATTTATCTAATTTGCATATTTTATGTTCTTGACCATGTACTACAAATCCTTCAAGCTGGTCCATATAAATTTCTTCGTCTAATTCACCGTTCAAAAAAGCGGTTTTAGCATCCATTTGGTGTATTAGTAAATTATGAATGGAAGCAAGTGAGATTAATACTCGAATGGATGTTATTCTAGTTATAGGTGAAAAAGTATCGAAGAAATCTATATTTTCTTTTTGTCTAAAACCTTTAGCTACTAGTCGTGCTTTGTATTTATCTATAGTACCATCAGGTTTTAGTTTCTTTTTAAGTACCCATTTACAGCCTATAGATTTACAACCGGGGGTAAATCTGTCAAATGCCAAGTCTTATTGGATTCAAGAGAATCCATCTCATCATTTATAGCCTCTCGCCAGAAATCGACATCTAATGAAGATAAGGCCTCTTGGAGGTTTAAGGGATCTTCCTCTATAGTAAAAGCGCTAAAATCTGAACCAAAATCTTTTACGGTTCTTGCTCTTTTACTTCTTGTAGGTTCAGCTTCAGAACTTTTATTAAGTTTTGTTCTAATAGGCGTACTTGATGTGCCTCCACTATTCCTTAATTTAAAAGGAAATTTAGTTTCATAAAAATCGGCATCATTTGATTCAATTATGTTATGTGCATTTATATCATAAAATCGATATGTTTTGCTATTAATAGCATAGCCTACAAATACACATTCATATGCTCTACTTGCCAATTTTATTCTCTTAGGGTCTGGAATGTGAACATATGCTAGACAACCCCAAGTTCTAAAGTATGAGACATTGGGTTTATGATACTTTAAAATTTCATAAAGTGAAATTTTATTCTTAGATTTAGGGATTCTATTTAGAACATAACATACAGTCAATAAAATATCCCCCCACCAATGTTTTGCTGCACCAGAATTTAGTAGGATGGCAACTACTAATTCGGTAAAAGTCCTATTTTTTCTTTCAGCTTTACCATTCATTTCAGGTGAATAGGGTGCAGTTCTCTCATGTACAATACCATGTAATTTATAGAAGTCCAGAATTGGATTGGATTCATATCCTGTTCCTCTATCACTACGATATCTCTTGATTTTCCTATTTGTTTGATTCTCAATTTCAGTTTTGAATGTTTTAAACATGTCAAAAGCATCACTTTTATTTTTCATAAGATAAACATATGTGAAATCAGAACAATCATCGATAAAAGTGATAAAATAACGATGTCCATGTCTAGTCAATGTACCATCAATTTCACATATGTCAGAATGAATCAAGTCTAAGTGTTCAGATTCTCTATCAACAGATTTATGAGGTTTCTTTGTGATTTTTGCTTGTGTACAGAATTCACATTTATCAGATTCAGATTCTGCTATCTTAGGTATCATATCTAAAGTGCTCATGTTATGAATTATCTGTTTATTAACATGACATAATCTAGAGTGTCACATATTAAAATCACACAACATATAAGCAAAATTATTCACTTTATTAGATTTAACATTTAATTTGAACATTCCCTCACAAGCATAACCCTTTCCTACAAAGTTTCCCTTATACACTATGGTATACAAATCAGCCCCAATAAATTGAGTAAACCCTGCCTTATTAAGGAGATAGCCAGACACCAGATTCTTCCTCATCTCTGGAGTATGCAAAACATCTTTGATGATCACAGTCTTTCCAGAGGTAAACTTTGATCTCCACGTTTCCAATCCCTGCAACTTTAGTGGTGTGAGAATCTCCCAGCAACATTTTCTGATCATCAACAGCCGTGTATGTGGAAAACATAGCACGATCATAGCAGACATGGAGAGAAGCACCAGTGTCCACCCACCAACTCTCTGATCCACCAACAAGGTGAATCTCAGTAATCATAGCCATAAGAGGCTCCTCCTCAGTCAAGTTAGCCTGTGGTACAGAGCTAGGCTTGTTCCGACACTTTCGTGCCATATGACCTAGTTTTCCACAGTTGTAATATTGAAACAACTGTCCAGAGTCATTCTTTTGGGCTGATTTTTGCTGTCCTTTTGGGTTTTCTTGCGGATTCTCATTCTGTTTGTTGCGTCTGTTCTGATTCTTAAAAGACTTCTGGTTTGATTTCAGAACTGCGGGTTTGGTCTTTTTAGTGTTGTTGTTTGAAACAAACAACACTTCCTCTTTCTGGTCCTGTTTGCGTTCCGCCTCCTTAATGCGAAAACGAGTGATTAAACTCTCTAAGGAAAATTCCTTAGTCTTATGCCGTAGGAAATTTTCAATGTCTTTCCAACCTGGGGGCAGTTTGTCAATAATAACAGCAACTTGAAACTGTTCATCCAAAACCATACCTTCGGAGATGATCTCATGAGCTATTTTCTGCATCTCATGAGACTGCATCTCTACTGACCTATCGTCTGTCATCTGGTACTTGAGATAGCGGCTTACAGCATACTTCTTTGCCCCTGCCTCCTCTGTATCGTATTTCTTCTGCAGCGCTTTCCAGATCTTCTTTGTTGTCTTGTCCTCTGAGTTATAGTAATCATACAGATCATCGTTCAATCCGTTCAGAATAAAATTCTTGCACAGATAATCCTATTCAGTCTAGGTCTGCAACTGCTTTGATTGTTTAGTCCAGGAAGTCATCTGCGCTTCATCAGTTCCGTCAGGCTTGTCTGGCAGCTGCGGTTTGTCGGTGGTCAGAGCAGCAGCCACCTTCCTTATCGTCAGGTAGAACTCCATCTTCTGACGCCATCGTTTGAAGTGCAGACCTTCGAAACGAAACGGGGCAGCAGTCACCAATGGGATCTGGATTGCAGAGGGAGGAGCAGCATCATCTATGGTTGTTGTCGAAGCCATTGTTTCTGGTCGTCTTCAAATTGTTGGGAAACAATGACTGAGTCACGTACTTTGTCGCTTTCTTGAAGACGATTCGGCGATCTGGTCGATGGTGCAAAACCAGTTCGTACTTCTGCCGCCGCCTCTAGGATAAAACATCCTCTCTAAAATGAATAACTGATTTGCTTTGCACAACAAATCAGTGCAGATTTGCACTTTCGAATTTAACTGCTCGAAAATTTCCAAAAGAATATTTTTGTAATGGCGGAGGAAGAGAAAACAGATTTTTTTTTCTGCACCAATCTCGTCTACAACTGAAGATAATATATAGACAGGATTAGGGCTGAACGAAAATACTGGTCAGTAGAGGAAAATAGGATCTGTGAAAATACTTGGTCAAAAGTTTACCGCTTCATATAAAAGTCGGCTCAGAAATATTTTCCGTATTTAAAAACTAGTTCGAAAAATGCAGTGTTTTCTGGACCAAAAATATAAGTGTCTACACCACATAGCCAAGGCCCAAGCCCAATCCCGAACCGAACCGGGCCGAGCCGGGTAGAGTCGGTCGGTCGCGGCGCGTGTGTGGTGGTCATGATGCATGGTCTCCCTCCTCACAACAAAGCATGCATTGGGAGCCCAAGGCCCCAACATGACTTCTTAGAAACAAGTATAAATACTTGCATCTTTCTTATAATCCCATGATGGGGACTATTCACAAATAGGAGCCATCATAAACTTATTTCATATTTTAAATAATTCATAAAATTTCCAACAATATATGATTAGACTATTATTATTTATGACTCTTATGCTTTCTAATAATAATTTTGACACATATGTGATGAATAAAATTTACATGGTTAATAAATCTAACCTAAAATATTTATTATAATATGGATAATTTTGAAAGTATAATAAAGTTCAATTAACTATAATAAAGTTCAATTAATTTGGTTAAACCAATAACCGAGCTAATTTTTTTTGCAAACCAATTACAAATCGATCTAATTTCAAAACCAAACCAAACCAAACCAAACCGACCAAAATAAATTGGTTTGGTTGGTTTACCAAATAATGCTCACCCCTATGATGTTGATGACAGATACAATAATGTGTTACTGTTGAAGTGTGTCATCTAATCTTTTTTTTGCGTACATGAGTTAGTATACCAATTATGTGTGGCTGATGATATGTCAAATTCCTTTTTTGCCTATTTCAAATAGACAGTGGTGTCTGTTCAGATTCTTTTAAAATTCAAATTGGATGTTTTTCCCCTCAAAAAATGTAATTGTTCAACAGGAATGTCTGTGGCTCTATGAATAACTCATTCTTCTTTTAGAAACAGATAACTTCGCTCTACAAACTATAGTTTCTTATTTCTTCAAAAGAATTGTTGTGTGTATTCCTTCTTGGCTTTGTTGTATTATGGAAAATATTTGCTTAAGCTCTACACATACTCTGCTCGCTGGGAAAAATAACTTTAAAAGACAGTGTTCAACTTGATTTTGGAAAATAGTATGTGTTGACCAGCCTTTTGGTAAGGCCATCAAGATTCATTAACGTCACGGACTTCGGCCAACGGATGAATTGATCCAAACCTGAAACATAAGCCGAACACCAGAGCCTGGTATGCAGTCCAGCTGGAGCCTATGATCTTCGGACCAATCGGGTCAGGTCCCACCTAACTCAATACAAGATACTCACCTGAAGGTTTGGTTTTGCTCCAACTTAACCGCTCCAAGCCATCCTCAATGATCGGATCAGATGCCACATGTCACTACCAATTCAAATTATGTTGTTCTCCACGAGGAGAACGCCTCTTTCAGAATCTCCAAAAAATATGGATCGGATAGCTCACACTTCGGAAAATTTAAATGTAGTAGCATTTATAAATAGACCTTCTGGGCTAAGAAAAAAGATCTTTTGAACGAATGTCTGATCAGATTATGTTTATGATTGTTTCACCTGTAATAGTTGATCAAATATATAAGAGATTATAAAGTGGACGTAGGCTCTTTAACACCGAACCACTATAAATTTGTGTGTGATCGCTTTTCTTTTCATTTTTCATTTTTTATTCTTCATTTTTTCTCTACGCTTTCATTTCTTGGGTGTTGTACCATTTTTTGGTATCAACACTTTGGTGCTTTCATTGAGAAGGTTGATATTCTCAGCATTTGGAGGATTTTTCTCTATTGTCGGATCACCAAGTCCGTGACTAGATCCTACGTCTTTTCAGATATCATTGAATCATGGTCGCCAAATCCTCGGCACGTAATATCGGAAAGCAGCCACAGGCTGCAACGTCGTCAGACGCAGCCGAAGGATCGACCGTTCCGGGCTTTACTCCGGAGCAGCCTATGCTACCATCTTCGATGCAACCTTTCGCAGCAGATCCGGCTTCTCCCTTAGCTTTTGCTACCCGTGGTGAGTTTGTGACTGTAATGAATCATCTTAGGGATGCCACGGCGGCGCTAAACGCTTAACCCCGAGAAAGTGCTGCTATAAGAGAGGATATGGGTCGTATGTCGAAGCAGCTGGAAGAATTTAGGAAGCAACAGTCTTCCCATCACTCGCTGGACCAAAACTTGGAAGGTTCATCATCATCTGAAGGAAGTAGAGATCGACTACAACTGCGGCGCCCGCTGGAAAGACCCAGAAACATACAGCAATTGCAACTGGAAAGGCGTACCAACCAACTTGGAACAGCTGATCAAACTCAAGTCGATCTGACCAACCTAGTGGACATCAATCCAACAACTCGACAGGATCGAAGTGCCTCTCCTTCGGCTCACCGGAATTCTACTCAAACAACCCAAGCTCCTGCTTTTACTACTAGACGTCCTGTACACAACCGGGATATAAGGGGTCGAGGAAATTCCGCCCGGACGGCAACTCAGACGACGTTGCTTGGAGAGGGAGCAGGGAGAGTTCGATTGGTTGATGAAGTCGAGCGATGTGCACTTATCCCTTCATATTTGACTGCCATGGTACGACAAATCATGAATGATAGCAAAGGATATAAGAATGAAGATTGAGGGATTGACCGAAGCCATACGTCGTTTGTAGATGACATTCTGCAGGCAGAATTCCCAAGAAGGATTAATATGCCCCAAATGAGCCATTATGAGGGAACCACCTACCCGCAACAACATTTGATGAAGTACTCGTGGCATATGGAGGTAGCTGTAGCTTCGGACACCATCAAATGCAAAGCTTTCCCGATTTTCTTGAGCGGGGTAGCGCTTACGTGGTTCACTCGGCTTCCCCCGAGGTGGGTCCTGAACTTCAAAGATTTAAGTGAGAAATTCCTAAATCAATTCCGCCTTCATGCCTCCAAGTCAATGCATGTCATGGCTCTCCCTACAATAAAGCAAGGAAGGGGTGAATCCCTAAGGAACTATCTCAGTCGATTTAACCGGGCCGCCACCGAAGTAAGTAATCCTAATCATGAGAGATTTGATGGCCATAGTAGACAGTATTGACAAAAGAACATAGTTGGGGAAGTATCTGATTGGGAAGCCACCTACGACAATTGAGATGTTTTATGAAAAGGCCAACATCCGATTGCGGCAGGAAGATGCGCAATTGGATGAAGAGGATGGGCCAAAAGACGTATCTACCAAACCCATTCGGAATAATATAGCGGTCAAGAAACTCCGGAGATAATTCCGGGAAGGTGGAAGTGAATGTTGGAAATCGTGGTAGACGAAATGGTAACGAACCAAAGGGAGCCAATGGAAACCCTGGACAAAGAGGGAATCCCAGGAAGCGACCCTGGTTACAAAGAGGGAATTCCTGGAAGTGACCCTGGTTCCGAGTCTTTGAAAGCTATACGGCGTTGAATGGCATGCTTGAGAACATCTATCTCGACAGTGTAGTACAATTCAGTATAAGAAGTCTCCCTTGCGTGAGTCTACAGAAAAAGAACGGGCGACTGGGAAGTTTTGTTTTTTCCATGAAATTTATAGGCATGCGACTAATGAATGCCATCACTTTGGGACATTATTGAGAAGCTGATTCGAGAGGGAAAGCTCAATGAGTACAAGGTTTCCCCGAGGGACAGGAGCAAGGGACTTCAACATCTATGCAAAGTCAGGCGGCGCATAGAGCCGCTGCCCAAGAAAAGGCGAAGCGGATAGTGATCAATGCCATTGTTGGAGGGACTCATCCAGTGGGGCATAGCGTTCGGACTATGGAACAGTATGTAAACTCCACAAAACATACGGACGTTGCGGAGACCAGTACCCCTGAAGCTACAAGTCCCATAGAACAAAGAAAAACAATGGCTGATGACATCATTTTCGGCAATCGGGAGTCGATCGGTGTAGAAACCCCGAGCATTGACCCGTTGATCATAACAACTGTTATTAGCTCGGCCACAGTGCGAAAGGTTTTGGTCGACAAAGAGAGCTCGGTTAATATCTTTTTCAGACATGCTTATGACCAGAAGAAGTTGGAATTGAAAGACTTGAAGCCATGCACGGGCCAGATACGTGGCTTCAATGGGTCGTCCACTAAGTCAGTCGTCCTGATCGACCTATCGGTAGAACTGGGAGCCGGAGACCGTAGGAGAGTACGGATCCTTCCATTTGTTGTTATTCCCAATACAATGCATTTCTTGGGGCAACCAGCAATAGCTGGGTTTACAGCTTGTATTGCTCCTTGGTGCCTGCTCTTGAAATTCCCAACCGATGGAGGGATCAGAACGGTGCGTGGGGACCAAGTAACAAGGCGAGCCTGCTATTTGGAAGAATGGAAAGAACTACAAATAAAAAATAGCAAGGAATCAGAAAATTCCCCTCCCCTTGCGGAGGAGAAGGAAGCATAGCAACTACAGAAAATATCCTGTCCAGGATCGTCCATCTGCCAACTCGAGGACATCGATCTAAGAGAGGACGAAGAACTAGGATGTAGGAAGGCAACCCCGAATGAACCTACTATGGAGATCTTAATCAACGATGACGTCCCGATGAGGGTCTTGAAGATTGGATCCCACCTTGGCCCCCTCCGGACAAGGGAGTTGACTGAATTCCTTCGCGCTAACCTTGACATGATTGCGTGACCCATGCTGACATGTGTGGGATTTCACCCTCTATCATGACTCATTCTCTTAGCATCGACCCAAAATATACCCCTATAAAGAAGAAGAGTCAGATGCTTGGCCCACAAAGGTCTGCCGCTCTGAAGGATGAAATTGGAAAGCTTCAAGCCAATGGGTTTATTCTGGACGCGACTTATCCCAAGTGGATAGCAAACCCCGTGCTTGTGAAGAAGGCCAATGGAAAATGGCGAACGAACTTGTATCGACTTCTCTAATTTGAATAAGGCCTTCCCCAAAGACAGCTTCCCATTACCTAGGATCGATCAGCTGGTTGATTCGACCGCGGGGACGAACTCTTCTCATTCATGGACACATACTCGGGTTATAACCAGACTGCAATGCATGTCCCGGATCAACAACATACCAGCTTTATAACTGACCTTGGGCTATATTGTTACGTGGTCGTGCCCTTCGGACTGAAGAATGCGGGGGCAACATATCAGCATCTGGTCAACCAAATGTTTCACGATCAAATAAGAGGATCTATGGAGGTTTACGTAGATGATATGTTGGTGAAGTCGAGGCAATCGTCTGATCAGGTTAGAGACTTGTCAGAGATGTTAGGCATCCTCCGAAGATATGGAATAAAACTTAATCCCTTGAAGTGTTCTTTTGGAGTAGCATCGGAAAAGTTATTGGGTTTCATAGTTAGCTCTCGTGGGATCGAAATCAACCCTGACCAGATCGTAGCAATCAAGAGAATCCAGGAACCAAGGAGGATCAAGGACGTGCAAAGTTTGGTGGGCAAGATCGCAGCAATGGGTCGATTCATATCTAAAGCAATTGATAAGTGTTTACCTTTCTTTGAATTAATTGAAAGAGGGAAACGAAACTTTGCCTAGATACCTGACTGTGTCGAGGCATTTTAGAATTTACTCGACAACTTGGAGAAACCTCCAATTTTGTCCAAACCGATCGACCATGGAGATATGTTTGTGTGTACCTAGCAGTGTCCGCGCATGCAATCAACTCGGTCTTAATCCATGAAGAGGATCGGGTACAACAGTCAGTTTATTATATAAGCAAGAAACTAGCAGGGGCTGAACGCAACTGTCCAAAGATTGAAAAGCTCACCTATGGTCTGCTGATTGCGTCACGAAAGCTCCGACATTACTTCTAGGCTCACCCTATCAAGATGTTCACCAACCAACTGCTACAACAAGTCTTGCAACGACCTGAGGCCAGTGAGAGACTGCTTAAATGGATTTCGAGCTGAGTCAATTCGACCTGACTTTTGTTCCGCGGAAGTCCATCCGAGGACAAGCATTAGCTGATTTCATAGCCGAGTTCACCACTCCTGAGGACGACAACTTAGAGGATAGTACCAAGCCTCCGGGTACCGCATTGAGATCAGACACCTAGAAGTTGTATACAGTTGGGGAGCGCAACGGTCGACGTTTTGGCGTCGACATAGTATTATATCTTCTGAAGGGCAGTCGATCTATTATGCCTTGAGATTGAATTTCTTGGCTACCAACAATGACTTCGAGTACAAAGCCTTGATTGCCGGGCTCAAGCTCGCGAGGGACTTAAGGATAACATCACTTAATATTTTCTGTGATTCTCAACTTATTGTATTTCAGGTTCGAAAAGAGTATCAGACTAAAGGAGTTCGACTTGCCGCCTATCTTAAGCAGGTCGAAGAATTGCTGAATGACTTTGATTAATATAACATCTCCCACATTCCCAGAGAGGAAAATTAAAAGGCGGACATATTGGAAAAACTTGCCAATTTCGACAACCCGGGAGAAGCAGAACTAGTCCCTATAGAAACTTTGAATATTACGAGCATAGATCAAATGGAGGTCGATCAGTCAGAAGCTGAACCTGAAAACGAATTCTGGATGACTCCCATCAAGAATATTCACCTACACGGCACTCTCCCCGAAGGGACGAATGAAAGATGAGCTCTCGTACGACAAGCTTCTTGGTACATTATCCAGCAAGACCAACATTTTAGGAGGGAATGCTTCAATGTGTGGTTAACGATGATATCAAGAGAATATTGAAAGATGTGCACGAAGGAGAATGTGCTGCGATATGGGTACTTTCAGCCGACCTTAGCAAGGACACGGCCAATTATTCTAGTCGATGTGATAAATGCTAGAGGTTTGCGCAAATTCTACGAGCCCCACCAACAGAACTCACTCAAATGGTCAGCCCTTGAATATTCGACGTTTCCTAACATATCTTGAGCTGCCTAACTTCGATTTACAATTCAAGATGTTCTGGAAAGTAGATAGAAATCCCTACATATTTTATGTTTTATCTTTCTCCAGAATCTGAATTTAAACAGTTAAAAATTTGCGGTATATCAGTATTGTGTATAACTAGTTTAGAACTTTTGATATGGTTGCAGTGTTTTAATCATATCTTGAACTCTGTCATTCCAAAATTTAAAATTCTTGAAGTTTTGAAAATCTAAAAAACTATTCCACAAGTTTACCATTTTGAGTTTTTGCTAATTCATTTTGGAAAGATTTGAGAATCTGCACTCAATTCAGCATATTACTCAAAAACCATTTTTTTTACATAAACAAGTTGTGTTAATATCGTATAGCTTTTGTTTGAATTGATAAGTTTGATTTGAAATTATCTTTAATTATTAACATATTTGAATATCAAGAGCATTCACGTTTTGATTCGATTTGAATTATGAGATTTAAACTTCTAAATAATAGTTTCAATTAAACTGATTCGGAAAATTGTCTTGAAATATCAACGAACACTCATTTATGTCCTTATGATTGTTAAATTTTGATTGAGATTTTCTTATGTGCGTTTAGTTGACATAGAAAATGTTGTCATGCTTGATATGATTGGATTTGTTAGAAATCTAGAGTGAGTATGAGGATTTGTTAGAAATCTAGAGTGAGTATCAGCAATAAAGCTACAATGGTTGACTTGCACTCCTGATTGGTCGACCTTGGAGTCGTCCCATGGTGAAGCTTGGTCGACCTCTGGAACACAAATTGCTATAGAATATATTTTAGCTTCAATTTAGATTTTTAGATAGGTTTTAAACAATTTATTGAGCTTGGAATGGTTTGAAATTTCGAAGTAGGACAACATGACTATCAATTAGAAAAGATTTCACAAGATTCCAGCATGAAAAACAGAAATTACACAGCCATGAACATGGACTCAGGCATTGATTACTATAATTTAGAAATTTAGAAAAGTAGTTATTGCAAACTACAATTTCACAGATTCATCACTGCAGAGCTTGAACAAGTTAGAAGGTGTGATATAGTCTCACCTTCGACATAAGCAATGATTTAGCACTTTTACAATATGATTCTGATGCAAAACTGATTCTTTTTGGCTCGTTAAGAAGTCTTAGCACCTCTAAGAATTGTTACAGACACATGCAAGCAACATTGAATATACAGGGAACAAATTTTCACAAATTCGAGATAAACAAGAAACAAATCATGGATTTGTTGCTGATTTCTTATATATACTTGAGATTTACAGCTATTTTTTCTTTTAATTTGAATTTTGGAGCCTTGGTTTTGAGTTTTAAGAGGAGAATGAAATTTTCCTTTTACTGTAACTTCTTAAAGAAAGAAGGAGATGAGGCTAAGGGGAGAAAGTGGGTGTACTAAACTTTATCCAGACAATTCTCATGCTAATTGTTTTGTTAGTGGGCTTAGTTAAAGCCTAACTAGGTTAAGTGTAATTAGTTTAAGCTTTCTTATGTTCGTTTACACTATTTATACCATTTTCAACACTATGTTATCTTTTTTTAGCCTAAAACTTTCAACTAGAGCATTGTACAACTTTATAAAAAATTTACACACATTTTTTAAATCCTTTATAAACAGAATTTAACAGAAGTTTTAACATGTTGACACAAAAATTTACATCTCCATTTTACATTTTTCTTATCAAAATTACATTTTTAATTATAAAATTGAAAAAAATATCATTGTTTTGACACAATTAATTGTACAATCATATTAAAACTATTTTGACATACAAATATTAATTTTTCATCCATATTTAAATTTTAAATTTTATGTTCAACTCAAATATGTTTAAAATGCACTATTTTACACAAATCATCGTACACATATATATATTGCAATTTGTTGCAATTTAACACAATAAAAATGTTATAAACTCATATTTGATCGAAAATTACATATTATAAAGTTTCCAAACTTTTATTTTTCAAATTAAAGTTTATTACTTTAGTTTGACTACATATTCAATTTATTTCTTCTTTATTAATTATTTCCTTTAATTTGACCTCAAATTGAGTATATTTTCCAAAAACACATTATTTAATCATTTTAATGATTAAAATAGATCATTTTTCCAAATTTCCATAAGTTAACTCAAAACGCACTATTAAATTCAACTTGAATAATCATTTAAATTGTCTCCTTTAAATAATATTTAGTTTCTCAAATAATAATTTACAGTTCTCATTATAATTATTGTTGCTATTACAGGTAATCGCAAAACCAGGATTATTACAGACTCCTCCTTATAAAAATTATGTCCCCGCATTTTTCTTAGAGAAGAGTCATGTTCCACTTGATTTATCTCATCAACAAAGGGAGTAGATAAGCTTGAGTTTTAAAATTCACGCAGACATGAGATGATAGGAAATCATGATACATTCATTCAATGAATTTTATGGTTTTCGAAGTGCAGTCATCAGGATTATCCGACCAGTCAATCTTCATGAGCAACAGATTGTTGTTGTGAAGGGGTTTAACCTTTGGAATTAGAACATGCACGGGGTTTATACGATGGATAAAGAAGGTGAGACCTCATGATCTTATAGTGTAGGAGAATCAACAATTGGATCTGTATCACATAGACATTTTCATAACTAAGATATGTGAAAAACATTGTGAACACCATAAAATCGGGCTGGAAGTGCTACTCGATAAGCTACAGGATCGGTACACTCATTGATAGGAAATGGCCTTATGTATTGAGAAGCCAACTTCCTAGTCCGATTGAAGCTTACCACTCCTTTTTCAAAGGAGATGCACATATATACACAAAATCACCGATAGAGAACTCAAGAGGGTTCGTACGATTGTTCGCATAGGATTTATGATGACTCTGAGTCTCTCTCATCATCTCTTGAATAAAAATAATCTTCTTTGAACCTTGAAGAATGGAGTTGGGGCCTAATATCAACTTTCCCCTGGATTCTAACCAACACAAAGGTCATCGACTTGGCCTTCCATGTAATCCGTCAAAAGGAGACACACCAATACTAGACTGATCGCTGTTATTATAAGTAAACTCGACAAGAGGAAGATGATCTTCCCAAGAACCACCAAAGTCCAAAATATAAGCATGAAGCAAGTCTTCTAAGATACAGTTCAGCTGCTTAGTCTATCCATCAGACTGTGGGGGATATGCGGTGCTGAAGTTAAGCTTTTTGCCCAAAGCTTATTGAAGACTTTGCCAAAAGTGCAAGTAAAGAGTGGATCACGATCACATACAATAGAGCTAGGAATACCGTGCAGTCACACGATTTCCTTAATAGAAAGCTTCGATAAGAGAGACGTCTTCCTACTAGAGTTAATAGGAATGAAATGTGTGGACTTGGCAAGACGTTCCACTATTATCCAAATGCTACTATGGACCGACCTCGAACGAGGTAAGCCATTAATAAAGTCAATGGAAATCTGATCTCACTTCCATAATGGGAACTCTAAAGCCTGGAGAAGACACTAGGTCACTGATGTTCGGATTTAACGAGCTAACAGGTCATGTAGTTACTTACATATCTTACCATGTTTTGCTTCATGTCGTCCTAATAATATAGGCGACGTATATCAACATACATCTTACCGTTGGCAGTAAGGATAGTGTACTTAGTACATTGACACTTAGTCTGACCAAATAGAACAAATGCCTTTTCTAGTAAGGCTCGTGAGAGGAAGCATGATGTGGGAAAAGTCCTTAACCAATCGGTGGCAATAACCTGCCAATCCAAGGAAAATGTGAATCTCCTAAACATTTTCGGACCTCTTCTAGTTTTGAATGGCTTCGATCTTAGAAGGATCAACCATTCATAAGATACCATGTGGCCAAGAAACTTAACTTGACTCTCCCAGAAATGGCACTTTGAGAATTTTGGTTTAACTTGATGATGAAGAAGTGTGCTCAAAACAATTTTTAAATGATAAGCATGATCAGTTTCATACTACGAATAAACAAGGATGTCATCGACGAAAACCAAGACGAACTTATTGAGATATTCTTGGGATACTGGACTCATAAGATCGATGAAATAAGATGGAACGTTCATCAAACCAAATGGCATGACGAGCCACTCATATGAACCATATTGAGTGTGGAATGTTATGAGAGGAACTCTATCCTCTTCGTATGGCAACTGATGAAATCCTGTGGCATGGTCGAGTTGAGAAAAGACATTTGCTCCACTCAACTGATTGAACATATCATCGATCCTTGGCAATGGATAACATTCTTAATGGTCAACTCATTAAGCTTGTGGTAATCGATCCAAATCCTAAGAGTGCCATCAGACTTCTTCACAAATACCACCATGTCACCTTACGGTGAAGAGCTAAACTGGATAAACTATTTAGCTTCAAGCTCTAACATTTGCTTCTTAAGTTCCTCTTTATTGACATCCTAGTAGGAGGTCAAATAACTGGCTGTGCACCTGGAATAAGATCCACCTGGAACTTATTCACGTGTTTGGGTGACAAACCCGAAACAGGCTCATAAATACTAACGAAATCATGAACAAATGAAATTCGAGATATCTCATCCTCATCTTGGGACTCGATAGCACATAAAGGCGCTTCGAACTTGTAATCGACATCCATAAGAATAAAAGATAGCTGAGTGGGTGAGTCAGAATGTCAAAGATATAAAATCCTCTCAGTGCATAAAATTCTGGCTTCATATCAAACGAGCAAGTCCACACCCAAAATTATGTCAAAGACAAGGAAATGAATCACATGCAGATTCACACGGATAGAAAAACTACAAATAAATATCTCAACATTGTCACAAAACATACTAAGGGTTACAGATCCCCCGATGGGATTCGCAATCCGTAATGAAGTCATCAAACAAGTCACACCCAAAGAAGTAGCATCGACGAGTCTCTTCGATATGAATGAATACGATGCATATGTATTGAATCAAGCTCAAATCAAGTGATCATGAAATAATATAGAGTCCTTAAGGATGGAAGTAGATATACAACGAAGCTGAGATGAACCACCTGATGCATTCACTAAATTAAGATTTTCATAACACAAAAGAATCATATATGTTTATCAAGCACTCAAAAATATTCACCAGCTTGAGCCACTAAAAATGGCAGAACTCCTTACTGCCATATCTCAAGTTTCAAACCCACCTCCGACGCCGATACCTCCCTCTCTAGACTCTCCTCTGCCAATCCCCTCTTCTACCCTTGTCCCCCCTCAATCAAATGGTCCACTATGTTCGCTGCTAAACCAAGGAATGCTGGAGCTTATTCACCTCCTTCCTTCGTGCTTAAGTTCAAAAAGCTGGTTCCCATCGAAGACATAATTACTGCTGGGGTTGAAGTATGGAATAATTATCTCATAGGCTTCTTCCTAGACAAGCCTCTGTGCTACACGATGGTTCTGAACCACCTTAAGCGGATCTAGAAGCCACAAGAATCGGTTAAGATAAAGCTAAATGGTAATGTATTTTTCTTCCTACTTTCTGGTCTAGATGATAGAAAAAAGATTGTTGAAGCAGATCCAATAATAATTCGGAATAAGTTATTCATAATAAAACCTTGGAACACTTCTTTAAGTAATACTAGCAATAGCATTAGAAATGTGCATGTGTGGATAAAATTGACAAATGTTCCCTTCTTTGCTTGGTCATTATTGGGTACAAGTTGGCTTGCTTCACGTGTGGGTAAGTGTTTGTGTATGAATTCTTCCATGGAAAGACTTGAACATCTGGAGTACACCAAATGTATGGTAGAAGTCATGCCTGAGAGTGAAATGCCTAACGAGTTCCCTATGCAACATATCCACGTTACAGAACACATAGTTAAGGTCTTATACCTTTGGAAACCGGAAGCCTGTTCTAAATGCAAGGTATTTGGTTATGATGTTACTAAATGCAAAATTAACAATGGTAGCTCTACTAGTAACCATATTCTTGTTGTGGTTAATGAAGGAAAGAATCTTGTGGAAAAAGGTAATGCAGTGAGTCTTTCTACTCAGTTGGAAGATTCTGGCAAGGAAATAGTTTTGGCTGTTCTAAGTGATAACCTAAAGACCAGTAAGAAGTCACTATGAAAGAAAATCAATACGAAAAAAAACAAACTTCAATTTATTCTCAATGAGAAAGCATGTTGGATATCCCAAGGTAGTGTAGCAACAGGCAAAGGAAACTGGCCATATTAACAGGTTTATGAATGAAGATAATTTAAGCTTTCCTAACATGTTTGGGGTTCTTGACTAGTTGTATGAAGGAATAAAACATAGTGATGAAGGGAATGAGATTGAATATGAGGTGAAGGAAAATGGTGATTTGTCTGTGTATGCTATCAATAAAGTTAATATCGGGTGTGATGTAAGTGTTGCCACTATGAATCACGATAGTCTTAGTGCCAATGTTGAACCTCTCGGTCTCCACAATCCTATGCAAGTTCAGCTTGCTGAAGTCATGAACTTTGATCAGCGCACAGCTTCAGGTGATAAGGGCACTAAAATACAAAGTCTAGTGGAGAAGAGAGCTAAGATGTTGAAGTGATGTTGTTGCGAAGTCCCTCATTAACTCCTTTCAATTCAAACCAGGATTCTTGAATAAGATAAGCCTCACTCATAAACTTATACAAGTGAGTATTACAACAAGTCCCCTTAAAGCCAAAGCCAGTGATGCCGATCATGTTTCCTCCTTATCAACTCTGCTAAGAAAAAGAACAATGATAAACAAACTCATCCCTATGCTCACAGAGATCCACCATCAGGCTACAAAGCACCGTCGCCTCTACCTGCAACAGATGTTGTTGCCTCCTCAAGTTTTCCTATACTTACTCTTGGCTGCCTTACCAAAAGCAAAATGAACGAGATAGTTAAGGGCTTGCATTTCTCTAATGGTTGATGCTTAGCTTGTCTGTCGTGTGAGGCTCGGGAGGCTCAAGAACTTAAACCAGTAAGGTTTTTATGAGAGTGCTTTTTCTTTTGGCAAGTGAGGATTTTGAGTATGTTATTTAACTATGTAATCTTAGGCTACTATGCAGCCTTTTGTGGTTTCCTTTTTCTTTCTTCCTTGCGTGGAAGTCTGATTGTTCGTCGATATACATGTTGTCTGTTGCTGGTTTCCATGTATTATTATTTCAGTATAATAAAAGTGTTATGGATCATTTTTTATAAACTAGTCAGCCTACCTAAATTTTTTTACATATGTTTGTTATAAACAATGTGTATAATTTCCCATTCACTTGAAAGCTATCCAAATCTGACACAGCATTTAAGCCTAAAATACCCAAAACTTACAGATCTACAATTTATTTCAAAAAAGGGATTAATAGACTAAGGTTTAGATTTGTAGATCTGGAAAAGAAATAGGAAAAGAAGAAGGAAATTCAATATTTTAGATTAACTATTCGTGGAACCATCTCCCTTTCATAGATCTGAATCTAATCTCTCTAATCTTGCAAATCTGACCTACATATGTTTATAATTGTGTTTTAGAAGGGACTGGACGATTGGAAACGACAAAGCTTCACTGCTGCCTCCAGAAAATATGAATAAGAGAATGAGGGTCTAGTCCTTTATTTATCGGCGTAGGAATGGCCACTAGATTTAATTAAATAAAGATCCGTCTATTTATATGATACATACATATATATATATATAACCTAGTCGTCGCTTACTGCTATCGACCAAGAGGACAATCAAGCGGTCGACCACCCCAATCGACCGCTCTGGCCGACCTTGCAGCAGGTGGGGGCAATTATATTTATTTCTATATATAATTTATTATCTTTTAATTATTTTCCATCCGTTTTAATATTTCATCTATAATTTTTTCATACGGACTCCATTCGTAAAGTTCCAAACATGAAAATTGACCAAAATTCCGTATAGACGCAACGATGCAAATTTCATGGTTAAACTCCATTGTTTGAAAAAAATTCCATTTTTGGGACCTGATTAAATAACAAAATTGATTATCGCTAAAATTCTGGCTTGTTACAACCTATGCAGTAGTCGGACTACCATACGTCCTATGTACGTTTGCCTTTCCAAGAAAACTAGATCACTTCCCAAGAGATCCAAGGTATTTGATCCCCCAGCTCCTAATGGGCATCCCCATGATACCTCTGCTTTGAGTCCACTTGAACTTTCAGCTCTCGGCGATTCTTTGGCACTTCAAACTTCACAAGCCATCCTTGACTCCATTCTTTAGTTCGAGTCCCACTCGAATCAATCCATTGTCTCACAGGCTCGAGTCCCACCCAAGTAAATCCATCATATTACGGGCTGGAGTCCCACTAGAGTCAATCCATTATCTTGCTGCATCTCCCCACGATCAAATATCAACTCTACTTTGACTACTTCTGCCTTGAATTCACAATCAAAGGATATACGCTTCCCAAGTGTACTACTCCCACCATATGGAAGTGATTGACGAACCACAACCTCCAACATCACCTTGGAGATCTCATCATGTCATTTCGCGGATTGCCTCATCCATCTATGTCTTTTCACAAATCATCCGTCTTGTTTCACACAAAAGCCAACAAATAAAGAGCCATCGTCTGAAAATCACCATCGAACGTACCATCATGTCATACTACCTGAAACCGCATCATCATTAACGTCAAATTAGCCAAAATGGCCAACACCAATAGTAGTTAGTATCTTCCGCTCCATTGTAATAGTTATTTACCACTCAGATCGCGTATTTAACCAAAATTTGTTAAATATACATCCAATGAAAATGTTCGGCATCCATTCGGAAATCCAAGCTTATCATCGAATTGATTCTCTGTCTTCAGATCCACCACCAAATTCTAATACTGTTGTGTACTCCGATCAGTCACTATGCTCCGATGCACCTCTATTATCAAATCAGTCTACACGTTCTCATAATTCATCATGAATCTATCTCACCCGTTCGAGTCTTGTGCGCCCAATAAATACACACGAATTGTGCGTTTAATCGATAACACTAAACTTTATCAAACAAGGTTTCCTAGTCTTATTTCGCCAATGCAATGACATTTGCAACCAAACTACGCAACCATGCAAGCAATAACCCTAAAATTGACTAAAATGGCAAGCAATCATCTATAATAGCATTTAGAACATAAATGAACTTATCTAAAACAATTTATGTGAATTTGGTGTCAAAATAGTTCAGTTCATGTAATAATGTCAAAATAGCGCATAATAGCGCGCAAATGGGTAAAATGCTTTATTTGCATCTAAACTAACAAAATTACTTTTTAATCAACTTTTTTTTTATTAATTACTAGGTCCAACTATCCTACAAATCATATTTTTAGTTTATAAATCATTTTAAAGTGTCAATTTTTCACAATACCAAACAAATATAGTTTAGTGAGAGACAATATAACTCACCTTGGTTAAATCAGCCAACTTAGTGTCAAAATGTAAAGCTCACCAAAATGAGTCAAATGCTAGAAGCCGCATCCAAATTTGTTATCGTATGCAGAATTTATGAATTATATAAGTTATACGAGCTAAAATCGACACAAAATTAAATCAACAACCAAGTATTTACCAAAATGCCTCCATCTTTCTTCCTCATTTCTAATTTACGACCATGTATAGGAGACAACCGAACCCGAACCCCAATCGTGCATGCATCTTTTAGAGTGATATGAAGCTACACTCCATGAAATCAAAATTTGAAAATATCATCATGAAGCTCTTCGAAAATGCAACCATCTCATACCATCACCTTGACTTCTAACCACCTCCCTTAAAATGCGTCTGTGTCCCTTATCCACGCTGCCCATACCAGGTCTTGACACTTTTCATTATTGAATTCCACGCTGCCCATACCATGTCATGGATGCTCACGATAAATAACAAAACTAATACAAGATTGAAGAGAAATGAATTCTAAGAATTTAGGAAGTGGTTTCGTGATTTTACGCGGATTAAATTATAACGACCCGAACTTCCGTACTATTTAAGTTGACTAAATACAACACACGTCCAACCCAAATTGCGCAAAAATACGAACCATTATTGAATAAAGAAGAAAAAGATAGAAGAAGAACAGTACATAACAACATATAATCTCATGTCATAGCGGAATATAATATATATATATATATATAAAAGCTTTTGGAATACAAGATTTTTATTGTATATACATATACATACCATCATCAGAGTATAATACAACACAACGGAAAATAAATGGTAAATATGTAGCGCTGAAGCCTCTTACTCCAAGCTCCTCCAAGTATCTGTAAACACCTGAATTACTTGACTGCCGTACAAATTTGCGCACCCAAGAGTTTTAGAGAAAACATAGAAAAATAAAACCTTGGGTCAGTCATGGGACTGGTATGAGTAAACAATTTAAAACAGTTTGAGAAAATAAACTATATCTCATAAGATCACGCTGTCTAACATGGAACGGGTTTTTCCCTTATGAGAATCCAAAACACTTGATTTAACTTTCAAATCCTTTTGAAAGAAACAATAGTCGTAAGACCGATCCACACACAAACACGGATGGTTTTTACCTTACGATAACCCAAAATAATCTTTATATCAAAATTCTTCTGATATTATAATAGTGTCTATCAACCACATCTAAATAATCGTTTAGCAGAACGCTTGCATCTCACGCTCTACATACATAGTATACATCATGAGCACTTATTGGATAATGGATTTCCAACTATGATAGGGTATGGAACCACCTTCCGATAATGTATCTCTAGAGGGGGATACACTAGGTTCAACGAGAACATCTTGTAACCCGGCCACACATGACCGACCACTCATTTTGCTTGAGTGTATTGAATGTATATCACCAACGGTTGGGATCAGCAGTCGTTTCCCAAAAGGGACAACTTCAAATGGAATGAAGAAGGAAATAAATTTTCTCTAGGTAGGTGATAATACACCCTAATTAGGAGCTACCCGCTTATTCATGTTGCCTGCCCGATTTTTGTCATTTCCCGATTGTTGAGGCCTAAGGCTATGATTACTTACCATTCATTGATAGCACAATCACTTTGAATGCCACATTGTCAGAACTATTAATCATTAATTGGTTTGCACAAATATATTTTGGATATTATGCTAAGAGAATAAATTCTCTGCCATCGTATATATTTGTACAGTCCAACATATGCGATCAATAGAAATACTTTGTCAGGTATTAGTCCGTGCACGTTCATTCTGGGATTGAACGAAACAGAAAGCACAATTTCCATTAATCCATCATACGCAATTTCTACCTAGGATTAACAGAAAAAGCCCTTGCACTTTACTCCGTCTTCGATTATCTTCATATAATCTGATTTTGCAACGCTACTGCCAATTCAGAGTGGTTCCCGGATAATAATCCAACTGGTCTCTCCATACTGACAACGATATTGGTCAATACTTTGATAGTCGGTTATTTAACTATCGAAGAAAACAAGAATTCATTCAAAGCATCAAGCAATCACTAGGTCCCTTAATTAATATTTCATTAATTAAATCACTTCTCCATTTCCTTACCAATATTTGTTAACCCAATATTTTGAACAATCATCTTGGCCTCTTACGCTATTTGGCAAAACATTTTAATATATCACCTTCTTTTATTTTCTATACTTAGAAAAATATTTCTATTTATAATTGGGAAACATTCCAATTACTTATCTCTTTTACAACCGTTCATTTCTATGCTTAGGAATTTATTTTTATATTTCCAAAATTCAACTTACTTGGGTTAAAACAAATATTTTGTAAAACATCGTTACAACAACCCAAAATACCGCATTCACTAAATCTTGTTTAAACATTGATATTCGAGGCTAAATCTTTTTATTTATCGTTTAATAATGAAATCAATCAAGTTGGGGTATAACTACCTCTCAGACCTTGAGTGAATAACATTCTTAACTTCAAAACGTACAAGACTACTTATCTCGAATAATCAACACCATAAAAGCCAGTTATTCATTTTTTAAAAATTTGTATACATTTCTGTTTCTATTTTTACTAGATTAAATTTATAATTTTCTTTTGGTTTATAATATTCTATTTTAAGTTTGTTTCGTATCGAATTTTATATATATCTATATATTGATTTCTAATTATCTATTTTTCTTAAAAATATTCTAACTCCTTAAATATCCAGAAAAATTTGTCAGCACCTCCTTTGTACTGGTCAATAGCTCAAATCCCAACTCGCCTCTCTAGGCCCTTTCCATTTCAAAAAGAAAATCAAAAGGCCAAGGGCTTGCTGATTCGGCACATAACATCCCATACGGAATTTAAACGTGTACCTTTTTGTCGGGCACCCAAATTATAATTTTCATACACTTCATTCCATACCTGTCTAACCCATATATATCCATTCCTAATTTTTTTCAACTCAGCCTGATCATTTTTAACTAAATTTTCTTATTTACTCTTTAATTAGCTCTTTTACCTATTTCACTTTTTATTTGAACATAACACGTTCAAATAAAATTTTAACTTGCTTATAAACCAATCGAATTCCATTTTTAATTAAAGTTTCATATTCGATTTCAATTATAAATTTACAAACCCCTTTTACTTATCCAACGTTAAATTCAATTTAGAAGTCCATTAATTAATTATTCTTCTAATTAGTTAATTCTATTCAATAATTAAAAATCTGATTTTTGTTTCAAAAATCAATCCATTTACTCCACTTGAGTTCATATCTATTTTATAACTCAAATCTGTATTTTTCTAATGGGAATTTGGATTTTATTTGCTTAAAATCCTTTAATTACCATTTTGGTTTTATAATGGTTATGGCGCTGTTTTTATGGAAATTTGATTCGGACATAACTCAAAATCTATAAGACGAAATCCAGATTTTTCTCTTTTATTAGAAAATTATTATCAAATCAGTCCTGATGATTCTTGTTTCAGAGAATTCCGACTTAAATTGAGTTCAATATACTCAATTGAATTTCGAAACGTCAAATTTATGAACTGCCGTGTTGCGGCGTGCTCGTTTTAATTATATTTACATATTAACGTTTATACTTCATTTAATTTAAATTTCAAACTCGTTCTTATATATATTTTAATATATATTGATCTAGTTTTCCAAATTCAATTTAATATTTCGATTATTTCATTATTCAGTCATCAATCCAATCACAACTCCATTTCTATTATTAATTTCCAATTTCATTGGAAACAAATTATTTTAAAAACTTCAGTGAAATCGAATTCCATTTATAATTCGTTGGATTTTTCTCAATTCAATTTATACTGTGAATTCCAAAATAAAATTCGCCGTTCCCTTTCTGAACGATTTCCAATTCATTTTTAAAATCATACTTGAATTTAAACTTCCAAATTATCTAATGATAATTTATCTCACTTAATCTGTAAACGTAGCTTATAAATTTAACTCCTTGCTTTATAATTTAAAACAAATTTCCATTTCAAATCCTTTTGAACCCCAATTCCAATTCTGATATATTTTATTGATTATAACTTATATATATACAGTGAATCTATTTTCATATTTATAATTTAAACTTCTATTTAATATAATCCTTAAATTTTTTCTAAAAATATTTATTTATATAAATTCATTTTATCGAATCCAAATCATAGATCCATACAAATATATTTTAATTCGATTTACATTTTGAATATCAAAATAGATTTATCGTTTCTTTTAAAAACTTATTTCAATTTCCCTTTTAAAATTCACATCAGAATTTAGATTTCCCGTATTATCCAAATGATATTTTTTTCATTTTTGTTATAAACACCATATATAAATTCACTTAAATTCCCTGCATTATTTAATTTATAAACATCATTTATAAATTCACTAGAATTCCCACGGTATTAAATTTAAAAACCTCATTTATAAATTTCTTTACTTGTTTTGATTATTCATAACAAGTTAATATTTCTCATCCCATTCGAAATTCAAATTCAATTTTAGGAAAATAGATTTTTCCTTTTAAATCTCAAAATCCATTTTTCACGATATTTTTACAAATCAACATTCAAACCCAATGATATTTAAACATTCAAAATCACCCAATTATCAACCACATGTTTTCTAACAAATCATATATGATAATATATATGAAACAAACAATAATATTTTTTAGGGATCAAGTTGGATCCCTCCAACCTGTTTTTCCTGCATTCACAGACGTTAGCCAACATAAATAATACCCATCCTGCTTCAAGGCAGGATATCCCAGTATAGAAGGTCATCCACAATGCGCATAGGGTCATCCGCTAATGATACTGCGGGAATCCAACCACCAATATGTATATATATATATAATAGCCACAACCACCAAGACTAAATAACTAATGTATATAAATAATAGTTACAATAATATTTCAAGGCATCCAAACAACCAATAGACAACATATAAAAATTATTTAAAATAAATATTCATTTATAATAAAATTATAAATGAACCAGGGAGTGAGTTTACTCACCGCAATTGTTTTGTAATTCGTTTTCTATTTCTTTATTTATCCAGCTTCGAAAAATCTTGAATCGACTTGAACCCGTACTTTTTCTTCTAGCTACAAATCTAATTTATCTATCTCCGTGATTTATGGATCTCACATGAATTAATTCACGGATTGTATAAGTTATATATATGTATATATATTTAACAAAATCAGACTTTTTGTTAATTAAATAAAAATAAAATTCTATACCTTACTTTTCTCTAATTCTTCTCCTTCCTGAGCAGCTTCACTCACTTCATCTACCAAATCAGCAAAAACCACAAGCCGACTCCATCCACTAACCACAACTGGAAATCATTAACAAACCTTAACCAGTCTATCAAAAACACAACATCACAAAATCAAATAACTTTATCCCAATTTACTCCCAAACCAAAACTGCTGACCACTCACATTTGCTAACATTCCACAGTAATTATCGAGCCGATTTACAAAATTCTAAATCAGCAGCTTCTAAGCGATGCAGATGGAAACTCAGCCTCACCAAAATTCACAACTATACCCACCCAAAGCTTGAAATTCCAAGCCGATCTCTAACTCCAATCTCGACATTGGTAAACTCCAAATTTTGATCGGAATAGCCAACCTAGTTTGTGCGTTCGCACAGTCATGGTGCAAAAAAAGTCTTCGAATTCCTCCCCTTAGTGCCGCTGAAACATCGCGTTGCCCCAAAAAATGATCGACATCTTTCTGTCTTCAAACCGCCCAGAAAGACCCTATAACATCCGAACTTGCAAATCGGTATATGGTTTATTTTTTTGGAATTCCCCCTTTTAGTCTTGAATTGATTTCCGGTGACTTATAGGATTGAGGATGGCACCATTTTTGTTTTATCAATCTGAAGCTTTGACTATGTTTCGCTTGCCTGAGGAGCGCAATTGAAAAGAGGAAATAAGAGGGAGGTAGCCGCCATTTATAAAGGAAAAAGGTTGCGATATTTTTAAAGGGGGAAGCCATTTTCCGATTTCAAGCTACAATGGATTTTATTTGTAGAAGAACGGAAAAATGGAAAGAATCAAAGGGAATGGTTCATCGCGATTTATAGAAGAATGATAACTTAGGCAGTAATGGATTTAGGTCTACACTGTACATTATAGGTTATAGGCTTAAGTACGAAATATTTAATACTATTTGATTTGATTTAATTTGATTTGAAATTGATCTTATGCATTCATGATATCTCGGGGTTCATAACTTGAAATCACGAACCCCTATTTTAGCATAACAACTGACGTTTCAACGTTATAACACTATCCTGAACTCAATGGAATAGATTCAAAAAAATTAATTTGACCGTATATATAAAATAACCATATAAAATCAATATAATAAAGTTTATATTCATAAATAATAAATTCCTCGATAATAAATTATTATTATTATTATCGTTTATAAACAAATACTATTTGTATTGACCATCGGAATCATTTCGATTGAGTTCTAATTTCGAATTCAAATATTTTCGTTTTTGAATTACGATAATTATATATATTCGAAATAAATCGTATTTCGGTTATTAAATTGATAACTCAATATAAAATTCATTTATATTATCAACTCAGTATTTAAACCATATTAAATATTTAAAATAAATCGTCCAAAAATCCGGGTCGTTACATTCTTCCCCCCATAAAAGAATTTCGTCCTCGAAATTACTAAGGTAGGAAAAATCCTACAAACCCATTTACTTTCCAAAGATTCACTTATGTTTAAACTCAACTCTTCATATTTCAACAAATTTAGTTCTACCAAAACTTTTGATTTCCATTTGCATTGCATACCATATATGCTTATATTCATTTAATTCAAATGCTTTACATCCAATATATTCACCTTCAATTTATATTTCCTTCGTATGTATTCAAATTCATTAAAATTGATTTATTTACCTTGATCTATTTAACTTGCTTAAGTTAAAATTAAATTTCAGAATTCAAATCCCTGGGTTTTCATTTCAAATCCTTTTGAAATCATATAAATGTATACATATATTTACTTCCATCTCAAATTCAAAACATTTGAATTTTCAAACCAACTTGTTTTCTTTCAAACAAATTTCCATCAAAAAGTTTTTCTAAGGTGGCAATCCATCACTTAGAAACTCGAAAATGAATATTGATGATGCTCAGTCATCATTAGAATTATTCTCCAGCCACTGAAGTGAGTTCAGTGCTTTAACACTTTCAAAATCCATTCAAATTGATTTTTAAATCCTTCCAAAACAAAGCTATATTATTGTAATATACTTCAGAAAATATTTTCCATCTTCCTAGGATTTCAAATTCTTATTTCTGATTCTAAATCCAATTTTAGTTCAACTCATTTGTATATTTAATTCATATGCAAATTCTATTTGGTTATATATAACCATTCCAATTTTTATAATCTCTTTTGATTATAATACTATCAACCAACACATCCATATATTATAATAATTTCAAAAAAATATTCTTTTTATATCAAAATATAAATTTGGGGTAAAATGATTTCACTTACCCATTTTAAAACCATATTATGTCGTATCTTCTGTTCAAGTGTTTAGAAATCCCTATCGACTTCGTGGCATCCCACGATTCGAAGAATTCATAAGCCACTCAACAGACTAGTCAACACAATACAAAATAATTTTGATATCTATTAACAAGTACGCTCTCTCGTATATTTATGCTCAACTCATTCTAGGATATTACTGATCCTATCTCCAATGAGTAATCCCCACTAAAGCCTAGGTATTCGCTCAACCAAGCTTTGATACCAACTGTAATGGCCCGAATTTCCGTACTATCTGAGTTGACTAAATACAACACACGTCCAACCCAGATTGCATAAAAATATGAATCATTATTGAATAAAGAAGAAAAAGATAGAAGAAGAACAAAATATAACAACACACAATCTCACGTCGTAGCGGAATAAAATATGATATATATATATATAACAGCTTTTGGAATACAAGATTTTTACTGTATATACATATACATACCATCATAAGAGTATAATACAATACAACGGAAAATAAATGGTAAATATCTAGCGTTGAAGCCTCCTACTCCAAGCTCCTCTAAGTATCTGTAAACACCTGAACTACTTGACTGCCCGTACTAATTTGGGCACCCAAGAGTTTTAGGGAGAACGTAGAAAAATAAACCCTGGGTCAGTCATGGGATTGGTATGAGTAAACAATTTAAAACAGTTTGAGAAAATAAATGATATCTCATAAAACCACGTCGTATAACACGGAATGGTTTTTTCCCTTATGAGGAACCAAAATACTTGATTTTACTTTCAAATCCTTTTGAAAGAAACGATAGTCGTAAGGCCGATCCACACATAAACACGAATGGTTTTACCTTACGATAACTCAAAATAATCTTTATATCAAAATTCTTTTGATATTGTAATAGTGTCTATCAACCACATCTAAATAATCATTTAGCAAAACGCTTGCATCTCATGCTCTACATACACAGTATATAATCAAAAACCACGAGCACTTATTGGATAATGAATTTCCAACTATGACAAGGTATGTAACCACCTTCTGATAATGTATCTCTAGAGGGGGATACATTGAGTTCAACAAGAACAACTTGTAACCCGGCCACTGTAATGACCCGCATTGGCAGAGGTATTTTATAATTAATTTATTTAATTATATAAATAGTGATATAGTGAATTAAATGGTCGTGGAACTAAATAATGGTGAATATTTAATTAAAATAATAAATTAAAAGATATATATTTAATTCTGAAATAATCAAAATTGGCTGAAATGGCGATATGGTGTGAATTGGATCATCTATGATATATAATTCAGCTTGGGATTGAATTAGAATAACGAATATATTATTTGAACGATAGTTTGAACGTATAATTATATTATAATTAAAATCGAGCTTGAAATAGCGCTGCAGTTCGTTATTTGGCGATTCGAACTTCAAACGAATATACAGAAGCCGTTTTAAATCGGATTTCTGTGAAACAAGAAACGCATGGAGCTGGTGAAGTATATCTTTCTAGTGGAAGAGAAAAATCGAGATTTCGTCGTGTAGATTTTGATTTATGTCCAAATCAAATTTTAGAAAAAGTCGCTGTGGAATTCCATTATAATTTGCGACGCTTTATTTACGTTATAAAGGATTTTCAATATAAATCGAATATCGATTTAATCGGGATTTGAAATATCAAGCTAGAAATTTCATATAGGAATATTCTAGAGCTGTATGGTATTCCACTATGAATATATACGATAATATTTATTTATAAATATTTAATTTAATCGTTTTTAAATATATTTATATATTTAAATAGGCTATTCAAAGCTTTAAAAATAGCCAGTTTTTCGTACGACCTCAGAATTCGACGAATCCAATTTTTTTGGATTCGTAATGTCAAATAGTTGTTAGATTTCCAGTTCCGTGATTTTTAGAGTCACTGTGTGGTCGTACGGATTTTTAGAGTGATAAATGGTCAGTATTTTGATAGTTAAAAATACGCTATGTGAGCAAATGGAGTCGGAATTCGACGAAACTAGTTTCGTTGGGACCGTAATGTCGAACTCTAGCTACATGTCCAGTTTCGTGATTTTTAGGTATCATATGTGATCGTACAGATTTTTAGAAGGCAAACCGAATATTATAATAAAATATAATAAAAATATCTAAATAAAATATCTCAACCCTTTTGTTTATAAATAACCGTTCAAAACCTTAAGACCTAATCCTCAAAAGAAAATGCGCCGTTGTTATTTTCCTCTTTCAGGAAGATTTTCGATCTAACAATCCAAATAAAATCCCATAAATCATTCTATACATATATTAGTGATTCTTATGGCTTGCTCTACCTTCTGGTATACGTTCCTCCCAGTTCGACGCGAGGATCTGTGATGGGATTTTGTACAGCGTGGGTTTTGAGCAACTAGGGTTCGGGTTCCTGAGAGATGAAGACTTCGATTCATGAAATGAAGTTCAGTTTCGAGAAGAGGGTGGAAAACCGCATCTAATGGGTGAAGTTTGGGGTATTTGGTTACATTGGAGTTCGGTGTCTTCTACTGTAGTCGACGGGGGATCTGTTCATCGCAGAAATGGGGAAGGGCTCGAGTATAGTATTGTGAGTATGGGGAGATAAAGGAGGAGGAGAAGAAGAGTTTGGTGGTGATGGTTTTGAAATTCATGCAGTAAAGGACGAGATTTTGGTGAGGGAAGCAATTCGAAAATGGTATTGTTTTACTGGAGACCGAATTGTGTGTTTGGGGAAGAAAGGTAAAGGGAGCGGCTTGGGCGTTGTGATGGTAGTTGGGCCAAGGAAATTACAAAGGGGTGAGGCCCAAAGTTAAATAGATTTAAGTTGTTTTTAATTTAAATAGTTTAACAACTTGTAAAATTTATATCTTCCACATATATTATCAGAAATTCGAACGGTTGAATCCGTTAGGACCATATGGACGGACACTACCCAATGGAACTGACTGGAAGTGGATTGGGGCTCGTATGAATGTATGGCGAAATAAATTATTTGATTCGAATCAAATAACAGTTTATCGTTCTTTAACGATGAACTTCCAAAGTGAGTAAATCTCACTAACTCTAAACAGTTTATAATTTCATGTTGTATTTTTAGAAATGTTAAATATTGGCTGATTGACTGTTTGATTGAACTGCTAGTCGGTTAGTTGAATTCCTATATTTGATTCTGTTTAACAGAATATATCATATGGAACTGAAAGTGATGTTATCTATATTGTTTAACATCTGTAGATGCAGGGAAATAGGTTGGAGGAACCCAACTGGGTTCCTCAACATTTATTTTACTGTCTTTCATATATTGTGATACATGATGTAGTTTATAATCTGTGGTTGATTATATGTGTTTGGACGATATGGGTCATCGTGATTTGATGTGTTAAATACCATAACATACCGGAATGGTGAAAAAGGAATTTTCAAAATGAATATTGAAGATAGATTAATTATAAAATCAAAGGATTTTATAAAAGAGATAATATTTATAACAATCAAACGAGATTTTATAAAAGGAATTATTTATAAATGGAATATTTATAAATAGAAATTTATTTATAAATGGATTATTTATAAATAGAAAATACTTAGAAATGAAACCCTAAAGGAATTATTTGCAAACCGTTTGCAAATAGATTAGAACGAGAAAGGTTTGTAAACCATTTACAAATGGAATCGAAAGAGGAATATTTGTAAAACCTTTACAAATGAAAATCGAAAAGAAGATATTAGTAAAACCATTTACAAATAGAATTAGAAAGTAAATATTTAGAAATAAATAGAGTTATAAAAAAGGAAATTTGTTTATAACCGAATAGGATGTTATAAAAAGGAAAACGTTACTAAAGAGGAAATCATTTGTAAAGTGAAGAACCGTTTCTAAAAGTAAATCTTTATAAATGAATAGTTTATTCGAAAAGGAGTTAAACAAATTTAGTTATTCGAATAGGGTTAAATCGAATATGGTATTCGAAGGGAGTCAATCGAATATGGTATTCGAAGGGAGTCAATCGAATATGTTATTCGAAAAGGGGTTAGTCGATCGAGTTAGCTGAATAGAGTTAATCGAATATTTGTTAATCTAATAAGAGTTAACCAGTTAGAATTAATCGAATAGAGTTAAAATAAAGGAGTTATCGAATATTAGTTATTCGAAGAAGAGTTAAAAGGGAGTTAATCGTATTTAGTTATTCAAATAGAGTTAAATGGAGTTAAAGGAATAAATCAAATATAGTTTATTCGAATGGAATTAGAGGAGTTAATCAAATATAGTTTATTCGAATAGAGTTAGAGGAGTTTTCGAATATAGTTTATTCGACAGGAGTTAAGTGAATAGAGTTAATAAAAATGAGTTAATCGAATATAGTTACTTGAAAGAAAGGTTAAGTAAGGAAGTTGTTAAAGAAAAATAAGGTGAACTTTGTCTATTTCAAGGTTAGAAACGTTGTTCAGTTAATGTCCGAGATATGGTCTTCAGAAGTTTCACGAAAAATCAGAAAAAAAACGAAACAGATTTCAAAAATGCAGAAAACGAGCCAGGCGGGAAAATTCCCGCCCAGACCAGGTCGACCTGGAGGGGACCAGGTCGACTTGGGAGTCGACCCTAGGGTCGACCGGGGGGTCGACCTCCCTGGTCGAGTCAGGTCGGCCTGGGTGCACCTGGATGGGTTTTTGGGCTGTTCTGGTGAGCCTATGACGAATTCTGACGGTTCTGATCTGTTTTAGGGTTTATCTAAAGGCCAAAAACAACTAACTACACCTATAAATACATCCTAAGACCTAGCCTCCTCTACACACAATTCTATTCTGCTTCTTCTCCGCCTCTGTTCTGATAAAAATAAAAATGGCGTCGCTACTCTGCTGGAATCAAAACTAGAAGTCAATCAACATCATCCTAAATTAAAATTTGAGATAAAAGCTTCTGCAACAATTCTGTAACAACTAAAGTTCTTTCTTTAATCCAATCAAGGCAAGTACAGTTATTTTCTGCTATAAACATTAATTATAATTCTGATATGTTTTTAAATCTGAATCTGAGATTGTATATCTGTCAGATCTGTTTTTCTGTGACTGTTCTGTATCCCTTTCTGCTTCCTTTCTGTTTCTATAGCTAGGCTACCACGAGCCTGTGCCTAATCTCATAAGAGATTAACGTATGAACGCAAGTTTTGGGACAAATAATGAATGATGCGAAATTTGACAAAACTGAATTGAACGTATGACTTTAGATCTGAGGCATAAAATATATTGACATATGACTTGGGATTGGATGCATGAATTTGACTATAAACATATAATTTATATATGTTGTATGCATGGTGTACGTTGTAATCTAGATCGGTAACTAATTAGAGAAATGAACATATGTTATTTAGACCTGTAAATAATTAGAAAAATAAGCATATGATGTAAACTAGTTTTAGACCTATGCATATTCTGTGATAAAAGAAGAAGATATGGAAATTTAGGTGTAAAGATTTACATTAATTAGTATATCTATTATTGTGATTACACCTAAATAGGGATTTTTGGATATATGGCATGCATTGAAATTAATAGTTATATTTGGTATAATTTATATGTGAATCTGCTGTAAAATGCTAGTTTAACAAAAATTGGAACATATGTTATATGGCAAATTATGTCCATATTCTGCGCTTATGCAAACATGGAGTATATGTTCATATTGTGAATCATGACAATTATGTAGGCATATGAATTTAGGCCAATTTATGATTAGGCAAGGCACGTAAATAGAACCTTTAGAAATATTAAATTTGCTAAATCTGCTAATTTGCCAAGTTGCCTAAACTGCTAGTTTTGTTATATTGCCTAGACTGCTAATTAGATTGAAGTGCCTAATCTGTTAAATTTGTCGGTTGAAATGCCTAACCTGTTATATGCCAAAATCTGCTAAGTTGCTAAATCTGTTAAATCCGTTAAGTCATATAATCTGGAAAATCTGTTATCTGCTAAAATCTGTTATCTGCTGTGTTGATATATCATCCTGTTATTGATATAATCTGAATTGGCATATATATTGGGCGTGCGCATAAACGGTAAATTATTAATTAATTGGCCGCAAAGATAAACATGGCTAACTCGAGGTTAGAATGAGTTTGCGGCGTAATTCTGCCCGGAACCGCCCGACATAATCCAGTGGCCGCAAACAATAGGTTCTAATGTGAGAAGTTAGTCATAATGTGCTAGAAACCCGAGGTTAGACTCAGTTTGCGACAGAAACCTGCCCGGAACCAACCGGCCTAACCAGTAGCCGCAAACTGTCAGTCTAATGTGAGAGGTTTAGGCATTAATATTTAATTAATGGAAATCTGAGATAATTATGATGTCTAAAACGTGTTGGGTAAGGTTAAACCAATTGACCAATGAGTCTGATAAACCCGTTCCGTGAATTTGTAGGCCCAATACAAAGTTAGACAAATCTGAAAAAAATCTGTACATCTGATCCGTTAGTCTGAAGACTTGTTAACTTAATTTGTGAACTAGTAAATCTGAATTCTGTATGTCTGAACTAGTAAACGAGTTAATCTGAAATCTGTTAGTCTGGGGACACAAGGTTAGGAGGGGAATTACTTGTGTCATCTGTTGTTTGGGACCCATATTAGTCAGTAACCCTTTCTGGTATCAAAACTTTGACCCAACAGTAGGTAGGGTCCGGGCACGCTTACTGAACTAATTATAAGTGGTTCATTCTGATAATGGCGAGGGGTGTTGATGGTGCGTTCCAACCGGGTCATGTGCGTGCATTAATCCCGGTCTGCCTCTGAGGATGTAAGAAGCCGTGACATCTGTAAATAGGTATGTGCTAATTGGTTGTCACTTTAGGGAGTGATACACCCTACTGTGGGGCCGACACAGGATATTTATGTATTAGGGAGCCGATCGCTTGGGGTAGGGTTTTAGGGTACACTTAGTTCTGTCTGTTTCTGTTGGTACCGTCTGTTTCTATTGGGTGGTAACACCTGTCTGTTTCTGTGTGGTACCGTCTGTTCGGGTGGTAAAGGCCCATTACTAGTGTACACCTAATTCTACATTCTGTTTCCGTAGGGATTAATCTGTTTCTGCTTCTGTCTGTTTCTGATCGGGTAGTAAAGGCCCATTATTAGCATTCTATTTCAGTTAAAGTATTCTGTACCCGTTCCTGCTTCAATTTAGACATTAGGGTGACACCTAATTCTGCTATACTAGTATTAGTGAAGAGAAGTGTAAAACAATAGTTTATGTCATTCTGTTTTTCTGCTACACCTGTTACAGTTATCTCACATCCAGTTTTATGTTCATATCATATTATTATTATCTGTTCATATGCTGAAAGTCACTGGACTTGCCAGACTTTTTGTCTGACCCTTGTTGTTTCGCCTCCTTTCTTCCGTTCCCTCCCCCCCAGGTTATCCAAGGAGGGAATACTTTAGCTTGATCTGGATTTCTCTTTGCTTGAAGTGCTTAAAGTAAGACTTGGCTCTGTATAGCTTCCGTTCCATGGGGATTATGATTTTAAACCATGCATTTTGAAGGCTTTTGTACAAGACTGATATTTTGTACTTCAATTCTGAGATTTGAAAGGATGTAACCATATTAATTTCTGTTTCCGCTGTAATAAAGTTAAAATTTTGCAGGTACTGTTTTATCTGTCTTGTAAGTTTCTGTTCTGTTTACTAAAATGCTCCACCAAAGTTAAGGCATTCCCTTTGTGAGTGACCTTAACGGAGGTGGGGTGCTACACTTGGTATCAGAGCTGAAGGTTACCAGATTGGGTAAAGTTTTTTTTGAAAACTGTTTTCAAAAAGGTTTTGAAAGGAAGTATTTTCAAAAATAAAGCTTATTTTGAAAAACATGATCCCCAAGAGCCATATATCTTTCTTCCAGTCCTTTTTGTATTGAACCTTTCCTTTTTCGTTTCAGCATGTCTGAAGCATCTGAGATACCAGAGGGTGTTCATGTACCCGGTTGGTTTCGTCAATATCTTGAGGCTAGGACCGTCGCTGCAGGTCCAGCAAATGATCCCCCTCCCCCACCCCCTCCTCGTGCAATTGCTTTCTCAAAGATCTGTAGAGATTTTAGGGCCATGGGTGGGAAGGATTTCAAAGGAACTGAATCATTCGTAGAAGCGAGGAATTGGCTGAAAGAAACTGAGGATCTATTCGTTATCTTCGAGGTGGACGATAGGCAGAAGGTACAGTTGGCGGTATGGCTGCTCAAAGACGAAGCTTCCTACTGGTGGGAAGTCATTAACGCCGAGAGGCCAGTTGAGACATGGATGGATTTCAGAACAAGGTTTGAGACAAAATTTCTCTCGCAAGCTGAACGGAGTTTACAACTGGAGAAGTTCTTATCTCTTAAGCAAGGAAGTATGACGGTCAAGGAATACGTCAACCAGTTCAACCAACTAGCTAGGTTCGGGTTGGATTTAGTCAACACTCAGCATAAAAAGGCTCTCCGCTTTGTTAAAGGATTGAACGAGCCACTGCACAGCCTAGCCATGACCCATGTACCCATGGGAGCGACTTACGAGAAATTGGTGGACATGGCACTACTGCACGAGGAAGACAAGGGCCCGAAAGAGCCAAAGAAGGAAGAACCACAGAATAAGAAAGCGGGGCCCAAAAAGGAAACACAAAAGAAGGATGAGAAGTCTGAAGATAAGAAGGGGAAAAAGTATTTTACTTGTGGAAGCTCGACTCATCTGAACAAGGATTGCAGAAAAAGGAAGGGTGCTTGCTTCAACTGTGGGGAGATGGGACACTTCACTAGGGACTGCCCGAAGAGACGAGGACAAGGAGGGCAGGCGAATAATCTTGAGGCTAGTGGCTAGGATAGGAGTAGGAAAATTTCTATAATAGGTTTAATTTTTTTTATCTGATTATGGAGTTAAGATTTTTTCTGATTCTGGTATTTTGATTTTGTAATCGATACACTGCACTTTAATGCTAGTATTATTTCTGAATTCTGCTGTAGACTCAGACCCATAAGGGTTATGGCTCATCTGTTTGGGATTGGGATTTGAGGGATATCTGTGTTAAGCGTCAAGTATGACGCATACATTCTGAGTTTTCGTGGGGTATGGTTTTATCATGCTTAACTTCCTAAGAGTCATTAGGGAACCTGATCTGTACCAGTAGCCTGTAAATATCTGAATACTTCTGATAAGATTTCTAGTTTTGACATTATCTAAAGGAGGTAATCCTCTGGGTGTCAATTTGATGTTGGTTTCGGTCTTTGGGGCCGATACTTAGGACCCATGTCTAATGGGAACCAAGTTTTTGTTCTATCTGTACTCGCCTCCATCATTCGACTGTATCCTATCGATCAAATCTTCGAACTTTAGGTAGAAACTAATGGGTTTAAACATGTGTTTGAGACATGTTATGTTTGATGGTTGCAAGTGGATGCAAGTGGTTGCTAGTGGTTGCTCGTGGACGCATATACACACACTAGGCACTAGATCGGCTCGAAAACACTCTCATACTGCATATGGATGTGTGAGCATTTTAAATTTTTATGGATGCAAAATGGTTGAATCAGCACATGGATGTTGCATATGAGTGGATGGTTGTGCACTCATATAGAAATGATATGTATCAAATAGGAAAAATTCATACATATTGGACTCATGGCACTGACATAATTCGCATTAAGGAGGTCAACTGAATCAGTAGACCGCCTGATCTTTGCATTAGATAAGGAACATATACACACACTTTTGCAAATGTTCATACATCACTAGAAATTTCTAAGGACAATGGACGCTTGTGGATGATGACTGAGTAGATGAGTGATTGGATGGTAGGACACATTCTTCTTAACTTGAAGATTTCGGGGACGAAATCCTTTAAGGAGGGGAGAATGTAACACCCCGTATTTTCTGTGAACTTAAGAATTACAAATCTGAGTATAATTAAAATATAAAATCAGAATTAAGGGAAACGGGTTTCGCGGTTGCGTTCGTCTCGGAAAAATACGCGAAATAGAGTCCGAAATTTCGTAAATCGGAGTCAGTATGACCGAGATGTGGTCTTCAGAAGTTTCACGAAAAATCAGAAAAAAAAACGAAACAGATTTCAAAAATGCAGAAAACGAGCCAGGCGGGAAAATTCCCGCCCAGACCAGGTCGACCTGGAGGGGACCAGGTCGACTTGGGAGTCGACCCTAGGGTCGAACTGGGGGTCGACCTCCCTGGTCGAGCCAGGTCGACCTGGGTGCACCTGGATGGGTTTTTGGGCTGTTCTGGTGAGCCTATGACGAATTCTAACGGTTCTGATCTGTTTTAGGGTTTATCTAAAGGCCAAAAACAACTAACTACACCTATAAATACATCCTAAGACCTAGCCTCCTCTACACACAATTCTATTCTGCTTCTTCTCTGCCTCTGTTCTGATAAAAATAAAAATGGCGTCACTACTCTGCTGGAATCAAAACTAGAAGTCAATCAACATCATCCTAAATTCAAATTTGAGATAAAAGCTTCTACAACAATTCTGTAACAACTAAAGTTATTTCTTTAATCCAATCAAGGCAAGTGTAGTTATTTTCTGCTATAAACATTAATTATAATTCTGATATGTTTTTAAATCTGAATCTGAGATTGTATATCTGTCAGATCTGTTTTTCTGTGACTGTTCTGTATCCCTTTCTGCTTCCTTTCTGTTTCTATAGCCAGGCTACCACGAGCCTGTGCCTAATCTTATAAGAGATTAACGTATGAACGCAAGTTTTGGGACAAATAATGAATGATGCGAAATTTGACAAAACTGAATTGAACGTATGACTTTAGATCTGAGGCATAAAATATATTGACATATGACTTGGGATTGGATGCATGAATTTGACTGTAAACATATAATTTATATATGTTGTATGCATGGTGTACGTTGTAATCTAGATCGGTAACTAATTAGAGAAATGAACATATGTTATTTAGACCTGTAATTAATTAGAAAAATAAGCATATGATGTAAACTAGTTTTAGACCTATGCATATTCTGTGATAAAAGAAGAAGATATGGAAATTTAGGTGTAAAGATTTACATTAATTAGTATATCTATTATTGTGATTACACCTAAATAGGGATTTTTGGATATATGGCATGCATTGAAATTAATAGTTATATTTGGTATAATTTATATGTGAATCTGCTGTAAAATGCTAGTTTAACAAAAATTGGAACATATGTTATATGGCAAATTATGTCCATATTCTGCGCTTATGCAAACATGGAGTATATGTTCATATTGTGAATCATGACAATTATGTAGGCATATGAATTTAGGCCAATTTATGATTAGGCAAGGCACGTAAATAGAACCTTTAGAAATATTAAATTTACTAAATCTGCTAATTTGCCAAGTTGCCTAAACTGCTAGTTTTGTTATATTGCCTAGACTGCTAATTAGATTGAAGTGCCTAATCTGTTAAATTTGTCGGTTGAAATGCCTAACCTGTTATATGCCAAAATCTGCTAAGTTGCTAAATCTGTTAAATCCGTTAAGTCATATAATCTGGAAAATCTGTTATCTGCTAAAATCTGTTATCTGCTGTGTTGATATATCATCATGTTATTGATATAATCTGAATTGGCATATATATTGGGCGTGCGCATAAACGGTAAATTATTAATTAATTGGCCGCAAAGATAAACATGGCTAACTCGAGGTTAGAATGAGTTTGCGGCGTAATTCTGCCCGGAACCGCCCGGCATAATCCAGTGGCCGCAAACAACAGGTTCTAATGTGAGAAGTTAGTCATAATGTTCTAGAAAACCGAGGTTAGACTCAGTTTGCGACAGAAACCTGCCCGGAACCAACCGGCCTAACCAGTAGCCGCAAACTGTCAGTCTAATGTGAGAGGTTTAGGCATTAATATTTAATTAATGAAAATCTGAGATAATTATGATGTCTAAAACGTGTTGGGTAAGGTTAAACCAATTGACCAATGAGTCTGATAAACCCGTTCCGTGAATCTGTAGGCCCAATACAAAGTTAGACAAATATGAAAAAAATCTGTACATCTGATCCGTTAGTCTGAAGACTTGTTAACTTAATTTGTGAACTAGTAAATCTAAATTCTGTATGTCTGAACTTGTAAACAAGTTAATCTAAAATCTGTTAGTCTGGGGACACAAGGTTAGGAGGGGAATTACTTGTGTCATCTGTTGTTTGGGACCCATATTAGTCAGTAACCCTTTCTGGTATCAAAACTTTGACCCAATAGTAGGTAGGGTCCGGGCACGCTTACTGAACTAATTATAAGTGGTTCATTCTGATAATGGCGAGGGGTGTTGATGATGCGTTCCAACCGGGTCATGTGCGTGCATGGATCCCGGTCTGCCTCTGAGGATGTAAGACGCCGTGACATCTGTAAATAGGTCTGTGCCAATTGGTTGTCACTTTAGGGAGTGATACACCCTACTGTGGGGCCGACACAGGATATTTATGTATTAGGGAGCCGATCGCTTGGGGTAGGGTTTTAGGGTACACTTAGTTCTGCCTGTTTCTGTTGGTACCGTCTGTTTCTGTTGGGTGGTAACACCTGTCTGTTTCTGTGTGGTACCGTCTGTTCGGGTGGTAAAGGCCCATTACTAGTGCACACCTAATTCTACATTCTGTTTCCGTAGGGATTAATCTGTTTCTGCTTCTGTCTGTTTCTGATCGGGTAGTAAAGGCCCATTATTAGCATTCTGTTTCTGTTAAAGTATTCTGTACCCGTTCCTGCTTCAATTTAGACATTAGGGTGACACCTAATTCTGCTATACTAGTATTAGTGAAGAGAAGTGTAAAACAATAGTTTATGTCATTCTGTTTTTCTGCTACACCTGTTACAGTTATCTCACATCCAGTTTTATGTTCATATCATATTATTATTATCTGTTCATATGCTGAAAGTCACTGGACTTGCCAGACTTTTTGTCTGACCCTTGTTGTTTCGCCTCCTTTCTTCCGTTCCCTCCCCCCCAGGTTATCCAAGGAGGGAATACTTTAGCTTGATCCGGATTTCTCTTTGCTTGAAGTGCTTAAAGTAAGACTTGGCTCTGTATAGCTTCCGTTCCATGGAGATTATGATTTTAAACCATGCATTTTGAAGGCTTTTGTACAAGACTGATATTTTGTACTTCAATTCTGAGATTTGAAAGGATGTAACCATATTAATTTCTGTTTCCGCTGTAATAAAGTTAAAATTTTGCAAGTACTGTTTTATCTGTCTTGTAAGTTTCTGTTCTGTTTACTAAAATGCTCCACCAAATTTAAGGCATTCCCTTTGTGAGTGACCTTAACGGAGGTGGGTTGCTACAATCCCTAACTCCAATCTCGACATCGACATACTACAAGTTTTGATCGGAACAGCCAACCTAGTTCATGCATTCACACAGTCATGGTGCCAAAAAAAACATCTTCGAATTCCTCCCCCAAGTGCCACTGAAACATCGCATTGCCCCAAAAAATGATCGACATCTTTCTGCCTTCAAACCGCCCTGAAAAACCCTAGAACATCTGAACTCGTAACTGGTTATATAGGTTAATTTATTTGGAATTTCCCCTTTTAGTCTTGAATTGATTTACAGTGATTTATATGATTGAGGATGGCGCCATTTTTATTTTATCGATCTGAAGCTTTGACTTGGTTTCTTTTGCCTGAGGAGCGCAATTGAAAATAGGAAATAAGAGGTATGTTGCCTCGATTTGTAAAGGAAAAAGATTGCAGTATTTTTAAAGGGACAGGCCATTTTCGATTTCAAGCTACAATGGATTTTATATGCAGAAGAACAGAAAAATGGAAAGAATCAAAGGGAATGGATCATCGCGATTTATAGAAGAAGGATAACTTAGGCAGTAAGGGATTCAGGTCTGTGCTGTACATTATAGGTTATAGGCTTAAGTATGAAATATTTAATACGGTTTGATTTGATTTAATTTTTTTTGATATTGATCTTATCCATTCAAAATATCTCGGGGTTCATAACTTGAAATCACGAACCCCTATTTTAACATAACAACTGACGTTTCAACGTTATAAAACTATTCTGAACTCATCGGAATAGATTCAAAAATTTAACTTGAATGTATATATAAAATAACCATATAAAATCGATATAATAAAATTTATATTTAGAAATAATAAATTCCTCGATAATAAATTATTATTATTATTATCGTTTATAAACAAATACAATTTATATTGATCATCAGAATCATTTCGATTCAATTCTAATTTCGAATTCAAATATTTCGTTTTTGAATTACGATAATTATATACTTTCGAAATAAATCGTAATTTGATTATTAAATCGATAAATCAATGTAAAAATTCATTTATATTATCAACTCAATATTTAAACCATATTAAATATTTAAAATAAATCAACCAAAAATCTGGGTCACTACTTAAATCGTTAGATATTGATTTTTGAAGAAGATGTAGTATTTTTGAAGAGGTCAACGGTGGTGTTACGAAGAGGAAGAGGCTATAGTGGCGGCTGATGAGAAAATTAGGGTTGATGAGTGATTATAGGGATATTACAATCTCATAAGGAACAATTTATCAACAGTTGTGTGTTTGAAATATACAAATGTTTTAAAAGCGCACGGCCAAATAGCACCTCTGCTTGCTGCGAAATTTGACATATGAAACAATTTTCTGTGACGGTTATAGAAAATTAAATTTCTTCACAATCCGACATTGAGCCTGAAATGACAATTTTCGTGCGTATTTCGAGAACGTTTTGTCCTTAGAGTACCAAATCTTGAAATATAATGATCCATATACTTTTTCTCCATGTAACAAACTATCTAAATTCAATGGAAATGATCTCGAGTCCTGATTCAATCATTTATGAAAAATTTCTCTTTAGAATCGTCAAATAGCTAACGATTAATATTCAATTAAAAATATTTGAATATCCAATTGTCAAAATCCGGGTTGTTACAGGAGCATTCACTTAACTCTTGATTGGTCTTTCACTAGTCGAGGGTGACTGCGTGGAGCCATAACCACGGGAAAAAAGATAGACCAAATTAGATATATGTAGTGTAGGCCTAATGAAGCTGTCCTTTACAGATATAGAAACCTCCGACTGAGTTTCATTTAAAGGTAAACCTTGTGAAGGAGCTCAAGTAGTAGACAGTATGATTACGTGTAATCCTCGATGTATGCACTGAATGGTACATTATGGATGTACGAGCATTGGAGCGAGCTGATGCGGACGCCGTTTTACGTTTTCTTATCAGACGATGGAATATCCATATTTTAGGTCTCAAGAAGCTTTCCATTACAGATGTAGTTGAAATACTCTTTCATAACGCGGCGATGGAGGCCTGCCGAGGCAAATATTATGGGTGTACCCAGGTATATTGGGAATATAATTGCATATATATGAATTATTAGATTTGATCTATTGGGAGTAGATGAGTACGATTCACACATAGAGGCGAGAGTGTTTTCTAAATCCTAATGACGTAATAAAAAATAAATCAGTGATAGAGCGATATATATAGTGTTATTCTTAAAAAGTATAATTTGTCCATTCATTAGAACTTTAGTTCCAACCTCCTACTCATAACAAACCTGCAAGTTTGACAGATGATAGGGATTTTACAACTTAGAGATACTTGTTAATCAATGTCATTATTATGGTAAGTACTTACTTATTACCATATTTTATTCAGTTCCACAATAAGATATTTATTATGAGCACTGGTATATTTACCAAGGATACCAGACAAAATAACTCGAGTTTCAGTAGACTTGGATTTTAACATTTTACTAAAAATTCAGGTCCATTGAAATTTGAATTGTTACAACTTTAAATTCAAATTTACAAGTTTATTTATTTTATATTCAAAACTTGTTTTATTCGTATCTTTTTCACATGTACTCCATTTCCAGCAAACTAAATATTAAAACGAACCAAAATTTCATCACGAACGCAATTATATAACTTTCTTGATCAAATTCCATAAGTATTTAATATCCATAATTTAACCTATTATTATTATTATCTAATTATTTTTACTTTAGTTTTCTAGATCAACAACGCCACAATCCTTGTGAAACTTTTCATACTCGACTTTTGAAAGATATTTAGTAAATATGTTTTCAACTTGCTTTCTAAGTTCTATTCTCTATAGCTTAATTTCTTCATTCAACGCCTTTTTGTAGTACATGTGTAACGACCTGTATTTTTCCGATCGAATAATTTATTTATTTAATTATTTAAATAATGGTTGGGTAATTTAAAATGGCTTAAATTTAATATTATTGACTATTAAATTAATATAATAATATATTATAATTCCGAAATAATTGGTTATAGCTGAAATGGCAATATTGTGTGAATTGGATCATTTATAATATATAATTTAGTATAGAGTTGAATTATAATAACGAATGTATTATTTAAAAGAAGTTTGAACGTATAATTATATTATAATTTTAATCGAGCTCGAAATGGCGCTGCAGTTCGTAATTTGGCGATTCGAACTTTAAACGAATATATAGAATCTGTTTTAAGTCGGATTTCTGTGAAACAAGAAACGTTCGGAGCTGGTGAATTATATTTTTCTAATGGAAGAGAAAAATCGAGATTTCTTCGTGTAGATTGTGAGTTGTGTCCAAATCAAATTTTGGAAAAGTCTCTATGGAATTTCTTTATAATTTATAACGATGTATTTATATTATAAATGGATTTTCAATACAAATGGAATATCGATTTAATCTGGATTTGAAATGTCGGGTTATAAATTCTGATAGGAATATCTTAAAGCTATATGGTATTCTATTGTGAATATATATGATAATATTTATTTATAAATATTTAATTTAATTATTTTTAAATATATTAATATTTAAATGGCTTTATTTAGAGTTTTAAAAATAGTCATTTTTACAAACGAACTCCGTTTTCGACGAAACTAATTTTGTTGGATCCGGAATATTAAATTATTGTTAGATTTCAATTTTCATGATTTTTGGAGTCAGTGTGTGGTCGTACGGATTTTTAATTTGAAAAACAGTCAGTATTTTGACAGTTAACGCTGTGTGAGCAAACAGAGTCGGAATTCAATAAAATAAGTTTCATTGGGTCCGTAATGTCGAACTGTAACTGTATGTCCATTTTCATGATTTTTGGATGTTGTATGTGATCACACGAATTTTTAAACAACAAAACAAATAGCGATTGATTATAAATGGATAAAATAATCAATTTAAAAATTATAAAACCTATCCTATAAATATGCATCCATCCCTTAACCCTAAAGTCTTCATACCTCTAGTCAAAATATTTCCGTCGTTGCTTTCTTCTTCTTTTTCCAGCAAAACGAGAGTATAAAAATTCCAAACAAATTATAGAAAAGTTTATAAATCCTCAAATGTATATAGTCGCGATCCTCATCACATTCTCTTTGATTCTATACTAGTTTGGAAATGTGTGATTCGGGTTTGGGAGGTCCGACTCTTTGCAGCGCATGTCGAGTGAGACTAAGGTTGGATTTTTAGGGAGATTAAAACTTTAGTTCGCGAAACCGATCTCGTTTTTGAGTTTGTGGGGTGCTTTGGCATCCATCTTGTATTTCTGGGCATTTCCGATGATAACCGAGTTTGCCATTTTCATTGTGGCAACGCTAGAATAGGCCGAGACAGCCAGGAGTAGGTGTGATCGAGTGTTACTAAAATGGGTAGGACTGATCGAGATTGTGAAGACGGACGTGGTGAAATCATTTGTTTGAGTTTCCGTGGAACAGTGAAAGAGCAGCGGAGGTTTGAAGTGTTGGCAATGGTGCGTTTTAAGGATCGGTGGAGCAGGCATTAGTTTGGAGGAAGATAAATCTCTGTAGCTGCGTGTGGATCAAAGGATAGGTGGGTCAATGGAAATGGTAAAAGGATGAGGCCCAATAACCATTTTTATTTAAATTAAAACTATTTAAATACATTACTAACTTGTAAATATCATAACTTTGTCATACGGTATCGGAATTGGACGGAACAGGATCCGATGGGATCATATGGAGGGCGGCTACGCAATGGAACTGATTGGGAGTGAATTGGAACCCGTTACAATTTATAGCGAAATAAATTGTCTGTCTGAAACAACCGATGGTTATCGTTATTTAACGATGAACCACCAATGTGAGTAAATCTCACTAACTCTGTATAGTTTATATTTTATAAATATAATCTAGTATTGATAAATGATGATCGATTGATGTTTGTTGATTGTTGGTTGGACTATTAATTAATTGGCTGAAATTATAGATAGAGTTATATATATATATGTATATAATCGTTAATTATATACTGATTCCGTTTATCAGAATATTTCATAAAGAAATGAAATTGATGTTAATTATATTGTTTAACATCTGTGAATGCAGGGAGATAGGTCGGAGGGATCCAACTGGATTCCTCAATATTATAATACTGTTTGTTTTCATATATTGTGAGATATGATGTGGTATAAAATCTGTGATTGATTATGATGACACTGGTCATGTTATTTGGTATTTTAAATACCATATGAATTATCGGAATGTATAAAAGAAAAATTTTCAAAGTGATATTGAAAAGGAAATATTTATATGAAATAAATATGATATTATAAAAGGAAATATTTATATGAAATAAATACGATATTATAAAAAGGAAATATTTATATGAAATAAATATGATATTATAAATGGAAATATTTATATGAAATGAACAGAATATTAAAAAGGAAATATTTGGAAACCAAATAGAATTATAAAAAGAATTATTTAGGAAATTTTTAGAATTATGAAAAGAGAATTATACAAGGATTAGGTTTAGACCCGTGCTTCGCACACGGGGGTAACAAAATTAGATTAAAGTAAATAATTTGCAGATAAAAATATTTATAAAGGAAATTGGGTTTTGAAATAGGAATTTAAATGGAATTACTGAAATTAGAAACTGATTGGAAATTAGTTGAGTTGAATGGCTTTTTGGGTATCAATCTGATGTTGGTTTAGGCCTTCGGGGTTTATACTTGAGAAGTTGTTCTCTTACTAGTTTATAGTTAGAGACTGATAAAGGTGGAAAGATATTGATGGGTGAATCAGAAATGGAAACGTTTTCCAAAGATTAATAACATATATTTTCTAATTTTAGAAAATAAGGAATTTATGAATATATGGAAACGAAATAAATGGGAAATTAGGAAATGAAATGATGATTGATCGGTAAGATTTCCATTTGGGAATACAACGTTGTTTGTACACATGTTTTCCTTTGATAGTTAAATCACCGGCTATCAAAGATTTTGACCATTTCCGTTGTCAATACGGAGAGACCGAGATCAGATATATTATCTGAAAACCACTCTGTATGGCATTAGCGTTGCGAATCAAATATGATGAAGATAATTGAAGACGGAGTTATGCAAGGGCAGTTCAGTAAATCCTAGGTAGAAATTGCCTAAGATGGATTTACATAATAGTACCTTCGGTTTGTCCAGTCCCGGGACAACCTATATAGAAGAATTTCTGATAGAGTATATTTAATAGATCGCGTAAGTTGATCTCTTCAAATGTATGTACGTTTGGTGGCGTGGAATTCGTTTCTCTTAGCTGTATACCCGTGGTATTTTTGGGTTGTGATTTCGTGGGTATGACTATGTGACATTCAAAGTAAATAAAGGCGTGATCTGTACGTATAGCCTCTAGCCTCACAAACCGGAATGGTATAAAATCGGGTAGGCCGCATGGCTAAGTGATTAGCTGCCAATAAGGGTGTATTGTTACCTGATCTAGAGAAATTCCATTTACTTCTATAATCTATTTCGATGCTGTCCCTTTCGGGAAATAGTTGCTGATCCCAACCGACGGTGATAATACATTCGGTACACTCAAGCGGAATGAGTGACCGGTCATGTTTAGCCTAGGTTATAAGATGTTCTTGTTGAACCCAGTGTATTCCTCTCTAGAGATACACTGTCGGATAGTGGTCTCATACCTTGCCAGTTGGAATTCATTACCCAATAAGCGCCCACAGTTTCTGATCATATATTATATATGTGGAACGTGAGATGAAAGCGTTCTGCTATATGATTATTATATTGTGGTTGATAGACACTATTATAATATCAAAAAGATTTGATATAAAGATTATCGTTTCTTTCAAAAAGATTTTTAAAAGTTGAATCAAGTGTTTTGGATTCTCATAAGGGAAAAACTCATTCTGTGTTATACAGCGTGGTCTTATAGATATAGTTATTTTCTCAAACTGTTTTAAATTATTTACTCATAGCAGTTCCACGACTGACCCGGAGTTTGTTTTGTTTTGTTTTCCCTAAACTCTTGGGTGCTCAAATTTGTACGAGCAGTTAAGTAGTCGGGATTTACAGATGCACTAGAAGGAGCTGGAGCTGGAGGCTTCAGCAGTGTTTTTATAGCTATTGTTTATTTCCGCTATGATATAAGTGTTATACTCTAATAATGGTATTATATACATATACTGTTTTATTTCAAAATTATGTTATGAAATATATTCGTTCGTTCCGCTGTGAGATTCGTGTTACTCTGATGTTGTGATCTTTTTCTCCTTCTTCTATTCTAATTTTCTATCTTATCTATTCTCACCCTCTAACTTCTTTCATTAACTATCCGAAATTTCCGATACTTGGATAGTCGACATTGTGTTTATGTCAATAACCAAGGTCGCGAAAACCTGGGTCGTTACAACATGGTAGTAATGTATCTCGGTACTCTTGAAACGAGCATTAAACATCGAGTTTCAGACAACTTGATGACACTTGCATTCTTATATGGAATGGGAGTTGGTGTAACTAAACCAATGTTGATTTTTTGAAGAAATCTTTTCAGCCATGTACATTATTGAGCTACCATCGTTTGTTGCGACATACTCGGCTTCACAATTTGAAAGAGCCAATGTAGTTTGTTTCTTACTGCACAGTGAAATAGCTGTTGAACTTGTACTAAAACAACAACCAATCATTGTACATCTATCACTCACACCCAGTCCAATTTGCAACCATAAAACTATGTAACTGTAATGGTACTTTATGGGTGTGTTTGCAAACAAACCGAAAGGGTCATTTGGAAAGGATTGGGGAATGGGCATTTTCGCGAACGGGGAATGCATTTTTTTAACGAAATGCGCAAATTGGAAGGTGCAGAGTTATTGATTTATTATTTATTTGTGTTTATTTGTTAACTGAATAGTAGAATGTATAATGCAAATGGTAGAATTCAAATTTCAGAATTCAAATTGCAAAAGTTAAAATGCACAATTCAAAATGCGGAATACAAGATACAAAATACATTGCAGGTACACGTTAATGCATTCCCACAACAACTAGTTCATTTCGTATACCGTCATGAACTAGGGCCATGCTGGTTGTTGTTGTTGTGGTTCTTTGAACTGGTACTCGGTCGTTGTTTCCACGGTTTTGCACTTTGTAATACTCTGCCAAAAATTCCTCAGGCACTAGATCAGGATTGTCGCCAAACGACATAAAATCAAAATCACCGGCATTGTATCTTCTTATGAAGTTGTGAATAGTCATTGTAGCAGTAACAATCTGTACTTGAACGTTGTATGGCTATGTTAGCATGTTATGTAAGATGACAAATTTTTTCTTTTAAATTCCAAAAGTTCTTTTGATTGTCATGCGCAAACTTGAATGATATTAGTTGAAAACTTCATTGTCTGACTTTGGTTCATTATGCGTATTGTTGAAGTATGGAATATGGTACCTCACAGAGCGGTAAGGAGTTATATATATCCTTTCATTAGTGGATATCCTAAATCGACTAAATAGTATTTTCCGGTAAGCGGGTGAGGAAAATTCAGACCGGGTGTATTTATAACTTCACGAAAGACTTTAGCATCGTGGGTTGTTCCTTCCCATGTAGAAGTTAAATCAAAAGTGCAAGCAGCCATTATATTTTGTGTAGGAAATCATTTGCGTCCTACAAATCATTGCATGTCCGCTTGAATCACATGAGCCATTACATTTGTGACATCAATAGCTCCAATACAGTTTTTTTTTAAAATGGATAATATCGTGGCGATGAACGAATTTGTTCCGAAATTCTATTAAACTGGATATCTATGGGCTTAATAATATTCACTACCAATTATAGAATGAAATTCAATACTCTATGAAATAGTTGACAAATCGTACCATTTGATCGTTGAAACCATTTAACAACCCGTCGTGCAGGAAGAGTCAAAGCGATGGTATACAAGAAAATAGCTAATATTTCCCTTACTGTTATGTGCCTAGTTGCCTCCAAGCCATAATTCTCCAACCGCTAGCACAATGAAGTGAAAACCTCTTCATTCGAAAATTTCGCTGACAGTGTTCCGCATGTCCAGTCAGTATTTCATTTACTCCAGTAATACCAAACGTTTCAAAATCATGTATTTTGTTTTTTTTTCGGTCTTCGATTTGCCATGTATTATCGAATATGGGCGATGTCTTGCAAATCTTCGACATCAGAATCGTCACTAGACGACATGAAGAAGGAATGGAAGATTAAAGGTGAAGAACGGTGGTTTGTTTATATAAGGAGTTTTGGAAAAACAACCGTTGAAGAAGTAGTCGTTTGCGTTTGACGCGTCCGACACGAACGTACATATTAACTTCCCGTTCTCGTTTGAAAAACGGTGCCTGTGTCTATACATCAAGTTAAAGTCGATCGTCCCACATAGCGTGAAACTCGTTTCGCTGCAACTAAACGACCAACGCTTGTTGATCCATGAACTGTGAAAGAACACACCTGCACCGTATACAATGTCTGGTCTTGTATTAGTCAAGTAAGTCAGACTACCAACCAACTGTCAAAACATTATTGCATCTGCTAGGTTATCTCCTACCTTTTTCTTCAACCTGAGGCCCAGTTCCATAGGAAGGCTGTTTATCTCCTGAGTTGCCCATGCCAAATCGATCTAAAATACTTTTGCATATCTCTTTGTGAAAAAAAAAAAAAAAAAAAAAAAAAAAAAAAAAAAAAAAACCTTTCTTTTGTTCAACTTCAAGATCAAAAAGCCATCCAAATCTACCTATATTTTCCATCGAGAAACGAACTGATAAGATCAAAATTAAAATAACCCGTTTAAATAATCTGTTTAAAGCCGCAAATGCATTTTTCGTTTAACTAAATGATTCGCTAAAATACCCCGCATTTTATCCCAAACCAGGGACAGAGCCAGAAATTCCAAAAAAGGAGGGCTATTTTTTTTTTAGCGATCCACGTGGAATATATCACAATAACTGGAACAGTCAAAAAATGCATATCGGTAAGTCGACTAACCAAGAATTTAAATGCAGCTCGACTCAAATTTATCTAGAATATAGCTACAGCTCGACTCAAAATTATCTAGAATATAGCCGCAGTCTCAGCTGCCTAAAGCTCTCTTGGAAGATTCTTTGTATGACCATGCCAAAGATTCGGCTAAAGCTCTCTTGGAAGATTCTTTGTATGACCATGCCAAAGATTCGGTAAGTCAACTAACGAAGAATTTAAATGCAGCTCTACTCAAATTTATCTAGAATATAGCTGCAGCTCGAATCAAATTTATCTAGAATATAGCTGCAGTCACAGCTGCCTAAAGCTCTCTTGGAAGATTCTTTGTATGACCATGAATATATCTGGCAGGTCATTCCTCCAGAAAGCAATGTAAATATAAACAAAACACAAACTCAAACGTCTACGCAAATTTATAATTAAATCAAACAACCAATTCAGAGTAAATAAAGCACTTAACTGAAATGCAACACATTTACACACATATACATACATACAAATAACAACTTCGATCATCACAAGATCTGTTGGTAGTGAATGATACTTCATGCATCACTAACTTGTGACTCCACTACATTCACTTCCTTAGCCTTACAAGCATGAACGGAAGTGCATATATCTGCTGATTCTAGAAACTTCTCCCCGTTTACTAGGATAAGAGGGCCGTACTGGAATACCAGTCTCTTGCACTAAATAAAATTGAAAAATTAGTTGTGCAACCAGTCAGAACATCATAGGTAGCAACGAACATTTAAAAGAACACTTACCTCCTTGACATAGTTATTCATTTTGTTGCATTCCTTGAGAAGTACTTCAATTATTTCCATCTGATTCAATTTTTCAAAGGAGGATTGTACTATCAGGAACCGATAAACTTGAAGTTCAGGACCGGTGATTGCTATAAAATAGAGAATGCCCGTACAGGGAAGTGTGTGAAGTGTGAACAATTTACCTGTGAGTCGGGATCTTTCAATTTGGCAAGTATCTCAACCACAACTTGATGGCAAAGCGTGCAGGTATCATCGTTCTTCGGAAGGAAAACAGAGGCCTTCTCACACAAATTCACTTTTTTGCAAAATTCTTTGGGGTGTATTTTGGTAACTTGAAGAAAAAAGAGTTGTGCATAGTAGTCAACCAAAATCACACACTGCAATGAAATTTACTTCAAGAATTAGAACACATCCCATGTCAGCGATATGTCTGTGTGCATCAGTATATGTGTGTGCATACGTGCGTATGTGTGGTTAGTTAGAATCAGAAAAGTGAATTTACGCATATCGTGCATGTCTAATTACCAGTAATTAGCAAGGAAAAAGATGTAACAAAAGGGAAATGTATACCTGTTGTTCAAGAGAATGCAGCTTGGTGCATGCTTGATGTAGGGTTTCAACTATTTCTGCTTCAGTTTTATTAGCTTCTAGATAATCGGTGGCAAGAGCGGTGTATTCTTCACATAGCGTACATAACTGTTCGTTTCCTTCCAGTGGTTTGTGTATAACTAAAAATTTAAGACTGGCCATTAGTTACTTTTTGCATTTTTATAAGATGACTCAAAGAAGCAAAATTAGGAAAATGACAATTCACAGTTACTAAAGCTGGTTCATCGTCTTATTTACTATTATTCATTTGGCATGTCATTCTAAGCCGGTTATGTAAGACACGTTGCTAAGATGAAATCTTCAATCAAGTACTTCTTAAACAAAATTTAAGGTGCAAAGCCTTTGTGTGTGTGTGCGTTGGTTGGGTCGAAAGGGCTTTTTTTCTTTTTTTTTTTGGCCCAAGGGGGGGAGGGGGTTAATCATGCATGCAATGGCACTATATATAGGGAAGTGAAGTTTAATACAGTACCATTAACAATAGTATGTGAGCTATGATGGATTGCAAACATTGTACAATGGTCATGTATAAATTATCATCAAACATTAGAACCAGGCCTGGAGCATGGAAAAGGTTTGCAACTATCCTACAAAAAGTTTCTAGCCACAAACAACTAATTCAATGCAGGTTTTGCCAAAAAGAGAGAATTTTAATCAAGTCAAAGTTCCCATGCTACACTAATGGAACCAGTCTAAAGGGTAAAGATTGAATCTGGCAGTTACTTCTTCCATCGCTCAGAAAATGACGTTTTGAAATATTGTTTTGTTCTAAAATAGATGACAATTTAGCAGCATGTTATTGAACATAATTTGGAAATATTTGAAGAAAATAATATCGTTAATACTTACTGCTATTGTTATTGCATGTATATGCATGTTTATACAAGGTTCGAGGTTTCGACGAAACACCAAGATTCCGGTCGTTCCATTTCGGTCAGTAGAAACTAAACCGAAACCAAATTGAAACTCCAATTTGGTACACACACACACACACACCCCCTTGAAATTTTACAGAAGAACTCAAAAAAAAAAAAAAAAAAAAAAAAAAATTGAGTTTCAAATATACTAGTATTCAAAATTTCAGATTTTAACTTGGGAAACATATAAAATCACAAAATATGTAAATGATGCTACTATGAAAAGTTGAAAACGAAGTAATGAACAACATTTTTTTTCATGTTGCATATATTCGAGACTAAACGGTATTCTTCGTTTATAACTTATTTTTCAATTAAAGATGAATTATACGTTTTATTTCAACAAATTAAACAAATATACGTGAAATGTTTCGAAACTGAAAGCGAAACTTTCAAAATTTGCATATTAAAATTCCCAAAATTACAAAAGATCAAAACAAAGATCTCGAACCTTAGGGGTTGTGTGTGTATGTAGGGAAGTCTAGAGGGAGTGTCTTGTACAGACAATACTCCATATATAGGACAACCAGGACGTGCATAATTAAAAGTGAACTATGAGTACATCCAATTACCAATATTTGCAAGGAATATAAATACATAATAGTAAAATGAATTAAACGAAAAAAGAAACTACAGCAATAGAGGCTTATTGACTTGCCTTCAATCTCGGAAGTTGCAAGATATCTGGCCTCCGCATAGGTCCAACTGAAGACTAATGTAATCAGACAGAGGGTAAATACTTTTCCAGCAGCCATATCACCTAAAATAACAAGGCTTTTCAGAACAATACTTGGATCTGGAAACATGTAACTGTGGTGGAACAACATTACAGTAATACAATTATCAAAGCCTTTTAGGTACTACCAATAAATCATATGAGTTATATAACTAACTAGCAAAGAGTACCATGTTTATTAAAGTTGCACAATAAAGTCATAATTTTTTTTTTTTGAAATACCCACTAAACTCGCAAGACATACTTTCATTCTGATTTGGATTAATCCTTTGACCGATGCATGCAAGACCAACTGGAACACACATAAAATGTTGATATATTTACGTTCATGGTAACATCAATCATATCAACATACCACTCTATGGTACAGAAGGTCAATCCAAAAGCCAAAGCAAATGGATTTAGGAGCATCGATAAATAGGAATACGGTGGTAACAATGTTGAACTGTCATATGTAAGAGATATTGCCAACGAGATTAGTGAAGCGATGTTTATGTAGAATAGGCAATGCCGAAAGGTTGGTGCATTTATAAGCAAAAGGATGGAAGAACCAGCAGCAGAGTTGTGTATTTCTGATAATAGGACACCGTTGGAAACAGAGATAAAAGGTTTACAGAGACAATGTGGAACCATATTCAGCCAATTTCAGCTATGAAGGTAGAGATTAGGATATCAAGTGTACATTAAGTTAAGCTACTTGTTTAATGCAGGAAAATGTTGACTAGGATGTCTACCGATAGTTACAGATCATTACAGAACCAGCTTCAATCCTAGTAACTTCTGACTACGGTGTGTGTGTGTTCGAAGAGACAGCATTTTCAATCAAGATAGTTTATGAAGTACCTTTTTAATACTAATTATTTCCATTGATCTTTGACAACTAATGTGAATTCAACGGCCAACAACCCACATGCAAAATTACTCTAGCTTCCAAGTTTTGCTTCAGTTAAAAGGTTGATTTCCCTTTTTGCCAACCAAGGCACTTTATCGATTCACCATTGCAGTAATTAGTTATTCAATTAATGAGTTCACATTGTAAACATGGAAGTTATTAAACCACATCTTTACTTCACAAGTTAACATGTTTGCCAAAACCGAACTACCTCACTTTCTCATTCTTACATCAACCAAAACATCCTAGTAAATTCCTTTTATCTACCTTCGTCGCTCCATGTCTGGACTCTATTACTGCCATATATGACATGCGCAGGAACTCTATCCTTACAAAAACACGAGGACTGAACTTCTACCATTATACCATATATATGACCTATGTGCTTGATTTTTAATAGGGCTTCTTCTTTTTATATTGTAGGACTTTAAAAATGTTTCACTAATTTAAAATTATTGCCCTTTGAATTATCGTGTATTTTAATCTCATATTCTATAAAACTAATCATGTGAAGAATTTTCCATATTTTCTATAAAACTAATCAAGTCAATAATTTTGTAAAACTAAAATTTCAATGAAGAGGCGCAAAAAAATACGATGATACCGACTTCTTAGATCCCTGGTACCGAAAACATTCCATCTTGCTACAGTTCTACCAAAACGAAATCATAATTCACGCAATCAATCATCCCCCAGAAATATTGTTCTTTTGAAAACATCATGAAATCTTATGATACGCATAGATAGATTACATTTATCTAACATAAACATCGATTTTGAAAACAAATAAAATAAACGAAGATCAATGAAACCTAGGTTCAGATGGAACATATTATAGAGCTTAGATATACAGAATTTGAAATTAAAAAAAAACCAATAATAACAAAATTTAGGAAGAAGAGATACCTGAAAGGCTGAAACACAACGAAGGCGTGGAAATCGAATCAAATAAGATGGAACTTTCAGAACTCAGGTAAGTGAAGTCACCGCCAGAACAAATAAATGTATTTTGGCAATAAAAAACCAATAATATAATCGACGAGTGTTTGGCATGTTGCGTCAACGTACAGGATAATGCAGGTTGGCTGGAGTTTGGCATCCATAGCTTGATAAAGAATATTCCAACCAAAGCCAGTTTGGCCGACGTCGTGAATCAAATTTACTGTTTTTAAACCAATTAAAATAAATAGATAGATAGAATAAAAAATTATTTAATTAAAATAGGGAAAATCTATTTAGACACAAAATATTGATACAAAATTAAACACAAGCAATCCCAAGCACAAGATATCCCCTGAATTCCAGCTCACACATAAAGATAAACAAATGATACGGTCCAGATTTTGTGTAATTAATTTTGTGTTCCAATAGCCGCTTCCATTAAAATAAATAAAGAATATTATTTAAGAAACTTCATTTTTTGTTAAGAGAGAGGAAAGACAATTCTAAAGGAACTTCACCTAATTTAAATTTGTTAGGGGGGTCTGCATCTTTAAGAATAAAATAAAGTATAGAGTAAGATACTATGTCTCATCACCTACATCTGTTAAACTCTATCATCCTAATTCATCCATCTCGATCGAAACTCGTTGCGCCGTAGGAAAATAAAATTAAAAAAATGAAAAATGGAACCCTAGTTTGTAACGATGGTTCAAACGAAGACCATCCAGAGAAAGCAATCGGCGGATCCTAATCTAATGGGGAAAATGTTAAAGAGTTTAGTTCTTTTAGTTTTTTTCTAATATATAATTTCTATTATAAAATCTGTGATTCTAACGAAGAAGTTGAATATTGAGTGTTGAAATTGGACCACCAAGAGAGTGTGAATGAAATCTGATTTTGTAAAGCTTTATTTTTTTTTATAATCGAATGATATTGTTAAAGCTTTTTTTCCAAAATGAATTTAGATCGAATTATGGTTTGTTTTCCACCAAGTTCTATGCTTGAATGAATCAAATACAGTAATGGACATGTTATTATAGGTGAGACCATATTTTGCTTATGTAAAATGAAATACCGGTAAATTTTTTACATCCAAAAGCCAACCTTTTCAAAAATGGTGCTTCTATCTATCTTTGCTTAATATTCTATTGGCATTGGGATGAGTTAATTAGTTTTGTTTAACCTGTAGTTACTACTGCTATAATTGTTATAATTGTTTAACCTGTTGGCATTGAGATAATTGTTTAATCTATCAGCATTGAGATAGGAAGGGGCAACAACCATGTAGGCTTCTACATACCAATAATTGTTATAATTGTTAACTCAATTGTAACCATTATTGAAAAGAGGCAACAACCTTGTATGTTGCATTGTGTCTAACTGGTCAACTCCTTTATTTGCATTAAGAAAAATATGTCAACATCTTAGGTACCACCCACAGAATCAAATCGTAAGATGTTGGTCCTGGAAAGACAAAAGCAATTGGTAGTAAACAAAAGGAAAAAAAGTGGATGTAACTGCAGAGGAAGAAAGCAATGACGAAGAGACTGAAAAACAAATTGAAAACGATAATCGTACATCCGGTGAGGAGTTTTATAGTATTGATGGTTGTGAAGAAGAAGTAACTGTAGATAATGAAGGAAGAGAGTGATGATCGCGAAATGGACAAAGACCATGATATTGTAGATGAAGAGTTGGTAAACATGCTAAAGAGGAAATGAAAAATGAAAGGGAAGAGTTCAATAAAAGAAGCATCGTCGAATTTGTCTAAATCTGGAGATCTACCTTCACTATTGTTTGCATTTCAACATCATATAGCTCATAAAATTTGGCACTCCGATGTAAGTTATCAATTTTTTATGTTGTTGATTTTTAAGTAACAACTACTTATATATTTATATTTGTATATAACTTAGGAACCTCATGGGAAAGCTAGAATAGTTAAAGTTCATAGTCATGTTGGAACAGTTGTGGGATTATAGGAAATGATGTTCTTTTGTTAATGAGATAGTTGTTATTGTTAGGATTGTCTCTCATGTTGTTAAGGAGGAATGACGGGTTGGAATTAACAGTCCCACTTCACGAAATAAACTGAAGGAATTGAGTACAAATATGAGCTGGTATGTACGTAACATCAGGGATTCCTTTTGTTATATGGGAATTGTGTGCCAGCTCATATGCATACAAGGAAATGGGGGATTTGTTCCGACCGTCGTTACATAACAGTGGTATCAGAGCTGAAGGTTACGGACTGGGCCATGCAGGCAAGACAGTGATCTTAAAAGATACTCGTAGGATGCGAGTCAAGGGGGAGACTGTTAGGATTGCCTCGCATGTTGTTAAGGAGGAATGATGGGTTGGAATTAATAGTCCTACATCACGAAATAAATTAAAGGAATTGGGTACAAATATGAGCTGGTAGGCACATAACAACAGAGATTCCTTTTGTTATATGGGAGTTGTGTGCCAGCTTATATGCGTGCAAGGAAGGGAGCTTTGTTCCGACCGTTATTTCATAACAGTTATGTCGGGATGTCATCAGCTAATATTGCATGCTCATGATAAAGTTGTTATAAATTCATTTGTTGAAAGATTTTATCCTGAAATAAATATGTTTCATCTACCTTTTGGAGAAATAGGGATTATTGATGAAGTCGTGCACATGACTGGTCTTCCAACAGGTGGAAGAACCGTAACAGGTCAAGTTGGTGATCCCAGAAATATTACTTATCATGACGTGTATCAGTTGATGAATCAGTGTTTCGAGATTGATAAACCAAATTCCGTTCTTGTTTTGGGTGGTGAAAAGATGATAAGGTTGGAGTGGTTGGGAAAAAAAATTCAAGGTTCCAAAGAATCGGATAGTGATGCGCAAGAGACGATGTGCGATAGCCAAGGTTTTAAATCTCGGATATCGATCGCGTTTCATCTCGGGGATTTTATAGATTTGGTCTCGTATCGGGGGAGATCTCGGATGAGATGAGTTTATCTCGGGAGTTCGTTTCAGATTTTTAACTCGGGTCTGAAAGTTCATATAGGAACAATCTCGGGGTACATGATATGTTAAAAATGATATTTTAACAAAATGATTTTTATGAATGTTATTAAAAACATAGTAACTTAAATTTAAAATGCAAAATAACTTGATTATTCTTTATTTAGCGAAAGATCATTCATACTCTAAATCGTAATATGCTTAAAACAGAAATATTATTAGACAGGAAACATTAAAAGGATCCAAAACATTAAAAAAATCATCATAAATAAACCATAAAATACATAATTTCATAAGTAACATGTATGTAAAAAGACAAATATGAAAATCATAAGCATGGAAAAACATATACGAACATACAATATAGTCATTTAACATGCAAAATGTAAAATAACAAAAGATTGATATGGCTAGATTTGAGTTTTTTAATTATAGTTCTAGTTCAGGCACAAATTTAAATTTTAACCAAATAAAACTAAGATCTTGGACGATATTCCAGTATTTCGTCTCGGTCAATATATCGTTCGATATTGCAATATCCCAGGCGATATATTCAAAAGGATATTTAGAGTGATATTTTCTGTTTCGTTTCAGAAGGAGCCCAAAACGAGATCTCGGAGGAGATCTCGGGAGATATTTGCGAGATTTGAAACAGTGGCGATAGCGTATCTTTTGTACACTATTGGTTGTTTAATTTGCTGTGATAAGTCTGGAAATAATGTGTCCATACATTTTCTACAGTGTCTTGCGAATTTAAATGAAGTGCATGCTTATTCCTGGGTCACTACTTATTTGAGTTGGTTGTTGCATAATTTAGGTCAAACTATACGAAAAGATGTCCATCAAATGACTAGCTGTATGACCTTACTTCAGGTAAGCATACACGTTTACACAAATTACATTAGCAATCAAATGTTATATTGAATATTTTAACATATATTGTCTTGATGTAGGTTTGGATATTCGAGCACTTGTCGTGTCTCAGGCGTCATAACAGATGTGTTGGTGTTGTTAAAGGTGATGTGAGAGTCGCTTTCTACTTCGTGAAGGAAACCGACTCAAACTTATCCACTGATTTGGTTCTTGTTAGAGAGATGATAGATGATATGTAGAACTGTGACATTATTTGGGATTGTTTTAAGGAAAAAAGACTGCTTTATCAGTTTCAACAATGTTCGTTATACTATGGTCATGTTATTTGCTTTGAAACCGTAGAACTGTATGTACCGCAAGGATTTTTACGCTAATTTGGTTAATTACATTCAGCCTATCCCGACCTCCCTATTCACTTTGAACAAAAATAAATTTATGTTGTCTTCTCGAGAATTCAAGGCTACATACAATAATTTAGGTGATTTTGGGTGGAGTGAATGGATAAATCATTTTCTTAATTTGAATTTAATATCTCGAGTAGCTGAACATCCATGGGATTGTGATATACAGTATATAGAATGGTACAAAAATGCTTCTCATCCTATTGTGGCTAATCCAAAGAAAAGAACTACAGAGCCATAGAATGCTAGTGACAATAACTCACTTCTTGTTCGCATTGTAAGTGTCTTTCTTTCTTTTAGGTATTTTATTAAATAAATTGCTTGTATTGACTCGTTGAATTTTCATACACAGAAATGACGACTTCGACACATTGCTGATTTCAATAAATCCTGTGCTCCTAGTGACTCGATGACTTAAGTAATAGAAAAGGTCGAGCAGATAGAGGAAGTTGAACCGTTGGAAACTTATGGATAGGGTACAAAGGTATAATAACAAACCGGGCATGCACCGAGAAGCAACCTGCTGCTGGTAGAGGCAAAGGATCTCGTGTTAAGAAAATCGCATTGAAGAAAAATAGACATAGTTTATATATTTTGGTCTATTTGATGTGTTTTGTGGATATAGTATGTATAGTGTGTTATCTGCTGCTACTGTGTAATAAATCTAGTATCAACTAAACTTTGTTATCATTGAAATGTTGATGTTTGATAATTTTGTGGATGAATGTATGGTGGTTGTTTTAATGATTTGGTCTCAGTTGTTATATGTGATAGGTCAAGATAGATGCTAATGTTGAGGGAGTCTGATGTTAGTCAGTTGGATGTGCAGTGTTGTTTAGTGTAGTAGGAGGAGGAGCTAAATGAGTATTGTATATATTACAATTGTGTTAGTGAGTATCGAGTACAAGAATGTGGTGTAGGGGTAATGACTATTATGTCAGTGAGTTGAAGGTAAATGAGATGAATGAGTAGACGTGAAAAAGATAGTTGCGTTAGTGGGTGATGTAGTTTGTTGAAGTGGAGGGGTTGACATTATGTGATGGAGCAATGTTGTGTACTGGTTTATAGCTGCTGGAGGATGGTTTGTGGTTTGTTTCAGGTTTAGTGGTGATCTGGAAAGGGGTTTATGTGGGAATAAGTTGGTGAATCTGTTTGTATGAAAATTATGTATGAGAAAAAAAATCAGTTTTGTAATGCAAACCGTGTATGAAAACAACTACTGTAAATGTTCTATAGTATAATAAACTTGATGAATACCGATAAGGTTACAAATGAAATGACAATAAGTTTTGCTTTAATTTTGCTAATAAACTCAATGAATATGTTGTTCATTTTCTCCAAGATTCAGCTATTAGAGTTTATGCTCAAGAGGCAATCCATTTGATGTGATTAATAACATTGTAGATGTTATATTTTATTTTGAATAAAATATTTTGTTATGTTATATTTGCCGCGTGATATAAATATTAACATAATAGAAGTCCTTAGAATAATAATACAAAATTATATAGTTTCAAGTAGTGATTTGTACATGAGATTATATAATATAACAATAAGTATTATAATTCTTAAATGCCCCTAGTCAAGTTTTATTGAATATAGGACAACAATAAAACATTAAAATTCATATGTTAACTGACTGATGATCATATCTCATTGATCATTAATACATGTGATATTAATGTCAATATATAGATACGTAATGGAGAATAGTGTATTGGGCTGACCCAACATGAGAAAACTCCATGGAATATAATTAATAGTGTCATAAGTTATTCTCTTAGTGACAGTGATGTAATGGTCCTCAGACCTGAAATCATTATACTTTTATTTGAGGATATTGTGTTTTGATATCATCAAATGTTAACTTTAACCAAGTAGACGATAAAGGTGATTATTGGATACATCTTGAATCGATTGAAAATTATGAATGATCTAGATGGGATTTAACCCTACAATATAAGTAGTGATATCCATAGACCTCTTGATTGAGTGAGACTATGAAATGCATGGTTGTGCTCAAATATTGATTTGTTTTATATAGTCCACTCATTGATCAAGATAAAAGGACTAAATTATAAAGGGGATGATACGTTCCATGCCTCGAGTTTAATCTTGGATATATTGGTTAAAAGGATTAAATTACATTGAAACACTGGTCATAGAAAAAGTTGTACTGAAACATTGATATTATTATAAGTGGGTAGCAGCGATGTATTACTAGATGCCGCTCACTGCTTATAATTTTAAATATGATTTAAAATTATTGCCAACGTAGTAGTAACTTATAGGGTCACACACTTAGAACGTTATAAGGGGGGAAAAAATCATTCTTTGGATAAATAAAAATACCAATTTGTTGATATTTTATTTAACGTTGGAATAGGTATACCGGTTGGTTCCAAAACTGGTGGTTCACATTTAATTTAAGAGGGCTTTACTCCCTTCCTTTAAGATATACCAAAAATATTGAGTAATAAAAAACCTATCGATTACCCTATTCAATAAAAACCTAAGAATGGCGTCTAGTATCAATTCTTCTTTTCTCTTTAATTCGATCAAAGAGAAATTCGTTTGTGTGGACTCCTCTAGAGGAGTTGTCTTCAAGCGCATGACATTGTTTTGATTCGTTCAGATTTTTCTTCGATTTCATGATACAGTGAAAGCTTCGAAAGGTATCATATTTGATTTACTAAATTTTGCATAGATCTTCAATATTAGGGTTGTTTAATTTTTTAAAATCCGCTATGCGTTGATCTTTAAAACCCTAACAGTGGTATCGGATCCCGGACTTGCAAAAATTAGTATTTTGTTCTATGATTTTGGGTTCTGTGTATTTAATTTCTAGGATAATGGATAGTACTGAAATCATGGATTCAAGAATCGATGACAAACTCATTCCAGAAGTGAAACAGTTTCACAATAAGAAAAATTGTATATGATACAAGGTGTAAAATCATTTTACTATATTAAAATTTTGTATTTGATATAGATTTTTAAAATGAATTCATTGTTAGTTATGGATATTGATTCTGATTCATATTTTCATTAACTTCTGGAAATGTGGCGATGGATTTATTAAATTTGTTTGTTTTAATTATATTTGGATCTATTAACACGTGTGCATAATTGTTGTGTTAAAACTAAATCCGAATATAATAAAAGGTGTCTGGGATCTGATTTTATATAACATATTAAAACTGTTAATCTATAATTTTAACTACTGATATCAAAACAGATAACAATATCATATTGAATCATTACAAATTTATAACCAATATGTTGATTAAAAGGGATAACAAGTATGACTTGCATGTACATTAGCCCTGATTCCTAACCTGTTAATAGTGGATCATTAACATCACAATTTCATGTGATTGGTACAAACAGTCAAAGATTGTGTATACATATATTCTGATATAAACATATGATTGTCTATGAGTGCTACAATATTGATGGTAGCACCTTTTTGACCTGATAGTAAACTACTTTGCCAATTTTTTTTACTTTTGTTTATAATCTTCAAACAACATTGGCTTATTTATATTGCATTTATCAGATATAATTATTGGGACAAATCTCATGGTTGATGAAAATAAGTGGGGTGACCCTGTCATGTTTAAGATTAAAAAGATTCTAGTTTTGTCTATTAACTTGTTTAAAACATGTGA